>JALAZF010000253.1:2340000-7140000 GCA_022829125.1 Lathyrus tuberosus
CTTTGGAAAATTGTCTCGAGAATCCAAAATGAGGGTTGATGATGGATGGACTCTAAGTCTTTAAGTTTGGGAAATATGTACACACAATACATTGTATGTGAGTGAAAATTTGGTCTTCCCAAACACACTTGCGAAAGCACACCATCCATGGCCGAAGAACGATCAAGACGTTCCCTGCAAGGGTAAGCAAACGACATGCATCTTTGTAACGATTATCCACCCTTTCTTCTGGGCTTTTGTTAACCTGATTTCCATTTTCCGCTTTCCTATTTTCAGCAACACCCACATGCAGGATGTTGAATCAACCCTGAAGAAATTGGTTTTTGAAGCCGCAACCACTGATGACGATCGTAGACGACTTAGGGGCGTCCTTACTAAGGGAGACTATCTCAGACTGTCTCTGGAAAAGGGTGCAGAAGAAGGAAACAGTGGGACGAAAGAGGGAATCTTGAAATCAAGGTACGGTTATGATCTTTTTTGTGCATGCATGTTTAACCAATGGCTTATGAAATGATATCTAATTTTCGTATCCTTTCATTGCAGAGACGATGATTCATGGTTGAAGCGCGAACGGCAGATTGAATCCCAGATACGGGACCTTAATGAAGCAGCATCTGCGGGTAACTTTGAAACCGACCGGACGCTACCAAAAAAAAGGGTCTCATTTGTTGAAGATCCTGCGCAGGTTTCTCCACCAGCCAAGGCTGTAGTCCATCAGCTGGAAAGACCTGCAATCCCAATGACTTCCAGGTAAAATCTCGCATAAAAACTTTTCTTGCAATGACTATTTGTATACAGGCAGCTTACAAAATTACTTTATAACATGCTGTCTGCATATTACCAAACTTTACATCAGTATAAAATTCAGAACATATGTAATGCTTATATTCCATGACATGGTAGGTTCTTAGTGTTGTTAATATAATTAACTAAAACCATATATTACATGTCTATAGCTTGCAGGAATGCCGTCAGAAAGGTCAAGTAAATTCTAGTGAAAATTTTAATGAAGTAGATGCACTAAGGATCCGTAGGGCAAGGTACATCTGGCATATAACACTTTCATGCATCTTTAACACGGTTGTAACGTCCTTTGAAACATTACAAATCGGTAGACAAACGATTCTATGGTCTGGCAAAAATAAGTTCGTCGTACATTAATTACCTAATTATTACTACTTCTGATTTTTTCATGTCATGGTAGGAACGTGGAATCATGGTTGAGGCAGAGAAAGGAGATTGACGACCAACTACGAAAACTGAATACAGAGGCATCAGAGGGGCAGTTTCAGATGGATCACCCTTTACCGTCTGAGAACTTCATGGTTGCTCAGCATCCTACTGGGAATATACAGAAGAACACAGACATCCCAACCAAACCCAGGTAATACCTTACATAACTAAACATATACGCTGCTTTGCGTCCTAACACTATTGCTGTCAACTATTTCAATTTCTTTATAATATAACTCAGTTCGATACCTTTTTGACATGTCATCAACAATGGAAATTGTATTGCAGTTTCAATCTGTCATTTTCATTTTATCCTTATACTAATCACTATCTATTCAACAGTCGGTACAGCTCTGCAATGAATGAACAGGTTCCCCAACACACATCTGATGGAAGTGTAGACATTATTCATGTGGATGATGATGATGATGGCCAACGGTCGGACAACGAAGAATCTGATGAGATGTTGGATGATCAGGAATGCGAAGATGAATTCTACTGGGAAAAGACAGTCACTTTCGGTTACAGGGCTACAAGGAATGTCATGGTAAGTTTCAAATTACACGGTCCTTGCACATAATGGAGTTAACGCATACAAATTGTATAAGTCATTCTTATGCTTCCATTTTTTCAGCATTTTCCAAAGACTGTTACAAGGGACATTTTAGGCGTGAACCAGAGAGACATTGAGTTGGTAGATGTAGACGACGGGAGGATTTATCATGCTGAGGTGCGTTCCGCCTGGCGTGGAAAGATCAACAAGATGGAGAAGTTCATGGCGAATGGCTGGTACCAGTTTATTGTCAGTAAGAGGCTCGGTAGGGGTGATACGCTTCAGTTCACAATAACGATTCCTCCCAGAAGGCTTTATGTTTTCGTTGTTAGAAGACGTAAATGCCCTTAGATTGTGAATGGGATGTTCAAACTTGGTGTCGTGCTACTGCTGTATGGTTGGAACCTGAAGCAAATTAGACAAGTATGATACTCAAAGTCTGTTTTTTATGGGTTTTTTGTGGAATGTTATGTTTTAATTTCATATTGCCTAAACTTAGTTGTTTGCTTTCAACAAGACATGCTGTTTAGTAGACATGGTGGATAATATCATGTATATTACATGTCTGTACTAAGCTTTGTTGGGTGGTTTAATGGCTTACATTTTTGTTAACAAAAATTCTGAATTACATTTTTATGGAAATTAGAAAAGCATGAATGTCAAATACTTAAGTGTTTTTCAAGGTTTTGTTGCATCTTATTAGGGGAGGTTCAATCTGCCAAGCCCATGAAACTTTTTGGATTGACAATGCTATTAACATAAAATAGTTATATTATTATTCATCATTTTCCTAGTTTTATTTTAACTCCAACAAATTATTAATACCACTTTGTTTGTATCAAACTAAGACATGTTTTGCTTAGTAGCACTTATGAGACATTTATTTTATGCACATGTTTTTAATATGTTTTTAATATGACTACTGATATCAAAGGTGTATAAACCATTTAATATGTTGGATCTACATTATATTTGTGAAAAAATAGAATGGTTTTCATGATAACTTTCTTGGATCTACATTATATTTCTGGCACCAACTTTTAAAAATATTAACTTTTTTGGTTGAATTATTTAATTTTTTTAATATCAATTTTATTATATTTAAAAAAAATGCGCGTATCATACCAGTACACGTGCGAACGCACGGGTATCCGACTAGTTTTACTAATAACTTTGTGGTTTTTATTGGCACAATTAGTGTGACTGCAATTTTCACTTCAACATGAAGAATCTTAATGGAAGGACTATTATTGTGAAACGATGGTAACCATACAAGTTTTATGATTTAAGGTATAAGCTATCATCTATCTTTGTCACAACTACATGAGTGCTAGAGGCTTGTAACTTTTGATAAAGACTTTTTTAAATGTCTTTCTTATCAAATTATGAAAAGGTTATCATAATTCAGGATCATTATTTTTGCTTCGTTGGTTAAAGGATTTTATTTCTTCATAATTAAAACAAACTACTACACAATGTTGGATCTATACCTACGGATGTAAATGGATATACATGGAGACGGATATTATGCTATCTGTATCCGTCCCATTAGATAAATATGATATCCATATCCGTCCCATATCCATGCAGATATCCATTAAGCGGGTAATCCGCAGGCTTTACGATATCTGCGGATATTTACAGATATTCATGGATAATATTTTTTTATGAAAATTATTTTTTGAAAAAAAATATTTTTAACTTCTTTTAAATACACAAAAAGTTATTATCCCATAACATCGATACAATTCGCTCTTAATTTAACAATAAAATTTCATTGCATTAATTTTCTTCTTATTCACCAAAATATAATTAGATCTAAACACAATATTAATACATTTTATTTTTAACCAAACAAATAAAAGATTGTGATTGAGAGTAACGATGGAAGAGTGAACGATAGAGGAGTAGGAAGGGAGACACTGGTTTTACAGAGGAACGACGACACTAGTTGGTTGAACTATGAAATTGTTGAAGTGAGATATGAAGTAATGAAGAATTTACATATGAAATAGCTAATCGAATTTGAATGAAATGTGAAAGGTTTTCTTCAAAGAAAATTTCAAAAAAAAAAAAAAGAAATATAAGGAGACTAATTTTTTTTAGAAGATGAAAATATAAGATATAACAAATTAATAATATTTAAATAATTTTTATAATTTATTAACGGATATGGATATCCGCGGGCACGGATATCATTAAACACATATTCATATCCATTAATAAACGGGTATTTAAATATCCATTTATTTTATCCATTGATATCTATTAAACTATCTGTCTCATATCCGTGACGGATTTTATATGCGGATATTCGCAGGTACATATTTTTTTACCATCCCTATCTATATCACTAATATTTTCCTAGAATATTAGAGGGAAAAAATTATATATCAATTATAAGAAATATAGGTACGTCAAATGTTTGAGGAGAACAATTTTGGTCATTAAGGTTTCTTGTGAATGTGAACTTGATTTTGTGATTTAGTGTCAAGTTTTAATGAAAATTTTCATTTTTCCTTTTTCAATCGAATTGGGCATGAAAACTTGCCTTTATATTAAATCAAATTTATGTTTCCAGAGCGCTTTTGTAAATAGAGCTGTTAAAGAACAATGTCCACCGTTTTCATATATTTATCGCTCATATATTTATCGCTCATATATGTAGATTATTGCTATGCATATTGATAGGGTGTATATTTTTGTATAAATAACTATAATTTATGTTTTTTTTTAAGGTTATTGCTATCCAAGTTCACAATATATATAAATCTCATAATATTTTGATTGTTACAACATTGTGAAATGAGTGAAATATATTTTGGTATATATATATATATATATATATATATATATATATATATATATATATATATATATATATATATATATATATTGCTTGTTAATTTGAAATGTAGGATATATGACCATTAGTTCCTTGAGCTTGAGTAAATTGAAATTTTTGGCACCGGATTAGCAATGAGAAAATTTTAGTATTGTCTTTGCTTTATTATTACTAATACTTTGATTAAATAAATTTTATGGCATGAAATTAATGATAAAATGATTAATGAGCAATTTGGTTATGGATTAAAAATGGATATCAGCTTAGCGATTGTTAAAAGAATATGAAGATGAAGTGATTGAGTTTATTTGGATTGCTTTTTCTAAATATGTGAAACCTAAATCTGAAAAAATCATATATTCTTGTTTAATTTTTTTTTTTAATATAAATGTGATTACGAATGTTTTAAAAGACTATAAAATATGTAATGTAACTAACAAAATCAATACATGTTGGATATACCACATATAAGAATAAATTGAGTCTGCCAATTCAAGTGGATATATATACCAAAGATAGGTTTATTGATTTTGAAAAAGATAGGTATAAATGTGATAGTGTTGGATAGCTTGTAAATGTAATTAAATAAGATCTTTGTGATTGTCCTGAAATATTTGTGATGTTGGTCAGTGATACAGAAACACCGTTGCATTATGGATGTACTATTAAGTTCATAATCAGAATGGATTTCTAGAGAGAAACTCTAAACTCTCTAGAATAGAGTTTTTTATTTCTTTTATTCGTTCTGCCTATAATAGTGGTTGGGGTTGATGAGCAACAGGGTAGTGGGTGGTCTAAGGTTTCTCCGAAGAAGAGCTATGGAAGGAAGGTAAGATGAGATGAAAAAGGAAGATCTAAAGGGAAAAAGGTTAGGGAATCAACAACCATCTTCATAACTGAGTTTTCGGAGTACATGAGGGCAAAATATTTGTTTGTTCTGTTCAAAGATTTTGGAGAAGTTGATGAGGTGTTCATCCCGAACAAGCGAGATAGACGTGGGAAGAAGTACAGGTTTGTTTGCTTTTTCGGAGTGGAGGACGTCAGAGGTTTAGTTTTGAAGTTGGACAATCTATTCATTGAAGGTAGAAAGCTGTTTGCGAACGTTCCTAAGTTTGAGAAAGATGCGAAGGTTACAGATTCTCATGGAAGACGTGTTGAAGTTAACAGTGGAGGGTTAAAGTTTGATAGTAAGCTACCCAAGAAGGAAATAACGTCTTCTAGGGCTCAGACTGAAGAAGGCTTATACAACTCTCGTTTCTCTTACTCTGAAGCGGTTCGGTCGACCTTTCATAAGGGAGATAAAACCCTCTCATTCGATGTTGGGGAAGAGGAAGTTAGTAGGTTTCACAAAGCTTTTCTTGGGAAGGTGTTGTGTCCAGGATCAATGTATAACATGCAAAGGAATTTCCATATGGAAGGAGTTTTTGGGGTTAAAGTTATTCCGATGGAGCAAACTATTGCTTATTAGAGGAGAAAGAAGAAGGTGAAATAGAGGCGTTGATCGAAGGAGCGAAGGAATGGCTGGGTAAGTGGTTTTCAGAGATTTGTAGGTGGAAACCTGAGATGGTGGACTCAGAGAGGTTAATTTGGTTGAGGTGCTACGGTATACCGTGTCATGCTTGGTTGGTTTCTTTCTTCGAGTTTATTTCATTTTTCGTAGGGAAGCATGTTAGCTGTGAGGATTGTTCCTCAGATTTCTCTAAGTTGGATGTTGCAAGCATAATGGCGAGAACTTCTTGTGGGAAACTGATCGATGAGGTCTTCAAGATAACTATCAATGGAGTCGTTTTCAGGATTAGGATAGTCAAGGGACTTTGGGTCCTTTAACTAAATCGGTGAAAAACACTTCGGTTAGGGATTCGGTTTCTGATTTTGAGGATTCTTATGTCAAAGAAAGTGCAATATGGTGGATTCCGAGGAAGAAGTTTTTCGTGTTGAGGAAGATGAAGTGCTCAAAGATCGAGGAGGTTCAGGTGGCTTAAATTTTCTTGACGGTATTAACAAAAAAGGTACTCTTGTTTTTTCTGAAGGTGGTAAAGAGAAAAGTTTATTTGCCGTGTCAACGAAAAAGGCAGAGAACGAGGTCAACGGAGTTGCCTTCCAGCTTGTCGTTGAAGCGACGTGTTACCTGTCTCCAGATGAGGAGGGAGACGTGTCTATGCCACTTGAGTTACGTGATTTGGCTAGTAGTAGTGGAGATAATGGTTCGGGTTGTGGGTCAATTTGTAGCAAGGGGAAATCCGTGTCATTTGATGGTCTTTTAAAAGCCCAAAAGGCCCAATGTTTTAGTAATAGAAAGGGTCGTAGTCATAAGAAGAAGGATGCTTCTATGGGAAGAAAAATTAAAAATCTTTGTTCTGATAATTGGGGGGAGAATCTAGGGATTTTAGATGATTTCATGCCCAATTCCTCTCCAATCACGACGAGCCCTATTCTTATTCACAATGTTGCTGCTAATGGTGTTCAAGAGGATGGTTGTCTTAAGCCTAATCTCCCTAGTGTGTCAATGGGACTGGGTCCTAGTTCTAATTCTTTTCCTCCTGAGAGCCTTTTGCCAAAAAGATCGAGTAAGGAGGTATCTGTTTCGGGGTGTCATTCAGTGACAGACTCGAAAGTTTCACAAGGCAATAAGAGGTTATGGGAAGCTATGGAGAGTAAGGTTACTGAGAAGGTGTGGGAAATTATCGAATCATGTGGCGTTAAAGGATGGAGGAAAGGAGAAATCCTTAAGGAAATTCACGACCTCGAGGATAGAGACAAGGTAGGAAAGCTTTAGAGGGTGTCTTCAAACAAGGTTGTCCAATGAATATCTTCTCTCTCAACATCAGAGGATGCGGAAACACAGTTAAGAGGAAGACACTTGCAGGTATGTTATGTTCGGGTAATGTGGATGTTTTTTTTATTCAAGCGACAAAGCTGGCTACTATGGATTTCAAGGTTGCTTCTACTCTGTGGGGTAACACCGAAGTAGAATGGTCAGAAATGGGGGCGACAGGGTTGGCAGGGGGATTGGAAATTTTATGGAGGAGGGATTCGATGAAGCTTATCTGTAGTTTTAGAAGAGATGGATTTGTGGGTGTTAATACGGAGTGGAAGGGTAAGAACTTATTCTTTGTAAATGTCAACTCACCTTGTAGCTTGTCCAGTAAAAGGAAGTTATGGAAAAAGTTAGTGGAGGTGAAGAATATATTTGGTAGGGGAGATTGGATAATTGGAAGGGATTTTAATGCGGTAGCTTCGTCAAGTGAAAGGAAGGGTGTGGCCGAGGGTGGTAGAAGGAGGGAGATGGAGAAGTTTTAAAGGTTTATCAGAGAGACTGATTGTGTTGATGTACCTTGCTTGGGAGGTCAATTCACATGGTACAACAACTCAGGCTCCGCTATGAGCAGGTTAGACAGGTTTATTTTGTCAGATAGTTTGATCGAAGAGTGGAATGTTGTGGGTTAATTTATTGGCGTTAGAGATATATCAGACCATTGCCCGATATGGTTAAAAGCTAGCTCGTTGATTGGGGACCTAAACCCTCCAGGTTTATCGATAGTTGGTTAAATCATTCGGGCTTCTTTAAGTTTGTGGAATCGGAGTGGAAGTCTTTTAAGGTTAGAAGGAGAGGCGATTTTGTATTGAAAACGAAATTGGGTATGCTCAAAACAAGTTTGAAAAAGTGGAATTTGGAGATTTTTGGGTGGATATACTTGAAAGTAGATGAGGCAGTGTGCAAACTGAATGACTTAGATGTGGAGGTGAGTCAGTCTGGTTATTCCAATTTTAGTGAGATGGCAGCAGCTAGGGAGAATGCTTCCAAATATATATGGATTCAACTTAATCAGAAGGAGAGTTTACTTAGGCTTAAGTCGAGGGCGTTGTGGCTGAAGGACGGCGATAGAAATTCTGGCTATTTTCACAGAGTAATGTGAGGAAGGCGTAGGAGAAACTCTGTTTCGTTCGTTAATACTAGCAGTTGAAGAATAGAGGATGTGGAAGATATCTTTGAAGATAACTTTAGGGAAAGTTAGTTTGTTCGTCCGGTTATATAGGATTTAGGTATGAAGAGTTTGTCGGAAGAAGAAAAGAAGAGCCTAGAAGTTGATGTGACGGAGGAAGAGGTTAAAGAAGTAGTGTGGTCTTGTAATGGCAATAAAAGCCCGGGGCCAAACAGGTTTAGTTTTGGATTTTTCCAGAATTGTTGGGAGATTGTGAAAGTCGATGTTATTCGGTTTGTTAAGGAATTCTTTTTTTCGTCCCTCTCTTACTAAAGTTGACACAACTTCTTTTATCACGTTAGTGGTTAAAGTTAAAAACCCTAAATACTTTGTCAACTATAGACCTATATGTATGGTGAGTTGTTTTCAGAAGATTTTAGCAAAAAATATTGGTTGGTCGCTTGAAGAAACTAGTGGGAAGTCTAGTTTCCTCTGAACAAACGACTTTTGTCCCTGGTAGAAGTATTCTTGACGGAGTGGTAGTAGCTAATGAGGTGCTAGATTTGGCGAAAAGATCTAAACGGAAGTGCATGGTCATGAAGATTTATTTCGAGATGGCCTACGACTGTGTCGCGTGGAGTTATCTTAGATTTCTGTTTGATAAGATGAATTTCGGGGAGAGGTGGAACAAGTGGATAGAGAAGCTGGTATTCAGCGGTTCTATGTCTCTTCTGCTAAACGGAAGCGTGACGAAAGATTTTTCAGTTGGTAAAGGTCTCCGCCAAGGTGACCCTTTGTCACCGTTTCTTTTCATTCTGGTTATGAAGGGCCTTACTCGAATTCTAAACAAGGCTGGGAGTATGGGAAAGTATTTGGGTTTGAAGATTAATGAGGAAGTCTCATACAAAGTGGTTCAGTTTACCGACGATACCCTTCTGATAAGGAAAGCTGTTTGGGAGAATTTGTGGAGCCTAAAAGCGGTTCTTCATGGTTTCGAGTCTGTGTCAGGTTTGAAAGTTAATTTTTTCAAAAGTTTTCTTGGAGGTATTAATTTGAGCGAAGATTTCGCGGAAGTAGCCTCTTCTTTTCTTCATTGTGACTTGCTGAAACTTCCTTGTAAATTCCTGGGTGTGTATATTGGCGACAGTCCGAGGAAGGTTTCAATGTGGAAAGATGTTATTGATCAAGTGAGGCGTAGGTTGGCAGTATGGAAAAGGAAGAATATGTCAATAGGAGGAAGAGTAGTATTGATCAATTATGTCCTTAATGCATTGCCGATTTAATCTCTCTCATTTTATAAGGCTCCGGTTAAGGTCATTAAGGAGATCCAAAGAATTCAAAGTAATTTTCTATGGGGAGGGTGCGCAAGCCGTAAGAAAGTGGACTGGATTGATTGGAAAATGGTATATGCTCCGAAAGAGAAAGGAGGGCTAGGTGTAAAAGACGTGGCTTCTTTCAACCAGTCGCTTTTACTTAAATGAAAGTGGGGATGTTTGAATGAGGTTGGGGTGATATGAAGAGGCATTATATAGCATAGATATGCGAAGAAGGATTTGTGTTTAACAATCATGAATTATGAAGGGTCGAGAGGCAAGGGCTCCGATTCAATATGGTGGCGCAACTTGATGAATCTATCTTCGAGTGGATGTTCGAGGATAATTCCAATTTTTCAGTATCTTCTTGCTACAAACATTTGTTTTAGGATAAGGTGGAATTCGAGGTGGCGGATGATATTTTGGTCGGTTATAAAGATATGTGGGAGGCCAATATACCGTCTAATTTGCAGGTTTTTTTGTGGAAATTGTTTCGAAATCGCATTGCTACTAAAGATCAATTGAGAAGAAGGAATATATAGATTGGAGGGGTGTTGTAACGCCCTGTATAATATATACCTAGAATAATATCATACAAGTGTTTTATTTGGTACTGACACCATCATAAATGCCTAATGGCGTAATTCACATACTTGACCATTCTAGCAACATCAACACAATCTATGATACAAGATATGGAAATTAGCCAAAACAATAAAAACTAAGATCAATATACAATATCCTCAATTGTATACAACAAATACACAGCGGAAAACTAAAACTAAGCTTCTCTTGAAACATCCAAGCATAGCTCCACTTGTAAATCAACCTGCAAACAACGCCTGGAAAATTACAACAATAATGGGGTGAGATATTAATATCAGCGAGTTCCCTATCTTATGGGTTCTCTCGGCTTTACAAGGTTCTAGCCAATCCTAACTCAAGTCAAAAGGGAAGGGAAATGACCTTGAGTTCACAATCTCACACTATATGGAAACATGTTCATGAGTTCACCAACTCAAAATATCACTAATCGGTAACCTCATCAAGGCATCCCCTTTTCACGTCCTCTTCTACGTCTAGAAGTCGGCACGAGTCATGGATCCTTGCACTTACTTGACATACGAAATGGATTTGGGTTCTACGAGCCTTTAATCGTTATGAACCGTCACTTCACACGGGCCATAAACCGTCACAAGTCTCTACCCGTAGTTTCCATTCGTACTGCACGCGGGAATCAAACCTGCCAAGTAATAAAACATGCGTACATTCTGGAGGAGCTCTAGATAAGCTTCACCTCGCGAAACGGCAACTCAGGGAAACAGTTCCGATTACTTGATCTCACACACAAACGTGATTGTATTCGACAATCACAAGGCCACAATGCCTTTAGGCCACATTCACCTTTTCACAAAGAACACAAAGGTTCATACACATGTTCCATACTAGTGTCTCACTCTCCTCTAGACCATTACTCATCGAAGATGCACACCTAGGCATCGATGCACGAGCATCGCCATCTAGATTCTCTATCACAATCCTAGTCACAACCTAGAATCATATCATTTGGTTTTGGGGTAAGGTTTCTCACTCTTCCTAATTCATTTTAAGCATGCATTTTATCATTCACACTTAAAAGCACATAGAACGGTATAGCATATTCAATAGCATAGTTAAGATATTTGTAACAACATATCACATAAAACCTTTCATTTACTCAATTACCAACAATTCATTAATCCTACATCATACTCAATATTTTCACTTTTTATTGGGTAGAGGATCGTCATAGCTTTCCAACGATACCAAGAACGCTTCGATCGGAATCACGTTCAAAAGTTATGAATTTTCTAAAATAATTTTTCATCAACCAACAGTGGTAATCGGTTACCCAAAATAGGATAACCGGTTACTCAAGTTTCACTGTTCAAAACAGAATCAAATTTGGAGTTAGAGGTATGCAGAGTAATCGGTTACTCAATTATGGGTAATCAGTTACTGTAGCGAGCGATTTTTGTCGGTGACGCGACCACCTTATCGCTGGGTTTTCCTCACCACAATGGTAGGAGGGGATGCTACTTTCTAATTTCTTATTTATCCCATGAAGCTGGAAGGGAAAGGGAAGGTATCTAAAACTAACCTTGCACGCGAATGTCTAACAGGACAAACGCTTAAAGAGATTGGGGGGTCCGGGGTCAGGTTATACAATGGGCAGTTGTCAGTTACCCATCCTATATGTGGTTATCCACAGGCTATTA
Source organism: Lathyrus tuberosus (assembly GCA_022829125.1). NCBI lineage: Eukaryota > Viridiplantae > Streptophyta > Magnoliopsida > Fabales > Fabaceae > Lathyrus > Lathyrus tuberosus. The sequence goes on from JALAZF010000253.1 coordinate 2,352,126, forward strand.
GCTTTAACTTTTGCTTTGTACTTGATGGTGTTTATCCGTTAATGGGTTGGGAAAGTATGAGTGAGTGAGTTTTTATTGATGTTTTTAGTAAGGTGCTGGACCTAAGTTTTGATTGATGTATGTAGGTATTGGATTTAGAGTTTTTGATTAGTATGCTCGCTTAGATTTCACAATCTTATGCCTACGTATTCCCGTTTAAACGAAACAGGGAAATCAGAGTAATCGTAGTTCCTCCTATTCTAAGGGAGGAAAAAGATGTTTTGGTGTCTTGTTCAAAGCCCAAGCAGAGGCTAAAAGGTTTATTTGTGTCTTGTTCAAAGCCCAAGATTGAAGCTAAAAGGTTGACTGAAAGAGAATTTGTCATCTCTAAAGAGGGATTGTTGATTTTTATGTACCTTGATCAAAGCCCAAAGTTGAAACTAAGAGGTTGATTGACTCCACTGGGGAAGTCCTTATACAAAGCCTAAGAGGAGGCTGGAAATGACTGACTCATCAAGAGAGTGTTTAAATCTGTGTCTTGTACAAAGCCCAAGATTGAGGCTAAAAAGAGACTGACTCTTTTGGGGATATCATTATACAAAGCCTAAGAGGAGGCTAAAAGGGATTCTGACTCTGTCAGGGAGGGTTTGTATGTGTCTTGTACAAAGCCCAAGATTGAGGCTGAAAATAAGACTGACTCGGTGGGAAAGAAATCTTTATCTGTCTTGTACAAAGCCCAAGATTGAGGCTAAAAAGAAGACTGTAATGACTCGGTAGAGGATATTTTAGGTGTCTTGTACAAAGGCCAAGATTGAGGCTGAAATGAGTTTGACTCTGCTGGAGAGTATTATCTGTCTTGTACAAAGCCCAAGATTGAGGCTGAAAAGAGGATTGACTCTGCTTAGGAAATTTATTTGGTGTCTTGTACAAAGCCCAAGATTGAGGCTGAACAAGCTGGAGAAATCATTATACAAAGCCTAAAAGGAGGCTGACTTCTGTTAGGGGAAATCATTATACCAAGCCTAAGAGGAGGCTGAAAAAGATTGACTCAACAAGAGAGTGTTTTTATCTATCTTGTACAAAGCCCAAGATTGAGGCTAAAAGGGTTGACTCAACAAGAGAGTATTAAAAGGTGATTGACTCAACAAGAGAGTCTGAAAGGGTGATTGAATCAACAAGAGAGTCTGAAAATGTTAGCTAAGCTGGGGAAAATCATTGTACAAAGCCCAAGAGGAGGCTGACTTTCCCGAGGAAAGGATCATTATACAAAGCCTAAGAGGAGGCTAGCTTCTGCTGGGAATTATTGAGATCCCGAGGCAGGTCCAAGTGGGGAATCAACTCTTGCAGGGGAATACAGAAGTGTTAATAGATCAGATACCTTGAGGTTCTGATTTGGGATAGTGTTATATGATGATAAACTGACCCTGGCTGAGGGATTTTGGAAGAGAGACGGGGTTTTAGAACCCACAAGTTTTAACTCTGGTGGAGATTAATCCAGAATCCGGGGTTTCTTCCTATGTTTATAGGGAACTTGAGAATGTCTTTGAGACTCAAGGAGATTTAGACTGTCCGAGTCTATTAGTGTGGTCTATCTTTGTACAATGCCCAAGATGAGGCCGACTCATTTTAGGGATGAGTATCAACCCTAAAATTGGTCTGAGGGCTTTTGTGACTCTTTTAAGAAAGACAGCTCTAGAAAAGGATGACTAAGTTCTGTCCTATACCTCTAAGAGGTCGTTAGGGTCCTTGTATGAAGCCAAAGAGAAGGCATGAGAACTTTTAAGAAGTCGACGGGTCCTTGTACAAAGCCCAAGAGGAGGCGGGGATGCTTTTAGGAAGCCTGTGGGTCCCCAAACCAAGAGAAGTTCAAGAAATGCAATTCACAGAGAAGAGATCATTCCAGGAAAGTTTGATTATTTGGAAGAAACTCAAGAGATGCTATTCACGGAGAATAAATCAACTTCGGGGAGTAGAATTTCTTTGACAATTTTTAAGGGTGACAGTCTGAGAAAAGGTTCACCGAGAATACTGCCTTTCTCTTTGTTCCATACTGATTAACCCCAAGAGAAGGGAATATTGTATCTGGAAATCCTATGGGGATCTAGTTTTGTTTGTATTTAAGAGTGACCAACATGGCTTTACCTAGTTCTAGACCTAGTTGCCGGGGAAAACTCTAAATAACTATAGTAGTATATATACATTTGATATATGACGAGTATTTAAAGGAGTATGAAAGAAGACTAACCATGCGCAGCTTCCCACAATACATTTATATATATTTGACATGTATTTAAAAGAATGAAAGAAGACTAACCATGCGCAGCTTCCCATAATACAGGTATATATATTAAAGCGAGTAAACGAAAGCGGATAAAAACTTATAGGTGAGCAAGCTTCCATGCTGTTTTGTTAGTTGTTCAAAGAAATTAAAGAAAGTTTTGATAACAACTGTATATTTGAATCTAAATCAAAAGGGAAATTGTTTTGAAAAGATTGTTGGGGCTTATACTCAAGGAGAGGCCAAAGTTTTAACAGTGATCGCACCGTTGTTTTGAATATCGTATCGGGACTTATACAACGGCTGAGGCCCAAAGAGGTTTTCTGTACAAAGGTATGGGTCTTACAACTCAAGGAGAGGCCCAAAGATTATTTTGGAAAAGAAAGATGGGACTTACAACACGAGGGTTGGCCTAGATGGTTTGCTTAAAAACGACGATCGCGCCGAGGTTTTTGAAAACACAGTGGGTCTTATACAATGTCCGAGGCCCAACAAGGTATCTTATTTACAAGGAATGAGTCTTACACTCTATTAGAGGCCCAAAAGTGTTTTTGTACAAGTGATGGGGCTTACAACTCAAGGAGAGGCCCAAATGATTTTGAAAAGGCGATGATTGTGCCGTTGTTTTTTACTGTGTTGGGACTTATACAATATCTGAGGTCCAAAATGGTTTTGGTTAAAAAGGGATTGGGTCTTACACTCTATTAGAGGCCCAGGTGATTTTCGTACAGGAGATGGGGCTTACAACTCAGGGAGAGGCCCATGAGTGTTTGAAAAAGATTGATGAGAGTTGAATTAATCAAAACCCTACTTTTGTTTAAAATGTAATTAATTTTGTTTAAAAATTAATAAAAATGATTGAAAACATGTGAAAAATGAGTGGTGATCTTGGATCAATACTTCAAAAATCATGTTTTTATCCACAAAATGATTGAAAATCAGTTAAGTTTGGAAAATCAAGAAAGAAAAAATATTTTAAATGTTAAAACAAATAAAAATTAATTATTTTGAAAAAAACATCAAGTATATGAAATAAATAATATTTTTGGGAAATTTTGGTAAAATAAAATATTTTAACATTTTTGTGAATTATTAAAAAAAGAATCAACTCAAAATCATTAAAATTCAGAGATAAATTAATTTTTGAATCAATTAAATAAAATCACAAAAATTCAAAAATTCAAATATTTGGAAAAGGGCGCCAAGAACACCTTGGTCTTGCACGCGTGCTCTGTTCTTGGCTGATTTGCGTTTTCTCATCAATCTTACCGAATACTTGATGTAATCACACAATCCACATATCAATCTACTCGTTTTCACCTCACGATCATATCTATGGTCTTTAATTTCATTTATTTTAAGCATGGAATAAGAAATCAAATAGAAACCTCAAGAACCCTAAATTCTGCATGAAGGCTCAGAAATTCCACACATGATTCATACCAGGCAATTAATAGAGGGGAAACATTCTATGTATGATTATGAACATTTGGTAAAAGTATTGTGTGAGGAAATATGCATAGATTAAGAGATGACCAAGTTTAGGCTTACTTGAAGGTCGTGGCAGCAAGAGCAATCTGATTTTTGAGTTTGAGGTGTTACAGATGAGTTGTGATGATCTGAACAGCTTCCCTACACCATATGGAGTGTGTTTGAATGTTTGGACTTGGTTGGAAATGCTTGGATCACTTCATGGCATCTCAGCTGCATATAGGTTTCAAGTGGATTTGGAGCTTTGTGATTTTGGAGTTCCAGATGGCTGGAAGTGGTTTGATCAACTTAGGTATGATGTATATGAGGTGTTAGAGCAATTGGTTTGAGTGGAATTGCTCTCTACTGAAAAATTCGATAGTGACTTGCTAAGAAAGGCATTTTTGAGAGTGAGAGGATGATTTTGAGAAAGGCGAGTGTTATAGGCCTTTGGTGTACTCAAACTGATCAGAAATAAGGTCTATTTATAGTGTGTCAAGTTTGTTTTGCAAGGAATAGGGAATGCCAACTGCAGCAGGCCTTTGGCCAATTGGATCACTTTGGAATCTCAAGTCTCCTCTAGCCATTGACTTGAGATTAGAGCACAGGCCTATGGTTCTCTGATTCAAGGATAAGGCTTGACTGAAGTGTTCATATTTGCTCTGATACATGCCACCTCTAAGCATCCATTGAATGCCTCAAAACAAAATTGGAGTCTTGAGGCATCTTTAGCTTTTAGGGGTGCCAAACCTATATGTAGTTCCAAAGACTTGGGTGGCTTATGGATCAGTGTTTGTCCCTCCTTGGTCCCCCCTTGAGGTGTGCAGATGGATAAACTTGTTTGTCATTTGCTCAAATTGATCAAATCGAGCCATAATGCACAAATCTGCCTTGTCATGACAGTTTCAGCAAGGCATGTTGCAGCTGTCATAATTCTTAGCTCAGATGGAATTTGATGGAGTTCTTGGCCATTTTGAAAAGCTCTCATATGATAAAACATATGTGTGATCATAGTTTGTCTTGACACTTTTTGGATCCAAGTGAAAAATGCCCCTACATTTTGAAAAAAGTGAAATAGATTCTGACTTAGTGAAAATTTCACTAAGAGTGTGTTTGGATGAGGAATTTGAGAATTTTTAGGGAATTTAAAATTCTAAGTAATTCAAATGATTCAATTGAAATTCATTCATTTTTAAATTCGTTTGTTTGGATGGAATATTAAAATGATTCAATGTAAAAAATTTGGGGCTATTTTCATAATTTTTAAAGCTTTTGGGTTAAATTTAAAATATGAAAAATATGGACCAATTTGTAATTTTTGAAAATTTGAAGGGACCAATTTGTAAAATTTGAAAATTAGTAGGGACTAATTTGCAATATTTAGAAAATTTTGGGGGTGAGTTTGAAATTTTCATAAAATATAAGGATCATCTTGCAAAATTTGAAAAATTAATAATAAACAATTTAACGTTCATATTATATAGAGTTAAGAAGCAATTTGAAATTCTTTACTTTTTGGTGTCATTTTAAATTCCTTAAATATAACATGAATAAAATACTCCAAAAATTTACATCATTTTAATAATTCTCCATATTTTTTATCCAAACAATAGATTTTGATCAAATCATTTCAAATTCCCTTAAAAAATTACTTTCCCTCATCAAAATCCTTCATCCAAACACATTCTAAGTGTTGGAAAAAGTGGCATTTTCATGTTTTTGTCATTTTGGTCACTCCATAACTAAAAATCCATGAGGAATTGGAATGAGGTGTAGTTGACACTTTTGAAGTATGCCATGAGAGCTACAAATCCATCTTTGGGCCATCTAAAATGGTTGCTTGGATCTCAAGTTATGATCCTTGGAAGTTGGTACCCTAGCCACTTTGTTTCATAACTTAGAAAAATTCTAAGTTTTTTTATGGTTACCCCTTTTACAAGTTATCCCACTTTCTTTAATTTTTCTTGATGAATGATGATTCAAATCACATATTAACATTTTTTTAGGGTCAAGGAACCATAATTGTGAAAAATCTCAAAAAGTTAAACTTGACTTTTGTGCACAGTTGACTTTTTATCAGATGAAATCCAAACTGTGCGATCCTCTATGAAATCAAGTCCTTGACCTAAATCAAACCTAATGTATATGTTCCATAGGAGTTGTAGGGTGTATTGAATCATGTCCCAAGGTTTGGGAGCATGTCCTGGTCAAAAGTCAAAGGTACAGTTGACTTTTTCTTCAAAACCCTAATTGTGGTTCAGATGAAATTGAAACTTGTGAATCAAGCTTCTTGGATCAATCCATTATTGCAAATTGATTAATATGGTGTATTGGAGACTCTCAAATCATGCCTTGAGGTCTTGGCTCATGTTTTGTCCCAAAAGTCAACTTAGGGGTGAATTAGGTCAAGAAACCCTAATTCCTGATATTTGATAAATGCATCCCCTGAGGCTAAATTGACTTGATGATTGGGTTCATGAGGTCCCTTGGAGTATCTTAGGTTATGCTTTGAAGCATTGGCTCATGCCGAAAGGAAAATTTCCACCTGGAGGCCCTGGTCGACCAAAACCCTAATTTGGTGACACTGGCGATCTTGAGGCTTGATCTACTTGGAAGGTAGCAACTTTGTACTTGGTTCTTGATGTGGGAGTCCTCTTGATCCTTTATGGATGTTTTGAGAGATTAGACAAGTTGAAGATCATGTCATTTCTTGATTAATCCTTTGCCTAAGTGCTATGAGAGGTGTTGAAACCCTAATTCTTGACTGTGGTGAATGCTCAAACATCTCTGAGGATATTGATGAGGCATATTGGTTCATCCATATTGTGATGATGATTTGCACAATGATGAGAAATCTTGGTGGTCAAAATTTGGGGTATGACAGTTACTCAGTTCAAATTTGCGCAGAAACTCAATTTTTTTCCACAGAGTAATCGGTTACTCAATTATGGGTAATCGGTTATTCTATAATAGAACAGAAAAATACTGGTTTTTCTTGATACAAAACCTAACCAAATTCATTCAAAACATGTCCCAACACAACAACAAGTATAATAAATTATTCCCACACATAACCCGACTATACTACGCAGTTTATTTCACGTTTTATTCGTTAGAAACATTGATTTAGCCCATTTACTCATTTTATCAATTTCTAACCTAAACTTAAATCACTCTAACTTCTACACTTAAATTTCTACCTAGAACCCACCTGATAATCGAAGAGGAGGTTGAAGAAGATGAAGAAGATGATATGATGATCCAACTTTCTCTTCTTCTTCCTAGAGCTTCTTCTTCTCTTTTACCTTTTTCCTCTCTTTCTCCTCTTCTCCTCTTACTATCTTCTTTTCTTCTTATATATATATATATATATATATATATATATATATATATATATATATATATATATATATATATATATATATATATAAACTTATTATATAATATAAATCCAATAGAGTAAAATACCTCCAATTGATATTTTATCGTCTCACACCAATTGATCAATTATTAGAGTCACCTTAAAATCTTTTCTTGAATTAAAATTATTGATCTGTCCCTTCTAATAATTAATCGATCTCTTTAGAGCTCACTAGTTGCTCTATTGATCCCAATTAACAATACTTAAAGAATTCCAATTAACCAAGATATATCACATAGATGCTCATCTGATCTCATCTGATATCCAATTGAGCATTTAGATAATATGGGGTATTACACTCTCCCCCCTTAAATTGAAATTCGCCCCCGAATTTCCTTCACTAAAAAATAACCACAACTTGTATCATTGTCTTAGATCCACGCTTAACTTTATTTCCGTTCAAATTTCTGACGTATTCCAATTCCAACTTGACTTCGCACACCAAAATTCTTATTTTCACGAATTATCAAACTTTGTATCCTTAGTTATACTCTTACTCCAATATTGGGTTAACTTCTAACTTTGCTTCTCCTCAATTCATCTGTTGTTCCATACTAAAACACTTGGTCGCATTCTACCTTCGGAAATAATGTACCATTCTATACTCTTTTACTGGGTCACAAACAAAACCAAAACATCTTATCTTGGTTTAGGATAACAAAAACTCACCAATTTGCATAAGGTAATTTAGTGATTCCTTACCTTCATGCAATTACTTACAACCATCCTTTCATAAATCCTTCAACGTTCAAACCCACTTCATGGATTGTCAAACGACTTCTTTACCAGTTCCATCTGATCTAATGCTATACATTGTACCCATCTATACCTGATACTTCATCTCTTACGCGTCACACCAAAAGTTAATGCACTTGGAACGAGATCTTATTACATCCATACTTATGAGCAACAATCCTTCTAATCCTTATTATTCTGACTGAACTCTTTCATCCATCACCTTCCACTGCGCAATCCAAATCTAACAGTGGAACACCACAGATTCTTAAGCACTACCAGGTAGTTAACAGTCCGTGGAGAAACATACTTATCCACTGGGGGTCCTTACTAACCAACGACACAAGAACTTACTGATGTCCTATGGTAGAACAATTTCCTTGCCAACACACAGTATTATAACATCGGTCCACAACTCCAGACGATAAAGGTGCAAGAGTTACACTGTTACAACCATAACATATACAACTCCAATTTCATTCTAAACTCAAACCTATACATCCAAAATAGCTTAACAACCTCCGGTCCTGGTTACAACATCGATACCGATTCTTCTTACGGGGTTTCTGACTTACTCAAGGTTTCTTGTTGACACGAGATCTCAACCAATAACACGTAACACCATCACGAAACTTCAATCAAAAGTGAGTCACTACTTATCAAAGACTTAAACCATCCAAAGCGCAATTGTGAGTTTCCCTACCACTCACCAATTCACATACAACACTCCACACGTACACAAACTTTCGAAGAACATGCCACGCTCCTCAATTGAATCCACTTCTCTCAATCGTTCTGTCCCATATACGATCCAAATTACATGCTTAACTTCGGAACACCCAATTCGTATTCTCACTTGGAAGGATAACCTTCAAATTCCTTCTCCTGGTCAAGGTACAACTGTACACATTTGACACCACTCTCACCGAGTCTATATCCAATGCCATGAACTCGCGGAAGATAACAATTACAAACTCTGACCAACCGTTCATACCTTATTAACACCATAATTAAAATACCGAAATATTCCTTGCGAGACCAATATTTCGTGAGTATTCTCTAACTTCGTCCTTTAGGCCCTTAACAGTAATACACCTAAGACTTTCTCATACTTAATACGGTTCACAAGATTACTTCCCTAAAGTTAAATCCCTCGTCGTCTAAACAGACGGTTGACTATGCAGCACCCTTCCAGAAGTTCCGATTTCAAAACATAAATCTGTCTTTCATTTACTTGCAATCCAGTTCTCCATTCCCACAACACTCATCAATCGGAATAACATGAGGTAACAAAAACGCAGATGATAGTTTCCAAGGGTTTTCACAATTCACACATGTTAATCGATTAACCACATTGTGTTAATCGGTTAACACTGCAGCCGAAGCTAAAAACTAGCTTCTTATAAGTCGAAAGCCATCCCAACTCAAAACCCTCAATCCGGCTTGTTCTAACTCGCAATATCATTCTCAACTCGTGGCCTCTTAACTTGTATAACATTCACCAGCCATGATCAACTCAAGGTAATACCGAACAAAGTTAAAACATGCAGCTGACACACTCCAACCAAGTGACAAGGCAGAATTTCCAAATTCCGAGGCGATGTTGAAGCGGTAAAGCGGCAAGCAACAAACATTTTGGAAGTATTTTTCTGGGAACTTATCGTGTCCACAGAGATCGGTTCGAGGGAAAGAATGTCGTTCGACAATCTCAATGTTAATGAGTTTGGGTTTAAAATGGGCTTAAATTAAATGCGATAAATAAAACTTATGAACATAAAAAGAATTCATTCTTTGGAGAGTAGAGAACTCTCGAGTTTACATTTCATCTACCCTATCAAATACTCAAACTTACTACTCAGTTGTACGCAACCAAAATCACTCGTCAACATTATCACGTACCGCTCACAACAAAGGTTATGTCTAATGCAAAGTTGTGAGAACAACCGCATCGCCTCGGAGGTGATGTCTCACGCAACTCGACCACCCGGAAGCATTAAGAATCGATACTCAAGTGAATATTAAGCCTAAATCTATCTCTAGAGTCTAGAACCTAATAGATGTTCATCCTAGATCCAGCTTCAAAGAGGATATGTCTACCGCAACTCAAAACCAAATAAAGAAATCATTCATCAAAATTAATTTGTAAATTGAGTTTTATACAACACCATGAGCAATAAATATACATATAATCAAGGTAAACTTACACACAAACTCACAACAAATGGAAACTACAAAGGGAAGAGAGAAAAGGAATCAAAATCTCTCGCGGTGTCAATCACGATCCAAGAATCATCCACCCTCAATCGTCGAGTTGCAACCTCCATTGATGTTTTTCTAAGCTCTAACTAACAAAGAATGAAGATTTGATGAATTCGGAACAAATACCCCAAAACATAACCTAAAAAAATGGTAAAAATGAACTTATAGACATTACAAAATCTGTCCAGTTTGCAAAGCGAACGTTTACTCGCAAAGCGAGCCTAAAAAAATGGCACTTAAGTGCCTCTGAAATGCTAAACCTCCTTTGCAAAATTCCAGAAGTTCGCAGTGCGAACGATTTATTCGCAAAGCGAATGCTCGCTGCACAGTTCGCAAAGCGAACTTTGGTCTCTTTCTCCCCTGTCCAATTCTGGGAGCCTTCGCTGGGAACTCGCTAGGCATTCGCAAAGCGAACATTCGCTGGCACACTCGCAAAGCAAACATGACAGCAAACCAGCTCTTATTTTGACCACAACTTCTGAACCGCAACTCTGATTTACGCACAGTCGGAAGTGCTGAAAAGCTTATTCAATGCTCTATACAACAATGGAAAAATCTCATTACTTGAATACCTACAAAAATGAGAGAAAATCAATTAAACTCAATGATATTTACACGATACGCAATATATACACTAAAACGTAAAGTAAACGTATTTACAAACAAATCGGGGTTTATTAGAACAATATTAACCAAAAAGTATCGATAAGTGCAACAAAACTTATATACAAAAATAGTTACATTTTGCACTTATCAAACTCTCCCCAACTTAAACTTGTTTGTCCACAAACAAGAATCAAGAAAACTTAAAAACACAAAAGCAATGACCAAGGAATCACGAATCAACAGGTTTTGAAAAACGGAAACAAATGTATGGTTCAAATGAAAAACGGAACACACAAAGTAAATACTTACCACTAAACTACGACGATAGTATAGTCACGAAACAAATGCAAAATACAAAAATCATGACAACATCCTAAAACAACACAAGTTCAAATGTGAATCACACCTAGCAAAAACAATCATCGGTAGATGAAAAACACTAAATGGGGTACTTATCACTCACACAAAAATCATGCAAACAATAGACTAAATTATGCAACCATCCAAAAATTCACATTGAACATACAAAGGCAAGAATCACAAGGGCTTTCAAGGTTGTAATGTGGTCGCGCAAACAAACAAGGAGAAATTTCTAAAGGTAATTGAAACAAAAACTTGCCTAAACCTAAGGGAGTGATCAACTCACAAAGACTCAAACACACAATTCCAATCAACTTCTTCCAAAATCCCAAAATGTTACACAAAACACAATACTTATTTAGCACAATTATTTGAACTCTTTTTGTTTCCTTTCTCAAGGATTTTCTTTTTCTTTCCTTTTTTTTTCTTTTCTTTTTCATATTTTTCTCTTTTTTCTTTTCTTTTTCAACCTCATAGAAACCAACCAATGAGTAAACAATCATTCTCTCCCCAACTTGAATTCAACCATATCATCATGTGAATACTCCCTACTATCTAAGGCAAGGCAAAAATTTAAACAACAACACAAAGTTGAGGGTTCAAGAAAAAACAAAATCCATTCAAAAATAAGTGAACTAAATACTCATAGACAAGCATTAAGTTCAAATAAAACATGGATCAAAAATCTCAAAGGGGTTACGAATGATCACACACTCACAAGGTAGATGGCTATTTGGATAGGTAGTTGTGCTCAAAATGAAACAAAATGCCTTGATCCTTTTCATGCTTTCATATAATCAACACAAACAAAAGATTAAGCATAATAAAATCCAGTTAGAACAAGAATGTTGGTACTCCGCATATATGAACAATGGAAAACTACCTCACAAAAAGGTGGGAACTAAAGTGATTCACAACAAGAACAAGTATACAAAAGAATGAATGGCATGGAAGTTTGTAAAAAGCCTAAGTATCATGAATATGCTAAAGTCTAGAAAGCGATAAACACATACCTTGGACGTGTGCAAAACTTAACAATATCATTACCATACATCCGCAAGTTGAAACGATCAAACTTGGAACATCACCTTAAATTTCCTCAAGCTACTCAAAACAAGCTCATTGACAAACACAAAAGCTATTAATATAAACAAACTAAAAGACCGGGTGAAAAGGGATTAAACAAGTTGTAAAGTGAAGATTTAAGAATTTCACGAAAAATCCAAGTACAACTTGTTTAATGAATGTTTACCACACTACCTAAGCTAAACAACAAAAAAAGAAAATAATACAACATGCTTATTTTACGTCGTAAGCTCGACGCCTTTACAATGCTTAGCTAGCAACTTCCTTCCTTCATGCCATGGTGATGCCTCACCGCGCAAACCAAAAGCAAGTGCCCTAACCAAACACTTGAACAAACGTTACGGGAACAAAATGTATACAACACTTGAACAAACATAATGGAAATAGACAATATATATGATATATACAAAACTAAAAAATAAAGAAACTATCGCAATGCGATTCAATATCAAAACCAATCCCCGGCAACGACGCCACTTTGTTGAAGCGGTAAAGCAGCAAGCAACAAACATTTTGGAAGTATTTTTCTGGGAATTTATCGTGTGCACAGAGATCGGTTCGAGGGAAACAATGTTGTTCGACAATCTCAATGTTAATGAGTTTGGGTTTAAAATGGGTTTAAATTAAATGCGAGAAACAAAACTTATGAACATAAAAAGAATTCATTCTTTGGAGAGTAGAGAACTCCCGAGTTTACATTTCATCTACCCTATCAAATACTCAAATTTACTACTCAGTTGTACACAACCAAAATCACTCGTCAACATTATCGCTCACAACAAAGGTTATGTCTAACGCAAAGTTGAGAGAACAACCGCATCACCTCGGAGGTGATGTCTCACGCAACTTGACCACCCGGAAGCATTAAGAATCGATACTCAAGTGAATATTAAGCCTAAATCTATCTCTAGAGTATAGAACCTAATAGATGTTCATCCTAAATCCGGCTTCAAAGAGGATATGTCTACTGCAACTCAAAACCAAATAAAGAAATCATTCATCAACATTAATTTGTAAAATGAGTTTTATACAACACCATGAGCAATAAATATACATATAATCAAGGTAAACTTACATACAAACTCACAACAAATGGAAACTACAAAGGGAAGAGAGAAGAGGAATCAAAATCTCTCGCGGTGTCAATCACGATCCAAGAATCATCCACCCCCAATCGTCGAGTTGCAACCTCCATTGATGCTTTTCTAAGCTCTAACCAACAAAGAGTGAAGATTTGATGAATTGGGAACAAATACCCTAAAACATAACCTAAAAAATGGTAAAAATGAACTTATAGAAATTACAAAATCTGTCCAGTTCGCAAAGTGAACGTTTACTCGGAAAGCGAGCCTAAAAAAATGGCACTTAAGTGCCTCTGAAATGCTAAACCGCCTTTGCAAAATTCCAGAAGTTCGTAGTGCGAACGATTTATTCGCAAAGCGAATGCTCACTGCACAGTTTGCAAAGCGAACTTTGGTCTCTTTCTCCCCTGTCTAATTCTGGGAGCCTTCGCTGGGAACTCGCTAGGCATTCGCAAAGCGAACTTTCGCTGGCACACTCGCAAAGCGAACATGACAGGAAACCAGCTCTTATTTTAACCACAACTTCTGAACCACAACTCTGATTTACGCATGGTCGGAAGCGCTGGAAATCTTATTTAATCCTCTATACAACAATGGCAAAATCCCATTGCTTGAATACCTACAAAAATGAGATAAAATCAATTAAACTCAATGATATGTACATGATACACAATATATACACTAAAACGTATTTATAAACAAATCAGGGTTTATTCGAACGATATTAACCAAAAAGCATCGATAAGTGCAACAAAACTTATATACAAAATAGTTACATTTTGCACTTATCAGGCGATCACACGACAAATCTTCAGCGGGATAGTTCGTTTTCTGCTCAAACAACTATGCTAGCGGGAAGCCAATAATGACGACATTCCAGGGTTTTAGCCACAACTCATACTTGATTCGTCCATAAGCAAAACCCAACACACAACCATTATACGGTACCACAAAAGCGATGGACATAACATGTCAAGCCTACAACCTTGTTCTCTCACTTAAACTCCTTAGCGAGAATTAAAACAACAACGTTCTTATTCCAACAAAAGGTAGATTCCGAATACTCCGATTATTCACAATTACAGAAGTTTCTCTACTCTTGAAAAATCGAGGCAATGCATCCTCTTGAAGAACCTTGCCATTTCTACGTACACAATAATCGGGATTTCTTATCCTCCACTATCCATTGCACATCCCACTTACACCAAATTACTTAATGAAAGAATCGCAATCGACAATTCTCATCAACGATTTACAAAAGCCATCCGGTATAAACCGTCCCATGATTTACACTTAGTTTATAATAAGTCTCAGTTTGCTCCTCGTTGTTTTACCGCAATCTTACTTCTTAGGATACAATACTCACTACTCCACAAGTACGTCCCTTCACACTCGTCTCAAGAATAAGAATCCACCATGTACACTTGTGACCACAGTGCTACCACTACGCTTGTTCTTAATACCAAGGTGTAACTTCTCTCATTCTACATCATACTACTAGGATCCACATGGGTGAACCATCCTTGATTACACTTCCTTAATTTTATCTTCAACAACAACTTAATATTTTATTGCACGCTCGCCCAAAATACATTCCGCTGTCACTTCCTCATATCATACTGTTAATATCGTTTACCACACCGCGTTTACTTCGTTCTCCATGGTAATCCTCTTAGGTCCAAATATAAAACCATCATACTAAAATTTCCTTGAATCTAAGGTACTTACTCTGTTTCTTGACACCACTTCTTCCGGTCTGTACCACTACGCCTTCTTTTACTAAATGACGCTCAATCTTTCTTCTATATGATACCTTATAATGTCCCTTGGGTAATTTGACAAATTCCAAATTCCAAATTGGTCTCTCACCGAATACAAAAATCCTGATGCATCATCTCGAACTTGGTCTCCCTTCATAACTGAATATATTTGACTTATCTCCTACCCTTTGTCCGACACATACTTGTTTCACTTGAAGCATGTAAACACATCCTTGTGTTCCTTCTAACACTTCTCTACCATTTTAGGTTCTCATAAAAGTCGAACGTCCTTAACTCTCCACTTTTAACCAGTTGGACGACATTGCTCCTAACACATTCCTTAAGGTACTCTCGTCCATTCAAGATACCATAGTGACCTTAGAAACTGAAACACTAATAATTATCTCACTTCCGGACTTTACGTCACACGTTCCACAATAACTTTTCTTTTTCCACGGAATGAGATTTCTTGAAATCCTTATCCATACTAGTGGCCAATCCAGCTTTACTAGCGACTTTACATATTCCTCAATACCTTGACCAATCATCCGATAAAGATCTTTAACTTTCAGACTCCATCCATTCCAAAGAATTGCTTGAACGACACAACACTCTTCAATTCCATATTACCCAAAGCACAACTTCTACTAAGATCTCAACTGAGCTGACCAAAACTCCTTACTACCAACTCTTGGCTTGAGCCTACCCTCACAACACAAGTTCCGACAACACTTTGGAGCCCTCGTGGTCGCTCAAACATAATTCCACCTATCACATACATATCATTAGGTTGATCAGGCCCAACACTACATAGTATGATATTAAGAGTCATGCTGGCAAGACACACTTAAGAGGCATAAATAGATTTACTTATGATGTTTCAAGGCTAGGTTGAGGACACGACCTGCTCTGATACCAACTGTAATGCCCTGTATAATATATATCTAGAATAATATCATACAAGTGTTTTATTTGGTACTGACACCATCATAAATGCCTAATGGCGTAATTCACATACTTGACCATTCTAGCAACATCAACATAATCTATGGTACAAGATAAGGAAATTATCCAAAACAATAAAAACTAAGATCAATATACAATATCCTCAATTATATACAACAAATACACAGCGGAAAACTAAAACTAAGCTTCTCTTGAAACATCCAAGCATAGCTCCACTTGTAAATCAACCTGCAAACAATGCCTGAAAAATAACAACAATAATGGGGTGAGATATTAATCTCAGTGAGTTCCCTATCTTATGGGTTCTCTCGGCTTTACAGGGTTCTAGCCAATCCTAACTCGAGTCAAAAGGGAAGGGAAATGACATTGTGTTCACGATCTCACACTATATGGAAACATGTTCATGAGTTCATCAACTAAAAATATCACTAATCGGTAACCTCATCAAGGCATCCCCTTTTCCCGTCCTCTTCTACGTCTAGAAGTCGGCACGAGTCATGGATCCTTGCACTTACTTGACATACGAAATGGATTCGGGTTCTACGGGCCATTAACCGTTATGAACCGTCACTTCACACGGGCCATAAACCGTCACAAGTCTCTACCCGTAAGTTCCATTTGTACTGCACGCGGGAATCAAACCTGCTAAGTAATAAAACATGTGTACATTCCGGAGGATCTTTAGATAAGCTTCACCTTGCGAAACGGAAACTCACGGAAACAGTTCCGATTACGTGATCTCACACACAAACGTGATAGTATTCAACAATCACAAGGCCACAATGCCTTAAGGCCACATTCGCCTTTTCACAAAGAACACAAAGGTTCACACACATGTTCCATACTAGTGTCTCACTCTCCTCTAGACCATTACTCGTCGAAGATGCACACCTAGGCATCGACGCACGAGCATCGCCATCTAGATTCTCTATCACAATCCTAGTCACAACCTAGAATCATATCATTTGGTTTTGGGGTAAGGTTTCTCACTCTTCCTAATTCATTTTAAGCATGCATTTTATCAATCATACTTAAAAGCACATAGAACGATATAGCATATTCAATAGCATAGTTAAGATATTTGTAACAACATATCACATAAAACCTTTCATTTACTCAATTACCAACAATTCATTAATCCTACATCATACTCAATATTTTTACTTTTTATTGGGTAGAGGATCGTCATAGCTTTCCAACGATACCAAGAACGCTTCGATCAGAATCATGTTCAAAAGTTAGGAATTTTCTAAAATAATTTTTCATCAACCAACAGTGGTAATCGGTTATCCAAAATAGGATAATCGGTTACTCAAGTTTCACTGTTCAAAACATAATCAAATTTGGAGTTAGAGGCATGCAGAGTAATCAGTTACTCAATTATGGGTAATCGGTTACTCTGTAACAGAACATAAAAATACTGGTTTTTCTTGATACAAAACCAAACCAAATTCATTCAAAACACGTCCCAACACAACAACAAGTATAATCAATTATTCCCACACATAACCCGACTATACTACGCAGTTTATTTCACATTTTATCTGTTAGAAACATTGATTTAGCCCATTTACTCATTTTATCAATTTCTAACCTAAATTCAAATCACTCTTACTTCTACACTTAAAGTTCTACCTAGAACCCACCTGATAATCGAAGAGGAGGTTGAAGAAGATGATGAAGATAAAATGATGATCCAACTTTCTCTTCTTCTTCCTTAAGCTTCTTCTTCTCTTTTCCCTTTTTCCTCCCTTTCTCCTCTTCTCCTATTTTCCCTTTTTCCTCCCTTTCTCCTCTTCTCCTCTTACTATCTTCTTTTCTTCTTCTTTCTATTTCTTACAAATATATATATATATATATATGAGTTATGCTAATGCACACCCATGTAGGTGTGCATTAGCAACATACACCTTAATGTATTTTTGTGTGGACCCCACCAATTTTGGGTGGGACCCACATTAGAAAAATGAAGAAAAAAAATATAAAGAAAATAGATGTAGTGTATTTTTGTGTGGGACCCACCAATTTTGGGTGTATGTTAGCATTTCCCTATATATATATATATATATATATATATATATATATATATATATATATATAAACTTATTGTATAATATAAATCTAATAGAGTAAAATACCTCAAATTGATATTTTATCGTCTCACACCAATTGATCAATTATTAGAGTCACCTTAAAATTCTTTTTTTAATTAAAATAATTGATCTGCCCCTTATAATAATTAATCGATCTCTTCAGAGCTCACTAGTTGCTCTATTGATCCTAATTAACAATACTTAAAGAATTCCAATTAACCAAGATAGAGCACATAGATGCTTATCTGATCTCATATGATATCCAATTGAGTATTTAGATAATATGGAGTATTACAGGTGTCTCAGCAGTGTGTTTCGTGCGACAGTCATGAGGAGAATATCCCTCATATTTTTCTGCAATGTGATTTTGCAGTAAAAGTGTGGGAAGGTATTAGAAATTGGCCGGGTATTCAATCTAAGCTTGACGATAGCTGCCTCAAATCTTTTTGTTTCTTCTGATCTTATTCATCTAAGAAGGCTGGTAGTAAGATGGGTAGCGTTGTTTTGGCCGCAACGGTCTGGTTCCTCTGGTTGAGGAGGAACAACTTGTTATTTTCGGATAAAATAGTTTCGGTGGATGATACTTTAAACTCTATTAAATTTTACTCATGGAGATGCTTATTTCTTAAAAACTCTCCCATTAAGTGTACTTTTTTTATTGGTATTCAGCTCCTTTTGTATCAGTCGAATGTAATAGTCCCGACTTGTTTGTTATTTTTATGAGTTCGAGCACCCCTTGTGCCGTTAATATCATTGCCTATTACAAAAAAAAGTTCATAAAATTTTTCACGGTCTTAAAAATGAATAACATTATAGTGGACATGGATGGTATGGTAAAAGCTTCATTGACTTGCTAAGTATTTAAAAAGATACATTGTTGCGAATAACATGCTTCCTAGTCGGACCTATGAGGTTAAGAAATATATTGACATGAGTTATTAGAAAATACATATTTGACCTAATAATTGTATAAAAGTTATTGATCCTAGGAAGTTGGCAGTATTGGAGAAATAAATTGTTACCACCTTATGTGAGTTTGAGATGTATTATTATTTTTTCTTTTTAGATATAATGATTCATTTAACTGACAACTTTGTCATGAAATTACAATATTATGGACCGATTTATATGAATGAATGTACCGGATTGAGCATTACATGATGATATTAAAAGGGCATGAAAAAATATTGAATTTGATCAAAAGATTATATTATCTAAAGGTATATAGTTGAAGAAGTTGTCGAATTTTGTACTTAATTTCTCATAAAAATTGAACCTATACAACTTCTAGTGTTACACCACTTAAGAAAAATTCAAGCAAATTGGTGATAATATTGAACATTCACTTGAAGTCAAACACATTACTACTGGTCCCACTATGAAAAATATGAAATAAAAGATCAAGTCTATAAATTTTAATAAAATTAAAAAAAAAATTGATACTTTATCAAGGAAGTTAAAATTTGACTTATCATATATTTTAAAAATACAAATAACATATTTACTATAAGATTCCATAGTTAAAATATTTGGCTGGAGATGGTTGATCGACAGACTCCCCACACGGTGTAACCTTACTCGGCGTGGGATTATTAGTAATCCACATGATTTGATATGTGTATTCTGTTTTGGGCCCATAGAAGACATTAATCATATTGGTTGTCGTTGTAGTATGATTCAAAAAGTGTGGAGGTTATTTTATGATTGGTTAGAGATTAGGAGTATCCATGATATGCAAATTAGTGATCAGTTGGTGCATTTGGTATTTATGAAACCAAATTATTTTCAATAACGAAGTTGGAGACCATGAGCATATTGTGCAGAGAATCTTGTTCGTCTCATGACAATGGTTGACGTCGAGATTGTCTAGTAGTAGATATTGTAACTTTTATGAATGATATAAATATCCTCTAGATTTTTCGTAGTCGATTTAAACCGTGTAATATTTGATGAATGATTTTTGTATTGGGTTCGGACACACTTAGTTTCTCTTGTTGAATGATTCAATTGATTATATAAAAAAAAACTATACGAAACTATTGGTACACATCCAATTTTAATTTTATTTTTATAAAAATAATTATTAAAATAATATAAAAAAATTCATGGTGAAATTTAATTTTTATACAAAATTATTAATTGAAATAATTCAAACAAAACTTATTTTTGAAGCAAATTGATCCCTACTTTAAATATCTATTTGTCAAGTTACAAGCTTTACTCAATTTATAGTTTATATTTTTATCTTAACTCCTTCCATTTAATAAATTTATTTATTTATTGATTCAATAGACTATACTTTTTACAACATTTTAAATCTTGTAAATGACGCAAAAAATCACGAGCCATAGTAGAAAGGATAAGTCATCATTTTAACATTAGAATATTATTGCATGATTTCGTCAAAGATTCAAAGGGCAAGTAAAGAAGATAGTTATGAAATGCACGAGCATTACTTCCATCTTCAAAAAAGTGAATGCAAAGTCACATTTCTGTCTCAACAATTTCATTTTGCCAGCAACAATGCCTTGCTAGCTAGCAATGAGTTGGTCATATCCAAATCTACTTCTCCTCCTCATGACCCTATTTAACACCTCTTTCACTCCAAGCAACAAACACTACAATAGCTATACCAAAATGTCCATAATTGTACTCTCCAAGCTTATGCTTCTTCTCCTCCTACTTTTGAACCCTCTTTCCAATACTACCAAAGGGTGTAACTATGGACCCTTTTGTGTGGATGCTGCAAGACCCTTGGAACAAAATGTTAATCCAAAGTACATAAACTTGAAGCCTGAGAAAGGAAATGGAGGAGGAAGGGTTTTCCAAGGTAGGAACGTGGAGGATTGTTTGCCGAAAGGGTTTCGACGATCTTCTGCGCCGAGTAGATATATTAATTATCAGCCTCTTGGAAACTCTTGTTCTTCAAGCAAGACAGTAGTGAATGGTCCTTGATCTTAAGGTGTGAACATGATATGATATGATATTCAGAGAATATACAAATTAAGCTTTCTTGAATTTATGTACGTATAATCGTACTTAATATTTGTATTTGTGTATACTGGATTGTGGACTATATAGTCAGCTATGTGTTTGAAGGATATACTAGAGTGATAAGTACAATATAGTTTACTTATGTAATGCAATAGAAAATCAAGTAATCTATGTTATGATTATGTATACTTTCTTCTTTGAATGTTTTCCTCCGTTTTATTATCTCAATCTTCAGCCCTTATTTAATATAATAAACTGAAGTCTCCTTTGGGTGTTTTCCTCCGTTTTATTATCTCAATCTTCAGGCCTTATTGAATATAATAAAATGAAGACTTAAATGTATTTTTGGTCCTTGTAAGTTAGCGAATTTTTGAGTTTAGTCCTTGTAATTTTTTTTTGTCTGAGTTTCTGTATCTTACTTTTTGCGTGTGTTTTAATCTTTAAAATCAAAACCTGCAGGAAAATTTGAAGGAAATTCCGCAGAAAACCTGCGGATTTTTCTACGGATTTTAGCTTTAGGGACTAAACCACAAGAAAAAA
Organism: Lathyrus tuberosus; assembly: GCA_022829125.1. NCBI lineage: Eukaryota > Viridiplantae > Streptophyta > Magnoliopsida > Fabales > Fabaceae > Lathyrus > Lathyrus tuberosus. Next base: position 2,373,755 of record JALAZF010000253.1, read on the forward strand.
GTGAGATATAGGGACTCAGACAAAAAAAAATTATAAAGACCAAACTCAAAAACTCGCTAACTTACAGAGACCAATAGACTATTTAAGCCTAAAATGAATTAGCAACAAAAATTTGAGAAAGGCATAATTATAAAGACATGATTTACTTAGATATTAATACCACATCCGCGAGCTCCCCAACCGGAACCCGAAGGCGGGAGCAAAAACAACTATTTTCTTCTTTGAGATTTTGATTTTTCCTCATTTGGAGGGGCAAAATGGGTTAAGGAAAGTGGTGGTTCTAGTAACACGGATTGTGTTATGTGCGTTGGACAAGTTGAGTCAGTCGATTGTCTTTTTGTTTTGTATGATATGGCTTCAGCTATCTGGTATAGAGTTTTTAGGTGAGTAGGGCGGTGTGAGTCTCTGCCATATTCGATTTTAGGGGTGTTTAAGTTGTTTCAAGGTTTAGGTTAGGAAAACATATGTCTTTAGGCCTGATCTCGATCTGTCATTTTGTGGTTTAGACTATTTGGAAAATGTAAAATAAAAAAAAAATCTCCGAAAAGCTTGACGGTTAATTGCTGGATGTCCACGAGTATTAGCTTGGCGTAAAAATGGCTTTATGCATATGCTTTGAGTTTTGTCATTACTTTGATAGACTGAGATCGAGACTCACTCAAGTGGCTAGACATTTAGGGGTGTGTTAGAAGGCCAGTTGTCCTCTTTTTGTTTTGTACAGGTGGTCGTGCCTACCTCCCTCCAGCTTACTCTCTCCAGAGGTCGGTTGCGTCTATATCTTAAGGCTAGATGAGTTGGCTAGATGAGTTTCCTTGTGTTTCTTTCTTTTCTCACTGATTTGTTGTTTCACTCCATTGTCTACTTTCTCGGTATGGGCTTTTGATTTCTGTTGTTCTTGTGCAATTATGACGCTCTTTGTTTCTTTTGTAAATTTTGTAAACTTTTGCTTCTTTTTTATTTTAATATAAGATGTCTGCTTTGCAATTAAAAAAGCTTTTATCATCATTCTTTGAATGTAATCTCGTGAGACCAAAAGACAAAACTTTCAAGATTCAAGACAAAGGATTGAGTACTTTTGAATAAGATTGATTGAATTGAAAAATATATTCCAAACACATTTGTTAGTGAGACTCATTGGAAGAAGGATCCAAACTTTCTCTCTTGATTTCTTTTAGAATCTTCTTATGGGTTTTGTGAAAAGATAAATGGTTAAAAGTTAAGGATTGTTTTTGGAGAGCATGAAATTTCACATTTTTGTAACTTCTTTGTAACTCGCATAATATATTTTTATAGTTGATAAGTCTCTCTCTCTCTCTCTCTCTCTCTCTCTCTCTCTCTCTCTATCTCTATCTCTCTCTCTCTCTGATCAATTTAAATCGAACTAGATAAATAAATATTGGTGTGTCCCTTTTCTTCCTTTATTTCTACTTTGATTGTTTTTGTGGTTTCACTACACCAACAAGAGGTTGTTGTTATTGCTTTAACATGTTAAGATTAGTTACCATGTTTATTTTCTCAACACACTATTGTTCTCATTGGCTTGTTCAAGTGTTTTTCAAACACCTACTAACAAGTGGTGTCCACCATGGAAAATATGGTCAAATATTTTGAGTGATTACCATGAATACTGAATGAGACATCAAGAAGTTTTTCGTATACAACAATTTTGGGTTTTGTAAAGTGAAGATGCAATCAATTTTATTTCAACAAGAGTGTGCAGAGACGTTGAAGGGTGATACATTAATGTCGGAAAACCTAACACAAGCATAAAAGTCGGATATAATGGAGAAGGCAGTGTGTGTAAATATTCTATATCTTGGAGATAGTATTGAGGAAAGTTGCAAGTGAAAAGACCGCGGGGGGGGGGGGGGGGGGGGGGGGGGGAATGTGTGTGAAACTTGAATCTTTGCAGAGGACTAAGTCATTGACATATAGATTATGCTTGAAACAACCACTCTACTCATTTAGGATGGTGGAGTCAAAGTCTATTGTGGAGAAATTGACGGATTTTGATCAAATCATTGATGACTAGTGTCATACCCTAAATTTTACCCTAAGTTTTTCACCAACATCATCATAGTCTCTTCGCTTTCATTTGATCGTGCATCACACAATTCAAAAGCATTCATTAGAGTTTAGATGACAAGTTGAGAGTTCTGGAATTTTATCTGGTCTTGATGACATCCATTCCATCATCTGTTGATTAAGAAGTAAAAAAAACTGATTTCTCAATCTCAGTGCATCGTCCATTTCATTTGCACCATGTTTCAGAGATTTAGAGGGTAACAGTCAAGAGTACTATCGTCATCTGAATCTTTATAGAGTTTTAACTGTAATTGAGAATCAAAATTAAATTGTCCAAGAGTGATTCATTTGCGTCTGATTGTCTATTCACAATTCCTCAGTCAGTAATTCAATGCATTTACCAAACACCTGCATGTTCTACTCATCACAAGATGCATTTCGTTCTGCATAATGTTTTAAATGTCGCTTGAAATAAATTTTCGGATCTACAGACATACCGGTTGAATCAAATTTCAAATATAAGCATAATTAGCAGGCGAAGAAATTCAAAATTGAGCTTGCAGATGTCAGTATTCTTAATCTACGGTTCACGTAGTTTAGCTTGGCGTGCTCGTTTTATTTTTTTCGACTATTTTTTCGATCGTATTCTAATCCGCCTGAGCCTTTTAAGCGATCATTTTTTATTTCAAAATTTGGTCGAAACACGTATGTTTCCGAGAAGTTTATTTCGCGCTGATTATTTTTGTGCATTCGATTTTTTTTTGCCATTTTCGCGCCCAATTTTTATTCATTTTTTATTCGTTTATTTTTGTTTTTAAGTCAAAATATTTAGAAAAATTAATTAGATTTAAGTATATATTTAATTTAAATTTATTTTGTTTATTTGGTTTTAAATTTAATTATCTAAAGTCTATTTTCAAAAAATAAAAATAAAAATAAAAATAATAATAGTAAGAGAATGAAAAAAGGAGAGGAATTGCTGAAATATCTCCAGCTTTCCACTGGTTGTGGGCCATATAGCATGACTGCAATGTGCCATGGTCAGTTGTACCAAAAGCGGATCAAGAAGGCGTTTGACAAGAAAGTCTGTCTTTGAAAATTCAGAGAAGGAGAGCTTGTACTTAAGAAACTCTTGCCAGTTTACAAAGACATGCGCGAAAAATGGACTCCTAATTATGAATGCCCATTTGTTGTGAAGACAGCCTTCTCCGAAGGTTCACTAATTCTTACAACAATGGATGGTGAAGAGCTTACACACCCTGTGAATTCTGATGTAGTAAAAAATATTATGCCTAAATAAAGCCCGCTAAGTCGAAAACCTGAAAAAGCGACTTAGGCAACAATGGGTATCCTGGTGCATCAAAACCTATGAAGGAGATCCAGGCAAAAGTTAGGGATAAGAATAAAAAAAAAGAGCTCGTTAAGTTGAAAACCTGAAAAGGCGACTTAGGCAAAAATGAGCGTCCTGGTGGATTGAAAACCAGAAATGGGCGATCCAGGAAAAAATTAGAGACAAAAGGCATTTCACTGCATCAGATGGTGATTATCATTGCAGAAGAATCAAAGTGATAGTTCAAACACTCTCGTCAGAAGCAAGGTTTTGGAAGTCTTAGTTATTAGGGCTAGTAATGTCATTGGATTCAATGTAACCTTTCCCTTTTGCCATTTTCAAATTGTAATACTTCATGGAGCTCTACCATTTACAAGCTACCATTCTTGAATAAAACCAGATTTTGCCCAATCAATTCTTGTCATTTATGCTTTTTCTACTTTTCCTTGTGATGCAAGATGTCATTTATTTGTTAATAATGATTTTGAAAGTGAAAAGTTTTGAATTAAAAACATTTTGAAAACATAATGAAAGAACATAAATTTGCTTTGACATGTGGAAGGATTTAAAGAAAATCTTTTGTTTCCCCAAGAAGTCTTAAGGTTGCAGAAGAACTTTTAGACCAGTACAACAAAATCCCCATTGAAGCATAAACTGACAGAACCCTTGGATTGATCCTTTGATCGTGTGTGACTATCAAGATTGAAGAGAATCTCCCTCCAGTGTCCATCATTGTGATACATACTTATTGGTCTTGAGGATATATTTCCTAGTAAATCTCTGGACTCCTCTGTTCCTCGGTGTTTTCTTATGACTCTTTTCTTCCCCAACGAAGTGATTGTTATTTCCTTCCCCATGAGAGTCTCCACAAAATCCTTGTCTCTCTGCCGAGTCGACTTTTGCATATCATTAACATCCACATCATGTCTAATCACGTGCATTTAGCATATACCCAGGTCTTTGTTGTTGGCTATAGCCCCTTTTGACCCCAAGTTCAGTTATTACTGGCGTTTTGCTAAAATCTTCGGTCGTCACCAATCCCTTATCCAAGGCCAGTTGCCACTGGAATTTTGTTAAACTTTGGTGGCACCTGTCTCCCTGTGAAGTCCAGTTGTTGCCAGCGTTTAGTTTGAAAATCCAATTGTTATTGGTATTGGTAAGTTGGTTGTCACCAATCCCTTCCTGAAGTCCAGTTGTCATTGGAATGCTCGTTGAAAATCCAATTGTTATTGGTATCTGATGTTTTCTGAATTTTGAAGTCCAATTTTTATTGGAATGCTCATTTAAAGTCCAATTGTTATTGGCATTCTTATCCAACTGTTTTTGGTATGTTGAAGTTCTGTCATCACCAACATCCCCTTTGAATTCCAGTAGTTACTGGTCCCGATCTGCTAGAAGCTGGTTGTCACCTTTGCTTGCGGTCTAAGTACAATTGTTTTGGCATATACGGAAGAGTTTAACTTCCCTGTTTCTTCCTGGTGTTCCATGAAGAACATGTTTGACTTCTTCATGTCAAGGAATTTCCAGCATCTTAGATGTATTCTGGTCAGAAAACCCCAATGTTTGGTTTGATCTCTTGTTAGAAGATATTTTCTTGTTGGTTTGATCTCTTGTTAAAAGATCATTTCTATATTTGGCTTGGTCCCCAATGAAGATCATTCTTCTTTTCAATTATATTTTAAAGTGTCACCCGGTCATGTCTGAACTTGTTGATCAACCACTTTGGATATCCCCTAGTTTGTTTCAGTTTCCCCAGTATATGTCTTCCCCAGTAATTTGTTACCCATTGTCGTTGACATTACCTTTTGCTTTCATCTTCCTTTGCATATCGCATTTATCATTCATCATAATTCATCATGCTAGAGTTCATTGCATTTCACAGCATTATCCCCAGCATGTACAGAGAGTGTTCATTTGTCCATAGCATAACATGTCATTGCATCTAGGGGCGAAAATTTCTGGTTTTTCTATATTTAAATACCTTTCACCTTGATTTCGCGAGGATTGTCATCGCTCACGTTATCGAGTAAAGTTATTTAAATAACGGGCAACTGTCATACACCAAAATTTACCCCTAGATTCCATCATCATTTGCGTATCATCTAACATTCTAGGTGCATCATTCATGCATAGCTAACCCTCAAGTTATCAAGATTTTGTCTTACTTTGTTTCATTTGTGAATTAGGGTTTGTATCAAAGAGATCCTTGGTTGATCAGTCAAAGTTTTGGATTGATCATCAATATATCAAACTCTCATGATTAAGAGCTTCCCTACATCAACAATCACGTGTTTTGTGGCCTCATTACAAGTTTATCAAGTTTCAAATTCATCTAGTCCACAAACTAGAGTTTTTGATGAAAAGTCAACGGAATCTTTGACTTTTGACCAAGACACGATTTCAAGCCTTGGTACATGATTCAAGACACTCAAAGACACCTTTGGAGTCCATCCATAATGTTCAAATATCCCAAGGGTTGAAGATCACAAAGTTCAAGTCATTTGATACGAAGTCAACCACTAATCAAGCCAAGTTTGACTTTTGACTTTTTCAGTCAAACATGGGTTCCTCAAGTCAAGAATGATGATAATATGTTAATTGGATCATTATTGATCAAGAGAAATCAAGAAAAATGAGGTTACTTGCAAAAAGGGCAACAATGAAGAAATTAAAATTTTTTCTAAGTTATGGAAGTTCATGATTTTTGTCCAACTTGCCAAGGCCATAACTTCCAATCCAAGTAACAATTTTCTTTGCTCCAAAGGCCAATTCGAAGAGTTTGTTCCACACTACAACTTTGTCCTTGAGGATGAATTCCCAAAAAATGCATAGATTGAGAGATATGAAGCCATGAAGTTGGAGATTCATCACTTTTGAAACCTAGACACTTAGAAAAAATTTCATACAAATCTGCCTTGTAAAAGTAGCCAACTTTGAGGCCATTTTTCACCATGATCCATTTTGATTCAAGAAAAACTCAAAACATGAAAGTTGTAAAGCATGTTTCAAGCTTTCCAAAGAGTCCAAGAACACATTTTTATCATACTTGAGCTAGGAGTTTCGAAGGAGGGAATTTGGCACTTCAAACTTGATTATAGGTCATGTTCATGCCAAAACCTTGCCAAACCTACTCAATCTGGTCTTGCAGGTTATGTTGCTTCTAAATCTTCACATAATTGATGGATTACACAGATCCTAAATGCATTACACAAGTGATTAAGGCTTTGTTCAAAGGATCATTCCATTTTGGGAAGAAAGTTCGCATTTCCATTTTGTTAAAGCCACTTTAATCACAAGTCAACTTGTCTTGAGCCCATGCCATATTTCTTCTGCATTCAAACCTTTCTAAACTCAGAAAGCAACACCTCTAAACTTTCCAACCACCCTAGAAAGTTAGTACTATGCCTTGGAACTTCAAAAATCCACGAAACCACAAGTTGAATTCCAACCAAACCAAGTGAGCTCCACAAGTCAAATTCTACAGAACTTGTAATCCCTCAAGTTCCCCTATAAATAAAGGGTCTTTCCTCATCATAATACACACAACAAACTCACCAAGAAACCACAGAAACATCCCTCACTTCAGCATTTGGCATCAAATCACCATTTGGAGCCAAAAATCTTCATTTGCATAAACTTCTCCAAAACTTTTTCTAGCCAAAAAACCTTCAAACCTATCATTCACACAAACCACAAAACACCTCATAAGGGTGTTCAAACCTTCATCATCACAAAAAATCCTCAATAATAGAAAGTAAACTCTCAACACAAAATGTGTTGACTTTCTGCATTATCCAAGCCAAAACTTCATTCTGACCTTTTCCAATCATTTTGATCCATCAAACACAATCTATAGACATGTCCTAAACTGTTCAAACCATTGATTATCAATTGTAACACCATTTCCTTGCATTTCAAGTTTGCATTTTTTTCATTTTTTTGAAGAACGATTCTGCAGAAGGTTTGAAGTTGGTTCAAGGCATCCCAAGCATTCCAAAAGCACCAAGGGAGTTCATTGAAGCTTTCTCAATCAAGAAATCACTTATGTAACAAGTTTGATGAGGAATTGGACCTTGCTCTAATAGGTAAGGTTTCTCATTTCTGAACTCACTCATACCAGCATTGTTAGGGTTTGATTTCTGAAGCAAAAATGTAGCCTTTAATGTGTAGAGTGTATTCCCTAAGTTAATTGCAATTTATCTTGTGTGTATGTGAAGTTTTGGATTTCTGAACATCTAGGGTTCATATTATGTTCAGTCACGATTTTTGTTGTGTGTTGATTTTTAGTTAAATTGGTTGGTACCATTTGAATCCTCATGAAAAATTAAACAAGTTTCTGTAATACCCCAAATTTTGACCACTTAGATTTCCCATCATTGTGAAAATCATCATCATAATATGGATGTACCTTTATCCTTCATTAGTCTCCCCAAGGATTGGTGAGCATCCACTACAATCAAAATTAGGGTTTCAAGCCCTCTCTGAGTGCTTAGACAAAGGATCAATCAAGAAATGACATGATCTTCAACTTGTCTAATCTCTTAAACATCCACAATGGATCAAAAAAGACTCCCACTTCAAGGATTAAGCACAAGGCTGCTCCCTTATAGGTGGATCAAGTCTCAAGATCGACAGTGTCACCAAATTAGGGTTTTGGTCGACCAGGGCCTCCAGATGGAAATTTTCATCTGGGAACAAGGCAATGATCCAAAACATAACCTAATATACTTCATGGAACCTCATGAACCCATGCATCAATTCAATTTTGCCTCAGGGGATGCATTCATCAAAAATTAGGAATTAGGGTTTCTTGACCTAATTCACCCCTAAGTTGACTTTTGGGACAAACCATGAGCCAAGACCTCAAGAGATGATTTGAGGGTCTCTAATATACCATATTGATCCATTTGGGACAATGGATTGATCCAAGAAGTTTGAGCAACAAGTTTCAATTTCATCTGCACCACAATTAGGGTTTTAAGGGAAAAGTCAACTGTAACTTTGACTTTTGACCAGGACATGCTCCCAAACCCTAATACATAATTGAATATACCCTATGACACCCATGGAACATGCCCATCAAGTTTGATTTAGGTCAAGGACATGATTTCCTGAAGAATTGCACAGTTTGGAATTCATCTGATAAAAAGTCAACTGTGCACAAAAGTCAACTTTGACTTTTTGAGATTTTTCACCAAAATGGATTTTTAACCCTAAAATGATGTTAATGTATGGTTTGAATCATCATTCATCAAGAAAAATCAAGAAAAGTGAGATAACTTGTAAAAGGGGTAACCATAAAACTTAGAAATTTTTCTAAGTTAAAAATAAAGTGGCAAAGGTACCAACTTTGGAGGACCATAACTCCTAAACCACAAGGCCATTTTTTCTCATCCAAAGATGGATTTGTAGCCCTCATTATCACCTACAAAAACTTCAACTACAAGTCATTCCAATTCATTAAGGATTTTGAGTTATGGAGTGATCAAAGTGGCTGAAAAGTGAAAATGTCACTTTTTCCAACACTTAGTGAAATTTTCACTAAGTCAGATTCTGCCTCACTTTTTGCCAAATGTAGGGGGATTTTTCACTTGGAATCAAAAGAGATCAAAACCAAACTTGTTCAAACAGTTGTTGTATCATGTAAGAGCTTTCCAAAATGGCCAAGAACATTGCCAAATTCAACCTACACCATGAGATACAACATTGCCAAGTTGCCTTGCTGAAATCTGTCAAGGCAAGGCAGAATTTGCAACTTTGGTCGATTTGCCAAAATCATCCAAATTCAATTGCTCCTATCCACTTGGACACCTCAAAGGATTGAATCTAAAGGGGACAATCACTGAGCCAAGCCTCCAAAGTCCATGGAACAAGAAATAGCATGTTGAACCTAGAATTGCCAAAATAGGGACAAGACTTCAAATTTGGAATGAGGCATTCAATGGAACCATCAAGGTGGCATGGACTGAGCCATTCTCATCTGAAATCAGTCAAGACTTATCCAAGACCAAGGGGACCAAAGCTCTGTGCCCTAACCTCTAGTCAATGGCTAGAGGAGACTTGGATTTTCATTTGCCAACATTGGCCAAACCTACTTACCAGCTGCCATGCACTATTCCTTACAAAACAAACTTGCTCTACTATAAATAGAGCTCAATTATGGTCAGTTTAAGTACACCAAAGCCATCTAACAGATGCTTTCCTCAAAATCTCTTCTTTCACTCCAATTTTGCCTTCTAAGGCAAGTCACTATCGGGTTTTGAGTTTGAGAGCAATTCCAATCAAACCAATCACTCACACACCTCACAAACATCACATATGAGCTGATCAAACACTTAGATTACTTCTGAAACATCAATTTCACAAAATCACCAGCTGGTTGCTCAAATTTTCAAACAAGTTGCAGCTGAGGTACCACAAAGTGATCCAGCCAATTTCAATCAAGTCCAACCATCCAAACACAATCCATAGGGTGTAGGGAAGCTGTTCAGATCATCACAACTCATCTGTAACACCTCCAAATCAAAAATCACATTGCACTTGCTGTCACGGCTTGGAGGTAAGCACATGCTTGGTCATCTCTCAATCTATGCATATTTCCTCGCACAATAATTTGGCCATATGTTCATAATCATGCATGAAATGTTTTCCCTCAATTAATTGCATTGTTTGAATCGTGTATCAAAAATCCTAGCCTTCATGCAGAAATTAGGGTTCTTGAGGTTTCTTCGTGATTTGTTGTTGTATGTTTAATTTAAATGAAATTAAAGTACATAGACATGATCGTGAGGTTGAGACGAGCATAATGATAAGTGGATTGCATGATATGATTACGTATTCATGGAGATTGGATAGAAAACGCAAATCTGAGAAACCAAGAACACGCGCGTGTTCTTCAGCTTGTTCTTGGCGCCATTTTTAGAAATTCAAATATTTGAATTTTGTGATTTTGTTTAATTGATTCAAAAATTAATTTCTCTCTGAGTTTTAATGATTTTGAGTTGATTCTTTTTTTAATAATTCACAAAAATGTTAAAATATTTTATTTTCACAAAAAATCCCAAAAATATTATTTATTTCATATAATTGATATTTTTGTAAAGAATTAATATTTTAATTGTTTTTGGCATTTTAAATATTTTTTCTACATTGATTTTGCAACTTTTAATGCTTTCTAATTATTTTGTAGGTCAATACTTAATTTTTGAAGCATTAATCCAAGATCACAATTTGTTTTCCACGTGTTAAACAATTTTTGATCATTTTAATGGAATTTTTATTCAATTAAATACATTTTGAAAACAAATTAGGGTTTTGGATTAATTCGACCCTCATAAATCATTTTCAAAACTCTTTGGGCCTCTTGAGAGAGTGTAAGACCCATCCCCCCTTGTAAAAAAACTTTTTGGGCCTCATCCATTGTATAAGTCCCTCTGTACAAGTAAACGGCGCGATCGTCGCCCGTTTAAAAATAAAAACCATCTGGGCCTCTCCTTGAGCTATAAGACCCATTAAAAACACTTTGGGCCTCTATTAGAGTGTAAGACCCAATCCCCCTTTTAACCAAAACATTTTGGGCCTCACTTATTGTATAAGTCCCTCTGCGTTAAAAGAAAACCTCGGCGCGATCGCCATTTTTGAACGAAAAATCATTTGGGCCTACCCTCGTGTTATAAGCCCCACTCTTTTCTTTAAACCTTTTTGGGCCTCTTGAGAGAGTGTAAGACCCATCCCTTTGTACAGAAAACCTTTTTTGGCCCTAGTCACTTGTATAAGTCCCGCTGTACAAAGTCAAACAGTGCGCTCACTAATAAAACCCTGGGCCTCTCCTCGAGCTGTAAGCCCCAAATCTTTCTTTTTCAAAGCACTTTCTCCTTTGATTTTGAATATACTGTTGTTTTCAATCTTTCTTTGTTGAACAACTAATCCAACAGCATGGAAGCACTACAACCGAGTAAGTGGTTATCGCTTTCGTTTACTGCTTTCATATTATAAACTGTATTGTGGGGCTGCTCACTGTAAGTCTCCTTTCACAAACTCATATCTACTGTGTAATAATAGTATAGATATTTCGAGTTTCCCCGGCAACTACGTCTAGAACTAGGTGACGCCGTTTCATTTATTCGTAGAAATAGACGCCTAGATCCCCAATAGGAGCACCAGATACATTCTTCTCTTCGGCTGTCCTCCTTAGGAATCGTCAAGAAGCTCTACTCCCCAAGATGAATGTATTCTCCGTGAATGGCATCTTTGAGTTTCTTCCAAATTCTCGAACTTTCCTGACTTGATCTATTCCTTGTGGATAGCTTGCCTTGAATGTCTCGGGGTTTGGGTACCCACTACGGTCATAATCTTGGACCTTAACTAAGGAACCCTCTTTAAAAGCTAAAAGTCACTGGATAGTAAACCTCGCACGTTTACCAGTGGTTTTTATCTTTAAAAGAGTTATCTCTCCTAATGGAAAGGAGTTGATAGACCCACGGGCTTCTTAAAAGCATCGGCCTCCTCTTGGGCATTATTCAAGGACCCTACGGCTTCTTAGAAGTATTCACAGCCTCCTCTTAGGCTTCGTATAATGATCTCTTCCTCCGAGAATGATAGCCTCCTCTTGGGCTTCGTACAAAGACCCGTCGACTTCTTAAAAGTTTCCAGCCTCCTCTTGGGCTTCGTACAAATTGTCCCGACGACCTCCTAGAGGTATAGGAACAGAACATAGTCATCCTCATAGAACAGTCCTTTCATACAGTCTACTACTGTTTCTCAAAGCATAGTACAAAAGATAAAACTCTAGACACGGACAGTCTAACTTCCTTGAGTCTCAAAGACATTCTCAAGCACCCTTCGTTAAATAGGAAGGAAACCCGCAGACTCTGACAGTCTCGACACCCTTTGGATTTCCCGTTTCCTCAAAGAGAAGGAAATATCCCTGATCCTCAAATCAAATCCCTGAGTACAGTGATGCTCATATAAGAACTGATTTTCTCTTTTAAAATCAATATATTGGATCTGTCACTCAACGGAAACAATTACAATAGCCTCCATCTCGGGCTTCGTACGAGATACCAAAATTCTCCCCAGTGGAGTCAAACAACCGTTTAGGCTCTCTCTCGGGCTTTGTACGAGATACAAAAAGGTTCTTATAGAGCCAAACAAACAATCGCCTCCATCTCGGGCTTTATACGAGATACCAAAAGACTCCATCGTCGGGTCAAAATCTTTCAGCCTCCATCTCGGGCTTTATACGAGATACCAAAAGACTCCATCATCGGGTCAAAATCTTTTAGCCTCTCTCTCGGGCTTTGTACGAGATACATATCAGCCTCCTCTTAGGCTTTGTATAAGAAAACCACTGGTTAATCCAATTAACCTTTTAGCATCAAAGCTGTGCCTCGTTCACAGTACATAAACATCAACAACTCCTTTCCCTTCATCTAATCGCTGTAAGCGGCAAGGCTCTGGATCATCTACATCCATGCCACTGTCCCTCTTTTAGCATGAGAAATTCCTAAGGAAAGATGGCATTGCTCTACACTGAGTTAAAGTCTTCTCCTTCAGGTTAAAACCCTTTCTTCGGAAATTATGGCATTGCTCGGATCCGCGTATCCCAGTTAAAGTAATTCTCCTTCTTCCCTCTTTAGAGATGACAAATTCTCTCTAAAACCGAGGTCTTTCAGCTTCACGTCTTGGGCTTTGAACAAGACACAAATAGACCTTTCAGCTTCACATCTTGGGCTTTGAACAAGATACAAACCACCTTTCGCTTCACGTCTTGGGCTTTGAACAAGACACCAAAAACCAATTTCCTCCCATAGAATAGGAGGAACTACGAACGCTCTAATTTCCCTGTTTCGGTAAACGGGAATACGTAGGCATAAGATCGAAAGAAAAGATCTTAGCGAGCGCAATCAACAAAAAACCTAAATCCCATATCTCCGCCAATCAAAAGCAGTAATTCAAAAGCATCAGTCCTAACATCCTAATCCTTGTTCCCCGCCAGAAACCTTCTGCCCAGGTAAAAAAGAAAGAAAGCAGTATTGGCGAAAATACGAATAACCAGTACAAAGGCCCCCCCACATTGATAGCATTCGTAACTTAACAGACCGCTGTTTAAACTCAGTATGCAAAGCAGGGTTAATTGGAGACATCTATTTCCCTTCCTTATTCAGCTCACAATAGGATAAAAAATGAATCGACCTGTAGTTTTAAGCTCAAACCGCAGAGAGCGACCAGCGCTTAAGAACCGCGTCCAAAATCGCTCGCTACAAAAAAATGGCGCCCACCGTGGGGCCGATCTTTCTTTCTTTCTGCTTTCCTTGTAAAATGGCGACTCTGCTGGGGAGTCATTGCCAAGATCTTTCTGCCTTAGGGCATCATCCCCGTTTTCTACGGAAAATGGGAACTCTACCGAAGAGAAAGATTGATCTATGCTGGTCCATCTCTTAGGCAGAGAACCACAGATTGGGGCTTCCGCCGGGGAACTCATTTCTGTCAGGAACTTAGGAATCATAGCTTTATAAGTCTAGGATGATTAGGACAAATATATCTACTGCTTTTCCTAATTACTATACGTGTTTATTTTTCTGCTACTGGGAATGCGGGTGATGCCGTATGTGGAAAAATTGAGTATACACCTAGAAAAGCCAACCCTTTCGTAGTGCGGAAGCTATCGAAAATAGTTGTTACGCGATACTACCCTCATTTGAGGCTGGTGATCTATTCTCGGTGAATAGCACTTACTCTAAGATTGCACACAACTCGCTGGCGATCCGCTTGTTGTTTTGCTTTCCTGGGAGGAGCTGATGATAATGAGTACAGGTACAAAAATCACCCTAGTATAAACCTTTGGGGATGGGTAGAGCCTTGACTTCATGACACGACCCTCTGACCCCATGTTTTTTCTATGTTTTTGTGTGCTGCATTCATGCATTCATTTAATAAAACATTAAAACATTCAAAAAAATTTCTCTTCTAGTCTCTCTGTTTTTCAAATTAAACTAAGACTGTGATTACAAATATCAGAGAAGAGGATTACACTAATGGATTTCGGTAGAAGGAGAACTCATCAGTATACCTTCAAGGTTCCAAAACTAGGGGATTTGAGAAAGTTAGCAAGGATGATCGTTAACCCAGAGGCTTTCAGAGCCAAGCACGGTGGCCTGCTACCACTGTTAAGAGTCCATGTGATTAAGGGGATCATGGACGCGCTCATTCAATTCTACGATCCGGTTTATCATTGCTTCACATTCCCGGATTACCATCTTGCACCAATGCTGGAGGAGTATTCTCATCTGACTGATTTACATATCACTGATCGAGCTTCATTTTCTGGACTGGAAGAAATTCCAAAGAATCAGACTATTGCAAGAGCAATTCATTTGGACCAGTCTGAGGTCAGGACTCACGTGACCACTAAGGGTGGCATCCAAGGTTTGCCAGCCCAGTTCTTGACAAAAAAGGCTCTATACTTCGCTAGTATAGGGAACGCGACTGCTTTTGAAAGCATCTTTGTCTTGCTCACCTACGGGTTATTTTTGTTTCCTAACATCAATAACTTCGTCGATATCAACGCTATTAAGGTTTTTCTCATTGGAAACCCCGTGCCGACTTTGCTCGCAGATGCGTATCACTCTCTACACTTGGGAAATTTGTACAGCGGAGGGGAGATCACATGCTGTGTACCTTTGCTCTACAAATGCTTTATATCTCACTTGCCTAAGTCTGCTGCTTTTTGGGATTGCAAGAGTGTCTTACGTTGGTCGCAGAAGATCATGTCTCTTACCAACTCTGATATAGATTGGTGTAATAGGATTTATGAGGGAATTAGAATCATTGACCGTTGTGGAAACTTCCCCAGCGTACCCCTCATAGGAACTAAAGGAGGAATCAACTATCATCCGATATTGTTTCTTCGTCAATTTGGATACCCGATGAGACACATCCCACTGGGTGTTCATCTGGAAGGTCTTTTCTTCAAAGAAGGAGAAAACGACAGAGCACTAAAGATGGAAATAGTGCAAGCTTGGAAACAGGTTCATAAGAAAGGACGAGAGTCTCTGGGAAAACCGGACTGTGTCTCGGCGGAGCCTTATCTCCACTGGGTACAAACTAGAGCTCTCAAGCTAAAGATGCCTTATCCTTGTTACGGAATTCTTCCGCCGAGGGAAATTGTCATGTACTTCATGACGGAAACTGAAAGGCTTCAGGTTACTCTCAACAAAATTCAAAAGGAAAGAAGATCTTGGAAGAACAAGTACCGCACCCTCGACGTAGAGTGTATCCAAATACAACAACTACTAAAAGAGAAAGATGATCTGATTGAAATTTTGGAGCAGCATGCTGTGGAGAATCAAGATGACCAAAGGAATTTGCTCGCTCCTTTCACCTGGCAAAGGAATGACAACCCGACAACGGCCCAAGCGCCTCGGTCAAAGAAGAGGACTCGAGACCCATTAGTTTAGGTTTCTGTTTCCGCACTTTGTAATCTACTGTATTTCTATTTCTGTAATCCTTTGGAATTCAATAAAAAGGGGTTTCCCCACTGTTTGATATTTGCAATCTAATTGTCGAAGTTTATTTTGATTAAACCAAAAAACAATTAATATAATCATTGCATTCATCATTCTCACATCGCGTATTCTCCTTCCCTACGAATCTCACGTTTGTGTCTCGATTCTAGAGTCAAACTGTCTCATTCATATAATACTCGGGCCAATCGTCAGAAAAAGATGGATGATCTTGAGGAAGAAAACAGAGAGTTGAAAGAAGAGATCGACGCTCTGAGAGAGGATATGAGAAAGCTTCGTAACGACATGCAAGCCATGGCAGAAGCTCAGCTACAAAGAACCGTGATCTCAGAGATCACCTCAACGCCCATCATAGAAAAGTATGATCCTAGGTATCAGATGCTGAAAGATCGTCCTTGGGGCATGCCTGTTAACTATATCTCGGAAGGATATGTTCCGCCGATCACTGAAGATCAGGGAATCGCAACAGAAACCGCTGGGCCTGAAGGTTACAAACTTCGGGAAAGCGAAGATGCCAGGGGCATACTCAAGACTCCTGAAGGTTACAAACTTCGGGAGGCGCCAAGACTTACTGCCGTAGTCACGGTACCACCCCCTGTGGTGCACACTGTCCCGAAAGGACAGATTCCACAGACATCTTCTAATAAGAAGGAAACTATGTTTGACAGAATGGATGAATTCCAGGAACAGTTCTTGGAAATGCAGAAAGAGCTGCAAGCCATTCGCGGTCAGGATCTATTTGGAAAGGACGCCGCAGACCTCTGCTTGGTCCCAAATGTGAAAGTCCCGCACAAGTTCCAAGTGCCCGACTTTGAAAAATACAAGGGTAACTCTTGCCCTCAGAGCCATCTGGTGATGTACGCTCGGCGGATGTCAGCTTAGACGGAGAATCAGGACCTGCTGATTCACTACTTCCAGGATAGTTTAACCGGTGCCGCACTCAAATGGTACATGGGTTTAAACCGTACTACGATCAGTACATTCAGAGATCTTGGTACTACCTTCGTCCAATAATACAAGTACAATTTGGACATGGCACCCGACAGAGATCAACTCAGATCAATGTCGCAAAAGGACAGGGAAACCTTTAAGGAGTATGCTCAGAGGTGGCATGAAATTGCCGCTCAGATTTGTCCACCTCTTGAGGAAAAAGAGATGACAAAGATCTTCTTAAAGACCTTAAGCTCATTTTACTATGACCGAATGGTTGCCAGTGCGCCCAGTGATTTCACCGAAATGGTCGGCATGGGTGTACGTCTTGAGGAAGCTGTCCGAGAAGGACGTTTGGTAAAAGACACTGGATCGATAAGCGGTACTAAAAAATACGGTAGTGCTCTCCCTAAGAAAAAAGAGCAATATATTGGGAATATCTCTCTCGGAAAGCAAAGGCGACGTTATCAACTAGTAGCAGCTGTTATTCCTGCTATCGGCCTCGCGCCTGTTCCCATGTATCAACCTCAGGTTGCGCAGAGCCAACCTGACCAACAAAGGACACAACAGCCTCTTTAGCAGGCTCATCCTCCATATAACAACAACCGTACAACACGGCCACCAGGATTTGATCCTATACCCGTAACGTACGCAGAACTGTTTCCGTTACTGCTGGCTAAGGGGCACATTCAGACTAAGTCTCCCCTTTCAGTTTTGGAAAATCCGTCTTTTTGGTTTAAAGCGGATCAGACATGCCCTTATCATCAAGGAGGTCGGGGCATAACATTGAGACTTGTCTCAATTTCAAATCCGACGTGCAAAAGCTTGTTAGGAGCAGGCTCTTATCTTTCAAAGATACGAATCCTAATGTTCTTACGAACTCGCTGCCTCAACATGAGAAAACTGCAGTCAATCTGATTGAGAAAGAGACTAAAAATGTCTATCAAATTCACGATGTACTCTTATTGGGGACCAATCTGGTCAAGATACATTGTAGACAGAGTGGATATGGCCATGTGCCACCTCATAATTATCACCAGTGTGATATCTGCTCTAAAGACAACCAAGGATGTTCTGTGGTGCAAGCAGCTCTACAGAAACAAATGAATCTTGGATGGATCAAAGAACACCGAGTTCGTGGAGTTAACATGGTTTACACGAATTCCAACGTCATTCAAAACCACGACATCTGTGCGATGAATGACAACTTGGTGGCAATGCACTCAAGGCAAAGCCAGTATCATAATCTGCCACGACACGATTACAGTTCCTGTCTGATTTGCTCGGTAAACAAATAAGGATGCTCTTTCATACAAGAGGCCCTCCAGCGTCAGATGGATCTTGGATGGATTCAAGACTACCATGATAGGAACTCCTATCAAATCAACATAGTTCAGATCTTCGATATCCGCGTAATGAATACCAACCTGGTAGAGTTACATGCTGAGCAGGTCCGACTCGGATTCTTAATATCACATAATTACCAAAGCTGTAAAGCGGGTTGTGAAAATAATCGAGGTTGTACCCTTGTCCAGGAGGCACTTCAGCACTTGTTAAATCACTGGTGGATGCCAATCTATATGGACGAAGATACTCAGCAGATTAGTATCAATCACAGGAATCCTACTCGTCGTCAAAGTCAGGATGTCCGATCAATGGAAGACAACCTAGTGAGGTTACATTGCATTCAAAGTAGGCGTGGCCAGGTGCCACCACACAACTATGACAGTTGTAGCGTCTGTTCGAAAAGTAACCAAGGGTGTTACCTTGTGAGAGCAGCTCTTCAGGGTCAGGTCGATCATGGAGAAATTCGTCCATATCCAGGTTCGGGACCCATCATTTGGTCGCCAAACTACCTTGCCGGTCAAGTTGAGGATGCTGTCACCATCTCTGGTCATCACAGGACCAGGGATGTTTTTGCCATCATCCCTCTACTTGACGAATCTAGAGTTCCCAACCGGGAACGGATCAAGGTTACTTATGATGGTCAGAAAAATCAGAAGGTTCCCATAGTCATCTATCTACCGGGGCCACTACCGTATGAATCAGCTAAGGCAATCCCTTATAAATACGGTGCTTCAATAATCAAAAATGGAAAGGAAATTCCATTACCCTCCATCGTGAATATTGCAGACATCAGTCGTGTAACACGGAGCGGTCGAATCTTCAACCGAGGGGTTGGAGAATCCAACAAAGAAAAGGAACTTCAGGCAGAAATTCCTGATCCGCCAGTCGGTCAATCTAGTAATCCCGACCTTTCGAAAAATGATGATGAGATGCTGAAGCTCATCCAAAGGAGTGAATACAACATTGTTGATCAACTGTTACAGCTCCTTCAAAGATCTCAGTATTATCACTGTTACTCAGTTCAGAAGCACACAGAGAGGCTCTACAGAAAGTCTTGGAGCAAGCCTTTGTGGAACAGGATGTAACAATCAGACAGTTCGATAGTATTGTCTCTAACATCACTTCCTGCAATAATTTGGGATTTAATGATGAAGAATTACCTGAAGAGGGTCGCCGTCATAACATGGTGCTCAACATTACAGTTAACTGCCAGGGCGATGCTTTAGCCAGCGTACTGGTAGACACAGGGTCAGCCCTGAATGTTATGCCGAAGTCCACTTTGATGCAATTATCATTCAAGGGCCCTCCGATGAGAGTCAGCGAGGTCGTCGTCAAAGCATTCGACGGATCCAGAAAAACAGTTATCGGCGAAGTTGATCTTCCCATAACTATTGGTCCTCACACTTTCCAAATCACTTTCCAGGTCATGGACATCCGGGCAACATACAGTTGTTTATTAGGAAGACCTTGGATACATCAGGCTGGAGCGGTTACTTCAACCCTCCACCAGAAGTTAAAGTTCGTCAAGAACGATCAACTTGTCACAGTTTGTGGGGAACAAGCCTTGCTTGTAAGTAATTTGTCATCACCTACTGGAATAGAACCCGAGGAGGTTATTGGAACTCAGTTCCAAGCACTATCGGTGAGCAAGGACAGTCAGTTCAAAGAAGGAACTTCAATTTCTTCATACAAAAATGGTATCAAAGCGGTCGAGAGTACCGATACGACAGGATGGGGACGGCTTGTCATTCCTATTGACAATAAAACAAAGAAGGGTCTTGGTTTTTCTGCGACCTGTACCCAGACAGCCGCCAACGATGAAAGTCTTCATCCCCTTCAAAACTTCTTCCACAGTGGAGGTTTTCTTCACCCAGTGTCTCAGACAGTTCATGCTATCAATGAGGAAGATCCCTCTGACACAGATGAAGAATGGAAGTCCTATCTTAACAAGGACGGGTATATGTCTCAGGAAGAGGTGCCTATGCCTTTTTGCTTTCCTACAGAAAGTCTGAGATTTATACCAAGATCAAATGTCGAAATGATCTACGGGGATTGTGATCCGGAAGGATGCCGTGCTCCGCCAAATTCATTAGAGGAAGACACTCTGATGAAAGACAACTTTGACCACAATTACTATGGCCCGATGGATGGCTTGCCAATGTGGCAGCCTTACCCAGGAAACTTGGGGCAAGAAAGTCAGCCGAACAATGAAACTCAGCTGAGCGTCATTGAACAGAATACCTGTGTCCCCACCATGTCATGGGATCAACACTCAGGTCATTCAGAAACTACTCAACATGAAGATGAATTCGCAACGTTCGCAGGACTTGAATTCATCAACTATGCTTTTCCCGAGGTCAACGTCATCGAGAAAGATGACTTCTCCAGTTCCACAGAAGTTTGGGACACTCTGGGACAACCAAGTGGAAAATTCGACTTTATGGTCAAGTACACTGCTCCCGAAAGCTCTCGTATCAGGCTCGAAGATATCCAGTCAACTGGATGGGGAGATACAGCTGAGAGCACAAATGCTATGCAAAATGCAACAGAGGAATTCTCCTACGACAATTTTTCCTGGGAAACAGATTCCAATGATCCTGCTCCACCAGAAATCAGCGTCATTTCTGAAGACAAATCAAGGAAGGTGCCAGACTTTATGATTCACCAAGGAGTTCGCCGCCAATGGGTTGCTGTCGATGTTCCGAAGGTCGTTCTTCAGTCAAAGTAATTGCCATCTTTAACCTTTCACCCTGCCCAGGTGAAACAGATGTTTTAATAGGGCTCGCTTTCTGTAAAATTTCCCTCTTCGCTTCGTCCAAAGCGACAGAGTTTTGTTTTATAGGGCTGCAGTTTCAAGATTCGACTTGTTCATTAATAAAATAATGTCGTTCTGTAATTCCCGCATTAATTGCTGTTTTCTCTTTTTGCTTTTTCAGAAAATGGTAATCCTAAAAAACATTCAATGATAAAAACAAGCAGTAAAAATCAAAACACTGCGCACACTTACATTTTCTCTATCTCTTCTAAACACGAATCATCACGTCATGCTGATTGCTTGTTTTATACCCCATTGAAACATACGATCTGATGCCTTCTCCCAACTTTGAGTTCCCGTTATTCGAGGCTGAAGAAGAAAATGACAACGAAATTCCAGAAGAGATCTCCCGATTACTCAGACAAGAGGAAAGGTCCATTGAACCTCACAAAGAACCGTTGGAAACGGTAAACTTGGGTTCAGAGCAAGAGAGAAAAGAAATCAGGATTGGGGCACTGCTCGGTCCAACTGCCAGAGAGGGTTTGATAAAGCTTCTCAAAGAATTCCCCGATGTGTTCGCTTGGTCCTATCAGGATATGCCAGGGTTGGATACCAGCATCGTGGAGCATCATTTACCGTTAAGATCGGAATGTCCGCCAGTAAAGCAAAGGTTGAGACGGACTCACCCGGACATGGCCATCAAAATCAAAGAGGAGGTACAGAAACAGATCAACGCGGGTTTCCTCGCTACATCTGAATATCCTCAATGGTTAGCCAACATCGTACCCGTTCCCAAAAAGGATGGAAAGGTCAGAATGTGTGTTGACTACAGAGACTTGAACAAGGCTAGTCCAAAGGACGACTTTCCTTTACCACACATTGACATGCTGGTTGACAGCACAGCAAAGTTCAAAGTATTCTCCTTCATGGATGGATTCTCGGGCTATAACCAGATCAAAATGGCGCCGAAAGACATGGAGAAAACTTCGTTCATTACCCCATGGGGCACCTTTTGTTTCATGACATGATACACAAAGAAATCGAGGTATATGTTGATGATTTGATTGCAAAATCAAGAACAGAGGATGAGCACGTTGAACGTCTGTCAAAATTGTTCGAACGTCTAAGAAAATTCAAGCTCTGCTTGAATCCCAACAAGTGCACCTTCGGTGTCCGTTCGGGGAAACTACTAGGGTTCATCGTCAGCCAGAAAGGAATTGAAGTTGATCCTGACAAGGTCAAGGCCATTCAAGAAATGCCTTCTCCGAAAACTGAAAAATAAGTCAGAGGATTCCTGGGACGTTTGAACTACATCTCCAGATTCATATTCCTTATGACCGCGACGTGTGCGCCGATTTTCAAATTACTCAAAAAGAACCAGGATTGCGTTTGGTCAGAAGATTGCCAAACCGCCTTCGACAGTATCAAGGAATATCTGTTGAATCCTACGATTCTATCACCTCCAGTGGAAGGAAGACCACTGATCATTTACCTCACAGTCCTAGAGGACTCAATGGGATGTGTACTTGGCCAACAAGACGAAACTAAACGAAAAGAGTCTGCCATTTACTATCTAAGCAAGAAATTCACCGATTGTGAAACTCGGTACACAATGCTTGAGAAGACTTGCTGCGCTTTGGCTTGGGCAGCCAAACGTCTTCGCCAGTACATGATTCGTCATACTACTTGGTTGGTTTCCGAGATGGATCCAATCAAGTACGTTTTGGAAAAACCTGCTCTCACGGGAAGGATTGCCCGTTGGCAGATGTTACTATCAGAATATGACATAGAGTACCATGCTCAGAAAGCCGTTAAGGGAAGTATTTTAGCCGATCATTTGGCTCATCAACCGATTGACGATCAAGAATCAATTGGGTTTGACTTCCCAGACGAAGATGTCATGTATCTAAAGATGAAAGATTGCGATGAACCGCTACCCAGTGAAGGGCCAGAACCAGGTTCCCAGTGGGGACTTATCTTTGACGGAGCAGTCAATCATTATGGAAACAGAATTGGGGCAATCATTGTTACCCCTCAGGGTTCCCACATTCCTTTCACTGCCAGACTTACGTTCAAATGTACGAACAACGAGGCCGAATACGAAGCATGTATCATGGGTCTCGAAGAAGCGATTGATTTAAGGATCAAAAACTTGGACGTATACGGCGATTCAGCCCGGTTATTAACCAGATAAAAGGAGATTGGAACACATACCAATCAGGATTGATTCCTTACAAAGACTATGCAAGAAGGTTGTTACCCTTCTTCAACAGAGTCGACTTTCATCACATCCCTCGTGATGAGAATCACATGGCTGATACATTAGCCACTCTCTCTTCCATGATTAGTGTAGGTCGATGGAATGACATACCTAAGATCGACATCATGCGCCTTGAACGGCCCGCTTACATCTTCGCGATTGAAGCAGTCATAGACGACAGACCTTGGTATCACGATATCAAATGCTTCCTTCAAAAACAAGAGTACCCATCTGGGGCACTCAGAAAAGATAGAAACACCCTCAGAAGATTGGCTGGAAACTTCTTCCTGAGCTGTGACACTCTTTATAAGAGAAATTTTGACATGGTCTTGCTCCGATGCGTCGACAGACCAGAATCAGACATGCTTATGAAACAAATTCATGAAGGATCCTTTGGCACTCATGCCAACGGACACACAATGGCGAGAAAAATTCTCAGGGCCGGGTATTATTGGTTGACCATGGAATCCGACTGCTACAAGTACATGAGGAGGTGTCACAAGTGTCAAATATACTCCGACAAAATTCATGTACCGCCAACGCATCTCAAAGTTCTTTCTTCCCCGTGGCCATTTTCCATATGGGGGATCGATATGATTGGTATGATTGAGCCCAAGGCTTCAAACGGACATCGGTTCATCCTGGTAGCCATTGACTATTTCACCAAGTGGGTCGAAGCAGCGTCATTCGCCAATGTAACCCGACAAGTGGTGGTCCGATTTATCAAAAACAATATCATCTGCCGTTATGGTGTTCCAAGCGAGATCATTACTGATAATGGGTCTAACTTGAACAATAAGATGATGAAAGAGTTGTGTGCAGAGTTCAAGATCGAACACCATAACTCATCTCCCTACCGACCCAAGATGAACGGAGCGGTAGAAGCGGCTAACAAGAACATCAAGAAGATTGTTCAAAAGATGGTTGTAACATATAAAGATTGGCACGAAATGCTACCCTTTGCTCTTCATGGTTATCGCACATCTGTCCGTACTTCAACAGGGGCTACCCATTTCTCTCTAGTATATGGCATAGAAGCAGTGCTCCCTATAGAAGTAGAGATCCCATCAATCCGGGTATTGATGGAAGCGAAGCTCACCGAAGCTGAATGGTGTCAAAGTCGACACGACGACCTGAACCTGATCGAAGAGAAGCGAATCACGGCACTATGCCACGGTCAGTTGTATCAACAGAGAATGAAGAGGGCGTTCGACAAAAAGGTCCGACCTCGTGTCTTCAGGAAAGGAGACCTCGTGCTCAAGAAGATACAATCATTTCTCACTGACTCTCGGGGCAAATGGACCCCAAATTATGATGGCCCCTATGTGGTCACGAAAGCTTTCTTAGGCGGCGCCTTGAGACTTGCAACCATGGACGGAGAGGAATTTGCCTATCCCACGAATGTTGATATAGTCAAGAAATACTTCGCCTAAACTAAAGAAAAAAGAGAAAAAACGTCTCGGTGGATTGAAAACCCGAAAGGGCTGTCCAAGCAAAAATTAGAGACATGAAAAAAAAAATCATCCCGATGGATTGGAAATCTCATAGTACAATCCAGGCAAAAATTAGGGATAATGGCAAGTAACTATGTTCAACAGAGGCAAGTCCCTCAGCAGCAGTTACAGCATCATCTATCGGAGGAAATCTCCAATCAAAGGTCATCTTCGACGGAAGCTCAGGATGTCCCGAATTCAAAGTTGGTAGAAGGATAGTGGTCGTTATGTTTCAACGTAGCCCTTTTCCCTGTAAATTACCATTTTTTAACTTTGTATAGACTCTTTGGAATCACGCGTTTGGCTGATCTCCATCTTATCAATAAAATTTGAGCCCTTGTGCTTTTGTTTGTAATTCTTTACTTGTTTTAGCTTTATAGAACGACGTTGTTTAAACTTAATCAGCGATTCTTGAAATAAAACAAAAATGAATTTACTTGTTAAACTTTTTCTGCTTTTAAATTAGAGATGGCATTTCTTTTGACTGTTGAACATCAGAAGAACATCGATCGCTTCTCCCGAAGTAAGCGGACTTTCAAAGTGCAGAATCAAAGTACTCCTTCTAAGCCAGTATGCCTGAATGAAGGAATCAACTGTGTCAGAGACCTTGTTTCGTCTGACACGCCTCGGCCGAGTTCTCATCTCCTAAGCCCGATCAACA
This sequence comes from Lathyrus tuberosus, assembly GCA_022829125.1. Classification (NCBI taxonomy): domain Eukaryota; kingdom Viridiplantae; phylum Streptophyta; class Magnoliopsida; order Fabales; family Fabaceae; genus Lathyrus; species Lathyrus tuberosus. The sequence goes on from JALAZF010000253.1 coordinate 2,399,080, forward strand.
TAGTTCCCAACGGGACTATCTCTCCTAAGCAAGGTGGAATTGCTATTTTGAATCAACGGTACTTCTTCGCCCCGCGATGGTCGAGTATCCAATTGTGTTCATCCATTAGTCTATATGTCGCGTCTGTTTTGTCAGCATATACATACATACATGCATTTTTTATTTGCATTCAGATTTCATATTGCATCACTATCACTCTAGTCGGTCTTGTCCCCTAGTGGTAGAAGTCCTCTCAATCGAGTTGTCAGTTCTTGCCTCGTCAGGAAATACTGTGTCTGAACAACCTCGCTTCCAGTTTAATTCTGGAAAGAAGTTGGTCCTTGGCCACTTTGATAATTTGAACCTCTGAAAAGCTAGAAAAAACCTTCAACAGACATCACTCTTCGCCATTGAAGATGATATCCTTGCTTTCCCGGATTAAGGAAAATCCACAGAGAAAGCCTCGTGATCAGAGATTCGGCAGCACGCCAGTTTTGCTCCAAAAAACCACTGATGAGAAGGTCATTGGCACCTCAAAATTGGACCCCATCATATGGCATTTCTCTGGGAAGATCCAGAGAAAAGTATGATGAAAGATCCCAAATGAAAACAGTCTCTCAAGAGACTCGCTTTCCCCAGTAGAATCGACAAATGGCGTCTCCAACAGAGAAGTTTGTGCAACTCTACAACTCAGACGTTGGGTTCCCCAGCAAGTCTGACATCAAACCTTTTTCCGTCAAATGGCATCTCCCCAGGAAAATTCGGCGAGAAGTTTGAGGGAAAACCGCTACACATAGCGTCCCTTGTCAATAAAGTTTATTGACAAAAGAAACTGAGACCAGTTCTTGGTAGGAAACCAAGAACGAGGGGAAGTTTAAATCAGAGACCGAGACCAGTTCCTTGGTAGGAAACCAGGATCGAGGGGAAGTTTAAATCAGAAACTGAGACCAGTTCTTGGTAGGAAACCAAGAACGAGGGGAAGTTTAAATCAGAGACCGAGACCAGTTCCTTGGTAGGAAACCAGGATCGAGGGGAAATTTAAATCAGAAACTAAGACCGGTTCCTTGGTAGGAAACCAGGATCGAGGGGAAGTTCATTCCAGAGACTGAGACCAGTTCCTTGGTAGGAAACCAGGATCGAGGGGAAGTTTACCTTTTCTAAGCATCATTGCTTAGCTAAAGAAGATGAATGCGTAAGCTGCCATTCATAGCCATCAAAATTTCGGGTATTCCGATATTTAATCCTCTTGCACCCCGAATGCCCGAATCCCTTCGTCATTCACACCTTCGGGTCCAAGAAGATTAAATAGGGGCATCTGTAATACCCCAAATTTTGACCACTTAGATTTACCATCATTGTGAAAATCATCATCATAATATGGATGTACCTTTATGCTTCATTAGTCTCCCCAAGGATGGGTGAGCATCCACTACAATCAAAATTAGGGTTTCAAGCCCTCTCTGAGTGCTTAGACAAAGGATCAATCAAGAAATGACATGATCTTCAACTTGTCTAATCTCTTAAACATCCACAATGGATCAAAAAAGACTCCCACTTCAAGGATTAAGCACAAGGCTGCTCCCTTCTAGGTGGATCAAGTCTCAAGATCGACAGTGTCACCAAATTAGGGTTTTGGTCGACCAGGGCTTCCAGATGGAAATTTTCATCTGGGCACAAGGCAATGATCCAAAACATAACCTAATATACTTCATGGAACCTCATGAACCCATGCATCAAGTCAATTTTGCCTCAGGGGATGCATTCATAAAAAATCAGGAATTAGGGTTTCTTGACCTAATTCACCCCTAAGTTGACTTTTGGGACAAACCATGAGCCAAGACCTCAAGAGATGATTTGAGGGTTTCTAATATACCATATTGATCCATTTGGGACAATGGATTGATCCAAGAAGTTTGAGCAACAAGTTTCAATTTCATCTGCACCACAATTAGGGTTTTAAGGGAAAAGTCAACTGTAACTTTGACTTTTGACCAGGACATGCTCCCAAGCCCTAATACATGATTGAATATACCCTATGACACCCATGGAACATGCCCATCAAGTTTGATTTAGGTCAAGGACATGATTTCCTGAAGAATTGCACAGTTTGGAATTCATCTGATAAAAAGTCAACTGTGCACAAAAGTCAACTTTGACTTTTTGAGATTTTTCACCAAAATGGATTTTTAACCCTAAAATGATTTTAATGTATGGTTTGAATCATCATTCATCAAGAAAAATCAAGAAAAGTGAGATAACTTGTAAAAGGGGTAACCATAAAACTTAGAAATTTTTCTAAGTTAAAAATAAAGTGGCAAAGGTACCAACTTTGGAGGACCATAACTCCTAAACCACAAGGCCATTTTTTCTCATCCAAAGATGGATTTGTAGCCCTCATTATCACCTACAAAAACTTCAACTACAAGTCATTCCAATTCATTAAGGATTTTGAGTTATGGAGTGATCAAAGTGGCTGAAAAGTGAAAATGTCACTTTTTCCAACACTTGGTGAAAGTTTCACTAAGTCAGATTCTGCCTCACTTTTTGCCAAATGTAGGGGGATTTTTCACTTGGAATCAAAAGAGATCAAAACCAAACTTGTTCAAACAGTTGTTGTATCATGTAAGAGCTTTCCAAAATGGCCAAGAACATTGCCAAATTCAACCTACACCATGAGATACAACATTGCCAAGTTGCCTTGCTGAAATCTGTCAAGTTAAGGCAGAATTTGCAACTTTGGTCGATTTGCCAAAATCAGCCAAATTCAATTGCTCCTATCCACTTGGACACCTCAGAGGATTGAATCTAAAGGGGACAATCACTGAGCCAAGCCTCCAAAGTCCATGGAACAAGAAATAGCATGTTGAACCTAGAATGGCCAAAATAGGGACAAGACTTCAAATTTGGAATGAGGCATTCAATGGAACCATCAAGGTGGCATGGACTGAGCCATTCTCATCTGAAATCAGTCAAGACTTATCCAAGACCAAGGGGACCAAAGCTCTGTGCCCTAACCTCTAGTCAATGGCTAGAGGAGACTTGGATTTTCATTTGCCAACATTGGCCAAACCTACTTACCAGTTGCCATGCACTATTCCTTGCAAAACAAACTTGCTCTACTATAAATAGAGCTCAATTGTGGTCAGTTTAAGTAACCAAAGCCATCTAACAGATGCTTTCCTCAAAATCTCTTCTTTCACTCCAATTTTGCCTTCTAAGGCAAGTCACTATCGGGTTTTGAGTTTGAGAGCAATTCCAATCAAACCAATCACTCACACACCTCAAGTACATCACATATGAGCTGATCAAACACTTAGATTATTTCTGAAACATCAATTTCACAAAATCACCAGCTGGTTGCTCAAATTTTCAAACAAGTTGCAGCTGAGGTACCACAAAGTGATCCAGCCAATTTCAATCAAGTCTAACCATCCAAACACAATCCATATGGTGTAGGGAACCTGTTCAGATCATCACAACTCATCTGTAACACCTCCAAATCAAAAATCACATTGCACTTGCTGTCACGGCTTGGAGGTAAGCACATGCTTGGTCATCTCTCAATCTATGCATATTTCCTTGCACAATAATTTGGCCATATGTTCATAATCATGCATGGAATGTTTTCCCTCAATTAATTGCATTGTTTGAATCGTGTATCAAAAATCCTAGCCTTCATGCAGAAATTAGGGTTCTTGAGGTTTCTTCGTGATTTGTTGTTGTATGTTTAATTTAAATGAAATTAAAGTACATAGACATGATCGTGAGGTTGAGACGAGCATAATGATAAGTGGATTGCATGATATGATTACGTATTCATGGAGATTGGATAGAAAATGCAAATCTGAGAAACCAAGAACACGCGCGTGTTCTTCAGCTGTTCTTGGCCTCAAATATTTGAATTTTGTGATTTTGTTTAATTGATTCAAAAATTAATTTCTCTCTGAGTTTTAATGATTTTGAGTTGATTCTTTTTTTAATAATTCACAAAAATGTTAAAATATTTTATTTTCACAAAAAATCCCAAAAATATTATTTATTTCATATAATTGATATTTTTGTAAAGAATTAATATTTTAATTGTTTTTGGCATTTTAAATATTTTTTCTACATTGATTTTGCAACTTTTAATGCTTTCTAATTATTTTGTAGGTCAATACTTAATTTTTGAAGCATTAATCCAAGATCATAATTTGTTTTCCATGTGTTAAACAATTTTTGATCATTTTAATTGAATTTTTATTCAATTAAATACATTTTGAAAACAAATTAGGGTTTTGGATTAATTCAACCCTCATAAATCATTTTCAAAACTCTTTGGGCCTCTTGAGAGAGTGTAAGACCCATCCCCCCTTGTAAAAAAACTTTTTGGGCCTCATCCATTGTATAAGTCCCTCTGTACAAGTAAACGGCGCGATCGTCGACCGTTTAAAAATAAAAACCATCTGGGCCTCTCCTTGAGCTATAAGACCCATTAAAAACACTTTGGGCCTCTATTAGAGTGTAAGACCCAATCCCCCGTTTAACCAAAACATTTTGGGCCTCACTTATTGTATAAGTCCCTCTGCGTTAAAAGAAAACCTCGGCGCGATCGCCATTTTTAAACGAAAAATCATTTGGGCCTACCCTCGTGGTATAAGCCCCACTCTTTTCTTTAAACCTTTTTGGGCCTCTTGAGAGAGTGTAAGACCCATCCCTTTGTACAGAAAACCTTTTTGGGCCCCAGTCACTTGTATAAGTCCCGCTGTACAAAGTCAAACAGTGCGCTCACTGATAAAACCCTGGGCTTCTCCTCGAGCTGTAAGCCCCAAATCTTTCTTTTTCAAAGCACTTTCTCCTTTGATTTTGAATATACTGTTGTTTTCAATCTTTCTTTGTTGAACAACTAATCCAACAGCATGGAAGCACTACAACCGAGTAAGTGGTTATCGCTTTCGTTTACTGCTTTCATATTATAAACTGTATTGTGGGGCTGCTCATTGTAAGTCTCCTTTCATAAACTCATATCTACTGTGTAATAATAGTATAGATATTTCGAGTTTCCCCGGCAACTACATCTAGAACTAGGTGACGCCGTTTCATTTATTCGTAGAAATAGACGCCTAGATCCCCAATAGGAGCACCAGATACAGTCTTCTCTTCGGCTGTCCTCCTTAGGAATCGTCAAGAAGCTCTACTCCCCAAGATGAATGTATTCTCCGTGAATGGCATCTTTGAGTTTCTTCCAAATTCTCGAACTTTCCTGACTTGATCTATTCCTTGTGGATAGCTTGCCTTGAATGTCTCGGGGTTTGGGTACCCACTACGGTCATAATCTTGGACCTTAACTAAGGAACCCTCTTTAAAAGCTAAAAGTCGCTGGATAGTAAACCTCGCACGTTTACCAGTGGTTTTTATCTTTAAAAGAGTTATCTCTCCTAATGGAAAGGAGTTGATAGACCCACGGGCTTCTTAAAAGCATCGGCCTCCTCTTGGGCATTATTCAAGGACCCTACGGCTTCTTAGAAGTATTCACAGCCTCCTCTTAGGCTTCGTATAATGATCTCTTCCTCCGGGAATGATAGCCTCCTCTTGGGCTTCGTACAAAGACCCGTCGGCTTCTTAAAAGTTTCCAGCCTCCTCTTGGGCTTCGTACAAATTGTCCCGACGACCTCCTAGAGGTATAGGAACAGAACATAGTCATCCTCATAGAACAGTCCTTTCATAGAGTCTACTACTGTTTCTCAAAGCATAGTACAAAAGATAAAACTCTAGACACGGACAGTCTAACTTCCTTGAGTCTCAAAGACATTCTCAAGCACCCTTCGTTAAATAGGAAGGAAACCCGCAGACTCTGACAGTCTCGACACCCTTTGGATTTCCCGTTTCCTCAAAGAGAAGGAAATATCCCTGATCCTCAAATCAAATCCCTGAGTACAGTGATGCTCATATAAGAACTGATTTTCTCTTTTAAAATCAGTATATTAGATCTGTCACTCAACGGAAACAATTACAATAGCCTCCATCTCGGTCTTCGTACGAGATACCAAAATTCTCCCCAGTGGAGTCAAACAACCGTTTAGCCTCTCTCTCGGGCTTTGTACGAGATACAAAAAGGTTCTTATAGAGCCAAACAAACAATCGCCTCCATCTCGGGCTTTATACGAGATACCAAAAGACTCCATCGTCGGGTCAAAATCTTTTAGCCTCCATCTCGGGCTTTATACGAGATACCAAAAGACTCCATCGTCGGGTCAAAATCTTTTAGCCTCTCTCTCGGGCTTTGTACGAGACACATATCAGCCTCCTCTTAGGCTTTGTATAAGAAAACCACTGGTTAATCCAATTAACCTTTTAGCATCAAAGCTGTGCCTCGTTCACAGTACACAAACATCAACAACTCCTTTCCCTTCATCTAATCGCTGTAAGCGGCAAGCCTCTGGATCATCTACATCCATGCCACTGTCCCTCTTTTAGCATGAGAAATTCCTAAGGAAAGATGGCATTGCTCTACACTGAGTTAAAGTCTTCTCCTTCAGGTTAAAACCCTTTCTTCGGAAATTATGGCATTGCTTGGATCCGCATATCCCAGTTAAAGTAATTCTCCTTCTTCCCTCTTTAGAGATGACAAATTCTCTCTAAAACCGAGGTCTTTCAGCTTCACGTCTTGGGCTTTGAACAAGACACAAATAGACCTTTCAGCTTCACATCTTGGGCTTTGAACAAGATACAAACCACCTTTCGCTTCACGTCTTGGGCTTTGAACAAGACACCAAAAACCAATTTCCTCCCATAGAATAGGAGGAACTACGAACGCTCTGATTTTCCTGTTTCGGTAGACAGGAATACGTAGGCATAAGATCGAAAGAAAAGATCTTAGCGAGCGCAATCAACAAAAAACCCAAATCCCATATCTCCGCCAATCAAAAGCAGTAATTCAAAAGCATCAGTCCTAACATCCTAATCCTTGTTCCCCGCCAGAAACCTTCTGCCCAGGTAAAAAAGAAAGAAAGCAGTATTGGCGAAAATACAAATAACCAGTACAAAGGCCCCCCCACATTGATAGCATTCGTAACTTAACAGACCGCTGTTTAAACTCAGTATGCAAAGCAGGGTTAATTGGAGACATCTATTTCCCTTCCTTATTCAGCTCACAATAGGATAAAAAATGAATCGACCTGTAGTTTTAAGTTCAAACCGCAGAGAGCGACCAGTGCTTAAGAACCGCGTCCAAAATCGCTCGCTACAGTTTCATTTTTGGATCATTGAAAAATATGGAGAAATGAGGAAGTTCAGAATTTCAAAATTTGAAAATGGAGGAAGGTTGAAGATGATAGATGGCACCATGGTTTCAGCATTTAAAGTGTTTTTAATATTTATTTTATTAGTTTCCATATTATTAATGAATGGTCATTGCGCCACAATGGTTATGTGTGATGTTTGGAAGTGTTTGGCATGTGCAAGGACTGGGGTTCGAATCCCTCTCGCCCCAGTCCTTTTATTGCTTTTTTATTTTGATGTTTTGCAACTTGGTTTCATATGTATTTTACTGCGCGTGTATTCTGACTAGGCCAAGCAGCTGGCCCAGTGGTTAAGCTTTTGATCTACAACACATAGCGCGCAGGTTCAAGCCTTACAAGGACCAAAACCATTCTTTTGACCACCTTGTCATTTTTATGTTTTTTCACAACTTCATTTGATCATATCTCCCAATTTACACATCATTTTGACCTAATTTTTTTCACACCTATTCCTTACTATACCTATTTTTATAATCCATTAGGAAATTCCAAAAAAGGTTTATTTTTCATATAATTTCACTTAGTCAAAGTAAGCCCTTTTTAAAGATGTTTTTAGGTCTTTATGTGATTCTTTTGGATTATTTCTTTGATTTTGCTTGACCATGTTGATGTGTATGAATGATCTGAATGTTGTGTGAACCTTGTTTGATATTGGTAACATGATTCTTTGATTTTTGCTTAAGTTTGAGGTACTTTAATGTATGACTTTTCATGTGTACATGTCTAGTTTCTCCATCTTTGGTTATGAAACTTTCCTTTAACTTTGGCATGATATTTATACCACTTTGAACCTTGAATGCATGTTCGCTTTGTGTTTGACTCATCTTTGAGCACATGTCCATGTCTTGCCTTAACTTTGATACCATGATCTTATTTGGTTCTTAAACTTCATGGTCATTACATTCAAACCTTTTGAAATGCTTAAACTTGATTGTGATCATATTGAACCTTTGACATGAACCCTTGGTTTTTACCTTGATGTCATGTCCATGACTGTTTGAATCCTTAAATTGTATTCATGATTAAGTGTTGTTATAACTTCCATGATTGTTTGAATCCTTAAATTGTATCCATGATTAAGTGGTGTTAGTAAACCCTAATCTATGTTCTAACCTTGACTTTAGTTCATGCTTACCCTAGTTGTATACTTGAACTTTTCATCCATGATTCATATGTTGATATTGTTATATCCATGACCATGATATTGTTATGTCCTTCATGATGTTGTTGTTAAATGTTGTCACATTCTTTTACATGTTTATATGTTGTTACTTATGTGTTCATACTTCATACCTACGTGTTATTGTTATGAACATGCCTTGAATGAACATCCCAATATGCTAGGACACCTCATTCTTGTTTGAAGCACATTTCATATACACATTTGATTATGTATCGTCCATGCTTATGTGTTTATCTTGGTTTTTACCATGTTGATTTTTGAATTTGTTAAGTCTTGACTTGAATATTGGCATATCCTTGTTTAATGTTGTTACCATGTTCATTTTGACTTTGTCATATCTTTGTTTATTGTTGTTACCATTTGACCTTGTTATATCTTATTTCACCTCATGTAAACCTATAGTTAATATCATGTATGAATGCCATCTTTGCCAAGAGTTGTATGCCCTGATTGATGTCATGTTTGAACATCATTTTTATCATTCTTTATCCATCTTCATTGATATCATGTTTGAATGTCATCCATTGTCATGTTTATTTTGATATCATGTTTGAATATCATTCTTATTCATCTCATCCATTATCACTCATATACTTATTGTTTATTTTGACTTTATCAAGTCATCCCCTAGTATTGTTAGCTTGTTAGCTCTCTCTCTTCTCTCTTCCTCTCTTCTCTTTTGTTTCCTAAATACAAAGGAAAGAATTTGTGTCATAGGTAGTATAGCATTCCCTCAAATACCCCTTTTGACCTTGTTAAGACATTAACCTTTCCACTTAGTCTTAGGTTAGAGTTTGTAAACTCTTTGACTTTGTTAAGTCATGTAAGTGTTATTGTTATAAACACTTACTTTCCCTTTTAGAACCTTGATCACTATCAAGTGTTCTTCACTCGTAGTTAGGCGAACTATGATTGCTCTGATTCCATCCTTGTTAGGATACGTAGGCATAAGACTGCGAAGTCTTGGCGAGCATACTAGCAATAAACCTCCTTAGGTTCCCTATCTCATAAAACCCAAAAATAGAACATATCCAAGCATTAGCAAGAAAATTACCATAACGCAAATACTTTCAAGAGGTTCCTATAGGATACTATAGATACTTAGGGTGCTAATACCTTCCCGTAGTATAACCAACCCCTAAACCTTTATATCTCTTCGCATTGTTGTTACATTGCACAATTAGGGTTTTATTCGATCTTTTCCCTTTCCTTTGGATAAATTAAAGTTCGGTGGTGAACATTCAATGTTTTGTGATTCAAGTTAATATAATAGCTTGATATCTGATTCTCACCGCGACAGAAATGGCGACTTCACTGGGGAATACCCAAGAGGGTTAAGCCTATCTTGTTTGTATTTGTGTTATTATTTTGCTTGCTTGTATTATTTGGTTTTTCTGTTTCTCAGGGTGGTGACCTTTGTGTGGTGAGGTAAGTCCTAACCCGAACTTGAGTGTACATAAATAAGATAGGATTGTAGTATAATCAAAAGTTAACTGTTGGGAGTAGTCCTAACATGATTAACATATGATATAACCACGCTCAGTGGAGGCCCTTTTGGGATTACTGATGTCATGCGAGTAATCGTATTGGCATTACTTTTTCTGACTTGGGAGTCTGTGAAGCTGAAGACCTTTAGTATCCCTTCACCCCTCTAAGCCTTTTTAGGACGTAGTGCAGTGATTATCCAGGAGTAGACCTGAGGTAGTTGTTATGTGATACTACACTCAGACGAGTTTATCTTGAGAATATTATTAGCCCGCATGAGTAGTCGTGCAAGTCGATAATATCCGAAAGATGAATCGATGACTCTGGGAACTTTGTAGAACCCGTTGTACATGAACAATAAACCCATAGTACATATCCTTGTGGGAGGGTAAAACCTTGAGTCCATGCTCGTTGTTGACCCTTAAACTTGTGTGTAACCTTGTTTATGTGCATTGTATCAACATACATTCATGCATTCATGAAAACTTTTTTGGTTTCAAGGAACTCAGTTGTCTATTTCTTTGCAAAAAAATCAATAGGTATTATGGATTATGGAAAGAGAAACACCAAGAAGTACAACTTCAAGAAACCTGATATGATAGAGTTGAGAAAGCATGGGGCTATGGTTTCCAGTCCTGAGATTTCAGAAAACGCTATGGGAGACTTTTGGGTACTATCAAGACCAAGATGGAAGATGGAGTTCTTCACACACTTGTGCAGTTCTATGATCCCCTCTACCATTTCTTTACATTCCCAGATTACCAACTTGTCCCTACTTTGGAGGAATATTCATATTGGGTTGGTCTGCCAGTGTTAGATAAGAAGTCTTTCAGTGGTTTGAAAAAGATTCCCAAACCTAACGACATTGCAGATGCCATTCACTTATAAGCATCCGAGATCAAAGCTAATCTTGCTACCAAAGGAGGAATCAAGGGCTTGCCTTCCAAATTCTTGATAGAGAAAGCCACTTTCTTAGCTAAGGAAAACAGTATAGACGCCTTCGAAGCTATCCTCGTACTACTCATTTATGGCTTGGTTTTGTTCTCAAACATTGACGATTTTGTTGATGTTAATGCTATCCAAATCTTTTTGATTGGAAATCCCGTACCTACGCTGCTTGGTGACACTTATCACTCCATCCATCATATGACCCTTAAAGGAGGGGGACTATTCTATGTTGTGCTCCGCTACTCTACAAGTGGTTTATTTCACACTTGCCTCGAACCGAACTCTTCAAGGAAAATCCAGACAAGCTTAGATGGTCTCAAAGGCTCATGGATTTTACTCACATAGATGTGTATTGGTATGATCCAACCTATGACAAGGAAGTAATCATTGATAGTTGTGGCCAGTTACCCAACATACCTTTTCTTGGTATCTGAGGGGGAATTAGCTATAATCTTATTCTTGCAAGGTTTCTTTTATGAAGGAAAAACCTAGCAATATTTTGTTGGCATGTTTCTTTTACCTTAACGAGGAAGCTAGTGCAGATTCGAAGGACAAAGTTGTGCATGCCTGGAACATAATTCATAAGAAGAGTAAGAATGATTTGGGGAAAAGGAATTGTGTAGCCCTTAAGCCTTTCCCTCAGCGGGTTCAATCTAAAGCTCGTGATCTCAATATGCCTTATCTTCTTGAAAGACCTTCACTGCCGATTGTTACATCATCGTCCACTATTCCTATTGAGCGCATGGAGGAATATCAAGAAGTGTTGGCGTGGATGAAGCTAGAGAGAGATACTTGGGAAGGAAAGTATCATGCCATCAGTGCCGAGTAGATAGAATTAACGAAGCAGATGAAAGAGAAAGATGACTTGATTGAGCTACTTGAGAGGCGTGTTATGGAGAGACATGTATCGCAAGAGAATTTATTTTTCTCTAGCGTGCAGCCAGTTCCTAGCGTTCATGAGTATTCAGATATTCCTCCCACGTCAGGTGCTTGGAAAAGGATCGTCGATAAGCTTGTGTTGGAAAACACAGAGTTGAAGAAGTAGAAGAGGATGCATAAGCAAGGAGTGGACCTTCTTTCGATGGGATTCCTTAGGACCCATTAGACTTAGCTTTTTCCTCTTGTATTTTGGGTATCTTGTTTTGTACTTCAAAGATGTAATTCCTATTATTATCAATGAAATGAAGTTTTTGTTCTAAAGTGTGTTATTCCTTTTAATATTTGCAATTTACTTCTTGAGTTCCTTGAAACCATTAAAATTGAATTTGCATTGCATTCATGCACATGTCGCCACATTTGCATTTCTCTTGCATAAGCTCATTTCGTTGTCTCCTCTCGAGTTTCCACACTGAGTCCTTCACACCCATAAAAAACCAGAGCTCAAGCCCGACGAAGAATGGTTTAGCAAGAGCAAGAGATTGAAAGAGTCAACAATGTACTCGAAGACCTGTGTGGGAACGTAGGACAGATCATGGAGATGTTACAAGTGATTCGTGCAAAGATGGATACTCAACCCATAGTGGTTTCTGAGATTGTTAATCTAGTGGTAGATCCTCAGCCTGCAGTGACTACTCCAACAAATTTGCCTCCATTTGGTCTTCCTCTAGGTTTTGTGCCTCAACCTGCTACAATTCCTACTACTCAACAAGCTGTTACATTGGATTTCGAAGCCCCTCATGCAATTCCTACCTTCGCACCAACTGTTGTGCATACTTGTGTGCAACCTTACTTTGATGAACACCAACAAGTGTATGACGTCACGGATATGTCTGAAGAGGGGGATAAACGACATAAAAAGCTAAGAGAGAATGTTGAGATCATTGAGAAAATATTAAGAGCTATGGAAGGTGATCAGATCTTTGGTGCTGTCGCAAGGGAGATGTGCCTTGTGTCTGGATTGGTTATTGTTGGTGCGGTAAAGCAGCAAGCAAAAATTAATTAAGTACCAAGTTTTGTCGTCTCCACAGGGATCGGTGTGAGGGAAATAATGTCGTTCAACGGTCTCTACATTTCTAAGCTTGCGGTGCGAAATTTTTGGTTAAAAGGTTTAAGGCACCAAAGATAAAGGAAGAAAATATAAAGACGGAAAATATAAAGTAAAGACTGAATTATAAACGGAGCCTTGTTGGGATTGAATCTCATCAATTGATAACACATCTATTCTTCAGATCATTTTATACATAAATCACTTGTTCGTCTAATATCATCACGTATCACTCACGACATACATATCCTCTCGGTCCCCGCATGTTGTGAGTGATTTTGTATCGATCAATAATTGCTCTCGCACATTACCAATCAATACAAAGTATTTAAAACCTACATAAATGTTAAGCCTACATCCATTTCTGGTATCTAGACCCAACATATATTACTATAACATCCATATCAAACTAATGAGTAATTCATATACAATGCAATGATCAAAATACGTACATATGATTAATCTTTTTTTACATGCATTCAACTAATTTACCCCATAGATGTGAACAAAGTTATTCATCAATATTCTCACGCACCCTCACGACACCGTTCGTCAAGCGTTATCGCAGTCTTTATTGCATTAATTACTAGAAGCTATTCAAACTAACAATCAACACAATGCTAAAAAGCTAAGATGCAGATGAATATCAAATCACAAAACCATGTCAAAAGCTTGCTCATTGATAGATGAAAATCTTAAATCTAGAGTTTGTTAAAGGGTTTTGTCATACCCATAAATAATAAACCAAAGATAAACAACAATATTAACTCAAAACAAGTTCACAAACATAGATTAGAAGAAATACATAATTTATCAAAAGATTACATCCAAACCCAACAAGAGATTGAAGATCTTACCTTCTCCCCCTTAGGGTTTGAGTTCCTCTCACTAAAATATACTTGAAATACAGAGAGATAAAGTTCTGATCCAAGAAGTACAAGTTATCTCTAAAAAATGATGAAAAGTAATTATATAATACATTCAGAATCTGTCATGTTGGCACTGCGAACAGATTATTCGCCCAGCGAACATCAAATAGGAACCTGATGTACCTCAGGAACAGTTAAACCGCCTCTGCGATTCTGCATAAGTTCACAATGCAAGTAATTATTCCCAAAGTGAACATTCACTGGAAAGTTCGCAATGCGAACTTAGGTGCCTTTTCTTACTGCCTAAAGTCTAGGAGTATTCGCTGGAAAATTCGCAAAGCAAACATTCGCTGGCAAGTTCGGAAAGCGAACTTACTGAAGTTTCTTCATTTCCTTTGGCAACTTGCATCTCTTTTCTTGTGTCTTACTTCTTTGATGACTTAATGCCTTTTTCTGCACAATAACACACAAATTACAAGTACCAAAGGTATTTGCGATAGAATTTAAGAATCACACTAGAACATGAATTAAATCTATGAAAACATGAGAATTGAGTTGAAAAGTGCCAAGAAAGATGGTTCAATTTAAGTCAAAATTTGCACTTAACAGTTATCCCATCAAAATTCAAAACTCCAAACATTGATCAGTATGAAGGTGCTACTTGTCCTAAAAATCATCTTATCATGTACTATAGGAAGATGGCATCCCATGTGGATAATGATAAGCTCATGATTCACTGTTTCCAAGATAGTTTGAAAGTTGCATCTTTTAAATGGTACTTGAACTTGGATCAGACCCGTATCCTTTGTTTTCAAGACTTATCAGATGCTTTCATCAAACACTACAAGTACAACATGGACTTGGCTCTTGACAGAAGGCAGTTGTTGAGCATGTCGCAAAAGGATTCTGAGTAATTCAAGGAATATGCCCAGAGGTGGTGAGAAAAAGCATCTCAAGTTGTACCACCTTTGACCGAGAAAGAATTAGCTGACTGGTTCATTGATACAGTGCGACCAGAATTTTATGAAACGATGGTAGGAAGTGTAACTGCTAGCTTCTCTGACCTAGTTGCTATGGGTATCAAAGTTGAACTTGGTTTGAAAAATGGCAAAATGATCAACGCATCTAGGAGTTCCAATAATAAAAACAATACTAAGAAGTCTTCTAGGAGTTTTCACAAAAGAAAGGAAGGAGAGACAAATGTAGTGATGACTAGTTGAAAGAAAAATCAATCTTGGAAGAAACAATAGCAACAACAACAACCCTATATTCAATAGCCAGCTTATCCAGTTCAATTCACTCAACAACCATATGTGGCAGCAATCATGCCTTCATTCAATCAACAAGTTCCCGTGTATCAACCTGTACAACCAGCTCCTACTTATCAACCAGTTTAAGCTCCACCAACTTATCAACGAGCACCCAACACTCCAGCCTATCAACAACAAAGAGCTCAAGCTCCATGTCAAAATGCTCCCATTAAAAACAGAAGGCAGGGTGGCAGGCCTTATATTCCCCTTATTTCAATGACTTATATAGAATTGTACCCTTCATTGTTGCAGAGAAGGTTGGTGACTCCAAGACCTTTGGGTCCACCACCCGATCCTCCTCCACCTTACTATAATCCCAATGCTCATTGTCTATTCCATGAAGGCGTGCCAGGACACGATTTATAAGGTTGCTTTTCTCTGAAACACCTTGTGAGAGAGCTGATGGAGAAGAAAATCCTATCATTTGGTGATTCTGGACCAAATGTCAAAAATAACCCTTTGCCTGCTCATGGGGCTGTTAATTCCATTAATGAAGTATTTGATGAGAGTTTGATCCTAGATGTTGCATAAATCAAGACTCCTCTTCGAGCTTTCCATGCAAAGTTATTAGAAGCAGGATTGGTCAAGGTTTTCCATGCAAAGTGTGAAGATTGTGCTGTCATTCCTAAGGGATGTGAGTTGGCCCAAAAGGACATCCCAAGTTTGATTGATGAAGGCTTCCTGCAAGTGAGTAACAAATTGAAGAAAGATGATGTATTAGTGATTAAGCCTATCTTTAATCTGCCATAATCAAATGGCAAAGTAGATGTTTTCAACTTGCCCGAGTCAAGTTCCAAAACACCACTTTTCAATTTACCGAACCCAGTCTTCAACATTCCAGAACCTGTTGTTGTTCATCCAGCTAGTTAGTCGAAGGAAATTGTTATTCAAAAGCCTAGTTCATTTTCTTTTAAAGATACCAAAGCAGTACCTTGGAAATAAGATGTGACTGTTATTGACCAAGAATCTGGGAAAGTTATTCTAAAAAAATGTTTGAAGAGTGCTAATGGAGATATAACCAATATTGCTGGGGCAAGTAAAATAACCCGTAGTGGTCGCATCTACACTCCCCAATTCAATGAGGGTCCGTCAAAAGGGATTGCTGCCACAGTACCCACCAAAGACAAAAAAGTGATTTTGACCGATGAAGATGCTGAATTTCTGAGAATCATAAGGAAGAGTGACTACAAGGTCATTGAGCAGCTACATCAAACTCCTTCAAAGATATCCATTTTGTCTCTTCTAATGAGTTCTCCAGCTCACAGAAATGCCTTGCAGAAGTTATTAGCTCAAGCTCATGTCACTCATGACATCACTATTGGCCAATTTGATAGTGTAATTGCCAATATCACAACCTATAATACTCTCAACTTTAGCAAAGAAGATCTACCGAGGGAAGGCGATAACCATAACCGTGCGTTGCACGTATCTATGAAATGTCAAGATGATGTTTTAGCAAGGGTTCTTGTGGACACTGGTTCCTCTCTTAATGTTTTACCCAAAAGGACACTTGCTAAGCTAGCTTTCAAAGGGGAAAAGATGGGGCCTACTGCTTTGATTGTTAAGGCATTTGATAGATTGCGTAGAGTAGTGATTGGGGAGGTAGAGCTACCTATCTTGATTGGCCCACATGTGTTTGACATTACATTCTAAGTCTTGGACATTAATCCCGCATACAGTTATTTGCTTGGAAGACCATGGATACACGTTGTAGGGGCAGTGACCTCTACCTTGCACCAAAAGATGAAATTTGTTGTTGATGATAAAATGGTGATTATTTCTGGCGAGGAATACCTTATGGTGAGCCATCTCTGTTCATTCCGATACATTGAGGCTGGCGAGGATGCCTTGGAAAATTCTTTCCAAACTCTCGAAATTGCCAATGTTGTCCTTATTAAAGTTGAAGAACTTGTGGGGAAGGGTAATCCATCCTTTACATCTATGAAGAGCACGAGATCAACCATTGAAGAAGGTATTCCTGAAGGTTGGGGGAAGTTATTGATGTCAAGATGAAGTTAGACTGCTATAAGTTGGGTTACAAACCAACTAATCAAGGAGCATTAACTTCTGCCAAAGGTGGTCTGAAGAGTATCCAAGAGTTGTTCGTCAGTGGAGGCTTTCAAGTCAATGTATTTGAATAAGATTCTGAAGATGAAGATATGAGCAACCTGATGTTTTAGTGTGATGCTGCCTTAGAGAATTGAGAGGCAATTAAGATCCCAGAGATCATTCCCATGTCAAAGTAATTTGTTGTTTTCTGTTGTTTTCAAAAATCCATAGCTCTGCCTAAGGCTATTGGATTATTTTGTAGGGCCACCTACGCACTTTCAAAATTATTATCAATGAAGACATTTTGTTAAATTCTCATTTGTTCATTTACTGTTTTTTTTTTCGTTTTTACTTTTAAGGAAAATGGCAATCTTTCAAAAACTACAAAAATATTTTCCTTTGAATTTCTTTGTTCTTTTAATAAAATTAAATCATTCAAACATGTAGAATAATAAAAAACCCTGTTGAATCCAATGACTCTGATTTCACTCCTAACTTTAATTCACTCCTCTACCAAGCTAAAGAAGAGGGTGAGGAAGATTATGAGGTTCCTGATGAACTGGCAAGAATGTGTGAGTATGACTACACAGATCTTCAACCACATCAAGAGCAGGTAGAGACAATCAACCTTGGTACAGACGAAGTGAAGAAAGAAGTCAAGATTGGTACAACGCTTGGGGAAGACGTTAGAGAAAGATTAGTCAAGCTTCTATAAGAGTATGTGGATGTATTTACGTGGTCATATCAAGATATGTCAGGGTTAGACACAGACATTGTTGTTCACAAATTGCCGCTATGACCAGATTGCCCGCCAATAAAACAGAAACTCCGAAGGACAAGGCCAGACATGGCTCTGAAGATTCGAAATGAAGTCAAGAAGCAGTTTAGTGCTGGTTTCATAACAGTTTCAAAATATTCGCAACGGGTGGCTAATATTGTGCTAATACCTAAAAAGGATGGCAAGGTCAGAATGTGCGTATATTACAGGGATTTAAACAAAGCAAGTCCGAAGGACGACTTCCCTCTACCACATATTGATACGTTGGTGGACAATACTGCTCGTTTTGCTATTTTCTCTTTCATGGATGGTTTCTCTGGCTACAACCAGATTAAGATGGATCCTGACAACATGGAAAAGACCACGTTCATTACCCCTTGGGGAATATATTGCTATAAGTTCATGCCCTTCGGTCTCAAGAACGCATGGGGCAACCTATCAAAGGGCGATGGTCACCCTCTTTCATGATATGATGCATAAAGAGATTGAGGTTTACGTAGATGATAAGATTGAAAAATCTCAAATTGAAGAGGACCACTTGGACCATTTGTTGAAGTTGTTTGAGTGACTCAAAAAATTCCAGTTGCGATTGAATCCTGCTAAGTGCATGTTGTAGCAAGCGATTTTGGACGCGGTTCTTAAGCGCGGCCGCTCTCTGGGGTCAGTTGACTACAGGTCGATTCATTTTTTATCCTATTAAAGCTGATGAAGGAAGGGAAATAGATGTCTCCAATTAACCCTGCTTGCATACTGAGTTTAAACAGTGGTCTGTTAGGTTACGGATGCGATCAATGTGGTGGGGCCTTTCTTGTGTTATTTTGACAGACAGGTTTCTGGCGGGGAACAAGGATTAGGATGTTAGGACTGATGCTTTTTTATAAGAGTATGGGATTTTGGGTTTTTGTTTTGTGTGCTCGCTAAGATCTTTTCTTTCGATCTTATGCCTACGTATTCCCGTTTACCGAAACAGGGAAATCAGAGCGTTCGTAGTTCCTCCTATTCTATGGGAGGAAATGGTATTTGGTGTCTTGTTCAAAGCCCAAGACGTGAAGCGAAAGGTGATTTGTATCTTGTACAAGCCCAAGATGTGAAGCTGAAAAGGTTTGACTTTAGAGAGAATTTGTCATCTCTAAAGAGGGTCCGTTTGTCACAACTGTTGGGTGACTGGTTATAAAGGGAGGATTACTTTAACCGGGATACGCGGATCCTAGCAATGCCATAATTTCCTTTATAGGGGGTTTTTAACCTGAAGGAGAAGAATTTAACTTAGTGTAGAGCAATGCTATCTTTCCTTAGGAATTTCTCATGCTAAAAGAGGGACAGTGGCATGGATGTAGATGATCCAGAGGCTTGCCGCTTACAGCAATTAGATGAAGGGGAAGAAGTTGTTGATGTTTGTATGCTGTGAACGAGGCACATCTTTGATGCTAAAAGGTTAATTGGATCAACCAGTGGTTTTCTTATACAAAGCCTAAGAGGAGGCTAATATGTGTCTCGTACAAAGCCCGAGAGAGGCTAAAAGGTTTTTGACTCGACGATTGAGTCTTTTGGTATCTCGTATAAAGCCCGAGATGGAGGCTATTTGACTCAACAAGAGAGTTTTTGTATCTCGTATAAAGCCCGAGATAGAGGCTAAAATTTGTTTGGCTCAATAAGAACCTTTTTGTATCTCGTATAAAGCCCGAGATGGAGGCGAAAGGGGTGATTGACTCCACGAGGGAGTCTCTTATGTGTCTCGTACAAAGCCCGAGAGAGAGGCTAAACGTTGTTTGACTCCGCAGGGGAGAATCATTGTACAAAGCCCAAGAGGAGGCTAGGGTTACTGTTTCAGTTGAGTGACAGGTCCGATATACTGATTTTGAAAGAGAAAATCAGTTCTTATATGAGCAACATTGTACTCAAGGATTTGATTCGAGGATCCGGGTTATTCCTGTTCTTTAAGGAAGTGGGAAATCCGAAGGAGCATTGAGACTGTCCGAGTCTACGGGTTTTCTTCCTATTTAACGAAGGGGTCACTTGAGAATGTCTTTGAGACTCAAGGATATTAGACTGTCCGTGTCTAGAGTTTCATATTTTGTACTATGCTTTGAGAAACAGTAGTAGACTCTTGGAAAGGACTGTTCTATGCAGATGACTAAGTTCTATTCCTATACCTCTAGGAGGTCATCGGGACAATTTGTACGAAGCCCAAGAGGAGGCTGGAAACTTTTAAGAAGCCGACGGGTCCTTGTACGAAGCCCAAGAGGAGGTTATCATTCCTGGGGGAAGAATCATTATACGAAGCCTAAGAGGAAGCTGTGAATACTTCTAAGAAGCCGACGGGTCCTTGTACTAAGCCCAAGAGGAGGCTGGGTTGCTTTTAGGAAGCCTGTGGGTCCTTGTACGATGCCCAAAAGGAGGCCGATGCTTTTAAGAAGCCCGTGGGTCCCCAAACCCCGAGAAATTCAAGACAGGCTATTCACAAGGAATAGATCAAGCCAGGAAAGTTCGAGAATTTGGAAGAAACTCAAAGATGCCATTCACGGAGAATAAATTCATATCTGGGAGTAGAGTTTCTTGACAATTCCTAATGAGGACAGCCGAAGAGAAGACTGTATCTAGTGATCCTATTGGGGATCTAGTTGTCTATTTCTACGAATAAACGAAATGGCGTCACCTAGTTCTAGACGTAGTTGCCGGGGAAACTCTAAATATCTATACTAGTATTACATAGTTGATATGAGTTTATGAAAGAAGACTTACAGCGAAACAGCCCCACAATACAGTTATATGTATATGAAAGCAATAACCACTTACTCGGTTGTAGAGCTTCCATGCTGTTTGGTTAGTTGTTCAACAAAGAAAGATTGAAAACAACAGTATATTCAAAATAAAAGGAGAAAGTGCTTTGAAAAAGAAAGATTTGGGGCTTACAGCTCAAGGAGAGGCCCAAGGTTTTATCAGTCAGCGCACTGTTTAAATTTTGTACAGAGGGACTTATACAAGTGACTGAGGCCCAAAAAGGTTTTTTGTACAAAGGGATGGGTCTTACACTCTCTCAAGTGGCCCAAAAGGTTTAAAGACAAAGAGTGAGGCTTATAACACGAGGGTAGACTCAGATGATTTTTCGTTAAAAATGGCGATCGCGCCGAGATTTTCTTTTAACGCGAAGGGGCTTATACAATATCTGAGGCCCAAATGATTTTGGTTAAAAGGGGGTTGGGTCTTACACTCTATTAGAGGCCCAAAAGTTTTGAATGGGTCTTATAGCTCAAGGAGAGGCCCAGATGGTTATTTTTCAAGAGGCGACGATCGCGCCGTTTGTTTTTGACGGTATTGGGATTTATACAATACACTGAGGCCCAAAATGATTTGGTCAACAAAAGAATTGGGTCTTACACTCTATTAGAGGCCCAAAGTGTTTTGAAAATGATTTATGAGGGTTGAATTAATCCAAAACCCTAATTTGTTTTCATAAATGTATTTAATTGAATAAAAATTCAATTAAAATGATCAAAATTGTTTAACATATGGAAAACAAATTGTGATCTTGGATTAATGCTTCAAAAATTTAGTATTGACCTACAAAATAATTAGAAAGCATTAAAAGTTGCAAAATCAAGGTGGAAAAAATATTTTAAATGTCAAAAACAATTAAAACATTAATTCTTTGCAAAAATATCAATTATACAAAACAAATAATATTTTTGGGATTTTTTGGGAAAATAAAATATTTTAACATTTTTGTGAATTATTAAAAAAAAAATCAACTCAAAATCATTAAAACTCAGAGAGAAATTAATTTTTGAATCAATTAAATAAAATCACAAAATTCAAATATTCAAATATTCAAAAAATGGCGCCAAGAACACCCAAGAACACGCGTGTGTTCTGGGTTTGCCCAGATTTGCATTTTCTCTCCAATCTCACTGAATACTTAATCATATCATGTAATCCACATACCAATCAACTCGTTTCAACCTCACGATCATGTATATGGTATTTAATTTCATTTAAATTAAACATATAACAAGAAATCATGAAAAATCCTCAAGAACCCTAATTTCTGCATGAAGGCTAGGATTTTTGATACACGATTCAAACAATGCAATTAATTGAGGGGAAACATTCCATGCATGATTATGAACATATGGCCAAATTATTGTGCAGCAAAAATTGCATGGATCATAGAGTTAGAAGAGCTCATGCTTACCACTTGCAGCTGGTGATCGTGATTTGTGTTGGAGGTGTTACAGCTAGGTTCCAATGATCTGGATAGCTTCCCTATGTGCCATGGAGTGTGTATGAATGCTTGGAATGGATTGAAATGGTTTGGAGCTGAAATGGTACCTCAACTACAAAACTGTCAATAACTTGAGCAGTTGGCTGGTGATTTTATGAAATCTGTGTTCCAGATGTTATGTGAGTGTTTGGATCACTTTTATATGATGTATGTGAGGTGTGTGTGTGATTGGTTTGATTGGAAAAGCTCTCAAACTTAAAACCCGATAGTGACTTGCCTTAGAAGGAAAAATTGGAGTGAAAAAAGAGATTTTGAGGAAAGCATCTGTTTGATGGCTTTGGTGTACTCAAACTGATCACAATTGAGCTCTATTTATAGTAGAGCATGTTTGTTTTGGGATCCACAGTGAATGGCAACTGCAGCAGAGGTTTGGCCAATGTTGTCCAATGGAAATCCAAGTCTCCTCTAGCCATTGACTAGAGGTTAGGGCACAGGGTTGTGGTTCCCTTGGTCTTGGATAAGTCTTGACTGAATTTAGTTGAGAATGGCTCAGTCCATGCCACCTTGATGCTTCCATTGAATGTTCCAATCCAAAATTGGGGACTTGTCCCTATTTTGGCAATTCTAGGTTCAACATGTTATTTCTTGTTCCAAAGACTTTGGAGGCTTGGCTTAGTGATTGTCCCCTTTAGATTCAATCATCAGAGGTGTCCAAGTGGATAGGAGCATTTGGATTTGGCTGATTTTGGCAAATCGAGCAAAAATGTAAAATCTGCCTTGCCTTGACAGATTTCAACAAGGCAACTTGCCATTGTTATATCTCATGACTCAAATTGAATTTGGTAATGTTCTTGGTCATTTTGGAAAGCCATTACATGATACAACAACTGTTTGAACATGTTTGGTTTTGATCTCTTTTGAATCCAAGTGAAAAATCCCCCTACATTTGGCAAAAAGTAGGGTATAATCTGACTTAGTGAAATTTTCACTAAGTGTTGGAACAAAGTGACTTTTCTTGATTTTGATCACTCCATAACTCAAAATCCATGAGGAATTTGGACATAGGTCAGTATGAAGCTTTTGTAAAGGGCAATGTGATCTACAAATCAAGCTTTGAATGGGGAACAATTGCCTTGTGGTTCAGGAGTTATGGTCCTCCAAAGTTGGCACATTAGTGTCACTTTTTCCATAATTTAGAAATTTTTCTAAGTTTTTATGGTTACCCCTTTTACAAGTTATCCCACTTTCTTTGATTTTTCTTGATGAATGATGATTCAAATCATACATTAACATCATTTTAGGGTTAAAAATACATTTTGGTGAAAAATCTCAAAAAGTCAAAGTTGACTTTTTTGCACAGTTGACTTTTTATCAAATGAATTCCAAACTGTGCAATTCTTCATGAAATCATGTCCTTGACCTAAATCAAACTTGATGGACATGTTCCATGGGTTTCATAGGGTATATTGAATCATGTCTTAGGGCTTGGGAGCATGTCCTGGTCAAAAGTCAAAGTTACAGTTGACTTTTCCCGCGAAACCCTAATAGTGGTGCAGATGAAATTGAGACTTGTTGCTCGAGCTTCTTGGATTAATCCATTGTTCTAAATGGATCAAAATGGTATATTAGAGACCCTAAAATCCTCCTTTAAGGTCTTGGCTCATGATTTTCCCTAAAAGTCTACTTAGGGGTGAATTAGGTCAAGAAACCCTAATTCCTGATTTTTTATGAATGCATCCCCTGAGGCAAAATTGACTTGATGATTGGGTCCATGAGGTCCCATGAAGTATTTTAGGTTATGTTTTGGATCATTGGCTTGTGCCCAGATGAAAATTTTCCATCTAGAGGCCCTGGTCGACTAAAACCCTAACTTGGTGATACTGTCGATCTTGAGACTTGATCCACCTAGAAGGGAGCCGCCTTGTGCTTAATCCTTGAAGTGGGAGTCCTCTTGATCCTTTGTGGATGTTTAAGAGGCTAGACAAGTTGAAGATCATGTCATTTCTTGATTGATCATTTGTCTAAGAGCTCTGAGAGGGCTTGAAACCCTAAATTTGATTGTAGTAAATGTTCACCCACCTTTGGGGAGACTAATGAGGTATGATGGTTCATCCATATTGTGAGGATGATTTGCATAATGATGGGAAATATTAGTGGTCAAAATTTGGGGTATGACAGATGCCCCTATTTAATCTTCTTGGACCCGAAGGTGTGAATGACGAAGGTATTCGGGCATTCGGGGTGCAAGAGGATCAAATATCGGAATACCCGAAATTTTGATGGCGTCTATGAATCTTAATTCACGCATTCATCTTCTTTTACTAAGCAATGATGCTTAAAAAAGGTAAACTTCCCCTCGATCCTGGTCTTCAGCCAAGGAGCTGGTCTCAGTTTTTTTTTTAAATAAACCTCCCCTCGATCCTGGTTTCCTACCAAGGAACTGGTCTTAGTTTCTTTTGTCAACTTCCCCTCGATCCTGGTTTCCTACCAAGGAACTGGTCTAAGTTTCTGTTGTAAACTTCCCCTCGATCCTGGTTTCCTACCAAGGAACTGGTCTTAGTTTCTTTTGTCAACTTCCCCTCGATCCTGGTTTCCTACCAAGGAACTGGTTTAAGTTTCTGTTGTAAACTTCCCCTCGATCCTGGTTTCCTACCAAGGAACTGGTCTTAGTTTCTTTTGCCAATAAACTTTACTGACAAGGGACGTTATTCGTAGCGGCTTTCCTTCAAACTTCTCGCCGAATTTTCCTAGGGAGATGCTATTTGAGTTGAAAAAGTTTTGATGTCAGACTTGCTGGGGAACCCAGTAGTCTGAGTTGTAGAGGTGCACAAACTTCTCTGTTTGGAGACGCCATTTGTTGAATCTACTGGGGAAAACGAGTCTCTTGAGGTACTTCTTTCGTTCGGGGTCTTTATATCATACTTTTCTCGGAGATCTTCTCGGAGAAATGCCATATGATGTGATCCAATTTTGAGGTGCCGATGACCTTTTCATCAGTGGGTTTTTTGGAGAAAAACTGCCGTACTGCCGAATCTCTGATTTAGGAGGCTTTCTCTCGGGATTTTCTTTAATCCGGGAAAACAAGTATATCATCTTCAATGGCGAAGAGTGACATTTGTAGAAACCTTCTCTGGCCTTTTAGAGGTTCAAGTTATCAAAGTGGTCAAGGTCCCAACTTCAATCCAGAAATAAAACTGGAGGAGAGAGATTGTTCAGACGTAACACTTCCTGACGAGGAAAGGGCTGACAACTCGATTGAGAGACTGTTATCACTAGGGGACAAGACCGACTAGAGTGATAGTGATGCAATATGAAATGTGAATGCAAATCAATAATGCATGACGTATGTATGTATATGCTGACAAAGCTGATGCGACATACAAACTGACGGGTGAACATGACTGGATACTTGCCCATCGCGAGGCGTGTAGAAATATCGCTGGTTCAAGATAGCAATTCCACCTTGCTTAGGAAAGACAGTCCCTGTTGGGAGCTGTGTTGGTTGGGCTTAGGAGATGAGAACTCAGCTGAGGGTATCAGATGGGAAAGCCACATCTCATACCGTTGATCCTTCGTTCAGGCGTACTGGCCTAGAAGGAGTACTTTGATTCTGCACTTTGAAGTTCGCTTACTTCTGGAGAAGCGGTTGATGTTCCTTTGATGTTCAACAGTCAAAAGAAATTGCCGACTTTATTAAAAAGCAGAAAAAATTTTAACAAGTAAATTCATTTTTGTTTTATTTCAAGAATTGTTAATCATGTTAACAACGTCGTTCTGTAAAGCTAAAACAAATAAGAATTACAAACGAAAGCACAAAGGCTCAAATTTTATTGATAAAATGGAGATCAGCCAAACGCGTGATTCCAAAGAGTATTTACAAAGTTGGAAAACGGTAATTTACAGGGAAAAGGGCTACGTTGAAACATAACAACCGCTATCCTTCTACCAACTTTGAATTCGGGGCATCCTGAGCTTCTGTCGAAGATGACCTTGACTGGAGTTTTCTCCGATGGATGGTGTAACTGCTGCTGCTGAGGGACCTGCCTCTGTTGAACATAGTTACTTGCCATTATCCCTAATTTTTTCCTGGATTATACTGTGATGTTTCCAATCCACCAGGATGATTTTTTCTCTGTTTCTAACTTTTGCCTGGACCGCCCTTTCGGGTTTTCAATCCACCGAGACTTCCTTTTTTTTTTAGTTTAGGCGAAGTATTTCTTGACTACATCAACATTTGTGGGGTAGGCAAATTCCTCTCCTTCCATGGTTGCAAGTCTCAAGGCGCCGCCTGAGAAAGATTTCGTGACCATATAGGGGCCATCATAATTTGGAGTCCACTTGCCCCGAGAGTCAGTGAGAAAAGATTGTATCCTCTTGAGCACAAGGTCTCCTTTCCTGAAGATGCGAGGTCAGACCTTTTTGTCGAACGCCTTCTTCATTCTCTGCTGATACAACTGACCGTGGCATAGTGTCGTGATTCGCTTCTCTTCGATCAGATTCAGTTCGTCGTGTCGACTTTGACACCATTCAGCTTCGGTGAGCTTAGGTTCCATCAATACCCTGATTGATGGGATCTCTACTTCTATGGGGAGCACTGCCTCCATGCCATATACTAGAGAGAAAGGGGTTACCCCTGTTGAAGTGCGGACATATGTGCGATAACCGTGAAGAGCAAAGGGTAGCATCTCGTGCCAATCTTTGTAGGCTACAACCATATTTTGAACGATCTTCTTGATGTTTTTATTAGCCGCTTCTACCCACTTGGTGAAATAGTCAATGGCTACCAGGATGAACCGATGTCCGTTTGAAGCCTTAGGTTCGATCAAGCCAATCATGTTGATTTCCCATATGGAAAAAGGCCACGGGGAAGATAGAACTTTGAGATGTGATGGCGGTACATGAATTTTGTCGGAGTATATCTGACACTTGTAACACCTCCTCATGTACTTGTAGCAGTCGGATTCCATGGTTAACCAGTAGTACCATGCTCTTAGAATTTTTCTCGCCATTGCGTGTCCATTGGCATGAGTGCCAAAGGATCCTTCATGAATTTCTTTCATAAGCATGTCTGCTTCTGGTCTGTCTACGCATCGAAGCAAGACCATGTCAAAATTTATCTTATAGAGAGTGTCACCGCTCAGGAAGAAGTTTCCAGCCAATCTTCTGAGGGTTTTTCTGTCCTTCCTTAGTGCCCCAGGTGGGTACTCTTGTTTCTGAAGGAAGCATTTGATATCGTGATACCAAGGTTTGTCGTCTATGACTGCTTCAATCGTGAAGATGTAAGCGGGCCGTTCAAGGCGCATTATGTCGATCTTAGGTAGGTCAGTCCATTGACCTACACTAATCATGGAAGAGAGAGTGGCTAATGCATCAGCCATGTGATTCTCATTACGAGGGATGTGATGAAACTCAACTCTGTTAAAGAAAGGTAACAACCTTCTTGCATAGTCTTTGTAAGGAATCAGTCTTGATTGGTATGTGTTCCAATCTCTTTTTATCTGATTGATAACCAGGGTTGAATCGCCATATACGTCCAAGTTTTTGATCCTTAAGTCGATCGCTTCCTCAAGACCCATGATACATGCTTCGTATTCGGCCTCATTGTTGGTACACTTGAACATAAGTCGAGCGGTGAAAGGAATGTGGGTACCCTGAGGGGTAACAATGATCGCCCCAATTCCGTTTCCATAATGATTAACTGCTCCGTCAAAGATAAGTCCCCATTGGGAACCTGGTTCTGGCCCTACACTGGGTAACGGTTCATCGCAGTCTTTCATTTTTAGATACATGACATCTTCGTCTGGGAAGTCAAACCCGATTAATTCTTGATTGTCAATCGGTTGATGAGCCAAATGATCGGCTAAAATACTTCCTTTAATGGCTTTCTGAGCATGATACTCTATGTCATATTCTGATAATAGCGTCTGCCAACGGGCGATTCTTCCCGTGAGAGCAGGTTTTTCGAAAACGTACTTGATTGGATCCATTTCGGAGACCAACCAAGTAGTATGACGAATCATGTACTGGCGAAGACGTTTGGCTGCCCAAGCCAAAGCGCAACAGGTTTTCTCAAGCATCGTGTACCGAGTTTCGCCGTCGGTGAACTTCTTGCTCAAATAGTAGATGGTAGACTCTTTCCGTTTGGTTTCATCTTGTTGGCCAGGTACACATCCCATTGAGTCCTCTAGGACTGTGAGATAAATGATAAGTGGTCTTCCTTCCACTGGAGGTGATAGAATCGGCGGATTCAACAGGTATTCCTTAATACTGTCGAAGGCGGTTTGGCAATCTTCTGTCCAAACGCAGTCCTGGTTCTTTTTGAGTAATTTGAAAATCGGCGCACATGTCGCGGTCATGAGGAATATGAATCTGGAGATGTAGTTCAAACGTCCCAAGAATCCTCTGACTTGTTTTTCAGTTTTGGGAGAAGGCATTTCTCGAATGGCCTTGACCTTGTCAGGATCAACCTCAATTCCTTTCTGGCTGACGATGAACCCTAAGAGTTTCCTTGAACGGACACCGAAGGTGCACTTGTTAGGATTCAAGTGGAGTTTGTACTTCCTCAAACGCTCAAAAAATTTTGACAGATGTTCAATGTGCTCACTCTCTGTTTTTGATTTTGCAATCATATCATCGACATATACCTCGATTTCTTTGTGTATCATGTCATGAAACAGAGTTGTCATGGCCCTTTGATAGGTTGTCCCGACGTTCTTCAAACCGAACGGCATTACCTTGTAACAAAAGGTACCCCATGGGATGATGAACGAAGTTTTCTCCATGTCTTTCGGCGCCATTTTGATTTGGTTATAGCCCGAGAATCCATCCATGAAGGAGAAAACTTTGAACTTTGTTGTGCTGTCTACCAGCATGTCAATGTGTGGTAAAGGAAAGTCGTCCTTTGGACTTGCCTTGTTCAGATCCCTGTAATCAACACACATTCTGACCTTTCCGTCCTTTTTGGGAACAGGTACGATGTTGGATAACCATTGAGGATATTTAGATGTAGCGAGGAAACCTGCGTCGATCTGTTTCTGTACCTCCTCTTTGATTTTGATGGCCATGTCCGGGTGAGTCTGTCTCAACCTTTGCTTTACTGGCGGACATTCCGATCTTAACGGTAAGTGATGTTCCACGATGCTGGTATCCAACCCTGGCATATCCTGATAGGACCAAGCGAATACATCGGGGAATTCTTTGAGAATCTTTATCAAATTCTCTTTGGCAGTTGGACTGAGCAGTACCCCAATCCTAATTTCTTTTCTCTCCTTTTTCGAGCCCACATTGATCGTTTCCAACGGCTCTTTGTGAGGTTCAATGGACCTTTACTCTTGTCTGAGTAATCGGGAGATCTCTTCTGGAATTTCGTTGTCAACTTCTTCTTCAGCCTCAAATACCGGGAACTCAAAGTCGGGAGAAAGCATCAGATCGTATGTTTCAACGGGGTTTAAAACAAGCAATCTGCATGACGTGATGATTCATGTTTAGAAGAGATAGAGAAAATGTAAGTGTGTGCAGTGTTTTTTTATTACTGCTTGTTTTTATTATTGAATTCTTTTTTAGGATTACCATTTTCTGAAAAACGAAAAGAGAAAACAACAATTAATGCGGAAATTACAGAACGACGTTATTTTATTAATGAACAAGTCGATCCTTGAAACTACAGCCCTATAAAACAAAACTCTGTCGCTTCGGGCAAAGCGAAGAGGGAAATTTACAGAAAGCGAGCCCTATCAAAACATCCGTTTCACCTGGGCAGGGTGAAAGGTTAAAAGATGGCAATTACTTTGACTGATGAACGACCTTCAGAGCATCAACAGCAACCCATTGGCGGTGAACTCCTCGGTGAATCACAAAGTCTGACACCTTCCTTGATTTGTCTTCAGAAATGACATTGATTTCTGGTGGAGCAGGATCATTGGAATCTGTCTCCCAGGCAGAGTTATCGTAGGAGAATTCCCCTGTTACATTTTGCATAGCATTTGTGCTCTCAGCTGTATCTCCACATCCAGTCGGCTGGATATCTTCGAGCCTGATACGAGAGCTTTTGGGAGCGGTGTACTTGACCATATAGTCAATTTTCCACTCAGTTGTCCAAAGGTGTCCCAAACTTCTTTGGAACTGGAGGAGTCATCTCTCTCGATGACGTTGATCTCGGGAAAAGCATAGTTGATGAACTCAAGTCCTGCAAACGTTGCAAATTCATCTTCATGTTGAGTAGTTTCTGAATGACTTGAGTGTTGATCCCATGACATGGTGGGGACACAGGTATTTTGTTCAATGATGGTCAGCTGAGTTTCATTACTCGGCTGACTTTCTTGCCCCAAATCTCCTGGATAAGGTTGCCACATTGGCAGACCATCCATTGGGCCATAGTAGTTATGGTCAAAGTTGTCTTTCATCAGAGTGTCTTCTTCTAATAAATTTGGCGGAGCACGACATCATTCCAGATCACAATCTCCATATATCATTTTGACGTCTAATCGTGGTATAAATCTCGGACTCTGTGCGAGATAGCAAAATGGCGTAGGAACCTCTTCCTGAGACATATAACCGTCCTCATTAAGATAGGACTTCCATTCTTCATTTGTGTCAGAGGGATCTTCCTCATTGATAGCATGTACTGCTTGAGACACTGGGTGAAGGAAACCTCCACTGTGGAAGAAGTTTTGAAGGGGATGAAGACTTTCATCGTTGGCAGCTATCTGGGTACAGGTTGCAGAAAAACCAAGACCCTTCTTTGTTTTATTGTCAATAGGAATGACAAGCTATCCCCATCTGGTTGTATCAGTACTCTCGACCGCTTTGATAGCATCTTTGTATGAGGAAATCGAGGTTCCTCCTTGGGATTGATTATCCTTGCCGACCGACAGTGCTTGGAACTGCGTTCCAATAACCTCCTCAGGTTCTACATAAGTAGATGATGACAAGTTACTCACGAGCAAGGCCTGTTCTCCACAGACTGTGACAAGTTGATCGTTCTGAACAAACTTTAGCTTTTGGTGGAGGGTTGAAGTGACCGCTCCAGCCTAATGTATCCAAGGTCTTCCTAATAAACAACTGTACATTTCCCGGATGTCCATGACCTGGAAAGTGACTTGGAAAGTGTGAGGACCGATAGTTATGGGAAGATCAACTTCGCCGATAACTGTTTTTTTGGAACCGTCGAATGCCTTGACGACAACCTCGCTGATTCTCATCGGAGGGACTTTGAATGATAATTGCATCAAAGTGGACTTTGGTATAACATTCAGGTCTGACCCTGTGTCTACCAGTACGTTGGCTAAAGCATCGTCCTGGCAGTTAACTGTAATGTTGAGCGCCATGTTTTGACGGCGACCCTCTTCGGGTAATTCCTCATCACTAAATCCCAAGTTATTGCAGGAAGTGATGTTAGAGACAATACTATCGAGCTGTCTAATTGTTACATCCTGTTCCATAAAGGCTTGCTCCAAGACTTTCTGTAGAGCCTCCCTGTGGGCTTCTGAACTGAGTAACAGTGATAATACCGAGATCTTTGAAGGAGTTTGTAACAGCTGGTCAACAATGTTATATTCGCTCCTTTGGATGACCTTCAGCATCTCATCATTATTTTTTGAAAGGTCGAGATTACTGGATTGACCGACTGGTGGATTGGGAACTTCCGTTTGAGGTTCCTTTTCTTTGTTGGATTCTCCAACTCCTCGGTTGAAGATTCGACCGCTCCGTGTTACACGGCTGATGTCTGCAATATTCACGACGGAGGGTAATGGAATTTCCTTTCCATTTTCAACTATTGTTGCACCGTATTTGTAAGGGATCGCCTTAGCTAATTCATACGGTAGTGGTCCCGGTAGATAGATGACTACGGGAGCCTTCTGATTTTTCTGACCATCATAAGTAATCTCGATTCATTCCCGGTTGGGAACTTTAGATTCATCAAGTAGAGGGATGATGGCAAAAACATCCCTGGTCCTGTGATGACCAGAGATTGTGACAACATCCTCAATTTGATCGACAAGGTAGTTTGGTGTCCAGTTGATGGGTCCAGAACCCGGATATGGACGAATCTCTCCACGATCCACCTGACCCTAAAGAGCTGCTCGCACAAGGTAGCACCCTTGGTTACTTTCCGAACAGACGCTACAACGGTCATAATTGTGTGGTGGCACCTGGCCACGCCCACTTTGAATACAATGTAACCTCACTAGGTTAGCTTCCACAGATCGGACATCCTGACTCTGACGCCGAGTAGGATTCCTGTTACTGATACTAATTTACTGAGTATCTTCATCCATATAGATTGGCATCAACCAGTGATTTAACAAGTGCTGAAGTGCCTCCTGGACAAGGGTACAACCTCGATCATTTTCACAACCCGCTTTACAACTTTGATAGTCATGTGATATTAAGAATCCGAGTCGGACCTGCTCAGCATGTAACTCTACCAGGTTGGTATTCATCACGCGAATATCAAAGATCTGAACCATGTTGATCTGATAAGGGTTTCTTATCATGGTAGTCTTAGATCCATCCAAGATCCATCTGATGCTGGAGGGCCTCCTGTATGAAAGAGCATCCCTGTTTATTTACCGAGCAAGTCAGACAAGAACTGTAATCATGCCGCGGCAGATTATGATACTGGCTTTGCCTTGAATGCATTGCCACTAAGTTGACATTCATTGCACAGATGTCGTGGTTCTGAATGACGTTAGAATTCGTGTAAACCATGTTAACTCCACGAACTCGGTGCTCTTGGATCCATCAGAGATCCATCTGTTCCTGTAGAGCTGATTGCACCACAGAACATCCTTGATTGTCTTTAGAGCAGATATCACACTGGTGATAATTATGAGGTGGCACATGGCCATATCCACTCTGTCTACAATGCATCTTGACCAGATTGGTTTTCAACAAGAGTACATCGTGAATTTGATAGACATCGTTAGTCTCTCATTCTATCAAATTGACTGCAGCCTTCTCATGTTCAGGCAGCGGGTTCGTAAGAACATTAGGATTCGTATCTTTGAAAGATAAGAGCCCGCTCCTAACAAGCTTTTGCACGTCGGACTTGAAATTGAGACAAGTCTCGATGTTATGCCCTGATCCTCCTTGGTGGTAAGGGCAAGTTTGATCCACCTTAAACCAAAAAGGCGGATTTTCCAGTACTGTAAGAGGAGATTTAGTATGAATGTGCCCCTTAGCCAGTAGAAATGGAAACAGCTCTGCGTACGACACGGGTATAGGATCAAATCCTGGTGGTCGTGTTGTACGATTGTTGTTGTATGGAGGATGAGCCTGCTGAAGAGGCTGTTGTGTCCTTTGCTGATTAGGTTGGCTCTGCGCAACCTGAGGTTGATACGTAGGAATAGGCGCAAGGCTGATAGCAGGAGTTACAGCTGCTACTGGCTGATAACGTCGCCTTTGCTTTCCGAGATATATATTCCCAATATCTTGC
Organism: Lathyrus tuberosus; assembly: GCA_022829125.1. Classification (NCBI taxonomy): domain Eukaryota; kingdom Viridiplantae; phylum Streptophyta; class Magnoliopsida; order Fabales; family Fabaceae; genus Lathyrus; species Lathyrus tuberosus. The sequence continues at coordinate 2,432,604 of JALAZF010000253.1, forward strand.
TCTTTTTTCTTAGGGAGAGCACTACCGTATTTTTTAGTACCGCTCGTCGATCCAGTGGCTTTTACCAAACGTCCTTCTCGGACGGCTTCCTCAAGACGTACGCCCATGCCGACCATTTCAGTGAAGTCACTGGGCGTACTGGCAACCATTCAGTCATAGTAAAATGAGCTTAAGGTCTTTAAGAAGATCTTTGTCATCTCTTTTTCCTCAAGAGGTGGACAAATTTAAGCGGCAATTTCACGCCACCTTTGAGCATACTCCTTAAAGATTTCCTTGTCCTTTTGTGACATTGATCTGAGTTGATCTCTGTCGGGTGCCATGTCCAAATTGTATTTGTATTGTTGGACGAAGGCAGTGCCAAGATCTCTGAAAGTGCTAATCGTGGCACGGTTTAAACCCATGTACCATTTTAATGCGGCACCGGTTAAACTATCCTGGAAGTAGTGAATCAGTAGGTCCTGATTCTCCGTCTGAGCTGACATCCGCCGAGCGTACATCACCAGATGGCTTTGAGGGCAAGAGTTACCCTTGTACTTTTCAAAGTCGTGCACTTGGAACTTGTGCGGGACTTTCACATTGGGGACCAAGCAGAGGTCTGCGGCGTCCTTTCCAAATAAATCCTGATCACGAATGGCTTGCAGCTCCTTCTGCATTTCCAGAAACTGCTCCTGGAATTCATCCATTCGGTCAAACATAGTTTCCTTTTTACCAGAAGGTATCTGTGGAGTTTGTCCTTCTGGGACAGTGTGCACCACAGGGGGTGGTACCGTGACTACGGCAGTGAGTCTTGGCGTCTCCCGAAGTTTGTAACCTTCAGGAGTCTTCAATATGCCCCTGGCATCTTCGCTTTCCCGAAGTTTGTAACCTTCAGGCCTAGCGGCTTCTGTTGTGATTCCCTGATCTTCAGTTATCGGCGGAACATATCCTTCCGGGATATAATTAACAGGCATGCCCCAAGGACGATCTTTCGGCATTTGATACCTAGGATCATACTTCTCCACTATGGGCGTTGAGGTGATCTCTGAGATCACAGTTCTTTGTAGCTGAGCTTCTGCCATGGATTGCATGTCGTTACGAAGCTTTCTCATATCCTCTCTCAGAGCGTCGATCTCTTCTTTCAACTCTCTGTTTTCTTCCTCAAGATCATCCATCTTTTTCTGATGATTGGCCCGAGTATTATACGAATGAGACAGTTTGACTCTAGAATCGAGACACAAACGTGAGATTCGTAGGTAAGAAGAAAATGTGATGTGAGAATGATGAATGCAATGATTATATTAATTATTTTTTGGTTTAATCAAAATATACTTCGACAATTAGATTGCAAATATAAAACAGTGGGGAAACCCCTTTTTATTGAATTCAAAGGATTACAGAAATGGAAATACAGTAGATTACAAGGTGCGGAAATAGAAACCTAAGGTAATGGGTCACGATTCCTCTCTGAAGAGAAATCGGGTGCGGACTCTTTCCTTTTCTTTGACCGGGGCTCTTGGGCCGTTGTCAGGTTGTCATTCCTTTGCCAGGTGAAAGGAGCGAGCAAATTCCTTTGGTCATCCTGATTTTCTACAGCATGTTGCTCCAAAATTTCAATCAGAGCGTCTTTCTCTTTCAGTAATTGCTGTATTTTGATGCACTCTACATCGAGGGTGCGGTACTTGTTCTTCCAAGACCTCCTCTCCCTTTGAACTTTGTTGAGAGTCACCTGAAGCTTTTCAGTTTCCGTCATGAAGTACATGACAGATTCCCTCGGTGGAAGAATTCCGTAACGAGGATAAGGCATTTTTAGCTTGAGAGCTCTAGTTTGTACCCAGTGGAGATAAGGCTCCACCGAGACACAGTCCGGTTTTCCTAGAGTCTCTTGTCCTTTCTTATGAACGTGTTTCCAAGCGTGCACCATTTCCGTCTTTAGTGCTCTGTCGTTTTCTCCTTCCTTGAAGAAAAGACCTTCCAGATAAACATTTCGGGGAACATGCCTCATCGGGTATCCAAATTGACGGCGAGCCAACACCGGATGATATTTGATTCCTCCTTTAGTTCCTATGAGGGGTACGTTGGGGAAGTTTCCACAATGATCAGTGATTCTGATTCCATCATAGATCCTATTACACCAATCTATATCAGAGTTGGTGAGGGACATGATCTTCTGCGACCAACGTAAGGCACTCTTACAATCCCAAAAAGCAGCAGACTTGGGCAAGTATGAGATAAACCATTTATAAAGCAAGGTACACAACATGTGATTTCCCCTCCGCTGTACAAATTCCCCAAGTGTACAGAATGATACGCATCTGCGAGCAAAGTCGGCACAGGGTTTCCAATGAGAAAAACCTTAATGGCGTTGATATCTACAAAGTTATTGATGTTGGGAAACAAAAATAACCCGTAGGTGAGCAAGACAAAGACGCTTTCAAAAGCAGTCACGTTTCCTATACTGGCAAAATACAGGGCCTTCTTTGTCAAGAACTGGGATGGCAAACCTTGGATGCCACCCTTAGTGGTTAGGTGAGTCCTGACCTCAGACTCGTCCAAATGAATTGCTCTTGCAATGGTCTGATTCTTTGGAATTTCTTCCAGTCCGGAAAATGGAGCTCGATCAGTGATATGTAAATCAATCAGATGAGAATACTCCTCCAGCATTGGTGCGAGCTGGTAATCCAGGAATGTGAAACAGTGATAAACCAGATCGTAGAATTGAACGAGTGCGTCCATGATTCCCTCAATCACATGGACTCTTAGCAGCGATAGTAAACCCCCGTGCTTGGCTCTGAAGGCCTCTTGGTTTGTGATCATCCTCGCTAACCTTCTCAAATCCTCAAGTTTTGGAACCTTGAAGGTATACCTATGAGTTCTCCTTCTACCGAAATCCATTAGTGCAATTCTTTTCTCTGACATCTGCAATCATTGTCTCAGTTTAATTTGAAAAAGAGAGACTAAAAGAGAAATTTTTTGAATGTTTTAATGTTTTTTAAATGAATGCATGAATGCAGCACACAAAAACATAGAAAAAACATGGGGTCAAAGGGTCGTTGTCATGAAGTCAAGGTTCTACCCATCCCCAAAGGTTTATACTAGGGTGATTTTTGTACCTGTACTCATTATCATCAGCTCCTCCCAGGAAAGCAAAACAACAAGCGGATCGCCAGCGAGTTGTAGAGCAATCTTAAAGTAAGTGCCATTCACCGAGAATAGATCACCAGCCTCAAATGAGGGTAGTATCGCGTAACAACTATTTCCGATAGTTTCTGCACTACAAAAGGGTTTGGCTCCTCAGCTTCTCAGACATCACAATCGGCCCATTGTCAGGGTGAGAGAATGGGTTGCATTGGTCAGCCTCCACTGAGGTTGATGGTCGACCTCGTCGCCATCACTTATTTAAGTGTATACTCAATCTTTCCACATGCGGCATCACACGCATTCCCATTACAAAAAAATAAACACGTATAACAATTAGGAAAAATAGTATATATATTTGTCCTAATCTTCCTAGACCTTTAAAGCTATGAATCCTAAGTTCCTGACAGAAAATGGGTTCCCCAGCGGAAGCCCCAATCTGTGGTTTTCACACAAGAGATGAAAAGAAAGAAGAAAAACAGAGAGAAAAGCCCCACGGTGGGCGCCACTTTTCTGTAGCGAGCGATTTTGGACGCGGTTCTTAAGCGCGATCGCTCTCTGGGGTCAGTTGACTACAGGTCAATTCATTTTTTATCCTATTAAAGCTGATGAAGGAAGGGAAATAGATGTCTCCAATTAACCCTGCTTGCATACTGAGTTTAAACAGCGGTCTGTTAGGTTACGGATGCGATCAATGTGGTGGGGCCTTTCTTGTGTTATTTTGACAGACAGGTTTCTGGCGGGGAACAAGGATTAGGAGGTTATGACTGATGCTTTTTGATAAGAGTATGGGATTTTGGGTTTTTTTTTGTGTGCTCGCTAAGATCTTTTCTTTCGATCTGATGCCTACGTATTCCCGTTTACCGAAACAGGGAAATCAGAGCGTTCATAGTTCCTCCTATTCTATGGGAGGAAATGGTATTTGGTGTCTTGTTCAAAGCCCAAGACGTGAAGCGAAAGGTGATTTGTATCTTGTACAAAGCCCAAGATGTGAAGCTGAAAAGGTTTGACTTTATAGAGAATTTGTCATCTCTAAAGAGGGTCCGTTTGTCACAACTGTTGGGTGACTGGTTATAAAGGGAAGATTACTTTAACTGGGATACGCGGATCCTAGCAATGCCATAATTTCCTTTATAGGGGGTTTTAACCTGAAGGAGAAGACTTTAACTCAGTGTAGAGCAATGCTATCTTTCCTTAGGAATTTCTTATGCTAAAAGAGGGACAGTGGCATGGATGTAGATGATCCAGAGGCTTGCCGCTTACAGCAATTAGATGAAGAGGAAGGAGTTGTTGATGTTTGTATGCTGTGAACGAGGCCCAACTTTGATGCTAAAGGGTTAATTGGATCAACCAGTAGTTTTCTTATACAAAACCTAAGAGGAGGCTAATATGTGTCTCGTACAAAGCCCGAGAGAGAGGCTAAAAGGTTTTTGACTCGACGATGGAGTCTTTTGGTATCTCGTATAAAGCCCGAGATGGAGGCTATTTGACTCAATAAGAGAGTTTTTGTATCTCGTACAAAGCCCGAGATGGAGGCTAAAATTTGTTTGGCTTAATAGGAACCTTTTTGTATCTCGTATAAAGCCCGAGATGGAGGCGAAAGGGGTGATTGACTCAACAAGGGAGTCTCTTATGTGTCTCGTACAAAGCCCGAGAGAGAGGCTAAACGTTGTTTGACTCCGCTGGGGAGGATCATTGTACAAAGCCCAAGAGGAGGCTAGGGTTATTGTTTCAGTTGAGTGACAGGTTCGATATACTGATTTTGAAAGAGAAAATCAGTTATTATATGAGCAACACTGTACTCAAGGATTTGATTCGAGGATCCGGGTTATTCCTGTTCTTTAAGGAAGTGGGAAATCCGAAGGGGCATTGAGATTGTCCGAGTCTACGAGTTTTCTTCCTATTTAACGAAGGGGTCACTTGAGAATGTCTTTGAGACTCAAGGATATTAGACTGTCCGTGTCTAGAGTTTCATCTTTTGTACTATGCTTTGAGAAATAGTAGTAGACTCTTGGAAAGGACTGTTCTATGCAGATGACTAAGTTCTGTTCCTATACCTCTAGGAGGTCGTCGACACAATTTGTACGAAGCGCAAGAGGAGGCTGGAAACTTTTAAGAAGCCGACTGGTCCTTGTACGAAGCCCAAGAGGAGGCTATCATTCCCGGGGGAAGAATCATTATACGAAGCCTAAGAGGAGGCTGTGAATACTTCTAAGAAGCCGACGGGTCCTTGTACTAAGCCCAAGAGGAGGCTGGGTTGCTTTTAGGAACCCTGTGGGTCCTTGTACGATGCCCAAGAGGAGGCCGATGCTTTTAAGAAGCCCGTGGGTCCCCAAACCCCGAGAAATTCAAGACAGGCTATTCACAAGGAATAGATCAAGCCAGGAAAGTTCGAGAATTTGGAAGAAACTCAAAGATGCCATTCACGGAGAATACATTCATCTCTGGGAGTAGAGTTTCTTGACAATTCCTACTGAGGACAGCCGAAGAGAAGATTGTATCTGGTGATCCTACTAGGGATCTAGTTGTCAATTTCTACGAATAAACGAAACGGCGTCACCTAGTTCTAGACGTAGTTACCGGGGAAACTCTAAATATCTATACTATTATTACACAGTTGATATGAGTTTATGAAAGAAGACTTACAGCGAAACAGCCCCACAATACAGTTATATGTATATGAAAGCGGTAAATGAAAGCAATAACCACTTACTCGGTTGTAGAGCTTCCATACTGTTTGGTTAGTTGTTCAACAAAGAAAGATTGAAAACAATAGTATAATCAAAATCAAAGGAGAAAGTGCTTTGAAAAAGAAAGATTTGGGGCTTACAGCTCAAGGAGAGGCCCAAGGTTTTATCAGTGAGCGCACTGTTTGAATTTTGTACAGAGGGACTTATACAAGTGACTTAGGCCCAAAAAGGTTTTCTGTACAAAGGGATGGGTCTTACACTCTCTCAAGAGGCCCAAAAGGTTTAAAGACAAAGAGTGGGGCTTATAACACGAGGGTAGGCCCAGATGATTTTTCGTTAAAAAAGGCGATCGCGCCGAGATTTTCTTTTAACGCGAAGGTGCTTATACAATATCTGAGGCCCAAATGATTTTGGTTAAAATGGGGTTGGGTCTTACACTCTATTAGAGGCCCAAAAGTTTTGAATGGGTCTTATAGCTCAAGGAGAGGCCCAGATGGTTATTTTTCAAGAGGCGACGATCGCACCGTTTGTTTTTGACGGTATCGGGACTTATACAATACACTGAGGCCCAAAATGATTTGGTCAACAAAAGGATTGGGTCTTACACTCTATTAGAGGCCCAAAGTGTTTTGAAAATGATTTATGAGGGTTGAATTAATCCAAAACCCTAATTTGTTTTCAAAAATGTATTTAATTGAATAAAAATTCAATTAAAATGATCAAAATTGTTTAACATATGGAAAACAAATTGTGATATTGGATTAATGCTTCAAAAATTAAGTATTGACCTACAAAATAATTAGAAAGCATTAAAAGTTGCAAAATCAAGGTGGAAAAAATATTTTAAATGTCAAAAACAATTAAAACATTAATTCTTTGCAAAAATATCAATTATACAAAATAAATAATATTTTTGGGATTTTTTGGGAAAATAAAATATTTTAACATTTTTGTGAATTATTAAAAAAAGAATCAACTCAAAATCGTTAAAACTCAGAGAGAAATTAATTTTTGAATCAATTAAATAAAATCACAAAATTCAAATATTCAAATATTCAAAAAATGGCGCCAAGAACACCCAAGAACACACGCGTGTTCTGGGTTCGCCCAGATTTGCATTTTCTCTCCAATCTCAATGAATACTTAATCATATCATGTAATCCACATACCAATCAACTCGTTTCAACCTCACGATCATGTCTATGGTATTTAATTTCATTTAAATTAAACATATAACAAGAAATCATGAAAAATCCTCAAGAACCCTAATTTCTGCATGAAGGCTAGGATTTTTGATACACGATTCAAACAATGCAATTAATTGAGGGGAAACATTCCATGCATGATTATGAACATATGGCCAAATTATTGTGCAGCAAAAATTGCATGGATCATAGAGTTAGAAGAGCTCATGCTTACCACTTGCAACTGGTGATCGTGATTTGTGTTGGAGGTGTTACAACTAGGTTCCAATGATTTGGATAGCTTCCCTATGTGCCATGGAGTGTGTATGAATGCTTGGAATGGATTGAAATGGTTTGGAGCTGAAGATGGTACCTCAACTACAAAACTGTCAAGAACTTGAGCAGTTGGCTGGTGATTTTGTGAAATTTGTGTTCCAGATGTTATGTGAGTGTTTGGATCACTTCTATATGATGTATGTGAGGTGTGTGTGTGATTGGTTTGATTGGAAAAGCACTCAAACTCAAAACCCGATAGTGACTTGCCTTAGAAGGCAAAATTGGAGTGAAAGAAGAGATTTTGAGGAAAGCATCTGTTTGATGGCTTTGGTGTACTCAAACTGATCCCAATTGAGCTCTATTTATAGTAGAGCAAGTTTGTTTTGGGATCCACAGTGAATGGCAACTGCAGCAGAGGTTTGGCCAATGTTGTCCAATGGAAATCCAAGTCCCCTCTAGCCATTGACTAGAGGTTAGGGCACAGGGCTGTGGTTCCCTTGGTCTTGGATAAGTCTTGACTGAATTCAGTTGAGAATGTCTCAGTCCATGCCACCTTGATGCTTCCATTGAATGCTCCAATCCAAAATTGGGGTCTTGTGCCTATTTTGGCAATTCTAGGTTCAACATGCTATTTCTTGTTCCAAAGACTTTGGAGGCTTGGCTCAGTGATTGTCCCCTTTAGATTTAATCCTCAGAGGTGTCCAAGTGGATAGGAGCATTTGGATTTGGCTGATTTTGGCAAATCGAGCAAAAATGCAAAATCTGCCTTGCCTTGACAGATTTCAACAAGGCAACTTGCCATTGTTATATCTCATGACTCAAATTGAATTTGGTAATGTTCTTGGTCATTTTGGAAAGCCATTACATGATACAACAACTATTTGAACATGTTTGGTTTTGATCTCTTTTGAATCCAAGTGAAAAACCCCCCTACATTTGGCAAAAAGTAGGGTAAAATCTGACTTAGTGAAATTTTCACTAAGTGTTGGAACAAAGTGACTTTTCTTGATTTTGATCACTCCATAACTCAAAATCCATGAGGAATTTGGACATAGGCAGTATGAAGCTTTTGTAGAGGGCAATGTGATCTATAAATCAAGCTTTGAATGGGGAACAATGGCCTTGTGGTTTAGGAGTTATGGTCCTCCAAAGTTGGCAGATTAGTGTCACTTTTTCCATAACTTAGAAATTTTTCTTAGTTTTTATGGTTACCCCTTTTACAAGTTATCCCACTTTCTTTGATTTTTCTTGATGAATGATGATTCAAATCATACATTAACATCATTTTAGGGTTAAAAATCCATTTTGGTGAAAAATCTCAAAAAGTCAAAGTTGACTTTTGTGCACAGTTGACTTTTTATAAGATGAATTCCAAACTGTGCAATTCTTCATGAAATCATGTCCTTGACCTAAATCAAACTTGATGGACATGTTCCATGGGTGTCATAGGGTATATTGAATCATGTCTTAGGGCTTGGGAGCATGTCCTGGTCAAAATTCAAAGTTACAGTTGACTTTTCCCGCGAAACCCTAATTGTGGTGCAGATGAAATTGAGACTTGTTGCTCAAGCTTCTTGGATTAATCCATTGTTACAAATGGATCAATATGGTATATTAGAGACCCTAAAATCCTCCTTTGAGGTCTTGGCTCATGATTTGCCCTAAAAGTCTACTTAGGGGTGAATTAGGTCAAGAAACCCTAATTTCTGATTTTTGATGAATGCATCCCCTGAGGCAAAATTGACTTGATGATTGGGTCCATGAGGTCCCATGAAGTATATTAGGTTATGTTTTGGATCATTGGCTTGTGCCCAGATGAAAATTTTCCATCTAGAGGCCCTGGTCGACCAAAACCCTAATTTGGTGATACTGTCAATCTTGAGACTTGATCCACCTAAAAGGGAGCACCCTTGTGCTTAATCCTTGAAGTGGGAGTCCTCTTGATCCTTTGTGGATGTTTAAAAGGCTAGAAAAGTTGAAGATCATGTCATTTCTTGATTGATCATTTGTCTAAGAGCTCTGAGAGGGCTTGAAACCCTAAATTTGATTGTAGTAAATGCTCACCCACCTTTGGGGAGACTGATGAGGTATGATGGTTCATCCATATTGTGAGGATGATTTGCACAATGATGGGAAATATTAGTGGTAAAAATTTGGGGTATGACACATGTTTGGTGTTCGATCCGGAAAGTTACTTGGGTTTATTGTTAGTCAACGAGGAATCTAAGTAGACCCCGACAAGGTTAGAGAAATCCAAGAGATGCCAGCTCCACAAACTGAAACACAAGTTAGAGGTTTTCTTGGACGTTTGAATTACATTTCCAGATTCATCTCCAACATGACCGCTACATGTGAACCTATCTTCAAACTACTTCGCAAGGTTCAAATTATTGATTAGAATTCTGATTGTCAACAAGCTTTTGAGAAGATTAAAGATTATCTAGAAGAACCTCCCATCTTGATTCCACCTGTTCCAGGGAAGCCTCACTTCATGTATTTGACTGTGCTCGAAGGATCTATGGGTTGCGTATAAAGGCCAACATGACGAAACAGGACGAAAAGAGCATGTCATTTACTATTTGAGCAAGACGTTCACTGATTATGAAAGCAGATATTCACTTTTGGAAAAGACTTGTTGCGCTTTAGCGTGGGTTGCTAAACGTCTCAGGTAGTACATGATTTGTCACACTACTTTGTTGATTTCTAAAATAGATCCAATAAAGTAAATCTTTGAGAAGCCTGCACAGACTGGAAGACTTGCCCGTTGGCACATGTTGTTATCTGAATACGACATCCAGTATGTAACCCAGAAGTCCATCAAAAGAAGTGTTTTGTCTTACTACCCCGCAGATCAACCTGTCGAAGACTATGAGCCTCTGAAGTTTGATTTCCCTGACGAAGACATCATGTTGGTAAAAGATTGTGAAGAACCAGATCTTGATGAAGGTCCTGAGCCAGGTTCCTGTTGGAAGCTGATATTTGATGATTCTTCCAATTACAGTGAGCATGGTATAAGAGTCGTTCTGATGAATCCCAATTGTGGTTATACTCTGTTTACAACGAGGCTATGCTTTGAATCTACCAACTAGAGCTAGCGGGATTATACCTGAGTGAATCGCACACTCAAAGATACAACAGAGTCGCCACTGATTTTTATTTAGTCCCAAAGGACAGGGAAAATATCGATAAAACCCAAGGGGAAGAGAAACGGGTAAGGGGGTCGGTTATGTGAGAAGAAGGTACTAGCACTCCACGCATCCGTCGTACTTGACGGGAACCGTTTTGCTTACTTCTAGGCTTGGATGGGTTATCTATCTAAAGGCTACTAGCAAAAGAGGAAAAGGAAAAGGAAAAAGAAAAAGAAAGTGCTCGTGAAGGATTGGGGCCCTCGTGCCTATATATCCTCATAGTGCAACGAGGAATTCAGAGCTCCGTAGTTCATGGAACCAGGGAAGATGAAGAAGAAGGTGGCTCGCCAAGATTTTGCAATCTCGTGCCTACGTATCCTCACAGTGCAATGAGGAATTCAGAGCCTACGTAGTTCAGAAAACAAAAACAGAGAAAGAAAAGGAAATGGCGTCAAAACCAATAGTGAAGGGAGGTAATAAGACTCTACTGGGGAATGCAAAAGAATGGTGTCAAAACTGAGAGAGAAAGGTAAAGGAATGTTGGCAACTCCCCTGAGGAGAAAACAAAAGAATGGTGTCAAAACCAAGAGAGAAAAAAAGCAAAGGAATTAATTTAAGATAGAGCAAGATCCACCGGGGATTCGGTATATTAACTGACAGGCAGTGGTTAACCGAAGAAAAACAAGAGTATGACTCTGTGGGAGAAAAGGGGTTGGTGTCAACAGACGGACTGTGATGAACCAGAAAGAGAGTATTTAACCAAGAGATGGTGTTTGACTCTCTGAAGAGTCGGTGTGTTAACTGATAAAGAACGTTTAATCGATAGAACAGGTGTGGAACCAAGACAAGGTTATGACCCAAAGGACGAGTGTGGAACCAAGCGAAGGTTGTGACCTAAAGGACGGGTGTGGAACCAAGCAAAGGTTATGACCCAAGGACGGGTGTGTAACTAAGCGAATGTTGTGACACAAGAGAGTTTGGTACACTAATTAAACAAGCAATTCTTGACCGAAGAAAAGGGTATTTGAACCAAAAGAAGTTTACTAACCCAAAGGTGTGAGTGTTTGAACCAAAATAAGGTTATTAACTCATATGGGTATTGGTTTTAACAGAAGGATTATGATTAACCAAGAAGAAATGAGTGATTAACCAAGAGAAGGTGATTAACTCAAAAGGAACTCAATATGTTAATAGATAGACTGTGGTTAACTGAAGAGAAGGAGAAAATTGGTGTTTTAACTGACAGGCAGTGATTAACCAACGAAAAAGGGGGAGAGAACCAAGAAAAGGTTGTGAACTCTGCTAGAGATTTGGTATTTAACAGACAAACTGTGTTTAACCGAAAGAAAGGGTTGTGACTTCGTTTGGGAAGGCGAGATTTTGGTAATTAACATACTGACTGTGACCAACCAAAGGAAGAATGATTAGAACTCCTCTGGGGAATCAACGGACAGTGATTGACCAAAAGAAAAAAAAAGTGTGGAACCAAAAGCGGGTTCTAACCCAAGGGACAATGATTATGGTGTGACTGATCAGGGACTGATTCGGATGGAAATTGGGAAACACTACAGTCTGGAGATAGAGACGATTATTCCAGGCACAGAGTCACTCGTCCCCTACCCAAAAAAATCAAAATGAGTGTAAGAATTCTCCACTCCTATCCCTTCTCTAACACTCAAAGTATAGTGCAGAAATTGAAATTAACAGAGTAACAGTGCCACCTTGTACAGTGCTCCAACGTGTTGTGCAGATTCCCGACTCAGCAGGGGATTAAGATAACAAAGCTCTAAAAGAGATCCTAAGGAGGGAAGAGATGGGAAATTGACTAATCGAGACAAGGTTTTGATCAATCGATCAAAGGGAAAGAACGAGCTAACAATCTTCCAAACGAGTCGAAAGATCGTCAAAGCAAGCGTGTGGAGTAATGATTATACAAAATTAAATTTGTTCAATAAAGAACAAACTTAATGCAACCAAAAATGAAATTGCGTAGCAATAACAAGCATCAATTAGCATGCATCACAAATCATGTTCTCATGTAAACTAAAGTATGCCAAAAGCAACACGATCATACAATGTCAAAAATGCAAACAATTCCATAATCGCTAAATCGTGCATCAAGGTTTGTATTCATGCTTCAAACAGAGGTTAAACAGCTCTTAAAACACCCACAAATATCAATCATATCAAGCCATGGAATTTAAATGAGGAAGAAAAACCAAACAAGCATGAAAAAGCACAAAAAACACATTCTAGTTCAGTGTTAATCGGTTAACCATTTGCTAGGCAAAAATGGTTAATCGATTAACCCTTGAAAAAAAGCAGAAAATTGTTAAAACATAGGTGTTAATCAATTAACCATTTTTGCCTGGCAAATGGTTAATCGATTAACACTGATATAGTGGTAGAAAAAATAATTTTCAAAAGCACTTTAAGCAATTTATCACTTATCCAATCATCCACATGTTATGGCATGCATTTATACACAAAAATTACATCAAGTAAAAGCAATTAATCATCAATTGAAATCATCAAACATTAAGATCAATAATCAAACAATCTCATGATTAATTAACATTGAAAAGCCATCGGAACTACATTGCGAACATGCAAAAGTGATCGAAAATAGTAAATCGAGCAAGAATTACCAACCTACAGGGCAGAGGATTTCCTTGGTAATTTTTGTAAGTGATATGTAGTGAGAATAAGCCAAAAAAACTAGAGAATTCCAAGCTTGAGATCAAATCGTAGCGAAACCGATAAGAATGCGAAAAATGCTCCGAATACGTATTTGCACCAAAACAATTGAAACGATCACTTGAATTGAAGTAAAAGCTACTGTAAATCCAGAAATCCAAATATAAATGTAGTGGAATGGAGGTTTAGCTCAAGAGAATAACAATTTCGATATGAACATTGTTACACTCTAATGGTGGAAAATGAGCTTTTATGTGTGGTTTAGGAAGAAGATGAAGATGAATGTGAAGAAATTGCAGAAAAATTAGAGAGAATTTAGAGAAATGAAAGAGTGATCAAGTGAAAATAGTGAGAATGGTTGAACCCCCTTCACAAATTTGAAGGTTTCTTTATATAGAGTGGAGGTTTGGAGTGGGCTAGGTTTGGAGTTTGCTTTGGAGCTTGCTTTGGAACTAGCTTTAGAGTTAGTTACATCTAACTCACTGAGTCGGAAGTTGACTCAGTTTGTTATTTGTTAACTCAGTGCAGCAATCCCAATGCAAGTCCAAAATCCAATGGTTCACATACTTGGAAATGAAGTTACATGGTGGTCTTAATTAAAAATGATATATTGTAATAAATGAAAGTGGATTCCTGAAGTGTCTAGAACATTCCACATGATGCTAGAACCAAGTAAACCCCAAAGAAGTAGAGGAAAAGTTGTTGTCATGAAAAGTGCAGAAATCTTCCAAAATACAAGGGTTAATCAATTAACCATTTTTGCCTAGCAAATGGTTAATCGATTAACACAGCCAAAACTTGCCTAATTTGCTTGAAAAAAGGTGTTATGGCCATGATTCCATTTTCAACCTTTTGCTTTGACGAATAGGCATAGAAACCCTTATATTTTGCTTGTGTTGATGATATGACGACCTTGTGAGGATGTGATTAATCAGGTTAGAAAACCCTGAGAAATTCTGAATATTCCTGCAAAAGTAGCTCGAAAATTTGGCTGACGGCGACAAGAGAAATATTTTGTAAAGGTGAATGTTTTGAGAGTTTGATTAGGTGAGAAATTTGGATGAATATCTTCTGAGGAGATGAATCAGTTGACAGGGAGTATGCTTGGTGCATATGCTATGTATGCTTGATCTTTCATGATGCTTGATATCATGTTATGCAACAGCAAAGGTTAAGGTGATACGTTGTAGGCAGGCAGGGATTGTAGCAAAACAAACTCGATATCCTTGACTGGGGAAGGAAACCACAAATAGTGACGACACCGCTGGGAAAAGAGCCTAGAATCTCAAATTTCCAAGCTACTACCATTATTGTTGCGGGGAATGACGAAATTTGGATGACCTTCCAACCATGACTGACTCTGCTTGGGGAAGAACAAGGCTCGGATGATCCTTATTGCATGGAGAAAACGAAAAACCGAAGCAACACCGTCGCTGAGGAATGAAGGCTTCGACCTGTTGGGAATGTTGCAAGGATCTCACTCTTGCTGGGGAGGAGAATATCAAACATATCTCTGCTTGGGGACCAATTAGGGCTTTGCTGGGGAAATGGAAGGTAAGCATGTCTTCCCAAACAACCATGACGGTGTTCGCTGGGGACCAGACTTGCAAATGGAGGCTATCGATCATCCCTTAGGGATTTTCGGTAAAGCATGCAATGCATAATGCTTTCTCTGTTGAATTAGCTTTTTATTATTCTCAACGCTTTATAGTATTATGCGATCACAAATAATCTTTAATTTTACAAACAAAATACTGAAAAGAAATAATTGAGTAATCAAATGATGAATTTTGTTGAATACGAAAATATTTGTGCATGAGGTGTGTACAAGGATGCAAAAATCCTTGATGAGGAAATTTGCAATAAAAATTGAAAAACAAAGGTAAATGGAAATGGGAAATTATGTTTTGCATTGATTACAACATTGGCTACCATCCACTGCAAGTCTAGGTTCTAACACCTTGCACCAGTTGACGATGACTTGATTGCTCTATTACCGTCTGAGGTCTAGTTATGATAAAGATAGGCTCAAGCGTTCACAGTCAAATGCTTTTATCCCTAGTTTTTTCCTCGACATTTTTCCCTTTTTTTTCATCCACCAGGATACCCATTTTAGCCTAAGTTGCCCTTTCGGGTTTTCAACTTAGCGGGCTATCATTATTTTTTGTTTTGTCCCTAACTTTTTTATGGACATTTCTTTTTTTGGTCCATCGAGACACCCATTTTTTCCTAGATTGTCCTTGCGGATGTCAATCTAGCAGGCTCTTTATTAATCATATTTTTCAGGCATAATATTTTTTAACTACGTCGGAATTCACGGGTAGAGGCAACTCATCCCCATCCATGGTAGCGAGGATCAGGGCTCCGCCTGAGAAGACCTTCTTGAAAACAAAGGGTTCTTCATAATTGGGAGTCCATTTGCCTCGTGGATCCGAATGAATATGAGAATATCTCTTGAGCACGACTTCGCCTTCTAGGAACGCACAGGAAAGAACTTTCTTGTCAAAAGCTCGCTTGAGGCGTCTCTGATACAATTGACCATGGTAAACGGCAGCTAGGCGCTTCTCCTCAATGAGATTTAGCTGGTTGTATCTGGATTGAACCCATTCGACTTCATCAAGATCTGCTTCCATGATGACTCCGAGTGAAGGGATATCGACTTCAATGGGTATAACAACCTTCATACTATACACAATCGAATACAGAGTTGCCCCATTAGAAGTACAAACTGAAGTTTTATAGCCATGCAATGCAAAGGGACGCACTCAATGCCAATCCTTGTAAGTTTTAACCATTTTCTGGACAATCATCTTGATGTTTTTGTTTGCTGCTTCGAAGGTGCCATTCATCTTGGGCCGATATGGTGAAGAGTTGTGGTGCTCGATCTTGAATTTTTGACACAACTCCTTCATCATCTTGTTGTTCAGGTTGCTAGCATTGTCAGTGATAATACTGCTAAGAATACCATACTGCAAATTATCTCTCTCTTGATGAATCTGGCAACCACTTGTCGTGTAACATTTGCGTAAGAAGTAACTTCAACCCACTTGGTAAAGTAGTCGATAGCAACTAGAATGAAGAGATGACCGTTGGAAGCCTTCGGCTCGATCATCCCAATCATGTCAATACCCCACATAGAGAAGGGCCAAGGAGAAGTCAAAACATTCAATGGAGTTGGAGGCACATGGATCTTGTCACCATATATTTGGCATTTGTGACATATTTTGGCAAAGTTGTAACAATCGACTTCCATTGTTATCCAATAATAACCAGCTCGAAGGATCTTCTTAGTCATGGAAGGCCCTTTGGCATTTACACCCTCATATCCCTCATGTTTGGATTTTATGATCGTGTTTGCTTCGTGTCTATCCACACATCTGAGCAACACGGAATCATAACTCATTTTGTACAGTACACCACCACTCATGAAGAACTTGGCGTAGAGCCATCTAAGAGCTTTCTTATCAGTGATGGTGATACACTCAGGATATTCCTGTTTTTCCAGATATCTTTTGATGTCATAGAACCAAGGCTTTTCATCAGACTCGTCCTCGATTGCTAAACAATGTGATGGTTTGTTCAAATGATCAATGCGGATAGTAAGAGCTTCATTCTTCCACTTGACTTTAAACATGGATGCTAGGGTGGCAAGGGCATCAGCTAATTGATTCTCTTCCCTAGGGATATGATGAAAAGATATTTCATCAAAATAGAGAATCAATTTTGCGATGTGCTTTTGGTACGGAACCAGCTTGGAATCCCGAGTTACAATGTTTCCTCTGACTTCGCCAATCACCAAAGCAGAATCTCCATAGACCTCAAGAATCTTGATTCTCATGTCAATTGCCTCTTCAATTCCGTAGATACATGCTTCGTACTCAGCCATATTGTTGACACATGCAAAGCATAATCTGGAGGTGAAGGGAAGATGAAAACATGTCGGAGAGATGAGGATAACACCAATTTCACGACATTTAGCATTGAAGGCACCATCGAACACGAGCGTCCATCAAGCCCCTGGTTCGGGTCCTATGTCAGGGTTTGGAGTCTCATAATATCTGATAAACAGAACATCCTCATCGTGAAAGTCAAACTTCATTTGTTGATAGCCCTCCCCAGGTTGATGAGCAAGTTAGTCAGACAAGATGCTCCCTTTTATTGCTTTCTGTGTAACATGTTGGATGTCATACTCAGTTAACAGAATCTGCCACCGAGCAATTCTTCCAGAGACGGTAGGATTTTTAAATATGTACTTTATCGGATCCATTTTGGATATCAATAAAGTAGTATGACAAATCATATATTGTCTTAGGCGTCGAGCAGCCCAGACCAGAGCACAACAAGTTTTCTCCAGGAGTGAGTAACTGGTCTCACAATTGGTGAACTTCTTGCTCATATAGTAAATTGCATGTTCTTTTCTGCTAGTGTCGTCATGCTGACCCAATACACAACCCATATATTCATTGAGAATAGTGAGATACATGATTAAAGGCCTACCAGGAACCGACGGTACTAAGATCCGTGATTCTTGCTAATATTTTTTTATCTTGTCAAATGCTTCTTGACAATCATTGTTCCATTCAACCGATTGATTTTTTCTTAGCAATTTGAAAATTGGTTCACAGGTAGCCCTTAAGTGTGAAATGAATCTGGAGATGTAATTAATTCTACCCAGAAAGCCACATATTTCTTTTTTAGTTTTGGGAGGCAGCATGTTTTGAATTGCTCAAACCTTGTCGGGATCAACTTCAATGCCCTTCTGACTCACAATAAAGCCCAACAGTTTACCAGATCAAACTTCGATGGTGCATTTTGCAGGATTCAACCGCAGTCTAAACTTTTGGAGTCTGTCAAATAGTTTCTTCAGATGGTCCAAGTGATCTTCTTCAGTCTTGGACTTGGCAATCATATCGTCCACGTAAACCTCAATCTCTTTATGAATCATATCATGAAAGAGGGTTGTCATGGCATGTTGGTAGGTTTCCCCTGCGTTTTTCAAACCGAATGGCATGAATTTGAAGCAATATAGACCCCATGGCGTGATGAAGGTGGTCTTCTCCATATCAACTGGGGACATCTTGATCTGATTGTATCCTGAGAAGCCATCTATAAACAAAAAGACAAAGAACAGTGCAGTGTTGTCTACCAAGACATCAATATGAGGAAGAGGAAAATCATCTTTCAGGCTTGCCTTATTAAGATCTCGACAATTCACACACATTCTGACCTTCCCATATTTCTTAGGGACCAGGACGATGTTAGAAACCCATTCAGGATATTCGAAAGTGGCTAGGAACCCAGCATCAAACTATTTCTTCACCTCTTCTCTGATCTTAAGTGCTATGTCGGGTCTGGTCCATCTGAGTTTCTGCTTGACAGGAGGACATCCGGGCTTAAGTGGCAAGTGGTGTTCAACGATGTTGGTATCCAACCCCAGGCATATCTTGATAATACCAGGTGAAGATATCAATATACTGTCTCAATAACTTGACCAACTCAGAGTGTACATGCTTAGCGAGGGATGCCCCAACCTTGACTTCTTTTCTGACTTCATCAGTTCCAAGGTTGACAACTTCCACTGGCTCTTTGTGTGGCTGAATCTCTTTCAGCTCATGCTCAAGGAGCCTTGATAGTTCATCTGGTAATTCACAATCTTACTCACCATCTTCTTCGGCTTGGTTGATTGGAATCCCTGAATTACAATGAATGTTTGCCATGTTGTTATCAATGCATTTATTTGTTCTGCATGTTTGTGAATTTGTTTAGAATGAGCTATTTTGAAAGGTGAAAATAAAAGAAACTTTTTCCATTTTCTATTTGTGAAAAAGTAAAATAATCAAAGAAAATAGAGCATGATTTGAATGCAAAAAAATTTATTCATTGATCACATAATATTTCAAAAGCAGGAGGCCCTTTACAAGCTATCCACTCGTCTCAGGCGAGGACGAGGGAGCTGGAAAGCAAAATGCATTACATGTTTGTAGGAAAAACCACGGGAACCACATTAGATGTCTAATTTTTGAGCTTGAAACCAGACGAACACTTGCGTACAAAGCTTGCAATCTGGTTGTTAGGACCAGCATCATCAATGGCTGCCACCATATCCTCCTTCTGAAAACCAGCGTTGTTGAACTTGACAGGTTGGACTTCTTCTGACCGTGCGAGCTAGATTTTTGACTAGGATGGTAACCCAGTCCAAAACGATCATGTTTCTCTACCACATCTAACACATGCCTCCAGCCAGGCAGGGCACCTTTCTCAATGGTCTCTTTAGCACTCTTGGTAGATGACAAGGCCATTTTTGGTGATCTACTTTGATTAGTTGAAGCGGAGCTAACATCTTCGAACCCAAGACATTGTAACGACACCTTAACTATGCCTTCATCAGTCTCGACATATCGGAAGGATGATAACTCATTTACTATCAAATGCTCTTCACCACAAACAATGACCAATTGATCGTCAATCTTGAATTTCAATTTCTGATGCAATGTGGAAGTAACTGCCCCTGCGGCATGGATCCAAGGTCGGCTCAATAAGAAACTATATGCAGGATTAATATCCATCACTTGGAAAGTAATGGTAAACATATGCGGTCTGATCTTAATGGGCAGATCCACTTCGCCAATAACATGCCTTCTGGATCCATCAAAAGCTCTGACGATTAAAGTGCCTAACCTCATCTCGCTCTCTTCTACTAGTAGTTGACCCAACGTTCCCTTAGGCATCACGTTGAGAGAAGAACCAGTATCCATAAGGACACGAGATAGCAAGGCGTCTGTCCAAGTCACTGATATGTGCAAGGCTCTATTATGGGCAGTTCCTCCAGGAGGCAACTCTGATTCGTTGAAACCTAAATACCAACTTGCAGCTATGTTTACGACCACGTCATCAAACTACTCTACAGGGATAACGTGCATTACATGGGCAGCATTTAAAACTTTCAACAAGCCCATTCTGTGCGCGGGCGAGCTTATAAGCAAAGATAAGATTAAAATCTTTGAGGGTGTTTGCCCCAGCTAATCTACAATCTTAAAATAACTCTTCTTGATCACCTTGAGAAATTCTTGATCATCAATTGCCTCTTTACTTTTTGCAGTATCCTAAGACAGAGTGACTAACACGGATGCAGCGGTAGATGCCCCTTGTTGCATAACAGGGGTTTTTGAAGCAGACTTCTCCTTGGGAGAAACTTGCACTAGCTTAGATGTGACTTTTGGAGCAAACACTCTTCCACTACGAGTCATGCCTCCAGCATCAGTCACATTCACAATCTCAGATTCAAAAAATTGTATTTCTTGGCCCCCACAAAACACGATAAAAGCATACTTCTGTAGCGAGCGATTTTGGACGCGGTTCTTAAGCACTGGTCGCTCTCTGCAGTTTGAGCTTTGACTACAGGTCGATTCATTTTTTATCCTATTGTGAGCTAAATAAGGAAGGGAAATAGATGTCTCCAATTAACCCTGCTTTGCATACTGAGTTTAAACAGCGGTCTGTTAGGTTACGGATGCTATCAATGTGGGGGGGGGGGTCTTTGTACTGGTTATTTGTATTTTCGCCAATACGGTTTTCTTTCTTTTTATCCGGGCAGAAGGTTTTCTGGCGGGGAACAAGGATTAGGATGTTAGGACTGATGCTTTTGAATTACTGCTTTTGATTGATGGAGATATGGGATTTGGGTTTTTTGTTGATTGCGCTCGCTAAGATCTTTTCTTTCGATCTTATGCCTACGTATTCCCGTTTACCGAAATAGGGAAATCAGAGCGTTCGTAGTTCCTCCTATTCTATGGGAGGAAATTGGTTTTTGGTGTCTTGTTCAAAGCCCAAGACGTGAAGCGAAAGGTGGTTTGTATCTTGTTCAAAGCCCAAGATGTGAAGCTGAAGGTCTATTTGTGTCTTGTTCAAAGCCCAAGACGTGAAGCTGAATGACCTTGACTTTAGAGAGAATTTGTCATCTCTAAAGAGGGGAGAAGGAGAATTACTTTAACTGGGATACGCGGATCCGAGCAATGCCATAATTTCCGAAGAAAGGGTTTTAACCTGAAGGAGAAGACTTTAACTTAGTGTAGAGCAATGCCATCTTTCCTTAGGAATTTCCCATGCTAAAAGAGGGACAGTGGCATGGATGTAGATGATCCAGAGGCTTGCCGCTTACAGCGATTAGATGAAGGGAAAGGAGTTGTTTTGTATACTGTGAACAAGGCACAACTTTGATGCTAAAAGTTTAATTGGATTAACCAGTGGTTTTCTTATACGAAGCCTAAGAGGAGGCTAATTTCCGCTAGGAAAATCATTATACAAAGCCTAAGAGGAGGCAATTTTATGTCCCGTACAAAGCCCGAGAGAGAGGCTAAAAGATTTTGACCCGACGATGGAGTCTTTTGGTATCTCGTATAAAGCCCGAGATGGAGGCGAAAGGGGGATTGACTCAACGAGGGAGTCTCTTATGTGTCTCGTACAAAGCCCGAGAGAGAGGCGAAAAGGTTGTTTGACTCCACTGGGGAGAATTTTGGTATCTCGTACGAAGCCCGAGATGGAGGCTATTGTAACTGTTTCAGTTGAGTGACAGATCCAATATACTGATTTTAAAAGAGAAAATCAGTTCTTATATGAGTAACACTGTACACAGGGATTTGATTTGAGGATCATGGATATTTCCTTCTCTTTGAGGAAACGGGAAATCCAAAGGGTGTTGAGACTGTCCGAGTCCGCGGGTTTCCTTCCTATTTAACGAAGGGTGCTTAAGAATGTCTTTGAGACTCAAGGAAGTTAGACTGTCCAAGTCTAGAGTTTTATCTTTTGTACTATGCTTTGAGAAACAGTAGTAGACTCTATGAAAGGACTGTTCTATGAGGATGACTATGTTCTGTTCCTATACCTCTAGGAGGTCGTCGGGACAATTTGTACGAAGCCCAAGAGGAGGCTGGAAACTTTTAAGAAGCCGACGGGTCCTTGTACGAAGCCCAAGAGGAGGCTATCATTCCCGGAGGAAGAGATCATTATACGAAGCCTAAGAGGAGGCTGTGAATACTTCTAAGAAGCCATAGGGTCCTTGAATAATGCCCAAGAGGAGGCCGATGCTTTTAAGAAGCCCGTGGGTCTATCATCTCCTTTCCATTAGGAGAGATAACTCTTTTAAAGATAAAAACCACTGGTAAACGTGCGAGGTTTACTATCCAGCGACTTTTAGCTTTTAAAGAGGGTTCCTTAGTTAAGGTCCAAGATTATGACCGTAGTGGGTACCCAAACCCCGAGACATTCAAGGCAAGCTATCCACAAGGAATAGATCAAGTCAGGAAAGTTCGAGAATTTGGAAGAAACTCAAAGATGCCATTCACGGAGAATACATTCATCTTGGGGAGTAGAGCTTCTTGACGATTCCTAAGGAGGACAGCCGAAGAGAAGACTGTATCTGGTGCTCCTATTGGGGATCTAGGCATCTATTTCTACGAATAAGTGAAACGGCGTCACCTAGTTCTAGACGTAGTAGCCGGGGAAACTCGAAATATCTATACTATTATTACACAGTAGATATGAGTTTATGAAAGGAGACTTACAGTGAGCAGCCCCACAATACAGTTTATAATATGAAAGCAGTAAATGAAAGCGATAACCACTTACTCGGTTGGAGTGCTTCCATGCTGTTTGGTTAGTTGTTCAACAAAGAAAGATTGAAAACAACAGTATATTCAAAATCAAAGGAGAAAGTGCTTTGAAAAAGAAAGATTTGGGGCTTACCGCTCAAGGAGAGGCCCAAGGTTTTATCAGTGAGCGCACTGTTTGAATTTGTACAAAGGGACTTATACAAGTGACTGGGGCCCAAAAAAGGTTTTCTGTACAAAGGGATGGGTCTTACACTCTCTCAAGAGGCCCAAAAAGGTTTAAAGAAAAGAGAGTGGGGCTTATAACACGAGGGTAGGCCCAAATGATTTTTCGTTTAAAAATGGCGATCGCGCCGAGGTTTTCTTTTAACGTAGAGGGACTTATACAATAAGTGAGGCCCAAAATGTTTTGGTTAAAAGGGGGATTGGGTCTTACACTCTAATAGAGGCCCAAAGTGTTTTGAATGGGTCTTATAGCTCAAGGAGAGGCCCAGGGGTTATTTTGGAAAGGGCGACGATCGCGTCGTTTACTTTTCACGGTATCGGGACTTATACAATGGATGAGGCCCAAAAAGTTTTTGTACAAGGGGGGATGGGTCTTACACTCTCTCAAGAGGCCCAAAGAGTTTTGAAAATGATTTATGAGGGTTGAATTAATCCAAAACCCTAATTTGTTTTCAAAATGTATTTAATTGAATAAAAATTCAATTAAAATGATCAAAAATTGTTTAACACATGGAAAACAAATTGTGATCTTGGATTAATGCTTCAAAAATTAAGTATTGACCTACAAAATAATTAGAAAGCATTAAAAGTTGCAAAATCAATGTAGAAAAAAATATTTAAAATGCCAAAAACAATTAAAACATTAATTCTTTGCAAAAATATCAATTATATGAAATAAATAATATTTTTGGGATTTTTTGTGAAAATAAAATATTTTGACATTTTTGTGAATTATTAAAAAAAGAATCAACTCAAAATCATTAAAACTCAGAGAGAAATTAATTTTTGAATCAATTAAACAAAATCACAAAATTCAAATATTTGAGGCCAAGAACAGCTGAAGAACACGCGCGTGTTCTTGGTTTCTCAGATTTGCATTTTCTATCCAATCTCCATGAATACGTAATCATATCATGTAATCCACATATCATTATGCTCGTCTCAACCTCACGATCATGTCCATGTACTTTAATTTCATTTAAATTAAACATACAACAAGAAATCACGAAGAAATCTCAAGAACCCTAATTTCTGCATGAAGGCTAGGATTTTTGATACACGATTCAAACAATGCAATTAATTGAGGGAAAACATTCCATGCATGATTATGAACATATGGCCAAATTATTGTGCGAGGAAATATGCATAGATTGAGAGATGACCAAGCATGTGCTTACCTCCAAGTCGTGACAGCAAGTTCAAAGTCATTTTTGATTTGGAGGTGTTACAGATGAGTGGTGATGATCTGAACAGCTTCCCTACACCCTATGGATTGTGTTTGGATGGTTGGACTTGATTGAAATTGGCTGGATCATTTTGTGGTACCTCAGCTGCACTTTGGTTAAAACCTTGAGCAACCAGCTGGTGATTTTGTGAAATTGATGTTTAAGAAGTAATCTAAGTGTTTGGATCACTTCTATATGATGTATGTGAGGTGTGTGAGTGATTGGTTTGATTGGAATTGCTCTCAAACTCAAAACCCGATAGCTACCTTGCTAAGAAAGGCATTTTTGCCAAGAGAAAGAGATTTTGAGGAAAGCATCTGTTAGATGGCTTTGGTGTACTCAAACTGACCACAATTGAGCTCTATTTATAGTAGAGCAAGTTTGTTTTGCAAGGAATAGTGAATGGCAGCTGGTAAGTAGGTTTGGCCAATGTTGGCAAATGAAAATCCAAGTCTCCTCTAGCCATTGACTAGAGGTTAGGGCACAGAGCTTTGGTCCCCTTGGTCTTGGATTAGTCTTGAGTGATTTCAGATGAGAATGGCTCAGTCCATGCCACCTTGATGGTTCCATTGAATGCCTCATTCCAAATTTGAAGTCTTGTCCCTATTTTGGCCATTCTAGGTTCAACATGCTATTTCTTGTTCCATGGACTTTGGAGGCTTGGCTCAGTGATTGTCCCCTTTAGATTCAATCCTCTGAGGTGTCCAAGTGGATAGGAGAAATTGAATTTGGCTGATTTTGGCAAATCGACCAAAGTTACAAATTCTGCCTTGCCTTGACAGATTTCAGCAGGGCAACTTGGCAATGTTGTATCTCATGGTGTAGGTTGAATTTGGCAATGTTCTTGGCCATTTTGGAAAGCTCTTACATGATACAACAACTGTTTGAACAAGTTTGGTTTTGATCTCTTTTGATTCCAAGTGAAAAATCCCCCTACATTTGGCAAAAAGTGAGGCAGAATCTGACTTAGTGAAAATTTCACTAAGTGTTGGAAAAAGTGACATTTTCACTTTTCAGCCACTTTGATCACTCCATAACTCAAAATCCTTAATGAATTGGAATGACTTGTAGTTGAAGTTTTTGTAGGTGATAATGAGGGCTACAAATCCATCTTTGGATGAGAAAAAATGGCCTTGTGGTTTAGGAGTTATGGTCCTCCAAAGTTGGTACCTTTGCCACTTTATTTTTAACTTAGAAAAAATTCTAAGTTTTATGGTTACCACTTTTACAAGTTATCTCACTTTTCTTGATTTTTCTTGATGAATGATGATTCAAACCATACATTAACATCATTTTTGGGTTAAAAATCCATTTTGGTGAAAAATCTCAAAAAGTCAAAGTTGACTTTTGTGCACAGTTGACTTTTTATCAGATGAATTCCAAACTGTGCAATTCTTCAGGAAATCATGTCCTTGACCTAAATCAAACTTGATGGGCATGTTCCATGGGTTTCATAGGGTATATTCAATCATGTATTAGGGTTTGGGAGCATGTCCTGGTCAAAAGTCAAAGTTACAGTTGACTTTTCCCTTAAAACCCTAATTGTGGTGCAGATGAAATTGAGACTTCTTGCCCAAGCTTCTTGGATCAATCCATTGTTCCAAATGGATCAATATGGTATATTAGAGACCCTCAAATCATATCTTGAGGTCTTGGCTCATGGTTTGTCCCAAAAGTCAACTTAGGGGTGAATTAGGTCAAGAAACCCTAATTCCTGATTTTTGATGAATGCATCCCCTGAGGCAAAATTGACTTGATGCATGGGTTCATAAGGTTCCATGAAGTATATTAGGTTATGTTTTTGATCATTGCCTTGTGCCCAGATGAAAATTTCCATCTGGAGGCCCTGGTCGACCAAAACCCTAATTTGGTGACACTGTCGATCTTGAGACTTGATCCACCTAGAAGGGAGCAGCCTTGTGCTTAATCCTTGAAGTGGGAGTCCTTTTTGATCCATTGTGGATGTTTGAGAGATTAGACAAGTTGAAGATCATGTCATTTCTTGATTGATCCTTTGTCTAAGCACTCAAAGAGGGCTTGAAACCCTAATTTTGATTGTAGTGGATGCTCACCCATCCTTGGGGAGACTGATGAAGTATGAAGGTACATCCATATTGTGATGATGATTTTCACAATGATGGGAAATCTAAGTGGTCAAAATTTGGGGTATTACAGATGCCCCTATTTAATCTTCTTGGACCCGAAGGTGTGAATGACGAAGGGATTCGGGCATTCGGGGTGCAAGAGGATTAAATATCGGAATACCCAAAATTTTGATGTTGGTTATGAATGGTAGCTTACGCATTCATCTTCTTTAACTAAGCAATGATGCTTAGAAAAGGTAAACTTCCCCTCGATCCTGGTTTCCTACCAAGGAACTGGTCTCAGTCTCTTTTGAAACAAACTTCCCCTCGATCCTGGTTTCCTACCAAGGAACTGGTCTTGGTTTCTTTTGAACTTCCCCTCGTTCTTGGTTTCCTACCAAGAACTGGTCTCAGTTTCTTTTGAACTTCCCCTCGTTCTTGGTTTCCTACCAAGAAATGGTCTCAGTTTCTTTTGAAATAAACTTCCCCTCGATCCTGGTTTCCTACCAAGGAACTGGTCTTGGTTTCTTTTGAACTTCCCCTCGTTCTTGGTTTCCTACCAAGAACTGGTCTCAGTTTCTTTTGTCAATAAACTTTATTGACAAGGGACGCTATGTGTAGCGGTTTTCCTTCAAACTTCTCGCCGAATTTTCCTGGGGAGATGCCATTTGAGTGGTAAAAGATTTGATGTCAGACTTGCTGGGGAACCCATTCGTCTGAATTGTAGAGGTACACAAACTTCTCCGTTGGAGATGCCATTTGTTTTTACTGGGGAAAGCGAGTCTCTTGAGAGACTGTTTTCATTTGGGATCTTTCATCATACTTTTCTCGGGATCTTCCCGGAGAAACGCCATATGATGGGGTCCAATTTTGAGGTGCCAATGACCTTCTCATCAGTGGTTTTTCGGAGCAAAACTGGCGTGCTGCCGAATCTCTGATCACGAGGCTTTCTCTGTGGATTTTCCTTAATCTGGGAAAGCAAGGATATCATCTTTGATGGCAAAGAGTGACATCTATTAAAGGTTTCTCTGGTCATTCAGAGGTTCAAGTTATCAAAGTGGTCAAGGACCAACTTCTTTCCAGAATTAAACTGGAAGCGAGGTTGTTCAGACACAGTATTTCCTGACGAGGCAAGAACTGACAACTCGATTGAGATGACTTCTACCACTAGGGGACAAGACCGACTAGAGTGATAGTGATGCAATATGAAATGTGAATGCAAATAAAAAATGCATGATGTATGTATGTATATGCTGACAAAACAGACGCGACATACAGACTAATGGATGAACACAATTGGATACTCGGCCATCGCGGGACGAAGAAGTACCGTTGATTCAAAATAGCAATTCCAACTTGCTTAGGAGAGATAGTCCCGTTGGGAGCTATGTTGATCGGGCTTAGGAGATGAGAACTCGGCCGAGGCGTGTCAGACGAAACAAGGTCTCTGACACAGTTGATCCCTTCATTCAGGCATACTGGCTTAGAAGGGGTACTTTGATTTTGCACTTTGAAGTCCGCTTACTTCGGGAGAAGCGATCGATGTTCTTCTGATGTTCAACAGTCAAAAGAAATGCCATCTTTAATTTAAAAGCAGAAAAAGTTTAACAAGTAAATTCATTTTTGTTTTATTTCAAGAATCGCTGATTAAGTTTAAACAACGTCGTTCTGTAAAGCTAAAACAAGTAAAGAATTACAAACAAAAGCACAAGGGCTCAAATTTTATTGATAAGATGGAGATCAGCCAAACGCGTGATTCCAAAGATTATATACAAAGTTAGAAAATGGTAATTTACAGGGAAAAGGGCTGCGTTGAAACATAACGACCACTATCCTTCTACCAACTTTGAATTCGGGACATCCTGAGCTTCTGTCGAAGATGACCTTGACTGGAGTTTTCCTGGCGGATGCTGATGCAACTGCTGCTGAGGGACTTGCCTCTATTGAACATAGTTACTTGCCATTATCCCTAATTTTTGCCTGGATTGTACCTTGATGTTTCCAATCCACCGGGATGATTTTTTCATGTCTCTAACTTTTGCCTGGACCGCCCTTTCGGGTTTTCAATCCACCGAGACATTTTTTTTTTTAGTTTTAGGCGAAGTATTTCTTGACTACATCAACATTCGTGGGGTAGGAAAATTCCTCTCCGTCCATGGTTGCAAGTCTCAAGGCGCCGCCTGAGAAAGCTTTCGTGATCACATAGGGGCCATCATAATTTAGGGTCCATTTGCCCCGAGAATCAATGAGAAATGATTGTATCTTCTTGAGCACAAGGTCTCCTTTCCTGAAGACACGAGGTTGGACCTTTTTGTCGAACGCCCTCTTCATTCTCTGTTGATACAACTGACCGTGGCATAGTGTCATGATTCGCTTCTCTTCGATTAGGTTCAGTTCGTCGTGTCGACTTTGACACCATTCAGCTTCGGTGAGCTTAGCTTCCATCAATACCCGGATTGATGGGATCTCTACTTCTATGGGGAGCACTGCTTCCATGCCATATACTAGAGAGAAAGGGGTTGCCCCTGTTGAAGTGCGGACAGACGTGCGATAACCATGAAGAGCAAAGGGTAGCATTTCGTGCCAATCTTTATAGGTTACAACCATCTTTTGAACAATCTTTTTGATGTTCTTGTTAGACGCTTCTACCGCTCCGTTCATCTTGGGTCGGTAAGGAGATGAGTTATGGTGTTCGATCTTGAACTCTGCACACAACTCTTTCATCATCTTATTGTTCAAGTTAGATCCATTATCAGTAACGATCTCGCTTGGAACACCATAACGGCAGATGATATGGTTTTTGATAAATCGGACCACCACTTGTCGGGTTACATTGGCGAATGACGCTGCTTCGACCCACTTGGTGAAATAGTCAATGGCTACCAGGATGAACCGATGTCTGTTTGAAGCCTTGGGCTCAATCATACCAATCATATCGATTCCCCATATGGAAAATGGCCACGGGGAAGAAAGAACTTTGAGATGTGATGGCGGTACATGAATTTTGTCGGAGTATATCTGACACTTGTGACACCTCCTCATGTACTTGTAGCAGTCGGATTCCATGGTCAACCAGTAGTACCCTGCTCTGAGAATTTTTCTCGCCATTGTGTGTCCGTTGGCAATGAGTGCCAAAGGATCCTTCATGAATTTCTTTCATGAGCATGTCTGCTTCTGGTCTGTCGACGCATCGGAGCAAGACCATGTCAAAATTTCTCTTATAAAGAGTGTCACCGCTCAGGAAGAAGTTTCCAGCCAATCTTCTGAGGGTCTTTCTATCTTTTCTGAGTGCCCCAGATGGGTACTCTTGTTCCTGAAGGAAGCATTTGATATCGTGATACCAAGGTCTATCGTCTATGACTGCTTCAATCGCAAAGATGTAAGCGGGCCGTTCAAGGCGCATTATGTCGATCTTAGGTATGTCATTCCATCGACCTACACTAATCATGGAAGAGAGAGTGGCTAATGCATCAGCCATGTGATTCTCATCACGAGGGATGTGATGAAAGTCGACTCTGTTGAAGAAGGGTAACAACCTTCTTGCATAGTCTTTGTAAGGAATCAATCCTGATTGGTATGTGTTCCAATCTCCTTTTATCTGGTTAATAACCAGGGCTGAATCGCCGTATACGTCCAAGTTTTTGATCCTTAAATCAATCGCTTCTTTGAGACCCATGATACATGCTTCGTATTCGGCCTCGTTGTTCGTACATTTGAACGTAAGTCTGGCAGTGAAAGGAATGTGGGAACCCTGAGGGGTAACAATGATTGCCCCAATATCGTTTCCATTTTGATTGACTGCTCCGTCAAAGATAAGCCCCCCCATGGGAACCTGGTTCTGGCCCTTCACTGGGTAGCGGTTCATCGCAATCTTTCATCTTTAGATACATGACATCTTCTTCTGGGAAGTCAAACCCGATTGATTCTTGATCGTCAATCGGTTGATGAGCCAAATGATCGGCTAAAATACTTCCTTTAACGGCTTTTTGAGCATGGTACTCTATGTCATATTCTGATAGTAACATCTGCCAACGGGCAATCCTTCCCGTGAGAGCAGGTTTTTCGAAAACGTACTTGATTGGATCCACTTCGGAGACCAACCAATTAGTATGACGAATCATGTACTGGCAAAGACGTTTGGCTGCCCAAGCCAAAGCGCAACAAGTTTTCTCATGCATTGTGTACCGAGTTTCGCAGTCGGTGAATTTCTTGCTTAGATAGTAAATGGCCGACTTTTTCCGTTTAGTTTCGTCTTGTTGGCCAAGTACACATCCCATTGAGTCCTCTAGGACTGTGAAGTAAATGATCAGTGGTCTTCCTTCCACTGGAGGTGATAGAATCAGAGGATTCAACAGATATTCTTTGATACTGTCGAAGGCGGTTTGGTAATCTTCTGACCAAACGCAATCCTGGTTCTTTTTGAGTAACTTGAAAATCGGCGCACACGTGGCGGTCATAAGGAATATGAATCTGGAGATGTAATTCAAACGTCCCAGGAATCCTCTGACTTGTTTTTCAGTTTTCGGAGAAGGCATTTCTTGAATGGCCTTGACCTTGTCAGGATCAACCTCAATTCCTTTCTGGCTGACGATGAACCCTAGTAGTTTCCCCGAACGGACACCGAAGGTGCACTTGTTGGGATTCAAGCGGAGCTTGAATTTTCTTAGACGTTCGAACAATTTTGACAGATGTTCAACGTGCTCATCCTCTGTTCTTGATTTTGCAATCAAATCATCGACATATACCTCGATTTCTTTGTGTATCATGTCATGAAACAGAGTAGTCATGGCCCTTTGATAGGTTGCCCCGGCATTCTTCAAACCGAACGGCATTACCTTGTAACAAAAGGTACCCCATGGGGTAATGAACGAAGTTTTCTCCATGTCTTTCGGTGCCATTTTGATCTGGTTATAGCCCGAGAATCCATCCATGAAGGAGAATACTTTGAACCTTGCTGTGATGTCAACCAGCATGTCAATGTGTGGTAAAGGAAAGTCGTCCTTTGGACTTGCCTTGTTCAGATCTCTGTAATCAACACACATTCTGACCCTTCCGTCCTTTTTGGGAACGGGTACGATGTTGGCTAACCATTGAGGATATTCAGATGTAGCGAGGAAACCTGTGTCGATCTATTTCTGCACCTCCTCCTTGATTTTGATGGCCATGTCCAGGTGAGTCCGTCTCAACCTTTGCTTTACTGGCGGACATTCTGATCTCAACGGTAAGTGATGTTCCACAATGCTGGTATCCAACCCTGGCATATCCTGATAGGACCAAGCGAATACATCGGGAAATTCTTTGAGAAGCTTTATCAAACCCTCTCTGGCAGTTGGACTGAGCAGTGCTCCGATCCTGATTTCTTTTCTCTCTTTTTCTGAACCCAAGTTTACCGTTTCCAACGGCTCTTTATGAGGTTCGATGGACCTTTCCTCTTGTCTGAGTAGTCGGGAGATCTCTTCTGGAATTTGGTCGTCATTTTCTTCTTCAGCCTCGAATACCGGGAACACAAAGTTGGAAGAAGGCATCGGATCGTATGTTTCAACGGGGTATAAAACAAGCAATCTGCATGACGTGATGATTCGTGTTTAGAAGAGATAGAAAAAATGTAAGTGTGTGCAGTGTTTTGATTTTACTGCTTGTTTTTATTATTGAATGTTTTTTAGGATTACCATTTTCTGAAAAAGCAAAAAGAGAAAACAACAATTAATGCGGAAATTACAGAACGACGTTATTTTATTTATGAACAAGTCGACTCTTGAAACTACAGCCCTATAAAACAAAACTCTGTCGCTTTGGGCAAAGCGAAGAGGGGAATTTACAGAAAGCGAGCCCTATCAAAACATCCGTTTCACCTGGGCAGGGTGAAAGGTTAAAGATGGCAATTACTTTGACTGACGAACGACCTTCGGAACCTCGACAGCAACCCATTGGCGGCGAACTACTCGGTGAATCACAAAGTCTGGCACCTTCCTTGATTTGTCTTCAGAAATAACGCTGATTTCTGGTGGAGCAGGATCATTGGAATCTGTCTCCCAAGCAGAGTTGTCGTAGGAGGATTCCTCTGTTCCATTTTGCATAGCATTTGTGCTCTCAGCTGTATCTCCCCATCCAGTTGACTGGATATCTTCGAGCCTGATACGAGAGCTTTCGGGAGCGGTGTACTTGACCATATAGTCGTATTTTCCACTTGGTTGTCCCAGGGTGTCCCACACTTCTGTGGAACTGGAGGAGTCATTTCTCTCGATGACGTTGACCTCGGGAAAAGCATAGTTGATGAATTCTAGTTCTGCAAACGTTGCGAATTCATCTTTATGTTGAGTAGTTTCCGAATGACCTGAGTGTTGATCCCATGACGTGGTGGGGACACAGGTATTCTGTTCAATGATGCTCAGCTGAGTTTCATTACTCGGCTGACTTTCTTGCCCCAAGTTTCCTGGATAAGGCTGCCACATTGGCAGGCCATCCATCGGGCCATAGTAATTGTGGTCAAAATTATCTTTCATCTGAGTGTCTTCCTCTAATGAATTTGGCGGAGCACGGCATCCTTCCGGATCACAATCTCCGTAGATCATTTCGACATCTGATCTTGGTATAAATCTTGGACTTTCTGTAGGAAAGCAAAAAGGCATAGGCACCTCTTCCTGAGACATATAACCGTCCTCATTAAGATAGGACTTCCATTCTTCATCTGTGTCAGAGGGATCTTCCTCATTGATAGAATGTACTGCCTGAGACACTGGGTGAAGAAAACCTCCACTGTGGAAGAAGTTTTGCAGGGGATGAAGACTTTCATCGTTGGCGGCTGTCTGGGTACAGGTCACAGAAAAACCAAGACCCTTCTTTATTTTATTGTCAATAGGAATGACAGGCTGTCCCCATCCTGTCGTATCGGTACTCTCGACCGCTTTGATAGCATCTTTGTATGAAGAAATTGAAGTTCCTTCTTTGAACTGATTGTCCTTGCTCACCGATAGTGCTTGGAATGGAGTTCCAATAACCTCCTCGGGTTCCACACAAGTAGATGATGATAAGTTGCTCACAAGCAAGGCTTGTTCCCCACAAACTGTGACAAGTTGATCATTCTTGACGAACTTTAGCTTTTGGTGGAGGGTCGAAGTAACCGCTCCAGCCTGATGTATCCAAGGTCTTCCTAATAAACAACTGTATGTTGCCCAGATGTCCATGACCTGGAAAGTGATTTGGAAAGTGTAAGGACCAATAGTTATGGGAAGATCAACTTCGCCGATAACTATTTTTCTGGATCCGTCGAATGCTTTGACGACGACCTCGCTGACTCTCATTGGAGGGCCCTTGAATGATAATTGCATCAAGGTGGACTTCGGCATAACATTTAGGGCTGACCCTGTGTCTACCAGTTCGTTGGCTAAAGCATCGCCCTGGCAGTTAACTGTAATGTTGAGCGCCATGTTATGACGGCAACCCTCTTCGGGTAATTCCTCATCACTAAATCCCAAATTATTGCAGGAAGTGATGTTAGAGACAATACTATCGAACTGTCTGATTGTTACATCCTGTTCCACAAAGGCTTGCTCCAAGACTTTCTGTAGAGCCTCTCTGTGTGCTTCTGAACTGAGTAACAGTGATAATGCTGAGATCTTTGAAGGAGTCTGTAACAGTTGATCAACAATGTTATATTCACTCCTTTGGATGAGCTTAAGCATCTCATCTTTGTCTTTTGAAAAGTCTGGATTACTGGATTGACCGACTGGCGGATCAGGAATTTCTGCCTGAAGTTCCTTTTCTTTGTTGGATTCTCCAACCCCTCGGTTGAAGATTCGACCGCTCCGTGTTACACGGCTGATATCTGCAATATTCACGACGGAGGGTAATGGAATTTCCTTTCCATTCTCGATTATTGTTGCACCATATTTGTAAGGAATTGCCTTAGCTGATTCATACGGTAGTGGCCCCGGTAGACAGATGACTATGGGAACCTTCTGATTTTTCTGACCATCATAGGTAACCTCGATCCGTTCCCGGTTGGGAACTCTAGATTCATCAAATAGAGGGATGATGGCAAAAACATCCCTGATCTGGTGATGACCAGAGATGGTGACAGCATCCTCAACTTGATCGGCAAGGTAGTTCGGCGACCAAATGATGGGTCCTGAACCTGGATATGGACGAATTTCTCCATGATCGACCTGGCCCTGAAGAGCTGCTCTCACAAGGTAACACCCTTGGTTACTTTTCGAACAGACGCTACAACTGTCATAGTTGTGTGGTGGCACCTGGCCACGCCCACTTTGAATGCAATGTAACCTCACTAGGTTATCTTCCATTGATCGGACATCCTGACTTTGACGACGAGTAGGATTCCTGTGATTGATACTAATCTGCTGAGTATCTTCGTCCATATAGATTGGCATCCACCAGTGATTTAACAAGTGCTGAAGTGCCTCCTGGACAAGGGTACAACCTCGATCGTTTTCGTAACCTGCTTTACAGTTTTGATAATCATGTGATATTAAGAATCCAAGTCGGACCTGCTCAGCATGTAACTCTACCAGGTTGGTATTCATCACGCGAATGTCAAAGATCTGAACCATGTTGATTTGATAGGAGTTCCTATCATGGTAGTCTTGGATCCATCCAAGATCCATCTGACGCTGGAGGACCTCTTGTATGAAAGAGCATCCCTGTTTGTTTACCGAGCAAGTCAGACAGGAATTGTAATCGTGCCGCGGCAGATTATGATACTGGCTTTGCCTTGAGTGCATTGCCACCAAGTTGACATTCATTGCACGGATATCGTGGTTCTGAATGACGTTGGAATTCGTGTAAACCATGTTAACTCCACGAACTCGGTGCTCTTGGATCCATCCGAGATCCATCTGTTCCTGTAGAGCTGATTGCACTACCGAACATCCTTGGTTATCTTTAGAGCAGATATCACACTGGTGATAGTTATGAGGTGGCACATGGCCATATCCACTCTGTCTACAATGCATCTTGACCAGATTGGTTTCCAACAAGAGTACATCGTGAATTTGATAGACATTGTTATTCTCTTTCTCAATCAGATTGACTGCAGCTTTCTCATGTTGAGGCAGCGGGTTCGTGAGAACATTAGGATTCGTATCTTTGAAAGATAAGAGCCCGCTCCTAACAAGCTTTTGCACGTCGGATTTGAAATTGAGACAAGTCTCAATATTATGCCCTGAACCTCCTTGATGATAAGGGCACGTTTGATCCACCTTAAACCAAAAAGGCGGATTTTTCGGAACTGAAATGGGAGACTTAGTCTGAATGTCCCCCTTAGCCTGCAGTAACGGAAACAGCTCTGCGTACATTACGGGTATAGGATCAAACCCTGATGGCCGTATTGTACGGTTGTTGTTATATGGAGGATGAGCCTGCTGAAGAGGCTGTTGTGTCCTTTGTTGGTCAGGTTGGCTCTGCGCAACCTGAGGTTGATACGTAGGAATAGGCGTAGGGCCGATAGCAGGAGTTACAGCTGCTACTGGTTGATAACGACGCCTTTGCTTTCTGAGAGAGATATTCCCAATATCTTGCTCTTTTTTCTTAGGGAGAGCACTACCGTATTTTTTAGTACCGCTCGTCGATCCAGTGTCTTTTACCAAACGTCCTTCTCGGACGGCTTCCTCAAGACGTACACCCATACCGACCATTTCGGTGAAATCACTGGGCGCACTGGCAACCATTCGGTCGTAGTAAAATGAGCTCAAGGTCTTTAAGAAGATCTTTGTCATCTCTTTTTCCTCAAGAGGTGGACAAATTTGAGCGGCAATTTCACGCCACCTTTGAGCATACTCCTTAAAGGTTTCCTTGTCCTTTTGTGACATTGATTTGAGTTGATCTCTGTCGGGTGCCATGTCCAAATTGTACTTGTATTGTTGGATGAAGGCAGTACCAAGATCTCTGAATGTACTGATCGTAGTACGGTTTAAACCCATATACCATTTGAGTGCGGCACCGGTTAAACTATCCTGGAAGTAGTGAATCAGCAGGTCCTGATTCTCCGTCTGAGCTGACATCCGCTGAGCGTACATCACCAGATGGCTCTGAGGGCAAGAGTTACCCTTGTATTTTTCAAAGTCGGGCACTTGGAACTTGTGCGGGACTTTCACATTTGGGACCAAGCAGAGGTTTGCGGCGTCCTTTCCAAATAGATCCTGACCGCGAATGGCTTGCAACTCTTTCTGCATTTCCAAGAACTACTCCTGGAATTCATCCATTCTGTCAAACATAGTTTCCTTCTTACCAGAAGGTGTCTGTGGAATCTGTCCTTCCGGGACAGTGTGCACCACAGGGGGTGGTACCGTGACTACGGCAGTAAGTCTTGGCGCCTCCCGAAGTTTGTAACCTTCAGGAGTCTTGAGTATGCCCCTGGCATCTTCGCTTTCCCAAAGTTTGTAACCTTCAGGCCCAGCGGCTTCTGTTGCGATTCCCTGATCTTCAGTGATCGGCGGAACATATCCTTCCGGGACATAGTTAACAGGCATGCCCCAAGGACGATCTTTCGGCATCTGATACCTAGGATCATACTTTTCTATGATGGGCGTTGAGGTGATCTCTGAGATCACGGTTCTTTGTAGCTGAGCTTCTGCCATGGCTTGCATGTCATTACGAAGCTTTCTCATATCCTCTCTCAGAGCGTCGATCTCTTCTTTCAACTCTCTATTTTCTTCCTCAAGATCATCCATCCTTTTCTGACGATTGGCCCGAGTATTATACGAATGAGACAGTTTGACTCTAGAATCGAGACACAAACGTGAGATTCGTAGGTAAGGAGAATACGCGATGTGAGAATGATGAATGCAATGATTATATTAATTGTTATTTTTTTTTGTTTAATCAAAATAAACTTCGACAATTAGATTGCAAATATCAAACAGTGGGGAAACCCCTTTTTATTGAATTCCAAAGGATTACAGAAATGGAAATACAGTAGATTACAAAGTGCGAAAACAGAAACCTAAACTAATGGGTCCCGAGTCCTCTTCTTTGACCGGGGCGCTTGGGCCGTTGTTGGGTTGTCATTCCTTTTCCAGGTGAAAGGAGCGAGCAAATTCCTTTGGTCATCTTGATTCTCTACAGCCTGCTGCTCCAAAATTTCAATCAGAGCATCCTTCTCTTTTAGTAGTTGTTGTATTTGGATACACTCTACATCGAGGGTGCGGTACTTGTTCTTCCAAGATCTTCTTTCCTTTTGAACTTTGTTGAGAGTAACCTGAAGCTTTTCAGTTTCCGTCATGAAGTACATGACAGTTTCCCTCGGTGGAAGAATTCCGTAACGAGGATAAGGCATCTTTAGCTTGAGAGCTCTAGTTTGTACCCAAAGGAGATAAGGCTCCACCGAGACACAGTCCAGTTTTCCCAGAGACTCTCGTCCTTTCTTATGAACATGTTTCCAAGCTTGCACTATTTCCATCTTTAGTGCTCTGTCACTTTCTCCTTCCTTGAAGAAAAGACCTTCCAGATGAACACCCAGTGGGATGTGTCTCATCGGGTATCCAAATTGACGAAGAACTAATATCGGATGATAGTTGATTCCTCCTTTAGTTCCTATGAGGGGTACGCTGGGGAAGTTTCCACAACGGTCAATGATTCTGATTCCCTCATAAATCCTACTACACCAATCTATATCAGAGTTGGTAAGAGACATGATTTTCTGCGACCAACGTAATACACTCTTGCAATCCCAAAAAGCAGCAGACTTGGGCAAGTGAGAGATAAACCATTTGTAAAGCAAAGGTACACAGCATGTGATTTCCCCTCTGCTGTACAAATTTCCCAAGTGTACAGAATGATACGTATCTGCAAGCAAAGTCGGCACAGGGTTTCCAATGAGAAAAACCTTAATAGCGTTGATATCGACGAAGTTATTGATGTTGGGAAACAAAAATAACCCATAGGTGAGCAAGACAAAGATGCTTTCAAAAGCAGTCTCGTTCCCTATACTAGCGAAGTATAGAGCCTTTTTTTGTCAAGAACTGGGCTGGCAAACCTTGGATGCCACCCTTAGTGGTCATGTGAGTCCTGACCTCAGACTCGTCCAAATGAATTGCTATTGCAATAGTCCGATTCTTTGGAATTTCTTCCAGTCCAGAAAATGGAGCTCGATCAGTGATATGTAAATCAGTTAGATGAGAATACTCCTCCAGCATTGGTGATAGCTGGTAATCCGGGAATGTAAAACAGTGATAAATCGGATCGTAGAATTGAATGAGCGCGTCCATGATCCCCTTAATCACATGGACTCTTAACAGTGGTAGCAAACCACCGTGCTTGGCTCTGAAAGCCTCTGGGTTAACGATCATCCTCGCTAACTTTCTCAAATCCCCTAGTTTTGGAACCTTGAAGGTATACTGGTGAGTTCTCCTTCTACCAAAATCCATTAGTGTAATCCTCTTCTCTGATATTTGCAATCACAGTCTTAGTTTAATTTGAAAAACAGAGAGACTAGAAGAGAAAGTTTTTTTTTGTTTTAATGTTTTATTAAATGAATGCATGAATGCAGCACACAAAAACATAGAAAAAACATGGGGTCAGAGGGTCGTTGTCATGAAGTCAAGGCTCTACCCATCCCCAAAGGTTTATACTAGGGTGATTTTTGTACCTGTACTCATTATCATCAGCTCCTCCCAGGAAAGCAAGACAACAAGCGGATCGCCAGCGAGTTGTAGAGCAATCTTAGAGTAAGTGCCATTCACCGAGAATAGATCACCAGCCTCAAATTAGGGTAGTATCGCGTAACAACTATTTCCGATATTTTCCGCACTACGAAAGGGTTTGGCTCCTCAGCTTCTCAGACTTAACAACCGGCCCATTGGCTATAAGAGTGAATGGGTTGCGTTGGTCAGCCTCCACTGAGGTTGATGGTCGACCCCGTCGCCATCACTTATCTTAAGTGTATACTCATTCTCACCACATGCGGCATCACACGCATTCCCATTAGCAGAAAAATAAACACGTATAGCAATTAGGAAAAGCAGTATATATATTTGTCCTAATCATCCTAGACTTATAAAGCTATGATTCCTAAGTTCCTGACAGAAATGGGTTCCCCGGCGGAAGCCCCAATCTGTGGTATCAACCAAAGAGGTGAAAAGGAGGAAAAAGGAAAGAAACTGAAGAGATAGGCCCCACGGTGGGCGCCACTTTTCTGTAGCGAGCGATTTTGGACGCGGTTCTTAAGCGCTGGTCGCTCTCTGCGGTTTGAGCTTTGACTACAGGTCGATTCATTTTTTATCCTATTGTGAGCTGAATAAGGAAGGGAAATAGATGTCTCCAATTAACCCTGCTTTGCATACTGAGTTTAAACAGCGGTCTGTTAGGTTACGGATGCTATCAATGTGGGGGGCCTTTGTACTGGTTATTTGTATTTTCGCCAATACGGTTTTCTTTCTTTTTATCCGGGCAGAAGGTTTTCTGGCGGGGAACAAGGATTAGGATGTTAGGACTGATGCTTTTGAATTACTGCTTTTGATTGATGGAGATATGGGATTTGGGTTTTTTGTTGATTGCGCTCGCTAAGATCTTTTCTTTCGATCTTATGCCTACGTATTCCCGTTTACCGAAACAGGGAAATCAGAGCGTTCGTAGTTCCTCCTATTCTATGGGAGGAAATTGGTTTTTGGTGTCTTGTTCAAAGCCCAAGACGTGAAGCGAAAGGTGGTTTGTATCTTGTTCAAAGCTCAAGATGTGAAGCTGAAGGTCTATTTGTGTCTTGTTCAAAGCCCAAGACGTGAAGCTGAATGACCTTGACTTTAGAGAGAATTTGTCATCTCTAAAGAGGGGAGAAGGAGAATTACTTTAACTGGGATACGCGGATCCGAGCAATGCCATAATTTCTGAAGAAAGGGTTTTAACCTGAAGGAGAAGACTTTAACTTAGTGTAGAGCAATGCCATCTTTCCTTAGGAATTTCTCATGCTAAAAGAGGGACAGTGGCATGGATGTAGATGATCCAGAGGCTTGCCGCTTACAGCGATTAGATGAAGGGAAAGGAGTTGTTTTGTATATTGTGAACAAGGCACAGCTTTGATGCTAAAAGGTTAATTGGATTAACTAGTGGTTTTCTTATACGAAGCCTAAGAGGAGGCTAATTTCCGCTAGGAAAATCATTATACAAAGCCTAAGAGGAGGCAATTTTATGTCCCGTACAAAGCCCGAGAGAGAGGCTAAAAGATTTTGACCCGACGATGGAGTCTTTTGGTATCTCGTATAAAGCCCGAGATGGAGGCGAAAGGGGGATTGACTCAACGAGGGAGTCTCTTATGTGGCTCGTACAAAGCCCGAGAGAGAGGCGAAAAGGTTGTTTGACTCCACTGGGGAGAATTTTGGTATCTCGTACGAAGCCCGAGATGGAGGCTATTGTAACTGTTTCAGTTGAGTGACAGATCCAATATACTGATTTTAAAAGAGAAAATCAGTTCTTATATGAGTAACACTGTACACAGGGATTTGATTTGAGGATCAGGGATATTTCCTTCTCTTTGAGGAAACGGGAAATCCAAAGGGTGTTGAGACTGTCCGAGTCCGCGGGTTTCCTTCCTATTTAACGAAGGGTGCTTGAGAATGTCTTTGAGACTCAAGGAAGTTAGACAGTCCAAGTCTAGAGTTTTATCTTTTGTACTATGCTTTGAGAAATAGTAGTAGACTCTATGAAAGGACTGTTCTATGAGGATGACTATGTTCTGTTCCTATACCTCTAGGAGGTCGTCGGGACAATTTGTACGAAGCCCAAGAGGAGGCTGGAAACTTTTAAGAAGCCGACGGGTCCTTGTACGAAGCCCAAGAGGAGGCTATCATTCCCGGAGGAAGAAATCATTATACAAAGCCTAAGAGGAGGTTGTGAATACTTCTAAGAAGCCGTAGGGTCCTTGAATAATGCCCAAGAGGAGGCCGATGCTTTTAAGAAGCCCGTGGGTCTATCATCTCCCTTCCATTAGGAGAGATAACTCTTTTAAAGATAAAAACCACTGGTAAACGTGCGAGGTTTACTATCCAGCGACTTTTAGCTTTTAAAGAGGGTTCCTTAGTTAAGGTCCAAGATTATGACCGTAGTGGGTACCCAAACCCCGAGACATTCAAGGCAAGCTATCCACAAGGAATAGATCAAGTCAGGAAAGTTCGAGAATTTGGAAGAAACTCAAAGATGCCATTCACGGAGAATACATTCATCTTAGGGAGTAGAGCTTCTTGACGATTCCTAAGGAGGACAGCCGAAGAGAAGACTGTATCTGGTGCTCCTATTGGGGATCTAGGCGTCTATTTCTACGAATAAGTGAAACAGCGTCACCTAGTTCTAGACGTAGTAGCCGGGGAAACTCAAAATATCTATACTATTATTACACAGTAGATATGAGTTTATGAAAGGAGACTTACAGTGAGCAGCCCCACAATACAGTTTATAATATGAAAGCAGTAAATGAAAGCGATAACTACTTACTCGGTTAGAGTGCTTCCATGCTGTTTGGTTAGTTGTTCAACAAAGAAAGATTGAAAACAACAGTATATTCAAAATCAAAGGAGAAAGTGCTTTCAAAAAGAAAGATTTAGGGCTTACAGCTCAAGGAGAGGCCCAAGGTTTTATCAGTGAGCGCACTGTTTGAATTTGTACAGAGGGACTTATACAAGTGACTGGGGCCCAAAAAAGGTTTTCTGTACAAAGGGATGGGTCTTACACTCTCTCAAGAGGACCAAAAAGGTTTAAAGAAAAGAGAGTGGGGCTTATAACACGAGGGTAGGCCCAAATGATTTTTCGTTTAAAAATGGCGATCGCGCCGAGGTTTTCTTTTAACGTAGAGGGACTTATACAATAAGTGAGGCCCAAAATGTTTTGGTTAAAAGGGGGATTGGGTCTTATACTCTAATAGAGGCCCAAAGTGTTTTGAATGGGTCTTATAGCTCAAGGAGAGGCCCAGGGGTTATTTTGGAAAGGGCGACGATCGCGTCGTTTACTTTTGACGGTATCGAGACTTATACAATGGATGAGGCCCAAAAAGTTTTTGTACAAGGGGGGATGGGTCTTACACTCTCTCAAGAGGCCCAAAGAGTTTTGAAAATGATTTATGAGGGTTGAATTAATCCAAAACCCTAATTTGTTTTCAAAATGTATTTAATTGAATAAAAATTCAATTAAAATGATCAAAAATTGTTTAACACATGGAAAACAAATTGTGATCTTGGATTAATGCTTCAAAAATTAAGTATTGACCTACAAAATAATTAGAAAGCATTAAAAGTTGCAAAATCAATGTAGAAAAAATATTTAAAATGCCAAAAACAATTAAAACATTAATTCTTTGCAAAAATATCAATTATATGAAATAAATAATATTTTTGGGATTTTTTGTGAAAATAAAATATTTTGACATTTTTGTGAATTATTAAAAAAAGAATCAACTCAAAATCATTAAAACTCAGAGAGAAATTAATTTTTGAATCAATTAAACAAAATCACAAAATTCAAATATTTGAGGCCAAGAACAGCTGAAGAACACGCGCGTGTTCTTGGTTTCTCAGATTTGCATTTTCTATCCAATCTCCATGAATACGTAATCATATCATGTAATCCACATATCATTATGCTCGTCTCAACCTCACGATCATGTCCATGTACTTTAATTTCATTTAAATTAAACATACAACAAGAAATCACGAAGAAACCTCAAGAACCCTAATTTCTGCATGAAGGCTAGGATTTTTGATACACGATTCAAACAATGCAATTAATTGAGGGAAAACATTCCATGCATGATTATGAACATATGGCCAAATTATTGTGCGAGGAAATATGCATAGATTGAGAGATGACCACGCATGTGCTTACCTCTAAGTCGTGACAGCAAGTTCAAAGTGATTTTTGATTTGGAGGTGTTACAGATGAGTGGTGATGATCTGAACAGCTTCCCTACACCCTATGGATTGTGTTTGGATGGTTGGACTTGATTGAAATTGGCTGGATCATTTTGTGGTACCTCAGCTGCACTTTGGTTAAAACCTTGAGCAACCAGCTGGTGATTTTGTGAAATTGATGTTTCAGAAGTAATCTAAGTGTTTGGATCACTTGTATATGATGTATATGAGGTGTGTGAGTGATTGGTTTGATTGGAATTGCTCTCAAACTCAAAACCCGATAGCTACCTTGCTAAGAAAGGCATTTTTGCCAAGAGAAAGAGATTTTGAGGAAAGCATCTGTTAGATGGCTTTGGTGTACTCAAACTGACCACAATTGAGCTCTATTTATAGTAGAGCAATTTTGTTTTGCAAGGAATAGTGAATGGCAGCTGGTAAGTAGGTTTGGCCAATGTTGGCAAATGAAAATCCAAGTCTCCTCTAGCCATTGACTAGAGGTTAGGGCACAGAGCTTTGGTCCCCTTGGTCTTGGATAAGTCTTGACTGATTTCAGATGTGAATGGCTCAGTCCATGCCACCTTGATGGTTCCATTGAATGCCTCATTCCAAATTTGAAGTCTTGTCCCTATTTTGGCCATTCTAGGTTCAACATGCTATTTCTTATTCCATGGACTTTGGAGGCTTGGCTCAGTGATTGTCCCCTTTAAATTCAATCCTCTGAGGTGTCCAAGTGGATAGGAGAAATTGAATTTGGCTGATTTTGGCAAATCGACCAAAGTTGCAAATTCTGCCTTGCCTTGACAGATTTCAGCAGGGCAACTTGGCAATGTTGTATCTCATGGTGTAGGTTGAATTTGGCAATGTTCTTGGCCATTTTGGAAAGCTCTTACATGATACAACAACTGTTTGAACAAGTTTGGTTTTGATATCTTTTGATTCCAAGTGAAAAATCCCCCTACATTTGGCAAAAAGTGAGGCAGAATCTGACTTAGTGAAAATTTCACTAAGTGTTGGAAAAAGTGACATTTTCACTTTTCAGCCACTTTGATCACTCCATAACTCAAAATCCTTAATGAATTGGAATGACTTGTAGCTGAAGTTTTTGTAGGTGATAATGAGGGCTACAAATCCATCTTTGGATGAGAAAAAATGGCCTTGTGGTTTAGGAGTTATGGTCCTCCAAAGTTGGTACCTTTGCCACTTTATTTTTAACTTAGAAAAAATTCTAAGTTTTATGGTTACCCCTTTTACAAGTTATCTCACTTTTCTTGATTTTTCTTGATGAATGATGATTCAAACCATACATTAACATCATTTTAGGGTTAAAAATCCATTTTGGTGAAAAATCTCAAAAAGTCAAAGTTGACTTTTGTGCACAGTTGACTTTTTATCAGATGAATTCCAAACTGTGCAATTCTTCAGGAAATCATGT
This sequence comes from Lathyrus tuberosus, assembly GCA_022829125.1. Classification (NCBI taxonomy): domain Eukaryota; kingdom Viridiplantae; phylum Streptophyta; class Magnoliopsida; order Fabales; family Fabaceae; genus Lathyrus; species Lathyrus tuberosus. The sequence goes on from JALAZF010000253.1 coordinate 2,477,112, forward strand.
CCTTGACCTAAATCAAACTTTATGGGCATGTTCCATGGGTGTCATAGGGTATATTCAATCATGTATTAGAGTTTGGGAGCATGTCCTGGTCAAAAGTCAAAGTTACAGTTGACTTTTCCCTTAAAACCCTAATTGTGGTGCAGATGAAATTGAGACTTCTTGCCCAAGCTTCTTGGATCAATCCATTGTTCCAAATGGATCAATATGGTATATTAGAGACCCTCAAATCATCTCTTGAGGTCTTGGCTCATGGTTTGTCCCAAAAGTCAACTTAGGGGTGAATTAGGTCAAGAAACCCTAATTCCTGATTTTTGATGAATGCATCCCCTGAGGCAAAATTGACTTGATGCATGGGTTCATGAGGTTCCATAAAGTATATTAGGTTATGTTTTGGATCATTGCCTTGTGCCCAGATGAAAATTTCCATCTGGAGGCCCTGGTCGACCAAAACCCTAATTTGGTGACACTGTCGATCTTGAGACTTGATCCCCCTAGAAGGGAGCAGCCTTGTGCTTAATCCTTGAAGTGGGAGTCCTTTTTGATCCATTGTGGATGTTTGAGAGATTAGACAAGTTGAAGATCATGTCATTTCTTGATTGATCCTTTGTCTAAGCACTCAGAGAGGGCTTGAAACCCTAATTTTGATTGTAGTGGATGCTCACCCATCCTTGGGGAGACTGATGAAGTATGAAGGTACATCCATATTGTGATGATGATTTTCACAATGATGGGAAATCTAAGTGGTCAAAATTTGGGGTATTACAACTTCTAATGTACCTCTTTTGAATTCTGATACGAGAAAGGTTTTGGAACACAAACAGTGATAGGATGTATTTTCTTCTTAGGAGTTTCCACGGGAACTTTCGTGTATATGATCGTGAATGGCTCAATGGTAGCTATCTCTTCCATAGACTTGGATCTAGAAAACTGAAGCACACCTCGATTCATCAAGATCTGAACACAACCTTTCAACCTCCGACACTGATTAGGATTGTCATCACAAATATAGAACTTACCATGAATACCTTTCAATAACCCTTGATCATTTAACTTCTTGATCACAATAGTCATTGGAGTTTTCACTTCGTTGACATCTCTGATTAACTCAGCTCTTTGATTGTCTTCGACAATATTAATCCCCGGTCCACTATGAGTAGGCAAAGGATTAGTTTGTATGTTAGGCTGATCTTCAGCAAATGTCAGGATTTTTCGATCAATAAGCTCTTGAACTTTGGTCTTTAAAACAATGCAATCTTCGGTAGCGTGTCCTATGTACCCAAAATGGCAAGCACAAGATGCATTCAAATTATGCTTTGGGCTATAAGGTGGAACTGCATGCCCGATCTCTTTTGGAATTATTGACCCTTGATGAACCAGATAAGGGAACAATTATGTATACGACACATGAATTTTGTCAATATTCAGACGCTTGCGATTGTTCTGATGGTTGTTGTTATGTTTGTTCTAATATTGTTGATTACCATTGTTCTGTTGAGATTGTTGACATTGCGGCTGTTGTTGATTCTGAGAATTCTGAGCTTGTTTTTGTGGGTGATATTGATATGGCAGTTGTTGATACTGGTGTCGCTCCCGGGATTTTCATCCAGGTACAAACGCGAAATTAACGCGGAATAAAGAAAGAGAGTCGTCAGCCAGACATTTTTATCCCAAAGAAAGGGAAAGGTAATGCTGCACAAACCCGGGAAGAAGGAAAGAACGAGGTCTCGCGAACCAAAGAGAACGGGTAAGGGAGTCGGTTACGTGAAGGGAAGGTTATCGCACCCCTTTACGTCCGTCGTACTCGACGGGATCTACGCTTGAAGAACTGCTCAAAGGGTGATAAACGAAAAGGAACTGAGAGATAACGAGAAACAAATGTAGGGAAAATAAAAGAAGTGCTCGAATGGGCCCTACCCCACTGCCTACGTATCTCATCGGGAACATGAGAATCAGAGTGACGTAGTTACCCTCAACAAGGGTTGCTTTGTTTGTTTTTTTAAAGGAAACATTAGAGTGCGCGTCCCAATAGTTAGGTGTTGCAGCTCGCTGTATGGAGACTTAGGCGTTACCTGTTTGCAGTAGAACGGACATGACGAGTCCTTAAGGAATAGAATGAAGGAGATGAGAAGAGAATTTGTTTGTTTTTGTATTTTAGAAAGAAGTATTTTGATTATTGGTGTTCACAACGCATATTGTATTTAAGTCTTTCACATAGGATCGAATGCCTCGCATATCGACCCAAGACGAGACGTATGCTAAACATTCTAAGAAAGTGAAAGAAGACCCCTCACTATCTTATTCTCACATGAAAGGCTCAAATACAATATGTGTTATGCCTTTATTAAGTGTTTTGCTTTTTGTTTTGAGATGAGAAGAAGAGAGACTCAAAGGTTAAGAAAGGTAAAATCTAATGAGGGAGACTAAGACTCAAACCCTAAAGTTATCATACATGGATGTTCCTAATGGTTAAGTGTGGTTTAGAAACCTACTCTAAAATAAAAGAGAAGAAGGGGGAATTCTAACTTACTTCCAAGAGGGAAGTTAAGTTAAGAACTCAAAGGGGAGGAAAGAGATTGAACAAAGAAAGCATGGAAATGCTTTGCACAATCACAATTTGAAAGATTAAAAAGATAAGAGAAAAGAAGTTGTGTGTGAGTGCACCCCCACACACTTGACTTACCATAAGCCCCTGAAAATGTTAGCAAAACCATTTACAAGTAAAGAAATAAAGGAAGAGTAACAAGTAGAGATCAAACAAGTTAAGAACTAAAGAAGAAAAGTCCTAAAGGTTGAAAAGCACTCAAGGTCAGAACCTAAACCATAAGAAATTTCTTTGAGGTTAAGAGATCAAACACTAACAAACTTTGCACAAACAATGTTTTAACCATCCAAGAAATTGCACCATGAAATTAATTGATGAAACATGAATAAAAATGCAAGATGAACATGTATTTATGCTTAAAGAAATGGCAAGGTCAGAAGCATACATCATTTATAAATGTTTTATAATGCATATGAACCATCATACAAATCATAGATGAAATGATTCAAGTAAAAGAGAATAGATGAATAAGAAATGAAAGGGAGAGAAACAAGTTTCAATTAGATGCACAAATTCACATGTTAAAGATACATAACATATGAAATGAGTATGAATGCATATGGACTAGTAGCATACAATTGATGATATGCAAATGACATAAAGGAAATGGCATACACAATGCAAACACCAATCAAATAGAGCACAAGAAGAGATGAGATGGGGAATTAGGTCAAAATGCAAGTAAAAGTGCATAAACACTCATCAAAGGTAAACACAAATCAAAATGACATATAAGTAAACCAAGTATGACCTATAATCCTCTAGACAAACCACATAATCTCACACAAGCAAACAAGACAAGATGGCATAAGTGCCTCATCAAAATCATGCTAGATGGAAGTAGAGTAATATGTACAAAAGTTGCTTCAAATGCAAGGTATCAAACAATTACCAAACCACATGAGAAAAATAATGACCAAAAGGAAACTCAAGGCAAGGCAAAACTCAAGGCAAAACTCAAGGCAAAACTCAAGGCAAAACTCAAAAGGAAACATGACCAAAAGGTTCACAAAGTCTTGTTGAGACACATCCAAAGGAAACTCAAATATGCACATCAAAACATAAGATAAAATGACTTTAAAAATAAAATGAAAATGTTTTTAGATGATTTTAGATATTATTTAATCATGGCAAAAAGATTGGATGCAAAATAGTATGTGAGTTGAGAGAAACAAAATGGGAAAGGTCAAGTATCAATGAAGAGAATCATTTAAAAGGAAATTAAGAAGAAATTCTGAAAATATAAGAAAAAATTACAAAGATCAGAATTAAAAATTATAGAAAATTATTTTTATGTATCAAGATGACACATGAATTTATTTATAATTTTTAGAGTTGACTTAATATTTTTAATAAAAGGAAATGAGACAATATAAAAAAAAGAATTAAAATGTGAAAGAAATGGAGCAGGGGGTGTGGCGAAAGTAAATTGGCAGTTCAAAAATGGTTTGGGCCCAATATAGGGAGTGTGAAAAGAAATTAAGAGTCCAGTCCAAAGGCGTGCGTGTGTGTGTGGTTAAGGTGTATGCTCAATCACACGTGGATGCAATCACAACCATATGATTCAGTCAATGAAATCAATCAAGCAATGCACTCATGATGAACAAATCAGAAAGCAAACACATGGTAACAATCATACACACGCCCACACACAAGTCATCAGAGTTCAAAATAAGGCACGTGAGAGAGAGGTTGGTTCATTAATGCGCTGGCACTTTCTCAAGCGTTGGATCAGATGCATCGCACGACCACGTTTTAAACTGCATACTAAACCCTAATTCCATCTCACCGGCTGGAGAAGGACCTCCGATCATCTTCTCCGGCGAAGCACCACCACCTGCAATCCTCAGATTCTCCAGAAAATCACAAACCATACGCCATTCAAAAGCTGAACTTACGTAGATAACGAATCCACAAGTATTTTTCACAGATCATGCACACACAGCAAGAAATGAACACAAACATTTTGCCCTAAGTTTGGATCTACACCTCTAAGAGGTCTATCAACTAGCCAAAAATGTCACATTTCTTCTAGTAAGCTTCAAACAGCATGAAACAAACTTAAAATCAATGAATCGAGCAAGAAGAGTTAAGAAATGTTGAACCTGAAACTTAAAGAAAACTTGAATCAAAAGAAAACCAGAGGTGTAGTTGTGATCCTGAACTTCAATTGAGCAAAATAAATGCTATGGAGTCTTGAAACTTGAAGAGAATAGAGAGAAATTCACTCTGCAACGAAACTGTGCTTGAGGAGAATGAGCTTGTTCTTGCTTGCTCTTGAACAATGACGAACAAGTGATAATGATAATGATGAAATGTGAAAGCAACTCGTGCAAAGAGAGAGAATGCAGAGAGAATTTTCAGAGAGAAAAAGTGAGAGTGATTTCTGAAATGTGTGAAATGAATCAAAACTTCTCAATTCTGTGAGCATTGGAACTTATATATGCAAGGTTAAGATGTTAAGCTAGTGTGGTTGACAGTTGTAAATGTAGTTAACTCAGTTGGTTAAATGAGTTTGAGTTAACTAACTGAGTCAGTTAGTTAGTGTCACGAGTTGGGGTTTGGTTATGGTGATTGTGAGCTAATGGCAACTATGGTGAGGTTTTAATGATCATTGGTGGTGATGAGGTTATGTAGTGTAGCAGCAAGCTTGTTGGACAAGTTTTATTCCTCTTTGGTGTATGGAGCAACATATGTGTATGTGTGTGTGTAAGAGAGTGTTTGTCCAAATGAAGAAAAGATGTCTGGTATGTAGTGTGTATGCGTGTGAATTGATGTGCATCAACAACAACAATGCAAAACACTTTATTCTTGGTGGTATGGTTTCAATGAAGACAAGGATGTTTGATGATGGAATTCTCTAAGCATAGCACATGAAATGGGATGCCCTTGGTGGCTATGGAGAGATGGTACTTCATAGAACAATGTTGATGTTTGAATCCAAGTGAAACAATGCCTCTAAAGTAGTCAAAAATGACACTAAAGTCACTTGCTTGTGGCTGGAGTTTTGGCAAGGCAAGCCTGCATGCGTTCCTAGCTCATGGGCCTATGACATTCAGTGTGAACCCTCCATGTTTGGACCATCATAACTCTTTATCCTTTGATCAAATGAAAAATCTCTAAACATAAAAGTTGTAGAGGGGATGGAGATGAACAACTTTCATGTTGGAAAGTTTTTCATTTGAAGCTTCCTTGATAGAGAAAATTAGCTTGACATTTTGCCCACCACCTGTTTGATGAAATTATGGCCTAGAGGCCTGAACTTGCCTTGCCATGACTTGGAATTTGCCTTGATTTTGCCCCACTTTGATTGATCATAACTCTCTCAATTTTGATCCAATGGAAGAGTTCTTTATATGGATTTGAAGCTTGGAATGTGATATTTAATTGGCTCAACTTGGGCCTGAAGTTTGAACCTTTTATCTTGGAGAAAGAATGCCTTGAAGGGTAGTGTAAAATGGTCCAAAACTTGCCATTTTTGGAAACCCTAAGTTTCTAAAAATGGAAACTTTGTACATTTCTTAATTTTTGATAATTCCTCCATCATTTCTTGATCAAATATTGTCCAATGAACATATGTAACTTGAATTTCATGAATTTGACCTTAAAAAGTCAGGAGTTGACTTTTTCACTGCACAGTTGACTTTTTCCCCAATTTCTTAATTCTCAAGCAACTGGCCAATTGAACCTCTTCTGAAATGAACCAATGGGCAATCTTCCATCCTTAGATACTTGACATCATGTAGAAAACATTGAGATCAAGTTTGAACCAAAATTTCATCAGGAGACTGCTTGAATCCAAAACCCTAATTTAGACTACTTTTGATAGGAGGTGATGAACTGTCCAATCTTCTTGATGGATTCTCTTCTTCCAATAACTTGTGGGATCAATTGAGATCATATAATTTTAGAGACCCTTGAGGCTTGTTTGGAGACCCTTGACTCTTGTTCCATGGCTCTGAATGATCAACACTCTGAAAACCACTGATCCCATGCCCCTATGCAACATGCAATGCAATGCTTTATTTTTCTATGACTTGAATGCAATGTGATGCAATGAAAGCACATGCTAAATGATATGAAAAATGAGAGGGTAAATTTTGGGGTATTATAGCTTCCCCTATTCAATCACTGTAGACCTGGATGGATGATAGCGGTTGCTTTCAGACTTTCAAGGTATGGAGAGATTGAATACTGAAAAAATAACCAGAAAATTTGCACTATGTGGAGAAGAAGAAAATGGATATAAACCCAACCAAATGAACTCTGCTTGAATAGAACTATGATGATAACCATACCGCTGGAGAGATGTCTTTTGAACGACGCCAAACGACTAATGGTTTGCCACGCTGCTGGTGGGCTTTAGGAATGACTTTTGGGACGACGCCAGATGACTACTGGCTTGCCACGCTGGCGGTGGGCTTTAACAATGTCTTTTGGGACGACGCTAGATGACTACTGGCTTGCCACGCTGCTGGTGGGATTTAAGAATGTCTTTTTGGACGACGCCAGATGACTACTCACTTTCCACGCTGCCGGTGGGCTTTAATAATGTCTTTTGGGACGACGCCAGACGACTTCTGGCTTGCCACGCTGCCGGTGGGCTTTAAGAATATCTTTTGGGACGACGCCAGATGACTACTAGCTTGCCACACTGCCGGTGGGCTTGAAGAATATCTTTTGGGACGATGCCAGATGACTACTGGCTTGCCACACTACCGGTGGGCTTTAACTGGATTACGCTCTGCATACATATCAGACATATCTGTTGATTCTGCTGAGGAACAATGGTCAATGATGTGACCTCAGAGACTCCTGAAAGGATGATATCTCTACTGGAGAATGAATGAACAATCTGTCTGCTTCGAATTATCACGCTTACCAAAAAAAAATAGACTTTCAAATACGGGGAAGTGATGACTCCGCCAGGAATTATCTCGTCTGTCTGGGGATGAATTCTGATCATAGCAAATCCGCTGGGGATGAGAATTTTTGAATGACGTTCTGCTGAGGAAAAAAGTCATTAAAACTCTGCTTGGGGATCTTATCAAACCCGAGATCCTTTGTAGGGATCATCAGCCTTCTGACTCGGCTGGGGAAAGAATATACTAACATTCTGCTGAGGAAGAGATTCTGTTGATCTGCTAAACCTCTGCGGGGAGGAAGAACCACTCAGCTGAGGAGTATTGCTGATAAGATTTGATGATGAACTCTGTAGGGATACAACTGCCAGAGATACGATCTTACTGAGGATCAGAACTACTCCGCTGGGGATAAGCGAATCCTAGTTGGAAGACGTTTCATTGCAACATGCTGAGAAAGAGTCCCTAGAGATCTGCTGGGAAAACATAAAGAAAATCCACAGTAATCTATTGAGGAACAAAACTGTCGAGTTTAGGATAAGTTCCACAATGCCCCATGTTAGGCGAACTTTCCGTTTGACGACTCCACTGGGGATAATGAGTTTACAACAAACTCTGCTGGGGAAAACCGCTTCAAAGCGTCTCGTGCTGGGGAATGTCTCTTAAGAGGATTTTATAGAAGACCAAGCATCTTCAAACTCTTAGACAAATACTGAGACTTGAGCTAGTCATGTTAACTGGTAGATTACTCTACTGGGGATAATAGATCTGGAACACATCCTATCAGAGGGATTCCACGCTGCCCCATGCTTGGTAGGGTCACCAACTTGCTTTTTGCCCCAGGTTGCACGACTGATATGAAGAAATCGTCCTAAGAGTATTTTACAGAAGATTTGGCGCCTTCCAACTCCTGGACACTCACTGAGTCTTGAACATTAGCTGCAAGGTCTGCGAAGCAACTCTACTGGGGAATTTCCAACCGTTATCGACACAGAAAAGCTTGTAGCTGTTGGAAGTACTGAATGAGAGAATTGACTTAATAAGATACAACAATATCCAGTTGAAATTAATTCACCGATATCGAATCGCTGTGAATGACTGTCGACCGAATGATGGACTCAATCAGTAAACGTTGTGACAAAAGGGTGACATGTGAACCCTTTCATGAACAGGATTGCCCCGGCATTCTGCATGGGGATAAGTGATTACTTGTTTGGAAGAAATGGGCCATGATCTCAGAAAGGCTTCAATCTTGTTTATGAGCCTATTATGAGGCTGCTACCTGCAAGCAAAAGGATATGCACATATGCCCATGCCGGATATGACTTCGGCAACTGAGAAAATCCGACTCCGAACCATCACTTGTTGGGAGGAGCACCTAACAATGCTTGGCGCTGAAAATGACTCCATGTTAGGCTTTTGAATGTAAACCTGTAACCAAAGAAATGCACACATATGTCCAGGGGATTGCACGGTTTGAATCCACCGTTCGGAGTTAATCAACATTCAAAGCAATTTTAAATGTTTTCCCTGTGCATGTTATTGTAAAGCCCCAATGTTTTCAACAATGCAATGTTTTTTATCAAAAGTTCGGACTTTTTGCAAACAAAACCAGTAAAAATGAAAACAAATAAGAAGCTTTTTAACTGAATAACCGATTTTATTGATTGAAATGCCCAGAATAGGCAAGTACATCAGGAAGCAATCCCTAGAAAGAGGTGATCGCTAAAAATGAAGAAAAGAAACTATCCTAATGGCAATGTGAAAACGGTGTTTCACTGAGTTTCAATTCTTCTATGACCAGTATGTCTTCAAGACTTTCCGATTATCTTCACTTTCTGAGGAGAATGATTGGACCGATTCCTACCCTTTGGAGATTACCAGTTTGAGTGAAACGATGAGGTAGTACAGATGACTCAGATCGCAGTCTTCGCTTAATCCCTCTTTTGCGTGGACTGCCCTTTTCGGGTTTTCAATCCACCGGGATACCCTTTCTTGCCTGAGTTGTCCTTGCGGATTTTCAACTCACCGGGTGTACAATTTTTTTATTTTATATCCCTAATTTTTGCCCGAACCTTTTTATTTTGTTTTTATGGTTCGCCAGGATGCCCTTTTTTGCCTGGACTTTTCTTTTTTTTTTGTCCAGCGGGTCTCTTTATGCGAAGTATTTTTTGACTGCGTCTGAGTTGACAGGAGATGGAAAATCTTCACCATCCATGGTTGCAAGCCTTAAGGCTCCTCCAGAGAAAACCTTTTTAACCACAAACGGACCTTCAGAGTTTGGTGTCCATTTTCCCCTGTGATCTGTGTTTGGAGGATGGATCCTTCTATGTACCAATTCACCCACTTGATACTCCCGAGGTCGCACTTTCTGATCAAATGCTTGCTTCATTCTTCTCTGGTATAATTGACCATGGTAAATAGCTGCTAGTCTTTTTTCCTCAACTAGGCTTAGCTCATTGAATCAGGTGCGAACCCATTCTGCCTCATCCAGTTTGACATCCATCATAACTCTCAGTGAGGGAATCTCAACTTCAACTGGTAGGACCGCCTCCATACCATACACAAGTGAGAACGGTGTTGCCCCAGTAGATGTCCTTACTGATGTTCGGTACCCATGCAAGGCAAATGGTAACATCTCATGCCAATCTTTGTAGGTCACCACCATCTTTTGCACAATCTTCTTGATATTCTTGTTGGCCGCTTCAACAGCGCCATTCATCTTTGGACGGTACGGCGAAGAATTATGATGCTCAATTTTGAAGTCGCGACATAATTCTGCCATTATTTTGTTGTTGAGATTAGAACCATTATCAGTAATGATTCTTTCGGCCACTCCATAGCGACAGATGATATCTCTCTTTAGAAATCTGGCTACCACCTGCTTGGTGACATTAGCATAAGACGCTGCTTCCACCCACTTAGTAAAGTAATCAATAGCGACCAAGATGAAGCGATGGTCGTTGGAAGCAGTTGGCTCAATCTTTCCAATCATGTCAATGCCCCACATTGCAAAGGGCCAAGGAGAAGACATGACATTCAACGTATTCGGAGGTAGATGCACTTTATCTGCATAAATTTGACATTTGTGGCATTTGCGGGCGTATGAACAACAATTTGCATCCATAGTCAACCAATAATACCCCGACCTCAATAATTTCTTTGCCATTGCATGTCCTCCGGCATGGGTACCGAAAGATCCTTCGTGCACTTCTTGCATCAACATGTTTGCTTCGTGTCTATCCACGCATCTGAGCAAAACCATGTCAAAGTTCCGTTTGTACAACACGTCATCTTGGTTCAAGAAGAAACTACCAGACAATCTCCTCAAAGTCTTCTTATCTTTGGTAGATGCCCCAGGCGGGTACTCTTGACTCTTCAAGAAGCATTTGATATCATGAAACCACGGCTTGTCATCAGACACTGCGTCAACAGCAAATACGTGTGCAGGTCTGTCAAGACGAGACACATTAATCTTAGGTACATGGTTCCACCTTTGCACTTTGATCATAGAAGACAATGTGGCCAAGGCATCAGCAAACTTATTCTCATCTCGAGGAATATGGTACAGCTTTACCATCATGAAAAACGTCAGCAGTCTTCTCGTATAATCTCTATACGGAATTGTAGCGAGCGATTTTGGACGCGGTTCTTAAGCGCTGGTCGCTCTCTGCGGTTGAGCTTAAAACTACAGGTCGATTCATTTTTTATCCTATTGTGAGATGATGAAGGAAGGGAAATAGATGTCTCCAATTAACCCTGCTTTGCATACTGAGTTTAAACAGCGGTCTGTTAGGTTACGGATGCTATCAATGTGGGGGGGCCTTTGTACTGGTTATTTGTATTTTCGCCAATACTGTTTTCTTTCTTTTTATCTAGGCAGAAGGTTTCTGGCGGGGAACAAGGATTAGGATGTTATGACTGATACTTTTTTATGTACTGCTTTTGATTGATGGAGATATGGGATTTGGGTTTTTTGTTTAGTGTGCTCGCTAAGATTTCTCTTTCAATCTTATGCCTACGTATTCCCGTTTACCGAAACAGGGAAATCAGAGCGTTCGTAGTTCCTCCTATTCTATGGGAGGAAAGGGGTGTTTTTGGTGTCTTGTTCAAAGCCCAAGATGTGAAGCGAAAAGGTGGTTTGTATCTTGTTCAAAGCCCAAGATGTGAAGCTAAAAAGTCTGTTTGTATCTTGTTCAAAGCCCAAGATATGAAGCTAAAGGTGTTGACTTTAGAGAGAATTTGTCGTCTCTAAAGAGGGGGTTGTATGTCACAACTGTTTATAAAGGAGAATTACTTTAACCGGGATATGTGAATCCGGCAATGCCATAATTTCCTTTAAAGGGGATTTTAACCTGAAGGAGAAGACTTTAACTCAGTGTAGAGCAATGCTATCTTTCCTTAGGAATTTCTCATGCTAAAAGAGGTACAGTGGCATGGATGTAGATGATCCAGAGGCTTGCCGCTTACAGCTATTAGATGAAAGGGAAGGAGTTGTTGATGTTTGTGTACTATGAACGAGGCACAGCCTTGATGCTAAAAGGTTGATTGGATCAACCAGTGGTTTTCTTATACAAAGCCTAAGAGGAGGCTATTGGCCCAACAAGAGGGAGTTTTTATGTGTCTCGTATGAAGCCCGAGAGAGAGGCTAAAAGGGCTGATTGACTCAACGAGGGAGTCTCTTATGTGTCTCGTACAAAGCCCGAGAGAGAGGCTAAATGTTGTTTGACTCCACTGGGGAGAATCATTGTACAAAGCCCAAGAGGAGGCTATGGTGACTGTTCAGTTAAGTGACAGGTCCAGTATACTAATTTTAAAGAGAAAATCAGTTCTTATATGAGCAACACTGTACTCAGGGATTTGATTCAAGGATATTTCCTTTTCTTTGAGGAAGTGGGAAATCTGAAGGGTATTGAGACTGTCCGAGTCTACGGGTTTCCTTCCTATTTAACGAAGGGGTCACTTGAGAATGTCTTTGAGACTCAAGGAAGTTAGACTGTCCAAGTCTAGAGTTTCATCTTTTGTACCAAGCTTTGAGAAACAGTAGTAGATTCTATGAAAGGACTGTTCTATGCAAATGACTAAGTTCTCTTCCTATACCTCTAGGAGGTCGTCGGGACAATTTTTACGAAGCCCAAGAGGAGGCTGGAAACTTTTAAGAAGCCGACGGGTCCTTGTACTAAGCCCAAGAGAAGGCTATCATTCCCGGAGGAAGAGATCATTATACGAAGCCTAAGAGGAGGCTGTGAATACTTCTAAGAAGCCGTAGGGTCCTTGTACTAAGCCCAAGAGGAGGCGGGGTTGCTTTTAGGAAGCCTGTGGGTCCTTGTACGATGCCTAAGAGGAGGCCGATGCTTTTAAGAAGTCCGTGGGTCCCTAAACCCCGAGAAATTAAAGGCAATGCTATTCACCGAGAATAGATCAAAGTCAGGAAAGTTCGAGAATTTGGAAGAAACTCAAAGATGCCATTCACGGAGAATACATTCATCTTGGGGAGTAGAGTTTCTTGATGGTTCCTAATGAGGACAGCCTGAGAGAAGACTGTATCTGGTGATCCTATTGGGGATCTAGTTGTCTATTTCTACGAATAAACGAAACGGCGTCACCTAGTTCTAGACGTAGTTGCCGGGGAAACATTAAATATCTGTACTATTATTACACAGTTGATATGAGTTTATGAAAGAAGACTTACAGTGAAACAGCCCCACAATACAGTTATATGTATATGAAAGCGGTAAATGAAAGCGATAACCACTTACTCGGTTGTAGAGCTTCCATACTGTTTGGTTAGTTGTTCAACAAAGAAAGATTGAAAACAACAGTACATTTCAAATTCAAAGAAGAAAGTGCTTTGAAAGGAAAGATTGGGGCTTACAGCTCAAGGAGAGGCCCAGGGTTTTATCAGTGAGCGCACTGTTTGAATTTGTACAGAGGGACTTATACAAGTGACTGAGGCAAAAAATGTTTGCTGTACAAAGGGATGGGTCTTACACTCTCTCAAGAGGCCCAAAAAGTTTTAGAAATGAAATGGGTCTTACTACTCGAGGGTAGGCCCAGATGATTTTTCCATTTGAAATGGCGATCGCGTCGAGGTTTTCTTTTAACGCGGAGGGACTTATACAATAAGTGAGGCCCAAATGATTTTGGTTAAAAGGGGATTGGGTCTTACACTCTAATAGAGGCCCAAAAAGTTTGAATGGGTCTTATAGCTCAAGGAGAGGCCTAGTTGATTTTTGAATAGGCGACGATCACACCGTTTGTTTTTGACGGTATCGGGACTTATACAATACACTGAGGCCCAAAATGTTTTGGTCAAGAAAGGATTGGGTCTTACACTCTATTAGAGGCCCAAAAAGTTTTAAAAATGATTTATGAGGGTTGAACTAATCCAAAAACCCTAATTTGTTTTCAAAAATGTATTTAATTGAATAAAATTCAATTAAAAATGATTAAAATTATTTAACATGTGAAAAACAAATTGTGATCTTGGATTAATGCTTCAAAAATTAAGTATTGACCTCTAAGCCGTGATAGCAAGTGCAATGTGATTTTTGATTTGGAGGTGTTACAGATGAGTGGTGATGATCTGAACAGCTTCCCTACACCCTATGGAATGTGTTTGAATGCTTGGACTTGACTGAGAATGGCTGGATCACTTCATGGCATCTCAACTGCACTTTGGTTAAAACCTTGAGCAATTGACTGGTGATTTGGTGAAATTGGTGTTTCAGAAGTGATTTAAGTGTTTGATCAGCTCATATGTGATGTATGTGTGGTGTGTGAGTGATTGGTTTGATGGGAAAAGCTCTCAAACTCAAAACCCGATTGCTACCTTGCTAAGAAAGGCATTTTTGCCAAGAGAAAGTGATTTTGAGGAAAGCATCTGTTAGATGGCTTTGGTGTACTCAAACTGACCACAATTGAGTTCTATTTATAGCAGAGCAAGTTTGTTTTGCAAGGAATAGTGAATGGCAGCTGGTAAGTAGGTTTGGCCAATGTTGTCCAATGGAAATGCAAGTCTCCTCTAGCCATTGACTAGAGGTTAGGGCACAGAGCTTTGGTTCCCTTGGTCTTGGATAAGTCTTGACTGATTTCAGATGAGAATGGCTCAGTCCATGCCACCTTGATGCTTCCATTGAATGCTTCAATCCAAATTTGGAGTCTTGTCCCTATTTTGGCCATTCTAGGTTCAACATGCTATTTCTTGTTCCATGGACTTTGGAGGCTTAGCTCAGTGATTGTCCCCTTTAGATTCAATCCTCAGATGTTTCCAAGTGGATAGGAGCATTTGAATTTGGCTGATTTTGGCAAATCGAGCAAAATTGCAAATTCTGCCTTGCCTTTGACAGATTTCAGCAAGGCAACTTGATAATGTCATATCTCATGGTGTAAGTTGAATATGGCAATGTTCTTGGCCATTTTGGAAAGCCCTTACATGATACAACAACTGTTTGAACATGTTTGATTTTGATCTCTTCTGATTCCAAGTGAAAAATCCCTCTACATTTGGCAAAAAGTGAAGCAAAATCTGACTTAGTGAAATTTTCACTAAGTGTTGGAACAAAGTGTGATTTCTTGATTTTGATCACTCCATAACTCAAAATCCTTAATGAATTGAACTTAGGTCTAGTTGAAGTTTTTGTAGAGGGTAATGAGGGCTACAAATCCATCTTTGGATGAAAAAAAATGGCCTTGTGGTTTAGGAGTTATGGTCCTCCAAAGTTGGTGCATTAGTGGTACTTTTTCCATAACTTAGAAAAATTTCTAAGTTTTATGGTTACCCCTTTTACAAGTTATCCTACTTTCTTTGATTTTTCTTGATGAATGATGATTCAAATCATAAATTAACATCATTTTAGGGCTAAAAATCCATTTTGGTGAAAAATCTCAAAAAGTCAAAGTTGACTTTTGTGCACAGTTGACTTTTTATCAAATGAATTCCAAACTGTGCAATTCTTCATGAAATCATGTCCTTGACCTAAATCAAACTTGATGGACATGTTCCAAGGGTGTCATAGGGTATATTGGGGCATGTCTTAGGGCTTGGGAGCATGTCCTGGTCAAAAATCAAAGTTACAGTTGACTTTCCTCGCGAAACCCTAATTGTGGTGCAGATGAATTTGAGACTTGTTGCTCAAGCTTCTTGGATTAATCCATTGTTACAAATGGATCAATATAGCTAATTAGAGACCCTCAAATCATTTCTTGAGGTCTTGGTTCATGATTTGTCCCAAAAGTCAACTTAGGGGTGAATTAGGTCAAGAAACCCTAATTCCTGATTTTTGATGTATGCATCCCCTGAGGCAAAATTGACTTGATGAATGGGTCCATGAGGTTCCATGGAGTACATTAGGTTGTGTTTTGGATCTTTGGCTTGTGCCCAGATGAAACTTTCCATCTGGAGGCCCTGGTCGACCAAAACCCTAATTTGGTGACACTGTCGATCTTGAGGCTTGATCCACCTAGAAGGGAGCAGCCTTGTGCTTAATCCTTAAAGTGGGAATCCTTTTGATCCATTGTGGATGTTTGAGAGGTTAGCAAAGTTAAAGATCATGTCATTCCTTGATTGATCCTTTGCCTAAGGCTCTGAGAAGGCTAGAAACCCTAATTTTGATTGTAGTGAATGCTCAACAACCCTCGAGGCATTTGATAAGGCATGATGATTCATCCATATTGTGATGATGATTTGCACAATGATGGAAAATCTTAGTGGTCAAAATTTGGGGTATTACAGATGCCCCTATTTAATCTTCTTGGACCCGAAGGTGTGAATGACGAAGGTATTTGGGCATTCGGGGTGCAAGAGGATTAAATATCGGAATACCTGAAATTTTGATGGCTATGAATGGCAGCTTGCGCATTCATCTTCTTTTGCTAAGAAATGATGCTTAGAAAAGGTAAAAACTTCCCCTCGACCCTGGTTTCCTACCAAGGAACTGGTCTTAGTTTCTTTTGTTTAAACTTCCCCTCGATCCTGGTTTCCTACCAAGGAACTGGTCTTAGTTTCTTTTGTAAACTTCCCCTCGATCCTGGTTTCCTACCAAGGAACTGGTCTTAGTTTCTTTTGTTTAAACTTCCCCTCGATCCTGGTTTCCCACCAAGGAACTGGTCTTAGTTTCTTTTGTTTAAACTTCCCCTCGATCCTGGTTTCCTACCAAGGAACTGGTCTTAGTTTCTTTTGTAAACTTCCCCTCGATCCTGGTTTCCTACCAAAGAACTGGTCTTAGTTTCTTTTGTCAATACACTTTATTGACAAGGGACGCTATGTGTAGCGGTTTTCCTTCAAACTTCTCGCCGAATTTTCCTGGGGAGATGCCATTTGAGTGGAAAAAGCTTTGATGTCAGACTTGCAGGAGAACCCAGTCGTCTGAGTTGTAGAGGTGCACAAACTTCTCTGTTGGAGACGCCATTTGTCGATTCTACTGGGGAAAGCGAGTCTCTCAAGAGACTGTTTTCGTTTGGGATCTTACATCATACTTTTCTCAGGATCTTTCCGGAGAAATGCCATGTGATGGGGTCCAATTTTGAGGTGCCGATGACCTTTTCATCAGTGATCTTTTCGGAGTGAAACTGGCACGCTGCCGAATCTCTGATTACGAAACTTTCTCTGTGGATTTTCCTTTATTCCGAGAAAGCAAGGATATCATCTTCAATGGCGAAGAGTGACATCTGTTGAAGGTTCTCTGGCTTTTCAGAGGTTCAAGTTATCAAATTGGTCGAGTGCCGACTCTGATCTAAAGATACACTGGTGCCGAGACTGTTCAGACACAACGTTTCCTGATGAGGAAAGAACTGACAACTCGATTGAGAGAACTCCTATCACTAAGGGACAAGACCGGCTAGAGTGATAGCGATGCAATATGAAATGTAAATGCAAATCAATAATGCATGATGTATGTATGTATATGCGGACCAAACTGACGCGACACACAAACTAAAAGATGAACATGATAGGATACTCGGCCATCGCGGGGCGTGTAGGAATATCGCTGGTTCGAGATAGCAATTCCACCTTGCTTAGGAGAGATAGTCCCTGCTGGGAACCCCGTTGATCGAGCTTAAGAGGTAAGAACTCTGCCGTGGGGTGTCAGAAGAAACAAGGTCCCTGACATAGTTGATCCCTTCATTCAGGCGTACTGGTGTAGAAGGAGTACTTTGATTCTGCACTTTGAAGTTCGCTTACTTCTGGAGAAGCGATTGATGCTCTTTTGATGTTCAACAGTCAAAAGAAATTGCCATCTTTATTTTAAAAGCAGAAAAAGTTTTAACAAGTAAATTCATTTTTGTTTTATTTCAAGAATCGTTAATCATGGTAACAACGCCATTCTGTAAAGCTAAAACAAACAAGAATTACAAACAAAAGCACAAGGGCACGAATTTTATTGATAAGATGGAGATCAGCCAAACACGTGATTCCAAAGAGTATATACAAAGTTTAGAAAATGGTAATTTATTGGGAAAAGGGCCACATTGAAACATAACGACCACTATCCTTCTACCAACTTTGAATTCTGGGCATCCTGAGCTTCTGTCGAAGATGACCTTGACTGGAGTTTTCCTCTGATGGATGATGTAACTGCTGCTGCTGAAGGACTTGCCTCTGTTGAACATAGTTACTTGCCATTATCCCTAATTTTTGTCTGGATTGTACTATGATGTTTCCAATCCATCGGGATGATTTTTTTTATATGTCTCTAAATTTTGCCTGGACCGCCCTTTCGGGTTTTCAATCCACCGAGACATTTTTTTTTAGTTTAGTTTAGGCGAAGTATTTCTTGACTACATCAACATTCGTGGGGTAGGCAAATTCCTCTCCGTCCATGGTTGCAAGTCTCAAGGCGCCGCCTGAGAAAGCTTTTGTGACCACATAGGGGCCGTCATAATTCGGAGTCCATTTGCCCCGGGAATCAGTAAGGAATGATTGTATCTTCTTGAGCACGAGGTCCCCTTTTCTGAAGATACGAGGTCGGACCTTTTTGTCGAATGCCCTCTTCATTCTCTGTTGATACAACTGACCGTGGCATAGTGCCGTGATTCGTTTCTCTTCGATCAGGTTTAATTCGTCGTGTCAGTTTTGACACCATTCAGCTTCGGTGAGCTTAGCTTCCATCAATACTCGGATTGACGGGATCTCTACTTTTATGGGGAGCACTGCTTCCATGCCATACACTAGAGAGAAAGGGGTTACCCCTGTTGACGTGCGAACAGATGTGCGATAACCGTGACGAGAAAAGGGTAGCATCTCGTGCCAGTCTTTGTAGGTTACAACCATCTTTTGAACGATCTTCTTGATGTTCTTGTTAGCCACTTCTACCGCTCCGTTCATCTTTGGTCGGTATGGGGATGAGTTATGATGTTCAATCTTGAACTCTACGCACAACTCTTTCATCATCTTGTTGTTCAAGTTAGATCCATTATCAGTAATGATCTCGCTTGGAACACCATAACGGTAGATGATATTGTTTTTGATAAATCGGACCACCACTTATCGGTTTACATTAGCGTATGATGCTGCTTCGACCCACTTGGTGAAGTAATCAATGGCTACCAGGATGAACCAATGTCCGTTTGAAGCCTTGGGCTCAATCATGTCAATCATGTCGATTCCCCATATGGAAAAAGGCCATGGGGAAGAGAGAACTTTGAGATACGATGGCGGTACATGAATTTTGTCGGAGTATATCTGACACTTGTGACACCTCCTCATGTACTTGTAGCAGTCGGATTCCATTGTCAACCAATAGTACCCTGCTCTTAGAATTTTTCTCGCCATTGTATGTCCGTTAGCATGAGTGCCAAAGGATCTTTCATGAATTTCTTTCATAAGCATGTCTGCTTCTGGTCAGTCGACGCATCGGAGCAAGACCATGTCAAAATTTCTCTTATAGAGAGTGTCACCGCTCAGGAAGAAGTTTCCAGCCAATCTTCTGAGGGTCTTTCTATCTTTTCTAGATGCCCCAGGTGGGTATCCTTGTTTCTGAAGGAAGCATTTGATATCGTGATACCAAGGTTTGTCGTCTATGACTGCTTCGATCGTGAAGACGTAAGCGGGCCGTTCAAGGCGCATTATGTCGATCTTAGGTATGTCATTCCATTGACCTACACTAATCATGGAAGAGATAATGGCTAAAGCGTCAGCCATTTGATTCTCATCACGAGGGATGTGATGAAACTCAACTCTGTTGAAGAAAGGTAACAACCTTCTTGCATAGTTTTTGTAAGGAATCAATCCTGATTGGTATGTGTTCTAATCTCCTTTTATATGATTGATAACCAGGGCTGAATCGCCATATACATCCAAGTTTTTGATCCTTAAATCAATTGCTTCTTTGAGACCCATAATACAAGCTTCGTATTCGGCCTCGTTGTTCGTACATTTGAACGTAAGTCTGGCAGTGAAAGGAATGTGGGTACCCTGAGGGGTAACAATGATTGCCCCAATTCCGTTTCTGTAATGATTAACTGCTCCGTCAAAGATAAGTCCCCATTGGGAACCTGGTTCTGGCCCTTCACTGGGTAATGGTTCATCGCAGTCTTTCATTTTTAGATACATGACATCTTCGTCTGGGAAGTCAAACCCGATTGATTCTTGATCGTCAATCGGTTGATGAGCCAAATGATCGACTAAAATACTTCCCTTAACGGATTTCTGAGCGTGGTACTCTATGTCATATTCTGATAACAGCATCTGCCAACGGGCAATTCTTCCCGTGAGAGCAGGCTTTTCGAAAACGTACTTGATTGGATCCATTTCTGAGACCAACCAAGTAGTATGACGAATCATGTACTGGCGAAGACATTTGGCTGCCCAAGCCAAATCACAACAAGTTTTCTCGAGCATCGTGTACCGAGTTTCACAGTCGGTGAATTTCTTGCTCAAATAGTAGATGGCAGACTCTTTCCTTTTGGTTTCGTCTTGTTGGCCAAGTACACATCCCATTGAGTCCTCTAGGGCTGTGAGGTAAATGATCAGTGGTCTTCCTTCCACTGGAGGTGATAGAATTGGAGGATTCAACAAATATTCCTTAATACTGTCGAAGGCGGTTTGGCAATCTTCTGACCAAACGCAATCCTGGTTCCTTTTAAGTAACTTAAAGATCGGCGCGCATGTTGCGGTCATGAGGAATATGAATCTGGAAATGTAGTTCAAATGTCCCAGGAATCCTCTGACTTATTTTTTAGTTTTCGGAGAAGGCATTTCTTGAATGGCCTTGACCTTGTCAGGATCAACTTCAATTCCTTTCTGGCTGACGATGAACCCTAGTAGTTTCCCTGAACGGACACCGAAGGTGCATTTGTTGGGATTCAAGCGGAGCTTGAATTTTCTTAAACGTTCGAACAATTTTGATAGATGTTCAACGTGCTCACTCTCTGTTTTTGATTTTGCAATCATATCATCGACATATACCTCGGTTTCTTTGTGTATCATATCATGAAACAGAGTAGTCATGGCCCTTTGATAGGTTGCCCCGGCATTCTTCAAACTGAACGGCATTACCTTGTAACAAAAGGTACCCCATGGGGTAATGAACGAAGTTTTCTCCATGTCTTTCGGCGCCATTTTGATTTGGTTATAGCCCGAGAATCCATCCATGAAGGAGAAAACTTTGAACTTTACTGTACTGTCAACCAGCATGTCAATGTGTGGTAAAGGAAAGTCGTCCTTTGGACTAGCCTTGTTCAGATCTCGGTAGTCGACACACATTCTGACCTTTCCATCCTTTTTGGGAACGGGTACGATGTTGGCTAACCATTGAGGATATTCAGATGTAGCGAGGAAACCCGCGTCAATCTGTATCTGTACCTCCTCTTTGATTTTGATGGCCATGTTCGGGTGAGTGCGTCTCAACCTTTGCTTTACTGGCGGACATTCCGATCTTAATGGTAAATGATGTTCCACGATGCTGGTATCCAACCCTGGCATATCCTGATAGGACCAAGCGAATACATCGGGGAATTCTTTGAGAAGCTGTATCAAACCCTCTCTGGCAGTTGGACTGAGCAGTGCCCCAATCCTGATTTCTTTTCTCTCTTTCTCTGAAACCAAGTTTACCGTTTCCAACGGCTCTTTGTGAGGTTCAATGGACCTTTCCTCTTGTCTGAGTAATCGGGAGATCTCTTTTGGAATTTCGTTGTCATTTTCTTCTTCAGCCTCGAATACCGGGAACTCAAAGTTGGGAAAAGGCATCGAATCGTATGTTTCAACTGGGTTTAAAACAAGCAATCTGTATGACGTGATGATTCGTGTTTAGAAGAGATAGAGAAAATGCAAGTGTGTGCAGTGTATTTATTTTACTGCTTGTTTTTATTTGAATTGTTTTTTTAGGATTACCATGTTCTGAAAAAGCAAAAAGAGAAAACAGCAATTAATGCGGACATTACAGAACGACGTTATTTTATTAATGAACAAGTCGATTCTTAAAACTACAGCCCTATAAAACAAAACTCTGTCGCTTCGGGCAAAGCGAAGAGGGATATTTACAAAAAGTGAGCCCTATCAAAACATCCGTTTCACCTGGGCAGGGTGAAAGGTTAAAGGACGACAATTACTTTGATTGGCAGACGACCTTCGGAACCTCGACGACAACCCATTGACGGCGAACTCCTCGGTGAATCACAAAGTCTGGCACCTTCCTTGATTTGTCTTCATAAATGACGCTGATTTCTGGTGGAGCGGGATCATTGGAATCTGTCTCCCAGGCAGAGTTGTCGTAGGAGAATTCCACTGTTGTATTTTGCATAGTATTTGTGCTTTCAGGTGCATCTCCCCATCCAGTTGGCTGGATATCTTCGAGCCTGATACGAGAGCTTTCGGGAGCGGTGTACTTGACCATGTAGTCGTATTTTCCACTCGGTTGTCCCAAGGTGTCCCAAACTTCTTTGGAACTGGAGGAGTCATCTATCTCGATGACGTTGACCTCGGGAAAAGCATAGTTGATGAATTCAAGTCCTGCAAACATTGTGAATTCATCTTCATGTTGAGTAGTTTCCGAATGACCTGAGTGTTGATCCCATGACATGGTGGGGACACAGGTATTCTGTTCAATGATGCTCAACTGAGTTCCATTACTCGGTTGACTTTCTGGCCCCAAGTCTCCTGGGTAAGGTTGCCACATTGGCAGACCATCCATTGGGCCATAGTAGTTGTAGTCAAAGTTGTCTTTCATCGTAGTGTCTTCCTCTAATGAATTTGGCGGAGCGCGGCATCCTTCTGGATCACAATCCCCGTACATCATTTCGATATCTGACCTTGGTATAAATCTCGGACTTTCTGTAGGAAGGTAAAAAGGCATAGACACCTCTTCCTGAGACATATAACCGTCCTTGTTAAGGTAGGACTTCCATTCTTCATCCGTGTCAGAGGGATCTTCCTCATTGATAGCATGAACTGTCTGAGACACTGGGTGAAGGAAACCTCCACTGTGGAATAAGTTTTGAAGGGGATGAAGACTTTCATCGTTAGCAGCTATCTGGGTACAGGTTACAGAAAAACCAAGACCCTTCTTTGTTTTATTGTCAATAGGAATGACAAGCTGTCCCCATCCAGTTGTGTCGGTACTCTCGACCGCTTTGATAGCATCGTTGTATGAGGAAATCGAGGTTCCTCCTTTGAACTGATTGTCCTTGCTCATCGACAGTGCTTGGAACTGCGTCCCAATAACCTCCTCGGGTTCTATACCAGCAGATGATGACAAGTTGCTTACAAGCAAGGCTTGTTCCCCACAAACCGTGACAAGTTGATCGTTCTTGACGAACTTTAGCTTTTAGTGGAGGGTCGAAGTGACCGCTCCAGCCTGATGTATCCAAGGCCTTCCTAATAAACAACTGTATGTTGCCCAGATGTCCATGACCTAGAAAGTGACTTGGAAAGTGTGAGGACCGATAGTTATGGGAAGATCAACTTCGCCGATAACTGTTTTCCTGGATCCATCGAATGCTTTGACGACGACCTTGCTGACTCTCATCGGAGGGCCCTTGAATGATAATTGCATCAAAGTGGACTTTGGCATAACATTCAGGGCTAACCCTGTGTCTACCAGTACGCTGGCTAAAGCATCGTCCTGGCAGTTAACTGTGATATTGAGCGCCATGTTATGACGACGACCCTCTTCAGGTAATTCCTCATCACTAAATCCCAAATTATTGCAGGAAGCGATGTTAGAGACAATACTATCGAACTGTCTAATTGTTACATCCTGTTCCACAAAGGCTTACTCCAAGACTTTCTGTAGAGCCTCCATATGCGCTTCTGAACTGAGTAACAGTGATAACACCGAGATCTTCGAAGGAGTCTGTAACAGCTGATCAACAATGTTGTATTCACTCCTTTGGATGAGCTTCAGCATCTCATCATTATTTTTCAAAAGGTCGGGATTACTGGATTGACCGACTGGTGGATCGGGAGCTTCTGTCTGAAGTTCCTTTTCCTTGTTAGGTTCCCCAACCCCTCGTTTGAAGATTCTACCCCTCCGTGTTACTCGACTGATGTCTGCAATATTCACGACGGAGGGTAATGGAATTTCCTTTCCATTTTCAATTATTGTTGCACCGTATTTGTAAGGGATCGCCTTAGCTGATTCATACGGTAGTGGTCCTGGTAGATAGATGACTACAGGAGCCCTCTGATTTTTCTGACCATCATAAGTGATCTCGATTCGTTCCTGATTGGGAGCTCTAGATTCGTCAAGTAGAGGAATAATGGCAAAAACATCCGGGAATGTGAAACAGTGATAAACTGGATCATAAAACTGAATGAGCGCATCCATGATTCCCTCAATCACATGGATTCTTAACAGTGGTAGTAAACCTCCGTGCTTGGCTCTGAAAGCCTCAGGGTTAGTGACCATCCTTGCTAACCTTCTCAGATCCTCTAGTTTTGGAATCTTGAAGTGTACTGGTGAGTTCTCCTTCTACCGAAATCCATTAGTGCAATCCTTTTCTCTGATATTTGCAACCACAGTCTTAGTTTAATTTGAAAAACAGAGAGACTAGAAGAGAACTTTTTTGAATGTTTTAATGTTTTTTAAATGAATGTATGAATGCAGCACACAAAAACATAGAAAAAACATGGGGTCAAAGGGTCGTTGTCATGAAGTCAAGGCTTTACCCATCCCCAAAGGTTTATACTAGGGTGATTTTTATACCTGTACTCATTATCATCAGATCCTCCCAGGAAAGCAAAACAACAAGCGGATCGCCAGCGAGTTGTAAAGCAATCTTAGAGTAAGTGTCATTCACCGAGAATAGATCACCAGCCTCAAATGAGGGTAGTATCGTGTAACAACTATTTTCGATAGTTTCCGCACTACGAAAGGGTTTGGCTCCTCAGCTTCTCAAACTTAACAACCGGCCCATTGTCTAGGTGAGAGAATGGGTTGCGTTGGTCAGCCTCCACTGAGGTTGATGGTCGACCCCGTCGCCATCACTTATCTTAAGTGTATACTCAATCTTTCCATATACGGCATCACCCGCATTCCCATTAGTAGAAAAAATAAACATGTATAGCAATTAGGAAAAGCAGTATATATATTTGTCCTAAACATCCTAGACCTTTAAAGCTATGAATCCTAAGTTCCTGACAGAAAATGGGTTCCCCGAAGGAAGCCCAAATCTGAGGTTTTCACACAAGTGAAGAAAAGGAAGACCGTGCCTAGATCTAACATAGAAACCGTCCCCACGGTGGGCGCCATTTTTCTGTTGGCGGCCACCGCCAGGAAAATGACTTACCCAAGGTTTTAATTGTAAGAAAGAAAGAACATGCCCCACGGTGGGCGCCATTTTTCCGCAGCGAGCGATTTTGGACGCGGTTCTTAAGCGCTGGTCGCTCTCTGCGGTTGAGCTTAAAACTACAGGTCGATTCATTTTTTATCCTATTGTGAGCTGATGAAGGAAGGGAAATAGATGTCTCCAATTAACCCTGCTTTGCATACTGAGTTTAAACAGCGGTCTGTTAGGTTATGGATGCTATCAATGTGGGGGGGCCTTTGTACTGGTTATTTGTATTTTCGCCAATACTGTTTTCTTTCTTTTTATCTAGGCAGAAGGTTTCTGGCGGGGAACAAGGATTAGGATGTTATGACTGATACTTTTTGATGTACTGCTTTTGATTGATGGAGATATGGGATTTGGGTTTTTTGTTTAGTGTGCTCGCTAAGATTTCTCTTTCAATCTTATGCCTACGTATTCCCGTTTACCGAAACAGGGAAATCAGAGCGTTCGTACTTCCTCCTATTCTATGGGAGGAAAGGGGTGTTTTTGGTGTCTTGTTCAAAGCCCAAGACGTGAAGCGAAAAGGTGGTTTGTATCTTGTTCAAAGCCCAAGATGTGAAGCTAAAAAGTCAGTTTGTATCTTGTTCAAAGCCCAAGATATGAAGCTAAAGGTGTTAACTTTAGAGAGAATTTATCATCTCTAAAGAGGGGGTTGTATGTCACAACTGTTTATAAAGGAGAATTACTTTAACCGGGATATGTGAATCCGTCAATGCCATAATTTCCTTTAAAGGGGATTTTAACCTGAAGGAGAAGACTTTAACTCAGTGTAGAGCAATGCTATCTTTCCTTAGGAATTTCTCATGCTAAAAGAGGGACAGTGGCATGGATGTAGATGATCCAGAGGCTTGCCGCTTACAGCTATTAGATGAAAGGGAAGGAGTTGTTGATGTTTGTGTACTGTGAACGAGGCACAACCTTGATACTAAAAGGTTGATTGGATCAACCAGTGGTTTTCTTATATAAAGCCTAAGAGGAGGCTATTGGCCCAACAAGAGGGAGTTTTTATGTGTCTCGTACGAAGCCCAAGAGAGAGGCTAAAAGGGTTGATTGACTCAACGAGGGAGTCTCTTATGTGTCTCGTACAAAGCCCGAGAGAGAGGCTAAATGTTGTTTGACTCCACTAGGGAGAATCATTGTACAAAGCCCAAGAGGAGGCTATGGTGACTATTCAGTTAAGTGACAGGTCCAGTATACTGATTTTAAAGAGAAAATTAGTTCTTATATGAGCAACACTGTACTCAGGGATTTGATTCAAGGATATTTCCTTTTCTTTGAGGAAGTGGGAAATCCGAAGGGTATTGAGACTGTCCGAGTCTACGGGTTTCCTTCCTATTTAACGAAGGGGTCACTTGAGAATGTCTTTGGGACTCAAGGAAGTTAGACTGTCCAAGTCTAGAGTTTCATCTTTTGTACCAAGCTTTGAGAAACAGTAGTAGATTCTATGAAAGGAATGTTCTATGCAAATGACTAAGTTCTGTTCCTATACCTCTAGGAGGTCGTCGGGACAATTTGTACGAAGCCCAAGAGGAGGCTGGAAACTTTTAAGAAGCCGACGGGTCCTTGTACTAAGCCCAAGAGAAGGCTATCATTCCCAGAGGAAGAGATCATTATACGAAGCCTAAGAGGAGGCTGTGAATACTTCTAAGAAGCCGTAGGGTCCTTGTACTAAGCCCAAGAGGAGGCGGGGTTGCTTTTAGGAAGCCTGTGGGTCCTTGTACGATGCCCAAGAGGAGGCCGATGCTTTTAAGAAGCCCGTGGGTCCCCAAACCCCGAGAAATTCAAGGCAATGCTATTCACCGAGAATAGATCAAAGTCAGAAAAGTTCGAGAATTTGGAAGAAACTCAAAGATGCCATTCACAGAGAATACATTCATCTTGGGGAGTAGAGTTTCTTGATGATTCCTAATGAGGACAGCCTGGGAGAAGACTGTATCTGGTGATCCTATTATGGATCTAGTTGTCTATTTCTACGAATAAATGAAACGGCGTCACCTAGTTCTAGACGTAGTTGCTGGGGAAACTCTAAATATCTATTCTATTATTACACAGTTGATATGAGTTTATGAAAGAAGACTTACAGTGAAACAGCCCCACAATACAGTTATATGTATATGAAAGCGGTAAATGAAAGCGATAACCACTTACTCTGTTGTAGAGCTTCCATGCTGTTTGGTTAGTTGTTCAACAAAGAAAGATTGAAAACAACAGTACATTTCAAAATCAAAGAAGAAAGTGCTTTGAAAGGAAAGATTGGGGCTTACAGCTCAAGGAGAGGCCCAGGGTTTTATCAGTGAGCGCACTGTTTGAATTTGTACAGAGGGACTTATACAAGTGATTGAGGCCAAAAATGCTTGCTGTACAAAGGGATGGGTCTTACACTCTCTCAAGAGGCCCAAAAAGTTTTAGAAATGAAATGGGTCTTACTACTCGAGGGTAGGCCCAGATGATTTTTCCGTTTGAAATGGTGATCGCGCCGAGGTTTTCTTTTAACGCGGAGGGACTTATACAATAAGTGAGGTCCAAATGATTTTGGTTAAAAGGGGATTGGGTCTTACACTCTAATAGAGGCCCAAAAAGTTTGAATGGGTCTTATAGCTCAAGGAAAGGCCCAGTTGATTTTTGAATAGGCGACGATCGCGCCGTTTGTTTTTTACGGTATCAGGACTTATACAATACACTGAGGTCCAAAATGTTTTGGTCAAGAAAGGATTGGGTCTTACACTCTATTAGAGGCCCAAAAAGTTTTAAAAATGATTTATGAGGGTTGAACTAATCCAAAAACCCTAATTTGTTTTCAAAAATGTATTTAATTGAATAAAATTCAAATAAAAATGAATAAAATTATTTAACATGTGAAAAACAAATTGTGATCTTGGATTAATGCTTCAAAAATTAAGTATTGACCTCTAAGCCGTGACAGCAAGTGCAACGTGATTTTTGATTTGGAGGTGTTACAGATGAGTGGTGATGATCTGAAAGCTTCCCTACACCCTATGGAATGTGTTTGAATGCTTGGACTTGACTGAGAATGGCTGGATCACTTCATGGCATCTCAACTGCACTATTGTTAAAACCTTGAGCAATTGACTGGTGATTTGGTGAAATTGGTGTTTCAGAAGTGATTTAAGTGTTTGATCAGCTCATATGTGATATATGTGAGATGTGTGAGTGATTGGTTTGATGGGAAAAGCTCTCAAACTCAAAACCTGATAGCTACCTTGCTAAGAAAGGCATTTTTGCCAAGAGAAAGAGATTTTGAGGAAAGCATCTGTTAGATGGCTTTGGTGTACTCAAACTGACCACAATTGAGCTCTATTTATAGTAGAGCAAGTTTGTTTTGCAAGGAATAGTGAATGGCAGCTGGTAAGTAGGTTTGGCCAATGTTGTCCAATGGAAATGCAAGTCTCCTCTAGCCATTGACTAGAGGTTAGGGCACAAAGCTTTGGTTCCCTTGGTCTTGGATAAGTCTTGACTGATTTCAGATGAGAATGGCTCAGTCCATGCCACCTTGATGCTTCCATTGAATGCTTCAATCCAAATTTGGAGTCTTGTCCCTATTTTGGCCATTCTAGGTTCAACATGCTATTTCTTGTTCCATGGACTTTGGAGGCTTGGCTCAGTGATTGTCCCATTTAGATTCAATCCTCAGATGTGTCCAAGTGGATACGAGCATTTGAATTTGGTTGTGTAGCGGTAAAATCGTGAGTGTAAGTTATTGATTAACTTAACTCAAAAATAAGCAAGAGTCGCCACCGCACTTTTATTTTATCCAACAAGGAAAGGAAAAAAGAGCGAACAAAACCTACACAAGCTCTAAACAAGAACAAGTGAAGAGAAACCGGGTAAGGGGGTTGGTTACGCAATGGGAAGGTGTTAGCGCCCAAAACGTCTATAGTACTCTATAGGAGCCCTTTGAAATATCTACCGCTTTTGGTCTGAAAAGGTTTGCTTGAAAAGTGATTGAGGAGATGAGAAGAGAAATTGTTTTTTAAGATTTTTGTGTTTGGAGAGACTCGTCGTCTCATGCCTACGTACCCACGATGTGCAATGTAGGATCAAAACCCCGTAGTTCGTGGTACAAAGAGTGAAAATTGTTTGTTTTGGTTGTTTTTAAATGTAAAGACAAGTCGTCATTTCTAAGCGAATAATTTCGCTTAAAGAAATGAATCATGTCTAAACTTATGAAAAAGTTAAAGTAAAAAGTGCACGAGGGCACAAAAAGAGAGTAAGTGAGTTTGGTGTTTTTTAAGTCTTTTGAAAAAGGTGTCAACATGCTTATGTAGTTTAGCATTTGATTAAGAAATGAAAAGAAAAGAGAGTAAAGTCACTTGACAAAGTCAAGGTTTGTTTAAGAAAGCGGTGAAAGTTTGAAATCAAGAAGGTTTTGAAAAAGAGAGAGAGTTTTGAAAATTAAAGAATGGGGAGGAGAAGAAGAGACTATCCTAAAGCATAAAAGAAAAGCTAAGGAAGAGAATAGCCTAACCACACAAGTATGCTTCCAAGTCTTCGAACCATAATTCCAAAGCAAAGGGAGAAATGTCCTAAGTTATAAGTCCAAGGTTCCAAGAATTGCATTGGATGTCCAAGGTCTAAGTTCAAAGCTCCATGTCCATTGCAAAGGATAGTAACCATAGTCCAAGATTAGAATCACAAGTTTTTAGAGGTTTTGGCCTTTATTAGTGTTTTAGGTCCAAGTGGACAAAGAGAAAAAGGCATAAGCATAAACACGTGTCCAACGGACAAAGGAAAAATTGCGGAAGCATAAACATGATATGATATGATAATAATGAAGCATAAAAGTAAAAGAGATATAAGGGATAAGAAGGAAACAAGATATAATAAATGATTAGTACAATAGAAATGTTAGTGAATAATGGTATGGTGAACTTAATCATCCACAATCAAAGACAAAGCAAATAGTGTCAAAGAGAATGAAAAAGTAACCGGTTCCGCTTCACATCTTGCACTACGGTGATTAATTAATGCAATTAGTCCAAATTTAGTGAAGACTTGAAAGAAGATTGGGATACCCAAAGCAACTACGCATCAAGCTTCAAAGTTTATGGAACTAACACAAACAAATAATCAACCTTGGGATGACGCGACTAATCAAAGTCCGGTCCACGAAAGTACAAGTGTTGAATTGGATTTATTCCGAGTAGGGACAAATTTTGGTCTATGTTAAGCGCATGCTGAGTAATTTGTTCGAGCAATTACCCTACGAATGAGGCCGGCCATGAGATATATGTGTTAATGCACGCGAGATAAACGATATAGGGATCGTTATCCTAAAGCGGTGCCACACGAAAAGAAAAGGTGGAAATGATCTCGTCTCGATCGAAATTCAACAAAGAAATTTCACGATCACTTCGACTTTCATCGATCAAAAAGAAAATAGATGAAGAAAAGTGGATCTAAAAATTAAGATCCACACAACCAATCAAAAATGAAATAAAAGTAGAATTCAAAAATAAAGTCAAGAATTAAGAAATTTTTTTTATGATTTTTGAAGAAATGTTTAGAAAAGTAAAATACAAGGATCTTCATAAAAAAAAGTAAAATCTATAAAAGCATTAAAAAGAAAAAAAACAAGAGAATGGTGAAAATATTTTTTAACTAAAAAAAAATAGAAAGGAAATTCTAAAAAAAAGAAGGAGGTTTGTTGAAAAAAAAAAGAGGTGGTGGATAGTGAAATGGAACGGGCCAGGCCCAATTCTACATAGCTTTTTTTTATAAAAAAAAAAGATTAAATACAAAGTAAACAAATCAGAAAAAAAATTAAAAAAATAATTGTATCTTCTTCTTCTTCGTGAGAGAAAGAGAGATACGCCTACTGTTCACGGAAGGAGTTGCAACACACGGTTCTTCACGGTGGCGCGACGGGACTCGAGAGTTGTACGGTTGTGATCGAAATTAAAAGTAGATCTCAAATACGTCCTTAATTTCGAACGAAAGTGCATCAATAGCTCGAATCGGAACTGCAAAAGTTCGGCAAGAATCTTCAAGTTTACCTCCGAATTCGGTGAGTAACGCTTCAAATCTTCCTCTTCTTATCTTCGGAGCTTGAATCGGTGATGAATGTTGTCGAAACGTTGCGAACAGTTGTTATTGATTTGAGATTGATGCAAATGAATTTGAGGCGAGATGTTGTTGTATGTTGAAGAAGATTCACTGTGATGAGTTTTGGTTTAGTGAATTTTGTTGTAATGTGTTAATGGAATGAAGAATTGAAGTTGGTTTATTGAAGGTGATTGAAGGTTGAAGGTTATGAAGTGGTTTGGAAACTCAAAGAAAATTTGCAGAAAAAAAACAAAGTGATTGGAATCCAAAGATGAATTGGAAATTGAGGCTTGTTGGAAAAAAAAAACTTGGTTGAAGCTTGAGTATGGATTTTGGCAGAGGTTTAAGGGGCTTTCAAGCTTTGAGAATGAAAATGGAATTGAAGCTTTGGGTTTTGATTTTGGCAGGGTGTTTAGGGGCTGTCAAAGCTTGAATTATTGGGTGAATGAAGGTGGTATTTATAGAATGAAGAGGTGAATTGTAGCTGCCGTTTTAATTGATTTCTTGCGTTTTGGACTGGTGTTGAATGTGTGTTTGATTTTGGTTAAGCGATATGTTTTGTGGTGACGTGAAGTAGAGCTGATGCGTTGGCTTGTATGTTGCGTTGTGTTATGGCTTGAAGGATGGACGGCTGGAAAAGTTTGTGTGGGGGCATCGTGTGGTTTGGATGCGTTCTCGTGTGTCGTTGCAATGCTGGCTTGGCGTGATGAGAGGCTAGGACATTGTGTAGTAGCAGTGGATGGGAGTAGTAAACGGCTGGGATGGCTTGGATGTTGGTGTGGAGGCTGATGTGTGATTCACATGGCTTTTTTCTTCAAAATTTTATTGTAATGGGCTTAGTGACAAGAAATGGTTAATGGGCCTTAGCAATTTAAATTTTGTGAATGATATGGATTAGGATAATTGGAATATAAAATTTGGATATGGATAAGAATAAATTGGATGATGAATAAAAATAGAAAATGGTTTTATAATTTGAAAATGGATAAGGAGTGGAAATGGATAGTTGAAAAATTGGATATGGAAATGGTTGAATGGATAAATTTGGATGATCAAAATGGAAATGGATAACAAATCTCTTTTTTTTAGCCCAAAACCAAACTTGCATTTATTTCACAAGCCTCTGATACAATGTGCCACACAACAAATCACAACCGAAACAACGACCATCTGAATCTGTCTGAACTCCAAAACGCATATGCACCACTACCTGATAAACTGAAGAATCTCAGCACAAGACATCTTGCTTTTGAACAAACACCTGTGACTTGAAATTAGGCCCTTGTCTTTGACAAACCTGCACAAAAAACAAGCAAACGGCAGCATATATATTTTTTTGTATTTTTGGTTAGAAGTTAGATAAACAGAAACAAGTAATAAAAAGAGAATCACACAGGTGCTCAGGAGAAACACAAATTGCGATCTTGTTTGTGGTTATGCAAATGAAATGAGTGAAATCTTAGGGGTAAAAATTGGGGTCTTACAGCTGCCCCTATTTAAGTTTCTTCAATCAGGAGATATGAAAGTTGAAAACTTCGTCTCGACAAGATTGAAGATACTTAAATACAGAAAGCCAAATTTTTAGCCAATAGATGTCACAAGATGATATGAATGCAAAGGATGAAACAGACTGCGGGGAGACTTGAAACAAAGGATTTAAGGTAAATTGAGGGAGATGACGTGAAAAGATACGTCGGGGAACACAAGCTATTTCTGGAGATCTGTCATGGTGACAAGAAGTGTCCATCAATAGTTGGAAAGAGAGGGACAAGACCCTGGGAAGATAAGTAGTGACATCCAAGAATAGCATTGGATAGAAACTACAAACGAGACAAAAGGGATGTCGAAAGATGTCCAAGAATGGCATTGGACAGCAACAAGAAAGTTTCTGGTAAAAACAGCAGCGTCATCCAAGAATAGCATTGGATGGAGGTGAAAAACACTCTGTTGGGTAAGATATCCAAGAATGGCATTGGATAAAGGCACTGCAACATTCAAGAATGGCATTGAATGAGGCAACAACAAGCATCAGAGACATCCAAGAATAGCATTGGACTCAGCTGAGGAAAAGATATCCAAGAATGGCATTGGACTTAGCTGGGGAAAAGGTGTCCAAGAATGGCATTGGACTCTGTTGAGGAAATCATATCCAAGAATGGCATTGGACAGAAGAAATCACAAAATCCAAGAAAGGCATTGAATGTGGTGAGGAAAGTTCTGGAAAATATATCAGAATTATCCAAGAATGGCATTGGATAAAAGGTTCACAATATCCAAGAATGGCATTGAATAAAGTGAGCAAGGACCTTCAGGAATGGCACTGAAAGGTAAAGATAAACTCATTCAGGAATGGTACTGAATGAACAGATACAACTTTTAGGAATGGCACTGAAAGGTAAAGGTAAATCACTTCATTCAAGAATGGCATTGAATAACAGTGAAAAAGACATCCAGGAATATCACTGAATGCAAAGAAGAAAACTCATCCAGGAATGGCACTGAATGAACAGGTAAAACTTTCAGGAATGGCACTGAAAGGTAAAGGTAAAAACTCATCCAGGAATGGCACTGAATGAACAGGTAAAACTTTCAGGAATGGCACTGAAAGTAAAGGTAAAGACTCATCCAGGAATGGCACTGAATGAACAGGTAAAACTTTCAGGAATGGTACTGAAAGTAAAGGTAAATCACTTCATTCAAAAATGGCATTGAATGACAGTGAAAAAGACATCTAGGAATAGCACTGAATGCAAAGGAGAAAACTCATTCAGGAATGACACTGAATGAACAGGTAAAACTTTCAGGAATGGCACTGAAAGATATCCAAGCAGATCTGTTGGGGATTATAGAAGAGAGGCAAAACCTCCAGGAATAGCACTGGGAGAAATAAGAGAAACAAGATATCCAGGAATGGCACTGGAGATCAAAAGAGCCAGACATCTAGGAATAGCACTAGAGTGAAAGAAAGCAAAGATCCAGGAATAGCACTGGAAGAAAATAAACATCTAACAACAACAATAGAGGCACAGGGAAATGACAACATCCAGGAATAGCACTGGAAAGAAAGAAGATAAACAAGACATCCAGGAATAGCACTGGGTGAAAAGACAGGTAAACGATAACATTCAGGAATGGCACTGAATGAAAAGGCAGGTAAAAGTTTTGGTAGGCGCCAAGTAAGTTGGACTTTAGTCGCAAGGTAAGATGTTGAAAGCAACAGGACCTCGGAAAAATGCATATGAGCACGAAGCACACTTTGAGCTATGAAAATGTTTATATGCAATGATATGTAAATGATTTATGTATGCGATGCAGATGATAGAGACAACTGAGATAGACTCTTTTGTGAGGGTAGAATGGAACTCTGATTCCTCAACACAGGGAACGCTGGCCACTCTGCTTGGATAGAAGATGTTGAGTACATCTCTGTCACACTTATGAATTATATCAGGCTGATGGTCTTTTGAGGAAAGACATCTTGAGGATTCTTGAAGAAGACTGCCCCAGATTGATTGACTGATGAGGATAGACTGATCATAGCTTCAGTTGCTGGGGATGAACTGATCATGGCTTCAGTTCTTGAAATGATTGTTGAGAAGGCTAAACTCAGTATGAATCTTGAAAGAGATCTTCTGGTCAACCAATTCTGAGAATGGCTTGTAATGAGCAATAAATCTTGAACTGATTCGCAAAAGGATCTGGAAGTAATGCCCCTGATAGGACCACTGACCAAGTTTCTCAACTGTTTGAAAAATTCTTGACGAGGAAAGTTTGTCTGCAAATAGAATTATTCAAACAAACATGGTAATTTTAATGCAAAGCAATTTTGAAATCAAAAATCATTTTTGAAATGATGTTATTGATGTAAAGCAAAATGAAACACTTGTCAAAACACGGCGGTTAAGACATGCAAAGTGAAAGAGAAAGCAAAGGCAAAACATCAAAGCAAATGATTGGCAACAAACATAGGAGTCAATTTACGCAACCTTGCTGTAGTATGCTTTCAAAAGAAACCTGGCTTCAATTAGGTCTTTTGAATGTTGTAACGTGGTCTGGTTCACGGTTTTTGAAACAAAGGATATAGGCCCAAAGTTTATTTGTACCCAACCCATTCTTCATGATGATCTCCATTCCTATGCTCAGTTAATTCAAACTATGCATTCAGGTTCCAAGAGACTTTGGAATCGCAACACTGTTATGATGATGGTTCAAGGGATTTTTGAGATGGCAGTCACTCTTTCTTACAACATTTTGTTGTTTTTGATAAGGACCTTAGTCAACTCGTTTTGTCTTTGAGGGTTTTGGTAACCTCTTGATTGATTTTTGTTATCCCTAACTTTTGCCTGCACTGTGTCATTTGAGCTTACAGTCAGCGGGATGCCCCAATTTTTGCCTAAGTCTCCTTTATAGGTTTTGACTTAGCGGGCTTTTATTTGATTTTTTTTCATTTTTTTTTGTTGAAAGGTAGTGACTGCCTGGCTTAATGATTACGGTGAACCATCATTGACTTTTGATTTGAAAGACATCTTCGACACTTCTTTGCTGTGTGCGAAGGAAAGCTTATAATTGCAACCTTTATCGGAAAGTGTTTTGCATGCACAGTCAAATTAACTGAGAACTACCCATCCCCAGGTTAAGATTGCGGTTTTTTCGTATAGAAAGAAACTCCAACTTCTAGGCTCAAAGGGGTTGACAAAGGATTAACTTCCATATTTCTCCAGTGTTTGGGAGTTGAAACAATGCATGTACATCCTCAGCCAAGTTTTAAATTGAAAGCATACCGTTTAGCAATTTTAGGTATTTCGTTTTCATCATCCTCCCTCCAATCATAGACAAAAGTTTGAAAAAGAAAGTGAACAGGAGATATATTTTTTTTGAAAAAAAGAAAGCATAAAGATGCACACAGTGGACATAAATGAATTGAATCTAAACATTGCATTGCTCATTTCATTGAAATTACCATGAAAGTACAAAAAGTTCAAAAGCAAATAGTCAATACAATCAAAGGAAAATGCAAACAGAAAGAAACAAGGCCTAGTGACTAATCAGCAACAAGGATGAGTTGTCCCGTCTGAAACACTGGCTTTAGGAGATGATCCGTCTGAACTGACTCAAACTTCACTTGGCATGCTCTGGCAAAGGGTTGTTGACAACATTGGGATTATTATCAATAAAGTCCAGAATCTTTAAGTTCACCAACTCTTGTATTCTAGCTTTTAGTGCGAAACAGCCTTCTAAGTTATGACCTGCCCCACCTTGATGGAACTCACAGTGAAGATCAGCCCTGTAGCCGGCTGGAAGAGGATTTGGAGGAGGAGGTAGAGCCCTCGTTGTAATCAATCCTTTCGTTACAAGACAAGGATACAGCTCAGTGTAGGACATCGGGATAGGATCAAAGTTAACCCTATTGCGATTCTGATTCTATCTAGCAGGCTGGCGAGGAGCTTGAACTGGTTGAGCATTGACAACAGGAGCGACTGCAGCTACATATTGTTGTTGTCTGCGACGAGGTTTACCTTCAACTGAAACAGCATGGGTATCGTCATCCTTTTTCTTTTGAAAATTCCCAGCGTACTTTTTAGCACCACTAAAGGCTTCAGCATTAGCAATCCTTCCTTTCTTGATACCTTCTTCTAGTCTTTCTCCAATAGTGACTAGGTCAGCAAAACTGGATGATACACTGCCTATCATCTTTTCCCAATAGAGTGGCTGAGGAGTGTCCATGAACAGACCAGTCAATTCTTTTTCAGCTAATGGTGGCTCCACTTGAGCAGCTAGCTCTCTCCAACGCTGAGCGTATTCCTTAAAGGATTCTTTTTCTTTTTGAGCCATATTCTGCAATTGACGGCGGTCAGGTGCCATGTCCAGATTGTACTTATACTGCTTTAAGAAAGCATCAGACAAATCCATCCAGCTTTGGATACGGTTCTTATCAAGTCCCATATACCATTTCATTGAAGCCCCACTCAAGTTGTCTTGGAAACAATGAATGAGCAGTTTGTCATCTTTTGCGTGAGCAGCCATCTTGCGGTAGTACATCACCAAGTGAGTTCTGGGACAGGTGTACCCCTGGTATTTTTCAAAATTAGGAGTCTTGAATTTTGGAGGAATAACCAAGTCGGAAACCAAGCACATGTCCATTGCGGCAGCATTAAAGACATCACTTCCTTCCACGACTCTTATCCTTTTGTCCAGAGTTTGCCATTGCTCTCTGACTTCTTCAATGTACCCAGGTTCTCCTTGACTTTTAGATTGTGGACCAGCAGCATGGTACACGAAAGGATTCTCAAGAGCAGCTTGAGCAACAGAATGCACAATAGGCTGAGGTTCAGTGAACAGTAGAGCTGAAGATACTGACGATACAAACACAAGAGTAGTTGCAAAGGGTGGCGAGTAATTCGGAGGTAACCCAAATTCTGGCCAAGTAGAAGCTGGTTGATGAGTCAGTGGAGGGTCAACAGCAGCAGTTGAAGTCTCAACAATCACAGTCCTCTGAGGTGGTTCACCTCTGGCGATCAGAACTTGCAGCATTTCTGTGAGCTTGGTCATACCGGCCTTCAACTCATCAATTTCCATTCTGACTTCGGCGTTGTGTTGTTCTTGATTTTCCATTCTCAATCTGACAGCAGCTCTAGTCTCGTAGTTGTGTTGAGGAAACAGCTTGACGGTGAACAGATAACTGGAGAAGGAGACAACCGAAATAAGTTTCTGAGACAACTGGGAAGAAATGCATATGTATGCTCATGGATGCAAGAATGCATGAATGCAACAACCA
This sequence comes from Lathyrus tuberosus, assembly GCA_022829125.1. Classification (NCBI taxonomy): domain Eukaryota; kingdom Viridiplantae; phylum Streptophyta; class Magnoliopsida; order Fabales; family Fabaceae; genus Lathyrus; species Lathyrus tuberosus. The sequence goes on from JALAZF010000253.1 coordinate 2,515,183, forward strand.
CGAACAAGATCACTCGAAGCACACAGGTTCAAAGGTTCGCTCTGAAGAGAACACCGGAATACCAGATTGATAAGTCCACACTGATAAGAAATCCAAAGTACCGGGCATGTTGGAAGTCAGGGTTTCCTGCAAACCTATAAACACCCGCCCATTCTCACATGTGGGTACTAGGATGTTCAGTATCTCGGGCTCTCAGGTCGAGAAATGATGATACGTTCACCATTTCTGGTTTGGCATCATCATCAATCGAGGAGGCCTCAACTGATTCTCCAAAACGAAAGGTCCTCAGCTTCAGAGGTTTGAGAAGCAATAACACATTCAGCCCGAAGGATACAATGCTATCGCCAATCAAAGAGGTCGTCCACTGATTCACTTTCAAAAAAAATCCTATGGCAAGTTCCCAGCATTGGGTCCTCGGGTCGAGAAACGTAATGGGTTTGCCATTTCTGGTATGCCATTATCGTTCTCGGGAGGAGTGCCGTTACTGAGTCCTCGGGAATGGTCATCAGAGTCGACAGTTCCTCAAGAGAATAACTACTGGCCTGTATCAACATACAGTAGCAGAAAGTTCCTGATAGAACCTCGTCTGATTGTAGGGATCGTGATCACCCGCACGTGGCCAACACCACGGGAGCGTCACGCCTGCCCACACTAAAACCTATGTGTATGCTCAAGCCTGGGTAGTGGGCTTATCTCTCAGAACACCCTGCCCACCAAACAGAAAATCCAGCCAGCACAAAACAGACAAAAAGCAGTAAATAAATCAAAGTAGGCTAAACCCCTCAAGGGATGGACCAGCAAGAGGTCAATCTGTCCCCAGCAGAGTCGCCACTTTTTTGTAGCGGCAAAATCGTGAGTGTAAGCTATTGATTAACTTAACTCAAAAATAAGCAAGAGTCGCCACCGCACTTTTATTTTATCCAACAAGGAAAGGAAAAAAGAGCGAACAAAACCTACACAAGCTCTAAACAAGAACAAGTGAAGAGAAACCGGGTAAGATGGTTGGTTACGCAATGGGAAGGTGTTAGCACCCAAAACGTCTATAGTACTCTATAGGAGCCCTTTGAAATATCTACCGCTTTTGGTCTGAAAAGGTTTGCTTGAAAAGTGATTGAGGAGATGAGAAGAGAAATTGTTTTTTAAGATTTTTGTGTTTGGAGAGACTCGTCGTCTCATGCCTACGTACCCACGATGTGCAATGTAGGATCAAAACCCCGTAGTTCGTGGTACAAAGAGTGAAAATTGTTTGTTTTGGTTGTTTTTAAATGTAAAGACAAGTCTTCATTTCCAAGCGAATAATTCCGCTTAAAGAAATGAATCATGTATAAACTTATGAAAAAGTTAAAGTAAAAAGTGCACGAGGGCACAAAAAGAGAGTAAGTGAGTTTGGTGTTTTTTAAGTCTTTTGAAAAAGGTGTCAACATGCTTATGTAGTTTAGCATTTGATTAAGAAATGAAAAGAAAAGAGAGTAAAGTCACTTGACAAAGTCAAGGTTTGTTTAAGAAAGCGGTGAAAGTTTGAAATCAAGAAGGATTTGAAAAAGAGAGAGAGTTTTGAAAATTAAAGAATGGGGAGGAGAAGAAGAGACTATCCTAAAGCATAAAAGAAAAGCTAAGGAAGAGAATAGCCTAACCACACAAGTATGCTTCCAAGTCTTCGAACCATAATTCCAAAGCAAAGGGAGAAATGTCCTAAGTTCTAAGTCCAAGGTTCCAAGAATTGCATTGGATGTCCAAGGTCTAAGTTCAAAGCTCCATGTCCATTGCAAAGGATAGTAACCATAGTCCAAGATTAGAATCACAAGTTTTTAGAGGTTTTGGCCTTTATTAGTGTTTTAGGTCCAAGTGGACAAAGAGAAAAAGGCATAAGCATAAACACGTGTCCAACGGACAAAGGAAAAATTGCGGAAGCATAAACATAATATGATATGATAATAATGAAGCATAAAAGTAAAAGAGAGATAAGGGATAAGAAGGAAACAAGATATAATAAATGATTAGTACAATAGAAATGTTAGTGAATAATGGTATGGTGAACTTAATCATCCACAATCAAAGACAAAGCAAATAGTGTCAAAGAGAATGAAAAAGTAACCGGTTCCGCTTCACATCTTGCACTACGGTGATTAATTAATGCAATTAGTCCAAATTTAGTGAAGACTTGAAAGAAGATTGGGATACCCAAAGCAACTACGCATCAAGCTTCAAAGTTTATGGAACTAACACAAACAAATAATCAACCTTGGGATGACGCGACTAATCAAAGTCCGGTCCACGAAAGTACAAGTGTTGAATTGGATTTATTCCGAGTAGGGACAAATTTTGGTCTATGTTAAGCGCATGCTGAGTAATTTGTTCGAGCAATTACCCTACGAATGAGGCCGGCCATGAGATATATGTGTTAATGCACGCGAGATAAACGATATAGGGATCGTTATCCTAAAGCGGTGCCACACGAAAAGAAAAGGTGGAAATGATCTCGTCTCGATCGAAATTCAACAAAGAAATTTCACGATCACTTCGACTTTCATCGATCAAAAAGAAAATAGATGAAGAAAAGTGGATCTAAAAATTAAGATCCACACAACCAATCAAAAATGAAATAAAAGTAGAATTCAAAAATAAAGTCAAGAATTAAGAAATTTTTTTTATGATTTTTGAAGAAATGTTTAGAAAAGTAAAATACAAGGATCTTCATAAAAAAAAAGTAAAATCTATAAAAGCATTAAAAAGAAAAAAAACAAGAGAATGGTGAAAATATTTTTTAACTAAAAAAAAAATAGAAAGGAAATTCTAAAAAAAAGAAGGAGGTTTGTTGAAAAAAAAAAGAGGTGGTGGATAGTGAAATGGAACGGGCCAGGCCCAATTCTACATAGCTTTTTTTTATAAAAAAAAAGATTAAATACAAAGTAAACAAATCAGAAAAAAAATTAAAAAAAGAATTGTATCTTCTTCTTCTTCGTGAGAGAAAGAGAGATACGCCTACTGTTCACGGAAGGAGTTGCAACACACGGTTCTTCACGGTGGCGCGACGGGACTCGAGAGTTGTACGGTTGTGATCGAAATTAAAAGTAGATCTCAAATACGTCCTTAATTTCGAACGAAAGTGCATCAATAGCTCGAATCGGAACCGCAAAAGTTTGGCAAGAATCTTCAAGTTTACCTCCGAATTCGGTGAGTAACGCTTCAAATCTTCCTCTTCTTATCTTCGGAGCTTGAATCGGTGATGAATGTTGTCGAAACGTTGCGAACAGTTGTTATTGATTTGAGATTGATGCAAATGAATTTGAGGCGAGATGTTGTTGTATGTTGAAGAAGATTCACTGTGATGAGTTTTGGTTTAGTGAATTTTGTTGTAATGTGTTAATGGAATGAAGAATTGAAGTTGGTTTATTGAAGGTGATTGAAGGTTGAAGGTTATGAAGTGGTTTGGAAACTCAAAGAAAATTTGCAGAAAAAAAACAAAGTGATTGGAATCCAAAGATGAATTGGAAATTGAGGCTTGTTGGAAAAAAAACTTGGTTGAAGCTTGAGTATGGATTTTGGCAGAGGTTTGAGGGGCTTTCAAGCTTTGAGAATGAAAATGGAATTGAAGCTTTGGGTTTTGATTTTGGCAGGGTGTTTAGGGGCTGTCAAAGCTTGAATTATTGGGTGAATGAAGGTGGTATTTATAGAATGAAGAGGTGAATTGTTGCTGCCGTTTTAATTGATTTCTTGCGTTTTGGACTGGTGCTGAATGTGTGTTTGATTTTGGTTGAGCGATGCGTTTTGTGGTGACGTGAAGTAGAGTTGATGCGTTGGCTTGTATGTTGTGTTGTGTTACGGCTTGAAGGATGGACGGCTGGAAAAGTTTGTGTGGGGGCATCGTGTGGTTTGGATGCGTTCTCGTGTGTCGTTGCAAGGCTGGCTTGGCATGATGAGAGGCTAGGACATTGTGTAGTAGCAGTGGCTGGGAGTAGTATACGGCTGGGATGGCTTGGATGTTGGTGTGGACGCTGATGTGTGATCCACATGGCTTTTTTCTTCAAAATTTTATTGTAATGGGCTTAGTGACAAGAAATGGTTAATGGGCCTTAGCAATTTAAATTTTGTGAATGATATGGATTAGGATAATTGGAATATAAAATTTGGATATGGATAAGAATAAATTGGATGATGAATAAAAATAGAAAATGGTTTTAGAATTTGAAAATGGATAATGAGTGGAAATGGATAGTTGAAAAATTGGATATGGAAATGGTTGAATGGATAAATTTGGATGATCAAAATGGAAATGGATAACAAATCTCTTTTTTTTAGCCCAAAACCAAACTTGCATTTATTTCACAAGCCTCTGATACAATGTGCCACACAATAAATCACAACCGAAACAACAGCCATCTGAATCTGTCTGAACTCCAAAACGCATATGCACCACTGCCTGATAAACTGAAGAATCTCAGCACAAGACATCTTGCTTTTGAACAAACACCTGTGACTTGAAATTAGGCCCTTGTCTTTGACAAACCTGCACAACAAACAAGCAAACGGCAGCATATATTTTTTTTGTATTTTTGGTTAGAAGTTAGATAAACAGAAACAAGTAATAAAAAGAGAATCACACAGGTGCTCAGGAGAAACACAAATTGCGATCTTGTTTGTGGTTATGCAAATGAAATGAGTGAAATCTTAGGGGTAAAAATTGGGGTCTTACAGGCTGATTTTGGTAAATCGAGCAAAATTGCAAATTCTGCCTTGCCTTTGACAGATTTCAGCAAGGCAACTTGACAATGTCATATCTCATGGTGTAAGTTGAATTTGGCAATGTTCTTGGCCATTTTGGAAAGCCCTTACATGATACAACAACTGTTTGAACATGTTTGATTTTGATCTCTTCTGATTCCAAGTGAAAAATCCCTCTACATTTGGCAAAAAGTGAAGCAAAATCTGACTTGGTGAAATTTTCACTAAGTGTTGGAACAAAGTGTGATTTCTTGATTTTGATCACTCCATAACTCAAAATCCTTAATGAATTGGACTTAGGTCTAGTTGAAGTTTTTGTAGAGGGTAATGAGGGCTACAAATCCATCTTTGGATGAAAAAAAATGGCCTTGTGGTTTAGGAGTTATGGTCCTCCAAAGTTGGTGCATTAGTGGTACTTTTTCCATAACTTAGAAAAATTTCTAAGTTTTATGGTTACCCCTTTTACAAGTTATCCTACTTTCTTTGATTTTTCTTGATGAATGATGATTCAAATCATACATTAACATCATTTTAGGGCTAAAAATCCATTTTGGTGAAAAATCTCAAAAAGTCAAAGTTGACTTTTGTGCACAGTTGAGTTTTTATCAGATGAATTCCAAACTGTGCAATTCTTCATGAAATCATGTCCTTGACCTAAATCAAACTTGATGGATATGTTCCAAGGGTGTCATAGGGTATATTTGGGCATGTCCTAGGGCTTGGGAGCATGTCCTGGTCAAAAGTCAAAGTTACAGTTGACTTTCCTCGCGAAACCCTAATTGTGGTGCAGATGAAATTGAGACTTGTTGCTCAAGCTTCTTGGATTAATCCATTGTTACAAATGGATCAATATAGCTCATTAGAGACCCTCAAATCATTTCTTGAGGTCTTGGTTCATGATTTGTCCCAAAAGTCAACTTAGGGGTGAATTAGGTCAAGAAACCCTAATTCCTGATTTTTGATGTATGCATCCCCTGAGGCAAAATTGACTTGATGAATGGGTCCATGAGGTTCCATGGAGTACATTAGGCTGTGTTTTGGATCTTTGGCTTGTGCCCAGATGAAACTTTCCATCTGGAGGCCTTGGTCGACCAAAACCTTAATTTGGTGACACTGTCGATCTTGAGGCTTGATCCACCTAGAAGGGAGCAGCCTTGTGCTTAATCCTTAAAGTGGGAATACTTTTGATCCATTTTGGATGTTTGAGAGGTTAGACAAGTTGAGGATCATGTCATTCCTTGATTAATCCTTTGCCTAAGGCTCTGAGAGGGCTAGAAACCATAATTTTGATTGTAGTGAATGCTCAACAACCCTCGAGGCATTTGATGAGGCATGATGATTCATCCATATTGTGATGATGATTTGCACAATGATGGGAAATCTTAGTGGTCAAAATTTGGGGTATTACAGGAATCAGATGTGTCTGGTGCGTGTACCAGTTCCTATTCACTTGGTTGATTACCAAAGCTGAATCACCGAAGATATCGAGGGTCTTAATTCGCAAATTAATCGCCTCCTCGATCCCCATTATACAAGCTTCATATTCTGCTTCATTGTTGGTGCATCTGAAAGTTACTCGGGCAGTGAAGGGCACATGAACACCTTCTGGCGTGATAAGAACTACTCCTACTCCGCATCCATTCATGTTGACGGCCCCATCAAACATCAAACTCCATTTGGATTCAGGGTCTGGCCCCTCTTCCGGGAGTGGTTCCTCGTAGTCTTTGACTTTGAGAAACATGATGTCCTCATCAGGGAAATCAAATTTCATGGGTTGGTAATCATCAATAGGCTGCTGCGCAAGATAGTCTGACAAGATACTTCCTTTGATGGCTTTCTGAGAAGTATATTGGATATCATATTCAGTCAGCACCATCTGCCAACGTGCAACCCGTCCGGTCAATGCTGGTTTCTCAAATATGTACTTGACAAGGTCCATCTTTGAAATTAACAAGGTTGTATGAGTGAGCATATATTGCCTCAATCGCTTAGCAGCCCATGCAAGGGCACAACATGTCCTCTCAAGCATTGAGTATCGGGATTCGCAATCATTGAATTTCTTGCTCAAGTAGTAGATGGTGTGCTCTTTCTTACCAGTCTCGTCATGTTGACCGAGAACACAACCCATGGATCCTTCAAGCACAGTCAAATACATGATCAATGGTCTCCCTGGAACTGGAGGCATGAGAATTGGAGGTTCCCGCAAATATTCTTTTATTTTCTCGAAAGCCCTTTGGCAATCGTCATTCCACCTGACCGCTTGCTCTTTTCTTAACAGCTTAAATATTGGTTCACAAGTGGCTGTGAGGTGAGATATGAACCGTGCAATGTAGTTCAATCTACCCAGGAAACCACGTACTTCTTTTTCTGTTCTGGGTACAGGCATCTCTTGTATCGCTTTTATTTTGGCGGGATCAACCTCAATTCCTTTTTCACTTACGATGAAACCCAGCAATTTACCGGACCGCACTCCGAAAGTGCACTTATTTGGATTCAGCCTTAATCGAAACTTCCTCAACCTCTCAAACAGTTTCTTCAAGTTGACCAGATGTTCCTTTTCTGTTCGGGACTTGGCAATCATATTATCCACATAACATTCAATCTCTTTGTGAATCGAGTTGTGGAATAGTGTTACCATAGCTCGCTGATACGTTGCCCCAGCGTTCTTCAACCCAAAAGGCATCACCTTGTAACAGAAGGTACCCCACAGGGTAATGAACATTGTCTTTTCCATGTCTTCCGGTGCCATCTTGATTTGGTTGTACCCGGAGAAGCCATCCATGAAAGAGAATACTGAGAACTGAGCAGTGTTGTCAACCAGTACATCAATATGAGGTAAAGGAAAGTTATCTTTCGGACTTGCTCTGTTTAGATCCCGGTAATCAACGCACATTCTGACCTTACCATCCTTCTTCGGCACAGGAACGATATTTGCAACCCATGGTGGGTAATTGGTGACGGCCAAAAATCCCGCATCTAACTGTTTTTGTACCTCCTCCTTGATTTTGAGAGCCATTTCTGGTTTAGTTCTCTGGAGCTTTTGTTTGACAGGAGGACATCCCTCTTTCAACGGCAACCTGTGCACAACAATGTCTGTATCTAACCCTGATATATCTTGATACGACCAGGCAAAGATGTCAACATATTCCCGCAGCATACTGATCAACTCTTTCTTCACCTCGGCCTGTAGACCGGCTCCAATCTTAATCTCTTTCTTGGCGTCCTCAGAACCAATGTTGATAACCTCAATTGTCTCTTGGTGAGGTTGAATGACCCACTCCTCCTGCTTCACCAATCTGGCCAATTCCTCGGGAACTTCACAGTCTTCTTCATCCCCCTCTTCGGCTTGATAGATTAGATTGTCAAAGTCATACATGACCATAGCAGAATTGTTATCAATGAAATCCGGGTGATTAAGTCTGCATGATTGGGGGTCATGCTTTATTTTAGAATGAGACTTTTTGAAAAAAGAAACAACAAAAATAAAACATTGCCATTTTATTGTTTTTTTTTTGCAAAAATAAAAAATAAAAGAAGAAAGACAAGGAACACAAAATTTGAATGCAAAGCGTCCTTTATTAATGATAAAAAACCTTGCAAATGCAATTATGAGGCCCTACAAATGGATCTACACGCCTTGGGCAGAGCGCGAGATTTTAACATGCAATAGAGAAAAACAAAGAAAATTACTTTGTTTGAAGAGTAACTTAAACAGTTTCTTCAACATACCAATTGCAAAGCTCTTGACCTGGTACACACGGGCGCACCCAATTGTCGAGATCACAATCACTGTCGGCGCCATCTTCACTTGCAGCGCACATCTGATTTGGATTAATGATTCCCCCGCTGTAGAAAGTAATCGGCCCCTTGCTCTCTGCTGCAGCAGCTTGATATGGGTTATAGCCTATACCGAACTTATCTTCCTTTGCAGAGACTTCAATCAATTTGCCCCAGCCTTGAGCATTACCGGCTTTAACTACTTCCACTGCCTGTTTGTAAGAAGCAATAGAAGTACCCACCTGTTCTTTGCCCTGAGAAGATACCGCCTGTGAAGACGAATCACCAATATTGACTGCCTCAAATGCTTGACTCAGTATCTCATGGATCTCTCCATCCATTTCCACGTACTTAAAGGTAGACAGCTGACTTACGAAGATGTCTTCTTCTCCACATACAGTCACCACTTGACCATCAACCACATATTTCAACTTTTGATGCAACATAGATGTCACTGCCCCAGCGGCATGAATCCACGGTTTTCCTAACAAGCAGCTATACGCGGGTTGAATGCCCATCACGTAGAACATGCACTTAAACACCTGAGGACCAATTTTTACTGGGAGCTCTACCTCTCCAAATACAGAACGTTTTGAACCATTGAAAGCCCTCACTACCAAATCACTCGGTCTCAGAATAATTCCGTCAGCGTCTAACTTCATTAAGGCCTTTTTTGGTAATACATTCAGGGAAGACCCCGTGTCCACCAACACATGAGATAATACCGCCCCTTTACACTCCAGGGTGATGTGTAATGCCCTGTTGTGATTGCGATCCTCAGTAGTCAAATCAAAATCTGTAAAACCTAACCCATGGCTAGCATTGACATTAGAAACAACCGACTCCAATTGATTCACAGTAATCTCTTGAGGTACATAGGCCATATTCAAGACCTTCAAAAGTGCCTCTCGATGAGCTGCAGAACACATAAGCAACGACAAGATAGAAATTTTTGATGGCGTTTGGTTCAACTGATCGACCACTATATAATCACTCTTTTTGATAAGTCTCATGAACTCTTCAACCTCTTTCTCAAAGGTACCTTTCTGCACAGATTCATGAATAACAACCTCCTCTGTAACCACCTGTTTACCTTTGGCTTTGGCTGTTGCCTCAGTTTCAGCATTAGTTCTCAAAGTCTGTGGAGCAAACAAGCGTCCACTTCTGGTGAAGCCACCAAGACCTCCAACATTATCAATACTGGAACTACCCCCAGCTGGAGTTTCCACCTCTTATTTTTCCCTTGGTAGTAAACATCTGCACCGTAGTGCCATGGGATAGCCCGCGCACTAGTATAAGGAACTGGTCCTGGTACCGTGATAGTAATAAGACTCACTACGTCAGGCACAATGATGGCAGCAGGCGAGGGCACTTGAATTTCAGCCGGCTTAAAATAAATGGTAATAGTTGACACAACATCGTCATTTTTGTCCCCCTGATCGAACTATAGACAACCCTCATCAATCAAATTTTGGATACCGACTTTCAGTTTATTGCAACCATTACTCTGATTCTTGCAATCAACACAACCTTCTTCACAGCCAGAGAACACTTGCCCTTTCAACAACCGAGCCTTCACAAAACTCAAAGGAGTCTTCACCCTGTTCACATCAGTTACCAAATTCAAAACTTTCCCATCTTCAATGGCGTTGACCTTTGGCACATTATGATCCGGCATGGGATTCTGAAGCACGTTTGGTGGAGACAAGAAATTAATTGCCTTGGCATTGATCAAATCCTATACTTTATGCTGAAATGTATGACACTGTTCAATATTATAACCTGGAGCCCTAGAATGATACTCACAGTGGGAATTAACATTATAACCCTTTGGTAATACTGCAGGAGCCGGGCCCATCGTACGAAGCTCCACCAGATTAAGCTTCAACAATTGGGGTAGCAAAGCTGCGTAAGTCAAAGGCAGAGGGTCTATACGTCTGTCAACTCGTCTCTGCTGATACGATCTCTGTGGCTGTTGATTATTCTGTAACTGAACATTCTGCTGTTGTGGTTGTGATTGAACTTGTGGACAAGGAATGGTCACAGCAGCAACCTGATCATAGGAATCCTGATAGCCTCTTCCTCTTCCTCTATTTTTATAAACAGCGCTGGCCTCCCCATCTCTCTTTCTGGTAGATCCAGCAAATGGCTTCCTCACTCCTGAAGAACTGGCACCACTGACATCTTGTATTTTTCCGAGCTTCAACAAACTTTCAATCCTTTCCCCAACGATTACAATGTCAGCAAACCCAGTTGAAGGACAGGCAGCTAACCTATCAAGATAAGTTCCCTGAAGAGTACCCATAAACATGTCGGCCATCTCTCGGTCCTGCAGTGGAGGTTGAACCATGGCAGCCAACTGGCGCCGTCTTTGAGCATATTCCTTAAAACTCTCCTTCGCATTCTGAGCCATACTCTGCAGCTGAGTACGGTTTGGAGCCATATCCATATTGTATTGATACTGCTTGACGAAAGCATGAGCTAACTCCTTCCAGTTCCTCAGAGAAGTCCTGCTCAACTTCATATACCATTCTTGAGATGCCCCAGTAAGGCTGTCTTGGAAATAATACATCCACAATTTCTCATCGTCAGTATGGGCGGCTATCCTCCCCACATAAGATTGGAGATGAGTTTTAGGGCAAGTAGTGCCATTGTACTTGTCAAATGTTGGTGGCTTGAACTTATGTGGAATTCTTACTCTAGGTTCCAATCCCAAGTCAGAAACATCAAAACCCAGAGTGTTTTGGGATTTAATGGACCTGATTTTTTCAGCGAGCTCGTCAAACTGGTGAGTGTTCTCATCTTCAGCATCTAACAAAGTAAATTGATCCTCTTGGTTATCTTCTGCAACCTGACGAACCCTAGTATTTCTAGGAGGGTCACCGCCTGCATTAATGCCAGCTTGATTACCATTGCCATTCTGCACCTCTACCTGTGGCCGCTCGACCATTACGCTGAGTTTTTCCAGATTTTAAGCCATACCAGTCATTAATGTCATGAACTAGTCCATCCTGTTCCTCAGCTCAGCCAATTCTATCTGCATCTGATCCATGATCTTAGTCTGGTTTCTGCGAGTTGCATACCGGTGGATGTGGTTATCAGCTATAGTGCCTGAAACCAAATAAAGGTTAGAGGACCTGCCACGAGTACCTGAAAAGCAAGCAACAAAATGCAAAATGACATGCAATGCAATGCAAATGCCATGTTTATCATTTCCAAGGTGCCCTACACACTGATTCCAATCTTAACCACAGAAATCTGAAGATCAGAAATCGCGATATGAAGGGACGTGTTGTGACCATGTGCTTGTGTACAGATAACAGCCAAAGGGAAATTTCTGAATAAACTGCTCATTTCAATTAAAAGGAACCAGATATACACATATCGTTCAACAATGAGTTCAAACAACATACATCAAAATAGTGGATTCATCAACAAACCTGATGATATCCACCAACAAAATTACATTAGGAGAAAGAGAAAAAAAATGGTCAATCTGATAACTCTAAATCCTTCAACTTTTCACTTGAATACTTGACCTTCTCGAAGAGTATGCGAGTACGCTGGTGATTTGGTCTTTCGATTAACTCCTTAATCAGAGCATCTCTCTTTGTGAGAGCTTCAGTCAGCGAACCGATATGCATCAGGAGAGCTTCATCATCACAGACTCCTTCATGCCTTTTCACGCCGGCTTGCATTTTGAGCTTCCCCATATCTGCCATAGCATGTTCAAGCTCCTTCTTGGAAGTCTTCAGCTCCTCTTTGGCGCTTACCAATTGCTCTTGGCTTTTACCAAGGTTCTCCCGATATTTCCTCCATTGCTCATGTGCCTTTCTAAGCTCGTCATCCTTGATCTTTAGTTGTTCCTGCAACTCTGCGTTTTCGATCCTAACCTCATCCCAGGCTTGCTGAAACTTGGCTAGCGTATCCTTGGTCTGAGCTAAAGTCTTTTTGATCTTCTTATGAGCTTGAGTGGCAGCATCGGCACCTTTACTAATTTTCTGGAAATGTTGAGCTCTTTCGGCGAAATCTTTTTCTCTTGCCGCTAAGATTTTTCCGGCGTCTTGAGCTTTATGCTCCAACGCTTTGTTGGCATGCAGAGCGTTTTGAAGAAGACTACTAATATCGGAATTCTCCAGCCGAAGCTCCTTCACCAACTTCTGCAGCTTGTCAAACTCCTCGATGGCTACCGTGGTAGGCTGTTCTGGCATTACAGGATATAAAGGGGGTTCCCTTGAAAAAAGCAAGAGTAATTCGTTTACCTTCATTTCAATCCATCTTTCGTAATCAGGATAAGATCTGCAATCCATTTTTCCCAAAACTTTTTTTCCTGTTTTACGCTGGTGCCCCCAAGCATTCACAAATTCTCGCAGCATTTCCTCATTTTCAGTCCTAGTAAAGAACAAAGCTTTCTTAACATCCCGATCTGTGGGAGGATACCTGGAGGCGTATCCAAACTATCTAATGGCCAGGATCGGGTTATAGTTGATTCCCCCTTTCTTGCCAATTAGAGGCACATTGGAAAAATTCCCACAACTGGTGATAATCTCTATTCCCAGCAACTTACGATCGAACTAGACGATGTTATTAGCAGTTAATCCCATTATCCGCTTGGACCATTTTAAAGAATCCTTTATGTCTACAAAAGCACCTGTCTGAGGTAAATGCTTCGAAAACCAATGAGATAAAAGCGGGGTGCAACAATTGACAGATCTTCCCCTTCTTTTTTCATTCTTGAAGTGCACCGAGTAATAAAAATCTCCTAACAAAGTGGGAACCAGATTTCTGAGAACAAAAACTCTTATAGCCTGCATATCCACAAAATCCTATTGATTAGGGAAAAGAACAATGTCGTATATGCACAAAGCCAGGATGGAATTGTAAACCGCCTAATCATTTGCTTCAGTAGCCTCTTGAGCTTGACCGGTAAGAAAGGCTAAGTGAAAACCTTTGACCCCATTCTTGATAGTCACACTTCCTTTTAGCACCGAATATTTTACCTGTACCGCAGCTGCAATCTCCTCTATGTTAGGATGACTACCAGAAAAGAATGGTACTGCTGATTCGACCGGAATTCCCAAAATAAATGAGAATTCTTCCAACGCCGGCATCAAAATGTAATCAGGAAAAAGAAAGCATCTCAGCGAAGGCTCATAAAACTGTAGCAAAGTGTGAAGAGCATCATGTTCATACTGTGTGATTCCGCGAACCATCTCAACCAATTTCCCATATTTCTTTTGGAAGTTGACAAGAACACCTGGGTCAGCCATAACTATCATCTTATATAGTAAATCCAAAGTAGGTTCTGGGAACTTGTAGGCAACATTGCTCTTTCTCTTGAGAACTGTCTCTGTCGAGCCCATTGATTGGAATCAGAAATGTAATAAGCACCTGTAAATGACAAACATGAATGTTATGACATGATAATGCAATGCAAATGGGCATGGTATCAGTGTGCTCTGTGTCTGTGCTAGACTGTGTGCACGGTGTCTGTACAAATCTGGGAATAATACTGTAGATAGAAACCCACTGACGGTAATAGGTTACATCATCTGTCTGTGAAAATACCAGAGTATTGGGGTATGTGGGAGGCATGGTCACCTGAAAACCTGTAAACACCCGCCCATACTCACATGTGGGTACTAGAACAGCGGTTTCTCAGTTTTGGATTCTCTATTTTAAGAAGCAATAGTACATTCATCCCTCGGGGTACAGTACTGTCACCAAACAAAGAGAACGTTCACTGATTCCCCAAAAATAAAGGCCATCCTATGCAAGTTCCAAAGTGGGCCCTCGGGTGCGAATGGGTTTGCCACAGAATGTGGTCTGACACTGTCACCACTAAAGAGGGATGTTTCCACTAAGGTTCTCAATGATCGGTCACCAGAGTCGACAGCTTTCTAGGTTAACACTCTGAAATGCACAAGACGCGCAAATCAGAGCATCTCCCAAGAAAACCTCGTGTGGTTGTGAATTTCGTGTAAACCATACGTACCAAGACGCTACGTAGGCCACACTACTTTCCACTCTAATCCTATGTATGTACTCAAGCCTGTGTAATGGGCTTATCTCTCAGAATACCCATCCCGCCAAACAGAAAACCAGCACAGCACAGTCTAGTATAATAATGATATGTAATGTAGTAAATGCGATAAATACAGTAATACAGTAAAGTAATAATACAGTAAATAGCAATACAGTAAAATAGTAAATACAACATCAAAGTAAACACCCAATGAAAGAAACACAGACAAGCGCTAGGATTGACTCGCTTAGGGAACCAGAGATTCTGGTCCACAAGATTCCCAAGCAGAGTCGCCAGCTGTCACTCCCGGGATTTTCATCCAGGTAGAAACACGAAATTGGCACAGAAGAAAGAAAGAGAGTCGCCAACCAGGCATTTTTATCCCAAAGAAAGGGAAAGGTAATGCTGCACAAACCCGAGAAGAAGTAAAGAAAGAGGTCTCGCGAACCAAAGAGAACGGGTAAGGGATTCAGTTACGTGAAGGGAAGGTTATCGCACCCCTTCACGTCCGTCGTACTCGACGGGATCCATGCTTGAATTACTGCTCAAAGGGTGATAAACGAAAAGGAACTGAGAGAGAACGAGAAACAAATGTAGGGAAAATAAAAGAAGTGCTCGAATGGGCCCTACCCCATTGCTTACGTATCTCATCGGGAACATGAGAATCAGAGCAACGTAGTTCTCCTCAACAAGGGTTGCTTTGTTTGTTTTTTTAAAGGAAACGCCAGAGTGCGCGTCCCAGCAGTTAGGTGTTGCAGCTCGCTGTATGGAGACTTAGGCGTTACCTGTTTGCGGTAGAACGGACATGACGGGTCCTTAAGAAATAGAATGAAGGAGATGAGAAGAGAATTTGTTTGTTTTTGTATTTTAGAACGAAGTATTTTGATTATTGGTGTTTACAACGCATATTGTATTTAAGTCTTTCACGTAGGATCGAATGCCTCGCATATCGACCCAAGATAAGACGTATGCTAAACATTCTAAGAAAGTGAAAGAAGACCCCTCACTATCTTATTCTCACATGAAAGGCTCAAATACAATATGTGTTATGACTTTATTAAGTGTTTTGCTTTTTGTTTTGAGATGAGAAGAAGAGAGACTCAAAGGTTAAGAAAGGTAAAATCTAATGAGGGAGACTAAGACTCAAACCCTAAAGTTATCATACATGGATGTTCCTAATGGTTAAGTGTGGTTTAGAAACATACTCTAAAAGAAAAGAGAAGAAGGGGGAATTCTAACTTACTTCCAAGAGGGAAGTTAAGTTAAGAACTCAAAGGGGATGAAAGAGATTGAACAAAGAAAGCATTGAAATGCTTTACACAATCACAATTTGAAAGCTTAAAAAGATAAGAGAAAAGAAGTTGTGTGTGAGTGCACCCCCACACACTTGACTTACCATAAGCCCCTGAAAATGTTAGCAAAACCATTTACAAGTAAACAAATAAAGGAAGAGTAACAAGTAGAGATCAAACAAGTTAAGAACTAAAGAAGAAAAGTCCTAAAGGTTGAAAAGCACTCAAGGTCAGAACCTAAACCATAAGAAAGTTCTTTAAGGTTAAGAGATCAAACACTAACAAACTTTGCACAAACAATGTTTTAACCATCCAAGAAATTGCACCATGAAATTAATTGATGAAACATGAATAAAAATGCAAGATGAACATGTATTTATGCTTAAAGAAATGGCAAGGTCAGAAGCATACATCATTATAAATGTCTTATAATGCATATGAACCATCATACAAATCATAGATGAAATGATTCAAGTAATATAGAATAGATGAAGAAGAAACGAAAGGGGGAGAAATAAGTTTCAATTAGATGCACAAATTAACATGTTAAAGATACATAACATATGAAATGAGTATGAATGCATATGGACCAGTAGCATGATGACACTGAGTTTCACCGTATTTTTTACTCCGATTTCGCATGCATTCTTAGTCTTTTAATGTCATTTTATTATGTTATTATTATGTTTTTCTTTGTTTTCAGGTTTTTAGTCTAATCGGAGCCCCGAGCGAGAAAAGGAGCGAAAAAGGAGCCGAAATGAGCTAAAATAGAGAAAATCAGCATTTTGCACTTATGGCATCCACTCTGGCGGCCGCCACAGGGTCTTCCATGACGTGGCCATGTATCAAACTCCTCCCAACTGTTTTTCCCCGCGATCTCCAACTGCCCAAGCAATTTTACACTCATGGGGGGCGCCATGGTGTTGTGGCGGGCGCCACAAGAGCAAAACAAGTTCCCGCCCAAATTCAAATGCTAGGGGCATCCTTGTCTTTTCCACATCTTTCCTTGCCTATAAATAGGACTTTAGATTTTCGTTTTTCTTCATCCAAGCTTAGTTGTTCATAAGCATATATCAGTGTAATAGTGGTAATCGCTTCACATCGAGGTGTTGCTACATTGGAGAGATCGAGTCTGTAAGAGCCTGTGAGATTAAGTCTTGGAGCACTCTGGAAGGAAGTTAATCCTGCCGCCATTTTACTTTCAGTTCGCATTTTATTCAACCACTCCGATTGGAGCAGGTTTTTATTACTTTACCTTTTATCAACTTTATTTCTTGCACTGTCTTTTAATTTCATTTATTTTCCGCACTGCTTTACTTTCATTTACTTTCCGCACTCGCTTTACTTTCATTTACTTTCCGCACTCGCACTACTTTCATTTGCTTTCTGCACTCGCACTTAAATACCTTTTTATGAAAAATCTAAAAATGAACTTTTACTTTACCATGTCTGGCTAATTTTATAAAGGTTAGAATGTGAAGATCATAACTGAACCAATAATCTGTACAATTGTTAGTGGAAACACTTAAAGGCTATTTTAACTTTCAGTATAAGTTTTCCTGTTCTTAAATTCCGTTGGGTAAGATCGAAAGCCGTCCAACGTCTATCTAAACTTAATTGTTTTTAAACTATTTCAAAAACAGCGAAAGCGCTTTGTTTAGTTTATTAGGAGTTTTTAATTTAAAAGGAAAAGAGATTTTAAAACCATTTTCGGACGCGTTAAGAAGTTTAAAGTCTGGTTCATAAGAACCTCTCTTTTTTTTTAGAAAATCCAGGTTAAAATACTTTTCAACTTGGTCAAGATACTATATTTCTTAAAAATAGGTTTACTACTCTAACGCAATGCGCGCCTTTTTATCCGTGACAATAAGAGGGTTTGATTAGGGGGTACAACTCGGTTCTGAATACGCGAAAGCGACAGTTCCTGTCAAATTAGTTCTTTTCAAAGTAGAAAACATTGCCCGTAAGTAGTTCTATTAGCAAGTACTTGGATTATTAATTGGTTGTGTGAATTGCATTCGAACCTGTCTTTATCAATTAATTTTAATTACTTTATTTACTACCGTGCACTCTTCAAAACTACTATTTTCAATCACCTTAGATATACACCTTAACAATAGATAGCGATAGATTGACACTTGGTCTCTGTGGATACGATAATCTTTTATATTACTCTGACGGGTTCGTACACTTGCGAAAAAAATACGCATAAAGTTTTTGGCGCCGTTGCCGGGGACCAATTTCGTCAAATTTCGTACCCTGTTGTTATACCATTTAGACTAAGGAAGTTACACGCCGGTCAATGCGAAAAACTCGTAGTACCGGTAGTTTAGTAGATCCTCTAGCTGAACCAGAACGTTACGCTTGCGCACGTTTATATTTCCGTAAACTTAGGAAAGCTATGGCCGAAGATCAAAATCAAAGACCTCTTAAGGATTTCGCCCAACCATCCAACGAGGAACCTTGTTCTAGTATAGTAAATCCAGCCATACCAGCTAACAATTTTGAACTTAAACCATCCCTGTTGCAGTTAGTACAGCAGAGACAATTCGCAAGTCTTGCTACAGAGAACCCAAACCAACATTTGAAAAACTTTCTCCAACTAGCAGACACCTTTAAAACCAATGGAGCCCCTCCTGAGGCGATTCGATTAAGATTATTTCCTTTTTCCCTCAGAGATAAGGCCCTATCTTGGTTAGATTCCCTTCCACCAAATTCCATAACAAGTTGGGAAGACCTTAGAAAAGTATTCCTTGCCAGATATTTTCCCCCGAGTAAGACCGCCGTTCTTCGAAACCAAATAACTAGATTTACCCAAAACCAAGGAGAATCGTTGTTCGAAGCCTGGGAGAGATATAAAGAGCTGTTAAGAGCATGCCCACATCATGGTTTAGAAAATTGGTTAATCATTCAAACCTTCTATAATGGACTTCATTATAACACTAAGATGACCATCGACGCCGCCGCAGGTGGCGCACTGATGAACAAACCTTACCCTGAAGCTAGTGCCCTTATCGAAGATATGGCCCAAAACCATCAATCATGGGGAGTAGAATGAGCGACAGTGGAAAAGAAGGAAGCCCAAGGAGGAATACATGAGTTAAGCTCTATAGACATGATGCAAGCTAAAATGGACGCATTAGCCCTAAGAGTTGAGCATATGTGTACAACCCCGAATACTGCAGCCGCAGTTTCGTCAGATTGTGAGATATGTGGGACGAAAGGACACCAATCCGCAGAATGCAGTCTGTTAAACGAGACCAGCTCTGAACAAGTGAACTACACCCAAGGGAACCCATTTTCAAATACCTATAACCCTGGATGGAGGAATCACCCAAACTTTTCCTATAAGAATAATAACCCTATCCAAAATACTGCCCCTCCGAGACAATCAAGTTATCAAGCCCCAAGATCAAATCAAACTATGCAACCTGTACCACCAAAACAGAGCCTTGAGAAAATCGTGGATAATTTTGTCGCTGCTCAAATCCAACAAAACAAGGAGTTCATGAACCAAAACATTCATGTTAACGAACTAATTACCCAGTTAGGAACCAAGGTTGACCAAATAATCACTCACAATAAGATGCTTGAAACCCAAATCTCGCAGGTAGCTTTAAACCAAGCCCCTCAGACCACACCTGGAGGACAATTCCCTGGACAACCTCAACAAAACCCGAAAGGACAAGCAAATGCCATTACCCTACGAAGTGGGACCGCTTATGATGAACCTTGTAACCCAAGGTTGAGTGATCCCAAAACTTCTAAGGAAGATGACAACATCCCAGATAAAAAGAAGAAACCATAGGAATCTGTAAACCAGGAAAGTCAAGAAAAAGGAGAAGAACCCAAAGACAAAACCTATATACCACCCCCGCCATACAAACCACCAATACCATATCCGCAAAGACTTAAACAAACCCAGATAATAATCAGTATCAGAAATTCATTAAAGTTATAGAAAAACTTCACGTAGAAATCCCGTTCACAGAAGCCATTACCCAAATACCATCCTACGCAAAGTTTCTCAAAGACATCCTTACCAATAAACGTAGACTTGATGATCCGAAACCCTTGGAATGTAATTCTATTGCCGAAAATAAATTAGCAAAAAAGGATAAAGATCCTGGAAACTTTTCCATTCCTTGTATTTTGGGGAGTCATGTCATCGAAAAAGCTTTTCTAGACTTAGGAGCTAGTGTGAGCTTAATGCCCTTAGCGGTTTGCGAAAGGTTAAACTTAGGAGAGTTGCAACCTACCAAGATGTCACTTCAATTAGCCGATAGATCTGTTAAATATCTGATAGGCATACTTGAAGACGTCCCTGTTAGGATAGGTCAGCTGTTTATCCCTACTGATTTTGTTGTCATGGACATTAAAGAAGACGATGACATACCAATTCTTCTAGGTAGACCATTCTTATCGACTGCTGGAGCCATAATAGATGTCAAAAAGGGGAAGCTAACCTTTGAGGTAGGGAACGAGAAGATAGAATTTATACTTTCAAAATTTCTTATGGCACCTGTGATAGGAGACGCGTGTTATGCAATAGATATCATTGATGAATGTGTTAGGGAGTTAGAGCAAGAAGAAGTCATTGAAACAATTAAGCTGCCATCAACTCTTATTTTGGAAGATGACAATTATAAGAAACCCTACATCGATGATAACCTTTACGAATGTTTATCCCTTACCCCAGATCCTATGCCTTGCCCTATTAAACCAGCCTTGGAACTTAAGGAACTGCCTAAGAACCTGAGATATGAGTTTCTTGATGAAGAAATGAATCGACCGGTTATAGTTAGTGCTGCCTTGAGACAAAAAGAAACAGATCAACTCTTGGACGTTTTACGAAGATATCCCTCAGCCTTAGGGTATAATATCTCTGATCTGAAAGGTATAAGTCCATCCGTATGCATGCATCGGATTTCGCTCGAAGCAGATTCAAAGCCTTCCAGAGAACACCAGAGAAGGATAAACCCTATACTGAGTGATGTTGTCAAGAAGGAAGTTCTGAAGTTGCTAGAAGCAGGTATAATATATCAGATCTCGGACAGTAAGTGGGTGAGCCCTGTGCATGTGGTACCCAAGAAGGGAGGCATCACAGTTGTGCAAAATGACAAAGGTGAACAAATAGCAAAGCGGATAGAAGGAGGTTGGCGTATGTGCATAGACTATAGAAAGTTAAATAAAGCAACTAGGAAGGATCATTTCCCTTTACCGTTCATAGACTAGATGTTAGAACGTCTTGCCAGACATTCTTACTTCTGCTATCTAGACGGGTATTCGGGATTCTTCCAAATACCTATACATCCAGAAGATCAAGAAAAAACTACCTTTACATGCCCTTTTGGAACTTTTGCCTACAGACGAATGCCTTTTGGACTCTGTAATGCCCCTGCTACTTTCCAACGTTGCATGATGTCAATCTTTGCAGATTATCTAGATGGAATCATGGAAGTATTTATGGATGATTTCTCGGTTTGCGGTTTTGATTTCCAAAATTGTCTTATCAACCTTGAGAAAATCCTGGAAAGATGTGTGGAGGTAAACCTTGTGCTGAATTGGGAAAAATGCCATTTCATGGTAACTGAAGGAATTGTTTTAGGACATATAATCTCCGAAAGAGGTATAGAGGTAGATAAAGCAAAAATAGAAGTTATAGAGAACCTAAAACCACCCAAGACTATCAGGGAAGTTAGAAGTTTCCTTGGACACGCTGGATTCTACCACCGTTTCATCAAGGACTTCTCCAAAATAACAAAACCTTTAACTGGCCTGTTAATGAAAGATGCCGAATTCATCTTTGATGAAAAATGCAATGAAGCATTCAACCTTTTGAAGCAAGCATTGATTTCAGCACCCATTATGAAACCCCCTGATTGGTCTGAACCGTTTGAGATAATGTGTGACGCCAGTGATTATGCTGTAGGAGCCGTTCTAGGTCAGAGAAAAGATAAAAGATTACATGTAATATATTATGCCAGTAGAACCCTAGACGCCGCCCAGCTCAATTATGCAACAACCGAGAAAGAACTCCTAGCGGTAGTTTTCGCTATAGACAAATTTAGATCATATCTAGTAGGAGCCAAAATTATAGTTTACACCGATCATGCTGCCATCCGTTACCTGCTAAGTAAAAAAGATGCTAAACCCAGGTTACTTCGATGGATTTTGTTACTACAAGAGTTCGACTTAGATATCCGAGATAAAAAAGGCACAGAAAATGTAGTAACCGATCACCTATCTAGGCTAGAATACCTGAATCTTGAATTAGTACCCATAAATGATGATTTTGCCTATGATAGACTGATAGCCCAGTTGGAAACCATTGAAGATAAAAAACCAGACCCTCATGAGCACTTTCAAAAATCCTTAGCTGTAAGTAACGTGCCCTGGTACGCTGATTTTGTTAATTACCTAGCTGCTGATATCATACCCCCTGATCTCGATTACCACAAGAAGAAGAAGTTCTTAAGTGATGTTAGAAACTTCTATTGGGACGAGCCACTTCTTTTCAAGAGAGGTAAAGATGGCATTTTTCGTCGTTGCGTTCCAGAAGACGAGGTAGAAAGTATAATTCAGCATTGTCACTCTGCGCCTTATGGTGGACATGCAAGCACCTCTAAGACCTACGCCAAGATTCTTCAAGCTGGCCTATTCTGGCCTACCATGTGGCGTGATGTCCATGCTTACATTGTCAAATGTGATAGATGCCAACGCACAGGAAATATTTCAAGACGCGACGAAATGCCTTTAAGAAACATCCAAGAAGTAGAACTCTTCGACGTATGGGGTATAGATTTCATGGGACCATTCCCACCATCTTTAGGAAACAAGTATATCTTAGTTGCTGTAGACTACGTGTCTAAATGGATTGAAGCGATAGCTGCACCCACAAACGACACTAGAGTAGTGATTAAATTATTTAAAAATTATATATTCCCCAGATTTGGAACACCCCGTTTAGTTATTAGTGATGGAGGATCTCACTTCATATCAAGAATATTTTATAAGCTTTTAAGCAAGTATGGAGTTAAGCATAGAGTAGCAACACCATATCACCCACAGACTAGTGGCCAAGTGGAAGTATCTAATAGGGAGATTAAACAAATTTTAGAAAAAACTGTCTCTGTATCCAGAAAAGATTGGTCGCAAAAGCTTCAAGAGGCTTTATGGGCCTACAGAACCGCTTTCAAAACCCCTATAGGAACAACCCCCTACCAACTAGTCTATGGAAAATCTTGTCATTTACCTTTTGAGTTAGAGCATAAGGCCTATTGGGCCATTAAAACTTTGAATTTGGATTACCTAACTGCTGGTGAGAAACGTATCCTTGACATCCACAAATTGGAAGAACTCAGACAGCAAGCCTACGAGAATGCCATAATATACAAAGAAAGAACAAAAGCTTGGCACGACAAAAGAATCGTAAGAAAAGACTTCAACTTAGGCGACCCTGTTCTCCTGTTCAATTCTAGGCTACGGCTCTTCCCAGGAAAGCTCCGTTCAAGATGGACTGGCCCCTTCAAAGTATCAAAAATTCTGAGGTCTGGAGCTGTTGAAATAAAAAACGAGACATGTAAACCAGTCATCATCAATGGACAAAGACTGAAGCTCTACGAAGGAGGAGACATCCCAACAACCTACTCCAGCCACACTCTAAGTGATCCACCAATCCCGACAAGAGATGTATAAGTTCCAGTCGTCAAGCTAACGACGTTAAACAAGCGCTGCATGGGAGGCAACCCATGATTTTCTTACCTTATTTACTTTTTCTACATTTTGTTTTATTTTATTTCTTGTTATATTTTGTCAGGACTAATGTTTGAAATGTTTGTGTTTTACAGGACCTTCTTCCTAACTCTGTGTAGAATGCAGAATTTTGACGACATGCATGTGACTTTCAGGAATGACGCCCAGAGAGAGCGTTACTTTGTCCACTTCAGGCGTCCTATGGCACCTACGAGGTACCCAGATCAGGCTTGCATGGAGGCTTTAGGCATTGAGCCTAGTGTCAGATTCTTATGCCACCAGCTTCAATGGGACCAGTTCGACGACCTGAAAAACACCTATAGGAACCTCACTTTGGAGTTCCTCATCTCGTTTTCTTATGACCCCTGGGCCGGACCAGATGGATGTGCTATTTTCAGGTTGTTTGGGACTGAGTACTCCTTCACTCATAAGGAGTTTGGTGATTTATTTGGTTTTCAGACGACCCCTGATGCTATTCCTGAGACACCTATGGGATACTTTCTGAGTAGGGAAGTGGAGAAGTTCTGGAGTGATATCTCTGGTGGAGGGAGTCAGGATCCTTCCACCCAGTTCTCACATGTTATCCACAACCCCGCATTGAGGTATTTTCAGATGATCATAGCACACTCTTTCTTTGGATTGCCAGATGTTGAGACCTTGCTTAGTGAGGAGGAGATCTTTCTACTGTTTTGTACGACCCAGTCACGTCCTGTGGCATGTGGGAACTTTCTGCTGAAAGGTCTTAGCAGTATTGCCAGGTCATCAGTAGGTATTATTCATGTGGGAGGTATTGTTACCCAGATTGCTGCTGCTTTAGGTCTATCGCGTAAGTTGTTACATCTCAGGGTTTTTAGTGAATACACCACCATGGACGTTGATTTCTGCCTAGACAGAGGGTTGATAAGGAGAGCCTCTGCAAACCCCAACCAGTTCAGATTGTTGATCGACAACGAGGCTGTTCATTACTTTTTGCTGCCTGATCCGATGATGACCAGTGTTCATGACCCAGCTAATTGGAGATATGCTTTTGAGGGTTATGGAGAGACTATTGAGGAGCCTAGATCGCCTCCTATTGCTGAGTACACCCCTTCACCTCTGTCTCCCAAAATCACTGTATTATCTAATAATTTGTCTTTGCAGCCACCCGATTTATAAACCCAGGTTGTTGAGCTCCGCAGAGAGACTGCCAAGCTCAAACAGGAGGTAGCTGATCTTGCTTTGCAGATTGAGGTATCTGATCTCACTCATGCTACTGAGGCAGACTCTTTATACCAGGAGATCGGAGAGCTTCGTCGCGAGATCGCTGAGCTTCGTGGATCCAGCCAGGCAGAGGAGCCAGCTGATTAATCATATTGCCCTGACTTACTACTCTATTATTTAGTATTCAGTATTTCTGCATTTTCTTTACTTTTTAGCATATCTGGACACATTTCGTATTTTCGCATTTCCTATATTTCCTATGTACTTTGATTTTATATATATATATATATATATATATATATATATATATATATATATATATATATATATATTATGTGTGTTTTTATTTTTCCTTTTATATATATATATCCAATAATAATTTTATTTTTCTTAATATTTGATTTTTATTTCCACAAAAAATTGTGCAAGTCCCGTGTTGAAGAGGAAAACAAATGAGAACACTATCGGGACCCCCAAGACGCAAAAGGTAAGAGAGGCCCATTCCAAAATTCAAAATTTTGGCCCAGGTCCGAAAATGACCTTATGGCGCCCGCCATAGCCTTATGGCGCCCGCCACGGCGTCCTGGTAAATACGGGGGAAAACTTCATCTTCCACCATTTTTGAACCTCTAAACTCCCAAAACCCATTTTTCTCCTCTTCCAAAACTCCATTAAAACCCATAAAAGCTCCCACCTTTATTTAATACCCACTATCCATTAACCCTTTCAAACTTCCATTTGAAATTTCACCAATTAAATTCCATAAAAATATCACCTTTACCAACTTATATTTAAACCCATCTTCACTATCTTCAAATCAATTCAAGGAGCAAGCTATGGAGTTCGAAGGATATATTTTGGTAGAAGGAAAACCCGGGGATAGGCAGAGGAGGGATATTCAAAGGCTTCAAGGTCGAGAAATTCTCTCGACGAGGTACGTGGACGACAACTGTCTCTACACTTTGGGTATTTATCATAGTGTTTATCATTTGCTTGATTTTTTGGGACTGCACTCTATTTTTGAAAACCGAGAACCAACCTTTGAGAAACTGACAGTTGAGTTTCTAAGTTCTTTGATCTACACTGTCCACCCTAACACTGCTAGCACAGTCGGTACTGTCCAATTTAGAATGTTTGGAATAGAATATAAGTACAGTACCGACGAACTAACAAGTCTGTTAGGGATTCCTCTTTGGGAAGGTGCTATTTGTGAGACCCCTTTGGATGACGGATGGTCGGTCGATGCATTTCCTTTTTGGCAGAGATTGTCAAATAATTTAATAACTTCTTTTGAAGGAATTCTCGCATCGACCATCCACAACCCAGCCATCAGAGTTTTTAGATACCTGTTGGCATGTACTATTTTTGGCCGGGATAATCCAAATAAGGTTAATGCTAAAGAGCTTCTGTTTTTACAGGGAAGTCTCACAAATAGAAGAATCAATCCGGTCCCGTTTATGCTTTCTCACATGTCTGTTACTATTAATAAAGCAGGACCGATTGTTTTTGGAGGACTGATTACGTCTATTGCTCGGGCCCTTAACCTGAACAATGAGATAGCCACACTAGAGCCCTTAACTCCTCGCACAATCAACCTAAAATTTATAAAAGATATGAAATTGTGCCGAGCGAGAAGAGAGGGTGGTTTTGTATTGATGATCCATGGTGTAGCTATCCCATCTGTTGCCTTGCCCTGCAGTAGACGTACCGATGTACGTAATGAAAGGAACTGGACCTATGATTTAAATGCTCCACCTGTTCTAGGTCCACTTCCTCCTAATATTCCTGATACGGAGGGACACGACACTGACTAAGAATTTGAGCGGAGAGATCAGTCTCCCATACCTCATGTGTCCCCCCATCATCCTTCACCACCACACACCGCACCCTCTTCCTCTAACCCTTTTTCAGGTTCAGTCCCTGGATCCTATGTCACTGAGGAGATGTGGCGTGACCTTATGGCTAGAGAAGAAAGGCAAGATGACCTTCTCTCTACCATTCAGCAACAACTGACGGATAACATGAGCTTCATGGAAGAATCACGACGGAGGACAGATCGATCCTTCGAGTCCGTTTCTCGCACCTTGCTTGCGATCACAAACGAGAAATCCCGTCAGTAAGACTTCAACCGCCGGCATTACCAGCTTATGGAGGCTACTCAAGGTTCCATTATAGGTAACCTTCAACAGGTCAGAGATGCCCAGGCGGCCTTATCAGCCCGATTGGACCGGAGAGACCAGCATCATAGCAGATCCCGTCGTCCCAGGCATTCCCAGCAGGACGACGAGGGCACCAGTGGTCCACATCAGTAGTTTTACAGGTTACTCTCCTTATCTTATTTCGAAACATTGGGGACAATGTTCAATTTAAGTGTGGGAGGGGATTTTATTGCTTTCTATTTCCATTTTTAGTTAGTTGTTTATTTCTTGTTTTTGTCTATGTCTTTTTTTCTAGAAAATGCATGAGTCTGACGAGTCACCAGTACAATGTATCCCTAGTGCACCCTCATTTTTCCCCATTTCTTTAGCCCTAAAAAAAAAAAAATAATAAAAAAAAAAAAAATTTGCAAAAAGAAAACACTGTTGTTCTACACGTTTTTTGGGCTTTAAGACAGGTTTGGATTAGGATGTGGTGACTTAGGTGAACTTTTTGAAACATTAGTATCGTTTTAGCACCGTAGACTTCACGAATATAGGAATCATTCCAAAACCCCATGTACCATGGCCTTAATTATCATTTCCAAATTTGTCCTAAGTAGTTTATTTCAGCAGTCAGCTCCGGCCTAAGCATTTTCTACGTAGGGGACTGATGAACATAAGTGAATGATCCAGTAAAATAAATAAAGAAAAAGGCAAACTCCGGATAGATGACGCTCACAAGGTCGTTTAAACCAAAAAGTTGAATTGTTGTCAAAAAAAAAAAAAAAAAATTTCACAGATAAGGCCCAATGTTAGTTGGTTCAGAGGTATCTGGCGCTGAACTCGGTAGGGCGGATTACGATCCGATCCCCCACAATTGCATTTGGGTTAAATAAAAGGGTTTACACAGTCTTATGTGCCAGAAACCCTACGTTTTGGATCAGAATCACTAACAGGTCACTCTACTATGAAACATGTACGGATAACGGGCTTAATGTGATTGCGCCAGAATCAAAAGGACCCAAAAAGAGATGAAGAGGTAGGCCTAGTTATTGTGGGATGATACGGTTGATTAATATAAGAATGAAGTTTATGTCCGCCTCTGCGGATAAGTGTCATTACGATACCCTTGGTTCACTTAGTACCTGTCACTGCATCCTGACTTGAACTTAGAAGCCCTTTTTGCCCGAATCACGTGTCAGCACTAGTTTTCTTACTTTGAGCTTTAAATGTTTTGCATTGAGGACAAGCAAAGGTCTAAGTGTGGGAGAATTTGATGACACTGAGTTTCACCGTATTTTTGACTCCGATTTCGCATGCATTCTTAGTCTTTTAATGTCATTTTATTATGTTATTATTATGTTTTTCTTTGTTTTCAGGTTTTTAGTCTAATCGGAGCCCCGAGCGAGAAAAGGAGCCGAAATGAGCTAAAATAGAGAAAATCAGCATTTTGCACTTATGGCATCCACTCTGGCGGCCGCCACAGGGTCTTCCATGACGTGGCCATGTCTCAAACTCCTCCCAACTGTTTTTCCCCACGATCTCCAACTGCCCAAGCAATTTTACACTCATGGGGGGCGCCATGGTGTTGTGGCGGGCGCCACAAGAGCAAAACAAGTTCCCGCCCAAATTCAAATGCTAGGGGCATCCTTGTCTTTTCCACATGTTTCCTTGCCTATAAATAGGACTTTAGATTTTCGTTTTTCTTCATCCAAGCTTAGTTGTTCATAAGCATATATCAGTGTAATAGTGGTAATCGCTTCACATCGAGGTGTTGCTACATTCGAGAGATCGAGTCTGTAAGAGCCTGTGAGATTAAGTCTTGGAGCACTCTGGAAGGAAGTTAATCCTGCCGCCATTTTACTTTCAGTTCGCATTTTATTCAACCACTCGGATTGGAGCAGGTTTTTATTATTTTACCTTTTGTCAACTTTATTTCTTGCACTGTCTTTTAATTTCATTTATTTTCCGCACTGCTTTACTTTCATTTACTTTCCGCACTCGCACTACTTTCATTTACTTTCCGTACTCGCACTTAAATACCTTTTTATGAAAAATCTAAAAATGAACTTTTACTTTACCATGTCTGGCTAATTTTATAAAGGTTAGAATGTGAAGATCATAACTGAACCGATAATCTGTACAATTGTTAGTGGAAACACTTAAAGGTTATTTTAACTTTCAGTATAAGTTTTCCTGTTCTTAAATTCCGTTGGGTAAGATCGAAAGCCGTCCAACGTCTATCTAAACTTAATTGTTTTTAAACTATTTCAAAAACAGCGAAAGCGCTTTGTTTAGTTTATTAGGAGTTTTTAATTTAAAAGGAAAAGAGATTTTAAAACCATTTTCGGACGCGTTAAGAAGTTTAAAGTCTGGTTCGTAAGAACCTCTCTTTTTTTTTAGAAAATCCAGGTTAAAATACTTTTCAACTTGGTCAAGATACTATATTTATTAAAAATAGGTTTACTACTCTAACGCAATGCGCGCCTTTTTATCCGTGACAATAAGAGGGTTTGATTAGGGGGTAAAACTCGGTTCTGAATACGCGAAAGCGACAGTTCCTGTCAAATTAGTTCTTTTCAAAGTAGAAAACATTGCCCGTAAGTAGTTTTATTAGCAAGTACTTGGATTATCAATTGGTTGTGTGAATTGCATTCGAACCTGTCTTTATCAATTAATTTTAATTACTTTATTTACTACCGTGCACTCTTCAAAACTACTATTTTCAATCACCTTAGATACACACCTTAACAATAGATAGCGATAGATTGACACTTGGTCTCTGTGGATACGATAATCTTTTATATTACTCTGACGTGTTCGTACACTTGCGAAAAAAATACGCATCATAGCATACAATTGATGATATGCAAATGACATAAAGGAAATGGCATACACAATGCAAACACCAATCAAATAGAGCACAAGAAGAGATGAGATGAGGAATTAGGTCAAAATGCAAGTAAAAGTGCATAAACACTCATCAAAGGTAAACACAAATCAAAATGACATATAAGTAAACCAAGTATGACCTATAATCCTCTAGAAAAACCACATAATATCACACAAGCAAACAAGACAAGATGGCACAAGTGCCTCATCAAAATCATGCTAGATGGAAGTAGAGTAATATGTACAAAAGTTGCTTCAAATGCAAGGTATCAAACAATTACCAAACCACATGAGAAAAATAATGAACATAAGTTTCAACTAACCTAAGTCAGGGGGCTAAGCATGTATCAAAACTCAAGGCAAAACTCAAAAGGAAACATGATCAAAAGGTATCACAAAGTCATGTTGAGACACATCCAAAGGAAAATCAAATATGCACATCAAACCATAAGATAAAATGACTTTAAAAATAAAATGAAAATGTTTTTAGATGCTTTCAGATATTATTTAATCATAGAAAAAAGAATGGATGCAAAAATGTATGTGAGTTGAGAGAAACAAAATGGGAAAGGCCAAGTATCAACGAAGAGAATCATTTAAAATAAATTAAGAAGAAATTCTGAAAATATAAGCAAAAATTACAAAGATCAAAATTAAAAATTATAGAAAATTATTTTTATGTATCAAGATGACACATGAATTTATTTAGAATTTTTAGATTTGAATTAATATTTTTAATAAAAGGAAATGAGACAATATAAAAAAAAGAATTAAAATGTGAAAGAAATGGAGCAGGGGGTGTGGCGAAAGTAAATTGGCAGTTCAAAAATGGTTTGGGCCCAATATGGGGAGTGTGAAAAACAATTAAGAGTCCAGTCCAAAGGCACGTGTGTGTGTGGTTAAGGTGTATGCTCAGTCACACGTGGATGCAATCACAGCCATAGGATTGAGTCAATGAAATCAATCAAGCAAAGCACTCATGATGAACAAATCAGAAAGCAAACACATGGTAACAATCATACACACTCCCACACACAAGTCATCAGAGTTCAAAATAAGGCACGTGAGATAGAGGTTGGTTCATTAATGCGCTGGGACTTTCTCAAGCGTTGGATCAGATGCATCGCACGACCACGTTTTAAACTGCATACTAAACCCTAATTTCATCTCACCGGCCAGAGAAGGACCTCCGGTCATCTTCTCCGGCGAAGCACCACCACCTGCAATCCTCAGATTCTCCATAAAATCACAAACCATACGCCATTCGAAAGCTGAACTTACGTAGATAACGAATCCACAAGTATTTTTCATAGATCATGCACACACAGCAAGAAACGAACACAAACATTTTGCCCTAAGTTTGGATCTACACCTCTAAGAGGTTTATCAACTAGCCAGAAATGTCACATTGCTTCTAGTAAGCTTCAAACAGCATGAAACAAGCTTAAAATCAATGAATCGAGCAAGAAGAGTTAATAAATGTTGAACCTGAAACTTGAAGAAAACTTGAATCAAAAGAAAACCAGAGGTGTAGTTGTGATCCTGAACTTCAATTGAGCAAAATAAATGCTATGGAGTCTTGAAACTTGAAAAGAATAGAGAGAAATTCACTCTGCAACGAAACTGTGCTTGAGGAGAATGAGCTTGTTCTTGCTTGCTCTTGAACAATGACGAACAAGTGATGATGATGATGATGAAATGTGAAAGCAACTCGTGCAAAGAGAGAGAATGCAGAGAGAATTTTCAGAGAGAAAAAGTGAGAGTGATTTGTGAAATGTGTGAAATGAATCAAAACTTCTCAATTCTGTGAGCAGTGGAACTTATATATGCAAGGTTAAGATGTTAACCAGCGTGGTTGATAGTTGGAAATGTAGTTAACTGAGTTGGTTAAATGAGTTTGAGTTAACTAACTGAGTCAGTTAGTTAGTGTCACGAGTTGGGGTTTGGTTATGGTGATGGTGAGCTCATGGCAGCTATGGTGAGGTTTTAATGATCATTGGTGGTGATGAGGTTGTTTAGTATAGCAGCAAGCTTGTTGGACAAGTTTTATTCCTCTTTGGTGTATGGAGCAACATATGTACATGTGTGTGTAAGAGAGTGTTTGTCCAAATGAAGAAAAGATGACTGGTATGAAGTGTGTATGTGTGTGAATTGATGTGCATCAACAACGACAATGCAAAACACTCTATTCTTGGTGGTATGGTTTCAATGAAGACAAGGATGTTTGATGATGGAATTCTCTAAGCATAGCACATGAAATGGGATGCTCTTTGTGGCTATGGAAAGATGGTACATCACAGAACATTGTTGATGTTTGAATCCAAGTGAAACAATGCCTCTAAAGTAGTAAAAAATGACACTAAAGTCACTTGCTTGTGGCTAAAGTTTTGGCAAGGCAAGCCTGCCTGCGTGCCTAGCTCATGGGCCTATGACATTCAGTGTGAACCCTCCATGTTTGGACCATCATAACTCTTTATCCTTTGATCAAATGAAAAATCTCAAAACATGAAAGTTATAGAGGGGATGGAGATAAACAACTTTCATGCTGGAAAGTTTTCCATTTGAAGCTTCCTTGATAGAGAAAATTAGCTTGACATTTTGCCCACCACCTGTTTGATGAAATTATGGCCTAGAGGCCTGAACTTGCCTTGCCATGACTTGGAATTTGCCTTGATTTTGCCCCACTTTGATTGATCATAACTCTCTCAATTTTGATCCAATGGAAGAGTTCTTTATATGGATTTGAAGCTTGGAATGTGATATTTAATTGGCTCAACTTGGGCCTGAAGTTTGAAGTTTTTATCTTGGAGAAAGAATTCCTTGAGGGGTAGTGCAAAATGGTCCAAAACTTGCCATTTTTGGAAACCCTGAGTTTCTAAAAATGGAAACTTTGTACATTTCTTAATTTTTGATAATTCCTCCATCATTTCTTGATCAAATCTTGTCCAATGAACATATGTAACTTGTATTTCATGAATTTGACCTTAAAAAGTCAGGAGTTGACTTTTTCACTGCATAGTGGACTTTTTCCCCAATTTCTTGATTCTCAAGCAACTGGCCAATTGAACCTCTTATGAAATGAACCAATGGGCAATCTTCCATCCTTAGATACTTGACATCATGTAGAAAATATTGAGATCAAGTTTGAACCAAAATTTCATCAGGAGACTGCTTGAATCCAAAACCCTAATTTGGACTACTTTTGATAAGAGGTGATTAACTGTCCAATTTTCTTGATGGATTCTCTTCTTCCAATGACTATTGGGATCAATTGAGATTATATAATGTAAGAGACCCTTTAGGCTTGTTTAGAGACCCTTGACTCTTGTTCCATGGCTCTGAATGATCAACACTCTGAAAACCACTGATCCCATGCCTTATGCAACATGCAATGCAGTGCTTTATTTTTCTATGACTTGAATGCAATGTGATGCAATGAAAGCACATGCTAAATGATATGAAAAATGAGAGGGTAAATTTTGGGGTATTACAACTGGGCAGCAGCGATATAAGGATATGGATAGTACGGCATGAGAGCCATATGAGCTTGATACTAAGGAGGGGCTTTTGCCATCACAGCATTCATATCGCCTTCTTTCTTCTTCAAATGACTGCTTTGAGGTTTCTTATTGGTTGACTGTTGACCAGCGGTACCGGTAATCCTACCAATTTTCAAATTGTTTTCAATTCTTTCACCAATAGTCACAATATCAGCGAAGTTTGAAGAAGAAATGCCCACCATTTTCTCATAGTACAGCCCTTGCAAGGTTCCCATAAAGATATCAACCAACTTTGTGTCAGAAAGAGCAGGTCGCACACAAGAGGCCATCTCATGCCACCTTTGCGCATATTCCTTGAAAGTTTCAATTGTAGGCTGAGACTGATTCTATAATTGCAATCTGGTAGGATCCAAATCAAGATTATACTTATA
This sequence comes from Lathyrus tuberosus, assembly GCA_022829125.1. Classification (NCBI taxonomy): domain Eukaryota; kingdom Viridiplantae; phylum Streptophyta; class Magnoliopsida; order Fabales; family Fabaceae; genus Lathyrus; species Lathyrus tuberosus. The sequence goes on from JALAZF010000253.1 coordinate 2,548,915, forward strand.
TTGTTTCAAGAAAGCTTCAGACAAGTCTCTCCACGAGCGAATCTTGATACGCTCTAAACTCATATACCAATCCAAAGAAGCTTTAGACAAGCTATCTTGAAAGCAATTCACTAGCAATTCATCGTTGTTAATACAGGATGCCATCTTCCTACAGTACATTATCACGTGACTGCGTGGATAGCTCAACCCTTTATACTTTGGCAGCTCTGGAATCTTGAACTTTTATGGCAGCACAACATTAGAAACCAAACACAAGTCTTTGGCATGCGTGCCAAAAGCAGAATATCCTTCGATAACTCTGATCCTTTAATCTAATATCTTATAGTCAGTAGGCCTGTTATGATCAGCAGGGCTGACAAGAGTCTTTGGATTTGGAAGTTGCGACGCAGCCCGAGCAGGCATCTGAGGAGAAGCAAACTGAGACGGATACACCAACCCAGAATTTACCATCTGACTAGAGTTCTGACCCATCTGAAAACCGTACTGATAACCAGGAGGAGGTGCCACAGCGGCCGAGTATACCCCTGTTTACCGTGAAAATTGGTAAACAACCGCTGGTCTACCAAATCAATGAGAAATTGGGTAACTTGCAGGATCGACCATACAGAATCCTAGGACATGTGCTAAATAATTTAAAATGACATTTGGAAAAAGATGAACATTTCGACAGTATCCATAGTTTAAATAAGGTTTGCTTCGAAAATACTGAATATAAATGTAATGCAGTGAAATAATCGAAAGTGCATTGGAAATAACTTGTGAAAGTAAAAGATAAACTTATGGGCAAAAACTAACTGAATTTTATTGAATGAAAAGTATGGTGTTACATCAAACGTACATTTCTCACACACTCGTTTCTCTACATGCGGGTACTTTAAGTAATTGAGGAATTTGTACAAACTTGAACACACACAAATCCTAACATTAAGACTTGCTATTTATATTAGTCGAAAATACCTACTACTAACGACCTACAAACTAGAGCAAGACAAATGGCATTATGCATGTCTTCGTCTTCTAAACGCGCTCCACGTGTCTTCTTCCAGCAATAGGATAAGAACAAAGTTCCCTCCCTTATTTGAATTCAAATCTTGAATCGAACGTCATCAGTAATGCTTCTGTTGAACAATATTTCCAAATCACTAGAAATATTTCTAAGTCCATAAAATACTTCTTTCATACACAAGGACCCTTTTGACTAGAACTCCATAAAACACTATTCCAGTCGAAGCCTTCCAAGTCTTCTCCAAAACTCTATTTCCTTGATTAATTCTCTTAACCCAATACTAGGCGTCGAAATTAGGAACTAAAAAATTCCCCCCCAGAAATGTCATTTTCGACACCATTTAAGAAAAATGCATTTTTTGATAATGTCGTTTGACGCCTCATTTACTCCTTGGGAGGTTTCGACGTAACTTTTTAGTTCCAACGTTACAAAACTGTTCACCTCTTCTTGAAGAAACTTATAAAACAAGTCGACTTTCAAACTGCTTCTCCTGAAGTTACCAATATTGTCATGGAGTTAGGCATCATGATCGAACAAATTGTTGCTGACCTTAACCGGCTACCCCAAATTTCAAAAGAAATTGAAGAAAAGGCTGGATCTGAGGCAACTGTATGGGATGTTGCTGGAGAGTAGACTAATAAAGTGACGAAGTTGGAGAAGATTAAAGAATAGAACAAGCTCAAGATCAAAAGTCATGATCGTAATATTGCCTCTTGGGAATCCCAGATAAAGGAATTGCAGGACAAAATCTCTGAAGCCAAGAAACGTAAGGCTAATATTTTGGCATTCGATGACTCCGAAATGACTAAGATGCTAGACCTTGGACTATCCTTCCTCGAAAAAGCCTGGAAGTTGGAAGCAGAACTTATGACACTTAGGTCCAACATGTAACACCCTTTTCTACCCCTACAAATGTTACAGCAGAAACAACTCAAATATCAGAGTAAAACATAAAAGTTCCCTCAAAGGGTGCACATTTCTCATTTAAATCAAAATAATACACTTGCCCTGTAAACAAGGGATTTCCTCAAAATAACTCAAAAGCCTTCACACGGCAGCGGAACTCAAAATTCTCAATTAAAAGGTTTTCAACAACCATCGTAATAATCCAAAAAGGTTTTCAACATATAAAACCATATCATCAAATAACAACAAAATAAGGAAAAACATAGTTCACTCAAAGGACCCCAACCCGATGTTACACTATCAGAGTAAGACCCTATAAATCGACCAAAAGCAAATAAACTTTAAGGTCCTCAAAGCATCCACAGCTAAACCTAATCACCTGCACGTTACCCACGTGGAGGCAACATTCAAACAGGCAGGGTGAGTAATCACAATTCATAATAATCATTATAAAAGAAGATATGCATAAAATGGCTTTAACTTCGTAAACGACATCATCAAGGTCATCATCAAGGAAAACATCAGGAAACACCATATCACAAATTCATCAATGCCACATAAAATGCAATTCATAACAAGACTCATGTATGTGGTACCAATCGTCATAGTAGATGGACACTAGGCCATCAACCCACCAAAGATCCTTGTCAATAGGATCGATCCCGCAATCGGAACCGCAGCACGTCATAATTACCTCATATCCGCACAATGGGAATGAAGCGTCGTCACAGAGTATGCATATGAATGTATGATACACAACATCATTAATCATCATCGTAAAAATTGTCATTATGTGCATCATCATTCACCAAAACGTCACGTTAATCATGTTATAATATATTCATCAAAACATCACAAATCATCATCATCAATATCATCAATAACATCATAGTAAATCATCAAAATAGCACACCACCAAAACCTCAGAACATCACAGCATCAAAAACAAATTTCACAAAACAGCAGCAGTTCGCTGCTGAGTCCACAGTGCGAACACATTCGCTGGGACCTTCGCCTTGCGAAGCTCTAGCGAATCCCAGAATCCCAACAAAGCCCCCATTCTGCCTCTCTTCACCACTTTATTCGCTTTGCGAAGCCCTTCGCTGGGACATTCGTTGTGTGAACCCACGACGTCACTTCTCAGAAATCAACCTAGAATCATCACATTTATCGCGCATTCGATGTGCTACTCGCTTTGCGAGTCCAGGCGAACATTCGCCTTGCGAGTGTTTCGTTCGCTTTGCAAACTAGCGATTGCAGGGAATCGCTGCTACGTATCAGTAGCATACCAGCCCCCCATTACATTACGAATTCAACCTCAGTTCGCCCAAAAACATCCCTACAACATTCCTAAGGCATTACAACCATTAAGGACACAAAGCCTACAACTATTAGGTCGATTAATTTCACTATTCCAACTCGAAATCACCTAAACCTTCACAAACTCTCAAACTTCATATAAACTCCATAGATCCTTCCCATAAGGTTAAAACTACAACAACGACGGGGAAATCAGCCCCAAGGTCTACTTTAGCGGTTCAATTCCACGTTATTGATCGATTCACAAAAATACCCTTAAAATCATCAGTTTACCTCAAAACCCATAAACCCTCAAAAACCCCAAAATCCACTTTAATCAATCTTATCCTATAATGAAAACAATGAAAGGCAATTACTCCCTATACCTTAGATTGTCGATTGGATGAGTTCTCTTTTGAGCCTTTGGGAACCTTCACGAAAATCCTCGCCTTTTCCCTTTTTCCTTAGAGCTCTGCACTTTCTCCTTATTTTCACGATCTCTACAAATGAATCCTAATTCTCCTCAATTCCTCCTTTTTGGTTAATTTAACTCTTGGGCCTCAAATATGGGCTTTCTCCATAATACCCTTACTAATACTCCTAAAATGTCCATCTTACCCTTAATTCTTCTAATATTATTGTAAATTAATAATAATACTAATATATTCATATTATATACTATTATTTAATTAAAATAACCAAAACTCCACAAAACACCGACATCGACACGGACCACCAAAATTCACGGAAAATTCACAAATATTATATTTAAATAAATTAAATAAATATTTCTCATAAATTTGGGGTGTTACACGACACGTCTTTATACGAAAAACGCCTCGAGCTTCAAAGGTCAAAATATCTCCAGATGAAAGCCACCCTTCGATTTTAGCTCTGATTGACTTTGATTTTTAAATACAATGATTATTAGCCCTTCGAGGCCTTTTGTTATAATGAATTGAGAATTATTTTATTTACCGTGTTGGCTTCAACCATTTTTTATGTGATTATTCTTTAGCTATTTTTATTTCTTGAAGTGCAGGCTTGTACTTTTCAAATACTCCCTGTTTACTCTCAAGATTCTTTTATCTTCATCTAACTCTTCGATCTCATAAGCACCATTCAAAAAGACTTGTGTGATTTGAAAAGGGCCTTCCCATTTAGGGTACCATTTCCCCAAGGCTCTATCTTTTCAATCCATAGGCAGAATTACTTTCTAAACTAACTCTTTAGGCGAAAACATCTTAACTTTGACTTTCTTATTATAAGACTTTTCTATTCTCTTCTTCTGTCTTTTCAATAACTCTAAAGCATTGAGTCTTTCCACATTCAAGTCAACTAATTCATCTAACATCATGTTCCTATATGAATCAGATGGGATCTCATGACGCCTCTGAATTCTTGTCGACTGAAGGTAGATCTCAACTGGTAACACCGCATCATGTCCAAAGGTCAATCGAAAAGGCGTGGACTTAGTAGCTTCTTTAGTGGAGGTTCGACATTCCCAGAGAACCTGATCTAAAGTCTTGTGCCAATTTCTAGGCTTCTTTCCCACATGTTTCTTAATTAAACTAATCACCACTTTGTTTGCTTCTTCGACCTGACCATTTGCCTGAGCATAATAAGGTGTGGGAGTTAATAATTTAAAACCCATTTCCTTAGCAAATTCTTGCATCTTTCGACCAGCGAATATTGATCCTTGATCTGTTGTAATGGTTTCTAGGATTCCAAACCTATAGATAATGTGTTTTTTAATGAACTCGATTACGTCTTCTTGGCCAACATTTGGCAATGGTATAGCCTCGATCCATTTTGTAAATTAGTCAATGCCTACCAAAATGTACCTTTGATTTTTAGATGACGCTGGTTGAATTTCCCCAACCAAATCCAAATTCCAACCTCTAAAGGGCCATGGCTTGACTATGGAGTGTAATTCACTTTCAGGGACATGTTGTATGCCTGCGTGCACTTGGCACTCTAGGCAACCCTTAGCGAATTCGATACAATTTTTCAACATAAGCCATTTCATCTTATGACCTACTTGATTAGCCCTACACACCCCACTATGGATAGTCAAAAGAGCTAGATATGCCTCTGACTCACTAAGGAATTTAAGTAAAACTCCCTTAGGAGTCTTTTTAAATAATTCATTACCCTAAAGAATGTAACTTAAAGCTCGATACCTGATTTTTCGCTCTGTGGACGCCGTTGGGTTTTGCAGATACTCCACTATTGGTTTTCTCCACACTTCGTCCGTCAAACTATCTATTGCTAAGATTTCGAAGTTCACTTTATCAGCCTACCCGAGCTTTGTTGTTTCCAAATCTGATGGGGACAATCTGGCTAACACAACTCTTCCTGTGACTTCAATGTCATCTTGTAATTTTTCTTTCAAAATTTTGTACCCAGAAGCAATTTGAGCCAAGTCTTTAACCACTTGATTCTCCAGTCGAGGTATGTGTCGAATGCTCACCACTTCGAACCTTTTCAGTAATCGGTTGGCTATTACAAAGTACATAATGATATTTTCTTTAACACACTTATACTCCTGTGTGATTTGTTTTATGACTAACTCTGAGTCTCCTATTATTTCGACTCGAGTTGCCCCCAATTCCAACAATATCTAAACTCCGACTATTAAAGCCTCATATTCAGCCTCATTATTCGAACAAATACCTTTGACTTTATACTTGAATTTTGTTGGAATTTTATTAGGAGAAATAATCAAGACTCCTACGCATGTACCATCTTTATGACTAGAACCGTCGAAATACAATTTCTAAGGTTCGAGCTCAAAATAGTTTAACGTATTTTCGTTTATAGATTGGTCAACGATAAAGTCTGCTACCACTTGTCCCTTAACAACCTTCAAAGGCATATAAATTAGGGAATATTCAGTTAAAGCTAATGCCCATTTACCAATTCGACTATGTAAAATTGGTTTAGACAACATATGTTTAATGATATCAAAATGAGATGAAACATAAACATCAACAGGTTTTATATAATGCTTCGACTTTGTAAAAGGAAAATACAAGCATAAACACAATTTTTCAACTATGCTATACCTAGTTTCTGCATCATTCAAAACCCTACTAAGGTAGTAAATGGCTCTTTGGACACCATTTTCATCCTCTTGAGCCAACATGCTCCCTAAAGTTTTGTCTGACGCAGATATGTACAATCTCATACTCCTATTTCTACAAGGTGGTGTTAGAATCGGAGGGTGACTCAAGTACTCCTTGATTTTGTCGAAAGTTTCTTGCTGAGCTTGCCCCCAATTGAATCCTTCCTTGTTGAGTCGAAGCAGAGGTAAGAAGGCTTGAGTTTTTCCACAAAGATTCGAGATGAATCTCCTTAAGGAATTGATCTTTCCCAACAGTGACTGTAATTTCTTCTTTGTTGATGGCGCTTTCGCCTCCATAATGGCCTTGGTCTTATTCTGGTTTATTTCGATTCCCTTTTTGTGGACCACAAAGCCTAAGAAATCCCCCGCCTACACACAAAAAGCACATTTAAGAGGGTTCATTTTTAGACCATGTATCCTCATCCTTTCAAAAGATTGTCGAAGATGATCAATGTGATTCTTCCCTGAAATGGACTTACCAATAATATCATCAATATAAATTTTCATAAAAGTCTCTATATAATCATGGAAGATCGAATTCATCGCTCTTTGGTATGTTGCCTCAACATTCTTTAGACCAAAAAGCATGACTACCCACTCATAGGTGCCTAGGGCCCCAGAGCATCGAAATGCCATCTTTGGGACATCCTCTTCAGCGATGAATATTTGATTATACCCAGAATACCCGTCGAGCATACTAAGATATTCATGGCTTGCGGCAGAATCGACTAGCATTTCTGCCACAGGCATTGAGTATTCGTCCTTTGGGGTTGCAGCGTTTAAATCTTTAAAGTCTATGCAAACCCTCAAAGTTCCATTCTTTTTAATAACAGAAACAATATTTGCTAACCATTCGACATACCTGGATGTTCTAATGAATTGCAACGAAGAAGCCTTTCGACCTCCTCCTTGACCTTCGAGAGAATTGTCGGTGCAAACCGCCTTGGATTCTACTTGATTGGCTTCTTCCCAGGCTTAATTGGCAGCTTCAATTCGACCAGATCTCTGCTTAAGCCAAGCATTTTGTCGTAATCCCTTGCAAAGCAGTCTTTGAACTCATTTAACAATTAGATCACTTCGACCTTGAGTTGTGGGCTTATATTGGCACTGATGTACGTCGGCCTTTTCGTTGCCCCCTCTCATAGGTTGATTTCTTCCAGCGGATCTTGCACTAGCATTTTAATGTTGGCTGCCAACGGATCCTTCTCGAAATCCAAAGGCTCATCATCGTAGATGGCATCGAGCCTCTGGCCTTGTACTTCATCCTGAACCTTATCAGGTGGTTCTGGATCGAAGTCCTTACAGGACCTTCTTGGTGTAATCTTTTGTTGGCTTCGACAACCATATGTTTCACTTCAGTCTCCAAGGCCATTTGTAGTTTGTTTTCGGCTATATAAGCCGAAATCCTTTTAAGTGCTTCGAACTCAGACATCATTATCGAATTCGCTTCCCCATCCCGTAGGGTCGACTCCAGACGTCCCTTCATATGCAAGGTCATCTTCTCCCACAACCTCACGATCCCATTGAAATCCATTCGTGGGATGCAAGTACAACGAACAATATGCGTTGTCATCCGGAGTAAATGCAAAGTTGGCCGGGTTGCATGAAGCAATGTTAGCCAGGTGCTTTTCGAAATGGTACATGTTGTCATGATTGATTGCAGCCTTGAAATAACCTTGGTCTACTTAAATGTTTTCCACGATGTCGTCTGGGCGCCATATAGTAATCCTCTGATGCATGGATGAAGGTACAGCCCCAATCCCATGTATTCATTCACAACGAAGTAACAAGTTATAATTGGCTTTCGTTTCGACAACCATAAACATGGTCGGTCTTGTAACGGTACCTATGGTCAAATCGACCTGAATCACCCCCAAAGTAGTACCCACTTTTCCTTCATAGTTGGATAATACCATATTATGGGGCTTGGTATCGGTTTGAACTTCCCGATTTTCCTCAGCATGAAGTGTGGCATTAGGTTCACCGTTGCACCACAATCCACTAAGATTTTGTTGACAAGAATGTCTTCGACCTTTCCTGTAATGAATAGAGGCTACAAATGACTCTTCATTGCCTCATCTGGGAGTTAGAAGAACGTGTTCTATTCCTTGACACAGCCATTATTCATCACATAATAGAACACAGGTTTATGTGCAGCCATTTCGATTTCAGTATTATCATTTGTCTCTTCGACCTCAGTTATTTGGTCGAATTCTCTGGGAAGCACTGATACCATATTTACTATGATATCCAAAGACTGCTCTGAACCTGAGTTGAAATTATCAGTAAGCATCTCATCCTCAGCAACTACTCGATCATGCTTTTCTTTGGCCTCTTCTTCCTGTGTGGCAAATAACTTTCTTCCCACCGGCATCTTTTCGATAGGCTTTGGCTCCTCCCTGTCAGTCTTTTCAGTCGATACATTGGTACTTGACTCTGCCTTTCCCCCAGCCTCTCTCTGAGCCTTTCTTCTTCTCTGTTCCCTTCTCCATTGTGATTTGGACATGGGATTCTTTCCTTTATTATTTTCTGAGATGTAGGCTGATTGCTTTGAAGTCTGGAATTCTCTGCGGTATGCCATTGATGAGCCCATATCTACGTCAAAGCTTTTCCATTTCTGCTGGCTTTTTCCCTTGTTTTCGTTTGGTATTGTCCACTTTCCATTAGAGAGCTCTGCAAACGGCTTGAAAGTGGTGGGTCTTGCACTTGGGACTATTGGCTTAGCCTGTTCCTGCTTCAAAGAAGATCTTCTCAGGTCGAAGCCTCGTTAACCATGAAGGGATCTCTCTTCACGTCATTCTTTGGCTTTCCTGACTCCTTCAAGATTTTGGGCTGCTTTTTTATCAAACACAACACTGCATCGAGAACACAACATCACATCTGATTTTTTGCTCAGGCACCTATGGAGGAAATCCATCAGTGTCTCCTCTTGCTTTAGATAGGCTATTTTGTTATGCTCCTCTTGTCGACGCTCCTCGTCGAATTTCATGGGGGTTTCTTGTGAGATTTCCACCATGTTTATATCCATGTTGACATCGTCAGTGATGTCCAACTTGTGTAACTTCATTTGAAGGCCTTTAGCAACCTTGTCCATTCGTATGAAACCATCAACAGTTTCTTTTGTTATCGTCATTAAATTTGAATCCACAACGATTCCTCCATTAGAGTCTTCAGTGATTCCCAAATCGAAACCATCAGTAGTTTCTTTGGCGAAGCCTTGAGCAGCCTCACCGGCAAAATTCTTCATAAACTCCTGGTCGAGATCCTCAGTAATCCAGACCGTAACAACTCCATTGTTGAAGTCCTCAACGACTTCGACCATGTTCACAGTGTTGTCGAGATCTTCAGTGACCTCAATCATGTTGACTTCAGTTGGCTCTGTGTAATGAGCATCAAGCACTTGCAAAGGATCAGAGTTAATCTTTATCTGATTCTTCGACTTCTCTCCAAATTTTAGTCTTCCTTCTTGGATAGCATTTTGAACAAGATCCCTGAAAAGAAAACATTGAGAAGTTTTATGGCCCAAGAAATTATGATACTTACAAAAACCTCTCTTTTTCCTTTGTTCTAAAGGAGGAATTTTAGCACCAGGAGGCACTATCATTTGACCATCCTTAACTAACAAATCCAAAATTTTGTCACACTTGGTAACGTCGAAAGTGTAAGTTTTCTTAGGAAGTTTATTGCTTTTTTTGGTTCGACATGGTTCTTTCCGTTCAAAGGGGCTAAGACCTTACATGAGTAAGGTGGGCCTTGTTTCAATTCAGCAAGGTCAATCTCGCCCTCTTCGAAACTCACTGGCTCATTGTAAGGTTTTTTGTCCTCTTTATTGAATTTGACGTAGGCTATTCTTTTATTCTTATTTACCCTAGCCTTCTCTTCTTTAAGGCGTTCTAGTTTTTGAACCCTATCAGCCAACTAGGCCATGTCCCTCAAGTATTGGGTATCTAGTTTCTGCCTAATGGAATAATCCAGGCCTCCAGAGGCCATTTCGACCAACTCATGTTCTGGCACTTGTGTAAAACATAGAGCTTTGAGCAGTCGGAATCTGTTCAAATAGTCATCTATTGGCTCAGTAAATTTCTGCTTTATACTAGCCAATTCCTTTAGACTGATCTTAGTTTATCCCATATAGAACTGCTCATGAAATAAATGTTCCAATTGGGTCCAATTATGGATCGAATTTGGCGGCAAGGTTGTGAACCATGTGAAGGCATTCTTTGTAAGAGAACTTGGGAAATATTTTACCCTAAGGTTCTCATTATTTGAAATCTCTCCGGCTTCTATCAAATACCTAGCCACATGTTCGACAGTGGACTCAGTGGTATCCCTAGAAAACTTAGTGAATTTAGGAACTTTCGTTCTAGGGGGTAAATCTGACAGAAGGATATATTCTGACAATGGTGATATATAATTTGGCCTTCGAAGACCAAAGTTTACTTCATTCCATGCCATAATCCTTTCGACCATGGCTGCCAAATTATTATCTGCTACCACGTCGTTACGTCGAATTTGTTGTACGACATTGTCAGCATTCTAGTTTCTATTTACCAAAACTACCCTTAGTTCCTCTCCTGCAGGAATTTGTGGTTGATTCCTAGAGGGTTCGAACCCTCTAGGTCATTCGATTATTCCCTGGTTTGCTAAATTCTCCTGGGGTATATTTACTGGGTTTTATTGGACTTGGTTAATAGTAGGGTCCTCTTCAAAAACTACCCATTGGTTTTTTATCATATACTCCCTTGGTGGGTGTCGAGGAGGGTTTGGTATACCAAAGAAATCCGCAAGGCGCGTTATTTGTGTTGCCATTTGCTGATTAGTTTGGGTAGTATTTTGAATGAAAGGCTGAAAAGTTTCTCCCATAGTTTGTGACATCATTTGGACCATTTGATGGTTACTCTCGTCCATTTGTTGCCTCAAATATGCTGCAGAACTATTTGTCAAGTTTGGCATTTGGGTTGAATATCCCATTCCTAAAGATTGGCTATTTCGATCCATATTAACCCCAGATCCTGACCCTTGTAACATCGATGTTACTATGGGTTCCCAAAATGCTGAATGGGCATTTTGTAAGTTTACCATCATCGAAGTTAGTATCCAAAAAGGCGGATCTTGACTAGGTAAAGACATCGAAAATCCAGGGGGTTGAAATGGTTGGAAACTAGAATTTCCGACCGATGGGGGAGTCCTCGGCAGTCCCCTTGATCCGACATAATTTAGAATGGGTTGAGTATGGGAAATCGAATGCGTATGGATCGAACTCGCCATAGATGGTATTGTTTCAGAAACCAGCGCTGAAACCGTTGGTCCCCCAGTCGAAGATCCTGGGGGTGGTTCTACATTAATACTGGGCGTTATTTGAGGATTTGAACTATTTGGCGGAGGGTTCGAATTATTTGGATGGTTTGCACTCACCATTTTCCTCGTGTATCTTCTCCTTGGTCTATCTTCGTTAGTGGTGGCTACTTTACCACTTCTTAATAACATGCAACGAAGTTTTTGAAAGAGAAAAGACAATTAAATGCAGAACTATTAATTTTCAGAAATGCATAAAATTTGTTTTCAAAATTTACTTAGCACTGTCCCACTGGGAGTGCCAATTTGTTTACCATGAAAATTGGTAAACAACTGCTGGTCTACCAAATCAATGAGAAATTGGGTAAATTGCAGGATCAGCCATACAGAATCCTAGGACATGTGCTAAATAATTTGAAATGACATTTGGAAAAAGATGAACACTTCGACAGTATCCATAGTTTAAATAAAGTTTGCTTCGAAAATACTGAATATAAATGTAATGCAGTGAAATAATCGAAAGCGTTGGAAATAACTTGCAAAAGTAAAAGTTAAACTTCTGGGCAAAAACTACCTGAATTGTATTGAATGAAAAGTATGGTGTTACGTTAAACGTACATTTCTCACACACTCGTTTCTCTACACCTGGGTACTTTGAGTAATTGAGGAATTTGTACAAACTTGAACATACACAAATCCTAACATTAAGACTTACTATTTATATTAGTAAAAAATAACTACTACTAACGGCCTACAAACTAGAGCTAGACAAATGGAATTCTGCATGTCTTCGTCTTCTAAACGCGCTCCACGTGTCTTCTGCCAGCAATAGGATAAGAACAAAGTTCCCTCCCTTATTTGAATTCAAATCTTGAATCGAACATCATTAGTAATGCTTCTGTCGAACAATATTTCCAAATAACTAGAAATATTTCTAAGTCCATAAAATACTTATTTCTTACACAAGGACCCTTTCGACTAGAACTCCAGAAAAAACTATTCCAGTCGAAGCCTTGCAAGTCTTCTCCAAAATTCTTTTTCCTTGATTAATTCTCTTAACCCAATACTAGACATCGAAATTAGGAACTAACAGTCCCAGGGTGAGGCATTCCAGAATGAACATTCTGAATAGCAATTTGAGCAGATTGAGACAAAACCGGTACATGAATCAGAAGACCTCTATACACATGTTAATCCTCCTCAGAAGCCTCAACATCAGTAGATCCAAGAGTCTGGCGAGTCTGTGCTTGAGGAATCTCATGATCATCATTATTCGCCACATGAGGCGGAATCAGAGTAGGTATGCCCCATGGGTAAGCAACAGAATTCCCAATGGGCATGGGTGCAACAAACGGTTGATATGGCACAAAGGCACTACCACCAGCAATCTGAGGAGTGAAATTCAGGGCATTCTCCATGGAAAGGAAACAGGCATACGATTCAGACTAGGATGAGAGCTTGGTAAGTTGACAATAGGTTGAATCACAGTCTCAACTAGCGGTTCAACAACAGCAGGAGAAGAAGTAACAACAGAAGGAGAAATCACCACAGGAGTGACAACAGTTGCATCAATAGAGGTGGCAACAGCAGAATTAGTGGCAGCGGCGGCATCCTTCTGAGCGCGAAGGAACTCTGTGATAACATCCATGTTAGTCTGGAACTGATCCATCCGACCTTGAAACTGAGCCAAGGTTTCCTTGTAGCCAGCATTCTCTTCTTCGAAATTAGCCATGATCTTAGATTTGCTTGAGCGAGTGAAATAGCGATGTCGAGTCATCTTCTTGCTATAAGTCGGAGACGGATAATGTAAGCATTTTGTTTTTCTAGATGAGGGACGTGCATATGTATGCATGAATGAATGCAGTGCATGCAAAAACAAAGTTTTAAATTCTAGGTATTCGTAAGCTTATCTTTGTTAACAATAATCATAAAGCGTACAAGTAAAGGTGCAAAGATAAAACTGGCGAGAAAAACCTCATTCATTCAATAAAGGGAAAGAAGTACAATTCAAATATCTGCCTTTTGGGCTACAACAAGATCAGCCTGGACGTATCAAAAACCACCCTACAAACAAATAAGAAATGGAAAACAGCCTAAGGAGTCTTGTGCGGTAGAACATCAGCATATGCATCCCTCAATAACCCTGGTAAGTCTTTAAGTGCGTGCTCGACAAATTTGGCTAGACAACCGTGGCTCTCACTCCAATACTTCGCATTCTTTATGAGGTTACGCAGTAAAGAGTGATTAGGTCCCTGAAGAAGATCCTATAGAAAGACCTCTTTCTGATCCAGGAGGACTTGCAGATGGTGGCTCTGGCGCTCCCACTGAGTATTCTCCAAGTTGAGCTGGCTGATCTCCTCTTGATTCTGGTGTGCTTGATCTTGCAACTTCTAAATCTCTTCAAAGGCTTTGTCGAGCTTGGCTTGACACTGAGAAAAGTGCTTTACCAACTGATCAACACGCTCTTGTTCACTTTGCAGCTTTGTCTTGTACTCTGATAACTTTCCTCGAAGTTTTCCAAGTTGCTTCTTGTAACTCAATTCATCTTTGTAGGCTTGATATTAAGTGTCGGCGAGTTGTCTCTTCTTTGAGGTAAGTCCATCGTAATTACTCTTCAGAGCATCACCCACTTTCCTCCATTTATTCTGTTCAACTTCCACATCTTTAAGCATGTGCTCTCTCTTTTGATGGAGCTCAACTTGTAAGCTTTCCTTCTTGGATGTGACTCTATCAAGGTTGACACGAAGATCAGTATTCTTCTTCTTCAACATCTCAATAGTCTGCTTGAGTTGGTCGACTTCAGATGGAGGAACAATGACAAGTTCAGGAAGCTTGTCATTCATGGAAGGCTCGGAAGGAAATGGTAGCAAGATCTCCTTGACTCGTTTTTTAACCCATTGTGTGTAGGCTTCTTTTTCTATGCAATTCTTCTTACCTAATTCGGATCTTTCTTCACGGTGAATCTGTGCCCAGGCAGCATTAAACCTCTTCAGTAATCCCATGTCATCAACCCCTTTATCAAAGATGAACTCTTCCACTACCTCAGGATATGGCTTTGCAAGCATAGGATACCCCAATTGACAGAAGGCAAGTCTTGGATTGTAGTTAATTCCATCCTTTGTATCCAAGAGAGGTACATTGGAGAATTTACCACAATGAAGAATGACTCTAGTATCGTCGTAGACTTGAGAATGCCAAGAGATGTCATCAGCAGTAAGAGAGACATGATCCTTTGAGACCATTTGAGATTTCCCTTATTCTCAATGAAGAGACCCTATTGTGGAAGGTGAGACATGAACCAACGGTACAGCAAAGGAGCACAACAGACAATAGTTCTTTTCTTCTTTTTATTCCTCGAATGAATAGAATAATAGGTATCAGCAAGAAGTGTAGGAACATGGTTCTTGGACAAGAAGATACTGATGGCAGCTTGATCCACGAAATCCTCCATGTTCAGAAATAAAATAATCCCATATATCAGCAAAGCAAGCACATCGTTGAAAGCCTTCCAGCTTCCAGCTTCAGTAAAAGAGATGACATTATCTACCAGAAACTTTGAAGCAAACCCTCGAATACCACTTCCTTTAGTCTTGAGATTAGCTTCCACATCCTTCTTACTAATGGACAGAGCTTTTGCAATAAGGGGAGGCTTCTGACAACTGTTGGTATAGACAAAGGGAACCTGATCCTTGATCTCAACCCCTAAAATATGAGAGTACTCCTCAAGTGTAGGTGCTAACTGATAATCCTGAAATGTGAAGCACCTAAGTGGCGGGTCGTAGAATTGAACAAGTGTATGAATGACAATGATGTTGACTTTAGTGTTGAGAATGGCCAAAGGTTTCCATAATCATCCTTGAAAATACCTCTGTTATCTTCAAGCAAACGGGATGCCAAACCTCTCAAAGTCTTCAGCTTAGGCTCCACAAAATTGTAGCTAAAGATACTTCTGCAACTAGAACTCATCTTCTATGATTATGTCAACAAAGAAATAAGCCTTCGAATAACCTGGAAATGCACATGCAAAAATTAATTGACATGATGAAATGATATGCAACACAAGAATCAAGAAGTCAGTGCAGTCTGAATAATCAAATCTGAACAATCTGGATATCTGTATATATAATTCTGTGTCGGTGTAAAAATCTAACGTGCGTGAGAGAACAAAGGTAAGAAGAGTCTTGGTTTCCTGCAAAAACCCAATATCCCCTCACAGGTGTGATCTAGACTCACAAAGGTGGTCCCTAAAAGGTGTCCTAGAGTTATGGAATCAAGTGAAAATACCCAGCCGTAGTGAATTCTTGCAGGACGAATGTATTCTCAAGCGAAACATAGTCTGGGTGTTGTTCTCATGACAACCCAATGCGCAAAATGCAGGCGTCACGACTATCCACGTTCTATCATATGTGTATGCTCAAGCCTGTGTAGTGGACTTATCTCTCAAGTAATATCTACCCATCCCAACAACAACAGAAAATATAGCAGATATCCAGAATATACAGCATATGAATATTTAACGCAGTAAATGAATGCAGTAAATAACATAAAGATAAAACAAGTAAAGCATAAAGATAAACACCCAAACAAACAAGAAAGCAAACAAAACTAGGCGAGACCCCAACTTGCAAGAGCAAGGACTCCCCAGCAGAGTCGCCAGCTGGAGCTAGCGGGATTATACCTGAGTGAATTGCACACTCAAGGATACAATAAAGTCGCCACCGAATTTTATTTAGTCCCAAAGGACAGGGAAAATATCGATAAAACCCAAGGGGAAGAGAAACAGGTAAGGGGGTCAGTTATGCAAGAGGAAGGTACTAGCACCCCACACATCCTTCGTACTCGACGAGAACCGTTTTGCTTACTTCTAGGCTTGGGTGGGTTATCTATCTAAAGGTTACTAGATAAAGAGGAAAGGGAAAAGGAAAAATAAAAAGAAAGTACTCGCAGAGGATTGGGGCCCTCGTGCCTACATATCCTCATAGTGCAATGAGGAATTCATAGCTCCGTAGTTCATGGAACCAGGGAAGAGGAAGAAGAAGGTGGCTCACCAAGATTTCGCAATCTCGTGCCTACGTATCCTCACAGTGCAATGAGGAATTCAGAGCCTACGTAGTTCGAAGAACAAAGACAGAGAAAGAAAAGGAAATGGCCTTAAAACCAAGAGCGAAGGGAGGTAACAAGACTCTACTAGGGAACGCAAAAGAATAGTGTCAAAATTGAGACAGAAAGATAAAGGAATGTTGGCGACTCCCCTGAGGAGAAAACAAAGGAATGGTGTCAAAACTAAGAGAAAAAAAAGCAAAGGAATTGATTTAAGATAGAGCAAGATTCACCGGGGATTCGATATATTAACTGACAGGCAGTGGTTAACCAAAGAAAAACAAGAGTATAACTCTATGGGAGAAAAGGGGTTGGTGTCAATAGACGGACTGTGATGAACCAGAAAGAGAGTAATGAACCAAGAGATGGTGTTTGACTCTCTGGAGACTCGGTGTATTAACTGATAAACAGCGGTTAACCGATAGAACAGGTGTGGAACCAAGCGAAGGTTATGACCTAAAGGACGGGTGTGGAACCAAGCGAAGGTTGTGACCCAAAGGACGGGTGTGGAACCAAGCGAAGGTTATGACCCAAGGACGGGTGTGGAACCAAGCGAAGGTTGTGACCCAAGAGAGTTTGGTACACTAACTGAAAAAGCAGTACATGGCCAAAGAAAAGGTTATTTGAACCAAAAGAAGGTTACTAACCCAAAGGTGTGAGTGTTTGAACCAAAAGAAGTTACTAACTCACAGGGGTATTGGTTTTAACCGAAGGATTGTGATTAACCAAGAAGAAATGAGTGATTAACTAAGAGAAGGTGATTAACTCGAAAGGAACTCAGTATGTTAACAGATAGACTGTGGTTAACTGAAGAGAAGGAGCAAATTGGTGTTTTAACTGACATGAATTGATTATCCAACGAAAAATGGAGAGAGAACCAAGAAAAGGTTGCAAACTCCGCTAGAGATTCGGTATTTAACAGACATACTGTGTTTAACTGAAAGAAAGGGTTGTGACTTCGTTGGGGAATGCGAGAATTTGGTAATTAACAGACAGTCCATGATCAACCAAAGGAAGAATGATTAGAACTTCTCTAGGGAATGAACGGACAGTGATTAACCAAAAGAAAAAAAAGTGTTAAACCAAAAGCGGGTTCTAACCCAAGAGACAATGATTATGGTGTGAGTGATCAAGGACTGATTCGGCTGGGAATTGGGAAACACTACAGTCTGGAGATAGAGACGATTATTCCAAGCACAGGGTCATTCGTCCCCTACCCAAAATAATTAGAATGAGTGTAGAAAATATCCACTCTCATCCCTTCTTTAGCACTCAGAGTATGGTGCAGAAATTGAAATCGACAGAGTAACTGCGCCAGCTTGTACAGTGCTCCAACACGTTGTGCGGACCCCCGACTCAGCAGGGGATTAAGAGAACAAAGCTCTAAAAGAGATCCTTAGGAGGCAAGAGATTGAATAATCAAGACAAGGTTTCGATCAATCGATCAAAGGGAAAGAATAAGCCAACAATCTTCCAAACGAGTCCAAAGATCGTCAAAGCAAGTGTGTGGAGTAATGATTATACAAAGTTAAATTTGTTCAATAAAGAACAAACTTAATGCAACCAAAAATGAAATTGCAAAGGAATAACAAGCATCAATTAGCATGTATCACAAATCATGTAAACTAAAGTATGCCAAAAGCAACATGACCATACAATGTCAAAAATTCAAACAATTCCATAATTGATAAATCGTGCATCAAGGTTTGTATTCGTGCTTCAAATAGAGGTTAAACAGCTCTTAAAACATCCACAAATATTAAGCATATCAAGCCATGGAAGTTAAATGAGGAAGGAAAACCAAACAAGCATGAAAAAGCACAAAAAACACATTTTGGTTCAGTGTTAATCGGTTAACCATTTGCTAGGCAAAAATGGTTAATCGATTAACCCTTGAAAAAAAGCAGAAAATTGCTAAAATAGAGGTGTTAATCAATTAACCATTTTTGCCTGGCAAATGGTTTATCGATTAACACTGGGACAGTGGAAAAAAAATAGTTTTCAAAAGCACTTTCAGCAATTAATCACTTATCCAATCATCCACTTGTTATGTCATGCATTTATACACGAAAATTACATCAAGTAGAAGTGATTAATCATCAATTAAAAGCATCAAACATCAAGATCGACAATCAAACAATCTCATGATTAATTAACATCGAAAAGCCATCGGAACTACATTGTGAACATGCAAAAGTGATCGAAAATAGTAAATCGAGCAAGAATTACCGACCTACAAGGCGGAGGATTACGTTGGTAATTGTTTTAAGTGAAACATAATGAGAATAAGCCAAGAAAACCAGAGAATTCCGAGCTTGGGATCAAATCGTAGCGGAACCGATAAGAACGCGAAAAATGCTCCGAATACGAATTTGCACCGAAACAATTGAAACGGTCACTTGAATTGAAGTAGAAGCCACTGTAAATCTAGAAATCCAAGTCGAAATGTAGTGGAAAGGAGGTTTATCTCAAGAGAATAACAATTTCGATGTGAATATTGTTACACCCTAATGGTGGAAATTGAGCTTTTGTGTGTGGTTTGGGAAGAAGATAAATATGAATGTGAAGAAATTGCAGAAAAATCAGAGAATTGAGAGAAATAAGAGAGTGATCAAGTGAAAATAATGAGAATGGTTGAACCCCCTTCACAAATATGAAGGTTTCTTTATATAGAGTGGAGGTTTGGAGTGGGCTAGGTTTGGAGTTTGCTTTGGAGCTTGCTTTGAAGCTAGCTTTAGAGTTAGTTACATCTAACTCACTGAGTCGGAAGTTGACTCAGTTAGTTATTTGTTAACTCAGTGGAGAGATCCTAATGCAAGTCCAAAATCCAACGGTTCACATACTTGTAAATGAAGTTACACGGTGGTCTTGATTGAAAAATATGTATTGTAATAAATGGAAGTGGATTCATGAAGTGCCTTAAACTGTCTAGAACATTCCACATGATGCTAAAACCAAGTAAACCCCAAAGAAGTAGAGGAAAAGTTATTGTCATGAAAAGTGCAGAAATCTGCCAAAATACAAGGGTTGATCGGTTAACCATTTTGGCCTAGCAAATGGTTAATCGATTAACATAGCCAGAACTTGCCCAATTTGCTTGAAAAAAGGTGATATGGCCATAATTCCGATTTTCAACCTTTTGCTTTGATGAATAGGCATATAAACCCTTATATTTTGCTTGTGTTGATGATGTGATGACCTTGTGAGGATGTGATTAATCAAGTTAGAAAACCCTGAGAAATTTTGAATATTCCTGTAACAAAACCACAGAGAAAAAATGCTAATGTGTATCCCGACAATGCGAATGCTCATGCGTATGCAAAAGGAAAAAGGGGAGGTCAAATTTAGGGTTATGAAACTAACAACATTGAAGAATATGAAGCGTACATCCTAGGCATTGAGGCTGCCATTGATCTCCGAATCAAGATTCTTGAAGTATCTGGAGACTCAGCTTTAGTGATCTACCAAGTTAAAGGTGAATGGGAAACCCACGATGAAAAGTTGATCCCATATTGTGCTTATATCGTGGAGTTGATAAAGTACTTTGATGAATTCACCTCCCGTCATATCCTGAGGACGAAAAATCATATAGCTGATGCCTTGTGTAACACCCCCAATCTATACCCCCAATTAAATAAAGCGATAACAATTTCATCAGAGTATATTTAAAAATTCACGGCATAGACCGAGGGGTCACATCAATTTGAAACAAACATACAACAACCTGCTCATATAGATATGCAACAATTCAGGTAGCACAAAACAAAGGAACTGAGTTCCTACTACCCACAATTCAATTACAGAATAAAAGCGGAAAATCCGTAACTGAATATCATGTATATATACCATAAAAAGTTTGTCTGTCATATCCAATATCATACATCTTCAATCCAAAAGATACATATACATAATTACAAAATAATCACACTCGATCTCCCCGACTACCCGGTGCTACATATCAGAGCCGACTGACAAAAGAATGAAGACCTAAGCTTCACAAAAAGACCTCCAGCATCTAATCTGCAATGCCTCATAGAGCATTAAAAACAGCAGAAGGGTGAGAAACACAATCATAATACAATTGCATATAATTATATATTAACACACAATTACACAAACATAATATTCTCACCACACTATACGCCATAACTCAAGTACAACCCAACACAATTAATTTTCTCACATACCGGTCGCAAAAGCATATCAATCATACACAATTCAATTATCACTAACACATATATTCATATATCAACTCATCAATTTCATTCACAATTCCATACACAATCAAACCATTCATGATTTATGCAAATGCACAGAGACCAACACAACGACTCTATGCAATGCACATGCGGTACCGACATTCATCATCTCATCACCAGTTCACTCAGGAACTATTGGAACCATCGTTCGTTACTTAATGTAACTCCCCGTCGGGCATACGATGTTCTCCGTCGCTCACACCTCTTTGTATAAGGCACACGACGTTTATGAATCGCTCACACCTCTTTGTATAAGGCAGACGACCCGATCGCTCACACCTCTTTGTATAAGGCACGCGATCGTCTATAATCATCGCTCACACCTCTTTGCATAAGGCACACGATGTTATAGCGGATTCCCTCTGGAATCAATTCATTGCTCACACCCACTAGGGCACACAACATCACAAGAATGCACATCATGATGCTCAGCATACAATGACTCATGACATTCAAATGCACACATATGCATTAAATCGACCAACAATCTCCAAACCATTTTAATAAGAAAGACCATTTCAGCAGCTCTCTAACGGTACCAAGAACACCTCGATCCGAGTTACGGATCAAAATTTTTGAATTTTCAAAGAAAAGAATTTATTGAGAAACAGCCAGATTCCCCTGGCGACTTAGGATTTCGCCTGGCGGATCCCCATTCGCTAGCACTTCCCTTGGCAAACTAGTGGCGAACCACAAAATTAGAAAACCCCAAAAGTTACAGAAGCTACCCCATTTCTGTCTTTCCGATTTCGCCTGGCGACTTACGATTTCGCCTGGCGAATACTCCTTCGCCAGCACTTCGCTTGGCGAACGAGTGGCGAGACTTAATTCGCCTGGCGAATCACACCAGAACTAGAAAAATTCTGTTACGGGTTACATTGATCCAAAACCCCCAAAATCTCATTTTTCATTCCAAATTAATTCCAACAGCAAAACAATTATCAGCAATGACTCATAAACACATTGTGATCATACAACGCAAATTATATCGATTTGCGACCGCGAAAACATCGATTTCTACTCGTTTACTCATTTTCGACCTATAACCGAAAACTATGGAAAGGCAAGACAACATGCACATACACACAAACATAATCATACACAATGATAAGATAATCGATTTTCGCACCCTTACCCGATTAAGTGTTTTAGAAAGTCGGTTGATCGATTTCTTCTTTTCCAAGTTTTTCTCCCTTTTCTTCTTTTCTCTTCTCTTTTCTTTCTTCCTCTTTTTCTTCTCTTCCTTACTATTTTCTCTCTTTCTATTTCTATTTATATTTCTAACTTAGGAAAAATTAAAGTGAAATGACCAAAATACCCCCACACTCAAATATCTCACAAACATTCCCAAAACGCGATAAAACATAATCATGATGAAAAATAACATATTTTCAAATAAAAGTCAGAAATAAAATAATATAATAATAAAATAATCAAAACGACTCAATGAAATAAAACGGACTAAAACTGGGGCGTTACAACTCTCCCCCACTTAGAAATTTTCGTCCTCGAAAATATTACCTGAGACGAACAACTCTGGATACGACCCCCGCATCCGACTCTCCAACTCCCAAGTCAAATTGCCCTCAGCAGCGCCTCCCCACGCTACTTTCACAAGTGCAATATCCTTGCCTCTTAACCGCTTCAACTCGCGATCCAAAATCCTCACTGGTAATGCCTCAACCGTAAGGTTCTCCCTTACCTCAACCTCATCCATCGGAATCACATGCGACGGATCCGGAACATACTTCCGAAGCTGTGAAACATGGAACACATCGTGCAAATTCGACAGATTCGGCGGCAACGCCACCCTATATGCCACAGCACCAACTCTCGCGGATATCTAGTAAGGACCAATAAACCGAGAAGTAAGCTTCTTCGATTTCAATGCACGACCAACACCCGTCACCGGCGTAACTCTCAAAAATACATGACCGCCCTCTTGAAACTCGAGATCTTTCCTCCTTCGATCATGATAACTCTTTTGCCTACTCTGAGAAGCCTTCATTTTCTCACGAATAAGTTTCACTTTTTCCGTAGTTGTTGCACCAACTCCGGTCCACCCACCGCACTCTCACCCGATTCGTGCCAACACAACGGTGTTCGACACCTTTGTCCATATAACACTTCAAACGGTGCCATTCCAATACTAGAATGGAAACTGTTATTATACGTGAATTCAATCAATTCAACATAACTATCCCACGCACCACCTTGTTCAAGAACACAAGCCCGTAACAAATCCTCTAAAGACTGAACCGTTCTCTCCGTCTGTCCATTCGTCTGCGGAGGAAAAGCCGAACTCAATCTCAATTTAGATCCTAAAGCCTTTTGTAAACTTTCCCAAAATCTCGAGGTAGACCTTGGATCTCGATCAGAAACAATGCTCAACGGAACACCATGCAACTTCACAATCACACTGATGTAAATCTCAGTCAACCTCTCCAAAGAAAAACTGATGTCAATCGGAATGAAATGCGCCGATTTAGTCAGCCTATCTACAACCACCCAAATAGCATTATGCCCTCGATGAGTATTCGGCAACCCTGCCACAAAATCCATGGAAATGCTGTCCCGCTTCCACTCAGGAATATCCAACGGTTGCAACCAACCACTAGGCCTCAGATGTTCCACCTTTGATTTCTGACAAGTCAAACATGCATACACAAATTGAACCACATCTCTTTTCAAACCCGACCACCAGAAAATCTTCTTTAAATCTTGGTACATCTTATTCGCTCCCGGATGTATACTCAGATTACTCTGGTGTCCTTCCTCCAAAATCATCCTTTTCAACTCCGAATCGTCCAGAATACAAATTCTACCTCGAAACCTCAAAACACCTTTATCGTCCACTTTAAAATCCTCATTTTTACTTTTATTACCAACCGTCATCAAATCCACGAATTTCACGTCCATCTTCTGTTTCTCACTAACCGTCAACAGAAACTCATTAGTAACCTTCAACATTCCAAGCCTCACGCTATCCGACGTCACTTCACATACCAAACTCAAGTCTCTAAACAATTCCAAAAGTTCCCACTCCTTAACCATTAAAGCGGACGTATGCAACGATTTTCGGCTCAACGCATCGGCTACCACATTAGCTTTACCAGGATGGTAATTCAAGCCAAAGTCGTAGTCCTTCAAGAATTCCAACCATCTACGTTGCCTCATATTCAATTCTTTCTAATCAAACAAATATTTCAAACTTTTATGATCACTAAAGACTTCGAATCTTGCACCGTAGAGATAATGCCTCCAAATTTTCAACACAAAAACCACAGCCGCTAATTCAAGATCATGAGTAGGATAATTTTTCTCATGCACTCTCAATTGCCTTGAAGCATAAGCCACCACCTTACCTTCTTGCATCAGAACACCACCTAGACCAATCAAAGACGCATCACAATATACCACAAACAGTTCATTAGGATCCGGTAAAATCAAAATCAGAGCTGTCGTCAATCTTTTCTTCAGCTCAGTAAAACTTTCCTCGCAATGAATATCCCAAATGAACGCTTTGCCTTTACAAGTCAACTGGGTCAAAGGAAGTGCTAGCTTAGAAAAACCTTCAATAAACTTTTGATAATATCCTGCTAAACCCAAAAAGCTTCGAATTTCAGTAACGGGTCTTGGAGCTTCCCATTGTAGAACTGCATCTACTTTAGATGGATCCACTGCGATACCATTACCTGAAATTACGTGTCCAAGAAAACGCACTTCCGACAACCAGAATTCACACTTGGACAATTTAGCAAAAAGTTTCCTCTCCTTCAATACCTGCAAAACAATACGCAAATGCTCCGCGTGCTCCTCCCAAGACTTAGAATAAATTAAGATATCATCAATAAACACAACCACAAATCGATCCAAATGCTCATGGAAAATACGATTCATGTACTCCATAAACACACCTAGCGCATTAGAAACCCCGAACGGCATCACAGAATATCCGTAATGACCATAACGTGTCCTAAAAGCTGTCTTCTGAATATCTTCCTCTTTCACCCTTACCTGATGATACCCTGATCTCAAATCAATCTTACTAAACACACACGCCCCAACAAACTGATCCATTAGATCATCAATTCTTGGAAGAGGATACTTATTCTTAATCGTCACCTTATTCAACTGGCGATAATCAATACACAATCGCATACTTCCATATTTCTTTTTCATCAACAAAACTAGAGCACCCCAAGGCGACACACTTGGCCTCACAAACCTCTTATCCAACAATTCATTCAACTGCTTTTTCAACTCAACCAACTCAGATGCCGACATTCTATATGGTGCCATCGATACAGGTCTAGTACCAGGAACTAGATCTATAGAAAACTCCACTTCTTTCTCTGGCGGCACATCTGAAATATCCTCAGGAAACACTTCCGGAAAATCACACACAACAGGAAACACATCAAGTGAAACTTGACTATCCACAGTCAACGATGCAAACAACCCAAACAACTGAGCTTCATCCGCCAAAAGTTTCTTCAACTCTTTGGTAGATAAGAAACTCGAGTCTTCGTCTTCTTCAAGAGAAAGAAACCTTACTAGCTTATGATAACAATCAATATGAACCCGATTGAATTGCAACCAATTCATTCCCAAAACCACATCTAAACCCTCCAACGGCAAACACACCAAATCCATCTCAAAGTCTTTACCATAAATGGTCAAAGGACAACTTAGACAAACCAAAGAAGTAGTTACTGACCCCATTGCTGGAGTATCAATAACCATCTCTCCATCCATCGAAGACAACACAAGATTCAAACACTTCACGCACTCAGACGAAATAAACGAATGAGTCGCTCCGGTATCAATAATAGCAACTAAATGCATACTATTAATAAAACAAGTACCTTTGATCAGACGGTCTGCACTTGAAGTCTGAGTCTCAGCCAACGCAAAATCTTTCCCACCACCTAGAGCTTGCTTCGGTTTCGGACACTTTGTACTAATATGACCAGGTTCACCACAATTGAAACACTTCACCACGTTCCTCTTACAATCAGCTACAATGTGTCCTAAACCTCCACAATTCGAACACTTCCTAAAATATTTCTTACATTCGAACTGGCGATGTCCCAATTCACCACATCTATAACATCTCAAAGAATTAGACATACCTCCTCCACTTGGCCTTTGATCAAAAGTACCCCTTTGCTTACCCTTATCTGCTGGTGTCACATACAGACCACTACGAAACAGTTGTTTCCTTTTCCTGTCGTTCACACTCTTATAGTGAGTAGAACGAGCTTTGCTATCTTCTTCAAAAATCCTACAACAGTCCACCAAGTCAGAAAACCTCTGAATCCTTTGATAAACAATTGCATGCTTTATCTCAGGACGCAATCCACTCTCATACTTCACACACTTAGAAAATTCCGCAGTCGCTTCGGCATAATGCGGATAAAACTGTACAAACTCCACAAACTTAGCAGTATAATCAACAACAGACATACTACCTTGTTTCAATTCCAAGAACTCAATTTCCTTCTTTCCTCTTACATCTTCAGGAAAATACTTCCTCAGAAACTCAATGCTAAACACAGCCCAAGTGATCTCCTCCTCTGCAGCTTCCAACACATGACGTGTACTAACCCATCAATCATCAGCTTCTTCCAGTAACATGTGAGTACCCAGTCTCACCTTCTGATCCTCATCACAATCCATCACTCAAAAGATCCTTTCAATCTCTTTCAGCCAAATCCGTGCACCATCAGGATCATATCTTCCTTTGAAGATAGGCGGTTTGTTCTTCCTAAACTCATCATTTCCAGCAGCATTAGGTGCACCCTACACAGCCCGAGCCATAGCTTGCATCGCAGCAGCTAAAGCAGCGTCATTCCTACCAGCCATATTCTATTCATTTCCAATAACAGCAACTATGGTTAAACAAACAGCTTACCGAACCATAAAGACTAACAAGGATTGACACAAACTGACACGGACTGGCTCTGATACCACTTAATGTAACACCCCCAATCTATACCCCCAATTAAATAAAGTGATAACAATTTCATCAGAGTATATTTAAAAATTCACGGCATAGACCGAGGGGTCACATCAATTTGAAACAAACATACAACAACCTGCTCATATAGATATGCAACAATTCAGGTAGCACAAAACAAAGGAACTGAGTTCCTACTACCCACAATTCAATTACAGAATAAAAGCGGAAAATCTGTAACTGAATATCATGTATATATACCATAAAAAGTTTGTCTGTCATATCCAATATCATACATCTTCAATCCAAAAGATACATATACATAATTACAAAATAATCACACTCGATCTCCCCGACTACCCGGTGCTACATATCAGAGCCGACCGACAAAAGAATGAAGACCTAAGCTTCACAAAAAGACCTCCAGCATCTAATCTGTAATGCCTCATAGAGCATTAAAAACAGCAGAAGGGTGAGAAACACAATCATAATACAATTGCATATAATTATATATTAACACACAATTACACAAACATAATATTCTCACCACACTATACGCCATAATTCAAGTACAACCCAACACAATGAATTTTCTCACATACCGGTCACAAAAGCATATCAATCATACACAATTCAATTATCACCAACACATATATTCATATATCAACTCATCAATTTCATTCACAATTCCATACACAATCAAACCATTCATGATTTATGCAAATGCACAGAGACCGACACAACGACTCTATGCAATGCACATGCGGGTACCGACATTCATTATCTCATCACCAGTTCACTCAAGAACTATTGGAACCATCGCTTGTTACTTAATGTAACTCCCCGTCGGGCATACGATGTTCCCCGTCGCTCACACCTCTTTGTATAAGGCACACGATGTTTATGGATCGCTCACACCTCTTTGTATAAGGCACACGACCCGATCGCTCGCACCACTTTGTATAAGGCACACGATCGTCTATAATTATCGCTCACACCTCTTTGCATAAGGCACACGATGTTATAGCGGTTTCCCTCTGGAATCGATTCGTTGCTCACACCCACTAGGGCACACAACATCACAAGAATGCACATCATGATGCTCAGCATACAATGACTCATGACATTCAAATGCACACATATACACATTCCATAACCATGCATATATCATCAAATACCACACATTGCATTTTCTTGCCCTTAGGCCACAAATCATCATCACAACATATATTACGTGCATATTCATTTCACAACAGCACACAAGTCATACAATTAATATCACAAGCATGTTGCATAATAACACGTCAAATGCACATCATTCAAACGGTAAAAGTCAACAAACAACACATTCCAAATTCCCGACATAATTAAATCGACCAACAATAACCAAACCATTTTAATAAGAAAGACCATTTCAGTAGCTCTCTAACGGTACCAAGAACGCCTCGATCCGAGTTGCGGATAAAAAATTATGAATTTTCAAAGAAAATAATTTATTGAGAAACAGCCAGATTCGCCTGGCGACTTAGGATTTCGCCTGGCGGATCCCCATTTGACAGCACTTCGCCTGGAGAACTAGTGGCGAACCACAAAATTAGAAAACCCCAAAAGTTACAGAAGCTACCCCATTTCTGTCTTTCCGATTTCGCCTGGCGACTTACGATTTCACCTGGCGAAACCCCCTTCGCCAGCACTTCGCCTGGCGAACGAGTGGCGAGACTTAATTCGCCTGGCGAATCACACCAGAACCAAAAAAATTCTGTTACGGGTTACATTGATCCAAAACCCCCAAAATCTCATTTTTCATTCCAAATCAATTCCAACAGCAAAACAATTATCAGCAATGACTCATAAACACATTGTGATCATACAACGCAAATTATATCGATTTCCGACGCAAAAACATCGATTTCTACTCGTTTACTTGTTTTCGACCTATAACCGAAAACTATGGAAAGACAAGACAACATGCACATACACACATACATAATCATACATAATGATAAGATAATCGAGTTTCGCACCCTTACCCGATTAAATCGTGTTTTAGAAAGTCGGTTGATCGATTTCTTCTTTTCCAAGTTTTTCTCCCTTTTCTTCTTTTCTCTTCTCTTTTCTTTCTTCCTCTTTTTCTTCTCTTCCTTACTATTTTCTCTCTTTCTATTTCTATTTATATTTCTAACTTAGGAAAAATTAAAGTGAAATGACCAAAATACCCCCACACTCAAATATCTCACAAACGTTCCCAAAACGCGATAAAACATAATCACGATGAAAAATAACATATTTTCAAATAAAAGTCAGAAATAAAATAAAATAATAATAAAATAATCAAAACTACTCAATGAAATAAAACAGACTAAAACTGGGGCGTTACACCTTGGCTATGCTAGCCTCCATGTGGAAATTCAGATTCCTTACTGAAGCACCACTAATTCGGATTAAACGAAAGACTGAACCTGCCTACTGTCAATTGATTGAAGAAGATACTGATGGGAAAGTGTGGTTCTATGACATCAAGAATTACTTGCAAAACCATTAATATCAAGTGAATGTTATAGCTCTAGATAAGAAGACTTTGAAAAGATTGGCATCCAAATTCTTCCTTAGTAATGATGTTCTATACAAGAGAAACCATGATATGGTTCTAGTTAGACGTGTGGATAGACGTGAAGCATACCTGTTGATCAAAGAAATTCATGAAGGATTATTTGGAACCCATGCCAATGGTCATGCTATGTCTAAGAAGATCTTGAGAGTTGGGTATTACTGGTTTACCATGGAATCCGATTGTATCCAATATGCCAGAAAATGCCAAAAATGCCAAATTTATGCTGGCAAGGTGCACGTGCCTCCAACACTGCTGAATGTTTTATCATCAACTTGGTCTTTCTCTATCTGGGGCATTGACATGATTGGGGCAATTGAGCCTAAAGCTTCCAACGGTCACCGTTCCATCCTGGTTGCAACTGACTATTTCACAAAATTGGTAGAAGATGCCTCTTATACCAATGTGATAAAGCAAGTGGTTGTCCGCTTCCTCAAAAAGGAGATTATCTGTCGATATGGGATCCCAAGCTGAATCATTATAGATAATGGGACAAACCTGAAAAACAAAACCATGAAAGAACTGTGTGAAAATTTCAAGATTGAGCATCATAACTCTTCCCCTTATCATCCGAAAATGAATGGATTTGTTGATACTGCAAACAAAAATATCAAGAAAATCCTGTAAAAGATGGTGAAAACTTACTAAGATTGGCATGAAATGTTACCATTTGCTTTGCACGGATACAGAACTTCAGTTCAAACTTCGACAGGGGAAACCCCTTTCTCTTTGGTGTATGGGATGGATGCAGTCCTCCCAATTGAAGTAGAGATACCATTCATGAGAGTCGTGATGGAGACCAAGCTGGATGAAGCAGAGTGGGTCCAAGACAGACTTGATCATCTGAACCTCAATGACGAGAAATACATGACTGCAATGTGCCATGGTAAGTTGTACCAAAAGCGGATCAAGAGGGCGTGTGTCAAGAAAGTTCATCTTCAAGATTTCAGAGAATGAGAGCTTGTACTTAAGAAACTCTTGCCAATACATAAAGACATGCTCGGAAAATAGACTCCTAAATATGAAGGCCCATTTGTTGTGAAGACAGCCTTCTCCGGAGGTTCACTAATTCTTACAACAATGGATGGTGAAGAGCTTACATACCATGTGAATTTTTATACAGTCAGAAAATATTATGCCTAAATAAAGCCCGCTAAGTCAAAAACCTGAAAAGGAGACTTATGCAATAATCGGATCCCGGTGGATCAAAACCTATGAAGGAGATCCAGGTAAAAGTTAGGGATAAGAATAAAAAAAATAAGAGCTCGCTGTCATACCCCAAATTTTGACCACTAAGATTTCCCATCATTGTGTAAATTATCATCACAATATGGATGAACCATTAGTCTCCCCAAAGATGGGTGAGCATCCACTACCATCAGAATTAGGGTTTCAAGCCCTCTAAGAGCTCTTAGACAAATCATCAATCAAGAAATGACATGATCTGCAACTTGTCTAGCCTCTCCAACATCCACAATTGATCAAAAGGACTCCCACTTCAAGGATCAAGCACAAGGTTGCTCCCTTCTAAGTGGATTAAGCCTCAAGATCGCCAGTGTCACCAAATTAGGGTTTTGGTCGACCAGGGCCTCCAGAGGGAAACTTTCCTCTGGGCATAAGCCAATGCTTCAAAGTATAACCTATGATGCTCCAAGGGACATCATGAACCCAATCATCAAGTCAAGTTTGCCTTAAGGGATGCACTCATAAAAAATCAGGAATTAGGGTTTCTTGACCTAATTCACCCCTAAGTTGACTTTTGGGACAAAACATGAGCCAAGACGTCAAGGAAGGATTTGAGGGTCTCTAACACACTACATTGATCCATTTACAACAATGGATTGGTCCATGAAGCTTGACCAACAAGTTTCAATTTCATCTGAACCACAGTTAGGGTTTAGCGAGAAAAGTCAACTGTACCTTTGACTTTTGACCAGGACAAGCTCCCAAACCCTAGGACATGATTCAATACACCCTATAACACCTATGAAATCAATCCATCAAGTTTGATTTAGGTCAAGGACTTGATTTCATAGAGGATCGCACAGTTTGGAATTCATCTGGCAAAAAGTCAACTGTGCACAAAAGTCAACTTTGACGTTTTAAGATTTTTCACAAAAATGGGTTTTTAACCCTAAAATGATGTTAATGTGTGATTTGAATCATCATTCATCAAGAAAAATCAATAAAAGTGGGATAACTTGTAAAAGGGGTAACCATAAAAACTTAGAAAATTTTCTAAGTTATGGAATAAAGTGGCTAGGGTACCAACTTTGGAGGATCATAACTCCTAAACCACAAGGCCATTTTTTGCTATCCAAAGCTGGATTTGTAGCTCTCATGGCCCTCTACAAAAGCTTCAACTACACCTCCTTCCAATTCATTATGGATTTTGAGTTATGGAATGATCAAAATGGCTGAAAGCATGAAATGCCACTTTTTCCAAAACTTAGTGAAATTTTCACTAAGTTAAAATCTGCCTTCACTTTTTTCCAAATGTAGGGGCATATTTCACTTGGATCCAAAAAGTATCAAAACGAATTATGATCAAACAGTTATTATATCATATGAGGGCTTTCCAAAATGGCCAAGAACATCACCAAACTCAACTTGAGCCATGATATATGACCATGGCAACATGCCTTGCTGAAAACTGCCAAGGCAAGGCAGATTTTGGAGTTTTGCTCGATTTTCTCAAATTTTGCAAGGGGAAAGTAACTCTATCCATCTGAACACCTCAAGGGGGACCAAGGAGGAACCAACTCTGATCCCAAGCCTCCCAAGTCTTTGGAACCAAAAATAGCATGTCAAACCTAGAAATCCCTAAAAGAGGGACAAGACTCCAATTTTGGATTGGAGCATTTAATAGATGCATCAAGGTGACATGGACTGACACGTTTGTAATTGAATTCAGTCAAGAATGATCCAACAACTAGGGAACCACAACTCTGTGCTCTAACCTCTAGTCAATGGCTAGAGAAGACTTGGATTCTCATTTGCCAACATTGGCCAAACCTCTGCTGCAGTTGCCATTCACTATTGATCCCAAACCAAAATTGCTCTACTATAAATAGAGCTCATTTGTGCTCAGTTTGAGTACACTAAAGCCATCAAATAGATGTTTTCCTCAAAATCACCTTCTCACTTCCAATTTTTCCTTCTAAGGCAAGTCACCATCGGGTTTTGAGTTTGAGAGCAATTCCAACCAAACCAATCACACACACACACACCTCATAAACATCATATAGAAGTGATCCAAACACTCACATAACATCTGGAACACCAAAATAACAAAATCCCCAGCCAATTGCTCAAGCCTTTGACAGATTTGCAGTTGAGGTACCATCTCAAGTTCTAGATCATTTCAATCCATTCCAAGCATCCAGAAACACTCCATAGCACCTAGGGAAGCTGTCCATAACCTTGGAACCAAGCTGTAACACCTCTAACACAAAACACGATAACCAGCTGCAAGTGGTAAGCATGAGCTCTTCTAACTCTATGATCCACGCAATTTTTGCTACACAATAATTTGGCCATATGTTCATAATCATGCATGGAGTGTTTTCCCTCAATCAATTGCATTGTTTGAATCGTGTATGCAATTTCTGAACCTTCATACAGAATTTAGGATTCTTGAGGTTTCTCTTTGATTTCTTATTCCATGCTTAAAATAAATGAAATGAAAGACCATAGACATGATCGTGAGGTTGAAACGAGTAGATTGATATGTAGATTGCATGATATAATCAAGTATTCAGTGAGATTGAATAGAAAACACAAATCAGCAGAAACAGAGGGTGGCGCGTGTTCTTGCCCTCGTTCTTGGCGCCCTTTTTAAAATTTTGAATATTTGAATTTTGTGATTTTATTTAATTGATTCAAAAATTAATTTCTCTCTGAGTTTTAATGATTTTAAGTTGATTCTTTTTTTAATAATTCACAAAAATGTTAAAATATTTTATTTTACCAAAAAATCCCAAAAATATTATTCATTTCATATAATTTATATTTTTTGCAAAGAATTAATATTTTAATTGTTTTTGACATTTAAAATATTTTTTCCTTCTTGATTTTGCAAATTTTAATGACTTCTAATCATTTTTTAGGTAAAAACTTGATTTTTGAAACATTAATCCAAGATCACAATTTGTTTTCCACATGTTAAACAATTTTGATCATTTTAATTGAATTTTTTATTCAATTAAAATACATTTTGGAAACAAATTAGGGTTTTGATTAATTCAACCCTCATCAAACCTTTTAAAAACACTTTGAGCCTCTAATAGAGTGTAAGACCCAATCCATTGTAAATACAAACCTATTTTGGGCCTCAAATGTTGTATAAGTCCCGTTGTATTTCAAAAGTTCGGCGCAATCATCGCCCGTTTAAAACAAATCATATGGGCCTACCCTCGTGTTATAAGCCTCATTCTTTTTCTTTCAATCATTTTTGGGCCTCTTGAGAGAGTGTAAGACCCATCCCCTTTGTACAGAAAATCTTTCTTGTGCATCAGTCACTTGTATAAGTCCCTGTACAAAATGACAGTGCGATCACTGATAAAACCCTGGGCCTCTCCTTGAGCTGTAAGCCCCAACAATCTTTTCAAAGCACTTTCTCCTTTGATTTTGAATATAATATTGTTATCAAAGCTTTCTTTGTTGAACATACTAACAAAACAACATGGAAGCTCTACAACCGAATAAGTGTTTACCCGCTTTCATTTACCGCTTTCATATGTATATAACTGTATTGTGGGGCTGTTTCACTGTAAGTCTTCTTTCACAAACTCATATCAACTATGTAATAATAGTATAGATATTTAGAGTTTCCCCGGCAACTACGTCTATAACTAGGTAAAACCTCGTCTCTTTACCTCCGACGTTCACCCGGATATACCTTAACCCTGCGAATTTTCTTTTACAACAATTTTAGATAACTAGATCTAAGAAATCTCCCCCTTGAACAGTTCATATACAGAAGGCCAATGTTCCAAGTGAAACCCCTTATGGAACTGTTCATCAGCCTCCTCTTGGGCTTAGTGCAAGGACCCACAAGCATCCTAAAAGCATCCCCGCCTCCTCTTGGGAGTTATACAAGGACCCGTCGGCTTCTTAGAAGTTTTCACAGCCTCCTCTTAGTTTTCGTATAATGATTCTTCCTCCGGGAAGATTGACTCCTCTTGGGCTTAGTACAAATTGTCCCTCGGCTTCTTAAAGTTTACTCGCCTCCTCTTGGGCTTCGTACAAATTGTCCCGACGACCTCCTAGAGGTATAGGAACAGAAATTAGTCATCTTAATAGAACAGTCTTTCAAAGAGTCTAGATCTTACTACTACTGTTTCTTAAGCCTTCAGATTCCCCGTTTCCTTAAAGAACAGGAAATAATCCCGGTCCTTAGATCAAATCCATGAGTACAACATTACCCATATAAGAACTGATTTTCTCTTTTAACCAACATATTGGACCTGTCACTCAACTGAAACAGTAACCCTAGCCTCCTCTTAGGCTTTGTACAATGATTCTCCCCAGCAGAGTTAATTTTTTAGCCTCCATCTCGGGCTTCGTACGAGATACAAAAACACTCCCTTGTTGAGTATAAAAGACTCTCTTGTTGAGTCAAACCCCTTTTTTAGCCTCCATCTCGGGCTTCGTACGAGATACAAAAATACTCTCTTGTTGAGTATAAAAGACTCTCTTGTTGAGTCAAACCTTTAGTCTCCATCTCGGGCTTCATACGAGGTACAAAGACCCTTTTATAGAGTCAAACACCTTTAGCCTCCGTTTTGGGCTTCGTACAAGACACATACAAAAGCACTCTCTTGTTGAGTCAACCCTTTCAGCCTTTATCTCGGGCTTCGTATGAGACACACAAACATCCTCTTGTTGGGTCAATAGCCTCCTCTTAAGCTTTGTATAAAGAAATCCCCGTTTGATTTAACCAACCTTTTAGCATCAAATCATGCTTTGGTCACAACACACAAACATCAACAACTCCTTTTCCTTTGTCTAATTGCTGTAAGCGGCAAGCCTCTGGATTATTTACATCCGCGCCACTGTCCCTCTTTTAGCATGAGAAATTCCTAAGGAAAGATGACATTGCTCTAAACTGAGTTAAAGTCTTCTCCTTCAGGTTGAAAATCCCCTATAAAGGAAATTATGGCATTGCTAGATTCACATATCCCAGTTAAAGTGATTCTCCTTTATAACCAGTCACCCAACAGTTGTGACAAACAGACCAAATATCTCCTTTAGAGATGACAAGTTCTCTCTCATCAACACACCCTTTAGCTTCATATCTTGGGCTTCGAACAAGATACAAATAGACTCTTCAGCTTCACATCTTAGGCTTTGAACAAGATACAAACCACCTTTAGCTTCATGTCTTGTGCTTTGAACAAGACACCAAAACACCGTTTCCTCCCATAGAATAGGAGGAACTACGATCGCTCTGATTTCCCTGTTTCGGTAAACGGGAATACGTAGGCATCAGATTGAAAGAAAAATATTAGCGAGCACACCACATCAAAAACCTCTGGCCACAAATCCTCACATATCCATCAAAACATATGAGTCCGTATCCCCCACCAAAAGTTTAAACTTGATCAAAATAAACCTAAGAGAGGCCCCCCACATTGATCGCATCTGTAAACTAACAGTTTTGACTGTTTAACCTCAGTTTACAAAGCAGGGTTAGTTGGAGACATCTATTTCCCTTCCTTCATCAGCTCCAATAGGATAAAAAATGAATCGACCTGTAGTACCCTCCCAGAGCGACAGTGCTTAAGAACCACGTCCAAAATCGCTCACTACAGAAAAATGGTGCCCACCGTATGGCCCTTACGTATTTCATCTCTGGGGTAGAAACCAAGGAGTGAGGACTTCACTGGGGTTAAGACTTTTTTGTTGACTCCACTAGGATCTTAGGTCAAAACCTTTAAATTGGGAAGGTACCACAGAATGACGACTCCGCTAGGGAGCCATTTTCTGTCAGGAACATAGGATTCATAGCTCTTAAAAGTCTAGGACATTAGGGCAAATATATATACTGCTTTTCCTAATTGATATCTATTTTTATTTTTCTACTAATGGGAATGCGTGTGATGCCGCATGTGGAAAGTTTGAGTATACACCTAGGAAAAACCTCTTTCAGTAGTGCAGAAGCTATCGGAAATAGTTGTCACGCGATACTACCCTCTTTTGAGGTTCTTCGAAATAACATCACCTAGCACGGTTCCCGGCCCGCTGATGTTATCTCGACAAGAATCAATGATTTTGAGAGACAGGTATAAAAATCACTAGTATAAACCTTTGGGATGGGTAGAGCCTTGACTTCATGACACCGACCCTTTGACCCCATGTTTTTTCTATGTTTTTGTGTGCTGCATTCATGCATTCATTTTAAAAAACATTAAAACAAAGAAAATTGTCTCTTCTAGTCTCTCTTTTTCAAAATTAAACTAAGACAATGATTGCAAATGTCAGAGAAAGGAGATTGCGCTAATGGATTTCGGTAGAAGGAGAACTCATAAGTACACCTTCAAGGTTCCAAAGTTAGAGGATTTGAGAGGTTTGGCAAGGATGATCACAAACCATGAGGCTTTCAGAGCTAAGTACGGAGGTCTGCTACCTCTGTTAAAGGTCCATGTGATTGAAAGAATCATGGAGGCACTCATTCAATTTTACGATCCAGTCTATCACTGTTTTACATTCCCGGATTACCAGCTCGCACCAACGCTGAAGGAGTATTCTCACCTGACTGGTTTACATATTAGTGATCAAGCTCCCTTTTCTGGACTGGAAGAAATTCCAAAGGATCAAATCATTGCAAGAGCAATTTATTTGGATGAGTCGAAAATCAAGACTCACATGACCACCAAGGGAGGAATCCCAGGTTTACCAGCCAAGTTTCTGGTAAAGAAATCTCTGCACTTTGCTAGTATAGGGAACGTGACTGCTTTTGAAAGCATCTTTGTGTTACTCACCTACGGGTTATTTTTGTTTCCCAACATCGATAACTTTGTAGATATCAACGCCATTAAGGTTTTTCTCATTGGAAACCCTGTACTGACTTTGCTCGCAGATGCGTATCATTCTGTACACTTAAGGAATTTATACAGCGGAGAAATAATCACGTGTTGTGTGCCCCTGCTATATAAGTGGTTTATTTCCCATTTGCCTAAATCTGCCGCTTTTTGGGATCATAAGAGTGCCTTACGTTGGTCGCAAAAAATCATGTCTCTTACCAACTCTGACATAGATTGGTACAATAGGATTTATGACGGGATCAGAATCATTGACCGTTGTGGAAACTTCCCCAACGTACCCCTTATAGGAACTAAGGGAGGAATCAATTATCATCCAGTCTTAGTTCGTTGTCAATTTGGATACCCGATGAGGCATGTCCCGCGTAACGCTCATCTGGAAGGTCTTTTCTTCAAGGAAGGAGAAAATGACAGGGCACTAAAGATGGAAATAGTGCACGCTTGGAAACTTGTTCATAAGAAAGGACAGGAGTCTCTAGGAAAACCGGACTGTGTCTCGGTGGAGCCTTATCTCCACTGGGTACAAACTAGAGCTCTTAAGCTAAAGATGCCTTATCCTCGTCACGGAGTTCTTCCGCCAAGGGAATCAGCCATGTACTTCATGACTGAAACGGAAAAACTTCAGGTTAATCTCAACAAAGTTCAATAGGAGAGGAGGTCTTGGAAGAACAAGTACCGCATTCTCAATGTGGAATGTACCAAAATACAGCAACTGTTGAAAGATAAGGATGCTCTAATTGAGATTTTGGAGCAAGATGTTGTAGAGAATCAGGATGACCAAAGGAATTTGCTCGCTCCTTTCACTTGGCAAAGGAATGACGACCCGACAACGGTCCAAGAGCCCCGGTCCAAGAAAAGGAAAGTACCAGAATCAGCACCCGAGTTCTCCTCAGAGAGGACTCGGGACCCATTAGCTTAGGTTTCTGTTTCCGCACCTTGTAAATTACTGTATTTCCATTTCCGCAATCCTTTGAATTTAATAAAATGGGGATCTCCCTACTGTTTGATATTTGCAATCTAATTGTCGAAGTTTATTTTGATTAAACAAAAAAAACACAATTAATATAATCATTGCATTCATCATTCTCACGTCA
This sequence comes from Lathyrus tuberosus, assembly GCA_022829125.1. Lineage (NCBI taxonomy): Eukaryota > Viridiplantae > Streptophyta > Magnoliopsida > Fabales > Fabaceae > Lathyrus > Lathyrus tuberosus. The sequence continues at coordinate 2,587,616 of JALAZF010000253.1, forward strand.
CGTATTCTTCTTACCTACGAATCTCACGTTTGTGTCTCCGTTCTAGAGTCAAACTGTCTCATTCGTACAATACTAGGGCCAATCGTCAGAAAAAGATGGATGATCTCGAGGAAGAGAATAAAGAGTTGAAAGAAGAGATTGACGCTCTGAGAGAAGATATGAGAAAGCTTCGTAACGACATGCAAGCCATGGTAGAAGCTCAGCTACAAATAACTGTGATCTCAGAGATCACCTCAACGCCCATAGTGGAGAAGTATGATCCTATGTATCAAATGCCGAAAGATCGTCCCTGGGGCATGCCTGTTAACTATATCCCGGAAGGATGTGTTCCACCGATCACTGAAGATCAGGGAATCATAGCAGAAGCCGCTGGTCCTGAAGGTTATAAAATTCGGGAAAGCGAGGATGCCCGAGGCATATTGAGTACTCCTGAAGGTTACAAACTTCGGGAAACGCCAAGATTCACTGTCGTAGTAATGATACCACCCCCTGTGGTGCACACTGTCCCGGAAGGACAGATTCCACAAATACCTTCTGGAAGAAAGGAAGGTATGTTCGATAGAATGGATGAATTCCAGGAGTAGTTCCTGGAAATACAGAAGGAACTACAGGCCCTTCGCAGTCAGGATTTGTTTGGAAAGGACGTCGCGTACCTCTGCTTATTCCCCAATGTGAATGTCCCGCACAAGTTCCAAGTACCCGATTTTGAAAAATACAAGGGTAACTCTTGCCCTCAGAGCCACTTGGTGATGTATGCTCGGCGAATGTCAGCTCAGACGGAGAATCAGGACCTACTGATTCACTACTTTCAGGATAGTTTAACCGGTTCCGCATTAAAATGGTACATGGGTTTAAACTGTGCTACGATTAGCACTTTCAGAGATCTTGGCACTGCCTTCGTCCAACAATATAAATACAATTTGGACATGGCACCAGACAGAGATCAACTCAGATCAATTTCATAAAAAGACAAGGAAACCCTTAAGGAATACGCTCAGAGATGGCATGAAATTGCCGCTCAAATATGTCCACCTCTTGAGGAAAATGAGATGATGAAGATCTTCTTAAAGACCTTAAGCTCATTTTACTACGACCGGATGGTTTCCAGTGCGCCCAGCGACTTCACCGAAATGGTCGGTATGGGAGTGCGTCTCGAGGAAGCCGTTTGAGAAGGACGTCTAGTCAAAGACACTGGGTCGACAAGCGGTACTAAAAAATACGGTAGTGCTCTCCCTAAGAAAAAGGAGCAAGATATTGGGAATATATCTCTTGGAAAGCAAAGGCGACGGTACCAACCAGTAGCAGCTATAACTCCTACTATCAACCCTGCGCATGCTTCTACGTATCAACCTCAGGTTGCTCAAAGCCAACGGCACTCGTAGCAATATCAGCAAAGGACACAACAGCCTCTTCAGCAGGCTCGTCCTCAATACAACAGCAACCGTACAACGCGACCACCAGGATTTGATCCTATACCCGTATCGTATGCAGAACTATTTCTATTACTACTGGCTAAGGGGCATGTCCAGACTAAGTCTCCTCTTACAGTACTGGAAAATTCGCCTTTTTGGTTTAAGGTGGATCAGACTTGCCCTTACCATCAAGGAGGACCAGGGCATAACATAGAGAACTGTCTCAGTTTCAAATCCGACATGCAAAATCTTGTTAGGAGCAGGGTCTTATCTTTCAAAGATACGAATCTGAATGTTCTCACAAACCCGCTGCCTCAACACGAGAAGGCTACAGTCAATTTGATAGAGGGAGAGTCTAACAACACCTATCAAATTCGCGATGTACTCTTACTGAGGGCCAACTTGGTCAAGATACATTGTAGATAGATTGGATATGGCCATGTGCCACCTCATAATTATCACCAGTGTGATATCTGCTCTAAATGCAATCGAGGATGTTCTGTGATGTAATCAGCTCTACAGGAACAGATGGATCTCGGATGGATCCAAGAGCACCGAGTTCGTGGAGTTAACATGGTTTATACAAATTCCAACATCATTCAAAACCACGATATCTGTACGATGGATGTCAACTTGGTAGCAATGCACTCAAGGAAAAGCCAGTATCATAATCTGCCGCGTCACGATTATAATTCCTGTCTGACTTGCTCGGTAAACAAACAGGGATGCTCTTTTGTACAAGAGGCCCTCCAGCATCAGATGGATCTTGGATGGATCCAAGACTACCATGATAGGAATCATTATCAAATCAACATGGTTCAAATCTTCGATATTCGCTTGATGAATACCAGCCTGGTGGAGTTACATGCTAAACAAGTCCGGCTCGGGTTCCTGGTATCACATGATTATCAGGGCTGTAAAGCAGGTTGCGAAGACGATCAGGGCTGTGCCCTAATCCAGGAAACACTTCAGCACTTGTTGAACCACTAGTGGCTTCCAATCTATATGGATGAAGACACCCAGCAAGTTAGTATCACTAATGGGAATCCTACTAGATATCAAAGTCAGGATGTTCGGTCGATGGAAACAGATCTAGTGAGGTTACACTGCATTCAAAGCGGACGTGTCCAGGTGCCACTACACAACTATGAGCAGTGTCGAGTTTGCTCAGTGAATAATCAAGGATGCTACCTCGTGCGAGCAGCCCTTCAAAGTCAGTTGGACCGCGAGGAGATTCAACCATGGTCAAGTTTGGGATCAGTCAACTACCTCGCTGATCAAATCGAGGACGTTGTCATAATCTCTGATCATCAGAGGGCTAGGGATGTTTGTGCCATCATCCCTCTACTGGACGAATCGAGGGTTCCCAACCAGGAACGGATCGAAATTACTTACGATGGTCAGAAAAATCAGAAAGCTCCCATAGTCATTTATTTACCGGGACCACTACCATATGAATCAACTAAGGTTATCCCTTACAAGTACGGTGCAACCACAGTCGAGAATGGAAAGGAAATTCCATTACCCTCCGTCGTGAATATTGCAGACATCAGTCGAGTAACACGGAGCGGTCGAATCTTCAACCGAGGAGTTGGAGAACTTAACAAAGAAAAGGAACTTCAGACGGAAGCTCCTAATCCACCAGTCGGTCAATCCAGTAATCCTGACCTTTCGAAAAACAATGATGAGATGCCGAAGCTCATCCAAAGGAGTGAATATAACATTGTTGATTAGCTGTTACAAAATCCTTCAAAGATCTCAGTGCTATCACCTTTACTCAGTTCAGAAGCGCATAAGGAGGCTCTACAGAAAGTCTTAAGCGTTTGTAGAACAGGATGTAACAATCAGACAGTTCGATAACATTATCTCTAACATCACTTCCTGCAATAACTTAGGATTTAGTGATGAGGAATTACCTGAAGAAGATCGCCATCATAACATGGCGCTCAACATTACAGTTAACTGCCAGGACGATGCTTTAGCCAGCGTACTGGTAGACACAGGGTCAGCCCTGAATGTTATGTTAAAGTCCACTTTGATGCAATTATCATTCAAAGGACTTTCGATGAGAACCAGCGAGGTCGTCGTCAAAGCATTTGACGGATCCAGAAAAACGGTTATCGATGAAGTCGACCTTCCCATAACTATCGGTCCTCACACTTTCTAAGTCACTTTCCAGGTCATGGACATCCGGGCAACATACAGTTGTTTATTAGGAAGACCTTGGATACATCAGGCTGGGGCGGTCACTTCGACTCTCCACCAAAAGCTAAAGTTCTTCCAGAAGGGCCAACTTGTCACAGTTTGGGGAGAACAGACCTTGCTCGTAAGCAACTTGTCATTATCTACTTGTGTAGAACCCGAGGAGATTGTCGGAACTCAGTTCCAAGCGCTTACGATGAGCAATAAGAATCAATCAGAGAAAGGAACTTATATTTCCTCGTACAAAGATGCTATCGAAGCGGTCGAGAGTACCAATACAATAGGATGGGGACAGCTTGTCATTCCTACTGACAATAAAAAAAAGAAAGGTCTTGGCTTTTCCTCAACCTGTACTCAGACTACTACTAACGATGAAAGTCTTCATCCCATTAAGGACTTCTTCCACACTGGAGGTTTTCTTCACCCAGTGCCTCAAGCAGTCCATACCATCAATGAGGGAGGTTCCTCTGATACAGATGAGGAATGGAAGTCCTATCTTAACGAAGACGGTTATACGTCTCAGGGCGAAACACAAACTCCCTTTTGCTTTCCTGCACAGAGATTTATACCGAGGTCGGACATCAAAATGATATATGGAGATTGTGATCCGGAAGGATTTCGTGCTCCACCAAATTCGTTAGAGAAGGACACTCTGATGAAAGACAGCTTTGACCACGACTATTATGGCCCGATGGATGGCCTGCCTATCTGGCAGCCGTATCCCGGAGACTTGGGGTAAGAAAATCAGCTGATCAATGAAAATTAACAGAGCATCATTGAACAGAATACCTGTGTCCCCACCATGTCATGGGATCAACACCCAGGTTATCCTGAAAATACCCAGCACGACGATGAATTCGCAACATTTGCAGGACTAGAATTCATTAACTATGCTTTTCCTGAGGTCAACGTCATTGAGAGGGATGACTCCTCCAGTTCCAAAGAAGTGTGGGACACCTTGGGACAACCAAGTGGAAAGTACGACTTCATGGTCAAGTACACCGCTCCTGAAAGCTCTCGTATCAGGTTCGAAGACATCCAGCCAACTGGGTGGGGAGATACAACAGAGAGTACAAATACTATGCAAAATACAACAGAGGAATCCTCCTACGACAACTCTGCCTGGGAGACAGATTCCAATGATCCTGCTCCACCAGAAATCAGCGTTATTTCTGAAGACAAATCAAGGAAGGTACCAAACTTTGTGATTCACCGAGGAGTTCGCCGCCAATGGGTCGTTGTCGATGTTTCGAAGATTGTTCATAAGTCAAAGTAATTTCCATCTTTACTTTAACCTTTCACCTTGCCCAGGTGAAAGAGATGTTTTGATAGGGCTCGCTTTCTGTAAATTTCCCTCTTCGCTTCGCCCAAAGCGACAGAGTTTTGTTTTATAGGGCTGTAGTTTCAAGAATCGACTTGTTCATTAATAAAATAACGTCGGTCAATAAATTCCGCATAAATTATTATTTTCTCTTTTCGCTTTTCTTAGAAAATGGTAATCCTAAAAAAGCAACTCAATAATAGAAACAAGCAGTAAAAAAAAATATACACTGCACACACTCTTGCATTCTCTCTATCTCTTCTAAACACAAATCATCACATCATGCAGATTGCTTGTTTTAAACCTAGTTGAAACATACGATCCAATGCCTTCTCCCAACTTTGAGTTCCCGGTATTTGAGGTTGAAGAAGAAAATGACGACGAAATTCCAGAGGAGATCTCCCAACTACTCAAACAAGAGGAAAGGTCCATCGAACCTCATAAAGAGCCGTTGGAAACAGTAAACTTAGGTTTGGAAGAGGAGAGAAAAGAAATCAGGATTGGGGCACTACTCAATCCAAATGCCAGAGAGGGTTTGATAAAGCTTCTCAAAGAGTTTCCTGATGTATTCGCTTGGTCCTATCAGGATATGCCAGGGTTGGATACCAGCATCGTGAAGCATCACTTACCATTGAAATCGGAATGTCCGCCAGTAAAGCAGAGGTTGAGACGGACTCACCCAGACACGACCATCAAAATCAAAGAGGAAGTACAGGAAACAGATTGACGCGGGGTTCCTCGCTACGTCTGAATATCCTCAATGGTTATCCAACATCGTACCTGTTCTAAAAAAGGACGGAAAGGTCAGAATGTGTGTCGATTACAGAGATCTAAACAAGGCTAGTCCGAAGGAAGACTTTCCTTTACCACACATTGACATGCTGGTAGACAGTACAGCATAGTTCAAAGTTTTCTCCTTCATGGATGGATTCTTGGGCTATAATCAAATCAAAATGGCACCGAAAGACATGGAGAAAACTTCATTTATCACCTCATGGGGTACCATTTATTACAAGGTAATGTCGTTCGGTTTGAAGAATGTCAGGGCAACCTATCAAAGGGCCATGGCTACTATGTTTCATGACATGATACACAAGGAAATCGAGGTATATGTCGATGATATGATTGCCAAATCTAAGATAGAGGAGAAGCATGTGACACACCTGTCAAAACTATTCGAGCGGCTGAGAAAGTACAAACTCTGCTTGAATCCCAACAAGCGCACATTTGGTGTTCGTTCGGGGAAACTCTTAGGGTTCATCGTCAGCCAGAAAGGAATTGAGGTTGATCCTGACAAGGTCAAGGCCATTCAAGAAATGCCTTCTCCGAAAACTGAAAAACAAGTCAGAGGATTCCTGGGACGTTTGAACTACATCTCCAGATTCATATTCCTCATGACCGCGACATGTGCTCCGATTTTCAAATTACTCAAAAAGAATCAGGACTGCGTTTAGACAGAAGACTATCAAACCACCTTCGACAGTATTAAGGAATACCTGTCGAACCCGTCGATTCTATCACCTCCAGTGGAAGGAAGACCACTGATCATCTACCTCACAGTCTTGGAAGACTCAATGGGTTGTGTACTTGGCCAACAAGACGAAACCAAAAGGAAAGAGCCTGCCATCTACTATCTGAGCAAGAAATTCATCAATTGCGAGACTCGGTACACTATGCTTGAGAAAACTTGTTACGCTTTGGCTTGGGCAGCCAAACGTCTTCGCCAATACATGATTCATCACACTACTTAGTTAATCTCTAAAATGGATCCAATCAAGTATGTCTTTGAAAAGTCTGCTCTCACGGGAAGGATTGCCCGTTGGCAGATGTTGTTATCAGAATATGACATACAGTACCACGCTTAAAAAGCCGTTAAGGGAAGTATTTTAGCCGATTATTTGGTACATCAACTGATTGACGATCAGGAATCAATCGGGTTTGAATTCCTAGACGAAGATGTCATGTATCTAAAAATGAAAGATTGCATGAACCGCTACCCAGTGAAGGGCCAGAACCAGATTCCCAATGGGGACTTATTTTTTGACGGAGCTGTCAATCATTACGGAAACGGAATTGGGGCAATTGTCATAACATCTCAGGGTACCCATATTCCTTTCACCGCCAGACTTACATTCAAGTGCACAAACAACGAGGACGAATACAAAGCTTGTATCATGGGTCTCGAAGAAGAGATCGACTTAAGGATCAAGAACTTGGATGTATATGGTGACTCAGCCCTGGTTATCAATTAAATCAACGGAGATTGGAACACATACCAATCAGGATTGATTCCTTACAAAGATTATGTGAGAAGGTTGTTACCATTCTTCAACAGAATCGAGTTTCATCATACCCCTCATGAAGAGAATCACATGGCTGATGCATTAGCTACTCTCTCTTCCATGATTAGTGTAGGTCAATGGAATGACTTACCTAAGCTTGACATAATGCGCCTTGAGTGGCCCACTTATATCTTCACGATTGAAGCAGTCATAGACGACAAACCTTGGTATCACGATATCAAATGCTTCCTTCAGAAACAGGAGTAACCACTTGGGGCATCCAGAAAAGATAGAAAAACCCTCAGAAGGCTGGCAGGCAGTTTCTTCCTGAGCAGTGATACACTCTATAAGAGGAACTTTGACATGGTCTTGTTCTGATGCATCGATAGACCAGAAGCAGACATGCTGATAAAAGAAATTCACGAAGGGTCCTTTGGCACTCATGCCAACGGACATACAATGGCGAGAAAAATTATAAGAGCAGGGTACTATTGGTTGACCATGGAATCTGACTGCTACAAGTACATGAGGAAGTGTCACAAGTGTCAGATATACTCAGACAAAATCCATGTACCGCCAACGCATCTCAAAGTTCTTTCTTCCCCATGGCCTTTTTCCATATGGGGAATCGACATGATTGGCATGATCGAGCCCAAAGCTTCAAACGGACATCGGTTCATCCAAGTAGACATTGATTACTTCACCAAGTAGGTCGAAGCAGCGTCATATGCCAACGTAACCCGACAAGTGGTGGTCCGATTTATCAAAAATAATCTCATCTACCGTTATGGTGCTCCAAGCCAGATCATTACTGATAATGGATCTAACTTGAACAACAAGATGATGAAGGAGTTGTACACTGAGTTCAAGATCGAACACCATAACTCATCTCCCTACCGACCCAAGATGAACGGAGCGGTAGAAGCGGCTAACAAGAACATCAAGAAGATTATTCAGAAGATGGTTGTAACCTACAAAGACTGGCATGAGATGCTACCCTTTGCTCTTCATGATTATCGCACTTCTGTCCGCACTTCAACAGGGGCAACCCATTTCTCTCTAGTATATGGCATAGAAGCAGTGCTCCCCATCGAAGTAGAGATCCCATAAATCTGGGTATTGATGGAAACAGCTAACGGAAGCTGAATGGTGCCAAAGTCGAAATGACGAACTGAATCTGATCGAAGAAAAGTGAATGACGGCTTTGTGTCATGGTCAGTTGTATCAACAAAGGATGAAGAGAGCGTTTGACAAAAAGGTCCGACCTCGTGTCTTCAGGAAAGGAGACCTTGTGCTCAAAAAGATACAATCATTTCTCACTGATTCTCGGGGCAAATGGACCCCGAATTATGACGGCCCCTATGTGGTCAAGAAAGCTTACTCAGGCGGTGCCTTGAGACTTGCAACCATGGACGGAGAGGAATTTGCCTACCCCACAAATGTTGACGTAGTCAAGAAATACTTCGCCTAAATAAAAAAAACGTCTCAGTGGATTGAAAACCCGAAAGGGCAGTCCAGGCAAAAATTAGAGACATGATCAGAAATCATCCCGGTGGATTGGAAACCTCAAAGTACAATCCAGGAAAAAATTAGGGATAATGGCAAGTAACTATGTTCGACAAAGGGGCAAGTCCCTCGGCAGCAGTTACATCATCCGTCAGGAAAACTCTGATCAAGGTCATCTTCGACAGAAGCTCAGGATGCCCAGAATTCAAAGTTAACAGAAGGATATTGGTCGTTATGTTTTGATGTAGCCCTTTTCCCTTAAATTACCATTTTCTAAATTTGTAAATACTCTATGGAATCACGTGTTTGGCTGATTTCCATCCTATTAATAAATTTGAGCCCTCGTGCTTTTGTTTGCAATTCTTATTTGTTTTAGCTTTACAGAATGACATTTTAACATGATCAACGATTCTTGAAATAAAACAAAAATGAATTTACTTGTAAAAAATTTCCGCTTAAAGTAAAGGTGGCAATTTCTTTCGACGGTTGAACATCGAAAAAACATCGATCGCTTCTCCAGAAGTAAGCGAGCTTCAAAGTACAGAATCAAAGTACTCCTTCTAAAACCAGTGCACCTGAACGAAGGATCAGCTGTGTCAAAGACCATGGTTTATCTGACACCCCCGACAGAGTTCTTACCTCCTAAGCCCGACCAACGGTTGTTCCCTGCAGGGACTACTTCTCCTAAGCAAGGCAGAATTGCTACTTTTGGGCTAGCGGTACTTCTTCGCCCCGCGATAGCCGAGTATCCAGTCATGTTCATCTATTAGTCTGTATGGCGCGTCAGTTTTGTCAGCATATACATACATGGATCATGCATTATTGATTTACATTCGTATTCATATTGCATCACTATCTCTCTAGTCAATTTTGTCCCCTAGTGATAGACAGTCCTTTCAATTAAGTTGTCAGTCTTTTCATCGTCAGGAAATGTTGCGTCTGAACAATCTCTCTCCTCCAGTGTATTTCTGGGATGAAGTTGGTCCTTGATCACTTTGATAACTTGAACCTCTGAAAAACCAGTGAACCCTCGACAAATGTCACCCTTCGCCATCTAAGACGATATCTTCGCTTTCCCGGATTAAGGAAAATCCCCAGAGAAAGCCTCTTAAGCTACGATTCGAAAATACAACAGTTGTTCTCTGAAAAAACCGCCGATGAAAAGGTCATCAGCACCTCAAAATTAGATCACATCATATGGCATTTCTCCGGGAAGATCCTGAGAAAAGTATGATGTAAAACCCCAAGCAAAAGCAGTCTCTCAAGAGACCTGTTTTCCCCTGTAGAGTCGACAAATGGCGTCTCCAACAGAGAAGTTTGTACACCTCTACAACTCAGATGATTGGGTTCCCCCAACACTCTCACATCAAAATTTTTCTATCAAATGGCAACTTCCCAGGAAAATACGGCGAGAAGTTTGAGGAGAACCGCTACGCATAGCGTCCCTTGTCAAGAAAGTTTATTGACAAAAGAAACTAAGACCAGTTCCTTGGTAGGAAACCAGGATCGAGGGGAAGTTTATATCAGAAACTAAGACCAGTTCCTTGGTAGGAAACCAGGATCGAGGGGAAGTTTATATCAAAAACTAAGAGCAGTTCCTTGGTAGGAAACCAGGATCGAGGAGGAAGTTTATATCATAAACTAAGACCAGTTCCTTGGTAGGAAACCAGGATCGAGGGGAAGTTTATATCAGAAACTAAGACCAGTTCCTTGGTAGGAAACCAGGATCAAGGGGAAGTTTATATCAAAAACTGGGACCAGTTCCTTGGCTGAAGACCAGGATCGAGGGGAAGTTTACCTTTTCTAAGTATCATTGCTTAACAAAAGAAGATGGATGCGTAAATTGCCATTCATAACCACCATCAAAATTTTGGGTATTCCGATATTTAATCATCTTGCTCCTCGAATGCCCGAATACCTTCGCCATTCACACCTTCGGGTCCAAGAAGATTAAATAGGGGCATTTGTCATACCCCAAATTTTTACCATTAAGATTTCCCATCATTGTGTAAATTATCATCACAATATGGATGAACCATTAGTCTCCCCAAAGATGGGTGAGCATCCACTACCATCAGAATTAGGGTTTCAAGCCATCTCATAGCTCTTCGACAAAGGATCAATCAAGAAATGACATGATCTGCAACTTGTCTAGCCTCTCCAACATCCACAATGGATCAAAAGGACTCCCACTTCAAGGATCAAGCACAAGGCTGCTCCCTTCTAAGTGGATTAAGCCTCAAGATCGCCAGTGTCACCAAATTAAGGTTTTGGTTGACCAGGGCCTCCAGAGGGAAACATTCCTCTGGGCATGAGCCAATGCTTCAAAGCATAACCTATGATGCTCCAAGGGACATCATGAACCCAATCATCAAGTCAATTTTGCCTCTGGAGATGCACTCATAAAAAATTAGGAATTAGGGTTTCTTGACCTAATTCACCCCTAAGTTGACTTTTGGGACAAAACAAGAGCCAAGACCTCAAGGGAGGATTTTAGGGTCTCTAACACACTACATTGATCCATTTGCAACAATGTATTGGTCGTTGAAGCTTGAGCAACAAGTTTCAATTTCATTTGAACCACAGTTAGGGTTTCGCGAGAAAAGTCAACTATACCTTTGACTTTTGACCAAGACATGCTCCCAAACCCTAGGACATGATTCAATACACCCTATAACACCTATGAAATCAATCCATCAAGTTTGATTTAGGTCAAGGACTTGATTTCATAGAGGATCGCACAGTTTGGAATTCATCTGACAAAAAGTCAACTGTGCACAAAAGTCAACTTTGACTTTTTGAGATTTTTCACAAAAATGGGTTTTTAATCCTAAAATGATGTTAATGCGTGATTTGAATCATCATTCATCAAGAAAAATCAAGAAAACTGGGATAACTTGTAAAAGGGGTAACCATAAAAACTTAGAAAATTTTCTAAGTTATGGAATAAAGTGGCTAGGGTACCAACTTTGGAGGATCATAACTCCTAAACCACAAGGCCATTTTTTCCCATCCAAAGCTGGATTTGTAGCTCTCATGGCCCTCTACAAAAGCTTCAACTACACCTTATTCCAATTCATTATGGATTTTGAGTAATGGAATGATCAAAATGGCTGAAAACATTAAATGCCACTTTTTCCAACACTTAGTGAAATTTTCACTAAGTTAAAATCTGCCTTCACTTTTTTCCAAATGTAGGGGCATTTTTCACTTGGATCCAAAAAGTATCAAAACCAATTATGATCAAACAGTTATTTCATCATACGAGGGCTTTCCAAAATGGCCAAGAACATCACCAAACTCAACTTGAGCCATGAGATATGACCATGGCAACATGCCTTGCTGAAAACTGCCAAGGCAAGGCAGATTTTGGAGTTTTGCTCAATTTGCTCAAATTTTGCAAGGGGCAAGCAACTCTATCCATCTGAACACCTCAAGGGGGGACCAAGGAGAAACCAACTCTGATCCCAAGCCTCCCAAGTCTTTAGAACCAAAAATAGCATGTCAAACCTAGAAATCCCTAAAAGAGGGACAAGACTCCAATTTTGGATTGGAGCATTTAATGGATGCACCAAGGTGGCATGGACTGACACATTTGCAACTGAATTCAGTCAAGAATGATCCAACAACTAGGGAACCACAGCTCTGTGCTCTAATCTCTAGTCAATGGCTAGAGGAGACTTGGATTCTCATTTGCCAACATTGGCCAAACCTCTGCTGCAGTTGCCATTCACTATTGATCCAAAAACAAACTTGCTCTACTATAAATAGAGCTGATTTGTGCTCATTATGAGTACACCAAAGCCCTCAAATAGATGCTTTCCTCAAAATCACCTTCTCACTTCCAATTTTTCCTTCTAAGGCAAGTCACCATTGGGTTTTGAGTTTGAGAGCAATTCCAACCAAACCAATCACACACACACCTCATAAACATCATATAGAAGTGATCCACACACTCACATAACATCTGGAACACCAAAATCACAAAATCACCAGCCAATTGCTCAAGTCTTTGACAGATTTGCAGTTGGGGTACCATCTTAAATTCCAGATCATTTCAATCCATTCCAAGCATATAGACACACTCCATAGCACCTAGGGAAGCTGTCCATAACCTTGGAACCAAGCTGTAACACCTCTAACACAAAACACGATCACCAGCTGCAAGTGGTAAGCATGAGCTCTTCTAACTCTATGATCCATGCAATTTTTGCTGCACAATAATTTGGCCATATGTTCATAATCATGCATGGAGTGTTTTCCCTCAATCAATTGCATTGTTTGAATCGTGTATGGAATTTCTGAACCTTCATGCAGAATTTTGGGTTCTTGAGGTTTCTCTTTGATTTCTTATTCCATGCTTAAAATAAATGAAATTAAAGACCATAGACATGATCCTGAGGTTGAAACGAGTAGATTGATATGTAGATTGCAAGATATAATCAAGTATTCAGTGAGATTGGATAGAAAACGCAAATCTGCAGAAACAGAGGGTGGCGTGTGTTCTTGCCCTCGTTCTTGGCGCCCTTTTTAAAAATTTGAATATTTGAATTTTGTGATTTTATTTAATTGATTCAAAAATTAATTTCTCTCTGAGTTTTAATGATTTTGAGTTGATTCTTTTTTTAATAACTCACAAAAATGTTAAAATATTTTATTTTACCAAAAAATACCAAAAATATTATTTATTTCATATAATTGATATTTTTGCAAAGAATTAATATTTTAATTGTTTTTTACATTTAAAATATTTTTTCCTTCTTGATTTTGCAAATTTTAATGACTTCTAATCATTTTGTAGGTCAAAACTTGATTTTTGAAACATTAATACAAGATCACAATTTGTTTTCCACATGTTAAACAATTTTGATCATTTTAATTGAATTTTTTATTCAATTAAAATACATTTTGGAAACAAATTAGGGTTTTGATTAATTCAACCCTCATCAAACCTTTTAAAAACACTTTGGGCCTCTAATAGAGTGTAAGACCCAATCCTTTGTAAATACAAACCTATTTTGGGCCTCAAATGTTGTATAAATCTCGTTGTATTTCAAAAGTTCGTCGCGCTCATCGCCCGTTTAAAACAAATCATATGGACCTACCCTCGTGTTATAAGCCCCATTCTTTTTCTTTTAATCATTTTTGGGCCTCTTGAGAGAGTGTAAGACCCATCCCCTTTGTACATAAAACCTTTCTTGGGCCTCAGTCACTTGTATAAGTCCCTGTACAAAACGACAGTGCGATCACTGATAAAATCCTAGGCCTCTCCTTGAGCTGTAAGCCCCAACAATCTTTTCAAAGCACTTTCTCCTTTGATTTTGAATATAATATTGTTATCAAAGCTTTCTTTGTTGAACAAACTAACAAAACAGCATGGAAGCTCTACAACCGAGTAAGTGTTTACCCGCTTTCATTTACTGCTTTCATATGTATATAACTGTATTGTGGGGTTGTTTCACTGTAAGTCTTCTTTCACAAACTCATATCAACTGTGTAATAATAGTATAGATATTTAGAGTTTCCCCGGCAACTACGTCTAGAACTAGGCAAAACCTTGTCTCTTTACCTCCGATGTTCACCCGGATATACCTTAACCCTGAGAATTTTCTTTTACAACAAATTTAGATAACTAGGTCTAAGAAATCTCCCCCTTGAACAGTTCATATACAGAAGGCCAATGTTCCAAGTGAAACCCCTTCTGGAACTGTTCATCAGCCTCCTCTTGGGCTTAGTGCAAGGACCCACAGGCTTCCTAAAAGCATCCCCGCCTCCTCTTGGGCATTGTACAAGGACCCGTTGGCTTCTTAGAATTTTTCACAGCCTCCTCTTAGGCTTCATATAATGATTCTTCCTCCGGGAAGATAGCCTCCTCTTGGGCTTAGTACAAATTGTCCCTCGGCTTCTTAAAAGTTTACTCGCCTCCTCTTGGGCTTCGTACAAATTATCCCGACGACCTCCTAGAGGTATAGGAACAGAAATTAGTCATCTTAATAGAACAGTCTTTCAAAGAGTCTAGATCTTACTACTACTGTTTCTTAAGCATAGTACAAAAGACAAGACCCGTAGACTTGGGCAGTCTCAATACCCTTCGGATTCCCCGTTTCCTTAAAGAACGGGAAATAATCCCAGTCCTCAGATCAAATCCATGAGTACAACATTACCCATATAAGAACTGATTTTCTCTTTTAACCAACATACTGGACCTGTCACTCAACTGAAACAGTAACCCTTGCCTCCTCTTGGGCTTTGTACAATGATTCTCCCCAGCAGAGTTAATTTTTTAGCCTCCATATCGGGCTTTGTACGAGATACAAAAACACTCTCTTGTTGAGTATAAAAGACTCTCTTGTTGAGTCAAACCCCTTTTTTAGCCTCCATCTCGGGCTTCGTACGATATACAAAACACTCTCTTGTTGAGTATAAAAGACTCTCTTGTTGAGTCAAACCTTTAGCCTCCATCTCAGGCTTCGTACGAGGTACAAAGACTCTCTTATAGAGGAGTCAGACACCTTTAGCCTCCGTTTTGGGCTTCGTACAAGACACATAAAAAAGCACTCTCTTGTTGAGTCAACCTTTTCAGCCTCTATCTCCAGCTTCGTATGAGACACAAAAACATCCTCTTGTTGGGTCAATAGCCTCCTCTTAGGCTTTGTATAAAGAAATCCCCGTTTGATTCAATCAACCTTTTAGCATCAAATCATGCTTTGGTCACAACATACAAACATCAACAACTCCTTTTCCTTCGTCTAATTGCTGTAAGCGGCAAGCCTCTGGATTATTTACATCCATGCCACTGTCCCTCTTTTAGCATGAGAAATTCCTAAGGAAAGATGGCATTGCTCTAAACTGAGTTAAAGTCTTCTCCTTCAGGTTGAAAATCCCCTATAAAGGAAATTATGGAATTGCTTGATTCACATATCCCAGTTAAAGTGATTCTCCTTTATAACCAGTCACCCAACAGTTGTGACAAACTGACCAAATATCCCCTTTAGAGATAACAAGTTCTCTCTCACCAATAAACCCTTTAGCTTCATATCTTGGGCTTCGAACAAAATACAAATAGACCCTTCAGCTTCACATCTTCGGCTTTGAACAAGATACAAACCACCTTTAGCTTCATGCCTTGGGCTTTGAACAAGACACCAAAACACCATTTCCTCCCATAGAATAGGAGGAATTACGATCGCTCTGATTTCCCTATTTCGGTAAACGGGAATACGTAGGCATAAGATTGAAAGAAAAATCTTAGCAAACACACCACATCAAAAACCTCTGGCCACAAATCCTCACATATCCATCAAAACATCTGAGTCCGTATCCCCCACCAAAAGTCTAAACTCGATCAAAATAAACCTAAGAGAGGCCCCGCCACATTGATCGCATCTGTAAACCAACAGTTTTGACTGTTTAACCTCAGTTTGCAAAGCAGGGTTAGTTGGAGACATCTATTTTCCTTCCTTCATCAGCTCCAATAGGATAAAAAATGAATCGACCTGTAGTACCCTCCCAGAGCGACAGTGCTTAAGAACCACGTCCAAAATCGCTCGCTACACTCGCTAAGTTGAAAACCTGAAAAGGAGACTTAGGCAAAATTGAGCGTCCCGGTGTATTAAAAACACGAAAGGGCGATCCAGGCAAAAATTAGGGACAAAAGGCATTTCACTGCATCAGATGGTGTTTATCAATGCAGAAGAATCAAAGTGAAAGTTCAAACCATCCGCTCTCGTCAGAAGCAAGGTTTTGGAAGTCTTAGTTATTAGGGCTAGTAATGTAATTGGATTCAATGTAACCTTTCCCTTTTGCCATTTTCAAATTGTAATACTCCATGGAGCTCTGTCATTTGCAAGCTACCATTCTTAAATAAAATAGATTTTTGCCCAATCAATTCTTGTCATTTATGCTTTTTTCTACTTTTCCTTGTTATGCAAGATGTCATTTATTTGTTACTAATGATTTTGAAAGTGAAAAGTTTTGAATTGAAAACATTTTGAAAAAATAATGAAAGAACATAAATTTTCTTTGACATATGGAAGGATTTAAAGAAAAACTTTTGTTTCCCCAAGAAGTCTTAAAGTTGCAGAAGCACTTTTAGACCAGTACAGAAAAATCCCCATTGAAGTATAAACTGATAGCACTCTTGGATTGATCTTTTGATCGTGTGTGACTATCAAGATTGAAGAGAACCTCCCCATTGTCTATCACTGTGCTAAATACTTATTGGTGTTGAGGATATATTCCCCAGCAAATCTTTGGACTCCTCTGTTCCCCAGTGTTTTCTTATGACTCTTTTCTTCCCTAGCAAAGTGATTGTTATTTCCTTCCACATGAGAGTCTCCACAAACTACTTGTCTCTCCGCTGAGTCAGCTTTTGCATATCATGAGCATCTGCATCATGCCTAATCACATGCATTTAGCATAAACCCAGGTCTTTGTTGTTGGATATAGCCCTTTTCACCCCAAGTTCATTTATTACTGGCGTCGTGATAAAATCTTCGGTCGTCACTAATCCCCTATCCAAGTCTAGTTGCCACTGGCATTTTGTTAAACTTTGGTTGTCACCTGTCTCCCTGTGAAGTCCAGTTTTCGTCGGCATTTAGTTTGAAAATCCAATTTATATAGGTATTGGTAAGCTGGTTGTCACCAATCCTTTCCTGAAGTCTAGTTGTCATTGGAGTGCTCGTTGAAAATCTGATTGTTATTGGTATCTGATGTTTTCTGCCTTTTGAAGTCCAATTATTATTGGCATGCTCATTCAAAGTCCAATTGTTATTGGCATTCTTATCCAACTATTTTGGGTATATATGGAAGAGCTTAACTTCCCTGTTTCTTCCTGGTGTTCCCTGAAGTACATGTTTGACTTCTTTATGTCAAGGAATTTCCAACATCTTGGACGTATTCTGGACAGAAAACCCCAATGTTTGGTTTGATCTTTTGTTAGAATATTTTTTCTTGTTGGTTTGATCTCTTGTTAAAAGATCATTTCCATATTTGGCTTGGTCCCTAGTGAAGATCATTCTTCTTGTCAATTATATACTAGAGTGTCACCCGGTCATGTCTGAACATGTTGATTAACCACTTTGGATATCCCCCAGTTTGTTTCAGTTTCCCCAGTATATGTCCATAGCATAGCATGCAATTTCATCTAGGGGTAAAATTTTTGGTTTTTCTATATTTAAATACTTTTCACCTTGATTTCGCGAGGATTGTCATCGCTCATGTCATCCGTTAAAGTTATTTAAATAAAGGGAAACTGTCATACCCCAAAATTTACCCCTAGATTCCATCATCATTTTCATAGTATCTAACAATCTAGGTGCATCATTCATGCATAGCTAACCCTCAAGTTATCAAGATTTTGTCTTTCTTTGTTTCATTTGTGAATTAGGGTTTGAATCAAATAGATCCTTGGTTGATCAGTCAAAGTTGTGGATTGATCATCAATATATCAAACTCTCATGATTAAAAGCTTCCCTACATCAACAATCAAGTGTTTTGTGGCCTCATTACAAGTTTATCAAGTTTCAAATTCATCTGGTCCACAAACTAGGGCTTCTGATGAAAAGTCAACTGCATCTTTGACTTTTGACCAAGACATGATTTCAAGCCTTGGTACATGATTCAAGACACTCAAAGACATCTTTGGTGTCTATCCATAATGTTCAAATAGCCCAAGGGTTTGATTTCATTGAAGATCACAAAGTTCAAGTCATCTGATACAATGTCAACCACTAATCAAGCCAAGTTTGACTTTTGACTTTCTTGGTCAAACATGGGTTCCACAAGTCAAGAATGATAATAATATGTGATTTGGATCATGATTGATCAAGAAAAATCAAGAAAAATGAGGTTACTTGCAAAAAGGGCGACAATGAAGAAATTGAAATTTTTTCTAAGTTATGGAAGTTCAAGATTTTTGTCCAACTTGCCAAGGCCATAACTTCCAATCCAAGCAACCATTTTCATTGCTCCAAAGGCCAATTTGAAGAGTTTGTTCTATACTACAACTTTGTCCTTGAGGATGAATTCCAAAAAAATGCATAGATTGAGAGATATGAAGCCATGAATTTAGAGATTCATCACTTTTGAAACCTAGACACTTAGAAAAAATTTCATACAAATCTGCCTTGTAAAAGTAGCCAACTCTAAGGCCATTTTTCACCAGATCCATTTTGATTCAAGAAAAACTTAAAACATGAAAGTTGTAAAGCATGTTTCAAGCTTTTCAAAGAGTCCAAGAACACATTTTTATCATACTTGAGCTAGGAGTTTCGAAGGAGGGAAGTTGGCTTTTCAAACTTGATTATATGTCATGTTTATGCCAAAACCTTGCCAAACCTACTCAATCTGGCCTTGTAGGTTATATTGCTTTTAAATCTTAACATAATTGATGGATTACACAGATCCTAAGTGCATTACACAAGTGATTAAGGCTTTGTTCAAAGGATCATTCCATTTTGGGAAGAAGGTTCACACTTCCATTTTGATAAAGCCACTTTAATCACAAGTCAACTTGTCTTGAGCCCATGCCATGTTTCTTCTGTACTCAAACTTTTCTAAACTCAGAAAACAACACCTCTAAACTTTCCAACCACCCTAGAAATTTGGTACTATGCCTTGGAACTTCAAAAATTCATGAAACCACAAGTTGAATTCCAACCAAAACAAGTGAACTCCACAAGTCCAATTCTACAGAACTTGCAATCCCTCAAGTTTCCCTATAAATAAAGGGTCTTTCCTCATCACAATACACACAACAAACACACCAAGAAACCACAAAAACATCCCTCACTTCAGTATTTGGAATCAAGTCACCATTTGGAGCCAAAAATCTTCATTTGCATAAACTTCTCCAAAACTTTTTCCAGCAAAAAAACCTTCAAACCAATCATTCACACAAACCATAAAACACCTCATAAGGGTGTTCAAACCTTCATCATCACAAAAAACCCTCAAGAATAGAAAGTCAACTCTCAACACCAAATGTGTTAACTTTCTGCATTATCCAAGCCAAAACTTCATTCTGACCTTTTCCAATCATTTTGATCCATTAAAACACAATCCATAGACATGTCCTAAACTATTCCAACCATTGATCCTTAACTGTAACACCATTTCCTTGCATTTCAAGTTTGCATTTTTTTCATTTTTTCAAGAGGGATTCTGCAGAAGGTTTAAAGTTGGTTCAAGTCATCCTAAGCATTCCAAAAGCACCAAGGGAGTTCATTGAAGCTTTTTCAATCAAGAAATCACTTTCGTAACAAGTTTGAAAAGGCATTGGACCTTGCTCCAATAGGTAAGGTTTCTCATTTCTGAACTCACTCATACAAGCATTGTTAGGGTTTGATTTCTAAAGCAAAAATGTATCCTTTAATGTGTAGAGTGTATCCCTTAAGTTAATTGCAATTTATCGTGTATGTATGTGAAGTTTTGGATTTCAGAACATCTAGGGTTCATATTATGTTCAGTCATGATTTTTTTTGTGTGTTGATTTTTAGTTAAATTGGTTAGTACCATTAGAATCCTCATGAAAAATTAAACAAGTTTCATTTTTGGATCATCGAAAAATATGGAGAAATGAGGAAGTTCAGAATTTCAAAATTTAAAAATGGAGGAAGGTTGAAGATGATAAATAGCGCCATGGTTTCAGCATTTGAAGTGTATTTAATATTTATTTTATTATTTTCTATATTATTAACGAATGGGCATTGCACCACAATGGTTATGTGTGATGTTTGGAAGTGTTTGGCATGTGCAAGGACGGGGGATCGAATCCCTCTCGCCCCAGTCCTTTTATTCCTTTTTTATTTTGACGTTTTTCAACTTGGTTTCATATGTATTTTACTGCACGTGTATTCTGACTGGGCCAAGAAGCTGGCCCAGTGGTTAAGCTTTTGACCTATAACCCATAGCGCGCAGGTTCAAGCCTTACAAGGACCAAAACCATTCTTTTTTACCACCTTGTCATTTTTATGTTTTATCACTACTTCATTTGATCATATCTCCCAATTTACACATCATTTTGACCTAATTTTTTGCACACCTGTTCCATGTTATACTTATTTTTATAATCCATGAAGAAATTCCAAAAAATATTTATTTTTCATATACTTTCACTTAGTCAAAGTAAGGCCTTTTTAAAGATATTTTTAGGTCATTATGTGATTCTTTTGGATTATTTCTTTGATTTTGCTTTACCATATTGATGTGTATGAATGCTATGAATGTTGTATATACCTTATTTGATGTTGGTAACATGATTCTTTGATTTTTGCTTAAGTTTGAGGTATTTTAATGTATGACTTTTCATGTGTATATGTCTTGTTTCTCCATGTTTGGTTATGAAACTTTCCCTTTAACTTTGGCATGATATTTATACCACTTTGAACCTTGAATGCATGTTTGCTTTGTGTTTGAATCATCTTTGAGCACATGTCCGTGTTTTGCCTTAACTTTGATACCATGATCTTATTTGGTTCTTAAACTTCATGTTCATCACATTTAAACCTTTTGAAATGCTTAAACTTGATTGTCATCATATTGAACCTTTGACATGAACCCTTGGTTATTACCTTGATGTCTTGTCCATGAATGTTTGAATCCTTAAATTGTATTCATGATTAAGTGTTGTTATAACTTGTCCATGATTGTTTGAATCCTTAAATTGTATTCATGATTAAGTGGTGTTAGTAAAGCCTAATCTATGTTCTAACCTTGACTTAAGTTCATGCTTACCCTAGTTGTATACTTGAACTTTTCATCCATGATTCATATGTTGATATTGTTATATCCATGACCATGATATTGTTATATCCTTCATGATGTTATTATTAAATGTTGTCACATTCTTTTACATGCTTATATGTTGTTACTTATGTGTTCATACTTCATAGCTACATGTTATTGTTATGAACATGCCTTGGATGAACATCCCAATATGCCATGACACCTCATTCTTGTTTGAATCACATTTCATATACACATTTGACTATGTATCATCCATGATTATGTGGTAACCTTGGTTGTTACCATGTTGATATGTGAATTTGTTAAGTCTTGACTTGAATATTGTCATATCCTTGTTTAATGTTGTGACCATGTTCATTTTGACTTTATCATATCTTTGTTTATTGTTGTTACCATTTTCATTTTGACCTTGTTATATCTTATTGCACCTCATGTAAACCTATAGTTGATATTGTCGTAACCCAAAATTTTACCTCCCTCTTTTGCCTTTTGCATAAGCATGT
Organism: Lathyrus tuberosus; assembly: GCA_022829125.1. Classification (NCBI taxonomy): domain Eukaryota; kingdom Viridiplantae; phylum Streptophyta; class Magnoliopsida; order Fabales; family Fabaceae; genus Lathyrus; species Lathyrus tuberosus. Next base: position 2,609,589 of record JALAZF010000253.1, read on the forward strand.
GCATTCGCATCGTCGGCATACGTATCCGCATCTTTTATTCTGTGATTTTGTTGCAGGGATATTCAGGTTTTCCAAGCCCGATTAATCGCATCCTCACAAAGTCATCACATCATCAAAACAAGCACAATATAAGGGTTTCTATGCCTATTCATCAAAGCAAGAGGTTGAAAATCGGAACCGTGGCCACAACACCATTTTTCAGGCAAATTTGGGCATTTTTGGCTTGGTTAATCGATTAACCATTTGCAGTGCAAATGTGTTAATCGATTAACACATGCAAATTTTGCAGAATTTGCTGCTTTTTCAAGTCAGCAACTTTCCCTCCACATTTTGAACTTCTACATTGGTCTAGTAGCATGTGGAACATTCTGGAGTATTCAAGAATTCACTCAAATTTATTCCAATGCATCATTTTCAAATAAGTGCACCATGTTCCTTAATTTCCAAGTATGTGGACCTTTGGATGTTGGAGTTCACATTGGGATTATTACCGAGTTGGTTCTAACTAACTGAGTTAACCGCTTAACTCGGTGAGTCAAGCCTAACTAACTCCTAGCCTAATTCCAAACCACCCAAAGCTATGTCCAAACCAAATTCCAAACCTCTCACACTCCAAACCAAAAGTCTATATAAACACACCTTTACTCACTTTTCAAGGGATCAACCATTTTTCACACAAATTCTTCATACTTCACTCTCAATTCTCTCACATTCTCTCTAATTTTTCTCTACTACTTCTTCATCTTCATCTCAATTCTCTTCCAAAACCTCACCAAAGCTCTTAATTCTCAATTGAAGAAAAGCTATTTTCATCTTGAAAGTGCTTTTTCTTGAGCTTAACCATCATCATCATTCCATTCTATTGGATTTTGTGGAGCCTCAGTAGCTTTTGGATTCATTTCAAATGATTATTTCAAGTTTCTTCGGTGATAATTCTCATTTTGGAGTTTTCGTCGCAATTTTCTAGGTTTCGATACGTTTTGGCTATAGTTAAAGATTCCTCTGGTTTTCTTTGATTATCTTCGCCAAGATCAGTTTGCAACAATCACCAAGCCAAATCTCCAGCTTGTAGGTTGGTGGATCTTACTCGTTTTTCTGTTTTGAACGTTTCGTATCATTCGCGATGTAGTTTCGTTGTTTTGCATGTGAATTGATTATACCATTGCTTGATCCATGATCTTGATGATTTAATTGATTCTATTGTTGATCATTTGCTATTTTTAAACTTGATTTTTCGTGCATAATTGTTTGCCCTATCATTGGAGTGATTGCACAATCAATAAGTTGGCCAAAAAGCACTTTTGAAAACTATTTTCAGCCCCTGTGCCAGTGTTAATCGATTAACACTTTGCAGTGCAAAAGTGTTAATCGATTAACACTCTTTTTTTAGCTTTTTTTGCTGTTTTGCAAGTGTTAATCGATTAACACTTTGCAGTGCAAAAGTGTTAATCGATTAACATTGAACCAGAAGGCCATTTTCTTACATTTTCAAGTGTGTTTGCCATGCTTTCTTCCTTTTAACTTCCATTGATGGTCATGCTTGATTTTATGGATGTTTTAAGTGTCATTTAACTTCTGTTTGAAGCTTATTCTTGAACTTTTGTTGCACCCTTTCGGTTATTCAATTTGTTCATATTCTTACCATTATGTGAATACATGCTTTCTTGCATTTTCTTTGGTCACGTGCTACATGATTTGGTGTATCTTTTGGCACTATTTTGCACTTTCTCTCATTGCTTTGCATTAAGTTTATTCTCAATAGAATAAGCTTAATCTTGTACAATCAATAATACACCTTTTGTTTTAATGGTTTTCCATTCTATTTGGAAAATAGTTAGCATGTTCCTCCCTTTTAATTAATTAATCGAAACTCCATTTCGATTATTGATCTCTCCCTTGGCGCTTCTCTTTAGTCTTCCTTTAGAACGGCTGAATTGGAGTTACGTGCGATGCAGGAGCACTGTACAACTTGGAGTTGTTATGCTGTCTGTTTCAACTTCTGCACTACACCCTGTGTGTTAGAGGAGGAATGAGAAGGGAGAATTCCTACTCTCATTCTGACTACTTCAGGTAGGGGACGAATGACCCTGTGCTTGGCTTAGTCTTCTATATCCCCAAGCGGTAGTGTATCTTTTTCCCCAGTCGAGTTGATCCTTGATCACTCCTATCTCTTTCAATCTATCTCTTTTGATTAATCACCCTTCTTGGTTAAGATCGTTATCTTTGGGTAGCAAACTCTCTATGTTTTAATATCCTATTCTTTTCTAGCGGTCAATCACTACTTTTTGATTCCCCAGAAGAGTTTCAAACCCCTTTTCTTCGGTCAAACACAGTCTTCCTGTTAAGCACCGAAACCCCTGCGGAGTTCGCAACCTCCTCTTGGTTCTTCTCCCTTTGGTTGGTTAACCAATGTCTGTCAGTTACAACACCAATTCACACATTTTCTTCAGTTAATCACAGTCTGTCTGTTAAAATACTGAACCTTTTCGGGTTAATCAGCTTCTCTTGGTTAATCACCCATTTCTTCAATTAACCACAGTCCGTCTGTTAAAATACTGAACTTTTTCGGGTTAATCACCTTCTCTTGGTTAATCACCCATTTTTCAGTTAACCACAGTATGTCTGTTAAAATAGTGAGCCTTTTGAGTTAATCAATTTCTCTTAGTTAATCACTCATTTCTTCTCGGTTAATCACAGTCTTTCTGTTAAAACCGAATCCCCAGCAGTTAGCAACCATTTCTTGGTTCGAATACTTGTACCCTTGGGTTAGTAACCTTCTTTTGGTTCCAATACCCTTTTCGTTAGTCAAGTACCGTTTGTTCGGTCAGTACCAACAGCCCCAGTGGGTCACAACCTTTGCTTGGTTCCACACCCGTCCTTTGGGTTACAACCTTCATTCGGTTCTACACCCGTTATTTTGGTTGATCACAGTTTATCTATTAAAACCTTTTCCCCATAGAGTCTTACTCTCTCTCTTCGGTTAACCACTGCCAGTCAGTTAATACATCGAACCCCTTCTCTTTTGGTTTCAACACCATCACCTTTGTTTGTTCCCCAGTAGGGTCACTACCTTCTGGTCCCCAGCACAATCCTTTGTTCTCTTACCTCCCCAGTGGAGTCTCTTTTATTTCCTTTTGTTCTTTTACCTTCTTGGTTTCGACACCACTCTTGCACGTTATCTTCAGCACAGTTATTGTCTTTTCCTCTGCACTCCTTTCTTAGTTTTGACACCATTTCTTTTGCATCCCCAGCGGATTTTGTCTCTACTCTTTTGTTCTTGGTTTTGACACCATTTTCCTTCCCTTTTCCTTTTCCGTCTTAGTTCCCCAAACTACGGAAGCTCTGATTCTGCATTCATTCTAATGTCAGATACGTAGGCACGAGATCGTGATGATCTTAGCAAGCACACTTCCATCCTTCTATCCCTCTTCCTTTCCTCTTCTCTTGTCCTTGGTTCCATGAACTACGACGCTCTGATTTCCTCATTGCACTACGAGGGTGCGTAGGCACGAGGGCCTCAACCCTCCGTGAGCACTTTCCTTTCCTTCTTTCTGTTTTCCTCTTTTTTCTCTCTTTCTCTCCTCTTCTTTTAGCTAGAAGCCTTTAGATAGATAACCCATCCAAGCCTAGAAGCAAGCGAAATGGTTCTCGTCGAGTACGACAGATGCGTAAGGTGCTAGTACCTTCCTTTCGCATAACCTAACCCCATTCCCATTTCTCTTCCCCTTGGATTTTATCGATATTTTCCCTGTCCTTTGGGACTAAATAAAGTTCGGTGGCGACTCTGTTGTATCTTTGAGTGTGCGATTCACTCAGGTATAAACTAGCCATCTTCAGCTGGCGACTCTGCTGGGGAGTCTTTGCGCTTGCAGGTTGGGGTCTCGCCTAGTTTTGTTTGCTTTTCTTGCTTGTTTGGGTGTTTATCTTTTGCGTTTTTCTCGCTTTACTTTACTTGCTTTATGCTTTATGTTTATTTACCGCATTTCTTTACTACTTTGAATATTCATATGCTGCATATTCTGGATATCTGCTATATTCTGCTGTTGTTGGGATGGGTAGATATTATTGGAGAGAAAAGTCCTAACACCGGGCTTAGCATACACATAGGCTAGAACGTGGATAGTCGTGAGGCCTGCGTTTCGCGCGTTGGGTTACCACGAGAGCCATATCCCAGATCGTGATTCGCTTGAGAATACTTTCGTCCTGTGAGAATTCACTACGGCGGGGGCTTTTCACTCTGAGTCCTATGGTTTGGGCGACCTTTTCTAGGGACCACCTTGTTGTGTCTAGATAACACCTGTGAGGGGGATGAGTTTTTGCAGGAAACCAAGCCACTTCATACCTTTATTCTCACACACGACAGATTTTGCACCGACACATCAGGCTATGTTGCACCGACACAGAATTTTATGCAGATATCCGGATTATTCAGATTTTGATTGTTTAGACGGTGCTAGCTTCCTGTTGTTTGTGTTGCATATCATTTCATCATGTAAATTAATTTTTGCATGTGCATTTCCAGGTTTTCAAAGACTTATTCTTTGTTGACATTATCATAGAGATGAATACTGGTTGTCGAGGCATTTTCAGCTACAAGTTTGTGGAGCCTAAGCTGGGTATTTTGAGAGGTCTAGCATCCCGTGTGGTTGAAAATAACAGAGGGATTTTTAGGGATACCTATGGTAATTTGTTGTCCATCCTTAATACTAAAGTGAACATCACCGTCATTCATACTCTGGTTCAGTTCTATGATCCACCATATAGGTGCTTCACATTTCAGGATTATCAGTTAGCACCTACACTCGAGGAGTATGCTTATATTCTGGGGGTTGAGATTAAGAAGCAGGTTCCTTATGTTTACACTAGTGGTTGTCCGAAGTTTCCTCTTATTGCTGATGCACTTTGCATTAGTAAGAAGGATATGGAGGATAATCTCAAGACCAAAGGGAAGGGTATTCGAGGGTTTGCTTCGAAGTTCTTGGTTGACAAGGCCACTTTTTTTGCTAAGGATGGAAACTGGAAGGCTTTCAACGTCGTTCTTGCTTTGCTGATATATGGGATTGTCTTGTTTCCAAACATGGAGGATTTCGTAGATCAGGCTGCCATCAATATCTTCTTGTCCAAGAACCCTGTTCCGACACTTCTTGTTGATACCTATCATTCTATTCATTCGAGGAATGAAAAGAAGAAGGGAACCATTGTTTGTTGTGCTCCTTTGTTGTACCGATGGTTCATGTTTCATCTTCCACAGAAAGGTCCCTTTGTTGAGAATAAAGGTAATCTCAAGTGGTCTCAATGAATCATGTCTCTTACTGCTGATGATATTTCTTGGTATTCTTGAGTCTTCGACGATATTAAGATCATTCTTAATTGTGGGAAATTCTCCAATGTGCCTCTATTGGGTATAAAGGGTGGAATTAACTACAATACGAGACTTGCCTTCCGACAGTTGGGATATCCTATGGTTGCCAAGCCTGATCCTGAGGTGGTGGAAGAGTTCATCTTTCATGAAGGGGTTGATGATATGGGTTTGCTGAAGAGGTTTAGTGCCGCTTGGACTCAGATTCACTTCGAAGAAAGAGCCGATTTGGGTAAGAAGAGTTGCGTAGCCAAGGAAGCTTACACACTTTGGGTCAAAGAGCGCGTCAAAGAGATCTTGTTGCCATTTTCTCTCGAGCCTTCCATGAATGCTAAGCCTCCTGAACTTGCCATTGTTCCTTCATCTGAGGTCGACCAGCTCAAGCTGACTATTGAGAAGTTAGAGAAGGAGAACACGTATCTTTGTCTCAACCTTGATAGAGTCACTTCCGAGAAGGAAAGCCTACAGATTGAGCTCTTCCAGAAGCGCGAACGCATGCCCAAAGAGGTGGAGGTTGAACAGAGCAAGCGTAGGAAAGTGGGTGATGCTTTGAAGAGCACCTATGAGGGACTTGCTTCAAAGAAGAGATAACTCGCCGATATCCAGCATCGAGCCTACAAGGATGAGTTGAGCTACAAAAAGCAACTTGAAGAGCTTGGAGGGAAGTTATCCGAGTTCAAGACAAAGTGGCAAAGTGAGCAAGACCGTGCTAATCAGTTGGCAAAGGACTTTTCTCAGTGTCAAGCCCAGCTCGACAAAGTCTTCGGCGAGATTCAAAAGCTGCAGGATCAAGCACATCAGAGCCAAGAGCAGATTAGTCAGCTCAACACAGAGAGCACTCATTGGGAGCATCAGACCCGTCATCTGCAAAACCTCCTGGATCAGAAAGAGGCCTTTCTTCAGGATATGCTTTAGGGACCTAACCATTCTTTGTTGTGTAACCTCATGAAGGATACGAAGTATTGGAGTGAGAGACATGGCCGTCTAGCCAGATTTACTGAGCATGCATTGGAGGGCCTACCTGGGTTGTTGAGGGATGCATATGATGATGTATTGCCACACCAGCTTCCTTGGGCTGTTTTCCACTTCTTGTCTTTTTGTAGGGTGGTATTTGACAGGATCCATGCTGATTTCATTGTAGCCTAAAAGGCAAATATTTGATGTGTACTTGACTTGTACTTCTTTCCTTTATTGTTGAATGAATGAAGTTGCTTGCCAATCCTATCTTTCTCGCCTTTACTTGCATGCTTTATGATTATTTTCAACAAAGATAAGTTTAAAAATTCCTGGAATTTAAAACTTTATTTTTGCATGCATAACATACATTCATTTGCACACATATGCACGTCCCTTCATCCGAAACCGTTGCTCATCATTGTTCGCCTTCCTTGTAGCAAGACGACGACTCGACATCGATATTTTACTCGCTTAAATAGATCCAGAATCATGTCTGACTTCGAAGCTGAGAACGTTGCTTTTAAGGAAACTCTAGCTCAATTCCAAGGTCGGATGGATTAGTTTCAGACAAACATGGGTGTCATTATGGAACTCTTTTGTGCCCAGAGGGACGCCAGTGCTATTGCCACTGTTGTTGCAACTGCTACTGATGCAACCGTTGTCACTCCTGTTGTGACTACTTCTCCTGTTGTTACAACTACTCCAACTGTTATTCCTTCTCCTGCTATTGTTGAAGTACCAGTTGAGCCTGTGAATCAGCCTGCTGTTCATCCCTCAAATTCTCAGTCTGGTTTGAACAAGATGCCCACTGGTTTTCCTTGGGGCATGACTCCGAATTACACTCCTCAGATTGCAAACAATGGTAGTGCCTTCATACCAATCAACCTTTTGTTGCTCCCATGCCTAATGGGAATGTTGCTGCATATCCATGGGGCATGCCTATTCCGATCCCAGGATTGGCTAACATTGAAACTCCTGAGGAAGAAGAGCATGTGTATAGGGGTCCTCCTTTCCAGGTTCCGGTCTCATCTCAAGCTGCACAAACTGTTGTTCAGAATGTTCATCCTGGGATGTTCTATCCTGGGGCATCTTCCTCAGCTGTTGTGGTACCTCATCCGAATTATCCGTTTGGTGTTCAGATGGGTCAGAATGTTGGTCAGATGGTTAATCCGGGTTTGGTGTATCCTTCTCAGTTTTCTACTCCGCAAGTGCACGCTCCCGCCGCATCTCAGCTGCCAAATCCTTAGATTCTTGTCAGGGTCACTAATCAAAGTAGACTTGCTGACTACAAGTTATTGGAAGACTGTATCATAGCTATTGAAGGGTTTTCTGCTTTTGGCATGGAGGCCAAGGACTTGTGTTTGGTTCCGAATGTTGTGCTGCCACAGAAATTCAAGATACCTGAGTTGCCAAAGTATAAAGGTCTAAGATGCCCGCATAGTCACATCACTATGTACTGCAGGAAGATGGCATCCTATATTGATAATGATGAATTGCTAGTTCATTGTTTTCAAGATAGTTTGTCTGGTGCTTCATTGGATTGGTACATGGGCTTGGAGCGCAGTAAGATCCGTACTTGGAGGGATCTGTCTGAAGCATTCTTGAAACAATACAAATACAATCTTGATCTGGCGCCTACTAGATTGAAGTTGCAGAATCAGTCCCAGCGCTCAGCTGAACATTCAAGGAGTATGCACAAAGATGGCGTGAGATGGTGTCTCTTGTGCGACCCGCTCTCTCTGACAATGAGTTAGTTGACATCTTTATAGGAACATTGCAAGGATCCTACTATGATAAAATGGTGGGTAGTTCTTCATCAAACTTTGCTGACATTGTAACAATTAGTAAATGGATTGAAAACTGTTTGAAGACTGGAAATATTACTGAAACAGCTTCCCAGCAGCCAGCCAAAAAATCTTAGAACAGACAATCAACTAAAAAGGAAGGTGAAGCCAATGCTGTGACAGCTCAAGTTTCTCCTCAGTATCAAGCTCCCATGGCACCTATGCCATATTATCTATATTCATACATTGCTGCTGCACAATATCAACAACCTCTATATCAGTATCATCCGCAACAACCAGTTCAGAATGCTCAGAATCAGCAACAGAATCAACAGAACAACAAAAATCAGCAGAATCAAAACCGTCAGAACAACAACAATCAAGGAAATTGCAAACATCCAAATTTTGACAGAATTCCGGTGTCATACACTAAATTGTTTCCTTATTTGGTTCACTAAGGGGCATTTGTTCCCAAGCAGATCACACCTGCAATTCCTCCATTTGGCCCGAAGCATAATCCAAATGCGTCCTGTTCTAAAGTTCAGGAACTCATTGATAAGAAGATTCTGACTTTCGCTGAGGAAGGACCTAACATTCATAATAATCCATTGCCAGATCACGGTGGACCTGTGGTAAGCATGATTGAGGATGATTCAGGGGATGAATTAATCATGGATGTTGATGAGGTAAAGACCCCGATGACTGTGGTTTTCAGGAAATTGAATGAACAAGGGTTGTTGAAAGGACTGCATGGTAAGTGTCAGATTTGTGACGATAATCCCAACCAGTGTCAAAGGCTGAAGGGTTGTGTCCAGATTTTGATGAACCGAGGTGAATTTCAATTTTCCAGATCTAAACCTGTTGAGGAAGTTGCTACCATCGAGCCATTCACCATCGTCTATAGGAAGGTTCCTGTTGAAACCCCTAAGCAGAAGAAGGTGCAACCAATCGTGATTTGCCTGCCAAAGCCGTTTCCGTATCCGAATTCTAAGGAGGTACCTTGGAGGCACTATGCCAGACAAGGGCTACGACAGCGCTTTTTTTTTGCCTTTAACAGCGCTTAAAAGCGCTGCCTAAGGTGGCGCTGTCGTAGGTAAAGACAGCGCTTTTTTTTATGAAAAAGCGCTGCTAAAGGCCTACTTTAAGTAGCGCTTTACCTTTAAAAGCGCTTTCTAAAGTAGGCCTTAAGCAGCGCTTTTTCCTTTAAAAGCGCTCTCTAAAGTTGGCCTTTAGACAACGCTTTTTAAAGCGCTCTCTAATGTATACCTATAATTTTAATGAATTTTTTTATATACCTTTAGAAAGCGCTTTTACAGGAAAAAGCGCTTTCTTTTGTCCCCTTTAGACAGCGCTTTTTAAAGCGCTCTCTAATGTATACCTATAATTTTAATGAATTTTTTTCTATACCTTTAGAGAGCGCTTTTTAGAAAAAGCGCTTTCTTTTGTGAACTATAGGCAGCACTTTTTTATAGAAAGCGTTGTCTTTTCTAGACGTATAATTTTAATGAATTTTTTTTAAAATCCCATTTTACCCGTTTTTTTATGCAGAAACCTGTATAATTCAAGCCATTTCAATAAACCTGTATAATTCACATTTCCATTAACAAATTCTAGTATGATTCATTAACCATTTCCACTAATCCCATAAATCACATAAACCACATAAACCATTTCCATTATAATTCAAGTCATTTACATTAACCATTCACAAAATTATACAATTACAATCCAAACATAAATAACATAATCCATTCACAAAACTATATACAATCCCATAAAATAAACCATTCACAAAACTATACATTCACATAATCCCATAATCCTATACCTTATATGATTTTTTTCCAATAAGGTATTCGCACAATTCCTCCTTAATTTCTTGCAATTTATCCTTCGTGTAATGAGAACACGCGTATTCATCAAAGTACTACATAACAAAACAAAATATGCATTATTTAGTTTAAAATAATAAATTATATGACATATCCGATAAATATTAAAATAAATCCGAAGTTATAAATCCATGCATACCATGATAGGAATCTCTAATCGATCCATTTGAAGGATCTCTCTCATAAACCTCAAAACGAAATACCCGCAGTCTATGCCATTACGCTGACGAGGACACTACACATAGACAAACAAATAAGAATTAATATATAGTTGTTTTGTGTTATCAAGTAGCATCACTAATAAGCAACATTGTGAAAATTAATATACCTCCACTTTGACCCATGTAACGCTGGTTGCTTTAGCCCGTGCTACTCGAGCTTCTCTTTGTGCTCAGTGTACTAGTATTGCTCTATAAAAGAAAAATGTAAATTTAGAACAATCTCACAGAAATAATTAAATATACAAATACACACGAATATTTCGAACAATCTCACTTACGTATCAACCACATCCTTCATACTCTCATATGTTGACCAACCATGATCCAATGAATTCAGATAATAGACCAATTCTCTTGTAGGATTAATGACAACCAACAACCAGTGTCCACTGTAAAATATAACAAAAGTTTAGATGGATAATTTCTACGCAAAAGATACAAAGATTAGAATGAAATTAGAATGAAAATCTTACCCGTTTCCAGTATTATATGGTAAGAGAAACAAACTTTCTGTCTGGCTGGCCATAAATCTCTCAATTAAGTGGTCTCTTACTAAAAGTGGATTCATACCAATTGTCGGTGCATTGACACAGGTGCAAGACAAGAAACGGAATCTGTTTGACAATTGTGTCCCGCGCATCAATTTTTCATACAAGCACCTTAAATAAAAACATAATAAACATTAGACTATTTTCATTGAAATGTGTAAATAAAGTGTTCAACTAAATAAATAATAGATTGATCGGAGTACCAGATGTATGAATGCATAACACCGATGCCTAATTCAAGATGCTTGAAAATCTGCTCCATGTCCTCTCTTCCGATTATCTCGGAATGAGGAAAACCAAAAACACCTTCGTCCATGTATATTTGACGAATAACACCATCCATCATATCTGATGTTGCCACAAGTGTTTCAAGACACGACTGAAAGTGAGAAGGAGCTCTTTTTGCCTGCACGATCCTATTAGGAGCTTTTTTCTTGCTGGCCTGTTGTGAAGCTTGAGCAGGAACCTAACAATCATATTAGTTAGGTAAAGTAGAAAATCATGAAACTTTTGAATTCGGATAATAGAATAACACTTAAAATGTACCTCTCTTTGTGATGAAACAGACTCGTTTTGCCGCAAAAAACGAGTCCGCATAAGAGATTCGTAATGGTTTTCAACATACCTCATCATCTATGGAAATGAGGTCTAACGGCCATGCAACAAACGAACCTATTGCATCCCGCAGCAATGTAACCTCTGAAATCGAGTCAGACATAGGTAGTACCGCATCCGTATCTAAAGAGATATCAACCGACACTTTCAGATATCCATGAGGGAGCAATTTATGGTGAAGTAACTCTCCCACTTTGTTATGCACTTTTCCCTTGCCAACCATGCGATAAGTCGGTAACGACAAATACAACTGACAAGATGAAATGCCCTGAAGCAATAATAAACATGTAACTGTTAATGTGTATAAAGGTCAATTAAAATAAATGTGTTAATTTAATTAAAATAAATATGTGCTAATTACCTCGGGAATTTTATTTTGACAATTGATACTAGCTTTGTCACTAGTATCTTTAAACCCGGAGCCGCGCTTTTCTGCCTCATATCTCTCTTTATCCTTTTGCAATTCACGGACTTGTGCTTTTAGTTCCTCGAATGATTGCATGACTTCTTGGTTGCTGGGATTTTTTCTCTTTGGTTGCTTATACAAGGAAGATGGAGTCACACCAAATCCTTTACCTATCACCCGACCGGAATACTCAGGAACATTTAGTACTCGACTAAGAATGCTTCTGCAATCATCCTCATCTGTGGTTAAGGATTTAGATAGAGTCTCCTGAAATTCATTGACATATCGAAAATTATTAGTGGGGATTAAAAATTCATTATATTTTAATAAAATTTCGATGAAGTTAAAGACATAATTTTATACTTACACATTCGTCGTAAACATGCTGAACATCTTCCCTAACAACTCCATCCTTACCCACACGAGCTTCCTTCCACAATACATGGTCCGGAAGTGATGATTCTTCACTTTTCGTCTCTTCTAACTACACATTTAGTTAAATAATAAGTTCATCAATTATAACACAATAATACAATTAATAAAATCATAGCATTAATATATACTTACCAATTTTTGTTGTAACCGTGCATATCCCAAACGCCATTTTCTGTATGGATACGCGGGTCTTGATGCTCTTTGGCGATTAATGGCACTCAAATCCTGGATAAACAAGTTTAAGTCATATCAGAACAAACTAATGCAACAAGTATATAATACAATTAATAGACATGACAAGAAAATATTACATTGAATTTTTCGGTTTTCCGTTTGGCTACAAAAGTGCCCCATTCTTCCGGTGTAATCAAGTCCGCATACAACTGTGGAAGTTCTGGTTCTACAAAATTTGTTTCCTCATCCTTAAGATATTTGTTTGATAATAAGGCTCAAAACCCTCTATGTCTCTTTCCGGCCAATTGAATACAATACTTTTTCCGGCTTTCGTCAATATTAAAGGACCTCTACAAAAAAAACATACACTTATAAACATAAAGTGTGTTAGTATAAGTAAATTAAAGACTTAATCGTCAACAAAAATCTAATAACATCAATCATATTTGGTAAGTACCTGTATCTCAGTCCATATCTTATCTTTACCAGCTTGCAACAATGGATTCCTCCAATTATCACTGGTAATTGGAATGTGCTGACGGACAAGTGAACCAATGTATGAAGACAACATTGAACCGTTAGCCTCAATTAGTTGGTTCTCATCACTCCAATGTACATCAAATTTGATCCCTTTATCTCTAGCACGGATGATTGACTTCATAATAGTTATTCCTCGTTTTATTTCACTTTCTACATTCGAAGCTTCATTCTGAGCTTCATTTGTATCATGTGTCTCGTGTGTGTCTTCCTGGTTACTAGCCATTTGACCTGTAAGAAAGAAAAAAACAAAAATTAAATGACAAATATAAAAATCCATAATCCATTGAATGATATAAGCTATATATAACATGACAACTAATTAATATTATTGAATGATATAAGCTATAATTTTATAACTAGTACCTTTTTCACTAACGTCTCTTTCTTTTCTTGGTTGGAATATGTTCTACCCGTCTCTTAACAACACGGACGGTTGGATTGATCCAAATACCCTCATTATGATCATTTCTAGTATATGATTCATTCGCTATAATATTTTCATCTTGATCATTTCTAGTAAATGATTCAATATCAACATCAATATCACCTTGATCTCCAATGTTTTCATCAATTACTTTGTTAGATAAAAGCACTATAGGCCATTTTGTACTTGTCGGATCAGTGACATAGAACACTTGTTTAACTTCAGAGGCTAGAATAAAAGGCTCATCTTTGTACCCCACCCTATTAAGATCCACTTGCAAAAATCCTGACTTATCCATTCGTACACCATTATTATTTTCAACCCACTTGCAACGAAATATAGAAATCTGAAACTTCTCATAATCAAACACCCAAATGCGCTCGATAACCCCAAAATATGACAGATTTGCAAATTTGGGGTTTAAGTCTTTCACACTTGAAATGTGCATTGTTTCAGCTACCACGGTGACACCACTATTTTGCATAGTACTTTTATCATCTTGTTCTTTGGTATAAAATGTGTATCCATTAATTGCGTATGCGCTATAAGAAAACACAACCAAACTTGGACCATATGCTAAACATCTCAACCTTTCTGTTATTGAAGCGGGATCTAAATAATACTTTGAATAAATATGATCCTTAAACCAAGGTATGAAACTTCGATTGTGCTCTCGTACTATCCAATTCTCATTTCTATTCGGATTTAAACCTCGGAGAACATCCTTGTACATTTTAACATACGGCTCAACCTCATTCTCATTGTGCAGAACATACAAATGCACTTGATCCCGTTCAACCCTTGATACTGTCACAACTTCATTTCCAATTAACTTTTTTCCTTCTTTTTTTTCGACAATGTGAGATTTGAGGAGTCCAATTGATTGTACATTGGACAGATATTCAGTACAAAACTCAATCGCTTCTTCAACAATGTATCGTTCGGCAATACAACCCTCTGGTCGACTTTGGTTTTTCACATACCCTTTTAATATTTTCATATAACGTTCCGCAGGGTACATCCATCTCATATAAGTCGGTCCACACAATTGTGTCTCTTTCACCAGATGAACAACTAGATGAACCATTATGTCAAAAAACGAGGGAGGAAAATACATTTCAAGATCACACAAAGTAGAAACTATTTCTTTTTGCAATGTTGGTAAGATCGCAGGATCGATCACCTTACTGCAAATTGACTTGAAGAAAAAACACAATTTATTTATTGCGCTTCTTACTTTTTCTGGCAGAATAGAACGTATACCTATTGGTAGAAAATGTTCCATTATAACATGGCAGTCATGCGTCTTTAAACTCTTTAACTTGAGGTCTTTCATAGACACAAGTCTTCTAATATCTGAAGAGTATCCTTCTGGAACTTTAACTTCACTTAGAAAATTACACAATACTTTTTTCTCCTTTCTAGATAGAGTATACGCAGCAGGTGGTAGATATGTTCGTTTTCCTTTCTTCAATGGTCTAATTCAGTTCTTATCCCCATCGCTATCAAGTCCTTTCTTGCTTTAAGGTCATCCTTAGACTTTCCTTGTATATTGAGTAACATACCAATAACACTGTCAAATGCATTTTTTTCAATATGCATAACATCGAGAAAATGTCTTACATACAACGACTTCCAATATGGCAGTTCAAAAAAAATTGACCTCTTCTTCCACCCACTCTTGACAAGTGTATGTGCAAAAGGCTTTCCAAACTGAGTACTCACATCTTTCACCTTTTCAAAAATTTGATCACCTGTCAATATAGTTGGAGCTCTACCTTGTTCTGGCTCTCCATTGAATGCTTTTCTCCACCCACGATAGTGATGATTAGAATTTAAGAATCTACAATGACCGAGAAAGACATTCTTCTGACCAAACTCTAATCGTGTCCAATCTGTTTTATCTTCACAAATAGGACACGCACATTGACCTTTTATGCTGTACCCTGATAGATTTCTGTATGCTTGAAAATCATTAATTGTGCCAAACAACATCGCCCTCAAGTTAAAACTTTTTTTCCTATACCCATCATAAACCTCCACACCGTTCTCCCACAAAAACTTTAAATCTTCGATTAAGGGTGCCAGGTATACGTCTATGTCATTCCCTGGTTGTCTAGGCCCAGAAATTAACATAGATAACATCATGTACTTACGCTTCATACATAGCCATGGAGGTAGGTTATAAATCATTATGATCACAGGCCAAGTGCTATGTGAGATACTTTGAAGACCGTGTGGGTTCATTCCATCAGTAGATAATGCCAAGCGAAGGTTTCTTGCTTCTTTTCCAAATTCAGGATAATCATCATCAATTTCCATCCACTGTGGTGAATCTACTGGATGTCGAAACTTTCCATCAATAATTCTTTCATCTGCATGCCAAGTCAAGAGTCTTGAATCGGTCTCACTATGAAACATGCATCTAAATCTCGGAATTATAGGAAAATACCATAAGACTTTTGCTGGAGACAACTTTTTCTTATATCGAGAGACACCGCATTTAGGACACTCATTTAACGATGCATACTCATTTCGAAACAAAACACAATCATTTGGACAGGCATGTATCTTATCATAGCTCATGCCAATAGAGCACAACATCTTTTTGGCCTCATATGTTCGATTGGGAAGAACATTATCCTTTGGAAGCATATCTTTCATAAGGGCCAATAACTCTGTGAATCTTTTATCCGACCATCCATTGCCCGCCTTTAAGTTGTACAACTTTAATACCGCAGACAATCTTGTGAATTTAGTGAAACCATTATACAACGGTTTCTCTACATCGCTTACCAACCTCTCAAACATTTTGGGACAATCCTTAAGATCTTCTTCAAGTGCTTCTGCAATCTCTTCGACTCGATCAGAATCGTATGTATATGTGCCATTGTCTTTTGAAGCATAGGTCGTATTATCCCCCGGTTCAACATTCCCGTTAATCTTCTCACCATGCAAATTCCAACATGTATAACTTCTATCAATTCCACGCCTCATTAAATGTGATGCCAACTGAACCGTGTCAACCCGACTCCCAAAACAGCAACCCAAGCAAGGACATATCATTCGACTGGGGTCTTTGGCATGTGCAACAGCAAACTTAACGAATTCTGATACCTCATTCTCGGACTCTTTCGACAATCGACTTGAAGACATCCATTTCTTATCCATAGTTATACTAATTAAACTAAACAAAAACAAAAATAAAAAATATTTACTTGTAGGGAAACGGTCCGACTTTCACACTTTGATCACAAGTAACCCCTATATATAGCAAATTCAATAAGTTAGTAACCCCATCTTATCAGTTCATTCAAAGCACTACTAATTACAGTGGCGAGAGAGAACAACTAATTACTTGTAGAGATGTAAACAACTTCTAGACCCACACAGTGTCCAGATAGGTTAGAATTACCAAGATCCCCCTGTACACGTATCATAAAATGAAATATCATTAATTGACCAATTATGAGTCATAACTTGATAAGTGGCAACATGTAATCACAAACAAGCAATAATTAGAGGTAAACACCTACATATCCCAAGTACTTGACCAAATACTCAAGAGCAAGCATACTTAAACAAATAACCAAGCATACTTAAACAAGTAACCAAGCATTAGAGTAATTCGTCCTAAACCTAACAAGATTAAAATCTAAGCAATACCTAAACAAGTAAACATGCACCTAAGCAATACTTAAACGTGCTTTATGAATAATTCAATCCTATATAAAAAACTAAATCAATCCCTGCTAGTTTACCTAACATCATTGCTAAGTTTCTAATAAAAACAACTTCTATCCTTTTTAACCTGTTAACAAAACCGAGCCATTCATATTAACCAAACTGCATAAATCATGTGACAAGGTTAAGTTCAAATATCTTTACCATTTAAGTTGCTTTTGAAAAAATCAGTAGAAACGGAACAATACCTAACTGAGCTAACTCTTCAAACACCCTTACTAGTTTCTACTAATTCATAACCAAGTTAGCATTTTTATTAAGGCCAATCTCATGCTAAGACTAACAAGTTCACGCAAGTTCAATACAGTTAACAGAGTTACAACTTTAACGGTTTTGTCAAGGCTAATAACTAACTTCAAAGTTAACTAACTAACAGTGATAAATTTAACCTCATTTTGGCAACTCAGAAGAGAAGAAGAATTGAAAAATTGAGAAGCATAACAGCAAGAACGAAACAGAACGACGACAACAACAACAACAATAGAACGACGACAAGAATGTAAGAAACAAGAACAATGTAAGAAACAAGAACAATATAAGAAGCAAGAACAACAACAACAACGTACCTCTTCTTCGTTTTCGTCTTCTTCTTCACGACAGCAATGGACGACGGCAATGGAAATGGCAAGGGTTTTAGAACGACGACAATGGAAATGGCAAGGGTTTCAGAACGACGGCAATGGCAATGGCAAGGGTTTCAGAACGAAAGCAAGAATGAACGAAAGCAAGGGTTTCAGAAAGAAACGGTCAAGAGAAGAAAATGAAAAGAAGTTTCTGAAAATGATTAGAAATGTGTTTTATATTTTAATTCATAAATGACCTTAGAGAGCGCTTTTCAGAAACCGCTTTCTTAAGTACTACCTCTAAGAGAGCTTTCCTTATGAAGCGTTTTCTAAAGTGGGGAGAATTTAAGACCTATAGCAGCGCTTTATGAAAGCGCTTTCTAAGGTTAACCTATAGCAGCGCTTTTTTAAAGCGCTTTCTAAGATAATACCTATAGCAGCGCTTTTCAAAAAGCGCTTTCTAAGGTGGCTTTAATTTAGGGCTTTTAGCAACGCTTTTAAAAAGCGCTTTCTAAAGGCTGTCTTTTGCAGCGCTTTTTTTTAGCAAAAATTTTTAAAGACTTATAGCAGCGCTTTTTGCAAAAATCGCTGTCTTTGTGGCAATGCGAAAAGCCAATTTTGGCGTAGTGAGGTATGGGTCCACTATTTTTTTGGAGATCAAGAGATAAGGTTTGCGGAATCTGAGATTGTAAATGTTACAACCGCTGGAGGTATAACTCGTAGTGGATGAGTGTTCGCTCCGAAAGTCACTACAAAGCCTGTTCAAGTTCCAACTGTTGTTCCTCCCAAGGAAACGCCAGCATCTGCAACCCCTGTTGTTCAACAAGGGGCATCTGCTACAGTTCCAATGCCGACTATTCCGTCTGAGGATGTTTCGAAGAGCAAAGAGACACTTGATGATCAAGAGTTCCTTAAATTGATCAAGAAAAGTGACTTCAAAATTATGGGTCAGTTGGGACAAACACCTTCAAGAATCTCAATCTTGTCTTTACTCATGAGTTTGCCCGCGCACAGATCAGCTTTGTTGAAGGTCTTGAACACTGCCCATGTTATGCACGATATATCCATCGTCGAGTTCGATGGTGTAGTGGCCAACATAACAGCGAGTCGCTATTTGGGTTTTAATGAATCAGAATTGCCTCCTGAAGGAAATACCCACAACAAAGCGTTGCACATATCTGTAACCTGTGCAGACATCCTCTTAACTCGTGTTCTTGTGGATACCGGTTCTTCTCTCAATGTGATGCCTAAGGGAACATTGAGCCAATTACTGGTGGAAGGGAGCGAGATGCGGCCGAGCGCCTTAGTTGTCAGAGCTTTTGACGGTTCTCGAAGGCAAGTTATTGGAGAAGTAGACTTACCCATCAAGGTTGGGCCGCAATTTGTTTACCATTACCTTCCAAGTGATGGATATTAATCCAGCGTACAGTTGCCTATTGGGTCACCCATGGATTCATGCCGCAGGGGCAGTCACTTCCACTTTACACCAGAAGTTGAAATTTATGTTCGAAAATCAACTGATCATCGTCTGTGGTGAAGAAGATCTGATTGTGAGCGAGTTATCATCTTTTCGATACGTTGAGACCGAATAAGGTATAGCTGAGGTTCCATTGCATTGTCTCGAGTTCGAAGATGTCAGCTCTACTTCAACTAGTCAAAGTAGCTCACTGCAAGTGACTTTACCATCTGCTAAGAGTGCTAAAGAGACCATCGAGAGAGGTGCCTTTCCAGGCTGGGGGCATGTGATTAATGTGGTTGAAAAACATAATCGGTTTGGATTTGGTTACCATCCTGGTCAACAATCTAGTTCACATGGTCTGAAGCAATGCAACTTGATCAAGTTCAATAGCGCGGGTTTTCAGATGGGTGACATCGTAGCAACCCTTGATGACGTTGTCCAAGTAATCAGATTTCAAACTTTGTGTGCAAATGTCTGCTGGGTTTCAAGCTCAACAACTGGACATCTACCGTGATTCCTATGGTTTTTCCAATAAACATGTAATGCATTTTGCTTTCTCATTCCCTCGTCCTCGCCCGAGACGAGTGGATAGCTTGTAAAGGGCCTCACGCCTTTGCAATATCATGTGATCAATAAATAAAATTTTTTGCATTCAAAATCATGCTCTATTTTCTTTCTTTATTTTAATTTTCACAAATAAATGGCAAAAGTTTCTTTTATTTTCACCTTTCAAAATAGCTCATTCTAAACATATACATAAACATGCACAACTAATAAAAGCATTGATAACAACATGGCAAACATCCATTGTAATTCTGGAATTCCAATTAACCAAGCCGAAGAAGATGGTGAGGAAGATTGTGAATCACCGGCTGAACTAGCAAGGCTCCTTGAGCACGAGCATAGAGAGATTTAACCACACAAAGAGCTAGTGTAAATCGTCAATCTTGGCACTGATGAGGTCAGAAAAGAAGTCAAGGTTGGCGCGTCTCTCGCAGAGCATGTACACCCCGAGTTGGTCAAGTTATTGAAAGAGAATGCGATATCTTCGCCTGGTCCTATCAAGATATGCCTGGGTTGGATACCAACATCGTTGAACATCACTTGCCACTCAAGCCCGGATGTCCTCCTGTCAAGCAGAAACTCAGGAAGACTATACCCGACATGGCACTCAAAATCAGAGAAGAGGTAAAGAAACAGTTTGATGCTGGGTTCCTCGCCACTTCTGAATATCCTGAATGGATTGCCAACATTGTCCTAGTTCCCAAGAAAGACGGGAAAGTCAGAATGTGTGTAGATTATCGAGATCTCAACAAGACAAGCCCGAAAGATGATTTTCCTTTTCCCCATATTGATGTCTTGGTAGACAACACAACACAGTTCTCTGTCTTTTCGTTCATGGACAGGTTTTCAGGATATAATCAGATCAAAATGTCCCCAGCTGATATGGAGAAGACTACTTTCATCACGCCATGGGTTACATATTGTTACAAAGTTATGCCCTTCGGTCTGAAGAATGCAGGGGCAACATACTGTCGCACCCTAATTTTTGACCCTAAGATCCCCGCTTTGTTCTTCGCATAGCATATTAGGTCAATCATCTACGCATAACTAACCATTTGTTTAGACTTTCTTTGTTTGTGGAAGTAGGTGCTGCTACAGAAGGTTCAAAGGTCATGGAAGTTGTGTGAGTATGTGCTCGTTTGGATTATAGTCCCTTGTAATTTGTGTTGGATTCCTGTGGAGATGTGTCCTCATTCTTATGGTCCCTTAGTCAATACAAGGTCACTTTTCCTCAAGATTCCTCAGAAACTTCAAAGAGAACTAGGTTTTTCTTCCTCATTGGTGTCGAGCATGGGCGTGTGAAGATTGCTTAGGGTCTTTTCCTGACAAGTTGCAAGGATTCTTCATATTGGTTATTTTATCAAATTCAAGCATAAAGTGTCAATGTCCATTATTTAAAATTCCATTATGGTTGGGTTCGTAAGTTCAAAAGTTCCCACCATACAAAGTGCAAGTTGCAAGGTTGCAAGGTTACATGTAAGGTTAATTTCTAGATGCAATTTGGAGGAGACACCAACAATACAAGTCAAAATTTGTTCGAGGTACAATTCAAGATCAAAAGAGTTTGGAATGTTAAGACCAATTTAAAAAAAAAGGAAGATTATTTTGAATAATTGGAATTTACCATTGAAATCAAAGTATTGCGAGATTCTATTGTATGTTACAAGGATCATGCTAATTTGCAAATTCACATATCAAGGCTGTTACAAGTCATCACATGAATGGGGAAAAGCAAAATAATCATATTTGTGAAGACATCGGTTGTGTTCATCTTAGTTGCAAAATCATGTTCTTTAGGTTTAGTGAAATGGTGTACATGTTCACATTGGTTCTTTACAAAATATAAATTGGGTTCACATTCGAATTGTTAATGATCAAGACCATCACCATTCAAAGAGAAATTGTTCCATTACAAGCTAATTACATTAAAAGTGGCTTAAAAAGACAAGATGCCACAGCCTCATTCTTGCTATACTACTACCATTTCTCTTCAAAATCAGGTGCAGGAGATTTCCTGTGATGAGTTGGATTAGTTGCCAAAGGTATGCATTGACATTAAATGCACCAGGAGCTACTGATTTCGTAGGCATATCATACAATGTTCACAAAACAAGAAAACAATTCCCACTCCTTATGCTTTTCCGGCTCGGTGCATCGAAGCTTCTATCAGTCGATGTGCTGAGGATCCTGTTGCTTCCTGCAATGCTATTACCATAAAGTCAAAAGGGAACAAATTCGAAACGGCATGAAATTTTTGATCACCTATCACAAGCGTCAGATTTGGTAAACATGATACACAAATAGTTTCAAGATGGAAAAGCATTTCAAGATATTCAAGGAGAGTCTAGAATGCATAAAGAAGAATTACGATGCCGGTAACAAGAGTTGCACGCTCAGTTTGAATCCATATTCAGACCTAACTACCAAAGAGTTTATGGCTAATGTACTCAGTGCCCTAAGTCAAGTATTACTCCATAAACTAAGAGACAACAGAAGAAGAAAACAAGACACCAAAGCTGAAAATCAAAATACTTCACAATTGCAAATGGAGTTTCTATGTGATTACCTTGGGGAACCCAACTTGTTGGACTATGAGTGTACATTGGTCTTACTTTCTGCTGCTTCCGTATTTATTATACTTCTAGCTGGAGTTATTACTTAACCTGATGCGCATCCTTGAAAGCTCGGGTCTGTCGGCGGGGTAGCTGCAGAAATGTGCATCCTCATGAGATAATGGTACACCTTTGTTAATTCAACGCCAAAAGAAGAGCTGCTGGGGGGGACTTAGATGTTGATTTGACAAAAATGGAACCGAAACATAGTTGGATACAATCCAATCAAGACAGAAACACCTGCTGAAACCGCTGCTGCTGAAGCAGCTCATATGATCGAAAAGAAAATTAAGGATGCAACAGAGGGTACAATATCATCCATAATAGGGAACTCAAAGCAGATTTTGAAACTACCAATACTAGTCCAGTTTTAAAAAGCAAGCTGCAGGTCTTTGTACCAGAAGGATAGTCATGGATTTCCAAGGCGAAACAATGGAAGGTCCTGCTACCAAAACGGATGATGCAGGAACTATCGCCTAACACTCCCATCGCCAATGCACAAAATGAGAAAAATATCAGTTCCAAAGCATGCTGCAAACAAACATCAACATTAAAACAAAACAGTAAAAAAAAAGAGATCGAATTGAATCGAATAGGAGAAATGGTCCAAACATCATCAAGTTGTTTCCAAAACAGAGTGAACATTTCTAAAACAATTCTAAGAATAAGAAAGATATGTCCTAGGCATAATTGAGATATTCAAGCAAACCTCCAATACGTGTCAAGGATCAGGAGAAATTAAAATGCTCTAGACAAGTTGGAATTCTTTCCAAAACTACCTTCAAATGAAATCATACATCAATTGAGCTCTTCAAATTGGTAAAACACAATATCAGGCACATCAACGCTATTTCCAAAACCACTACAGACTTACTTTAAACCATTTACAAACTTTCCTAATTGGCCTCAGAGTTATTTCAAGAATCAGGAAACTTTTCGGTCATTTTCAATTAAGAATTGAGGGCAACATCGTAAAGACGCCGCCAACATCAATTCCTTCCAATTTGGATCAATCAGAGCATTTAACTCAATGATTACAAGAGATCATATCAAAAGCGGACAATTTTTGGATCTTCCAGATTAAAACCGTATCACAAGTTCAAATTTCAAATTCAAAAAAAACTTTCCAAATCAGCAAACCAAGTAAATCGTATCAAATCGTATTCAAAAGCAATTTCAAAAAATTTCCATTTTAAAACCAAATCACAATCAGATCGTATCAAGCCTTTCAAACCCTTCAAAACCTTTCCAAATCCAACCAAATCGGATCAAATCATTTACCACACTATCAATCAGCATTCAAGATCCCTAATTCATCATCGACCTATAAAAAGGGACAAGGTCTTGGCAGAACACACAGAAAAAATTGACGGAAAAACAATGATAATCCCACGCATTCTAAACAGCACGATCGAGGCTCAGAACACCAAGAGCGTTCATCATCACCCAGAGACTCAGAAGCACATTGCTCATCATCGTCCCTCAGAAACCGACGGACCGAAGGCGAAACGATACAGATCGCGAGAGCTCATAAAAGGTAAAAAAGGTAGAGAAGAAGGAAAACTTACCTCGACGAGGCCGCCGGAGCCATCTTTGCCGTTCCGCCACCGTTTCTTTTTGCTTTCATTTTAGCACCTTTTGTAATATGCAGATCATCCATATATAGTGAAATCGGGGTATTAGGGTCGTGTGGGGTGAGGTTTGTTTGATTGCTTGATCGTTTTTTTTGCAGGTCGAGAGAGAGAGATCGAGAGATAGGAGACGAGTATGAGCGGCGGCGATTGGGGTGGAAAGCCCTAATTGCAGATGAGCGAACGAGAGAGAAGGTGAGAGAGAGAAGAGCAAACGTGGTCGTGTGAGATCCCCTCCGTTTCTATGTTTTCTTATTTTCTCAACCTTTTTTTCTTTTTTTTCTTAAATCAATTTAATATTAAGCATGATTTATATATTTTAATATAACTTTGTTTTGGAACTTTTTCTTTTTAAAATCTTCATTAACAAACCTTTTAAAACATAAAAACTTAAGATCTTTTCTAATCCAAAATTAAAACTTTTTTTATAATAACTAAAATTAAAACATTTTATAACAATTAAATTAAAACCTTTTTTTATAATAATAATTAAAGTAAAACCTTTTATAACTTTAAATTAATCTTTTTAGGATAAAATAAATTTATAAACACACCCCTTAAAAAAAACAAATTTTCAGAATATAAGTTTTTTAGTATATCTCTTTTAAATATAATCTCTAAAACAAAAAAACATCATTCTTTTATATAATATAATCTCTAACATAACTTCTAAATAAAAATAAAATTTAATCAAACTTTTTTTCCTAATAAATCGTCCCCCGCTAGAACCCCTCGAGCTTTGAGTGTACGCTTGTATGTTTATCTTGCCTCTTTTGTTATCATTATGCTTTACTATTACTTGTTGGATGTATGCCTTTATTCTCAAACCCTTTCAAAAATGAAAAAACTCTCGATCCAACGTCGAGCCCATTTTCTACCTATATAAGTCGATCGCCTTAGGGCATCGCATTCGACCTACCGATCACTGGACACAAGTCTAGCATCACTTTGCTAGCACACTCGCCTAAATAACAATAATTAATCGCATTAATATCCAAGGGAAAATCCCATGTATGATAACCATGTTATTGTGCATGGTGCACATCATTTGCATCATAATCGATACCCTTAAGTTAGGACTAGTAGATAACTTAGGATAGATTTCCTAGGCTAGTCCCCCATTAATTTTGATTTTTAAATCAAACTTTAGCCCACCTAATTCTCCCCACAACAGAATTAGATGTTAATCATCTCAAATAAAGTGACATACAATCCCATACCCCATAAAAATTCAAACATTTTCAAAAGTGTGGTGGTCTTTCTTAAGATGATGACTCATCTTCTTTTCCTAAACCCTTAAACCCTTAGCAAAACAGATAACAAATAACATAAAATAAATCAAGAGGTTCCTGTAGAGTACTACAGATATCTAGGATGCTAACACCTTCCCTTGGTATAACCAACCCCCGAACTTATAATCTTAGTGCATTTGCATTGCATTGTGGTAATTCGGTTTTTCTCCCTTCCCTTGGATAAAATCAAAGACCGGTGGTGACATGAAAAATGCGATCCTAGTTAACAAATAACTATGGTATCCAATTTTCACCGCGACACATACCAACGTGCCATGGCAACCCTCTTTCACGATATGATCCATAAAGAGATTGAGGTTTACGTGTACGTGGACGATATGATTTCCAAGTCCAAAACTGAAGATGATCACATGGTTCATCTGAAGAAATTGTTTGACAGACTCCGAAAGTTTAGATTGCAGTTGAATCCTGCGAAGTGCACCTTCGGAGTTCGATCTGGTAAACTGTTGGGCTTTATTGTGAGTCAGAAAGGCATTGTAGTTGATCCTGACAAGGTTAGGGAAATTCAGAATACGCCGCCTCCCAAAACTGAAAAAGAAGTCTGTGGCTTTTTGGGCAGACTTAAATACATTTCAAGATTCATTTCCCACTTGACGGCTACTTGTGAACCAATGTTCAAATTACTAAGAAAAAATCAATCGATTGAATGGAACAACGATTGTCAAGAAGCATTTGACAAAATAAAATAATACTTACAAGAGCCACCGATCTTAGTATCGCCGGTTCCTGGTAGGCCTTTAATCATGTATCTCACCTTTCTCGATGAATCAGTGGGATGTGTATTGGGTCAACATGACGACACTGGCAGAAAAGAACATGCAATTTATTATCTGAGTAAAAAGTTCACTAATTGTGAGACCAGATACTCACTTTTGGAGAAGACTTGTTGTGCTCTGGTATGGGCAGCTCGACGCCTAAGACAATACATGATTTGCCATACTAATTTGTTGATATCCAAAATGGATCCGATAAAGTACATTTTTTAAAAGCCTGCTGTCTCTGGAAGGATTGCTCGGTGGCAGATGTTGTTAACTGAGTATGATATCCAACATGTTACCCAGAAAGTAATAAAAGGGAGCGTCTTGTCTGACTACCTTATTCATCAACCTGTAGAGGGTTATCAACAAATGAAGTTTGACTTTCTCGATGAGGATGTTCTGTTCATCAGAGATTATGAGACTCCAGACCCTGACATAGGACCCGAACCAGGGGCGCGATGGACGCTCGTGTTTGATGGTGCCTCCAACTCTAAAGGGCATGGAATCGGTGCTATCCTCATCTCTCCAATAGGTTTTCACCTTTCCTTCACTTCCAGATTATGCTTTGCATGCACCAATAATATAGCTAAATACGAAGCATGTATCTATGGTATTGAAGCGGTTATTGACATGAGAATCAAGATTCTTGAGGTCTATGGAGATTCTGCCTTGGTCATCGGTCAAGTCAGAGGGAACTGTGTGACTCGGGATTCAAGGCTGGTTCCGTACCAACAACACATTCCGAAGTTGATTCCTTACTTTGATGAGATTTCTTTTTAAAATTCTGGTATCAGATATGTGATGTCGAAGGAGATGTTACGACACAAATATTTGAGAACTGATTCACATGAAACAATGTAACAAAAGCAGTAAATGAAAAGAGATAACACAAGCAATTGTTAACCCAGTTCGGTGCAAACACAACTACGTCTGCGGGCTACCATGCCAGGAAGGAAATTCACTAAATAGAATTAGTTTGAAGATTCTTAGCACACAACCTCTAGTTTGCAACCTTCTCACCTAATCTCTACCCGTGCAATTTCTACCTAAGACACTCTTAGATATGAGACCCTTCTCGCTCCCCCTCAATCACACACAGTGACAAATACTGAAACCACAAGAGATAGAAGACACACTTCAAAGACACATAATCATCCTTACTTAATAGCTTATAGATGATTAACAAAGTATAACTCAACTAACAGTCCAACTCTAGTATTAGAACAATACAAGAGTGGCTCACAAATCACAAAAGACAGAAACCTTAATCCTTAAAACAGAGCGCACAATTCACACTATTCTCTCTGATCTGCAAATAGGGTTTAGCAGGTCTTTATAAAGAAATACGCAGCATGGGCTTGGGCCAAATCAAATCCAAATCAAACCAATTTAATGCTTTAAACATCCCATGATTTTCTCCATAAACGTAGACCAAAAGATCTCCAACAAATCGTAACAGAACAATTTAAGAACCCAGAAAAAAACTCCTCCTTACTTTACGCCATCAACGAATCAATCTGATATTCCAAACTCAGTAACAACCAACTCATAATAATTCTAAAACAGAAGCAACATCAGTTCTGGAATCACATGTTAAGACATCTGCTTTGACATCCATAAACCTGCATGTAAGTTTTACAGAACAGAGATGTTTTGTTCACATGTTCAAGCATCATTCATAACATTTAACATAGCAGTATGTTTTACCAAAATTGCTGCCAACACAGAACTTACAAACTCCCCATTTAGCAAATTTTGGCTAAAACACTCTTTGAACATTGAACCATGTAAGCAGCACCACATCAGAAAGATGTCAGATCATCTTATCATACATTATACAAAACAAGGAAACTCCCCCTCAAGCCAAAACTCCCCCACAACAGGTTATAGGCACATATACTCTTTCTCCCCCTTTTTAGCCATAATATGTCAAAACATGCATTAGCCATAATCAGAAAAGAAATAGGTTTCATCAAGATCATTTAGGTGCTAAAAGAAATCCAGACTAGAACAAAAAAAAACAAAGAAAGAAAAACAAGCAGATTCTTCAAGAATAGAATAGTTAATTGTCTTCAGAACCAACAGTATCATCAGTCTCTGAACTTCCTTCTTCACCATCAGCATCTCCATCAGAGTCATGCTCCTCAGCATCTTCCTCCTCATTGTCATCACCAACACTATCACCTTCAGCCATTTGCAGGGACTTGATCAATTTCTCAAACTTGAGCTTCCTCTCAGTACTAGCACGAATCACCTCATCAAGTTCTTTACAAGCCTCCATTAATTCAGAGATCACATCTGCCTTAGTTGTGTGCTTGTTTTCAGCAGAAGCAGATGTCACAACAATGTCTGGGACATGTTTTCCTGCAAACAATTTATAATGGAGAGACAGAGCAGATTCCCTTTTACACACACCATCAGCACTAGTTAAGATCCTAGGATGCTGATTTATGATGATACCACAGATTAGGGAGGGAAAGGCAATAGGCATCTTCACTGCATACATTCCAGCATGTCTCAAAGTTTGATAAAAAATATAGGTTCAATAGTCAAATAGCTTCTTGGTTCCAACAACATAAATGAATTTTCCCAAACCAACAGAAATGGTTGAGGTATGATTGGTAGTGACCCAATTGGCAGCTCCAATTCTATGCAGGATGGAATATTTTACACTAAGTCTCCCAGCATATAGTTTGTCTTTCATAGGCCATGCAACCACCTGGTTTGCAGTAATTTATTTGCAAACCTGGTTATCAGTAACCTCCAGCTCACTCTGATCTTCTTCACTTCTTCCCAGGTACCTATTGATGATGGTAGGGGAGAATTCAACACATTTTCCTCTAACAAATACCTTCATACAATCCTTACTTTTTCTGTCAGCACAATCCACAGGAATATTAATAATAAATTCCTTCACAAGAACCTCATAGCACTTAGCAAACCTAGACACAAATTTCATTAAACCAGCAAAAGAAATAAGCTCCATCACTTCTTTGCACTCCAAGGCATCTTTTCCCAATTCTCTTTCAAGAGCAATCCTCCTTTTGTACACATACTTCCATCTCTTAACACTCTCAATATGATGAAATGAAATTTTATCCAGAGGAGCATCAGGCACTACATCAGAGATCTTCTTGATCACAGATTTCTTCACAGGGGTGATGTCCTGGACATCATCCTCAACATCATATTCTGATTCAGAATCAGACCTACCCTTCCTCTTTTTGGAGGAAGTAATCACTTTGCTCCAGGACCTTGGGGGACCAACGGCAATCTTGTTCTTGGTATTCTTAGTAGGAATGTTGTCAATAATAGCCTTCCCTCTTCTTGTCTTGAGTCTCTTAGCAATACTAGGGGTCAGACTCGTGATCAAATCATTGTCAGACAAGTCATCAACATCCACAACATCTTCAACATTAGCATTCTTCTTTTCTTTTGGGTCAGGAACATCATTCTTGGTAAGAGGTCCTTCCCTTGCAAATGATGTCTCAACATCTGGCTCAACACCGGTTCTAGCTTCCTCCAATACAGAGGGAGTAAGCTTGTGCAGATTATCTTCTGAGTCATCTTTCTCAGTCACAGATGGGTCAGCAGATTTTTCAATATCAGTATTTCTGGTAGTCTCAGAGAAAGGAGAAGTAAAAATTTGGGAAAGGGGTCTTGAAATCCCAGGAACCACAAAACCTTCATTCAAAACCCTAGAAACTAACCTTCTTATGCTTCTATCAACTGAAAAAGCTTCTTCCTCTGCCTTATTTGCGAAAGAAGAGTCAAGAGATGGCTTAGAAGAGTTATCTACAGAGGCGCCTTTTGATCCTCTTGCATGGGGTGTTCTGGACATCTTCAGCTCCGTTTCAGTACAAGGAACCATAGCCAATGGAGCAACATTAACAACATCATCAAACAAGATCTTCACAGGGTGAGCCCTAGAGTTTGACGCAGAAGCAGTTGCCTTGTCAGATGAGTGTTTAGAAGGAGATGATACATGTTGTTGAGACAACTTGGAATTTTTCTGAATGAGAAGGTTATGAGCAAAAGAATTCCTTTTTCTATGATAGAAGCTGAAAGAGCTACTGAAGTAAGGCACAATGCATATGTAGCGTGTGAGAGAATCTTGAAATGATTGCCTTGGATAGAGGCACTTTATTTGTTGGAAACATAAGAAAAATTGAATAATATTCACCCATGACATTAATTTACACTTTAATTTTTGAACACATAAGGAAAGTTTCTCACACGCCATTAATTGCTACAAATCCTCATATACGCAAATCCCTAGTTTGCCCCTCAAAAGTTCAAATTGATTAGCATCCAAGGCCTTAGTGAAAATGTCAGCTAGTTGCATCTCAGTAGCTACATGTTCTAAGGCGACAATCTAGTCCTCAACAAGTTCTCTTATGAAATGATGATGAATATCAATATGTTTGGTCCTTCTGTGTTGAATAGGATTTTTGGAGATGTTTATAGCACTTAGGTTGTCACAATATAATGTCATGACATCTTGTGTGACATTGTATTCAGACAACATTTTTTTCATCCAAACCAGCTGAGAACAGCTGCTTCCAGCTGTTATGTACTCAGCCTCAGCAGTAGACAAGGAGACACAATTTTGCTTCTTACTGAACCAGGATATAAGATTATTCCCCAAAAATAAGCATCCTCCTGATGTGCTTTTCCTATCATCAGCACTTCCTGCCCAATCTGCATCATAATATCCAATTAACATAGAGCCAGATCCATGAGAGTATAACATACCATACTCACATATCCCATTCACATACTTCAGTATCCTCTTCACTTGATTGATATGACTCACTTTGGGGTTAGCTTGATATCTAGCACACAACCCCACAGCAAAGGCAATGCCAGGTCTGCTTGCTGTAAGATACAACAGACTACCTATCATACTTCTGTAGAGACTTTGATCCACACTCACACCCTTTTCAACTTTAGACAACTTTAGATGAGTGGTAGCAGGTGTCCTCTTGTGACTGGAATTCTCCATCCCAAACTTCTTTACTATATTCTTAGCATATTTACTCTGAGACAAGAATATAAAATCTTCCATTTGCTTGACTTGTAGACCAATAAAATAGGTTAACTCACCAACAAGACTCATCTCAAATTCTGACTGCATCTGTTCGACAAAATGTTGTATCATCTCATCAGACATCCCACCAAACACAATATCATCAACATAAATTTGGGCAATCATGAGTTTCCCTCCTTCTTTTTTGACAAATAGAGTCTTGTCTATACCACATTTCCTGTAACCATTCTCAATAAGAAATTCTGTTAGTCTCTCATACCAAGCTCTGGGAGCTTGCTTCAACCCATAAAGAGCTTTCCTCAACTTGTACACAGGGTTAGGATAGGTTGGATCAATAAATCCCTTAGGTTGTTCCACATACATCTCCTCATTTAAGTATCCATTTAAGAAGGCACTTTTTACATCCATCTGAAACAACTTAAATTTCAGAATGCAGGCAACTCCTAGGAGTAATCTGATGGATTCAAGACGAGCTACAGGAGCAAAAGTTTCATCAAAATCAACCCCCTCAACTTGAGTGTACCCTTGAGAAACCAATCTTGCTTTATTTCTAGTGACCACACCTTTTTCATCTAACTTATTCTTGTACACCCATTTTGTTCCAATCACATTTGTTCCATCAGGTCTTGGAACCAGATCCCAGATTTCATTTCTCTTGAATTGCCCTAACTCTTCTTATATAGCATTGATCCAAAACTCATCAGTTAAAGCTTCTTTAATATCTTTAGGCTCAATTTTTGACACAAAACAGGAGTTTGATATGACTTCTCTTGATCTAGTAGTGACTCCTTCATTCAGATCTCCTATGATAAGTTCTTTAGGATGATCTTTCTGAATTCCGATAGTGGGCCCTTTGTTGACTTGACTATACTCAGATTAAGCATTAGTAGACTTAAGATCAGTACTTCTTTCTGCATTTTCTGCTGGGATATCATTCAGAAATGTTCCAACATCTTCTAGGACATCATGACTTTGGTTCTACAGTTGAAAACTCTATAAGCTCTTCTGTTTGTGGAGTAGCTCAGAAATATTTCCTCATCACTCTTTGGATCCATGTTTCTTCTTTGTTCACGATCTGCCAAGATGTAGCACTTGCTTCCAAAAACATGAAAATATTTGACTGTAGGCTTTCTTCCCTTCCATATTTCATACAAAGTAGCTGAGGTACCTTTTCTCAAACTCACTCTGTTATGAATGTAACATGCAGTATTCATAGCTTCAGCCCAAAAGTGGTAAGGTAATTTCTTTGCATGAATCATGGCTCTAGCAGATTCCTGGAGAGTTTTGTTTTTGCGTTCCACAACTCCATTTTGCTGAGGAGTAATGGGAGAGGAGAATTCATGATCAATTCCTTCAGAAGAACAAAATTCAGCAAATCTGTTGTTCTCAAATTCCTTCCTATGGTCACTCCTGATTCTAATAACATAACTTGCCTTTTCTCTTTGAAGTCTTTGACAAAGATCCTTGACCACATCAAACACTTCAGATTTATCTCTGATGAAATTCACCCAAGTGAATCTAGAATAATCATCCACAACCACATAGGCATACTTCTTTCCACCAAGACTTTTCACCTGCATAGGTCCCATCAAGCCCATGTGAAGGAGTTCCAACACTTTTGAGGTGGTGAGATGTTGAATCTTTTGATGTGACATCTTAGTCTGCTTTCCAACTTGACATTCACCACATACCCTTCCTTCTTCAATCTTGAGCTTTGGGATCCCTCTTACTGCTTCCATATAAATGATCATTTTCATCCCTTTTAGATGCAAGTGTCCAAGATTTTGGTGCCATAGTTTGACTTCATCTTCTTTGGCTAGGGCACATGTGATGGAATATCTTGAATCTTGAGGAACCCATAAGTAGCAGTTGTCCTTAGATCTAACTCCTTTCATAATTACTTCACTCTTCTCATTGGTAACAAGGCATTCAAATTTTGTGAAGTTGACTTTGAGACCTTGATCACAAAGTTGACTTATACTAATTAGATTGGCTGTCAACCCTTCCACAGGAAGTACATCATCAAGGTTTGGAACTCCTGAGCAATCCATCTTTCCAACCCCCTTGATTTCACCTTTGGCTCCATCACCAAAAGTCACATAACTAGTGGAGTGAGATTTGATATCCACTAACAGATTATTGATACCTGTCATATGTTTTGAACAGCCACTGTCAAAGTACCAGTCTTCTTTGGCTGAGGCTTTGAGAGAGGTGTGAGCTATAAGACAGGTAACATCAGCCTTGGGAACCCATTGTTTCTTCTCCTTGACATTTGGAATGACCTGATTGGGTTTGGGCTGAGATGCAGGCTTAGGGTACCCATACAGCTTGAAGCAAAATGGTTTTATGTGACCAAACCTTCCATAGTAATGACACCTCCAGCGTTGAAATTTCCCTCTTGTGTGATTGAATTCCCTTATGTCATGATGTTGAGACATTTGATTCAACATCTTTATTTTGGGTTTGGGATGAATGAAGTTTGAAAGAGGTTCCTTTCCTTTATTAAATCCTAGTTCACTCATGTCTCCAGCCAATTTTCTAACCTGAATAATTTCATCTAATGTGTCAGACCCACTGTTCAACATTCTGAAAAACTTGGACATTCTGTCAAGTTTAGAGTTCAGCAAACTCACTTCATCTTCCAGCTTAGAGATAGTTTCCAGATGCTCTTCCTTTTCTGCCTTCAGTTGGATTATAAATTTCTTCTGTTTCTCCCCTTGTTGACATACTTCTTCACTTCTGAGACACAATTCTCTGTAGGAGGCAGCTAACTCATCATAGGTCACCTCATCATCACTAGAGTCTTCATCAGAGACACATCTGCCAGTAAGAGCAGTAACATGAAGGTGCGAGAAAGACGCAAGAAATGGGGGTTTGAATTGTGAATTTACTCTTCTAAAAACTTTTCGTATTTTGTTAAAGAGACGCTCAGGAACCTTCAATGTTCGTTGAGAGATTTTGATCTCTTAACTATGGAGCATGAGAACCATATAGGTTCTGATCATAAGATACGATACTCAAAACTTGCAGTGCGGAAGCTTATCAGAGATAGGCTGCAAGGTTCTGACTTTGCTTAATATGAAGTTCTGATATTTAATGCAGAAACATAAATAGAGATACTAAGCAAGAGAGTAAAGGACACACGATATATCCTGGTTCACCACACGGGCTAATCCAGTCCACCCTCCTCAGGTGATTTCACCTTGAACACAAGGTCTTAATCCACTATAACCAAATCATGATTACACTTGTACGGGCAACGTCGGTGACTAACCATTTACACAGACGCACTGTGACTAACTACTTGCACAGCCGCACTATGACTAACAACCCAATGAATCATTCAGGGATCCAACAGGATATAACGTTCATTGACCGAGCAGACCCACTGCTGGGATTTCACAGCTAGCCGTTCAGGGATTTATCACAATGAATATAACGCTACTGACCATATTTCAGGATTTTCCACAATGACCCTCAACAATTGTCATCTCAAGTATCTGATCACCATGTGATCTACTCAAGGGCCTCAACTCACAGCTGAACTGTTCAGGGATCCATTCAGGATATAACATTCACTGGAGGAGTCTCAATTCCTTTAGTTGAATTGGAAAACTGGAGATTACAAATTGTGCTTCTTGATAAGCAAGTTTCTCCTAAGTTTAAGTACGAAGAACACACGCATGTGTTCAAGCAAAATTTGAGCAACAGCTCCTTGCTTTCCTAAGAAACTACAAAGATGTATTTGGATATTACAATTGTTGACATCTTGTAGATCTTCTTCTTCTTCGTCTTCTTGGTTGAGCAAGCTTTGAGTAGCAACTCCTTGCTTCAGATCTTCAATGTAGTCCGGACGAGAAGGTAGGTTGATGACTTGACAGATCTTCAATGTTGTCTTCTTCATCAATAGCTTCTGTTCTTAATTGTTGTTGTTGTTGTGTTGATTTATCTTCTTGAGTTTCAACAACAATTGCCATTATGAAATAATGATAGCTTTGAATATATTAAGTGTTACAACGAGAACTCATCGTTGTTGCTATCTTCACAATGACTTGCTCAATTTTGTAGATGAACATTCAGTTCGTGATTCTACAAGTGATCGACACATCAGAAGCAAAAACTCTTTCCATTAAATAGCCAGTAGAAATATAGCCGTTTATGAATACTGTTGGCTGTTTGGAAAAGAGACGTTGTGATAAAATGAGTTGTACTGACACATCTCCTTTTTGCAGAGGGAGAAGTGACCGGACATCTTTTCTTGGGCAGTGTGTACATTTAACTCACAACGGTAATATTTAGACTTCAAAACTTCAGTGGCTTCTGATGTTAATTTGATGAAGCATGAGTAGAGTCTTCAGTTGATTGAAGAAGTCCATTAGGAATCAGTCTTCAGATCTTTAGCACTTGGTCTTTAAGAACGTTATTCTTTTCTGCTTCAATTCTTCCGCATCTTCAGAACCTGTCTTCAGAGTCTTCAGAACTTGATATTTGAAACCTTGAACTTCATAACTCATAAGTCTTCAGATTCTTTCTGCACTTGGTCTTCAGCGCCTTCAGCCATCAAAACTTCAACTCATAGGAGTCTTCCGCACTTTAGTTCTTTCAGAGTGTACTTCTTTAGAAGCCTCGCTATCTTTAGAATCTCAATCACTTTCAGAGAGCATCCACAAGAGCATTGCAACAGCAATCTTGGCATCCTTGGATCTGGCTGATCATGACTAGATAAAGAAGCGTTCTTGCTTCTCGCGACTTTAGTCACGCATAGTAACTTTGCATATGTATATATTCAATCATAGTACATCTAGATGGTGCATGTTGGTTCTGATGTCTTCAGTTCTTATGATCTACACACAACACACGTTAGACCATAAAATGGTTCTTTCAAAAATACTTATTGTTATCATCAAAACATAGATTGACTTGTAGAGACAATTCTTGCTCTCACAATCTCCCCCTTTTTGATGATTACAAAACCAAGTATTTTGATTGAACATTTTATACAAGGTAATCACCAAAGCAAACAAGTTCAGAGTTTGGAACAGCAACTCCCCCTGAATGAGTTATCCTCAAAGCTTTATCTGAGATCATCTAGGATTTTATATAATCCAAAGATATACAGAGTAACAACTTGAGTTGTCAGAACAGGAATAGAAAAGAGTTACTTCTCTATCTTGTCTTTAGGAAAACGAAGAGTCTTTAGCATCTAGACTAGTCCATCAGAACTTCCATCTTCAGATCTTCAGAACTCAGTT
Source organism: Lathyrus tuberosus (assembly GCA_022829125.1). Taxonomy (NCBI): domain Eukaryota; kingdom Viridiplantae; phylum Streptophyta; class Magnoliopsida; order Fabales; family Fabaceae; genus Lathyrus; species Lathyrus tuberosus. Next base: position 2,645,890 of record JALAZF010000253.1, read on the forward strand.
TTCTTTGTTGTCGTATCAGAGCATATTATCTTCAGAGACATCTGAAGCATTTCTACTTTTCAACAGATTCCATTAAGCATCAGATCAAAATAGTTCTTGACTGATAGTCATAGCCTTGCTATTTATCAGAGGCAGACACTGTCTTTAAAGGAAACTCCCCCTGAGTTTCAGACTATATGAAGATTTTTGATTTTATATTTTCATCTTCTGGGTAGTCTCCCCCTAATTACCATAAGTCATATATTGGGATCTTCATAATCGAGATTCAGAGTAGTAATATTTTAATCACCAATGTGGAACATGACTTTTCAGAGTTTGACATTTGACCATAGGTTCTTACCTTGTTAATGTCACAGCTCAGTGGTTTATCAAAGCTTGATTTCTGATAGGATACCAATTTCAGGTTAATTTATGTGATCGATCAACGCTTGATTTTGAATCTGGTACACCTTGTTTTGTGCTGATATAAAGTGATATGCTGACTGAAGAAGTTCTTTTGACTTGACGAATAGTTCCTTGATGTGCAGGGAATGGATACCAATGAAGGTATTTGATAATAATTCACAGGTTTGTTCTGATTGATGAGTCTGATACTAGTCTTTGTGTACTGAGTCTGATTACCAATTTTTTATTTAGTCTGATACCAAATCATTTTCATTTCAAATGGTTCCTGGTAAACATCAGAACGACTTCTTTCTTGGATCTTCAATCCAGATCTTCAGACAGCTCTTGGCTTCTAATTTGTACAGTTCCTCAGAGTAAGCATCTTGAGAATGTGTACTTTGTCTTGACTGCTTTCAAAGTTTTCTTACTTCTTCTGATTCTTAGACAGCTTCTATTATATGATCGGAGTTCTTCTTCTAGGCATGTTCCTGTCTTTAGAATGCCTAGTGAACTTGTTTAGAGTTCCTCGGATAACATCAAACAATAACCATTAGTAGTAACGCGTAACACAGTTTTATACTTTGTTTGAGTTCTGCATTCTTTCAGATTTCTTTCTTTCAATCAAAATCATTATATTTCTCCCCCTTTTTGACATCATCAAAAAGTGTCAGGGCATATGAGCAATTAAGCATATATCTTTCAATCAATTAAATCAAGTATATGAATGATACCAATTGAAGGTAATGGAAGCCAATTGTGAAGGTCGTGAAACTGGTGTTCAGTCATTTTAAAAACACTTAGGTTCATTTAAGTGAATTTTTCGTTATGACGTAATTAATCTGAGGGACAATTATAAATAACCAGCAAGAAGCTTATTAAAAATATTAAATGCATTTAAAAGTTCATAGATTAAAGAATTAAAAACATAGATTATATTAGAGAAAGACTTAAACAAAAACACATAGATTATATAAAAATATAGATTGTATTACGGACGGATTTCATCAGAACATACAAATCTAGATTAGACGAAACTGGTTCTTATAGGTTAGACTGAAAGGAGCTTAGGGATGATGAAGAAGATGAGGAAAAACTTTCAGATTTATCTGAGCTTGAGGGAAGTGGTGTTTCTTCTATTTGAGCCATTGCAAGCTTCTTGTATTTTACTATTTCTTCTGAGATCCATTCATGGAACTCGTTCCAGAAATTTCTTACTTCCATAGGGTTTACACAAGAACTAGAAGCATCGACGAGGGTTTGAATCCTTGAGATTGCATTGTCTTTGAACGATGCAAGAACGTTATTTGTGGTTCTTAATCTCTTGGATGAATGTTCTTCCTTAATAACCGCTTTTCTTCCTACCTTCCAATCTGAGAGTTCTTGAAGAACATCAGTGATGTTTTTCATGTTAATCCAAACACTGATATCTTCGTCCTTGATTTTTCTCAGATAGTTTCCGAATTCTGCCTCATTGTAGGTAGCAAATTTTGGAAAACCTATAACCGGAACTCTGGGGGTTAGAGACAGTTCTCTAAGATGTGAATTATCTAAACTGGCATCTTCCTTCAAAAGGTTCTTAAACCTAATAATCTTCCCAGCGCTTTTAAGCAGCTTCCAAGATTTTCCTTCATTAATTAGAATGTCATCTACTAATCCTGATTCAACTAAAATGTCTGAGATAAGTCTTCCATAGGGAATGAGACCACATTCATGATCAGAACAGGTTCTGGAGCTTCTGATGGCATCCTTAAGAAGCTTGAAGAGGATTGAGGGAGTGTGCATTTTAATTCCTTTTAGTAGAAGGAATAGAACACATTTTTGAGTATCGTTCAACTGTTCTGAAGAGAGATGATGGAAAACATTCTCTTGCAGAATTTTGGACCAGACTTGAAGTGAGTTTTTCAGGTTTGAGACGGTTTGGTTTTAAGATAAGGCTTCATCTTTGAAGATAGAGGACATCACCTTAGCCTCATTCTCTTCATTGAGTAAGTTTCTGGAGATTCTGAATCCGTCATTTTCATGCAGCAAGAGATCTGTTATAGTCTTTTCAGTGGTGAAGATTTTTCTTCTGAAAATGAAAGAGACAATGAGATTTTTGGATGTATTTGCATGAATCCAGAAATCTTTGATTAGATGACCTTAAGTTGGTCCTTCCAATCTTTTGAAGTAGTTTTTCCAACCTTGGGTTTCCAATGAGGGAGTAATGTCGCATCCATTTGATTTTAGGTTGTTGAAGTTAACTATAGTTTCTGACAGAACCTTGAGATTGTTAACTGGGATTTGCGTGGTTGTGGGAATTAAGACGTAAGCCATTTTGAGAGAGAGAGAGAGAGAGAGAGAGAGAGAGAGAGAGAATACAGGGTGAGAAACTAGGAATTCTGATTGAATGGAGGTTGTTTTGTTCTCTTCGGGTTTGATGCTTTTATAGAAGAAGCAGACTATTTTTTAGGAAGATGGAACCGCAACGGTTGATTTTCCTAGGAACACTAAATAACGTGGAAAAGTGGATAAATAATTAATTCCTTTAATCAAAGGTCATGACACAATCTTAATGAGTGGTAATGGATCCGTTACTTAATCATGACCTGTGAGAATTTATGGTCTCTAGACACTCCTAAGCCTTTTCATGTGAATTTTAAGCAGCACTCATTATTAGATAATTAGTGCATTTTGATCATTTGAAATATTCATACAAATCACAAAACGATTAAGATGTATCATAAGCTTAGTTAAATAGAAATAACTAAAATCCTATCTTAGTCTAAGAACGTTATTGGTGAACAAAATTCAGGAAGGACTTTTTCAGTCATTCCATTTCTTCTACAATGACCAACTACTCCCTGGAGGTCAAGAATGTGGAAGATAACTCTGCAGTAAGGAACTTGGTAGATTGTGTCTTCCCTAGATAGATTAATTTCTTCCTTTAAATGGTTGTACATGTGTAGCGAGCGATTTTGGATGTGGTTCTTAAGCACTGTCGCTCTAGGGGTGACTACAGGTCGATTCATTTTTTGTCCTATTGTGAGCTAATTAAGGAAGGGAAATAGATGTCTCCAATTAACCCTGCTTGCATACTGAGTTTGAATAGCGGTCTATTAGGTTACGGGTGCTATATGTTAATGGGACCTCTTTCTTCTTACTTTGTTTAAAACGAAACACCGGGAATGTTCATGGGGAATTTTGTTAGGATGCTAGGACTGATGCTTTTTTATGGATATGTGAAGGTACGGGATTTGGGTTTTGGATTAGTGTGCTCGCTAAGATTTTTCTTTCAATCTTATGCCTACGTATTCCCGTTTACCGAAACAGGGAAATCAGAGCGATCGTAGTTCCTCCTATTCTATGGGAGGAAATGGTGTTTTGGTGTCTTGTTCAAAGCCCAAGACGTGAAGCTAAAAGGGTATTTTGTATCTTGTTCAAAGCCCAAGATGTGAAGCTGAAGGGTCTATTTGTATCTTGTTCGAAGCCCAAGATGTGAAGCTAAAAGTTGTTGTCTTTAGAGAGAATTTGTCATCTCTAAAGAGGATTTTATTTGTCACAATTGTTGGGTGACTGGTTATAAAGGATAATTACTTTAACCGGGATATGTGAATCCTAGTAATGCCATAATTTCCTTTATAGGGGGTTTTAACCTGAAGGAGAAGACTTTAACTCAGTGTAGAGCAATGCCATCTTTCCTTAGGAATTTCTCATGCTAAAAGAGGGACAGTGGCGTGGATTTAAATAATCCAGAGGCTTGCCGCTTACAGCGATTAGATGAAAGGAGTTGTTGATGTTTGTATACTGTGGACGAGGCACAGTTTTGATGCTAAAAGGTTGATTGACTCAACTGGGGTTTTCTTATATAAAGCCTAAGAGGAGGCTATTGGCCCAACAAGAGGGTGTTTTTATGTGTCTCGTACGAAGCCCGAGAGAGAGAGGCTAAAAGGGTTGACTCAACAAGGGAGTGTTTTTTGTATGTGTCTTGTACGAAGCCCAAGACGGAGGCTAAAAGTTTTTGACTCAACAAGAGAGTCTTTGTATCTCGTACGAAGCCCGAGATAGAGGCTAAAAGTTTTTTACTCAACAAGAGAGTCTTTGTATCTCGTACGAAGCCCGAGATAGAGGCTAAAAGTTTTTTACTTAACAAGAGAGTCTTTGTATCTCGTACGAAGCCCGAGATAGAGGCTAAAGGTTTGCTGTTTCAGTTGAGTGACAGTTCCAGTAGGTTGGTTAAAAGAGAAAATCAGTTCTTATAAAGAGACTGATTAAAGGTAAGGCTATGCTTTGGGATTGATCAGAGGATCAGGGTTATTTCCTGTTCTTTCAGGAAACGGGGAATCCAGAGGGTATTGGAGACTGTCCGGGTCTACTGGTGTTTTTCCCTACTTGAAGAAAGCTTGAGAATGTCTTTGAGACTCAAGGGATTTAGACTATCCAAGTCTGGAGTTTCATCTTTTGTACTATGCTTAAAGAAACAGCACTAGCAAGATCTAGACTCTTCGAAAGACTGTTCTATTAAGATGACTAATTTCTATTCCTATACCTCTAGGAGGTCGTCGGGACAATTTGTACGAAGCCCAAGAGGAGGCAGGAAACTTTTAGGAAGTCGAGGGATAATTTGTACGAAGCCCAAGAGGAGGCTATCATTCCCGGGGGAAGAATCCTTATACGAAGCCTAAGAGGAGGCTGTGAATACTTCTAAGAAGCCGACGGGTCCTTGTACAACGCCCAAGAGGAGACGGGGATGCTTTTAAGAAGCCTGTGGGTCCCCAAACCCCGAGAAATTCAAGACAGGTTATTGACAGAGAATAGATCAAGCCAGGAAAGTTCAAGAATTTGGAAGAAACTCAAGAGATGCCATTCACGGAGAAAATATCATCTCTGGGGAATAGAGTTTCTTTGACGATTTCTAAAGGTGACAGTCTGTGAAAGGGTTCACCGAAAATGCTGCCTTTCACGTCTCCATATTGTTTAACCCTAAGAGGAGGGAAGACTGTGTCTGGTAATCCTATGGGGATCTAGTTTTGTCTATTTTAAGAGTGATCAACGGGCTTAATGCTAGACGTAGTTGCCGGGGAAACTCTAAATATCTATACTATTATTACACAGTTAATATGAGTTTATGAAAGAAGACTTACAGTGAAACAACCCCACAATACAGTTATATGTATATGAAAGCGGTAAATGAAAGCATATAAACACTTACTCGGTTGTAGAGCTTCCATGTTGTTTGGTTAGTTTGTTCAACAAAGAAAACTTTGATAACAATATTATATTCAAAATCAAAGGAGAAAGTGCTTTGAAAAGAAGAATTTGGGGCTTACAGCTCAAGGAGAGGCCCACGGTTTTGTCAGTGATCGCACTGTTGTTTTTGTACAGAGGGACTTATACAAGTGACTGAGGCCCAAAAGGTTTTCTGTACAGGGGGATGGGTCTTACACTCTCTCAAGAGGCCCAAAAGATTTATTTTTGTACAAGTGGTGGGGCTTACAGCTCAAGGAGAGGCCCAGATGGTTCATTTTAAACGGACGACGATTGCGCCGAACTTTTCTTTTAACGCAGAGGGACTTATACAATATCTGAGGCCCAAAATTGTTTTGGTTAAAAGGGGATCGGGTCTTACACTCTATTAGAGGCCCAAAGTTGTTTTGAATGGGTCTTATAGCTCTAAGAGAGGCCCAAGGTTTGTTTTTCAACGGACGGTGATCGCGTCGAACTTTTTGAAATACAACGGGACTTATACAATAAGTGAGGCCCAAAATATTTTAGTTTCAAAAATGGGTTGGGTCTTACACTCTATTAGAGGCCCAATAAGTGTTTGAAAAAGTTTGATGAGGGTTGAATTAATCAAAACCTTAATTTGTTTCCAAAATGTATTTTAATTGAATAAAAAATTCAATTAAAATGATCAAAATTGTTTAACATGTGGAGAACAAATTGTGATCTTGGATTAATGTTTCAAAAATCATATTTTGACCTACAAAATGATTAGAAGTCATTAAAATTTACAAAATCAAGAAGGAAAAAATATTTTAAATGTCAAAAATAATTAAAATATTAATTCTTTGCAAAAACATCAATTATATGAAATAAATAATATTTTTGGGATTTTTTGACAAAATAAAATATTTTAACATTTTTGTGAATTATCAAAAAAAGAATCAACTCAAAATCATTAAAACTCAAAGAGAAATTAATTTTTGAATCAATTAAATAAAATCACAAAATTCAAATATTTGAATTTTCAAAAAAGGGCGCCAAGAACACCCAAGAACACGCGCGTGTTCTGGGTTTTGCCCAGATTTGCATTTTATCTCCAATCTCACTGAATACTTGATTATATCATGCAAACCACCTATCAATCTGCTCATTTCAATCTCACGATCATGTCTATGGTCTTTAATTTCATTGATTTTTAACATGGAATAAGAAATCAAGACAAAACCTCAAGAACCCTAAAATTTACATGAAGGCTGAGAATTTTGATACACGATTCAAACAAAGCAATTAATTAAGGGGAAACATTCTATGCATGATTATGAACATTTGGCAAAAGTATTGTGCGAGGAAATAAGCATAGATTAAGAGATGACCAAGGTTAGGCTTACTTGAAGGTCGTGACAGCAAGTGCAATGTGATTTTTGAGTTTGAGGTGTTAAAGATGTGTTGTGATGATCTGAACAACTTCAATGGATGTTGTGGAGTGTGTTGCAAGCTTTGGAACACTTTGGAAGTCTTTGGATCAAGCTGGAGCACTCCAACTGCATAATTGAAGCATAATGGCTAGGTTGATGGGTGATTTTGAGCTGGGGGTGTTACAGTTGGTGTTTAAGTGTTTGGACACCTCAAATACATCATATGTGATGTGTCTGGGCAATTGGAATGGATTGCTTATGGCTGCAACTCAAAACCCGATAGTGGTTGCTCAAAAACAAGAAAACTTGGCACTTAAGAGAGAATGATAGAAAGCAATGCTATAACTGGCTTTGGTGTGAGTTGAATGATCCATTGGAACCTCTATTTATAGGGGATCAACTCTTGTCTTGGATGAATAGTGAATGGCTGCTGGATCATATCACATTCGCATGGATTGGCTTGGAGGATTTCTTCTCATGCAAGGCAAACTAGCCCTTCCCAAGAGCCGGGCTATGTCTTGACCAAATTCACATTCTTCAGATGTTTTTATTGTTGTTTAATCAGAGAACTTGACTGAGTAGACTGGCTACCTTGATAATGCACTATTCCACATTAATGCCCTTTGAATTCAAGGCAAAATGTGCCAAAATGCATGCACTTCAAGTTGGAAGATTCCTTGGCTTTTTGACTCAGCTTTATCAGTTGGATCAGTTGCATTGTGATTGGTTTGAGTACAGGTGGCATAGTGATCCTTGGTCTTTGGTTCAAAATCGTGTGTGGCAAGCAAACATGCAAACTAATTTTTCGAAAACAGCTTGCAGCAACATGACTTTGGGCATGGATTTCTCTTGGCTCAAGATGAATCAGTTCATGCTAGTGAGCTCTTTAGATTCTTGGTAATATTTACAACAACCTTGATGTTTATCTATGGAACTGATTCAGCTTGCATCTATGTGAAAAAATCCCACAAGTTTTGGTGTTTCAACAAAAATCTGCCTTGCCCAGAATTTTTCTAAGTGTTGGAAAATGATGGATTTTCATGTTTTAGTGATTTTGATCCAACCATAACTCAAAATCCATAATGAATTTGGAGGGGGGTCAGTTTTTAGCTTTTGTAGAGGGCCATGAGATCTACAAATTAAGCTTTGGATGGGGAAAAATGGCTTTGTGGTTTAGGAGTTATGATCCTCCAAAGTTGGTACCCTTGCCACTTTATTTCATAACTTAGAAAATTTTCTAAGTTTTTATGGTTACCCCTTTTACAAATTATCCATCTTTTCTTGATTTTTCTTGATGAATGATGATTCAAATCACACATTAACATCATTTTAGGGTTAAAAAACCATAAAAGTGAAAAATCTCAAAAAGTCAAAGTTTGACTTTTGTGCACAGTTGACTTTTTATCAGATGAATTCCAAACTGTGCAATCCTTTAGGAAATCATGTCCTTGCCTAAATCAAAATTGATGGACATGTTCCATGGGTGTTATAGGGTATATTGATTCATGTCCTAGGGCTTGTGAGCATGTTCTGGTCAAAAGTCAAAGCTACAGTTGACTTTTTCCTCAAAACCCTAACTGTGGTACTGATGAAATTGAGACTTGCTGCTCAAACTTCCTGGATCAATCCATTGTTACAAATGGATCAATGTGGTATGTTGGAGACCCTCAAATCATGTCTTGAGGTCTTAGCTCATGATTCGTCCCAAAAGCTAACTTAGGGGTGAATTAGGTCAAGAAACCCTAATTCCTGATTTTGGATGAATGCATCCCCTGAGGCTAAATTGACTTGATGATTGGGTTTATGATGTCCCTTAGAGCATCATAGGTTATGCTTTGAAGCAATGGATCATGCCCAGAGGAAAATTTTCCACCTGGAAGCCCTGGTCGACCAAACCCTAATTTGGTGACACTGGCGATCTTGAGGCTTGATCCACCTGAAAAGGAGCAGTCTTGTGCTTAATCCTTGAAGTGGGAGTCCTCTTGATCCCTTGTAGATATTTGAGAGGTTAGACAAGTTGAAGGTCATGTCATTTCTTGATTGATCCTTTGTCTAAGAACTCTGAGAGGACCTGAAACCCTAATTTTGACTGTAGTAAGTGTTCACCCATCTTTGGGGAGACTACTGAGGTATGATGGTTCATCCATATTGTGATGATGATTTGGACAATGATGGGAAATCTTAGTGGTCAAAATTTGGGGTTTGACAACATGGACTGAGGTAGGTTTATTTTGATTCTAGATACTAAAAAGAAAATGAACAATCTTTCTTGGTTAGACAGCCAGTCTCCTCCTCTTTCTCTTGGTCTAAGATTAGTCACCATAAGCTTGTACCAATCTTTAGCAAATGGAGTGAGGGTGCAAGGTTGAGTAGGATGCCCCTCTGTTTCAAAAATGATGTGCAAATGCCTGTCAAAACTATGGTTGTTGATGTTTCTTTCCACAGTCACACCATCTTCGACACACCCAATGGCTTTAGCCATGATGGTGGGTTAATCAAGACTGGACAACCAGCCACAACAGATAGAATAGCATTCTTGCCAAGATCATATTCTAGAGTTCGTGCATTTGCCCAAAACTCAGTCACCAGTTCAGGGAATATAGGTCCAACAAGCATGGAGAAATAATTTTCCCAGTTCTGAATTATAATTCCAGAGAGAACACTTGTTTTGTTGAGCTGTGGCAGAAGGTTTAAATTCACAGTGAATTCCTTCAGGAGTTCTAGATCAGATGTTTCTCCTCTGATGTTGTGGGACGACATTCTGAGCGAAGTTGAATTGTTTGAGGGATAAGGTTCTACCTAGTTAGATATTGAAGTGAAAAGGACTTTGAGATTTAATAGATGTTTGTCAATCTGGAGCACGTGGAGTTCATCATTTCCAAGACTAGCTATAAATAGATATGATAGTCAGTGAAACGACATGTGATGGACTTTAATCGACGTATATCTATAGCAGTAGGTTGCTGACGCTACGTGATTATGACTGCTTATTTAATTCTTGAAAATTGTCTAATCATAATGCGTGAGAGTATTATTATAGTTTCAATAATCCTAATATGACTGATGTTCAAATTATTGCTATTATTTCAAAGGGTTAATGAAGTTTTTGGTCCTCATAAATATCTCAATTTTACTTTTAGTCCCTCCAAAAATTTTCTTCAAAGAATGGTCCTCATAAAATTTTTAATTTTAACTTTTGGTCTCTCTTGCCAATTAACGACGGTTTTTACAACTTAGAGACAGAATTAGCGACGGTTTTAGCCGATTTTAGCGACGGTTTTTTATTAAGTGACGAAAATGGCGACGGTTTTAGCGACGATTTTGGCAGGAGGGACCAAAAGTTAAAATTAAAAATTTTATGAGGACCATTCTTTGAAGAAAATTTTTAGAGAGACTAAAAGTGAAATATGCGATATTTAGGAGGACCAAAAACTTCATTAACCCTATTTCAAATAATGAGAATGAATGAAGACAAACATACCTTGAAGGTTCTGAAATCCTTTTATGACTATTCTGAGTGCTTTCCATTCTGAGATATTATTAATTTTCAGATTCTGCTTGCTTCTGAGTGAGCTGTTGTAGGTTCCCATGTTCTTCAGGATACGCTTGTGTTCTGACTTCTGAGGAAAATGAATATTTTCTTGGAATGTGATCCTGGTTGAATTACAGCTTTCTCTCTTTTCTTGTTCAACCTTGTCCATCAAATCTCTAGGTTATAGTAACTGAGATTAAGACATAACATGATCAGAGTGACCACTTCATCTGGACTTAGCCAAATACATGCAATCCTTTTGGTAAGGCGATGTAATGAATGTTCTGAAGGAAAATTGACACTCATATGCTTGGGAGCAGAGCAAACAATAAATTCTATTTGATGACCCTATTCATAAGCAACAGATTACATCTGTTTTTGATTGCTTCTCACTTCTCATTTCCATGATCCATATAACTTCTTTGGTTCCGATACAGTTCTTAAGTTATGGATCAGAATCTTAAACGACAAACTTTGAGAATTGGTTGAGTTCTCCTTTCATAGCCTGAATTCAGTCTGCGTTTGTGAGAATTTCTTTTCTTCGAAAGATGGTTGAATACACAAGATTAGTGAGAACCTTTGAGAGGTTATACAAAGAAGAATTAACATATCAGCTTCTGACTCTGTTCCTCAAGGTTGTTTCAGGATTTGTTCAGAACTAAAACATCACTACACAACACATGTGTACATCATTATACATGGTTTGCATGAAACTTCTTGTTCTCGCAATGATGATCAACATATTTGGGGTTGGTCACGCATATCAGTTGGAGAGCCTAGATGTCTGGATTGATAGCTTCTAATTTCATAGCTCAAGTGGTTCTGAGGACACTTGATCTGACGAAAATCAGATTATCAACATTTGATTTCATAAGGATAATCTCAAGTTGTTAGAGATTGATTTCTGAATCAATTAAGGCTTAAGAGTTCATTCAGAATCTTTTCTAATAGTTTGAATTTTCAGATTCTGGCTTTAACAGATTTCATTCTGAAATTCAAAGTCTTAGAACAGCAATCTTTCTTCTTTACATGAAGAGATTCAGAATGAGTTTTAAACGAGAAAGTCAAGGGTGGACCTAATCCGTTTCTTGAAAACATCTCAAAAACTCATAAAGAATTAATCTTCAGCAAACAAGATTTCTTGCTTTCTGATTATTCATCTTTTAAGCATATACGTGGTTCTATCCACATGTATTTTCCAGGATGAGCATTCAACAGATACAGTTTCTTATCTGATGAATTTATCTTATCAGTTGATTCTTCCATTTTTAATGAGACTTCATCTAGAATCAGTGAATTGCTCAAGAAGTAATCAGATTGATTACAATTTTGTACACAGTCAACTGCTGACCTGTTACAGAAATTGTAAGTGGAATTCAATCTCACCCAGAGTACTTCTACGCACCACATCTGGATCTTTTTCTGACACTGTTAGGTGTTTGATGTAAATCAATAGCAGAACCGGAGCTCTGATACCAATTGAAGGGCGAGAAAGACACAAGAAAGGGGGGTTTGAATTGTGAATTTACTCTTCTAAAAACTTTTCGTATTTTGTTAAAGAGACGCTCAGGAACCTTCAATATTCGTTGAGAGATTCTGATCTCTTAACTATGGAGCATGAGAACCATATAGGTTTTGATCATAAGATACGATACTCAGAACTTGTAGTGCAGAGCTTATCAGAGATAGAATGCAAGGTTCTGACTTTGCTTAATATGAGGTTCTGATATTCAATGCAGAAACATAAATAGAGATACTAAGCAAGAGAGTAAAGGACACATGATATATCCTGGTTCACCATGCGGGCTAATCCAATCCACCCTCCTCAGGTGATTTCTCCTTGAACACAAGGTCTTAATCCACTATAACCAAATCATGATTACACTTGCACGGGCAATGCCGGCGACTAACCATTTACACAGCCGCACTGTGACTAACTACTTGCACAGCTGCACAGTGACTAACAACCCAATGAATCGTTCAGGGATCCAACAGGATATAACGTTCATTGACCGAGCAGACCCACTGCTGGGATTTCACAGCTAGCCATTCAGGGATTCATCACAATTAATATAACGCTACTGACCATATTTCAGGATTTTTCATAATGACCCTCAGCCATTGTCATCTCAAGTATCTGATCACCACGTGATCTACTCAAGGGCCTCAACTCACAGCTGAACCATTAGGGATCTATTCAGGATATAACATTCACTAGAGGAGTCTCAATTCCTTTAGTTGAATTGGCAAACTGGAGATTACAAATTGTGCTTCTTAATAAGCAAGTTTCTCCTAAGTTTAAGTACGAAGAACACACACATGTGTTCAAGTAAGATTTGAGCAACATCTCCTTGCTTTCCTAAGAAACTACAAAGATGTATTTGGATATTACAATTGTTGACATCTTGTAGATCTTCTTCTTCTTCGTCTTCTTGGATGAGCAAGCTTTGAGTAGCAACTCCTTGCTTCACATCTTCAATGTAGTCTTGACGAGAAGGTAGGTTGATGACTTGACAGATCTTCAACGTTGTCTCCTTCATCAACAACTTTTGTTCTTAATAGTTGTTGTTGTGTTGATTTATCTTCTTGAGTTTCAACAACAATTGCCATTAGTGAAATAATGATAGCTTTGAATATATTAAGTGTTACAACGAGAACTCATCGTTGTTGCTATCTTCACAATGACTTGGTCAATTTTGTAGATGAACATTCAGTTTGTGATTCTACAAGTGATCGACACATCAGAAGCAAAAACTTTTTCCATTAAATAGCCAGTAGAAATATAGCCGTTTGAGAATACTGTTGGCTGTAAATAAGTTGTACTGACACATCTCCTTTTTGCAGAGGGAGAAGTGACCGGACATCTTTTCTTGGGCAGTGTGTACATTTAACTCACAACGGTAATATTTAGACTTCAAAACTTCAGTGGCTTCTGATGTTAATTTGATTAAGCATGAGTAGAGTCTTCTTAGCAGAATATCTGATGCTTCAAGTCTTCAGTCGATTGAAGAAGTCCATTAGGAATCAGTCTTTAGAACTTCAACACTTAGTCTTTAAGAACGTTATTCTTTTCTGCTTCAAGTCTTCCGAATCTTCAGAACCTGTCTTAAGAGTCTTCAGAACTTGATATTTGAAACCTTGAACTTCAGAACTCATAAGTCTTCAGATTCTTTCTGCACTTGGTCTTCAGCGCCTTCAGCCATCATAACTTCAAGTCATAGGAGTCTTCCGCACTTTATTTCTTTCAGAGTGTACTTCTTCATAAGCTTCGCTATTTTCAGAATCTCAATCACTTTCAGAGAGCATCCATAAGAGCATTGCAACAGTAATCTTGGCATCCTCGGACCTGGCTGATCATGACTAGATAAAGAAGCGTTCTTGCTTCTCGCGACTTTAGTCACACATAGTAACTTCGCATATGTATATATTCAATCATAGTACATCAAGATGGTACATGTTGGTTCTGATGTCTTTAGTTCTTATGATCTGCACACAACACACGTTAGACCATAAAATGGTTCTTTCACAAATACTTATTGTTATCATCAATACATAGATTGACTTGTAGAGACAATTCTTGCTCTCACATAACATGCTTGGCAGATTCTTCTTCAAGCTCACCTTCAGAATCCTCATCAGACCAAGATACAGTTAGACCCTTCTTTTGTTTCTTGAGGTATGTTGGACATTCAGCTCTAATGTGCCCAAAACCTTCACATCCATGACACTGTATTCCTTTGCCTTGAGTGGATTTTTCTTCAGCCCTTGTTCTTCTTCCAAAGTCATTTGACTTGCTGATGTCAGATGAGTTGTTCTTGACATTTTGTCTAGAATGCCTGTCCATCTTTCTCAGCACCTTATTAAACTGCCTTCCAAGTAGCACTAAATCATTGGATATTCCTTCATTAGTATCCATATCACATTCCTTCTCTCCATCTTCAGAATTGGACACAAAAGCTATGCTTTTTTTTTCTTTTCAGGTCTATCACTGATGCCTAACTCAAATGTTTGGAGAGATCCAACAAGTTCATCCACTCTCATCTTGCTAATGTCTTGAGCTTCTTCTATGGTAGTGACTTTCATGTCAAACCTCTTGGGAAGAGACCTGAGAATCTTCCTTACCAGCTTTTCTTCTGATATTCTTTCTCCTAAGGCACTGGAAGCATTGGCTATCTCAAGAATATTCATATGAAAGTCATGAATGCTTTCATCATCTTTCATCCTTAGGTTTTCAAATTTGGTGGTGAGCAACTGAAGTCTTGACATCTTCACTTTATATGTACCTTCAAGAGTAGTTTTAAGTATATCCAAAGCATCTTTAGCCACCTCACAAGTGTTTACCAACCTGAAAATGTTTCTATCAATCCCATTGAATAATGCATTCAAAGCTTTAGAATTTCCAAGAGCTAATTCATCCTCTTCTTTAGTCCAATCTTCTTCAGACTTCAGCTCAGAGGTAGGTTGTTCATCTTTCCCCAGAGTGATAGGGTGTTTCCATCCTTTTAAGACAGCTTTCCAAGCCTTGCTATCCAAGGATTTCAAGAAGGCCACCATGCGTGGTTTCCAATAGTCATAATTGGTTCTATCTAGAATGGGTGGTCTGTTCACAAATCCTCCCTCCTTGTCCATAGCACCAGAAAGTATCTTCCCTAGATCTCACCCAAAAATAAAGCAGGGTGCCTGCTCTGATGCCAATTGAAATTCTGGTATCAGATATGTGATGTCGAAGAAGATGTTACGACACAAATATCTGAGAACTGATTCACATAAAACAATGTAACAAAAGCAGTAAATGAAAAGAGATAACACAAGCAATTGTTAACCCAGTTCGGTGCAAACACACCTACATCTGGGGGCTACCAAGCCAGGAAGGAAATTCACTAAATAGAATTAGTTTGAAGATTCTCAGCACACAACCTCTGGTTTGCAATCTTCTCACCTAATCTCTACCCGTGCAATTTCTACCTAAGGCACTCTTAGATATGAGACCCTTCTCACTCCCCCTCAATCACACACAGTGACAAATACTGAAACCACAAGAGATAGAAGACACGCTTCAAAGATACATAATCATCCTTACTTAAAAGCTTATAGATGATTAACAAAGTACAACTCAACTAACAGTCCAACTCTAGTATTAGAACAATACAAGAGTGGCTCACAAATCACAAAAGACAGAAACCCTAATCCTTAAAATAAAGCGCACAATTCACACTATTCTCTCTGATCTGTAAATAGGGTTTAGCAGGTCTTTATAAAGAAATATGCAACATGGGCTTGGGCCAAATCAAATCCAAATCAAACCAATTTAATGCTTTAAACATCCCATGATTTTCTCCAAAAACGTAGACCAAAAGATCTCCAACAAATCGTAACAGAACAATTTAAGAACCCAGAAAAAAACTCCTCCTTACTTTGCGCCATCAACGAGTCAATCAGATATTCCAAACTCAGTAACAACCAACCCACAATAATTCTAAAACAGAAGCAACATCAGTTCTGGAATCACATGTTAAGACATCTGCTTTGACATCCATAAACCTGCATGTAAGTTTTACAGAACAAAGATGTTCCATTCACATGTTCAAGCATCATTCATAACATTTAACATAGCAGTATGTTTTACCAAAATTGCTGCCAACATAGAATTTACACTTTTCATCATATCCCCAGAGAGGAGAATCAACTAGCTGATGCACTTGCCACTTTAACATCCATGTTCAAGGTCAAGTGGAAGAATGAAGCTCCTCATATCCGCATTGATCATTTGAACGAACCAGCACACTGCTTAGCAATCGAGGATGAGTCTGATGACAAGCCTTGGTTCTATGACATTAAGAGATATCTGGAAAAACAGGAATATCCCGAGGGTATTACTATCACTGACAAGAAAGCTCTTAGGCGGCTTTGCGCCAAGTTCTTCTTAAGTGGTGGTGTATTGTACAAGAGGAATTATGATTCCGTGTTGCTCAGATGCGTGGATAGACACGAAGCAAACACGATCATAAGGTCCATACATGAGGGATGCGAGGGTGTACATGCTAAAGGTCCCGCTATGGCCAAGAAGATCCTTCGGGCTGGATATTACTGGACAATAATGGAGGTAGATTGTTACAACTTTGCCAAAAGATGTCACAAGTGCCAAATCTACGGAGACAAGATCCATGTGCCTCCAACTCCATTGAATGTTTTGACTTCACCTTAGCCATTCTCTATGTGGGGTATAGATATGATTGGAATGATCGAGCCGAAGGCTTCCAACGGTCATCGATTCATTCTGGTTGCTATCGACTACTTTACCAAGTGGGTTGAAGATGTTTCTTATGCAAACATTACACGACAAGTGGTTGCCAGATTTATCAAGAAAGAGATAATATGTCACTATGGCATTCCTAGTAGCATTATCACGGATAATGCAAGCAACCTAAACAATAAGATGATGAAGGAGTTGTGTCAAGAATTTAAGATCGAGCACCACAATTCTTCACCATATCGGCCCAAGATGAATGGCGTCGTTGAAGCAGCAAATAAAAACATCAAGAGGATTGTCCAGAAAATTGTCAAGACATACAAAGATTGGCATGAAATGCTTCCGTTTGCACTACATGGCTATAGAACTTCAGTCTGCACTTCTACTGGGGCAACTCCGTATTCACTTGTGTATGGTATGGAGGTTGTTCTACCCATTAAAGTCGAAATTCCTTCGCTTAGAGTCATCATGGAAGCAGGTCTTGATGCAGCTGGATGGATTCAATCCAGATATGACCAGCTGAATCTTATTGAAGAGAAACGCCTTACAACAGTTTGTCATGGTCAATTGTATCAAAGACGCCTCAAGCGAGCTTTTGACAAAAAAGTTCTCCCTCGGACGTTTTGTGAAGGCGAACTTGTGCTCAAGAAATATTCACCTATTCACTCGGATCCATGAGGCAAGTGGACTCCCAATTACAAAGGACCCTTTGTTGTCAAGAAGGCCTTCTCAGGCAGAGCCCTGATCCTCACCACAATGGATGGGGAGGAGTTGCCATTGCCCGTGAACTCCGATGCAGTCAAAAAATATTATGCCTGAAAAAAAATAGATAAGAGTTCGCTAGATTGACATCCGCAAGGACAATCTAGGCAGAAATGGACGTGCCGATGGACCAAAAAACAGAAATGTCCATGCAAAAGTTAGGGACAATGAAAAAAAACAATAATATCCCGCTAAGTTGAAAACCCGAAAGGGCGACTTAGGCAAAAATGGGTATTCCGGTGGACGAAAAAATATAGAAAAATGTCCAGGAAAAAATTAGGGATAAAGGCATTGACTGTGGACCCTTGAGCCTCTTTTCGTCATAGCTAGACCTCAGACGGTAATAGAGCAGTCAAATCATCATCAACTGGTGCAAGGCGTTGGAACCTAGACTTACAATGGATGGTAGCCAATTTTGTAATCAATGTAAAACATGATTTCCCTTTGCCATTTACATTTGTTTTTCAATTTTATTGCAAATTTCCTCATCAAGGATTTTTTGCATCCTTGCACACATCTTATGTACAAAATTTTACATTCAATAAAATGCATCATTTGTTATCTCAATTATTTTCATTCCAGTATTTTGTTTGCCAAATAAACAGTTATTTGTGATCACATAATACTATAAAACATTGAGAACTATAAAAATATAAATCAATCGAGAAAGCATTATGCATTGCATATGTTGCTGGTAATTCCTGCAGGATAATCAGTAATATCCATTGGTAAGCTAAACGCCCGGTCGGCAATGTGATGGTTCTTTAAAGAAGTTGTTTTTTCCTCAGCAGAGTCATCAGTTCCCCAGCAATCGCCATTATGGTTCTCCGGAAAGGTTGATTACCTTCCAATTCCCCAATAGATCCATAATGTCTCCAGTAAAGTTGTCATGATGTACCCTGAGAAGAGACAGGTTTGTTTTTTTTCCCAGCACTAATCGTGCATTATCTCCTGCGTTTCAGTTTGTCACGCACCCGCAGTTGTACGATTAGGTTCCTCGTCTTCTCCAAGCAGAGAAGATCCTCCGAGCCTTGTGAGTTCCTTGCAACAGAGTCAGTGACAGCTTAGAAATCATTGTTTTCTGATTTCATTCCCAGGCATGGTAGGTCATGATGGAAGGGTTGGCCTAATTCTCTTATCCCCTACAGTGTCGATGGTGAGCCTTCTCAGTTTCTTTCCCAGCGAAGTCTTCGCCATTTTTTGGGTTTTTCCGCAGCAGAGTTATCACCCTTTGGGGGCCTTTCCCCAGCAAGTTGTGTCCTCATCTGTGGGTTCTCTCCCCAACCGAGGATGTCGAGTTTGTTTTGCTACATTCTCTACCTAACTCACCGTGCCTCACCTTAACCCGCGCCTTTGCATTGCATGATATCAAGCATCATGTAGGACCCATACATGGCATATGCATCAAGCATACTCCCTCTCTTTTGGCCTGATTCATCTCCCAGCAGATATTCAACCAATTTTTGCACTTATCAACCTTCAAATACTCTCAAAACTCTTTTTTTGTCGTCGTCGGCCAAATTTTCGAGCTACTCTTTTTATTTAATCCCCTTTTACCTCTAATCGTCGAAAAGCTGGCGCAATTCGAACATTCAGGTCCAAGAGGATTAAATAGGGGCAGCTGTCGTTACCCGAAATTTGACCTCCCTCTTTTGCCTTTTGCATAAGCATGTACATTCACATCGCCGACATACGTATCCGCATCTTTCTCTCTGTGATTTCGTTGCATGGATATTCAGGTTTTCCAAGCCTGATTAATCGCATCCTCATAAAGTCATCACATCATCAAAATAAGCACAAAATAAGAGTTTCTATGCCTATTCATCAAAGCAAGAGGTTGAAAATCAGAACCGTGGCCACAGCACCATTTTTAGGAAAATTTAGGCATTTTTGGCTTGGTTAATCGATTAACCATTTGCAGTGCAAATGTGTTAATCGATTAACACATGCAAATTTTGCAGAATTTGCTGCTTTTTCAAGTCAGCAACTTTCCCTCCACATTTTTAACTTCTATATTGGTCTAGTAGTATGTGGAACATTCTGGAGTATTCAAGAATTCACTCAAATTTATTCCAATCCATCATTTTCAAATAAGTGCACCATGTTCCTTGATTTCCAAGTATGTGGACCTTTGGATGTTGGAGTTCACATTAGGATTGTTACCGAGTTGGTTCTAACTAACCGAGTTAACCGCTTGACTTGGTGAGTCTAGCCTAACTAACTTCTAGCCTAGTTCCAAACCACCCAAAGCTAAGTCCAAACCAAATTCCAAACCTCTCACACTCCAAACCAAAACTCTATATAAACACAACTTTACTCACTTTTCAAGGGATCAACCATTTTTCACACAAATTCCTCACACTTCACTCTCAATTCTCTCTCATTCTCTCTGATTTTTCTCTACTACTTCTTCATCTTCATCTCAATTCTCTTCCAAAATCACACCAAAGCTCTTAATTCTCCATTGAAGAAAAGCAACTTTCACCTTGAAAGTGCTTTTTCTTGAGCTTAACCATCATCATCATTCCATTCTATTGGATTTTGTGGAGCCTCAGTAGCTTTTGCATTCATCTCAAGTGATTATTTCAAGTTTCTTCAGTGATAATTCTCATTTTGAAATTTTCGTCGCAATTTGCTCGGTTTCGATATGTTTCGGCTATAGTTGAAGATTCCTCTGGTTTTCTTTGATTATCTTCGCCAAGATCACTTTGCAACAATCACCAAGCCAAATCTCCGGCTTGTAGGTTGGTGGATCTTACTCGTTTTTCTGTTTCGAACGTTTCGTATCATTCGCGATGTAGTTTCGTTGTTTTGCATGTGAATTGATTATACCATTGCTTGATCCATGATCTTGATGATTTAATTGATTCCATTATTGATCATTTGCTGTTTTTAAACTTGATTTTTCGTGCATAATTGTTTGCCTTATCATTGGAGTGATTGCACAATCAATAAGTTGGCCAAAAAGCACTTTTGAAAACTATTTTCAGCCCCTGTGCCAGTGTTAATCGATTAACACTCTGTTTTTTCAGTTTTTTTGTTGTTTTTCAAGTGTTAATCGATTAACACTTTGCAGTACAAAAGTGTTAATCGATTAACACTGAACCAGAAGGTCATTTTCTTGCATTTTCAAGTGTGTTTGCCATGCTTTCTTCCTTTTAACTTCCATTGATGGTCATGCTTGATTTTATGGATGTTTTAAGTGTCATTTAACTTCTGTTTGAAGCTTATTCTTGAACTTTTGTTGCACCCTTTCGGTTATTCAATTTGTTCATATTCTTTGCATTATGTGAATACATGCTTTCTTGCATTTTCTTTGATCACATGCTACATGATTTGGTGTATCTTTTGGCACTGTTTTGCACTTTCTCTCATTGTTTTCCATTAAGTTTGTTCTCAATAGAATAAGCTTAACCTTGTACAATCAATAATACACCTTTTGCCTTAATGGTTTTCCATTCTATTTCGAAAATTGTTAGCATGTTCCTCCCTTTTGATTAATTAATCAAAACTCCGTTTCGATTATTGATCTCTCCCTTGGCGCTTCTCTTTAGTCTTCCTTTAGAACTTTCTTACTCTTGGTCCCCGGCTGAATTGGAGTTACGCGCGACGCGGGAGCTCTGTACAACTTGGAGCTGTTATGCTTTCCGTTTCAACTTCTGCACTACACCTTGTGTGTTAGAGGAGGAATGAGAAGGGAGAATGCCTACTTTCATTCTGACTACTTCAGGTAGGGGACGAATGACCCTGTTCTTGGCTTAGTCTTCTCTATCCCCAAGCGGTAGTGTATCTTCTTCCCCAGTCAATTGATCCTTGATCACTCTTATCTCTATCAATCTATCTCTTTTGATTAATCACCCTTCTTGGTTAAGATCGTTGTCTTTGGGTAGCAAACTCTCTTTGTTTCAATACCCTATTCTTTTCTTGTGGCCAATCACTACTTTTTGATTCCCCAGAAGAGTTTCAAACCCCTTTTCTTCGGTAAAACACATTCTTCCTGTTAAGCACTGAAACCCCTGCGGAGTTCGCAACCTCCTCTTGGTTCTTCTCCCTTTGATTAGTTAACCACTGTCTGTCAGTTAAAACACCAATTCACACATTTTCTTCAGTTAACCACAGTCTGACTGTTAAAATACTGAACCTTTTTGGGTTAATCACCTTCTCTTGGCTAATCACCCATTTCTTCAGTTAACCACAGTCCGTCTGTTAAAATACTAAACATTTTCGGGTTAATCACCTTCTCTTGGTTAATCACCCATTTTTCAGTTAACCACAGTCTGTCTGTTAAAATACTGAACATTTTGAGTTGATCACCTTCTCTTGGTTAATCACTCGTTTCTTCTCGATTAATCACAGTCTTTCTGTTAAAACCGAATCCCCAACAGTTAGCAACCATTTCTTGGTTCAAATACTTGCACCCTTGGGTTAGTAACCTTCTTTTGGTTCCAATACCCTTTCCGCTGGTCAAGTACTATTTGTTCGGTCAGTACCAACATCCCCAATGGGTCACAACCTTTGCTTGGTTCCACACCCGTCCTTTGGGTTACAACCTTCATTCAGTTCTACACCCGTTCTTTTGGTTGATCACAGTTTATCTGTTAAAGCCTTTTCCCCACAGAGTCTTACTCTCTCTCTTCGATTAACCACTGCCAGTCAGTTAATACATCGAACCCCGTTTCTTTTGGTTTCAACACCATCACCTTTGTTTGTTCCCTAGTTGGGTCGCTACCTTCTGGTCCCCAGCACAATCCTTTGTTCTCTTACCTCCCCAGTGGAGTCTCTTTTATTTCCTTTTGTTCTTTTACCTTCTTGGTTTCGACACCATTCTTGCATGTTATCTTCAGCACAGTTATTGTCTTTTCCTCTACACTCTTTTCTTGGTTTTGACACCATTTCTTTTGCATCCCCAGTGGATTTTGTCTCTATCTTTTATTCTTGCTTTTGACACCATTTTCCTTCCCTTTTCCTTTTCTGTCTTAGTTCCTCGAACTACGGAAGCTCTGATTCTGTATTCATACGAATGTCAGATATGTAGGCACGAGATCGCGATGATCTTGGCAAGCACACTTCCATCCTTCCACCCCTCTTCCTTTCCTCTTCTCTTGTCCTTGGTTCCATGAACTACGGCGCTCTGATTTCCTTATTGCACTATGAGGGTACGTAGGCATGAGGGCCCCAATCCTCTGCGAGCACTTTCCTTTCCTTCTTTCTTTTTTCCTCTTTTCTCTCTCTCTCTCTCTCTCTCTCTCTCTCTCTCTCTCTCTCTCTCTCTCTCTCTCTCTCTCTCTCTCTCTCTCTCTCTCCTCTTCTTTTAGCTAGAAGCCTTTAGATAGATAACCCGTCCAAGCCTAGAAGCAAGCAAAATGGTTCCCGTCGAGTACGTCGGATGCGTAAGGTGCTAGTACCTTCCTTTCGCATGACCGACCCCCATTCCCGTTTCTCTTCCCCTTGGGTTTTATCGATATTTTCCCTGTCCTTTGGGACTAAATAAAGTTCGGTGGTGACTCTGTTGTATCTTTGAGTGTGCGATTCACTCAGGTATAAACTAGCCATCTTCAGATATCATTTATGAATGCCATCTTTTCCTTAAGTTGTATGCCTTGATTGATGTCATGTTTGAACATCATTTTTATCATTCTTTATCCATCTTCATTGATATCATGTTTGAATGTCATCCTTTGTCATGTTTACTTTGATATCATGTTTGAATATCATTCTTGTTTATCTCATCCATTGTCACTCATATACTCATTATTTATTTTGACTTTATCAAGTCATCCCCTAGTATTGTTAGCTTGTTAGCTCTCTTTCTCTTCTCTCTTCCTCTCTTCTCTTTTGTTGCCTAAATCCAAAGGAAAGACTTTTTGTCATAGGTAGTATAGAATTCCCTCAACTACCCCTTTTGACCTTGTTAAGGCATTAACCTTTCAACTTACTCTTAGGTTAGACTTTGTAAACTCTTTGACTTTGTTAAGTCATGTAAGTGTTATTGTTATAAACACTTACTTTCCCCTTTGGAACCTTGATCACTATTAAGTGTTCTTCATTCGTAGTTAGGCGAACTATGATTGCTCTAATTCCATCCTTGTTAGGATACGTAGGTATAAGAATGCGAAGTCTTGGCGAGCATACTAGCAATAAACCTCATTTGGTTCCCTATCTCATAAAACCCAAAAATAGAACATTTCTAAACATTAGCAAGCAAATTACCATAACACAAATACTTTCAAGAGGTTCCTATAGGATATTATAGATAGTTAGGGTGTTAATACCTTCTTGTAGTATAACCAACCCTCGAACCTTTAGATCTCTTCGCATTGTTATTACATTGCACAATTAGGGTTTTATTCGATCTTTTCCCTTTCCTTTGGATAAATAAAGTTCGGTGGTGAACATTCAATGTTTTGTGATTCAAGTTAATATAATATCTTGATATCTGATTCTCACTGCGACAATATCGATGTGAAACTAACAAAGACCTCCACCTCCAAGAGCGAGTAGCAAGTAAAGGTTTAGTCACTTGATATGTCTAAAGGATCACTCCTTAAAAGCAATCAACCCGGTAGTTCTTTGTTAGTAGAACTACGTAGCCTTGAGTTCTCCATAGCACCTGGAGATACTTAGGAGCAGGCTTTTGAAATCTTTTCAGGCACCCCTTTAATAAATATTTTTTTCTTTTCTCTTTTCTAACTCGATAGCTAGAAGATCACAAACTAATATCACGAAACTAACTAAATGGGTCCCATTAGGTACAACGAATGTGAGGGGTGCTAATACATTCTTCTTGCATAACCGACTCTTGAACCCAGAATGGTTGAGACAACCAGTTTCTTTTGTTTTTTTGGGGGTTTTATTGATATTTTCCTTTTATTTCTCTAGGAATAAATAAAGTTCTGTGGTGACTCTATTTTGTTTATATTTTGAGCGTTCTTTATGCTCGGGTATATTTTGCTCCGCGATAGCTGGCGACTCTGCTGGAGAGATCTACATAAGCGAGTCCACCCTTGTTTGGTTAGCTTTTCGTTTGTGTGGTAGCTTTTTTGTTTCTTCTTCTATTTCTAATTGTTTCCTTTATTGTTGCTTTATCGCATTTTTATATCTTGTATATATTTATATGTGGGCATTGGGAATTGGTACTTGAGAAAAGCTCTCTTCCCGAGCTTTTGAATAAAAAAGAGAATAAACATGAGTTAGAAGGTGGTTGTATGGTGTTGACTTGTGAGACATCGATCTTGTTGGGTTGATGCGAGAACCCCACTTAGATGAGATTGTTGTCACAGTATTAGGGCGGTGTTTTTATCGTCTCCACAAGGATTGTGCGATATTTAGATGCTTACCATTCAATAGTCGAAGAGTTTTAAGTTAAGGAGTTTCAAATGATTCTCGGTTTTATTTAACATAAATTTGTAGTAAAGAGTAACTTTTTAGCAAAGATGTTGTAAGTTTTGGAAAAGCATGTCAAGATTAGGTATCGTTAATCCTTTTCATACATATCCAATTAATCAAGCATATGAACTTAGTTTCCGACCAATACAATCGTGTATCCTCTCGAATAAGTTTATGTCTAAAGAAAATTCGTGAGTGTCGTTGTTTAGACCGTTAGATGATGTCTCACGCTAACAATCGAAACAACAACCGTTAAGATCAACACAAAGCGAATAACAAATCCCAAATCTATGTCTAGAGTTTGGTTTTTAAGAGATGAAAATATTAGCTCATGATTTGTAAAATCTATGTCTAGAGTGATACAAACCACACATACATCAATAAGAACAAATAAATTCATCTATATTGATCATAAACCTTGTTCATATACAAAAGATCAAAAGAAATACATACAAGCAACATTAACTACCTCTAATCTTGACGCAAAAGTGTTTAGCTACCCATCACCATGGTAGCTTGAGCAACAAGAAAGAAGAGAATCTCTGATAGCATCAAAGTCGAAGAATCGAGGGTTGATGCTCCAAAGATTAAAATCTCACTTCTCCTTGAAAATCTAAGGTTTTTAGACCTAGAAACCCTTTTTCTCTCTTTTGGAATGCTGAAAATTACAAAGTGAAAAGTTCTCCTAAAATATCTCCAAGAGAAGATATTTATATGAAGTGCAGTAAGTGGCACCGCGCTTAGCGCCATCAGGAGCGCGCTAAGCGCGATCAAGAAAAATAGAGTGATTTTCCCAGAAAGCGCGCTGAGCGCACTGTCATCCTGCTGAGCGCGGACTGGGACTTTGGCTACTGTAAGTATTTCAAAAATCACGTTGAAGGCTCGCTGAAAATCCCGCTCAGCGCGGTCTGGAGAGTTAGCTACTGTAAGTTGGATGAAAAACGCGCTGAGAGCGCGCTGAAAAACCTGTTGAGCGCGCTATGCCGGCACGAACTCTTCGAAAATGCTTTTTCATGCCTTCAATCCTTCACCGATTGATCCTAACATCCATTATAAGTTAAAATACCTGAAAAAGAGCATCAAAATGATCATAATTTACAATATGTACAATAAAATCGGAAAGTAGCATAAATATACTAAAACTAAAAGATATTTTACAAATTTTAATAAAGAAACCAATTGAAAGGGCCTTAAAATATACTTAAAAGTATGCACAAATTGGCCCTTAACAACTCTCCCCAGCTTATTATTTTGTTTGTCCTCAAACAAAAGTATCTCAAATTCGAATGGAACCCGAAACTCGAATCTAGAATTCAGAATCACTCAAAAGAACAACGACAATTTTATGGTTCAAAGAGTAAAAGTGATAACAAGATAATTTATCAAAATCTAAACAACCCATGAAGATGAAACTACTGCTAAGTGAATCAACAAAACTCAAAACTTCTTGAGCAATACAAGTTCAAAATCGAATCACACCTAGGCACATAATCATCAATGGATGAAACAAATTGAGGTTTTATCACTCATCAAACAAACATACAAACATCCAGAACCGATTATGCATTCAACAGACGACATGCATTAAAGAGTGAAAAAGAAGGCATCAAAAGGTCTTCAAAGGTTGTAACTTGGCTTGGCTACAATGAAGGGTCATTTCTTAAAGTCATTGAACCAAACTTACCTACCCCTAAAGAGCATTCCACACTTAAAATCAAAACACTTCAAGATTTTGACCTTCTTGCTTTCATTGGAGGCATCATTACAACATGAGCTTTTTGTTGGCAATTCATGCCCAACTTTCCTTTATTTTTTCGCTTATATATTTTTTTTCAAGCTCTTTCATCAATCAAAACCAACTTATTAACATTTTTTCCATGATGCCTCAATCTACCTTTTTCTCTCCCCAACTTAGAACACAACCAAACATGAGAATTAGGAATGCTCTAGCACATCTAAGGCGAGGAACAAACTTCACAACCATACTTAATGTTGGGGTTCAAAAAGTTTCAAAACAAAATTCCAAGATCCCATTCAAAATGACGCATACTATTTACACATTTCAATTATTCACAAGGATCTTGAAATAAAGGCTCAACTTGGGTTTACAAATTCTCGCTCATTCACAAGGTAGATTGATTCATCTTATTTGGTCATGTGGTTTTTCTCATAATGCACAAAAATTGCCTTGATCATTTTCTTCCTTTTTCACAATTTAATACACATGCATGATTTCAACATAATCAGCACGAGTTAAACACAAATGCCGATATCCTGCATATCTTATACAATGAAGGCTACCTCACAATTACAATGTTCTAAATGATTAAAAAATGAACAAGTATTTTAAAAGAAGTAATGACTACAAAAACACTCATCACAAGTTTCATTTCCATGCTTAGTTTAGAAAGCGATAAAAATGTACCTTGTGTGGTACCTTTACTCAATCTTATCATTACCACCCAATTGTACCTTGATTCATCATTCTTGACACAAAAGTTCACAAGTTCCTTCAAGTTTCCACTAAGGAACAAACAAAATAAATAAAAAATTGTACTAAAATATTAATTTCACCATAAACTACTCAAAATAACAATACTAATATGCATCCAAAATTTGCGACAACCAAAATGGTGCCGCCTGAGTTCTTCATCCTTGGAAGGATGGTACAAAATACTAGAAAGTACAATAACACCAACAATACTATCCAACTAGTCAAAACATACATAAACATCAAAATAAGCATAAAAAGATAGAAAAAACCCAAAGATCAATGCTCGGAAGAGCTCTCCTCTTCCTCCCAAATGGTTTTTCCACTATCCTCATCATCGTCGCCCTCCGCAGCCATCTCCTCATCTACACCGGCATCATGTCCCTCTGGCTCAGCATGTGGTACCTGTGCAGCCTCCTCTTAAGGTGGCTCCTTCCCCCTCTGATAATGATAAGGCCTGTCCCTAGGCCATGCCACATAAGCATCAAATTCTTGCTGAGAAGGAAACGGGTGCTCCACCTGAGGCTCTCGTACCTGTAAATGTAAAGCCTGCATAGATGAGTGCAAAAATGAAAATGCCCTCTGATGAGCCATATGCATGTCCCATGTGTACATGCATGCGACTCGCTCATCAAAGGGTGTCTCTGCATGAGGAGCATCGACGGGCTGCTGCTGCTGTGGCTGTTGTGGCTGCTGATCAAGTCTAGGCCTGCAGTGGCTCTCAATCCAAGTATCAGTTACAATTCCCTTAATGGTCTTGTGGACCACTCCAGGAATTTGAACTATAGCAGCGGTGCAAAGCCCCATAATAAGTCCGGGGAAAACCAAAATAGAAGGGGTTTTAGACCCTAACCTATGACCATTAGAGGCAGTAGCTCTGATCTCTTCTGAAATAATCCTCGCCACATCAACCTGACGATCATCCATAATGTAATAAATCATGCACGCTATATCGACCAGAATGGATGATGTGTGACTCCTTGGCCTGATGTTGTGCAGGATAAGAGTCGTCAGGATCTGTGCGGTAATGTTCATATCAGCCCTCTTCAGAATCTTTGGTCTCCCAGCTGCATTCAATTCAAAACCACGACCCTGAACTGCTAATGCCAAACAAACATTTTCTAAGTTCCAATTCCTCCTAGCCACTCTCCTTGCATAAGCACGTTGTTCCCCTTCAGCTAACACCAACGGATTACCCAAATATTCATTAATGGCATCCCTAGAGAAAGAAATTGTCTTACCACAGACATAAGTGGTGTACTCTTAACCTGCCCCTCCACAGGAATGGCGTTCGCGTAAAACTCACGCACAATCTCTTAGTTCAGCAATGTAGGAGGGGTCATAAGCGTACCCCAGCCATGTCCTTCAATGATATCATGGCAGCCACGGAACTCCCCTTGTGGGTTAATCCGAAAGATGTGCTCCGTCTAAATACTCCGACGGGTCAGCTCCATGTACCTTCCTTGCTGCTCCACCCCTTTAAAACGGTGAACATCAAACTCAATTGGCGCCTGCCTTTGTTGTGATGTCTGGCCGGTGCGAAGTCTGGCACGCTTTGAAGCCATCTGAAATCTAAGAAAAACAGACAAAAACAGCACCAAATCGATTAAACAACAAGTCAGAAAATTCCCAAAAATTCAGTTAAAACTACAGAGCAACAAAGAAATAGCCAACAGTCGGCCACGATGATCGAAACAAAAATTCTGCTCCCAGGGGTGTGCGCTTAGCACGCTCAGGCATGCAATCAGCCCCTGTTGAGTAGCCTACCAAGCCCCTAATCAGTGATAACAGTATCAACTACATAAACAATAAAAATACACATCAAAACAGAATAAAAATAACAAATAGGGTAAACAGGGCACAAAAGGCGCGCTTAGCGCGGCCCAGAGCTCGCTCAGCGAGCTCAAAAATACCCAAAAAAATTCTTCCATATTCAGTCTCAACAAACACCCACACTCAAATATTAACCTCAATCAGAAACCAAATTAAATATGCCACATCAGATTTGCTAATGTTGATTGTTCTTACACACAAAACAGTTCCTAACCTAAAATTTCACAATTCAACAACCAACTTCAAAGTCTAAAATCAGTAACCCTAACCAGCAAAGAACTTAAAAAATAAGGAGAATGAAAGAGAATTTCGCAAACCTGGACAGTGAGAGTGAGAAAATGGGTAGAAAGGAAGTTGCTTGAGTGTGGAAAAAAGTTTATTGAGAGCTTGTGGGAGAAGAGTACGGCTACCTTTTGCAAATGAGAGGGAAAACTTAGGGTTTTCGTGGAACCCTCTCTCTTTTGATTTAAAACAAACCCACGGGTCCAAAATTATTTCCCTCTGGCCCAAACTTGGATGGCCCGTTCACGCTACCGCGGTGAGCGTGATCAGTGGAACACAGCCAACAAGTTTGGCATCAAAATGCTGCCAGCCAACTAATCTGCCCGATTAAATCACAAACACAAAATTAAAAAAAAAATAGTAAATACTTACAATGTTGGGGTGCCTCCCAACTAGCGCTTGTTTAACGTCGGCTAAGCTCGACTGTCCAATGCAACCTCAAGGATCACAAAACGGCACAACGGAGAGATCCCGCTCGAAATCACCACTGAGATAAATCTTTAACCTCTGACCATTTGCAGTCCAATTCTCATTTGACTGTATGTCTTCAATGACTATTTCCCCATATGACTTGATCTCCCGAATTCGGAACGGACCAGACCACTTAGATCTCAATTTACCTGGGAACAATTTCAATCGAGAATTAAAAAGTAGGACCAGCTGCCCACTTCAAACTTCTTGATCACTATTTTCTTGTCATGGTAATTTTTGACTCGGTCTTTGTAAAGCTTATTGGAATCATATGCTTGAAGGCGCAATTCATCCAATTCATGTAATTGCATTTTTCTTCTGTCTCCGCTTAGAGTTGGATCAAAATTCAGAAATTTCAAGGCCCAAAACGCCTTATGTTCCAACTCTACCAGTGGATGACAATTCTTACCATAGACCAATTTAAACGGTGTGAGAGTAATCAGAGCTTTAAAAGCTGTTCAATAAGCCCACAAATCATCGTCTAGCTTATTCGACCAATCCTTCCTTGAGGATGACACAATTTTTTCCAAAATTCTTTTAATTTCCCGGTTTGATACCTCTGCTTGCCCATTGGCCTGAGGATGATATGGTGTTGCAACTTTATGCTTAACATCATATTGCTCCAAGTCTTTTTCAAGATGAGTGTTGCAAAAGTGGGATCCTCCGTTACTTATCAACACTCGCGGAGTACCAAATCGAGCAAAAATATTTCTTTTCAAAAAGTTTATTACGGTTTTTCCGTCATCTTTAGCACATGTTATTGCCACTACCCATTTGGACACGTAATCAACTGCGACCAAAATATACACGTTGGAAAATGAAGATGGAAAAGGTCCAACAAAATAGATTCCCCAACAATCAAACACTTCAATTTCCAACATGTTTTGTAAACGCATTTCATGCCGCTTTGAAATTCCACCACTTCTTTGACACTTGTCACAACTTTGTGCATGCGCATGCGCATCTTTGAATAAAGAAGGCCAATAAAAGCCCGATTGAAGGACTTTCGTTGCCGTTCTTAATCCGCTAAAATCTCCTCCATACGGAGAGTTGTGACAATGCCAAAGTATGTTATTGGCTTCATTAATTGACACACATCTTATCAAAAGGTTGTCGACACCAAGCTTAAACAAATATGGTTTATCCCAAATAAAAGACTTGGCGTCCGACAAAAATTTCTTTTTTTGATGGTGAGTTAGACCATCCGGTATTAATCCGGCGGCTTTGTGATTAGCCATGTCGGTGAACCATGGTCTAACTTACACCATATACAATTTTTCATCTGGGAATTCCTCTTTGACCTCTACTTCCTTTTTGGTCACTTCCACATTTACAAGGCGGGATAAGTGATCCGCCACCAAATTCTCGGATCCTTTCTTGTCACGAATTTCCAAATCAAATTCTTGCAACAAAAGGATCCAAAGAATTAGCCTTTGTTTAGAATCGGGCTTGGTGAGCAAATACTTAATCGCCGTGTGATCCGTGTAAACGACAATTCGCGACCCAATCAAATAGGAACAAAAATTTTCCAATGCATACACTATCGCAAGCAACTCTTTTTCAGTTGTTGCATAGTTTATTTAAGCTTCATTTAAAACTTTGCTCGCATAGTGTATAGAATGAAAAAATTTTGTTTTCCATTGACCCAAAACTGCACCCACCGCATAATCGCTCGCATCACACATGAGTTCAAAATCCATTTTCCAATTAGGTGCGATGATTATGGGTGAGGTAGTCAAACTTTTCTTTAAAAAATTAAAAGCAAACATGCAAGATTCATCAAAATCGAAGGACTTATCTTTGTTGAGAAAATTGCTCAATGGCTTTACAATCTTCGCGAAATCCTTGATGAACCTCCGATAGAATCCCGCATGTCCGAGAAAACTTCGGATGCCTTTGACATTAGTTGGAGGAGGAAACTTTTCAATCACTTCAATTTTGGCTAGATCAACCTCAAGACCTTTAGAGGAAACTTTGTGGCCAAGCACAATCCCCTCCGTAACCATAAAATTGCACTTCTCCCAGTTCAATACCAAATTCGTCTCAACACACTGTTCAAGAACGGCCTCCAAATTTCTCAAACAAAGATCAAAAGACGCTCCGAAAATGGAGAAGTCGTCCATGAATACCTCCATTGTTTTTTCAATAAGATCGGAGAAAATTGCTTGAACACAACATTGAAACGTTGTCGGTGCGTTGCATAGACCAAACAACATCTTTCGGTAGGCAAAAATCCCAAAAGGACAAGTAAATGCCGCCTTCTCATGGTCATACGGGTCAACCGAAATTTGGGTATACCCGGAGTAACCATCCAAAAAGCAATAGAATTATTGGCCCGACAATCTTTCTAACATTTGGTCCATAAAAGGAAGTGGAAAATGGTTTTTCCTTGTAGCGGTGTTTAGCCTCCTATAATCTATACACATCCTTCAACCCGTCACCGTTTTTGTCGGGATCAACTCATTTTTTTCATTTCAGATCATGGTCATTCCTCCTTTTTTTGGCACAACGTGGACCGGACTTACCCAAGGACTATCGAAAATCAGGTAAATCATACCGTCATCCAAGAGCTTGATAACCTCTTTTCTTACTACTTCTTTCATCGTTGGATTCAAACGGCGTTGTGGTTGAGCGACCGGTTTGAAATCCTCTTCCATGAAGATTCGATGCATACAATAAGAGTGACTTATTCCTTTTAGATCGGAAAGAGTCCATCCCATTGCTTCTTGATTTTTCTTCAAAACTTGAATTAACCGATTTTCCTCATTGTCAGATAAAATGTTGCTAATGATAACCGGTTTGTTACAACTGTCATCAAGGAAAGCATATTTCAAATTGGAAGGCAACACCTTCAATTCAAGTTGAGATTTCGCATCACTCACCTCTTTTTTTAACACTTCCTCTTCACACTCCCATGGTTGCAACTCCTCTAAAGATTCAAGTTCCTTTAAACACTCTTCAAGTGCTCTTTCTTCTTCATCGGAGAATACTTCAAAGGAATCATCAAGAGCTCTTTGCAAAGGGGACACTACATGAACTTGCTTTGTGACATCCATGATCGCTTCTTCCGTTGCGTCTATTCTAAAACAGTCACCTTTGTCATTCTCGTGTTTCATGGCCTCAAATAGATTGAAACAAACCTCCTCATCTTGCACTCTAACCTTCATAAGACCGTCGTCCATATTAATTGCCATTCTAGCAGTTTTCATAAACGGTCTTCCAAGAATCAATGGAGCGTCTTCGTCTTCCTCCATTTCAATTACCACGAAATCAATAGGAAATAAGAATTTGTCCACTTTAACCAATACATCTTTCGCTACACCGTGAGGACGGGTAGTGGATTTGTCGGCAAGTTGCAATGTCATTTGAGTGGATCTCAATTCCATATGTCCCAAGCGTTTCACAATAGACAAAAGTATCAAATTAATACTATAGCCCAAATCGATCAACCCGTTGCCCACATAGATATTACCTATTGTAACCGGCAAGGTGACTCGTCCCGGCAGGAAAGGAGACTCCCCAGCAGAGTCGCCATTATAAGGAAAACAGAAAGAAAGAAAAATAAGCCCCACGGTGGGCGCCATTTTTACTGTAGCGAGCGATTTTGGACGCGGTTCTTAAGCGCTGGTCGCTCTCTGCGGTTTGAGCTTAAACTACAGGTCGATTCATTTTTTATCCTATTGTGAGCTGAATAAGGAAGGGAAATAGATGTCTCCAATTAACCCTGCTTACATACTGAGTTTAAACAGCGGTCTGTTAGGTTACGGATGCTATCAATGTGGGGGGCCTTTGTACTGGTTATTTGTATTTTCGCCAATACGGTTTTCTTTCTTTTTATCTGGGCAGAAGGTTTTCTGGCGGGGAACAAGGATTAGGATGTTAGGACTGATGCTTTTGAATTACTGCTTTTGAATGATGGAGATATGGGATTTGGTTTTTTTGTTGATTGCGCTCGCTAAGATTTTTCTTTCAATCTTATGCCTACGTATTCCCGTTTACCGAAACAGGGAAATCAGAGCGTTCGTAGTTCCTCCTATTCTATGGGAGGAAATTGGTTTTTGGTGCCTTGTTCAAAGCCCAAAACGTGAAGCGAAAGGTGATTTGTATCTTGTTCAAAGCCCAAGATGTGAAGCTGAAAGGTCTCGGCTTTAGAGAGAATTTGTCATCTCTAAAGAGGGGAGAAGGAGAATTACTTTAACTGGGATACGCGGATCCGAACAATGCCATAATTTCCGAAGAAAGGGGTTTAACCTGAAGGAGAAGACTTTAACTCAGTGTAGAGCAATGCCATCTTTCCTTAGGAATTTCTCATGCTAAAAGAGGGACAGTGGCATGGACGTAGATGATCCAGAGGCTTGCCGCTTACAGCGATTAGATGAAGGGAAAGGAGTTGTTGATGTTTGTATACTGTGAACGAGGCACAGCTTTGATACTAAAAGGTTAATTGGATCAACCAGTGGTTTTCTTATACGAAGCCTAAGAGGAGGCTAATTTCCGCTAGGAAAATCATTATACAAAGCCTAAGAGGAGGCTATTTGTTTGGCTCAATATGAACCTTTTTGTATCTCGTATAAAGCCCGAGATGGAGGCGATTGTTTGTTTGGCTCAATGAGAACCTTTTTGTATCTCGTGCAAAGCCCGAGATGGAGGCGAAAGGGGGATTGACTCAACGAGGGAGTCGCTTATGTGTCTCGTACGAAGCCCGAGAGAGAGGCGAAAAGGTTATTTTACTCCACTGGGGAGAATTTTGGTATCTCGTACGAAGCCCGAGATGGAGGCTATTGTAACTGTTTCAGTTGAGTGACAGATCTAATATACTGATTTTAAAAGAGAAAATCAGTTCTTATATGAGTAACACTGTACCCAGGGGTTTGATTTGAGGATTAGGGATATTTCCTTTTCTTTGAGGAAACGGGAAATCCAAAGGGTATTGAGACTGTCCGAGTCTGCGGGTTTCCTTCCTATCTAACGAAGGGTGCTTGAGAATGTCTTTGAGACTCAAGGAAGTTAGACTGTCTGTGTCTAGAGTTTTATCTTTTGTACTATGCTGTGAGAAACAGTAGTAGACTCTATGAAAGGGTTGTTCTATGAAGATGACTAAGTTCTGTTCCTATACCTCTAGGAGGTCGTCGGGACAATTTGTACAAAGCCCAAGAGGAGGCTGGAAACTTTTAAGAAGCCGACGGGTCCTTGTACTAAGCCCAAGAGGAGGCTATCATTCCCGGGGGAAGAGATCATTATACGAAGCCTAAGAGGAGGCGGTGAATACTTCTAAGAAGCCGTAGGGTCCTTGAATAATGCCCAAGAGGAGGCCGATGCTTTTAAGAAGCCTGTGGGTCTATCATCTCCTTTCCATTAGGAGAGATAACTCTTTTAAAGATAAAAACCACTGGTAAATGTGCGAGGTTTACTATCCAGCGACTTTTAGCTTTTAAAGAGGGTTCCTTAGTTAAGGTCCAAGATTATGACCGTAGTGGGTACCCAAACCCCGAGACATTCAAGGCAAGCTATCCACAAGGAATAGATCAAGTCAGGAATGTTCGAGAATTTGGAAGAACTCAAAGATTCCATTCACGGAGAATACATTCATCTTGGGGAATAGAGCTTCTTGACGATTCCTAAGGAGGACAGCCGAAGAGAAGACTGTATCTGGTGCTCCTATTGGGGATCTAGGCGTCTATTTCTACGAATAAATGAAACGGCGTCACCTAGTTCTAGACGTAGTTGCCGGGGAAACTCGAAATATCTATACTATTATTACACAGTAGATATGAGTTTATGAAAGGAGACTTACAGTGAGCAGCCCCACAATACAGTTTATAATATGAAAGCAGTAAATGAAAGCGATAACCACTTACTCGGTTGTAGTGCTTCCATGTTGTTTGGTTAGTTGTTCAACAAAGAAAGATTTAAAACAACAGTATATTCAAAATCAAAGGAGAAAGTGCTTTGAAAAAGAAAGATTTGGGGCTTACAGCTCAAGGAGAGGCCCAGGGTTTTATCAGTGAGCGCACTGTTAAATTTGTACAGCGGGACTTATACAAGTGACTGGGGCCCAAAATGGTTTTCTGTACAAAGGGATGGGTCTTACACTCTCTCAAGAGGCCCAAAAAGGTTTAAAGAAAAGAGTGGGGCTTATAACACGAGGGTAGGCCCAAATGATTTTTCGTTTAAAATGGCGATCGCGCCGAGGTTTTCTTTTAACGCAGAGGGACTTATACAATAAGTGAGGCCCAAGATGTTTTGGTTAAAAGAGGGATTGGGTCTTACACTCTAATAGAGGCCCAAAGTGTTTTGAATGGGTCTTATAGCTCAAGGAGAGGCCCAGATGGTTTTTATTTTTAAACGGGCGACGATCGCGCCGTTTACTTGTACAGAGGGACTTATACAATGGATGAGGCCCAAAAAAGTTTTTGTACAAGGGGGGATGGGTCTTACACTCTCTCAAGAGGCCCAAAGTGTTTTGAAAATGATTTGTGAGGGTTGAATTAATCCAAAAACCCTAATTCGTTTTCAAAAATGTATTTAATTGAATAAAAATTCAATTAAAATGATCAAAATTGTTTAACATGTGAAAAACAAATTGTGATCTTGGATTAATGCTTCAAAAATTAAGTATTGACCTACAAAATAATTAGAAAGCATTAAAAGTTACAAAATCAATGTAGAAAAAATATTTAAAATGTCAAAAACAATCAAGATATTAATTCTTTGCAAAAATATCAATTATATGAAATAAATAATATTTTTGGGATTTTTTGATAAAATAAAATATTTTAACATTTTTGTGAATTATTAAAAAAAGAATCAACTCAAAATCATTAAAACTCAGAGAGAAATTAATTTTTGAATCAATTAAACAAAATCACAAATTCAAATATTTGAATTTCTAAAAATGGCGCCAAGAACAACACCAAGAACACGCGCGTTTTTCAGTTTGCCCATATTTGCGTTTTCTATCCAATCTCCATGAATACGTAATCATATCATGCAATCCACATATCATTATGCTCGTCTCAACCTCACGATCATGTCTATGTACTTTAATTTCATTTCAATTAAACATACAACAAGAAATCACGAAGAGACCTCAAGAACCCTAATTTCTGCATGAAGGCTAGGATTTTTGATACACGATTCAAACAATGCAATTAATTTAGGGAAAACATTCCATGCATGATTATGAACATATGGCCAAATTATTGTGCGAGGAAATATGCATAGATTGAGAGATGACCAAGTATGTGCTTACCTCCAAGTCGTGACAGCAAGTTCAAAGTGATTTTTGATTTGGAGGTGTTACAGATGAGTTGTGATGATCTGAACAACTTCCCTACACCCTATGGATTGTGTTTGGATGGTTGGACTTGATTGAAATTGGCTGGATCATTTTGTGGTACCTCAGCTGCACTTTGTTTGAAAATTTGAGCAACCAGCTGGTGATTTCATGAAATTGATGTTTTAGAAGTTATGTGAGTGTTTGATCAGCTCATATGTGATGTATGTGAGGTGTGTGAATGATTGGTTTGTGCAGAATTGCTCTCAAACTCAAAACCCGATAGCTACCTTGCTAAGAAAGGCATTTTTGCCAAGAAAAAGAGATTTTGAAGAAAGAATCTGTTAGATGGCTTTGGTGTACTTAAACTGACCACAATTGAGCTCTATTTATAGTAGAGCAAGTTTGTTTTGCAAGGAATAGTGCATGGCAGCTGGTAAGTAGGTTTGGCCAATGTTGGCAAATGAAAATCCAAGTCTCCTCTAGCCATTGACTAGAGGTTAGGGCACAGAGCTTTGGTCCCCTTGGTCTTGGATAAGTCATGACTGATTTCAGATGAGAATGGCTCAGTCCATGCCACCTTGATGGTTCCATTGAATGCCTCATTCCAAATTTGAAGTCTTGTCCCCATTTTGGCCATTCTAGGTTCAACTTGCTATTTCTTGTTCCATGGACTTTGGAGGCTTGGCTCAGTGATTGTCCCCTTTGGATTCAATCCTCTGAGGTGTCCAAGTGGATAGGAACTATTGAAATTGGCTGATTTTGGCAAATCGAGCCAAAATGCAAATTCTGCCTTGCTTTGACAGATTTCAGCAAGGCAACTTGCCAATGTTGTATCTCATGATGTAGGTTGAATTTGGCAATGTTCTTGGCCATTTTGGAAAGCTCTTACATGATACAACAACTGTTTGAACAAGTTTGGTTTAGATCTCTTTTGATTCCAAGTGAAAAATCCCCCTACATTTGGCAAAAAGTGAGGCAAAATCTGACTTAGTGAAAATTTCACTAAGTGTTGGAAAAAGTGACATTTTCACTTTTCAGCCACTTTGATCACTCCATAACTCAAAATTCTTAATGAATTGGAATGACTTGTAGTTGAAGTTTTTGTAGGTGATAATGAGGGCTACAAATCCATCTTTGGATGAGAAAAAATGGCCTTGTGGTTTAGGAGTTATGGTCCTCCAAAGTTGGTACCTTTGCCACTTTATTTTTAACTTAGAAAAATTTCTAAGTTTTATGGTTACCCCTTTTACTAGTTATCTCACTTTTCTTGATTTTTCTTGATGAATGATGATTCAAATCATACATTAACATCATTTTAGGGTTAAAAATCCATTTTGGTGAAAAATCTCAAAAAGTCAAAGTTGACTTTTGTGCACAGGTGACTTTTTATCAGATGAATTACAAACTGTGCAATTCTTCAGGAAATCATGTCCTTGACCTAAATCAAACTTGATGGACATGTTCCAATGGTGTCATAGGGTACATTAAGGCATGGTCTAGGGTTTGGGAGCATGTCCTGGTCAAAAGTCAAAGTTACAGTTGACTTTTCCCTTAAAACCCTAATTGTGGTGCAGATGGAATTGAGACTTGTTGCTCAAACTTCTTGGATTAATCCATTGTCCCAAATGGATCAATATGGTATATTAGAGACCCTCAAATCATGTCTTGAGGTCTTGGCTCATGGTTTGTCCCAAAAGTCAACTTAGGGGTGAATTAGGTCAAGAAACCCTAATTCCTGATTTTTTATGAATGCGTCCCCTGAGGCAAAACTGACTTGATGCATGGGTTCATGAGGTTCCATTAAGTATATTAGGTTATGTTTGGGATCATTGCCTTGTGCCCAGATGAAAATTTCCATCTGGAGGCCCTGGTCGACCAAAACCCTAATTTGGTGACACTGTCGATCTTGAGACTTGATCCACCTAGAAGGGAGCAGCCTTGTGCTTAATCCTTGAAGTGGGAGTCCTTTTGATCCATTGTGGATGTTTGAGAGATTAGACAAGTTAAAGATCATGTCATTTCTTGATTGATCCTTTGTCTAAAGCTCAGAGGGGGCTTGAAACCCTAATTTTGATTGTAGTGTATGCTCACCCATCTTTGGGGAGACTGATGAAGCATTAAGGTACATCCATATTTTGATGATGATTTGCACAATGATGGGAAACTTTAGTGGTCAAAATTTGGGGTATTACAACGGCGCCATTTTGTTGTCACAGTATTAGGGGGGTGTTTTTATCGTCCCCGCAGGGATTGTACGATATTTGATGCTTGCCGTTCAATAGTCGAAGCGTTTTAAGTTAAGGAGTTTCAAATGACTCTCGGTTTTGTTTAACATAAATTTGTAGCAAAGAGTAACTTTTTAGCAAAGATGTTGTAAGTTTTGGAAAAACATGTCAAGATTAGGTTTCGCTAATCCTTTTCATACATATCCGATTAATCAAGCATATGAACTTAGTTCCCGACCAATACAATCGCGTATCCTCTCGAATAAGTTTATGTCTAAAGCAAATTCGTGAGTGTCATTGTTTAGACCGTTAGATGATGTCTCACGCTAACAATCGAAACAACAACCGTTAAGATTAACACAAAGCGAATAACAAATCCCAAATCTATGTCTAGAGTTTGGTTTTTAAGAGATGAAAATATTAGCTCATGATTTGTAAAATCTATGTCTAGAGTGATACAAAACACACATACATCAATAAGAACAAATAACTTCATCTATATTGATCATAAACCTTGTTCATATACAAAAGATCAAAAGAAATACATACAAGCAAGATTAACTACCTCTAATCTTGACACAAAAGTGTTTAGCTACCCATCACCATGGTAGCTTGAGCAACAAGAAAGAAGAGAATCTCTGATAGCATCAAAGTCGAAGAATCGAGGGTTGATGCTCCAAAGATTAAAATCTCACTTCTCCTTGAAAATCTAAGGTTTTTAGACCTAGAAACCCTTTTTCTCTCTTTTGGAATGCTGAAAATTACAAAGTGAAAAGTTCTCCTAAAATATCTCCAAGAGAAGATATTTATATGAAGTGCTAGAAGTGCAGTAAGTGGCACCGCGCTTAGCGCCATCAGGAGCGCGCTAAGCGCGATCAAGAAAAATAGATTGATTTTCCCAGAAAGCGCGTTGAGCGCACTGTCATCCTGCTGAGCGCGGACTGGGACTTTGGCTACTATAAGTATTTCAAAAATCGTGCTGAAGGCTCGCTGAAAATCCTGCTCAATGCAGTCTAGATAGTTAGCTACTGTAAGTTGGATGAAAAGCGCGCTGAAAAACCCGTTGAGTGCGCTATGCCAGCACGAACTCTCCGAAAATGCTTTTTCAGGCCTTCAATCCTTCACCGATTGATCCTAACATCCATTATAAGTCAAAATACCTGAAAAAGAGCATCAAAATGATCATAATATACAATATGTACAATAAAATCGGAAAGTAGTATAAATATACTAAAACTAAAAGATATTTTACAAATTTTAACAAAGATACCAATTGAAAGGGCCTTAAAATATACTTAAAAGTATGCACAAATTGGCCCTTAACAGAGATCCCTTGGAAGTATTATTGTGTTACGATTAGTCATTTTGAAGGTAATATTTTCAACCTAGATCCATGATTCTGAGGACCTTTTAGAACTAGTTCCATCTATGGTGGTTGTGTAGTATTGATCCCCAAGCAGCACATCTTGTATGATCAACGCAAAGACCCCACCTAAAGTAGATATTTTTCATGAGGTTTGTCATAAAATGGTTCGCTTATTGCATGGCAAAATTATGTTAAGGTCTATGACTCTAGTTACCCTTTTATACAAACTATTAGAGCTAACCTGGTGAGTGGGTTTCATGGGTACACAAAACTTAAAACTACCCCGATATAGGAGGCCCACCTAATTAGGATGTTCTGTTGTTACCGGTGTTACCCCATATTGTTACCTGCACATGACCTTTCATTGCATCCATACGTGGCATGGCATTGCATTTTTTGTATATCAAAAACAAAATTATGCATTCTCATATCATTTGCATACAATATGCATCATGCATGTCATTTACCAAACAAAAACTCATTCCACCTTCTGTCCACAACCACCTAGATGATTAGCTTACACGCGCTCAGAACATGGATCATGTCTCAAAGAGCTACGGACAAACTCCAGCGAGGTCAGGATTTGTTAAAAGAGGAAATTAATCAATTGAAAAGTTAGATGAGCCTGGTCATGGATATCCTACAAGCTTTGTTAAGGAAATAGGGTAACCTTACACCATGTGTTGCAGATGAATTGGTTACCTCTCTATGTTCGTCCGGTGTCACCACCGTGTTCGCGCGGGATTTTTGGCGAACAACCGCTAGCCTCTTATTGAAGTTTATGTGCAGGATCGGCTACAAGAATCCTATATTATGTGTTAAATGTATGTTGACGTTTCAGTTTTTTGGTTTGAACGAAAAGTAGATGAACAGTTATGTTAAAGGTAATGACAAGGAAAGTACAGCAAAAAGGACAAAAAACAACAACAAAAGAAAAGAAAAATTTGTAAAGTAAATTGCTTAATGAAAAATATACAAGTGGACGCATGCATACATTCTGCAGAGTTTTAACTCGTTTCTCTAACAATCGTACTTTAAGTGTATTCTCCAAATGCATTAAAATGCGACCCCTAAAACTGAAAAAGACACCTCCTTAAATAGGCAAAAAATGACGGTTGTACTTTGGCATCTATAA
Source organism: Lathyrus tuberosus (assembly GCA_022829125.1). Taxonomy (NCBI): domain Eukaryota; kingdom Viridiplantae; phylum Streptophyta; class Magnoliopsida; order Fabales; family Fabaceae; genus Lathyrus; species Lathyrus tuberosus. Next base: position 2,687,903 of record JALAZF010000253.1, read on the forward strand.
TCCATGCGCTTCCAGGTGTCCCCCATGTTCGCCTACTATCTTGGTAACTCCCCACGCCTTTATTGGCTCCAAGCTTGTTCGTGTGTCTAAGATCCTTGGGATTCCTTTGACTTCGACTGGGATCCTTTTTCGTCGAGTTTACCTCAACGCCCTCTCAGACAGGCCTGCTGTCAAGGTTGCTCTGCCATGTACTTCCGCACCACTCTCTGTCGACCACACTCCTTGTATACTTGGTCAAAATTTGCAAGCTAACATATTTCCCCCTTAAAAGGCCAGCTTCGACTGAGACTTCTTCGATCGAGAAACTGACATTTTATATTCCACCAAATTTCGCCGTTATATCACGTTTTCTGACGTCACGCGTTATGATGACAACTTTTGTCAGCGCTGCAAATTCCCAGAAACCCTTTCATCATTGCTATGGTTTTGGCTATTTCCTAGTTGATGGGATTTTCAACTTCCCCCACTAACTTTTGCTGCTACATTGAAGTGGAAAGGTCGTAACGCCACTGTCAACTGCCACCTATCCCCATGACTGTTAATCTTTCGGCGTGTATAAATATAGGATTTACCATTCATTCTTTCTTCTTCACTTCGCGTTTACTGAAAGAAAAATTTTCACCTTTCTGTCATTTTTACCTTTCTTGCGTTTCTCCAAACTCTCCCTTTTTTCCATTTTTCTGCTTCTACTACACCCATGGCTTCTGTTATTCCAGTCACCAGTAATAACCCCATTTCCTTCACTCTCTCTGATGAAAAGTGCTTAACCACCGTCCTTCAACCACCATCTTTTGATAAAGCAACAGTGGAAAACTAGCAACATCAAATGATGATACCATTTGTGGTGGCCGACAACCTTCTAGCGTTCCAAGGGCCGTATCGCCATACCAAAACACACCTAAAACATGTTGAAGAGTTCTTACCTTGTTTTACTCTTGCCATTTCTCTTACTTTCCAGAAAGATGGCATTCTCGACCTAAAATTCATGGATCTCAACGCCTGAGTTTTCCGGTCGATGCCAACCCCTGGCAACAAGGAATACTTGGCCTGGCTCAACAGAGTTCAGAACAAGCGTAAGGCCCAGTGGGAGAAAGCTGGCATTTTTGACATCATCCAAATCTCGAGACAGACCCATTGGGTGAATCCTTGCCAGCTCATTGCGTCGATCTACTTCTAGGAAGGATCGATTAACACCTTCCATTTTTCGTGTGGAATGATGACGCCCACTCTTTTCGATGTGGCGGATATCACTGGATTATCTCCCCTCGGTGAGACTTTCGACCATACCCTCTCCACTGAGACTTATTTTTCTTTTAGTCGACCTGCCTTCAAAAATTATATCGAGGATCATCATGTCAAAGATTTGGAGGAAGTTTCTGACGAAGAGCACATTGCTTTTCTAACCCTCTGGCTTTCCTACTATGTCTTTTGCCCTGGATCTCTGTAGGTAGCCAAGAGCTATATCAACTTGGCAATTCAAATTCATGAAGGCTGGCAAGTTTCTTTGGTGAAACTCTTGTTGGCCTCTCTATACCATTCTTTGGGCTTTTCTTCCTTGAAGCTCAAGTTACTACATTACACCCCCAAGGCGCTAAGCTTGTCGGGCCCTCTTTGGTTACTGTAACATTGGCTAAATGCCACCTTTGAGTACAAATTGGGAGCTCCTATGATGGAACGTATTATGTATCTGTCTCAGGATCGACCCATCGAAGGTGTGAGGTTGGCCCTCACTACCCACCAAGAAAATCGTGGCAAATCCACCTTCCTAAAGTACATCAAACTCTTCGTCAACACCACCACCTTCACAGCTGAAATGCCCCCTTCGTGGACCGATGTTTTGGTCCGACGTGGTTTCGGGATCCTTTTCCTGACGTATCCCCCAAGTCTGCAGCTTTGTCGAAAGTTGTGTGGAGAGCATTTTTTACTCCCACCATATTGTCTTTCAGAATCGAATCTGTGTATAAAGGCTATGGTTTCATGAACTACCAGCCCAATTTGGTGGCAAGACAATTTGGCCTAAGCCAAATGCTGTCGAAGTCCTTGGTGTCCCGCTCATCCGACATCGTGTCGGCTTATCAAACCTTGAATGCCGAAGGTCACTTGGCCTGTCTTAAATTCCACAAGGATCAACATCTTGAACTTCCAGCCTTCAAGTTCCAAAACTCCTTCTTCACTACCAAAGATTTTGACACCTGGTGGTTGAGCTACCTCGGTCGGTATTTCGACAACTCTGTTTTCCTTCAGAAAATACAAGATGCTTTCGTCATCCTGGGAAGTAAAGTTCCATCTGCAACAACAACCTAGGATGCTCCTACTAAACCGATCCAAATCTCTGACACTGAGGCTACTTCCTAAAAAATGTAACACCTTTCTTCCTTAATCCTTCGTATGTGAGTCCCTTTATTTTACCCACGCTGTATTTTTATCCTCCAGGGTCGGAAACGTGCTCCAAACACCATGGTGGCCTCTCCTAGACCCTTAAAGAAAGTGAAGGTCGTCTCCTCCTCAAAACCAGAGGTATGCCCAGTATTTTGAAATTGTGTCGGCTATCCCTTCGACAGGTCTTAACACCTTGCTTTCAGGTTGTGGAAGAAATACTGCCAGAGGGCGAAGCTTCAGAGAGTAGTACCCACTTCCAGATCTTTCCTTCAGTCTCGACTTCGACCCCTGTTACTCCGACAAAGAAGAAACCGATCATTCGCGTCAAGAAGACAGTCTCGAAGTCCGTTTCGTCGAGTAACCAAACTTCTGGTCTTTTCGTCTCGTCTCCCCCTCACGAGGGCTTGACTCTGACTCGTCCTCCACAGCCAACAACGCTTGAGGTACCGATTGTTCGTGTCGCCTAATTTTGTACCACGTTGCTAGTGTTGACTCGAGTTATTTTTTACAGGGACCCCCTACTGACGAAGCAACGACAACCCCTACCCATCTGAGTCCTAAAAAAAGATGAGTTTCAGGGTCTTTCGACCGAAGATGTCCAGGGGCTCAAAGCGCATGCTGACGAGGATCCGGAGCCTTCGACGACTGCTACTGCAAATCTAGATACCCAGACTGAAACGGCTCATGAGACTTCAACATTCGTTGTTAGTAACATGCCTAGGGAAGATGGTCCCAATTCCGACCACATTATGCAAACTGACGTTCCCAGCGGTTCTTTGAGTCCTAGAGAGATTCTGTCCATGAGGGAAAAGAATCTAACTGAGACTTTGAGAAGATTTCAAAAACTTCGACAAGTGTCTACTGATTCTGAAACTTCAGCCCCCGTTCCTGGACCTCCGGCAGAAGTAAATGTTGTTGTCGACCTTAAGCTTCAGCAATTTAAGACCTATCTGTTTGAAAAAGAATTCTTGGTCGTGGTTTAAGAAAAGTCTGAACTAGGGAATGATGTGCTCAAAATCATTGACGAGTTTTCTCAGAATCCTCTCCCGGATTCTCTGTCCCGATACTTGATTGAGTTTGAGCCTTTCTTTAGCCAACTTTACAAATATTTGACCTTCCGACATCATACTGACTTCCAAATCAAAACCAAACGAAACTAGATGAGGATGGAGTGGGATCGAAGCGCGCTATGTGTGCAAAAACTGAATAGGTTCGAAACCAAGCGTCAGGAGCATCTCGACAAGCATCAGTCCTTCGACCAACAGATATTGGCCTACCAGGCCCAGATAAACGAACTCAAATAGAAGATTACTGCAGTCCAACAACAAAAGGCCAAGCTCAATGCATCTGAGCCTCCTCCAACATCAGATGCCATTGACCAAGAAGTTCGCCAAGGCATTGTACATGGCAAAACAAATCTCAAGATCAAGGACAGGATTATATAGTTGGTCGAGAAAAAGGCTCGTCTGGACTTCCGGATTGCTTGTGATACAACCCTCTTAGAGGATTTTAAGTCTAGATTTCCAGCCCAGCTGTTGTCTTTTGGAATGATGTAATTTTTTATGTTGGTTGTTTTGGTTTGCCATTTTGTAAGCCTTTTTCGGCCTTTATTAATGAAATGTTTCATTTTCCTTTAATTTGAATTTCTTAGAGCATGAGTTTATATTTTTTCAAATACTTCCCATTTACTCTTAGGATTCGTCGATCCTCGCTTACTCTTCAACTTCGTGGGCGTTATTTGTGAATGTCTGAATTACCTGAAATGGTCCCTCCCAACTTGGTGACCATTTTCCTAGCGAGCGGTCTTTTCGATCCATGGGTAGGATCACTTTCCAAATGTATTCGTTGACCGCAAATGTTTTCCCCTTGACCTTCTCATTATACGCTTTGGCCACTCACACCTGATGCGTTCACAAGTGCACGGAAATATCGAAGTAATATAAAAGATTGTCGAACCCCAGAGACCAATGTCAACCTACCGCTATTTATTGCTGCGATGTAAAGATAAGGCTAATGATTACTTGGTTTAAACGAAATTAAAACAAAAACTAAAAGGGAACTTAGAAAATATAACAATAAAGAGAGGCCGAAATATGGATTCCATGTTCCTAAGGGACTCTGCAGATTTTAGGCACTAATTATAATTAAACTATGTTCCGTAGAAAATACCAATTTAAAGACTTCATCTCACACTCTCGCGCTATTAACTAAAGTCACACTCCCTAACCACAGGATTTTGCTCTCGCTCGCCCGTTTTAATTAGAAATCATATTTTGAAAATCAATTAAATCCTAATCGATACCTAAAGCGCTCTCGCTATTTTTAGGATTGATGCCTAGTTTTCACTATCTAGTTCAATCCTCACACTCTCGCGCTATCGGCTCGAACCTTATTATACTTTTCACTCTCGTGACAAAACATTAAGACATTACAATTAGAAACTAAAACCAAAACAGAATTTATTTAATGTTTCGCGCCTATTATTTTCTACCGAGTCTCGTCGGTAACAACAGTCCTCATACGTCTGACTCAAAACAATTTATCTAGACATGGTTGTGGAAATAATTAAACAATTTTGGGTTTTTGAATTAAATAAAGACATAATAAAAGACATAATAAGCGGTTTAAATTAATTTAAAGTGGTACTTGAAGAAAACGGTAAAACCTTCAGAAGATAACAATGGCAGAAAGATAAAGCATAAATATAAATTGCGGAAAATAAAAGCAGGAAAATAAATTGCGGTAAAAGTAAATGAACCTGAAATAAAAACTAAAATTAAATTATAGGCAAAATTGTTGATCCAAGAGTACAAAACAAAACAAAATACATAATTGTGACAATCCCTCGATGTGAGCGATTGTCACTTTTACAAGTGACTTTAATGCCTAAAACTAGAAAATGAAAATGATAGTGTTTCGGCACAACTTGGATGCCTTAGAAAGTGTCCAAAAGGTCCTATATATAGAGAAGTATCCCCTTGTAACTTCCCTTGGTCGTGCAAACAAAGTAGAGGGAAAAGCGGTTGAAAAACTGCTGAAAACTACCCACTTCCGCATAACTGTTGTCTGCAGCGTCATTGCGAATGTCGTGGGGTCATGGAGAATGCCATGCCTGGGAAATGGCGAACGCCATCTAGGGACGGTGAACACATTTTGCTAACGGTGAACGCCATTTTCCCACGGCAAACACCGTATCAGTAAAATGGCGGAATTTGCTCTTTTTCTTCATTTTCTTGTTCTTTTCCCAGTTTTCTCGCACGAACGCTGTTATTCGAAAAATACCTGAAACACAAACATAACACGACATAATAATATGAAAAACAAGTAAAACGACATTAAATTGCATGTGAATCAAGTCGAAATAAATGATATATTTTCACGTTATCAACACCCCCGCACTTAAACCATTGATTGTCCTCAAGCAATCAACCAACACGGTAAAAAGAAATAAGCAAGGTTCGAAACCTAGGCACAACGAGACTCTTAATCATACGTGGATGCTAGGATAATGTTAGATTGATAGGTACTAAATATCAATACCAAGGATACCGTAACGACACAATTTCAAAAACTCCCTCCTTATGCAAACCAATCTGAATCATGCCATTATAACTCAACCTATATCTCTTGCTCTCTTTCACCCTATTTCATTCTAGTGCAATCACATTAAGCCCGTTATCCATACACATTCATGGTAAGTAAACCTGTTAGTGACTATGATCTCATTGTTATTTCATTTTTCTCAGCAAATATGCTTATTGTCGTACCCCAAATTTTGACCACCCGTCTATTCTTTTTTCGCTTTTTGTATTGAGGGGTTTATTTATTTTAATAGCAGGGGTAGAATAAATTATGATGGCGTTATGAGTTAAATAGGGTTAGATTACTATTATTTTTAGTTTAATATATAGGGATTAATTAGGGTCATATTAATTTTTAATCGAATTATACTAGGGTCATAGTGGGGTTATTAGATGATTGATGTTAATATTAATATTATTATTAATATTAATATTATCATTGAATTATTATTAAAATACCCGCTAAAGTTGTTTTATTTTGAATAAATAAAATGGTAAATTTGGTAGCAAGGGGAGTATAGGGAGTTACAAGACGGAGAGGTTGTGAGTTCGAATCTCACTTTTTTCATTTTTAATGTTGTATTTGTTTTATCTTTACTACTAACTTATTTTTTCTATTTTTATTTTTAATAAAAAATCACAAAAATATCATTTTTTAATATTTATTTTTTAATTTTCGTATTTGTATTTAATGCAAGTTTAAAAATATGATTTTTTCATTAAGATCAATATTTTATGGAAAAAATCTCAAAAATCATAAAAATAAAAATAAAAATCAATCAAATCTTTTTTTCTCATTATCATTATTAGGATATTTCTTTTATTTAAAATATTAATTTTTTTTATTTAAATTCACCAAGCCATGAATCCATCCAGATTCATTTGCTTGGGCTCCAAGAAATAGAGGAAAATCAGGTCAGATTAAAACTTTCCTAAACTGAAAAATTTTATTCAATGTCTGACCTAATTTTTCATCTATAAATAGACTCTGTTTTCCACATTTTAATTCACCCACAAATTCACAATAATCAGTATAAAAAAAAGTTATTGTTCTTCACATTGAAGAACAACAACACTAAAAGGGGAAGAGGAGTCGGAATCTTGCGCTAAGGGAAAAGGAGAAAAAATACGGAGAGGAAAGGGAGAACGTCAAGAAATACTAAGGAGAAAAGGGATACGCGAGGAACGTAAAGAAAAGAATGGAGAAAGCAACTTATTTTGGGTCACGGCGTTTTAGGTTAGTAAGTTCGGTATCTAAATCATATGCATAATGACTCGTTTGCCTAAATTGTTTGATTGACCCATGTGACTTTAGGATTTATTTAAATTTTTGTATATATATGATTTTATATAAGTAATCTCTTGTAAATATCTTTATTTCAAATATTTGTTATAGTTCTTCTTTGTTACAAATAAATGATTGTTTTTACAAACAAAATAAAATTAAAAGGAAGAACAAACAATATAATATAAAAGCCAAAAAATAATAACAGTGGTTTTTTTTCTCTTTATTTTATTAGTATAGTTTGAATCTTAAGATTAGATGCTAAAAAACATGTCTTTAGGTTAAAAATGTTAATAAAAAATTTCAAACAAATAAACAATTAATATTTTATATTAATTAGGACAATGTTAGAATAATTTAAGAATTATTAATACAATTAGAGATAATTCATATGATAATCATTGGATATCTTAGGTTTAAATGCACCCCCCTCAGTTCACTTAAGTAATTAAATTAATTCCTTAATTTAATTATTAATTAGGGTTTTATTATTTAATTAGGATTTATAAAATAGAATTTTAGGGTCATTATTAGGGGATATAATTAAGATTTTAGGGTTAATTTTGGGTTTGGGTTTTTAAATTTATTGTTTTTTTATTTAAAATAATTTGTTTAGTTTTTTAAAATAGGGATAATTTTTTTTTACAAATGGAATTTTATTCCTAGATTATTTTTGGATGATATATCTTGGGGAAATTTTAATTTTTATAAAATTTGGTTTATGATTTATTTTTAAGGGAATTCATATTGTTAGGTTTTAGTTTAAATTGGATTTAACATGGTTTTAGAATAAAAATGTTAAAATTAAATTAAATTAAAATTTTTTAACTAAGGAATATAACATGGGATAAGTAAATAGGGGTTAAAGTTAGAATATGTTTTTTTTTATAAATTATCATAATTATTTTATTTTGTAAGTAAATTGAAAGAGGTATTTTATAATATTTGGGGATAATAAAATTAGGTCTTCTTTATATAATTTTTTAACTTAGGGATAATTTTGTAAGCAAATTGATATAAAAACTTGAGGTTTTTTTATACACTAAGGGATAGAATCCTAAGGATATTAGAGGGATTAAAACAAGGGATAGAGCTCTAATGTTCGAAAGCATAAATAAAGGAATAGGATTGGGGGATATTCAGTTGGATATTTCTTAGGGATATAAGGGATACCATTGGGATTAAATTTTGGGGATAAAACTCTTAGGTTCCAAGAGTATAAATATAGGCCAAGGGATAAGGGATTTTGGGATAAAACTCTTAGGTTCCAAGAGTATAAACATAGGCCAAGGGATCAGGATTTTGGGATTAAATTCTCCATCCGAGAGTACAAATAATGGATTAAGGGATAGAACTCTCCATCCGAGAGTATAAACAAGGGATAAGGGATTTTGGGATAAAACTCTCCATCCGAGAGTATAAACAATGGATAAGGGATTTTAAGGGATAGAACTCTCCATCCGAGAGTATAAACAATGGATTAAGGGATAGAACTCTCCATCCGAGAGTATAAACAATGGATAAGGGATTAAGGGATAGAACTCTCCATCTGAGAGTATAAACAATGGATAAGGATTTTTAGGGATAGAACTCTTCGTCTAGGAGTATAAATAATAGATTAAGGGGTAAAACTCCTTATCTAGGAGTATAAATAATAGATTAAGGGATAGAACTCCTTATCTAGGAGTATAAATAATAGACTTGGGGATAGAACTCTTTATCCAAGAGTATAAATAGTGGATTAGGTTTGAGATTAGGGTTAGGAATAGGATTAGGGGGTAGGAATAGGGGAGGTGAACTACGGTTACTCTGATCCTTCAAAATTGAAGGTACGTAGACATAGGGTTGTGAACCCTAGTGAGTGCATTAATAAAAAACCTTAGGATTTTTGTAAATAAATAAGAAATTAGACAACAAGCAAACAAACCCTAGAATCTAAGGAGGATCCATTGAGTACAATGGAAGTAAGGAGTGTCTAACACCTTCCCCTCACTTAACCGACTCCCGAACCGTAGGAATCTCTGCCCTTGGGATTAAGGATTTTTAGGTTTATCATTATTTTCCTTAAAAAATATGATGGCGACTCGATAAATTTTAGCCGGCCGCGACACTTACGCATCAATTAAACTTAAAGAGTTTGTACCGTTGGGTTAAGTGATCAGGTGAGGACCACTTAACTTAGAAGGAACATATCTTTTTATTCATTTTTTTCTTCTTAATTTCTCATTCTGAACCAGAGATCATACAGTTATTTGCATCGGCTTCTTACTTAGTGTGTGCTAAGGATGGTGCTGACTGCTTAAATAAACTACTTAGGGATTACTTTGAAAACTGAGCTTAAGGTCTCGGCATAATGGATACTCAAATTGATTTTGCATAATTAGGGGTCTAGGGTGTCTGGATGGTATCGATTTTATCGAAACTTTCCCAAGTCTCTCTAACACATCCTAAACAACCAATATACTTTCAGAGTGTCGTGCCATGAATCGAAACAAAAAATAGTTGGAGGTTAAAATTTTTAAAATTTCGGGGAAATTGAATAACAAGCGAAAACCACGCATAAAGACTCGACAACACATGCAAAGACTCGACAAAACATTAAAAACATATAGAATTCCTAAAAGCATGAAATAAACTAGAAAATGATAAACTTAACTAGAAAGCGGTAAAGCGGTAAAGTTCCTCCCCCACACTTAAACCAAACATTGTCCTCAATATTTTGATAAAAGGTGGAAAAAGGAAAGATAGAACTTGTGTGAATGCTACTGCGTGCCAAATCCTCTCTGGTCCTGTTTTTGTTATCCATGTCTTCGCTAACCACTTCTACTTCAGCGGCTGTCGTATTCGCCCGCTTCCGGAGGAAGTACCTGTAAAAGTGTTATAAAAATATGGTGCAGTGTGTGCAGGGGGAACATGACTATGCGAAGAATGATGAAGAGGTGAGTTATGGACGGGAGAGACATGTTCTCTTCATTCACACTCATCAACGGTGTTACCACCAGCAGCGACATTCGTAGGAATGTCCGTGGGCACCAGCTCATCTCAAGGATCGTCATCTAGAAAATTTTTGCCTAGATGTAGCTAAGACGTGACAAGCAATACATTTCTTTATTTTCTGCAAATTCAAACAAATAAACACAACAACTTAAAATAGAAACCCCGTGGATTGCCTCCCATACAGCGCTTTGTTTAACGTCGATAGCTCGACAGCTAAGGAGTACAAGCACTCATGGTGGTTCTCTCGAGGATGGTTCCTCGATCGAACTTTTAAAAATATTTGGTTTCCAAGGCCACTTATCAAGCCATCTCTCATATCCCTCACCTTTCCTTTTCTTCCTTCTGTGGGGTGGTTCATTCTTTTGAACTTGTGGTGGTGGTTCTGGATCTATCCTGAGTATCATATTTTCAAATTTAGGTTTAGTTCTTTCATCCACCACCTCAAAGGTTAACCTTCCCCTCTTAACGCTAATGATTTCCCTAGTTTCATGGTCCTCTGATTTTCTCTTTTTATGCATGACCTCATACAAAGGTTCATCGGTGTGGATATTTTCCAATACCTCCACATACGTTTTGGATTGGGAGTGTACCTTAGCTTCTACAAACCTTTGCAGGAAATAAATTGGTGGGGTATAAGGAGGAGGAACAACAATAGATGCATCATTCTCTACCTCTTCGACAACCTCCCTTTCGGATGGTGTCGGTGGATTTTTCTCAATCTCTACGCTTTTCTCACCAGAACTCTCCTCAGATTCATTATCACTCTCCCTAGGATTTTTTATTTGTTCTTCACTACTGGTTGTTACAACATCCACATGTCTCTCAGGGTAAGGTCCTATAGGTTTCTGTACAAGCAGGGAGATTTGAGTCTCTAGTGCCTCGTTGTGAGTTGCGAGGGACTCGACCACATTGTTCATCTTCCTAAGGTTTTAATTAATTTGGAGATGTTGTTTTCTAAACTCTTCATTTTGGAGAGTTTGTGTCTCCACAAAGCGCTCCATCATAGATTGTATCCTAGAGTAAGTAAGCGTCGCATTGAATTCGTCCAATAGTATTTCGAGTTTGAATTTATGAAAATCTTGTGGTTCCTCAAAATACTGGGAGTGGTAATCATAGAGGAAATTTAGGTAAGAATGAGTTAGCGTCGCATTGAAATCTTCCATTAATATTTCAAGGTAGGAATTATGGGAATCTTGCGGTTCCTCAAAATATTGGGAGTGGTAATTGCAGAAGAAATTTGTGTTATACATAGTAATTGATAAGAAACCAAAAACTTGATGCGTCTGCAAGTGGACGGAAATATTAAAGTAATATAAAAGATTGTCGAACCCACAGAGACCAATGTCAACCTACCGTTATCTATTGCTGCGATGTAAAGCTAAGGCTAATGATTACTTGGTTTAAACGGAATTAAAACGAAAACTTAAAGGAAAATTAGAAAATATAACAATAAGGAGAGGCCGGAATATGGATTCCGTGTTCCTAAGGGACTCTGCAGATTTTAGGCACTAATTATAATTAAACTATGTTCCGTAGAAAATATCAATTAAAGACTTCGTCTCACACTCTCGCGCTATTGACTAAAGCCACACTCCCTAACCACAGGATTTTGCTCTCGCTCACCCGATTTAATTAGAAAGCGTATTTTGAAAATTAATTAAATCTTAATCGATACCTAAAGCGCTCTCGCTGTTTTTAGGATCAATGCATAGTTTCCACTATCTGGTTCAATCCTCACACTCTCGCGCTATCGACTCAAACCTTAGTATGCTTTTCACTCTCGTGACAAAACATTAAGACATTACAATTAGAAACTAAAACCAAAACAGGATTTATTTAATGTTTCGCGCCTATTATTTTCTACCGCTCGTCGGTAACGACAGTCCTCATACGTTGGACTCAAAACAATTTATCTAGACATGGTTGCGGAAACAATTAATCAATTTTGGGTTTTTGAATTAAATAAAGACATAATAAGCGGTTTAAATTAGTTTAAAGCGGTACTTGAAGAAAACAGTAAAAGCTTGAGAAGATAACAATGGCAGAAAGATAAAGCATAAATATAAATTGCGGAAAATAAAAGCAAGAAATTAAATTGCGGTAAAATTAAATGAACCTGAAATAAAAAACTGAAATTAAATTGAAGGCAAGATTGTTGATCCAAGAGTACAGAACAAAACAAAATACATAATTGTGACAATCCCTCGATGTGAGCGATTGTCACGTTTACAAGTGATTTTAATGCCTAAAACTAGAAAACGAAAATGACAGTGTTTTCGCGCAACTTGGATGCCTCAGAAAGTGTCCAAGAGGTCATATATATAGAGAAATATCCCCTTGTAACTTCCCTTGGTCGTGCAAACAAAGTAGAGAGAAAAGTTGTTGAAAAACTGCTGAAAACTACCCACTTTCGCAGAACGGCTCTCTGCACTGTCATGACGAATGTCGTGGGGTCATGGTGAACGCCATGCCTGGGAAATGGCAAATGCCATCTAGGGACGGCGAACACCGTTTGCTCATGGCGAACGCCATTTGCCCACGGCGAACACCGTATCACTAAAATCGCAGAATTTGCTATTTTTCTTCATTTTCTTGCTCTTTTCCCAGTTTTCTCTCACAAACGCTCTTATTCGACAAATACATGAAACACAAACATAACACGACATAATAATATGAAAAACAAGTAAAATGACATTAAATTTCATGTGAATCGAGTCAAAATAAAAGATCAATTTTCACGTTATCAGCGCCTTTTGACGTATCAGTATGTCTAAAGCACGTAACCTTTCTTCGTCCAAATCGACCATCTTGTCGAACATCATACTCTAATAATGCTCTGACAGGATTTCACTTTGTCATTGTACTATTATGGACTGCAAACAGGTTTCTAACGACAACACAACATCATGGCCAAACACGAGACGAAAAGGTGTTGACCCTGTCTCTTCCTTGGGCAACGTTCGACAAGCCCCTAGAACTTGATCCAACGTCTTGTGCCAATTCTTAGGCTTCTTAGCAACGTGTTTCTTGATCAGCCTAATGATCACTTTGTTCGCAGCCTTGACTTGTCCAATGGCCTAGGCATAGTATGGCGTGGAAGTAACCAATTTGAACCCTGTGTCAACCACGAAGTCTTGTACTTTTTGTCCTACGAACACCGACCCTTGGTCTGTCGTGATAGTTTCGGGGATCCCGAATCTATAGACGATGTATTCTTGAACGAACTCTATTACGGCTTCCTGGTCGAATTTAACTAGTGGTTTGGCCTCTATCCATTTCGTGTAGTCAATTCCTACCAGGATAAACTTTTGTTGTTTTGACGACGCTGGTCGAATCTCTCCTATAACATCCAACGCCCATCCTCAAAATGGACATGGCTTGACTATCGTGTGTAGCTCGCTTGATAGAGCATGCTGAAAGTTAGCATGCTTATGACACTCTTGGCACCCCTTAGCGAAGTCGATGCAATCTTTTAGCATGCTTGGCCAATATACACCCCGTCGGAACAAAAGTCATTTCATCTTATGGCCCTCCTAGTGAGCTCTGCAAGTACCACTGTGCACTTCCGACATGGCTAAATATGCTTTTATCTCACCCAAGCATTTGAGCAACATGTCCTCTAGGGTCTTTTTCAGCAACTCGTTACCCATAAGGACATAGCTTAGAGCCCTATACTTGACCAATTGGTTTGTAGCGCCAACCGGGTTTTCTAAGTACTCCACAATTGGTTTTCGCCAATCTGACCTCGTTATGTCGTCGATGGCGAACACTCTTATGTTGCCCAAGATTTCACCCATAACTTCAGTTCCACTACCCGTTGCATTCGCTGCCTCCAGCGTCGGTACGAGGTTTGACACCACTTTTCTCCTTGCTTCAATGAAATCTCTTAACTTGTCGCTAGACACTTTGTAACCAGAGGCAATCTGGGCCAACTCATTGGCCTCTTAATTTTCTATCCTAGGCACGTGCTCGATGTTGACGACCTCGAACTGATTTAGCAACTGGCTCGCCACCGCGAAATACAACATCAGATGTTCTTTGATGCACTTGTATTCGCGTGTGATCTGCTTGATTACTAGCTTCGAGTCACCCTTGATTTCAACTTTCTCTGCCCCCAAATCTTTCAAGATCTTGAGGCCGGTGATTAAGACTTTGTACTCCACCTCGTTGTTGGAGCATTTCCCATCCACTTGACACTTGAACTTAGTCGGAATTCCTTTCGGGGAGATTATCAGGACCCCGACACCACTCCCGTTCTTATGGCTCGACCCGTCGAAGTATAATTTCCAAGGGTCAGTGTTGACCATATTTACTACGGGCTCGACTATTGCATGGTCTACAATAAAGTCTGCCACAATTTGACCTTTCATGGCACTTAGAGGCACATAGGTCAGAGAGAACTCAGTTAACCCAAGTGCCCACTTACCAATTTGACTATGCAAAATAGGTTTAGACAACATATGCTTAATAATATCGAAATGAGACTAGACATAAACGTCAACTAATTTTATATATTACTTTAATTTCATACATGAGAAGTACAAACACAGGCACAATTTTTCAATCATGGTGTACCTAGTTTCAGCATTAATTAAGATCTTACTGAGGTAATAAATGGGTCTTTCGACTCCACCATCATCCTCTTGAGCTAACATACTTCATATGGTTCAATCAAATGCAGTAATATACAACTTCATATTCTTATTTCTACTAGGAGGTAATAAAATAGGAGGCCTTGTAAGGTAATCCTTGATGGCGTCGAAGGCCATTTGCTGCTCTTGCCCCCAGTGAAAGTCACTCTCCTTCTTAATTTTTAGTAGTGGCGAGAAAACCTTCGTCCTGCCGCTTAAATTCGATATGAACCTTCTCAAAAATTTGACTTTTCCCAACAAAGATTGCAGCCCTCTCTTCGTCGATGGAGGCTTGAGATCCAAGATTGCCTTCGTCTTATTCTGATTGATCTCGATGCCTTTTTTTGTGTAATACGAATCCTAGGAAGTCTCCTGCATGTACACAGAAAACACATTTTAGTGTATTCATTTTAGATCCATATTTCCTCATTCTTTCCAAGGAGTGTCAAAGATGGTCTAAATGACCATCGTCAGATGAGGATTTCACTACGATGTCATCAATGTATACCTGCATAAAAACGTCTATAAAATCGTGAAACATAGCATTCATAGCCCGCTGATACGTTGCTCTGTCGTTTTTCAAGCCGAATGGCATGACAACCAACTCGTAAGTTCCCAAAGCCCCCGGGCATCGAAACACCGTTTTGGGCACATTGTCCTCGGCTATAAAGATCTAGTTATAGCTGGAATATCCATCGAGAAGACTGAGGTATTCAAAACCTGCGGCTAAGTCAACTAGTATCTCCGCCACTGGCATCGAATACTCGTCTTTTGGCATCGAACTATTTAGATCCCTAAAGTCTATACAGACTCGAAGCGTGCCGTTTTTCTTAATCACAAGTACAATGTTATCCAACCATTCGATGTACCTTGCAGTTCTGATGAATCGGCTTTTGAGTAACCTTTCGATTTCTCGCTTTATCTTCATTGTGACTTCAGGAGAAAACCTTTGAGGGTGTTGCTTTACTGGCCTTCTCCCTGGCTGAATTGGCACTTGGTGTTCTACCACACTTCGACTCAGACCAGGCATCTCACCATAATCCCATACGAAGCAATCTTTGTATTCTTTCAATAATTCGACCAACTTCACCTGCATGCTTGGCTCGACTTTGGCAGTGATATATGTCGGCCTCTTTGTAACCTCATCCCTAAGATCTATTTCCTCGAGGGGGTCTTGGGCTTGTATCCTTTGTACCTCATTCGACGGGTCTTTCTCAAACCTTAAAAGCTCGTCGTTGTAGATACAATCGAGCCTTCGGCTTTCTGAAGCTGTTGTCTGGCCTTGGTGGCCATTGTCGAACTCTTCAGGTCTAGCTTCGACAGCCAAGTTTTGCAGTTCTCCAGCCTCTAATGTCGCGATTCTCTTGTTTTCAGTCAAATAGGCCAAAATTCGAGTCAAGATTTCTGACTCACTAATCATCTTCACCGACCTCGTGCCACCCCGTAGGTGGATTTACCTCTTTAGGTGTCATCGCCTCTTTGGCGTCCCAGACAAATCCATAATCTGAATCTAAACTCAGGAACCGGTTTGGATTTTCTGCAGAGGCGAAAACTTCTGCCTTGTCATCACATGGGGCGACATTAGCTAAATGTTGGTCAAAATATTTCTTCGCGCCCTTCGCTTCATCAACCTTATAGTAACTTTAGTCAGCTTCGATATTTTCGACAATGCCATCTTTCCTCCAAATGATTAATCTTTGATGCAAAGTGGAGGGCACCGCCCCGATTCCATGAATCCACTCGCGTCTCAATAACAAATTAAAATTCACCTTGGAGTTGATCACCATGAACAACGTCGACCGAGTGGTTGTGCCGACTGCCAGCTCAACCTGAATTACTCCTAAGATGTTGTTGGTCTTCCCTTCGTAATTGGAAAGAACCATATTATGTTGTCGAAGGTCGGCTTCACACTTCCCTATCTTCTTCAACAATGTGTGTGGCATTAGATTAACAGCCGCCCAGCCGTCGACAAATACCTTGTTCACTCGCACCCCATCGACTTTTGCCCTTATGAACAAAGGCTTGAGATGGTACATCATCCATGGGCTAGGTTTCTCAAATGTGGCTTTTTGTTCCTCCACCACTCTGCTATTCATCTCATAATAACATAATGGCTTGTCTTCACCACTTTCGTCTGGCAATAAATCTTCATCGGCTTCGAAAACCTCTGACACTCTATCATACTCTGCGGGAACTACCTATGGAACTCTTCATTTCGTTGTGGTGCCCCCTTGTTGTTGAACACAAACCTTGGGATGGACCCATGTTGCCCTCCCAAAGAATTTTTTCGGCCAGCTTCATAGTCCTCAGCAGGCTTTTTGTCGAAGACGGCATTACATCTTGGACATAACACAGCTTCTGACCCTCGTACTCTACACTTTTCTTAAAAGTCAACTAATCTTTCTCCGGCGGTAGGATAAACCATCTTCAATGTATCTTCAGCTCTTGGGTCGAAACCCTCATTGGTCTCGACCATCAGGCACTCTGTGGATTCAGCAGTCACAGCTCCGTAGGGGCTCTGAGTTGCTTCGACCATCATGCAGTCGAATGGATCTGCATACAATGCCTCATCGACTTTTAATGGATCTGTATCGACCTGCATCTTTGGCTTCTCACCAAATTTAAGTCTGCCTTCTTTCAACTCCTTTTGAACCAAATCCTTGAAAAGAACACATTGACAAGTTTTATGACCAAGAAAGTTATGAAATTTACAGAATCCGCTTTTTTCTTTTGTTCTAATGGGGGATTTTTTAAACCCTGGGGCACAATAATTTGACCATCTTTGACTAGTAAATCAAATATCTCGTCACACTTTGTTATATCAAACATATATGTTTTCACAATAAATTTATCCATTTTTTTTGTGTCAACCAGATTTTTCCCATTTGACGGTTTTGGCAATTTGAATGTGTATAGAGGCCCCGGTTTGAGCTCAGCCACGTTAACCTCACTCTCGTCGACGAGTTCTTCATCTTCGGAGGAATACACTTCGGCCGCCACGTAGGATACTTTTTCCTTCTTATGGTATTTTCCTGTTATGGCCTTCTCATCCTTCAACCTTTCGAGTTGTCGAACTTTGTCGGCCAACTGGGCCATGTCTCTAAGGTACTGTATGTCTAGCTTTTCCTAATAGAATAGTCTAGACCGTCGGTCGCTATTTCGACCAGCTCATGCTCAAGGACTTGAGTGAAGCACCTCTCTTTCAAAAGTCTGAACTTGTTTAGGTATTGGTCAATCGACTCAGAGGCCTTGCTCTTTACACTGGGCATTTCCTTTAAACTTATTTTTGACTGCCCCATATAGAACTGTTCATGGAATAGTCTCTCTAACTAGGCCATGTATGGACGGACTATGGGGGCAGGTGGTAAACCAAGTAAATGCGTTCTTTTTTAGGGAACTTGGGAAGTATTTCATTTTTAAATCCTCGTTATTCCCTATGTCCCCAGCTTTGGTTTAGTATCTGGCGACATGTTCGACGGTCGACTCTTCGGTGTCACCGGCGAACTTTGTAAACTTTGGAACCTTCCACCCCCTAAGTAATTCTGTTTGTAAGATAAAGTTTGGCTGAGGGGAAGAGTAGGTTGGCCTCTGCAAACCAGGATTAACACCATTACGGACTATGATTGGCTCGACGATGGCCTCTAGGTTTTTCTCCCCACCCGCTACATCTTGTCGAACTTGCCTAACTACCTGGTTGGGGTTTTGGTTCCTATTAACCAGCACGAGGGAGGCCTTTGGGCCACCCTAGGTATCGGCTCGACCACATATTGATCTTGCTCAACGGTTTCTTCAAACCTTTCTTCATGTCGGACTGACGTCCCTGGTCAAGGTGGAGCCCTCTGTCGAGGTTGGGGCCTAGGAGCCCCCAGAAAGTCCCCTATCCTAGTCATTTGAGTCGCCAACTGTTGGTAACTATGGGTTGAGTTTTGAATTAATGGTCTTAATATGGTTCCCATTTGCTGAGTCAGCTTATGAACCATTTCATGGTTACTCTCATTCATCTGTTGTTTCATGACGGCGACAGAACTGGACATAAAAATTGGGATTGCCGGAGGTGGAAATCCCAACCCTGTGGTTAGACCAAACTGGTTACCCAACGGTCTCAGTCCATGATATGGTGAAAATGCCGAGGATGAACTCTCTCCAAACATCAAACCACTCCCATGCAGGCTTGCCATTACTTGCGTAGGCATTCCCAAGGTTCTCTCCCTACCATACATGGGTAATGTGAAACTGGGCATAAACAGCCCTGAAGTCTTTGCCACCGTCAGTCTCATCCCCTCGAGTCGACGTGGTGACAACTTTGGTCCATTATGAGCAGTCAAATCCGCAAACATAATGTTAGAACCCACGTTGGTGGTTTCCAAAACTCTTGTGCTTCCTTCTAAGGAGAACTCCTCATTTGGACTGGTACTCATTGGTTCGACCATCTTACCAGTACACAGCAACATAAATCTAACACGGCGGGTCCCATCGGGTGTGCCAATTTATTCGCGCGGGATTTTCGACGAACAACCGCTAGCCTCTTATTGAAGTTTATGTGCAGGATCCGCTACAAGAATCCTAGACTATGTGTTAAATGTATGTTGATGTTTCAGTTTTTTGGTTTGAACGAAAAGTAGATGAACAGTTGTGTTAAAGGTAATGATAAGGAAAGTACAGTAAAAAGGGAAAAAACAACAACAAAAGAAAAGAAAAATCTATAAAGTAAATTGCTTAATGAAAAAAATACAAGTGGACGCATGCATACACTCTATAGAGTTTTGACTTGTTTCTCTAACACAGGTACTTTGAGTGTATTCTCCTAATACAACAAAATGCGACCCCTAAAACTGAAAACGACACCTCCTTAAATAGGCAAAAAAATGACGGCTGTTCTTATGCATCCATAATCCCTGCGCTGCCACGTGTCCCCCATGTTCGCCCACTATCTTGGTAACTCTCCACGCCTTTATTGGCTCTAAACTTGTTCGTGTGCCTAAGATCCTTGGGATGCCTTCGACTTTGACTGGAATCCTTTTCCGTCGAGTTTACCTCAACGCCCTCTCCGCCGGGCCTATTGTCAATGTTGCTCCGTCATGTCCTTCCATACCACTCTCTATCGACCACACTCCTTGTATCCTTGGTGTCGTAACCCAAAATTTGACCTCCTCTTTTGGCCTTTTGCATAAGCATGTGCATTCACATCGATAGCATACACACTCGCACTTTTTCTCTGTGATTTTTTGTTGCAAGAATATTCAGGCTTTCCAAGCCCGATTAATTACATCTTCACAAGGTCATCACATCATCAAAACAAGCAAAAAAAAAGGGCTTCCATGCCTATTCATCAAAACAAGAGGTAGAAAATCGAAACTGAAGTTTCAGCACTTGTTCCTAAGCAATCTAGGCAAATTTTGCCTAGAGTAACCGATTACTGAAACAGGGTAATCGATTACTCTGTACATATTTGCAAATTCTGCTGCATTTTTGGGACAGCAACTATGCACTCTCTTTGTTCTTGGATTCTACATGGTTCTAGCATTGTGTGGAACATTCTAGACAGTTCAAGACCATTCAAGACACTCCACTTACATTTATTCCAATGCATCACTTTAAATTAAGTGCACCATGTTCCTTAATTTCCAAGCATATGAGCCTTTGATTTGGATTTACATTAGGATTGTTCCACCGAGTTGACTACCTAACTAACCGAGTTAACCGCTGACTCGGTGAGTCAAGTGTAACAAACTCCCAACCTAGCTCCAAAGCTAAGTCCAAAGCACATTCCAAACCAATCACACTCCATACCTAAACTATATAAACAAACCTTCAATCATTTTTCAAGGACCTTCAACCAATTCTCACATTTCTCACACTTCACTCTCAATTCACTCACATTCTCTCTGAATTTTTCTACAACTTCTTCATCTTCATCTACATTTTCTTCCCAAACCTCACTATAGCTCTTCACCATTGAAGATTAATCAGTTTCACCTTGGAAGTGATTATTTCTTGAGCTTAACCTTCATCACCTTGCAATTATACATGATTTTCTGGAGTTTTATTAGCTTTTGGATTCATTTCAAGTGTTTGCTTCAAGATTCTACGGTTCGAATTCGTATTTCGGAGTTTCGTTGCAATTTGCTCGGTTTCGGTACGATTCGGCTACAATTGAAGATTCCTCTGGTTTTCTTTGATTATCTTCATCAAGATTCATTTGCAACAACATCCAAGGCACATCTCTGCCTTGTAGGTTGGTCTTTCTTTGCACATTTTACTGTTTCGAACGTTTTCGTATCATTCGCGATGTAGTTTCGATGCTTTTTGTGTGTGAATTGATTATGTCATTACATGATCCATGATCTTGATGAGTTAATTGCTTCCATTGCTGATTTTTGCTGTTTTTACAGTTGATTTTCGTGTACAAATTCATACCCTAGCATGTGGTAGTTTGGACAGGTGATTTAGGTGCTAAAAGTGCTTTTTGAAAAGCTATTTTTGCCACTGTTACAGTGGTAATCGATTACTCAAAGAGAGTAACCAATTACTCTACACAAATTTACACCATCGCTGTTTTTTTCAACCAAGTAACCAATTACTCAAATAGAACAACCGATTACTCTGCACAATTTTCACCAGATTTGCTGTTTTTCAAGCAAGTAACCGATTACCTGCTTAGGGTAATCGATTACCACTGTAACAGAGTGCCATTTTTGGTGTTTTTCAAGTGTGCTTGCCATGCTTTCCCCCTCTAACTTCCATGGATTGATGTGTTTGGTTTTTGTGGATGTTTTAGGTGATGTTACACTTTAGTTTAAAGCATGATTGTGAATTTTTCGATGCTCGATCTTTTGATTTTATAATTGTGCATATTCTTGGAATTGCATTAACATGATCATTCTTGCACAATTCTATTCAAACAATAACATGATTTTGTGTTGCATTCTTGAGTGAAATTTGGTACTGTTTTGCACTCTCATTCATGTTTGAATTAAGTTTGTTCTTCAAGGAATAAGCTTAATCTTGTGTAATCAATAATGCACCCTTTTGCTTTAATAATTTTTTCAATTCATTTTGGAAAATTATTAGCATATTCCTCCCTTTTGATTAATTAATCGAAACTTCGTTTCGATTATTGATCTTCCCTTTGGCGCTTCTCTTTAGGCTTCCTTTAGAGCTTTCTTTCACTCTCTTCCTCGCGGAGTCAGATTTTGGCACGACCCACTGAAGCACTGTACAACTTGGAGTTGTTACGCTGTCCGTTTCAACTGCAGTACACCCTGTGTGTTAGAGAAGGAATGAGAATGGAGAATTCCTACTCTCATTCTGACTACTTCAGGTAGGGGATGATAACCCTATGCCTGGCTTAGTCACCTCTATCTCTAGGCGGTAGCGTATCTCCATCCCCAGTTGAGTCGGTCGATGATCACTCTTGCCTCTTTCTATCTCCATTTTGATCAATCACCATTCTTTTGGTTAAAGATCATTGTCTCTTGGGTTAACACCTATTTCTTGGCTCAATATTCTGTTTTTGTGGTCGATCACTACTTTTTTTTATTCCCCAGAAGGGTTTCAATTCCTTTTCCTTTGGGTAAACACAGTCTTCCTGTTAAACACCGAAACTCTTGTGGAATTCGCAACCTTCTCTTGGTTCTTCTCCCTTTGATTGGTTAACCACTGCCTGTCAGTTAAAACACCAATTTTCACTTCTTCTCAGTTAATCACAGTCTATCTGTTAACATACTGAGTTTCCTCTTGGGTTAATCACCTTCTCTTGGTTAATCGCCCATTTTTTTCAGTTAACCACAACCTGCTTGTTAAAACACTGAGCCCCTTTCGAGTTAATCACCTTCTCTTGGTTAATCACTCGTTTCTTTGCGGTTAATCATATTTTCTTCTGTTAACACCGAATCCTCAGTGGTTAGCAACCTCTTTTGGTTCAATACCTTTTTTCGTTGGTAAAGTACTATTTGTTCGGTCGGTACCAACATCCCATTTAGGTCACAACCTTTGCTTGGTCCTACACCCGTTCTTTAGGTCACAACCTTCGCTTGGTCCCGCACCCGTCCTTTGGGTCACGACCTTCGCTTGGTCCTACACTCGTTCTCCTGGTTGATCACAGTCTATCTGTTAAAACTTTTCTCCCCGCACGGTTGCAATCTTTTCTTTCTTTGGTTAACCACTGTTTATCAGTTAATACACCAAAATCCTCTCAGAGTCAAACACATTTTCTTGGTCCAGTACTCTCTCCTTTTAGTTCTTCACAGCCAGCCAGTCGACGCCAAACCCTTTTCCGCACAGAGTCTTAATCTCTTTCTTCGGTTACCCACTGTCAATCAGTTAATATACCGAGTCTTTCTTCTTTCTTGGTTTTGACACCATTTCTTTGTAATCCTCAGCGGAGTTTCCTTTTTTCTCTTGCTCTTGGTTTTAACACCACCTTTCCTTTCCCTTTTCCGTCTTGGTTCCCTGAACTACGGAAGCTCTGATTCTGCATTCTTTCGAATGTATGATACGTAGGCACGAGATCGTGATGATCTTGGCGAGCACCTTTCCACCTTCTTCCATTCTTCTTCTCTTTCCCTGGTTCCTTTGAACTACGGAGCTCTGATTTCCTCATTGCACTATGAGGTTATGTAGGCACGAGGGCCCTAATCCTCCACGATCACTTTCTTTATTTCTTTTCTTTTCTCTCTTCTCTCTCTCTCTCTCCTCTTTTTTAGCTAGAAGCCTTTAGATAGATAACCCATCCAAACCTAGAAGCAAGCGAAATGGTTTCCGTCGAGTACGACGAATGCGTAAGGTGCTAGTACCTTCCTTTTGCATAACCGACCCCCTGACCCGTTTCTCTTACCCTTGGGTTTTATCGATATTTTCCCTACCCCCTGGTACTAAATAAAGTTCGGTGGCGACTCTGTTGTATCTTTGAGTGTACGATTCACTCAGGTATAATCTAGCCATCTTCAGCTGGCGACTCTGCTGGGGAGTCCTTACTCTTGGAAGCTGGGGTCTCGCCTAGTTTTGTTTGCTTTCTCGCTTGCTTGGGTGTTTAGCTTTCGCGCTTTACTAGCTTTATCTTTATGCTTTACTCACTTTATGTTTATTTACTGCATTTCTTTACTGCTTTGAATATTCATATGCTGTATATTCTGGATATCTGCTATATTTTCTATTGTTGTTGGGATGGGTAGATATTATTGGAGAGAAAAGTCCTAACACCGGGCTTAGCATACACATAGGCTAGAACGTGGATAGTCGTGAGGCCTGCATTTTGCGTGTTGGGTTACCACGAGAGCCGCATCCCAGATCGTGATTCGTTTGAGAATACTTTTGTCCTGCGAGAATTCGCTACGGCGGGGGGTTTTCACCCTGAGTCCTATGGTTTGGGCGACCTTTCTAGGAACCACCTTGTTGTGTCTAGATCACACCTGTGAGGGGGATATGGGTTTTTGCAGGAAACCAAACCACTTCATACCTTTGTTCTCTTACACACATCAGATTTTGCACCGACACAGAATTATATACAGATATCCAGATTGTTCATATTTGATTGTTCAGACAGTGCTGGCTTTTTGTTCTTGTGTTGCATATCATTTCATCATGTAAATTAATTTTTGCATGTGCATTTCCAGGTTATTCGAAGACTTATTCTTTGTTGACATTATCATAGAGATGAGTACTGGTTGCAGAGGTATCTTTAGTTATAAGTTTGTGGAGCCTAAGCTGAATATTGTGAGAGGTTTAGCATCCCGTGTGGTTGAAGATAATAGAGGGGTTTTCAAAGACAGTTATGGAAATTTGTTGTCCATCCTCAACACTAAATTTAACATCATCGCCATTCATACACTGGTTCAGTTCTATGATCCGCCACTTAGGTGCTTCACATTTCAGGATTATCAGCTAGCACCTACACTCGAGAAGTATGCTTATATCTTAGGGGTTGAGATCAAGAAACAGGTTCCTTTTGTCTACACTAGTGGTTGTCTGAAGTTTCCCCTTATTGCTGATGCTCTTTGCATTAGTAAGAAGGGTGTGGAAGTTAATCTCAAGACTAAAGGGAATGGTATTCGAGGGTTTACTTTGAAGTTTCTGGTTGATAAAGCCATTTCTTTTGCTGCAGAGGGGAACTGGAAGCCTTTCAATGCCATTCTTGCTTTGTTGATATATGGGATTGTCCTATTTCCGAACATGAAGGATTTCGTAGATCAGGCTGCCATCAGTATCTTCTTGTCCAAGAATCCTGTTCCAACACTTCTTGCTGATACCTATCATTCTATTCATTCGAGGAATGAAAAAAGGAAGGGAACCATTGTCTGTTGTGCTCCTCTGCTGTACCGATGGTTCATGTCTCACCTTCCGCAGAAGGGTCCCTTTGTTGAGAATAAGGGGAATCTCAAGTGGTCTCAACGAATCATGTCTCTTACTACTGATGACATATCTTGGTATTCTCAAGTTTTCGACGATACTAATATTATTCTTCATTGTGGGAAATTCTCCAATGTGTCTCTCTTGGGTACAAAAGGGGGAATTAACTACAATCCGAGACTTACCTTCCGTCGGCTAGGATATCTTATGGCTGCTAAGCCAGATCCTAAGGAAGTGGAAGAGTTCATATTTCATGAAGGGGTTGATGACATAGGATTACTGAAGAGGTTTAGTGCCGCTTGGACTCAGATTCATCTTGAAGAAAGAGTCGATTTGGGTAAGAAGAATTGCATAGCCAAGGAAGCTTACACACTTTGGGTCAAAGAGGGCGTCAAAGAGATCTTGTTGCCATTTTTTTTTAGCCTTCCATGAATGCCAAACTTCCTGAACTTGTCATTGTTCCTCCATCTTAAATCGACCAACTCAGGCTGACTATTGAGATGTTGAAGAAGGAGAATGATGATCTTCGTCTCAACCTGAGTAGAGTCACATCCGAGAAGGAAAGCTTACAGATTGAGCTCCACAAGAAGCGCGAGCGCATGCTCAAAGAGGTGGAAGTTGAGCTGAACAAGCAAAGGAAAGTGGGTGATGCATTGAAGAGTGCCTATGAAGGACTTACTTCAAAGAAGAGGCAGCTCACCGACACTCAGTATCAAGCCTACAAAGATGAGTTAAGCTACAAGAAGCAACTTGAAGAGCTTCAAGGAAAGTTGTCAGAGTACAAGACAAAGCTGCAAAGTGAATAAGACCGTGCTAACTAGTTGGCGAAGGACTTTTCTCAGTGAAAAGCCAAGCTCGACAAAGCCTTCGGTGGAATTCAGAAGCTGCAGGATCAAGCACATCAGAACCGAGAGCAAATCAGTCAGCTCAACACAGAGAGTACTCATTGGGAGCAACAAACTCGTCATCTGCAAAACCTTTTGGATCAGAAGGAGGCCTTTCTTCAGGATATGCTTCAGGGACCAAACCATTCTTTGTTGCACAACCTCATGAAGGATGTGAAGTATTACAGTGAAAGACATGGCCATTTAGCCAGATTTATTGAGCACGCACTTGAGGATTTTCCGGGGTTGTTGAGGGATGCATATGTTGATGTATTGTCGCACTAGACTCCTTGGGCTGTGTTCCACTTCTTATCTATTTGTAAGGTAGTTTTTGATAGGATCCATGCTGATCTTGTTGTAGCCCAAAAGGCAGATATTTGATTTGTACTTGACTTGTACTTTTTTCCTTTATTGTTGAATGAATGAAGTTTCTTGCTAGCTTTATCTTTGCACCTTTACTTATATGCTTTATGATTATTGTTAACAAAGATAAGTTTACGAATTCCTGGAATTTAAAACTCTATTTTTGCATGCATCGCATACATTCATTTGCACACATACACACGTCCCTTCATCCGGAAAACCTTTGCTTACCTTGTCCGTCTCCGCTTGTAGCAAGACGACGACTCGACATCGGTATTTCACCCGCTCAAGTAAAACCAGAATCATGGCAGGCTTCGAAGCTGAGAACGTTGCTTATAAGGAAACTCTGGCTCAATTTCAAGGTCGGATGGATCAGTTTCAGACTAACATGGATGTTATTATGGAACTCCCTCGTGCTCAGAAGGACGTTGTTCCTGCTGCCGCTATTGTTGCAACTGCCACTGGTGCAACCGTTGTCACTCCAGTTGTGACTATGTCTCCGGTTATCACTGCTACTCCTGCTGTTGTTTCTTCTCCTGCTACTGTTGAAGTGCCAGTTAAACCTGTGATTCAGTTTGTTGCTCATCTGTCAAATTCTCAATCTGGTTTAAACAAGATGCCTGCTGCTTTTCCTTGGGGCATGCCTCCGAATTTCACTCCTCAAATTGCAAATAATGGTGCTTTCGTACCATATCAGCCTTTTGTTGTGGCCATGCCTAATGGAAATGTTGTTGCATATCCATGGGGTATGCCTACTCCGATTCCACCTCCAGTGGTGAGTAATGATCATGAGAACCTTCAGGTTCAGGTTCTTCAAACTCCTGTTTTGGCCGACATTGAAACTCCAGATGACGATGAGCATGTGTACAGGGGTCCTCCTATTCATGTTCCGATTTCATCACAAGCTGCTCAAACTGATGTTCAGAATGTTCATTCTAGAATGTTCTACCCTGGGGCATCTTCAGCCGCCGTGGTACCTCCTCCGATTTATCTGTTTGGTGTTCAGATGGGTCTGAATGCTGGTCAGATGGTTAATCAGGGATTGGTATATCCTTCTCAGTTTGCTACTCCGCAAGTGCACGCTCCGACCGCATCTCAGTTGCCAAATCCTTAGATTCTTGTTAGGCCTACTAATCAAGATAGACCTACTGGTTATAAGTTGTTGAAAGACGGTATCAGAGCTATTGAAGGGTTTTCTGCTTTTGGCTTGGAGGCCAAAGATTTATGTTCGGTTCCAAATGTTGTACTGCCGCAGAAGTTCAAGATACCTGAGCTTCCAAAGTATAAAGGTTTGAGTTTCCCACGTAGTCACATCACTATGTACTGCAGGAAGATGGCATCCTATATTGATAATGATGAATTGCTAGTTCATTGTTTTCAAGATAGTTTGTCTGGTGCTTCATTGGATTGGTACATGGGCCTAGAACGCAGCAAAATTCATACGTGCAGAGGTCTATCTGAAGCATTCTTGAAGTAATACAAATATAATCTTGATTTGGTACCTACCAGATTATAACTGCAAAACCAGTCTCAGCGCTCAGCTGAAACATTTAAAGAGTATGCACAAAGATTACGTGAGATGGCGTCTCGTATGCAACCTGCTCTCTCTGACAACGAGTTGGTTGACATCTTTATGGGTACATTGCAAGGATCCTACTATGAGAAAATGGTGGGTAATTCTTCATCAAACTTTGCTGACATTGTAACCATCGGTGAACGAATTGAGAACAGATTAAAGACTGGAAAGATTCCTGGAGCTGCTTCTCAGCAGCCAACCAACAGAAAGTCTTAGAACAGTCAGTCAAAGAAGAAGGAAGGTGAAGCCAACCCTGTGACAGCTAAAGTCTCTCCTCAATATCAAGCACCCATGGCTCCCATGCCTTATTATCCATATCTGTACATTGCTGCTGCATAATATCAACAACCTCCATACCACTATCATCCGCAACAACCAGTTCAGAATGCTCAGAATCTGCAACAACCGCAACATCAGTAACAGACTCAACAAAACAACAAAAATCAGCAGAATCAAAATCGGCAAAACAACAATCAAGGAAATTGTAAGCGTCCAAATTTCGACAGAATTTCAGTGTCATACACTGAATTGTTTCCTTACTTGGTTAACCAAGAGGCAATTGTTCCCAAAGAGATTGCACCTGTAATTCCTCCGTTTAACCCAAAACATAATCTAAATGCGTCCTGTTCTTATCACTCTAGATACATAGGACATGCGACAGAAGACTGTATTGTTTTCCAAACTAAGGTTCAGGAGCTCATTGATCGAAAGATTTTGACTTTTGCTGAGGAAGGTCCTAACATTCAGCATAATCCATTGCCTAATCACCGTGGACCTGCCGTTAACATGATTGAGGATAATTCAAGGGCTGAATTGATCATGGATGTTGACGAGGTAAAGACCCCGATGACTGTGGTTATCAAGAAATTGAATGAACATGGGTTACTGAAAGGGCTGCATGGTAAGTGTCATATTTGTGCCAACCAGTGTCGAAGGCTGAAGGGTTATGTTCAAATTTTGATGAATCGAGGTGAAGTTCAATTTTCCAGATCTAAGCCTGTTGAAGAAGTCGATACTATCGATCCGTTCACCATCGTTTATAGGAAGGTTCCTGTTGAATCCCCTAAAAAGAAAGTGCAACATATCATTGTTTGCCCGCCAAAACCGTTTCCGTATCAGAATTCTAAGGAGGTACCTTGGAGGTATGGGTCTACTGTGTTTTCTGGAGGTCAAGAAATAAGGGTTGCTGATTCTGAGATTGTGAATGTTACATCCACTGGGGGTATGACTCATAGTGGATGGATGTTCGCTCCGAAAGTCACTACAAAACCTGTACAGGTTCCAACTGTTGTTCCTCCCGAGGAGACGCCTGCATCTGCAACCCCTGTTATTCAACAAGAGGCGTCTACTACTGCACTAGTGCCAACTATTCCGTCTGAGGATGTTATAAAGAGCAAGGAGACAATTGATGATCAAGAGTTCCTAAGGTTGATCAAGAAAAATGACTTTAAAATTGTGGATTAGCTGGGGCAGACTCCCTCAAGGATCTCGATTTTGTCCTTACTCATAAGCTCGCCCGCGCATAGATCAGCTTTGTTGAAAGTTTTGAACACTGTCCATGTGATGCATGATATATCCGTTGTCAAGTTCGATGATGTAGTGGCTAACATAACAGCAAGCAGATATTTGGGCTTTAATGAATCATAATTACCTCCTGAAGAAGCTGCTCACAATCGAGCGTTGCACATATTTGTAACCTGCATGGACGCCTTATTATCTCGTGTCCTAGTGGATACTGGTTCTTCTCTCAATGTGATGCCTAAGGGCACATTGAGTCAATTACTGATAGAAGGGAGCGAGATGAGGCCGAGCGCCTTAGTTGTCAGAGCCTTTGATGGATCTCGAAGGCAAGTCATTGGAGAAGTGGATTTACCCATCAAGGTTGGACCGCATTTGTTCACCATTACTTTCCAAGTGATGGATATCAATCCTGCATACAGTTTCCTATTAGGTCCCCCATGGATTCATGTCGCAGGGGCAGTTACTTCCACTTTACATCAGAAATTGAAATTCATGTTCGACGATCAGATGGTCATCGTCTTTGGTGAAGAGGATTTGATTGTGAGCGAGTTATCATCTTTCCGATACGTCGAGTCCGAGGAAGGCATAACTGAGGTGTCGCTGCAGTGTCTTGAATTTAAAGATGTCAGCTCTGCTTCCACTAGTCAAAATAGATCACCGCAAATAAATTTAGCATCTGCCAAGAGTGCTAAAGAGACCATCGAGAAAGGTGCCTTGTCTGGCTGGGGGCATGTGATTGATGTGGTTGAAAAGCATAATCATTTTGGATTGGGGTATCGTCATGGTCTACAATCTAGCTCACATGGTCAGAAGCAGTGCAACTTGATCAAGTTCAATAACGCGGGTTTTCAAAAGGGTGACATCGTGGCTGCCATTGATGATGCTAGTCCTAACAACCAGATTTCAAGCTTTGTGCGCAAGTTCCCGCCGGGCTTCGAATTCAACAATTGGACATCCACCGTGATTGTTGTGGTTTTTCCAATAAACATGTAATGCATTTGCTTTCTCATTCCCTCGTCCTCGCCCGAGACGAGTGGATAGCTTATAAAGGGCCTCACGCTTTTGCAATATTATGTGATCAATAAATAAAAGTTTTTTGCATTCAAAATCATGCTCTATTTTCTTTCTTTATTTTACTTTTTCACAAACAAATGGCAAAAGTTTCTTTTATTTTTCACTTTTCAAAATAGCTCATTCTAAACATATTCATAAACGTGCAGAACAAATAAATGTATTGATAACAACATGGCAAACATCCATTGTAATTCTGGGATTCCAATTAACAAAGCCGAAGAAGATGGTGAAGAAGATTGTGAATTATCGGCTGAGCTAGCAAGGCTCCTTGAGCACGAGCATAAAGAGATTCAGTCGCACAAAGAGGCAGTGGAAGTTGTCAATCTTGGTACTGATGATGTCAGAAGAGAAGTCAAGGTTGGTGCATCCCTCGCTAAGCATGTACACTCCGAGTTGGTCAAGTTATTGAAAGAATATGTTGATATCTTCGCCTGGTCTTATCAAGATATGTCTGGGTTGGATACCAACATCATTGAGCATCACTTGCCACTCAAGCCCGGATGTCCTCCTGTCAAGCAGAAACTCAGGAAGACTAGACCCAACATGGCACTTATAATCAGAGAAGAGGTAAAGAAACAGCTTGACGCTGGGTTCCTGGTCACTTCCGAATATCCTGAATGGATCGCCAACATCCTCCCGGTTCCAAATAAATACGGGAAGGCCAGAATGTGTGTGGATTATCGAGATCTCAACAAGGCAGGCCCGAAGAATGATTTTCCTTTGCCTCATATTGATGTCTTGGTAGACAACACGACGCAGTTCTCTGTCTTTTCCTTCATGGACGGTTTCTCAGGATATAATCAGATAAAAAATGTCCCCGACTGATATGGAGAAGACTACTTTCATCACGCCATGGGGTACATATTATTACAAAGTCATGCCATTTGGTTTGAAGAATGCAAGGGCTACATACCAATGTGCCATGACAACCCTCTTTCACGATATGATTCATAAAGAGATTGAGGTTTACATGGATGATAT
Source organism: Lathyrus tuberosus (assembly GCA_022829125.1). Classification (NCBI taxonomy): domain Eukaryota; kingdom Viridiplantae; phylum Streptophyta; class Magnoliopsida; order Fabales; family Fabaceae; genus Lathyrus; species Lathyrus tuberosus. The sequence goes on from JALAZF010000253.1 coordinate 2,719,522, forward strand.
AATTGCCAAGTCCAAAACTGAAGATGATCATCTAGTTCATCTGAAGAAACTGTTTGACAGACTCCAGAAGTTTAGACTGCGGTTGAATCCTGCGAAGTGTACCTTCGGAGTTTGATCTGGTAAATTGTTGGGCTTTATTGTGAGTTAGAAGGGCATTTAAGTTGATCCCGACAAGGTTCGAGCAATTCAGAACATGCCGCCTCCCAAAACAAAAAAAAAGAAGTCTGTGGCTTTCTGGGCAGACTTAATTACATTTCAAGATTCATTTCGCACTTGACGGCTACCTGTGAATCGATGTTCAAATTACTAAGGAAAAATCAATCAGTCAAATGGAACAATGATTTTCAAGAAGCATTTGACAAAATAAAACAATACTTACAAGAACCATCGATCTTAGTACCGCTGGTTCCTGGTAGGCCTTTAATCATGTATCTCACTGTTCTCGATGAATCAATGGGATGTGTATTAGGTCAACATAATGACACTGGCAGAAAAGAACATGCAATTTACTATCTGAGCAAGAAGTTCACTGATTGTGAGACCAGATACTCACTCTTGGAGAAAACTTGTTGTGCTCTGGTCTGGGCAGCTCGACGCCTAAGACAATACATGATCTGCCACACTACTTTGTTAATATCCAAAATGGATCTGATAAAGTACATATTTGAAAAGCCTATTGTCTCTGGAAGGATTGCTCGATGGCAGATGTTGTTAACTGAGTATGATATCCAACATGTTACCTAGAAAGCAATAAAAGGGAGCGTCTTGTTTGACTACCTTGCTCATCAACCTGTAGAGGGTTATCAACAAATGGAGTTTGACTTTCTCGATGAGGATATTTTGTTTATCAGAGACTATGAGACTCCAGACCTGGACATAGGACCCGAACCAGGGGGGCGATGGACGCTCGTGTTCGATGCTGCCTCCAATGCTAAAGGTCGTGGAATTGGTATCAGTCGCATCTCTCTGACCGATTTTCACCTTCCCTTCACTGCCAGATTATGCTTTGCATGCACCAATAATATGTCTGAATACGAAGCATGTATCTACGGTATTGAAGCTGCAATTGACATGAGAATCAAGATTCTTGAGGTTTACGGAGATTCTGCTTTGGTTATTGGCTAAGTCAGAGGGTACTTTGTGACTCGGGATTCCAAGTTGGTTCCGTACCAAAAGCACATCACGAAATTGATTCCCTACTTTGATGAAATCTCCTTTCATCATATTCCCAGAGGGGAAAATCAACTAGCTGATGCACTTCCCACCCTGGCATCCATGTTCAAGGTCAAGTGGAAGAATGAAGGTCTTTCTATTCGCATTGATCATTTGAACGAACCAGTACACTATTTAGCAATTGAGGACGAGTCTTATGGCGAGCCTTGGTTCTACGACATCAAGAGATATCTGGAAAAACAGGAATATCCAGAGGGTATTACTATCACTGACAAGAAGGCTCTTAGACGTCTATGTGCCAAATTCTTCTTAAGTGGTGGTGTATTGTACAAGAGGAATTATGATTCCGTATTGCTCAGATGCGTGGATAGACACGAAGCAAACACGATCATAAGGTCCATACATGAAGGCTGCGAGGGTGTACATGCTAAAGGCCCTGCCATGGCCAAAAAAATCCTTCGAGCTGGGTATTATTGGACAACAATGGAGGTAGATTGTTACAACTTTGCCAAAAGATGTCACAAGTGCCAAATCTATGGAGACAAGATCCATGTACCTCCTACTCCATTGAATGTTTTGACTTCGCCTTGGCCATTCTCTATGTGGGGTATTGATATGATTAGAATGATCGAGCCGAAGGCTTCCAACAGTCACCGATTCATTCTAATTGCTATCGACTACTTCCCCAAGTGGGTTCAAGTTGCTTCTTACGCAAACGTTACACGACAAGTGGTTGCCAGATTTATCAAGAAAGAGATAATTTGTCATTATGGCATTCTAAGAAACATTATCACTAACAACGCAAGCAACCTGAATAACAAAATGATGAAAGAGTTGTGTCGAGAATTCAAGATCGAGCACCATAACTCTTCACCATATCAGCCCAAGATGAACGGTACCATCGAAGCAACAAACAAAAACATTAAGAGAATTGTCCAGAAAATGGTCAAGACTTACAAAGATTGGCATGAAATGCTTCCATTTGCACTACATGGCTACAGAACTTCAGTCCTCACCTCTACTAGGGCAACTCCGTATTTGCTGGTGTATGGTATGGAGGTTGTTTTACCAATTAAAGTTGAGATTCCTTCGCTCAGAGTCATTATGGAAGTCGGTCTTTATGAAGCTGAATGGGTCCAATCCAGATATGACCAGCTAAATCTCATCGAAGAGAAGCGCCTTACTGCCGTTTGTCATGGTCAATTGTATCAGAGACGCCTCAAGCGGGCTTTTGACAAGAAAGTTCTCCCTCGAGCGTTCCAAGAAGGCGAACTCGTGCTCAAGAGATATATACCTGTTCACTCAGATCCACACGGCAAGTGGACTCCCAACTACGAAGGACCCTTTGTTGTCAAGAAGGCCTTCTCAGGCGGAGCCCTGATCCTCACCACCATGGATGGGGAGGAGTTGCCATCACCTGTGAACTCTGATACAGTAAAAAAATATTATGCCTGGAAAAAAATGGATAAAGAGCCCGCTAGATTGACATCCGCAAGGACAATCTAGGAAAAAATGGGTGTTCCGATGGACCAAACAAAAAATGTCCATGCAAAAGTTAGGGACAATGAAAAAAACAATAACAACCCGCTAAGTTGAAAACCCGAAAGGGCGACTTAGGCAAAAATAGGTATCCCGGTGGACGAAAAAAATGGAAAAATGTCCAGGAAAAAATCAAGGATAAAGGCATTGACTGTGAACACTTGAGCCTCTCTTCGTCTTAGCTAGATTTCAGAAGGTAACAGAGCATTCAAATCATCATCAACTGGTGCAAGGCGTTGGTACCTAGACTTACAGTGGATGGTAGCCAATGTTGTAATCGATGCAAAACATGATTTCCCTTTACCAGTTACATTTATTTTTCAATTTTTTTATTTCGAATATCCTCATCAAGGATTTTTGCATCCTTGCACACATCTTATGTACATGTTTTCACATTTCAATAAAAGTTCATCATTCGATTTCTCAATTATTTTCTTTTCACTATTTTGTTTGCAAAATAAACGATTATTTGTGATCACATAATACTATAAAGCATTGAGAACAATAAAAATCTAAATCAATGGAGAAAGCATAATGCATTGGACATTTTACTGGCAATTCCTACAGGATAATCGGTCATATCCATCGGCAAGCCTAACGTCTGACCAACACTATGATGGTTCTTTGAAGATGCGGCCATCTCCCCAACAGAGCCATCACTTCCCCAGCAAACGCCATTATGGTTCTTCGAGAAGGTTGTTTACCTTCTATTTCTCCAGAAGATCCGCAATGTCCCTAGTAAAGTTATCATGATATGCCCCGAGAAGAGACAGGATTGTTCTTTTCCCCAGCAAGGGTCGCGTGTCATTCCCAGAATGTCGAAACCATCATTCCCCGGCAGCGGTATGACTTGGTTTCCTATCTTCCCCCAAGCAGAGAGGATCATTTGGACCTTGGTAATTCCCCACAGCAGAGCTAGTCAGGGTGAAAGGACATCCAAGTAGCAAAGTTGGTGACAGCTTGGAAATCGGAGATTCCAAGGTTTGTTCCCCAGCTAGAGCTTGTCATGGCATGAAGATCGACCTGATTCTCTTATCCCCAGTAATGTCAACGGTGATAATCTAGAAATTTGATATTTCTCAGTTTCTTCCCTAGCGGAGTCGTCACCCTTTGTGGGTTTGTTGCAAGAACCGTCTTCATCTGTGGGTCCTCTTCCCAACCGAGGATGTCGAGTTCGTTTTGCTACAATCTCTACCTAACTGCCGCACATTACCTTAACTTGCACCTTTGCATAACATGATATCAAGCATCATGTAGATCACATACATAGCATATGCATCTAGCATACTCTCCATTGCTTGATTCATCTCCCTAGCAGATATTCAGCCAAATTCCATTCAATTAAACTCTCTACCCTTGCACCTCTCTTTTTTTGCCGCCGTCGGTCAAATTTTCGAGCTACTCTTTTATTTAATCCCCTTTTACTTTGAATCATCGAAAAGCTGGCGCAATTTGAACATTCAAGTCCAAGAGGATTAAATAGGGGCAGCTGTCATAACCCAAAATTTGACCTCCTCTTTTGGCCTTTTGCATAAGCATGTGCATTTGCATCGATAGCATACGCACTCGCACTTTTTCTCTGTGATTTTTCGTTGCAGGAATATTCATGCTTTCCAAGTCCAATTAATTGCATCTTCACAAGGTCATCACATCATTAAAACAAGCACAAAATAAGGGTTTCCATGCCTATTCATCAAAACAAGAGGTAGAAAATCGAAACCGAAGTTTCAGCACTTGTTCCTAAGCAATATGGGCAAATTTTGCCTAGAGTAACTGATTACTCAAATAGGGTAATCGATTATTTTGTGCAGATTTGAAAATTCTGCTGCATTTTTGGGACAACAACTATGCACTCTCTTTGTTCTTAGATTCTACATGGTTCTAGCATTGTGTGGAACATTCTAGACAGTTCAAGACCATTCAAGACACTCCACATACATTTATTCCAATGCATCACTTTAAATTAAGTGCACCTTATTCCTTAATTTCCAAGCATATAAGCCTTTGATTTGGATTTAAATTAGGATTGTTCCACCGAGTTAACTACCTAACTAACCGAGTTAACCGCTGACTTAGTGAGTCAAGTGTAACTAACTCCCAACCTAGCTCCAAAGCTAAGTCCAAAGCACATTCCAAACCAATCACACTCCATACCTAAACTCTATATAAACAAACCTTCAATCATTTTTCAAGGACCTTCAACCATTTTACACATTTCTCACACTTCACTCTCAATTCTCTCACTTTCTCTCTGAATTTTTCTGCAACTTCTTCATCTTCATCTATATTTTCTTCCCAAACCTCACTATAGCTCTTCACCATTGAACATTAATCACTTTCACCTTGAAAGTTATTATTTCTTGAGCTTAACCTTCATCACCTTTCAATTATACTTTATTTTCTGGAGTTTTATTAGCTTTTGGATTCATCTCAAGTGTTTGCTTCAAGATTCTACGGTTCGAATTCGTATTTCGGAGTTTCGTCGCAATTTGCTCGGTTTCGGTATGATTCGGCTACAATTGAAGATTTCTCTGGTTTTCTTTGATTATCTTCATCAAGATTCATTTAAAATAACATCCAAGGCACATCTCAGCCTTGTAGGTTGGTCTTTCTTTGCACATTTTACTATTTCGAACATTTTCGTATCACTTGAGATGTAGTTTCGATGCTTTTTGTGTGTGAATTGATTATGCCATTACATGATCCATGATCTTGATGAGTTAATTGATTCCATTGCTGATTTTTGCTATTTTTACACTTGATTTTCGTGTACAAATTCATACCCTAGCATGTGGTAGTTTGGACAAGTGATTTAGGTGCTAAAAGTGCTTTTTGAAAAGCTATTTTTGCCATTGTTACAGTGGTAATCGATTACTCAAAGAGAGTAACCGATTACTCTGCACAAATTTACACCAGCGCTAATTTTTTCAACCAAGTAACCGATTACTCAAATAGAGTAACCGATTACTCTGCACAATTTTCACCAGATTTGCTATTTTTCAAGCAAGTAACTGATTACCTGCTTAGGGTAATCGATTACCACTGTAACAGAGTCCCATTTTTGGAGTTTTTTAAGTGTGCTTGCCATGCTTTCCCCCTCTAACTTCCATGGATTGATGTGTTTGGTTTTTGTGGATGTTTTAAGTGTTGTTACACTTCAGTTTAAAGCATGATTGTGAATTTTCCGATGCTCGATCTTTCGATTTTATAATTGTGCATATTCTTGGAATTGCATGAACATGATCATTCTTGCACAATTCTATTCACACAATAACATAATTTTGTGTTGCATTCCTGAGTGAAATTTGGTACTGTTTTGCACTCTCATTCATGTTTGAATTAAGTTTGTTCTTCAAGGAATAAGCTTAATCTTGTGTAATCAATAATGCACCCTTTTGCTTTAATAATTTTTTCAATTCATTTTGGAAAATTATTAGCATATTCCTCCCTTTTGATTAATTAATCGAAAATTCATTTAGATTATTGATCTTCCCTTTGGCGCTTCTCTTTAGGCTTCCTTTAGAGCTTTCTTTTGCTCTCTTCCTCGCGGAGTCGAATTTTTTCATGACACACTGGACCACTGTACAACTTGGAGCTGTTACGTTGTCCGTTTCAACTTCTGCACTACACCCTGTGTGTTAGAGAAGGAATGAGAATGGAGAATTCCTACTCTCATTCTGACTACTTCAGGTAGGGGACGAATGAACTTGTGCCTGGCTTAGTCACCTCTATCTCCAGGCGGTAGCGTATCTCCATCCCCAGTTGAGTTGATCCCTGATCACTCTTGCCTCTTTCTATCTCCCTTTTGATCAATCACCATTCTTTTGGTTAAAGATCATTGTCTCTTGGGTTAACACCTATTTCTTGGCTCAATATTTTGTTCTTGTGGTCGATCACTGCTTTATTTTTATTCCTCAGAAGGGTTTCAATTCCTTTTCAATCGGGTAAACACAGTCTTCCTATTAAACACCGAAACTCGTGCGGAGTTCGCAACCTTCTCTTGGTTCTTCTCCCTTTGATTGGTTAACCACTGCCTGTCAGTTAAAACACCAATTTACACTTCTTCTCGGTTAATCACAGTCTATCTGTTAACATACTGAGTTTCCTCTTGGGTTAATCACCTTCTCTTGGTTAATCGCCCATTTTTTTCAGTTAACCACAATTTGTCTGTTAAAACACTAAGCCCCTTTCGATTTAATCATATTCTCTTGGTTAATCACTCGTTTCTTTGCGGTTAATCACAGTTTCTTCTGTTAACACCGAATCCTCAGCGGTTAGCAACCTCTTTTGGTTCAATACCCTTTTTCATTGGTCAAGTACTATTTGTTCGGTCGGTACCAACATCCCCTTTGGGTCACGACCTTTGCTTGGTCCCACACCCATTCTTTGGGTCACAACCTTCGCTTGGTCCCGCACTCGTCCTTTGGGTCACGACCTTCGCTTGGTCCTACACCCGTTCTCCTGGTTTATCACAGTCTATCTGTTAAAACTTTTCTCCCTGCATGGTTGCAATCTTTTCTTTCTTCAGTTAACAATTGTTTATCAGTTAATACACAGAAATCCTCTCAGAGTCAAACACCTTCTCTTGGTCCAGTACTCTCTCCTTTTGGTTCTTCACAGCCAGCCTGTCGACGCCAAACCCTTTTCTCCACAGAGTCTTAATCTCTTTCTTCGGTTAACCACTGTCAGTCAGTTAATATACCGAGTCTTTCTTTTTTCTTGGTTTTGACACCATTTCTTTGTAATCCCCAGCAGAGTGTCCTTCTTTCTCTTCCTCTTGGTTTGACACCACCTTTCCTTTTCCTTTTCCATCTTGGTTCCCTGAACTACGGAAGCTCTAATTCTGCATTCTTTCGAATGTATGATACGTAGGCACGAGATCACGATGATCTTGGCGAGCACCTTTCCACCTTCTTCCATTCTTCTTCTCTTTCACTGGTTCCTTTGAACTACGGAGCTCTGATATCCTCATTGCACTATGAGGGTACGTAGGCACGAGGGCCCTAATCCTCCGCGAGCACTTTCTTTCTTTCTTTTATTTTCTCTCTTTTCTCTCTCTCTCTCCCCTCTTTTTTAGCTAGAAGCCTTTAGATAGATAACCCATCTAAGCCTAAAAGCAAGCGAAATGGTTCCCGTCGAGTACGACGGATGCGTAAGGTGCTAGTACCTTCCTTTCGCATAACCGACCCCTTGACTCGTTTCTCTTCCCCTTGGGTTTTATCGATATTTTCCCTGTCCTCTGGGACTAAATAAAGTTCGGTGGCGACTCTGTTGTATCTTTGAGTGTGTGATTCACTCAGGTATAATCCAACCATCTTCACTTGGTCAAAATTTGCCAGCCAACACACTGATCAAATGCGGCCACAGACAGCGAAGTTTCTAGTTCCAAACTCTCTTCTTGGACGCTACCCTCGGACCTTGCTTCCAAGGTCTCCTTGCCAACTCAAGGAAGAATTGGGATCCTCAAGCAGAAAAGGGATCCCAGATTCTAGCAAGGGGCGGCCACCCGCAACTCCAGTTTATTGTCATGAGTTAGCAGCTTCCAAGCTTCCAAATTTGCAGCTTCTGTCTATTCTGCCTCTAGTTCAGCATTAGAATCAACGTAGGCCTCGAAATAAATTGGAAATAAGGAATACTCCTTTGGATCCAATTCCCATGACCTACAGTCAACTTCTACCACATCTGGTTCAAAGCTCGCTGGTGGTTCCCAAATTTCTTAAGCCACCACCACAACCATTTCTGCCTAAGTATGACCATAACGTCACGTATGAATATAATGTCGAATCAGCAAGACACTCGACAGAGGACTGCAACACTTTTAAATCTAGAGTACAATAGTTGATTGGCAAGAATTACTTAATCCTTCAAGGAGGAAACCTGTTGGTGAACGAAAATCCCTTGCCCAAATGAGTACCGAGGCTGCAAGAAGCACCCCCTGAAGCCGGTAAATCAGACAAAAAGCTCATCCTCATAGCAGATAATCATTAGGTTGTCTTTATCATTTCCATTTGTAATTTCTTGATTGTTAAAGTACTGTTTACTTTTGAGTTTTTTGTTTTTAAATGGTATTATTAATGAAATAAGTTTGCATGTTTTGAATTAATCCATATGTATTCACTCTTTACATATTCATTCTTTCCGTTTCCATAAAAACGGAAAAAATAATATTTATCCACTTCACTTGTTCTTTATCAAACTTTTAATTAAGCATAAATCGGAGGGAGAATAAGGAAAATAAAACACCCAAAATTACCAAAAAGTATGCTTTCGAACAAAACTTTGTTGATGATGTAAAGCATTATTTCTAACCACAAACACCGAAGATATAAGAAAGTTAATCCCTCGTCAACCCCTTCGAGCCTAAAAATTGGTGTTTCTTTTTGTACAAAAAACCCTTAATCTGAACCAGGAGTAGGGTAGTTTTCAGTTAATTCAGCTATGCATTCAAGTCTCAAGAGAATCATTCCGAACACCTAAGAGGTGTAACCACGTGTTTTTCGTCATACACATTAAGAAGTGTCGAAGTAGTCATGAAAAATAAAAAAGTAAGGTGGTTGTTCCTCAATAACCAATGATAGGGCAGTCATAATCTTCCAAAAAAAAGAAGTAGAAAAAGAAAAAACCAGCTAAGTCGAACACCAAGAAGGCTACTTAGGCAAAATCAGGGCATCCCGGTGGACTTAGAGTTCAAGAGGAACTGTCCAGGTAAAAGTTAGGGAAAAGAAAAAGAGAAAAGAAATAAAAAATAAAAAATGAAAATAGGTGACCTGGTATGCAGATATCAGATGTCCTAAAAGATGTCGAGACCCTGATATCGGTTTAAAACACAAGGACAAAATAAAACACATTTAAAGGTACAGAAAATAACAAAACACGAAGAGTTGTTAACCCAATTCGGTGTACAACAACACCTACGTCTAGGGCCTACCAAGTCAGGAAAGAAATCCACTATTAGTAGTATCAATTCAAAGCTAAATAATCCCAATTTACAGCTTCTCATTTAATCCCTACCCAGTGCAATTTCTACCTAAGACACTCCTAGATACGAGAATCCCCTCTCACTTCCTACCAGTCACAAACAACAGTGATAGACTTAACAATACATCAAAAGAAGGCACACTTCAAAGACAATACTTGATCTTGCTTAAAAGCTTCAATCAAGGACAATGCACTCTTGCTTAAAAGCTTAGAGTGAACACTTACAACTCAATAACATCAATCCAGTTCAAGCATCTAGGTGATAAATGAATGGCTCACATACAGTCTACCTCAATGTATCATAAGATACATGAGTGACACACAATACAACAACACACTAAAAGAAAACTCAAACCCTAAACCCTTATTTGCGTACACGGTTTCTTCAACAATAATTCTTCTTCTATTTTAGGTTTAGTAAGTCTCTTTTATAAACTCGTGCAGTATGGGCTTGGACTCTTCAATCAATTCCATTCTGTCAGTTTTAATTCACCTGCAAAATCTTCTTCACAATAACAGGAACAAATCTTCAAAGTTTCCTAAAAAGTCTCATCATTCAAATTTAGCAATTTGTGTATAGCTGGAAATACAAAAATTTGTTCCTGATAAAATCTTCTTGACCTGCGAAAATTACTGAGATATATCCAAAAGAAATATCACAAAATTAAAACAAATCTGTCAAGATTTAAAACAGTCATAACAGATGTTATGGTATAACATGTTACAACATAAGTTAGGACATCTGCTCTCAAGGTGAACTGATCAACATGTTACAACATCACACACAACATCCTGATGTGAACCATGTTTTAGCAAAATGATTGCCAATCCTTAAACCATGGAACCTTCAATCTCCCCCTTTGGAAAATTTTGGGTAAAACACCTTTTGCACAATAAACCTGGAGACTGTGTACATGAGGAAGAAAATTACCTGCATCTTCAGGAATATCCAACATACTCCCCCTAGACCACATAACCTATCCTTGTCACGGCGGAATAAATCTCCCTCTCAGAACGGAAAAAGAAACTTTTCCGAAGCAAAATAAAACCAACTTGGAACAAACTTGAACTAAACGAGTTCAAGACATTAGAAACACATATGTCAGAAGCCACACACATTAGAAACATATACAACAGAAACAACATATGAAGAACATAAGACACAAGTCGTAATACCCCAAAACACAACCAGAATGACAGAACATTTGGTAGGACATTCTGCATACAACACAAGCTCAAAAAGACCCAAATACCATCTTTATAAACTCTACTTTTCTCCCCCTATTTGAGCTAAAATTGGACAAATAACAAGTAAACAAAACTGACTCTATAAGAACAGAACCACACCAGTAGCAAAAAAAGAAAAACACTACACATAAAAAGTACACACCAAAAGAAACAAGGAAAGCAACCTAAGACACCAAATGGAAACAGTTGATGTTAGAACCTTATTACAACGAAACAACCAAAACAAACTTTCCTCTTGAGCTAGTTATTCTCTCCATCCTTCTTTTCGTTCAGAGTTTCCTTCAAGTGAGCCTTCTTATTATCAGAAATTTTGGAGGATTGGCTCATGTTTGAAGTACAACATGGTGGGATATGAAAGCAAGCAAGTTTCAGACTTTATATATCACAAATTCCTTGTTTGTAACGCCTGACAAGTTAAGGAGAGGAATATTGGAAGAAGTTAAGTCATCCTTGAAAATGAACCACTGTCCACATATGAGAGACATATCTTTTAATTCTAGGTCTCTTTTTCCAAGCTTGGACCATGACAATTCCCATGTCATAGAAACATGTTATCCATGAACATGCATGCACACAAAAAAACACGTTTTTCAAGCTTACTTTGAAGGCACTGATGACTAGATAAACCGTCCATGTCACTCTTACCAGGAAGAGATTCTTGAAAATCTTGACTAAAACAGCTTGATACAATGTTCTGACATCCTGATAGACATTGTATACTCCTATGAACCAGCCATAGACACAAAACATGCTCCATAACATGAAACTTTCCACTAAATACCCTGCCTAAAAATTTATCAATGCTCAGCTGAATATCTGATCATAATGTCAAGACATCATGTCAGACCTTTCGCATCCAAACAACAGAACCTCCTTTGATACCCACAGACTTCTGCAGAGAAAAATAAAATTTTCTAGTCACAAACAACACTGTTACTTGGGCCATTCCAAGAATCATGACCAGTCCCACATGTGAGAACAAAAACACATTTTAAGAACCACATCCATATTGTCATGGCAAACGAACTAACCTGACAGAGTAATGTCAAGACATCTTGTCTGACATTATAACCTTACTAGAGTTACAACAAAACAGGCTGCACGAGAACATGCAAGCTTTATACAAAATGTACCAAAGCAGCTACACAAGAGACAGGTACATAGCTTCCCATGTCACACATAATCAGTTCTCCCCCTGAAGGTGGAGACCAAGTCAAAAAAACAAACTTGAGCAATTCTAGTTCCCATACATTGCAACACCGTCCACCTTAGCCATACTCCCCCTCATGACTACAACCCACTGTAGAGAATACCTTCTCCCATACATAATGACCTTGTCCAATTGCACAGAGTGAAAATCCTTGAAGGTCCTGATTGTGACTAGCATGTCACAGTACAATGGAATGACATCATGATTGACATGATATTGTGAAAGCAACACTTTCCTCATCACAAAGTACATAATTAATGATCTAAGAGACAAACTAGTTTCTTAATGAAAAACTGTCAGAAGCAAATACAGCGGAATAAAAGAAACAACCATCAACTCCATACATCAAAAAAACCTTGTCAAGACATCTTGTCTAACATCATAGGACCAGTAGCAGAACTCCCCCTGAATTGTATAGCACAAAGAAAAAAAATGTCCATACACAGTGTATTCAAGCATACACAAGGAAATGGAAAAATGCTTCACTTAGTGGAAACACACAGTCTTGATCACCTTCAGGTGCTCTTCCACCTATTGCCCCTGTCAAAGAACCTTCTGTACTTCTTGTTGTTGTCACATGTCTTAGTGTAGCGCGAATTTTTGCGTGGTTGCGAAGCACTATCTCTTTGGGGTACTACAGTTCGATTCATTTCTTATCCTGTTAAGCTGATTAAGGAAGGGAAATAGATGTCTCCAATTAACCCTGCTTGCATACTGAGTTTGAACAACGGTTTGTTAGGTTACAGATGCTATAAAGATTGTGGTCTCTCTTAGGTTATTATGTTAAAAAAAAATAGAGTGCCTGGACTATTTGTGAGGTAAGATGTTAATGTGTTTAGATTTGATGGTTTTGGGTTGATTTGGTGGAGATACTGGGTTTTGGGTTTTGGGTTTTGGGTTTTGGATTAGTATGCTCGCTAAGATTTTTCCAATCTTATGCCTACGTATTCCCGTTTAACGAAACAGGGAAATCAGAGTGATCGTAGTTCCTCCCAAAAAAGTTATTTTGGTGTCTTGTTCAAAGCCCAAGACGTGAAGCTAAATGCGGTTTGTATCTTGTTCAAAGCCCAAGATGTGAAGCTGAAGGGTCTATTTGTATCTTGTTCGAAGCCCAAGATGTGAAGCTAAAGGGTTTTGACTTTAGAGAGAATTTGTCATCTCTAAGGGGGGATATTTGGTCTGTTTGTCACAACTGTTGGGTGACCGATTATAAAGGAGAATTACTTTAACTGGGATATGTGAATCCAGCAATGCCAAAATTTCCTGTATAGGGGATTTTTAACCTGAAGGAGAAGACTTTAACTCAGTTTAGAGCAATGTCATCTTTCCTTAGGAATTTCTCATGCTAAAAGAGGGACAGTGGTATGGATGTAAATAATCCAGAGGCTTGCCGCTTACAGCAATTAGATGAAGGAAAAGGAGTTGTTGATGTTTGTATACTATGAGCAAGGCACAGATTTTGATGCTAAAAGGTTGATTGACTCAACCGGGGTTTTCTTATACAAAGCCTAAGAGGAGGCTATTGACCCAACACGAGGGTGTTTTTATCTGTCTCGTACGAAACCCGAGAGAGAGGCTAAAAGGGGTTGACTCAATAAGAGAGTGCTAACAAGTGACTGACTCAACAAGAGAGTGCTTTTATATGTGTCTTGTATGAAGCCCAAGACGGAGGCTAAAAGGTTTTGACTCCACATGAGGGTCTTTTATACTTAACAAGAGAGTGATTTTGTATCTCGTACGAAGCCTGAGATGGAGGCTGAGAGGGAAGTGACTCAATAAGAGAGTCTTTTATACTCAACAAGAGAGTGATTTTGTATCTCGTACGAAGCCCGAGATGGAGGATGAAAGGGAAGTGACTCAACAAGAGAGTCTTTTATACTCAATAAGAGAGTGATTTTTATCTCGTACGAAGCCCGAGATGGAGGCTAAACAGGTTTGACCCAACAAGAGAGTCTTTTATACTCAACAAGAGAGTGTGAAAAGGTTAGCCCTGCTGGGGAGAATCATTGTACAAAGCCCAAGAGGAGGCTATTGTGCTGGTGACTATTTCAGTTTAGTGACAGGTCCAGTATATTGGATAAAAGAGAAAATTAGTTCTTATAAAGGGAACGATTAAAGGTATTGTTGTGCTTTGGCACTGATCAAAGGATCAGGGTTACTTCCTTTTCTTTAAGGAAATGGAAAATCCAAAGGGTATTGAGACTGTCCAAGTCTACTGGTGTTTTGAGGAAATCGATTCTCAGGTAGTGAATGATCTTTGTATGATGCCCAAGAGAAGGCTGGTATGTTAAGGGATGAAGGTCAACCCATTAACAGGTCTGACACTTGACTCAGAAAGACAGCTCTAGCAAATTGATGACTAAGTTCTGTTCCTATACCTGTAGAGGTCTCTGGGTCCTTGTACTAAGCCCAAGAGAAGGCATGAGAGCTTTTAAGAAGCCGAAGGGTCCTTGTACAACGCCCAAGAGGAGGCGGGGATGCTTTTAAGAAGCCTGTGGGTCCCCAAACCCCGAGAAGTTCAAGACATGCCATTCACCGAGAATAGATCAAGCCAGGAAAGTCCGAAAATTTGGATGAAACTCAAGAGATGCCATTCACGGAGAAAAGATCATCCCTGGGGAGTATAGCCTCTTTGACAGTGTCTAAGGGTGACAGTCTGAGAAAGGGTTCACCGAGAATATTGCTCACGACTCCATATTATTTAACCCCAAGAGGAGGGAAGACTGTGTCTGGTAATCCTATGGGGATCTAGTTTTGTTTGTATTTAAGAGTGACCAACAGGGCTTTACCTAGTGCTAGACGTAGTTGCCGGGGAAAACTCTAAATAACTATACTAGTATTACACAGTTGATATTTGACAAGTATATAAAAGTTTGTGAAAGAAGACTTACAGTGAGCAGCCCCACAATACAGTTATATATATATATATATATATATATATATATATATATATATATATATATATATATATATATATATATGAAAGCGGATAAAGAAAGCGGGTAAACACTTACTCGGTTGTAGAGCGTCCATGTTGTTTGGTTAGTTGTTCAACAAAGAAAGCTTTGATAACAATATTATATTCAAAATCAAATGAGAAAGTGCTTTGAAAAGGTTGTTGGGGCTTACAGCTCAAGGAGGGGCCCAAGGTTTTATCAGTGATTGCACTGTTATTTGAAATTGTACAGGGACTTATACAAGTGACTGAGGCCCAAAAAAGTTTTCTGTACAAAGGGATGGGTCTTACACTCTCTCAAGAGGCCCAAAAGTGTTTAAAGGAAAAAGAATGGAGCTTATAACACGAGGGTAGGCCCAGATGATTTGTTTTTTTGAACTGGCGATCGCGCCGAGATTTCTTTAACGTACTAGGTCTTATACAATGCATTGAGGCCCAAAAAGTTTTGGTTAAAAAAGGGGTTGGGTCTTACACTCTATTAGAGGCCCAATGATTTATTTTTGTACAAGTGGTGGGGCTTACAGCTCAAGGAGAGGCCCGGATGATTTTGCTTAAAAAGGCCACGATCGCGCCGTTGTTTTTGAAAATACAGTGGGACTTATACAATGACTGAGGCCCAAAAAGTGGTGTATTTACAATTGGGATGTGTCTTACACTCTAATAGAGGCCCATGACTGTTTGAAAATGATTTGCGAGGGTGAAAATCGTAGAAACCCTAATTTTGTTTTCCTTTAAAAGTAAATATTTAAAGAAAATCAAATAAAATAATAAAAACACCAAATAAGTTTGAATAAACCACTTGTGATTTTTGTTTAAGGTTTGAAAAAATGAGCTTTTAATCACAAGATGAATTAAACTCATTTGGTTTTGATTTTCAAAGTAAATATTCACTTTTAAATGTTTAAAAATAATTAAAAAGAAATTTATTCACAAAAATACTAATTATATTAAATAACTAATATAAATTTGATTTTTTTTTTGTGGAATAAAATATTTCAACATTTTTGTGATTTTTTGCAAAAAGAACCAATAAAAAATAATTAAAATTGAGGGAGTTATTAATTTTTCAAATCATTAAAAATAATAAGAAAAACAATAAAAAAAAGTGGAAAAAAATAGTAAAAAGAGGATCTGGGGCGAGGGGGATTCGAACCCCAGACCTCTTGTGTATAGGGTGCGCGCCTTACCATTGGGGTAGTGATACATCCGTTAATTGAAACACAACCACAAATATACAAGGCTTGCCTTGTTTTTGGCGTGGCCCAAGGCAAGGCAAGGCAAGATTTTGGTTAGAAATGTGAAGGCCATAACTTTCTCATTTCTACATGGATTGGGACAAAATTTAGGTCTATCCTGCCTAGAATTTCACAAGGAATCCAATGGTGGTGGTGTTTTTCTCAGATCATGCTCCTATTGAAAAACCCGATAGTGGTTTTGAAATAGGCTATGATTTGCATTTTTTGTGCCATCTCTTGGTACAAGCATGAATTACATGATAAATTGATGCAAACACAACACATATAATATGTATAAGAGATGCATGAGCAGTGGACATCAAAAGAAAGCATGATTCAAAGAATCCAAGTTGTGATGCTTACCTCTTTTTGGAGCTTTTGTGCAATCTGCCAAGGGCTTTGTTCCAGAAATGATTTGATGCTTTAAACAACCTCAAATGATCCCTTAGAAGCTTTTAGGATGGTTGGAATCAGCTGAAAACCTCAGGAACAAGTTTGAACTCTTTCTTGCAAAAGGGGCAAAAGTGGCCAAAATAGCAACTCTCTCAAATGGTGTTCCAGATGGGGGAACCATTTGGGACAGTTCAAGGATGATATTTGGAGTGTGTTTAAGGTTTTATCTGGTTGGAAAGTGACTGAATCAAGACATGGCTTGAAAAATGCACAAAAGTCCTATTTTGAGGTTTTGAGAGGTGACTTTGTGATTTTGGTGTTACAGGTCAGTTGTGAGAGTTTGGACAGCTTAAATATGACATATTAGATGTGTTTGGATCATGAGTTATGGTGGAATTGCTCTCTAACTCAAAAACTCAGAGTTACCTTGCTAAAGAAGGTATTTTTGCCTAGAGAAAGAGATTTTGAGGAAAGCAAGTGTTGTAGTGCTTTGGTGTACTCAAACTGAACACAATTGAGCTCTATTTATAGTAGAGCAAGTTTGTTTTGGCTGCAATAGTGAATGGCAACTGCAGCAGAGGTTTGGCCAATGTTGATCAATGAGAATCCAAGTCTCCTCTAGCCATTGACTAGAGGTTAGGGCACAGGCTGCTGGTTCCCTTGGTCTTGGATAAGTCTTGACTGAATTCAGTTGGAAATGGCTCAGTCCATGCCACCTTGGTGCATCCATTAAATGCTCCAAACCAAAATTGGAGTCTTGTCCCTCTTTTAGGCATTTCTAGGTTTGGCATGCTACTTTTGGTTTCAAAGACTTAGGAGGCTTATGGATCAGGGTTTGTCCCTCCTTGGTCCCCCTTGAGGTGTTCAGAGGGATAGATTTACTTGCCCTTTGAAAATTTTGAGCAAATCGAGCAAAACTCCTAAATCTTCCTTGCCATGACAGTTTGCAGCAAGGCATATTGGCATGTTCATATCTCATGGCCCAAGTGGAATTTGATGGAGTTCTTGGCCATTTTGGAAAGCCCTCATATGATACAACAACTGTTTGATCATAATTGGTTTTGATACTTTTTGGATCCAAGTGAAAAATTCCCCTACATTTTGAAAAAAGTAAGACAGATTCTGACTTAGTGAAAATTTCACTAAGTGTTGGAAAAAAGAGACATTTTCACTTTTTGTGATTTTGATCATTCCATAACTTAAAATCCATGAGGAATTGGAATGAGTTGTGTTTGAAGCTTTTGTAGAGGGCCATGAGAGCTATAAATCCAGCTTTGAATGGGGAAAAATGGCCTTGTGGTTTAGGAGTTATGATCCTCCAAAGTTGGTACCCTAGCCACTCTGTTCCATAACTTAGAAAATTTTCTAAGTTTTTATGGTTACCCATTTTACAAGTTATCCCACTTTTCTTGAGTTTTCTTGATGAATGATGATTCCAATCACACATTAACATCATTTTAGGGTTAAGGAACCATAATTGACCAAAAAATCAAAAAGTCGAACTTTGACTTTTGGGCACAGTTGACTTTTTATCAGATGAATTCCAAACTGTGTGATCCTATATGAAATCAAGTCCTTGACCTAAATCAAACTTGATGGGTTGGTTTCATAGGTGTTATAGGGTGTATTGAATCATGTCCTAGGGTTTGGGAGTATGTCCTGGTCAAAAGTCAAAGGTACAGTTGACTTTTTCTGCGAAACCCTAACTGTGGTTCTGATGAACCTGAAACTTGGGAACCAAGCTTCTTGGATCAATCCATTGTTGCAAATGGATCAATGTGGTTTATTAGAGACCCTCAAATCCTCTCTTGAGGTCTTGGCTCATGATTTGTCGCAAAAGTCAGCTTGGGGGTGAATTAGGCCAAAAAACCCTAATTCCTGATTTTTGATGAATGCATCCCCTGAGGTCAAAATTGACTTGATGATTGGGTCCATGAGGTTCCATGGAGCATATTAGGTTATGATTTGAAGCATTGGCTTATGCCCAGAGGAAAATTTCCATCTGGAGGCCTTGGTCGACCAAACCCTAATTTGGTGACACATGCGATCTTAAGGCTTAATCCACCTGGAATGCTGCAACTTTGTGCTTGATTCTTGCTGTGGGAGTCCTCTTGATCCTTTGTGTATGTTTGAGAGGTTAGACAAGTTGAAGATCATGTCATTCCTTGATTGATCCTTTGTCTAAGGCTCAAAGAGGGCTTGAAACCCTAATTATTATTTGTTGTGAGTGCTCACCCATCTTTGGGGAGACTGATGGTTCATCCATATTGTGATGATGATTTGCACAATGATGGGAAATCTTAGTGGTAAAAATTTTGGGTATGACAGATGCCCCTATTTAATCTTCTTGGACCTGAAGGTGTGAATGGCGAAGGTATTCGGGCATTCAGGGTGCAAGAGGATTAAATATCGGAATACCCAAAATTTTGACGGCGTCTATGAATGGTAGTTTACGCATTCATCTTCTTTTGCTAAGCGTTGATACTTAGAAAAGGTATGACTTCCCCTCAATCCCGGTTTCCTGCCAAAGAACTGGTCTTAGTTTTTGATACAAACTTCCCCTCGATCCTGGTTTCCTACCAAGGAATTGGTCTAAGTTTTCTTTTGGACTAAACCTCCCCTCGATCCTGGTATTTAGCCATGGAACTGATCTCAGTTTCTGATATAAACTTCCCCTCGATCCTGGTTTCCTACCAATGATCTGGTCTCAGTTTCTTTTGTCAATAAACATTCTTGACAAGGGACGCTATTCGTAGAGGTTTTCCTCAAACTTCTCGTCGAATTTTCCTGGGGAGATGCCATTTGATGGAAAAAGTTTTGATGTCAGACTTGCTGGGGAACCCATTTGTCTGAGTTGTAGAAGTGTACAAACTTCTCTGTTGCAGATGCCATTTGTTGACTCTATCTGGGGAAAACGAGTCTCTTGAGAGACTGCTTCCGCTTGGGTATTTACATCATACTTTTCTCGAGATCTTCTCGGAGAAACGCCATATGATGTGGTCCAATTTTGAGGTGCTGATGACCTTTTTGTCAGCGGATTTTTCGGAGAAAAACTGCTGTATTGTCGAATCTTTGATTAAGAGGCTTTCTCTGGGGATTTCCTTTATCCGGGAAAGTGAAGATATCATCTTCAATGGCGAAGAGTGACATTTGCCGAAAGTTTTTGGTTTTCTCAGAGGTTCAAGTTATCAAAGTGGTCAAGGGCTAACTCTAATCAAGAAATAAACTGGAGGAGAGAGATTGTTCAGACGCAACATTTCCTAATGAGGAAAGAACTGACAACTCGATTGTGAAGACTTTTATCACTTGGGGACAAGACCGACTAGAGTGATAACGATGCAATATGAATATGAATGTAAATCAATAATGCATGATGCATGTATGTATATGCTCACAAAATTGACACGACATACAGACTAGTAGATGAACACGACTGGATACTCGGCCACAGTGGGGGATAAAAAGTATCGTTGGTTCAAGATAGCAATTATGCCTTACTTAGGAGAAGTAGTCCCTGTGGGGGAGCAACCGTTGGTCGGGCTTAGGAGGTAAGAACTCGGCCGAAGATGTCAGATGGAGTACTCGCATTTGACATAACTGATCCTTCGTTCAGGCGCACTGGTTTAGAAGAAGTACTTTGATTCTGTACTTTGAGGCTTGAACACCTTTGGAGACACAATTGATGTTCTTTCGATGTTCAACAGTAAAAATAAACTGCCATCTTTATTTTAAAAGCATAAAAGTTTAACAAGTTAATTATTTTTTATTTTATTTCAAGAATCATTGATCATGTTAAAATGTCGTTCTGTAAAGCTAAAACAAATAGGAATTGCAAACAAAAGCACAAGGGCTCAAATTTTATTGATAGGATGGAAATCAGCCAAACGTGTGATTCCATAGAGTATTTACAAAGTTTAGAAAATGGTAATTTAAGGGAAAAGGGCTACATTGAAATGTAACGACCGCTATCCTTCTACCAACTTTGAATTCGGGACATCCTGAGCTTCTGTCGAAGATGACCTTAACTAGAGTTTTCTGATAGATGGCAGGACTGCTACTAGGGGATTTTCCCCTGTTGGACATAGTTACTTGCCATTATCCCTAACTTTTTCCTGGATTGTACTTTGAGATTTCCAATCCACCGGGATGATTTTTTATTATGTCTCTAATTTTTGCCTGGACCGCCCTTTCGGGTTTTCAATCCACCGAGACGTTTTTTTTAGGCGAAGTATTTCTTGACTACATCAACATTTATGGCGTAGGCAAATTCCTCTCCGTCCATGGTTGCAAGTCTCAAGGCACCGCCTGAGAAAGCTTTCTTGACCACATAGGGGCCGTCATAATTCGGAATCCATTTGCCCCGGGAATCAGCAAGAAATGATTGTATCTTTTTTAGCACAAGGTCTCCTTTCCTGAAGACGCGAGGTCGAACCTTTTTGTCGAAGGCCTTCTTCATTCTCTGTTGATACAACTGACAGTGGCATAATGTTGTTATTCGCTTCTCTTCGATCAGATTCAGTTAGTCGTGTCGACTTTGACACCATTCAGCTTCTGTTAGCTTAGCCTCCATCAATACCCAGATTGATGGGTCTCTACTTCTATGGGGAGCACTGCCTCCATGCCATATGCTAGAGATAAAGGGGTTGCCCCTATTGATGTGCGGACAGATGTACGATAATCGTGAAGAGCAAAGGGGAGCATCTCGTGCCAATCTTTGTAGGTTACAACCATCTTTTGAATGATCTTTTTAATGTTCTTGTTAGCCGCTTCTACCGCCCCGTTCATCTTGGGTCGGTAGGGAGATGAATTATGGTGTTTGATCTTAAACTCAGCACACAACTCTTTCATCATCTTGTTGTTCAAGTTAGATCCATTATCAGTAATGATCTGGTTCGGAACACCATAACGGCAGATGATATTGTTTTTGATAAATCGGACCACCACTTGTCGGGTTACATTAGCATATGACGCTGCTTCGACCCACTTGGTGAAGTAATCAATGGCTACCAGGATAAACCAATGTCCATTCGAAGCTTTGGGTTCAATCATGCCAATCATGTCGATTCCCCATATGGAAAAAGGCCATGGGGAAGAAAGAACTTTGAGATGCGTTGGCAGTACATGGATTTTGTCTGAGTATATCTGACACTTGTGACACCTCCTCATGTATTTGTAGCAGTCGGATTCCATGGTTAACCAGTAGTACCCTGCTCTCAGAATTTTTCTCGCCATTGTGTGTCCGTTGGCATGAGTGCCAAAGGATCCTTCATGAATTTCTTTTATCAGCATGTCTGCCTCTGGTCTGTCTACACACCGGAGCAAGACAATGTCAAAGTTCCTCTTATAGAGTGTATCACCACTCAGGAAGAAGCTTCCTGCTAGCCTTCTGAGGGTTTTTCTGTCTTTCCTTAGTGCCCCAGGTGGGTACTCTTGTTTATGAAGGAAGCATTTGATATCGTGATACCAAGGTTTGTCATCTATGACTGCTTTAATCGCGAAGATATAAGCAGGCCGTTCAAGGCGCATTATGTCGATCTTAGGTAGGTCGTTCCATTGACCTACTCTAATCATGGAAGAGAGGGTGTCTAATGCATCAGCCATGTGATTCTCATCACGAGGGATATGATGAAACTCGATTCTGTTGAAGAATGGTAACAACCTTCTTGCATAATCTTTGTAAGGAATCAATCCTGATTGGTATGTGTTCCAATCTCCTTTGATCTGATTGACGACCAAAGTTGAGTCGCCATATACATCCAAGTTCTTGATTCTCAAATCAATCGCTTCTTCGAGACCCATAATACAGGCTTCGTATTCGGCCTCGTTATTTGTGTACTTGAATGTAAGTCTGGCAGTGAAAGGAATATGGGTACCCTGAGGGGTTTTGATGATTGCCCCAATTCCGTTTCCGCAATGATTGACAGCTCCGTCAAAGATTAGTCCCCATTGGGAAACTAGTTCTGGCCCTTCACTGGGTAGTGGTTCATCGCAGTTTTTCATTTTCAGGTACATGACATCTTCGTCTGAGAAGTCAAACCTGATTGATTCCTGATCGTCAATCGGTTGATGAGCCAAATGATCGGCTAGAACACTTCCTTTAACGACTTTCTGAGCGTAGTACTCGATGTCGTATTCTGATAACAACATCTGCCAACGGACAATCCTTCCCGTGAGAGCAGGCTTTTCAAAGACATACTTGATTAGATCCATTTCATAGATTAACCTAGTAGATTGATGAATCATATACTGGCGAAGACGTTTGGTTGCTTAAGCCAAAGCACAACAAGTTTTCTCAAGCATAGTGTACCGAGTCTCGCAGTCGATGAATTTCTTGCTCAGATACTAAATGACAGACTCTTTCCTTTTTGTTTCGTCTTGTTGGCCAAGTACACAACCCATGGAGTCCTCTAGGACTATTAAGTAGATGATCAGTGGTCTTCCTTCCACTGGAGGTGATAGAATCGGTGGGTTCAACAGGTATTCCTTAATATTGTCGAAGGCGGTTTGGCAGTCCTCTGTCCAAACGCAGTCCTTATTCTTTTTGAGTAATTTGAAAATCAGCGCGCACGTCGCGGTCATGAGGAATATGAATCTGGAGATGTAGTTCAAACGTCCTAGGAATCCCCTGACTTGTTTTTCAGTTTTTTGGAGAAGGCATTTCTTGAATGGCCTTGACCTTGTCAGGATCGACCTCAATTCCTTTCTGGCTGATGATGAACCCTAAAAGTTTCCCTAAACGGACACCGAAGGTGCATTTGTTGGGATTTAAGCAGAGTTTGTACTTTCTCAACCGCTCAAATAGTTTTGACAGGTGGGTCACATGCTCCTCTTCTGTCTTAGATTTGGCAATCATGTCATCGACATATACCTCGATTTCCTTGTGTATCATGTCATGAAATAGAGTAGTCATGGCCCTTTGATAGGTTTCCCCGACATTCTTCAAACCGAACGGCATTACCTTGTAACAAAAGGAACCCCATGGGGTGATGAAGGAAGTTTTCTCCATGTATTTCGGCGCCATTTTGATTTGATTATAGCCCGAGAATCCATCCATGAAGGAAAAACTTTGAACTTTGTTGTACTGTCTACCAGCATGTCAATATGTGGTAAAGAAAAGTCGTCCTTTGGACTAGCCTTGTTCATATCTCTGTAATCGACACACATTCTGACTTTTTCGTCCTTTTTTAGAACGGGTACGATATTGGCTAACCATTCCTCTTTGATTTTGACGGCCATGTCCGGGTGATTCCGTCTCAACCTCTGTTTTACTGGCGGACATTCCGATTTCAATGGTAAATGATGTTCCACGATGCTGGTATCCAACCCTGGCATGTCCTGGTAGGACCAAGCAAACACATCGGGAAATTCTCTAAGAAGCTTTGTCAAACTCTCTTTGGCAGTTGGACTGAGCAGTGCCCCAATCCTGATTTCTTTTCTCTCTTTTTCTGAACCCATGTTGATCGTTTCCAATGGCTCTTTGTGAGGTTCAATGGACCTTTCCTCTTGTCGGAGTAATCGGGAGATCTCTTCTGGAATTTTGTTGTCAACTTCTTCTTCAGCCCCAAATATCGGGAACTCAAAGTCGGGAGAAGGCATTGGATCGTATGTTTCAACGGAGTTTAAAACAAGCAATCTGCATGACGTGATGATTTGTGTTTAGAAGAGATAGAGAAAATGCAAGTGTGTGCAGTGTATTTTTTTGAAAAACTGCTTGTTTTTATTAGTTGTTTTTTAGGATTACCATTTTCTGAGAAAAGAGAAAAGAGAAAACAGTAATTAATGCGGAGATCACAGAACGACATTATTTTATTTATGAACAAGTCGATTCTTGAAACTACAACTCTATAAAACAAAACTCTGTCGCTTTGGGCGAAGCGAAGAGGGAAATTTACAGAAAACGAGCCCTATCAAAACATCTGTTTCACCTGGGCAGGGTGAAAGGTTAAAGACATCAATTACTTTGACTTACGAACAATCTTCGGAACATCGACAGCAACCCATTGCCGGCGAACTCCTCGGTGAATCACAAAGTCTGGTACTTTCCTTGATTTGTCTTCAGAAATGACGTTGATTTCTGGCGGAGTAGGATCATTGGAATCTGTCTCCCAGGCAGAGTTGTCGTAGGAGGATTCCTTTGTTGTATTTTGCAGAGTATTAGTGCTCTTAGGAAAATCTCCCCATCCAGTTGGTTGGATGTCTTCGAGCCTGATACGAGAGCTTTCGGGAGCAGTGTACTTGACCATGAAGTCAAATTTTCCACTTGGTTGTCCTAAGGTGTCCCACACTTCTTTGGAACTGGAGGAGGCATCTCTTTCGATGACGTTGACCTCGGGAAAAGCATAGTTGATGAATTTTAGTCCTGCAAATTTTGCAAATTCATCATCGTGCTGGATAGGTTCTAAATACCCTGAGTGTTGATCCCATGACATGGTGGGGACACATGTATTCTTTTTAACGACGCTCAGCTGACTTTAATTGTTCGACTGATTTTCTTGCCCCAAGTCTCCTGGGTACGGCTGCCAGATAGGCAGGCCATCCATTGGGCCATAATAGTCGTGGTCAAAGTTGTCCTTCATCAGAGTGTCTTCCTCTAATGAGTTTGGTGGAGCCTGGCATCCTTCCGGATCACAATCTCCATATATCATTTTGACGTCTGACCTGGGTATAAATCTCAGACTCTGTGCGGGATAGCAAAATGGCGTAGGCACCTTTTCCTGAGACATATAACCATCCTCGTTGAGATAGGACTTCCATTCCTCATCTGTGTCGGAGGATTCCTCCTCGTTGATGGTATGGACTGCTTGAGGCACTGGGTGAAGGAAACCTCCATTGTGGAAGAAGTTCTGAATGGGATGAAGACTTTCATCGTTAGCAGCTGTCTAGGTGCAGGTTGCAGAAAAACCAAGACCCTTCTTTGTTTTATTATCAGTAGGAATGATAAGTTGTCCCCATCCTTTTGCATTGTTATTCTCGATCACTTCGAGAGCATCTCTGTATGAGGAAATCGAGGTTCCTTTCTCTGATGGATTCTCATTGCTCACCAAAAGTGCTTGGAATTGAGTCCCAATAACCTCCTCGGGTTCTACAAAAGTAGATAATGACAGGTTACTCACGATCAAGGCTTGTTCTCCACAGACCGTGACGAGTTAATCGTTCTTGACGAACTTCAGTTTCTGGTGCAGTGTCGAAGTGACTGCCCCAGCCTGGTGTATCCAAGGTCTTCCTAATAAACAGTTGTACACTGCCCGGACGTCCATGACTTGGAAAGTGATTAGGAAAGTGTGAAGACCGATAGTTATGGGAAGGTCGACTTCGCCGATAACTGCTTTTCGAGACCCGTCAAATGCTTTGATGATGACCTCACTGCCCCTCATCGGGGACCCTTTGAATGATAGTCGCATTAAAGTGGACTTCGGCATCATGTTGATGGCCGATCCTGTGTCTACCAGTACACTGGCTAAAGCATCGTCCTGGCAGTTAACTGTGATATTGAACGCCATGTTGTGACTTTTGACCCCCTCTGGCAAATCCTCATCACTGAATCCTAAGTTGTTGCAGGAAGGGATGTTAGAGATAATGCTATTGAACTGTCGTATTGACACATCCTGTTCCACAAAGGCCTGCTCTAAGACTTTCTGTAGAGCCTCTCTGTGGGCTTCGGAACTGAGTAAAAGTGATAGCACTGAGATCTTTGAAGGAGTTTGTAACAGCTGATCAACAATATTGTATTCACTCCTTTGGATGAGCTTCACCATCTCATCGTCGTTCTTTGAAAGGTCGGGATTACTGGATTGACCGACTGGTGGATCAGGAGCTTCTGTCTGAAGTTCCTTTTCTTTGTTAGGTTCTCCAACCCCTCGGTTGAAGATTCGACCGCTCCGTGTTACTCGACTGATGTCTGTAATATTCACTACGGAGGGTAATGGAATTTCCTTTCCATTCTCAATTATTGTTGCACAGTATTTGTAAGGGATCGCCTTAGCTGATTCATATGGTAATGGTCCCGGTAGATAGATAACTACAGGAGCCTTCTGATTTTTCTGACCATCGTAAGTAACTTTAATCAATTCCTGGTTAAGAACATTTGATTCGTCAAGTAGAGGGATGATGGTAAAAACATCTTTGGTCTTTTCATGATCATAGATTATGACAACATCCTTAATCTGATCAGCGAAATAGTCTGGCGTCCAGTTGATAGACCCCGAAACTGAATATTGTTAAATCTCTTTGCGGTCCAACTGACTCTGAAGGGTTGCTCGCACGAGGTAGCATCCTTGATCATTTTCCGAGCAGACTCTACAACGTTCATAGTTGTGTGGTGGCACCTGGCCATGCCCGCTTTGAATGCAGTACAACCTTACCAAGTTTGTTTCCATAGATCGGACATCCTGACTTTGACGCCGAGTAGGGTTTCCATTAAGCACACTGATTTGTTGCGTGTCTTTGTCCAGATAGATTGGAAGTCACCAACGGTTTAACAAGTGTTGTAAAGTTCTCTAAACGAGAGCGCACCCTTGGTTACTCTCACAACATCCTTTACAGTTTAGATAATCATGTGAAGTGAGAAAACCAAGTTGGACCTGCCTGGCATGTAACTCCACCAAGTTGGTATTCATCAGACGAATATCAAAGATTTGAATCATGTTGTTCTGATAATTATTTCTATCATGGTAGTCCTGGATCCATCCAAGATCCATCTGATGCTGGAGGGCCTCTTGTACAAAAGAGCGTCCCTGTTTGTTTACCGAGCAAGTCAGACAGGAATTATAATCGTGCCGCAGTAGATTATGATACTGGCTTTGCCTTGAGTGCATCGCCACCAAGTTGACCTTTATTGCACGGATGTCGTGGTTCTGAATGATGCTAGAATTCGTATAAGTCATGTTGACCCCACGAACTCGGTGCTCTTGGATCCATCCGAGATCCAATTATTCCTGTAGAGCTGATTGCACCACAAAGCATCCTTGATTATTCTTAGAGCAGATATCACACTGGTGATAATTATGAGGTGGCACATGGCCATATCCGCTCTGTCTACAATGTATTTTGACCAAGTTGGCCCTTAACAAGAGTACATCATGAATTTGATAGGTGTTGTTAGACTCCCCCTCTATCAAATTGACTGCAGCTTTCTCATGTTGAGGCAGCGGGTTTGTGAGAACACTAGGATTCGTATCCTTGAAAGATAAGACCCCGCTCCTAACAAGCTTTTGTATGTCAGATTTGAAACTAAGACAGTTTTCTAAGTTATGCCCTGGTCCTTCTTGATGGTAAGGACACGTCTGATCCATTTTGAACCAAAAAAGTGGATTTTCCAGTACTGTAAGAGGAGACTTAGTTTGGACATGCCCTTTAACTAGTAATAATGGAAGCAATTCTACGTACAACATGGGTATAGGATCGAACCCTGGTGGTCGCGTTGTACGATTGTTGTTGTACTGAGGACGAGCCTGCTGAAGAGGTTGTTGTGTCCTTTGTTGATATTGTTGTTGATTCAGTTGGCTCTGCATAACCTGAGGTTGATACGTAGGAACAGGCGTGGGATTGATAGCAAGAGTTATAGCTGCTACTGGTTGATATCGTCGCCTTTTCTTTCTGAGAGAGATATTCCCAATATCTTGCTCTTTTTTCTTAGGGAGAGCACTACCGTATCGTTTTGTACTACTTGATGATCCAGAATCTTTAACCAAACGTCCTTCCCGGACTGCTTCCTCAAGACTAACTCCCATGGCCACCATCTCGGTGAAGTCACTGGGTGCACTGGCGACCATTCTTTCGTAGTAAAATGAGCTCAAGGTCTTTAATAAGATCTTTGTCATCTTTTTTTCCTCAAGAGGTGGACAAATCTGGGCGGCAATTTCACGCCATCTCTGAGCGTACTCCTTAAAGGTTTCCTTGTCCTTTTGTGACATCGATCTGAGTTGATCTCTGTCTGGTGCCATGTCCAAATTATATGTATCATATTGAACGAAAGCAGCGCCAAGATCTCTGAACGTGCCGATCGTAGCATGGTTTAAACCCATGTACCATTCTAATGTGTCTCCGGTTAAACTATCCTGAAAGTAGTGAATCAGTAGCTCCTGGTTCTTTGTCTGAGCTGACATTCGCCGAGCGTACATCACCAAATGGCTCTGAGGGCAAGAGTTACCCTTGTACTTTTCAAAGTCGGGCACTTGGAAATTGTGTGGAACTTTCACATTGGGGACCAAGCAGAGGTCCGCGGCGTCCTTTCCAAATAGATCCTGACCGCGAAGGGCTTGCAGCTCTTTCTGCATCTCCAGGAATTGTTCCTGGAACTCATTCATTCTGTCAAACATACCTTCGTTTCCACCAGAGGGTATCTGTGGAATCTGTCCTTCCAGGACAGTGTGTACCACGGGCGGTGGTATAGTCATTATGGCTGAGATTCTCAGTGTCTCCCGAAGTTTTTAACCTTCAGGAGTTGCTATCATGCCCCTGGCATCTTCGCTTTCCCGAAGTTTGTAACCTTCAGGCCCAGCAGCTCCTGCTGCGGTTCCCTGATCCTCAGCGATTGGCGAAACATATCCTTCCGGGATATAGTTAATAGGCATACCCCAGGGGCGATCTTTCGGCATTTTGTACCTAGGATCATACTTCTCCACTATGGGCGTAGATGTGATCTCCAAGATCACAGTCTTTTGTTGTTGCATTTGAGCTTCTGCTAGAGCTTGCATGTCATTATGAAGCTTTCTCATATCCTCTTTCAGAGTGTCGATCTCTTATCTCAACTCTCTGTTCTCTTCCTCGATATCATCCATCTTTTTCTGACGATTGGCTCGAGTATTGTACGAATGAGACAACTTGACTCTCTAGAATCGAGACGCAAACGTGAGATTCGTAGGGAAGAAGAATGTGTTTATGATGAATGATATGCAATGATTATATTAATTATTTTTGTTTATTCAAAGTAAACTTCGACAATTGGATTGCAAATATCAAACAGTGGGGAAACCCCGTTTTATTGAATTTAAAGGATTGCGGAAATGGAAATACAGTAGATTACAAAGTGCTGAAAAAGGAAATCTAAACTAATGGATCCTGAGTCCTTTCTGAGGAGAGCTCAGGTGCTGGTTCGGGTGCTTTCCTTTTCTTTGACCGGGGTTCTAGGGCCATTGTCGGGTTGTCATTCCTTTGCCAAGTGAAAGGAGCGAGCAAATTCCTTTGGTCATCTTGATTTTCTACAGCATGTTGCTCTAAAATCTCAATCAGAGCATCCTTTTCTCTTAATAGCTGCAGTATTTTCTTACATTCCACATTGAGAATATGGTACTTGTTCCTCCAAGACCTCTTCTCCTGCTGAACTTTGCTGGGAGCAACCTAAAGTTTTTCCGTCTCAGACATGAAATAAAGGGCAGAGTCCCTTAATGGAAGAACTTTCTGTCGAGGGTAAGGCATCCTCAGCTTAAGAGCTCTAGTTTGTACCCAGTGAAGATAAGGCTCCATCGAGACACAGTCCGGTTTTCCTAGAGACTCTCGTTCTTTCCTATGAACGTGTTTCCAAGCGTACACTATTTCCGTCTTTAGTGCCCTGTCATTTTCTCCTTCCTTGAAGAAAAGACCTTCCAGATGAGATTTACGTGGGACATGCCTCATTGGGTATCCAAATTGACGACGAACTAACATCGGATGATAGTTGATTCCCCCCTTAGTTCCTATAAGGGGTACATTTGGGAAATTTCCATAACGGTCAATGATTCTGATCCCGTCGTAGATTCGATTGTACCAATCGATGTCAGAGTTGGTAAGAGACATGATTCTCTGCGACCAACGTAAAGTATTTTTTTGATCCCAAAATGCAGCAGACTTGGGCAAATGGTAAGTGAACCATTTATAAAGCAAGGGTACACAACACATGATTATTCCTCCGCTGTATAAATTCCTTAAATGTACCAAATGATACGCATCTGCGAGTAAGGTTGGTACAGGGTTTCCGATCAGGAAAATCTTAATGGCGTTGATATCTACAAAGTTATCGATGTTGGGAAACAAAAATAACCCGTAGGTAAGCAAAACAAAGATGCTCTCGAAAGCGGCCACGTTCCCTATACTAGAAAAATACAGAGCTTTCTTTATCAAGAACTGGGCTGGCAAACCCTGGATACCACCCTTAATGATCATGTGAGTCCTGACTTCTGACTCGTCCAAATAGATTGCTCTTGCAATGGTTTGATCCTTTGGAATTTCTTCCAGTCCAGAAAAGGGGGCGTGGTCAGTAATGGGTAAATCAGTCAGGTGAGAGTACTCTTCTAGTGTTGGTGCTAGCTGATAATCCGGGAATGTGAAACAGTGATAGACCGGATCATAGAACTGGATTAGTGTGGACAGGATTCCTTCAATTACATGGACCCTTAATAGAGACAGCAGTCCTCCATACTTGGCTCTGAAAGCCTCGTGGTTGGTGATCATTCTCGCCAAACCTCTCAAATCCTATAACTTTGGAACCTTGAAGGTGTACTTATGAGTTTTCCTTCTACCGAAATCCATTAGCGCAATCTTCTTTCTCTGATATTTGCAATCATTATCTTAGTTTAATTTGAAAAAGAGAGACTAGAAGAGAAGATTTTTTTTGTTTTAATGTTTTTTAAATGAATGCATGAATGCAGCACACAAAAACATAGAAAAAACATGGGGTCAAAGGGTCGGTGTCATGAAGTCAAGGCTCTACCCCCCCCCCCCCCCCCACCCAAAGGTTTATACTGGTGATTTTTTGTACCTGTCCGCAAAATCATTGACCCCTCTTGGGATAACAATAGCAAGCGGATCGCCAGTGAGCTGATGTATCCTAGAGCGATCTCAGATGAGGGTAGTATCGCGTGACAACTATTTCCGATAGCTTCCGCACTACAAAATGGCTTAAGTCTACTAAAAACCTTAGCTTTTCAGATAACCCAGTCGACCACACTACTTTCAACAACCGAAGTCGTATAGGCAATGTATCTGCAAAGGGAGTCTCCACTGAGTTTGATTGTCGATCGGGGGCTCTTAACTGGGATTCACTCCCCGCAAGATTACTCGCATTGCCATCACCTATCTTAGGTGTATACTCAATCTTTCCACATGCGGCATCACACGCATTCCCATTAGCATAAAAATAAACACTGATATCGATTAGGAAAAGCAGTATATATATTTGTCTTAATCATCCTAGACCTCTAGTCTTATGATCCTATACAGACAATGACTCCCCAGCAGAGTCACCATTTTTGTGGCATTTTTTAAGGTTTTTGCCTAAGAGATGGGAAGAGAACAAGATCTCATGGTCCCCAGTGAAGTCGCCATCTTTTCTGTAGCGCAAATTTTTGCGTGGTTGCGAAGCACTATCGCTTTGGGGTATTACAGTTCGATTCATTTTTTATCCTGTTAAGCTGATTAAGGAAGGGAAATAGATGTCTCCAATTAACCCTGCTTGCATACTGAGTTTGAACAGCGGTCTGTTAGGTTACAAATGCTATGAAGATTGTGGGTCTCTCTTAGGTTATTTTGTTAAAAAAATAGAGTGCCTGGACTATTTGTGAGGTAAGATGTTAATGTGTTTAGATTTGATGCTTTTGGGTTGATTTGGTGGAGATACTGGATTTTGGGTTTTAGATTAGTATGCTCGCTAAGATTTTTCCAATCTTATGCCTCTGTATTCCCGTTTAACGAAACAGGGAAATCAGAGCGATCCTAGTTCCTCCTATTCTATGGGAGGAAAAAAAGGTTGTTTTGGTGTCTTGTTCAAAGCCCAAGATGTGAAGCTAAATGCGGTTTGTATCTTGTTCAAAGCCCAAGATGTGAAGCTGAAGGGTCTATTTGTATCTTGTTCGAAGCCCAAGATGTGAAGCTAAAGGGTTTTGACTTTAGAGAGAATATGTCATCTCTAAGGGGGGATATTTGGTCTGTTTGTCACAACTGTTGGGTGACCGATTATAAAAGGAAAATTACTTTAACTGGGATATGTGAATCTAGCAATGCCATAATTTCTTTTATAGGGGATTTTTAACTTGATGGAGAAGACTTTAACTCAGTTTAGAGCAATGCCATCTTTCCTTAGGAATTTCTCATGCTAAAAGAGGGACAGTGGTGTGGATGTAAATAATCCAGAGGCTTGCCGCTTACAGCAATTAGATGAAGGAAAAGGAGTTATTAATGTTTGTATACTGTGAGCAAGGCACAGATTTTGATGCTAAAAGGTTGATTGACTCAACCGGGGTTTTCTTATACAAAGCCTAAGAGGAGGCTATTGACTCAACACGAGGGTGTTTTTATCTGTCTCGTACGAAGCCCGAGAGAGAGGCTCAAAGGGGTTGACTCAACAAGAGAGTGCTAACAAGTGACTGACTCAACAAGAGAGTGCTTTTATATGTGTCTTGTATGAAGCCCAAGACGGAGGCTAAAAGGTTTTGACTCCACATGAGGGTCTTTTATACTCAATAAGAGAGTGATTTTGTATCTCGTACGAAGCCTGAGATGGAGGCAGAGAGGGAAGTGACTCAACAAGAGAGTCTTTTATACTCAATAAGAGAGTGATTTTGTTTCTCGTACGAAGCCCGATATGGAGGCTAAAAGGGAAGTGACTCAACAAGAGAGTCTTTTATACTCAATAAGAGAGTGATTTTTATCTCGTACGAAGCCCGAGATGGAGGCTAAACAGGTTTGACCCAACAAGAGAGTCTTTTATACTCAACAAGAGAGTGTGAAAAGGTTAGCCCTGCTGGGGAGAATCATTGTACAAAGCCCAAGAGGAGGCTATTGTGCTGGTGACTATTTCAGTTTAGTGACAGGTCCAGTATATTGGATAAAAGAGAAAATTAGTTCTTATAAAGGGAACGATTAAAGGTATTGTTGTGCTTTGGCACTGATCAAAGGATCAGGGTTACTTCCTTTTCTTTAAGGAAATGGAAAATCCAAAGGGTATTGAGACTATCCAAGTCTACTGGTGTTTTGAGAAATCGATTCTCAGGTAGTGAATGATCTTTGTATGATGCCCAAGAGAAGGCTGGTATGTTAAGGGATGAAGGTCAACCCATTAACAGGTCTGACACTTGACTCAGAAAGACAGCTCTAGCAAATTGATGACTAGGTTCTGTTCCTATACCTGTAGAGGTCTCTGGGTCCGTGTACTAAGCCCAAGAGAAGGCATGAGAGCTTTTAAGAAGCCGAAGGGTCCTTGTACAACGCCCAAGAGGAGGCGGGGATGCTTTTAAGAAGCCTGTGAGTCCCCAAACCCCGAGAAGTTCAAGACATGTCATTCACCGAGAAAAGATCAAGCCAGGAAAGTTCGAGAATTTGGAAGAAACTCAAGAGATACCATTCATGGAGAAAAAATCATCCCTGGGGAGTAGAGTCTCTTTGACAGTGTCTAAGGGTGACAGTCTGAGAAAAGGTTCATCGAGAATGCTGCCTTTCAAGTCTCCATATTGTTTAACCCCAAGAGGAGGGAAGACTATGTCTGGTAATCCTATGGGGATCTAGTTTTGTTTGTATTTAAGAGTGACCAACAGGGCTTTACCTAGTGCTAGACGTAGTTGCCGGGGAAAACTCTAAATAACTATACTAGTATTACACAGTTGATATTTGACAAGTATATAAAAGTTTGTGAAAGAATACTTACAGTGAGCAGCCCCACAATACAGTTATATATATATATGAAAGTGGGTAAACACTTACTCGGTTGTAGAGCTTCCATGTTGTTTGGTTAGTTGTTCAACAAAGAAAGCTTTGATAACAATATTATATTCAAAATCAAAGGAGAAAGTGCTTTGAAAAGGTTGTTGGGGCTTACAGCTCAAGGAGTGGCCCAAGGTTTTATCAGTGATTGCACTGTTTTTTGAAATTGTACAGGGACTTATACAAGTGACTGAGGCCCAAAAAGGTTTTCTGTACAAAGGGATGGGTCTTACACTCTCTCAAGAGCCCCAAAAGTGTTTAAAGGAAAAAGAATGGGGCTTATAACACGAGGGTAGGCCTAGATGATTTGTTTTTTTGAACTGGCGATCGCGCCGAGATTTCTTTAACGTACTGGGTCTTATACAATGCATTGAGGCCCAAAAAGTTTTGGTTAAAAAAGGGGTTGGGTCTTACACTCTATTAGAGGCCCAATGATTTATTTTTGTACAAGTGGTGGGGCTTACAGCTCAAGGAGAGACCCAGATGATTTTGCTAAAAAAGGCGACGATCGCGCCGTTGTTTTTGAAAATACAGTGGGACTTATACAATGACTGAGGCCCAAAAAGTGGTGTATTTACAATGGGGATGGGTCTTACACTCTAATAGAGGCCCATGAGTGTTTGAAAATGATTTGCGAGGGTGAAAATCGAAGAAACCCTAATTGTGTTTTCCTTTAAAAGTAAATATATAAAGAAAATCAAATAAAATGATAAAAACACCAAATAAGTTTGAATAAACCACTTGTGATTTTTGTTTAAGGTTTGAAAAAATGAGGTTTTAATCACAAGATGAATTAAACTCATTTGGTTTTGATTTTCAAAGTAAATATTCACTTTTAAATGTTTAAAAACAATTAAAAAGGAATTTATTCACAAAAATACTAATTATATTAAATAACTAATATAAATTTGATTTTTTTGTGGAATAAAATATTTCAACATTTTTATGATTTTTTGCAAAAAGAACCAATAAAAAATAATTAAAATTGAGGGAGTTATTAATTTTTCAAATCATTAAAAATAATAAGAAAAACAATAAAAAATTGGAAAAAAATAGCAAAAAGAGGATCTGGGGCGAGGGGGATTCGAACCCCAGACCTCTTGTGTATAGGGCGCGCGCCTTACCACTGGGGTGGTGATACATCCGTTGATTAAAACACAACCACAAATATACAAGGCTTGCCTTGTTTTTGGCCTGGCCCAAGGCAAGGCAAGGCAAGATTTTGGTTAGAAACGTGAAGGCCATAACTTTCTCATTTCTCCATGGATTGGGACAAAATTTAGGTCTATCCTGCCTAGAATTTCACAAGGAATCCAATGGTGGTGGTGTTTTTCTCAGATCATGCTCCTATTAAAAACCCGTTAGTGGTTTTGAAATAGGCCATGATTTGCATTTTTTGTGCCATCTCTTGATACAAGCATGAATTACATGATAAATTGATGCAAACACAACACATATAACATGTATAAGAGATGCATGAGCAGTGGACATCAAAAGAAAGCATGATTCAAAGAATCCAAGTTGTGATGCTTACCTCTTTTTGGAGCTTTTGTGCAATCTGCCAAGGGCTTTGTTCCAGAAATGATTTGATGCTTTGAACAACCTCAAATGATCCCTTATAAGCTTTTAGGATGGTTGGAATCAGCTGGAAACCTCAGGAACAAGTTTGAGCTCTTTCTTGCAAAAGGGGCAAAAGTGGCCAAAATAGCAACTCTCTCAAATGGTGTCCCAGATGGGGGGAACCATTTGGGACAGTTCAAGGATGATATTTGGAGTGTGTTTGAGGTTTTATCTGGTTTGGAAAGTGACTAAATCAAGACTCGGCTTGAAAAATGCACAAAAGTCTTATTTTGAGGTTTTGAGAGGTGACTTTGTGATTTTGGTGTTACAGGTCACTTGTGAGAGTTTGGACAGCTTAGATATGACATATTGGATGTGTTTGGATCATGAGTTGTGGTGGAATTTCTCTCTAACTCAAAAACTCAGAGGTACCTTGCTAAAGAAGGTATTTTTGCATAGAGAAAGAGATTTTGAGGAAAACAAGTGTTGTAGTGCTTTGGTGTACTCAAACTGAACACAATTGAGCTCTATTTATAGTAGAGCAAGTTTGTTTTGGCTGCAATAGTGAATGGCAACTGCAGCAGAGGTTTAACCAATGTTGATCAATGAGAATCCAAGTCTCCTCTAGCTATTGACTAGAGGTTAGGGCACATGCTGCTGGTTCCCTTGGTCTTGGATAAGTCTTGACTGAATTCAGTTGGAAATGGCTCAGTCCATGCCACCTTGGTGCATCCATTAAATCCTCCAAACCAAAATTGGAGTCTTGTCCCTCTTTTAGGCATTTCTAGGTTTGGCATGCTACTTTTGGTTCCAAAGACTTGAGAGGCTAATGGATCAGGGTTTGTCCCTCCTTGGTCCCCCTTGAGGTGTTCAGATAGATAAATTTACTTGCCCTTTGCAAAATTTGAGTAAATCGAGCAAAACTCCCAAATCTTCCTTGCTATGACAGTTTGCAGCAAGGCATATTGGCATGGTCATATCTCATGGCCCAAGTGGAATTTGATGGAGTTCTTGGCCATTTTGGAAAGCCCTTATATGATACAACAATTGTTTGATCATAATTGGTTTTGATACTTTTTGGATCCAAGTGAAAAATGCCCCTACATTTTGAAAAAAGTAAGACAGATTCTGACTTAGTGAAAATTTCACTAAGTGTTGGAAAAAAGAGACATTTTCACTTTTTGTGATTTTGATCATTCCATAACTTAAAATCCATGAGGAATTGGAATGAGTTGTGTTTGAAGTTTTTGTAGAGGGCCATGAGAGCTACAAATCCAGTTTTGAATAGGGAAAAATGGCCTTGTGGTTTAGGAGCTATGAGCCTCCAAAGTTGGTACCCTAGCCACTTTGTTCATTAACTTAGAAAAATTTCTAAGTTTTTATGGTTACCCCTTTTACAACTTATCCCACTTTTCTTGATTTTTCTTGATGAATGATGATTCCAATCACACATTAACATCATTTTAGGGTTAAGGAACCATAATTGACCAAAAAATCAAAAAGTCAAACTTTGACTTTTGGGCACAGTTGACTTTTTATCAGATGAATTCTAAACTGTGCGATCCTCTATGAAATCAAGTCCTTGACCTAAATCAAACTTGATGGATTGATTTCATAGGTGTTATAAGGTGTATTGAATCATGTCCTAGGGTTTGGGAGTATGTCCTGGTCAAAAGTCAAAGGTACAGTTGACTTTTTCCGCGAAACCCTAATTGTGGTTCTGATGAACCTGAAACTTGGGAACCAAGCTTCTTGGATCAATCCATTGTTACAAATGGATCAATGTGGTTTATTAGAGACCCTCAAATCCTCTCTTGAGGTCTTGGCTCATGATTTGACCCAAATGTCAACTTGGGGGTGAATTAGGTCAAGAAACCATAATTCCTGATTTTTGATGAATGCATCCCCTGAGGTCAAAATTGACTTGATGATTGGGTCCTTGAGGTTCCATGGATCATATTAGGTTATGATTTGAAGCATTGGCTCATGCCCAGAGAAAAATTTCCATCTGGAGGCCCTGGTCGACCAAACCCTAATTTAGTGACACTGGCGATCTTAAGGCTTAATCCACCTGGAATGCTGCAACTTTGTGCTTGATTCTTGAGGTGGGAGTCCTCTTGATCCTTTGTGTATGTTTGAGAGGTTAGACAAGTTGAAGATCATGTCATTCCTTGATTGATCCTTTGTCTAAGGCTCAAAGAGGGCTTGAAACCCTAATTATTATTTGTAGTGAGTGTTCACCCATCTTTGGGGAGACTGATGGTTTATCCATATTGTGATGATGACTTGCACAATGATGGGAAATCTTAGTGGTCAAAATTTGGGGTATGACACTTAGGAGTGTTGACACTAAACTCCCTTGCCACAACCTTAAAACTTGTCTTCTTCAAATTAGCCCTTCTATCTTGCAGATATCTTTTGTTCCATCCCTTAATAATGACAACCTTCTTAGGTTTATTATGCCTCAAAGAATATAGGAAAGATACAGTAGCTGTTGCATTCCTTCCATACCTGTAACTGATATAAATCATTCATAGGGCAAGTACCTAGCCCAGTGCTTATGTTCTCAAATTGATTTACATATAAGGCTTTAGTACACATATCAGTCAGCTGATCCTTAGAGTCCACACGCTCCAAAATAACCATCTTTCCTTCATCAAGATTCCTGACTAGTTGATTATACCTGTCAGGGTTCTTGTTCTAGCCATGTTGAATAACATATATGATAACATTAAGGTCTTCGCAATCTAATGTCATAAAATTATGCTTGACAATATATTCCGTTAACATCTGTTTCATTCACACTAGTTGAGAACAACCCTTTCTTTTCTTACCATATTCAGTTTCAACAGTGTTCCCAGAAGCACATTAATTAGCATTGTAGAATTCTTTCATCAAGACATCAGTGTTGTGAGGGTAGAACACACCATAGACACTTGTTCTAATGATGTAATTCAAGATCTTCTTTTCTTGAATGATAGGACTCATCCTTGGGTCCAGCTTAGAGACAAGAAAAAATTTGGATATTGTCTTTGTACATTCAGTGGTTTTGTCTTCAGAAGGGTGTCTTGCAATGAGTTCCTTGGATAACTCTGCCTGAACTCTAACAGAGAGACCTGAAGAGACTTGAGGGTCATCTGACACAATGCTAGAAAAAATGCATCTTTCTTCTTCTCTAGCCTGCACAAAGGATGTTCCAACATTGTTCTCAACATTTATCCTTTGCTCAGTAATTGAATCATCTATTACCACACTGATAGATTCCACAATTATTTTAATTATGGAGTTAAAAAATCTATAAGCTCTGCTGCTTGAAGAGTAACAAAAAAATATCCCTTCATCACTTATAGGAGTTATTTTACCATTTTGATCTTTGTCAGTCAACACAAAGCATTTACTTCCAAACGTATGTAAGTGTTTGAATGTAGGTTTCCTTCCTTTCCATAGCTCATAGATAATGGTTGAAGTACCTCCTCTCAATGTGACACTGCTATGTATGTAGCACGCAGTGTTCATAGCTTCAGCACAAAATTCCAATGGAAATTGCTTAGCATGAAGCATAACTCTAGCTAATTCTTGTATAACTCTGGTCTTCTGTTCAACAATTCCATCTAGCTAAGAAGTAATGGAAGAAGAAAATTCATGACTGATATTTTCAAACTCCTTGTCATGGTCACTTCTAACCTTTACAATTGCATTGTTATTCTCATTTTGAATACTTTTACACAAATCTTTGAAGACTTCAAACAAGTGTGATCTTTCTCTAATAAACTTCATCCACGTAAACCCAGAAAAATCATCTATAATCACATAGACATACCTCTTTCCACCCAAGCATTCTATCTTCATTGGTCTCATCAAATCCATATGGAGAAGTTCCAGCACTCTAGAGGTAGTTTGATGTTGCAACAGTGTGTGAGACATCATGACTTGCTTTCTAATCTCACACTCACCACAGACTTTCCCTTCTTTAATCTTAAGTTCTGGAATTCCTCTAATGGCTCCTTTAGACATTATCTCCTTCATTATTTTGGGATGGAGATGTCCAATATTCTGGTGCCATAACTTCACTTTATTCTCATTGGTTATAGAACATGTGGAAGAATAAGCAGTTATTTAAGGTTCCCATAGATAGCAGTTGTCTTTAGACCTTATGCCCCTCATTAAAATATCATATTTCTCATCTTTAACTAAGCATTATAACTTTGAAAAATTGACCAACAAACCTTGATCACATAGCTGACTAATGCTAATAAGATTAGCAGTTAATCCTTTCACAAGAAGAACATCTTCTAAATTAGGAGAACCAGCACACACCAAACTTCACACTCCTTTAACTTCTCCTTTAAATCCATCACCAAATCTGACATAAACTGAGGGCTGAGACCTAATATCCACCAACAACTTCTCAATCCATGTCATGTGTCTAGAGCATCCACTGTCAAAGTACCAGTTTTCTCTAGTTGAAGCCTTCAAGGAGGTGTGAGCTATAAGATTCACATCCCTGTTGATAGACCTTGTCTTTTTACTCACTTGATTAGCTTAGAACAAGCTGAAGATTATTGCACTCCATATAACTTATAACATAAAGGCTTTATATGACCATACTTACCATAGTAATGACACCTCCAAGTTGATGACTGAGATTTTGTTGAAGATACATCATGTCTTCTAGGATGTTGTAACATGTGGCTGGACATGGTGATCATTTTCTTCTTTTCAGAAGGAAAGAACTTTTCTACATACTTATTGTTTTATTGATCATCAAATGGATAAACATCTCTTGTATCTCTATAATCATTCATCACATCATATCCATTTTTCATCCTTCTTAATGAGTCTGTCATGTTATTAAGCTTAGATTTCAGGAAGGTTACCTCATCTTGCAGATGGTAAATAGTACGTAGAAGTTCCTTCTTCTCATTCTCCGGTGCATCTATGATTTTCCTCTGTCTTAAGATATTCTTCCCACTTGTCATAGGTTTCCTTGTAAGACATGTCCAGACCTTCATAGAGGAAATTTTCTGCATAAGATTCTTCTTCATCAGCCCATCTACCAGAGAGAGCAGTCACAAGATTGACAGTCTCTGAGTAAGATTCATCTTCTAACTCATCATCATCAGACCATGATACCCCTTTTTCTGTTTCTTGAGAAAGGTGGAACATTCTAACTTGATGTGACCAAAACCCTCACATTCATAGCATTGTATTCCTTTGCCTTGATTTGAATTCTCTTCAGTCCTGACATTCTTTTGAGAGTCATTGTTATTTCTGATGTCAGATGAGATGTTCTTGACACCTGATCTTCCTTTTTTGTCCATCCTTTTTCAGAACCTTTTTGAACTGCCTCCCAAGAAGCACAATAACATTAGATATAACTTCATCTGTATCTAGGTCACATTTATCTTATGAGTCTTCAACATT
Organism: Lathyrus tuberosus; assembly: GCA_022829125.1. Classification (NCBI taxonomy): domain Eukaryota; kingdom Viridiplantae; phylum Streptophyta; class Magnoliopsida; order Fabales; family Fabaceae; genus Lathyrus; species Lathyrus tuberosus. The sequence goes on from JALAZF010000253.1 coordinate 2,760,908, forward strand.
AGACACAAGGGCTATTCTTTTCTTCTTTTCAGACTTTTCACTGATCCCTAATTCAAAGGTTTGAAGAGATCCCATAAGTTCATCAACTTTCATGTTGTTTATGTCTTGGGCTTCTTCAATGGTAGTTACCTTCATGTCTAATGTCTTTGGAAGAGATCTGAGAATTTTTCTGACCAACTTAGCTTCTAACATCTTCTCCCCCAGGGCACTTGAGGCATTGGCTATCTCAATAATATTCATGTGAAAATCATGAATGCTCTCATCCTCCTTCATTTTCAAGTTCTCAAACTGGGTGGTAAGAAGTTGAAGTCTTGACATCTTCACCTTAGAGGTTCCTTCATGAGCAATCTTCAAAATATCCCAAGCATCTTTAGCAAGAATACAATTATTTATCAGTCTGAAGATGTTCTTGTCCACTTCATTGAACAGGGCATTCAATGCTTTGGAGTTTCCCTGAGCTAGCTTATTATCTTTATCATCCCAGTCTTCCTCATCCTTCAGCATATCAGTAATCTTACCATCCTTATCTCTAGCCATTGGTAGATCTCGTCCCTTGACCACAGACTTCCAAACCTTGTTGTCCATAAACTTCAGAAAGGCCACCATACGTGATTTCCAATAATCATAATTAGTTCCATCAAGAATGGATGGTCTGTTCATAAATCCTCCTTCCTTGTCCATTGTACCAGAAAGTATCTTCCCTAGATCTCACCCAGATATAGAGCAGGATGCCTGCTCTGATACTAATTGAAATTCTGGTATGCAGATATTAGATGTCCTAAAAGATGTCGAGACACTGATATCTGTTTAAAACACAAGGATAAAATAAAACACAGTTAAAGGTACAAAAAATAACATAACACAAAGAGTTGTTAACTCCGTTCGATGTACAACAACACCTACGTCTGGGGGCTACCAAACCAGGAAGGAAATCCACTATTAGTAGTATCAATTCAAAGCTAAACAATCCCAATTTATATCTTCTCACTTAATCTCTACCCAGTGCAATTTCTACCTAATACACTCCTAGATACAAGAATCCCCTCTTACTTCCTACCAGTCACAAACATCAGTGATAGACTTAACAATACATCAAAAGAAGACACACTTCAAAGACAATACTTGATCTTGCTTAAAAGCTTCAATCCAGGACAATGCACTCTTGCTTAAAAGCTTAGAGTGAACACTTACAACTCAATAACATCAGTCCAGTTCAAGAATCTAGGTGATGAATGAATGGCTCACAAACATTCTACCTCAATGTATCAGAAGATACATGAATGACACACAATACAACAACACACTAAAAGAAAACTCAAACCTTAAACCCTTATCTGCATACACGGTTTCTTCAACAATAATTCTTCTTCTATTTTAGGTTCAGTAAGTCTCTTTATATAGACTTGTGCAGTATGGGCTTGGGCTCTTCAATCAATCCCATTCTGTCAGTTTTAATTCACCTGCAAAATCTTCTCCACAATGACAGGAACAAATCTTCAAAGTTTCCTAAAAAGTCTCATCATCCAAATTTAGCAATTTGTGTACTACTGGAGATACAGAAACTTGTTCCTGATAAAATCTTCTTGACCTACGAAAATTACTAAGATATATCCAAAAGAAATATCACAGAATTAAAACAAATTTGTCAAGATTTAAAACAGCCAGAACATATGTTTTGGTATAACATGTTACAACATATATTAGGACATCTGCTCTCAAGGTAGACTGATCACATGTTACAACATCACACACAACATCCTGCTGTGAACCATGTTTTAGCAAAATTGTTGCCAATCCTTATACCATGGAACATTCATCAAGAACCAAAGGGTCGTGAAAATTCCTGACAGAATCCAATTTTGTGACAACCAAATGAAAAGGTAAGTGACTGCCACCTCAAATGAATGACTATCATTGGTTCTCAAGCCATCATGTTCACACCTTCAAAAGATTTTGGAGTTTGAATGTGTTTGTCAAATTAACTAAATGTAGGACTAGAGACCATCAAGGAGATTGGGGTGGGTTAAAATCAAAACTTTGAGCCTATATCATTTTGTTTATAAAACGTGAACCAGACCACGTTACAACCCTCAAAAGACCTAATTAAAGCAAGGTATCTTTCGAAAGCATGCTCAGCAAGGTTGCATTAGCATGACTCTTAAACATTTGCTAATTATATGTATTGGCATCATATCCCATTGTCTTTCACACTTTGAATAAATTTGTGATCCATTCACTATGCGCCACAATATCATCTCAAAAGTGATTTCAAAACCTGCAGGAGTGCTACATTAGAATTATTGTTTTAAAAGGAATAATTTTATTTGCAAATCGACATTTAGAATCAAGGAAATCCTTCCAAATAGCGGTCATCCTGGTGAAATTTGTTTTAAGATCTGGTGAATCTGGGGCAATCACTTTGAGACACGACAAGTCTCTCTAAGGCTCATACTTGGGCAAGCCACTTCCAGAGTACAGTGAAGCCTACCACTTCAAAAGTTGATCAATCAGGGAGATACTATTGCAGGATTTAGAATACTGGGGCCATCCATTTTAAAGTCATATTTTGGAAAACATCTATCAATTTCCTTTCAACTGAAGTTTTTTTCAAAGACCCAACTGATTAAGGCACGATAAGTTCTGGAGTTGATGTCTCTCCACCTTTATAGGTGCTTAAGTGCAAAGCCTAATGCATTTGATTCACAAAGTATGAAGCATCTCAATGATCACCATGATCTGAGCAAGTCATAAGTAGTTGCTCTTATAGAGACAAGAATCATCATGAAGTCCGCCTGGAGGGAGAGCAGAAATTGGAGTTTTGCAAACCATCTTCATGGTGTCAAAACTATTCAAGACAGGGCGTCGGGGAATCAAATATTGATACCCACAAAATGCATAAACCAATATTTTCATGCATTCATTTTCTTCTTGCATATCATACGTGCACAAACCTCAACCCAGATTTAGCAACCTCTCAAGGAATTTCAATGTAAACCTCAGAAGAATCAAGATTCAAGAGTTGTTCTCAAGAGTAGAACAATTATTTTCTTTAGTGAAAAATGCTTTCAGAAATGATGTTGATTCTCAAGACGAGTTTCTTCCCCAACAAGGTGATTGATATTCCCCAACTAAACTCTGGTGTCAGAAGAATTTCTGCTTGGTTTCCCCAGTATACGTATCCCCACAAAGTTTCCTTTAGAATTTTCTCCATCAAAACTTCATGAGCTCACCAGACGAGTTTCATATCAACAAGATTCCTTAGAAAGGTATCCCCAACATTATTATCCTCAACAATTCTCTTTGAAGTATTTTATCTAAAATTGACATCTCTTCACAAGGATAGCTCAAGTTATCAATCTCCCTAGTGAGTCTAATGGACAAGAGTTCCCTAACAGACAAGCTTTATTGAATGATTATCAGTATATATCCAACGAGTCTCCTGTGTGTTTTTCCCTAGAGAGTCTCTTGTATTCCTCCGCATATTACTTCAGTCAATCCCTGGCAGAGTCAGTGTTCCTTACTGATCTACTCTCTGAAGTAGCTTTGAATTAAAACATTCAATTAGATGGCTGAAAGTAAATGCTAAAAATTTTGGTTAGTATTAACCTTTCATCCCCTAGTAAGTCTCCGGGATCTTTTCATTCCCAAGGGGAGTCTACTGTCAGCCAAGGGAAATTAAGTACGTGGTTATTCCCCATAAAGTCTTCAAGAGATTTTACTTCATCTAAGAGTAGCTGACCCCAATAGCTTCAGTAGCTGGATGAAATAGTTTCACCCAAGAGCAGCTGAATATGACATCTTTAGCCAAGAGCAGCTGAATATGATCATTTCTTCCCTAGAGGAGTCTACTGTTAGCCAAGAGCAGTTAAGTACGTGGTTATTCCCTAGAAAGTCTTCAACAACTTTTTCTTCAGCCGAGAGTAGATGACCCCAATTGCTTCAGTAGCTAGATGCAATAGTTTCAGCCAAAAGCAGCTGAATATGACATCTTTAGCCAATAGCAGCTGAATATGATCATTTTTTCCCCAGGAGAGTTTACCCTCAATGAAGAACTTTTGAAGAACAGTTAAAGAGGTTACTTTGTAACAAATTCACCCCCCAAAAAATTGCATAGCATCTAATAATTAAGAGATCAAGAGTGTTTCTTATTTCATTCATATCATTATCATCTATTGATTAAGAAATCAAGAGTATTTCTTAATTCATTTATATTCATCTTTAAGAAGTCAAGAGAGCTTCTTAACCTTCATATTATTAAGAAATAAAGAGTATTTCTTAATCCATTTGCATTCATCTTTAAGAAGTCAAGAGAGCTTCTTAACCTTCATATTATTAAGAAATCAAGAGTATTTCTTAATTCATTTGCATTCATTTTAAGAATTCAACAGAACTTCTTAACATTCATGATTAAGAAATCAAGAGAATTTCATAATTCATTTGCATTCATTTTTAAGAATTCAAGAGTACTTCCTAACATTCATATCATTAAGAAATCAAGAGTATTTCTTATTTCATTTGCATAGCATTTAAGAAATCAAGAGCATTTCTTAATTCATTTGTAGTCATCTTTAAGAAGTCAAGAGAACTTCTTAACCTATATATCATTAAGAAATCAAGAGTATTTCTTAATTCATTTGCACTCATCTTTAAGAAGTTAAGAGAACTTCTTAACCTGCATATAATTAAGAAATCAATAGTATTTCCTAATTCATTTGCACTCATCTTTAAGAAGTCAAAAGTATTTCCTAACCTTCATGATTAAGAAATCAAGAGTATTTCTTAATTCATTTGCATTCATTTTTAAGAAGTCAAGAGTACTTCTTAATCCATTTCATTTTTTAAGGAATCAAGAGAATTTCTTAATTCATTTGCATTCATTTTTAAGAAGTCAAGAGTACTTCTTAACCTGCATAGCATTTAAAAAATCAAGAGTATTTCTTAATTCATTTACATTCATGTTTAAGAAGTCAAGAGTACTTCTTAACTTGCATATCATTTAAGAAATCAAGAGTATTTCTTAATTCAGTTGCATTCATTTTAAGAAGTCAAGAGTACTTCTTAACATACATATCATTGTCATCTGATGATAAAGAAATCAAGAGTATTTATTAATTGGCATTCATTTTTAAGGAGTCAAGAGAATTCTTAACCTTCCTTGCATTCATTCAAATCACCCCGATGACTAGGAAATCAGAAGAATTTTTTAAACTATGGTCATCCATTGGCATTACCATCTGATGATTAAGAAGTCAGGGATATTTCTTAATCTCAATGCACATCATTCATAACCTTAAACATACCATTTTATTGCACAAGAGGGCAAATTTTGGATCTGTTTAATATATAAACTATCTTTCACCATGGTGATTTGAAAAAAAGAGTTCTTCATATCCTCCAGTTAAAGATGTTTAAATAGGGGCAATTGTCATACCCTAAATTTTACCCTAAGTTTTTCACCAACATCAGCATAGCCTATTCACTTTAATTTGATCGTGCATCACACAAGTCAAAAGTATTCGTGAGGGTATAGATGAAAACTCGGGAGTTCTGGAATTTTATCTGGTATTTATGACATTGATTCAGTCATCTGTTGATTAAGAGGTCAAAAGACTTGATTTCTCAATCTCAGTGCATCGTTCATTCTATTTGCATCATGTTTCAGAGGTTCAGAGGGTGACAGTCATGAATATTGTCATCATTCGAATCTTTGTAGGGTTTTATTTGTAATTGAGAATCAGAAGTAAATGGTCTAAAAGTGATTCATTTGCATCTGATTGTCTATTCACAATTCCTCAGTTAGTAATTCAATTCATTTACCAAACATCTACATGTTTTACTCATCACATCATGCATTTTGTTGGGCATAATATTTAAAATGTCGCTCAGAATAAATTTTTGGATCTACAAACATACCGGTTGAATCAATTATCAAATATACGCAGAAAACATGGGAGAAAATTTTCAAAATCGAGCTTGCAGATGTTAGTATTCTTAATCTACAGTTCACGTAGTTTAACATGACGTGCTCGTTTTATTTTTTCGACTACTTTTTCGATCGCATTTTCATCAGCCTGAGCTTTTTAACCGATCATTTTTTATTTCAAAATTTGATCGAAACCTGTATGTTTCCAAGAATTTTATTTCACGCTGATCATTTTAGTGTATTCAGTTTCTTTTTTTAGACATTTTGGTGCCCAATTTTTATTCATTTTTGTTCATTTATTTTGTTTTTTAGTCAAAATATTTAGTAAAGTTAATTAGAATTAAGTAGATATTTAATTTAAATTTATTTTGTTTATTTCGTTTTTAATTTAACTATCTAAAGTCTATTTTCAAAATTTTTTGAAAAATAATAATAGTAAGAGAATGGAAAAAATGAGAGGAATTGCTGATATATCTCCAGCTCTCCATTGGTTGTGGGCCATATATCTTATCTCTCTCACTTACGAGAATGTTGGGGTGAAGGGGACATGAAGATTTTTTTTTCTTTCTTCCTCAAAGACTCACATTCCTTTCTCTTAAATAGAGCATAAACCCAGCTCATATTTCTTATCTTTCCAACTCTCTTACTGCATCACTTTCCTTTCTTCTCCACTTAACTTTTCATCACCACAAAAACAACAACGTAGCAGCATCTTCTCTACAACTACAACAGATCATCATCTATCTTCCAAAACACTTCAACAACAATATAAAACCATATAAATCATCTTTATCTCTCCTCATCACTTTATCCAACACCTAAAACTACACAAACATAACTAAACACAAATTTCCTCTCATTTTCATCTTATAACACCAACTTCATCAATACTACATCAACACCATTTTTTATAGTTCTACCACCAACTTCATCAATACAAAAACTATTTTCATCATTATCTCCATTAGCCTACAACATAAATTCATCATCATCTTCAACCTTAACAAAACAAAACCACTTACTCTTCTTCACCACCATCATTATCTTTAATACCATAAAACAACCTCAATAACATCATATCTTTCATATAACATAAACAACCAACCTCTCTCCATTAAAACCACCACCAAGAACTCACGAATCACCCTTCCACAGATCAATCCAATACCACTGCATAATGGAACCATACAACCAATATTAGGGGTGGCAAACGGGCATGCCTGCCCCATTTAGGCCCGGCCCGTAAAAGTCCGCAAAAAAACGGGGCGGAGAGGGACAGTCATAGTTGAGGATGCGGGCCTAAAACCTAGGCCTGCCCGGCAAAAAAGTGAGGGCGGGGAGGGGAAAGCCCGCGGGCACTACTTTTTTTAAGCCTAAAAATACAAAATTTTATGTAAATACCCGTGCCTGCAAAAGCCCACGAAGAAAATGGGGCGTGGATGGGCGGATACATTAGAGGGTAAGGGCCTAAAGCCTTGGCCCTCCCCCACTAAAATGCGGGCAAAACAGGCATGCCCAACGGGCCGAGTCCATTTTGCCATCTCTAACCAATATACAATATACAACATAATATAAATACACAAAAGTAAAAGATAAAGAAAAGCCAAACAAGTAAACAAACATAAGCACACACCACACCAAACTAGGCTTTACTCACTTAAGAAAGATGTCCCCAATATAGTCACCATCTATCGCACCTCGAAAAAAGAATATGACGTTCGTGAAGCGCAATTGCACGATCGCGAGATGGACTAACAAAGTCGCCATTAAACTTCATTTATTCCCAAAGAAGAAAAGGGAAAATATCGATAAAACCTCTAAAAGAATGACTAAGATATGGTCGTTGCAACCAAATCATGTTTCAGGAGTCGATTGTGCAAAGGGAAGGTATTAGCACCCCCACGTCTTTTGTACATAACGGGAACTGTTTAGTTAGTTATGCGCGTTAGTGTTAGCTTGAAAATGTTGACTTCTTGAGTTATTAAAAGGAAAAAGAAAGGGACTAAAAGGTGAGTTTTTTTATTATGGTGCCTAGAGAGACTTTAAATCTTGCTCCTACGCATCTCTGGGTGCGATGGAGAACTCAAGGCTACGTAGTTCTAGGTAGAAAATGTTTTTTTGTTGGTCGATTTTAGCGAAAGATATTTTGTCGTAATCGACGGAAAAACATTGCTTACCTAAAATAGGTGAGGAGCAGACATTTGCATCACATTGAATGGATTTCTACATATCAACATTCACAGGAAAAAGTCACTTATCTCAACTTACACGATTGCGGATGAAACATTGCTTTGCATCGTCTTAAGATGAAATATCTTTCGTTTTTGTGAAAAGGGTTAGAAGGTCACACAACGGCGAGAAAAAAAAGGTTGATTAGTTGAATTTTTTTTTGGGTTGGAAGTAGAGCATTTATGACTTGCAAGCTTTTACAACTTGCGTCTAATACTTGAAACTATGACTGGATTTTACACACAGGTAGTTTTTTCCTTCCATTTTGTTATGAAAAAGAGTAGAAGTTGTTTAAGTTAGTCATTTTTTTATTTGATTGAGAAAGGAGCCTGATTTTGGATCAAGTGTTTTATTCATGATTACAGGAAATGGTTTGAAATGGTTTGAGGGCTTGAAAATGATTTGATGGTGAAGTGAAATTGAGTGGAAATGGTTGATTATTTGACTTGAAAAAAATGACTCGACGTTGAATCGAGCGCTTATATTTTTTTGTTCTTTTTGAAAATGATTGATATTACGTTAATCTTGAATTAATAATTAACTAACGCAATAAGAACAAAATAAAGAAAAGTGGTAAAATTATTTTTATGTCATGAGAATGGAGGCACATTTGTCGAATGGAGATATAATAAAGCGATTAAAATACAAACTCATTAAACAAGTAAACAAGTGAAATATCATTTAATTAATTAATTAAGCTAATAAAAATTAATTATCAAAGCTAATCAGTCTTAAGTAAGATAATCAACTAGGAGCTCATTGTAAGAAGGCCTAAGAGAAAGCCAATGGACCGGAAATAAAAGTGGATTCATGTAAGAATCACTCCATAAGAAGCCAAGCAAAAATGATATTACAAAGCCGAATTTGCAACACAATGAGAAATCCAGCAACTCAATAAACTATATACAGTATTTACAACAAAAAAATAAACTGAAACTTAAAGTATTGAATTTAGCTCTTAACTAACTTAAAGCGGATTCATGTAGGAATCACTTTATAAGAAACCGAGCAACCAGATCTATGCGTCCAAATGATTTTCGAAAGTTAAATTGAATCTAAACTCTGAAATCGCAACACTATGAAATAAACAAAACAGCAACACCAACAAAATTATTTACAATATTACATGTTTATATACAACATTTTTCATTTGTAATATTTTGCATAGCTTTAAGTTAAAAATTTTAATTAAAGAATAAATATACTATAGTAAAGAAAAATCTCTTAAAACCCAAACTAAAAAAAACACATAAAAAATTTACAATTAATATAATAAAGAAAATGAAAATGAAAGAAGTAAAGAAACTTAACCTACATAAATTAGAGAGTAATGGAGGAAATAACATGTGGGTTGAAACTAGTTAAATGAAGATGAATAAAAAACTTTACAACAAAGAAGGAAATTGGTTTGTGGTGTGTATTGTCTTCACGTTACAATAATGAGGAAGGAGTAATGAAATTGGATCTACAATATCATGAAGAAAACAAAATTTGTTTTCTTTTTCTTTTTTCAAGCCAAACACTCTTTCTATTGTATCTTCGGAAATGAAAACAAGATAGAGTCAGGGTGATGCACCACATTTTAGTTTCTCAAGCTGTCTCCCTTTTTTTTTCTTCAACAACTTGGTATATATACATGAGTGTTAATTAGGTTTTTTTTTTAATTTAAAAGGATAAAAAGGACCCTCTTTTATAATTTTAGTAATTAAAAATAGTTTAGAAACAAAACCTCAAATATAATTCAAACTAATTTAAATAGCCAAAATAGAATTGAAATAAAAAATATAGAGAATTCTATTTAATTATTACGAACATTTTGACAAAGAAATGAAAACAAAATGACTCAAGGTGAATAAAAATCGGGTGCAAAAATGATCGAAAAATAAAAATGAATGCACCAAAATGATCAGCTCGAAATAAACTTTTGGAAAACATACAGGTTTAAATTAAATTTTGAAGTAAAAAACGATCGGTTAAAAGGCTCAAGCTGGTCAAAATGAGATCGAAAAAGGAGCCAAAAAAATAAAATGAGCACACCAGGTTAAACAACGCGAACAATAAATTTATAAAATTGGCGTCTGCAAATTCGATTTCAAAATTTTTCGCCCGCTAATTGCACATACATTTGAAAATTGATTTAACTGATCCGTTTGTAGATCCGAAATTTTATTCGTGGCAACATTTTAGGCATTATGCAAAATGAAATGAATGCAAATGATGCGAATGTCATGATAAATGAATCGATTTGATAATTCAGAGTCAAAATTGGAGTGTGACACTCCCTTTTGAATCATCTACCCCTAAATGTGAGAATTCATATGGCTCATCTTATGACCTTTTATAAAATACGAACTTATAACCTTATAACTAGGCATGACAATAGGGCGGGGAGGGGTGGGTTTAGCTAGCTCCGCACCCGCACCCGCCTCCCTGTTACAGACCCGCCCCCGCCCCCAAACCCAGTCGGGGGTGAAAATTTACCACCCAGACCCGCCCCCCGATGGAAACGGGTATGCCCGCACCTGCACCCGCCCCCACCCGCAAAAAAATGATTTTTTTAAAATAGTAATAAAAATTAATAATTTTATTAAAAACTTGACCATTTTAATAATAAACTTGTTTCTAAAGATGAGGGTTTGAGTGAATGGTGAGAAATGACTAATGAAGATTTTTAATTACTTTTCCAAAAGTGAATAAATGTGTAATAAAATAATTTAAATATGGGTATTAAAGTAAATACCATAAGACCGGGCGGGGGCGAGGGTGGATGCGGGGCTGGTAGTAACATCCCCCGCCCCCGCACCAGCAATTACAAACCGGGTTTTCCCCGCACCTGCACCCGCAACCAATCAAATCGGGTTTCCTCGTTAATTTGGGGTCGGGTCCGGGCGGGCCCGAGTTTTCTTGCCATGCCTACTTGTAACCCTTCAAGTACCGAGAGTCTTCAATCATAAGGAAACCTGCATCGTCAAAGAAAAATCTAACTACTGAGCATTTTCAATTGCAATGACAAATGTTTTATGGGATGTAAAATAAGAAGACAATTTAACATAAACAAAACAAAACCACTTACTCTTCTTCACCACCATCATTATCTTTAATACCATAAAACAACCTCAACAACATCATATCTTTCATATAACATAAACAACCAACCTCTCTCCATTAAAACCACCACCAAGAACTCACGAATCACCCTTCCACAGATCAATTCAATACCACTGCATAATGGAACCATACAACCAATATTAGGGGTGGCAAACAGACATGTCCGCCCCATTTAGGCCCGCCCCGTAAAAGCCCACAAAAAAAGGGGGCGGAGAGGGACAGTCATAATTGAGGATGCGGGCCTAAAACCTAGGCTCGCCCCGCAAAAATGTGAGGGCGGGGAGGGGAAAGCCCGCGGGCACTACTTTTTTTAAGCCTAAAAATACAAAATTTTATGTAAATACTCGTGCCTGCAAAAGCCCACGAAGAAAATGGGGCGTGGATGGACGGACACATTAGAGGGTGAGGGCCTAAACCTTTGGCCCTCCCGCACTAAAATGCTGGCAAAACGGGCATGCCCAACGGGCCGAGTCCATTTTGCCATCTCTAACCAATATACAATATACAACATAATATAAATACACAAAAGTAAAAGATAAAGAAAAGCCAAACAAGTAAACAAACATAAGCACACACCACACCAAACTAGGCTTTACTCACTTAAGAACGATGTCCCCAATATAGTCACCATCTATCGCACCTCGAAAAAAGAATATGATGTTCGTTAAGCGCAATTGCACGCTCGCAGGATGGGCTAACAAAGTCACCATTAAACTTCATTTATTCCCAAAGAAGAAAAGGGAAAATATCGATAAAATCTCTAAAAGAACGACTAAGATATGGTCGTTGCAACCAAATCATGTTTCAGGAGTCGATTGTGCAAAGGGAAGGTATTAGCACCCCCACGTCTTTTGTACATAACGGGAACCGTTTAGTTAGTTATGCGCGTTAGTGTTAGCTTGAAAATGTTGGATTCTTGAGTTATTAAAAGGAAAAAGAAAGTGACTAAAAGGTGAGTTTTTTTATTAGGGGTGCCTGGAGAGACTTTAAATCTTGCTCTTACGTATCTCTGGGTGCGATGGAGAACTCAAGGCTACGTAGTTCTAGGTAGAAAATGTTTTTTTGTTGGTCGATTTTAGCGAAAGATATTTTGTCGTAATCGACAGAAAAACATGGCTTACCTAAAACAGGTGAGGAGCAGACATTTGCATCACATTGAATGGATTTCTACATATCAACATTCACAGGAAAAAGTCACTTATCTCAACTCACACGATTGCGGATGAAACATTGCTTTGCATCGTCTTAAGATGAAATATCTTTCATTTTTGTGAAAAGGGTTAGAAGGTCACACAACGGCGAGAAAAAAAAGGTTGATTAGTTGAATTTTTTTTAGGTTGGAAGTAGAGCATTTATGACCTGCAAGCTTTTACAACTTGCGTATAATACTTGAAACTATGACTGGATTTTACACACAGGTAGTTTTTTCCTTCCATTTTGTTATGAAAAAGAGTAGAAGTTGTTTAAGTTAGTCATTTTTTTATTTGATTGAGAAAGGAGCCTGATGTTGGATCAAGTGTTTTATTCATGATTACAGGAAATGGTTTGAAATGGTTTGAGGGCTTGAAAATGATTTGATGGTGAAGTGAAATTGAGTGGAAATGGTTGATTATTTGACTTGAAAAAAATGACTCGACGTTGAATCGAGCGCTTATTATTTTTTGTTCTTTTTGAAAATGATTGTTATTACGCTAATCTTGAATTAATAATTAACTAACGCAATAAGAACAAAATAAAGGAAAGTGGTAAAATTATTTTTATGTCATGAGAATGGAGGCATATTTGTCGAATGAAGATATAATAAAGCGATTAAAATACAAACTCATTAAACAAGTAAACAAGTGAAATATCATTTAATCAATTAATTAAGCTAATAAAAATTAATTATCAAAGCTAATCAGTCTTAAGTAAGATAATCAACTAGGAGCTCATTGTAAGAAGGCCTACGAGAAAGCCAATGGACTGGACATAAAAGCGGATTCATGTAAGAATCACTCCATAAGAAGCCGAGCAAAAATGATATTACAAAGTCGAATTTGCAACACAATGAGAAATCCAGGAACTCAATAAACAATATACAGTATTTACAACAAAAAAATAAACTGAAACTTAAAGTATTGAATTTAGCTCTTAACTAACTTAAAGTGGATTCATGTAGGAATCACTTTATAAGAAACCGAGCAACCGGATCTATGCGTCCAAATGATTTTCCAAAGTTAAATTGAATTTAAACTCTGAAATCGCAACACTATGAAATAAACAAAACAGCAACACCAACAAAATTATTTACAATATTACATGTTTATATACAACATTTTTCATTTGTAATATTTTGCATAGCTTTAAGTTAAAAATTTTAATTAAAGAATAAATATACTATAGTAAAGAAAAATATCTTAAAACCCAAACTAAAAAAAACACATAAAAAATTTACAATTAATATAATAAAGAAAATGAAAATGAAAGAAGTAAAGAAACTTAACCTACATAAATTAGAGAGTAATGGAAGAAATAACATGTGGGTTGAAAATAGTTAAATGAAGATGAATAAAAAACTTTACAACAAAGAAGGAAATTGGTTTGTGGTGTGTATTGTCTGCACGTTACAATAATGAGGAAGGAGTAAAGAAACTGGATATACAATATCATGAAGAAAACAAAATTTGGTTTCTTTTTCTTTTTTCAAGCCAAACACTATTTCTATTGTATCTTCGGAAATGAAAACAAGATAGAGTCAGGGAGATGCACCACATTTTAGTTTCTCAAGTTGTCTCCCTTTTTTTTTTCTTTAACAACTTGGTATATATACATGAGTGTTAATTAGTTTTTTTTTTATTTTTATTTAAAAGGACAAAAAGGACCCTCTTTTATAATTTTAGTAATTAAAAATAGTTTAGAAACAAAACCTCAAATATAATTCAAACTAATTTAAATAGCCAAAATAGAATTGAAATAACAAATATAGAGAATTCTATTTAATTATTACGAACATTTTGACAAAGAAATGAAAACAAAATGACTCAAGGTGAATAAAAATCGGGTGCAAAAATGATTGAAAAATAAAAATGAATGCACCAAAATGATCAGCTCAAAATAAACTTTTGGAAAACATATAGGTTTTAATTAAATTTTGAAGTAAAAAATGACCGGTTAAAAGGCTCAGACTGATCAAAGTGAGATCGAAAAAGGAGCCAAAAAAATAAAATGAGCACACCAGGTTAAACAACGCGAACAATAAATTTATAAAATTGGCGTCTGCAAACTCGATTTCAAAATTTTTCGCCCGCTAATTGCACATACATTTGAAAATTGATTTAACTGATCCGTCTGTAGATCCGAAATTTTATTCGTGGCAACATTTTAGGCATTATACAAAATGAAATGAATGCAAATGATGAGAATGTCATGATAAATGAATCGATTCGATAATTCAGAGTCAAAATTGGAGTGTGACACTCCCTTTTGAATCATCTACCCCTAAATGTGAGAATTCATATGGCTCATCTTATGACCTTTTATAAAATACGAACTTATAACCTTATAACTAGGCATGACAATAGGGCGGGGCGGAGTGGGTTTAGCTAGCTTCGCACCCGCACCCGCCTCCCTGTTACAGACCCGCCCCCGCCCCTAAACTCAGTCGGGAGTGAAAATTTACCACCCAGACCCGCCCCCGCCCCTAAACCCAGTCGGGGGTGAAAATTTACCACCCAGACCCGCCCCCCCCCCCCCCCCCCCCCCCCCGATGGAAACGGGTATGCCCGCACCCGCACCCGCAAAAAAAATGATTTTTTTTAAATAGTAATAAAAATTAATAATTTTATTAAAAACTTGACCATTTTAATAATAAATTTGTTTCTAAAGATGAGGGTTTGAGTGAATGGTGAGAAATGACTAATGAAGATTTTTAATTACTTTTCCAAAAGTGAATAAATGTGTAATAAAATAATTTAAATATGGGTATTAAAGTAAATACCATAAGACCGGGCGGGGGCGAGGATGGATGCGGGGCTGGTAGTAACATCCCCCGCCCCCGCACCCGCAATTACAAACCGGGTTTTCCCCGCACCTGCACCCGCAACCAATCAAATCGGGTTTCCCTCGTTAATTTGGGGTCGGGTCCGGGCGGGCCCGAGTTTTCTTGCCATGCCTACTTGTAACCCTTCAAGTACCGAGAGTCTTCAATCATAAGGAAACCTGCATCGTCAAAGAAAAATCTAACCACTGAGCATTTTCAATCGCAATGACAAATGTTTTATGGGATGTAAAATAAGAAGACAATTTAACAAAACTTAGAGTTACGACCTCACAACCCTCTGTTATTGGGAGTCTTCAGTCACAAGGCAACCCGTTTCGTCAAAATAACCCCAAACTACTATGAGCTTCAACCTTAACGACAAAGGTTTTATGACGCGTAAAACTAGACTAATGACCGAGATTATTCATTTCGTAACACAAACTTCCATTACAATCTCATAGTTTTATCAATTAGATAAACAATTTACCGCTAAGTCTCCTTCAGATATAAATAAATTATCTTAATTTTGTAGATGGGAGAAAACATTAAAAACAAATAAAACTATATAGTTATAAAGAAATATTCGTTATAAAATAACCAAATAAAATTACAAGAATCACGTGTTCATAGTATAATCATCTATAGGGAACATAATCTAAGGGGACTAGCCACTCATGTTTAGGGGATTCATGGTTTTTACAATTAAAAAACAAATATAAGACTTACAATGATGAAGAACAAACTCATAATGATAGCCTTTATTTTCACCTTCCCTTAACCCCAAAAAACACCATAGACTCTTTAAAAACAGACTTCTAATGACTAAACACATTTTTTATGTATAGGTAAAATTCAAACTTCACGAGATCGCAATGCGCCATTCCATAGTTGCGAGGCGATTGCTCAATTAAAATGCTTCCACACCTTGACAGAAAGTTGAGATTAGGTTAGTGTGCTCATGAGAACATCACTCAGTCCTTCCAAGTCTTGATAGCTGATATGCCTTATAGGTGCGCCACAATATTATCATTTAATTTGTTTTGCATTTCACGCAAAAAGTTTGGATAACGTCGCTGAGTCTTTTAATAATTAATTTATACAAGGCATGCTCAAATACGAATATAAAATATAAAATCATAATTTAAGGCAAAAGCAAAACAAACATATAAACAAGCATACACATAACTTTAAGATCTACGACATATTGATTTATTAAGGAGTATAGGAATACCTGGACAAATTCAAGAAGAAAGATTTGTAGGCACTGATAAGGATAATCCTAAAATGTAAAAAAAATGTAGAGACAAGTGACATACACTTGTTGGCTTGTGGTTATTCCTCAATCAGTACTCCTTATGCCTCGAATTCTCTTCATAAGGGAAGAAGAGATAATTTGCTTGTGTAGAGTATATTGGGGACCATAGCCTATATATAGTGTGATGACCAATTAGGGTTCTCATTATTCACAAACGGGTTATCCTGACTTCCATTCATATTTGAACCCATATCCAATATTTAATTAATTAATTAATTAATTTCTAAATAAAATTTTAATAGTCTTTTAACATTATTTGATCACTTAATTATTTGAGGCATTTTATTTGATAAAATAGCTAATATAATTAAATAAATATATTTGGCTACATAATTATTGGAATATTAAATTATTAAAATATTCCAACACACATTCCTTGTACTTTTCTCGAATTTTCTTCCTTTCTCCGTGTTTCATCTTTTCCATTGCTTCTTCATCGTAAGTTTCAAATAAATTACTATGAAATTTGTCTGATTAAGAAAGTTTCAATATGGTTTGATCTTACCCACGAATCTTCATATTCTTTATTAAAATCTAAAAAAATAAAAATGAATTAATTGTAAAACTCTTAAAAATAACAAATTTAAGTACTAAAAATATAGTCTGACGAACTGTATCACAATCCAAAACTTAAAACTTTTCTTGTCCCAAAGAAAATGTTTGAAAAATGAGATTTAAGAAAAGTTAAGAGTTTCCTTGCTTTGATTATAATATCAAAGTTCACGATACTTATTAAAATACTTCCATGTTCTTATTCAATTTTCGCTGCCATTCTCTTACCTTAGGATAAATAACTCAAAAAATTTCAATTGTGCATCTTATCTTTCAACTTTTTATCTCTTCTCACCAATTCACTCAAATGAAATACATACACTCAATAAACATATCCAAATTATTTTACCATAGACTTGAAAAAAATCAAAAGAGTAATGCTAACTTGTGCTCCTAGTTAGCCCTAGGGGCACAAATTAAGAACTAAATGAAGAAATGTTAATCTTGAAAATTTGAATTGATTTTAATAAAAACATATAGTTAATTTTTTATATTGTTTTTTAATACAAATTTTTTATAAGTGATTTCTTAACTTGTGCCTATAGAATACAAGTTAGCATTACCCTTTTTAATTTTAATTTTAATGTGTATAACTAATATTAAATTACTATTAGATTTACTATTAAAAAATATGTAATTTTTTTGTGTATAACTTATATTAAATGATTTGATAGATTACTTTAATTTGGGTAATAATAATTTATGTCCTTAAGACAAAAAAAAATTATTTATAAAAATTTGTATTAAAAAAAACAGGAAAAAATTTAATTATATTTTTATTAAAATCAATACACAATTGCTAAGATTAACAATTTTTTTCATTTAGTTTTTAATAAAAATTCAGGTTAGGATGACCAAATAAAAATATACTTTTTTTAGTAGTAAATAAAAAAGCACTCATTAATTGTAACCAAAATAAATGTACGTGGCATGTGAGATGATATTTATAAAGAAGGAGTAGAAAATAATATAAAAATTATAAAACAAACATTATTCCTTTTTTTAAATTTTACGAGAAGTGGAATCCTCGTCCTCACGGAAAGCACGATATAGGATTCTATTCCATTCAATCCAAGCATCCATCCATTAACCAATCCTCAATTTTCCCAGATTTTGTGAATCTTTCTCACCCCACCAATTTCTCTAATAACCAACCAACACCAACAAAAAAGTTCCAATTTTTCATATCAGTGGTGTGTTGTGTTGTGCAGCATCACCCATCGTCCCTTATTCTCTCGCCATGGGTTGTGGCTCCTCTTTTCCAGGTAAATCAATTTCTACTTATGTTCGTTTGGTAAAATTTTGAAATTTTGTTGGAATTATTGTCTATTAACATGCAGCTGAAAAGGGGTTGAAAAAAATTGTATTTTTTGTGGTTTTGATATGTGATTTTGGGTTTGTATTCAATGGGTTTAGTCAATTGGAATTAATTATTGAGTTTAGGGTTTGATGGGTTTTGGGTTGATTTGATTTTGTGTTTTCAGATAGGGATTCAGGGCAGCTAGGTCGACCTAATTCAGAGAATGGTGGAGGACAAGATGCTAAGAATCTTCGTGTCAAGGTGTATTTTATGCGAAATTTTTTAATTTTGATAGCCAATTTTGTTGTTGTTGTTGTTGGTGTTATATTATGCCTGTTTCAACATGGTTTTATTATTCAACATGGTTTGATGGGGTTATTGTTGTTCTTCAACATGGTATTTTATGTTGTAAGTGTAGCAGAAAGAAATTAGGATGATGAGGATGATGTGTTGGGTGTGTGGTAAGATTAAACGTGATGGGATTATAGATGAAAATATTAGAGAGTGTGTTGGGGTAGTACCTATAGCAGAGAAGATGGTGGAAAATAGACTTAGATGGTTTAAACATGTAGAGAGAAGACCCGTAGATTCTGTGGTAAGGAGAATAGATCATATGGAGAGAAGTCAAACAACTAGAGGAAGAGGAAGACCTAGAAAGACTATAAGAGAAGTTATTAAGAAAATCTCAATGATTTGGATAGAAGCATGCTTCTGGATAGAACATTATGGCGAAAGTTGATCCTTGTAGCTGACCCTGCTTAGTGGGATAAGGATGGGTTGTTATTGTTGTTAATTGAGGAAGTTAATATTGTTTGTTATATGAGGTGTCTATTAGTATTTTTTGTCGCAAATGGTTAATTTTGGATTTTGGCTTCACTCTGCCTCATTTTTTTCATGATTGTGATTCTTTGGTGTATTACATTGGATTCGTGTTTTGTTGAGTAGCTTTGTGCAAATCTAGTTTCAAACAGTTTCTTTATACATCAGACTGTATATTTATGTAGTAAATAGTAAACTAGTTCCGTTTTTGCTAGGATTGAGTAACTGTTTTCTTAAAAGAAAATAACAAACAGAAGTAATACAATTTAATTAAAGTAAGCTGTGAAAGTTTAAAGCACCGCTTAGCTCTTTTTATTTTTTGTTCTTAATGAAGTAAATATTTAGTACGTTTATTTTCTTTTCCGTAAAATGTCCTACAAGGTCTGCTATAAATATTTGGCAGGAGTATGAAAAGGATTACATGGGAGTTCTGTATCATGCATTATAGTTTATAATATGCGAATGCCGTGCCAAAGTAATAACAATGACCCATCTTACATTCTTTGTCAAACCTGTAACCACATCCACAGAAGGAGTACATAAAAAGCCGTGTGTATATCCACAGAATGCGTGAATGTGAAATATGGAAACAGATAAAAATATTAATTTTTGAACAACATTTATTATCTGTATACTAGACAAGACAGCAATTCGATCCACAATCAAAGAAAGAATGAATGGGAAACATGATCGTAGATGAAAATCTAAGTACCTGCTTAGTTTGAGAAAATATTTCAATTTTCATTTTGACTATATTTTTTGTTACTAATACTACCCTGGTTTGGAGTAAATTGAAATATACCGCACATATATCTGCTTACTGTACTGTTTTTGACTTCGCAAGTCATTGAGAAATGAAGGGATTTAGTTGAATTTATTAATAAAAAAATAATTTCATACCCCAAATATTTCATTGTTCAATCTTTGTAGGACTGAATAACTAACCTTTAAATCTCACTGAACACAGCTTGTCCTCTTAGGTGATTCTGGTGTTGGTAAGAGTTGTATTGTTCTGCGATTTGTCCGTGGTCAGTTTGATCCAACATCCAAGGTAAGAATAATGTTGCTTTGATCACTTTGTATTTTCAATGTAAATTTTCCTAATATGGAATGGGCTATGAAATAAAAGTTTTGTTTACTAGATATGGTAATTATTTCATGTTAGAGTTCTTATAATTTTTAGACTTTTTAATGTAAGGTAACTGTTGGAGCATCTTTCTTGTCACAAACAATCGCTCTTCAAGACTCCACAACTGTCAAGTTTGAAATATGGGATACCGCTGGTCAAGAGAGGTAACTTTCATTTATCTTTCCAGTTTGCAAACGAATCAATTCCCTGTATATTTTGATTCTCACAAGTATTCCCACTTTTCTTATTTCAACAAGATGTACATTCTGAAGAAAAATTGGTTGCCGATTATCTGTTTCAGGTATGCTGCTCTTGCACCGCTGTATTATCGTGGTGCAGCGGTTGCAGTTATTGTCTATGATATAACAAGCCCAGAATCTTTCAGCAAAGCACAGTACTGGGTTAAGGTATATATGCAGTTATTTCATGGTTCCATACTGTCATTTCTACATATTCTTTCAGTTTTGTTTTAGCTGCTGAAATATATACGTGTAAATATTTAGGAGCTACAAAAACATGGAAGCCCTGATATAGTGATGGCATTGGTTGGTAATAAAGCTGATCTTCACGAGAAGCGGGAAGTGGCTGTTCAGGTAGTACTATAACCCTAAATGATGTAACTATCTAGTAAACAAAGCAATGTCTTGTTTTCCTTAAATAGTTTTTATTTTGTTCACGTGAAGGATGGCATGGACTATTCAGAAAAGAACGGAATGTTTTTTATAGAGACATCGGCAAAGACAGCGGATAATATCAATGAACTGTTTGAGGTACCTTTGATATTTGCATTCTGTCAGTTCTTTAGTTTAAATTTAGATTTTGTATTTGGAGAGAATGAGAGTGAATAATAGAGAATAACCACTAACTTACTAACATTTGCCTATCAAAAATAGAAAATAATCGGTTACTCCTCTAATTACAATTGTTTTGAACCATGTTAAAATAAATATCTATGAATCAGAGTTTCATATATGAAAGAAGTATCATAATATGATGTGGTAATCAATGTTTTTGATTAAGTATAAAGTGCCAAAACGATATGCCCCGGTTTGAATGCTGATCATGTGGTATGACACTTGCTAAACACGGGCTACAAGAAGCTTACATCAAAACATGCTCATGTTTTAGGAACTGTTGGAATACTGTTTGTTATTGACTTGCAGATCTTTGGGACTTCTCAGTGGCCATGCAAGTAGTAAATTTTCAGTTTTAACTCTGGTCTTTGGTCTCTTAGGACATTGTTGACTATGCTACTAGCAGGCTTCCCTACGATGTTCTTGCTGCATGAAGATAGTTGTAACAAACTCATTACCTATTGGAGGAGCTAAACATGATCTTGTATAGGTATCCATCCTACAAAATCCCGAAAAATTGAATCTTTTCCAAACAAAGTTAACATCTTGGTTTTTGAATGCATGAGGATGTAGGGAGCTTATAACCAATAAGGGTCTGTTTGGGAGAAGGGTTTTGGAGGGCTAGGTCTTATTTTAATAACACTGCTATGTTATTCAGAAATTAGCTGCAAATTAGTTAAGGACAAGAAATAAGTTCCTTGCATCCTTGCCATCAAGTTCTCAAATCAAATTGTGACATAGTCCCTCCGTCCCAATTTATAAGAAAAAAAAACTCATTTTTTCTTTTTTCCAAATTATAAGCCAAGAAAATAAACTTTTATTTTTGTTGTATCATTTTATTTTAAGAGTGCATCTTTTTCTATATAAAAGTAAATGCAAATTGCATTAATTTTGCTCTCTTTCATTTTCTCCATAATCAATAATATATTAAGATTGTTTTTACATCTTTCCACTAAACTTATTCTAAGGAAAACACAAAAAGTCATACTCTAAATTGAGTGTGTATATAGATATATTTGCAACATAAAATAACCTTTGTCAAGAATATATTGCTGAATCATAAAAAATCCACACATCTTTTGTTAAGATCCGAGATACTCTAGTTTTTCTATGAGCGGTTGAACTTACTGTGCATGACAGAGAATGAGGAAAAGACAAGGCTGGTTGGTTACTTGCAAGGTTGTTAAAATGCTCAAGTTAGTGCTTGGTTTGATTTAGCAACAATGCATGTTCCTGAGGGAGTGTGTATCTTCTCTTTATACAGATGTTAGACGCAGGTCAGAGACATCTCGGAAAAATGTTTAGAATTGGGTAATGAGTGTAAGAATGTCCATACAATACTAACAGTCAGATCTGGCCTCAAACATCTAGACACACTCGAGTATGATATGGGTGGAACCACCATGTTGGGCCTAGATGGAGCAATGCCTTGTTTGATTTGAAACTTGATGGAGACTGGAAAGATATAAGGAAGATGATGATTGATGCAATTCAAGAAATGCAAATTTTTTTGCAACTTGTCTAACTATGTAGGCTAATATATAGGCAATTCATGTTGGATTGAATTTGGCTGGTGCTGTTTAAAGTATATTATCTTTCTTGCTATGAATCTTATAATCTCTTTCTTTGAGCTTTATCAGAAACTCATCTTGAATTTTCCATATTACTCGGAATTTTGATAGGCAGTGTTTATAGTTTGAAGTTTGAACATTGGCATCAGGCATAAAGATTGACATGTTTATTTTGACAGGAAATTGCGAAAAGGCTGCCTCGCCCACCAATTACTTGATGTGCACAGAATGAAGCTCTCTAAAGGATTTGAACCTTTAAAATTGTAATGTACTAGTATATGCAGTTATGTTTATGTATATGTTAATTAGATTGTATCACTGATGATTATGAACACTACGTCATTGATGATATCAATATTCCTTAGGCTGTGCTGTTAGACCCTCAAGTGTATGATTTCATATTCAATTTGGAATGCCATGTCAGACACACTATGCTTTGTGAGAATTTAGTTGAATTACTAATGAGACATATTTTCATATATTTTAAGAATTACTTTGTAAAATGTTAGGGGCTAAATATGATTTTTGTTTACTTTAGAGAGAGAAGAGAGTGATGTTTGAGAGACTATGTTTGGTTTTATTTAGTGGAGATTTAGCACCTTTGGATTTACTGGATGCTTGAGAGACTATTAGCATGTTTGGTTTCACGTTCAGGATGGTGGACATACGTTTCAAAGCCTTTCTACCGTGAAAATACGAAGCTAAAAATCCTAGCTTTTGATAGACGTGCGTTTTCTACCGTGAAAATACGAAGCTAAAAATCCTAACTTTTGATAGACATGTGTTTGGAGCAGTTTTTGACGCGGAAACAAACATAGCTTATAGGTGTGTTTGGTTTAGCTCCTGCCCCACTCTAAACGCACGTTTGAAATCCATTTGCCGTGAAAGCCAGAAGCTACAAAGTGTAGCTTCTGCCTCTAGACGCACGTTTGTGGGTTTCCACCGCAGAACCAAACAAGCACTATGTATGTTTGCTTTTCAATTGATTTAATTTTCAATTTTTTTACATGAATATTTTATCAAAAATCGTTTAATATTAAACTCTCTTTTGCATAAATATGTCATATGTTCATGTAAAAAAAAGTCATAAGTTATTTTATAGGCTTAATACTCTTTTTAGTCCTCTAACTATACTCTCGGGTTCAATTTGGTCCTCTTTCTTTTAAAAGTTCTAAATAGGTTCCTTACGTTGTCTAACTGAAGCATAAAAGTCTTTTCCGTCAAATAAATGCAAACGGTGTTAGTTTTGCTTACGTGAAGTATGAGTTGGCATGATGGATGACTTAGTTAACACATTTTAATTTTTACGTGGATTTTTGTTTTATTTTTAATTATTTTTTATTTTCCATGTAGATTTTTTTATATATTTATTTTTTAATATTTTTTATATTTCTTTTTATATTTTATATAAACCAAAACATTTTTCCATTCTAAAACATTTTTCAGCATGAATCAATCCTTGGAGCTGTTTTATAAACCAAAACATTTCCCATTCCAAAACCACCAAAAACACCGTTTTCCATGGCTTCCATGGCTACTCTTTTCTCCAAAACCTCTTTCCCTTCTCACTCTTTAACCAATTCCTTTGACACCTATTTCGCTCCTTCCTCCAGAGTTAACATACCGATAAAAAACAAGGCGAAATCCCGTCTGAAACTCCGTGTTTCGAATGGGTTAATTGAACCGGACGGTGGAAAGTTGGTGGAGCTTGTAGTGGAGGATGGGAAGAGGGATTTGAAAAAAGGCGAGGCTTTATCGCTTCGAAGGGAGAAATTTTCGAGGATTGATGTTGAATGGGTACATGTTTTGAGTGAAGGATGAGCCACACCGTTGGGTGGGTTCATGAGAGAAAAAGAGTTCCTCCAAACGCTTCATTTCAATTCACTAAGACTTGATGATGGGTCTGTGGTGAATATGTCTGTTCCGATTGTTTTGGCGATTGATGATGCGCAGAAACATTGGATCGGTGATTCTAAAAAAGTTGCTCTTTTTTATTCAAAGGGTAACCCTATTGCTACATAAACCGCCGCGTTTGATCTTTTTCTTGCTGGATTTCTATGTTTTTGGTTGTTTGTTCATGTGAGAGAGTGAGAGAGAACAAGGAGATAGAGATCGAAGAGAGAGAAAGGAAAGAATGAAAAGATAGAGCCTTTTAGATTGGCACATTTGCTTTTAGGAAAAGCTGCTTTTGTTTCTGAAGGTGGTTTTGGAGGTTTGGAGTTTCCTTCAACTATTCAAGAGTTTTTCCATACTGATCCTCCCAGTAATTGAAGCATTTGCATATGTAATAAATTTGTTTGTCGATTTTGTATGAACAGCCACACAGTGACTTGTTTTAATGCATGTTTGGAGTCACTTGTGGGAGAGGCAAAATGATATTGATGACTTAACATTCATTTTGGTATGTTCTGAGATTCGCAATTAGAAATGATTTAAACTTGCAACTGTGATTTGTAGTGTTTTGTGTGAATATTTACTCAAAATTATTGTTCAATATACTTCGCGGCGTGAATGATTTAAAACGTAAGTCATTTGACCTTAAACTCTAACTAAAATCACTCAACCAAAATCAGTTTTCACCACTGTAGAACCAAAGACTTATTTTTAGTTGAACAATCTTGATTATGGCTGTGAAGATTATCTATTCATTCTATAAAGATAATGATGTTTCAGAGATACAAGGTCTTATAATTGTAGTGAATTAATTGGCAAAGTTTCTTTTTCTCTTTTGAAAAAACAGCTCCAAGGATTGATTCTTGCTGGATTTTTTATGTTTTTGGTTGTTTGTTCATGTGAGAGAGTGAGAGAGAACAAGGAGAGAGAGACCGAAGAGAGAGAAAGGAAAGAATGAAATGAGATTGTTGTGTTCTTTTTTAAATACAGGTAGAAAAATATAAAAAAATATTAAAAAATATAAAAAGAAATATAAAAAATATTAAAAAGTAAATATATAAAAAAATCTACATGGAAAATAAAAAATAATTAAAAATAATATAAAAATCCACGTGGAAATTAAAAGATGCTGACTAAGCCATCCATCATGTCAACTCATACTCCACGTAAGCAAAACTAACACCGTTTGCATTTATTTGACGGAAATGACCTTTATGCTTCAGTTAGACAACGTAAGGGACCTATTTGGAACTTTTAAAAGAAAGAGGACCAAATTGGACCCAGGATATAGTTAGAGGACCAAAAAGGGTATTACGCCTATTTTATATTTAATTCACATTTAATCAAAACTAATTATACAAAATTAATTAATTCAAAATAAAACTATCATTGCAAACAAAACTATCACAAAATTGCATTACATATATACATATAATGATAATTACTTGCTTTCCCTCTCATCGTAATATAGAACCCTGTTATGAATTCTGTTATAAGTTAGTTGTATTATCCATTTATATAATAGGTTAGTTGCTCTCTCTCTCTCTCACACACACACACACACTTTCTCTCTCTCTCTCTCTCTCTCTCTCTCTCTCTCTCTCTCTCTCTCTCTCTCTCTCTTCTCTTTCTTTCTCTCTCTCTCTCTCTCTCTCGCTTTCTCCCCCTCCCTCCCTCCCTTCCTCCCTCCCCCCCTCTCTCTCTCTCTCTCACTCTTTCCCTCTCCTCTCTCTCTCTCTCCCTCCCTCCCTCACTCTCTCTATCTCTCTTTCTCTCTCTCTCTCTCTCTCTCTCTCTCTCTCTCTCTCTCCCTCCCTTCTTTCCTCCCTCCCCCCACTCTCTCTCCCTCCCTCTCTCTCTCTCTCTCCCCCCTCTCTCCCTCTCTCCCCTCTCTCTCTCTCTCTCTCTCTCTCTCTCTCTCTCTCTCTCTCTCTCTTTTCCTCCCTCCCTGAGTCATGAAGCTAGCTATTGTTACTATCGCCATTCACTTGAGTCTTATGTCAATTATAAAACTCCTTCATCCTCTCTCTCTCTCTCTCCCTCTCTCTCTCTCTCTCTCCCTCACTCCCTCCCTAAGTCATGGAGCTAGCTATTGTTACTATCGCCATTCACCTGAGTCTTATGTCAATTATGAAACTCCTTCATCCTTGGCTACTTATGGCAATCTGCATCTCAATGTTTGGAATCATCCTAGCTATCGTTAGCTCTCAAAGGCCTCCTCATTCTCTCTACAATAGTCAGCTTGATGCAGCAAGACCTCAAGTTCTTGTCATTGACATAAATGCCAACAATTCCTTATATAACCAAGATTTGTATCCTGATTCTGGTGCTACTCATCATGTTACACCAGATCCAGCGAATCTCATGGATGCTATCTCACTTTCAAGCTCAGATTAGGTCCAAATTAGGAACAGTCAAGGTTTGTCTATCAAATTCTTGGTTCATTATCTTTTCCTCACCCTACTACCCTAACACTTCCCTAAAACTAAACAAGCTCTTACTTGTCCCAACCATTACCAAAAATCTTGTGAGTGTTAGCCAATTTGCCAAAGACATATCTGTATTCTTTGAATTCCATGCTAATACATGTTTTGTGAAATGCCATACTTCTTCTAAGATCTTGTTAAGAGGGTCACTTGGGAATGATGACCTCTACAAATTTGATAATTTGGATTCAGCCTTACCTAAAGTCTCCCCTCAAGCTTTCCATGTTTCCACATCTAGCTTAAATTCCATGCATACTATGCTTTTTCAATGTAATAAAGATAATGTTATTCCCTATCCTAAATCTCATAGTTTGTATCAAATATGGCATTATAGGTTGGGGCATCCCCTCCATGACATTTTTAAACATGTTCTCACTGTTTGTAATATTCTTATACCTAATAAAAGTCTCTTTGATTTTTGCAATGCTTGCTGTCTAGGCAAAACTCATAGACTTCCATCTCATGCTTCAAATGCAAATTATACTAAGCCTCTTGAATTAATATTTTGTGATCTTTGGGGTCCCGCCCCTGTCACCTCATCATGTGGATACACATATTTCCTTACTTGTGTTGATGCCTATAGTAGGTATACTTGGATCTATCCTCTTAAACTTAAGTCTCAAAATGTTGAAACCTTCAAACAATTTAAGTCTTGGTTGAACTTCAGTTAAATCACAAGATAAAAGCCATACAAACAGATGGTGGTGGAGAGTTTAGGCCTCTCACTTAATACCTCTCAAGTCTAGGTATTACTCATATACTAACATGTCCTCACACTCACCATCAAAATGACTCTATTGAGAGGAAACATATACACATAGTGAAATTGGTTTAACTCTTCTTACTCAAGCCAATCTTCCACTAAAATTTTGGGACCATGCCTTTTTTACATCTACCTATCTTATAAATAGACTTACTTCCATTTCACAAAACAATAAATCACCCTTCTTCACTCTAAACCTTTAATTTCCAGATTATAAGTTTCTCAAAACCATTGGGTGTGCTTGTTTCCGTTTCTTGAGACCCTATAACACACACACAAACTTGACATGCATTCTAAAGATCGTGTGTTCCTTGTCTACTCTCCCACACACAGAGGGTACAAGTGCCTTGGTCCTAGTGGTAGGATCTCCATCTCTAAAGATGTTCTATTCAATGAAATAAGGTTCCCTTATAATGAATTGTTTTCATCATCATCTTCTTTCACATCTGGTCCAAGTGCTCATGTTCATCCTAACACTAACATTCACACCTTCCTTAAGGCTACATCTCCTTCCACAATTTCCACATCTAACACTCCCACCGTTTCTATTCCTACATCTCAAGTCTCACCCACAATCTCCAATAATGAGTCTCATTCTCCTAACTCTCAAGTCTCACCCACAACCTCAAATACTGAGTTTCAATCTCCATCTTGTTAGACGGTGGCTATGGATCTAGAAAGGGGGGTTGAATAGATCCCTTGAGTTTTACACGCAAATGGACTACAAAATTCTGTTTTAAAAAATTCTGTTTAACGGAAGCTGCTGCTGGATAAATCGTCTACAACGAACCTTCTACCAAAAGGATCGGATATGCACGAATATATTTTGGATGAGTATGAAGGAGAAAAATTCAGTTCTGAGTATTTCACTTACAAACGCAGACAAAAAATTAATCACTTGCTTGATGTTATTCCAATCCAATGAGGTTAATTGATAAACAATTAAAAGCACTGTGTTCGAATTTTGCTTGAAAACAAATTATCAAACACGTAGTGTGCGTAAACACACTATGTGCAGAATTTCTATGGAGAATAATGTGCAGCTGCTCCAGAACACAATTCAAGGAATTGTATTGATTTAACCAAAAGCAGTTTATCAGCGTACAATTATTCCACGACAGAAATTACGATAGTTTGCAACGTTACGAAATCGAACACTACTGAAATGTAAAAGAGTTAAGGGAAAGAGAGAGAACACCAGAGATTTGATTAGGCAGTTCCCCAATCGTCCTCGCTTTGGGTACGTCTGCCCCCAACTCCGCAAACGGAATTGAGATATATATATATATATGTTGCTGTTGCAAATTGTTTGTTACAAGAGAAAACTATGAACATACAAACCCCGAACGTCTTCGATCATCTTCTACGATCCTATGATTACAGCTACTAAACCGAAACAGTTGCGCCAATTTCCGGTTACCTTCGCCCAGCCGAATCCCTGTAGAAAGAACAGTTTGTGCAAAAACCCCCAAAATCTCCTCGATTCTTGGAGGACAAACCCAACTGATTTGATTCAAGAAACACCTGCCAAACTCTCAACCCAGAAGATGAAGATCACACTTCCTAAATTCTGAACGTTATCACTTCTAACAATGGGTGACACAAACAAAGATGATTATGTGTGATTGTTTGTTTACACAATGAAGAAGATGAAGATGAAGAGAGAACTGACATATATTTTTCACGTTTCTTGTTCTGTGTTTGAAAAATGAAGACCCAAAACTATTTATATAAAAAAATATGACAAAAAAAAAATAGAAAATAACAGACACGAATTTAAGTGGAAAGGGCGAAAAACAAGTTCATGCGTCGACCTATGGGTTTTATGCGTCGACGCATAAAGTGCCAGTTTTGAGCCATTTATCACGGGTAAGCGCATGGCCATTTTGAGGTCAGCGCATGAATGCTGAGGTCGACGCATAATGCTGATTTTTTTTTAAGAAAATTCAATTTTTGAATTGTTTTTCACCAGAACAGAGTCAGACCTACATGCGAGATACTATTAGATCACTTGTGGACATGTATTTTGGAAGGAATAAGATCTTAGGTATCTAAACACCTGACCAATATGGACATGACCGACACGTGAAGTGATACCGCTCAAATTACAATCTAATGCATTTGTTGACATCATTAAAACAAGAAGGCTAGAAGAGTATCCCTCACATAATCCCCCTTTTTGATGATGGCAACACTTCCTTGATTGTCATGAGAGATGTAATTTGAGATGATCAATGCTCCCCCTGTCTTTGACACTTTAGCATCCGGTTCGACGTTTCTGTAGCTTATATTCATTCTTCTCCCCCTTTGACAACATCAAAAAGACGAGAAGACAGAGGTCAAAATAGGATAGTTATAATATGGAATGGATCATCAAATATTTGCAACAACAAAAATAATTATCAGTATCCACATATGATACCGCTAATGTAAATGAGCAATGATTAAATACGGAACAACAATATTAAAGCAAAAACATTCACTTCAAAAGATGTAAACCATAACGGAAAAGTTTAGTACATGGCCACATAACAGAAAGCAAACAACAAAACACACATTCATGCACAACAAAATATGATGCCCTAAGATTTATGGTCTCCTCCCCCTGAATGGATAACCTCTTCCCCTGTGGTGTTGGCTTGGTGGTGGAAACTCCTCTAGTTGAAGGTTGAGGTCAATCAAGGTGCTATTTAGGTTACCAAGGTTGTTGGCTAAATTTTGATTTTGCTGAGTCAGATTGGCATCCATTTGATTGAACCTTGTCATAGCATCATTTGCAAAATTGTTAAAATTGGTGGCATGAGATGACAGTTGGTTAGACAGGTTGGTAAGATGTTCTTGTTGAGTCAGGTATCGAGTTTCCTGTTGCGCTTGAAATTCTTGATGTTGCAGAGATAACTCAGTCAGTCTTGCCAAAATTTCATCAGGATGTAGTAAGGCCAGTTGATTTTAATCTTTTCCCTCAGGATGTAGATCAGATGCACTTCTGCTTGTTCAACTCTTGAGAGGCCTCCTTTCTTAGGCCGCAAGATGCGAGCAGCGATCCACTGAAGAATACGTTCCTTAAATTTCAAGTGACCTGTGGTGACACTCTTAGGAAATGCTTCACTTGCCACAAACTCAGCTGGATATGGTTCCCTCAACATTGAATTCAGAGCAGTTTGGAATTCATACCCCCGAACAAAGGTGTTATCAGTAACCTTTGGGAGATTTTCATCAGTTTTCAACACAAACAATGTAGACCATACAGCGTTTGTCACCTGACATAGTGTATTATTTATAGAGAATTTGAATTCAGCTCCATGAAATTTTCCTTTCAATCCACAATAGAACAGCCTAGTCAAGTCTTCACTGTACTTGTCATCACATTCAACAAATTCATTCAGATTTTGAAAGTTGATGAGTTCAGAAATTTCAGGAATGTGAAAATCTTGACCCATCAACGGATAAAATCCATGTTGTCTAATAACAGCCCGTTTAGAAAATATTTCAGTAAACGGAGTGGCTAACCTTTCAGAAATTAAAGATTCAAACGTTACCCGTTGAGTGGATGAGCTTCTTGTTGGTCTTTGTTGGTTTGATCCTCTTCCTCCTCTTGTACCAGCATTTCTTCTGGAGGCCATTGTTGAAGAAGGGTTTAAGGAAGATTCTCAAACTTGATAGTTGCAGAGGTAGGAGAGAAGATGTGTGAAACCCTTTGATTTCCTTGGAGTGGGTATATAGAGCCTTTCCCTTTTGCTAATTATTAGGGTTTTGATGAGGGTTTAGTGGAGATTTACTGAGATTAATGAGGTTTAAAGGAGTAGAATGGGGAGAGATTTACCACAAAAGCTAATTTGATGACATGCAATAATCCTTGTTTAATGTGCAATCAGAAAATATAGGGAAGTAAAACACTTATAGGTCGGCGCACGCACCCAGAGAGCATAAAGAAGTCTGAACGAATTCTCTATGCGTCGACCTGTAAACCTATGCGTCGGCGCATGCTTCCTGAAAAGTTTTAAAATTATTTAACCATGTGGCTATGCGCTTACCCGTGAGTTTAATGGGTCAGCGCATGAAGTTAAGCGTCGACGCATGTATTTTGGAAGGAATAAGATCTTAGGTATCTAAACACCTGACCAATATAGACATGACCGACACGTGAAGTGATACCGCTCAAATTACAATCTAATGCATTTGTTGACATCATTAAAATAAGAAGGCTAGAAGAGTATCCCTCACACATCTCATCCCACATCTACTTCTCTACATGAGCCACATTCTAATCCCATAACTGAATCAGTATATACATCCATTTCCTCAGCCTCTCCGTCTCTGTCTCCTCACCTCATTGCAACTGATTCTACTAGGCAAGAACTAGTTCCAGTGGATGATTCTGACCATAGTTTTGTGCCTAGTTCACCCGATATATCAACTTCACAAAGCTCATCTAATGTCTCACATACACTGGCTCTTTTACCTGCTCCCAGAATTCATCCCTATAAGACTCACCATATGTAAACCAGAGCCAAAAATTGCATAGTCCAACCCATACTCTAACCCATCATACTACTCACTCATGTTGAACCAACATCTTATAGACAAACCTTAGTTATTCCTAAGTGGTTTGTAGCTATGCAGGCAGAATATGATGCTCTTCTTAAGAACAAGACCTGGACTCTTGTTCCTCCAACTGCTCATAGACAACCCATTGGATGCAAATGAGTGTTTAGAGTTAAAGAAAATGCACATGGTACTGCCAACAAATATAAGGCTAGGTTAGTAGCTAAAGGTTTTCAACACATAGAGGGGTTTGACTTCACTGAAACATTTTCACCCATTTTTAGACATATAACTGTGAGAATTATTCTTACTTTTGCTATCACTCATGGTTGGCTTATTCAACAGGTTGACATCAGCAACGCTTTTCTTAATGGCATTCTTAATGAGAAGGTGTACATGATCCAGCCTCTAGGATTTGAAAAGTATGATCCTAAACTTGTGTGCAAGTTAAACAAAGCTTTATATTGTCTTAAACAGGTCCAATTGGTCTGGTTTGACAGGTTCAAAGGTGCCATGTGTCTCTGAACTTTACTGCCAGCAAGTGTGATCTCTCATTGTTTATGTTGCACACTCACAACAATTGCACCTTGGTTCTTGTATATGTTTATGATATAATCATCACAAGCACATCAAAGTCCTTCATACATCAACATATCACCAAGTTGAACCTCTCATTTTCTCTTAAGGACCTAGAGCAACTTGATTATTTCTTAGGCATAGAAGTTTTGCATCTCCCTAATGGCTCTCTTTTGTTGTCTCGGACAAAGTACCTCAAGGATTTGCTCATCAAGGAAAATATGGCTTCTACAAAGGGTATTTCCTATCTCATGGCCTTTAGCACAAAATTTTCTAAGGTAGGCTCAGAAAATGTTGTTGATCCAAATAAATTCAAGTCTATAATAAGAGCTTTGCAGTATACAACCATAACCAGACTGGAAATTGCCTTTGTTGTAAATAAAGTCTACCAGTTTCTCTTAAATCCTCTTGAAAACCACTGGAAGGCTGTAAAACGAATTCTAAGGTATTTACAAGGGACCCTGTAATATGGTCTCCTTATGGTTCCTGCCTCTTCTACAGCCCTTATCACCATCACTGGTTTTTGTGATGCTGACTGGGCTTCTGACCCAGATGACAGAAGGTTTACATTTGGTGCCTACATCTTTTTTGGACCTAACTTAGTTTCCTGGTGTACTAAGAAATAATTAATGGTTTCCAGGTCCAGTGCTGAGGCAGAATACAAGAGTTTAGCACATGGCACTGCTGAAATTCCGTGGCTCAAAACTCTTCTAATTGAACTTAAGGTTAAGCATAAAGTACCAAGGATTATCTGCGGCAATTTAAGTGCAGTAGCATTATCCCATAACCCAGATTTCATGCAAGGACAAAGCACATGGAGTTAGATATATTTTTTGTCATGGAAAAAGTGATAAGTAAAAGCCTTATTGTCTCCCACATTCTAGATTAGAGTTAGTGGGCTGACATCCTCACTAATCCCCTATCAATTGCTAGATTTCTTGAACTCAGAAGAAAGTTAAGGGTGCTTGATAAGTTGTCAATTAATCAACCACATTGAACTTGAGGGGGAATATTAGAGATAAATTACCATTAAGCTTTCGCTCTCATCATAATAGAATTTTGTTATGCATTCTATTATGAGTTAGTTGTATTATTCAACTATATAAATAGTTGTAACAATTGTGAAGAGTAATATAGAATTCATTTTCTTCTTCTAATAAACTCTCTCTCTCTCTCTCTCTCTCTCTCTCTCTCTCTCTCTCTCTCCTATGAGTCTCATCTTCTATCACTTTCTGAAGATAATTAATCTTTTTATGTGAAAGGAGAATATACATGCCTTTTAGAATCAAGAGGTCTTACTAATGAAAATTTCTTTTCTCACCTTTATACCTTCTCACAAATTTTTGGTGAAAATTCAAAATTGTCCCTAGAGTTCGGAGATACATCTCCGGACGTAACCATTTCCCACAAAATTGAACACAAACGAGTGAGTCATCCATATTATACTCTATTTTAGACCGGAGTTGCTTGTCCAAATGTGTATTTGATATATTTCAGAGATGCATATTCGAAAATGACACTGATACTTTAAAAAAATATAGACAGTATGAGCAGGATCTAGAAGCCACAATTACTTGACATTAAATTAAAACACTCAACATTACATAGATAGTTTTTAACATAAATTTACATTACATATCATTATAAACGAGTAGTTGAGGACGTTGCAACATATTGATAATATCTTCGACGGATCTTGCAATATTCACATCTACTTCAATCGAACCCTTTGATGCATACCAATGAAAAGTACTCCACATAACCTTTAAATATTCATATGTCCTCAATTCAAAGTTGGTGACTGTATCTTTCCTTCACTGTCAAACGAGGGTGAACAATACTCGAGCTTGACAATCTTCGATTTTCTGGATAACGCAGGAGAGTATTCAGTTTGGATATTAGATCAGCGAGAGGTGTGTCCTAGGTGACCCTAAATTGAAGTGGCGGCTTCACGCCATTAAAATACACAAATGCAAGGTGGAGATATGCATTCATTCTCTAATTTTGGTATGTTTTGTAGAAAATATGGGATGAGAGACACCCTATTTATACAAGTTTTGGATCACTTTGAACCTTAGAAACGTTATCCTGTCATTAAGGCACTTTTCGGAGACACATGTCTGGGTACACCCTAGTTTTTTTTTACGAAAAATGGTGTTTTCGGATATGCACATCCGTAAAGTGCCATATTATGTTTTTTTTTAAAATTTAGTATGGGGTTTATTTGGATATACATATCCGGAATCACCCCTGAACCAGAAACAGACCAGAAACTATGTAAACATAAACATAAGATGTAAACCATAAAATTTGTAAACAGAAATAGTCGATATTTACACCACCATTGCTGAATATATATTACTTATGTATTAAATCGTACTAAGATTACACCGTTGACAACAATGTATTAAAAAATGTACCAATTACAATCTAAAATGTATCAAACGATGCATCACCGCCTAAATCTACTACTGGTTTCTCCTTTGACTTTTCCTTATTTGGTTCTCTTTCAAGCTCGCTTAATTTGGTGAACTCTTCCATTCTTTCCAGAAAGTGATTCGGACAAGTTTCCACCTCTTTTGTGTAATGTGTCATCCACTCCAATGATGTACTTGGTATATGTCACCCCGATTTCAAATAAACCTCAACAAAATGACGCGATTATGGAATCCACCCAGTACACATGATGCGTCTGGATGGATCTTGAGGTGGGTCACTCCGAAGTGGAAAAAATGTTTCAGAGAAACCATGTCTTGTCAGAATGATACACACTCTATTATAAGCATTTTTTGTAAGATGACCCATTTTAGGGAAGCACATCCATTTTGACTCCGTACAAAACCGCTAACACAAGGAATAAGAGCATCGCGAATTGCATCAAAACGTTCTTTTTTCCCCATATAGCGATGTGTAGAATTCCCTCTGAGATGTCAACTCTTTCAAAATTTGTTGGTGGACAAGAAAGTGATTCTCCTCTCCTTTGCCGAGCAATTCGGATACGACCCGATAACCGCAATTACCATCACCCTTAACATTTACAATCCATTCAATGTGTTTGTGCATTAAAATGACACTTCTTCAATGTAGACTATTTTCGGCATCAGCGGTGAAGGAGGTAGTTTTCTAATGTAAGTACCCTTATTTTTTTTATATTACGGAGTTGGAGAATCTGGGAAATGTGAATAAGCATTTTCCAAGTATGAAGGAGACGCTTCGTTGAATTGTCATCTTGTGTCAGTTTGACCTTTTTAGGCAAACTTTTAGTTTTAACCTGTCCTGAAGGTGGTTTCAAATCTGTGGTTTCTGGATAGGAAATCTTCCTCAACTACTATTTGATGTGGAATTTCATGGTGTCATCTGCTTTAGAAATTCTATATTGGAATATTTCCCACTCGGTCATGATAGTTATACCTGATTTACCATCCTTCATCACACTATTGTCCTCAAACCAGAGCCTTTTTCAGTGACTGTAGACTTCATCCATACGTATCGGGGCATCAACCTTCATCTTTTTTTTTGAAATGAGACAATCACGTAGAAGATCGCAAGTATTCCTAAGTGTACCTCCACACTTCGAACTATCCGAACATTTCTTCTCTGTTCGCTTTGCTTCGTTTTGTTAAAAATGAAATTCAATCCCGCTCGAGATACGTTGCCAACCAACTGTGAATAGAGAACGTTATCTTAGAATCGATGTTCTAACACGGTAGTGCTCCGACCAAAAGTTGTTTGTATTTCATTATGTTGGTTTTGGAGCATTTGGTCCACGACGTCCCACTCTCTACAAAAATCACCCTTACTATCACCCAACCATTTCTTCAGTGCCGAATGTGAAGATTTAACTCTGTTAGTTGTTGTATTGTAGAGGTGTCTAACCTAATCGGTCTAAGCACAAACAATCTTCTTTTACTTGGCTCATAATAGTACTCTCAATGTATTTCAGGAAACATAGATATCTGACACACACACACACACACACTCTCTCTCTCTCTCTCTCTCCTAAAATACATTACATAGGCAACATACAATTATTTTGTGGATTAATTTAACATATCATTCCATGCATCCATTATCTTTTCCAACACCACACCAGGTTTGGCCATTTTCTTGTCTTCACCGTCGTTTTGTTTGGTGCCTACCGTGAGTTTGAGTCGAATTCTCACATTTCTTGTTATATGATATTGACAAAGTAATGTATAGGATGTAGGAATCACCTTTGCAACTAAATTCATTAGTGTGGTATCTTGATTGGTGACAATTACATTCAACATGTTTTCTTGTTCCTTCAACAAAGTCTTGCACATTTTCAAGGCTCATGTAACATTGACCACTTTTTCGGATTCCAAAAATACACATCCCACTGAAAAAGACTTCTCCGTAGAAGTAAGACCAACTATTTCCAAAAGCAGAAACCTATACTTATTGGTCTTATACATTGAATCAATTATGAGGACAATGAGAAATGTGTTGAACAACTTGATACTTTTGGGATTAGTAAAAAATATGTCACGAATAATGTCTTTATCCTCACAAACTTTGTACCTAGATACATAGTGGTTATCATCCAAAAGCTTCAAAATTTATTGCGTTTCAAATCTTGGACCTCTTATTGCCATGTTCTTTAGATAACACGCATTGTATACCTACTTGATATTTGAAACACTTTCAGATCTTTTCCGTTTCAAATTTGCAAGTAATTTTTTTTGCGACACTCTGATTAAAGACATGTCCGAAACAATTTCCTTCTCCTCTAGTTTAAGGCGACATACAATGAGATAACTGGCTAGCTCGGTTTGCAAGGCATGATTATGTATACCAGAAACCACATTAAATTTCCATGTATCATTCACCTCACAATATCCGCATAATTTAAACAAACACTCACATTTTCTCGATCTGGTATCATCACATTTCAACTTTCGAATCGGTCGAACGTACGTGCCACTTCTCTCACATCTCATGGTTGCAAATTCTTGTCTTCTATTTGAACCATTTCCAGACTTTCTGACTACAATGTAAAACCCCAATTTCTTGGTCTCCATGTGGACCCACTAAAGCATATACTCACTTGTGGTAAACAGTTGCTCATTTCTAAAATGTTGACCAACATCTATCTCGACAATAACCTGTCGCGACACAAAAAATACCCGAGCGTAAGAACGCTCAAAATCAACAGAGTCGCCACCAAAGTTTATTTTTTAAAGGGAAAACGTCGATAAAATCCTTGAAGAACGAAAATATGATCGTCTATACCAAATTCAGGTTTGGGAGTCGGTTATACGCGAGAAAGATATTAGCACCCCGCACACCTGTTGCACTAAACGAGAACAATTTAGTTAGTTTTTAAAATTAGAGTGTTAGCGTATGTTATTTGATTTCTTCTAAATATTATGATGTATTTACAAAGGGGAAATTAGATTTTTTTTATTAGGGTGTTTGACGAGACATAGAATCTCGCTCATACGTATCCCCGTGTGCGATAGGGAACTCAAAGTTATGTAGTTCTTGGTAGAAAAAAATTGTTTGTTGGTTGATTTTAGCGAATAATGTTTATTTCGCATTTGAGTGGTTAAACATTACTTGTTGTTCGCGATTGGGAGGCTGATGCGTTTGTTTGTATATTTCTTCAAAATGGATCATGTTTGATCGCATTCAAAGGTTAAATGTTGCTTGTTGCTCGCGCATGAGAGGCTAAAGCATTTGTTTGTATATCGTGTTAGAATGGATAAACCACCGTTCATTTATGAAAAGTTTTATTTTTGCTTGCGCTTGGGCAAAAATGAGATTAACTGGTCGAGTTTGTTTTTTGGTGGAAGACGAGTATTCAAATGGCAAGCTATTACGAATTATATCCGAATACTTGGGAACTAGGATGGATATTACATTCAACTAATCCTTTTCCATCCAAGCTATCTTATGAAATTTGTGAGGCGAATTAAGTCACAATTTCTTAACGGGAGAGAAGCATTCGAACGACAAGCTCTTACGGCTTGTACCTAAATACTCGGTGACTAGGATGGATATTACGTCAAACTAATCCTTTTTCATCCACTAAAGAACGGACTAAGTTCACTTAATTATTGTGTTTTGAACGGAAGACGAATACTCGAACGACAAACCATTACAACTTGTATTCAAATACTCGCGGATTAGGATGGATATTATGTCCAACTAATTCTTTTTCATTAGATTTTATCGTGAAAAATGTTTTAAGTTTAAATTATGAAAAATATTTGATTTTTTTTTTGGCGAAAATAATGTGGGGTTTGTTGTGAAAATAATTTAATGGAAACTTTTAATTATTTGAGTTTTTATTATTCATGTTAATACTAAACTCTCTTTTACATAAATATGTAATAAATTCCTATAAAAAAAAAGTCAAAAGTTATTTTATATTTAATCATTTAATCAAAATTAATTATATAAAATTAATTAATTCAAAATAAAACTATTATTGCATGTAACACCCATCTACCCCACAAACATTTTTAGAAAAATAATTCATATTATCAGAGTGACATCAATGAGAAGGGTGCCACATAAATTCCAAACATCATTTAATAATCATTATCCTGTCCCGTAACACGGGTTATCCAATCTTCATTAACATAAATTGACAACTTCGCAGCGGAATCAAACTTTTAAAATTTAAATCAATAAAATGCTTCATAAGGGAATGTATCCAATCAAAATAACACCAACAATATGAAACTTCCAACATAAACCAAAAGAACAAGAGGTTCACGAACAATTCCCAACCCGATGTTACATGACATAGAGCAGGACACCTCTAAACACTACTAAGAACAACGATAAGCGAAAACACTCAAAGGCTACATCCTCCAGCACCGCAACCTACTCTTGATCATCTGCAAGTTACCCACATAAGAGGCAACGTTTCCAAGCAGGCAGGGGGAGAAATCACAATCCATTATAATAATATATTGACATG
This sequence comes from Lathyrus tuberosus, assembly GCA_022829125.1. Lineage (NCBI taxonomy): Eukaryota > Viridiplantae > Streptophyta > Magnoliopsida > Fabales > Fabaceae > Lathyrus > Lathyrus tuberosus. The sequence goes on from JALAZF010000253.1 coordinate 2,800,941, forward strand.
GAAAATAAACAGAGTAAGCAACAACAACATCATAGCATCATCAATAAATCTTCACAACCCAATCACATTTACATCCTTCATATGCAATGTCAACTATAATGAAATGCAAAGAATGCATGTGGTACCGGTTCAACGTGGATGGACACTGGCCATCAACCCTCCAAAAGGAGCACAACATAATCAACGTATCACTTCAATCCGCACAATGGGATTGAAGCTACCAATGGACCGAAGCCCCAACATAAAATGCTATGAAATGCAATGATGCTAATTCTTCTCAATTCAACAAAAATCAACGTGTGCATCATTCATTTCATATTCAACAAGTATTTATCATACAATCATGTTTTATCATCTTACATCAACAACAACTCGACAACAAAAGATCAGCATGAGAAAACGTCAAGAAACCTCAAGAAAACAACAAAAACAGCAAAACAACATGTCTGACACGGCCACCCGTGTCCTGGGACACGGCCCGTGTCAGGAAACCTGCACTCAAAACACAACACAGACAAAATACAGCAAATACAGTGGTCTGACATGGCCCGTGTCAGGAGCTCTGTAGCACAAATCCAACAAAAGCAAAATACAGCAAGAATGGTGGTCTGACACGGTCGCCCGTGTCCTGTGACACGGCCGTGTCAGGATGCAAAAACTCAGAATTTTTCAAAGGGTTTTTCTGCTGCGTTTTGGCTTCAAATATCCCAAAAAAATCAGTTTTTCCAATACGAAAATTTGACCAAAAGACTCACACAACGCACATACATCAACACATACATTCTATCTCATTATATTTCATCTAATCAAACATCCCTAACTCATTCTACGTCATCAAACACCACAATTTCTCAAAATCCACAAATACCTAATCTATTCATAACCAAACCCTATAGAACTATAATAAACCATGAAAACTCCCCATACTTTAGAGAATTTAGTAGCTTCCTCCTCCTCTAAGATTCCCCAGCAATCTCTACGTCGTAGTGCTCTTCTCCTTCTCTTCCTCTATTTTCTTCACAAAACACGATAAGTTAGAATTGATCGGTCTTCTCCTCTTTAGACAAAATATTCCAGTTTATGAACTTCCAACTCTATCCTCACCCTTTTTCCTTTATGACCACCTTGTCCTTTTCTTATTATTTTTATTAATAATAATAATAGTATAAATAATACATTAATTATTTATTCTATTAAATTATTTAAAAATACTCTTTTTGATCCAAAATTCTCCGAAATTACCAAAACTTCCCAATCCCTTCTAATTAATTAATTAAATAAATAAATGATTAATTTAGATTTTTCGGGGCGCTACAACTCTCCCCTACTTCAAGAATTTTCGTCCTCGAAAATTTACCTGATTCGAATAACTCGGGGTAGGATTCCTTCATCTTGCTTTCCAGCTCCCAAGTCATGCTTTCTCCGGCAGCTCCCAGCCAGACAACTTTCACCAACGCAATCTTTTTGCCTCTTAGAGTCTTCATCTCACGCTCCACAATTCGTACAGGCATCGTTTCCACAGTAAGATTATCCCGTACTTGTACATCATCCATATGAATCACATGAGACGGATCTGGAACATACTTCCGGAGTTGTGACACATGAAACACATCATGTAAATTCGACAAATTAGGCGGCAACGCCACTCTATAAGCAACATTCCCAACTCTGTTCGAAATCTGATACGGACCAATACAACGAGGAGTAAGCTTCTTAGACTTCAAGGCACGCCCAACACCTGTCACCAGCGTAACTCTCAAAAACACATGGTCACCGGCTTGAAATTCCAAATCCTTTCTTCGCTTGTCATGATAACTCTTCTGCCTACTTTGAGAAGATTTCATCTTTTCTCGGATTAACTTCACCTTCTCAGTAGTCTCTCGAACAATTTCATGTCCAAGCACTACACTTTCTCCAGATTCGTGCCAACATAAAGGAGTCCTACATCTCCGACCATATAATGCTTCAAAAGGAGCCATCCCAATACTAGAATGGTAACTGTTATTATAAGTGAACTCAATTAATGGTAGATAAGTATCCCATGAACCTCCTTGTTCCAGAACACATGCTCTCAACAAATCCTCCAACGACTGAATAGTCCTCTCCGTTTAACCATCCGTCTGAGGGTGATACGCTGAACTCAACCTCAACTTAGAACCCAATGCTTCTTGCAAACCCTTCCAAAATCAGAAGTAAACTGCGGATCTCTATCCGACACAATACACAAAGGAACACCGTGCAGCTTCACAATTACACGAATATAAATTTCCGCCAACTTCGACACTGGAAAACTGATGTTAATAGGAATAAAATGAGCCGACTTCGTAAGCCTATCAACAATCACCCAAATCGAATCGTGTCCTCTTAAAGTATTAGGCAATCCCGTCACAAAGTCCATTGAAATGCTATCCCATTTCCATTTTGGAACTTCTAACGGTTGCATCAACCCAGCAGGCTTCTGATGTTCAACTTTTGACTTCTGACAGGTTAAACATGCATACACAAATCGAGCCACGTCCCGCTTCATACCAGGCCACCAAAATAATTTCTTCAAGTCTTGGTACATCTTTGTAGCTCCCGGATGAATACTCAATTTACTTCTATGACTTTCTTCAAGAATCGCCTTCTTCATCTCAGCACCATCAGGAATACAAATTCGATTTCGGAATCTCAACACACCTTGCGCGTCTAACTTGAAATCATCATTCTCCGACTAATCGATTCCAACCATCGAATCTACCAGTTTCACGTCTAACTTCTGAGCTTCTTTGATATTATCTAGAAAATCATTATTAATCTTCAGCATCCCCAACATCACACTCTACGGTGTCACTTCGCAAACTAAGCTCATATCTCTGAATTGCTCAATTAATTCCAATTCCTTAACCATCATTGCCGACATATGCAAAGTCTTCCGACTCAGAGCGTCGGCCACAACATTAGCTTTACCCGAATGATAATTCAAACCGAAATCATAATCTTTTAATAATTCCAACCATCTTCGTTGTCTCATATTCAGTTCCTTCTGATCAAATAAGTACTTTAGACTTTTATGGTCACTAAACACTTCAAATCTAGAACCATAAAGATAATGTCTCCAAATCTTCAGCACAAAAACAACCGCAGCAAGTTCTAAGTCATGAGTAGGATAATTCTTTTCATGAACTCTCAACTGCCTCGACGCATAAGCAGCTACCTTGTAATTTTGCATAAGCACACCACCTAAACCCATCTTAGAAGCATCACAATATACCACAAAAGGTTCTCCTGAATTAGGTACGTCAAAACCGGAGCCGACGTCAATCTCTTCTTCAATTTCGTGAAACTTTCTTCGCATTGAATGTCCCACACAAAAGCCTTACCTTTACAAGTCAACTTAGTCAACGGGAGTGCTAACTTAGAAAATCCTTTGATAAATCTTCGGAAATAACCGGCTAGCCCCAAAAAGCTTCTAATCTCGGTAGCCGACTTTGGAGTTTCCCATTGTAACACTTCATCTACTTTAGATGGATCCACCGCAACGCCACTACCTAAAATGACATGACCGAGAAAACTAACCTTCTTTAACCAAAATTCACATTTGGACAGCTTTGCATATAACCTCTTTTCCTTCAAAACTTGCAACACTAGTCTCAAGTGTTCTGCATGCTCTTCCTCCGATTTAGAGTAAATTAATATATCATCAATAAACACCACCACAAACCGATCCAAATAAGTATGAAAGATACGGTTCATGTACTCCATGAATACTCCCGGCGCATTAGTAACACCGAAAGGCATCACTGAATACTCATAATGTCCATAACGCGTTCTGAAGGCCGTCTTCTGAATATCTTCATCCTTTACTTTAATATAATGATATCCCGACCTCAAATCAATCTTGCTAAATACACGAGCACCCACCAACTGATCCATCAAATCATCTATTCTCGGGAGCGGATACTTGTTCTTAATCGTCACTTTATTTAGTTGTCTATAATCAACACAGAGCCTCATACTTCCATCTTTCTTCTTTACTAACAACACTGGAGCTCCCCACGGCGATACACTTGGCCTCACAAATTTCTTTTCAAGTAACTCCTCCAATTGTTTCTTTAACTCCGACAATTCAGATGCAGACATCCTGTATGATGCCATAGAAACAGGTATGGTACCAGGTACAAGGTCAATTGCAAACTCAACTTCTCTTTCTGGAGGCACATCAGGAATTTCATCAGGGAAAACTTCTGGAAATTCACACACCACTTGCAACTCCTCAATTACAGCTCGGCTCTCAACAGATAACGACGCCATCACTGAGAACATCTGAGCTCCTTCTTGCATCAACTGTTGTAACTGTTTAAAAGACAACAAACTAGCTTCTTCCTCTTCAGCAGTAGAAAATCTCACTGACTTGTTATAACAATTGATATGAACATAGTTATATTCTAACCAGTTCATTCCCAAGATTACATCCATCCCAGATAACGGCAAGCATACCAAATCAACAGTAAAGTCTCTGTCGAAGATCGACAAAGGACACTTTAAGCACACAAGAGAAGTAGTCACCGATCCCTTAGCCGGAATCTCGACGACCATTTTCCCATTCATAGAAGACAACACAAGACCCAATCTTTCAACGCATTCAGCAGCAACAAAGCAATGAGTAGCACCAGTGTCAATCATAGTAATTAAAGGAGTATTATTAATGAAACAAGTACCTCTGATGAGTCTGTCCTCGATAGTGGTATGAGTCCCAGCCAAAGCGAACACCTTCCCACCGGTTTGGGCCTTCTTCAGTTTCTGACACTGACTAATAATGTGTCCTTCTTCGCCACAGTTGAAACAAATTACCTCTTTATGCTTGCACTCAGATATGACATGCCCAGTTTTACCACAACGGAAACACCTCTTCACTTCAGCGGTACACACATCACTCTTATGACCAGTTTTCCCGCATTTGAAACAAGTTATGCTAGCAGGAGCATCTCCCCTACTAGACTTCTTGCCATCAACCACTTTCTGTTTACCTTTTCCAGCTGGAGCATCATAAGGTTTGCCACGATTCTGTTGATGCTTGCTCTTCCTCTCATTAATGATCTTATAATGAGCATTGTTATCCTCTTCAAAAATTATACAGCTATCAATCAAATCAGCAAAAATACGAATCTTCTGATATCCAACTGCCTTCTTGATCTCTGGGCGCAACCCACTCTCAAATTTGATGCATTTAGAAAACTCAACATCATCATCGTTATAGTGCGGATAAAACTTAGCCAATTCAACAAACTTTGCAGCATAATCAGTAACTGACATATTTCCTTGCTTCAGCTCAAGAAACTCGATCTGCTTCTTACCCCGAACATCCTCTGGATAATACTTCCTCAGGAACTCCCTTCGGAACACATCCCAAGTGATACCTTCACCTGCAGTTTCCAATCTCTGACGAGTCTCTAGCCACCAGTCATCAGCCTCGAATGCTAGCATATGAGTCCCATATCGAACCTTCTGCGCTGGGGTGCAGTCCATCACACGGAAGATTCTCTCTATCTCTTTCGACCAATCCAACACTCCATCAGGATCATACTTGCCCTTGAAGGTAGGCGGATTCTCCCTCTGAAAAGTTGCCAAACTGCGAGATCCAACATTCTCGTCAGCGTTCGGCTGATTCTGCAAAGCCTGAGCCATGGCTTCCAACGCAACAACAATTGCAACATTGTTCCTTCCAGCCATCTCAACTTATCACTACAACATAACAAAAGTTAGTACTAGTTAACAATCCTAGATTGTCAACAAACTACGACTCGACAACTTGGTCGGACGGACCGACCTGCTCTGATACCACTAATGTAACACCCATCTACCCCATAAACATTTTTAGAGAAATAATTCATATTATCAGAGTAACATCAATGAGAAGGGTGCCACATAAATTCCAAACATCATTTAATAATCATTATCCTGTCCCGTAACACGGGTTATCCAATCTTCATTAACATAAATTGACAACTTCGCAGCGGAATCAAACTTTTAAAATTTAAATCAATAAAATGCTTCATAAGGGAATGTATCCAATCAAAATAACATCAACAATATGAAACTTCCAACATAAACCAAAAGAACAAGAGGTTCACGAACAATTCCCAACCCGATGTTACATGACACAGAGCAGGACACCTCTAAACACTACTAAGAACAACGATAAGCGAAAACACTCCAAGGCTACATCCTCCAGCACCGCAACCTACTCTTGATCATCTGCAAGTTACCCACATAAGAGGCAACGTTTCCAAGCAGGCAGGGTGAGAAATCACAATCCATTATAATAATATATTGACATGGAAAATAAACAGAGTAAGCAACAACAACGTCATAGCATCATCAATAAATCTTCACAACCCAATCACATTTACATCATTCATATGCAATGTCAACTATAATGAAATGCAAAGAATGCATGTGGTACCGGTTCAACGTGGATGGACACTGGCCATCAACCCTCCAAAAGGAGCACAACATAATCAACGTATCACTTCAATCCGCACAATGGGATTGAAGCTACCAATGGCTGAAGCCCCAACATAAAATGCTATGAAATGCAATGATGCTAATTCTTCTCAATTCAACAAAAATCAACGTGTGCATCATTCATTTCATATTCAACAAGTATTTATCATACAATCATGTTTTATCATCTTACATCAACAACAACTCGACAACAAAAGATCAGCACGAGAAAACGTCAAGAAACCTCAAGAAAACAACAAAAACAGCAAAACAACATGTCTGACACGGCCACCCGTGTCCTGGGACACGACCCGTGTCAGGAAACCTGCACTCAAAACACAACACAGACAAAATACAGCAAATACAGTGGTCTGACACGGCCCGTGTCAGGAGCTCTGTAGCACAAATCCAACAAAAGCAAAATACAGCAAGAATGGTGGTCTGACACGGCCGCCCGTGTCCTGTGACACGGCCGTGTCAGGATGCGAAAACTCAAAATTTTTCAAAGGGTTTTTCTGCTGCGTTTTGGCTTCAAATATCCCAAAAAATTCAGTTTTTCCAATACGAAAATTTGACCAAAAGACTCACACAACGCACATACATCAACACATACATTCTATCTCATTATATTTCATCTAATCAAACATCCCTAACTCATTCTACGTCATCAAACACCACAATTTCTCAAAATCCACAAATACCTAATCTATTCATAACCAAACCCTATAGAACTATAATAAACCATGAAAACTCCCCATACCTTAGAGAATTTAGTAGCTTCCTCCTCCTCTAAGATTCCTCAGCAATCTCTACGTCGTAGTGCTCTTCTCCTTCTCTTCCTCTATTTTCTTCACAAAACACGATAAGTTAGAATTGATTGGTCTTCTCCTCTTTAGACAAAATATTCCAATTTATGAACTTCCAACTCTATCCTCACCCTTTTTCCTTTATGACCACCTTGCCATTTTCTTATTATTTTTATTAATAATAATAATAGTATAAATAATACATTAATTATTTATTCTATTAAATTATTTAAAAATACTCTTTTTGATCCAAAATTCTCCGAAATTACCAAAACTTCCCAATCCCTTCTAAATTAATTAAATAAATAAATAAATGATTAATTTAGATTTTTCGGGGCGTTACATTGCAAACCAAACATACATGAAATTGCATTACCTCCTGTAATTTTTTTTAACATTGATGAGAAATGACACACATCAAGTGCCTATTATGTGTCATGTTATATGACATTATTTTTTGTTTTTTTATTTTTTTTTTAGTTTTTAAAATAATGACGTGACTTTATTATTTTTATTTTTAATTATTTTAAGTTTATGATTTTTATTTTAAATATTTTAAATGCCACGTTGGCATTTTATTTAGTATTATTTTAATTTTGGAAATTTTAAAAATTAAAAAATTCCAAAATTTTGAGAACAAAATACTTTCATGTTCCATGCAAAAAGCATGCATTTACTACTAGGCCAACTTGTATATTGTAATTAATTTTGCTAAATGAATATATTAGATAATTTTTTTCTTCATATTACATATTTTTATTAAATTTTTTGTTTAAACTAATTTATATTTAATAATAAATTATTTATTTTTGAATTTAAATACATATTTTTTTTAATATTATTAAAAATTAATTTTAGTTTTTTTTATTAATTTTAATTTTTTTATTTTTTTATTTTAACAACTATTAAAATTATCCAAAAACAAGCAAAATTTTGCCAACGCCGGGGTTGAATCCAGATCCTCATGGCAGTATGTGTGTTCATTTTTCACCGGAGAAATGTGCTTTAATTGTTAAAGTTCATAAATTTAATATTTATGAATGTATTCAAAAGAATAGTAGTTGAATATAGTTTGTAGTAGTTGAATATGTATGTATTTGATAGAGAATCGAATACAATTAGTCGAAGTCTAAGCTGTATGTATTCGACAAGGACTTGAATATAGCCTGTCGAAGTTAGTCAGTTAGTCAGTTTGAGATTGTGTATAAGTAGTCTAATTATAAATAGGGAGGTACCATGCATTTATAAAGAGAGAGATGAGATAGAGAGAATTCACAGTTGTGAAATCACAAAGAGAGAAACTCTATATTTAGTAAGAATTAATAATCACATTCTTTTTCTCTTCTAAAATATTAATTTTCTCTCCACTCTTCCCCTTTTCTTCTTCATAGATTTCCTTTTCTTTTCAAATTATTTGTGCGACAGAATCGTTTTACAACCAAAATGTGGTTTAATCACTCGAGTGAAAAGTGAAGAACGAGAATCGTGAATTAATCAAGAAAGTGATTGAATCTTGTTCTATTAAAATCGATTCTTTATCTCTATTTTATTTTTACTAATTTATTATAAGTTTTGTAATAGATTTTGATTTTGATTTTTTTTTTTTCATAATGCTTTCGAAAATATTCCACGACTTCCGAGTCAGGTGAGTTTCGCTGACCTAAACAAGCTAATTAGTTGGAAACTCTCTCTTTCCACTGGATGTGTTTTCAATTTCTAAAAAAAATTGGTGCTTTCATATTATATTAAATAGAATTCTTTTTTTTTTCAATTTAAGTGAAATGATTGATTTCAATTGTTAAAATTCATTACACAGTGTTTTGCTGTACTCCATTTGTTTTAAATTATACGTCATTTTAGCACATTACACAAATTAAGAAATTTAGTTAATTTTATATTAAAACATTAAAACATGTAAATTGTGACATAACATTTTTAGCTATCTAGTTTTCAGCCTGAGTTAAAGAAGGATAGAGGAAAATGCAAACCACCTGCTATTTCTAAAGTGTATTTTTTTTCCTTACATTTTTTTTTTTTTTTATTGTTCAATAACTACCTCTATTTTCAAATTAATAATCTTTATTTTGGAAGAAGTTGTGAAATATGATTTTTTTTCATTTTGAATAATGATGTAAGATGATACCTAAAACTATGTTGTTCTAATCTAAAAGACTTAAATGGTTTGTTTGTTGTTATTTACCTGTTTGGTATGTATAGCGTAAAAATGTTAAATCTTCCATTTTGACAAAGAAATATTATACTTTTCAAGAAGTTGATGCTTTTATTAATTGCATACTTATTAAACCATATTAGTTTTGTTTTGTTGAAAAAGTTTGAAACTAAATTTGACAACAAAAAAACTTAAAAATAAAGCTTGAGCATGTCTAATTTATTTCATCGATTTTTTTTTTTCAATTTAAATACGAAAATAACAATGTTTTTAAGTTATTTATCAAAATAATATAATTTTAGAAAAAGTTAAAGATGATACGTCATTTAATTTGGAGTGTCTTTATAAAATAACACTCATGCGCCAAATCAATTAGAGTATGCGTGTATGTGTAGCTATTTTAAATGGCGCATACATATGGGTATGGAGTGCATGCGTGCCATTTGAAATGTCGCATCCTCCTTTTATATATATATATATATATATATATATATATATATATATATATATATATATATATATATATATATATATATATATATATATTTTTTTTTTTTTTGTTTTTTAGAAAATGTAATTAAAAATAGGTAAAAGTATAGAAAAAAAAGAAAACAAATAAAACTATTATTTATATACATTAAAGGTTACAACAATTGATTAAAAAATCAATGTCTCGCCCGATCGAAACGTCCCCTGGTTCCATATTCCGGCGCATTAGTCTACCTCTGAGGTCTACCACAATTTTGTTGAGGTGTTTGTGGTCTTTGCGTATTGGCTTGCAGAAAAGATATTTGGTGCGAGGGCCCCGACGTATTTGACATATTTTCAATCATTTGTCCCCAATAACCGGGGGGTCTGCAAACGGCGCTGCCGTAATTCAGTTTCGTGCCCATGTTTTCGAAGTTGGGTCGTAGTGGTTGGGTTATGTGAGGATGATATGGTTGACCGAATTGGTACATTGAATCGTTTTGGAAACGATGCAATGGCTGTTGTGGGGAAATGAATTCAAATAGCGGTTGAGTGTTTCGGTGGTGGGGTATCTGTGTGTTCATTTGTGGGGGGCTATGGTGGGCTGGGGTGGAGTCGAATGAGTCATCAGGGCTATAGGAAGATGTGGTATCAGTGTGTGGATGTTGGCGGTAAGGTTCAGGCTCTTGTTGTTGTGTTTGGGTGGGTGGCATGAATGGGTTGGGGGTTTGGATGTTTGATGGTTCGGTGTACATGGCATGTCGATGGTGTGAGATGGGTAGTTGGGATTGGGTGGGTAGATATTGTTGTTGGGTGTGGTGTGGGGTTGGTTATTGGGGAGGTGTTTGTTATTGTATGTATGATGACGAAGCACGTTGGCACGAATCTATCAAATATGTCGGCTCAGACACAAATTGTTGCATTGAAACCGACCTAAACCAAATCATATAGTGACGACTTGGTCTAGCCTATTCCACGACAGGCTCGCTTAAGATGTGGCGACGTCGATTCTTCCAATGTCGACACATCTCTTTAGCAAAGTCTCTCCAATCATCATAACCCCATTGTGCATCTACTCTCAATTAATTTCAGTCTCCTAAACACACCAGAGGGACTGGAATATCTTGTTGCATGCCAAACTACAGTTTCACTCGATCACTTTGGTGCATCTCCACTGTAGTGAACCGAATGATTGGTGTTTTTGCTGTCCAGACTGCAAGATCATCAGGGTTAGGCTGAGGGTCGAGACCCAAATACAGCCTCCAGGAAAGCATGGATAGCTAGGACTAAGGAGGTTGAAGCAGTGTTAGAAAATTGGGAGGGGTCGTACAAAGAACTTCCAAAATATTTGGTGGCACTTAAACAATATGCTCTAAAGACTGTTGCCATTTTAGAGACCTTGCTGGCATATACCCCAGACAGGACTTGTGTTAGTGGAAATGGCATATATTCCACCGACTCTTTTGGGCGTTTGAACCATGTATCAAAGGTTTTGCCTACTGTAAACCTATTATACTAATTGATAGAACATGGTTATATGGGAAGTATAAAGGAACACTACTCATGGCAGTGGCATAAGATGGCAACAACAACATTTTTCCAATCGCCTTTGCTCTAATTGAAGGGGATACTGCTGGGGGTTGGAGTTTTTTCCTAAAAAATCTCCGATTACATGTGGCTCCTCAACCTAACTTATGTTTGATTTCAGACAGACATGCATCAATTGAGAGTGCATATGAGAATCTTGATAATGGCTGGCAGGATCCTCCTTCAACGCATGCCTATTGTATTAGACACATCGCTCAAAATTTCATGCGGGAGATCAAAGACAAGAAGTTGCGGAAGAAGGTTGTGAATGCAGGGTATGCATTAACAGAACCTTCCTTCAAACACTGCCGTGAAGAAATCAGATTGACAAATGCAGATGCATTAAGGTGGATCGACAATATTCAATTGGAGAAGTGGACCATGGCATACGACAATGGCCAACGACGGGGCCACATGACAACAAATCTTGTGGAATCAATGAACTATGTATTCAAAGGCATCTGAAACCTACCGATAACCGCTTTGGTAAGGGCAACATATTTTAGGCTCGGGGCACTTTTTGATATCATACGTTCAAAATGGAGTTCTGTCTTACAATCTGGGGAGCTATTCAGTAATACTTCAATGAAATTCATTAAGGAGGAAGCTGCCAAAGCTAACACACATGTGGTCACAGTATTTGACCGTAATAAAGGTTGGTTCAGTGTTGATGAGTCAATGGATCACAATGAAGGGAGGCCGAGGGGATCATATCGAGTGGAACTAGATAGAAGTTGGTGTGATTGCGGAAAATTTCAAGCCTTTCGTATGCCTTGCTCCCATGTCATAGCAACATGTTCAAAGGCTCGCCAAGACCCTTCCAACTTATTGTCCGTTGTTTACCAAGTCATTATTCTATGCAATGTCTACAACACTAGCTTTCCGGTGGTAGCAAAAGAGGACTATTGGCCTACATATGAAGGGGAAATTGTTTGGCACAATGAAATTATGCGAAGAAAGAAAAAGGGTTGCCCTAATAGCACGCATATTCAAACGGAAATGGATACGACAAACAAAATGGTAAGATTATGTAGTTCTTATCATCAGCCCGGACACAATCGTACAAAATGTCCCAATGTTGGACCAAACACAACATCATAATTTTAAATGTAACCTTTTCTCTTTATATCAACAACAACTTTCATTCCATAAATATCATAACATTCAATAACAATAATTTAAAAACAACAAGTAATAATAATTTAAATAATTATACAACAAAACAAACAAATACAACGACTAAAGAACATAATTATGCGATTATAACCATCAGGACAATACATCAACATCTGAACATGTTTGTCAGTTGTAAAATTCTCCCAGAAACGAACTTCTCCATTTTGGTTGAACGTGGTAACAAGCCTTTCAATTCTTCTGATCTTTTCACCTTCTGGAATGTCTCCATCTAATCAACGGTTCAGGCTCCTATTAATATGTTCGAACGCCAGTGTATTCCAGAGGAGGATCTTCATCGGAGGTTTGACTAGCGAAAAAACTAAAACGACATTTCTCTGGTGGATATATGGAACCTTATAGAGATATGAAAAGGAAGAAGAGGAAGCCATTTTGAAAGAAAAATGGAAGGAGATTATTAGAAATGGAAGGAGAAAATTGTGAGAAATCAAGAGAAGGTGGTGCAGTATTTAAAGGAAATGGCATAGTGTAGTAGCCATATGAAATGGCGCATACAAACATGGTTTAAAAAAAATAAAAAATAAAATAAAAAGGATGCGCATTTGAAAAGGCGCATGAGTTATGTGTGAAAGGGGAGGCGCCATTTCATATGGCTTGATCTACATGTACAAGCCATTTCATATGGCGCATGGGTACAAAGATAAGGGCATGCGCCATTTCATTTGGCGTATCCTCTTTAACCTTTTCTAAAACTATGTTATTTTGGTAAATAACTTGAAAACATTGTTATTTTTGTATTTAAATTGAAAAAATAGATTATTTAAAAAAAAATCTATTTCATCACACCTTAAGAAAAAACAAATAGTCACCATAATTTTAATATACAATACGTATAAAGAAAGGAACTATTAAACCATTTTTAAAATAAATCCAACTAGTTAATATAGTATCTGTTCTGGGCGATGACGGGCAGGTCTTGACGAAGCGTCGAGTGATCAATACTAGGGCTCTCTTCGAGACGTTTTTTTACGAGGAGGCTCTCGAGCTGTTAGGTGGGGGTGGTCTCCCCGACTTGTCTTTCCCTTTATCCTTCTTTTCGAACTACTGACCTCTTTGTTTTCTTTGCAGATAAGATGTCGAATGCTGAGGAGCGCTTCAAGAAGCTGAAGGCCAACCGTGCTGCGAAGAAAGGAGGCAAGAGTCGTGTCGACCAGCTCCGAGTGCATGAGTCCGTTCCCACCCCGACACCCGGGGGTTCCTCTGCCTCTCACCAGGGTAGTGACTCTCTCAGTCCCCAGAGCTCTCCGAAGAGGCAACGGCTTGCGGACACGGTGGATATCGACCTTACCGAGCACGAGAGCCCCCCTGCAGTGAAATTTGTGTTCCCGCCTTGTCACACAAGGTCGAACTTCTTTATGGGGAATAATTCGCTCTGCTTGGGTGGCCCCGACACTCAGTCCATCTTAAGCGTCGACAAGGCTTCTCGGTGAAGGATGCTGGTGGAGGATGTGTCTGCTGTGATGCGGGTTTGCGCGGCTGACTTGGTTCTGAACGATGAGGCGTTCCCCGCAAGCGAGCTGAACAGGTTGCGAGAAAGTTTCCAGTCCATCTCGGTCGAAATGGAGAAGGTGGGTGAGGAGCTGGCTGACTGCAAAAGCCAGAACCAGGCCCAGGCCGAGCTTCAACAGAAATTGGAGGAAAAGTTAAAGAGTGCCGAGGAGGAGCGGAAACGTCTCGTCGGTGTCGAGGAGGAGAGGGGTCGTCTCCTGGCGAGGAACGCTGAATTGGAGGAGGCCGTCCGTCCTGCTGAGGAGGAAACCGAGGAGGATAGGTTGCTGACTTCGCAGCAGCGCTGATAGCGAAACTCCGCGAAGCCGAGGAAGACAATCTCGCCGTCGCGGGCATAGGTTTCAAGAATGCGGTGGAGCAGCTTCGGGTCCTCAACCCCGACCTTTCGACTGAGGGGATTGACCCTGAATACGAGGTGGTCGACGGTCAGATCGTGCAACCAATGAGAGTCGACGAGGTCCATGATCCCGAGCATCCTGAAGGGACCGCCGCTGAGTAGGATTTTCTCCCTATTTTGTTCGGCCTGTGAGCTATTTTTATCTATTGTAATTTTATGCCCGGCCTGCGTGCCAGGGGCTTTTTGACATCTGATTGTAATATTTGTACACTGGGCTTCTGCCCATTTTAATGAACCTTCGTTTATCTGCTAGTGTTGTTTGCATGGTTTTAATTGTGTGTGATGTTAATGTATTTGCTATACTTTGTTTTTTGTCTAAGTGTTAAAGACTTCTATACTTTGTTTTTCTGTCTAAGTAATAAAGACTTTGGGATTGCTCGACCTTGATAGTCCCTGACCGCGTGGAGAGCTGGTCGGGTGGTCGGAGATGTATTTCGGCCTTCAACGAGGCTGAGAGCTCGGTCGAGGTCTTAGCTTCGTGGCGTGAACTTCCCATCGCGAGCTGGATGTTCTGCCTGATTGGTACAACGACGGCGGAGCTCGGTCGAGGTATCCCCGTCGGATCAAAGTCCTTGCGCACACACAACGCGGTCTTCGATCATCGTGTTCTATCTAGGGGTGTCGCGCTCGTACCTTAGCGCGTCCCCGTAATCGCGGTGCTGGTGTGTCGTGGGCAGTGCTTAACTGTAATATTGTTTTAGCTTTTCAGCGTCCACGGTCGAGCAAGTTCTTCCCCGTGCAGATTTTCGAGGAAATAGGCTCCTGTCCCCGTTTTCGCGCGGACGCGGTACGGGCCCTCCTAGTTCGCGGCGAGTTTGCCTTCTCGCGAGTCTTTTTGGTTCCTTCGTAGGACGAGGGTGCCCACCTGAAAATCACATTTAATAACTTTGTCATTATAACGTAGTGTTATTTTCTGCTTAAGCGAAGCTTCTCGGAGAGAAGCGCCCGAACGTATCTCCTCGACAAAATCGAGCTCTTCCCTCAAGGCTTCGTCGTTCGCGTCCCCGTCGAGGGGGGCTTCTGTCCTCCTCGAGGGTTCCCTGATCTCCACGGGGATCACCGCTTCGGTTCCGTAGGTCAGACGGAAGGGGGTCTCCCCGGTTGTGGAGTGTGGGGTCATCGGATAGGCCTAGAGGACGTTGTGTAGTTCCTCGACCCACCGTTGTTTGGCGTCGCCTAGTCGACGTCTTAATCCTCGGAGGATCACCCTGTTCGCCGCCTCAGCTTGTCCATTTATTTGAGGGTGCTCGACCGATGTGAAGTGTTGCTTCGTGCCTAGTTTTGTGACGAAGTCTTGGAAGTTCCTGTCGGTGAACTGTGTGCCGTTGTCGGTGACGATGGCTTGAGGCATGCCAAATCGGGCGAGGATATTTCTTTTGTAAAAACGCAGTATGTTAAAGGTCGTGATTTTGTCCAAGGCTTCCGCCTCAATCCACTTCGTGAAGTAGTCCACCCCGACGATGAGGTATTTGTTTTGATACGACCCCTGGACGAAAGGTCCGAGGATATTCATTCCCCACCACGCAAACGGCCACGGGGAGGACAATGGACTGAGCTCGTTGGGAGGAGTGAGGTGCATGTCCCCGTGTCGCTGGCATCTGTCGTACTTCTTGACATGTTCCTTGGCGTCCTGTTGCATGGTGGACCAGTAATACCCTGCTCGAAGCGCCTTACGGGCTAATGATCTCCCGCCGAGGTGTTGCGCATTGATTCCCTCACAGATTTCTTGGAGTATGCCGGGGACCTTAGTCTCCTCGACACATCTGAGGAGGGGAATAGAGAACCCTCGTCGGTATAGCTTATCATCGACTATGGTGTACGAGCACGCCCGCCTCTTGACCATTCCTGCTTCTTTAGGATATTCGGGCAGTTTGCCCGTCTTGAGGTATTCGTATACTGGGGTCATCCAGTAATTGCTGTCCCCGATGGTGTTGATGTCCGAAACTGTGGCCGGTTTGTCGATGCTCGGGCGGGAAAGCACTTCTTGTATGACGGATTTGTTCCCGCCTTTCTTCTTTGTGCTCGCCAATTTGGACAAGACATCTGCTCGGTGTCGCACCTCGAAAATTCATCGAGAAAATACGACCCTCGCGCGAAAGGCGCGGAAAACAGTTCGACAGAGTCTCCACCGAACTTTATTTATCCCAAAAAGAGGGAAAGGAAAATATCGAGAAAACCTTTAAAGGAAAAGATAAGAACATGGTCGTCGCAACCACATTCTAGGTTCGAGAGTCGGTTACGTGAGGGGAAGGTACGCGCACTCCCTCACGTCCGTTGTACTCAACGGGAACCTCTTGATTTGAATCGCGATACTCGTTAGCTAAGTTTATCTATTTTCTTCTTTAAAATAAATGCAAAACAGTAGGATAAAAGGGAAAAGATGCTAAGGGAAAATGGGGGTGGTTTAAAGATAGGGTGCTCGGCAAGATCATCGCGATCTCGGGCCTACGTATGCTCATTCGGACAAGAATGAGAAATCAGAGCAATTGTAGTTCGACTACGGGGTTTGACGGACAAAGAGGGAAGGTAGCTCGCCAAGATCATCGCAATCTTGTGCCTACGTATCTTTATTCGGACGAGAATAAAGAATCAGAGCAGTCGTAGTTCGTGGTACGCCCACGAAAAGGAAGGTTGGTTTGTTTTAAAGAGAGGCGTCAATTGCTCACACACGAGTAAGAGAACTCGTACCCAAACAATTGAAGAGAGATCAAAGACTTGAACCCCATTTTTCACCTTGAAAGAGTTTCGATAGTTGTTAATTGATTTGAGGTTTATTTGTGAAAATCCGCTTGATGTTGGATCAAGGGTTTATTGTATGCGTTCGATTGGTTTGAAAAGAATTGGATTTGATTTTAAATAATATAGGCATCAATTGTTTAGACACGAGTAAGAAAACTCGCACCCAAACAACCGAAGAGAAATCAAAGACTTGAAATCCCGTTTTTCACCTTAAAGAGTTGCGATAGTTGTTAATTGTTTTTGAGTTTGGTTATGAAAATCCACTTGACGTTGGATCAAGGGTTTATTTGTTTATGAAAATAATTTGATTGAAAAGACTTGAGGTTGATTTTGAAAGTGGCTCGACGACGAATTGAGAGTTTGGTTGAAAAGGTTTGCTTAGAAAATGGCTCGACGACGAATCGAGGCTTTGGTGTGAAAATGGGTTGTTTGAAAAATGTCTCGACGACGAATCGAGGTTTTGGTTTGAAAATGGGTTGCCTATGCTAGTCCCTAGGGGTGATCCTAGTAAACAAACCACAATCAAAACAATATTAAGTGCGTACATCGGAATGGGGGAGGGATACATGTAAATTACAAGTGTTGACAGAAATAAATGGTCTCATTGTAAGGTAGCCCAAGAGGAAGCCGTGTGTGTGCAAAGTGTCCTAAAACTAAACCTCGAACCAAATCTCCAAGCAGAGGATCATAACCAACAGTCCATCAATTTATTGTTTTAGGTTTCGATATTTTTAGTGTTTTTTTATTAAAGTATGTACAAATGAAAATGGTTAGATAAATATGAATATGATAATATGAATACTATGAATATGAGCAAGGTAAAAAGACAAGAGATAATATTGACATAAAAATAAAGTTGGTCTCGTCTTAATCGGATTTAATCGACGAAACGATAATCGACGACTTTTGACTTTCATTGACCAAAAGTGAAAATAAAAGAATACAAAGTGACAAATAAGAAATTAAATCGAAAATATGAGTACAAAGCATAAAGGTTTCACCTTTATCGAGATTTAATCGAAAAATCGAAAAATAATCGATATTTAGTTTTCATGGACCCAAAATGAATAAAAATAAAAGAAATGAAATAAAATCGACAAGGTGGATACAAAGACTAAAGGTCTCACCTTTATCGAGATTTAATCGAGAAATCGATCGATATTTGGTTTTCATTGACCCAAAATGAACAAGAATAATGGACAAAATAATGAAAATGAAATAAAATCGAAAATGATAAGAAAAATAATAAAGGTCTCACCTTTATCAAGATTAAGTCGAGAAATCGACAAATCGTCGATATTTGGTTTTCATTTACCCAAAATAAATGTAAAAATAGTGAATAAATTGAAATAAAAATAAATAAATAAGTAGGCCTCAAATAAATCAAAATTTAATCGGTTTGACTAAATAATGAGTATTTTTGTATCATTGGCCACAAATAGAAATGAATATAAAATCGACATAAATAGGAAATGAAATCGAATTAGATATGGAATAGAACTAACACATTAAGAACTAATAGTTAGAAAAATTTGAAGAAAAAAAAAGTATATAAAAAAATTAAAACAAATTAAAATATAAACAAGAGAGGGGGTGTGAGTCTTTGAAAGAAGGTGCAAGATAATTACATGGGCTTGAGCCCATCCAACCCGAAACATAAAACAAAATAAAAGCAAAGAAAATAAGTTATGTTGGATAAAAAAAAGCACGGTGAGGACATGTTTATCCATTAGGCCACTCATTATTTGAAAACAAGAAAGGAGATCATGAACAGTCACGGTCAACATTTTAATGGGCCACTTTGGAAACAAACTCTGAAAAAAACGCTCAGGATCATCGCGCGAAAGGTAAGGGATAGATATAAACAAAAAAAAAACAACCTTCTCGTGAATCTCAGTCTATCTCTCTCGCGCGGCCACTTTGGATTCAGGTTTGAGTCTCCTTCTCAGGTTTGCTTTCGATTTGTGATTCAGAGTTTTATTTTAATCGATTCTCTTCTTCTCCTTTCTTTTGATTCGGGTCCGAATTCACGATTTGGGTATTATGAATGGTGTTTGAGTGGATTTGTGTGAGTGAGGTTTAAGGAGGTTGGGATTGAAGATGAATAAAATGAAGGGTTGATTGGAGAATGAAGAAGAAGGGTTGGTTGTGAGATTTGTAGCGTTGTTGTTGCGGAGAGTAAAAGAAAGAATGCAGTTGTCGGTTATGAAACGATTTGGTTGAGTGGGTTTTGTTTGTGAGAAATGTTGAGGACTTGTTGTTTGGGTGATTTGGAGGTGATTTGAAGGGTTTGGCGGCTGGAGTTTTTTTTTTAGAGTGAGGGTGGAGTTGCTTTATAGAAGAGTATGAAGGGTAAAATTAGAATTCAAAAGATGAGGAATTGGTTGCTGCGATTGTCGTATTGGAATGGTCGTACGATTTGATGAGGATGTGAGCTTTGTGAATTCAGGATGGCGGTGTGGTCTGGTGGTACGGGTGTGGCTCGATTGTGTACGTTGTGGATGGATGGTGGGTGTGTGAAATCGGTTTTGGTATTGGTGTTTTTGCTGCTCTTGATGGTTGTGTGTTTTGTGCAGGTACAGTTTTGGTACGTGAGGTTTGAGTTTCACATGGTGGTGGCGGATCAATCAAGAAGAGGTAAGGATCAATCGTGTCTCTCTCTTCTCGATTTCTTCCTTTTAATTCTGGATTGGTTCTGTTTTGTTTGAGTCTTAAGGTTGTATGTTTTTGTAGCGTATGGTGGTGAGTTGTAATTTAGAAGGGTTCATTGTTTGGATTGAAGAGTGATGGTTGGACGGTTGGAGATTGCAGTTGTTTTGATAGCAGGTCATGTGAGCAAAGTGGTATGATGATGCAGTGAATCGTGTGGGGCCTCATGGTGGGCAATTGATTTATGAGAAGGTTTGGCAAGTAGTAAGACATATTGATATGGGCCGTGTGAGGTTTTGGTGATGTAATGAATGAGCAACAATGGGCCTATTATTACCTTGGGGATTTTTTTGGTGATACGTAGTGGGCTTAATGCACATTTTTTTTAATGAATTTCAGATTTGCACCTCCCCATTTGAACTTTTTTTTTTTTTTAGTTTCTCTTGGGCTTTATAATTCGAAATGGAATTGAATTATGGTTCATAAAAAAAAAAAGGTAAATGGTTTTGACAAAAATAAAAATGGAATGGATTGAATATAATGGATATTTGGATTTTGGAAACAAATATGGATAATGGATAATAAATGATTAAAAATGGGTAAAAAAGGGTATTGAAAATAAATTGGATATTGACAACGGATTATGAATGGATTTTTTTTATAATTGGCTTTGGATATGAAGTAAATATGGAAATGGATTAGAAAATGGTTTAATAAAATGAATTTAAAAATGGATTTGAAAATTGATCTAAAGTGAAATGGATATCTAATTGGATGAATGATAGAAAAATGGTTAAAAACTAGATATGACTAAAAATAAGAAAATGGATAAAAACAAAAGAGGGATGAAATTTAAGATAACCTATTCTTTTGGATTTTCTAAACATGGTCAACGGTTGGATGTACAGATGAAAACTATAAACAGGTAGGACAAATTTGGGGTATGACAGATGCCCCTATCTAATTTGCTTGAACCGAGTTAGATGAACTGCTACGGCATTCGGTCTTTCGAAGTAGAAGACAATTAGATATGAAGAAAACCACAAATTTGTCCGAAAGAAAGAAAAGGATTGAGAAGTTGGAATAATAGAATAAATCTGACACCAAAAGGATGACATACCTATCACCAAAAGGATGACAGACCTATCACCAAAAGGATGATAGCGAACACACACACACAGACCCGTCCACCAAAAGGATGGAAATGAGGTCAAAGCCTGCTATTACCGACGAGATAATAGGGCACACACACACGCAGACCCTTCCACCAAAAGGATGGAAATGAGGTCAAAGCCTGCTATTATCGACGAGATAATAGGGCACACACGCACACATACCCTTCCACCAAAAGGATGAAAATGAGGTCAAAGCCTGCTATTATTGACGAGATAATAGGGCACACACGCACACAGACCCTTCCACCAAAAGGATGAAAATGAGGTCAAAGTCTGCTATTACCGACGAGATAATAGGGCACACACACAGCCTGCTACTACCAAAAGGATAGTATGGCACACAACACAGCCTGCTATTACCAAAAGGATAATATGGCACACACACGCAACGCCTGCTATTACCGACGAGATAATAGGGCACACACACAGCCTTCTACTACCAAAAGGATAATAGGGCACACACACAGCCTGCTACTACCAAAAGGATAGTATGGCACACAACACAACATAACCTGCTATTACCAAAAGGATAATAGGGCACACACGCAACGCCTGCTATTACCGACGAGATAATAGGGCACACACACAGCCGGATACTACCAAAAGGATAATAGGGCACACACACAGCCTGCTACTACCAAAAGGATAGTATGGCACACAACACAGCCTGCTATTACCAAAAGGATAATAGGGCACGCACACAGACCTGCTACTACCAAAAGGATAGTAGGGCACACACACACACAACCTGCTACTACCAAAAGGATAGTATGGCACACAACACAGCCTGCTACTACCAAAAGGATAGTAGGGCACACACACGAAGGTTGTCACTCACCAAAAGGATGACACACAGACCAAAGGCTTACGGATCGGCGACACCAAAAGGATGACGGATCAAAACAAGCTACTACCACCAAAAGGATGATAGGAACTTCTTATTTGTGAGGACCAACACCAAAAGGATGAAGGTTAAGTTGAATTGATTGGGTTAGACTATCACCAAAAGGATGATAGTAAAGCAATTGACAAAAGGTCAAGTTTGCTGGGGATGTGATGAGATTTATTTGGAGACATCAACAAAAGGTTGAAGTAAAGAATCAATGAGGGGAGACCACGAAAAGGAAAGGGAAACAATGGAAAATGGAGAAGGTAAACAGCAAAAAACAGAGAAGGTAACCCGCCAAAAATGGAGAAGGTAACCCGCCAAGATCTACGCAATCTTGTGCCTACGTATCTTTACTCGGATGAGAATAAAGAATCAGGGCAGTCGTAGTTCGACTACGAAAAAGATTCAATGAGGAACGCCCACTGACTCGGAGGAATGTTTGTTGGTTGGGATGAGGATGACGACCTCAACAACAAAAGGTTGAGGAACGCAACCCAATGAGGAATGCACACTGACTTGCTTGGAGATCACAGCTTCATCAACAGAAGGTTGAAGTAATTTCATGAGGAACGCCCATGAACTTGAAGAAAGTGCCCCTGACTGGGCTGAAGATTGCTTGCAGTCTTGTCTTGATCAACAAAAGGTTGAACCAACTTCGTGGGGAACGCCCACGGATTTGAAGAAGGTGCCCCTGGCTGGGCTGAAGATCATCTTGCAGTCTTGAGATTGATCGTAGATCTTGACTATGCATATATGAATGCTTGATGATACTTCATGTCGAATGGAAATGTAAATGCAAATGCTGACGCGCGGAGATGCAAGTGCTGGGGAAGTATGATTTGTTTTTTTTTTGGGTATGCATATGATGCAAATGATATTTATGATGCTGATTGCGATGCATATGATGCGTATGATGCATATGATTGAAGACGGGTGATTGGATGTATTTGGAGAGGCGCCAGCATGGTGGACTTCTGGTAGTTGCCAATGAGGATTGGACTTCGGGTGGTGGGAGGGTTTGATTTCCTCGACACTCAGTTTGTTGAAGACACCATGATTGAAGCGGACGAAGATGCTTTTGAAGCTTCGAGTTTGATCACTTGTTGATTTATTGGTGAGGATAGCATGCTGCAATGAGTCTTGCCCCAGTCTGAATATGGTAATGGTCTGCCCCTGATTAACCAGTTCTGACATGATTTGATCTTTAAAAGTTGAGCTTTGCTATGCTTTGAGAAGGCTTGCCCCTGATTGAGCTGTTGAAAGGTTTGCCCCTGTTTGAGGTGTTGAAGGAGTTTGCCCCAGACTGTGGGTTTTGAGGGAATCTTGCTTCGGGTCGGCACCACTGAAAGTTCGAGTTCCTCTTCGATTGCCCCTTGTTGGAGTTGTCTTGAATGTCTAGCACTGATTTGCAGTTAAAATTGCACATTCACAAATGGTAATCTTAATACAATGCTTATGCAAGTTTTGAAAAAGTGTCGTTTATTGGAGTGTCGTGATAGTGAGACGAATGGACCGTTAGCCCAAACGTGTGCTGATTTTGATGGTGTGAAAGATATAGCAAGTAGAATGACACCAATGCTGAAGATTAGCAAATATGGGGAGTCAGTTTACGCAACCTTGCGATAGTATGCTTTCAGAGTAAACCTCGCCTCAATTAGGTCTTTCGAGGGTTGTAACGTGGTCTGGTTCGCGGTTTATGAAACAAAGGATATTAGGCTCAAAGCTTGGTTTGTAACCACCCCTTCTTCGTGATGATCTCCAGTCCTACGTTCAGTTAACTCTGCACAGGTTTGTATTCCAAAAGGGGTGATGGTGTAAGAGTGATGTTTCAAGGTATGCTCGAAATGGCAGTCACCTTATTTTGTTTTTTGATGGATATCAAGAACCTTTTGGTTTTAATATGGTGGTCACTAGATCTTATTTTGTTTTTTTTTTGTTGAGGATTCGAGGGCCTCTTTTGATTTTGTTTTGATCCCTAACTTTTGCATGGACTGATTTCGCTTTTCAAGTCCATCGGGATTGCCTTGATTTTTGCCTAAGTCTCCTTTGAGGTGCTTGACTTAGCAGGCTTTTGATTTTTTTTTTTGTTTTTGTTTTGTTTTGTTGGAGGATAGTGACTGCCAAGTCATGGGTCTTTGATGAACAACCATCATGTTTTGTGATTTAAGTGCGTAATTGGGTTAACTGAACACTACCCTGCCCCAGGTTGAGTGTAAGGTTTTGTATATCTGAAGGAAACTACTACTTCTAGGCTCGAAGTGGTTTACTAGGGATTAACTCCTTGTATCTCCAGTGTTTGGGGGATTGAAACAATGCCTGTATATCACCGGCGAGATTTTATCTAAAAGCATATATTTTGCAATTATGGGTATTTCGTTGTCATCATCCTCCCTCCAATCATTGCTAAGCGACAGTTGATAAAGAGAGTGAAGTGGAAATAAATGTGTCGGTGATTTGCAGTAAATGGAAAAATGAGTGAATACGACATAACTGATTCAAAACATGCATAATCACTACATTAAGAAAACCAAATACAAACAGCAATGTTTAAAGCATACAGTACTTAAACAAACATAAGCAAAATACAAGAATGTAAATGATGGGATGGCAACATGACTGCCTTCTTCGGGGAATAAACTTGACTTGAACTTGACTTGACTTGACTTGATGCTGACACTATTTTGGTGGCGGCGGAGGGTTGGTGATGACGTTTGGAGCCTTCCCATTGAACGTGAGAAACTTTGAATCGATCATGTCCTGAACCTTGTGTTTGAAAGCTCTGCAGTCCTCGATTGTATGCCCTGGAGCACCCTTATGAAACTCGCAATGAGCATTGGCATCATAATCTGGGGGCATGACGGTCGGAGGAGCCAAGTCCCTGGGGGTAACAACCCTCTTTTCCATTAATTGAGCAAAAATCTGAGCATATGATGTTGGCAGACGATCAAAGTCTCTATCAGACCTCCTTGTCCTTTGTTGATTAGGCTGACGTTGCTGAGCATCTCTCTGTTGTTGATGCTGAGGAGGATACTGATACCCTTGCTGATTGTAGGATTGTTGTTGAGGAACCTGTTGTTGAGGCATTGGAGCTTGAACAGCTGGATGATAAGGCATTGGAGCAAACTGCGCAGCAGCAATATACGGGTACTGGAAGTATGGCATTTGAAAAGGCATTAGAGGGGGAGCTTGTTGTTGAGCTTGCCCTTTCTGAGCATGGACAACATTTGTTTTGCCTTCTTTCTTCTTGTATCCATTGAAGGGCTTCTTGGCTTGAGACTGACTGCTAGATCCTCCTTGGATCTTCCCGCTATTCAGACCTTCTTCAATTCTCTCACCGACGATTACCAAATCAGAGAATCCAGCTGAGACATTGCCAATTAGTTTCTCATAGTACTGGCCTTGCAAAGTACCCATGAAGATGTCAATTAGTTCACGATCAACAAGAGGTGGATGCACCCTTGCAGCTAGCTCTCTCCAGCGTTGCGCGTACTCCTTAAAGGATTCGTTATCCTTCTGAGCCATACTCTGGAGTTGAGTACGATTCGGAGCAAGGTCAGTGTTGTATTTATATTGCTTGACAAATGCATCAGCTAAATCATCCCAAGTGCGCACATTGCTACGCTCCAACTGCATATACCATTCGAGAGATGCCCTAGACAGACTGTCTTGGAAGCAATGGATCATCAGCTTTTCATCTTTGGCATGGGCAGCCATCTTGCGGCAGTACATCCTTAGATGTATGTGAGGACAACTGAGGCCTTTGTACTTTGGGAAATCTTGTACCTTGAACTTGGGAGGAATGACAACATCTGGCACCAAGCACATATCCAGAGCATTCAAAGAAGTTGAGTTGCGTCCCTCCATGACTCGGAGCTTTTCAGCTAGATCACAACACATCTTGATAGCTTCAGAATCCTGAGCAGCAGTAGGATTGATAATCGGGATAGCAGCATGATAGTTTTGGACCTCATCATACTGATCTACCAGATTTTCCTCAGCGTGAGGAATGGGAACTTGAGTGACAACCGGTTGGGCTTGCGGAATGGCACTAACAGTAACTCCAAATGTTGGAAGTGGTTGAGAAGTGGCAGGAGCGAAGTCCATTGGTATCCCATAAGTGATGGGGTTGGGAACAGGAATAGAGAGCCTTGAGGTAGATGCTTGAACAGGCGCAGTGTTGTTGGCAGTGGCAGCTTCACGCAGTTCTTCTTCTCTTCTGGCCGCCATGATGGCTTCAAGAATCTGATCAATCTTTCCCTTCGTAGAGTCCATTTCTTCTCTGAAGGCAGCTTGCTCTTGCTGAATCTGCTCCATCGTTCTTCTTATGTTGGCTCGAGTTGCGTACTGGTGTCGAGGAATCAGCTTGATTTACTGGAGAAGGAAGGAAGGTGAAGTGAGATCCTGAGGTTGAAAATGCAATGCAAGATGCGTAACAGATGCAGTGCAATGCAGTGATATGAGATGCAATGCAAGATGCAAGATGCAAGATCCAGGATCGCAGAATCAAAAAACTTCGAACAGTTCTAAGGTTGGCTGGAGAAACGGGTCAAGAACCACAGCTAGGATTAGGAAAACCCACAGGTAGGTTTCTAAAACGGGTAGGTGCCTAGAGTTATGGATATATTTCGAAAACATTATAACCAAGACGAAGAGACATCTGACTATAATATCCTCGAAATAATCTCGTCTAGGTGAGGTCTTCGTTTCTTCCCCACGAGAAAGATTCCTCGGAGGCGCCCACTACACAACCATCGACACACGGGTTCTAAATAGGGTTCTCAGAATCCTAGATCGAGGTCAAAAATATTACTGTCAGGAAGTAATACGTTCGAGGGATCTCATCTAATTGGGGCGTTCACATTAACTCACATAGAATTAACACTACCAACCACCATGGGTAAATTGGGTTAATGGTCCTTGGGATCGACGACCCACCTCAAAAGTATTACCACCATGGCAAAGATTCACCACAACAGTAATATCTCCAAGGGAATCTACTCCAAGCGGTGGTTTTCACTTCAACTCACGCGGAAGAGACCACGCAAGCCTACACTACACAACCACCATCCTAATCCTAGGGTTTTTTCTCGACTCGGGTGTAGACCCATCTCATAAAGTTCAAAATATCAGAACAACCCAACAGTGTTACCAAGGTAACACAAATAAATAAGCAAACGAAAAGAAAAAAAGACAAACAGAACTAACGAACTAACGATTCGAATCAAGATAGGCTCGACTCTCTCTTGCATGGAGCAAATTGTCCCCAGCAGAGTCGCCATCTGTCGCACCTCAAAAATTCATCGAGAAAATACGACCCTCGGGCGAAAGGCGCGGAAAACAGTTCGACAGAGTCGCCACCGAACTTTATTTATCCCAAAAAGAGGGAAAGGAAAATATCGAGAAAACCTTTAAAGGAAAGGATAAGAACATGGTCGTTGTAACCACATTCTGGGTTCGAGAGTCGGTTACGTGAGGGGAAGGTACGCGCACCCCCTCACGTCCGTTGTACTCAACGGGAACCTCTTGATTCGAATCCTGATACTCGTTAGCTAAGTTTATCTATTTTCTTCTTTAAAATAAATGCAAAACAGTAGGATAAAAGGGAAAAGATGCTAAGGGAAAATGGGGGTGGTTTAAAGATAGGGTGCTCGGCAAGATCATCGCGACCTCGGGCCTACGTATGCTCATTCGGACGAGAATGAGAAATCAGAGCAATCGTAGTTCGACTACGGGGTTTGATGGACAAAGAGGGAAGGTAGCTCGCCAAGATCATCGCAATCTTGTGCCTACGTATCTTTATTCGGACGAGAATAAAGAATCAGAGCAGTCGTAGTTCGTGGTACGCCCACGAAAAGGAAGGTTGGTTTGTTTTAAAGAGAGGCGTCAATTGCTCACACACGAGTAAGAGAACTCGCACCCAAATAATTGAAGAGAGATCAAAGACTTGAACCCCCATTTTTCACCTAGGAAGAGTTTCAATAGTTGTTAATTGATTTGAGGTTTATTTGTGAAAATCCGCTTGATGTTGGATCAAGGGTTTATTGTATGCGTTTGATTGGTTTGAAAAGAATTGGATTTGATTTTAAATAATATAGGCGTCAATTGTTTACACACGAGTAAGAAAACTCGCACCCAAACAACCGAAGAGAAATCAAAGACTTGAAATCCCGTTTTTCACCTTAAAGAGTTGCGATAGTTGTTAATTGTTTTTGAGTTTGGTTATGAAAATCCACTTGACGTTGGATCAAGGGTTTATTTGTTTATGAAAATAATTAGATTGAAAAGACTTGAGGTTGATTTTGAAAGTGGCTCGACGACGAATCGAGAGTTTGGTTGAAAAGGTTTGCTTAGAAAATGGCTTGACGACGAATCGAGGCTTTGGTGTGAAAATGGGTTGTTTGAAAAATGTCTCGACGAAGAATCAAGGTTTTGGTTTGAAAATGGGTTGCCTATGCTAGTCCCTAGGGGTGATCCTAGTAAACAAACCACAATCAAAACAATATTAAGTACGTACATCGGAATGGGGGAGGGATACATGTAAATTACAAGTGTTGACAGAAATAAATGGTCTCATTGTAAAGTAGCCCAAGAGGAAGCCGTGTGTGTGCAAAGTGTCCTAAAACTAAACCTCGAACCAAATCTCCAAGCAGAGGATCATAACCAACAGTCCATCAATTTATTGTTTTAGGTTTCGATATTTTTAGTGTTTTTTTATTAAAGTATGTACAAATGAAAATGGTTAGATAAATATGAATATGATAATATGAATACTATGAATATGAGCAAGGTAAAAAGACAAGAGATAATATTGACATAAAAATAAAGTTGGTCTCGTCTTAATCGGATTTAATCGACGACTTTTGACTTTCATTGACCAAAAGTGAAAATAAAAGAATACAAAGTGACAAATAAGAAATTAAATCGAAAATATGAGTACAAAGCATAAAGGTTTCACCTTTATCGAGATTTAATCGAAAAATCGATAAATCAATCGATATTTAGTTTTCATGGACCCAAAATGAATAAAAATAAAAGAAATGAAATAAAATCGACAAGGTGGATACAAAGACTAAAGGTCTCACCTTTATCGATATTTAATCGAGAAATCGATAAATCGATCGATATTTGGTTTTCATTGACCCAAAATGAACAAGAATAATGAACAAAATAATGAAAATGAAATAAAATCGAAAATGATAAGAAAAATAATAAAGGTCTCACCTTTATCGAGATTAAGTCGAGAAATCGACAAATCGTCGAAATTTGGTTTTCATTGACCCAAAATAAATGTAAAAATAGTGAATAAATTGAAATAAAAATAAATAAATAAGTAGGCCTCAAATAAATCAAAATTTAATCGGTTTGACTAAATAATGAGTATTTTTGTATCATTGGCCACAAATAGAAATGAATATAAAATCGACATAAATAGGAAATGAAATCGAATTAGATATGGAATAGAACTAACACATTAAGAACTAATAGTTAGAAAAATTTGAAGAAAAAAAAAGTATATAAAATAATTAAAACAAATTAAAATATAAACAAGAGAGGGGGTGTGAGTCTTTGAAAGAAGGTGCAAGATAATTACATGGGCTTGAGCCCATCCAACCCGAAACATAAAACAAAATAAAAGCAAAGAAAATAAGTTATGTTGGATAAAAAAAAGCACGGTGAGGACATGTTTATCCATTAGGCCACTCATTATTTGAAAACGGGAAAGGAGATCATGAACAGTCACGGTCAACATTTTAATGGGCCACTTTGGAAACAAACTAAAAAAAAAACACCCAGGATCATCGCGCGAAAGGTAAGGGATAAATATAAATGAAAAAAAACAACCTTCTCGTGAATCTCAGTATATCTCTCTCGCGCGGCTCACTTCGGATTCAGGTTTGTGTCTCCTTCTCGGGTTTGCTTTCGATTTGTGATTCAGAGTTTTATTTTAATCGATTCTCTTCTTCTCCTTTCTTTTGATTCGGGTCCAGATTCGCGATTTGGGTATTATGAATGGTGTTTGAGTGGATTTGTGTGAGTGAGGTTTAAGGAGGTTGGGATTGAAGATGAATAAAATGAAGGGTTGATTGGAGAATGAAGAAGAAGGGTTGGTTGTGAGATTTGTAGCGTTGTTGTTGCGGAGAGAAAAAGAAAGAGTGCAGTTGTCGGTTATGAAACGATTTGGTTGAGTGGGTTTTGTTTGTGAGAAATGTTGAGGACTTGTTGTTAGGGTGATTTGGAGGTGATTTGAAGGGTTTGGCGACTGGAGTTTTTTTTTTAGAGTGAGGGTGAAGTTGCTTTATAGAAGAGTATGAAGGGTAAAATTAGAATTCAAAAGATGAGGAATTGGTTGCTGCGATTGTCGTATTGGAATGGTCGTATGATTTGATAAGGATGTGCGCTTTGTGAATTCAGGATGGCGGTGTGGTCTGGTGGTACGGGTGTGGCTCGATTGTGTACGTTGTGGATGGATGGTGGGTGCGTGAAATCGGTTTTGGTATTGGTGTTTTTGCTGCTCCTGATGGTTGTGTGTTTTGTGCAGGTACAGTTTTGGTACGTGAGGTTTGAGTTTCACATGGTGGTGGCGGATCAATCAAGAAGAGGTAAGGATCAATCGTGTCTCTTTCTTCTCGATTTCTTCCTTTTAATTCTGGATTAGTTCTGTTTTGTTTGAGTCTTAAGGTTGTATGTTTTTGTAGCGTATGGTGGTGAGTTGTAATTGAGAAGGGTTCATTGTTTGGATTGAAGAGTGATGGTTGGACGGTTGGAGATTGCAGTTGTTTTGATAGCAGGTCATGTGAGCAAAGTGGTATGATGATGCAGTGAATCGTGTGGGGCCTCATGGTGGGCAATTGATTTATGAGAAGGTTTGGTAAGTAGTAAGACATATTGATATGGGCCGTGTGAGGTTTTGGTGATGTAATGAATGAGCAACAATGGGCCTATTATTACCTTGGGGATTTTTTTGGTGATACGTAGTGGGCTTAATGCACATTTTTTTTTAATGAATTTCAGATTTGCACCTCCCCATTTGAACTTGTTTTTTTTTTTGAAGTTTCTCTTGGGCTTTATAATTCGAAATGGAATTGAATTATGGTTCATAAAAAAAAAGGTAAATGGTTTTGAAAAAAATAAAAATGGAATGGATTGAATATAATGGATATTTGGATTTTGGAAACAAATATGGATAATGGATAATAAATGATTAAAAATGGGTAAAAAATGGTATTGAAAATAAATTGGATATTGACAACGGATTATGAATGGATTTTTTTTATAATTGGCTTTGGATATGAAGTAAATATGGAAATGGATTAGAAAATGGTTTAATAAAATGAATTTAAAAATAGATTTGAAAATTGATCTAAAGTGAAATGGATATCTAATTGGATGAATGATAGAAAAATGGTTAAAAACTAGATATGACTAAAAATAAGAAAATGGATAAAAACAAAAGAGGGATGAAATTTAAGATAACCTATTTTTTTGGATTTTCTAAACATGGTCAACGGTTGGATGTACAGATGAAAACTATAAACAGGTAGGACAAATTTGGGATATGACACTCGGGCATTGTGCTCGCGGGGGATGTGAGTCACTTCCGCGGAGGTGAACTTTTTCATCCTTTCTTTCACCAAGGCCAAGTATTCTATGAGGCTGTCGTTCTTGGCTTGGTACTCTCCTCGGACTTGCGAGGCCACGAGCCGGGAGTCGGTGAAGAGTTTGACCTCCTTGGCGCCGAGGTCCTCGGCCAGCCGGAGTCCTGCGAGGAAGGCCTCGTATTCGGCTTGGTTGTTCGACGTCGGGAAGGATAGTTCGAGGGATACCTCGATCAGGATGCCTTCCTCGTTTTCGAGGATGATGGCCGCCCCGCTTCCCTTCGGGCTGGATGCTCCGTCGACATAGATCGTCCATTTCTATGATCCGTTGGTCGAAGGTTCCGGGATGGTCATCTCTGCTACAAAGTCGGCCAATACCTGTGCCTTCAGGGCTTTCCTCTCTTTGTATTGGATGTCAAACTCGGCGAGCTCGAGCGACCACCTGAGCATCCTCCCCGCCATGTCGAGTCGTCCGAGGAGCTGCCTTATAGGCTGTTCGGTCCTTACGACGACGGTGTGGGCGAGGAAGTAGTGGCGTAGCCTCCTGGCCGCGGTAATGAGGCCTAGGGCGACTTTCTTAATCTGCTGATATATGAGCTCGGGGCATTAGAGGGCTTTGCTCGTGAAGTAAACTGGCTTCTGCCCGTCCGGGGATTCCCGAATGAGGACGACGCTGACTGCTTCACTCGTGATTGCAAGATACAAGAAGAGTGTCTCCCCGCTCTCAGGTCGTGAGAAGACAGGGGGTTGTGATATGACTTGTTTTAAGTGGACGAGCGCCTGCTCGCATTCTTCGCTCCACTCAAACTCCGCTTTTTGTCAAAGAAGTTTGAAAAATGGGAGTGCGTATTGTGCGGATTTGGCGACGAAGCGGGAGAGGACGGTGAGCATCCCGTTCAATTATTGTATCGACTTCTTTGAGTCCGGAGTAGGGAGCTCAGAGAAAGCCCTACACTTGTCGGGGTTGGCCTCGATTCCCCGTTCTGTGAGGTAAAATCCGAGGAACTTACATGCCCGAACGCCGAAGGTGCACTTGTCGGGGTTAAACCTAATGCGGCATCTCCTCGCTGTGTCGAACACCTTCTTGAGGTGCGCGGCGTGGTCGACTTCTTCTGCGGATTTGACGATCATGTCGTCCATGTAGACCTCGAGCATGTCGCCGATTTCAGCCCGAAAAACCTTGTTCATCATCTGTTGGTAGGTCGCACCGGCGTTCTTCAGACCGAAGGGCATTACGTTGTAGTAGTAGTTGCCCAACGCGGTCATGAAGGCCATGTGTTGTTTGTCGACCTTGTCCATGGGGATTTGATTGTATCCCGAGTAAGCGTCCATGAAGGATAGTAGTTTGTAACCTGCAGAATTGTCGACCAGTTAGTCGATGTTAGGCAAGGGATAACAGTCTTTCGGGCAAGCCCGGTTAAGATCAGTATAATCAACGCACATCCTCCATTTTCCATTATTCTTTTTAACAAGTATAACGTTGGACAGCCAGGTCGTGTACCTGGCCTCCGAAATAAAATTTGCCTCTAGGAGGTCTTTTACAGCTTTTTCGGCAGCCTCCGCTTTTTCGGGAGACTGCTTACGCCTACGTTGTGCTATGGCCCTAGCGGCCGGATCTACTTCGAGATGATGGCAAGCCACCTCGGGGTCGAGGCCAGGCATCTCGGATGCGCTCCACGCGAAGAGATCAGCGTTCTCCCTTAGACATGCCTTCAGCTGTTCCTTTGCCAGGTCGGGGATTCCGGTGTCAATCTTCACGTTACGATCTGGATCGTCCCCGAGTATCACGAGCTCAAAGTCACCGTTCGGGATGGGGCGCGTTGGGTAGAGAGGCCGCCCATTGTTTTCCTCCTGGAGGTCGAGGTCTTTTGCCCCGTCTTCATCGGGTTCGCCCGGGAACCTGCTGTCGAGCTCGACCGCGTTGACGTGCGGGAGAGGTATCTGCTCGGCGTACTGGGGTGGCTTAGCCACGGTCTTGGGTTTGGGGCCGATGGAACTCAGGCCTTTGATGGCGGCGTCGAAGCATCTTCTGGCCGCGTCGATGTCCCCGTGTATCGTCACTACTTGTCCCCTGGTCGTGTAGTACTTCATTTTAAGGTGGACCGTTGATGGTACCACCGTAACCTCGGCCAGGGTGGTCCTCCCGAGGATGCAGTTGTAAAGGGACGGGCATTCGACGACCAGGAAACGGATCTTCACTTGCCGGGCAGTGTCTTCGGACCTGAATGTAACCATCAGCTCCACGTAACCCCATGGTCTGGTGGTGGTCCCGTTGAACCCCTGTAGATCTGAACCGACGTATGGGGTCAGATGCCTCTCGTCGAGCTGAAGGGTTCCGAACAGATGGGCATACATGATGTCGACCGAACTCCCCTGGTCGACTAGGATCCTTCGAACGTCAAAGTTCGCCATCTGCACCCTGACCAGGAGGAGAATAGTGGCGTTTGGCGCTCCCCGGGGAGTTCCTCGAGGTAGAAGGTGATAGGGTTGGAGTTTCCCCACACTTTCTCGAGAGTGGTTGCCTTCGCCGACGTTGCGGATTCCAACTCGTCGAATTTCCGCTTGATCGATCCGACGGACAACTTCTCTGGGCCTCCCCCGGAGATGACCTTCGCCCTGGGGAAGCTTTCCCAGGTGCTACGGGCAGCGACGGGGTCCTCGTGGGGGAAGGTCGCCCACATGTTGCGAATTGCTTCTTGGTCTTCAATGATTGGGGGGGACAAAGAAGTCTTCGGGTAGGGTGACACTGAGGGCGACTTGAAGGCGACTCTCGTCGGGGGGAGGCGTCATCTCCTCGACTTTCTGGGCTTCCCAGGAGCTGGGACGAGGAGTGTCATTCTTCTGGGCGTATTTCTTCAGGTGCCCCTCCTTGATCAGAATTTCAATCGCATCTTTGAGATGGATGCAGTCTTCCGTCACATGCCTGTGGCTCCGGTGGAACCTACATTATTTGGACTTGTCAACGTTTGATTTGGGGGCAGTGGGCTTCGGAAAGTGGACTCCTCCTTTCACAAATTTAGAGTTCTGGCACTCGGAGAGGATACGCGCGCGCGGGGTGTTGAGTGGGGTGTACTCGGTGAATCGGCCAGCTGGTCCGCGTGGCTCCCGAGGTTCCTGGGGGCGATTATCTCTCTTTCTTTCTCCTCCTCGTCGGGGAGGGAGTCTTCTTCTTTGTGTCCGCGGGGGCCTTCTTTGCGCCTCGATTTGAGGGTGATCTGTGTCGCCTCTGACTCCTCGAGCTCGATGTACGACTGCGCCCGTTGGAGGAGATCCTCGAGACGACGGGGTCTGCGGAGGCCCACGGATTTGGCAAAGTCAGATACAAAGCGTAGCCCGTGGATGATCAAATACTTCTTCATGTCGTCATTCGTATGGACCTTGACAGCTTCTCTGTTGAATCTCTCAATGTAGTTCCGGAGAGATTCGTTCTTCCCCTGAAAGATACTTTCTAGGGCAGCTTACGTCTTCGGGTGTCGACGAGAGGCAGTAAAGTGTTTGGTGAAGCGTTGTCTGAGTTGCTTCCAGGACGTGATCGACCCGGGTGCCAGACCTTTGTACCAAGTCATGGCGCCCTTCCTCAAAGTGGTGGGTAAAAGCCTGCACTTGATGGCTCCCCTGACGTTTTTGAAGTCGAGCATGGTTTCGAAGCTTTCGACGTGGTCGTCGGGGTCGGACAGGCCATCGTAGTTCCCTAGCTACGGAGGTTTCTCCATGCCTACAGGAATTGGGGCGTTCATGATCTCCCACGACAGAGGGGTCCTCTGGTCGTCGTCGTCACTTCCTGTCAGGGACACCGAAGGGGATCGCTGATGTCGTGGAGGGGAATTCCTCGAGCGGTGCCTCGACTTCTCCTCGGTCTGCTTGGACTTCTTGGTGGTGGTGGAGGCCCTGGGTTCCTTCCGAGGCAGGGAACGAGGGTGTTTCTGGAAGATCGTCGGCTGGGGGCGCTCAAGACGTGGCCGACGACCCTCGTGTACCGGCGAGGGGGTCCGAGATTCGTCTGAAGGAGTCCTTCGTGGGGAAGGGGAACGGCGGCGATGGTGGACGGCGATGTCTTCGTGGGGAAGATCGCCGTGCCCGCCCTCGCTCCAGCGCTTCAATTCTAGTATTCTGGTGCACGATCAGCTGATTGGTCTGATTGATCAAGGCGAACAGGGCCACGGTGCTCGCATCTGCATTGGGTGGAGGAGCAACTGGCTGAATAACGGCCTGCTGATCGTCTTGGTGGGTGACATTGTAAGCCACGTCTTGGGAGTCTGGGGAGGCGGTCTGCCCGTCTCTCACGTCGCCTTCTTCGACTTGGAGGGCAGCAGCGTCTTCGCGGTGGTTCCCGTTCTCGAGTTGCGCGAGGACGGTGTCCAGAGCCTTGGTAGCAGACGGATTACCGACCATGATGGTGATGAATGAGAGTTGTTTTGATTTAACGGAGGAAAAACGGGGAAGCAAAGGATCCCCACAGTCGACGCCACTGATCGTACTTGGATCAGACAGTTTCTGGTGGCCAACAACGTCGTCTGGACTTCAGCTCCGGTGCGGTTGAAAGAGGGCGGGGGGGGTGTACCTGCAAGGTACTCCGATGCTCAAGTAAGGTAACCGTCATAGAAAAAGCAAGTACAAGAGAGGAAGGTTAGAGTGTTAAGAAGTGAGTAACCTGACCCTCTCCAGTGAGAGGGTACTTATAGAGAACCCCCAGCGCGGGGCCAACGGTTACTTGCATTGGGCTGGATTGCTAGGTGTAACACCCCAAAATTTGCCTTCTTGTTTTTAGCTAACTGGCTTATATTTCTTTGCATTTCTTGCATTAGCATTTGTGCATAGCATTGGTTCTTAGCATGGGATCAAGGTACTTGGTTCATCTCAAAGGAGTCTCAAGCCTCAAGGTGGTTTGAGGAGTTCATCATATCTTCATAAGATCAAGAATGTCAAGAGATTTCAAATGAATCTTTCTCTCCTAATCAGATGGTCCAAATTAGGGTTTTGGTTCCAAAAGGCTTCTTAATGGGATTTGCTTGCTCAAATGCTCTCATGGGTTTCATATGATCACAAGTGCTCATAGAGGAAGACTTGGCTAGTGTTTCATTGTGAAAGATGTTCAGTGGATCAATTGCTTGTAGACCAAGAAAAGTCAACAGTGAGAGGGGAAGTCAACTGTGGAATTTTGAGGTTCTCTTCAGGGTTTTCAAGGTCTCACGTCCTCATATGGTCTTCAAGGGTCAAGTTTCATACCATTTATCAAGAATCAAGGGTTTGTACAAAAGTTACTAAATTTGGAAAATGACCTATAACGAGAACTTTCCATTTTTGGCAGTTTTTCCACCACATTCAACTTGACTTTTCATCATCAAGGAAGCTTCAAATAAATTTTCCTCCAACATGAAAGTTGAAGATCATTCTCTCCAATTTCCAAAAAGTACTAGATGGTTTCCATATCATTTGTGAAACTCAAGTTATGATCAAAAGACTCAAGGTTGGGTTTTAAGGTTTTCACATGGTTCATTTTTCCACCTTTGGCATTTTGGTTCAAAATGACTTGTAATGACCTCTAATGCTTCAAGTCACATTACAACATCCAAGTACACTTCATGAGGATCATTTTTTACCCTTGAACCAAGTGAAATCGTGCCATGTTTCTCACTTATTTCATAAAATGCATTTTTGCAAGATGGATCAAAACTCACAAACCAAGCATCCACAAAGCCCAAGTACAATTCATTTGTGATTAGCAGAAGAAATGTGAGTGAATCATGCTTATTTTGTGGCCTTTGCACGTGTGGATTAGTGGTGGCATCACAAAGTGCATTTTGGCATAAACCATCCAATTTCATTAACCAAGGGATTAATTAATTGCTAATCATGATGAGAGGTCTAATGGAGAGTATATAAGCTTACCCACACGCACAAAGTTAGGTCATGCACTCATTTCTACTCAAAATTCATTTTTCACTCCAAACTTTCTCTCCTTCGAAACTCCTTTCTCCTAGGGTTTCAGTGAGATTTCTTCCCATATTTGTGATCAGCACACTCCATAGAACAAGAATCATCCATCATTTGAAGCTCTGAGCAAGGTTTTCATCAAGTTGATTTCAAGAGAGTTCAAGTTTAAAATCCTAGATCTAGCCAGATTCAAGTCTCTATTTGCATTTATTTTGTAAATAGAGCTCAAAAGAGGAAGATCTGCAGCTTTTGGAATGAGTTCTTGGTGTAATTCGAGCTCTGCAACTTTCAGGTAAGCTTACTTTTCACCATTATAGAACTTGATTTTATTGTGTGCATAATGATCTATGAGGTTCACTGAGTGTGCTGGTGTGTTTAAAATTGATTTTGGACGTGTAACATGTGCGTATTTTGGAGTTGAAGTTTTAGATCCATTTATGTTTTCCTTCGATTTGCACTGTGTGCTTGTTATTTGATGAAATGAATATGATATATGGAATCCTTGTTGAATTCTTGTCAAGATAGTATGCTCATGTTTGATTTCTGGGAAATTTTGTGAAACTCCACCGTGGGAGCCACCGGACAAGACGACCGGAGCTAGGGCTCCGGCGTCTGGTTCACTTTCAGGTGAACTGAAGATTCAATGAAGGTGATGATGTCTGGACCGTTGGATCTTTTGATCTGACGGTCATAAGTGTGCCAACGCATTAAATTTCGTTACGAGTTTAATTAATGTTTGTGTTTACACCCCATGTTAATTATCATGAACCCCAAATCTTGGCCACACATCTTGACTGCTTTTTGTTTTGTTGACTGGATGATGCACGTTAGATTGATCTGAAGGCTATGATAATGCCAACACATTAAATTTGTCACCTGCTTGTCACGTGGGTATGTATGTGGTCCATATTATGATTATTCTGTGTCCTCCCATGATTATTGCCATGCACATACGATCCTGACCACTGATCTTGTTTACCTTGCTTTTGTTTGACTTGATATCATCCGTTGGATCAGTTAGATGGCTTGTGTGAGTCCTATTTGTTGACTGAGTTTTATGTGGGGGTGTGTTGACTTCGCTGATGGGTCTTTTGACTTGGGCTTGATATCCACACCTCCCCCTTGAGCCCAATTTGGTTTTGAGCGTGTTTGGGCTGCTATCTGAACCCCCATGTTTATTTCTTTCTTTTTATTTTTCTTAATTGTTGCATTTCCATTTTTTATTTTTAAAATTAATTAAATGCATCCAAAAATTATGAAAAAATTCATGAAGCATATTTAGGGTTTTTATAAAATTTTGGCAAATTTTATTTTCCATTTTTATTTTATTTTGCGCATCTGAATTAATTGTTTAATTAATTTCTTTTTGGATTGCTTCACTTATGCATACCCTGCCTTGTTTATTTTTGTTCTCATCATCTATACATGATTTGCATCTAATTCTTTTTGCATTTGTTAGAGGACATGTTGAGGTTCCTAAAACTATTTTTTACATATTTTTAAACTCTTTGCATATTGCATTTTAGTCCCTCTCCTTTGCATATTGGTTCATGTTTCTTATGTGATCTTTGCTCATTTGTTTGAGGTGCTTAACTTGTGAATTTTTATGAGAACTTTTGACATGTGATTGGATTCTGACTTAGGTTATTTGAGGTTTAATTTCACAATTTTTGAATGTCATTTGATATATGTTTGTTTATTTGTGCTTAAATGACTTATGCATGATTATATCTTGACGTCTCTTTACACAAGTTGACTTGCCATGCCTATTTGCTTGAGTTTCTTCTTGGTTCTTTG
Organism: Lathyrus tuberosus; assembly: GCA_022829125.1. Taxonomy (NCBI): domain Eukaryota; kingdom Viridiplantae; phylum Streptophyta; class Magnoliopsida; order Fabales; family Fabaceae; genus Lathyrus; species Lathyrus tuberosus. Next base: position 2,840,337 of record JALAZF010000253.1, read on the forward strand.
TACGTGCTTTTGATATGATGTTTACCCCTGGTTGAGGTCCCTTGTGACCAAATTTTACAATTTGTGGATCATGTTTGGGTATGTTTTAAGGGTTTGAACTTTGAGTTTCCATTTGTGGATTACTTTGGTGCATGTCTTGAAGGTGTTTCTTGATGTTTGGACTTGTATGACTTGAGTTTAGTTTTGATATGATATTGATGCATATACTACTGCCCCTTGAGTTCCTTACTTGGTTTTCATTTCACTTGAGCATAGTTAAATGCATTTGGTTTGAATTGTATGATGAATATCATTACCTTTCCTTTTGTGGACTTCTTTGGATCATAATGCTTCATGATATGAATCCCTTCTGAATATGTAAATTGTTGATCATAATATGATCTTGGTTTTGACTTGTTTTCATCTTCATCTTATCTTTCTCATTTCATTTTGATATGAAGTCCATGTATGCTTAATTGTGCATTCCATACAAGTATGCTTGTCTTTTTTTTTTCATGTTTATCTTTGCATCTCACTTGGATTGTTTTGCATTGATCTTTGAAACATTTTTGATGATTTGAGTTGGACATTTATGATGTGATGTGCTTGCTGCCACTTATTGTATCTTATCTTCTCCTTCTCTTTCTTTTTTCTTCTCTTTCACTCTCTTCCTCCCATGGATCTCAAGACTTGTTGAAGTCTTGGATTCTCTCCCTTTAGAGCTACCTAGTCCAACTTAATTTTTGATTAAGCTTGGAGTAGGATTAGCATTAGGTTTTAGGTAGTCGTATCTCCTAAGCCTCACTAACCCTAAGTTACCCATGCATGATAACATTTTGACTCTTAGTTTCCCTTTAGAGTTTCCTTTGTGTCTTCTCTCTTCTCATCTCAAAACTTCTTGAAAACACTTAATAAAAGATAATGAGTATTGCGCACGAGCCTTAAGCGTGGGAAGTGAGGAGTGAGGGGTTTCCCTTCATTCTTCTAGGGTACCTAGTGTACGTCCTGTTGGGGACGATACACGAAGTATTCGTTCCTATGTCATAGACTTGGGTGCAATGCAAGTTATGAACTAACTTAAAGCACTTCTGTCTAAAAAGCACAAAAAAAAATCAAATCTTTTTATCCTTCGGGATTGTTGGGTTTCAAATTTCATTTTCAGAAAAAATCTCGTCGCTCACGTAAAAAACACTTACCCATTCGTGGTCGTACCCATGAACTACATCAGCTCTGATTCCTCTCTCTCGTCCGATTGAGGATATGTAGGCACAAGACAGCGATTGTCTTGGCGAGCAACCTTCCCTCACAGTTCCCGTCCAAACTACGTTGACTCTGACTTTCCCATTGCACTGAGGGAGTACGTAGGCCTAGGACAACGATAACGTCCTATCGAGTCACTTCTTTTTTTCTTTTCTTCTTCGTTTCTCCGTTCTTTCCATTCTCGTTTCTTCTCCGGTCCAGTAGCAGTGGAGCTCCAGACGACGACACCCTTTGATGCAGACAACAAGCGTGGATCCCGTCGAGTACGATGGATGCGTGGGGTGCTAACACCTTCCCTTCGCGTAACCGACTCTCGTACTCATTTCTCTTGGTCGTGAGACCATGTTCTTTCCCTTCTTTCAGGTTTATGCAGTGTTTCCTTTCCCTCTCTTGGGATAAATACACATTGTTGACGACTCTGTGTTTTTCCGCGCCACTCTCGCATTTGTACCCTTGGATGCGAATCTTTCGGGAGCGACAGCTGGCGACTCTGCTGGGGACAGGTTGACCTCTTGCTGGTCCATCCCCTTTTGCGAGTCAATCCTAGCGCTTGTCTGTTTTATTTCATTGGGTGTTTTTTTGTGGTGCTTTGTTTTGTTGTATATTACTGTATTGCTGTTTACTATATTTTTGCTTTACTGCTTTACTGTTTTTACCGCATTTTACTGCATTGCATTTCATTGTTATGCTGGACTGTGCTGCACTGTGTTAGTTTTCTGTTTGGTAGGTTGGGAGGTTCTGAGAGATAAGACCACTACCCAGGCTCGAGCATACACATAGGTTTTAGTGTGGGCAGGCGTGACGCTTCCGTGGTGTTGGCCACGTGCGGGTGATCACGATCCCCACAGTCAGATGAGGTTCTATCGAGAGATATCTGCTACCGTATATTGATACAGGCCAGTAGTTATTCTCTTGAGGAACTGTCGACTCTGATGACCATTCCCGAGGACTCATTTGCGGCACTCCTCCCGAGGCGTGATAATGGCAGACCAGAAATGGCAAACCCATTACACATTCTCGACCCGAGGACCCAATGCTGGGAACTTGCTATAGGATATCCTTTTTGAAAGAGAATCAGTGGATGCGCTCCTCGATTGGCGATAGTACTGTACCCCGAGGGATGAATGTACTATTGCTTCTCGACCTCAGTGCCAGAAGCTGAGGACCTTTCGTTTTGGAGAATCAGTTGAGGCCTCCTCGATTGATGATGATGCTAAACCAGAAATGGTGAATGTATCATCATTTCTCGACCTGAGAGCCCGGGATACTGAGGATCTTAGTACCCACATGTGAGAGGGATGGGTGTTTGCAGGTTTGCAGGTGACCTTGACCTTCAACCTACCTGGTTTTCTAGTTTTATCACTATGGTTGCTCTTGTTCTGGGTTTTGGTACAGAACCTTGATTTGTTCAGTCAGCGCAGTGCAGCCAGTTTGTGTGGATACCTTGATCCCATGCTTCGCATTGCATTCCATTTTTCTGACATTCATGTTTTTGCATTTCCAGGTAGTATCTAGTCTTTTGATTCCAGTCAGAGGGCGTTTGTAGGGATGGACACTAAGAGAGGTAAGAAGTACATCATCGTCTACAAGTTCCCGAAGATCACTCTTGGTCCGTTGAACAGTTTACAGAGTATGGCTGGTCCAGAAGTTTTGGGAGTTTTTGAAGAGAAGTATGGTTGGATATTATCCCTGGTTCGGAGCCTCAGTGAATATGAATATAATGGGCTACACACCTTGATGCAGTTTTATGATCCTTCCTTGAGGTGCTTTGTGATGCCAGATTATGTGTTGGTTCCTACCCTGGAAGAGTACTCCAACATTTTGAGGATTCCTGTCAAAGAAGGTGTTCCTTTCTGTGGTTCCCAAGGAGATTGTGATTTCCAAGCAGTGGCTGAGGCTCTTTATTTGAGCAAATCGACAGTGGAGGCTGACTTTTCTAAGAAGGGAAAATCCTGAGGCTATCACTTGGAGTACTTGGTGAAGAGGGCTCGAGAAGAAGCTAAGGAGAAGAGGTGGATAGCTTTCAATGCAATATTGGCTCTGTGTATATATGGCATTGTGTTATTCCCTGATGAGTCTGAGTTTGTCGATACGGATGCCATTCAGATATTTATAGCTCATAATCCGGTATCGACTTTGTTAGGTGATCTCCACTACGCCCTATACAACATGAATGAGAAAAGACGAGGATGGGTGGTTTGTTGTTGCGCATCTCTTTTTTACAAGTGGTTTGCTAAACGTTTACCCCGGTCAGGTGCTTTTGTGGATTCAAAGACTTCTTTAGAGTGGAGTAAGCGTCTGATGGGCCTAGCTGCTAAAGATATTCTTTAGGTAGATAAGGGATTATTGGGGACTGATATTTTGCATAGCTGTGGCAAGTATCCTAATGTACCCTTGATCGGAAGAAAAGGAGGTATTAACTACAACCCGTCTTTGGCTATCAGGCAGTTTGCATACGCCCTAAAAGATCCTCCAGATGGAAAAGATTTGGAAGAATCTTTGTATTTTCATATGACTGATGGTGTGGCTATTGCACAAGAAGCTTCTGAAGCTTGGCTCAGCAGACAGAAGATAGGTAAAACCGTTTTGGGTAAACCCAATAATCAAGCTTTCGCTCCATATGTTGAATGGGTAAAGAAGAGGGTAGAAGAGTTCTATTTACCTTTTGATCGGGCGCCTCCCTTGTATCCAGAGATTGTGGAAGAGAGACTCACTGTACCACTCGAAGAATTCGACAAGCAGCGAAAGTTGGTATTTGATCTGAGGGTGGAAAACTCTGATATGAGTAGTCAGCTACAAAATGCTCTACATGACAACTTGGAGTTGAAATGGAAAGTTCAAGACATAACAGCGAATCTAGAAAAAAGAGAGAAGGATTTTGCTGACAGAGCTCAGCACTTCAAAAAGGTCAGTATGGCTGCTGAATCATCAGGCAAAGCTAAAAGGAAAAATAAGAAGCTTTTGACTGAAGCAGAAGACAAGCTTGCCACGTATCAGGATATGTGGGAGGAGGTCAAGATTGAGAATGGAGAACTGAAAGAAGAACTTCAGGCAGTGAAAGCAAGGAAAGATCGTTATTTTGCCAAGTGGAAAGAAGCACAGAAGGAAATTGGAGAGCTCAAGTTGCAAGCCGAGGTCAAGAAGTCGAGGCGCGAGGACAACAACGCTGAAGAGCAGATTGTTAAATTGAACCAAGAGATTACAAAAAGAAACAAGTTGATCAAAGGACTGATAAAGCAACCTGCACATCCTGGCACTGTGGACCTTCTTGAGGAAGTTGAAGCTAGTTTGTTTGGATTTGATTTGTAGTTGATTTTGTAGTTTATATTTTTTTGGGATTACCATCAGGTTTGTTGATGGAGTCACCTTTGATTATGCTTGAATTTGTCTTTAAGAACTACTTTGTTTTCGATAATGGAATATTTGGTTTAACTATCTGTGCTCTGGCAGTTCTGGTTTTCAGAGAGGGTTTGTCCCCGTGGTTTTATCCGGTGGTAGTTCTGGGTTCGGATTTATTTTCCGATAGTGTGTCTAATCCCCTGCCCAATTTTATGGAATGGAATCAAAGCGGATGTGTCCTGGAAATGTTCAAATATGTTTGTTTGCATTTTTGCATTCGCATTTGCATAATCATAATCATTTTTGCATTGCAGGTTATCTTGGATTCTCTGGTTTTCTTATGCTCTCTCTTTTTGTCAGTCAGGATTGATCAGCCAACTCATCGGTATTCTACCAGACTTAATCAAAGCAGAGTGATGGACAAAGTTCAGGCAGACATGGCAGCTATGCAAGCTCGCATCGATCAATTCATGGAGATGATGCAAGGTGTGGTGCAAAGTCAGAATGAATTCAGAACTCTAGTTCAGCCTTTGGTGTTGTAGGTTGATGAAAATGGTATCTTACACGGTGGTTTTCTTAATCGTGTTATTCCTCCGGGCGGAGGTGGTGCTGGTATCAACATTCCTATTCCTGGTGCTGGTGGACAGGGTGGGATTCCTTCAGTGGTTGGAGAAGGAAGTACTGTTCGAGCTATTCATGGCCATCGTATTGATGATCAATATGATGATGTTTTTTCAGTCAGAAGTTTAGACGCTGGCCTACCTGTGGTCAGTGATGAGAGGATCCGTTTAATTGAGGCACAATTGAAGAGGGTTGTGAAACAGGATGATCTGGGAATAGATTTGGACGACCTAGGGTTGGTCCCTGATATTGTCATTCTGCATAAGATTCAGATTCCTACACTGGAGAAGTATAATGGTTCTACCTGCCCGAGAACTCATGTAAAGGCTTATACCAGGAAGATGGCTGCTCATGCCAAAGATGAAAAACTAATGATGCACTTTTTCCAAGACAGCCTGTCTGGCGCGTCTTTGGAATGGTATATGGCGCTGGAGAGTAGAGATGTTCGTACTTGGAGAGAGCTAGCTGCAGCCTTTATTAAGCATTACCAATACAACACAGACATGGCTCCCAACAGAACTCAGCTGTTGAGCATGTCCCAGAAAAGTGATGAAAGTTTCAAAGAATACGCGCAAAGGTGGCGTGAATTAGCGGCTAGGGTGCAGCCACCAATGCTGGAAAAAGAGATGTTGGATATATTTATGGACACACTGCCTAAGCATTATTATGAAAAGCTGTTGCCTTGTTCACTAGGCAAGTTTGCAGATGTGATTGCTATCGGGCAGAAGGTAAAGGTTGGAATTAAGGCTATAAAAGTTTCTAGTGGTGACGGATCGTCTTCCGGGCATGGAAAGAAGCCATTTGATAATTATAAGAAGAAAGGAGAGGCCAACACTGGATCATCTCACAGGGGAAAAGGGAAACAGCGTCAGGGCAATAATCAACAAGTAGCATCGGTAACTATCCCAGCAACGTTACCTCCACCATAGCAACAGAGGAATAATGCTAATCAGAACAGGCAGCAGGGTCAGTATCAGAACAGACAAAGGAATGCAGAGAGGCATTTTAATCAACCCCCAATGTCGTATGCACAGTTATTGCAACATTTGCTGCAGTTGCGTCTGGTTGAGCTCCGTACCCTGGCTCCACCAACAGGGGAACTCCCACGAGGCTACGATGCTAACGCACACTGCGATTTTCACTCTGGTGCTCCGGGGCACACTGTGGAGAAGTGTAGGGCATTTAATCACAAGGTGCAAGACCTTGTGGACTCCAAGGCTATCAATTTCTCGAATGTTGGGCCCAATGTTATTCAAAACCCGATGCCTGATCATAATGGGCCTATGGTGAATGCGATAATTAAGGAAGGTGAAGCTTTGAATTTGATCATGGATGTTGAGGAATTGAGGACTCCGCTGGCTGTGGTTAAAAACAGGTTGTTGAAGGGTGGCGTCTATCCGGGTTATGATGAGAACTGCTTAGATTGTTTGACGAAGGATAATGGTTGTGATTCGTTGAAGATGGGTATCCAGAGTATGATTAATGAGGGCTGTTTACAATTTGATAGAGGTAATCAACAAGAAGAGGTTGTTAGTGAGAAGGTTGCTACTATCACCATTCCTTTCAAAACAATTACTATTTCTGGTCCGGCAAGGCCACCTCCAGTTATTATCACAAGGGCTGGACCCATTCCGTATGAAAGCACTAAGGCCATTCCCTGGAATTAAGGCGCAGAGGTGTTTGTCAATGGAAAAATGCAGGAATTATTGACTACTTCACCAATGAGTTCTAGTCCCGAGGTTAAGGTTGAAGCTGATGCTATAACGAGAAGTGGTAGAGTGCTTACTCCTGTTAATGATCAACCCAGTACTTCTAGGCAAGATAGGGAAAACAGGCAATGGATGGTTCTGTTCAGCCTCCAGTGGTTATTGATTCTACAGTAAAGCCGGTTGATGATGCTTTTTCTGAAAATGTAGAGGAGTTTATGAGACTCATCCAGAAAAGTGATTACAATATCGTGGACCAGTTACATCAGACCCCGTCCAAGATCTCTATTCTGTCTTTGTTGTTATGCTCTGAAGCTCATAGGAATGCTCTTCTGAAAGTTTTGAATGCGGCCTATGTTCCTCAAGAGATTTCTGTTAACCAGCTGGAAGGGGTTGTAGCGCACGTGAATGTAGGTAATGGCTTAGGCTTTACAGATCTTGATTTAACTCCCGCGGGGAGGAATCATAATAATGCCCTGCATATTTCGATTGAGTGTCGTGGTTCACTGATGTCACATGTGTTAGTTGATACTGGATCATCGTTGAATGTATTGCCAAAGAAAGCATTAATGAAGTTAGATACCAGGGGACTTATTTGTACACCAAGCGACTTGGTGGTGCGAGCTTTTGATGGCTCGAAGAGATCTGTCTTTGGTGAGATGTGCTTCCGATCAAGGTTGGGCCGAAAATCTTTGATGCAACATTTTATATAATGGATATTCAGCCAGCATACAACTGTTTGTTGGGTCGTCCTTGGATCCATGGTGCAGGCGCTGTAACCTCCACTTTACATCAAAAGCTGAAATACATGGTTGATGGTCACGTAGTGACGGTGTGCGGGGAGGAGGACATAATGATTAGTCAGTTGTCAACCTTCAAATACGTGGAAGTGGATGGTGAAATCCATGAGACGTTGTGTCAGGGGTTTGAAAAGGTAAAGGTTTCTGAAGAGGTTGTCCAGTCTGAGACTACAGAGCAGCCTGCAGGGGCAAATCAGCCTGAAGTTTCTATGTCTTCGTTTAAAGACGCCAAAGCTGTGGTTGAGGCTGGTAGCTCACAGAAGTGGGGCCAAGTGGTTGAAGTTCAGGAGAAGAGGGATACTTATGGATTGGGATACAAGCCACCCAAGAAAGCTGGGGATCCTCCCAAATTCTATGGCCCAGTCCGTTTCACCAGTGACAGTGTTTTCTTCGACAGAGTTAATGCCATTGAGGAAAAAGGAGACAGTGATTGTGATATGGATAGCTGGATTCGTCCTTGCGTCCCGGGAGAAAGTCTGTGCAACTGGTCTTCTGAAAGAGTCATTCAAGTGATTGGCTTCGAGTAATTGCTTTGTTTTCCTATTATGTTGATCCTACGTTCTGCCCAAGACGTAGTGATTTTATTTGTAGGGCTTTTAACTGTTGCATGTTTTGCTTTATCATCAATAAAGGACTTTTCACACTCACATATTTTGATCTCTATTTTTTTGTTTTGTTTTTATGCATTAAAAACCCACATCAAAATGGCAATGTGTTTCTTTTGTTGCATACATAATAAGACATACCTCATCAATCATGCAGGTCTTTTTGTTCAGATGACACCGATCATGACTCAGCTATAGCTCGGTATGACTTTGACAATCCAGTCTATCAGGCTAAAGAAGAGACTGACGAAGATTGTGAACTGCCCGAAGAGTTGGCCAGATTGTTGAAGCAAGAGGAGAGAGTCATCCTACCTCATCAGGAGGAAATTGAGATTGTGAATCTGGGAACCGAGGACGCCAGAAAGGAAGTAAGGATATGGACTGCATTGGAAGACAGTGTCAAGGGAAGATTGATTGAAATGCTCCGTGAGTATGCAGACATCTTCGCCTGGTCTTACCAAGACATGCCTGGGCTCGATACTGATATTGTTGTACACGGGCTACCACTTAAAGAAGGTTGTACTCCGGTCAAGCAGAAGTTGAGAAGAACTAAACCGGAGATGTCTGTCAAAATCAAGGAAGAGGTTCAGAAACAGCTAGATGCCGGTTTTCTTGCCGTGACAAATTATCCTCCATGGGTTGCTAACATCGTGCCTGTACCTAAGAAGGATGGGAAGGTCAGGATGTGTGTTGATTACAGGGATTTAAACAAAGCAAGCCCAAAGGATGATTTCCCGCTCCCGCACATTGACGTGTTAGTTGACAATACTGCTCAGTATTCTGTGTTTTCCTTCATGGATGGCTTCTTTGGGTACAACCAAATCAAGATGGCCCCAGAGGACATGGAGAAGACAACATTCATAACACCGTGGGGAACTTTCTGCTACAAAGTGATGCCCTTTGGATTGAAAAATGCAGGGGCAACTTACCAGCGGGCGATGGTGACTCTCTTTCATGATATGATTCACAAAGAGATTGGGGTCCATGTTGATGACATGATTGCAAAGTCACAGACGGAGGAAGAACATCTGGTGAATCTTCAGAAGTTATTTGAAAGGTTAAGAAAATTTAGACTGAGGTTGAATCCAAACAAATGCACCTTCGGGGTGAGATCAGGAAAATTGTTGGGGTTCATTGTTAGTGAAAAAGGTATCGAGGTTGATCCTGCAAAGGTAAAAGCCATACAAGAAATGCCTGTGCCGAAAACAGAAAAAGAGGTTTGTGGTTTCTTGGGGAGATTAAACTACATTGCTAGGTTCATCTCGCATCTCAGAGCCACGTGTGAACCAATCTTTAAGTTGCTAAGAAAAGATCAAGCGGTCAGGTGGAATGAAAATTGTCAAAAGGCTTTTGAAAAGATTAAAGAATATTTGCAGGAACCTCCGGTCCTTATGCCACCAGTACCAGGAAGGCCTTTGATTATGTATCTCACGGTTCTTGAGAATTCAATGGGTTGTGTGCTCGGTCAACAAGACGAGTCAGGTAGAAAGGAGCACGCCATCTACTACTTGAGTAAAAAGTTTACTGATTGCGAGTCAAGGTACTCGATGCTGGAGAAAACATGTTGTGCACTCGCTTGGGCCGCTAAGCGTTTGAGGCAGTATATGTTAAACCATACAACCCTATTTATTTCGAAGATGGATCCGATCAAGTATGTGTTTGAGAAGAAAGCACTTTCTGGTAGAATAGCCCGTTGGCAGATGGTTTTGACAGAATACGATATTCAGTATCTTTCCCAAAAGGCCATTAAGGGAAGTGTTTTGTCAGAATATCTTGCCAAACAACCAATTAAGGATTATCAACCGATGAAGTTTGAATTTCCGGATGAGCATATCATGTATCTGAAGATGAAGGATTGTGAAGAACCTTTGCCTGATGAAGGACCTGAGATTGGATTTCAGTGGAAGATGGTCTTTGATGGAGCTGTTAATTCATATGGTAACGGAATCGGGGCAATCATTACGACTCCACAGGGTTCTCATATACCCTTTACTGCCCGATTGGCGTTCATATGCACCAACAATGAGGCAGAGTATGAAGCATGCATCATGGGGTTAGAAGAAGCGATTGATTTGAGAATCAAGAACCTCGATGTTTATGGTGACTCTGCGTTGGTGGTTAATCAGATTACAGGTGAATGGGAGACTCGTCAAGCAAATCTTGTTCCGTATAACAACTATGCCAGAAGGTTGTTACCTTTCTTTGATAGAGTGGACTTCCATCACATTCCCCAGATAGAGAATCAGATGGCTGATGCGTTGGCAACGTTGTCATCAATGTATCAGGTGAATCGTTGGAATGAAACTCCTTCAATCAGAATCATGTGTTTGGACAGACCTGCTTTTGTATTTGCAGTTGAAGGGGTATCAGATAGCAAGCCTTGGTATCATGATATCAAGGTCTTTTTGAAGAGTCAGGGATACCCAGCTGGGGCATCTTCCAAGGATAAAAAGACATTGAGGAGGTTATCAGGAAACTTCTTTTTGAACAAGGACGATGTGTTATACAAGAGAAACTTTGACATGGTCTTTCTACATTGTGTTGATGAACACGAGGCAGGCTTGTTAATGGAAGAAGTTCACGAAGGTTCCTTCAGTACTCATGCCAATGGGCATGCTATGGCAAGAAAATTGTTAAGAGCGGGGTATTACTGGATGACTATGGAGTCTGACTGTTTTAAATACGCCCGGAAATGTCATAAATGCCAAATTTATGCTGATAAGGTGCACGTACCGCCTACTCCTCTGAATGCTTTGTCGTCACCTTGGCCTTTTGCCATGTGGGGCATTGACATGATTGGGAAGATCGAGCCGACTGCTTCGAATGGACATCGTTTTATCCTGGTGGCTATTGATTATTTCACGAAGTGGGTAGAAGCAGCATCGTACGCCAACGTCACCAGGTAAGTGGTAGTCCGATTTATTAAGAAGGACATCATCTGCCGGTATGGAGTCCCGGAGAGAATCATTACTGATAATGGTTCAAATTTGAACAATAAGATGATGAAGGAGCTATGCCAGAGCTTTAAGATTGAGCATCACAATTCTTCTCCCTACCGCCCGAAGATGAATGGGGCTGTTGAAGCGGCTAATAAGAATATAAAGAAGATTGTGCAGAAGATGGTAGTGACATACAAAAACTGGCATGAGATGTTGCGTTACGCTTTGCATGGATATCGTACTTCGGTACGCACATCAACTGGGACAACCCATTTCTCACTGGTGTATGGTATGGAAGCAGTTCTGCCATTAGAGGTTGAGATTCCTTCTTTGAGAATTCTGACAGACATGAAGCTTGATGAAGCTGAGTGGGTGCGTTCCCGGCTGAATGAACTAAACCTCATTGAAGAGAAGAGATTAAAAGCCATTGCGCATGGCCGGTTGTATCAGAGCAGGATGAAAAAGGCATTTGATCAGAAAGTGCGTCCTCGGTGTTTTCAAACTAGTGAATTAGTTCTGAAAAGGATCACTCCTCCTCAAACAGATCACAGGGGCAAGTGGACTCCGAATTACGAAGGGCCATATGTAGTAAGACAGGTTTTCTCTGGTGGAGCCTTATTACTTTCAACTATGGATGGCGAAGATTTTACATCCCCTGTGAACGCGAATGTAGTAAAAAAATACTTTGCATAAAAGAGACCCGCTGAACATAAAAAGAAGGTTCAAGCAAAAATGGGGCATCCTGGCGAACCATAAAAAGAAAAGGTTCGGGCAAAAATTAGGGATAAAAGGAAAAAAGAATAAACCCGCAAGGTTGAAAACCTGAAAAGGCAACTTTGGCAAAAATGGGTATCCCGGTGGATTGAAAACCCGAAAAGGGCGATCCAGGCAAAAGTTAGGGATTTAAAAGCAAAGACTACGATCCGCGTTCGATCTGTGATCACTGTTCACACTTGGAAAATTCGAAGGAAAGGAATCAGTCCAGTCAGTCATCTTCAAAGGCCAAAGTATCTGCGGATAAACAAGTCATATGAGTTATAGCTGAGTCGAGTCATGGTGGATGTCTGTTCCCCACATTGCCGACATGTGTATTTTCTTTTACTTTTTGCGCAATTACCTCTTTTCAGGAATTGCTTCCCGATGTAAATGCCTATTTACAGGCTGATCATTCAATAAAGTTTGCATTTCAGTCAAAGAGCTTTTGTTTTTGTTTTACCTGTTTTGTTTGTGAAAATGTCCGATATTTTTGATAAACATTACGTGCTAAAATGTTGAGCTTTGTGAAACAAGTTGGAAAACAGTGGCAATTGCTTAGGCGACATCACTATGATGATAATCAAGGTAATCATTTTTGCACGTAGACCTTTCTGTTGGTTTTGCAGGATGACTGGTGTACCTCCCCAGTAGAGCTCTCCCCAACTTTGAAGTCTGATCGTCCTCAGCGGTTTATTACTCTTCCCCATCAGAGTATCGAGGATCGTCCTCCTCAACAGAGTATAAAGAGGTAATTCTCTGAGCGGAGTCGTTGAGGATCGTCCCCCTCAGCAGGATATAAGAGGTTTTCCCCCAGCCAGAGTTGTGATTTGGCTCACCTTTCTTCAGCAGGTGGTGTTTCCCCACAGAGTATGGGGCAGTCGTTTTTCCCCAGCTAGTCAGGAAACATGTGTTTATCCCCTAGCGGAGTGGATGTTGATAACTACTATTTTCAAGCAGATGTGCTGATGATGATCAGTACTCATCAGCAGGATAAAGATGCTTGTATCCCCAAGCAGAGTCTGGTGGTGAATGGTATCCCCAACAGGTCTTAAGTCCAATAGTTTTTGGCAGGCGTCAAAGCCAAGTTCTAAAGTATTTGGTGATCCCAGCGGAGGAGTTTCCATCTTTAGTATTCATCTCCCTCCCCAGCTGAGTGGGTATTCTCTCGGAGTTTCGTCCATCTCCAGCAGAATTGTTGATCTTGATATTCCCCAACAGAGTGGATATTCTCTCGGAGATTCGTCCATCTCCAGCAGAATTGGTGATTATGATCTTCCCTAGCAGGGTGAAGTTTTCCTCAACTTGTTATTTGGTTTGATGACAATGTAGTTTGTTGTCCTCGGTGGAGCTGCTTCTGTTCTCAGTGTTTATTTCGCTGGGACGGTCTTTTGCATTGCATAAGCATTTTTTGCATGGCATCCTCCTAAATGCGTAGCATTTCCACTTCGTGTGGAGCATTACAGCAAAATTCAAACATATGCATCTGAAGCATAAGCCGGGTTTGAGTTTTCCTTCGTCAGGAAAACCGGATTTCAAGAAGATATCATTCGACTTTACTCCACAAGTGTTGGGTTAGTCATTCAAAGCAATATTTGACATTCCCTTGCAGAGTTGTTTGCCAGGATTGTGAATCCATGATTTCATTTTTACCCCTTCGTCCAGATGGTCCTTTGGTTTATCCCCTCAAGGTTTTTACCGTCAGACACTCGTCTGTGTTTCCTTCGGCACCCGTTCGTGTTTAAACCTTTTTTCAATACCCGTCTGTATTAACCTTTTGATGACACTCGTCCGTGTTTCCTTCGGCACCCGTCCGTGTTTGAACCTTTTTGTTTCAATACTCGTTCGTATTGACCTTTTGATGACACTCGTCTGTGTTGCCTTCCATTCCCCAGCGAGATTAATCCCCGATAAAAGTTGCTTTACCACCTTTCCGATACTCGTTCGTATTGAACCTTTTTACACCCGTCCGTGTACCTTTTCAATACTCGTCCGTATTGAACTTTATTACACCCGTCCGTGTACCTTTTCGATATTCGTCCGTATTGAAACTTTTTACACCTGTCTGTGTACCTTCCCGATACCCGTCTGTATTGAACCCTTTTTACACCCTTCAGTGTACCTTTCCGATACCCGTCCGTATTGAAACCTTTTACACCCGTCCGTGTACCTTTTCAATACCCGTCCGTATTGAATCCTTTCTACACTCGTCCGTGTACCTTTTCGATACCCGTCCATATTGAAACCTTTTACACCCGTCCGTGTACCTTTTCAATACCCGTCCGTATTGAACCCTCTTTACACCCGTCCATGTATTTTTTTGATACCCGTCCGTATTGAACCTTTTTTACACCCGTCCGTGTACCTTTCCGATACCCGTCCGTATTGAACCTTTTTTACACACGTCCGTGTACCTTTTCGATACCCGTCCGTGTTGAAACCCTTTTACACCCGTCTGTGTACCTTTCCGATACCCGTCCGTATTTAACCTTTTTTACACCCGTCCGTGTACCTTTCCGATACCCGTTCGTATTGAACCTTTTTACACCCGTCCGTGTATCTTCTCAGTACCCATCCGTATCTGATATCTTTGATTCCTTGACACCCGTCAGTGTTTATTCCCAGCATAGCTAACACTCGTTTGTGTTTATTTCATGACATTTCAATACACTGTTTGTATTGGTTTCCAACACTCGTACGTGTTGTGACAGTGCAGCATTTATTGCTTATTCCCCAGTGGAGCCGTCTCCCCTTTGAGGATTGCAAATTTCAGGTTTCTTTTGGTATTCAATCTCCGTGAATCCTTTGAACGCATGACAGCCGTTGCTATCATACCTTCAGGACCAAGTTGATTGAATAGGGGCAGCTGTAACACCCCAAAATTTGCCTTCGTGTTTTTAGCTAATTGGCTTATGTTTCTTTGCATTTCTTGCATTAGCATTTGTGCATAGCATTGGTTTTTAGCATGGGATCAAGGTACTTGGTTCATCTCAAAGGAGTCTCAAGCCTCAAGGTGGTTTGAGGAGTTCATCATATCTTCATAAGATCAAGAATGGCAAGAGATTTCAAATGAATCTTTCTCTCCTAATCAGATGGTCCAAATTAGGGTTTTGGTTCCAAAAGGCTTCTTGATGGGTTTTTCTTGCTCAAATGCTATCATGGGTTTCATATGATCACAAGTGCTCATAGAGGAAGACTTGGCTAGTGTTTCATTGTGAAAGATGTTCAGTGGATCAATTGCTTGTAGACCAAGAAAAGTCAACAGTGAGATGGGAAGTCAACTGTGGAATTTTGAGGTTCTCTTCAGGGTTTTCAAGGTCTCACATCCTCATATGGTCTTCAAGGGTCAAGTTTCATACCATTTATCAAGAATCAAGGGTTTGTACAAAAGTTACTAAATTTGGAAAATGACCTATAACGAGAACTTTCCATTTTTGGCAGTTTTTCCACCACATTCAACTTGACTTTTCATCATCAAGGAAGCTTCAAATGAATTTTACTCCAACATGAAAGTTGAAGATCATTCTCTCCCATTTCGAAAAAGTACTAGATGGTTTCCATATCATTTGTGAAACTCAAGTTATGATCAAAAGACTCAAGGTTGGGTTTTAAGGTTTTCACATGGTTCATTTTTTCCACCTTTGGCATTTTGGTTCAAAATGACTTGTAATGACCTCTAATGCTTCAAGTCACATTACAACATCCAAGTACACTTCATGAGGATCATTTTTTACCCTTGAACCAAGTGAAATTGTGCCATGTTTCTCACTTATTTCATAAAATGCATTTTTGCAAGATGGATCAAAACTCATAAACCAAGCATCCACAAAGCCCAAGTACAATTCATCTATGATCAGCAGAAGAAATATGAGTGAATCATGCTTATTTTGTGGCCTTTGCACGTGTGGATTAGTGGTGGCATCACAAAGTGCATTTTGGCATAAATCATCCAATTTCATTAACCAAGGGATTAATCAATTGCTAATCATGATGAGAGGTCTAATGGAGAGTATATAAGCTTACCCACACGCACAAAGTTAGGTCATGCACTTTTTTCTACTCATAATTCATTTTTCACTCCAAACTTTCTCTCCTTCGAAACTCCTTTCTCATAGGGTTTTAGTGAGATTTCTTCCCATATTTGTGATCAGCACACTCCATAGAACAAGAATCATCCATCATTTGAAGCTCTGAGCAAGGTTTTCATCAAGTTGATTTCAAGAGAGTTCAAGTTCAAAATCCTAGATCTAGCCAGATTCAAGTCTCTATGTGCATTTATTTTGCAAATAGAGCTCAAAAGAGGAAGATCTGCAGCTTTTGGAAGGAGTTCTTGGTGTAATTCGAGCTCTGCAACTTTCAGGTAAGCTTACTTTTCACCATTATAGAACTTGATTTTATTGTGTGCATAATGATCTATGAGGTTCACTGGGTGTGCTGATGTGTTTAAAATTGATTTTGGACGTGTAACATGTGCGTATTTTGGAGTTGAAGTTTTAGATCCATTTATGTTTTCCTTCGATTTGCACTGTGTGTTTGTTATTTGATGAAATGAATATGATATATGGAATCCTTGTTGAATTCTGGTCAAGATAGTATGCTCATGTTTGATTTCTGGGAAATTTTGTGAAACTCCACCGTGGGAGCCACCGGAGAAGACGACCAGAGCTAGGGCTCCGGCGTCTGGTTCACTTTCAGGTGAACTGAAGATTCAATGAAGGTGATGATGTCTGGACCGTTGGATCTTTTGATCTGACGGTCATAAGTGTGCCAACGCATTAAATTTCGTTACGAGTTTAATTAATGTTTGTGTTTACACCCCATGTTAATTATCATGAACCTCAAATCTTGGCCACACATCTTGACTGGTTTTTGTTTTGTTGACTGGATGATGCACGTTAGATTGATCTGAAGGCTATGATAATGCCAGCACATTAAATTTGTCACCTGATTGTCACGTGGGTGTGTATGTGGTCCATATTATGATTATTGTGTGTCCTCCCATGATTATTTCCATGCGCATACGATCCTGACCACTAATCTTGTTTACCTTGCTTTTGTTTGACTTGATATCATGCGTTGGATCAGTCAGATGGCTTGTGTGAGTCCTATTTGTTGACTGAGTTTTATGTGGGGGTGTGTTGATTTCGCTGATGGGTCTTTTGACTTGGGCTTGATATCCACACCTCCCCCTTGAGCCCAGTTTGGTTTTGAGCGTGTTTGGGCTGCTATCTGAACCCCCATGTTTATTTCTTTCTTTTTATTTTTCTTAATTGTTGCATTTCCATTTTTTATTTTTAAAATTAATTAAATGCATCCAAAAATTATGAAAAAATTCATGAAGCATATTTAGGGTTTTTACAAAATTTTGGCAAATTTTATTTTCCATTTTTATTTTATTTTGTGCATCTGAATTAATTGTTTAATTAATTTCTTTTTGGATTGCTTCACTTATGCACACCCTGCCTTGTTGATTTTTGTTCTCATCATCTATACAAGATTTACATCTCATTCTTTTTGTATTTGTTAGAGGACATGTTGAGGTTCCTAAAAATATTTTTCTCATATTTTTAAACTCTTTGCATATTGCATTTTAGTCCCTCTCCTTTGCATATTGGTTCATGTTTCTTATGTGATCTTTGCTTATTTGTTTGAGGTGCTTAACTTGTGAATTTTTGTGAGATCTTTTGACATGTGATTGGCTTATGACTTAGTTAATTTGAGTTTTAATTTCAAAATTTTTGAATGTCATTTGATATATATTTGTTTATTTGTGCTTAAATGACTTATGCATGATTATATCTTGACATCTCTTTACACAAGTTGATTTGTCATGCCTATTTGCTTGAGTTTCTTCTTGGTTATTTGTATGTGCTTTTGATATGATGTTTACCCCTGGTTGAGGTCCCTTGTGTCCAAATTTTGTAATTTGTGGATCATGTTTGGGTATGTTTTAAGGGTTTGAACTTTGAGTTTCCATTTGTGGATTACTTTGGTGCATGTCTTGAAGGTGTTGCTTGATGTTTGGACTTGTATGACTTGAGTTTGGTTTTGATATGATATTGATGCATATGCTACTGCCCCTTGAGTTCCTTACTTGGTTTTCATTTCACTTGAGCATAGTTAAATGCATTTGGTTTGAATTGTATGATGAATATCATTACCTTTCCTTTTGTGGACTTCTTTGGATCATAATGCTTCATGATATGAATCACTTCTGAATATGTAAATTATTGATGATAATATGATCTTAGTTCTGACTTGTTTTCATCTTCATCTTATCTTTCTTATTTCATTTTGATATGAAGTCCATGTATGCTTAATTGTGCATTCCATACAAGTATGTTTATCTTTTTTTTTCATGTTTATCTTTGCATGCTCACTTGGATTGTTTTGCATTGATCTTTGAAACATTTTTTATGATTTGAGTTAGACATTTATGATGTGATGTGCTTGCTGCCACTTATTGTATCTTATCTTCTCCTTCTCTTTCTTTTTTCTTCTCTTTCACTCTCTTTCTCCCATGGATCTCAAGACTTGTTTAAGTCTTGGATTCTCTCCCTTTAGAGCTACCTATTCCAACTTAATTTTTGATTAAGCTTGGAGTAGGATTAGCATTAGGTTTTAGGTAGTCGTCTCTCCTAAGCCTTACTAACCCTAGGTTACCCATGCATGATAACATTAGGACTCTTAGTTTCCCTTTAGAGTTTCCTTTGTGTCTTCTCTCTTCTCATCTCAAAACTTCTTGAAAACATTTAATAAAAGATAATGAGTATTGCGCACGAGCCTTAAGCGTGGGAAGTGAGGAGTGAGGGGTTTCCCTTCATTCTTCTAGGGTACCTAGTGTACGTCCTGTTGGGGACGATACACGAAGTATTCGTTCCTATGTCATAGACTTGGGTGCAATGCAAGTTATGAACTAACTTAAAGCACTTCTGTATAAAAAGCACAAAACAAATTCAAATCTTTTTATCCTTCGGGATTGTTGGGTTTCAAATTTCATTTTCAGAAAAGAGCTCGTCGCTCACGTAAAAAACACTTACCCATTCGTGGTCGTACCCATGAACTACATCAGCTCTGATTCCTCTCTCTCGTCCGATTGAGGATATGTAGGCACAAGACAGCGATTGTCTTGGCGAGCAACCTTCCCCGATAGTTCTCGTCCGAACTACGTTGACTCTGACTTTCCCATTGCACTGAGGGAGTACGTAGGCCTAGGACAACGATAACATCCTATCGAGTCACTTCTTTTTTTCTTTTCTTCTTCATTTCTCCGTTATTTTCGTTCTCGTTTCTTCTCCGGTCCAGTAGCAGTGGAGCTCCAGACGACGACACCCTTTGATGCAGACAACAAGCGTGGATCCTGTCGAGTACGATGGATGTGTCGGGTGCTAACACCTTCCCTTAGTGTAACCGACTCCCGTACCCGTTTCTCTTGGTCGTGAGACCATGTTCTTTCCCTTCTTTCAGATTTATGCAGTGTTTCCTTTCCCTCTCTTGGGATAAATACACATTGCTGATGACTCTGTGTTTTTCCGCGCCACTCTCGCGTTTGTACCGTTGGATGCGAATCTTTCGGGAGCGACACTAGGCCCAATCCAAGTAACTGCCAGGGCTTACATGGCGTAGTGAAGACCAGCACGTGGTCTTCGCCCTAGGGTAACCGTTCCTAGATCTCCGGAATTAGGGCAGACCGATTCCTTCAGGATTGGGTGGTTACATGAGAACGTGTCCTCGCGGGGAGGAGTCCTACATATTGGGGAGAGACGTGTCCTCGCGGGGAGGACTCACTTGTGGGCGGAGATGACTCCGTGCGAAATTTCAAGTACCGGTATTACCTCGTGAGGTCGGTCACACATGAGGCCGTGAATACTATGTACACTCGGGTCGTCAAACAGGTGGGTGGACGAGAATACTATGTACACTCGCCTCTCCTCGACGTTCATGTGCTCCTCCCCGAGAGGAGCCATCTCCGCCCACAAGTGAGTCCTCCCCGCGAGGACACGTCTCTCCCCGACACGTAGGACTCCTCCCCGCGAGGACACATTCTCATGTAACCACCCAATCCCGAAGGAATCGGTCTGCCCTAATTCCAGAGATCTAGGAACGGTTACCCCAGGGCGAAGACCACGTGCTGGTCTTCACTACGCCACGTAAGCCCTGGCTGTTACTTGAATTGGGCCTAGCAATCCAGCCCAATGCAAGTAACCTTTGCCCCTGCGCTGGGGGTTCTCTATAAATACCCTCTCACTGGAGAGGGTCAGGTTACTCACTTCTTAACACTCTAACCTTCTTCTCTTGTACTTGCTTTTTCTCTGACGGTTACCTTACTTGAGCGTCGGAGTACCTTGCAGGTACACCCCCCCCGCACCGTCTTTCAACCGCACCAGAAACTGTCTGATCCAGGTACGATCAGTATCAAATATATTATAAAATCACAATTCAAAATTTTTTATTCACTTATCAATTATATTAAAATAATAATCAAAACATGATTAAAAAATATAAAGTATTTAAGTTTATATATATATACTACCTACCCATTATTAAGACATGCTATTAAACACTCTTAATTACCCTTATTCATTTTTAACATTTACCCCAATCAATGGACATAACAGTAAATAATATATAATACACGAACTTTTACTCCCTCACAATGCTATGTTCTTCCACATTGCAAGATCCTTTTGGTCCTAATACCCAAGTTTGAATCCATCACAAAGTTATGTTCCCCTTCAACAATCAAATTTCCCTCTATTGACATTACATACAAACAAAACCTCACGCTCTCTCTCCTCATTTCCCCAAAAGATCCATTCACCCTATTGAAGAACACTTTCTACCTCTCAATCCATTCATCTTCCTTCTTGCTTTCTCTAAGGTAATATCTGTTTTTGAAGCTAGTTTGTTCTTCTGAACCGAAATCATAACATACTTTTTACTTATTCTCCATTTTTTGAAGTGTTCATAGTTTTCCACGTCTTTGAAGTAACAATTTAGAAGTGTTCATGGTTGTCTGGTGCTAATTTCTGATACTCATTGACTTATACTTTGCTCAAACTTCTGTTCTGCAGAATGTGCAGACTTCATTTTGTTCTTCAAATAGACGTGCTGCATTTTTTAAACCGGTCAATGTTACAGTTATTGTTGTATTTGTTGTAAGCTATAGCCGTAAAATTAGTTGTAGAAGACTTGAATGTTGTTCTGCACATTCTAACTCTACCTTTTAATGTGAAAGCTGCAAACTTTCATTAAAGTTTATTGTTTTTTTACAAATAGTTACATTGTTTTCCTTTTTTGATTTCTTTGATGGTTGAACAACAATGACAACAGTAATCTATAAAAAAATCGTCTTTTTTCCTCAAACATATGTGTTGCAGTACTAAGCATTCGATTCAAGGATATAGTGAGTGTTTGGAACCACAATGCTTCTGATAAACAGGTTGGCATCACCATTTAACCTATTTGTGCATATTCACGTACATGCTCATGTACTCAAAATGTATACTCATGTATGTTCGTAATAACATTCATGGTTTCTCATGCAGGATATAATGGCTTTGAGAGATTCGATTAAGCATTACTTAAAGCTTCCTCATAGCTATGTTATGGAGTACAAGCCTCATTCTTCTCTGCGAGACATTTCATTTTGTATACTTGTCCAAGTCACCAATTGTTTTAGTCTTTCTTCAATGTGAGTATTTACTTTGTAATGTTTTGAGCTTCTCTAAGTAGACCCCTCATAATGTTTTTTATGTCTTTATGTTTTAGGAACTTTTCTTATAACAAATTTACTTGAGTAATTCCGTCTTCAAAGAATTTCATGCGGTCTCCAGCTGAAAGGTAGTACAGAGAAATCTTATAATTTCATAGTTAAGAACTTTTCTATGTGGATGATTTTTAATGTTATATTTTGCAGCTTCTTTCAAAATCCTTTATTATGTGGAAATTGGGCAAGATCCATATTCCATCCTAATGTCCCAAAATCAAGAGGTGTGTGAAGTGAATCTCATTTGTAATGTTTATTTAAATTGTGAAAAAGTTATGTATTCCAATTGATGGAATTAAGTGTCGAAGAGTTATTTGTTTAAGAAAATTCATCTATTTCAAATCACCGGAATGTTGCAAGTAAATTGTTGAAAAAGGTTATAAGGGTTCAGCTAGGTTGAGAATTTTATGGAGAGTGTATGGTAATGTTTCAGAATATAATCATATTAATTTCTATTTTCTTAGCAATATTTATGTGAACTTTGAGAAAAAATATTTAAATCCCATATGTATGTTTATGTTTTGACAATGATAAATCTATACTTTTGTTTTGAAGCTTATATCATAAAATTATACATTAACTTTGATAACTTAATTCTGGTGAAGGAACCATGGCAATGCATGTCTTTTTCTCTATGGTGTTTAATTGAATTTGAGATAGATGATAAAAGATAAGATATATTAGGTTAGATTGACAATTACTATGATGTTTTTTATATAAGAATGTTTGATAGCATATAAAATATAATTGAATTGGTGTATAATAAACTTTTATTTGAAAGATTTTGTGAGAAGTGATATATGTTGCAAATGTGATTTTTATATATGGAATAATCTTGATCTTTTAGATTAACCTAATACAAAGTTAAGAGTTAGTGTGATATTCTTGTTTAATCTAAAGACGAACTACTAAATACTTCATTTTATTATTGAAAAATTGGTACGAACACTAATAGTAAAGAGAGAATAAAATTGATTGTGATCCCCTTCAAAGTTCTTTCTCTCCTCGTGTGAGAAGAAATGAGAACTGTTACTTAACTCTCGGTGTTTTTTTCCAATATAGCCTCGACATAAATGTGTAATTTGAATTTTTTAATATAAATTTTTTTATTTCTACATAAAATCACATTTTTTATTTTTACATATAATCACATGTGAGTTATGTTTTAAAAACTTAATACTCTCTCCATTCCACAATGAATAACTTAGTTAATAATTTCACACAAATTAAAGAACAAGAATAAATGAAAGAGAGAATAATATTTTTAAAGTAATATTATTTAGATGATAGGATAGAAAAATATGTATTAGAAATTGAAATAGATCATTTATTTTAAAATATTTTTATTCCAAATGAATCACTCATCGTGAGACGGAGAAAATAACATTAATTTTATAAAAATAATATCATAATTTGATCATATAAAATTAATAATAATTAGTAAAATTAAATTTCTATTATTAATTTAATGATAAGTAATAAACTAATTTGACTAAAGTAAAATATTTTGACAATTGATTAAAAATTAATTTAGTTTTTATGTAAAAATAATTAATTCAATTTATGAATTAACATAAAAAAAAAACTAAATTAATTTATATTTGAAATTAAATTATTATAATAATAAAATTGCATTTTTTTTAGTATAAGGATATTTTTGTCTTTTTAAATATTAAACACACTTCTTTCTCTTCTATTTTTTTATTTTTTGTTTTAATCACTAAGTTAAATATATTCTATTTCTCATTTATTTCTCTATTTTCATACTCTTTCTCATCTATTTCTCTCCTAACACTTTCTTCTCACCACCAAACACACCCTACAAAATAGGAAGAATATTATATTTTAAATAATATCAATTTGTAATTATTGAAAAATTTAATTAAAACAATTTACAATATTATTTGTTAAGATGATTATTCTTAGTATTTATTGTTAATACATGTAAAAATATATTAAAACAAATATATTTTTATTTTTATTTTATGTTAATAACACAAATTTGCAGTATTTCATTATTTTTAATGGTATTTTAATGAATAATTTAAGATATAAATGAATTTTTTCGTATGGACGCACTGATCATCTATTAGTATATCATAAAATTAACTATAGTAAAAAAAAATTAATGTATAAAAACTATCATTGTGTTTTCTTAGGAGATAATTGAAATTGTTTATGTATTTGTAAAATATATATAAACATATGGCAATACTAAAAGTGTGTGTCTTCAAAATGAATAAAGTATGATAATATGATATATCATAAGTTATTAATGAGAATAACAACTCATATTGTAAGTGTGTGCATAGTTTGTCGTGTCTACCTTTGGGTATGAGTTATAATAATGTGTAAAATGCATGACTACCATACAAACAAAGTTTATCTATTATAGCATGCATGATTTTGGTTCAACTGATTTTTCTGCTCTTATTTATGTTTGATGGATATATTCTTATGACACAAGAAACACTCCTCCCATTGTTGCTAATATTGACCACTATTATATTTTAGGACTGTTTGATTATATATATCCATAATGCCTGTAGGTTATATGCAATATATCACTTTCCTTTTAAGTTTTGTTGATGACTTTATAATAATGGAAAATTAATGGATCATTGTGTTATTATTAGCAACACAAAAAACTAAGGAGGATTAGTGACCAATAATCGGTTATATTTCAATCTAAAGTTATATTTCAATCGGTTATATACTAAACACATTGGAAGTTACACTTAAGGGATATACTAAACACACAAATGTGCAGAAAATATACACTTCCAGCTCTACAAGTCCCACATTGGAAATTTAAAATAAAATGCAAGTGTATATATACTAAACACACAAGTGTCTAAATGAGTTGAAAACAAACTAAGTAAATGGGCTGCTACTAGCTATAGGCTTATGTGTGATCTTGGCCTAAAAAAAATTAATTTTTAAAATAACAATTTAAATAAATAATATTTATACGAAAATAAATTAAAATTAAATTAATAGAAAAAAATAAATTAAAAAAATAAAAATAAAAAATGCCATGTGGAATCCACGTGGAATGTTAAAAAAAATAAAATAAAATAAAAAATGCCACGTGGACTGCCCCGCAGGCAATATGAAAGAATCTTTGCTGCAATATAGCAATCAGGGACCTAAGTGAGGGAATCTAACAAAGATGAGGGGGTTTTTTTTTAAAAAGTTTTATCAGGGGCTAAAATGAGAAACTGCTAACATTACAGGGGGTTGTGTATTTAACCCAAAAAAATATTGCATATATTCACAAATAAATGTAAAAAATAGAATCATCAACAAGTATTCCAAAATATAATTCAAGTATTAACCTTCAGCCAACAAAAAAAATGATTTTAGTGCTTGATAACTACGTTGGCGGGCCAACTCGCACTTTTTTTGCAGGCTTAAGACGAGGTAGGCTTAAAGTGAGGCGGACTAGATGGGTAGGCAAACACAAAATCTCAACCCACCCCGCCATTTTTTGGCGGGTGTGCGGGCCGGCCCAGCGGGCCACGACCCGTTTTGCCACCCCTACTCAAAAGTCACCCAATCTCAAATCTTATTAATGGCTTCTTTGGTGAGTGGCGACTCATAATTACGTGGGTCCTGTCAAATTGTCTTTAGAATACTTACTCCATTAACAAAAATTATGGCCCTGGTGGATGTCCTAACTATTGGCGAAAAATTCTCGTGGAATAGGTTGGATGGGACATCAAGTAGTAGGTTAGAAAGGTTTCTCATCTTAGAAAGGTTTAGTGGATTCTTGGAGCATTGTTGCACAAAAAATAAGTAACAGAGATATTTCAGATCATAGTCTAGTTTGGATAAAAGCAAATAGACTTGACTAGGGACCCAAACATTCAAGGTGAACATGTGTTGGTTCGATCATGAAAACTTTCGTAAATTTGTCATACAAGAATGAGATTATTTTAACGTGAGAGGTTGGAAGGCTTTTGTAGTAAAGGAAAAGTTCAAACTCTTAAGGGATAGGTTGAGGTGGTGGAATAATGAGGTGTTTAGGTGGGTATACCTGAAAATGAGGAAGTAGTACTTGAAATTAACTCACTAGATGAATTACAACAAAGTAGCAGTCAAGGCTTGTATGAAGAAGAGAGGTTGAAAAGGAGCTATGCAGAATACAATTTGGAATACTTTTTGTAACGCCCCGTTTTGTCTTATTTATTTAATCGAGTCGATTTAATTATTTTTGTTTTTATATTATTTTATTCTTGACTTTTATTTGACAATATATTATTTTTCATCGTTATTATGTTTTATCGCATTTTGAGAGTGTTTGAGAGATATTTGAGCGTAAGGGCAAAATGATCATTTTGGGTAGTTAGATATTTATATAAATAGAGAATAGTGAGAAAAAGAGAGAAAAAAAAGAGAAAGGAAAGAAAGGAAGAGGAAGGGAAAGGAGAGGAGAGAAAAGAGAGGAGAAGAGGAAAATCGACATAACTCCGTTTCAAGCGCGATTAATCGGGTAAGGGTGAGAAGTTTCAATTATATCACGCTCCGTTTCAAGCGCGATTAATCGGGTAAGGGTGAGAAGTTTCGATTATATCACGCTCCGTTTCAAGCGCGATTAATCGGGTAAGGGTGAGAAGTTTCGATTATATCACGCTTGTATATGTATATGTTTGTATTTGTTTGAATGTTTGGTTGAAAAATATATGTTTTCTATTTGGTTGAATTTGTGAACAATTGATAGAAATCGATGTTTTCACGGTTGAAACTCGATATAAACTGCGTAGAATACTTGTTGATTATGTCTGAACATATTTTGGTTGTTCTGGTATGAATTGGAAGGGTTTGGGTGGAAGAAATGATGTATTTTGGCCCCAAATGACCTATATTGACGCTGCTGCGAAATCTGGGTTTCGCGGGTTCGCCTAGCGAACCCCAGCGAAGGAACGGGTGAATGTTCTCCTAGAGGTTCGCCCAGCAAACTTTATGTTGGTTTTCCACTGCCTTGGTTCGCTAGGGTTCGCCTAGCGAATACTGGAGCGAACGTGATATTTTTCTATTTTGTTTTCTTCATAATTTTCAAACTGTAAGTCCGTTTTGGTCGCCGTTCGAAGCGTTGGAAAGCTAATGAAATATTATTTCTATTAAAAATGGTTTGGAGGGTAGGAGATGATTTATTTAAGTCGTGGTTTTATAAAAGTGTTGGGTTGTCGGGTTTTTATCGCATTAAATGCGTGCGGTTGGTGTTTTACCGTGTGTTGTGTTATTGTTGTATAACGTGGAGCTTTTATGTGGTTTATATGATGTTGAAGCATGCGATAATGATGTTGTTGTGTGGTACGATACATTGTTTGATTGAATATCAATGTATGTTGTTATCATGTTTTGTGGGATTGTTGTGGTTTATATGATGTTGAAGCATGTGATAAGTTGTTGTGATTGTTATGGTTGAATGTGAGTAATTCTTGATGTGAATTGATATGAGTGTATATGCTAAAATGATAATTGTTATGGTTTGTGGATTATGATGAAATGCATGGTTTATGTGAAATGCAATGTGTGTTAATTGGTGGCCTTATGGCAAGTAAATGCGTTGTGTGAATTGATTTCCAATGCATGAATAATGATGATGAGATAATTCATATTGTTGAATTGCGATGATGCATTTGATTGTCTTGAGTTCTTGTATTTCAAGCATCAAGATATGCATCTTGTGATGTCGTGTGCCCTAGTGGGTGTGAGCGACGAAACGGTTCCAGAGGGAATCCGCTATAACATCGTGAGCCTTATACAAAGAGGACTGAAAGCGATGATTATAGACGATCGTGAGCCTTATACAAAGAGGACCGAAAGCGATCGGATCGTGAGCCTTATACAAAGAGGACTGAAAGTGATCCATAAACGTCGTGAGCCTTATACCAAGAGGACCGAAAGCGACGGGGAACATCGTGTGCCCGACGGGGAGTTACACTAAGTAACAAGCGATGGTTCCAATAGTTCCTGAGTGAACTAGTGATGAGAATGATGGATGGATGGTACCGCATTGCATTTGCATAGAGTCGTTGTGTCGGTCTCTTTGCATTTGCATAAATCATGAATGGATTGATTATGTGTGGAAAATCATGAATGGATTGATTATGTGTTGAGTTTGTGATAACATTGGTGAATTGATGTGCACATGTGATAAATGCATTGGTTGTGGATAATATGTTTTATGTATAGACATATGCTATGTGATGTGGTGGTGTGTTTCCATATGTCATAACTTTGGTATGCATTATGTGTGAATATGTTATCATGTTGGTATAATTGATATATGCTATGTGTTTGGATTATTAAAAATATGTTATGTATCTGTGGCATGCAATATGTATTAGTATGTGATGCTTGTGGTGAGAATAACTATGCATGTGAATTTTTATGTGTTTTTGCATATTATTATAAAATCTTGATTTAGTTGTTATTTCTCACCCTTCTGTTGTGGTTTGTTGCTCTATGAGGCAATTGCAGATTTGTGTCTTGGAGGCTTTTGTGAAGCTTAGTTCTCCATCCTTTTGTCGGTCTGTCTGCTCTGATACATAACACGGGAGTCGGGGAACGCTTTTGTTATATATGTATACATTTGTTGGATATATTTTGTATTACTGTTGTATGAATATTTTGATGTTATAAAATAATTTATTTTGTAAAACAAGTCGGTTATGGATCTTTCCGCTTTATTCCATAATTGAGCTTTAATTTTATATGGAAAAAGTTTCCCTTTGAGGGTATTCTATTTTGTGTTATGTATCAAAAATATTTGAGCAAGGATTGTGTTTTCTTTCTACTGTTGTGGCATCCTTGTTTCTGCCGGAAAAATAAATTTTTATTTACTCTGATTTATTTATGTATTATTTTTTCGCGATGGGAATTGGGGTGTTACATTAGTGGTATCATAGCAGGTCGGTCCGTCCGGCCAAGTTGTTGAGTCACTTGGTGTGACAGTTGAATACTGTCGACGTTGTTTGTCCCTTAGTACGTGATATGTGTGTGAAACACTGTCAGTACTTTCTGGTTTTTCTAATCCTTTGTCTTCAGGTGTGAGAATGAGATAAGTGGGGGAGAAGTTGGTGCTTCTCCAAGTTGCTTCAGTTGTGGAGCGTTGGTTGCAAGATTGTAAGTGTTGTTTGGACAGTGTTGTTCCCGGTTCCGGAGGGAATGCGGAGGTAAGGTTTATGTCAACTAAGGAATTGTGCCTTAGGTAGTTGTGTGCACAAGATGCATGGAATGCTATTATAGTTTGGTAAAGACGGTTTATGCCTCATCATGATTGTCGGATGTTTATTGACAAATTGAGGAACTGATCACCCTTAATCTCTTGTTGATAGTAGACGGAATTATGTTGGATGGAATAGACGTGTCTTTCCGGCTTGATAGTGTGTGCAATAAATTGTTTGGAATTAAGAAAGTGCTTACGGATCGTTTTGTTAAATCGATGAAGATTCTAACACCGGAAGATGAAATGGATTAGAAGTTTTGGTATGTTGGTCCAGTTGGGAAGTCATTGAGAGAAAACGATTGGGTATCGTTAATGGTTGTTCTCAGAGAGTAGAGTGTGAACTCAAATTGGATGAAGGTGAGGATTTGAGGTTTGGATCTGCTAAGTAAGTAGAAGAACTTTTAGGAAGTGAAACTCAGATGTTGTCTTGTTTGTGATGATATTGTTCTGGAAATTAGCAGAAAGGCCATAGTGATGGGCCATCAGTTGTGCATGGTTTTTAGATGTGTTTCTGGATGGAATTTGGATGTTAGTGTTAGAATTACTCAGATTGAAAGAGCGGTTGGAAGATTTACTGGGAAGGAGAATTGTGAGGCCAAGTGTGTTGTCTTCTTGGAGAGCTCCAGTATTTGTTAGTAATAAAAAGGATGGATGATTGAATGGAATAACAAGCGTGATGTGTATAATGGTATTGAGACTATGGGAAGCAAGACTTAGAGTTCTGGTGAGGTTTGGAGTCTTTGAAATTTTAGAGCATTAATGGAAATCTTGAGAGAACCCATAGGTATGGATGTAACATTGAGAGTTCTTTTTGTTTGGCTGTTGCTACATGTTGGGATTTATGGAGTTTGGACTGTCAAGAGAAGAAATTGTGTAGGGATTACGGACAGTTGAATAAGGTAACAATTGAGAATAAGTGTCCACTTTCGGGAATAGATGATTGGAATGGTTTGGTTGAGTTTGAGTGAAATTACAAATATTTGGAATGTTTGATAAGAGTAGTGAATTTTGTGAGTTGAGGCTTTAATCTATTTAATGGGACTGGTTAGGTTTGTTATCATCAGATTAGGCTATTATTTACTCGGTTAAGCTTGTATGTAAGTAACCAGTTACCCAGTGAAAAGTTTTGCAAAAGCTTTAAGAATTTATATCTTTTGGAATTTGGTTGGGCATTACAATGCACAGTGATGTTGTTCGGTGTTAGTAAGGTGTCTGGAATGTTTGTGGAGTGGATGAATCGTATCTTCCATATTTAATTGGATAAGTTCGTAATGGCTTTGATTGAGGATATTCAGATCTGTTATAAACTCAGAGGAAGAACAGGTAGAATGTTTGAGAATTAAATTACAAGTGTTGAAAAGAGACAAAGTGTTATGCTAAGTTATTCAAGTGAGAATTTCGGTTGAAAAATGTTAGTTTTCTTGGATATGTTATTTCAGATGAGAGTATGGTTATGGATCCATCGGAAGTAGATGCAGTTCTACAATGAGAGGCTCCGAAGTTGGTTAAGGAGATTAGAATCTTTTCGGACTTTAGTTGGTTATTACCGGAGGTTATGGAAGGTTTTTCCAAGTTAGCATTTTCGTTACTTCGGTTGACTTGCAAAGGGTAAGTCGTTTGCTTTGGATGTTCATTGTGAGGAAAGTTTCAGAGAGCTAAAGTAGAAGTTGTCTACGGCTCCAGTTTTGATTCTGTGTGATCCTAATAAACCGTTTGTGAGGTATTGGGATGCGTCTTTGATGAGTTTGGTTAGTGTGTTAATGCAAGAGGGTAAAGTCGTAGCTTATGCTTTACGACAATTGAGGATTCATGATTTCAAGATGGCTGCGGTTACTTTTGTGTTGAGAATCTGGAGGTATTATTTTGAGGGTTTTAGGTTCAAGGTGTTTGGATGGAGAAAATGATGGTTTTGGATGAGTAACAGCACTGCTGGGATTCTGAGTTTTCCATGGTTCGCCTAGCGAACCTGGGGCGAAGTCCAACGAACAGCTTTCGAGGGTTCGCCTAGCGAACCCGACAGCGAAGGTCAGCGAATGTTTGCCAACGACGTTCACCTAGCGAAGGCGGAAGCAAACGCTCGCTATGGATTCGCCTAGTGAACATGGCAGGTTGTCCCATTTTGTTTCCTTCATAACTTTTGATTTGTAACTCGGATTGAGACAACAAGGATGGTTAGAATTCGTGACGAGTTATGAATTTGGATTGGATTACCCTTCGAGAAAAGTGGAGGTTGTGCCTGAAGAGTTAAGTCGATAGTCTTTGCATGGTTGTTTTGATGGATAGAGAATTAAAATCATTCGAGCAGTTCAGAGACTTGTGTCTGGTGTGCGAGGTAACACAGTAGGGTGCGAGGTTGGGTATATTAAAAGTGAACAGTAATTTTTGGCGAATATGAGAAAGAGTTAGACTTTGGACGTGAGATTGGTGGTTTTGATGGTTACGAGTAATCAGAGTGCGCAACGGAAGCGCGATGTGGCACATTTGGTATTTACGTGTGAGACTTGTAAGAGTTCGTAGGTTGAACATTGGGAACATGTAGAACTGATGAGACCATTGAACGTTTCTGAATGAAAGTGTTAGATGAAAGGTTTAAATATTATTCATGGTCTACTATGTAGATGGATGTTTTGGTTATATGTTCGATTGGTGAATCGTAACATTGTTGTAATATTGTTGTGTGACAAGGATGTTTGGTATTCTGGTTTTGACGAGGTTGTTGAACGATGTTGGGTTGTGGAACTTTATGTTCTTGTTTGTGTTGTTGTCTCGTTTCCATCGTGATGGTCCGAGTGCGAGTAGCTAATTCCTGTGTGTGTTCGTAGCTTGGGTATTCTTCGAGTCGTGAGTTAGTCGTCAAGTGCATTGTATGGGATATGCATCTTGTCGTTGTAGTTATCGTCGTTGTCGTGTCGTTGATGTAGTTGCTGTTAGCAAGGTGATTTGTTAGTTTGTGTTATTCGTGGTGTGCCTTTTGTTGGCATGTTAGTTGGTTAGTCGGATGCGAGAGTCGTATCCTGAGTTGTTCGTCTCAGTTATATTTTCGAGGACGAAAATGTCTAAGTGGGGGAGAATTGTAACGCCCCGTTTTGTCTTATTTATTTAATCGAGTCGATTTAATTATTTTCGTTTTTATATTATTTTATTCTTGACTTTTATTTGACAATATATTATTTTTCATCGTTATTATGTTTTATAGCATTTTGAGAGTGTTTGAGAGATATTTGAGCGTAAGGGCAAAATGGTCATTTTGGGTAGTTAGATATTTATATAAATAGAGAATAGAGAGAAAAAGAGAGAAAAGAAAGAGAAAGGAAAGAAAGGAAGAGGAAGAGAAAGAAGAGGAGAGAAAAGAGAGGAGAAGAGGAAAATCGACATAACTCCGTTTCAAGCACGATTAATCGGGTAAGGGTGAGAAGTTTCGATTATATCACGCTTGTATATGTATATGTATGTATTTGTTTGAATGTTTGGTTGAAAAATATATGTTTTCTATTTGGTTGAATTTGTGAACAATTGATAGAAATAGATGTTTTCACGGTTGAAACTCGATATAAACTGCGTAGAATACTTGTTGATTATGTCTGAACATGTTTTGGTTGTTCTGGTATGAATTGGAAGGGTTTGGGTGGAAGAAATGATGTATTTTGGCCCCAAATGACCTATATTGACGCTGCTGCGAAATCTGGGTTTCGCGGGTTCGCCTAGCGAACCCCGACGAAGGAACGGGCGAATGTTCGCCTAGCGAACTTTATGTTGGTTTTCCACTGCCTTGGTTCGCTAGGGTTCGCCTAGCGAATACTGGAGCGAACGTGATATTTTTCTATTTTGTTTTCTTCATAATTTTCAAACCGTAAGTCCGTTTTGGTCGCCGTTCGAAACGTTGGAAAGCTAATGAAATATTCTTTCTATTAAAAATGGTTTGGAGGGTAGGAGATGATTTATTTAAGTCGTGGTTTTGTAAAAGTGTTGGGTTGTCGGGTTTTTATCGCGTTAAATGCGTGCGGTTGATGTTTTACCGTGTATTGTGTTATTGTTGTATAACGTGGAGCTTTTATGTGGTTTATATGATGTTGAAGCATGCGATAATGATGTTGTTGTGTGGTAAGATACATTGTTTGATTGAATATCAAGGTATGTTGTTATGATGTTTTGTGGGATTGTTGTGGTTTATATGATGTTGAAGCATGTGATAAGTTATTGTGATTGTTGTGGTTGATGGTGAGTAATTCTTGATGTGAATTGATATGAGTGTATATGCTAAAATGCTAATTGTTATGGTTTGTGGATTATGATGAAATGCATGGTTTATGTGAAATGCAATGTGTGTTAATTGGTGGCCTTATGGCAAGTAAATGCGTTGTGTGAATTGATTTCCAATGCATGAATAATGATGATGAGATAATTCATATTGTTGAATTGCGATGATGCATTTGATTGTCATGAGTTCTTGTATGTCAAGCATCATGATATGCATCTTGTGATGTCGTGTGCCCTAGTGGGTGTGAGCGATGAAACGGTTCCAGAGGGAATCTGCTATAACATCGCGAGCCTTATACAAAGAGGACTGAAAGCGATGATTATAGACGATCGTGAGCCTTATACAAAGAGGACCGAAAGCGATCGGATCGTGAGCCTTATACAAAGAGGACTGAAAGCGATCCATAAACGTCGTGAGCCTTATACCAAGAGGACCAAAAGCGACGGGGAACATCGTGTGCCTGACGGGGAGTTACACTAAGTAACAAGCGATGGTTCCAATAGTTCCTGAGTGAACTAGTAATGAGAATGATGGATGGATGGTACCGCATTGCATTTGCATAGAGTCATTGTGTCGGTCTCTTTGCATTTGCATAAATCATGAATGGATTGATTATGTATGGAAAATCATGAATGGATTGATTATGTGTTGAGTTTGCGATAGCATTAGTGAATTGATGTGCATATGTGATAAATGCATTGGTTGTGGATAATATGTTTTATGTATAGACATATGATATGTGATGTGGTGGTGTGTTTCCATATGTCATAACTTTGGTATGTATTATGTGTGAATATGTTATCATGTTGGTATAATTGATATATGCTATGTGTTTGGATTATTAGAAATATGTTATGTATCTGTGGCATGCAATATGTATTAGTATGTGATGCTTGTGGTGAGAATAACTATGCATGTGAATTTTTATGTGTTTTTGCATATTATTATAAAATCTTGATTTAGTTGTTATTTCTCACCCTTCTGTTGTGGTTTGTTGCTCTATGAGGCAATTGCAGATTTGTGTCTTGGAGGCTTTTGTGAAGCTTAGTTCTCCATCCTTTTGTCGGTCTGTCTGCTCTGATACATAACACGGGAGTCGGGGAACGCTTTTGTTATATATGTATACATTTGTTGGATATATTTTGTATTACTGTTGTATGAATATTTTGATGTTATAAAATAATTTATTTTGTAAAACAAGTCGGTTATGGATCTTTCCGCTTTATTCCATAATTGAGCTTTAATTTTATATGGAAAAAGTTTCCCTTTGAGGGTATTCTATTTTGTGTTATGTATCAAAAATATTTGAGCAAGGATTGTGTTTTCTTTCTATTGTTGTGGCATCTTTGTTTCTGTCGGAAAAATAAATTTTTATCTACTCTGATTTATTTATGTATTATTTAT
The DNA here is from genome assembly GCA_022829125.1 of Lathyrus tuberosus. Taxonomy (NCBI): domain Eukaryota; kingdom Viridiplantae; phylum Streptophyta; class Magnoliopsida; order Fabales; family Fabaceae; genus Lathyrus; species Lathyrus tuberosus. The sequence continues at coordinate 2,875,007 of JALAZF010000253.1, forward strand.
TCACGATGGGAGTTGGGGTGTTACACTTTTCATATTAAAGAGAGTCTTATCAGACAAAAACCAAGACAAAGGTGGCTTCAAGAGGGGGATCTCAACACGAAATATTTTTACTTAATGATGAAGTATAGAAGTAGAAGGAATTCCTTCGTAACAATAGCTTCACAAAATGGGAGGTTGTAAGGGGTTGAATAAGTAAAAGAGACAATAAAGAGTTATTTTGAATCAAGATTTGTGGATCCTGTTATGGAAAGATCAATATAGGAAGGAATCGACTTGAGGAAACTATCGAGGGAGGATAATGCGAACTTAGAAGTTGAATGTACACGGGAAGAAATCAAAGAAGTGTCGTGGGATAGCGAGGGAGATAGAAGTACATATCCAGACGAATTTAGTTTTAATTTTCTGAAAAATTATTGAGACATTGTGGGTGAGGACGTGGTCAAATTTATACAAGAGTTTCATGGGAATGAGAAGTTAGCAAAATAAATGACAACATCACTTTTAGCATTAATCCCCAAAAATGCTAATCCGCAAGAGTTAGAAGAATACATGCCCATTTGTCTCATTGGGTGAATGTATATATTAGTTTCCAAAATTTTGGCTGGTAGATTAAAGAAGATAATAGGGAAACTAGTAGCATCGTGTCAAACAACATTTGTGTTTGGAAGAAAAATCCTTGATGACGTATTGGTAGTGAACGAAATAATCGATTTAGGAGAAAGAGAGAAGAGGATTTATTTGTTGCTCAAAGTTGATTTTGCTCAGGCATACTATTGCGCAAATTGGAATTACTTGAGGTTTTTACTCAAGAAGCTTGGTTTTGTGTCTAAATGGATGTATTGGATGGAAGCATGGGCTTTAATAGTTCTTTGTCTGTTATAGTTAACAGTAGTCCTACTAAGGACTTTGTGATGGGAAGAGGATTAAAATTGGGCGATCCATTATCCCTTTTTCTTTTTACAATTGCAGTGAAGGGATTAGCATGTATTTTGAGAAGGGCTATAGAGTATGGTGATTATAGGGGATTTAGGGTAAATGAAAATACAAAATATAAAATTTTACAGTTTGCGGATGACAGTAGCTTGTTCGGGGAAGGAGGTTGGATCAATTTACGATCAATTAAAGCCATTTTGGGAGGGATTGAGCTTGTGTCTGGGTTGAGATCTAACATGTGGGAAAGTAAATTATATGGTGTAGGCATCGATGATCATTTTATGTAGATGGAAACACATTTTCTTATATGCAGGGTGGACAATATCCCATTAAAATTTTGGGGATTAAAGTGGGGTGTAATCCAAGAAGAATTGACACAAGGAAGCCGGTGTTGGATATATTTACAAAAAAATATATAATTGGAAGGGAGAATTTTTATCTATAGGGGGAGAATATCACTTATCAATTCAGTTCTGTCAAATTTTCCTGTTTATTACTTTTCATTTTTTGAAACACCAATGAAAACTGTTGAGGAAATTACAAGAATTTAATTTTTTTTTTTTTATGTGGGAATGGTGAGGTGGACAAAAGAGGAATATGTTAGGTCAGCTGGAAAAGTGTATGCAAAGATAATTAAGAAGGTGGGCTTGGCATAAAGGATGTATCAATGTTTAATAGGGTGTTGTTAGGAGAGTGGATTTGGAGATTCATGAATGAAGAGGAAGCCATGTGGGGGCATTTTACAACATAGATATAGAGGTTTGAAGAAAAGAATACGGTTCAATGGTGAAAATAAGGATAAGAGGAATGAGTCATTATGGTGGAGGGATATTATAAATGTGGAAGGATGTGATTCCATGTTCTACACAAGTTTAATGAAGTACTTTTCGTGTAAAATGGGGATAAGCATGGAAATTCCCTTTTGGGAAGCTAGATGGGTTGGATCATCACCATTATTAATGGTGTATCCTACTTTTTATGAAATAACAAAAAATCTTAAAGGAAGAGTGGCTGATATGGGAGAATGGATTGATGGGCTTTGGCATTAGAGGCTTGAATGGAATATAATGCAATCAGATGATCAAACAACTATAGAAATCCAGCTATTGCATCAGATCCTAACTGAGATTGAGCCTCGTAGCAGAGGGAAAGATGAGATGTTGTGGTATGTTTTTCTTGATAACTGTTATGCTAAATTAATGCAGGAGAACGGGGATACAAGTGAGAGTAGATGTCCAAGACAACTGTTGAAAGTTGTATGGAAAGCCAGGGTTCCATCTAAAGTCAAAGTTTTTTCCTGTATCGACTCCCAACAAGAGAGCAATTGCATAAAAGATGTAGATTACAATCACAATCTAATTTAAACTGTCTGTTTTGTAATAATCAGGTGGAAAACACCAACCATCTGTTGCTATAGTGTCCGGTTAGTGTGAGTATATGGCAGAAAATTGTTTCATGGGCTAAAATCGAGCGAGTGGATGTTGATAATATCATTCAACACTTTATTCAAATCTCTGCACAACTTCAAGGCAAGGTGGTAAACATACAAAATGAGTGGTTTGGTTGGAAACCACGTGGTATTTGTGGATAAAGAGAAATGACATTCTGTTTAATGAAGAGTCATGCAGTGTGTAGGATATTGTTTTTAACATCAAGATGGTATCATAGTTGTGGATAGTCATAAGATTCAGAAACAGAACTCAATGTACTTTTTATTAGTGGTATAAGTACCCCATGCATTGTCTCAAATATAGTTGATTGGGGAATTATTATGTTCTAGTGTAATTGTAATTGGGCCCTAAGTACCCATAGTACTCCTTTATAATATACATTTGATTATATAAAAAAACAATAACATTGTTCTCAAGAAAAGAATTTGCTAATAAAGCATCATGGCAGTCGTGTCTTCCTAAGTTGCATGTTTCACCACTTATCCAAATACATTTAATGAACAAGTGTAAAATGTGTTAAGGACCTTATCAGAGCATCGCTGGAACAATGCCATTGTTTGATTTGAAAACTTGATGGAAAGTGAAAAAGATACAAGGAAGTTGATATTGTTTTACGGTTTTGGAAAACGACCAAAGAAGAAATTATTGGGTCGAGTCACGGACTAGGCCGCTCTCTTTAAGGCGTTTCGTAACACTGTTCAAAATTATGCAAAACAATCGAACTACCACAACGTCTCCAGGATAAAACAACCTAGTTCTAAGTCACTATTTAAAAAATCAGTTTTAACATCCATTTGGTGTACTATTAAGTTATAAATAGCAGCAATTGAAATCAGTACCCTAATGGATGTAATTCTAGTGACTGGAAAAAAATATCGAAGACATTTATATATTGTATTTGCCTAAAACCTTTGCTTATAAGGCATTCCTTATACTTATCAACTGTTCCATCAGGTTTTAGTTTCTTTTTCAAAATCCATTTACAACCGATTGGTTTGCAACCAGGAGGAGAGTATACTAAGTTCCAAGTCTTTTTAGATTCTGGAGAATATATCTCATTGTGAATCACTTCTTTCCATAAATCTACATCTAGAGATGGCAATGCTTCTTAAATATTTATTGGATCTTCTTCTACTGCATAAGTTGCATAATTGGGCCAATAGTCTTTAGAAACTCTTACTCGTTTACTTCATCAAAGTTTTGTTTCTACTTCGTCGTTGCTTTTGGTGCTTCTTACCACATGAATGTGATTCAATTCAGTTCCCCCGCTATTTCATGAATTGGAATGAAATTTGTCTTCATAAAATTCAACATCATTTAATTATATGATCACTTTACTTTTTAAGTCATAACACCTATATGCCTTACTATATTCTACATACCTAATGAATACACATTCATAGGCTTTACTAGCGAGTTTAACTCGCTTCAAATTCGAAATTCTAACATAAGCCAGACAACCCCAAGTTCTAAAGTAATACAAGTTTGGTTCTCTTTTCTTCAATATCTCATAAGCAGAGATCTTATTTTTAGACTTAAGAACTCTATCAGGACATAAAAAACAGTCAATAAAAATCCCCATCCACCAGTGATGACCAACACTAGAATTTAACATAATTGCTACAACAAGTTTAATAAGAGTTCTAGTATTTCTTTCTGCTTTACCATTCATTCAGGATAGTCTGGTGCAGTCATTACATGTAAATTTCCATTTTTTTTTATAAAATGCATTAAATAAATCAGAATCATACTCAATTCCCATATCACTACGAAGTCTCTTAATCTTTTGATTAAATTGATTTTCAATTTGTTTCACATAAATTTTAAACATGTTAAGCCCTTCAATTTTATTAATTCTTCATTAGGTATACATAAATATAATTAGAACAAACATCAATAAAAGTGATGAAATGACGTTTACTATTTCTAGTTAAAGTTCCGTCTAATTTATATATATCAGAGGGTATAAGGTCTAGGAGATCAGATTCTTTAATTACTGATTTATGCTAAGTCTTATTTATTTTAGCTCGACTACAATATTCACATTTTTCTAAATCATTGACATTCAATTTTGGCACTAAGCCTAAGTTGATTAAATTAGAGACAATGCACTTATTTACATGACAAAGCCTATCATGCCAAACATTAAAATCACACAAAAAGTAAACAAAAAGATAAGTTTTATTCAAATAAACATTCAACTTAAGCATGCCATCAATAGCATACCTTTTCCCAAAAAAAATATCATTCGTAGTGATGGTGTACAAATATACCCCAATAGACTGACTAAACTCTGTCTTATTTAAAAGAAAACCAGAAATAATAATCTTCTTAATTTCAGGAACATGCACGACGTCCTTCAAGATTAAAGACTTTTAGTCGCATTTTATTTCGAATAAATGAGATATCCCATTTGGCAGTGAAGTGAGTGTGAGGAGTACGAGTGCGTGAGGTCCTGGGTCAAATACCGCCTTTCCCAGTTTTAAAGCATTTTTTTTTGTTTTACCTGTATTTTTATTTGCATTATGTCTAAAATCACAAAAGAATCAAAATTGTTTTTGTATTTTTATTTTCATTTTTTATTTGATAATATTTAGTTTATTTATTTTTGTGCACTTTTATTCTAAAAAGAGTAAAAAAAACTTTTATTATCATATTGATTTTTGTTCCATTTTATTTTGAATGATCTCATTTGGTAAAGACTTGAGTGTAAAAAATTATAAACGTGAAGTCCTGAGTTTGAATTCCACCTTTTCTATTTTTTTTTTCTCTTTTTTTTATTTGTTTATTATTGTTATTTTACTTGTATATTTTATTTAACTTTAATTTTTTAGTTATTAGGTTTTTATTAATATTATAAAAAGTTATTATTATAATCCTTTTATAATTATGTTTAGTTATTAGGAATTAGGATATTAGAGGTTATTATTACTTTATCTTTGTTATTAGCTTACGATTTTGTACTTTTTATATGATGATTAGGTTTAATTATTAAATATTATTATTATTATTATTATCATGTCATATTTGTTTGTGTTATTAAAGAAAAATAAATAAAAAATCATTGTTATCATTGTTATAAAAATAAAACAACATCCAAAAGGTACCAAACAGGACACACGTAAAAACCATTGCTTTCCAAGTTCAAAAACATTCCAAATCAAAAACACTATTTCTCATCAATCCCAAATCAAATCTCAATCAATACCACAACTCAATTATTTTCCAAATTAAGATGGAGAGAATCAATCTACATTAACCTAAAAGCCTTAATCTTCACTATAAATGGAGAAGACAAAAAACCTAGAAAAAGACATATATCACAATATAACTCGTGAAACAAAAAAATTCCAAACAAAACAATCTTCAAACTCACAACATGATCATCTCCTCAACCTCGATTAACATGAAACCACCATAAACTAACATCTGTTGTAATTTATGAACAATAAATGTTCATGGGTGTGTTCCAAAATGACAAGAAAAGTGGAAGTGAGTAAATGCCAATAAATGATTCGAAAATAGTCTCACATACAAAGTTTCACTCTCTTTGAAAGCCTTTATAAAGAGTTATGAGCATTAACTCAAAAAAATGACAAAAGAATATAAAGCTCCACATGGACAAGGGTCGTGGTGATAAGTGCTAAATTGTAGTGATTTTGAGGGTAAATAATTGGCACTTATCAGCTTAATTATACCAATAAACCTCAACTTTAGTGTATGTTTTGTGTAGTTTACATTATAGTGTGTAATATGCGTAATCATGTACATATCAGTAAGTTTGATAGTTTTTCTTCTATATTTATAGGTAATAATGCATGGTTGAAGTATGGACCCAATTGAGCCAAGGGGATGCTTCAAAATGCATATTTGACCAACAAAATCCTGTTGAATGCGCTTAGCGCGACTTTTAGCGCGCTAGGAGATGCATTGGATGTGGCTGGAGTATTTTTGTTTCACTAACCGCGCTTAGCAGGAGCAGGCCGCGCTTAGCGCGGTTTAAGGCGGGTTTCTAGTACTTTAAGTGAGATCGTGCTTAACGCGATCTGAGGGCGTTTAGCACGGTTGTAATTTTCAGACTTGTATAAATACATTTCATTCAGATTTTTAGGTTATGTTGTTGGGAATTTTTAACCCCAACTTCATTAAACATATTCTGTGAGTAGAGTAGCTTAGAAACAACATTAGAGTGTATATCTTGATGATCCGAAGGTGGATTTGCTTCAATCGACATTGACAAACTGAGAGATTCTTGTTCATTTTCTCTCTTCTCTTTGTACCCTCAATTTGTTGGGGTTTGTATGTAAGTTTACTTTGATAGTATGTATATTTATTGATCATGGCGTTGTATACGATCTATTTTATGAATTTATATAGATGTCATCTTTTTTTACCTGTTTATCTTTGATTTGAACCGTTATAGACATATATTCTTTAGATCTGGATCTAGGATGAACATATGTTAGACGCTAAACTCTAGACATAGATTTAGATTTAACATTCGCGTGGGTATCGATTCTTAATGCTCCGTGTTATTTGATAGGCTGAGAGATTGTCGGTTAAACAATACGGTTGAACTCTCGACGGAAGTTTAGACATGAACCCTATTCTGAGCAACACGTGATGATATTAATGAGTGATTTAGGTTGTGTACAACTGATTGGTAGATTTGTGTATTAGATAGGTGAATGAACGTCATTCCTGACGAGTTCTCTATCGTACTTTATTTACTTGTTCATATGTTTTACTTTCATCTTTATACTCTTTTAAACCATTAAAACCAAGCTTAAAAACATAAAGATTGTCGAACGATATTTTTTCCCTCACACCGATCCCTGTGGAGACGATATAAATCCCGAAGGGAATTCTTCCAAATTAAAATCTTTTACTTCTTGCCGCTATGTTGCAACTCGAACAGGTGGTCCCAAACATTATGCCACTTGTCTCCTTCATACAACCCACCGCCGGTGTCGCCGGCTCTGGGACCGGATCCAAGGGCGTGGGCGTAGTGGCGCTAGTGGCGGCTTGTAGGCGACACTTGAGAACTTAGGCATGACACATCAGAGCAATCGGGCTACTCGCAGCGTTATGAGGCGGTGCTAGTGGCGCTCTGGCGGGCGGCGGGCGGCCTTCTGCCGGGCTCATTATTGCTCTCGTTTTGGTCGATGCATGTCTTTGAATTTTTGAATTCAAAGAGAAGTAACACTTTGTGTAGTGTTGCTGCGGAATGAAAAATTGCAATGCTTGGAAACAACACAACTTTTAGTTTAAAGGTGTTGTTTCATCAAGGGTCACAACCTTGTGAAACAACACATATATTGACTACAAATACATCATTTAGGAGTTCAGAAAATCATCATCACAAATCAAATATCCTCTTGAACTAATTCCAATTTTTCTTTGCTACAAATTAAGTTTTCTTCAGTCTTGCGCAAATTCGATATAAGGCTAAATTATCCTGGGTATTCCTGCGTTCCAACTCTAAGACATATTTGAGAGTGCTTGAAATTCTTTTAAGGAAAGTGATTTCGTCCATGATTCAGTCCTAGATCCATTTGACTTTACCGATATTTCTAACAATCTTAAAAGTATTCAAATAATGGCTTTCGATGCTGCAGTTTCAATCATCAAGGTTATGAACCAAGACCTTGTAAATTGTGATCGCTTTGATGGAACCAACTACACCCGATGGCAAGATAAGATAAAATTCCTACTGACCACTTTGAAGGTTCACTATGTATTAGATCCTGGCCTACCACCAATTCCTGAACCAACCGAGGATAACTCCGATGAACTCAAGAAGGAGCGTAAGAAACGTAAAGAGGACAAATTGTTATGCCGTGGACATATTCTGCATATGTTATTTAATCATATCTACGACCTCCATACGGATACTCAGTCTGCAACAGAAATCTGGAATGCACTCGAGTTTAAATTCAAGGCTGAAGATGAAGGTACAAAGAAGTTTTTAATTTCTAAATACTTTGATTTCAAATTTATAGATTCCAAACCCATTCTTCCCTAAGTACACAAGTTGCAAGTTCTCGAGAATAAAATAAAAGCTATGAAAATAGACATTCTTGAGACCTTTCAAGTTGGTACAGTCATTGCAAAATTACCACTTTCGTGGAAAGGATATAGAAAGAAATTGTTGCACGGTTCTAAGGACTTCTCTCTAGAGAAAATCTAGAAACATCTTTGAATCGAGGAGGAATAAAAGGAAAGGGAGAAATCAGAACCTGCTGGTCTTTCCAAAGCTAATGATGTAACTGCCAAACGGAAAAGGAAACATGATGGCATGAAAAGACATCTTGGACCTAAAACGGAACATAACAAATTGAAAATTTTGGGTGGTCCGAAAGGTCTGAAAAACGGTTGTTTCGTATGGGGAAAACTCGTATACTATGCTCGAGATTACAGGCACAACAAGTCAAAAAATGAGATCAATGCAGTTCATGAAAATGACGACATAATCACTACAATGAGCGGAATAATGGAATCAAAGGCAAACTACAAGGATGGTGGTATGACACATGTGATACAGTACATGTCTGTTATGACAAGGCTGCTTTCAAAACCTATTTTAAGGCAATTTATGCAAATGGGAAATAAAGTGCGATCTAAAGTTATTGGAACCGGATCCATCGAACTCAACTTCACTTCAGAAAAGAAAGTCACTCTTGTTAATGTGCTTCATGTCCCGGACATGACTAGAAATCTTGTTAGTGGGGATCTGTTGGGTAAACCGGGAATTAAATCTGTATATGAATTGGGCAAACTTATATTGACCCGTAATGGTGTATTTATAGGAAAGGGATATTTCGTTGAGGGAATGATCAAACTTTGTATTACTGATAATATTATTAATGAAGTTTCCAATTATGCTTATATGCTTGAATCTATATCTTTATGGCATTCTAGATTAGCACATATTGGTATTAGTACTATGAAAAGAATAATTAAATTTGGATTGATCTCATGCAATATTCATGATTTCAAAAAATGTGAAATATGTGTAAAATCAAATATGATTAAGAAACCTTTCAAAAGTTTTGAAAGAAAATCAAATTTGCTTGACCTTGTGCACTCTGATTTGTGTGAATTAAATGGCATGCTAACCCGTGGGGGAAATCGGTATTTCATAACCTTTATTGATGATTGCTCTAGATTCACACAAGTATACCTTTTAAAGCATAAAAATTATGTTTTTAATGCCTTTAAAATCTATAAAGAGGAAATAGAAAACCAATTAGGTAGAAGTATCAAAGTCTTTAGAAGTGATAGGCACGGTGAATACTTTTCTACGAAATTTGATGCATATTGTGAAGAATATGGCATTATACATTAATGTTCCTTGCCTCGTACACCACAACAAAATGGTCTAGCCGAGAGAAAAAAATCGAACTTATCAAGAAATGATAAATGTTATGTTAATGCATTCTGAATTGCCATTTAATTTGTGGGGTGAGGCATTATTATCTGCATGTCTTATAATGAATAGGATTCCTTTAAAGTTAACTGGTATTTCTCCATATGAGATATGTAAAGGTAGATCACCAAATATCGGTTATTTTAGAGTGTGAAGTGTGTGGCATATTACAAGAATATGGGTCCTAAAAGAACGAAATTGGGTCTTCTAGGGATCAAATGTGCATTAATAGGATATACATCCAACAACAAAGCATACAGACTTTTAAATATGAAGTCTAACGTAATTGTTGAATCCCGAGATGTGGAGTTTTTTGAAAACCTTATCATGAAGGATAAGTAATCTAATATTCTCACGAATGATGGATCTCGTGATGAAGACTCTCCACAAATTGTTGAAGTGCAACCCAAAAGTATCTCGCGGATTGTTGAAATACAACTTGAGCCTAGGGTAAGCAAAAGAGACCAAAAAGATAAAGTTCTAGGTCCAGATGAAATCAATTCTCAACTCATCTCCTTTTATCTAGTTGAAGGAAATTGCAAGAATGATGTTCATAATATCCCTATTATTTGCCAATTAGAAGATGATCCAAAAATCTATAAAGAAGTAGTGGCTTTAAGGGAATCATCTTTTTGGAAAGATGTTATCCAAGACGAAATGGATTTGATTATTTCAAACCACGCTTAGGAAATTGTCGACCTTTCAAAGGGTTCAAGGTCCATTGGATGTAAATGGGTGTTTAAAAAGAAGTATCATAGTGACAGTACATTAAACACATATAAGGCAAAATTAGTAGCAAAAGGATTTAGGCAAAATAGGGTGTTGATTTCTTTGACACATATGCACCAGTGGCAAGAACAACAACAATTAGAGTATTGTTCACCTTAACCTCTTTGAATGGCCTTATAGTTCATAAAGTAGATGTTAAAACAACATTCCTAAATGGAGATCTCGATGAGGAAATCTACATGGAACAACCAGAAGGTTATGTGTTTCCTGGAAATGAACAAAAAGTATGCAAGCCTGTCAAATCCTTATCTTTTCTTTACCGCTTTCCTTTGCATGTTAATAAACTAGATAAAACTAAAACGATAAAAATAACCTTTTTTTAAAAATAAAAAAATAATCTTGATCGAAAGTCAAGTATTTTCCAAATCAAATTCAATTGAACACAACGCGAGTGCTTGATCCAACGTCAAGTACCTCTTCCATTTCATTCACAAAAAATTTACATTTCAAACTTCAAACACTTGATCTAACGTCAAGTTATTTTCAATTTTTTTTACAATATAGTGTTTGAAAAAGGATGGAGTGCACGTACTTGTGCACACCATTTCTCAAGTATTTGGGTTGTCAGCCTTGCTTAGCTTGTGGCCTGATGCTTGTCTTTCATTCAAAACACTTAAAAAATTAAATGAGTTTAATTTGGTCCTCATAAGGCTAAAAAGAGAGGTTAGGATACCATTGTCCATTCAACTCCCGAGTATTCTGATTGTCGGTCGTACTTAGCCTGTGATTAGATACTTGTCTCCCTCTAAGTACCAACGATTAAACTCGCCTCACAAATTTCATAAGCAAAAACCCTTTTCAAACTTTAAAATCAACTACAACCAATCAAATTCATTTTCTGCCTTAGGGCATCTTTTCAAAACCTTTCATAAAGGACATGTTGCTTTCGTTCTCCCGCAATACAAACAATGCTTAAGTTTCCCATGTGCGAGCATACAAGCAAGGTTTAACTGTTAGGACACAAATGTTAACACTATTCAATAAAATCAATCAACCCACACTCATTTTTACCCCAAACTATGAAACTCTGATTTCCTTATTACACTATGAGGATACGTAGGCACATGATTGTGAGATCTTGGCGAGCATACTAATTTAAAACATTTTCCCCTATCGCAAGTGACATTTAGATAATAACACCCATTGGTGCATAGAACAAGCAAAATGATTCTCGTTTAGTACAACATATGTGAGGGGTGCTAATACCTTCCCCTTGTATAACCGACTCCCAAAACCGAATTTGGTTGTGACGACCATCTTCTTCACTTTTTTAGGGATTTTATCGATATTTCCCTTTTCCTCTGGAATAAATAAAGTTTGGGGGAGACTATGTATTTTTCGCGTAGCGACAACGGCTCCACTTCTAACCATAAATCAACAATGTAATATCACATTGAATAGTAGTGGCTACTTCTGAACTACACACCTCAACATAACACATACGTTTATATTCACAACATCACAACTCATAAACATAATCATTATTATACAACACATCACCATTTGCACATAAGGTTATAATTCACTACTTATAATCATGCAATTAATACACTTATTATTTCATCAAAGAATTTGCATTAATTGATTAAATTCATCAAATACCCCAAAACAACAACAAAACATTGACTATACGAGAGAACAACATTGAAAACTGGTTCCTAGTGTCATGACGACTAGGTTTTAAACTTGGTGATAACCGTCACCCATCCTGTCACCATCTTCCTTCATAATTCGTCACACCTGTGATTACCGGCAGGGGAAATTCCACCTAGAGATCATGACAGTCTCCTTATCACCCTATTGACGACTGTTAGCCAACCTTGATGTATGACGGGCAACCCGTCACGCTAGTGCAAAAAGCATTTTCTGCGTTTTTGGCCTTGGGAGCTCATTCGAAGCTCCAATTTCGACCTCCAGCACCCCAAATCGCACATAAATCAATTGATACATAATATCCAGGAATCAAATCGCCACCTACTCATCAGTTAACATCCAATTCCATAAATTAATCATGAATTCAAGAATATGTTCATAAACCAATTACACAACTATGGTAGGGATAACAGTCATATTCATACTCATTCGACTTACACAAAATTCAGCAATATTGAGAGAATGAATTTATACATTAAACATGGTAAATAACATGGATTTTACATAATTATAATCAAGTTCATAAAGCATAATAATGGTGAGAAAACCTAGAGGAGGGTGAGGATTTGTTTCTACCCTTCATGTAATACACCTATATTAGAGTAGTTCCCCCTTACCCGAATTTCCAACAGCAAACAATAAAGATATTTGACTATGTTGTTCTTCCCCTTCAAGAGCTTCCTAGGTTTGCCTTTTTCCTCAATTCCCAAACTTCTACGTACCAAAAAAAAAAGGCTCCCCTCACCTCTTCTATATATTTAACCTAACTTCTGAATTTAGTAATTACACCTTAGCCCCAACTCCTTTCTAATTCTCACCACTTTATCCCACCTTTCTATTAATTCTAATTTCTACCAACTCTCTCATAACTTGTTGTTTTCTCTTATTTTAATTATTATTCTACTATTTGTAGTCACTTAAAATTAACTAATAATTCTAATCAATTTATACCACTCGCTATAAATCCCTCAAAATACCCACAATTTGCCTAATAGTCATATAACACGTATTATCACAGAAATAAATAATTAAAAACATTTTAAATCACTCAAATAATTAAATAAAAGTGACAAAAATTCAGTTAAATAAATTAATTAAATTTGGGGTGTTACATGATGCGACACTCTGCTGAGGCTCAATCGATCTTGGTTATCAGTCATGTTATCTATATTTAAACTAGACAAACAATACAAAGCAAAACAAATCAAACCCAGATGAGTGACACTAAAAATCAAACCAAACAATGCAGGCACACAAAATACAGAAATGCACTTCCATATTCTTTAAAAATAAATTTCTAAACAAATACAAAAGTGCATTTCCGTATTAACCTGTAACTCAGAAAAACGAAAAATGACAGTAACATAGAGTATCAAAAATACACATAATGCATTGATTAGTTACACTACCTAATAATGACTATAACTACCTATATATCGATGTATATTACATAATCTATTGTTCCTATTTCTTAATGCATGTATAGAAAATCAAATGTGAAAAAAAAACTTGAATTCTAAAGCTTATTGTTCTGGACTGGGCAGGTACTTGGCCCACAGTAGGGCAAGGCCTAATCCAGTCCCGCTCTTGGCAAGGCCCAATAGCCAAAACTAGTCGTTGGGCACAATGTGACCATTGGGGACATGCCCCTCACGCGCTTGACAATTCACGCGACCAACTGTTTCCCCGGATCCCAAGGAAACAGTTGGACCAGGTCAAAGGGTCACACGCCTGACCCTCCACCTGGGAGTATCCCATTCGTCGACCAGATATTTCGGCCACATGGGAGAACTTGGCCCCGTGCTGGGGGTTACTTCTATAAATACCCTATCACTTGAGAGGGGCAGGTTTGATCATTATTCAATACTTGAAATTATACTCTAGTACTTGCATTTCTCTCTTGTCTGATCACTTAATTTGGCATCAGAGTACCTTGTAGGTACAACCCCCATTTTCTCTCCTACAAGCATCCTCATCTGTCCTACACGAAGGCCATGACGATCCAGTCTGATCACCTCAGATCAGTGGTGCCGTCTATGGGAACCACTGTTTCCCCGTCTTTTTGATTCAAGATTCCTCATCTTTCACCCAAAAAAACAAAAGCTCTCTCCGAACTTCATCTGATCATCATGGGCTCCAACAGGAACGATGATGCCCATAAAGAACCTGCCGTCGCCATTATCACTAATAACGTCGATCACCTCGTCCCCGAAGCTACCTTCCCGAAGACAGATCATCGGGATGGAAAGACCGCCTCTCCTACCCCCGAGATGTGAAGTCGCGCGCCCAAGCTGCTGGTCCCGTTTTTTAGCCTATGCATGTCCCTTAAAACGCGGACCTAAGCACTGCTGCCCTAATCGCCTCCCTCAACAGGTCCAACTTTCTGATCTTCTAACAGGGCAAAAAGATCAGCATGCTCGAGCACGCCCTCCAGGAGCAGCGTCCCTCGCAGAAGCCCAGCAGTCCTTCTCCGCGGCCACAGTCTCCTCCTCAGAAGCATATACGGGACAGGTCCAAGAGTCTTTCTCCCGCCCGAAGACGCACAAGATCGAAGGAACCTAATTTAGAAATCGCCAGACGACGACACCGATCTCCCCTGCGGAGATCTAGACGCTCTCCCACTCTGAAGAGGACCAGACCTTCGAGGAACTATCACGAGCATCGCAGGTCACATAGACATTCTCCCCGGCGCAGCAGAAGCCACGGGCGCAGCAATTCCCCCTGTCAATCAACCAGCGCCAGCAGTGACGACGATGTCCATGGACCCCTATCTCAGGAGATCATGGACACGCACATTCCTCGCGGACTGGAGAAGCCACCTCCTCTGGCCACTTATGACGGGACCACCGACCCAGGCGAGCATATAGAAAATATCGAAGCCATGCTCCACTATCATAATGTAAGCGGGGTCATTAAATGTAGGTTGTTCCCCATCACTCTCAGGAAGGGGCCATGCTTGGTTCAAGCGGCTTCCCCGGGGTTCGGTCACGCCCTGGAAGGATCTAAAGAACCATTTTGCCCGCTATTTCACCACCTCCCGACGACATCCCAAGTCGGAGGCCACGCTGGAAGCCATTATGCAAGGCAAGGATGAGCCCTTGCGTTCATATATTGAGCGTTTCAACAAGGAGGCTGTTGAGGTCTGCCCGACGGGCTATATGAAGAAGTATCTCCTCGAAAAAGGGTTGAGACCGAAGAGAGAATTCTGTAAGGCGGTGGGCATAGAGCCCCCTCGCACCCTGGCCTAATTACTCCATAAAGCTCAATCATATATACAATACGAGGAGAAAGAGGCGGCATACAAAGCATGAGACTTTATGGATCAAGAAAGTTCCCGGGCAACAAAAAAAGACGAATTAGAGGCCCCTAGACGTGATAAAGAGAGATGGCGAGACGATCGTCCTTGTGAAGGCAAGGGACCCGCTGGTCGTTTTACAGAATATACCCTGCTGACAGCTCCCCGCGAGTGCATTCTCTCCGAGTGCATCAACGCGGAGTTCAAACAGGGGGTGTCTGGTTCCCCAAACCAACATCGTTTAAGGGCAACACGGATAAGAGTAAATACTTTCGCTTCCACCGCAGCCACGACCACGTGACCGAAGACTGCGTGCACCTGAAGGACGCTATTAAAATCCTCATCAAGGAGGGTCACCTAAAGCAATATACGAAAAAGGGTGAGTCCTCCCGACGAGAGACTTCAGAGACCAAGAAGGAAGCAGAGCCTGTGCCTCCCAGTCCTCCCCCTCAGGTCGCTATGTCCATCACGCGGCCTGAGGACTTCATCATCCTTGGGCATATTGTGGATCCTCCTCAGATATCCGCGTACAGCACTTGGGAGACCTTCCCGACGGCCATGGTTATCTCGTGTGGGGGTTACAGCGAGCTCACAGTAGGGTCGGTCAAGAGAAAGTTCGACCAGCTTATCGACTGCAGTCCCGACCAGCTGTCCACGCTCGAGAAAGTTCAGGGGCATTCTCAGCCAATCACATTCTACCGTGAGGAGCTGCCTAGGGGTTCCCCAAACTCACACATTCCTTTGCTCATCAGAGCAAGACTTGCCAGCACCGATGTCCGACGGATCCTGGTCGACCAGGGCAGCTCTGTGGACATCATGTACATCGGCTTGTTTAGAGCCTTGAAGCTGGACCAAAAGAGCCTGTCGTCGTACATAGGATCTGACCTGCAGGGATTCAACGGGGCAACCGCCAGACCCTGGGGATACGTGGAGCTTCCAGTCACTTTCGGGGAAGAGGAGGCTTCGAAGTCGATCAAGACTCAGTTTCTGGTAATTGACTGCCCCTCGTTGTACCAATGCATCCTGGACAGACCAACCTTTGCGGAGCTGATCGCTGTCCCTTCAACCGTTTATCTCAAGATGAAGTACTATACAGAGAAGGGCCACATCGTAACCTTGCACGGGGATATAGAAGCTGTGAGGAGGTGCTTTGAAGCAGCTATCCGAGGACAAAGCTCAATCGGTGCGGCAACCAAGGCCACTAAGCGGTCAAGGGAGGAAGACCATCCCGGCGAGGGAATTCAGCCTGAGAAGAAGCTAGCTCTCCCAGTACACACAATCAACCTCGATAGTCGGATCTCTGACGAAGGCGAAGAGGATAGTGGCAAAGGCACATCAGCAGGGACGAGCAGCTCCTCTACACCAGCCATCATGCGCCCTGTACCCGATGGTGAGTTCGAGGTGGTTACTTTTGGGGACAACTTGAACAGAGGGGTAAAAATAGGGGCAGGGCTGC
This sequence comes from Lathyrus tuberosus, assembly GCA_022829125.1. Lineage (NCBI taxonomy): Eukaryota > Viridiplantae > Streptophyta > Magnoliopsida > Fabales > Fabaceae > Lathyrus > Lathyrus tuberosus. Next base: position 2,892,013 of record JALAZF010000253.1, read on the forward strand.
CTGACGAGGTATAGCAACAGTTGACGACATGTCTGGAGGACAACGCAGATTTGTTCGCATGGAGTGTCGTGGACATGCCTGGCCTTGACCCTGAGACCGCATGTCATCAACTGACCATTGACCCAGCTGCTCGAGCTGTCGCACAACGCAGGCGCAAGCAATCCGATGATAAGGCACAGGCTTCCAAAAAACTTGTACAAGACCTCTTAGAGGCAAAATTTATCTCAGAGGCCAGGTACACAACCTGGCTGTCCAATATTGTACTTGTCAAGAAACATAGTGGAAGATGGCGCATGTGCATTGATTATACTGATCTCAACTGGGCTTGCTCGAATGATGCTTATCCTCTACCCAGCATAGATAAGCTTGTAGATAATTCTGCAGGTTTCAAGCTCTTGTCCTTCATGGATGCCTATTCGGGATACAACCAAATCCCTATGGCCGAAAAGGACAAGAAATATATCGTGTTAATGACTTCGTCGGGGAACTATTACTACAATGTAATGCCCTTCGGTCTGAAAAACACTGGGGCCACGTACCAGCGTATGATGAACAAGGTCTTCCGGTCAGAAATCGGAGACATGCTCGAAGTATACATGGACGATATGATCGTGAAGTCCCGAGAGGAATCCGATCACACAATCCACTTGCAAAAGGTCTTCGACCAAGCGAGAAAATGCAAAATGCGGTTTAACCCAGAAAAATGCACTTTCGGCGTACGGGCGGGGAAGTTTCTTGGATTTTACCTCACCGAGAGGGGGATAGAGGCCAATCCTGAAAAATGTCGGGCATTCGCTGAATTTCCCCCACCCAGGTCGAAGAAGTCCATACGTTCCCTCAACGGGATGCTAGCTTCACTTTCTCACTTCTTGGCCAAGTCTGCCCAGCATGCTCTGCCCTTCTTTAAACTCCTCAGAAAGGAGGCCACACTCGAGTGGACTAAGGAATGCGACCAGGCTCTGACCCACCTTAAGCGAGCCTTGTCCGAACCCCCTGTGCTTTCACGACCAGAGTGCGGGGAGACATTATACCTGCATCTCTCCGTCACCAGCGAAGCCATTACTACCGCACTCATTCGTGAGACAACAGACGGGCAAAAACCCATTTACTTCACGAGCAAGGCCTTACAAGGGCCAGAAATCAGATACGCGCAAAAAGAGAAGGTCCATCTCGCCCTCGTCAATGCCGCGAGAAGGCTCAGGCATTACTTCTTGGCCCACACCATAGTAGTACGTACGGACCAACCTGTAAGACAGCTGCTTTGTCGACTAGACATGGCCGGCAGAATGCTCAAGTGGTCCTTGGAGCTGTCAGAATTTGACATCCACTACGAAGGCAAGAAGACCCTCAAGGCACAAGCCCTTGCCGATTTCATAGCGGAGATGACGCCGCCATCATCCCCACCAAGCGGAACGCATAGATGGACCATCTACGTGGACGGGGCATACAGTTCCACGGTTAGTGGTGCAGGCATTATCCTCGAGAACGAGGAGGGAATCTTAATCGAAGTATCTTTAGTCCTGTCCTTCCCTACGTCTAACAACCAAGCCGAGTACGAAGCTTTCCTCGCAGGATTACGGCTGGCCAAAGACTTGAGCGCCAAGGAGGTAAAGATTTTCACCGATTCCCAGCTTGTAGCATCTCAAGTACGAGGGGGACCCAAAACGTTACGTTAAGGGAAGGTGTTAGGACCCAAAACGTCTATAGTACTCTATAGGAAACCTTTGAAATATCTACGCTTTTTGGTTTGAAAAGGTTTGTTTGAAAAGAGATTGGGGAGGTGAGAAGAGAAATATTTTTTAGATTTTTGTGTTTGGAGAGACTTATCGCCTCATGCCTACGTACCCACAAAGTGCAATATAGGATCAAAACCTCGTAGTTCGTGGTACAAATAGCAAAATTTATTGGTTATGATTCATTTTAATTTGAAAAGACAACATATCATTCTCAAGAGAGAATACTCAACTAATTACCCCAAAGGTATGGGAAAGAGGCATTTGCATCACATTAAGATGGAGGATTTGCTTGGATTAAAATCAACAAGACTATCACTTCAACATCTAAGTGGAAAATGGCCATACTTTACACAAAATACCATGGTTAGGAGCTTTACATCTCATCAAAGAAGATGACTCATGTCTAATTATTTTGAAAAGTTTAAAAGAAAAAGTGCACAAAAGCACAAAAAAGTTTGAATGAGTTTTTGTATTTTTTAATGTCTTTTTGAAATGGTCAAAGTATGATTAACATGGATTGACATTTATTAAAGAAAACAAAGTTTAAAAATCACTTGACCAAAGTCAAGGTTTTATTATGAAAGCGGTTTTAATTTTGAAAACAAGAAGGTTTTGAAAAAGGGAGAAGATTTTGAAAATTTAAGAAGGGGTGGAGAAGAAGACACCATCCTAGTGCATAAAATAAAAGCTAAGGCAAGAAAGATCTAACCACATGGAGGCACTCTTCAAAGCATAATAAGAAAAAGAATTTCATCCTCTTGAGCCAACAAGCAAGCCAAATAAAGGCTAGAATACCAAACTCCATAATGATCCAAAGCATAAGGGAGAGAATCCTAATTCTAAGTCCATAAGTCCATAATCAAGCCAAGAAGTCTAAGAGTAGCGATCCTCCAATGCAAGGGATAGTGGCCATAGTCCAAAATTAAGAGCACAAGTATTTTAGTGGTTTAATCCTTTATTAATGTTTTTGAATCCAAATGGACAAAAGAAAAACAAAAACACAAGATAATATGGTCCAAGTGGACGAAAGAAAAATGACATAAACATAAACATGATATGATATATGATAATATAAAGCATAAGAAATAAAGAGAGGAGCGAGAAGGAAACATAAACAATATAGTAATATAATATAATAGTATATACATAATGGTAGGCCAAAGGCTCAAGTGCCAAGAGTCCTCAAAAGGCAACACCGATTATTCCCTCTCGCGTCTTGAACTATATGGTTGAACAATGTGCTTAGGTCAAGGTTAATGAAGACTTGTCAGAAGATTGATAGAATCAAGCCCTCTATGCAACAAGCTTCAAAGATTATGTGCCTAATACAAAAGAATAACCATGCTTGGGCAGACGATCATAAGTTCGGGCCACGAAAGTTCAAGTTCCGATTCAGATGGGGAGGGACAAATGTAGCACTATGTTAAGTAATCGCCAAGTGACTTATATAGAAGTCACTCTACTCGAGGCCGATCAATAACAATGTTAGTGCTTACACATGTTAGAGAAGTGATATATAAATCACTCTCCTAAAATATGCCACACAAAAAGAAAAAGGGAATGGTCTAATCATAATCGAGATTTTACATCGATTTATCAAAGGAAATCTATCACGATTCCAAAGTATGGAGAATGATCCAAAGGATCATTCGCCCATAGATTTAAAATAATGAAGATTAAACATCTTTGTAAATCAACAATCATCGATTCGGAGATCTCGTCGACCAAAAGAAAAAGAAGAAGAAGAAAGAGGTCAAGATGAAAAGAACCACCAATTTGAATCTTAAATCGATTAAATCATCATCAATATCAATCACCTTTCTTGGTGGATAAAACCGACACCCAAAGTCCATTGATATTGATGAGATATTATCAAGGTTCAAAATCCAAAACAACCAACAATTAGACCAAGGAATAAAACAAAAATAGAAAGTCAAGAAAATATGAATCACATGAATTTTTAAATGAAAATTTTTAAACAAAATATCAAAAGCATCAAAATTAATCAAAATAGAAAATAAATTTTTACATTAAGAAGAAAAAAAAAGGAGTAACACATTTTGAATTTAAAAAAATGGTAGAAATTTGTTTTTTTTATAAGAAAGAGAATGGAGGTGGTGATACAAACATACACAACCCAAGGCCTAAATCACAAGCTATGTACTTAAAAAAAACAAAGTAAAGAAAAAAATTGAATCAGAAATGAAACGTTTCATCATCTTCATCTCTCATACGCGGCCGCACTGTAACAACGGCGAGGGGAGAGCGCGGTTCAGTCACGGCAGAGCGGCGGAGGTTGAAATTCACACAGAAAGGGTCGGAATAACAAGATAAACACCATACTACAATCAATTTCGAAAAATCAAGCAATAACATAAGCAAATCGGAAACACGAAAGCTCTGCGAACTACCTTTAAATCAAGGTTTGTAAGCTTCAAATCTTCTTCTTCTACTCTTATGAATGCGAATTAGTGCTGTTACTGGATTGAATGGGGATTAAATTTGGAAAATGGAAGAAACGAAATGTGGTTCAAAACAGTTTCGTAAATGGAGTTGAGTAGAAAAAATATCAGAGTGATTTTGGCTTTGGAGCTTGAGGAATTTGTGAATGAGAGCTCTCAATTTATAGAATTCTTGAGGTGAAAAAAATTGAGTGAAGATGTTGCGTTTTGATTGTGTGGTTTACGTTTTGAATTGAAAGAAGTCGTTCCAATTTTCACTTGCAGCTTGCATTTTGGATTAATTTCACGCGTTTCGTTTTGCTTGCGTCTTGCTGCGTTTTGTTTTGTTTTGAACCTCCTTGCGTTTTGCTTGTTGATGATTCTTTTCGCTTCATTTTGTGTCGTTTACAGGTCGTGTCGTTTTCGCTCACGCTTTTGGGCATCCTAGCTAGAGCGGTCAAAATGGGCTACCCGACCCTAAACGGGCCGGCTCTGATGGGCTCGGGCTTTTTAGGACTGGGCTAAAAAAGCCCATTTCTAATATGGGCTCGAAAATTACTACCCGAGTCCGGCCCTATATGGGCTTCGGACTACCCGGCTCTAAATGGACTTTTTTTAATAAATTAAAATAAAAATTCCATAATATTTATTATAAATAAAATTAAAAATTATATTATTTTAAACATAATACATTTTTATAATACATTTTTAACTACTATATTATCTTTTTTCAATACAATAATGTGTTTTTAAATACAATACATGTCTAAATTGTATAAAATAATACTCGGACATTTAACATAAAGGAAACTAATAGAATACGATAAAAGAGTGTTGATTATATTAATGTATAATATTTAAAAGAGAAATATTGAATAGAATATATATAAAATTTAGTGAGGTGAGAAAAATCAATGTGTTATTTTGGAATAAGATAATATAAGTATTAGTATAATTTTTTAAAATGTATAGTGATATGGGCCTAATGGGCTACCCACGACCCATATGGGCTAGCCCTAAAAAGGCCCTGAAAAATATGGGCTCTAATTTTAAGGCTCAAGCCCTGTGATTTTTTGGGCCTGGTGGGCAGGCCCATATGGGCTAGCCCATTTTGACGGTTCTAATCCTAGCAGCTTGTTTTGGCATTGCAACCTGTGGCTTGTGGTATCTGTAGCTAGTTTCTGCAGCTTGTGTGGGGCCTGATATGTTGCAGCATGTGGCTTAAGGGCGGCTTGGAACGTTTTATTTGCAAGGCTCGTGTAATTTGGCTTGGCTGAAATGGTAGCGGACCTTATTGGTAGCATAACGTGAGACTCATGTATCTTGGAGTAACTTAGTGAAAGAAATCGTGAAACATGGGCTGGCTGCCAGTTTTTTTTTCATTTTTTTGGCTATTGGATTAAGCAGATGTGGGCCGGTTATGTCCTCATGACCTTATTTTTTTGTAATAATTTTTGGTAAAAATGATATAATAAACATGGGTTTGAATTAAAATAGTAAATGGGCCCAAAATGAATTCTTGCACTCTCCATATGAACCAAACCCCTTGATTTTGAAATTGAACCTGAAATGCATCCATTTTTTAATCGAATTTGACTCTTGACTAATTCTTGAACCGATTCTTGACTTTGACTAAAGCTGAACCAAATTTGGAATTTCACATTCTTGAATTAATTCTTGAAATATGACTGCAATTGAACCAAATCTTGAATTAATCCTGCAATTATTCCGAATAAGTGACCTGCCTTACTTGACTTGAACCAATGACTAGAACTTGAACCTCTTAATCAGGACTTTGCAAATGATTTGAAATATAGACCAGATGACTTTTGAATACCCAGACACTTGACTTCATCAGATGAATTTGAACTTACACAAACCCTGATATCGATCATTTGATGTTTTAAAGTTTTATGGCACAGAGATCTTGAAAATGAAACCAACTTGACCTGTTTGACCAAGATCAGGTCAAATTCTTCTTGAATTAATTAATAAAGAATAACCACACAATCTTTATTAGATAGCCTACACCCTGAACGAATATCCTCTAAGCTTGATTTGTTCAGACGAATCTCTGATAATAAATGACAGAAATTCTGAATCACTTTGAATTTGTCTGAAATAATTTCTGGGAAAATAAATCCACGGATGAATATAATTTGGACTTATGGGAACTTGATCATGATATCTTGGACCAGACTTCTCATAAATCATAGCTTGATCATCTGATGAATTCCAATACAGGACAACTTGAACTCGAACAATCGCTGCTTGAGAAATAGACCACTGACGCAAATAACTTGCAATTGAAGCATACTTTTGATGGTTTGACCAAGAGGAGGTCAAACTTCCATCTGATCTTGACTATAACTGAATAGCCACACAATCTCCAAGCTATACCCTTGCTTTTGACAACCCTGTAAAACCCTAAACACGTAGAGAAGAAAAGGCAAGCAAACTACAATATATTTTTGGTATTTGGTTAGAGGTTAGTAAACAGAAGCAAACATAAAGCAAGTAAGAATAACACAGATGCTTGGTGATCTTCCTCAAAAGAAAACCCACAAAGAAAGGCAAGAGGCCCAACGTATGATCTTGTTTGTGGTATGAGATGCAAATGACAAGTGGGATCTTAGGGGTAAAAATTAGGGTATTACAGCGACCATGCAGCACTATGCTAAGGAGCATGTCCAAAAATGTGACCGATGCCAGTGCCACGGGGACATGCACTTGGCGCCTCCTAACGAGTTGAAGACTCTATCCTCGCCTTGGCCCTTCACCTGGTGGTGGATGGATATACTCAGCCCTTCACAATGGGGTCTTATCAAAACAAATTTCTGATTGTGGCCGTCGATTACTTTACGAAATGGATCGAAGCCGAAGCCCTCTCCAAGATCACAGCCTTCAACATACTTCGTTTCTACAAAAGGAACGTCCTCGCACGATGCGGAGTACCCCTGGCCCTTGTGACCGACAATGGAACCCAGTTCACGGACAGGAGGTTCCAAGAGTTCGTCGCCAAACTAGGCACGAAGCAACACTTCACTTCCTTCTAGCAGACCCCCGGACTAACGGGCAAGCAGAGGCCGCGAACAGGGTAATCCTTCAGGGTCTAAAACGAAGGATAGGTGAAGCCAATAAGAGGTGGGTCGAGGAGTTACACAACGTGCTCTGGGCCTACCAAACAACCCCACACTCCACCACCGGGGAAACCCCTTTCCGACTAGCTTACAGAACCGAGGCGGTGATACCGGTGGAGATCAGAGAACCTTCCAGACGAACGGAAGCTCCTCTCGACGAGGAGATGAACGGCGAGGCTTTAAGGGAAAAGCTCGACCTAGTCGAAGAAATACGGTCATGAGCAGTTCTCCGCGAGGCTTCGCTAAAACAAAAAATAACCTTGCGCCACGACGCCAAGGTCATAAAGCGCGACTTCCCTGTTGGCAGCTTAGTCCTACGCAGAAACCAAAAGGATTCGCGCGAGGGCAAGCTGGCCGCGAACTGGGAAGGACCCTACAGGGTCAAGTCAAAAACAGACACTGGAGCCTACTACCTAGAAACTCTGGACGGGGAACCATTTGCTCGACCATGGAACGCTGAAAAGCTCAAACAATATTACAGTTAGGACCAGCCACTAGGTCGGACTAACTGGCGACGAGATTACCCCCAACGGGGAGACGGCTCGGCCACGAAACCGTGCCCCGGTGTAAGCATGATCCCTTGCCTTACGACGTCGGCCAGTTTCTGCTAATGGGACGAGCAGACTCTGCGCACAACGGGGACACCATAATCGAGCTTCGTCGTTGCAACACCATTAAGGCAGGACACCCTGCTCGCGATAGGAACAGTCCAAGCCTATGGGATTAGTATCTCGACCTTGATCCTAATCCCATCACCGGCGAAACTACTTTTCCTCCTCGACGAGTCTCCCAAACTGTCGAGCATAACAAGAGCAAGTCGAGCAAATCGTCCATACTTAGCTTTTAAACGATAAAAGCATACACAAATAAATGCAACAAAGACAATTCCAAACGCAAAATATTTATATAATTTCAGCCACAAGGCCAGAATAAGTCAAAAGTACAAGAAAAAGGTTGTGCCCGACAAAATGTTACATATCAAAAGGCACGCAGGCCACAAAATACAAGTACAACTTCAAAACAAAAACTAAACTGCATCGCCACGAATCTCCGGGGGAACCACCTCGCCGTTGACAACCACATTGAGAACGCTCATCCCCTCGGTTAGCAGCTGAACGTCGGAGTTGAAGGCTTTCAACTGCTCCAAAGCAGCGTTGAAACCAACTCAACTGCCCCCAAATTATCCTTCTCAAGAAGACGAATCCTCTTGACCAAGTCCTTTCGCGTTTTCAGAGCCTTCTCGTCGTCGGTCTCATCCTGACCAACCGCCGACGATCCCTCCAGCTCGGTTATCCTCGCCTTCAGGCGGGCATTCTCATCATTTACTTTGGTCACCTCCCCCTTCATCTGGGTTACTTCCTTCTGAAATTCTATCTTGGCCTTCAGATTGCCTTGAAGCTTTTTCAGATCGTTGTAAATTTATGCGTTTTCCAGCTCCAGGTCGGAGATCTTAGTTTTTGCCCTCTTAAGGTCGCCCTATGATCATAGTCGTCGCGTCCTAACAGAGAAGCTTCCTTCGCACCTGAGGGTCGGAGGACAGGAAGGCCGAAACATCAAGTTCGGGAACAGGGATAGAGCTCTCCCCGTCAAAAAATTTCCCCTGAAGATAGCACGGAGGCAGCACGAATCTCCCCCCGACAAAACCGCCCGAGCAACCGGCCGGCAAAGAGCCAACATCGTCCTGTTTCCTCTTATGGGTCGTGTCCGGAGTTTGAGGGGTTGAAGTAGTCCCCGAGGCAGAGCCAGTGCCGCCCACAAACTTTTCCAATGTTACTTGCTGCTTTGCAGCACCAGTCTTCGGCACTAGGGGCACCTTCTTCAGGTTCTTGGCCGCCTGGGACCTCACCAGACGCTCCCTCATGTCCGACATTTTCCCTGCAAACATAAAAGAGGAGATTAGTATAATTGGATGACAATTTTAAACACGGGCAAAGGAACAAGTTATACCGAGGAGCTGGAACGCAACATCGTCAGTTTCGCAGTTAAGAAGGGCCCTAGTGTTAATATAACGAGTCGCCCGAGCAGGCTCTTCGTCCTCCCCGAACAACTCTTGGCCATCCCTGTCCACCACAAAGGCAGAACTGAAGGTCTCCATGTATGCATGCAAAACCCGGTAGGACTCCTTGTCCCCGTCACAAAGTTGCTCGTGCTTGACGAGGAACTGATCGGTTCTATATCTGAAATGGGCATACACCCACTCCAAAGGGAACTTGGACACGACCTTCTCAACTTGCTGACCATCAACCTCCATAGTCTTAAGCATAGAAATGGATTTCCTAGCCACTTCAGAGACAGGTTTCACGACCAAGAACCTGTCGTTGAAATGTCGGACAGATTCTGAGTATGGCCAGAAGAGCCTGCTCTGCTGCTTGAACGACACCCAACTTTGCTTCGGGCCCGCTGTGCTCCGCTGGATTTGGAAAATGCAAAAGAAAAGGTCCACAGTGGCCCTGACCTTCAAGTAACGGCATACCAGCTCAAAAGCACGAATAAACGCCAGTGCGTTCAGATGGAGTTGGGCGGGGCACAACTCTAAGTGACAGAAGATGGCCTCCTGGAAATCGGTAAAGGGAAGGCAATACCTCGCCTCCACAAAGGCAAACTCATACATGGGGAATCGCACCCCCGGATACACCGAACATATTCGGTCGTTTTCTGTCGGGCAGATAGCTCTCCAATGCGCAGGCGCACCCTCAATCCGATCTTCAAGGTAGAGAAACTCCCGGGCTTCCTCTTCAATAAACGTCGACCTTGGCGATAGGGGTTCCTGGGAGATCCACTTTAGGCCCCCCTCAGCTACGTGAACGTTGGCATAATCTACGGGTTGCTCCGCCTCCTCGTGCGCAGCCCCAATGTCGGGTACGATCCCTTCGCGTTGGTCAGCCATTTCACCTAAAAAGCAGAGGAAGAATAAGTGAATTCGACGACAAAGATCAAATCCACCCTTCCACCACTAATCAAGTGAAAGGGCGAGGAATAAGTCGAGGATAACCTCGAGGCCTAGTCGACCATGACAGAATACAGCGACTTCACTTTCCCCTACAACGGGGACGAGTCTCCGCGACTTTACAAAGACTCTGTGAGGAGGAGCTTACTCGACAAAATAAGCTTGTAGCGCAAAAGCCAAAGTTTCACGTCGAACAGGCCTAATGCCTGACTACAAACCTAAAACTAATTCTAACCAGAATTTAGGAAGATCTACATAATCCTACGTCATACTCATGGACATTCATCCAATGTTCTTCATGATCTTCATGAGTTTTCCAGAAATTCATGTGTTCATCGAAGAACACATGAACATTCGTTAGAAAGTTCATAACTCACCGGAAAACTCATGAGAATTTCCAGAAATGAAGAATGCAACAAAAAATCCTAAAGGGATTGACAAGTACAAAGGTAGAAGATGAAGATTGACCATGGCGTTGTAACTCCGGCGAGAGCACAAGTTGCAGAGCAAAGAGGTTTGGGGAGAAGGATTTGAGTGAAGTGTTCAAATGAATCATCTCTTCCTCCTTTTTATAAGCACTTCCTCGCTTGGGAAGCGCAAAGTCCATTATAGCCTAGGCCTCTAGCCTGACAAGAATTGAATGCACCACCACGTGTCAAAAAGGGAATCTTCGTTTGGCATTCCCAAAGCTAGACGATACAATCGCCCAAGTCTTCCATAGCCCCTGCGAGAACATCTTCCTCGACCATAGACATAAGTCATACCCTCGTCAGGGCTCATCGACATAAAAAACACAGGTTTCGAGGGCACATTTCCTAAACCTGGTCGACAGAAAACGCTGTTTTCGCGAGGACATTTCCAAATCTGGTCGACATAAATACGCTACTTCTGTGGGCACGTCCTCGCATATGAAAGGATGTCGGGCTGCTAAGCACCCAGTGTCGACCATATTAGCCACCAAACAGGTGAGGGAATGTCCCCGAACATTGTCACCCAAAGGTAGCAGTCCACGAGGCAATCTCAAGTCATCACTCTTCCTCAGAGAAAAGACTTGGGGGGCTCTTGTTCTGGACTGGGCAGGCACTTGGCCCACAGTAGGGCAAGTCCCAATCTAGTCCCGCTCTTGGCAAGGCCCAATAGCTAAAACTAACTGTTGGGCACAACTAGCTATTGGGCACAATGTGACTGTTGGGGACATGCCCCTCGCGCGCTTGACAGTTCACGCGATCAACTGTTTTCCCGGATCTCACGGAAACAGTTGGACCAGGTTAAAGGGTCACGCGCCTGACCCTCTACCCAGCAGTCTCCCATTAGTCGACCAGATATTTCGGCCACATGGGAGACCTTGGCCCCGCGCTGGGGGTTACTTCTATAAATACCCTCTCACTTGAGAGGGGCAGGTTTGGTCAATATTCAATACTTGAAATCATACTCTAGTACTTGCATTTCTCTCTTGTCCAATCACTTACTTTGGCATCGGAGTACCTTGCAGGTACAACCCTCCTTTTCTCTCCTACAAGCATCCTCATCTGTCCTACACGAAGGCCACGACGATCCAGTCTGATCACCTCAGATCACTTACCAAATGTGTAGTTGATGTTGAGCACTTCGATTGATTGGATGTTGAGAGTAGAAATTAGAAGTAACTTAAGAAAGTTTGCTGAAAACGAGGAAAGGGGTGGGTCTGACGCTTTTTTGATTAAAACCCCGTTCGGAGGTGCACTTCCGTAAGTTATAAGGAGATATATTTTTGTATTATTTTTTTGTCAAAAATGAGGATCTATTATACTTACGAATGAATTGAGTGTGGGTTGGGTATGTCTGGAAGTACATTTTTAAATGTCAGAGGCATTTTTTATTTTTCACAAGAATGCGAAAGTAATACTTAGTGTAGGAGAAATAATCTCATTTTTTAATGGGTTGATGGTGAAAATAAAGAGCCAATATTATTTGTAGCATCTTGGATGATAGTGTTTTTTTTTTGTGTAAACATATAGTTTAGGAATGTGATAGTATTAAGAACCTTATATCCATGAAGTCGATTTTTTTATTTTTAAAAAAGTTTTGAAATGATATAAAAATGCATTTTATGAGGTTTATGAATTAATATTATCATAAAATATAGATTAAAGGGACAATTGTACTTTTATTATGCTGATTATGAATAAAAATACATAATCTTCAAAAGTCCATAACTTTAGACTATTTTTTAGTTGGATCTATATTTAAGAGGGTTGTTCAATGCACTATATATTTTTCAAAATTCATACGAAAATTCAAAAATGTTCATTCGCCAAAGTATTTCGCAATAAATTTTGTAGATATTGTTGATATTTATCATTTTATGTGAATATAGTTCAGTAATTTTTGCAAATAATAGCATAAGTTCAAATTGATATAGGAAGCTTCCTGAATCAACTTTCGAACATCATAATTTCCTGCGGAATTCTAGGTGACATTTTCTACGGGTTTTACTCAGTAATTTTCTACATATTTTTATGTCTGCATAATTTTTTTTGAATTTTACCATTTTATGCAAATATAATAGTTTTTTCTTTTCAAGTAATAGTATATGAATTTTAACTTCCTGATAAGCAGTTTTAATTTTTTGAGTGAAATCGTATAAACAACGTGATATGATGTACTTTAGAAAATTTTCTTCCAGACAAATGTGCAACACCCCAGAAAATTAATTGAAATTCTATTAGAATTTTTTATGTACTGTGATTTATTGTGTTATTTAAAATAAAATAAAAGTTTGTTAAAATAAAATATTAATAATAGAGAATAGGAAGGGTTCAGATTATTTAAAAATTATGAGCTAAATAATGAGAATTAATAAAATAAAGGAAATTTTATTTTTCTATATAATGGTGAGGGAAGTTTATAGGACGTGTCACTAGTGAAATTAGAAAAATTGAGACAACTCTTGATTAGAGATTCCAAGGTTAGGAACTTCAATCAACAAAAAGCTCAAGAGTTTTGGCTTAATCGAGGTAGTGGGATATTATTTCATAATGGGTGTTTAAGCTTAGGGGTAGGTGGAGATTCCCTTTCCGCTTTCTCTTTTATGATGTTATTGTTAAATTATGTGAGGTTTGTACAAAACTTTCATGATTATGTTAATTGTGGATTCATATTTTGTAATTTTGATGTTGATTTCATTATTGTTGATGTGAAATTCCAGTAAATTTGTGTTGAAAATTGAATTGTTGATATTCATATGTTATGTGATGATATGATAAAGAAAACATGAATATTTGATATTATGTGTGTTAGATTTGTATTCCTTTTTATGTGAAATTTGATGTTTAATCGTGTATGACAAATTATGGATTTGGTGCTGACATGAAATCAGAGAAAATTGAGATCTAAAACTATTTCTGATGGGAAAATGCAAAAATCATGTTTTGTAACGGTGACAGGAGTCACATGCATGACGGTCCAACTGTCACTACATCGGGGAAGAAGGGGGTCAAATCATCAGCAATGACGGGCGTCACACATATGACGGTTGAATTGTCAGCGCCTCGTGACAGACATTATTCCCTCAGACCGTCAGTGATGACGGGTGATCTTTCCCAAGAGCGATGACCGTCAAGGTCGTGTCAGTCAGACTGTCATCCCTGTTGTTGACCGATTGTGATGTTTTAATCGATTTTTATAGAGACCCCGATTCCTCGACTTAATACATTATGTTAGATGATTAATTATTGAGAAAATGATTATAATTCATGGGTTAAATGTATGATATCCCCTGTCAATGTAGCGAGATTTGATTTTTGTCCCCCTTAATTTTTTTTTGTGATTACCCACTTACCAAATTCAGATTTCATCAATAAAGACCCAATACGTAATACCTGATGGATAAAGGCAACGCAAGTTACCACTAGGCTGCATGCATTACGTGTAAATATAATTGCATAAAAAATATATAACACATTTTTATTAATATTTTATTGGTTCAGCTTTAAAGGTGTAAAAATTAAATATATATAACTATAATTAATTACTGTTTTACAAATTTGTATTATTTCAATTATTTGCATTTTAATATATAACTAAAATTTATATATTATAATATTTTAAATGGTATTTAAAAAATATTTTAAATATATAATTATTTTTTAAATATATTTTTAAATGCCTTATATGCATTTTAAATGTTCGTTTTTATAATAAAATATATATATTGTAATATTTTAAATGATATTTAATATATATATATATATATATATATATATATATATATATATATATTATAATAATTATATAATAACTTAAATGGTATTTAATATATATATATATATATATATATATATATATATATATATATATATATATATATATATATATATATATATATATATATATATTATAATAACTTAAGTATATAATTATATATTTAAAATATTTGTTTTATATCATTTAAAATAATTATACATTTGTTATATAATTATTTGAAATGTTAGTATAAATATTTGATATATATTTATTTCAAATAACTATACATTTCAAATATATTTGTTAGTTAATTATATATTTCAAATATATTACACATTTAAAATATTTGTTATACATTCATTTAAAATATTGTAATATATAGTTTTAATGTTATATATTCAACAAAATGCATGTTATTTGCAAAAAATGTTCGCAGCCCAATGGTAATATGCAGTGTAGGTAATAAGAATGTCTTGGATTCAATCCTTGCTGTTACTTTTGATTTTAAGCATGATATAATAAAATATTAATTAAAATTTCATTATATACCATTTGATGCAAACATTTTAGCATGAAACCTTACTAGCCTAGTGCTAAGATGTGTTGCCTTTATTAGTGAGGCTTTTGGTTCAAACCTTGTTAGGACCAAACCAAAAATTTTGATTTTTAAATAGAAACAATATAATATTAATAAAATTGTCACGTGTACAAATGAATTTATAAAAAATAAAAAATAGTGCACAGTCAGCATTGGCACGTAGATTGAATAAGTAACCAGAGTCTATTGTGAGAGAATCTTTATTTGTTAAGGGAGGAATTTCGAATTTTTTTAAGGGGGCAAAATCAAATCTCGCTACATTGGCAGGGGGTAGGGGTGGCAAAACGATTCCGGCCCGCGGGAAAAGCTCGTTTTACCCGTCATTTTTTGCGGGCCGAGCCTGAATTTTGAACCCGCATATTTAAGTATGTCCGCCCCGCCCCGCACCACAAAAAAGAAGGGCGGCCGTGGGGCAGTCACGAGCAGCCCGCGGGTAAAAATTTAAGAACAAATAAAATTAATCTTATTTTATGATATCTTATGGCCCAATAGCCCCATACCAAAATAGCCCATTATCAAATTAAATTAGGGTTACATACATTACAGACTTATAGTTACAGTGCATCACCCTTTCTCACTTTTCACTTTTCACTCATCCTCGGCGACGCTTTCATGAGCACAAAACCAGGCATCACTCTCCCTCTGTTGGCTGGAACTTGGAAGTATTGGTAAGTTTCAAATTACTAGAGCATGGGTTATAGTCTTTTAGAAGCATATTACTATGTTAATCTAATTATATTCCAAGTGGCTCTTGAATTTACTGTTAATCTAATCCATTACCATGTTAATCCATTAACATTTTGTGATTCACGGTTCATTACCATGTTAATCCATTACCATTCCAATTGGAAATATTACTATGTTAAAGTTAAACCATTACCATTATGTCATTCACGGTTCCCTTAAAGTGAATGTGAAATAATATTAGTGCAATGTCAATTAAACATTATTAAATATTATAGTGAATGTGAAATAATAGTAGTGTATTGTCAATTAAACATTATTAAATATTATAGTGAATGTTAAACAATATTACAGTGAATCCAACATGAAAAATAATTACGTAATGGTTTCACAAATATTTTGTCTCTATGTTCTTGTTAACTTTTCATTGGTAACTTTTCAAAAATATATGTAATGGATTCATAAACATTGTCTCTATGAAAAATAATTACGGGGTGGATTCAAATAATTACAGTGAATCCAACATAAATATTTTGTCTCTATAATGTTATTAATTTTCCATTGTATGTGTTAACTTTTCAATAAGATTGAATACATTTAAAGTTGTTTTTATTTGGATACATAGGTCATAACTTGAAATGGATTTACAAACTATTGATAATGAAATTGTAGATGAAGTGAATATGAATGTGGTTGATTTGGAGAATGAAACTATTCAAGGTGAAAATGAATTAGAAAAAACCAAAGATGTTGTTTTACCTAAGTCTAAGAAGGCCAAAACTTCAAGTGCCGATTGTTGGAAAGTGTTTACTAAGGTTGGGGTGGATAAAGATGGGAATCCATTGGCTAAGTGCAACGGTTGTTCAAAGATTTTGAAGGGCGGCGATAGGAATTATGGTACCTCAATTTTGAATCATCATATGAAGAAGTGCACTAAAATCAAATACGCTGATGTAGGTCAAGTAATGATCGACTTGCAAGGTAGACTCAAGAATCTTACAATAGATAAAAAGGTTTCTAGGTCAATGGGTGCTGCTGCAATCATTGCACATGATTTACCGTATAAATTTATGGAGTTTCAAAAAATTAGGGATTGGATGAAATATTTGAACCCTGAATTTTCTCCTATTTCAAGAAATACCGCTAAGGCTGATGTTGATGAAATGTTCAAGACAGAGAAAGAAGCTCTTAAGAAATAGTTAGCTAATATTCCCTCTAGAATTTCATTAACTTCTGATATGTGGACAGCTTGTACAAGTGAAGGTTATATTTGCTTGACTGATCATTATGTTGATTCTAACTGGAATTTGAAGAGTAGGATTCTGAACTTTTGTCATATGCCTCCTCCACATACGGGATCTGAGATGTCAAAAAAGGTTCTTGAGTTTTTATCAGATTGGGGAATTGAGAAGAAGATTTTTTCACTCGCATTAGATAATGCTTCTTCTAATGATGTGATGCAAGCTCACTTGAAAAGATAACTTGTCTTGCAAAATTGGTTATTATCTAAGGGAGAGTTCTTTCATGTTCGTTGCTCAGCACATGTCTTAAATTTGATTGTGCAAGAGGGTTTGAAAGTACTTGGTGACGCATTGGAAAAGATTAGGGAAAGTGTGAAATATGTGAAGGGCTTCGAGGGTAGAATGAAAAAATTCAAGGAATGCATTAATCTCATTGGTGGTGTTGAAACATCAGCTGGTTTGTCTTACGATGTTTCCACTAGATGGAATTCTACTTATTTGATGCTTAAAAGGGCATTGAAGTACCGACGTGTATTTGCAAGTCTTGTTTTCATGATGATAATTATAAGATTTGCCCTTCAGAAGAAGATTGGAAAAGAGGAGATAAGATATGCACATTCTTGTTGCCATTCTATGAGACCACAAGCTTGATTTCCGGAATGTCTTATCCTACTTCCAATTTGTATTTTTTGCAAATTTGGAAAATTCAGTGGGTTTTGATGGCAAGTATCAAAGATGAAGACATTCTTATTAGAGACGTGGCTGAAAAAATGATGATCAAGTTTGAGAAGTATTGGAGTGATTAAAGTGTGGTTCTTACTCTAGGAGCGGTTCTTGACCCGAGGATCAAGCTTACCTCTTTGGAATATATGTATGAAAAAGTTGATCCACTTACCTCAAAGCTTAAAATCGAAGAAATTAAGCAGAAGTTGTACACTCTCTTTGAGATGTATCGTCGCATTCATACTTCGTCTTCCACAACCTCTCAAACTCCATCTTCCATCACCAGAAGAGAATCAAGTTCGCACGCGTTTACTAAGAGTTTGTTCAATGTAAGTATCTTGCTCTAATTTTTAACTTGTTTTAATATGTTATATGTTTTAAAATGCTTTAATAACTTGCTGTAAATTGCTATAAAATATTGTAATAACTTGCTATAAAATGATGTTACTTGCTGTAAATTGCTGTAAAATGCTTTAATAACTTGTTGGAAATTTCTGTAAATTGCTATAATTTGCTACAAAATGTTGTAACAACTTGCTGTAAAATGATGTTGCTTGTTGTAACTTGCTGTAAAATGTTGTTGCTTGCTGTAAAATACTGTAACAACTTGCTGTAAATTGTTATAACTTGCTATAAAATGTTGTAAAATGTTGTAAGTTGTTGCAAACATGTTGTATTATGTAACATGTTCTATTATTTTCTTTTTTATCATAATAGGATTTGAAAGTACACAAACAACAACTTGCAACAGAGACCGGAAAGTCTCAACTTGATGTTTATTTGGAGGAGGCAAGTGTGGATTTAAGTTATCAAAATTTTGATGACATGAATGTTCTTCAATGGTGGAAGGAAAATTGGAACAGGTTTAAAGAGTTATCTTTATTGGCTCGTGATTTGTTAGGCATCTCTATTACTACCGTTGCATCAGAATCTACTTTTAGTATTGGTTCAATCATTCTAAACAAATATAGAAGTCGCTTGTTGTCGAAGAATGTTGAGGCATTGATTTGTACTCGCAATTGGCTTCACGGTTTTAATAGTTTTGGTACATAATCCAATATTAAAGGTTCTTTTAATACTTGGTGATTTTTTTCAATATTGTTAATTTAGTTACTTATACTTAAATTGTTTTATAGATGTAGTGGGTGACAATGAAGACAATGATGATGGAAGCTTGGCCAAAAGTATTACAACAGGAGCATCATTTGTTCATGACGTAGATGAAGATTGATTAGTGCGTCTTTTTTTGTTGTAGAGAATTTGGAGATTTTGATGTTAGATTAAACTATTTATGACTTATTTCCTAAATTTTGTTGAATTTGTGGTGTTAAACTTATGTTGAATTTGTGGTGTTGAACTTTTGATGAATTTGTGTTGTTGAACTTATGTTGAATTTGTAATATTTAAGGTTTGTTGAATTTAATTATTGAATGTAGGATAATGATAATTTTTTTTATTGGTAGTATTAGGATTTATGAGTTTTTTTTAAAATTATATCATGAGTGAAAAAAAGTTTTTTTTTTAAAGAGAATAGCGGGCCTGCCCGCATGCCCGCGTGCCCGTCATTAAATGGGGCGGGCCTAGAAAATGAGCCTGCAACTCTATCTTTGACCGCCCCGCCACGCCCCATTTTTTTGCGGGCTTTTGCGGGGCGGACCTAAACGGGGCGGGCATACCCGTTTGCCATCCCTAGCAGGGGGTATCATATATTTAACCCATAATTTATTATAGTCGATTTAATTGATAGTCGCCTCGTGGTTAGGGCGTGTTGAAAGTTGATGGTTTTAGGTTCAAGGCGAACCAATGTTTAGGCCTAAATGACATTGATTGATGTGAATTATGTTTAGGTTCGAAGAACAAGTGTATGATATGTCTTAGGTTCGAAAGGACCAGTATTAGCCTTAACCAACAATGTTGACAATTGGAGTAGAAGGTTCAGATGGATGTTATTAGCAATTGTTTGATCATGCATCATGTATATCGAAGATTAGCTTAGGACTTCAGTCTAGTGTGAAGGATCACAGTAAAATAACTCTGATATCCAGGACTTCGGTCTAGTGTTTAGGACTTTGTTATAGTGTTTAGTACTTCGGTCTAGTGTTAGGATTGGTACCACATGCATGCGAGTAGAGGAAGTAAGCATTGCATGATGAAATTGTATATTATGCATTTGTGTTGACTAAATATGCTTGTTACGTACTATCCTTGTTGTTTATACATCGTTTAAGTTATGGAACATATTCTCACCCCTTTCTTGTCTCTATGTTTCTACCTTTGTACTTTTATGCAGATATTTCCCATGTTGATATTGAGGAGTGATCATTGTTGTTTTACGAAGGATGACGTAGTCGTCCTCTTTGGTAGTTTATTTATGCGTTATGTTCGCCATACAATTTTGTCGGCTTTTTAGTATTCATTCCAGTTTTTCTCATATATTGTAACATTGGGATGTGAATACTTTTTCTATGTCTTCTAAGTTTGTTTGAACTAACAATTTATGTTATGTCTTTGAATTAAAATTCCACCTTTGGAATGAAAGTTGAATGTTTTGTCAATGTGACACTCTTGTTTTATCTTCATATTTTTCGCAACATTTTATAAATCATATTTGGGGTTTAGGGTGTTACATAGTTGGTATCAGAGTAAGTCAGTTCACTCGGCCTTAAGTGTTAAGAACTTATAGTACCCTTGCAAATGACATGGGTGTTAAACCCTGTCACTGTTTTTTTTTTCGTAACCACCATTTTCTTTACTGTTGCAAATGGTTAATCACTAATACGTAAAGGCCATTTCACTACGGTTGGAAAAAGGATACCACCACGATTTACCAACCGTGGTGAGGTATGGGTGGCTGTAAGTATGATGCTTTCAACCATAGTCATATGACCGTGATTATAAACAAGGTAGTGTGCTACCTATCACAACGGTTACATTAAACAAGCGTAATGAAATTCTAATGCTTAACATTTAACAACAGTTGTGCTAAACAACCGTTATGATATATACACATAAGTTTATTATAAATTATGTGGAATTCTTATTTTGTCAATTCTCACTAAACATATAACCTTTCAATCCGATTTAGAAATTAATAATATGAAAATTTAAGTTATATTAGAAGAAGAAGTTACAATAATCAATGTTATACAAGATTTCTTTAGCCCATTATTCGCATTTTACTCTTTAACGATTAGATTTTGTTTCAATGCTCCTAGTTCTTCAACCTCCTCTTCCTTCACCTCTAGTTCATTTTGTAAAATATTATTTACTTTGCAAACAAAATTAGAGGTGGAGAAAGGGGCGGTTGAAGAACTAGAAGCATTAAACCAAGTTCTAACCATTAAAGAGTGAAATGCAGACAATGAATTGAAGAAATCTTGTATGACATTTAAAATTTAAATTGTTTTCTAATATAACTTAATATCTCGTATTATAATTTTCTAATTCAATCCGAAAAGTTAAATATTCGGTAAGGGGTTGGAAAAACACTCAAATCACATAAGATATAATAAACTTATCTTCTAAACAAACCTTAACAACAACATTCATCAACAACAAACCTTAAGCAACATACAAGATACATCAAACAACTTTTATTAACAACAACAAAATCATCAACAACATACCATAAACAACGTACAACTTACAACTTTTATTACTAACAACAAACAAATTTTACCAACAACATATCAACTCATAAAATGTTTCACGAACGTACCTGTCTTAGAATGACATCCACAATGGAAGGAGGATGAAGTTGAAGTAAGAGCTGCAAACTTGTGTTAAATTTGAATGGATGTCATTCTGGGTCTTTCACACAATTTTGAAGCTCTCACTTTAGTTTATCCTCCTTATATTTTTTCTTCATAACAACAAAAACCATTTGTGAACCACACCCATAGTATGGAGTTTCTTGAGTAAATTTTTTTTATTCACCTTCACTACCTACAAGTCAAAATGTATTAGCATGACATTGTAATTATAACACGTGCAGAAAGTTCATTTTTATAATCCATACACTTATATAATCCATATACCAACAAAAAATTCACTCATCTTAAGTTATACATGTCATATTATTCTATAAACAACATGAAAAAAGCTATTGATACATAAACAACATAGTTCACTTCTTAGGTTATGCATTCAATCATATTAAGTTAACTTCTAAAATAATTTAGAATCATAAACTATTGAACCATGTAAGAACCTATATATAATATATTGTGAAGACTAACATGTAACTGTTGAATGTCAAACTTGCTTTAAATTGATCCATAATTATTGGCATTTTTCATCTCATTTGTTATGTTTTGTTGGATTTACTCCATGTTTTCGTGCGATTCTTCAATAATGTTGCAAATTCCTTTGGTTGCTTTGATTTGTGTGTTATTGTACAGGAATTAGGCATAAAACAGCAAAGTGTAAGACATAAGTAAATGAACAAGGAAGCAAAAGGAAAAGAATAAATTCAGCATGTTCGTTGGGCGAACTACCAGCGAGGAGTAGCAGCGAATGTTCACTGGGCGAGCTCATGGCAAAGCCCCAACGAACCATCTCAGAATGATGGCAGTAAGAAAATGGCACTAAGTTCGCTAGGAGAATTTGAAGCAAATGTTCGTTGGGTGAGGTTGCAGCGAAGAACCAGCGAACCATCCCAGATTTGATGTAGTAGCTAAAGGACCATAAGTTTGTTGTGCGAACTTGTAGCGAAGTATTTCGCAGGGTGAAGAATTGCTCGCATAGTGAACTTTGTAAAATCCTTAGGGGCGGATTAACTGTTAGAGGCACTTCAGGTGCCATAAAGTAGAGTTCACTGGGCGAAGAATGAGTTCGCTGGGAGAACTTGGCATATTTTAGTTGTACTATATAAGTATTTTTCACACTTTTTGGGGATCATAACCCATTTTTCACCAAGAAACCTCATTTTTCAGCATTTCCTCACCAAAGAGTGATATATTACAAATAGAAGTTGGTTTCGCATTCGAGTTCGATTCTTCAACGTGGATGCTCATTCATCTTCTCTCATTACTTGTAAAGCAAGCTACCATGGTTATGGGTAGTTAATTTCCTTTGTATCAAAGGTAGAGGTAGTCTACGTTAGCTTTATGTATTTCTTTTGATTGGCCTTGTATGTGAACAAGTGATGATTAATATATGATGAATATGTTTGTTCTTAATGGTCAATTCTTGTTTTGTAAAACTCTAGACATAGATTTTGTGAAACTTGACCTAAAATATTCATCTATCAATTTATAGATTGGAGAGATCGGTCTATGGTTGATATTCGCTTTGTATTGAACTTAAAGCTTACTATATTGGTTGTTATATGGAGATATCATGTAGCGATAAATACGGTATTTCTCATGACGCCGCTCTAGAGATACACGGTGTTGAGAGAATATGCGATGATATTAATCGGATCCGACTTCACATGCAAGATTGAAAGAATAAGTATAAGTTAGGGTAGATGAAAACTACTTTTGATATACTTTGTTAATCAAACACTTTATATTTATCAGCTTTGCTACTAAAAACGTGACAATTTATGAACAAAACTTTGAAAACTATTTTTCTTAGAACGATAAACTATTGAACGACAATCATTCAAATATCAAGACAATCGTTGTGGAGACGATGACAAAAACCCGCCTATATCTACGATTCGAACAAAAAGGCGTCATTGCCGGGGATTGTTGTTGATATTGCAAGCATTGCAATAGTTTATTAATTTTAAGATATTTGTATTGTGATTTCTTATCTCCGTTTATTTTTCTTGTTCTGTTTAATTTGTTTGGTTAAGTGTGCAAATTATGTTTATGCGAGGGAGTGTATCTACGGACCAACTTGTTTTCGATCCTTAGATTGAAAGAATCGTCCGTAGGCTCAATAGCAGAACTAGGCCGAGGAGGCAACTTGCCAAAGAAAGACAAGAGCGCGGAGAAACTTCTTCATCTACACCCATTGTTGCGCCAAACATGGCAGAAATACCACCACCACCCCCTGCTTCAACCTCATATTTAACAGTCCAAGACACAACGCTCAGTTTGCGCGCAACGCCCACAACGGGAGGCATTCTGAGATGAAAACAGGAATCCTAGCTCTTTTATATGCAAATTCCTTTGCGGGGATGGATCATGAGGATTCGTTTACACATCTCACGGAGTTTTACGAGATAGCAGATGCAACTGGAGCTCCATAAGTTGATGAAGAACCTTTGTTCAAGAGACTATTCCCGCATTCCTTAATTGGGAAGGCGAAGGAATGGTATCTTGACCAATCTACTCTTGTGATGATGGATTGGAACGTATTGGAGGAGAAGTTTCTTGAATGATTCTTCCCTCACAATCGGTTTATGGAGGCCAAGACGGGGATTTCGGTATTTGCGCTAGGAGGAAGCGAATCTCTCAATGAAGCTTGGGAGATATTCAAATTTATGCTGAGAAAGTGCAAGGGCCATGGTTTTTATGACTTGACTCAAGTTCACATCTTCCGCAATGGACTTCAACCCATTCATAAAATTCTTTTGGATGCTACGGTGGGTGGTTCTCTAATGTCAAAAAGCGCATAAGATGCAGTGTTCATCATTGATAGGATGGCACTAAATGATCATCAAGGTCAACACAACTGTGGTACTTTACAAAGAAAACCGAGAATTACGAGTTAAGAACGAATGATGTTATTCTTGCTCAAAATAAATTACTCTTGCAACAAGTGGAGTTGTTGACAAAGCAAATGTCAAAACTTCCACAACAAATCAAAGAGATGCAAGAAGTTCCCAACAAAAATCAACATTTAGCAAGTTGTAAAGTTTGTAAAAGTGATCATCCTACCGGCTATTGTCCACCGATTGTTGAAGAAGCCAACTATGTGGGAAACCAAAATCAAGGCTATCAACCAAGACCACCGTATTAAAGCAATAACCAAGGCTACCAACCGAGAGGTAATAGCATAGGTTACCAACAAGTGTGGAGGCAAGAACCGAGATCTTCTAACCATCAACCTTATCAAAGTTACAACCAACCGCAACAAAACCAAGGCGGAAGTTCAAAGATTGAGTAAACTTTTAATCAATTCATGCAAATATCTATCTCCACTCAAAAGAGTACGGATGCGGCAATTCGGAACCTTGAAACTGAAGTTGGACAATTGTCCAAGCAACTAGCCGACCAACATAAAGAAACCTTTCCGGCTAATATTCAAGTAAATATGAAGGAATCTTGCAAATCCATCTTTACTAGGAGTGGGAGAACAATTGGTGTGGGAGTTGATAAAAATGTTGAGGAGAAAATTGTTGAAGTTGAGAAAGAGGATGAAATTGTGGAAGAAGTTGAAAAAAAAATAATGATGAGGAGTTAGTTGAAAAGAAGTAAGTAGAGAAGAAGTTAAGAGAGGAGAAGTTGAAAAAAAGTAAGAAAGGAAAGGAGCATGAGGGTGAAGTTCCAATGAAAAAGTTATTGTATCCTATTGCTCCTATGAAAAAAGACAATAAGAAGCATTATGCTAGATTCTTGGACATATTTATTCGGTTGCAAATAACCATTCCATTTCCGAGGCTCTAGAGCAAATGCCAAAGTATGCAAAATTCATGAAGGGCATACTTACAAAGAAGAAGAGGTATACAGATAAAGAAACCATTGAGCTCAATGCAAACTATAGTGTGATTGTCCAAAGCATTTTTCCACGGAAAGAAGGAGATCCGAGAAGAGTAACTCTACCTATAACTATAAATAGTGATTTCAAATGCAAGGCTTTGGTCGATATAGGAGCTAGTATTAATTTGATTCCTTTATCCATAGTCAAAAGACTTGAGAACATGGAGATGAAATCAACCAACATGACGTTGCAACTTGCGGACAAGTCAAGGACTCGTACTCATGGTGTTGTTGAAGACGTGTTATTGAAAGTTGACAAATTTTTATTTCCGTTTGATTTTGTAGTCATGGACATGGAAGAAGATGAGGATACACCAATAATCCTCAGAAGACCCTTCATGAAGACCGTTAGGATGTTAATCGATGTTGATGAAGGTATAATGAAGGTGAGGACTAATGATGAAGAAGTGTGTTTTAAACTTTTCAAAGGTGTAGTGTATTCAAATCAATTAGAGGTTAATGATCATGTGAGAAAGGAAAATGCTAGAGTTAAGATGAGGAAAAAGAAAGACAAAAGTGCTAGGGTTGCTTCAATGAAAAAGAAGGACGACAAAAAAAATGGAAGCGGTGTTCAAAAAGAAGGATGAAGAGGCCAAGGAGGCTATGATGAAGTCATGTTGGGATTTTTCATTTTTTAGGAAAAGTGGACCAAAAATTGGTCATGATAATGGTTGAGGACTCTTGTGGTAGAACGGTTTCATCCGGAAGCTAATTTAATTGCTTTTAGTTCTGATGTTTCAACAGTCGGACCGTCAAGCTCAAACGGCGTTAAACAAAGCCCTTGTTGGGAGGCACCCCAACATTGTGAGTATTCTTGTTTTTCTTACTGCATTTGTTAGTTTGGTTATTATGAAAGAGTACTGTGACAAAACAAAAAAATTGAGAAACCAAAATTTTTATGTTACTGTCATGTTCGCCCTGAGTTCGCTATGCGAACCTGGGGCAAATAAGTTCGCTAGGAAAATAATTGTTTGCATTGCGAACATGACAGATTCTGGAAGGATGGCAAGTTTTTTCTACAACACTTTTGTATCATTTTTGTTGTACTGATGCATTACCTTTTTTGTAGTGGACCTGAGGACACGCCTGTTAGAAAAAGGAGGGGGCAATAATATAGTAGTAGTTTTTTATGGTTGTTGGTAGTTTGTTTTGCTATTTAATGTTTCTTTCTTTGGTGATTGAGTGTGAGAACTTCTAGATTGGTTGCTATTTGCTAAAAGTATCCAATGAAGATTCTCCCAAGTTTGGATGGTGATGATAGTATTTGATCATGTAAATGCAAACAAGGTACATGGTTACCTCTTTCTAGGATGCTAAAATGCTTAAGAATTTTTTTTCTTTGTGCAAATGTAATTTTGTTTCATTTTGTAACTTTGTTTAAATGCTTGTTTCACTTAGGTTCCAATAGCCACAAATTTGTGAGAAACCTCCATTGTTTACTAAATGCATAGGATGACTGATAAATTTTGTTTAATACATTTGATTCATGCTTAATCTTGTGATTATTTTGATTTTGTGGAAGCATTAGAAATGATCAAGGCAATTGTTGATATTGAGCACAACCATACCCCAAAAAAGTAACTTACCCGTGAGTAGTGAGAATTTGCTAACCCGTTTGAGCTTAATATTTTAGATCCTAATTTAGTGATGAACTTGGTGTTTGTACATAAATCAAAAGTTAGCTCATCATTGAATTGTGTAGGATTCTAAAAAAAATTCTTGAACCTTTGAACAATGTTCTAAATTGTTTTCCTTGCCATAAAAATCAAGGAGCGTTCACTTGAGGTTTGGTTGAATTCAAGTTGGGGAGAGTGAAAAGAAAGTGGGAGGTTACTCAAAATTTTTGAAAATTTTCAAACAAGCATTGAAAAGAAAATTGTGAATATGATTGTGAAAAAGAAAAAAAAGCATGCTTGTTTGAATGAGAAAAAAATAGAAAATGAATAATGTGCATGAAGGATGTTGGAAGGGTGAACAATTGAGAAAAGAAAGTGTTGGATGAAGTTGTAGTGTGTACATAACCTTGTATAGTGAATGTTTCTTTTGCATTGGCAACTTTGAATCCATGGCCTTATAAATGTCCCTTTGTTGTGAACCTAACCAAGCTACAACCTTTAAACACCTTAGTGGTCTTCTTGCTTCCATGAAATCTTTGATGATGGATTAGATGAATGTATGAATTGGATTGTATTCGCATTGTTTGTCGGGTGAGTGAAATTGCCCCGCGGTTGCAAACGCGTTAATTTATTCATTCTTATTCGAAGAGGAGTGTTAGAGTGATTCAAGCATGAGAATTTAGTTGTTAATTGAAACATTGCTTGATATTTGTTTAAGAACTAAATTCTTTTTTATTGTTCGATTCTAGGAAGTGGTGAACATTGCTTGTGCGCATTTGTTTGTTAATTTGAGCCATAAATCCATTCTTGGTTGAATTAAATGCTTGAGCAAATACTCTTGTTTTCAATGAGAGGCATACTTTGCTTGAGGTCAAACAAAGATCTAGTTGGGGAGAGTTTGTTGAATGCCAAACTTGCTTTAAATTGATCCATAATTATTGGCATTTTCATCTCTATGTTTTGTTGGATTTACTCCATGTTTTCATGCTATTCTTCAATTATGTTACAAATTCCTTTGGTTTCTTTGATTTGTGTGTTATTATGCAGGAATTAGGCATAAAACATCAAAGTGTAAGACACAAGTAAATGACAAGGAAGCCAAAGGAAAATAAGAGATTCAGCATGTTCGCTGGGCGAACAACCAGCAAGGATTAGCAGCGAATGTTCGTTGGGCGAGTCATGGAGAAGCCCTAACGAACCATCTCAGAATGATGGCAGTAAGAAAAGGGAACTAAGTTCGCTGGGTGAACTTGAAGCAAATGTTTGCTGGGCGAGGTTGCAGCGAAGGACTAGCGAACCATCCCAGATTTGAGGCAGTAGCTAAAGGACCATAAGTTCATTGTGCAAACTTGTAGCAAATTAGTTCGCAGGGTGAAGAATTGCTCGGACAACGAACTTTGTATAATCCTCAGAGGCAGTTTAACTGTTCAGAGGCAGTTCAGGTGCCATAAAGTAGAGTTCGCTGGGCGAACTTGGTAGATTTTAGTTGTACTATATAAGTACTTTTCACGTTTTTTGGGGATCATAACCCATTTTTCACCAAGAAACCTCATTTTTCAGCATTTCTTCACCAAAGAGTGATATTTTGCAAATAGAAGTTGGATTTGCATTCGAGTTCGATTCTTCGCGTGGATGTTCATTCATCTTCTCTCATTACTTGTAAAGCAAGCTACCATGGTTATGGGTTGCTAATTTCCTTTGTATAAAAGGTAGAGGTAGTCTACCTTAGCTTTATGTTTTTTTTTATTGGCCTTGTATGTGAACAAGTGATGATTAATATATGATGAATATTTTTGTTCTTAATGATCCATTCTTGTTATGTAAAACTCTAGGCATAGATTTTGTGAAACTTTACCCAAAATATTCATCTATCGATTTATAGATTGGAGAGATTGGTCTATGGTTGATATTCGCTTTGTATTGAACTTAAAGCTTACTATATTGGTTGTTATATGGAGAGATCGTGTAGCGATTTTCTCACGTCGCCGCTCTAGAGATGACGGTGTTGAGAGAATACGCGATGATATAAATCGGATCCTACTTCACATGCAAGATTGAAAGAATACGTATAAGTTAGGGTAGATGAAAACTACTTTTGATATACTTTGTTAATTAAACACTTTAGATTTTATCAGCTTTGCTACTAAAAACGTGACAACTTATGAACAAAACTTTGAAAACCCTTTTTCTTATAACGATAAACTATGGAACGACAAGCATCCAAATATCAGGACAATCCATGTGGAGACGATAACAAAAACCCACCTATATCTACGATTCGAATAGTAACGTAACCATTTCCAAAGATTTGATGTAGTTAAATCACATTCTCTAAGTTTTGGTACAGTAAAGGTAACCATTCAAAGAAGACGAGTTCGGTGCATGAGTTTGGTGTTTTTATTTTTCATGTTTGTAAATAAAGGTTGTCGAAACGTTAATGGAGATTAAGATATATAAGAGAGACGAGTGATATAGATGTTTGTGTTTTGTTTTGAGAGAGACGACTGTTATATATATATATATATATATATATATATATATATTTCAGAGCGGTTAATAATAAGAACTGTGATAAAATATTATCACCTTACACCACGGTTGATAAAATAAAACATGATGAAATATAAGGAAAAATAGTTTTTGTAACAAAAAAATAAAAAATTATTGGTATCGGGATTCGAACCCTTACATTCCATGTACATTTCACCATGATTTTTAATATTGATCGTAGTGAAATGTCTATTAGTAAATAGCAAAAATAAAATGCGCCCAAAAATGAGTTATTACTACGGTTAATAGAACGATCGTTGTAATACGGTGTTATAAAAGGTATATTTTATAATTGTGAATTTTTTATGGATGGTTGTGCATGAATAAATGGCTGGCCGAAACGACTGTGTTATTTCTGATGCTCTCGAGGTAATGGCTCAAACCAATGAAGTTTTACATCCTAATTAGAATCAGAATGGAGGAGCTTATCAGTTTCATGGAATGGGAAAATTCCCAAAGAATAACCCGCCTGCGTTCAAGGGAATGTATGATCCTGAAGGTGCTCAGAGTTGGATCCAGAAAATTGAGAAGATTTATAGAGTCATGGCGTGTACCGATGCTCAAAAAGTGTTATTTGGACCTCATATGTTGTCTGAGGAAGCTGAGTACTGGTGGGAGAATACCCGCCAAAGACTGTAAGGAGACTGAGTTCTTGGAGATGAAGCAGGGTAACATGACTATGGCTAACTATGCAGCCAAGTTTGAGGAGTTATCCAAGTATTATCCTCACTATAATGGTGTAGATGATGAATGTTCCAAGTGTTTGAAGTTTGAAAATGGTTTGCATCCGAAGATCAAGCAGTTTATTACATATCAAGAGATTCAACAATTCTCAGTGCTGGTTAACATGTGCAGGATTTATGATGAAGACACAGAGGAAGATCTACTCATTATAACAGTGTGAATGAGAAGAAGTTTTCTAATCAGAATCATGGCAAGCCATATGCGAACCTAGGTGCCAAAGGAAATCATAAAGCTACAATCGAGAATGTAATTAGTAGGGTAGGTGCTCCATTTCCTCCAAGACGTGGAATGTGTGGTAAGCTAGGTCATTGTGTCCCTGAGTGCAAGAATACAACTCCAACATGTTTCAATTATAGAGGGAAGGGTCACATTAACACCTGTTGTCAAAAACCGAAGAAAGCACCAGGTGTAAATCATAATGCTCAGGCCAAGGGGAAAGTCTTTGATCTTTGTGGTGTTGAAGTCTCATGGTCAGATAACTTGATCTGAGGTACGTGTTTCATAAATAGTGTCTCTTTGATTGCTATTATTGATATGAGTGTGACACATTCATTCATATCACACGATTGCATTATCAAGTTAAACATATGATAGTGTCTCCTATGAAAGGTAATATGGTCATTGATACTCTAGCCAATGGTTTTGTAACCACTTTGTTAGTTTGTCTGAATTGTCCCCTATCCATTTATGGTAAATATTTTGGAGTTGACTTACTTTGTTTTTCCCTAAGTCAACTAGATGTTATTATGTGAATGATTTGGTTAGAGTTCAACCATGTTCACATAAATTGTTTTGATAAGACCAAAATTGCAAACCCTTTAAATTGCAATTTTTTAACGGAAAAATTACAAACCCTCTTTCAAATACAATTTTTGGACGGAAAATTTGCAAACCCTCTCTTAATTACAATTTCTGGATGGTAAAATTGCAAATCATCTCTCAACTACAATTTTTGAACAAAAAAATTACAAACTCTCTCAAGAAACTATTTTTGAACAGAAAAATAGTAAACTCTCTCAACAAACTATTTTTGGATGGAAAAATAGAAAACCCTCTCTAAACAAACAACTATCAGAATCTCTAATACACCTAAAAGACTACATTTTATTGTTGCGTAGAAAAGTCAAACTAACTATCTCTATTTATATTAATATTCAAATTCTATTCTCTTCATACTACTTGTTGTGGGATTTGGATGAATATACTATTTGACCCAACAAATCCTCCCTTCATCCAAAGTCTCACATATCTTCACTTTGTCATCAACTTCATCTTCAAACCGTTTAAGATTATTATAATGGTTAGGCACATTTGTAAAATTATTACTCTTCAATCTTTTTGATTTCTTCCTCCCTTGATCAGAATAATTATTTCTCTTTCTTTTTTGCTTGATCAGAATTTTTGTTACTCTTCCTTCCTCCCTTGATCGAAACCTTAGCTTTGATACCATTTGTTGGAAAAATAACAAAAAAAAAAAACAAATTTCTACATACGTGGAAGAATACCCACAAAAAGAAAAAAGAGAAAAAAAATAAAAAACAAACCTCACAAATTCATTATTCAACTTCTAATATTTACAAACCAAAATTACAAACTCTCATATATAATTGCAATATTTAAGGAGAAAATTACAAACCGTTTAAATTGCAATTTTTTAATGAAAAAATTGCAAACCCTATTTCAAATACAATTTTTGGACGAAAAAATTGCAAACTCTTTCAATTACAATTTTTGAACGGAAAAATTGCAAATCATCTCTCAACTACAATTTTTGAACGAAAAAATTGCAAACTCTCTCAACAAACTATTTTTGAACGGAAAAATAGAAAATCCTCTCTAAATAAACAACTACCAAAATCTCCAATACATCAAAAAGACTACATTTTGTTGTTGAGTAGAAAAATAAAACTAATTATCTTTATTTATATTAATATTCAAATTATATTCTCTTTCTACTATCTGATGTAAAACTTGGATAAATATATTATTTGAGCCAACAAAAAGTGAATTTTTTTTATACATTTTATTATATATGATATCGGATGGAATACTTCAATAATAATAAGAGGATTTCTTAATACACCACCCAAGTTTCTTAGGCACCACGTAAAATTTCTTTTTTGCCCCCTGATTCCAGATGTGCACATCCGGACGCACCGTAACCTTATAAAAAAAAGTTGTTCCAGATGTGCTTATCTGGTAGGCCTCCGGATCTGTATATCCGAAAGCATTGCTGATATATTTGAAGCTGCATGATCACTCCCCCTTCCCATTCTCAACATTTCTACTACTACACTCACTCTCACCAACTCAAAAAACCCTACTTCATCAATCCTATTTCTCACTCAAAAAGTTCAAGTTTTTGGTGCAACAAATCAAAGGGAGCAAGAAAAAACTGAATTTCAGGTAAATATTCAACTTCATCCACTATGTTGAAATATGTTGAATCCACCATTCTTGATCAAGTGAAAGAAAAGATTGTTTGTGCGTGGACCGATAACGTACGACATCTTGGAAACACTACCACCAATAGAGTTGAGTCGACACATGCCACTTTGAAGAATTGGTTGGGGGATAGCATGGGAGATTTATGTCGAGACTGGGACTTCGTGCATCTAATGATTAAAAACCAACACAATGAGATACAAACCACTTTCGGTCGGAGCATTACGGTTTTGGAACATCGGTTTAAAGGTAACTTCCTCTACTCTCAATTGATCGACAACATGTCTCGGGCGGGGTTGGGCTATATTTTTCACGAGGCCAACCGAGCCGAAACGGTAGGTTCCGATAGCACAAAGTGTGGTTGCACTATTGTGAAAACCTACGGTCTTCCTTGTGCTTGTGCCATTGCTAAAAAGTTGAAACTAGGTGAGCCAATACAAATTGACAAAGTTTTCCCTCATTGGATGAGACTTAGTTTTGATGATGATGGTTGTAAGGAATGAGATAAACCGGATATCTCTATTTTGACCGAATTGGAAGCGATTCAAGCGAGATTTTCGAAGGCCGATGACAATATGAAGCTACACATCAAAGAAGAGTTGAGGAAGATTGCCTTCCCCGAAACAACCGCAATGATACCGCCGTCTCAACCGGTTAAGACAAAGGGTGCTCCAAAGAAGTTGAAGCCTACACCAAATGACAACTCGACAACTCGGTCTCCTTCATATTATGAGCACGTTGACCAAATATTTCCGGACTCTCTGGCTCCTAAATCTCTACAAAGTGTCATGAAAGGAGCTCGCATTTCCAAACCGGCTCCGACACCGATTCCACGAGTTCCGACTCCGACTCCGACTACACGTATGATTTCCTTTATTGATGAGATGCCGGTTTTTATACACAAGCATATCGACGGTATCATCGATGTTGTAGGGGATGGTAATTGCGGTTACCGAGTCGTGTCGGCTCTACTCAGTAAAGGAGAGGAATGTCATGCACTTGTACGTCATCAACTTATCCTAGAGTTGGAGACACATAAAGAAGCATACTTGCGTCTCTATGAAAATCAAGAAAAATATGACAAGGTTCACGAGTCACTTGTTACGTGGTTGAGTGGTCCGACACCGGTATCGAAATGGATGAGCTTCCCCGAGATGGGTCATCTTATAGCATGCGCCTACGATATGGTGTGTATCGACTTGACGCGATACGGTTTTTCGAAAACCTTTTTTCCACTCCACACCGCACCTCCGTCGAATCCAAATGATCGCATCATGTGTATCGGATGGCTTGCGAAATCAAGACATTTAGTACAAGTTATCTTGAAACCCGGATGCCCGATACCACCTAAATCACCGCAATGGGCGACGCATGCAACCGCAATTGCCGAGTCTTAGCCGGATAGTTTTGTCGAAAGGATGCTTGAATTCAAAAGATTGCACGCAATTGAAAAGGCATCAAATGCGGAAAAGTCGAAAGTTCAAGCTCCTATAGATTTAGACGGAGAATTTTGTTTTAACTCTTTTGTATAATCATACGACACAATGTACATTATTGAAGTGAAATATATTGTATTTTTATCCATATGTCTTTTTAATACACTTATGAATTTTATTGCAATGAAAGTATTCCAAGCGGCTACATAACATGTTCAATTCTGTTTTAAAAATGTGTCAGTAAAACATTCTGATTTGCAAATTCGGGAAATTTTCGGATGTGCACATCTGGAACCAATATTTGTAGGGTTTGTCCGGATCTGCACATCCGGAACAAACTTTGGCAGAAATAACTTTACCCTAACTTTTCTATAAATTAGGGGTTTCATTTGATATCATTC
This sequence comes from Lathyrus tuberosus, assembly GCA_022829125.1. Lineage (NCBI taxonomy): Eukaryota > Viridiplantae > Streptophyta > Magnoliopsida > Fabales > Fabaceae > Lathyrus > Lathyrus tuberosus. The sequence continues at coordinate 2,926,594 of JALAZF010000253.1, forward strand.
ACACAAACACTAAATGTCTCAATTGTATGATATCAAGATCCATTGGTATGTCGCAACTGTTTCCTATACCGACGGCATAACACTCGGTCGCAAGTATAAGCTAACGAGGGACATCTCCATCGGCGAGATCATTGACGACATCGAACATCTCCTACCTTACGGAGACAAACGGAAGGTTGCGAAGTTTCAGTATCGTTCACCTTCCGTTGACAACGAAGGGAACGTCGCTTACAGCCTTGTTGAGCTCAAGAATCAAGAGGATGTTAGAGCGATGTGGAAAACTTTTTTCGGCTACGAAGAACGATTCCCGCTCGAGTTCGAGGCGACCGTCAAAATCCGAAGAACGGTCGATGACATCTTAGAGATGTGCAAGCGTCCACCAGGCTATTGATCTTGTAATATTTAAATTTATGTCGATGTTATGGCGATTTTCTCAATGTAATCCCGATTTTATTTTATGAATGTGAGAAACATTGTTGGATTTTTGGTGTTCTGCATCAGGTTTTATTCCGGATTTGCAAATACGAACGTTTACCGGATGTGCACATCCAGAAAATACTGAAAAATTTTAAAAAAACGGTGCGTTCGAATTTGCACATCGGAAACGCAGAGATATTTTTATCAGCGCGCATGGTGCCTAAGAAGGTTGGGTGGTGTGGTAAAAAATTTTCTAATAATAATAGGAGACTAGGATCCCATTTCGGAAGATAGATAATTGAGAGGGGTACGGGTCCTCTAACTTTAACGAGAGAAAGTTATGATAACTTTAAAAAAATTGGATGAAATAAGAGAAATGGTGGTGTTTATTTTGGAAGGAAAAAGAAGTGAGAAAAAGTAAATTAAAAGAGTGATAGATATAAAAATCAGAGAAATGTAAGGGAATGGAAATTAGAGGTTCAATTTTATAGTGGAGATTTGTGTATGTTTGATTTAATTTTTGAAATAGTCAAAAACAATTATAGGAGTGTCGAATTAATTTTAAAATGATTTTGAAATATTTAGTTATTATAAAGCAGAATTAATTTTACTTCAAAATTTGATCGGACTTAAATATAAATTTTGTTTAAACGTGATTTTTATAATAAAAATTATTATTCAACTTAATTTTACATAAAATTATTCAAACATAAATTACTTTATATTCAACTCATTTTTAATTAAAATCAAATTTATATCATTAATTTTTTTAAAAATATGGTGTCCATCTGAATCACTAAGTCAATATGTACTACATAGTACTGTAATAACTTATTTAAAAAAATTCAAATAAAAAACAATTTTTTAAATAAAATGTACTCTGTGTGACTGTAGCCCACTTCCCCCATCCCCTCGTATTTACTTGACGCAACAAACCTCAATTTGGGTGGCTATTGGCAAAGAGCCAGTGATGACTGACTTGGCAATGTTACTATTAAGGACCGACCCTGTCAAATGCAAAAGTCACCCTTTGTTTGTTTATTATCATGCTTTTCTTTTCCCTCTCACAAAGGAATATGTCGGCTGAAGTTTACTATTATTATTAAATAGCACGGTAATATACTACTATATGCTTATTCCGTTTTTTTATAAGCAAAGAGAAAGGTATATTCTGTAATACAATGATTACTCGACCTGGAAAAAAAAAGTTAAAGTGACTTTCTAGAGGTTCACATAACCCAACAAACAATTAATTAGAAGCAACACTGAAAATCTTCTTTAAATTTAGGGTTACATAAGCTGTTAAAATAGAAAAAATGGTTGGCTATGGAATTCTGCTCCGTGCCGAAATCAATGTCAAACCAAGAATCCACTCTCGATCATATTGATGTCGCCACCACAGGGTTGTGATGTGATCTAAGTTGTAGTTCAATCACAAGTTAGTTAGGGTATGTTATGTTAGTTACTTAGTATACAAGTAACATAGTTGTATATATACACATAATTGTAAGTCAGTTATACAGTTTTTCAATAATAATAATTCATTAATTACTTTACATTCTCTCTCATTCCTTCACTCACTCAAAGTGCTTCACGCACTAACAAATTAGTATCTAGAGCTTCTGGTTCGTGTTCTTGATCGTATTTTCAAGTTAAGGATCGTAAATCACAGTTGCTGCAGAGATGAATGACACCAATGTCATTCTGAATTCTCTTCCAATTTTTTACGACAAAAATTGGAACCAATGGAGTAAGCAGATGAAGTCTTTGTTCGGTTTTAATGAAACCCTAGAAGTGGTCAACAATGGCATCCATGAGCTTGCTGACAATGCAAGTAATGTTCAGAGAGTCATTCACAAAGATGCAAAGAAGAAAGATTGCAAGGTTGTGTATTGTATTCAATCTGCAGTAGATGCAGAGATCTTTGATCAGATTTCTCATGCTGAATCGGCGGAGGAGGCATGGGATATTGTTGTCAAGTATTACGAAGGATGTGAGAAGGTTAAAGTCGTCAAATTGCAGACATTGCGAAAGCAGTATGAATTATTGCAGATGGGAGAAAAAGAAAAAATTACAGGTTATCTCGAAGGTGCAGAATCTTATCCATCTCATGAAAGGTTGCGGTGAAACCCTAACTTATAAGATGATAGTTGAAAAGGTAATGCGTACGTTGACCTCTCACTTTGATCAGGTTATCGTAGCCATTCAAGAATCCAACAATCTAGAAACCATGAAATTGGAAGGTTTGGTTTGTTCATTGGAGGCACATGAGATGAAGATTGTCAAAAGAAAAGGTGTTCAAGATTCGATACAAGCACTACAGGCCCAGACATGGAAGAAACATGGTCGTTCCAACAAGTTCAAGGGCAAAAAAGGCAAGACTAAGAGTAAGAAGCCTTGGTCGAACCCTCAAAAGCATAAGGTCAAGGATAGGGCTTCTGAATCCTCTTTTAGAGGATAAGGAAACTCCTATCAAAAAGACAAAGAAGAGAAAAAAGATGTGCATTACTATAACGGTGAAAAGTGGGGTCACTTAGCCAAAGAATTATTGGTATAAAAAAGACAAGGGAGCGACAAAAGGTAAGAACGACGGAGCAAATCTTGCACGCTAAGATTCAGATGATTTTGAAGATATGGTGGTTATAGGTGTAGTTGCAGATGACCATGTCGACTCCAAAATATTGTTCCTCGACACAGGTTGCTCGAATCACATGACTGGTAGGAAGGTGTGGTTGGCAGATTTTGACGAGTCGAAGAAGAGCAAAGTCAAACTTGCAGATAATAGCTCGTTGCAAGCAGAAGGTACTGACAATATAGTTATTCAAAGGAGTAATAGATCAAAAGCTATGATCAAAGATGTACTCTATGTACTTGGAATAAAGTGCAACCCGCTAAGTGTTGGACAACTGGTCGAAAAAGATTTCTCAGTGGTTATGAAAGATGAAGTTTTGGAATTGTTCGACACCCATAATAGTTTGGTCTTAAAATCTCCTATGTCAAAGAACGAGACATTTAAGACCGTGATCAGTTCGGCTGAGGTACAATTCCTCAAAATAGGTTTCGACCACAAGAATAGTTGCATGTGGCATTTGAGGTTTGGACATTTGAATTTTAGGTCACTCAATCAACTGATTACTCAACATATGGTAACTGGTATACCAAGTCTTGAGATGCCCGACAAACTCTGTGAAGGTTGCTTAGTAAGGAAGCAATCCAGAAATTCTTCTGTTTTGACTATGTCAATGAGGTCCTCTTGCATACTAGAAGTAGTACATTCAGATGTATGTAGCCCGTTCGAAGATCATACCATTTGCGAAAACATGTATTTTGTCTCATTTGTAGATGATTATAGTCGAAATCTTTGGATCTATGTGATCAAGCACAAAGACGATGTATTTGAAATCTTTAAGAGATTCAAGATGCTTGTCGAAAACTAGAGGGAAAAGAATATTAAAGTTTTGCAAATAAGTGGAGGTGGCGAATACACGTCCAAGATATTTGAAGAGTGTTGTGTAGAACCTGGTGTCGATCATGAGGTAATTGCTCCTTACACGCCTCAACATAATGGAATAACATAAAGAAGAAACAAGACCATATTGGATATGGCGAGATGCATGTTGAAGCAGAAGAATTTGCCAAAATCCTTATGGGGTGAAGTTGTCACCACTGTTGTTTATATTCTGAATAAGTGCCCTACAAAGAAGTTGAAGAACAAGGTTCCTAAAGAATTGTTGAGTGGCAAATGACCATCAGTGAGTCATCTGAAGGTGTTTGGCTCTATTTGCTACAAGCATGTTTCTGATGCAAGAAGAAGGAAACCTGATGATAAAAGTGAACCTATGATTCTGGTAGGATATCATAAAATTGGAGTTATAGGCTATTTAATCCAATCAATGAGAAGATCATAATGAGTCGAGATATCGTGATTGATGAAAATTCTGCCTGGGGTTGGAATTTTGGTAATGCAATTAACAAGCCTTTGATGAGTTATGGCATTGACAAAAAAACTGATGAAGTTAAAGTCGAAGAAGTTGCTGATATTCCAGAAACAGTTAAAGTAGAAGAGGGTGTGACTAGCATAAGCCAAAGATCTCAGAGAACCAGAGTACTCCCAGCAAGGCTTCAATACTGTGAAGTGGTTGGTGATGATAAAGTCATGCCAGATGGAGATTTGGTTCATTTTGCTTTACTTGCAGGTGTTGAACCAATAAACTATAGAGAGTCCTTAAAATACAAACAATGGAATGAAGGTATGGTCAAAGAGTTACAAGCGATCGAAAGGAACAATACATGGGATCTAGTCGAATTGCCAACACATACAAAAGCTATCAAAGTGAAATGGGTGTTCAAACTAAAGCACAATCCTTACGGGTCAATTACAACATATAAGGCAAGATTAGTAGCTCGAGGATTTATTAAGAGATAAATACTTGACTACTTTGAATTATATGCACTAGTAGCAAGATTGGAGACTATCTGATTGGTGGTAGTGTAACACCCTTTTCTACCCCACAAATATTGCAGCAGAATAATCATAATATCAGAGTAACAATCAGAACCACCTCAAAGGGTGCACATTTCTCAATAAATTCAAAATAAAACAATTGCTCTGTAAACACAGGTTTTTCTCAAAATATTCAAAAGCCATCAAATAGCAGCGGAACTCAATAACTCAAAATCGAAAGGTTTTCAATAACAGCCATAATCCTTCAACAATAACAACAAAATAACAACTCAACATGGTTCGACTCAACGACCCAACCCGATGTTACAATATCAGAGCAAGACCCTCTACATCGACCAAAAGCAAAATAAACTCCAAAAGTTCTCGAAGGCATTCACAGCTAAGCCTGATCATCTGCACGTTACCCACGTAGAGGCAACATTCAAACAGGCAGGGTGAGTAATCACAATTCATTATAATCAATATAAAAACAGGATATGCATAAAATGGCGTCATCATCATATACAACATCATCAAGGTCATCACAAAGGAAAATATCCAAAATCACGATATCATAAATCACATCAATGCCAATTAAATGCAATGCACAACAAGACTCGTGCATGTGGTACCAATTCGTCAAAGTCGATGGACACTAGGCCATCACCCTCCAAAGATCCCCGTCATTAGGATCGATTCTACACAAAAACCGGAGCACGTCAAAATTACCTCACATCCACACAATGGGATTGAAGCCACCATAGACCGAAGTCTGGAATGCTATGAATGTATGATACACAACATCATTATCATCATCATCAATAAAAGTCGTTTCGTGCATCATCATTCATCAAACTCTCATGTTAATCATATCATCATTTATTCATCAAAACATCATAAATCATCGTCTCATAATCATCAATATAATCATGGTAATTCATCAGAATAATCACAGCTCAAAACATCAAGACAACACCAGAATCACAAAACAAATTTGCGAACAGCAGGTGTTCGCTAGATAGTTCGCTTTGCGAACTTGTTCGTTGGGGTGTTCGCCTCGCGAGCTGCCAGCGAAGCCCAAAATCCCATACAAAACCCAAAGGAACCCCCATTCTATCTCTCCCTCGCTACCTCTATTCGCCTAGCGAAGTCACTCACCGGGAAGTTCGCCGTGCGAATTTGGGTTGAGTGCTCGCTTTGTGAAGAAATCATTCGCTTTGCGAGGTCGCGATTTCCTGCAATCGCTGCTACGCATCAGTAGCATATCAGACCCAAAAGCCCTTACGATTTCAGCCTCAATTACCCCAAAAACATCCCCAAAATATTCCTAAGGCATTATGGCAACAAAGGCACAAAATCTATGACTATTAGGCCGATTTATTACACTATCCAAAACCTCAAAATCACATAAACCTTCACAAATTCAAACACCTTCACAATTCCCATAAATCCCTTTCACTACAAGGTCGAAACAACATCGACAGAGAAATTAGCCTCGAAGGCCTACTTTTATCCTATTCAATTCAATCCTTAATAATCAATCCACAAAAATGCCCTAAATCATCAATTTACTCCTAAACCCACAAACCCACATAAACCTCAAAAATCAGCTTTAAATACATCGAATTTCTATATCGAAAACAATGAAAGGCAATACTCCCCACACCTTAGATTGTCGATTCCAAGCTTTCTTTCTTGAGTTCTTGAAAACCTTCTCGAATCCTAAGCTTTTCCCTCTTTCCTCAGAACTCTGGCCTTTTCCTTCTTTTCACGGTCTAACAAAATGAATTCTATTCCTCTCAAATTCTCCTTTTTGTTAAACCTAACCCTTGGGATTCTAGAATGGGCTTTCCCAATATTGCCTTCTCTAACTCCTCCTTAAAAGTCCAATTTACCCTTAATCCTCCTAATATTATTTAAAATAAATAATAATACAATATATTCTATATTATATACTATTATTATAAATAACCAAAACTCCACAAAAATGTCGACGTCAACACAAACCACCAAAATTCACTAAAAATTCACAGATATTATATTTAAATAAATTAAATAAATATTCTTACAAATTTGGGGTGTTACATGTAGCGTTGGCATGTAAGCAATGATGGTCGATATTTCACTTAGATGTGAAATCAACATTTTTGAATGGTCCCCTAGATGAAGTCATCTATGTCACACAACCTCTTAGTTTTGTGATACAGGAGGAAGCGAGGAAAGTGTATAAGTTGCACAAAGCCCTCAATGGTCTCAAGCAGGCACATAGGGCATAGAACAAGAAAATCGACTCATACTTGGTCGAATCGTGATTCATTAAATGCAAGTCTGAGTATGGTGTCTATGTTCAAGTTGTGGCATAAGATATAACAATCATATGCTTATATGTCAAAGACTTGCTAGTAACTGGAAATAGCATGGAGAACTTGTTGGAGTTCAAAGAGCTGGTGAAGAGGGAATTTGAAATGTAAGATCTAGGAAAATTGTCTTATTTCCTTGGCATGTGATTTTAAATGTCAGAGCAAGGTATGGTGTTACACCAAAGAAAGTATGAGAAAGAAATACTCAAGATATTTGGGATGGAAGACTCAAATCCTGCATCCTCACCTGTCGAACCAAATATGAAACTAGAGAAACATGGAAAGGAATACAAGGTCGACGCTACTTTACTCAAAGAAATTGTAGGCTCTCTAAGGTATGTGTAAAATAGTAGAGCTGATATAGGTTTCTCAGTTAGATTAGTGAGCAGATACATGGATGAACCAAAGGTGTCGCACATGAAGACTGCAAGAAGAATCATGAGATACTTAAAAGGATCAATGAACTGTGGAATCTTATTTTGACGAGATTCTAAAAGCAAAGAAGTTGTGATTAATTGCTATTCATATGCTGATTGGTGTGGAGACAAGGAAGATCGAAGAAGCACAATTGGTTACTTCTTTCAAGTATTTTGTGTACCAATCTCATAGTTCCTGAGAAAGCAACTTTTGATGGCATTATCATCATGTGAGGTTGAATATATAGAAGGATCTTATGCTGCTTGTCAAGAAATTTAGATCATATCTATGCTAGAAGAGATAGAGGTCAAAGTGAAGAAACATATGGTGTTGCAGATCGACAACAAGTCATTAATTAATCTTGCAAATAATCCAGTTCTGCATGGAAGGAGTAAGCACATTGAGGCTAGGTTTCATTTCTTATGAGAGAAGGTAAATCGAGGTGAATTTGAAGTAAGGCATTGCTCGAGTGAAGCATAGTTGGCTGACATTTTCAACAAAGGAGTGAAGATCGACACATTCCTAACTTTGAGAAAGAAATTATGAATTGTTCATATCGACTATGATTAGTTTGTATTCGACAACTTGGATTATAAAGGGTATGTTGTGATATAATCCAAGTCATAACCCAAGCCCAAGTTAGTTAGAGTTATGGTTTATTGTGTTAGTTACTTAGTATACAAGTAACATAGTTATATATATACACATAATTGTAATTTAGTTATGCAGTGGTTCAATAATAACAATTCATCAATTACTTTTCATTCTCTCTCTCATTCCTTCTCTCACTCAAAGAGCCTCACGCACTAACACACACAAGAAGTAAACAGGTGAAGGAGACTTTTCTCCACATTGAGACAAAGGGGGGAAATGATGTTATGATTACCTTGGATAATACCTCTTCTCAACAAGTTTAACTTTGACGGTAACTTATTCAAAAGAGTTCTCCATCCAAAAAATTGCATTTTACTCGACACCTTCGACTTCCAAGCATCAACCAAACCTTTTAATACCAAGGTCTCAATGACCGTTCCACCATCAAAGTAAGAACTGGTCCACTTATAGCTACTAGCAGTAGATAATCCATTCACATCATACTTCCACACAAATGTGTCAGCTCTAAATTGCTTAGGTTGAATCGAAACTAAAATTTGGTTCAACTAATTGAGTTGATCCCACTCATGCAAACTAAATGTGTCTCTTTTGCTTGCAATATTCCATGACCAGGCATTTCCAGTCCAACAACCCATAGCGTTATTTTTTTCTGGACCAGCTAAAGTGCAAGCATACAGATCTAGAAATATGCTAACCAACAGTTTTGCCCCAATCCAACAATGCTGCAAAAAATCAAGAGTGTTTTCGTCCCCAAGTTTGCACTAGCAGCCTCATGAAACCAATTTTGATTTGGGAGAATAGCTACTCCTAAAGCACTAATAACTCTCCACCACAACGAATTCTTGCGGTTTGTTGTAGGCTCTGAACTTGAATTTGCAAGAAGTTTATAATTCAAATCACCATATCTAGATGTCAACAACCCATACTACAAGTTATCCTTCTCTACCAACATACGCCAAAGCCACTTGCTGAGTAAGGCGAGATTAAAATTTTTGATATGTTTCACTCCGAGTCCACCAAAGTTTTTATGCTTGCAAATATCTTCCTAGCTTATCCAACAAACCTTTTTCATTTCATCAACGCCGCCCCAAAGAAAACTTCGCTAGATTGAAATTATGTCCTGCACAACAAACTTAGGAGCTTTAAAAAAGGAAAGATGCTAAATTGGAATGTTAGCTTATACTGCGTTTAACATAGTGACCTTTCCACCCATTGATAAATTCTTACTTTTCCAAGGTGAAAGTCTTCGCTGCATGTTTACGATAATAGGATTCCAAGTTGATATTCTTAGATGTTTGGCCCCATCGGCCTGCCCAAGAACATATAAGGAATTGATCCAATCTTGCAGGAAAGGAAGGATGATGTTGCTTGGAGAAAGTCTTGCCTCACGTTAACTCCAAAAATCTTGCTCTTATTTAGCTTTACACATAACCCCGAGACCAACTCAAACCCTCTTAGAATTGATTTCAAACTCCACAAATTAGACCATTTTCCATCGCACACAATGACAGTGTCATCAATAAATTGTAATAGCTTGAAATGGATATTATCACTGACTTTAAATTTGTTGAGTTCTCCCAAGTTCGCAGCATTTCAAACCAGCCCAGCAAGGTCTTCTGCATCTAATAGAAAAATAAAGGTGATAAAGGATCACTATGTCGAAGACCTCTTCACACTACAAAAATTGAAATTCGGGATACCGTCGACAAGAACCGACATCAAACTATTAAAGATTAAGCCATTCATCCATAGCATCCACCTAGGTCCAAAGGTCATCCTTCCTATAATATTTCTCAAGTAGTACCACGAAATGCAATCGTAAGCCTTAGTAAAATCTACCTTCACAAGAAGACGCTCTTTTTTATTCCTCTCAGCAAAGTCCAAGACTTCATTCACTACTAGGATGCCATCGAGCACTTTCCTCCCAACTAAGAATGCAGTTTGATATTTAGAAATTAACTTGCTCGTAATCTTCTTGATTTTATTCGCCAAGATCTTGGAGAAGATCCTATAAAGGCTTTCTACTAAACAAATAGGTATATAGTCATCCACCATTTGAGGATTGTCTACTTTTGGAATCAAAATAAGAAAATACGTCGTAATAGCTTTTGGCACCTTACCACATTCGTAAAACTCATTAACAAACCTGACAATGTCATCCTTAATAAAATTCCAGGCCTTGAAAAACCCCCATTTTGAACTCGTCCAAACCCGAACTCTTGTCTATGTCTCCAAGCCAAACCTCATCCTTTATCTCTTCCAACACAAATGGAGCTTCGAGAAAAACCTTATCCTCCACTGACAGCTGTCCAAAATTCACTCACTCCAAAGTAAGTCTCAAATAACTAGACTCCGTAAACTTTTTTCAAAATGGTTTTTTAATTTCCATCTTCAACTTTCTCAATTTTTCCTCTGCTAGAGTTCAAACCCACAATGTTATTTCTTCTAAATCTAGTCTTCATCGAGTTAAGGAAAAATTTCGTATTGCGATCACCCTCTTTGATCCAACTGATTCTAGATTTCTACCTTAGAATACTTTCTCTAGTATGTAAAGGTTGTCACACCTTCCTGGAAGCCTCCCACATTTCCTAATAACAAAATCAGCTTCCAATAAGTTGTCTACCTCCATATCATTAGCTACTAAGTTGTCCAAACCATTCTGCTCCTTAAAATCACAATTCACCTCCAAGTTTAATACACTTAAAACCTCCTCATTCCACTTACTTAAAACACCTCTTAGCAATCTCAACTTCTCCTTCATGACACTAGCCACCTTACCCTCAATTACAGTAGACTCCCAAAAATTCTTAATCAAAGGCACTAACTCATCATTTTTCAACCAACAGTTGAAGAATTTAAAGGGTTTTGGGCCCCAATTCAGGTTAATACCTTTAATACAAATAGGCGCATGATCTGAAATGTCCCTTAGCCCAACAAGTTGTCAGCTGATATTCCAATTATCAATCAAGCCCTCTGAAAGCAGAAACCTATCAAGCCTACTCATTACCTTGCCATCCAAGTTGAACCTAGTGAATTTATTTCCAGCGATAGATATATCCCAAAGGTCCATACTAAGGATGAAATTCCCAAATTCTTCCATTTCTATTAAGTTAATAACACTACATTGCCCTCTTCTCTCTGCCTTTGATTTGATAGAGTTGAAATCTCCAGCTAAACACCGATCATTTATGGGAAATTTAATTTTGAAGTCCTGAATTTGCTTCCACGACAACCTATTCTTAACAATGGAACAAGACGAATATATGTTTACCAAATAAATCGAATGACCTTGCTAGAAAACATTGATACCAACAAATCCTTCACCTGAGAAACTGAAAAATTGGTTGGAACAAACCTGACTTCCACGATAGAATGAGACCTCCTGACCTTCCCTCCAACCCTTTGCAAGTCCACTCAACCTCTTTGTTACCCCATAACTCAAAGATGTCGACCTCTGAAACAGCTTGAATCTTGGTCTCTTGAAGAAAACAAACATCGAAACAATGCTCCTTGATTAATTTAGATAATTGATTTCTTTTAGTAGCACTACCACTCCCTTTTAAATTGTATGAAAGAATATTCATTGAGCATCCCTAATTTGATCTTCCGTCTGAGATACTCCCCATTTGTCCTTTGCCTATAATTTCTTAATAACTTCAACGTGCACCTCATCTTGATTCCCTCCCCTAACTCCAAAGAGAACTGCCTTTTCCCAAATCTTTGATGACACATCTTCATGATTTTTTAACAGAATTCTTTTATTTCAATGGGCCACATCAAAATCCCCGACTAATTCACAACATAAAATAGAACCGACCGAGAATTTCTCTTATGACGAAGTCGAACCTGCAAGAGAAGACAAGACTTTCTTTCCTTTGGTATGCGAATATAGGTTGAGAATGGAAAAAAAATAAGTTATGAACAACTCAACATCTTCAATTGAATCATTAGATTGTGCCTCATTATGGTGGGAATTTTGGGCTTTTTAGGTTCAATGCCAGAGGCACCTGTTCCACTGATAGCATGCCATTTCACTTTGCAGCAAGCCCTTTTCTTTCTAGGCCCAACACCCGTTTCATTATAGCTTTTCTGGCCTAGTGGTAAATCCATGTGGCTAGAATCAATCTGCTTAGCATGAATCTCATTTAAACTTTTTAATTTATGAATTTTGACGGTAGACTTCTTCATTTTCCTCCCTTCATATCCATGTGTCTTATACTCCGCTAACTCTATGGCCTCAACCCTAGTCACCTCTTCACCATCATCCACAACCTTTTCAGGAATAACCATGTTTTCACCAAGTTCCACGGCCTTTTCAGGAAAGAAAATTATCGCATTTTCCAAACTGCTTTCTACCTCTTCTTTGAGATTATCGTAGGTTCCCATCACTACTGATACAACGTTTGCTTCTAAGTCATTGCCTTTAGCTTCTCCCACTTCCTCCTCGAAATTTGCACCTACTTTGTCTTCTTCAAACCATCATGTCGGTGTACCTTCATCCTCCGACTCTGAAGCCTCCTCCAAATCTGATGAATCACCACCATCCAACTCCGCTGGTCTCGAAGATTCTTCCACGATGAGAATCCTGAACACATCTCCCTTTATTATAATTTAGACAGATTCATTGATAAGCATGGTGCATTTAGTACTAACCATGATCCAAGCACAGACCATCAAAGATTTCTCAATAGTTGTACCATCAGAACAGATGAATCTTCCTATAATTTTTTACAAGAATTCAAAGAAATGAGTATTCCAAACATGATATGGTACTGTAGCGGGAAAAATTGAGATTAAGTTATGATTAACTTAACTCACAAAACAAGAGTCACCACCGTACTTTTATTTTTCCAAAGGAAGGGGAAAAGAGCGAACAAAACCTAAAGAAGTTTTAAAACAAAAAAACTAATAAAAACAGAGACAATGGTAAGGGGGTTGGTTACGCAAAGGGAAGGTGTTAGCACCCAAAACGTCTATAGTACTCTATAGGAACCTCTTTGAAAATCCAGCGTTTGGCTTTAAAAGGTGTTGTTTGTAAAAGATTGGTGAGGTGATAAGAGAATATTTTTTATAATTTTGTGTTTGACAAGACTTCTCGAGCCTCGTGCCTACGTACCCACAAAGTGCAATGGAGGATCAAAACCTCGTAGTTCGTGGTACAAATTACAAAATGGTTTGTTATGACTCATTTTAAATGAAAAGATAATTTGTCATTTTAAGGAGAAAACTTCAACTAATCACCCACAAGTATGTGAAAATGGACATTTGCATCACCATGAGAAGGATTCTAACTTGGATAAAATCAACAAGTATGCCACTAACTTTCTAAGGTGGAAAAGAATCAACTCATTTCAAATAATACTATGGGGATAGGAGGATCACATCTCAACTATGGAAATGACTCATGTCTAAACTTTATGAAAAGTTTTAAAAGAAAAAAGTGCACAAAAGGTACAAAATGGTTTGAATGAGTTTTATCCGGTAAACCATGGTTGTGAAGTCCATATTTTACGTCAATCTTCCAACTAGAACCGTCTTTTGACGGTGTTGACCTAATTTTGAATGGACAACCACATTTCTTGGTAGCACTTTGTGTTTCATTATCTCCTTCTTTGTATTTTCCACCTCTATCACAACCAAATATAACTGTCATTTCTTCCTTTCTTGTCAGTTTTGGTGTCCGAACAAGTTATTATAACAGTAACTCTATTCCTGATTCCAACCTCCCTAATCTACCTAGTCGTCTCTTCTCGTGTATCAAATTTTTCTGTAGTCGAGAATATCTCAGTCGTATCTACATATGTCTAGTTTTTATCGTATATCATCAAAGAAATACCCTGCTAAACATAAGCGTGACAAAAATTAATAAAACTAAAAAAAAAAAGTTAAAAATATGCGTTCCGGATCTCTTATTAGCAAGAAATCTGGTGACTAAAAAAATAAATCAGAACTCTCATATGCAAGTTATCCGGTAACTAAAGAAACACAAATCAAGAATCTCATGTTGAAGTTATCCAGTTAAATAATATGAACCGGATAACTAACCAATAAGTTATCCGAAGTGAAAAATTGGACAACCGAATTTCACTCCTGTAAGTTTTCCAATTTGCTAAAGAAAACTAACGGGATTTCTTTATCTTAAGTTATCCGATTTGTGGCGTACAGTTTCCAACAGTGAATTTTGACTTATTTGACTGCATAATAAAGAGTAAAAAAAATAAAGAAAAATTAAAAAGAATAAATGAAAAATATTTATAAAATTGTTGAGATACGAGAATAAACCTGTGGAATGAAGCAAAATTTACTTATAAAAAACGGAGGGAGTTTCATACAAAATGTGTAAAAGTCAAATAAGACACCTAGAATATATATAAAATTAATTTTCTGAGTCAATGTAAATTTTTGTTTGTTTAACTAACTTTCTTAATTTTTTTTCCATTAAAAAATTCAACTAGTAATAAATGAAAGTTTAAATCACCCAAAAAAAATATTATTATTACTATTGAAATCTTGAAACACAAATATGAAATGAAAATCCACCCAAGAAAATAGCAAATATGAACCATGGATTAAAAAAAGTGTAATGAGAGCATGAACCAGCCACCAATAGATTCTCTCACCTAAGACCCTAAGACACGAGACAAAGACCCTTTCAAAAAAACGTCAAGAACAAAAACCATGTCTATGTTCTAACAAATAAATGTTTCTTATTTATTCCTATTCCAATTCCACTTCCTAAATTGTCTTTCAACTAACTCAACTTTCGTCGTCTGTTCTGTGTTTCAACTCTCCACGATATCCTCCATCATCCTCTAAATCCGAAGCTAGCTCGATTTTATCGTCAAAGTTTGTACCTTTGACTTTTTCTCCGCGTGTCTGAAAATGGGTGGGAGCGAGAACTCGAAGGCTATGGTTGTGGGTCGTTTGTCTGATTCCATCAGGGAGATTTCCGCGTTGCCGGAATGTCAAAACGTGTGTAAGAGGATGTATGGGAATTTGATCCGTAGGGTGAAGCTTTTGAGTCCTTTGTTTGAGGAATTGAAGGATTGTGATGAGTCCCTTTGTGAAGAACAGCTTGAAGCTTTTGAAGCTTTAAGGGTTGCTTTGGATTTGGCTATGATCCTTCTAAAGTCTGTTAACCAAGGAAGTAAGCTTTATCAGGTATGGCTTTTTCTTCTCCCTTTGGTGTTTTGTTTGAAACTGTTAACTTAGTTTTGTAGATGATTACAATTTCATGATCCCATAAGCTATTCTGAAGAGCTTATTGAAATAAGCTGAAAACAAGTAATTGACATGTTGTAATCTGTTTCCATAAGTTCTTACAAAGAGTCTTACAAGTGTTTATGTCAATAAATAGGCCATGTTGTAGTAGGAGATGCAATTGTAATAATTAAAGTAAGAGATTAACATCTTCGAGGCTCTAAGCTTTTTGGTTCGATTTTGTTTGCCGAACATGTTATATTAGTTGATCAGAAATGTTAATTTTAACTTAATTATTGTTTTACATGCCACAGGCTTTGCGGAGGAATGATGCAGTGGATAAGTTCCAACTAGTAACCGAAAAAATTGAAGCTGCATTGAGTGATATTTCATACAACAAACTTGAGATATCAGAGGAAGTTCACGAACAGGTAGGTTTATCGTATGTTGGAATGAGACTGATGATACTATATGCAATTCAACGCATTTCAAACATTTTCTGTCATTTCTTTAATGGTAGTTCTTTGATGTGATTTTGAATTTCTGCAAAGAAAGACATTTTTCAACTGTTTTAATCTTTTCAGATTGAGTTGGTGCATGCTCAGTTCAAAAGAGCGAAAGCTCAAACAGAATACGCTGATTTACAACTAGATTTGGATATGGCTGTAGCGCAGAAAGAAAAGGACCCTGATCCTGCTATACTCAAAAGACTTTCCGAGAAGTTGCATCTGAGGACTATAAATGATTTAAAGAAAGAGTCTGGTGAGTTACACGAATTGGTCATAGCAAGCGATGGAAAATTAGCGGACAGTTTTGAAACAGTCTCGTCTCTTCTTAGGAAACTGAAGGACTGGGTGGTCACTGAAAATCCCGAGGTTGATAATACTTATGAGAACGAGAAAGAGTCAATTAAGCACCGGTCTCCGGTAATCCCAGATGATTTTCGATGTCCTATATCGCTTGAACTAATGAAAGATCCTGTAATTGTCTCCACCGGTCAGGTATGAGCCACGATTGAGTTTTTGTAAAACATTGTACTAATGGTGTCAATGACGGTTATTGATAAAAACTCTTACTTTCTTTCGCAGACATATGAAAGATCCTGCATTCAAAAATGGCTTGATGCTGGTCACAGAACTTGCCCTAAAACACAGCAAACACTTTTGCATACTGCCCTTACTCCTAACTATGTTTTGAAGAGTTTGATTGGTTTATGGTGCGAAAGCAATGGTGTTGAGCTACCGAAGAAGCAAGGTAGCTGTAAAACAACGAAATCCGGAACCAGTCTTTCGGATTGTGACAGAATTGCTATCAAAGCTTTGTTGGATAAACTAACAAGTAATGATATTGAACAGCAAAGGGCGGCTGCTGGTGAGCTCCGGTTGCTGGCCAAGAGGAATGCAGATAACCGAGTATGTATTGCCGAGGCAGGAGCAATACCGCTTCTCGTAGAGTTGTTGTCTTCAGCGGATGCTCGTACTCAAGAGCACGCCGTTACTGCACTTCTCAATCTTTCCATCAACGAGAGTAACAAAGGAACTATAGTAAACGCAGGAGCTATACCAGATATTGTTGATGTACTGAGAAGCGGAAGCATGGAGGCTAGAGAAAACGCAGCCGCGACTCTCTTTAGTTTATCGGTTCTAGACGAGAACAAAGTTGCAATAGGTGCAGCAGGAGCTATCCCGGCTCTTATAAAGTTACTTTGCGAAGGTACTCCAAGAGGCAAAAAAGATGCGGCTACGGCTATATTTAATCTATGTATTTATCAAGGAAACAAAGCTAGAGCTGTAAAAGCTGGGATAGTTGCTGCACTGATACGGTTTATGAAGGACGCGGGAGGTGGGATGGTTGACGAAGCGCTAGCGATAATGGCGATCCTTGCAGGCCATCATGAAGGCAGGATGGCGATCGGTCAGGCCGAGCCAATCCCTATTTTAGTTGAGGTTATACGAACAGGATCACCGCGAAACCGGGAGAATGCGGCTGCGGTTTTGTGGTCGGTATGCACAGGAGATTTACTGCAATTGAAACTAGCAAAGGAACATGGAGCAGAAGAAGCACTTCAAGGATTATCAGAAAATGGAACTGATAGAGCTAAGAGAAAAGCTGGAAGTATATTAGAACTGTTGCAAAGAATTGAAGGGGAGGATAGTTTGCAAAATTCATAGACTCTGGTTTATAACTGTATTATTTATAGTTCAAATATAGATTGGTCATTAAACTGTGCAGAAACTTATGTTCATATTGTGCTTGGATGTGATTTGTTCTTGAAGGGAAATGTTGTAAATTAAATTTTTAATAAATGTTATGTGAGGATTGTATCATTTCAAGCATATTCTATCAAACATAAGCCAAAGAGTTAATTTTTTTTTTTAAATATATTGAGGCTACCTCTTAAAATTCATACAAACAATTAACAAAAACTATATTCGGTAGAAAGTTGAAATTTGCCTACTCTCTTTTAGTTGTAGAAATTTTTAGAACATAAAGAAGTAATGGATGTGATTAGGGCTTGTTTGTTACATGCTGTTTTAGATCATTTTTATATTATAGTATATTTTAATTAAAAAAATTAGTTCATATTTTTTTAAAACACTTCAAATAAAAAATTTGTCTAAACAGTTTTGCATAAAAAATAATTTAAAATATTTTATTCTTTATCTATGTTTTTCTAAAAAGAAATTCAAAACTCATTTAAATTTGCAACAATTTTAAATAGTCTTTTATAAAAATCATTCTAGAGGTATATTATTTAAACTGCAATTCTTATTATATTAAAATCTTTAATATAAATAATTAAGTTGTTATAAAAAATACCTCTTGCTTTTTTTTTGGTGATAAAAATACCTCTTGCTTTAACAATCACTCGCAGTAACCAAAAAAATTTAAAATAAATAAATTGTACTTATAGTCCTTTTATTGTTATCCTTTTACAATTTAAATTCTTAACATTTTGAATTTAATCTCAATTATTAATTAAGAGTTTAAGTCAAGCTTAAAAAACACTTAACTTAAAATCACAAATCTCCCTTCAAACTACTATATTAAGGTTTTGCTTGAGAGTTTGGAAAGAAAGGAATTGGGGCTTTGAGAAAAGAGATTTGTAAAAATAAAATAAAAAAGTCTTTTATATATTTTGATTTTTTGATATTGTATTTTTATATAGAGTGATAAATAAATATTTATCAATATTACATTTTTAATTTTCAAAATATTAAAACACAATATATTTAAAGAAATTTATTTAAACCCTTCAAAACCCTTCTCCAATACAAATTATAAAGTCCCCACATTAAGAAAATTTTGTGCTATGAATAAAAATAAACCTTCCAAAATCCTTCAATTCTTTCTACTCTGTCCTTCCAATTTTTCAAAGTCACCCTTTCCCCTTCAAACTTCAAAACAAAGCCTAAAAATACCTAATTAGCAGAAAAAATTTAGTGGATTTCAAGCTCTGGAATGACCAATGCTGTTATTTAAGTTTCCAAGTTGAGTGGAGAAGACATGTGCCACTTAGTACATACAACCAAAATCAATAATAACACACTTGCATACAATGTCCAATCATTGTCCATAAATTGAAATAGAGCACAGCGAAAAAATAGTCCTCATAGTATTCATGCCAGATGGTCTCCTGGAAGAACAAGATTCCTATCATTCCGGATGTCCCTCTTACAAAATCAACAAGGAAGATTTTTTTAGCACCATAAAACTTTCATCAGAGCTTCATGCATCATCCTGGACTAAAAGAACTCTGTTAGGCATAGGATTGGTTTGGCATCATCAGATTAACTTGCCTCGCTGGACCAAGAAAAGCCTCAAAATGATGAAGAAAAAAAACTCACGCATTAATCAACCTAGTTTTTCCATGAATGTTTCAAGCAGGGTTTGGCCATTGACTATTTTTGTTGATGCAATAACCAAATCATATGCCATGCTTTCCTGCGAGACAAACATTAAGAATTAGGAAATGAAAACAAGGGAATATACACCCAACAACACCAAACGCCCAGACCAGTTTGAATAAAGTGTGATGATATAAGAAAGGGGTGACTAATAAACTATCCAGATAAGTGAACATATATCAAAACAAAATAGTTTTCTCTTTTGGTATTTTTTTGAGTTGTTGGAAATAAGATTTGAACAATAGTGAACTTGAAGATATATTTTATCCCTACTTTTGGGCCCTTGAGGCTCTGCTTTTTTAAGCAACTGCGATGAACTAACTAACCCAAAAGCATGTTTGATGATAAACACACAAATGATTTTATATTTAACACATCCTTAAGTCATGAGTTCTGAATGATTCAAATCAACACAAACCTTTAGAGATTTGCAAGTTGATGTGAACCTTCAATATTAGAGATTTATATTACCATCTAGATCAAATGGTACGCTGGACCAGATGAATGTGAAATGATGCGTAAGACATATGCAATATCATTTAGGATGTCTTAGCAGGAAGCCATTTTAAAAGTAAGTAAGAAAACAGAGCTGCAATAATCCGAACCAACTAGAGTAATAATTATGGGGTTGCCTGGGTTTGTCACCGCCCTTTCTATCCTTCATCATTTGAGAACCTTTGTATGAGTTCCATGTATACTACTAGATGAATCAAGAAATAATCCACAGAACTAGAAGCTTATGAGAATGTATTTGGAAAACACATTTGATATATAAATAAAACCTTGTTTGGAAAGTTATGGTAAAATAGGAATTGATTGATTTGGTAGTTGGGATGTCCAGTTAAGGGGTGGAGTGATAAGGAGAGAAAGGGGGTCCATCCTCACCTTAACATAATACTAATTATATTAACAAGATATTTCAACGAAAAAAGGGGAATTGATTTGATTTGATTATGAAATCCTCACAGGTTGTGTATTCAAAATTCAAAAATCCACCTAGGTTGGATTTGATATAATTTTGGTTTCATTAGTTGAATTTACAACTTTACCTTTAATTGTCTTACCATTATTGGGGGCATGTGGGGTGCCAGAGAAGGTTATCTTAATACCTCTCCACTATATTCTTGTAATTTATGCAAATGAAAGCGAAAAACTTCCATAATGAAAGAACAACCCCTCTCCCCCAAAGAGATGCTCACCCACCTCACACCAATTACTTCTTCACCGAGGTTTAGTAATATCCACTTCAGAAACATATTAATGATGTTACACATCCTACACATCATAAAACTACAGGCTAGGCAACACAAATCTACTATATGAACCAGTTATAAGCAACATATTGGTTTAACAGTGTCAGTGTCTTGGAGACACTAAAAAATGGGCAATAGTACACACCTGAGCACTGAGAAATCGAAGTGCAGAAATCTCGGCAAATGTAACACCCCCAACAAAGACAACAAGGACCAGGGCACGCCTTCCATCAGGTACTCTGTAATATGTGTGGAGTCAAAAAAAGGACACTTTGACAATTATAAGGTTTCTTCCTTTAAGATAACTAATTTTGACAGACCAATGTTATAAATATAAATCATCAAGTTCTAACAGCATTTCTTTTCAAGAACCTATCACCAAAAACTGAAAGCAAATGAAACATGCTAGAAATCATTCCCGCAGTTGGGAGATTTTGCCAGGCAATAAACTTATAGTGCTAGTAATATCCTCCATAATCACAAGTTTTGGGTAAAGTCTATACAGTATACAGATGTATCTGAACATGTTAACAACTAAAACCTTGAAACGTTAATTTTGAGATTTGACAAGGAAAATTACACAAATTAATAAGCATTGCATTTCCTGAAATTAATAACATTTTTCTGATAGTTATACTATTAGCATTTCATTGACGATTAAGGACAACATGCAAAATCTAAACAAGCAAAAAAATCACTGTTCAAACATACTTTGCCATGCTGGTTTGAATCCCAGATAAAGTGTCAAATGATGGGCTGTTTGAGAATCCTCCCTGTACAAGCAATAAACCAAGCAAAACATAAAATACAACTCAGAAGAAGAAACGGAATGTTAGTCACAATGTGTCTCAAAGAATGTGTGAATGGACCTAACTCATCCCTACAAAATCTTATCGGCTTGTAAGGTGAGGATTGCCCCTATTTATAAACACGAAATAGACCATATCTCTATGCAATATGGGACTAAATCACCCCTTCAAATCCAACACAATGAAGGTGTTGGAGACTGCAATTAAGGCAAGCCAAAAACCGCAATTTAGGCGACTAGGGACAGACCACAGTGAAGGCAAAAATTCCAACACGACTAAGGACCCCTTCACGCTTGAGCCTCAATGAAGCTGAAGCGCGGACGATGCGGGATACCCAACAATTGATCTGTTGAGAATAACAAGTGTGAGTAGTGTGGAGACTTGAGCATTTATGAGTGGGAGAACACACACACCTATCACCTTAAGGTTTTGGATAGGTGTGGTGTGTCTCTCACATAGGTGTGTTGCTCATAAAGAAAGTCCCCAAAGTGTAAAATGCTCCCTCGTGTTGACCCTCCGAATTGACCCCAACAGTGATATCATGAGCCTTTGGTTCGAGTGAAGGCATTGGCTCACTTGTATTGATAGTATCCCCACATGGTCGTAAGTAGAGTGTCACGTTGAAGAGTGTCAACAGCGGTACAAGTGTATGTGATAAAAAAATTTAAAAAAAAAAGCTTTCGTTTGAGTGAGTATTGTGGATAGACTCACATTTGAGGAGTGTTGAGAATAACAAGTGTGAGTAATGTGGGGAAGTCCCACATCGGTTAGAAATGTGGAGACTTGAACATTTATAAGTGGAAGAACCCACACACCTATCACTTTAAGGTTTTGGGTGAGTATATGGTGTGTCTCTCACAAAGGTGTGTTACTCATAAAGAAAATCTCCAAAATATAAAATGCTCTCTCGTGTTAACCCTCGAATTGATCCCAACTTATAAACCTGCTTGTAAGGTGAGGATTGTCACCCACTTATAAATATGTTCATGCCATATATTGTTCGATGTGGGACTCTTAACAGAAACCTTCAAATATAACATTTATAAAACACATTGCATAAGAATAGCAATTATGAATGACAAGATTTTTCAGTAGTTCAACTTGACAAGACTAACCCTTCTAGTTTCCAAATGAGGTCCAGGCAGCAGTTTCAAAATTTCTTCAACAGGGCGCCTAAAAGATCAATTATTATATTCAATATTAGCATTGGTTTCATTACTAAAACATAGAAATTAACTTCAAAATTTAATGCAATTAATTAACTAATCAATAGGTAGCAAAGCAAAAGCAAATATATTTAAGTACGCCGAAAGGGAGAAAGCCTTGGATGATAAAAAGGTTAATGTGCTCTAAGTCTAATTATGTATTAACAGCTGTTTATTATTAAAATGCCTCTAGTTCCAACAAAGAGTGTTGAGATGTGCCTCTCTGTTAGACATACAGCCATGCAGAGAGGTTTTGGCATGCCTTTTTGCAGGACTCTCGGTCTTAATTTCTATGTTTTTCTTCTGTGTTTTCTTGTGAAGATGTATTATCTTCTATCACTATATGTTTCTTTTCATCCTTTACAAAAAATTATTTTTATGAAAAATAATCCAACAGACATCGACATCTTAATGAGCTGAGGAGCTGAGCAACAATGATACACATCAAGTAAACATTGGAATTCGCTGTCGACATACCCAATTCAAAGCTAGTAAAATATACAGAAGTCTGTATCAGATATTGAGATATATTTGTTAGTAAATTTGCACCAAAGAACTGATTTCATGCTATAATTGAAAGTGCAGGATGTTTAACATTGTAAACTGTAAACTGATTAATTTCTGCCTAAGATTTCTAGCAGCAAATCATTTAACAAAATTTACAGTTCCATGAGCTACAGTTCTTTATAAAATTGAAAGTGCAGGATGTTTAACATTGTAAACTGTAAAGTGTAAACGATTCATTGCTGCCAAAGATTTCTAGCAGAAAATCATTTAAGAAAGTTAAATGTTATGCTCAACAAAAACTAGGAAGATCTCCAGGGTTAAAAATCTATCATTACCATCCAGATCGAATGGCATGCTGGACAAGACGAATGCTAAGTGGTGCATATCCGGAGAAGACGTAAGCAATATCATTGGGGCTGGCAATTAGAAAATCATTATAAGAATTAGTAAAATAATTGAATAAGTTGAACATTGCATCAGAGTAGTGTATCACAAGTGACAATTCAAAAGACTCGAGAGACAGACGTATCGGATTTCCTATTATTTTACTATGAACAAATATATGTACCATATTTTATGTGTTCTGTAGCATACATATCAATTACCCAGTTTCCATAGAAAATCTAAATTATGGCCACGAACTTTATACGAAACTTATGAATATAAAAAGGTCTAAGGATCACATCGTTTAGAAGATTTTACTTGGCTGTATCAGTGTCTTCAACCACAAGCTCCAGAGTACGTTTTATAGTAAGCCAATTGCTTCTTGACTCCTAAAAGGATGACATGCAGTATAAGGTTAATTGTTCAACAATGAGTATATATAAATGGATTTGCCTTTGCAAGTAAACAACTATTGTATTATACCTGCTTTTTAAAGAGTCCGGCTTTCTCTAAGTTATTTAGTGTCGCTATGTGCTCAAATCCATAGCTATGCAGTAGCTCTCTCCTAAATTGGAAGTTACAAATATGTAAAAGTACTTAAAAATAAATCTGATAGTATACTGTACAGAAGACAAAATGAGAATACCATCATAAGTTAGTCTTGCCAAAGACCTAGAAGGGTAACCAATGAAAAAGAATAGAATAAAGGATCAACAAAGCATGCAAGCTTGCCTGAAATAGTCAAAGTGCTTCTTTGGCAACCCAGCATTAGTGATAGAAAATAAGATCAGAAGGCGTAGGACTGTTATTAAAGGCTCCTGCTTATGGATCAATTCTTCAATATACTCAAAGCATCTGCATATATGAATGACATAAGTTTTATTATGTAGAAACATATGTACATGCAGCAATATGAGAACAATAATGCATCACCGCGTAGCTTTATCAAACAATTCATATTCTTACTTCTTTTAGTTCATTCTGTGTAATTTAAAATCCACACCTAAAGTATCAACTGCTTGTTCTACAAATGATAGGCTAGAAATTAAAGAAATTCACACATCATCTACAGAAAACAAAGTGTAATTGCTTATTATATCCAAGATTATTGTATGACAACGTGCATCTGCTGGCTCTATTTGGCAAAAATGTTGCAAAAGTAAGTTAAAAGCTTACTAATCAACTATCACCTAACATTTAGCTGAAAAGTTAACTAGTCAAAATTAAAGCACTTGGTAAAACTAGTGGTTGAAATTACTGTAAATATAAAATGACATTTTATATAAATTATATTTTAAAATTATTATTCTTTTATATATTTTAACTGACCTTTATTGACCTTGCCAAACATAACCATATCCAATTTGAAATCTTAATTTATAAAATACTTTTAATACGCAGTTAAGAATTTACAGAAGCTTGATACACTGCAAGGTGAAACTGTGGTTAATTTTCTGCACCCAAAAGGCAATCGCCCAATCAAACTATACATGGGTGATAAAATTATATTAAATTAAAGTACAATAATACCATTTTTAAATTGTCTGCATGCAAAATTTACTCACATGTCATAACTTTGGGCCTCAATAATTGTATGTTCCATATCAAGCTGCCCAAGAAAAGTTGACTTTGACGTGAACGTTGATAGATGCTGAGCAAGATTTATGTGCCTCTGGAAAAAAAAAATGTAAATATTATTATCATTTGATTCTCATTATGAAGATCCAGCTAATGAAATTTCAATATTATAATGAAAACAGTCTTACAGTCATCTCTGGCAATGAGTTAAGCTTCTTCACAAAGTCCTTCAACTCAGAAACTGACTGTGTCTGGATATTCATTGAAAGCAATATATTAGAAAATATTTACAAATTGATTTTAATTTTAAAATATTTATTAAAACTTCATTAAATGCCGCTGATAATGCACATGCATCTTATTCAAACAGTAATTTCTTTTACTTAACTAAATATTAAATCTATCAAACAAGCATACAACTACATAATCAGTTGTAAAGATAAAGTATGGCAGTAAAATTTTTGATGCATTATTAGATCCCTGAAGAAAAAAAAAAGGAAATACCAGACTCGAGTGGATACACTGGGTTACATTACATGAAAAATTGGTCTCAGAACATTCTTTCTTATTTTTACAAAATCAACAGTAAAATCAATGGCCAAGTGTAAGATCGGCTACTCACTGTTGTTGTCATATCTGTGTAGTCTTGCTTCATGGATGTTGCTTTTTGACGCAAAATCTGCAATACTGCAGACAGCAATTAAGAAAATAGATCTACAAGGGAAGCAAAGATATTTATCTAAACACCAGTCTCCGTGTTTGAGTGTGCACGAGTGTGTTTGAAAGAGAGACAAAGAGATTAAGAGAAAACTAGGATGTATGAGGTAAAAAAGAATCAACCTGGACTACAACTTCAAAGTTGAGATCCCGTATCTCCTTAAAAAGCTTGTCACTAACACAGACCAAGCAAATAAATGTTATTTCAAGAAATATTATCAGAAAAAAGGAAAATGAAAAAATTAATATGCATGAAGAAACAGAAAATGGATATATGGCTATAACAAAAAAAATGAGGATATAGGCAAATGAAGGCCTTTTAAAAATATTTGTCAATAACACCAACCGTGCAAGTAAATTTCATTTTAATGAGAAATATGAGCAAAAGGAAAATGAAACAAAAACGGTTTTTGAACTACCCTTCAAATGTGGTCTCATAGAATCGACAAAGGGGCATCTGGAAACACAGATATTTCTTTATGACACACAAATACCATAGCATAACAAAGACAATTAGTCATGAAGGCATAATTACATGTCAAAATCGTTGTATACTATTAAGAGTCCTACAATTGATGACATATGACATCAACACGTGTTTATAAGTGGAGGTAGTTCTCACCTTACAAACCGGTTTTCTACGGTTGAATAAAGCTCAACCTAAATTCTAAATTGGTATCAAAGTCCATCCAAATTTTGGACCATCTGTTATTAGGTCACGCTCCATACATCCAATCCCAAGCATGAGGGGGCGTGCATTAAGAGTCCCACATTCGATAAGAGATAGCCTGAACATATGTTTAGTAGAAACTAGCTTTGTAAGGTTGAGTTAGGCTCAACCTAAATTTAAAGACGCTGAGTCTATTCAAGATCTGTTGGAACACATACTACCAGGTCACCGCTACTAGACCACTCGAGTCACGCTCTAAATGTCTAGTCTTAGGGAGGGTGTTAAGAGTTCCATGTGGATAAAATATGGCCCGAACGTATGTTTATAAGTAGGGATAATTCGAGAAAAACTTGTATGGAAACGAACCTAAATCTTTATTTTTAGAAACAACCAATAAGAAAAGAGAAAATTTTTAAGTTATTTAAAATTTAATTTCCTTTTTAATTGGAATCACGGGGTGGTTGTGATAATGGAGGAGAGAGAATATTTTCTTTTTATTTTTTAATTAATAAAAAAATTGTGATTGGTTGTTTGTAAAGGCAAGTGTTATGTTTGTTTCTATCTAAGTTTTTCCTCTCCTTACAAACCAGTTTTGTAAAGTCGAGTTAGACACAACCTAAATTCTAAATAAGTATCAGAGTAGATCCAAGATTCGTTGGGTCACTTACTATCGGGCTATTTTGGTCACACTCCAGATGTCCAATACTAGGCACAAGGGCATGTTTTAATGATCTCACATTGAACGAGCGATGGTCTAGGACATATTTTATTAGGTTTAATTTAAATATGCTTTAGTCCCTTCAAATATTAAGAGTATTTGTTTTAGTCCCTGCAAAAAATATGTTTAGTCCTGACAAATATACTACTTTTTGTTTTTGATCCTTGTTGTTTTCTTTTGGTTTTAGTCCCTGCAAAATATGTGCATATTGAAATTGGTCCTTGTAATATTCATTTTAATCTTTAATTTGAGGTACCAAAATAAAAAATTCTACATATTACAAAGAAAAAAAGTATTCATTTAACTAGACCAGCAAGCGACAAAAGTACCTACCTTGAATTAAGTGGGACTTTAGTTTTTTTTCCATCTTGTGGAAGACCCAAAATAGATCCATCAATCTCAACAGAACCATTGTTGATGTGAAGAAACTGCAACGATACAAATTCATTAAGTAAATGAAAATAGACAACTATCAAAACTTATTTGCATGTAGTTTAATAGTCCATGAACCCGACATACAACTGTAAAACTCCTTGAGTGAAACACCAAAACATGCGTTAGAAAATTTTCCATATTCCAACTTTACAATATCAAAAAGGAACAAAGTTAAACAATTTATTAAGTTGCCAAAGCTTGTTAGGGAACATTCTCAAGAAAAAAGTTGATAAAATAACAAAGTAATCAAAACTTTTATGCAGTAAATATTCATTCACAAAGGTGTAGGCTGTTTTTGCATTAACTTGCCTCGTCAAGTAGCCCCTCATACGTTAGTTGGGAACACAAAGGAGTAACCATGTCCACCTGCATTCAAAGCATATTCAACTTCAATGACCATCATCCATGTGGAAACCACTTGAACCCAAACAAACGGAATAGTGTGACCTCAAAAAGACATAAAACTTCAAGTGGAAGTAGAAATTAACCACAACAGTGACAAGAAATGATTCATTTAGGTTCCAATTTCCATTCTCATTTTTGGACAAAATCTTTAAAAAACAATTTCATATGAAGTAATAAGAGAGAAATGTACAAGACAGGACATGCCTTCCTTAAGTAGTAACATACTAAATCTATAAATTACACAGCACAAGAGAACCTAGGAGAAAATCCCTAGACATTACAGATTATGAATAAAAGACATAAAATGGAAAAACATGAAGTACCTCTCTATCCAAGAGGATTACTGTATTTATCTCTGGCATAACCATCTGAATAAAGAAAAAAATGGTAAGATGATTACAGTGTATTTTACATTACTAAAACTTATAAATTTGCTTTTGTTTATTCTTTTGCTATAAGAGAAAAATAGTGGTGTGCGATTACATCAGATGAGTTAACCGGCTCTTCAGCTTGCATTCGATTCAGGATGTCTGCAATACGCACAGATGCTTTTCCTTTTGCCCGCACATTTGGTATCACTCCAAAAGAAAACTAAAAGATAAAATCAAATGAAACAATTCTGACTAATAAAACATGTTAGAATCATGTTACATTTTAGATCCACGATGATGTATAGATGACGATAATTCGTTTAGGGACACTTCTATTGTACTATCTCCTTTTTATTAGATGCTAAATGTTGCAAGGCTAAAGCTTCTGTGTTAAGACTTAAGAAAAACCAAAAGCATGATGGATTCAAAAATACAACCTCAAGTTTGTGAATGGCCTTTGCAATATGCCAAAGAGAGCTTGTATCACCATCAACAAGGCATTCCTACCACATAAAGAATGCAAACAAGGATAACTAATCAACCAAAGCAAATACTAAATGCAAGAAACATGAAAGCTAAAAGTAAAACACTGAGAGAAACTAAAAAAACTCAGAAATAAATCAGATCGAGTAGTGGTTATACGCAACATACTTTATAAGAAAGATCGAGTTCAAACGATAGCACATCCTCATCCATTGGCAACAAATACAATGGATATTCCCCTATTGTAAACATATGATGTAATTTCTCATCCTCAAGAACCTGCACACAAACAACAACCATTTACATGGTCAACTTCGTGATCTCATGCTTAAAAAAAGAAAAACACTATACTCAACTCAACGTAAATTGATTCATTTCCAAGGAAGGCTTACTTTCTCACAAACAACAGTACGACGGGGGACAAAATAAACATGATATTCTCTCTGTAATCCTTTAGATACATCATCGTGTACGTTAGAGCATATGAATCTCATCAAATCAGGCTGAGAGCGCACAAGGAAAACAATTTTGGTACAGTCACTTTGAATTGGGTCAGCCGAAAGATGCCGCAACTCAACTCCTTGCTCCTGTTTGAGTTAAATGTGAACACTCAACATCATCAAAAAACCAAAACAACGTTCCAATGTCTAATGATAAAAAAAACACTTTTTTTAGGTACACAGAAATGTCAAATTCTATAAAAACTCAATCAAAAAGTAGAACCCAGTAAATGATTAAGGGTAAAAAAAATGCCTTGAGAATTGATGACTGTATGATAAGAGAAAGAGAGTCTCCAAGCTTGGGATCAATGACCAAACACTTCTTTCCTCTAACCTAAAAAATCACAAACGCTTAGGAAATCAATAATCAGTGCCAAACAAAATAAAGCAATAAGAACGCTGCAATATCAAATTTAAGTGAAAAAATCGCTTAATTTCTTCATAGGAAGCAACAATTACATTCTTGAGGATGTTGATGAGTTCCTTTTGAGAGTGTTCTCTGAAGGCAACGGGAAAAAAAATCAAAATTTAGATTATGATTAAGATAAAAAGTGAAATTGAAAATGAAATTGAATTGGATTTTGACCTGATGGATGTGAGATTGACGGGAGCATTGTCTAGATTGGGAATCTGAGCCATTGAGAAATATATGAACACTACAAATTGAAATCAAAATTCGATTCAAATGAGGATCGTAATGGCTTTGGACATGCTCGTCGAGTTCTGCCACTGTTAATTGAGGTTCGGTTCTCTGTTCAACTTGGGTTTCAGAAATGGTTATAGAAAAATACATTAAAAAAAACCTCGTTGAAATTGAAATTGTAAAAAGTGTGTAAATTTGTGAAGAAATTATATTATGAGAATTTAAATTTTTTTTTTTAAAGTTAAATATGTTTTTAGTCTCTATAAATATGATAATTTTCAAATTTAGTCTCTCTAAATTTTTTTTTGGGTTAATATCCATTTTGCCCTCTGCCATATGGGCGTTTTTTGAAAAACCCCCTATAAAAAAAAAAACTTGCAAAAAAAAACCCTAACATTTGAAGATTCTCTCAATTTTGACCTTCATCACATTCAGTCACAAAAAACCAGTCATTTTGACCCCTGCCATTTTGGCAGCGTTATTATTTTGACCCCTGCCATTTTGGCAGCGTTTTCATTTTGACCCCTGCCATTTTGGCAGCGTTTTTATTTTGACCCCTGCCATTTTGGCATTTTTAGTGACTGGATGTGATGAAGGTCAAAACTGAGAGAATCTTCAAATGTTAGGGTTTTTTTTGCAAGTTTTTTTTTACAGGGGGGTTTTTCGAAAAGCGCCTATATGGCAGGGGGCAAAATGGGTATTAACCCTTTTTTTTTAAATAATAGTCCTTACAAAGTTTTTCGTCTCTAAATCTGGTCTCTCTCGTTAGTTTTCATTAATGGAGGTTTATGTGGCATGTGAAGAGTAATATTTGCTTTGGTTACGTGTGATATGTAAAATGCCAATTTGTCACCGTGGAAATGCTGAAAACGTAATCTTCTTAATTGATGAAAATGAAACACAACACAAACACTCCACTTCAATAATGTGCCCTAACAGAAATGTTCATTGTTGTTGTCTTGGAGGTACGCTTTAATCAAAGAACAAGGAACAAGCTTTCGCCCAATTCAAAGAAATCTTGGTTTGCAGTGGTCTTAAAAACAACTTCGTGAGAAGCCGAGCAAGTAGTCCTAGGTATTGAACTTTGTCTCTTCTATGTTCCCTCTTTTATTATTCTATTTCTATGTCATCTTCGTTGCTTTCGCAGTGGTCCCGTTTTATTTAATTTTTTGCATGTATTACCATTTGTATAATAGGTTGAGTTTGTTGTCAATTTTAGAAAAAAAATTAGGGTAAATCAATTTGACAGAGTAATGGTAAATTTTAAACCTAGGTTAAATTTTGTGTACAGGAAATGGATAAGTTCAAGGTTATATTTTACTCAAAGGGTTGTTTTGTAAAAGACCATAACATAAGATATGAGGGAGGGGAAGTATATGCTTTTAGTGGTCAAGATTCAGATTACTGGTCTTTCTTTGAAGCATGTGACCTAGTTAAGTTTATTAAACCTGAGTTTGATATATGTGGTGTTAAGTTGTGGTGGAAACATGGTGAAGGATCCTTTGAACAAGACTTAAAATCATTTAGGGATGATGGAGATGCTTCTGAGTTTGCCATACATGCTATAGGAAATAAGTGTGAGGTTGAGATATTCTGTGAGACTAAATTTACAAGAGAGGATACCTTTATGGATAGGTTTAGAGAGACGGGAAAAGGAATCAAATGTGATGAAGATGGTGACAGGCTGAGTGAAGCAAGTGATGATTCTAGTGATGAATCTGTGAGGGGTGTTTACTTTGATGATATTGAAGAGGAGAGGATGAAAGGGTTTGATGAAGGGCTTGATGAAGTGTTTGATAATGGAGTTGATGGAGAACCAAAGAATGGACTTGTTGCAAATGAAGAGGCTACTGCTCATGTAGACAAGAAGATTTTTATAACAAAAGATATAGGTAAGGAACATGTCATTGAAGATTCATACATGACTAATGAACTGGACAGTGATGGTGATAATGACAGCTATGATGCAAAACCATGTGTAATCAAGTTTAATGAAGAAGATTCTTTAAGTAAGGATTTTGTTTTCAAGGTTGGAATGAAGTTTTCTTCTTTGAGTCAGTTCAAAGATGCTATCTTAGAGCATAATGTTTTGAATGGTAGGGATGTTAAGTTTGAAAAAAATGATGTTAACAAACACAAGGTGGTATGTAAGGACAAGAAAAAATGTGACTATACAGTCTTGTGTAGTAGAGTTTTAACCTCCGCCACATTTAGGATTAAAACTTTGTTTGCAAAGTACAAATGTGGAAGACAATTCTTCAACAAAAGTTCTAAAACTGAGTTGGTTGCCAAGGTCATTGTTGATGGATTAAATAATAACTAAAGGATGAGGTTAAGTGAGGTGGTAGCAGATGTTAGACAAAGGTATGCCACAGAAATTCCAGGATTTAGAGCATTCAAGGCAAGACAGATTGCAAGACACATTGTTGAAGGAAATTCTAGCAAATTATGGTCCTATGTTGCTGAGTTAAGAAGGGCTTCAGCTGGTAACACTTCCAAAATCAACACTAGTGTTCCTAGTCCTGGTTTGAAACCTAAATTTGAGAGGTGTTATATGTGTTTTGATGGGACCAAGAAAGCTTTGACAAAAGCATGCAGACCTTTCATTGGACTAGATGGATGTCATTTGAAACACAAGTATGGTGGTATTTTACTCATTGTTGTTGGGAGAGACCCTAATGACCAATATTTGCCAATTTCTTTTGTTGTGGTTGAGACTGAAACAAAAGATTCATGGAGCTGGTTTTTAAAATTGCTTATTAAAGACATAGGAGATAGCAGATGGTGTTTCATCTCTGACCAACAAAAAGTAAGCTTGAGTTTCATCAAAATTTGTGCTTTTACAATTTTCCATTTTTCCAATCACTTGAATGTACTAATGCAATTGACATATTCTTGTTTAGGGACTAGTTCAGGTTTTTGAAGAGGAGTACCCAGCCTATGAACACAGGTTCTGTTTAAGGCACTTATATACTAACTTCAAAAAGAAGTTTGGAGGAGGAACTTTGTTTAGAGATCTTATGATGGCTGCTGCAAAGGCAAACTTTTTTTAGGCACATGAGGCAAGGATGCTTATGATCAAGGAGGTCAGTTTTGAGGCTTATGAGTGGTTAGAGGCTATTCCCAAAATAAAGTGGTGTAAGCATGCTTTTCCTTTTTTCTAAAAGTGTGATGTGTTAATGAACAACTTAAGTGAGTCTTTTAATGCAATAATTCTTTTACAAAGAGACAAACCAATCATTACCATGTTTAAGTGGATTAGGAATTACCTAATGGGAAGGTTTGCAACCCTTAGAGAAAAGGTAGATAGTTATAAAGGCAGATAATGACAAAACCATTAAGGAGGTTAGATAGAGAGATTGAAAAAAGTGTTAGTTGGACAGTAACTTATGCTGGTAGATTAACATTTCAAGTCACGCATGTATTATTTACTGATAGCTTTATAGTGGATTTGGAAAACAAACATGTTCATGCAACTATTGGGAACTTGTTGGGATTCCATGTAGACATGGTGTGGCTGCCATACATCGGAAAGTGGATGACCCAGTCAAATATGTGCATAAGTGATATCACAAAAGCACATACAAAAAATGTTACATTGAAGTCACCACCCCATTGAATGGCCAGAACAAATGGCCTAGAACACCTAATGAAACTATGTTGCCCCCTTTGTTCAAACGTGGCCCAAAGAGGCCCAAGAAACTTAGAAGGAGATAGCCAAATGAAGTGAATAAGACAAAATGGCATAGAACAAATACAAGCCATAGGTGCAAAGCGTGTTTTGAACTAGGCCACAACAAAAGGATCTGCAAGAAGAACAAGCAAATTGTGTTTCTTCCCTCTGGAAATACCACCCAGGTCAGTCAAAGGATGCCCACCCAGTCCAGTCAAGGGATGCCCAACAGGCCAGTCAAGACTTACCTACACAAGTATCTCAAGAGATGCCTACACAAGCAAGCAAGACTAGCAAGGTCAATTTGGCACCCAAAAAAAGGGTAATGTTTAACTTAAATCTTGTTCTTGTATGTAATTAATTGTAATACAAGGTAACAATGTTACTGTTGTGCTTGCTTCATGCATGGGAGGCCTAAGGGATCTACCAATAATTGTACAACTAAGGGTGGAACAAAGAAGACAAAAGTCAAGGAGGGAAAATCCAAAGATACAATAGTCAAAGATACAACAGTATAGGAACCAAATTTCAAGGAACCAATTGTCAAGGAACCAATTGTCAAGGTAGCAATTGTTAATGAAGCAATTGACAATGAAGAACCAATTGTCAAGGAAGGAACTGTCACTAAGGAGACAACTGTCAATGAAACAACATTCACTAAGGAAGAAACTGTCACTGAGGAAGCAAATGATGCAACTGTCAAGGAGGGAAAATAAATTATCAATGAAGCAAGAACCTGTCACTAATGAAGCAGCCGATGCAATTGTCAATGAGGTAAAAGCAACTGTTAATTAAGCAATTGTCCAACAAACAAATGTCACTGAGGAAATGGTAACTGATCCAACTAACAAAGAAGCAAATGTCTCTGAGGAAATGGTAACTGAACCAACTGAGCCAACTAACAGGGACCAACCTACACGTTCTTCATGTTTGGATGAAACTCTGGCTGCACTATTAAGGGGTGATGATGTTTTGGACATTTAACTTTTAAGGGTTGACAAATCACCTCTCAAGGCAGCTAAACCAAGGCAAAGTAGTGTTAAGGTTTTCTCTGGTAAGCAAACAAAAGTGTGCAAGAACAAGCCTTTCAAACCACCTAATATTAGAACAAATCTTTCAAGGCCAAGTTCAAGTGAACCGGTTAGATTTAAAACGCAGAGCAGGTACAAGACACAAACTAATGTTGCAGCATAAAAAAGGCATAATGAAAGGTTGAGTACCTTGAAAACAAAGAACATTCCTGGCCCTGGAAAGACACCTGATGACCCTTTGGTTCTAACTGAAGAAGACAACACAACTAGCAAGGGTCTAACCCAATGAAGTTGTAGTATTTTGCTCAATGCACCTGTTTAGGAACAAATATTTTGTTGTAATGTACTGATGTAGTCTTTTGAACAAGTCATCGAATGTTAATGTAATGGCTGTGATGTACTATTTTGCTCAATGTAATGTACTGATGTAGTCTTTTGAACATATTATGGTATGCTAATGTAATGACACTGATGTACTATTTTGGTCAAATTATGCTATGCCAAAGTAATTATACTATTATGGTGAAATCTGTGTAGTTTCAATGTGAAAATTATAGATCACACTGTGTGAAAATTATAGCTCATATTGTGCCAAATTTATAGTTCACTTAATGGCAAAATTATAGCTCATATTATGCCAAAATTATAGGTCACCTTATGTCAAAAATTATAGCTCATATTATTCCAAAATTATAGGTTATTTTATGTCAAAATTTTAAGGCCACCTTGTCTGCAAAATTAGACATCGTACTATGTCAACATTATACATTACATTATGTCTAATGTATAGGTCAGATTGTGTGAAAAATTTGAGGACCATTGTGTGATATTAAAGGTCATAACTAAATAATGCAGACAATACCATACCATACCAATTAAACAATACAAAAAGAATTACACCAAATTCTATTTCATACCAATTCAACATTACAAAACCAGTGACACAACATTACAGACAAAACCAATGAGACAACATTACAGACAAATCCACCTAGACAACATTACAGACATTGATTAATTCAACAATTACACCAAATTAACAAATACAAGTTGACCAAGAATGAAACTACAACACAAATTGTCTTCAGCTTTCCCCAAAATGCCTCTGCCTTTATCTTTATCTTCAACCTTTTGTTCTTCTTCATGGATGATTCATAAAGCTCCTTCAAAGTTTCTACTGCTTGCATATCCCTCACCTTACTTTCATCTTTCCTCCATTTTGCATCTACACATTCATTATCATCATTTCCTTGTGCAATTTCATCATCCCAAATGAATAAATTGCAAGTACCCTCGTTTTTCCAACACGGGCATCTCCAAAATAATCTACCTTTATTCTTTCCGCTCTCGCACATGAATGAAATCATAAGACCATTGCATCCACACCTTTTCACTCCACGGTTCGTCACACTCGTGGAATATTACGACACTACTTTGCTTAACCTTGATGAAGACGACATATGTCAGAGATGAAGGAGGGAGACAAATAAGAAGAAGAACAATGAGATCAGTTAAAAGTGAACAATGGCAGAGAACTCATGTGATAGAGGAAGACGGTGAAATAACAATAAGAAGGGGATTAGGGTTCACTGTGTTTGGGTCTACTTTTTATGATAAAAAAATTATTTCAAAACAAAACTGACGTGGCCATGAAAAGAACACAGGTGGCATGCCACATAAGCCTCCGTTAATTAAAACTAACGGGAGGGACTACATTTAGGGACAGAAAACTTTGTGAGGACCATTGTTTGAAGCAAATTTTTTTAGGGATTAAACTTGAAAGTTGGCATATTTATAGGGACCCCAGACATATTTAACCCTTTTTTTCTTTTTGGTTTTTCTAAAAGAGAATATAAAATAACTTTTTCCATATAAAAAATAGTTTTATTGCATATATATATATATATATATATATATATATATATATATATATATATTTCATTTCAATGAAATATCTCCTATTAAAACTAATCGTTAGTTGGTCCAGTGGTGATTGGCGTTGGACTTGGTAGAGAGGACCACAGTTCGATCTCCCGTAACTGTGATCGGGAGGGGGCTGGAACCACTTGATGCCATAACCGACCCCCGAACCAGATTAGGCGGTCTAATTGACTGGATACTGGTGGTAAAAACCCAAAAAATCTCATATTAAAATATTTCATAATATTCTTTTATAAAATATTTACACAAAATATTTGGATCATAAAATATATTTGATACCAGCCATATGCTATAATTAAATATTTGAGTGGGCTACATACTAAAGTTCGGAAGGTTAAGGAGAAGTTGTTGAATTCTTTGTGGGAAAACACTGATGTTGAGTGGACTTCTAAAGGTGTTGTTGGCAGATTAGCGGGTCTGCTTATCATGTGAGAAAAGGGTTTGTTTGATCTCTGCTTTAGTTTTTCGGGAGTGGACTTTGTAGGCATCAATGTTAGGTGGAAAGGGGTTAATCTTTATTTCGTTAACGTGTATCCCACTTGTGATACTCAAGCTAAGAGGAAGCTCTGGAAATAAGTAGAAGATTATAAGAGTAATTTTTTGGCTGGTGAGTGGTGAATTTGTGGGGACTTTAATGCAATTAAGAATGAATCGGAGAGAAAAAGCGAGAATTCTTCTATGAATAAAAGTGAGATGTTGGATTTTTGCGAGTCCATAGACAGGTTGGATATGATTGATGTTTTAACTGTGGGAAATAAGTTTACTTAGTTTAATGCGGAAGGGACGAAGATGAGTGGGCTTGATAGATTTCTTCTCTTAGAGGGCTTGATTGATGGCTGGAAGATTGAGGGGAAAATTGTGAGAAGTAGGGAGTTATCAGATCATTGTCCTATATGGATCAAAGGTAATAATTCCAATTAGGGCCCAAATTCGTTCAAGGTTTTCAATTGTTGGTTTCAGCATCCTGAGTTTCTTCCACTGGTTGAGAATGTTTAGAACTCTACGGCTGTGCAAGGCAATGCTACGTTTGTTTTCAAAGAGAATCTTAAAGCGATGAATGGTAGTTTGAGACGTTGGAATAAATATGTGTTTAGGTTGCTGGACTTAAATGTTGATATGGCTCTGAAGGATATTAATTCTCAGGATTTTGAGGCTTCAAATTATTTGGATATTGATCTTGAGAAGTTAGCTCGTAAAAGATCGGTAGCCTTTAGTAGGGTGTGGCAGACTTTGCATGAGAAGGAGAGTATGCTTAGAAAGAAGGCTAGGCACAAGTGGATTTCAGAAGGGGATTCAAATAACAAGTATTTTCATAAGGTCTAGAAACATAGAATCAGAAGAAATAATATTTTGGGGATCAACATTAATCATGGTTGGATAAAAAAAGTAAATGAAGTCAAGAATGAGATCAAATAGCATTTTGATAATATATTCCAAGAGGTTTGTTACTATAGTCCCCTTATGTATGGTGTGGCTTTTAATTAATTAACTATTGAGGAAAAGGGAGCAATAGAAGTGTGTTTTTCTATAGAATAATAGTAAGAGGGTGGTTTGCGGTGCCGACGGGGAGAAAAGCCCTTGTCCGAACGGGTTCAACCTTGGTTTCTATAAAGTTTGTTGGGAGATTGTGAAGGTTGATTTTCTTAAAGTGGTGAACAAGTTCTATAATAATCATGTTCTTCCTAAGGCGGTGGTCGATTTGTTTTTAGCTTTGATTCCCAAGGTTGAGAATCCTGTGTTCGTTGAGGATTTCAGGCCCAACTGTTTAATTGGTAGTTTGTATCGTATTATTTCTAAGCTTATTGCGGAGAGATTGAAGAAGGTTATGTCGAATTTGATTTCTAAGTTCCAAAAACAACTTTTCTTTTTGGTAGACAAATGACGAATGAAATGCTAGTGCTGAATGAATTGGTAGATTTCGTCAAGAGATTCAAACGGAGGTGTATGGTGGTGAAAGTGGATTTTGAAAAGGCCTATGATTGCGTATCTTGGAACTACTTTAGATATTTGATGAAAAGGATGGGTTTTAGGGGTAAATGGATGGGTTGGATGGAAGGTTTAGTGTTCAATAGCTTTATGTGTATTCTTGTTAACGGTTGTCCAACTAAGGACTTCACAGTTTCAATAGGGTTACGCCAAGGAGATCTGCTATCTCTGTTTCTTTTTCTTATGGTGGCTGAGGGGCTCTCTGGTTTGGTTTCTAATGTAGTTTCGTTAGGTGATTTTAAAGGGTTCCATAGTAGTGATAATTCTAGCTTAGAGCTTTTGCAATTTGTCAATGATACAGTCATGGTGGGGGATGGCTCATGGAAAAATAAGTGGAGTATTAAAGCTATACTTAGGGGCTTTGAGTTGTTCTAGGGGTTGCAGGTTAATTTATGCAAGAGTAAATTGATTGGCTATAATTTGGAGTGTGATTTTGTTCATGCTCAAGCTTCTAGATAACCACATAATATATCACATTTTTTGACTCGATTCACTTAGTTTTTGATGTTATTTTTGTCACCTTTTTGTAGTGTTATGATGGTGGTTTCTATTTATTTCAAGTACTTTTCAAGTAGAAGTTGGTACACGAGAAAACGGGATGAAAACGACTGAAAACAAATAAGAAATACAGAAAATGCACTGATGGCGCCCTCCATGGTGTTGGCCATGACGTGGCAGTCATAGGGCGCCACCCACCTTGAAGAAAATGCAGAAAAAATAGGCCCTGAAGTTGATGGCGTTTACCATAGGGGCATGACCTTCGCCATGACCCATAGTCAGCCCACGTTCAACATGTTACACTCATGGCGTTCGCCATGGGCTTTAGAAGCTGAAAAATAGCAGAAGCGTGGAATGAGTTTCCCCAACTTCCCAGACTTTTCTCCCACTTCTCTAGCACGAATTCTGGACGTTTTCTACCAGTTTGAGCTCTATAAATAGGTATAGGTTTTAGTATTTTTTATATCCAAGTTTTCTAGAATTTAATTAGGCAGAAAAAACACTTATTGAAAGTTCATATATATATATATATATATATATATATATATATATATATATATATATATATATATATATATATATATATATATATATATATATATATATATATATATATATATATATATATATATATATATATATATATATATCAATTTGAAATTATTGTACTGATAAATTCATTTATGCATGCTAGTTACTACTACTACTACTCACTATCATTGTTATATTATTATGTGTAGAATTTTGTTTGGTATTCATAGAAAAAATAGTATGATTATTATGTCAAATCTGTCTGGCTAAACCATTTAGGGTCCGGAATATAAGGACTGTCGTTTCGACGATACCCGCATCTAAGTTGGAAATTATCGGTTAAATTGGGACTCGTTTTTTTGGACTGATTTTTATAATGTTTTAAAATGAAATTAATTATCGTGAAAACGCTAAATTTAGAAATATTGGTTCCATTTCGAAATAGAGGAACTCATATTTGACTTGGAAAACAAAAATCAGATTTTAAATTAAATCAAATTGTGATAGTAAGATTTATTTTAATTTTCAAAAATAATAGTTTTCAAAAATAGAGTTTAAAAGAATAAACGTGCTGCAACAACAGGCGTTTATGAGTTTAAACTCTGGTGTTACGCGAATGACAGCCGGTATCACCTTCAAACTTGTTTTTCACCCAAAATGACTTTTTGATTAATTAGAAGTACTTGATTTTTAAAAACATAAGTTTTATACGTTAACACGCTGAACCGCGACAGCGGCAGTATAGTTCTTAGAATAGAGCTCGGTTCCTGTTTTCCGAATGCAAACAGTTCATTTAAATTAAGTTTATTTCTATTAAAGAAAAATATTGTCCCGACTTAATTAATTAATTTGACTTAGCCGTGAGTATTATTGATCAATGCGAACCATATTCCGGTCCCACTTTTGTTAAACATTTTAAACCAACTCGCTTTATTTTCCGTTTTAATTTTGCTTCTCTTCAAGATCCATCGCCTTAGATTTACATAACGATAGTAGATAGAGGTATATTGATTATTGGTCACTGTGGTTTCAACAACCTTTTGTATTACCTCGATATATTACATGCACTTGCGGAATGCATCACTTTTTATCGTGTGGTATTAGGGCCCCGTCTTTCACTTTTCTTTGTATTCTTATGGTAATTAATCCAAAACGCCGGGAGGTTTGGAAGCCTATTGTGGATAAAATTAGAAGAAGAATGTATGTTTGGCACAATAGATTTTTATCAATTGGCGGTAGAGTGGTATTGTTGAATTCAGTGTTATCTAATATTCATATCTTCTTCTTTTATTTCTATAAAGCTCCTAAAGTGATTATAAATGAAATTATCATGCTGCAAAGAGCTTTCTTTTGGGGTGGAACGGAAGATAAGAAAAAAGTTAATTGGGTGAGTTGGACAACATGTGTCTGCCAAAGAAGGAAATGGGACTTGGTGTGGTAGATTTAATTTAGGTTTGTTGAACAAGTCGAAGTGGCGTATTTTGAATGGGGGTAATTTTGTTTGGTGTGAGTTTCTTAGTTTCAGGTACGGAGATATAGCGACTACGATGTTAGAGGAACCTGTTTTCAAAGTTCGCTCCAAGGTTTCGCTTTGGTGGAAAGATTTATGTTCAGTTGGTAAGGCTGAGGAGGAGAATTAAGAAATTTGGTTTGTTTCGTCAACTTCTTACAAACTCAGAAAGGGGAATTTAATTGATTTTTGGTCGCATCAGTAGTTGGGTTTTAAACCGCTTCGCAAGATGTTTCCTTTGTTGTCCTTAGTGTCAGATCCTAACAGGATCAAGGTGGTTGATTGTGGCGTTTGGTTGTTTGATAGATGGGTTTGAGACAGTGGCATTAGTGTGTCTTTTCTTTTGGAAGAGGATTGTATTTCGTTGTCCTAACTCTATATGTTTCTTCAGGATGTGCAAACTATTTCATGGCGGGATGATCGCTTTGTTTGGTGGAGGAATAAAAGTGGTTTCTCAATTAGTTCCAGCTATTGCAGGCTGCTTGCTGCAGATTCAGATGGGTCTGTTTTGGAGGCTAAGAAGATGCGGTTGTTGGATTATTTGTGGAGGACCAAGGCCCCTGGTAAGGCGTTAGCATCCTAAGTATCTGCAATACTCTACAGGAATCTCTTGTTAGTATTTGTGTTATGCTAAAGCTTGCTTGTTAAGGAAAATGTGTTAAGGGAAATACCTAAGGTATTTACTAAGTATGCTCGCCAAAACATCGCATCTCGAGCCTACGTATCCTAACTAAGATGAAATCAGAGGATTCGTAGTTCACCTAACTACGGGTGAGGAACTTTTGATAGTGATCAAGGTTCCAAAGGGGAGTAAGTGTTCATGACTATGGCACTTACATAGAGTTAAGAAACTTTGATCCTAAGGCTAGGATAAAAAAGGGAAAGGTGAGTAAGTGTCTATAACCATGACACTTACATAGAGTTAGGCAACTTTAATCCTAAGGCTAGGATGGGGAAACTAAAGACTCTAGCAAGGTCTACAGAGGAAGTAAGGTAGGCTAAGTTATCATAACTATGACTTACAAGTCAACATGAGGGGATCATTTCCTGTGGAATTAGGTATAATAGGTAAGCAACATCAAAGGAGTATCAAGAAAGATTTCAAGTACCAAAGCTAAAAGGCATGAATGAATGGTATCATATGTAAAGCTGATGCTAAAGTAACCAAATCAACTCAAAATACCAAGCAACAAGTCATCAATTTCAGTCAACCAAAATATACGCGAGGTACACAACATGTCAAGGATCAAGTGATCCTCAAGAAGATATATCACCAAAAAGATTCACCAAGAGAGCAACATCAGTACTCAAGCAAGTACATGAACACACAGACACGTCAAGTTCCAACAGGACTGAAGGATACATCAAACATAGAATAAAATCAAGTAAAGGAAAATATTATGACAACGTGCATGGGTTAGGAGGATAATGATAATCACAAAATAATAAGAAAGAAATAGTTAATGCAAGAAATTGGAATCATGAGATCCACTCTAAGTTACAAGCTTGCTAAGTTAAAAGTCGAAGAAATTAATATGGAAATGATCAAAAATGAATCCTAAATATCATATTTCTAAACGTGAACTAGAATTCAAGTAAACTAAATAAGAAAAATATTTAACAAAAATAATTACAGAGACTATTAATGAAAATTATTAACAAAACATTTAACCAAAACATTATTAACAAAGTATTTAACCAAAAATTTTAACAAAGATATTAACTAAAATATTTAACAAAATATTTTTAACACTATTGTTCTGGACTGGGCCAGCGCCTGCCTTGTTGTCGGGCAGGCCCAAGCCCAATGTACAGCGAAAGCCCAACAAGGCCAAAGCCACATCTGTGTCGGGCACGTACCAGTCCTCTTGGACGTCGGGCACGCGAGGTAAAGACTGTCGGACAGAAGCGTATGGCCTACGGACATATCACTCCCCGACACCCACGTGCTCCTCCCCGAGAGGGTACGTTCTCTTGTAACTTTCCACTCCCGAAAGAAATGGTCTGCCCTACTTTCGAAGATTTCGGGACCGTTACACCAAGGCGAAGACCACGTGCTGGTCTTCACTACGCCACGTAAGCCCTGGCAGTTGCTTGGATTGGGCCTTGCAATTCAGCCCAATGCAAGTAACCGTTGGCCCCGCGCTGGAGGCTCTCCATAAATACCCTCTCACTTGAGAGGGTCAGGTTACACAACATATTCTAACTCTCACCTATTTTTCTGTACTTGCTTACTCCCTTTCTTACTTGAGCGTCGGAGTACCTTGCAGGTACACCTCCCCCCCCCCCCCCGCCGTAGCTGAAGTCCATACGACGTTGCTGGCCACTGAACAACTGTCTAGTCCAGGTAAGATCAGTGGCGCCGTCTGTGGGAACATTGCTTCCCCATTTTTCCTTCAACGATAAACCAAAGCAATCCTTTCGTTCATCACCAGCATGGCCAATAACTCTTCCGCGAACAAATCTCTGGACATCGTCCTCGCACAACTTGAGAACGGAAAC
The DNA here is from genome assembly GCA_022829125.1 of Lathyrus tuberosus. Taxonomy (NCBI): domain Eukaryota; kingdom Viridiplantae; phylum Streptophyta; class Magnoliopsida; order Fabales; family Fabaceae; genus Lathyrus; species Lathyrus tuberosus. The sequence goes on from JALAZF010000253.1 coordinate 2,970,305, forward strand.
CACCGTGAGGACACTGTTGCCCTCAACGTCGAAGAAGACGACGTAAGAGACGGGAAAACCGCCTCCCCAGACTCCCAAGACACGACTTACGACGCCGCCCGCCAAGACGACCAGCAAGCCGTCTTTCAGCCAGTCGCTCCTCTGCCTAATGCAGATTCGAGCACCGTGGCCCTATTTGCCTTGGTCAATCAGACCAACCAGCTGATCGTGCACCAGAATCTCAGAATTAAAGCACTCGAGCGAGGGCGGGCACGACGATCTTCCCCGCGAAGACATCGTCGCCCACCTTCACCTCATTGTTCTCCTTCCCCGTGAAGGACTCCTTCCGAAGAATCTCGAACCCCCTCGCAGGTGCGTGAGGGTCGTCGGCCACGCCTGGAACGCCCACAGTCGGAGATCTCCCAGAAGCGCCATCGTTCCCTGCCTCAAGAAGACCAAGACCACCGAGGAGAGGCCGAGGAACCGTTCAAGGAATTCCCCTCCACGACAAGAACCTGGTCGACATCACCGATCCCCTTCGAGGTCCCCGGCCGGAAGCGACGACGACGACCAGAGGACCCCCTATCATGGGAGATCATGGACGCCCCAATTCCTGCGGACATGGAGAAACCCCCACCACTGGGGACCTACGACGGCCTGGCTGACCCCGACTATCACGTCGAAAGTTTTGAAGCCATGCTCGACTTCAGAAACGTCAGGGGAGCCATTAAGTGCAGGTTTTTCCCCACCACCTTGCGGAAGGTCGCCATGACTTAGTACAAGGGTCTGGCACCCGGGTCGATCACATCTTGGAAGCAACTAAGACAACGCTTCACCAAAACTTCACAGCGTCTCGTCGACACCCGAAGACGGAGGCTGCACTAGAGAGCATCTTCCAGGGGAAGAACGAATCTCTCAGGAACTACATTGAGAGGTTAAACAGGGAAGCTGTCGAGGTTCATACAACCGACGACATGAAGAAGTATTTAATAATCCACGTACTATGTTTTGGATCCGATTTTGCCAAGTCCGTGGGCCTCCGCAGACCTCGCCGTCTGGAGGACCTCCTCCAACGAGCTCAGTCGTACATTGAGCTCGAGGAGTCGGAGGCAGCGCAGATCGCCCTCGAGTCGAGGCGGAAGGAAGGCCCCCGCGGCCACAAAGAAGAAGGCTCTCCTCCCTGTCGTACCTCAAAAAATATGATCCTCGCGATGGATGCGGAAGAAACTGTTCAAAACAGAGTCGCCACCGAACTTTATTTATCCCAAGTTAGGGAAAGGAAAATATCGATAAAACCTTTAAAAGGATAAGGAAATGGTCGTCGCAACCAAATTCGGGTTCGGGAGTTGGTTACGCAAGAGGGAAGGTATTAGCACCCTCTACGTCCGCTGTACTCAACGGGAACCTCTTGATTCGATTCGAGAGAAAAAGTTAGCTAAGGTTTATTTGTTTTCTTCTAAGGTAGATATTGTTTTCTAAGGGGAAATGGGTGGTTTTTTATTAGGGTGCTCGCCAAGGATTGAGACCCTTGTGCCTACGTATTCCCTCGTGCAATGGGAAAGTCAGAGCATTCGTAGTTCGTGGGACTACGGTTGGTTTGTATTTTTTAAACAAACGAGTGTTTAATTCGCATTCTAACTACTAAACGTTGGCTTGTCTGCTCGTCAAGGGAGGCTGAAGCACTAGTTCATATGCGCGGAAGAATGGACTAAACAATGTTCTTTTTGTGAAAAGTTGTTTGACTTGGATTAAGTGTATTAGAGATTTGATTGAGAAAAAAAGATTTGATTTGGATGTGTTAGGTTTTCGTTCGCACGGGAGCGTGTTTGGTTTGTTAAATATTTTAGAGGAAGAGTGACAATTATTCGATAAACGAGACGTCGACCTCGCAACCAATTAATCGGGGCATTACTGAGATGCTAGATCTCAACGACACCTTTTTCATTTTATTAATTATGAAATTGTGTTTGTTGGACAATGGGCTTCTTTGTCCATGTAATTAGGGCAAGTGTTTTAGGAACGAAAGATCGGAACGAACACAACCCAAAGCGTGCGCCTCAAGAGCGTTCGTTCAAGGGTCCAAGAAGTGCTAGACCTCAAGAGTCCACTACTTTCGTAATTTAATTAGGAAAATGATTTGAATTTGATTAGAGTATCTGGATTAGACACAATTAATCGGATTAAGGTTTGAACGAGCTAAGAGTTTTAAGGAGGATTAAGTATTTTAATTGGGTTGAAAGCTTTTAAGTTTAGAAATGAAAGATCGAAACGAATACAACCCAAGGCGTGCGCCCCAAGAGCGATCGTTCAAGGACCCAAGGAGTGCTAGACCCCAAAAGCCCACTACTTCAATAATTAATTAAGAAAATAATTTAGAATATTAACCTAAATATTTTATGATTTGATTTAAGAAAATATCTTTAAATTAATTAGATCAAGTATTTTAAGTGTTAAGTGTTTTTTTATTAAGATTAAATATTTTAAGTATTTTAAAATGATTAAGATGTAAATGAATTATGATTTTTTTATTTTAATTAGGTACTTTTGATTAAAGGTTAATTGTATTTTGATTAAGCAAAAAATTTTAAGTATTTTTTATGAACGAAAGACAGAATAAACACAACTCAAAGCGTGCGCCTCAAGAGCATTCATCAAAGGACCCAAGGAGTGCTAGACCCCAAGAGCCCACTACTTTCGTGATTAATTAGAAAATAGTTAATATTGCTATCTAATTGAGAAAGATTTAGCTTATTGTTAATCGTCAATTAACTCCTAAATCACTAATTAAGCAAATGAGTATTATTAATTATCAAGATTAAAAATTTAATAAAATTAATTTAAAAAACAAATAAATATTGTTTTTGTCTTTTTAAGAAATAAGTTAATAAATTGTTTTTTTTTTGGGGGTTTTTTTAGAGAAAAGATGAAAATCAATTAATTAATCAAATTAAACTATAATATTTAATAAAATTAACTATTAAAGTTCATTAGTATTAAATAAAATGGTTTAATGAAATTAATTAGAAATTTAATTAAAAAGGTTTAGAAATGTATTTTTGGATTTTTTTTTTATATTATAAAACAAACAAAAAGAAGTAAGTGGGCCAAAAAATTGTTGGTAAACTGAGGGTGTGTTTAGAAATCCACCCCAGGCCCAAAAAGCCAAAATCCCAACTGGGCATGAGGGCTCACGATGGACCCTCAGGTAACATGGACCTCAACGTTGCATCTGGGGCGTTGACTAGATCAGATTCAAGCAAGAAATCCCGATCTAACGGTCCATAGCGCATGTCTATGATGGGGAAGCAGGGTGAGAGGCGCGTGGAACCAAGGAAAGGGAATGACCGGTGACACTTGTCCGGCACACGCAGCCACCAACATCAGCATTAAACGCATGGTGAAAGAAAATAAAAGGGATGCTGCGTTTTTCAAATCTTTATTTTATTTTCCCTCACTCTCTCTATCCCAGCTCCCTCTCTCTACATCTTTCTTCACCGGAAACCTAGAAACGGTCGGATAAGCGGCGCCACGCGGCGGCCTCCACCGTCTTCTCCGGCGGTCAAACACCCTTAAACATGAAACACAAAACACAAGCCCCCTCTCATTTGGCCATAGATCCCAAGTTCAACCCTCATTTGTTCAAAATCTCAACCTAACATCAAGATTAAGGCATACAGAACTCAAACCCAAAACAAACAACTCAAAACAATCTCAACCTACCTCTGAAGATGCAGCTTTAAACCATATGGCAACAAGACAACAGAAAAAAAAAATCCTAGGTTTTCAATCAAGAATCAAATGGTAACGGTGTATCATGTCAAGAAATTAGGATGAGGATCTTAACGAACACAACATGGCGAGTATTATGTCAATGAGAAATCAAGTGAAAGGTGAGAGATCTTACACGATCGGAGCTAGTCCGATGAAAAATTCCGGCGAGGTAACTAATCTCGATTCTTTTTTTCTTCGTGCTTCTCTTTCTTCTCTATTTGTTCCTCTTTCATCTCATCTCATCTAGTTCATTCTGGGTTTAGTTTTCTGGTTATGATTTAAGGTTTGGTTGATGTTTGATATGTGGTTGATTGGTTGGAAAAAATAACACAGGTTGTTGTTATTGTTTGGCTGAGGTTGAAGAATAGGGTGATGATGAAGGTTGTTTATTGAAGTTTGATGAAGAAGAAGGTTTGAGGTTTTTTGAAGAGAGGAGAAGAGTTAATGAATTTGGAGTCAGTTTTCACAGCATAGGAGAATGAAGGGTGAAGGGATTTGCGCAGCGTTTCTGAGGTTTTTTTTTTAGCCTTTTTCTTTTTTTTTTCCCTCAACTGATGAGTGTCCATTTATGTAATATAGAATTAGGGCTTAGTCTGACAATATTGATGAATGTGGAATAGAGCAGAGGAATCAAAGTGATTTGGTGAGTGTTTTGCCATTTTAGTGAAATAGGACCCTGCTGTGTTTGCTGGATTTTTTGTCACGTTTCTCTTGTCTTGCTTTGTGGATGGGTTGGCGTGGAGTGTGCAGGCGTTGTATGTTATGTGTTGTTTGTGAGTGACGTGATTGGAGTGTATTTTGCAAATAAGCCTGTGAATTATGTTTTACAAGTTGCAGGTGCGTGACGGTAATCCCTGGCAAAATGAATTGGCCATTTCAAATTCACCATAAAAACTTAGCAACATTAACATAGTCCTTGGTAAAATTAATCGGATATGAATTACACGTCACCATTCTTAGGCTTGTTCTATCATGTGGCTTTGTGATGTATGGCTTGTTTTTATTTTTGCAGGACACTTGCTTTTGGCAATTGGTATGCTGATGATGAAGGCATATGAGGCCGGATGGGATAGTTTGTGTGGGTCACGGTTTATTTGAAGTTAGCAAGAGGAATGTTGTGTATGCGTATGGTTGTGAATTACAGGAGGATTTGTGCGGGATGATTTTGAAGAGGGTGAAAGCAAAGCAAGGTTGGTGCGAATCAGACCATTCAAGATATGAGCCGTATTGTAAATCATGTGGCTAGTGGGTATGTAGAAAGAATTAGTGGCATGGCATCATGATATGGTACATTGAGGGCTTGGTGTGTCCTGGAAGTTGCTTTTTCCAATTCAACTTTTTTGCTTTTTTTTTGTTGTAATCACAAAGATAGAATATGGTATTTATGGCAAGTGGGTCATGTTGTTGTGTATGACCTTGAACTTGCACAACTTATTCCTCATTTTTTAATGATGCGGGCCTTATGGGTTGTATAAAGTTTGTAATAAGTCCATTATATTTTTGTGACATTTTGTAGCACATGGACTTTCAGGAATTGTGATGAAGACAATTTGACTTGGGCTTTAGAACTTGTTTACACCTCCACTTGTATTTTGGAAACATGCTTAACTATGAGCACATTTAACTTGATTCATGATTTGAAATTCCAAGATTTGACCCAAAAGTTTAAAAAAAAAAAAAATTCACCAATCTTGAATTTGAAATAAAACTTGAATCATCCCTAAAAAAATCCATAGCTCAATCTCAGCCTTGAATGAATTAGAACCATTGAATCAAAACAAATTCATATGAAGTTCATACATTGAATAAAGAATGGAGACATCTTAAACTAATGCCATTTGAATCACCGATGAACCAAAAATTTACTGTGAACTCTCTTGATCAAAGAAAGTATGAATTGAGATATGAACTATATTGCACAAAACCCTAGTTGAAAAATGAACTGGATCTCGATGATTATTAACCCTGAGATACTGATAACATGCAACATTCTGATAACTTAATCCACACGCTAATGCCCTGAATTAGCCCAAAAATCCTAACTGAAAGCTCTGACCAACGCCACCTGAATTATGCACACTGTACTTGACCTTGAAACCAAGTTTGCCTGACCAAGATGAAGCTCAATCTACCAAACACACACTCCTGACTTGATAGCCATGCCTAAATTCATCCTTGCAACAACTGGACTTAAGAAACATAAGCAACATACTTTTTGGATTTTTTGAATAACTGTTAATGGGTGGAAGTCCAGATGAAAAGTTATATAAGTAGGACAAATTTGGGGTATGACAGATGCCCCTAGCTAATTGGCTTGAACCTAGTAAGATAAACTGCTGCATGGTGTTCATTTTAAAGGTGCAAGTCAATTAGATACAAGAAAACCCCAAAAATTTGTCTGACAAGAGATAAAGTGCTATGGAGTAAGAGCTGATAGAATGAGGTAGCAGGGTACCAAATGAATAAAATAACTTGAGATTCTCTGGGTGGTCGAAGCAGTCCCTTATACATTAAGGTTCTTCGCGATACCAAAGTAATATTTCTGAAGACGTGAGATTCTTTGGGTCGTCGAAGCAGTCCCTTATCCATTAAGGTTCCTCGATGATACCAAAACAGTATCTCTGAAGGCAGACGATTCTCTGGGTCGTCGAAGCAGTCCCTTATTCATTAAGGTTCCTCGATGATACCAAAGTAGTATCTCTGCGGTAAATTTGCTGAGGGATAGTTGAGCAAGATTCCTGTTGGAGGAAATGTGCTGGCTCTGTAGGGGAAAGCTCACAAGAAACCTTCTAGAATATCCTCTGCTTGGGGAGCAATGAAAGCAACGGCCGTTGGGGATTGTCATTATCAACTGCATGGCTGAAGACTGACTTAATGAGGAATATAATTCCTTGAGTACGTGTGGGGTATCTATTTCTCTTTTCAGAGGAATACTGTCGACTTTGATAGACGACTGGCCAAGATGCTTGTGAATCGATCCTGGATCCTGTTATGCTATGATGCCAGGATGGATATGCCATGCATTGCATGATGCACGGAAACATATACTAAGATGCAACTGTCGGGGAATCTAATGCACGTATGAATGCACAAGACTAAAATGTTAATGCTTGTGATGATTGGATATGATGTGCAATGTATGCAGGAATGCAATTGGGCAAGGCTTTATTTCTGGTTTCCAAAGAAAGATTACTGGGGATTAGATGGAGCAAGGTGAAAGACTCACTGGGAGTACTACGATATCAACTCGGGGGTTAAGAAAAGGAAATACGATATCGACTCGGGGGTCGAGGAAATAAAGACAATATCGACTCGGGGGTCGAGAAAATAAAGGCAAGGTAATCTATCAACTCGGGGGTCGAGGAAATAAAGACAATATCGACCCAGGGGTCGAGAAAATAAAGGCAAGATAATCTATCAACTCGGGGGTCGAGGAAATAAAGACAATATCGACCCAGGGGTCGAGAAAATAAAGGCAAGGTAATCTATCAACTCGGGGGTTAAAGGCAGTGTTTTAAAAACCTGACCGGACCGGCCAGTCGGACCGGCTGGACCGGGAACCGGCCAGGTAACCGGTCGGGTTCACTTGCTCGATCGGCCATGTCTTTGAACCGGTGGGAACCGGGAAAACCGGCGGTTTTTGCAAACCAGTGGTTCAACTGCTTATTTTAAAAATAAAAAATAAAAAAAAAATTTAATTTTTTTTTAAATTTTTTTTACCTCCAAGAATAATAGTGATCACTCATTTGATTAAAGTGATACACAAATTAAGTTTCGTAATATCCACAAAACTATTTTTACTATTTTGTATTTATATTGATTGAAAAACCATCATACAAATATTTGTATAGAAATTTAAGAACACAGATTAAAAATCTAAATATAATATAATTTTAGACTTAACTGATTTTCATTATATATATATATAGACTTGGAAAATTTATTATTTAGAATAATGTTAATATTTGTATTGTTTTAATTATTAACATTAAAATTGATTTTTTATTAACATTAAAACTATGAATTTAAATTAAACTCTGTTTAAAATTTACAATTAGACTCTGTTTAAAATTTGAATTTAAATTATGAACCTGTGAATTTATAATATGATATTTTCAAAAAAATTTAAGTGCTAGTTATATTTTTTAGAGACTGAATCATCCGGTTTGACCGGTTTGACCGGTTTTATACCTATTATAATGACAGGTTTATTCATCCGAGTTAACCGGTTTAATCCGGTTTGGTCATGCGGTTCGACCAATGACCCAGTGGTTCGACCGATAAACCAGTGACCCAGTACCCTCACCGGTTTGATGACCGGTCCGGTTTTTAAAACACTGGTTGAAGGAAATAACAAAATATCAACTTGGGGGTTGAAGGTAAAAGCAAATATCGACTCGGGGGTCGAGGGCAGAGATGAAGGCAATATCGACTCGGGGGTCGAGGAAATAGAGACAGTATCGACTCGGGGGTCGAAGAATATAAAGATAACAATGACTCGGGGGTCAGTACAAGCAATAAGATGTTAACTCGGGGGTTGAAGATGTAATAATGATATCGACTCGGGGGTCGAGAAACTAAGGCAATATTGACTCGGGGTCGAGAAAATAAAGACAAAATATCATCAACTCGGGGGTTGAAAGAAAGGTAAATATCGACTCGGAGGTCGAGAAAAGAAATGATTATGTTATGTATGCATAGGGTGTATGTAAATTGTATGTGATGCATATGTGAATGCAAACAGGTTATTGGTTTTATGAAGGTACCAGCAGGGTGGACTTTTGGTGGTTGCCAAGGCAGGGTTGGACTTTATGGAGGTGCTAAGCAGGGTTGGACTTTAATTTGTGGTGATGCCAGCAGGGTGGACTTTTGGTAGTTGCCAAGCAAGGTTGGACTTTTAGGAGGTGCCAAGCAGGGTTGGACTTTTGGTAGGTGCCAAGATTTGACTCCCCGACACTAAAAAATGGAAGATATTATGATCAGTAAGCCGATATGATTCTCTTGTTGCCCCAAGTCTGATCCTTTGCAGAAATCGCGTGCTTGGTTCATGAGAGAACCTCACTTCTAGCTGATATGCCATAAATGATTATATGAGCGCAACGACGTAACCAATGCATGTTGATTGTGTGAGCGTAGCGACTTATCCAATGCATGCTGATTGTGCATTTGCTCTGCCCCAAGGCTTTTAATACTTGTTGAATTCAAGGGTCGCTTAGTGCATGACATGGCCAACTTGACCAACTTGACTGTATGAAGGGGAATCTGCCCCTGTCTGGAGGGTATTGAGATGATCTGCCCCAGTGTCTGGATTTTGCAGTGGTCTGCCCCAGTGTCTGGATTTTGCAGTGGTCTGCTCCAGTCTTGGATTGCCTCAGATTGACTTTTGAAAGATTTGCCTCAAATTGACTTTTGAAAGACTTGCCTCAGATTGACTAAGTATTGCTTTGAAGGACTTGCCCCAGATTCACAAGGTAATGAGATAGTCTCGATTCGCGTTAGTGCTAACGAATGCTCAAGTTTTTCTCTGATTGCACTTTGTTGGAATTTTCATAATGTCAAATGTTGATTTACAGTTAAAATTGATCATTCAGAAATGGTAATTTTAATGCGACATTCATGCACGTTTTGAAAAATCATTTATTGGAATGATGTGTCAGTGTGTGACGAGTGAACCAATAGCCCAAACGCAGTGCTGATTTACTGGCGTGTGAAAGATACAACAAGAATATGATACCAATTCAGAAGATTAACAAATATGTAGGAGTCAGTTTACGCAACCTTGTTGTAGTATGCTTTTAGAATAAACCCTGCCTCAATTAGGTCTTTTGAGGGTTGTAACGTGGTCTGGTTCATGGTTATAGAATCAAAGGATATAAGGCTCAAATTTGATTAGTACCCACCCCTTCTTCGTGATGATCTCCAGTCCTACGTTCAGTTAAATCGACACACGCCTTCGTCTTTCAAAAGTTTGACGGCGTAATAGCGAAGATGATTATCCAAGGTTTGCTTGAAATGACAGTCACTTTATTTTCCTTTTGTCTTATTTTTGTTTGAGGATTCGAGGACCTCTTTTGCTTTTTGTTTTTTTTTTCTTTTGATCCCTGATTTTGCGTGGACTAAATTTGTTTTTTTTTTTTAAGTCCACCGGGATTGCCCTAATTTTTGCCTAAGTCTCCTTTTTGAGGTATTTGACTTAGCGGGTTTTTTTTATTTTTCTCTCTTTTTTTTAAAGGCTTGTAACTGCCAAATCATTGGTCATTAAAGAACAACCATCATAACTTCTGAATTTTGCATGGTTCCTTTGACATGTCCGGATGTGTGCGAATGCGGAATCAGATTAACTGAACACTACCCTGCCCCAGGTTAAGCGTAAGGGTTTAGAAATCCGAAGGAAACTTCTACTTCTAGGCTCGAAGTGGTTAAATAGGGATTAAATCCTTATCTCTCCAGTGTTTGGGGATTTGAAACAATGCTTGTACATCCTTGCCAGGATTCTATCCGAAAGCATACCATCAACAATTATGGGTATCTCATTTTCGTCATCCTCCCTCCAATCTTTGCTAAACAACAATTTGGTAAAGAAAGTGAATGAATATTTTTGTTTTTTGATATAAGTGAAGAAAATGTGAGCGAATTAGTTCAAAAAATGCATGATCACTTCATTAATATTACCATTAATAAACAACAATGTCTAAAAGCAAATAGCACATAACAAAAAAAAAAGAAACTATAAATGCATAGAAATGACATGATCTAAAAATTGCCAGCATTGGGGACTGGGCTTTTCTTTCTTGACCTACTGTTGGACTAGCATTCTTGTTCATCAAGACCACTATGATAGCCTTTTTCACTCCTACTCTCAGCAACTTCTTCCATAACATGGACGGATGGACCCACCCGATCAAGTGAAGGATTGTCGTTGATTTGAAGACCTCGAGGCGTAAATGAGATTAGCTTGGACTCAATCAGGTCTTGGACCTTATTTTTGAGTTGTTTGTAATTCTCAGTTGAATGCCCCATGGCGCCAGCATGGTATCCACATCGTGCATTGGCGTCGAAACCTGGTGGGTATGGAGGAATAACAGGATCCAAGCCCTTTGGCACTACTAGCCCGCTACTAATCAAACGTGGCAATATATGACTGAATGGCACTGGTAATGGATCAAAATGCCTTTTTGGTCTTTGACTATAGTAGCGTCGGGGTTGTGAAAAATGTTGTTGTGCAATCTGTTGTTGACGAGGGGGACCTCTATTGGCAGGAGTATATTGACCATGTGGAGAGAATGGAATCACACAGGGAGGCCCATGGGATTGCTGACTTTAAACATTTAAGATTCTTGGGTACTGAGGATAAGGTACCGGAGATGGAGCTTGTAGAGTGTCCCAGATTGCATTGATTTTATCCTCCTCTTCCTCTTGAGAACTGACAATGGATTCACTCTCACTAGCATGGATGCTCGAGGCGTATAGAACCTTTCCACTCCTGATATGACTCTCAATGCGTTCTCCTACTAAAACCAAGTCAGAGAAGTTTGATGTCCCATTGCTCATCATTTTTTCTAGGTATGGGCCTTGCAAAGAATCTATGAACAGGTCAACCAATTCTCTATCTAAAAGTGGTGGTTGAACGCGAGCAGCCACCTCTCTCCATCTCTGAGCATACCCCTTGAAGGATTCATTCTCCTCTTGAGATAAGCCTTGCAACTGTATGCGATTGGGAGCCACGTCAAGATTGTATTGGTATTGTTTCACGAAGGCGTTGGCTAAATCCAACCACGACTGGATATGGCTACTCTGTAGCTGCATGTACCAACTCAACGATGCCCCACTCAGACTGTCTTGGAAACAGTGGATCATAAGTTTATCATTGAGAGCATTGGAGGTCATTTTTTCTGCAAAACATCACCAAATGTTGCTTTGGATAGCTATCTCCTTTGTACTTCTCAAATTTTGGCATCTTGAACTTTGGAGGTAATACAAGTCCGTGTACCAAACACATGCTCAAAGCATTCAGATCAAAAGCATCACACCCCTTTATGGTTTCAAGTTTCTCTTCCAACACACGACATATTTCAGCAAACTCAACATCTTGAGGTCGTTCAGTATTCACCATCAGGCTTGTCCCTTGGTAATTCGGTGTAGTGAATGCAAAGTTATGGTATTCAACTGCATCATGAGACGAGGCATGTTCATCTTGAATAGTGTGACATTCTTGTATAACCTGGTTCCCAATAGGAATCCGCACAGGCTGAGATTGGGCAAGATTATTCACTTGAGGCAGAATGACGTTCTCAGTGACTGTAGGCCTTTGAATGTTGTCCTCTTCCCTTGCCATAACTTCCACAAGTTGTTATAGCTGGTCCTTCATCAAGTCAACATCTGCTCTTAACGAGAACTGGTTATGCTCTTCTGAGTCCTGATTCTTCCAAAAGCGGCTTCAAGTCCGATACGGGTGTCGGGAAATCAACTGCGGACTATGGACAAAGGATGGATGAGTTTTTTTGGTTTTGGAAAATGATATGCAATGCAAATGCAAATGCAATGGCATGCCAATGAATGTAATGCGGGTAGATTCAAGATCCAGGATAACACGAGCATTAGCAAAACACCCTAATAGGTATGCTTCATAAGGGAAGTTCTAGATTCTTTACCCATAAACCCACTCACAGGATAGCTCCTACGTTGATGGATAAGGTTCCAGGGTCTCAGACACTAATCGCATCAACACCACGCAACAGGCTAGCTGCATTGTGACGGGGATACGAACAGGTATATCATAAGTGTAGTCTTCATGCTAGGCCCACGAGAAGTGAGTCCTCGAAGACTAACACTAACGACCACCAAGATGGAAACTGGTGCTAAGAGGGGTTCCCAAAGTCACGAACCCTTCATGAATCAAGTCGTGCGATAGGCTAGCAGCGTTACAACAAGATCTACGAAAAGGTCTACTCTAGGGGAAGCTTTCATGCTAGGCACACAAGGAGCGAGTCCTTGGGGACTAACACTAATTACTTCCAAAATCTAAACTAGGTGTTCTCTCTTCTTTTCCCAAAGCTCGGGTGTAGAGCTTTACTTGTGATATTATCCCAAGCTCCAACAGGCAAGTATGATAAACAGCATATAATAAAGAGAAAGCAACACAAAGCAAATAAAGAAGTAATAGGAGAAAACAAACAAGAAGAAATAAAAAAAGTGAAGCTAATACTCTCGAATCGAGTCAAGTTAGGCTTGACTCTCTCTGGCATATTCATCCCCAGCAGAGTCGCCATCTGTCGTACCTCGAAAAATACGATCCTCGCGATGGATGCGGAAGAAACTGTTCGAAACGGAGGCGCCACCGAACTTTATTTATCCCAAGTTAGGGAAAGGAAAATATCGATAAAACCTTTAAAAGGATAAGGAAATGGTCGTCGCAACCAAATTCGGGTTCGGGAGTCGGTTACGCAAGAGGAAAGGTATTGGCACCCTCTACGTCCGTTGTACTCAACGGGAACCTCTTGATTCGATTCGAGAGAAAAAGTTAGCTAAGGTTTGTTTGTTTTCTTCTAAGGTAGATATTGTTTTCTAAGGGGAAATGGGTGGTTTTTTATTAGGGTGTTTGCCAAGGATTGAGACCCTTGTACCTACGTATTGCCTCGTGCAATGGGAAAGTCAGAGCATTCGTAGTTCGTGGGACTACGGTTGGTTTGTATTTTTTAAATGAACGAGTGTTTAATTCGCATTCTAACTGCTAAACGTTGGCTTGTCTGCTCGTCAAGGGAGGCTGAAGCACTACTTCATATGCGCGGAAGAATGGACTAAACAATGTTCTTTTTGTGAAAAGTTGTTTGACTTGGATTAAGTGTATTAGAGATTTGATTGAAAAAAAAGGTTTGATTTGGATGTGTTAGGGTTTCGTTCGCACGGGAGCGTGTTTGGTTTGTTAAATATTTTAAAGGAAGAGTGACGATTATTCGATAAACGAGACGTCGATCTCGCAACCAATTAATCGGGGCATTACTAAGATGCTAGATCTCAAATACACCTTTTTCATTTTATTAATTATGAAATTGTGTTTGTTGGACAATGGGCTTCTTTGTCCATGTAATTAGGGCAAGTGTTTTAGGAACGAAAGATCGGAACGAACACAACCCAAAGCGTGCGCCTCAAGAGCGTTCGTTCAAGGGCCCAAGAAGTGCTAGACCTCAAGAGTCCACTACTTTTGTAATTTAATTAGGAAAATGATTTGAATTTGATTAGAGTATCTGGATTAGACACAATTAATCGGATTAAGGTTTGAACGAGCTAAGAGTTTTAAGGAGGATTAAGTATTTTAATTGGGTTGAAAGCTTTTAAGTTTAGAAATGAAAGATCGAAACGAATACAACCCAAGGCGTGCGCCCCAAGAGCGATCGTTCAAGGACCTAAGGAGTGCTAGACCCCAAAAGCCCACTACTTCAATAATTAATTAAGAAAATAATTTAGAAATATTAACCTAAATATTTTATGATTTGATTTAAGAAAATATCTTTAAATTAATTAGATTAAGTATTTTAAGTGTTAAGTGTTTTTTTTTATTAAGATTAAATATTTTAAGTATTTTAAAATGATTAAGATGTAAATGAATTATGATTTTTTTTATATTTTAATTAGCTACTTTTGATTAAAGGTTAATTGTATTTTGATTAAGCAAATTTTTTTAAGTATTTTTTATGAACGAAAGACAGAATAAACACAACTCAAAGCGTGCGCCTCAAGAGCATTCATCCAAGGACCCAAGGAGTGCTAGACCCCAAGAGCCCACTACTTTCGTGATTAATTAGAAAATAGTTAATATTACTATCTAATTGAGAAAGATTTAGCTTATTGTTAATCGTCAATTAACTCCTAAATCACTAATTTAGCAAATGAGTATTATTAATTATCAAGATTAAAAATTTAACAAAATTAATTTAAAAAACAAATAAATATTGTTTTTGTCTTTTTAAGAAATAAGTTAACAAATTGTTTTTTTTTGGGGTTTTTTTAGAGAAAAGGTGAAAATTAATTAATTAATCAAATTAAACTAAAATATTTAATAAAATTAACTATTAAAGTTAATTAGTATTAAATAAAATGGTTTAATGAAATTAATTAGAAATTGAATTAAAAAGGTTTAGAAATGTATTTTTGGATTTTTTTTTTATATTATAAAACAAACAAAAAGAAGCAAGTGGGCCAAAAAGTTGTTGGTAAACTGAGGGTGTGTTTAGAAATCCACCCCAGGCCCAAAAAGCCAAAATCCCAACTGGGCAGGAGGGCTCACGATGGACCCTCAGGTAACATGGACCTCAACGTTGCATCTGGGGCGTTGACTAGATCAGATTCAAGCAAGAAATCCCGATCTAACGGTCCATAGCGCATGTCTATGATGGGGAAGCAGGGTGAGAGGCGCGTGGAACCAAGGAAAGGGAATGATCGGTGACACTTGTCACCGGCACACGCAGCCACCAACATTAGCATTAAATGCATGGTGAAAGAAAATAAAAGGGATGCTGCGTTTTTCAAATCTTTATTTTATTCTTCCTCACTCTCTCTATCCCAGCTCCCTCTCTCTACATCTTTCTTCACCAGAAACCTAGAAACGGCCGGAGAAGCGGCGGCGCGCGGCGGCCTCCACCGTCTTCTCTGGCGGTCAAACACCCTTAAACATGAAACACAAAACACAAGCCCCCTCTCATTTGGCCATAGATCCCAAGTTTAACCCTCATTTGTTCAAAATCTCAACCTAACATCAAGATTAAGGCATACAAAACTCAAACCCAAAACAAACAACTCAAAACAAATTCAACCTACCTCTGAAGATGCAGCTTTAAACCATATGGCAACAAGACAACAGAAAAAAAAATCCTAGGTTTTCGATCAAGAATCAAATGGTAACGGTGCATCATGGCAAGAAATTAGGATGAGGATCTTAACCAATACAACATGGCGAGTATTATGTCAATGACAAATCAAGTGAAAAGTGAGAGAACTTACATGATCGGAGCTAGTCCGATGAAAAATTCCGGCGAGGTAACTAATCTCGATTCCTTTTCTCTTCGTGCTTCTCTTTCTTCTCTATTTGTTCCTCTTTCATCTCATCTCGTTCATTCTGGGTTTAGTTTTCTGGTTATAATTTAAGGTTTGGTTGATGTTTGATATGTGGTTGATTGGTTGGAGAAAATAACACAGGTTGTTGTTATTGTTTGGCCGAGGTTGAAGAATAGGGTGATGATGAAGGTTGTTTATTGAAGTTTGATGAAGAAGAAGGTTTGAGGTTTTTTGAAGAGAGGAGAAGAGTTAATGAATTTGGAGTCAGTTTTCACAGCATAGGAGAATGAAGGGTGAAGGGATTTGCGCAGCGTTTCTGAGGTTTTTTTTTTTAGCCTTTTTCTTTTTTTTTTCCCCTCAACTGATGAGTGTCCATTTATGTAATATAGAATTAGGGCTTAGTCTGACGGTATTGATGAATGTGGAATAGAGCAGAGGAATCAAAGTGATTTGGTGAGTGTTTTGCCATTTTAGTGAAATAGGACCCTGCTGTGTTTGTTGGATTTTTTGTCACGTTTCTCTTGTCTTGCTTTGCGGATGGGTTGGCGTGGAGTGTGCAGGCATTGTATGTTATGTGTTGTTTGTGAGTCATGTGATTGAAGCGTATTTTGCAAATAAGCCTTGTGAATTATGTTTTACAAGTTGCAGGTGCGTGACGGTAATCCCTGGCAAAATGAATTGGCCATTTCAAATTCACCATAAAAACTTAGCAACATTAATATAGTCCTTGGTAAAATTAATTGGATATGAATTACACGTCACCATTCTTAGGCTTGTTTTATCATGTGGCTTTGTGATGTATGGCTTGTTTTTATTTTTGCAGGACACTTGCTTTTGGCAATTGGTATGCTGATGATGAAGGCATATGAGGCCGGATGGGATAGTTTGTGTGGGTCACGGTTTATTTGAAGTTTGCAGGAGGAATGTTGTGTATGCGTATGGTTGTAAATTACAGGAGGATTTGTGCGGGATGATTTTGAAGAGGGTGAAAGCAAAGCAAGGTTGGTGCGAATCAGACCATTCAAGATATGAGCCGTATTGTAAATCATGTGGCTAGTGGGTATGTAGCAAGAATTAGTGGCATGGCATCATGATATGGTACATTGAGGGCTTGGTGTGTCCTGGAAGTTGCTTTTTCCAATTCAACTTTTTACTTTTTTTTTGTTGTAATCACAAAGATAGAATATGGTATTTATGGCAAGTGGGTCATGTTGTTGTGTATGACCTTGAACGTTACAAATATTTCCGTGTAACTTTGGAATTCAAGAGCTTGCACAACTTACTCCTAATTTTTTAATGATGCGGGCCTTATGGGTTGTATAAAGTTTGTAATAAGTCCATTATATTTTTGTGACATTTTGTAGCACATGGACTTTGAGGAATTGTGATGAAGACAATTTGACTTGGGCTTTAGAACTTGTTTACACCTCCACTTGTATTTTGGAAACATGCTTAACTATGAGCACATTTAACTTGATTCATGATTTGAAATTCCAAGATTTGATCCAAAAGTTAAAAAAAAAAACAAATTTCACCAATCTTGAATTTGAAATAAAACTTGAATCATCCCTAAAAAAATCCATAGCTCAATCTCAGCCTTGAATGAATTAGAACCATTGAAACAAAACAAATTCATCTGAAGTTCATACATTGAATAAAGAATGGAGACATCTTAAACTAATGCCATTTGAATCACCGATGAACCAAAGATTTACTGTGAACTCTCTTGATCAAAGAAAGTATGAATTGAGATATGAACTATATAGCACAAAACCCTAGTTGAAAAATGAACTGGATCTCGATAATTATCAACCCTGAGATACTGATAACATGCCACATTCTGATAACTTAATCCACACACTAATGCCCTGAATTAGCCCAAAAATCCTAACTGAAAGCTCTGACCAACACCACCTGAATTATGCACACTGTACTTGACCTTGAAACCAAGTTTGCCTGGCCAAGATGTAGCTCAATCTACCAAACACACACTCCTGACTTGATAGCCATGCCTAAACTCATCCTTGCAACAACTGGACTTAAGAAACAGAAGCAACATACTTTTTGGATTTTTTGAATAACTGTTAATGAGTGGAAGTGTAACACCCCGCTTTTCCCACTTTTAAAATAAGCAAAATAATCAATGAAATAATCAGAGTTTTTACCAAAATCAAGTAGGATGCCACATTTGCAAAACAACACCAAAACACCTTTATTAAATGAAACAAACAGCGGAAATATTTATTCATTTATTTAATTTACGGCCATCTGCCAAATACACCAAAATCCCACATAAAATCGTGGTCCACCAAAATAATCATCCAAAAGAAAGATACGTAACAAAAAGAATAACAAATAACAAAATAAATGAAAATCCCCAAAATAATCCCGTATTACGTATCAGAGCACTCCTATAGACTCGATCAGCAACACCAATATCCAAGTTAGCTAAGTACCTGGATTATCTGTACTTCCGAAGAAGCACAGACACAACAACAACAACAAAGGGGTGAGAAATCACGTTCAATTATTATAGGTGAATAAATACATGATAAACAGGTAGTCACCATACACAACCATCATCAATTATCAAACATGGCCTACTGCCCAATATCATCAACAACATCAAATAATAATGCAGTGCAACACAACACTATGCATGCGGTACCGACTCATTGGTTCATTCAATCGAACCCGGATAGGTCACATACACCTCTACTTGGCAATGATCTATCCCCACCATTCTCCATATAGGAGTACGGATGAATCGCATACGCTCCTCCTGAGCAACGATTCGTCCCACCAACCACCATGATTATGCAAGACTCAAAATGCACAACAAAACATGTATGCAATATAAATACATGCACACGATCCTCCTGATCACACCATACATATCAACAATCACCATCGTTACACAATTCGCTTCAAAATACACCAAATACTAAATTAATTAATTAATTAATTAAAAAGTATTAAAATTACTATTTCCATCACCAATATCTTATTTTCCAGCACCTGGCACTTATTCCCAACCTCTCAAACCGAAGGAAACCGAATCGGACGCGAAACGGGAAAGGAATCGCGAAACGGTGAAATTCTCTACTCAGCCTATCCATACGCGTATTGACCTGTGTCATACGCGTATGACTGCTCCCTCGCCCACACCATACGCGTAATGCCCAAGCTCATACGCGTATGGGCAGAACCCATTTCCTCTTCAATTTCCACCCTTCAAGTTTTCGTACGCGTAATACCTCCTTCCGCACGCGCATGCCTCACGATGCCCAATACCCTACGCGTATACCTAGTGCCGTACGCGTACGGACAGAGGTGTTTTCCTACTGATTTTTCCCAATTCTCACACCATACGCGTATCAGCCTCCATTACGCGTATACCTAGCTCTCTTACGCGTATGGTTCCATTTCCTTCACTCCCATACGCGTATGGCCTAGCCCCATACGCGTATGGCCATATCTCATACGCATTTCACCAGAAACCTCCCTATCCTGTAGTCTGCTACGATTTCTACATTTTTCCACTTCTAATCAGTCCTATAGTCGTTCCTACATTGATTTTAGGTCCAATTTTCATCTTTACTCTTGCATCTAGTCTTACTACAGATATTACAAGCCTAAAATCTCAAATCGTTCACCCAAATTCGCATCAAAAATACAGATCTGCAACAAGTGTTTATACAACAGCAACAACACCCAAAATTCATGAAAATACACAGTAATTCATGCACGAATCTCAGATTCACAACCAGCATACCCAACAATCAACAATTCAACAATTTAAACATCAATTTCCTACGGGGTTAAGGACTCCCCACTACCCGATCATGAAATAAACACCAATATTAAACCCGTTTCTCCCCCTTACCTCGAATTCTTGCTTAATTCCTGCGAAAATTGATGAATGTTCCTTGCCCTAAAGCTCCCTTGTTCTTCCTCTCCTTAGCCTTTTCTCTTTCTATCTCTAAAATTCAGACTATTCTCACTTTTACCGATTATCCCTTAATTAAGCTCCATTTACTAAATTACCCTCACTAATCTCATTAACTCAATATCCATTTAATTATATTAGGTCCTATTTACTAAATAATCTTAATAATAATTATAATAACTAAAACAATAATAATACTAATAGTAATAATAATAATATGAAATATACTATTAAAATAATAATAATAATATTGTTATATTACTAATACCACCCTCTATGCACTCAAACACGCACCCAACCAAAGCCAACAATTAAAATAATATAGGACATCTAAATAATTAAAATGGGGTGTTACAACTCTCCCCCACTTAAATTATTTTCGTCCTAAAAAATTACCTGATGGAAATAATTCTGGATACGACTCTCGCATCCTGCTTTCCAATTCCCAGGTCACACTGCCTCCTGCAGCACCTCCCCAAGCTACTCTCACCAGAGGTATCTCCTTTCCTCTGAGTTGTTTCATCTTACGATCTTCGATCCTCAACGACATCGTCTCTACAGTAAGATTCTCCCTGATCTGGACTTCGTCCCTCTCAATCACATGGGACGGGTCTGAAACATACTTTCGAAGCTGCGACACATGAAACACATCATGCAAGTTCGAAAGTTCCGGTGGCAACGCCACTCTATAAGAAACTGCACCAACTCTCTGCAAGATTTGATACGGTCCAATAAACTTAGGATCCAACTTCTTAGATTTCAAAGCACGACCCACACCGGTCACTGGGTTAACTCTCAGAAACACGTGATCACCTTCACTGAATTCCAACTCTTTCCTCCGATTATCATGGTAACTTTTTTGTCTACTCTGAGACGCTTTCATCTTTTCACGGATCATCTGAATTGTCTCAGTAGTCTGTTGTACAATTTCTGGTCGAAGCACCACATTCTCACCTGTTTCATACCAACACAGAGGCGTTCTACACCTCCTACCATACAAAGCTTCAAAAGGTGACATTCCGATGCTAGAATGGTGACTGTTGTTATACGTGAACTCAATCAATGGCAAATGAGTATCCCACGCACCACCTTTCTCCAATACACAGACTCTCAGCAAATCCTCCAACGACTGAATGGTCCTCTCTGACTGACCATCGGTCTGTGGATGATAAGTCGAGCTCAACTTCAACTTAGAACCCAAGGCTTCCTGCAGACTCCTCCAAAATTCTGAAGTGAACCTCGAATCTCTATCCGACACTATGCTCGACGGAACACCATGCAACTTCACAATTATCCTGATATAAATCTCTGCCAGCTTCGACAACGGAAAACTGATGTTAATTGGTATGAAATGGGTGGACTTCGTAAGTCGATCTACCACTACCCAAATAGCATCAAAGCCTCTCGCCGTATTCGGCAACCCAGTCACAAAATCCATAGCAATACTGTCCCATTTCCACTCAGGAACTTCCAACGGTTGCATCAGTCCAGAAGGTTTCTGATGCTCCACTTTTGACTTCTGGCATGTCAAACAAGCATAGACAAACTGAGTTATGTCCTTCTTCATACCGGACCACCAAAACAACTTCTTCAAATCATGATACATCTTTGTAGCTCCCTGATGAATACTCAAGCTACTCCGATGACTCTCTTCTAATATTGCCTTTTTCAATTCCACATTATCCGGTACGCAAATTCTGCCTCGGAATCTCAGCACACCAACATTATCCACTTTAAAGTCACTATCAGTGTCATCTCCCCCTGTAGGCATCAAATCTACCAATTTCACATCCAGCCTCTGATTTTCCTTAATCACATCCAAAAAGTCATTATTCACTTTCAGCATACCCAATCTGATACTTCCCGGTGTAGTTTCACAAACCATGCTCAAATCTCTGAACTGTTCAATCAATTCCATTTCCTTCATCATTAACGCAGACATATGGATTGCCTTCCGACTCAGAGCATCTGCCACGACATTAGCTCTACTCGGATGGTAACTCAAATTAAAGTCATAGTCTTTCAAGAATTCTAACCATCTTCTCTGCCTCATATTCAATTCCTTCTGATCGAACAAATATTTCAAACTCTTGTGGTCACTGAACACTTCAAATCTTGATCCATACAAATAATGCCTCCAAATCTTTAACACGAACACCACTGCAGCTAATTCAAGATCATGAGTAGGATAGTTCATCTCATGCACTCTCAACTGTCTTGAAGCATAAGCCACTACCTTGCCACCTTGCATCAACACACCGCCTAATCCCATCTTAGACGCATCACAATACACTACGAAAGAATCATTTGGGCTTGGTAAAATCAACACTGGTGCTGTAGTCAACTTCTTCTTCAGTTCCTCGAAACTTTCCTCATAGGCAGCATCCCAGACAAAAGCTTGATTCTTTCTGGTTAATTGAGTCAACGACAATGCCAATTTAGAAAACCCTTCGATGAATCTTCTATAGTAACCTGCCAAACCCAAAAAGCTTCTAATCTCCGTTGCGGTCTTCGGAGTTTCCCACTGAAGTACTGCACTTACTTTAGAGGGATCCACCGCTATTCCATCACCAGAAATAACATGACCCAAGAAACTCACAGTCTTCAACCAAAATTCACACTTCGAGAACTTTGCAAACAATTTATTATCCTTCAACACTTGCAATGCAATTCTCAAGTGACCTGCATGCTCCTCGTCAGACTTAGAATAAATCAGTATATCATCAATAAACACCACGATAAACTAATCCAAATAAGAATGGAAAATACAATTCATATATTCCATAAATACACCTGGCGTATTAGACACTCCGAAAGGCATCACTGCATATTCGTAATGTCCGTAGCGAGTTCTGAAAGCAGTCTTCTGAATATCACCTTCCTTAACTCTAATCTGATGGTAACCCAACCTCAGATCGATTTTGCTGAACACACGAGCTCCTACCAACTGATCCATGAAGTCATCAATCCTAGAAAGTGGATACTTATTCTTAATGGTCACTTTATTCAACTGACGGTAATCAATGCACAAACGCATACTACCATCCTTCTTCTTCACCAACAATACTGGAGCTCTCCACGGCGACACACTTAGTCTGATAAACTTCTTATCGAGCAATTCCCTGACCTGAGATTTCAACTCTGCCAACTCTGATGCAGACATCCTGTACGGTGCCATGGAGATAGGTCTGGTACCTGGTACAAGATCAATAGCAAATTCAACTTCCCTTGTCGGAGGCAATTCTGTGATATCATCTGGAAACACTTCAGGAAATTCATTAACTACAGGCAATTCATTAACTGAAGTCTTGCTTTCAACAGACAACGAGGCAAATACTGCAAACAGCTTCGCTTCATCTTCCAACAACGCCCTCAACTCTTTGCTAGATAGCGAATCTGCTAATGCTTCCTCTTCAGGAGTAAGAAACAGTAACGTCTTCCTGAAGCAATCAATATAAACCCGGTTGAATTCCAACCAGTTCATCCCCAAAATCACATCAAGATTACCGAGTGGCAAACAAATCAAGTCCACTCTGAAATCTCTACCAAACACAGTTAGCGGACACTTCAAACACACCAAAGAAGTAACCACGGAACCAATAGATGGAGTTTCAATCGTCATCCTCTACTCGAGAGTAGATGGCACAATCCCTAATCTCTTCACACAATCAACAGAAATAAACGAGTGCGTTGCACCCGTGTCAATGATAACAATCAAAGAAACATCATTAATAAAGCAAATACCTTTGACGGAACGCTCCTCCTCAGTGGATTGGGCTCCCACCAAGGCAAACACCTTCCCACTAGTTTGAGACGCCTGAGACTTCTTCAGCTTCTCACAGTGAGTACTGATGTGACCCTTCTCTCCACAATTATAACAGGTAGGCATAGTGGCCTTGCAATCAGCTATAACATGACCTGCCTTGCCACACTTGAAGCACTTCTTCACCTCTTTCTGACAGTCGTTAGCACGGTGCCCCGCGCCACCACATCTGAAGCACTTGAGAGTATCAGCACCTGCTCCCTTCTCCTTTTGCTTCTTTCCCCCATCAGTTTTCTGTTTCCCCTTATCAGCTGGAGCACTGTAAGGAGTACCTCCAAATCTCTGCTTATTTTTCTTCTCATTCACAGCTTTGTAATGAGCAATTCTGGCCCTGTTGTCATTATCATAAATTCTGCTTCTGCTTACCAGCTCTGGATAGTTTCTTATCTTCTGACAAGCAATACCCAATTTGATCTCGGGACGCAGCCCGTTCTCAAAGTTCAGACACTTCGATGTCATAGCTTCTTCAGTATTATAATGAGCACAATACTGAACCAACTCTTCAAACTTAGCGGCATACTCAGCCACAGTCTTATCACCCTGCTTTAGCTCCAGAAACTCAACCTCCTTCGCACTACGAATGTCTTCCGGAAAATACTTTTCCAGAAACTCAGCTTGAAACACAACCCAAGTAATCTCAGTACCTGCAGCTTCCAATCTTTGACGACTGTTGTCCCACCAAGCCTCAGCTTCCCCTTCTAGCATGTGAGTACCAAACCGTACCTTCTGAGCATCACTGCATCCCATGGTCCTGAAGATTTTCTCCACAGCCTTCAGCCATTTCTGTGCAGCCTCTGGGTCCAAGATACCTCCCTCATATGTAGGCGGCTTGTTGCTCTGAAATTGTGCTAAGTCACGAAACTGAGCACCTCCACCCTGATTGACATTCTCTACAGCTTGTGCCATGGCTTGCATAGCAGCAGCAAGAGCAACATCATTCCTTCTTGCCATACTGGACAACAATCATCACAAGGTCAGAACACCAAAATCAACTCATATTCTAAGGACAGACTCGACTACTACACTGGCCGGACGGACCGACCTGCTCTGATACCAATTGTAACACCCCACTTTTCCCACTTTTAAAATAAGCAAAATAATCAATGAAATAATCAGAGTTTTCCCCAAAATCAAGTAGGATGCCACATTTGCAAAACAACACCAAAACACCTTTATTAAATGAAACAAACAGCGGAAATATTTATTCATTTATTTAATTTACGGCCATCTGCCAAATACACCAAAATCCCACATAATATCGTGGTCCACCAAAATAATCATCCAAAAGAAAGATACATAACAAAAAGAATAACAAATAACAAAATAAATGAAAATCCCCAAAATAATCCCGTGTTACGTATCAGAGCACTCCTATAGACTCGATCAGCAACACCAATATCCAAGTTAGCTAAGTACCTGGATTATCTGTACTTCCGAAGAAGCACAGACACAACAACAACAACAAAGGGGTGAGAAATCACGTTCAATTATTATAGGTGAATAAATACATGATAAACAGGTAGTCACCATACACAACCATCATCAATTATCAAACATGGCCTACTGCCCAATATCATCAACAACATCAAATAATAATGCAGTGCAACACAACACCATGCATGCGGTACCGACTCATTGGTTCATTCAATCGAACCCGGATAGGTCACATACACCTCTACTTGGCAATGATCTATCCCCACCATTCTCCATATAGGAGTACGGATGAATCGCATACGCTCCTCCTGAACAACGATTCGTCCCACCAACCACCATGATTATGCAATACTCAAAATGCACAACAAAACATGTATGCAATATAAATACATGCACACGATCCTCCTTATCACACCATACATATCAACAATAACCATCGTTACACAATTCGCTTCAAAATACACCAAATACTAAATTAATTAATTAAAAATTATTAAAATTACTATTTCCATCACCAATATCTTATTTTCCAGCACCTGACACCTATTCCCAACCTCTCAAACCGAAGGAAACCGAATCGGACGCGAAACGGGAAAGGAATCGCGAAACGGTGAAATTCTCCACTCAGCCTATCCATACGCGTATTGACCTGTGTCATACGCGTATGACTGCTCCCTCGCCCACACCATACGCGTAATGCCCAAGCTCATACGCGTATGGGCAGAACCCATTTCCTCTTCAATTTCCACCCTTCAAGTTTCCGTACGTGTAATACCTCCTTCCGTATGCGCATGCCTCACGATGCCCAATACCCTACGCGTATACCTAGTGCCGTACGCGTACGGACATAGGTGTTTTCCTACTGATTTTTCCCAATTCTCACACCATATGCGTATCAGCCTCCATTACGCGTATGCCTAGCTCTCTTACGCGTATGGTTCCATTTCCTTCACTCTTATACGCGTATGGCCTAGCCCCATACGCGTATGGCCAGATCTCATACGCATTTCACCAGAAACCTCCCTATCCTGTAGTCTGCTACGATTTCTACATTTTTCCACTTCTAATCAGTCCTATAGTCGTTCCTACATTGATTTTAGGTCCAATTTTCATCTTTACTCTTGCATCTAGTCTTACTACAGATATTACAAGCCTAAAATCTCAAATCGTTCACCCAAATTTGCATAAAAAATACAGATCTGTAACAAGTGTTTATACAACAGCAACAACACCCAAAATTCATGAAAATACACAGTAATTCATGCACGAATCTCAGATTCACAACCAGCATACCCAACAATCAACAATTCAACAATTTACACATCAATTTCCTATGGGGTTAAGGACTCCCCACTACCCGATCATGAAATAAACACCAATATTAAACCCGTTTCTCCCCCTTACCTCGAATTCTTGCTTAATTCCTGCGAAAATTGATGAATGTTCCTTACCCTAAAGCTCCCTTGTTCTTCCTCTCCTTAGCCTTTTCTCTTTCTATCTCTAAAATTCAGACTATTCTCACTTTTACCAATTATCCCTTAATTAAGCTCCATTTACTAAATTACCCTCACTAATCTCATTAACTAAATATCCACTTAATTATATTAGGTCCTATTTACTAAATAATCTTAATAATAATTATAATAACTAAAACAATAATAATACTAATAGTAATAATAATAATATGAAATATACTATTAAAATAATAATAATAATATTGTCATATTACTAATACCACCCTCTATGCACTCAAACACGCACCCAACCAAAGCCAACAATTAAAATAATACAGGACATCTAAATAATTAAAATGGGGTGTTACAGGAAGTACAGATGAAAAGTTATATAAGTAGGACGAATTTGGGGTATGACACTCCCTGACGAGGAGGAGAAAAAAAGAAAGAAAATCGGCCCCGGGATCCTCATGAACCGCGCGTACCAGCTGGCCGATTCACGGAATACACCCCGCGCGCGAATCCTCTCCGAGTGCTCTAACTAGGAATTTCTTAAAGGAGGCGTCCGCTTTCCGAAGCCAACGACCCCTAAATCAAACACGGACAGGTCCAAGTATTGCAGGTTCCACTGGAGCCATGGACATGTCATGGAGGACTGCATCCATCTTAAAGATGCAATTGAGATCCTGATCAAGGAAGGGCACTTAAAGAAATACGCCCAGAAGAATGACGCTCCTCGTCCCAGTTCCTGGGAAGCCCAAAACGTCGAGGAGACGACACCTACTCCCGACGAGAGTCGGCTTCAGGTCGCCCTCAGCATCACTCGACCCGAAGACTTCTTTGTCCCCGAAGGCATCGAGGGCCAAGAAGCAGTTCGCAGCATGTGGGCAAACTTCCCCCATGAAGACCCCGTCGCTGCCCGCAGCACATGGGAAGGTTTCCCCAAGACTATGGTCATCTCCAGGGGTGGTTACGAGAAGGTGTCTGTCGGGTCGATCAAGCAAAAATTTGATGAACTGGAGTCCGAAACATCGGCGAAGACCACTACTCTCGAGAAGGTGCAAGGGAAATCAAACCCTATCACCTTCTACCTTGAAGAGCTCCCAGGCGGAGCGCCCAACGCCACCATCCCCCTCTTGGTCAGGGAACAGATGGCGAATTTTGACGTTCGAAGGATCCTCGTCGACCAGGGAAGTTCGGTCGACATCATGTATGCCCATCTGTTCGGGACTCTCCAGCTCGACGAGAGACATCTGACCCCGTACGTCGGTTCAGATCTGCAGGGGTTCAACGGCACCACCACCAGACCATGGGGCTACGTTGAACTGATGGTCACATTCGGGGCCGAAGACACTGCCCGCCAAGTGAAGACCCGCTTCCTCGTGGTTGAATGCCCATCCCTCTACAACTGCATCCTCGGGAGGGCCACCCTGGCCGAACTCACAGTAGTGCCATCAACGGTCCACCTCAATATGAAATACTACACGGCCAGGGGACGTGTAGTTACGATGCACGGGGACATAGACGCGGCCAGGAGGTGTTTCGACGCTGCGATCAAAGGCATGAGTTCCATCGGCACCAAGCCCAAGACCGAAGCAAAGCCATCCACGGACACCGTACAGAGGCCTCTCCCGCGCGTCAACACGGTCGACCTCGACAGGAGGTTCCTGGACGATCACGAAGAAGGCGGAGCAACGGACCTCGACCTCCAGGCGGAAAACAACGGGCGGGCTCTCCACCCAACGCGCCCCATCCTAGATGGAGACTTTGAGCTCGTGGCCCTCGGGGACGATCTATACTGTAACGTGAAGACTGGCACCGGGACCCCCGACCCGGCGAAGGAGCAGCTGAAGGCATGTCTCCGGGAGAACGCTAATCTGTTCTCATGGAGCGCCTTCGAGATGCCTGGCCTTGACCCCGAGGTGGCTTGCCATCAGCTCGCAGTAGATCCGGCTGCTAAGGCCATAACTCAACGTAGGCGCAAGCAGTCTCCCGAAAACACAGAGGCTGCTGAAAAAGCTGTAAAAGACCTCCTAGAGGCGAATTTTATTTCGGAGGCCAGGTACATAACTTGGCTGTCCAACGTTGTACTCGTAAAAAAGAATAATGGAAAATGGAGGATGTGTGTTGACTATACTGATCTTAACCGGGCATGCCCGAAAGACTGCTATCCTTTGCCTAACATCGACCAGCTGGTCGACAATTCTGCAGGTTAGAAACTATTATCCTTAATGGACGCCTACTCGGGATACAACTAAATTCCCATGGATAAGGTCGACAAACAGCACACGACTTTCATGACCGAGTCAGGCAATTACTACTACAACGTAATGCCCTTCGGCCTGAAGAACGCCGGTGCGACCTACCAACGGATGATGAACAAGGTTTTCCGAGCTGAAATCGGCGACATGCTCGAGGTCTATATGGATGACATGATCGTCAAATCCTCGGAGGAAGTCGACCATGCCGTGCACCTCAAGAAGGTGTTCGACACAGCGAGGAGATACCGCATGAGGTTCAATCCCGACAAATGCACCTTCGGCGTTCGGGCAGGTAAGTTCCTCGGCTTCTACCTCACAGAGCGAGGAATCGAGGCCAACCCCGACAAGTGTAGGGCTTTCTCCGAGATCCCTACTCCGGACTCGAAGAAGTCAATACAATCATTGAACGGGATGCTCACTGCCCTCTCCCGCTTCGTCGCCAAGTCTGCACAATACGCGCTCCCGTTTTCCAAGCTTCTTCGACAAAAAGCGACGTTTGAATGGAGCGAAGAGTGCGAGCAGGCGCTCCTCCACCTAAAACAAGTCCTATCGCGACCCCTGGTTCTCTCACGGCCTGATCACGGGGAGACACTGTTCTTGTATCTCGCAATCACGAGTGAAGCGGTCAGCGCCGTCCTCATCCGGAAAACCCCGGACGGGCAGAAACCGATTTACTTCATGAGTAAAGCCCTCCAGGGCCCCGAGCTCAGGTATCAGCAGATAGAGAAACTTGCCCTGGCCCTCGTCACCGCAGCCAGGAGACTGCGCCATTACTTCCTAGTCCACACTGTCGTCGTGAGGACCGAAAAGCCTATAAGGCAACTCCTTGGACGACCAGATATAGCGGGGAGGATGCTCAGATGGTCGCTCGAACTCGCCGAATTCGACATCCAATACGAGGGAAGGAAAGCCCTGAAGGCTCAGGTATTGGCCGACTTTATGGCGGAAATGACCGTCCCGGAACCTTCGACCAACGGATCCCAAAAGTGGACGATCTATGTCGGCGAAGCATCCAGCACGAAGGGAAGCAGGGCGGGCATTATCCTTGAAAACGAGGAAGGTATCCTGATCGAGGTATCCCTCGAACTATCCTTCCCGACGTCGAACAACCAAGCAGAGTACGAGGCTTTCCTCGTCGGGCTTCGGTTGGCCGAGGACCTCGGTGCCAAGGAGGTCAAAATCTTCACTGACTCCCAGCTCGTGGCCTCGCAAGTCCGAGGAGAATACCAGGCCAAGAATGACAGCCTCGTCGAATACTCGACCTTGGTGAAAGAAAAGATGAAAAAATTCACCTCCGCGGAGGTAACCCACATCCCTGGCGAGCACAATACCCAAGCAGATGTCTTGTCCAAATTGGCAAGCACAAGGAAGAAAGGCAGAAACAAATTCGTCATACAAGAAGTGCTTTCCCGCCCGAGCATCGACAAACCCGTTCCGGCGGCAGACGTGAACACCATCGGGGACAGTAATTGCTGGATGACCCCGGTATATGAGTACCTCACGACGGGCAAACTGCCTGAAGATCCCAAGGAAGCGGGGATGGTGAAGCGGCAGGAGTGTTCGTACGCGATAGTCGAGGATAAACTATACCGACGAGGGTTTTCTATTCCCCTCCTCAGGTGTGTTGAGGAGACCAAGGTCCCCGGCATACTCCAGGAAATCCATGAGGGAATCAATGCACAACACCTCGGTGGACGATCGTTAGCCCGTAAAGCACTTCGGGCAGGGTATTACTGGCCCACCATGCAACAAGACGCCAAGGAACACGTCAAGAAGTGCGATAGATGCCAGCGACACGGGGACATGTACCTCACTCCTCATAACGAGCTCAAAACACTGTCCTCCCCATGGCTGTTTGCGTGGTGGGGGATGGATATCCTCGGACCTTTCATCGTGGGATCGTATCAAAACAAATACCTCATTGTCAAGGGGGATTATTTTACGAAGTGGATCGAGGCGGAAGCGTAGGCCAAAATCACGGCCTTCAACATACTACGTTTCTACAAGAGGAACATCCTCGCCCGATTTGGCGTGCCCCAAGCTGTTGTCACCGACAACGGAACACAGTTCACCGACAGGAACTTCCAAGACTTCGTCACCAAATTGGGTACGAAGCAGCACTTCACGTCGGCCGAGCACCCTCAAACGAACGGGCAAGCCGAAGCGGCGAACAGAGTAATCCTCCGAGGATTGAAATGTCGATTAGGCGACACCAAACAACGGTGGGCCGAGGAGCTACACAGAGTCCTCTAGGCCTACCGAACGACCCCGCATTCCACGATCGGGGAGACCCCTTTTCGTCTAACCTACGGAACGGAAGCGGTGATCCCCATGGAAATCAGGGAACCCTCGAGGAGGACGGAATCCCCCTCGACGGAGACGCGAACAACGAAGCCCTGAGGGAAGAGCTCGATTTCGTCGAGGAGACGCGTTCGGGCGCTTCTCTCTGAGAAGCTTCACTTAAACAGAAAATAACGTTACGTTACAACGACAAAGTTATCAAACGTGATTTCTAAGTAGGCACCCTCGTCCTACGAAGGAACCAGAAAGATTCGCGAGAAGGCAAACTCGCCGCAAACTGGGAGGGACCGTACCGCGTTCGCGCGAAAACGGGGACAGGAGCCTACTTCCTCGAAAATCTGCACGGGGAAGAACTTGCTCGACCATGGAACGCTGAGAAGCTTAAACAGTACTACAGTTAAGCACTGCCCGCAACACACCAACATCGCGGTAACGGGGACGCACTAGGGTACAAGCCCGACACCCTTATACAAAACACGATGATCAAGGGTTGCGTTGCGTGTGTGCAAGCACTTCGATCCGACGAGGACACCTCGATCGAGTTCCTTCGTCGCCGTACCAATTAGGCAGAACACCCAGCTGTTAGGTGCATAATTGACCTAAATTGGAGCTATCGTTCTTTGCACTTTTTCTACTCATTTCTCATGTTTTCATTCGTTTTAGTAATGATTGTTATTATTCTTCTAACCTTATGAATTTACCTTTGGTGCTTGTAATATGTGTGCTATTATGCAAAAAATAGGCATTAAACATCCAAGTTGGAAGACACATGAAATGGTGCAAGCTGCCAAAGAGAAGAAGAATGATAGCAGGGTGTTCGCAGTGCGAATGGGAAGGCGAATGCCAGCGAGCGTTCACAGTGCGAACTGCAGCGAGTGAGCTAGCGAATGGTGGCATAATTGATTTGAGGAAAAAGGAGACAAAGTTCGCAGTGCGAACGGGCAAGCGAATGTTCGCAGTGCGAGCAAATCCTTCGCAGTGCGAAGTAACGAGAATCTTCTGGGGCGGTTTGATCAGCAGAGGCACTTAAAGTGCCCATTTTTAGCCATTCGCTGTGCGAATGAATGGTTCGCAGTGCGAACCTGCGAAATTCTGAACTTGTATAAATAGAATTTGGACA
The DNA here is from genome assembly GCA_022829125.1 of Lathyrus tuberosus. Taxonomy (NCBI): domain Eukaryota; kingdom Viridiplantae; phylum Streptophyta; class Magnoliopsida; order Fabales; family Fabaceae; genus Lathyrus; species Lathyrus tuberosus. Next base: position 3,002,448 of record JALAZF010000253.1, read on the forward strand.
CTTTTTATGAGTATCTCTTAGTTTTTCTTAGAACATAACTTGTAGTAAAGATCAGAACTTTGCATTTCTTCATTTCCAAGGGAGAAAAGGTAGGATCTTTGATTTCTTGTTGGAGAGAGATGTCATCTCTTGATACCTTTTGTATTTCCTCTAATGTATGTATGTGATTTGAATTCAGATTTTCTATTGCTGTTATCTTTGGTTAATTATTTGTGGTTTTGACAACACCTTTACAAATCTTTAATCTTAAATGTTCATCTATCAATGAGCAAGCTTTTGACATGGTTTTGCAAGTTGATATTCATTTTATCTTTTGTTGTATTGGGTTGATTAAGTAGCATGGCTAGCATGAGTAGGATCGATACAATATCGCGTGGATGCGTGATAATAGCGATGAAGAAGGATAGTCACATTCATTGGGAAAATTAGTTGAATACATGTAAAAAGGGTTAAGCGTGTGTACGTATTCTGATTTTGTTTAATACGAAGAAATCATTTATCTGCTATGGTTGTTATAGTAATATCTGTTGGGGCTAGACTCTAGAGATAGATTTAGACTTAACACTTGCATGAGTATCAGTTCTTATTCTCTGTGTTGGTTGAGTTGCGTGAGACATCATCAATGAGACAATACGGTTTTTCTCTCGACGTTGCGTTAGACATAACCTCTGTTGTGAGTGATACGTGAGGATATTAGGCAAATGATTGATTTGTGTTTACTTGATTAGAAGAATGAATATGTTATCAATTGATGAGATCCAATTCCAACAAGGCTCCGTTTATATTTTCTGTCTTTACATTTTCCGCATTTGCTTTTGGTTCATTTTAAACCAGAATTTTTGATCTATAAGTTTAGAAATATAGAAACTGTTGAATGGCATTCTTTCCCTCGCACTGATCCCTGTGGAGAACGATAAATTGGGTTACTTATATATTTTTGCTTTCTGCTATTCTAGCTCCAACACCAGCTCGCGATAGGAAGTTCACGCCACGAAGCTAAGACCTCGGTTGAGCTCTTAGCCTCGTTGAAGGTCGGAATACACTTCCGGTCACTCGACCAGCTCTCCACGCAGTCGAGGATTATCGAAGTCGAGCAAGCCCCCAAAATCTCTATACTTAGACAAAAATAAACAAAGTATAGCAAGTACAATAACATCACACACAAGTGAAAACATAAAAACATCACATGAGCATATAAACAAAAATGCATTAAGCGGGCAGAAGCCCATTGTACAGGTATTACAGACAAATATCAAAAAGCCCCTGGCACGCAGGCCGGGCATAGGCATCAAAAAATAAAATGGCTCACAGGCCAAACAAAACAAGAAAGGAAAGATCTAATCGGCGACGGTCCCCTCTGGCTGCCCGTGCTCTTCCGCCCCCCGCCGACCTCGTCCTCTTGCATCGGCTGCACGATCTGACCGTCGACCACCTCATAAGCGGGGTCAGTTCCTCCAGTTATAAGGTCGGGGTTGAGGACCCGAAGCTGCTCCACGGCGTTCCGGAAACCTATGTCCGCCGCCACGAGGTTGTCCTGCTCGGCTTCCCTGAGCTTCGCTATCAGCGCTGCCCGAGAAGTCAACAACCTGTCCTCTTTAGTTTCCTGCTCAGCAGGACGAACAACCACTTCCAGCTCAGCATTCCTCGCCGAGAGACGTTCCCTCTCCTCCTCGGCCTGGCGAACAGACTCTTCAAGCTCGACGTTCCTCGCCAAGAGACGTTTCCTCTCCTCCTCAGCATTCTTCAACCTCTCTTCCAACTTCCCTTGAAGCTCGACCTGGACCTGGTTTTGGCTTTTGCAGTCAGCCAGCTCCTTGCCCACCTTCTCCATTTCAGCTGAGATGGACCGAAAACTCTCTCGCAACCTGTTCAACTCGTCTTCTGGGCACGCCTCGTCGTTCAGAACCAAGGCAGCAGCGCAAACACGCATCACCGCGGACACATCCTCCACCAGCGCCCTTCTCCGAGAAACTCTGTCGACACCCAAGATGGTCTGAGCTTCGGGGGCACCAACGCACAAGGAATTGTTCCACGTGAAGAAGTTCGGCCTCGAGTGGCAAGGCGGGAGCACAAACTTCACAGCGGGAGGGCTTTCGTCCTCAGTGAGGTCGACGTCCACTGGATCAACAAGCCATTATCTCTTCGGGGAGTTCTAAGTGCTGGGGGAGTCGCTGTCCTGGGGAGAACCAGAAGAACCCCCGGTGGCCGGAGTAGGACCGAGGACCTGCGATCGAAGTTGCTCGATGCGGCCTTTACCTCCCTTCTTCGAAATGCGGTTAGGCTTCAACTTTTTGAAGCGCTCCTCAGCAGTCGACATCTTGCCTGCAAAAAGAAAATAAATGTCAGTAAATCGGAGACCAGGACATGAAGAAAACAGTGAGTCGAAGAGGATGTCACCACCTAGCAGCTCGAGGGCATCCTCATCGGAGAACGTCTCGAGGAGGGCCCTCGTATTGATTAAACGGCACTTCGTCAACACCTGTCCGTCGTCTCCCCGGACGAGTTCCCCGTCCATCGTCACGAGCTTGGCTTTATTAAAACCGTTGATGAAAGCGACTATCCTCTCGTAGGCCAGGCGATCCCCCTCGTCAAGACGGCCAGGACTGACTTTGTAGCTGAACGTCCCCTTTTTAAAGTGTTCTTCCGTCCAGAACAAGGGGAATCTCGGTTCGAGGACCTCCTCCGTCTGCCCGTCCAGTCCGCGGGAAACTCGGCGATACACCGAATTCACAGCTTCAAGCGTGACCGGCCTCACGATATAATACCGGTATTTAAAGTCGCGAACAGAGTCCAGGTAGGTGTGGAAAAGGCTGCTCGTTTATTTAAAAGACACCCAGCCATGTCTGCCGTCGGAGGCCTGTCGCTGGAGGTGGAAGATGCAAAAGAAGAGAGGCACGGTTGCCCCGATTTAGAGATATTTACAAACGAGCACGAAAGCTCGGATAAAAGCGAGGGAGTTAGGGTGGAGCTGCGAGGGCGCCAGGCGCAACCAAACGAACACCGCTTGTTGGAAATCCGTAAAGGGTAAACGCCACCCCGTCTTGTCGAACATGAACTCATAAAGAGGGAACCTCATCCCTCGATATGTCGAGCAAATGTGATGGTGTACTTGAGGCCGGAACACCTTCCACGACTTCGAGGAACCCACCAGATGGTGCTCGACTGTGCAAAAAATATTGTCTTCGTCCTCGTCGACGAACTGGTAAGCCATGTTTAACGGCTCGTCGCTAACCCACTCCGCGAGGGGACATTCGTCGGCCCTAGTGATTGGCGTCATTGGAGAGTCGGGCTGGTCGTCGACGTCCAACGATCCCACGGCCACAGAAATGGATAAAGCTTCCATATACCTGAAAAGCAGAAGGAAACGGTGAATTCGATGATCCATATCAAATTCACCCCTCCACCATTGTTCAAGTGAAAGGGCGAAGAGGAAGCGTCGAGATCTCTAGACGGTCGCGCTCGCCCACGTCCCCGTGACAACCGACGAGCGTCCCCGCGACCATCCTCAGGTCACCGGTATGCCGTTTTGGAAGGATTCCTTCACATAGAAGAGATATTGGCGAGGACCCCGAGGGTTTCGTCTCGTGTCCTCGGGACATTCTTCGTGTCCCCGGGATACTCATCCCTTCTCCCCGTGAGATGCAACAAGAAACTAAGAAATCCCGCCGTTTTCGCCGGAGATTTCGTGATTTCCATGAGAACTTCATCAGTTCACCATGAAACCACCCTATAAATGCAAACGAAAGGAGAAAAAAAGAGGGAAACTTACTTGAAACACGCTTTCGGTAGGGTTCCGGCACGACAGTTGGTGGCGGCGTACGGTGGCGAAATAGAGAAGAAAGAAAGAGAGAATCTGAGCAAAGGGGGAGCAAAAGTGCAAATGAGACGAGATGACCCCTATTTATAAGGGTCTCACGAGTCTCGAAGGCTCCTAGGCAATCGATTACGCTACCCTAGCGTAGCTGCCCTAGGCAATGATGAGTTGTCACACGTGACACACGCTCTCCCACGCATGTCGTTTCATTCCCCAACACGCGTCCTTCTGATCTCCTCGGTCTAAACTTCTCGTATCCCCACAACGCCGCCAAACCTTGACCAGACGAGCAAGAACAAGTTGACTTTTTTCTGCCCGGTTAACCGACCGCTCCTCGTTCAAAACCCATTCCTCAACGGGATACTTCCTCGACATGGTGCTAATCCCTAAGTCATTACTCTGACACCGCAGAGCAACGACTTGGGGGCTCCTGTTCTGGAATGGGCCAACGCCTGCCTTGCTGTCGGGCAGGCCCAAGCCCAATGTACAGCGGAAGCCCAACAAGGCCAAAGCCACATCCGTGTCGGGCACGTGCCAGTCCTCTTGGACGTCGGGCACGCGAGGTAAAGACTGTTGGACAGAAGCGTATGGCCTACAGACATATCACTCCCCGACACCCACGTGCTCCTCCCCGAGAGGGCACGTTCTCTTGTAACTTCCCACTACCAAAAGAAACGGTATGCCCTACTTCCGGAGATTTTGGGACCGTTACACCAGGCGAATACCACGTGCTGGTCTTCACTACCCCATGTAAGCCCTGGCAGTTGCTTGGATTAGGCCTTGCAATTCAGCCCAATGCAAGTAACCGTTGGCCCCGCGCTGAGGGCTCTCCATAAATACCCTCTCACTTGAGAGGGTCAGGTTACACAACATATTCTAACTCTCACCTGTTGGTCCTGTTGTTGTTGTGAGGTCTTTTTTGCTGCTTGGTTATTGTGTTGTGATGTCCTTGTTGCTTGCAGGTTTGGTCGATCTGTGTTTGTATGCAGGATGCGCAGGTTTGGAGTTTTGTGGACAGGTTTTGTAGGTTGTACGGTTTGGCAAAAGGGTGCAGGCTTGGCTGTATGTTGGTGGGTGGGTGTTAGGAGGGGCTTGGCATGGCTGTACGTTGGCAAAAAAATGTTCAAGCAATCCACCCATCTGAGCATTAGGAGGGGATAATATGTATGAACCTCTTGAACCAAAATCTATAGGGACTTTTCTTGCTGCACTAATGCCCATGCCAACGTACCAATCCACCAACTTGGGTAGCATCTCAGTTTTGGCAGCAAGTATTGTCTTGCAACTAATGAACTTATGGACCTTTTTTTGTGTAAAACTTGTATCATTTATTTTGACAAATTTTCCTTGTAACATGGACTTGTATGATAGAATTGGATATGTATTTGAAACTTGGACATGAAGTGTATTTAAATCTTGAATAGAACTTGAAATTTTGTCATGAAAATTGTAACCTTGAATGAAAATTTGAAACTTAAAATCTTGAGTGAAACTTGAAATTGATTATGAATTGGATTGAAACTTGGATATGATCTTGAATTAAAAAAGCAAATTGAATCTTGAGTGAAACTTGGAATTTGAATATGAACTTGAACTTGAATGAACTGGAAATGGAATTGAAACTTGAATTTGTGATTATGCACTTGAACTTGGAAAGGCATTTGGAAAGGCATGAAATTCGAAAACCTTGAATCAATTCCATAAGAAACTAAACCCCACATCATGGTTCCATCTTGCAACGGTTTTGAAATAACGCTTGTATCCTGTTACGCAAAGAGCATGAACCACATAACCAGGGCTTGCAAATGTCTTGGAATTTGATGGCTCTTATAGCTTGACTTCATCAGATAAACATGAACTATGCCCAAAACCCTGATCTGGATCCTCAAACACAAGTACTTGAATTTAATCCACACTTGTCCTCAAAATAGTCCATGACACAGATGACTTGAGATATTAACCGCACTGCCACTTTACCAAAACCCTAATTCAAATTCAACTGGCCCTGATGATTATCCACCTTAAAACAAACTGTCTTTGCCACAATCTGATAACTTCATCCTGAAATAAAACACTTGTTTGACCAAGATTAGGTTAAACTTCCATTAAGTTTCAAACCACACCGCACACCTTTGACCTGATGACTTTTCCTGATCCTTGATTCAATCTTGCAAGATCTGAGCCTCGAAAGATTTGTGATGAAGCCATATTACACTAGATTATTGAGGAATTGAGGTCTCTTAAAAGTATGAGATCTTGATTGGTTGGTGATCTATCCAAAACCTTGATTAATCAACCCTTGAAGCTTCTTGAAGCAAACCCTAGCCCGCAAATGAACAAAACAAACAAAGTCTGATAATTGGATTAGATATGCGATATGATTGACCTAGAATGCTATGCAAAAAAACAAAGAATCTAAGGGTAAAATTTGGGGTATGACAGTTGAGCACCCCTTATGCTTCCTTTATTAATCCCAATTTGTTTAAAAAAAAATAGAAAGTATTGTTATTTCAAAACTATTGTAAGAATAAGATGCAACAAAAGCATTTCTCTACACAGCAGAGAGAAAGCATAGGGAGACGACTCAGTGACTTTGCTTTTATTGTGATTTTGTAATTTCAATGTACACCCTCCGGTCACTATTATAAGCAACAAAAACCTTTTTAGATTCATTGAATAAAAGATGTATCTGGACATTATTATATATCAGATACATCAATTTTTCAATGAAACTAAAAAAAATTTTGTTGCTTATAATAGTAACCAGAGGGTGTACTTGAGAAATTAAGAATTATTAAGAAAAATATTTGTTGAGAGAGAGAGATTGATTTACAGAGACAAAAAATTATGAAGTTACCAAAATCTAAAGCCATTGAATCCAAACCCAAAGGCATGAGTTGATTGTATATTGGACCATTTACTCAACGAACATGAAAGCTCTCCATAATGTCTTAAGTGCTGTGATCTATTTTTTTTATGTAAGAAACCATTTTTATAACAGACCTCTGGAAGCTTCCGCAGAGGATGTTTACATTATCCTACTTTTTCAACAATAGCGAGGCATTGTGATTGTCTCTTCTTTTCAATATGTTAATCAATTGTTAGTTAATCTTGTTTTTAATATGTTAATCAAGTGTAAGTTAGTTCTTTCCCATACCATCTCTTTAATTTTTTATACCTTTGATATCTTTGTCTATCTATTTCTTAACTATGTTTCTTTCTCATCTAAACCTACCTTTAAAATGCACTAAAGATATCAAAGTCACAAGAAAAAATAAAGGTTTGTGTAATGTTGCATATACAAATACTGCTAGAGTTATTGTGAATAGAGTTAAGCCTATGCTTGACAAGATCATATCTCTCTATCAATCCAAAGTCATTCTAAAGTGCACCATACAACATAACACTATATTGACTCATGAAGATTATCCTTGGGAGGGGATTATCAGTTTTGTTAAGATAATTACCCTATCTAAATTTGTTTTGAGATCTATATTATATCATCATGTGCAATATGTTAAGCTCCCTAAAACCTTTTTTTTAATGTGAGAGAGAGAGAGAGAGAGAGAGAGAGAGAGAGAGAGCTTTTTATGGGGAAACACCAACCAATCTCACATATTGTATCTAGTGAGATGGGATTTTTATTGTATCCCTAAGAATGAGGGTGGCCAAGGTATTAAGAGACTTCAACATTTGATTGGTGTTTTTTATGAAGATTCTTTGGAATCTGATCAACAATCCATATGATCTTTGGTGTAAGGTTCTATATACTAAATGGAAGGAAGATTGACTTGAGGGTAACCATAAATTCTTAACCATATCATTCTCTTTTTTGGAAAACTTTTATAGGTAACGTGTAACAATTTATGCAAAATATTGTATGGGAATTGGGTGATGGAAACAATATCAACTTTTGGCAAGATAAATAGACCTCTAGTATACATTCTCTTATTTCTGTCACTAATCAAACTTAGATTGAAATATGTCTCTCTACGAGGGATGTGGTAACCCTTTCATGAGATTGGGATTTTAATTTCTTTACATCTAACTTATCGTCTACTTTTACTCTTTAAGTTTTTGCTCTTCCTGAACTTAAGGACACATACGAAAAAGAAAATATTGGGCGGGGAGGAACCAACACTAGATACTTAATAGTACAAAGATGCGAATAATATTCACTCAATACAAGTGTATTGAATCATTGAAGGGTGAGGCATTGATGCTTGCATGCCTAAGAGAAACAGAGAAAACCAGGATGATGGTTATGACAAAAGTGTCATTATCTTGTATCTCGGGGATAACATTATAAGGGAACTTGTCAAGCAGACAACTGTGACTTCAAAGTGGGCAAAACTTTAATCATTTTATATGACAAAGTCTTTATCTCACAGGTTGTGTCTAAAATAACGACTCTACTCATTTTGAATGGTAGATAACAAATCCATAATGAAACAGTTGATAGAATTTCACAAAATTATTGATGATCTTGAGTAGGGATGGCCAAAAAAACTTGTACCTATGAGTATCCGCAGATAAAATTTGTCGTGGCTATGGGACGAGTAGCGTAATGAATATTTGCGGCTAAAATAAATGGATATTTAAATATTTGTTTTTTAATGGATATGGATGTGGGTTTAATGATATCCGTGCCCGCAGATATCTATAAAACCTTTCACATTCCATACAAATCTTATTTGGTCATTTCATATTTGAGTTTCTTGTATACTTCAAACTGCACTTCAACAATTTCATCGTCCAACCAAACAACACCTCCCATCATCCGTCCAACCAATTTCTTTCTTCCTACTCCTTCGTCGTCCGCTCTTCCACCATAACTCAAAATCACAATATCTTTCATTTGTTTTTGTTAAAAATGAAATATATGAAAATTATGTTTGAATGTTATTATGTTTTGGTGAAAAAGAAAATAATTAATGTGATGAATTTTTGTTATTAAGTCGAGAGCGAATTGTATGAAAGTTATGTGATAATATCTTTTTGTTTCTTTAAAATAAGTTGAAAATATTTTTTTTTTAATTTTTGAAAAATAAATATTATCCACGAATATCTATAAATAGATACGAGTATCTTAAAATTCGTGGATTACCCGCTTAGCGGATACCCACATGGATATGGAGCGATATGTATATCATTTTTATCCAACGGGGCGGACACAAATATGTTACTATTCGCCCCATGGATATCCATTTACATCCCTAATTTTGAGATATTGAGTGAATGTTAAAGGTGAAGACAAGACTCTCTACTCTTGTTGAGCTCATTACCCAGATCATGTAAACACTTTAAAGATGTCTTTCTCTATGGTAAGTAAGGTACTATTACTTTGGATGAAAGTCCAAATGATTGTGGGATCCAAAAAAAGTTTCAAAGGTGTAAGATTTTAATATGGATAGTGGTGAAGGCTTGAATGTCTCAAGAGTAGAAAATGCATGTAGAGAGATGTCCAAATCAGAGAGATTTGACAAATCAACCGTAAAATGATTCACTTGACAAAAAATTAGTTACTTTATGAGGGATTGTTCTAGAAAGAGGGGAAATGATAATTGTTTTGGACTGGTCCAGCGTCTGCCCTTCAGTCGGGCAGGCCCAAACCCCATGATCTGGGATGGCCCAACAAGGCCCATATCCACACCTGCGTCGAGCACGTGCCAGCCTCCAGCAATGTCGGCCACGTGCAGTAGACACTATCGAGCAGGGGCGGCAAGCCTTACGAAGCACGTCTCTCCTCGACACCTAAGAACTCCTCCCCGCGAGGACACGTCACCTTGTAACCTCCCGCCTCCGAAGAAATCGGTCCGCCCTCCTTCCGGAGATCTCGGGACCGTTACCCCAGGGCGAAGACCACGTGCTGGTCTTCCCTATGCCACGTAAGCCCTGGCAGTTGCCTGGATCGGGCCTCGTAATCCAGCCTAGTGCAGGTAACCGTTGGCCCCGCGCTGGGGGTCCTCTATAAATACCCTCTCACTTGAGAGGGTCAGGTGATATTACATTCTAACTCACACCTGCTTTCTGTACTTGCCCTTTTCTCTGACTTTTCCTGACTTGAGCGTCAGAGTACCTTGCAGGTACCCCCCCCGGTCGTATCATCATCACCGGAGCTGAAGATTTCACGACGCTGTTGGCCACTGTCATACTGTCTGATCCAGGTACGATCAGTGGCGCCGTCTGTGGGAAACTACTGCTTCCCCGTTTTTCCTTCATCGTTAAACCAAAGCAAATCTCTCTTTTCGTAATGAACATGGCCAGCAACCTGACTGGAAACAAAGCTCCGGACACCGTCTTCACGCAACCTGAAAACGGAGACCACCGTGAAGACAACGCTGCCATTCATGTCGAGGATGTCGACATGAGAGATGGGAAGATCGGTTCCCTATTTTTCGAAGACATGGCATAATACGCCGCCAAACAGGATGTCCTGTAGGTTATCTACCAGCCTGTCCCTCCAACGCCCAATGCGGATCCGGGCACGGTGGTCCTGTTCACCTTGGTCAACCAGACCAACCAGCTGATTGCTCAGTAAAATCTCCGAATCAAAGCGCTCGAGAGGGGGCGGCCACAACGATCTTCCCTGCGAAGACATCGTCACCCCCCATCTCCCAACCGTTATTCTTCCCCACGAAGGACTCCCCGGGCGGACTCTCACAGACCCTCCCCGCGGCGCCAAGGTCGCGGACCACGCTTGGAGCGAATCCAGCCTGCGGTCACTCAGAAGCGCCCCTGCTCCCCTCCTTAGAATGAACCGAGGCGCTCCCCGACCATGAAGAGGAGCAAGGATGATGGCGAGAAGCCGAAGAGCCATTCCAGGAGTTCTCCCCATCGACATGGATCGGGTCAGAACCATTGCTCCACATCGCAGTCGCCGGTCAGAAGTGATGAGGACGACCAGAGAAATCCCTTGTCCTGGGAAATTATGGACACACCTATACCCGCGGGCATGGATAAGCCCCCGTAACTGGGGACTTACGACGGCATAGCTGACCTCGACGATCATATCGAGAGCTTCGAAGCCATGCTCGACTATAGAAACGTCCGGGGGGCTATTAAGTGCAGGCTCTTCCCGACTACCCTCCGGAAAGGAGCAATGACGTGGTACAAGAGGCTTGCTCTGGAATCCATCACGTCCTGGAAACAGCTGAAAAAGCAGTTCTCCAGGCATTTTACCGCCTCTCATCGACATCCGAAGACGATGGCCTCCCTGGAGGCCATCTTCCAAGGGCGGAACGAATCCCTCAGAGACTACATCGAGAGATTCAACAAAGAAGTCGTCGAGGTCTACGCGACCAACGAGATGAAGAAGTTCCTGATCGTACGGGGACTGCGCACCAGAACCGACTTCGCCAAGGCTGTGGGCATCCATAAACCTCACAACTTGGAAAACCTACTCTTCTGATCTCAATCATACATCGAGTTCGAAGAGACGCAGGCTGCTCAAATGGCCCTCGAATCGCGGCGACGAGATGGCCCCAGCGGCCACAGAGATGAAGGCTCTCCTCCCCCCCGGCGTGGGGGAGAGAGAAGAAAGGAAGGCCGCTCCCGGGACTCTCGCGAGCCGAGAGGTCCAGCTGGTCGGTTCACGGAATATACGACGCTCAATGCTCCCCGCGAGCGAATTCTCTCTGAGTGCGCCAACTCGGAGTTCCATAGAGGGGGTGTCCGCTTTCCCAAGCCGACAACCCCCAAACCAAACACGGACAAGTCCAAGTACTGCAAGTTCCACCGGAGCCATGGACATGTCACAGAAGATTGCATCCACCTTAAGGATGCAATTGAGATCTTGATCAAGGATGGGCATATGAAGAAGTACTCCCAGAGGAACGATGCTTCCCGATCGGGTGCCTGATATGCTCATAGCGTCGAGGAGACGACGCCTCCCGCTGGGGAAAATTGACTGCAAGTCACCCTCAGCGTTACTCGACTCGAGGACTTCTTCATCCCCGAGGAAATCGAGGACCAAGAGGTAGTTCGCAGCATGTGGGCGAGCGTCCCCGACGAAGACCCCGTCACTGCCCGCAGCACATGGGAAGGCTTCCCCAAGGCAATGGTTATTTATGGGGGGGCCCCGAGAAGGTGTCCGTTGGGTCGATTAAGCAAAAGTTCGACGAACTGGAGTCTGCGACGTCGGCGAAGACCACCACTTTTGACAAGGTGCAGGGGAGGTCAAACCCCATCACCTTTTACCTCGAAGAGCTGCTAGGGGGCCCCTGACGCCTCCATCCCCCTCCTGATCCGGGTACAGATGGCAAATTTTGACGTCCGTAGGATCCTGGTCGACCAAGGAAGCTCGGTGGACATCATGTATGCCCACCTCTTTGAAACCTTCCAGCTCGATGAGAAGCACTTGACCCCTTATGTAGGCTCGGATCTATAGGGATTCAACGGCACCACCACTAGACCATGGGGTTATGTCGAACTAGTGGTCACGTTCAGAAGTAAAGACACTGCCCGACAGATCAAGACCCGCTTCTTGATGGTCGAATGTCCGTCCTTATACAACTGTATTCTGGGGAGGACCACCCTGGCCGAACTCACAGCAGTACCATTAACAGTCTATTTGAAGATGAAGTACTACACGAGCCGGGGTTGGGTCGTCACCATGCACGGGGACATTGAAGTGGTCAGGAGGTGCTTCGACGCTGCAATCAAAGGCATGAGTTCCATCAGCACTAAGCCCAAGACCGGAGCGAAGTCATCCCGGACGCTATGCAAAAGCCACTCCCGCGCGTCAACGCGGTCGACCTCGACAGCAGGTTCCTTGGCGAGCATGAAGAAGGCAGAGCAGCTGACCTCGACCTCCAGGTGGAAAGCAACGGACAACCTCTCCACCCAACGCGCCCCGTCCCGGATGGAGACTTTGAGCCCGTCGCCCTTGGAGACGACCCAGACCGAAGCGTGAAGATCGGCGCCGGACTCCCCGGCCTGGAGAAGAAGCAGCTGAAGGCATGTCTCCGGGAGAATACTGATCTGTTTGCATGGAGCGCCTCTGAGATGCCTGGCCTTGACCCTGAGGTGGCCTGCCATCAGCTCACCGTAGATCCGGCCGCTAGGGCCATAGTTCAACGTAGGCGTAGGCAGTCTCCCGAAAAGGCGGAGGCTACTGAAAAAGCTGTAAAAGACCTCCTAAAGGCGAATTTTATTTTGGAGGCCAGGTACACAACCTGGCTGTCCAATGTTGTACTTGTCAAAAAGAGTAATGGAAAATGGAGGATGTGCGTTGACTATACCGACCTTATCTGGGCATGCCCGAAAGACTCTTATCCTTTGCCTAACATCGACCAGCTGGTCGACAATTCTGCAGGTTTCAAGTTATTGTCCTTCATGGACGCCTACTCGGGGTACACCCAGATCCCCATGGGTAGGGCCGACAAGCAGCATACTGCCTTCATGACCGAGTCGGGCAATTACTACTACAACGTAATGCCTTTCGGCCTGAAGAACGCCGGCGCACCCTACCAACAGATGATGAACAAAGTCTTCCGGTGAGAGATCGATGACATGCTCTAGGTATACATGGATGACATGATCGTCAAATCCGCAGAAGAAGTCGACCACGCTGCCCATCTCAAGAAGGTATTCGACACGGCGAGGAGATGTCGTATGAGGTTCAACCCCGACAAATGCACCTTCGACGTTCGGGCGAGCAAGTTCCTCGGTTTCTACCTCACAGAGCAAGGAATCGAGGTAAACCCTGATAAATGTAGGGCTTTCTCCGAGATCCCGACCCCAAACTCGAAGAAGTCAATACAATCTTTGAACGGGATGCTGACCGCCCTCTCCCGCTTCGTCGCCAAATCTGTGCAGTACACACTTCCATTTTTCAAGCTTCTACGAAAAAAAGCCACGTTCGAATGAAGCGAGGAGTGCGAGCAAGCGCTCCTCCATCTTAAACAAGTCCTGTCGTAACCCCCGGTCCTATCGTGACCAGAGAGCGGGGAGACATTGTTCGTATACCTCGCCATCACGGGAGAAGCAGTCAGCGCTGTCCTCATCCGGGAAACCCCCGATGGGCAGAAACCGATTTACTTCACAAGCAAGGCCCTCCAAGGCCCCGAGATCAGGTATCAGCAGCTCGAGAAAGTCTCTCTAGCCCTCGTCACCATAGTCAGGAGGCTGCGCCATTACATCTTAGCCCACACGGTAGTGGGAAGGACCGAGCAGCCCATAAGGCAGCTGCTCAGCCGACCAGACATGGCAGGAAGGATGCTCTGATGGTCGCTCGAACTCGCCGAGTTCGACATCCAGTACGAGGGAAGGAAAGCCCTGAAGGCCCAGGTGTTGGCAGAATTCGTGGCAGAAATGATCGTCCCGGAACCTTCAGCCAACGGATCCCAGAAATGGACAATCTACGTCGACGGGGCATCCAGCACGAAAGGGAGCGGGGCGGGCATTATCCTTGAGAACGAGGAAGGCATTAAGATCGAGGTCTTTCTCAAATTGTCCTTCTCAACGTCGAACAACCAGGCAGAGTACGAGGCTTTCCTCGTCGGGCTATGGTTGGCCGAAGATCTTGGCGTCAAAGAGGTCAAAATCTTCACTGACTCCCAGCTCGTAGCCTCGCAAGTCTGAGGAGAGTACCAAGCCAAGAACGACTGCCTCATCAAATACTTAACCTTGGTGAAGGAAAAAATGAAGAAATTCGCCTCCGCGGAAGTAACCCACATCCCGCGCGAGCATAACACCCAAGCAGATGTATTGTCCAAGCTGGCGAGCACAAAGAAGAAATGCGGGAACAAGTCCGTCATTCAGGAAGTACTTTCATGTCCGAGCATCGACAAACCCGCTCCGGCGACGGACGTGAACGCCATCGGAGACAACAATTGCTGGATGACCCCGGTATACGAATACCTCACGACGAGCAAACTACCCGAGGATCCCAAGGAAGCGGGGATGGTTAAGCGACGAGCGTGCTCATACACAATAGTCGAGGACAAACTATACCGCCGTGGGTTTTCTATCCCCTTCCTCAGGTGCCTCGAGGAGACCAGGGTCCCCGGTATACTCCAGAAAATTTACGAGGGGATCAACGCACAGTACCTCTGCGGGAGATCCTTAGCCCGTAAGGCGCTCCGAGCAGGGTATTACTGGCCCACCATGCAGCAGGATACCAAGGAGCATGTAAAGAAGTGCGATCGATGCCAACGACACGGGGACATGCACCTTGCTCCTCCAAACGAGCTCAAAACACTATCGTCCCCATGGCCGTTTGTGTGGTGGGGAAAGGATATCCTCGGGCCCTTCGTCGTAGGGTCATACCAAAACAAATACCTCATCGTCGGGGTAGATTATTTCACGAAGTGGATCGAGGCGGAAGCCTTGGCCAAAATCACGGCCTTCAACATACTTCGTTTCTACAAGAGGAACATCCTTGCCCAGTTTGGCGTGCCCCAAGCGATTGTCACCGACAACGGGACGCAGTTCACCGACTGGAACTTCCAAGACTTCGTCACTAAACTGGGCATGAAGCAGCACTTCACGTCGGTCGAACACCCTCAAACAAACGAGCAGACTGAAGTAGCGAACAGAGTGATCCTTCGAGGATTGAAATGCTGACTTGGCGACGCCAAGCAACGTTGGGTCGAGGAGCTACAAAGCGTCCTCTGAGCCTACCGAACAACCCCACATTCCACGACCGAGGAGACCCCTTTTCGTCTGACCTACAAAACAAAAGCGGTGATCCCAGTGGAGATCAGGGAACCCTCGATGAGGGCGCGAACGATGAGGCCCTGAGAGAAGAGCTCGACTTCGTCGAGGAGATAAGGACGGGCGCATCCCTCCAGGAAGCCTCCCTTAAGTAGAAAATAACTCTGCGTTATAACAACAAAGTTATTAAAAGAGATTTTCAAGTACGCCCCCTCGTCCTATAAAGGAACCAGAAAGATTCGCAAGAAGGCAAGCTCACCGCGAACTGGGAGGGCCCGTACCGCGTCCGCGCAAAGACAGGGACAGGAGCCTATTACCGCAAAAATCTACACGGGGAAGAACTTGCTCGACCATGGAACGCTGAGAAACTTAAGCAATACTACAGTTAGACACTGCTCGTGACACGCCAACGTCGTGATTACGGGCGCGTGCTAGGGTACAAGCGCGACACCTCTATACGAGACACTATGGTCAAAGGCCGCATTATGTGTGCGCGATGACTTATGATCCGACGAGGATACCTCGATCAAGCTCCGTCGTCATCGTACCAATTATGCAGAACGCCCAGCTCACGATGGGAAGTTCACGCCACGAAGTTAAGACCTCGGCCGAGCTCTTAGCCTCGTTGAAGGTTGGAATACACCTCCGACCACTCGACCAGCTCTCCACGCAGTCGAGGATCATCAAAGTCTAGCAAACTCCCAAAATCACCAAATTACTTAGATAAAAACAAGTAAAGTATATCAAATACACAAGCATCACACACACAGATAAGCACAACAAGAAAAGTATTAAAACTGGGCAAAAACCCATTGTGCAAATATTACAGACATGTCAAAAAGCCCCTGGCGCGCAGGCCGGGAAAAAGGCATCAAAAGAAAATGGCTCGCAGGCCAAACCAGATGAACAAGCAAAAACCTAGTCGACGATATTCTCCTCTGCCTGCTCATTTTCCGTAGCCCCTCCGTCGACTTCCTCCTCCCGCATCGGCTGCACGATCTGACCCGCGACCACCTCGTAGTCGGGGTCAGTCCCTTCAGTGATAAGGTTGGGGTTGAGGACCCGAAGCTGCTGCACAGCATTGTTGAAACCAATGTCGGCCACCACAAGGCTATCCTGCTCGGTTTGCCTGAGCTTCGCTATCAGAGCTGCCCGGGAAGTCAACAACTTGTCTTCCTCGGTTTCTTCCTCAGCAGGGCGAACAACTTCCTCCAACTCGGCGACCCTCGCCAAGAGACCCCTCCTTTGCTCATTGACTTTCTTCAGCCTCTCCTCCAACTTCTCCTGAAGCTTGGCCCACGCCTTATTCTGATTTTTGCAGTCGGTCAGCTCCTTACCCACTTTCTCCATCTCAACGGCAACAGACTTGAACCTCTCCTGTAACCTGGTCACTTCAGCCGCTGGGCAAGTCTCGTCGTTTAGTGTAACACCCTTTTCTACCCCCAAATAATGTTGCAGCAGAAACAACTCATATATCAGAGTAAGGCATAAAAATTCCCTCAAAGGGTGCACATTTCTCATTTAATTCAAAATAAATACAATTGCCCTATAAACAAAGGGTATTCCTCAAATCAAATAAAAAAGCCTTCACATGGCAGCGGAACTCAAAACTTTCAATTAAAAAGGTTTTCAACAACCGTCATAATAATCCAAATAAACCACATAATCAGATAACGGCAAAATAAGGAAACAACATAGTTCAACTCAAAGGACCCCAACCCGATGTTACACTATCAGAGGAAGACCCTCTAAATCGACCAAAAACAAATAGACTTCAAGGTCCTCGAAAGCATCCACAGCTAAACCTGATCACCTGCACGTTACCCACGTGGAGGTAACATTCAAACAGGCAGGGTGAGTAATCACCATTCAATATAAATCATATAAAGAAAAGACATTAACATGGCAACAGTTGTTTTTATCAAATACTACAACAACTCACCCAAAACATCATATAAAACATCACATCACCAATATCACTCATATGCAATCATGCAATGCAACCAAGAATGAAATGCAACGTCATAAAATGCATGTGGTACCAAATCGTCATAGTAATGGACACTAGGCCATCAACCCTCCACAAGGGAGCACGTCATAAACACCTCAATCCACACAATGGGATTGAAGCCACCACTGGACCGAAGCCCTAACATCGTCACTGGACCGAAGTCCTAACATCATCAATAGACCGAAGTCCAAATGCTATGAATGCATGATGCACAACGTCCTAATCATCATCATCAACAAAAGTCATTACATGCATCATCATCCATCAAATTCACATATTCATCATATCACCAAATACGTCATCAAAACATCATTAATCAGCATCTCGTAATCATCAATATAACTCATAGTAATTCGCATCAAAATGTATCATCGTCATAAAATCATCAACATTAAAATCATAATTTACATCATCATTCATCAAAATCTCATGTTAATCCATATCATCATTTAATCATCAAAACATCATGAATGTCACCTCATAGTCATCAATATACTCATGGTACTTCACGTCGTCATTTTATCATCAAACATCACACATAAACATATAGTAATCATGAATAACATCATATCATCATCTAATCACAAGACATCACATGTATGGACATCTCACAATACATCAATCATATCATGTCATCATTTTCATCACTAAATAATTCATCATATAACACGTCAACACATAGCAGAAATTCACAGCAACGTCACAACATTAATATAATATGAAACAAATATTTTTTCGGGAATTTTACGTCAATAAAAATAATGTTTTTCTGTCCCAGTTCGCGCTAAGCGGGCCCCATCCGCGCTAAGCGCGCTACTCACTGCCTCGAAGAGGCGAAATTTCTCCAGACCGCGCTAAGCGCGCTAGGCCGCGCTAAGCGGGCTCTGCAATTTTGGCAGAAAAACCCTGCGATAACAGCACTTCTCCATCTGCGATTCAACACTCCTAAACCAGATTTTATCCTTAAATTACCACAGATTATGTTATTATAACTTAAAACTATCACATATACGTCAATAACAACAATCATCACACAACAAATCATCAAAATCCATCATCCCTAACCTCCAATTCCTAGGTTTTCCCCCAAAACCCCAATTACCCACCAACACCTAATCTTTATATCAAATATATTGCAACGTGATACTCCCCATACCTTAGATTGTCGATCCGATGAGTTTTCTCTTGAGCCTTTGGAAACCTTCACGAAAATCCTCGTCTTTTCCCTTTTTCCTCAGAGCTCTGTACTTTCTCCTTATTTTCACGATCTCCACAAATGAATCCTAATTCTCCTCAATTCCTCCTTTTTGGTTAATTTAATCTTGGGCCTCAAATATGGGCTTTCTCCATAATGCCCTCACTAATCCTCCTCAAATGTCCACTTTACCCTTAATTCCTCTAATATTATTTAAAATAAATAATAATACAATATATTCCGTAATATATACTATTATTTAATTAAATAACCAAAACTTCACAAATTCACCGACATCGACACAAATCACCAAAATTCACAGAAAACCACAAATATAATATTTAACTAAATTAAATAAATATTCTTACGAAATTTGGGGCGTTACAACTCTCCCCCACTTAAAGAATTTTCGCCCTCGAAAATTACCTTAAAGAAACAGAGTCGGATACGACTCCCTCATCTGATCTTCACGTTCCCAAGTCCAACTCTCGCCAGTTGGTCCACCCTACAACACCTTCACCAAAGCTATGTCTTTACCCCGCAGTTGCTTCGTCTCTCGACCATCGATACGCACAGGCAATGCTTCCACATTCTGATTATCCCTCACTTGTACCTCATCCATCTGAGTCACAAGCGATGGATTCAGAATGCACTTCCTCAACTGAGACACATGGAACACGTCATGTAAATTCGCAAGCGACGACGGTAAATCTATTCGATTGGCTACCTCTCCTATCCTCTGTGATATCTGATATGGACCAGCAAAACGTGGAGTGAGCTTCCTAGACTTCAAAGCTCGACCCACACCAGTCACTGGCGTCACTTTCAGAAACACGTGATCCCCCTCTACGAATTCAAGTGCCTTCTTTCCCTTATCATGGTAGCTCTTCTGATGACTCTGCGAAGCTTTCATTCTCTCTAGTATCATCTTAATCTTCTCATTAGTCTCTTGCACAATCTCAGGTCCGAGTACAACACTCTCGCCCGACTCATACCAACTTTAAGTCAGATTGCTGTCCCATTCGGATTTCTTCCCGAAGACCACTCGTCAATTTCAACATTCCTAACTTCACACTGTCAGGAGTCTTCTCACAAACTAACTCAAATCTCTGAATTGTCCAATTAATTCCAACTCTTTCACCATAAGCATTGGCATATACAATGACTTTCTGCTCAACGCATCAGCCACTGCATTTGCTTTGCCCGGATGATAACTCAAATCAAAATCGAAATCCTTCAAAAGCCCTAACCACCTCCTCTGCCTTATATTCAATTCCTTCTGATCAAATAAACACTTCAGACTCTTATGATCACTGGTCACTTCGAATTTAGAGCGAAACAGATAATGTCTCCAAATCTTCAACACAAACACCACCGCAGCTAACTCCAAGTCATGTGTAGGATAATTCCCTTCATGAACTCGCAATTGTCTTAAAGCATAGGCAACAACATGTGCATTCTGCATCAACACTCCACCAAGACCCATCTTCGACACTTCACATACACCACAAAAGATTCGCTCGGATTAGGCAAAATCAACACTGGAGCAGTAGTCAATCTCTTCTTCAATTCCACAAAACTCTCTTCACAAGTTACATCCCACACAAAAGCTTGACCTTTTCGAGTCAACAGAGTCAACGGTAATGTCAACTTAGAAAAGCCTTCAATAAACTTGCGGTAATAACCCGCTAAATCCAGAAAACTTTGTATCTCAGTAGCAGACTTCAGAGTCTCCCATCGCAACACGACATCAATCTTAGAAGGATCAACAGCAACACCACCACTAGAAATCACATGGCCAAGGAAGCTCACTTCCTTCAACCAGAACTCACACTTTGACAACTTTGCATACAACTTCTTCTCTTTTAACACTTGCAACACAGTCTTCAAATGCTCGGCATGCTCTTCTTCAGATCTAGAATATATCAAGATGTCCTCGATAAACACCACCCCAAACTTATCCAAATACTCATGAAAAATCCGATTCATGTACTCCATGAACACACCAGGTGCATTAGATACACCAAACGGTATCACAGTGTATTCATAGTGTCCATATCTCGTCCTGAAAGCCGTCTTCGGAATATCATCAGGCTTAACTCGAATCTGATGATAACCCGACCTCAAATTAATCTTGATAAACACACAGGCATCTACTAACTGATCCACAAATTCCTCAATCCTCAGAAGCAAACACTCATTCTAGATCGTCACTCTATTCAACTACCGATAATCAACATACAACTTCATACTTCCATCTCTCTTCTTCACCTACACCACAGGGGCACCTCACAGAAAACATTCGGTCGAACAACTTCCTATCAGCCAATTCTTCTAGCTATTCCTTCAATTTGCTTATTCAGAAACATACATTCCGTATGCAAACACCGACATCGAGCTTGCATCGAGTACCAGGCCTATAGCAAGTTACACTCCACACTACAGTGGTAAATCACTGATATCTCATGGGAACACCTCCAAATAGTCACACACCACCGCATCCCTTATGCCTTCCCAAAAACCCAACATCATAACACCTTTGCACCATCTTTCACAGAATCACCCACTTGTTTCACAGAACAAACAACTAATCACCTTCGTCGAAATTAGATACAGGTGATCGTCGGGAATTACACACCATTGGCATATCACCAGCCACCACCTTGTTCTCTATCCCTCAAAAGCAGACATCAACAGTACCTGATTATTCTCCTCAAGATATTTCCAACTTGACCGACAGGCAAGAAACTCTAATTTGCCTCATCTTCAAGTCTACTAGTCTGCACCGACTCATCAAAACAATCCTTAAGCACTCGGCTTAACCCCAACAATCCACTGCGCACACTACTCAAGCTCGCAGGACACGTTTATCCCATCCAACATGACCCCGTCTATTATCAACAAGAGATTAAGGATGATCAGTTCCTCAAATTGTCAATAACAACCGATATCATGAGGCGGTATAAACTATCTCCACCAACTATCGCAGCGTCTAACACCACACTTAGCCAACGCTCCACACTGGAATCACCTTGGAGAAACACCATCTTCTCCCCCACTTGTTTCATTCCCAACCTGCAAAAGGAAACAAAACAAGTATCGACAGTGTTTTCACACACATATCGCACACTAGGGAATAGACAACATTAGACAACCTGGTCGGACGGACCGACCTGCTCAGATACCACTAATGTAACACCCTTTTCTACCCCTAAATAATGTTGCAGCAGAAACAACTCATATATCAAAGTAAGGCATAAAAATTCCCTCAAAGGGTGCACATTTCTCATTTAATTCAAAATATATACAATTGCCCTATAAACAAAGGGTCTTCCTCAAATCAAATAAAAAAGCCTTCACATGGCAGCGGAACTCAAAACTTTAAATTAAAAAGGTTTTCAACAACCGTCATAATAATCCAAATAAAACCACATCACCAGATAACAACAAAATAAGGAAACAACATAGTTCGACTCAAAGGACCCCAACCCGATGTTACACTATCAGAGCAAGACCCTCTAAATCGACCAAAAGCAAATAGACTTCAAGGTCCTCGAAAGCATCCACAGCTAAACCTGATCACCTGCACGTTACCCACGTGGAGGCAACATTCAAACAGGCAGGGCGAGTAATCACCATTCAATATAAATCATATAAAGAAAATACATTAACAGGGCAACAGTTGTTTTTATTAAATACTACAACAACTCACCCAAAACATCATATAAAACATCACATCACCAATATCACTCATATGCAACCATGCAATGCCACCAAGAATGAAATGCAACGTCATAAAATGCATGTGGTACCAAATCGTCATAGTAATGGACACTAGGCCATCAACCCTCCACAAGGGAGCACGTCATAAACACCTCAATCCACACAATGGGATTGAAGCCACCACTGGATCGAAGTCCTAACATCGTCACTGGACCGAAGTCCTAACATCATCAATAGACCGAAGCCCAAATGCTATGAATGCATGATGCACAACGTCCTAATCATCATCATCAACAAAAGTCATTACGTGCTTCCTCATCCATCAAACTTACATATTCATCATATCACCAAATACGTCATCAAAACATCATTAATCAGCATCTCGTAATCATCAATATAACTCATAGTAATTCGCATCAAAATGTATCATCGTCATAAAATCATCAACATTAAAATCATCATTTGCATCATCATTCATCAAAATCTCATGTTAATCCATATCATCATTTAATCATCAAAACATCATGAATCGTCACCTCATAGTCATCAATATACTCATGGTACTTCACGTCGTCATTTTATCATCAAACATCACACATAAATATATAGTAATCATCAATAACACCATATCATCATCTAATCACAAGACATCACATGTATGGACATCTCACAATACATCAATCATATCATGTCATCATTTTCATCACTAAATAATTCATCATATAACACGTCAACACATAGCAGAAATTCACAGCAACGTCACAACATTAATATAATATGAAACAGATATTTTTCCGGGAATTTTACGTCAATAAAAATAATGTTTTTCAGTCCCAGTTCGAGCTAAGAGGGTCCCACCCGCGCTAAGCGCGCTACTCACTGCCTCGAAGAGGCGAAATTTCTCCAGACCACGCTAAGCGTGCTACTCACTGCCTCGAAGAGGCGAAATTTCTCCAGACCACGCTAAGCGCGCTAGGCCGCGCTAAGGAGACTCTGCGATTTTGGCAGAAAAACCCTGCAATAACAACACTTCTCCATCTGCGATTCAACACTCCTAAACCAGATTTTATCCTTAAATTACCACAGATTATGTTATTATAACTTATAATTATCACATATACGTCAATAACAACAATCATCACATAGCAAATCATCAAAATCTATCATCCCTAACCTCCAATTCCTAGGTTTTCCCCCAAAACATCAATTATCCATCAACACCTAATCTTTATATCAAATATATTGCAAGGTGATACTCCCCATACCTTAGATTGTCGATCCGATGAGTTCTCTCTCGAGCCTTTGGAAACCTTCACGAAAATCCTCGCCTTTTCCCTTTTTCCTCAGAGCTCTGTACTTTCTCCTTATTTTCACGATCTCCACAAATGAATCCTAATTCTCCTCAATTCCTCCTTTTTGGTTAATTTAACTCTTGGGCCTCAAATATGGGCTTTCTCCATAATGCCCTCACTAATCCTCCTCAAATGTCCACTTTACCCTTAATTGCTCTAATATTATTTAAAATAAATAATAATACAATATATTTCGTAATATATACTATTATTTAATTAAATAACCAAAACTTCACAAATTCACCAACATCGACACAAATCACCAAAATTCACAGAAAACCACGAATATAATATTTAAATAAATTAAATAAATATTCTTACGAAATTTGGGGCGTTACAACTCTCCCCTACTTAAAGAATTTTCGCCCTCGAAAATTACCTCAAGGAAACAGAGTCGGATACGACTCCCTCATCTGATCTTCATGTTCCCAAGTCCAACTCTCGCTAGCTGGTCCACCCCACAACACCTTCACCAAAGCTATGTCTTTACCCCGCAGTTGCTTCGTTTCTCGACCATCGATACGCACAGGCAATGCTTCCACAGTCTGATTATCCCATACTTGTACCTCATCCATCTGAGTCACAAGTGACGGATCCGGAATGCACTTCCTCAACTGAGACACATGGAACACGTCATGCAAATTCGCAAGCGACGGCGGTAAATCTATTTGATATGCTACCTCTCATATCCTCTGCGATATCTGATATGGACCAACAAAACATGGAGTGAGCTTCCTAGACTTCAAAGCTCGACCCACACCAGTCACTGGCGTCACTTTCAGAAACACGTGATCCCCCTCTTGGAATTCAAGTACCTTCCTTCCCTTATCATGGTAGCTCTTCTGATGACTCTGTGAAGCTTTCATTCTCTCTTGTATCATCTTAATCTTCTCATTAGTCTCTTGCACAATCTCAGGTCCGAGTAAAACACTCTCGCCCGACTCATACCAACTTTAAGTCAGATTGATGTCCCATTCGGATTTCTTCCCGAATACCACTCGTCAATTTCAACATTCCCAACTTCACACTGTCAGGAGTCTTCTCACATACCAACTCAAATCTCTGAATTGTCCAAATAATTCCAACTTTTTCACCATAAGCATCGACATATACAATGACTTTCTGCTCAACGCATCAGCCACTGCATTTGCTTTGCCCGAATGATAACTCAAATCAAAATCAAAATCCTTCAACGGCCCTAACCACCTCCTCTGCCTCATATTCAATTCCTTCTGATCAAATAAACACTTCAGAATCTTATGATCACTGGACACTTCGAATTTAGAGCCAAACAAATAATGTCTCCAAATCTTCAACACAAACACCACCGCAGCTAACTCCAAGTCATGTGTAGGATAATTCCCTTCATGAACTCGCAATTGTCTTAAAGCATAGGCAACAACTTGTGCATTCTGCATCAACACTCCACCAAGACCCATCTTCGACGCATCACAATACACCACAAAATATTCGCTCGGATTAGGCAAAATCAACGCTGGAGCAATAGTCAATCTCTTCTTTAATTCCACGAAACTCTCTTCACAAGTTACATCCCACACAAAAGCTTGACCCTTCCGAGTCAACCGAGTCAACGGTAATGCCAACTTAGAAAGGCCTTCAATAAACTTGCGGTAATAACCCGCTAAACCCAGAACACTTCGTATCTCAGTAGCAGACTTCAAAGTCTCCCATCGTAACACGACATCAATCTTAGAAGGATCAACAACAACACCACCACTAGAAATCACATGGCCAAGGAAGCTCACTTCCTTCAACCAGAACTCACACTTCGACAGCTTTGCATACAACTTCTTCTCTTTCAACACTTGCTACACAGTCTTCAAATGCTCGGCATGCTCTTCTCCAGATCTAGAATATATCAAGATGTCATTGATAAACACCACCACAAACTTATCCAAATACTCATGAAAAATCCGATTCATGTACTCCATGAACACACCAGGTGCATTAGATACACCAAACGACATCACAGTGTATTCATAGTGTCCATATCTCGTCCTGAAAGCCGTCTTCGGAATATCATCAGGCTTAACTCGAATCTGATGATAACCCGACCTCAAATTAATCTTGATAAACACACAGGCATCTACTAACTGATCCATCAATTCCTCAATCCTCGGAAGCAGACACTCATTCTAGATCGTCACTCTATTCAACTGCCGATAATCAACACACAACCTCATACTTCCATCTCTCTTCTTCACCTACACCACAGGGGTACCTCACAGAAAACATTCGGTCGAACAACTTCCTCTCAGCCAATTCTTCTAGTTATTCCTTCAATTCGCTTATTCAGAAACATACATTCCGTATGCAAACACCGACATCGAGCTTGCATCGAGTACCAGGTCGATAGTAAGTCACACTCCACACTACAGTGGTAAATCACTGACATCTCATGGGAACACCTCCAAATAGTCACACACCACCCCATCCCTTATGCCTTTCAAAAAACCCAACATCATAACACCTTTGCACCATCTTTCACAGACTCACCCACTTGCTTCACAGAATAAATAACTCTTCACCTTCGTCGAAATTAGATTCAGGTGATCGTCAGGAATTACACACCATCGGCATATCACCAGCCACCACCCTGTTCTCTATCCCTAAAAAGCAGACATCAACAGTACCTGATTATTCTCCGCAAGATATTTCCAACTTGACTGACAGGCAAGAAACTCTAATTTGCCTCATCTTCAAGTCTACTAGTCTGCAACGACTCATCAAAACAATCCTTAAGCACTCGGCTTAACCCTAACAATCCACTGCGCACACTATTTAAGCTCGCAGGACACGTCTATCCCATCCAACATGACCCCGTCTATTATCAACAAGAGATTAAAGGTGATCAGTTCCTCAATTTGTCAATAACAGCCGATATCATGAGGCGGTATAAACTATCTCCACCAACTATCGCAACGTCCAACACCACACTTAGCCAACGCTCCACACTGGAACCACCTTGGAGAAACACCATCTTCTCCCCCACTTGTTTCATTCCCAACCTGCAAAAGAAAATAAAACAAGTATAGACAGTGTTTTCACACACATGTCGCACACTAGGGAATAGACAACATTAGACAACCTGGCCGGACGGACTGACCTGCTATGATACCGCAAATGTAACACCCTTTTCTACCCCCAAATAATGTTGCAGCAGAAACAACTCATATATCAGAGTAAGGCATAAAAATTCCCTCAAAGGGTACATATTTCTCATTTAATTCAAAATAAATACAATTGCCCTTTAAACAAAGGGTCTTCCTAAAATCAAATAAAAAAGCCTTCACATGGCAGCGGAACTCAAAACTTTCAATTAAAAAGGTTTTCAACAACCGTCATAATAATCCAAATAAAACCACATCATTAGATAACGGCAAAATAGGGAAATAACATAGTTCGACTCAAAGGACCCCAACCCGATGTTACACTATCATAGCAAGACCCTCTAAATCGACCAAAAGCAAATAGACTTCAAGGTCCTCGAAAGCATCCA
Organism: Lathyrus tuberosus; assembly: GCA_022829125.1. Taxonomy (NCBI): domain Eukaryota; kingdom Viridiplantae; phylum Streptophyta; class Magnoliopsida; order Fabales; family Fabaceae; genus Lathyrus; species Lathyrus tuberosus. The sequence goes on from JALAZF010000253.1 coordinate 3,029,721, forward strand.
CAGCTAAACCTGATCACCTGCACGTTACCCACGTGGAGGCAACATTCAAACAGGCAGGGCGAGTAATCACCATTCAATATAAATCATATAAAGAAAATACATTAACAGGGCAACCGTTGTTTTTATCAAATACTACAACAACTCACCCAAAACATCATATAAAACATCACATCACCAATATCACTCATATGCAATCATGCAATGCCACCAAGAATGAAATGCAACGTCATAAAATGCATGTGGTACCAAATCGTCATAGTAATGGACACTAGGCCATCAACCCTCCACAAGGGAGCACGTCATAAATACCTCAATCCACACAATGGGATTGAAGCCACCACTGGACCGAAGTCCTAACATCGTCACTGGACCGAAATCCTAACATCATCAATAGACCGAAGCCCAAATGCTATGAATGCATGATGCACAACGTCCTAATCATCATCATCAACAAAACTCATTACGTGCATCATCATCCATCAAACTCACATATTCATCATATCACCAAATACGTCATCAAAACATCATTAATTAACATCTCGTAATCATCAATATAACTCATAGTAATTCGCATCAAAATGTATCATCGTCATAAAATCATCAACATTAAAATCATCGTTTGCATCATCATTCATCAAAATCTCATGTTAATCCATATCATCATTTAATCACCAAAACATCATGAATCGTCACCTCATAATCATCAATATACTCATGGTAATTCACGTCGTCATTTTATCATCAAACATCACACATAAACATCTAATAATCATCAATAACATCATATCATCATCTAATCACAAGACATCACATGTATGGACATCTCACAATACACAATCATATCATGTCATCATTTTCATCACTAAATAATTCATCATATAACACGTCAACATATAGCAGAAATTCACAGCAACATCACAACATTAATATAATATGAAACATATATTTTTTCGGGAATTTTACGTCAATAAAAATAATGTTTTTCAGTCCCAGTTCGCTCTAAGCGGGCCCCACTCACGCTAGGCTGCGCTAAGCGGGCTCTGCGATTTTGGCAGAAAAACCCTGCGATAACAACACTTCTCCATCTGCGATTCAACACTCCTAAACCAGATTTTATCCTTAAATTACCACAGATTATGTTATTATAACTTATAACTATCACATATACGTCAATAACAACAATCATCACATAGCAAATCATCAAAATCCATCATCCCTAACCTCCAATTCCTAGGTTTTCCCCCAAAACCCCAATTACCCACCAACACTTAATCTTTATATCAAATATATTGCAAGGTTATACTCCCTATACCTTAGATTGTCGATCCGATGAGTTCTCTCTTGAGCCTTTGGAAACCTTTACGAAAATCCTCGCCTTTTCCCTTTTTCCTCAGAGCTCTGTACTTTCTCCTTATTTTCACGATCTCCACAACTGAATCCTAATTCTCCTCAATTCCTCCTTTTTGGTTAATTTAACTTTTGGGCCTCAAATATGGGCTTTCACCATAATGCCCTCACTAATCCTCCTCAAATGTCCACTTTACCCTTAATTCCTCTAATATTATTTAAAATAAATAATAATACAATATATTCTGTAATATATACTATTATTTAATTAAATAGTCAAAACTTCACAAATTCACCGACATCGACACAAATCACCAAAATTCACAGAAAACCACGAATATAATATTTAAATAAATTAAATAAATATTCTTACGAAATTTGGGGCGTTATATTCAGGACCAGAGCAGCCGAGCAGACTCGCATCACAGCAGACAGGTCCTCAAGCAAAGTCTTCCTCCTCGAAGCCTGACCAACACCTAGGATGGCCTGGACCTCGGCAGCACCTATGCTCGGAGAGTTGGCTTCCGAAAAGAAACGAGGATTTGAGTGACAAGGCGGAAGCACGAACTTTTCAGAGGGAGGAGTATCGGTCATTGTCAGGTCAATATGTACCTGGTCGTCTGTGCGTTGTCTCTTCGGGGACCCCTGACTGTCGGGAGACTGACTACCTCGGGGAGAGCTGAAAGAACCCCCTGGCGCTGGAGTGGGGCCGGGGTGCTGTGAACGGATCTGCTCGACACGACTTTTCCCGCTTTTCCTCAAATTTCGGGCAGCTGCCAGCTTCTTGATGTGCTCCTCCGCACTCGACATGTTACCTGCAAAGAGAGGGAAATGCATCAGTAAATCAAAACCCAGAACTAAAGGAAGAAGTTTCCACCACCTAACAACACAAGGGCATCCTCATCGGAAAACACCTCGAGGAGGGCCCTCGTATTAATCAACCGGTGTTTTGTCAAAATTTGCTCGTCATTACCCCGAATAAATTTCCCGTCCGGTGTCACGAGCTTGGCTGGGGAAAATTCGGCGACAAATTTAACTATTTCCTCGTAAGCCAGACGGTCCCCTTCGCAAAGTCGACCATGACTGACGATGTAACTGTCTGTACCCCTTTTGAAATGCTCCTCCGTCCAGAATAGGGGGAACCTCGGCTCGAGGACTTCTTTCTGCTGCCCGTCTTCTTCTCGGATGACCCGTATATACACCGACTCCACGGTCTCGAACGAGATCGGCCTCACGATGTAGTATCGGTATTTGAAGGTGCGAACAAAGTCCATGTAGGTCTGGAACAGTCTGCTCACCTGTTTGAAGGACACCCAGTCGTGTCTGCCATCAGTCGATTGTCTCTATAAGTGGAAAATACGGAAGAACAGGGGCATAGTCGCCCCGATCTTGAGGTACTTGCAGACTAGCTCGAAGGCACGGAGAAAAGCGAGAGAGTTGGGATGGAGCTGTGAGGGCACCAGGCGCAGCCAAACGAACACCGATTGCTAAAAATCAGTGAAGGGCAAGCGCCACCCCGCCTCGTCGAACATAAAATCATACAAAGAAAACCTCATCCCTCGGTACGTCGAGCAGATGCGATGGTGCGCCAGAGGTTTGAACACCTTCCAGGTCTTAGCGGAGCCCTCTAGGAGGTGCTCGACAGTATAGAAGATGTCGTCCTCATCACCATCGACGAACTGAGAGACCATATTCAGAGGCTCTTCACTAACCCACTCCTCGGGCGGCCGTCCCTCGATGCTTGTGATCGGCACCATCGGGGAGTCAGGTTGGTCGTCAATGTCTATAGATCCCACGGCCATGACCAAGGCTTCCATTTACCTGAAAAGCAGAAGGAAACGGTGAATTTGATGGTCTATATCAAATTCACCCTGACCATCAAATTCACCCCTCCACTGCTGATCAAGTGAAAGGGCGAAGAAGGAGCGTTGGGATCACGGGACAGTCGTGCTCACCCAATGTCCTCGGGATATCCGACGAGCGTCCCCGTGACCATCCTCAGGTCACCGGTACATCGCCCCAGGGGATTCATCCCACAACTCGGGATATTATTGAGGTCCCCGAGATATCCATCTCGTGTCCTCGGGACATTCTTCTTATCCCCGTGGGACGCATCCTATCTCCCCGCGAGATTCAGCAAGAACATAGAGAAACTCCGTCGTTTTCGCCATAAATTTCATGGTTTCCCCGGGAACTTCATCAGTTCACCGGAGTACCACCGCAGGAAACACATTTAGAAAGGGAAAGGATCAAGAAACTTACTTGAAAACGGCTGTTGATGAGGTCTGGTACGGCGGCGTGCGGCGGTATAATGGTGGCAAAAGCAAAGAGAATAGGAGAGAGAATCTGAGCAGAGAGAAAGGAAACGTGCAAATGACGCGGGTTGGCCTCTATTTATAAGGCCCTCACGGGACTCGAGGTGCCTCTAGGCACTCAAGTGCACTAATCCTAGCCTAGCCGCCCTAGGTAATGATGACGCGTGACATGTGGCACACGCTTTCCCACGTAGGTTCTTTTGTTCTCCCACACACGTCTTTCCGTTTGCTTTGATGCTTGACTCCACAACTTCTCGTATTCCCGCGGAGTCGCCCAACAACGGCCTATCGAACTCTAGCAGACTTCAAGATTTCTGCCCGTCTGACATTCCTCGCTCGTAGCGGTGTAAACCCGTCAATACCGGAGAGTTCCCCCGTTTGACACATTCTCCGACAAAAGGGAAATTGCGGGTATCAGACGACTATCATCATCCCAGTCCTCCGAGCACGTTCAGTACGTCCTCGACACTATTGTTGGCCCTTAAGTCATTGCTTCGACACCTCAGAGCAACGACTTGGGGGCTCCTGTTCTGGACTGGGCCAGCGCCTGCCCTTCAGTTGGGCAGGCCCAAACTCCATGATCTGGGATGGCCCAACAAGGCCCATATCCACACCTGCGCCGAGCACGTGCCAGCCTTCAGCAATGTCGGGCACGTGCAGCAGACACTGTCGAGCAGGGGCGGCAAGCCTTGCGAAGCACGTCTCTCTTCGACACCCAAGAACTCCTCCCCGCGAGGACACGTCACCTTGTAACATCCCGCCTCCGAAGGAATCGGTCTTCCCTCCTTCTGGAGATCTCGGGACCGTTACCCCAGGGTGAAGACCACGTGCTGGTCTTCTCTACGCCACGTACGCCCTGCCAGTTGCCTGGATCGGGCCTTGCAATCCAACCCAATGCAGGTAACCGTTGGCCCCGCGCTGGGGGTCCTCTATAAATACCCTCTCACTTGAGAGGGTCAGGTGATATTACATTCTAACTCACACCTGCTTTCTGTACTTGCCCTTTTCTCTGACTTGAGCGTCGGAGTACCTTGCAGGTATACCCCCCCCCCCCCCGCCGTATCATCATCACCGGAGCTAAAGATTTCACGACGCTGTTGGCCACTGTCATACTGTCTGATCTAGGTACGATCAATAATTTTGTTCATATTGAAGTTACCTTTAATGAGGATAGTTATAAGAGTGTTTGTGCATTACTCGTGCCGAGTTTGGAGACTAAATAAGGTTGGAGCGTGGAAGCAGGTTGATGCATTAGTGTTGTCTAAGAAAATAATATTTTGAGACGTTGAAGCTGGAGCAATGTGGAGTAGTTTTCCTTAGTGACAATAAGGCTTGCAAGGTTCATGGTGTTGATACGACGAAACTTAAAATGTTGGATGATTATGATTTTCTTATTCACAACGTGAGGTATGTTCCTGAGCTCAAGCAAAATTTGTTTGATGATTTAAGTTATTGCACTAGAGTTGAACATGGGGTGTTAAATATTTTGCATCGTGAAGTAATCATAGCTAAAAAATTTCTAAAACATGTGGTTTACATATTTTAGAAGGTTCCAACGTCGTTGTCCATTCATCATCACCTAGTGAAGACTTTCATGACATGAACAAGTTGTGGGATTTGAGGTCAAGGAATGGTGGATGAGTGAAGGTTGTTTCAAAGCCCTTTAATGAGTTTTTAAGAAAACAAAGGATAAAAATGTATGTAAGAGTTGAGTTATCATCTAGTTTTTGTTGTAAGGCTGATGTCAAAGCAGCTTACCTGGTTGGAAGGTGTTCATTTACAAAAATAGACTTACTAATACTTATGGAGGTTTGGAGCAGGAAGATTGTAACCTATTCTGTTTTGATGGTTGTCAAATCTATGCCTATTGTACGAATCAAGTTAATTCAACTTGATTGAAAGTTGCGGATTATGTCTTTAATGGCTATCTAAGAGGTAGAAAGGATTGTGAGATGTTAGGAGTAGAACCTGGAGCATCGAAGTTCATCAATCGCAAATGTATTACTTTGTGAGTCTTGTCATGGGATGAAGAGTAAAGACCTAGGGATAAAGCTTTTAGAAATTATGACGGAGAAGATCCAGTTTGATGTATAGCTTCCTACTATGGATATTAGTAGTAGTGATGGAAAAATTATAGAGACATCTAATTATCATTTAACTTGTAATAAGGTAAGGAGAGAGACTATACCATCTCTAAGCAACGGTTGTGTAGGTCTTGGGTGTTATGCTTTGAATGTGGTTGAAGAGTTGTAAAACTCAGAAACAGGGACCTTCAAGGATGCATTCGAAAGTAGGTGGAGTAAAAAATGGTTGAAAAACCATACTTGTGAATTTGTTAGATTACTAAAGCAGGAAAAGATGGTTGGAAGCAAGTGGATGCAAGTGGCAAGATTAAGGTTCAAGTGTGACTTTAATTTGATCAATATTGTTGAATACTGATTCAACATGGTAGAGAGCAACAAGGTGGTTGATGGATAAATTAGTATCACTACGGTTTTAAGTCAAGGTGCATAATGTAAGAGTATGCTTTAAAATCTTTGAGTAATGCGGAAAAAGAAAATGTGTCTCGAGATTGATATAAATCAGAAAGTTGATAATCAAAAAGAATGTCGACGAAAGACGTCAGAAGGAGGTAGATCCAACGGCCGGCCGTTCTGATTCAGACTGTTTGTAGATATCAAATTTGATTAATTTAATTCGCAGGTCTATTCATTAATATTAAAATATTATATATATTATATTAATTTAGAGATACTCCAATATACTCTAAATTAATATAAAATATATTATAAAATATTTATAATATTATAAGATATTTATAACTTTTTAATTTAAAAATTAATAAGTTATATTTTGAATCTATTAAAGATCTATTGGATTTCAGCGGATATAAATATTTATCTCTATACATATTTTTTGTTTTTAACAACCTTCATAATGTAATCTGAAAAATAAATGAAGATGATAATCCTATGAGAAACGAGTAAAATGAGAGACGAGTAAAAATCTTAAAATTATGTCTCTTAAATGTCGAAAACCTTTTAAGGTATCTACAACAATTGATAACATTTCTAACATATTGAACAATCCAGAATCGTTTGAATATAAAATAGGATTTGTTTTTGAAAACTTAGATGACTATTTTTATTTAACTCATTTATAATTTTTGTGACAACTTTTAGAAATATAACAAACGAGAGAGTTGCTCTCTCCTTAAAGTAAATATCTGATCCAATCTTCTTCTACCTTGTGAATTTCCTTTTGCTTTTGACAAGTTATTATATTGTTTTAAACCATTTATTTTAGTCGAGTCCTCACACATCAATTTTGTATAGTGGGTTTGAAACTTTAAATAAATCTTCTGAGAATTGTTTTGAATTATTCTACTACTTTTTCACGACCATTCTTATCTAGATCAAAAAGTTCAGGCAAACAAAAAAAATCAATTCTAATGTCTTGATGTGTAATCCCGTATGTTTTAGGTTATTGCTGCAGGCTTATTCTGAAATGTAAGGTACATCACTTGTTCACATTATTATAAGTTGCCTAAACTAACATCATTCACTATCACAGGAACATCACCACCATTTACATTTTACAAAACAATATACATGTTTGAAATCTTTACTGAAATCTTTACTAACATACATACATTAATGTCTAAAACCTTTACTGAATTCTTCTAAACTATGCAACTATGTTTCATGTTTGATTTCTAGAGCCTCAGTTTACATTGATGCCAAACACTCCACAAATTTGTGATCTGTGACTATTCCAAATGCTTCCCAAGTAATGCACCAGGTATCAGAATTCAACAGCTAATATCAAACAAGCATTAGCCAATTCCACCATAACAGCTTCAGAGCTGTCAAAATCTGAATATGAATGAGGAAGATTTACAACCACAACAATTACGAGTTAACACTGTTAACTTTTCCTCCCAATGCTTTCAGATTCGAAGGGTTTAGCTCAATGTACTTCCCTAGCCTGAAACAAAAATACAACAGATGAAAACGTGTTAATCCACTTGTACCATGAAGTTCAATTGAAATATTTTTATTAGAATTCTATTTGAATATTACTGCTGAAAAAGATCCCCTTGAGAACTAAGGACAGTAAAAAGCACAAAATTTACCCAAGGTCTGGTGGAAGTCTAAAACCACCTATGCGAATCCGCTTTAACGAGTGAATCTGAAACATGAAACAGAATCAATGATTTAATGTGTGTAATAGTCACTCATTTACCTTGAGGAGAGATTAAAAGCGTTTGCTCATTAAGCATGTTATTGATCAATCATGTCTAAAGCTAATATATATTTACCATAAATATTAGGAGGAAAGCAGTCAATGTATTCGACCCACACCAAAAAAATTTAAGCTTGATTTTTCTGACGTGATTTACATAAAATACGGATGTTAACAAGAATTTACTCATCAAAAAACATGGATAATGTTAGACAACATGGAGAGTTATATTCAACTAATATCAAGGAATTGTTCAATTTCCAACAAGATCAATGGTCAAAAATGACTCATGAAAAAGCTATGGAAGTAACAATTTTGATTATGTGATTTGAGAAAAATAGCAATTAGCATAATCAAATAAACTCCTGAGAAATGTGAAACACGGAAACGTTGCCCAGTATTATTGGAATTGTGTTCACTGTGTAATATTACGCATAAGCATTGGAACTTCGGGCATTTTGAGGGCCATTAAACGAATTATATGTATAATTAAAGCTTACCTCAAGACCAGCATTTTTAACAAGTTCGCGAACTTCATGCTTCCTTCCATCATGAACCTATGAAAATCCAAATTAAATCAAGTAACCAAATGTCAACTAACTTCAACTTTTTTTCATCATCTGACAATTCATAGGCTCTAATATGTATAAAAAGTAAATTCAACAGACTTAAAAGAAGCACTTTTGAGAATTCATACATGTGGATGTCAATGGCCTGTTTATTGCTTAAATATAAGTCAATATTCCCATATGGCATGCACAATTTCACGTTAATGGTCAGATTTAAAAAAAACAAAAGATAGCAATATCTTTAGTGTTGAACATAAAGAGTGCAAAAATAAAGTGGAAATTCAGAAGAGAAGAAGGGAAAAAAATATATAACTAAGCCATAAACCTGAGAGTTCCTTTGCTTTGAAGTTTAAATAAGAGGTGCAAAAATCAAATTACTCAAAATTATATGACTATTAAAACATTTCAACTTATGACTGCAGTGAAAGAAAATCAATTTCAAAGCAGAGATATCTAGATATGTGTGGCAGCATCTACTAGAATTGATCGTAAGTAGTATCACATGAAACACAGTCAATAACTTCAATCTTAACGTACATATTCCTAAAACATTAAAGAATGAATTAAAAGACAACTTCATCAATGTTATGTATCAAGAAACTATAGTTCAATTGTTCAAGTGAGATACCATGTCATTGTAAGACAATGTTGTAATTAAAAATTCATAACCAGTATTGGGTGGTAGAGTTGATATAGGCTATAGCAGATCAAAAACAGATATATTTACCACAATACGGAGTCGAGATCTTTGCGTATCTGGCATACGTGGAAATAACTCCACACTATCTGGTACACAATGGACACCCTCAATTGTTGTTCCCTCACTTATGGTCGTTAAGTGCCTCTTATGAACTAGACCATTAACTGTTGCAATGTATCTGATAAAACAAATGTGATGTTTGAAAAAATGAGAGAATTCACAGGAATGAAGAACTTTCTCTATCTCAGAAATAATAATACAAGGACCAAAAAAGAATGAAAAACTCGGGAAAAGAAAGACACAAATCAAAACTAATGACTCACTCTTTTGAAAAATTAGACGACGGATGTGAAAGTTTTTGAGCAAAATCTCCTGTGAACAAGAACCAATGGATTAAGTATTAGATGAAACAACAGAATCACTATTTATTCAACAAAGATAAAATTGATTTCACAAGAAACCACATACCATCATTAGTCACAATAAGTAACCCAGTAGTAGCAACATCAAGGCGCCCTACAGTAAATAGTCGTGGCGGGGGTACTCCTGGATGCTTCTTATCCTGGAAATAGAATTGTTTTCAGGTGAAGGAGAGAAAATCTTTGTAAATGGAGAGAAATATAGAACTACGTCACAAAAAAAAAGACTGAAAATAGCACATCATCTCAATTGCAGGCATAATATCGCAAAGTAAAAAGTAAGGACAAAAGAACACTGTTTTTAATAAATCATCAATAAATCTCAAAGTGACGCATACCCAACTGCTCAAAAAATCATCAAATAGACGTATAACAGATTTAGACTCCTTTTCCCCAGATGAGCATATGTACCTATGGGAAAGTAATTGCATTACTTATAAGACTACATAAGAAGATGAAACTAAATTATAAATTCATTTGCATTGGACATCATATATGCGAAGCATAAATAAGTACTAGCATATTACATACCCTTTTGGCTTGTTCAAGGCAAGATAAACTTTGTGAGGCTGCCTCTTAGGAAGACGACTCCCGTTGACATAGATGATATCCTTTGAGGGATCCACTTTAGTCTACACACCACAACAGTATTTTTCTCATAAGCCAAAAACAAAAGTTTCTAGGATAAAAAAATTAAAAAATAAAACCATATAGCTTTCTTAAAAGCTTATGTTAGATATAATTAGATATTGATTAGAATTAGTCAATGAATGTAGGATGTACCTTGTATGGTAATCCTAAGGTATAACTAATATAACCAACTTCGGATGAATCCTAACTAAGAAGTATACTACGTTAAACAATATCGACTGATTCTAATTAATATCTATGAAAATATCTATGAAGTCATGGTATTAACAACACTATGCTATTAAACAAACCTAACTTGGAGAAATTTATTAACGGCAGGGACAAACCTGGGGTGTATTACAGACAGAACCGTTAACAGTAACCTTGCCTTCAAAAATAAGCTCTTCACAGCTTCTCCTGGACGCAACTGAAAACAAACCAGCTTAATTATGATTCTAGCTATACTTTTAGATCAGTAGTTTGGACCATTTTATTCAATTAACTAAGCCTCTCTACTTTGAAAACTTAACAATTTTGATTCAGTTGTTAATTCTCTCTTACTGCATAAAATCATTAAATTGTCATTATAATCAAAATATTACTAAATAATAAAAATTTGATTAAGAAAAATGAAATACTACTATATTGTATCTGAACGTCACCTCCAGAGGCGGCGAGAACCTTGCTGAGCCGCGTACCGGAGTCCTTGAATTTTTCATTGTAGAATCTTCGCGCCGCTTTGGAATACTGCGGCGGCACCACACCGACCTTTGTTTCCTTTTCATTTTTCTTCTTGGCTTTCGCAGTTTGGTTTTTTACTGGTTTTTTGGTACCTGTTGAGGCATTGGTCATGGCTTTGAGAAAGGTTGGAGGAGGTTCAGATGAGAGTTTCGAGTTTCCATCTTCGCCTCGATCAATCCACGGGATCGTGTCACCGTCGTCGTCGTCGTCGTCGGGAAATTGGTTTGGGTTATCGGGTTTAGGTTTAGGGTTAGAGGGAGAGAAGGAGATGTTGAATTTGAAAGGAGAAGAGGAGAGGGAAGAGCAGGTGAGGCGAGGGAGAGTGCGGAAGGAAGAAGTGAGTTTGTTTGATTTGGTGAAGCAGAGTGCCGTCATCGCCATTGTTGCCGCCGAACCCATTTTTCAGTCACGGCGCGGTGGCGGTGGTTTTTTAAAATTGCAGAGAAACAAAGAAGGAAGAGTGCTCTCGTTTCTATCTTATCCGTTGGGTTTTAAGTCCATTATGAGTTTTGGTTTTGTTCCAAGGGGTTAATATGCCTATGTTTGGATTGAAGATATGAGAAGGAATGAAATGAACTTAAATTCTATTATTTAAATTAATTAAAAATAGGTGGAATTGAGTAGAATTTGATAGAATGTATTTCATCCTATTTTATTACTTTTCATCATTTTTTGGATCCTTCAATTTGGTCGGAATGATAAAATTACTTTGTTCAGTCAAGAAATACCCAAACAATGAAATGATATATTTATTTCATTTCACTCCACTCTATTCCGCTTTATTCTACTCCGTTCGTTTTACCATATATAAACATAGTCTTAGAGAATTTATTAACGCACTCTAGATGTTTCTAATGCACCACGCGAATTTCTAAAAACATCATCCGTTTTCAAAGAAGCATCTTCGGACACACCTGTTATACATTTCATTCGTTTTTGAATCACACCCAAATTTTATAAATAAATTTATTCTGAAAATGTATCTCCAGAAAATTTTCGAAAATGTATTTTCAAACACTAAAAAACTGTCAAAATGGTGTCTGGGAAAACACCGTGCAAGAACCACAGTGTTAATTCAAATCGACTGATGTTGCCTCCAACCTGTCAAATGTCAATGTGATGTAATTAGAGCTTTCTCAAAGACACGTGATCTGTGTTGTTTATATAAAATAGTAACAGAGGAAGTGGAGAAGAATAAGAAAACAGGATGCTAAAATGTTGTTTTCCAGTCACCATTTTTTTTATAGTTTTTTTAGTTTAAAAAATTTTTCGAAGATACATTTCTAGAATAAATTTATTTATAAATTTTGGGTGTGCCTTAAAAACAAATAAAATGTGTGTAAGAGGTGCGTCTGGAGATGCATCATCAGAAACGGGAAATATTTTAGAAATTTGCGTAGTGCGTTAAAAACATCTAGAGTGCGTTAAGGAATTATCTAATATTATGTTTGTTTATGTAAACTTTTCAAAAACTTTTTTTAATATTTTAAATCATAATCACTCTCAAACATTCATTGACAATTAAAAAAAATCGGTCTTTTGACCTATCTCATCATCAAAGTACGAATCTTAATATTTTCGGTTATGTATATGAGTTTCTAGTAGTTAATTATTATTATTTCATCTATAGATAAAAAAAAACTTTTAAAAAATTTAAGAATAAAATACTTATAATTAAAAATAAATAAACAGATAAAGTTTAATTCATAAATATTCATGTAAGAATTACAATAGAAGAAGAAAAATATTAGAACAAAATTCCTTCGTTACTCTGGTTGATAGTAAGTTTCAGCTTTTTAACGTTTCGCAACATAACAACGTTTATTTGTCTTTTCGAGTTCGGATCAAATTGTCTCAGAAATGTTCAGGTTGTGGCCGATGTAGACATTTGCTGTTAAGTTACTTGTGAAATTTGAGTTTCAAACATTTTATTATGAGTAGCTACAATGTGGACTTTGGACGCAAGCTATTTAAGTACTTCGTTAGTGTGAAGGTTTTGATTCTTAGAATCCTCGTTTTATCGGGTTTGAGTCATTCGAAGCTTTTTCATCAACATCTCGATATTTGACTTTTGGGGAGCTGTAACACTCTACTGTCCTTGCAATCCTAGTGGGGTAACATGTGTTGGAGGGTTGACTACAAACTAAGGAGTATTTTTCTTGTACAAGAAGTTGAGTGCTTTCTCTAGCCTAAGTTGTAGGTGTTAAAATATGAATTTTTATTTGGGAATAATTCATCATATCTGGGATAAGTTCAGTTACGACCATCATTTTGCATGCAATTCCAACGTGGCAAGTCACTCGGGAAATTTCACAATTTGGAGTGGTAGGAGCTACATTGGTGATGCTAAGGTTATCAATCTTTTGTATAGGATGTCTACCTTATCATTCATATGGTCAATGGAAATGACTTCGCAAAATACACCTTTTTGCAGGGCTTTTTTAATAGGAGCATGTTTGTTTCCCCACTGATAGTGGATATGCGTCATGTCCTCAATAAGGGCATACACATCATCGTAAGGTTTATTCATAAAGGTCCCTCCTGCAACAACATATAGGGTCATTCTCATAGAGTAGAAAAGACCATTATATAAAGTATGGACTATGAGTGCTTTTTCCAAACTATGGTACAAACATTTTTTCATCATTTTCTTGAATTTCTTGAATCGCTCTCATGCTTCGAAAAGCGATTCTCCATCATTCTGCCTAAAGTAGACAATTTGAAAAACATCTATTCATTTATCTCATTCTTTCTATTAGTGAGATAATAATTGTTATGTAAAACTCAGTGTCTTCGTGTTGCTACAAACATCAAATTAGTGTACTTGAGGTATTTAACAATGAATATGTTTATTTTACTTTGAAGAATATCACAAATAAAATCTTTTAGTTTGTTTGTATTTCGTTTATATATTGTTGTCAGTTTTTGTATTACTGGTTGTGTTTTTTTTTAAATAATGTGCATAATTTTTCTTAAGAACTATTATGATTTAAATAGCATATACTTTATTGACAGTTGTCATGCAATTATTAAATCCACAAGATAGATATTTTGGATTTTTCATATGCAATCTCATATACATCCTCTAATATATGAATGCTCCTTTGAAATTACATGAAAATATATGTGGCAAATATATATAAAATAGACAGTAATCATAATGCGTTTCCTACAATGCCTCGACCATATATGCCACTACTCTCTAAATCTTAAAACTGATTGGTATATAAAGAATTAAACTATGATAGAGAAAGTTTGACAGATGAACATATTCGAATGATGTTCACGATGTCTTAAAAGCAAAGAAGAGATTACGACAAAATAATGGACTGGGTACATGAAAAAGGCCTAGTTTATTTTTTTCTTTATGGTTGTGGCAGAATATGAAAAATATTTATTTGGAGGGTCATGTCTGTCACACTATGATTAACATGAGATATTGTTCTTACATTCGGTTCGAGTGGAATTGATGCATTACTAGTATCTAGGGGAAGAAATTCACATTCAAGATTTTGTATCCCTATAAATATTGACGAGCGTTCAACATGTTCCATAAAACCAAAATTCATATTAGTCAATTTAATAGAAAAAGGAAAAACTAAGCATATGAGATGAAACTCCAATGAGACACAAACATTGCTTTGAAGCTGTTGAAAGAGCATTTAGAGACATTCTCTAGTCTTATGATGAAGGTGATATGAACACTCTATTTGGTGGAAAGTTGTGGTATTTGGTGGTGATTTTAGGATAATTCTACCTATTATACCAAAAAGAACCATGCAAGAAGTTGTGCACGCTACAATTAATTCATCATACTTATGGGATTCATGTGAAGTTCTTACATTGATCAAGAATATGAGACTTATAAATGGTCAGTCAAATTCAAATAATGATGAGCTAAAGCAGTTTTTAGATTGAATTTTTGGTATTGGGATGTGATCGTTAAGGCTTGATCAGATCCTGTTGAGGTGGGCTACCAAGTACGTCTGAGATGCTGGGCGTATGGAGAGGAGGATGGGGGTGTACCTGCAAGGCACTCCGACGCTCAAGTAAGAAAGGGTCAGAGAAAATGGGCAAGTACAAAGTGTGTTCTTAGGATGAAAATTGGATATCTGGCCCTCTCAAGTGAGAGGGTTTATATAGTGCCCCCAACGCGTGGCCAACAGTCCTATTTTTGGGGCGAAATAACCGTTTTCCCGAAGAATAGGTAACTGCCCAAAACTAGCCGTTACGTCGGGCAGGGTGCCAAAAACTAGCCGTTATGTCGGGCATATGCATAGTTTCGGGCACATACCCTTAGCTGTTCGGGGAGTGAAGAAGCCGTGCGGGATGGGCAGCTGTTCCGGGGAGGAGTGATGCAGTCTTTGCCCGGTTGGAGGGGCAGAAAGGTAACTTTCGCCCATTTGTGGATTGGACTTAGGCTATTGGGTCGTTCTGGGAGCAGAAGTGGATTGGGTCATGCCTAGCCATTGGTCAAGTCCAGAACAGGAGCCCCCAAGTCGTTGCTCCCGAGCATGGGAGTGATGACTTAAGGATAGCTCGCGGCTCCGGGGAACTGGGGCGAAGTCGTCGTTTGGTGACAGGGGAGTTGTCTCGTGGTGCCCGTGACCCCTGATGTATGTGAGATCTGTGTCCATGTCTGGATTGGCCTTTATACGGGGAGACCAATGGTTAGAAGGGATTGAAACGTTAGGGTGCCACGTGTGCCTTGAGCCCTGTGCCACCGGTACTAGGAAATGATGGCTAGTTAATAGCCATTATGACCTGCGAGGGTGTGCCGTTGCACGTGCCCCTTAGTATAAAAAGGGGAAGACTCAATTCATTTGGAACTTTTCGCTTCTCTCTTCTCTTCGTCTATCTCAGAGCATCTATCTGTCACAGTCGTTCGTTGTTCCGGCCGCCGTACCCAGCTCCGAGCAACCGTTCTTCATCTTTTTAACCAAGTAAGTTTATTGATTTTGTGCTCCTTTGTCTCTTCTATGGTTGTTCATAGATTGCATGCGGTTAGGTTTAGGTTTAGAGGATGAATTGCTTCATTTCCGGCGGTTGTTGGTGGTGGACGGTGGTTAGGCCGTCTTCCGCCGCCGACGAGGCTGCTGGGCTTTTAGGATATCTCGTGAGTAGGGCGGTTTCTGGCGTCGTTGCGATGATGATTCATGTGTAACTGTCGCGGTTGCTCAGATTCCGGCGTAATGATGAAGTTTCTGGTTGAGCGTTTGCAGTTTCCGGTGAAGCTTTGTAGTTTTCGGTGAAGCTTCAAACGGAAACTGGGAAGTGGCTCGAGGAAGTTCCTCGTACGTAAGTGATTCTCCCGAGTGTCTCCTCGTGGGAGACTCTTGAGTTTTTCGTTTGATGTTAGGGCTTAGGTCGGGGACATCGTCCTCAGCCCTTTGCGCGTCCTTTCACTTGACTACCGGTGGAAGGGTGGATTTGATTCTTCGTCGAATTCACTTTTTTCTATGCTTTTCAGGTGATTGACATGGCGACAGGGACAGACGGGGAAATTATACTGGACTCGTCTGAGGAGGAAGTGAGTTCCTCGGAAAGCAGCAATTCGGAGGCATCGAGTGTCCCAGCGAAGTCGGGGAGAAGGAGGAAATGGAAGAGGAGATCGTCGAAGACTCAACAGAGGAGTGAATGGTGGCTGAGCCTGTCGAGCATGTGTCCACCTTCGCGATGTATTTGGGGGATGTCTTCACGGTCATCGGGCCGAAGGGGGAGTGGAAGGTGCACTTTCCCTCCAAGGGTGACAGGGTCTGCACTAATTTCGGGGAGCATTTCGCCATGTATGAGTACGCGTTCAAAGAGCTGGGATTGAGGCTGCCGTTCACTGATTTCCAGCAGTCAATGTTCGTGCATCTGGATCTGGCTCCGATGCAGCTGCACCCGAACTCACTGGCGTTCATCCGGGCATTTGAGTTGATGCACGAGTATTTGAAGATAGGGGATACTCTCCTTTTGTTTTTCACTGTCTTCCATCTTCAACAGCAGTTGACGGGGAGGAAGTATGGTTGGGTTTCATTGAAACAACCCCAGAAGCTGTTCAAGCACTTTTCGGAGTCGATTCGGACGTTTAAGGAGATGTTCTACATTATAGAGCCAGTATCGGAAGCTGCCCAGGATAACACGTATGTCTGGGCGATTGAAGTTGACAAGGAGGGCAACGACAGGCGCGATGAGGCTGGGAGGTTCATCGGGGAAAGAGAATTTAAGTTCCCTTTCCAGTGGGGACCTGGCCACTTTACCAAGGAGCCCAATGAGTATGTTCTCCAGTCTCACAACCTAGATGGGCAGGATGTCGTTGCTTATGATACGCTGGTGAAGTAAGTTAACTCTTTTCATTTTGCTGAGTGTTGCACGAAGAAGGGGGCCCCGATTTACAAGGATGATGGTAGCCGGCACGTGGAGTACCATTTTATTAACACCAAAGCGCTTTTGGAGTGCAAGACTCCTGCAGATGCTTACAAATTTCTCGGTAGTCTTTAGTTATTTGACTTGTCCGACATATTTTTCTTCGTCGTCTAAAGTTCTTATTTTGTTTTTGCAGGTGAGATGCCTTCTGCTCACGAAAGGATGGTAAATAATGAAACTGCGAGGAACAAGCCCGGAACGGTTGTCCCCAAAACTTAGTTTCCTCAGCGTGCTCCTCCTCCTTCTCAGACTGCTTCGGGGAGTGCTTCGCCTGTCCCCGCCCAAGGATCCCCACTGCCTCTGGCTTCGAGGTTCAAGCGGGCCACGACCATCGAAGCGGTGGACCTCAGCCGGGCACCAGAAAAAGGGAAATTTGAGCTTCCTCCGTGCATCCTTGATAGAAAGTTCTTTGAAGGGACGCCCCTGGTCGTGCCGCGGGCGGAGTCTCTTCAGCTGCAGGGCATGGATCGCCCGAGCAAGAGGGCACTGGTGGCCCAAGATGCCTCTGCACTGGTCAGAGTTTTGGAGATGGCGGCCATTTATGCTGAAGGGGACTCTGCAATTGAGTCTGAATGGAGAGCTGCCCGGGCTTCCATAGCATCTCTTGAAGAGACGGTGAGGAAAGCCAAAGAGGAGGTTAGGAGCACTGAGGATGCCCGAAAGAAGGCATAAGAGGAGGTGACCAAGCTGAAGGGGGAGAACTCTGCGTTGGCCGCGGAGAAGAAGGCAGCTGAGGAGCTGGTTGAGCAGCTGAGGTCGACCAATGCTCCGGGCGAAGACGAACCCGAGGACGTGAAGGAGATAAAGACAAGGGCTGAGCTGGTTGCCTATATGTTGGCGGTCGAGGATGACAACATCGTTATTGCGGACAAATCCTTCAGGAATGTTGTGTCTCAACTGCGGGTGGTGAACCCCGGACTTAACATTTCTACCGAGGGCACTCACTATCTGGCGCATGTCGAAGACGGCCGTATAATCAGCCCGGGCTCCCTCCTTGTTGGTGAAGAGCCTGCCAAGAATCAGACTGGAGAAAGCCGGGAGCCTCAGCCCAATGCCGAGTAGGCTGATCAGATGGACGAGTGAAGGTTTTTGTTCTGGACTGGACCAATGGCTAGAATTGGTACAATCCGCCTCTGCTCCAGAGCGGCCCAAATTGCCTAAGTCCAATCCACAGAGGGGCAAAAATTACCTTTCTGCCCCTCCCACCGGGCGAGGAACACAACGTCCTTCCCCGGAATCACTGCCCGTTACGCACGGCTTCGCTGCCCCCGAACAGCTAAGAGCAGGTGCCCGAAACCACGCTTATGCCCAGCATAACGGCTAGTTTCGGGCACCCCTGCCCGACATAACGGCTAGTTTGGGCAGTTACCTATTCTTCGGGAAAAACGGTTATTTTACCCCGAAAATAGGACCGTTGGCCACGCGTTGGGGGCTCTATATAAGCCCTCTCGCTTGAGAGGGTCAGGTATCCAATATTCACCCTAAGAATTCATACTTTGTACTTGCCCCTTTTCTCTGACCCTTTCTCACTTGAGCATCAGAGTGCCTTGCAGGTACACCCCCTCCTCTCCATACGACCAACATCCTTGACGCACTTGGCGGCCTGATTCCACAGGATCTGATCCAGTCTTCACGATCAGTGGCGCCGTCTGTGGGAATCATTGTTCTCCCTATCTTTCTTTAACCGAAGATCAAAATAATTCTCAAACATCATCATGATCATGGCCTCCCAAGATTGATCCAAGGATGCTCTCCAATCAACCATCCTCCCCGTCAATAAATCTGACGTTGACGGCCAATCATCTCTCCTCCGAGATGCCCGTTTCCTTAGGGATGGAGCCACTGCTTCTCCTTCCCCTACCCCTGCTGATCGCAACAACGATCAACCGTCTCTCGACCTCCAGTCTGTTCCTGTTCCGCCCAGCATCGACCCGGCCGTGGCAGCCCTCCTGGAAGCACTCAACAAAACCAACACCCTGATCCTGCAGTAAAATGAGAGGATCGGGGCACTGGAAGAGTCTCGCCGTCCAAGATCCCCTCCTACGCGGAGGAACCAGCGATGATCAAGAAGCTCGCAACCACGGAGAGAAATCGACCGAAGACTGCGCCAAGAGCACGATCCTCGCGTAGCCCGAAAGCGCGATCAGATCTCCCCGCGTGACCAGTACGCTCATGACCACAAAAGGACTCGAAGGAACGAGGAATCTCCGATCAAGTCCAAAGGACGGGCATGCTCACCTTCTCCTCGAAGGAACTGGTCACCTTTTCCTCGAAGGAACCGCTCACCTTCTCCACGAAGGAACCGCCGACGCGAGTATCCCGTCCGGTCACCATCATACACCAGTTCTAGTGACGACGACGAGCCTCGCGGCCCGTTGTCCTAGGTGATCTTGGACACCCGTTTCCCAAAAGGCCTGGAGAAACCCCTGTCACTTGGCACATACGACGAGACCATCGACCCCGACGAGCACATCGAGAACATCGATGCGCTGCTAGACTACCGCGGCATACGGGACGCCATCAAATGCAGACTGTTCCCGACCACGCTTTGGAAGGGAGCAATGACATGGTATAAACAACTGCCCGAGGAGTCCATCACCTCGTGGAAACAACTGGGCAGGATGTTCTCGCGACACTTCACAGCATCTCGCCGCCATCCCAAAACTGAGGCCTCCCTCGGAGCCATAATCCAGGGGAAAGACGAACCTCTCCGCGCATATATCGAGAGGTTCAACAAGGAAGCTGTGCAGGTCCCGACGATAGATAAGATGAAGAAGTTCCTGCTTGAACAAGGGGTCCGTCCGGACTCCGAGTTCGCTAAAGCCATTGGCCTCGCGCCACCGAGGTACTTAGACGCCCTCCTCCTCAAAGCCCAATCTCATATTCAGTACGCGGAGAATATTGCGGCCAGCAACGTCCGAGCGTCTCGCCGCCAGGAGAACGCCCGGGCTTCCAAAGGAGAAGAAGCCTCGACATCACGTCGGGGTGAACGAAGGCACGAGGACCGTCCCCGCGACTCCCGTGACAGCAAAGGACCCTCCAGGCGTTTCCATGATTACACTCCCCTAACCGTTTCCAGGGAGAAGATTTTGACCGAATGTGCCAATTCGGAGTTCAAACAAGTCGGGGTCCGCTTCCCCAAACAACTGCCGAACAGACCAAACGTGGACAAGTCAAAGTACTGTCGCTTCCACAAAAGTCACGACCATATTACGGAGGACTGCATCCATCTGAAGGATGATATTTAAATACTAATCAGGGACGGCCACCTGAAGTAGTTAGCGAAGAAGAAGGACACTCCTCGGCAGGACGCCCAGGAGTCCAAGAAGGTCGAGGAGGAGGTACCCTCCTTCTACAGGGAGGAACTCCTCGGCGGCTCCCCGAACTCAAGCATCCTATTGCTCGTCAGAGCCCAAATGGAAAACTTCGACATTCGTCGAATCCTAGTCGACTAGGGCAGCTCGGTCGACATCATGTACTCTCAGCTGTTCTTAACGCTGCAGCTGGACGAATCACACCTTACCCCCTATGTAGGGTCCGATTTACAAGGATTCAACGGGCCTGTGACCAAGCCGTGGGGTTACATCGAGCTGATCATGGCCTTCGGAGCAGCTGAAATGGTCAGATCCATCAAGGTGCAATTTCTAGTAATCGACTGCCCATCAATTTACCAATGCATTTTCAGAAGGCCAACTCTAGCCGAGTTGGTAGCAGTGCCATCGACCGTCCACCTGAAGGTGAAGTATTACACTTTGAAAGGAATGGTCGCCACCCTCCACGGTGATATAGAAGCTACCCGACGGTGTTTTGAAGCAGCTACAAAGGGGCTCAACGCCATTGCGCCCAAGCCTAAAGCGTCGAGCAAGCCAGCACTGCCAAGCAGCTCCGAGGAGGCCAAGCCTCTGCCCCAAGTCGACTCTATCGACCTCGACAGTCGCTTCCCCGAGGACCAATAGGAGGAACGAGCAGCTTCAGCTGGCCCATCCGCGTCATCCAGCAGCAGCTCCCATCCAATGCGCCCAATCTCGGATGGCAACTTCGAGCTAGTCCTGTTCGGCGAAGACCCCCAACGGGGAGTAAAGATCGGAGCAGACCTGCCTAACATCACGAGGAAGCAGCTCAAAACGTGCCTCAGAGAGAATTCCGACCTTTTCGCGTGGAGCGCCGCAGAAATGCCCGACTTGGATCCATCCGTCGCATGTCACCAGCTGACCATTGACCCGGCCATCAAGGCCGTAGCACAACGTAGGAGGAAGCAGTCTCCGGAGAAGACGGAGGCTGCCGAAAAAGCTGTAAAGGACCTCCTCGAGGCCAAATTTATTTTAGAGGCCAAGTACACCACTTGGCTGTCCAACGTTGTATTGGTTAAAAAATCTAATGGAAAATGGCGCATGTGCATTGATTATACCGATCTCAATAAGGCATGCCCGAAGGATGCCTACCCCCTCCCCAATATTGATAAACTTGTTGATAATTCCGCTGGTTTTAAACTTTTATCGTTCATGGACGCCTACTCGGGCTACAATCAAATCCCAATGGCAATGTCCGACAAAAAATATACGGCCTTCATGACCGAATCGGACAACTATTACTACAATGTAATGCCCTTCGGCCTGAAGAACGCCAGAGCAACATACCAACGAATGATGAACAAAGTGTTCCGGGGAGAAATAGGCGACATGCTCGAAGTCTACATGGACGACATGATCGTAAAATCCCACGAGGAAACCGATCACACTGCCCATCTACGAAAAGTCTTCGAACAGGTAAGGAAATACAAGATGCGTTTCAATCCGGAGAAGTGCACGTTCGGTGTCCAGGCAGGAAAATTCCTCGGCTTCTACTTAACAGAACGAGGAATTGAGGCCAACCCCGACAAATGTCGGGCATTCTCCGAGTTTCCTACGCCCAAGTCCAAAAAATCCATCCAGACCCTCAACGGGATGCTCGCGTCACTACCTCATTTCGTGGCCAAGTCCGCCCAGCACGCCCTGCCATTCTTCAAACTCCTCCGCAAAGAGGCAGCATTCGAATGGACTGAGGAGTGTGACAAGGCCCTTCTCCATCTGAAACGGGCACTCTCAGAGTCGTCGGTCCTCTCTCGACCGGACAACGGCGAAACGCTATACTTATATCTGGCCGTTGCGACCGAAGCAGTGAGTGCCGCTCTCATCCGCGAGACGCCTGACGGGCAGAAACCCATTTACTTCACAAGAAAAGCGTTGCAAGGACCAGAGTTAAGATACCAGCAGATAGAGAAAGTGGCATTGGCCCTCATCAACGCAGCCAGAAGATTAAGACACTACTTCTTGGCTCACATGATCGTGGTTCGAACAGATCAGCCCATAAAGCAGCTGCTCGAACGACCAGATATGGTCGGACGAATGCTCAAATGGTCGTTGGAGCTGTCCGAATTTGACATCCAATACGAAGGCAGAAAAGCCCTCAAGGCCCAAGCTCTGGCCGACTTCGTCACGGAGATGACATTCGCAGACTCCCCCGCAAGCGAAGCGTGCAAGTGGACCATCTTCGTCGACGGTGCCTCAAGCTCGGCAGGAAGCAGCGTGGGGATCATACTGGAGAGCGACGAAGGAATTATTGTCGAGGTATCACTCACACTGTCTTTCCCAACCTCCAATAACCAGGCGAAATACGAAGCCTTCCTCGCTGGGCTACGCCTTGCCGAGGACCTGGGCGCACAAGAAGTCGTCATTTGCACAGACTCACAACTCGTGGCCCTCCAGGTCCGGGGTGAATACCAAGCCAAAAACAACAACCTGACCGAATACTTGGCCCTGGTAAAGAAGGAAATGGCGAAATTCACAACAGTGGAAGTGAAACACATTCCCCGCGAATATAACGTACGAGCAGACGTGCTGTCTAAACTGGCCAGCACAAAGAAGAAAGGCGGAAACAAATCCGTCATACAGGAAGTGCTTCCTCGACCCAGCATCGAGAAGGCCTCCCCGACACTCGACGTGCAGGTGATCGGTGACAACAACTGCTGGATGAACCCAGTCTACAACTATCTCGCCAAAGACAAACTCCCGTCCAACGCAAAGGAGGCCAGCACGATCAGGCGAAGAGCCTGCTTGTATGTCCTGGTCGAAGGTAAACTATACAGGCGGGGATTCTCCATTCCACTGCTCAAATGTGTCGAGGAGGAAATGGTCGCACACATCCTGCGCGAAATCCACGAGGGAATCAACGCCCAACATCTCGGAGGAAGGTCCCTTGCTTGCAAGGCTCTCCGAGCAGGGTACTATTGGCCGACCATGCAAAACGACGCGAAAAAACACGTGAAGAAATGCGACAAATACCAACGACACGGGGACATGCACCTGGCTCCGCCCAACGAGCTCAAGGCTATGTCCTCCCCGTGGCCATTCGCCTGGTGGGGCCTAGACATCCTAGGACCCTTCGTGGTAGGATCAAGTCAGAACAAGTACCTCATAGTGGGCGTAGATTATTTCACAAAGTGGATAGAAGCAGAAGCTCTAGCCAAAATAACTGCCCTCAACATCCTGCGTTTCTACAAACGAAATATCCTTGCAGGTTTCGGTATTCCCCAAGCGATAGTAACGGACAACGAGACGCAGTTCACAGACAGGAAGTTTCAGGACTTCGTCGCCCAACTGGGCACGAAGCAACACTTCGCATCCGTCGAACACCCTCAAATAAACGGGCAGGCTGAGGCAGCTATCTGAGTCATCCTTCGAGGCCTCAAGTGAAGGCTGGACGAAACAAAGAAGGCATGGGTCGAGGAGCTACACAACGTGCTCAGGGCATACCATACAACTCCCCATTCAACGACCGGGGAAACACCTTTCTGTTTAGCATACGAAACTGAGGCTGTAATTCCCGTCGAAGTTCACGTGCCCTCTAGGCGGACAGAGTCGCCCTTAGACGAGGAGATGAACGACGAATCTTTAAGGGAAGAGCTCGACCTCGTCGAGGAAATCAGAACCGGGGCAGCTCTCCGCGAAGCCTCACTGAAACAAAAGATCACCATCAGGCACAACGCCAAAGTGATACGACGAGAGTTCGACGTGGGAAGCCTTGTCCTAAGAAGAAACCACAAAGACTCTCGCGAAGGCAAACTAGCAGCCAATTGGGAGGGACCCTATCGCGTCCGGGAAAAAAATGGAAAATGGGGCCTACTACCTAGAACATCTCACTAGGGAAGAACTCGCTCAACCATGGAACGCTGAAAAGCTAAAACAATACTACAGCTAAATCCTCGGTTCGACTCGTCGCAACGACAAACGTCAGCCACCGACCACTATGCACGTCTAGGTACAAGCGTCACATACGATTAAAGCATAGCCCCACTCAGTAACGAGCCGGGTAATTGCTCGACAGCGGTCCTCGATCGAGCATCGCCGTCGTCAAAGTACCACGATTGGCAGAACCCTAGCTCGCGATGGGACATTCACGCAGCGAACTCATGCCTCAAACGCGACCTGAGCTCCGCTCCCCGCCAAGATATTCCCTGGCAGTTCGACCAGTTCCCTACACTGCCAAACACATCTATTACGAGCAATCCCCCCAGAAATAGTCACACAAGTCAAGTACCCCCTATTACGGGCGGACATACATTCACAGCAAGCATTCATACAACACTTAGCAAAAATAAAAGCAAGTAAAGTCATGCAAACAATAGAACTGAAAGAGACGAAGAGAAATCAGAAAGGAAAAGTTTCAAATGAAACGGTTTCCCCCCTTTTTATACAAAGGGGCACGTGCAACCGCGCGCCCGTAGGCCATTATGACTATCCGCTAACCATCATTGCCTATTAACTGCTACACGGAGCTCTAGGTACACGTGGCGCCCCAACGTTTCAAATTCTGTCTGACCATTAGTCTCCCCGTACACCGGGCAACAAGGTCACGATCACGAATCTCACGAACACCTGGGGTCACGAGCACTTTGAGACAACCTTCCTCGTCTACAAACGACGACTCTATGCTGGCTCCCCGGAGCAACGAGTAGTCCTTAAGTCATCACTCCCATGCTCGGGAGCAACGACTTGGGGGGCTCCTGTTCTGGACTGGACCAATGGCTAGAATTGGCCCAATCCGGCTCTGCTCTAGAGCGGCCCAAATTGCCTAAGTCCAATCCACAGAGGGGCAAAAATTACCTTTCTGCCCCTCCCACCGGGCGAGGAACACAACGTCCCTCCCCGGAATCACTTCCCGTTACGCACGACTTCGCTGCCCCCGAACAGCTAAGAGCAGGTGCCCGAAAACACGCTTATGCCAGGCATAACGGCTAGTTTCGGGCACCCCTGCCCGACATAACGGCTAGTTTGGGCAGTTACCTATTCTTCGGGAAAAACGGTTATTTCGACCCGAAAATAGGACCGTTGGCCACGCGCTGGGGGCTCTATATAAACCCTCTCGCTTGAGAGGGTCAGGTATCCAATATTTACCCTAAGAATTCATACTTTGTACTTGCCCCTTTTCTCTGACCCTTTCTCACTTGAGCGTCGGAGTGCCTTGCAGGTACACCCCCCTCTTCTCCATACGACCAGCATCCCTGACGCACTTGGTGGCCTGATTCTACAGGATCTGATCCAGCCTTCACGATCAGTTTTCATTGTTGTTGTTGTAACTTCGTCCGGCCTGCGTGCCGTGTAATTTTTGTAAGTTATTTTGAATGGGGCATGGCCCCCGGTTTATGTAATCAGCACAATTGTGGTCCTTGTGGCCACTTATAACTTTTAATTATGTGCCCGGTCCTTGCGTCCGGTTTTGGGATTTGCATGGCTTTATCTGCTTTAAATTTTGCTAAGTGTTGTACTTTATGCTCGTCCTGCATGTATGTCCGTAATGGGGATTACTTCGATTTGCTTCAAGTTTCAGGGGATTGCTCGTTGTAGATGTGTTCGGTAGTGAGGGGTATTGGTCGATCGGCCGGGGAATATCCGGGTGAGGATGCGGAGCTCAGGTCGCGTTTGAGGCCTGAGTTCGCAGCGTGAACCTCCCATCGCGAGCTGGGTGTTCAGCGTGTCGTGGTACTTTGACGACTGCGGTGCTCGGTTGAGGGACTGTTGTCGAGCAGAGACCCGACTCGTTCCTGAGTGGGGTTCTGGTTCATTGGCATGCGACGCTTGTACCTAGGCGTGCATCATGGTCGGTAGGCGATGCTCGTCGTCGTGACGGATCAACCCAACACTTGTGGTTTTAGCTGTAGTATTGTTTCAGCTTTTCGGCGTTCCATGGTTAAACGAGTTCTTCCCCGTTGAGATGTTCTAGGTAATAGGTTCCATTTTCTGTTTTTGCCCGAACACGATAGGGTTCTTCCCAGTTGGCGGCTAGTTTGCCTCCGCGAGAGTCTTTGTGGTTTCTTCTTAGGACGAGGTTGTCCATGTCGAACTCTCGTCGTATGACTTTGGCGTTGTGCTTGATGGCAATTTTTTGTTTTAACGAGGCTTCGCGGAGAGTCGCCTCTGTTCGGATTTCTTTGACGAGATCGAGTTCTTCCCTTAGTGCCTCGTCGTTCATTTCCTCGTTCAGGGGTGATTCTGTCCGCCTGGAGGGTACGTGAACTTCGATGGGGATCACGGCCTCGGTCCCATAGGCTAGACGAAAGGGTGTTTCCCCGCTTGAAGAGTGTGGAGTTGTGCGGTATGCCCATAAGACACTGTGCAACTCCTCGACCCAAGCCTTCTTCGTTTCGTCCAGCCTTCATTTGAGGCCTCGAAGGATGACTCGGTTCGCTGCTTCAGCTTGCCCGTTTATTTGAGGATGTTCGACGGATGCGAACTGTTGCTTCGTGCCCAGCTAGGCGACGAAGTCCTGGAACTTCCTGTCAGTGAATTGCGTCCCATTGTCCGTGACTATCGCGTGGGGGATGCCAAAACGTGCGAGGATGTTTCCTTTATAGAAACGCAGTATGTTAAGGGTGGTTATCTTGGCTAGAGCCTCTGCTTCTATCCATTTTGTGAAGTAATCCACGCCTACTATTAAGTATTTGTTCTGGTTTGATCCTACCAAGAATGGTCCTAGGATGTCCATGCCCCACCAGGCAAAGGGCCATGGGGAGGACATAGCCTTGAGCTCGTTAGGTGGAGCTAGGTGCATGTCCCCGTGCCGTTGACATTTATCACATTTCTTCACGTGCTCTTTAGCATCATGCTGCATGGTTGACCAGTAGTACCCTGCCCGGAGGGCCTTTCGGGCAAGGGACCTTCCTCCGAGATGTTGGGCATTGATTCCTTCATGGATTTCACGCAAGATATGGGAGACCATCTCTTCCTCGACACACTTGAGTAGCGGGATGGAGAACCCTCGCCTGTAGATTTTATCTTCAACCAGGACGTAGAAGCAGGCTTTTCGCCTAACTACGTTGGCCTCTTTAGGGTCGGACGGAAGTTCATCTTTGGCGAGGTAGTTATAAACGAGGGTCATCCAGCAATTGCTGTCGCCGATCACTTGTACGTCGAGGTTCGGGGAAGCCTTCTCGATGCTGGGTCGAGGAAGTACCTCCTGTATGACGGACTTGTTTCTGCCTTTCTTCTTCGTGCTGGCTAGTTTGGACAAAACGTCTGCCCGAACATTATGTTCGCGGGGAACATGTTTTACCTCTACCGCTGCGAACTTCGTCATCTTCTTCTTGACCAGGGCTAAGTATTCGGTCAGGTTGTCGCTTTTGGCCTGATATTCTCCTCGGACTTGAAGGGCCACGAGTTGTGAATCTGTGCATATGACGACTTCTTCTGCGCCGAGGTCTTCGGCCAAGCGTAACCCGGCGAGGAAGGCTTCGTACTCAGCCTGGTTGTTAGAAGTGGGGAAGGACAGGGTGAGTAATACCTCAATGATGATTCCATCGTCGCTTTCCAGTATGATGCCCGCCCCGCTTCCCGCCGAACTAGAGGCCCCGTCTACGAAAATGCTCCATTTGCGTGCTTCGCAAGTGGGGGAGTCTGCGAATGTCATTTCTGCGACGAAGTTAGCCAGAGCCTGGGCCTTGAGTGCTTTTCTGCTCTCATACTGGATGTCAAATTCGGACAGCTCAAGCGACCATTTAAGCATTCTACCGGCCATGTCTGGTCGTCCCAGCAGCTGCTTTATGGGTTAATCTGTCCGAACCACGAACGTGTGGGCTAGGAAGTAGTGTTTCAGTCTTCTAGCTACGTTGATGAGGGCTAGTGCCACCTTTTCTATCTGTTGGTACCTCAATTCTGGTCCCTGCAGTGCTTTGCTCGTGAAATATATGGGTTTCTGCCCGTCAGGCATTTTGCGGATAAGAGCAGTGCTTACTGCCTCGGTTGCTATGGCGAGATATAGGTACAAAGTTTCGTCGTTGTCCGGGCGAGAGAGGACTGGTGGCTCTGAGAGTGCTCGTTTTAGATGGAGGAGAGCCTGGTCACATTCCTCGGTCCATTCGAACGTTGCCTCCTTGCGGAGGAGTTTGAAGAATGGTAGGGCGTGTTGGGCAGATTTGGCCACGAAACGGGACAACGACGCGAGCATCCCGTTGAGGGACTGGATGGATTTCTTTGACTTGGGCGTTGGGAATTCGGAGAATGCCCGACACTTATTGGGGTTAGCTTCGATTCCTCGTTCTGTTAAGTAGAAACCAAGGAATTTGCCTGCCCGAACACCAAACGTACACTTCTCTGGGTTGAAACGCATCTGGTACTTTCTGGCCTGTTCGAAGACCTTTGTTAAATGGGCAGTGTGATCGGTTTCCTCGTGGGATTTCATGATCATGTTGTCTATATAGACTTCGAGCATGTCGCCTATCTCTCCCCGGAAGACCTTGTTAATCATTCTTTGATAGGTCGCGCCGGCGTTCTTTAGGCCGAAGGGCATTACGTTGTAGTAATAGTTGCCCGATTCGGTCATGAAGGTCGTGTATTTTTTATCGCTCATTGCCATTGGTATTTGATTATAGCCCGAGTAGGCGTCCATGAATGATAAAAGTTTAAAACCGGTAGAGTTATCAACAAGTTTATCAATATTGGGGAGGGCGTAGGCATCATTCGGACATGCCTTATTAAGATCGGTGTAGTCAATGCACATTTGCCATTTGCCATTAGATTTTTTCACAAGTACAACGTTGGACAGCCAAGTGGTGTACTTGGCTTCCGAGATAAATTTTGCCTCGAGAAGGTCTTTTACAACTTTTTCTGCAGCCTCCGTTTTCTCCGGAGACTGCTTTCTCCTACGTTGTGCTACTACTTTGACGGCCGGGTCAATCGTAAGTTGATGGCAGGCGACAGATGGGTCCAAGCTGGGCATCTCGGCGGCGCTCCAAGCGAACAGATCAGCGTTCACACAGAGGCAGGCTTTGAGTTGCTTCCTTACGATGTCGGGGAGGTCCGCTTCAATATTCACTCCACGCTGGGGGTCGTCGCCGAATAAAACAAGCTCGAAGTTGCCATCTGGGATTAGACGCATCGGATGAGAGCTGCTGTTGGACGGGGTAGACGAGCTGGTTGAAGTTGTTTGGTCCTCTTGCTGGTCTTCTTCGGGGAAGCGGCTGTCGAGGTTAATGGAGTCGACCTGAGGCAGAGGCTTGGCTTCCTCGGAACTGCTGGGCAAGGCTAGCTTATTTGACACCTTTGGCTTGGACGTGATGGCGTTGAGTCCCTTCGTGGCTGCTTCGAAACATCGTCGTGCGGCTTCGATGTCGCCGTGAAGGGTGGCGACCATCCCCTTTGAAGTGTAATACTTCATCTTGAGGTGGACGATTGAAGGCACAACTACCAACTCGGCCAACGTTGGCCTTCTGAAGATACACTGGTACAGTGACGGGCAATCGATTACCAGAAACTGCACTTTGACGGACCTGGCCGTCTCTGCTGATCCAAAGGTGACGATCAGTTCGACGTATCCCCAGGGTTTGGTCACAGATCCGTTGACTCCTTGCAAATCAGACCCCACATAAGGGGTGAGGTGTGATTTGTCCAGTTGAAGTGTTGAAAACAGCTGGGAGTACATAACGTCGATCGAGCTGCCTTGGTCGACGAGGATTCTGCGAACGTTGAAGTTCACCATTCGAGCTCTAACGAGCAAGGGTATGCTCGAGTTTAGAGATCCTCCGAGGAGCTCTTCCAGGTAGAAGGAGATGGGGACAGAGCCCTTTTGGGCTTGGTCGAGCGTGGTCACCTTATTGAAGCTCGTGCTGATTAGGTGCTCGAATTTTCTTTTCACAGAGCCCACCGTGACTTTATTGAAGCCTTCGCCCGAGATGACCATGGCGGAGGGGAATGATTCCCACGGGCAGTGGGCAGCGAAATAGGCAGAAGCGCTGAGTTCGTCCGGGACGTAGAAGTCTTCTGGTCGCGATACGGACATGGCGACCTGGATGTTGGCCTCTTCCGAGGAAGGCACTTCTTCCTCTATCTTCTTGGACTCCTGGGCGTCCTGCCGGGGAGTGTCTTTCTTTTTCGTGAACTGTTTCAGGTGGCCATCACTGATTAGTATCTCGATAGCATCCTTCAAATGGATGCAGCCTTCGGTGGTGTGGCCGTGACACCTATGGAAACGGCAGTACTTTGATTTGTCGGCGTTGGGTTTGGCCGGTACTTGTTTGGGGAAGCGTACCCCTGCTTGTTTGAATTCCGAATTCGCGCATTCGGACAGTATCTTCTCTCTCGAGACGGTCAGGGGGGGTATAGTCGTGGAATCGTCCGGATGGTCCTTTGTTGTCGCGGGAGTCCCGAGGACGGTCTTCGCGCTTTCTTTCTCCTTGACGAGATGTCGAGGCTTCTTCGCCTCTAAAGGCCTGAGCGTTCTCCTGGTGGCGGGAGGCTCGGACGGAGTTGGCCGCTTCCTTTTCCTCGTACTGAATGTGCGACTTTGCCTTGAGGAGAAGGGTATCCAGGTTCCTCGGAGGTGCGAGGCAGACAACTTTAGAAAATTCTGAGCCCGGGCGGAGTCCTTGCTCGAGCAGAAATTTTTTCATCTCGTCCGTTGTAGGGACCTGTACCGCTTCTTTGTTGAACCTCTCGATGTATGCCCAGAGAGGTTCGTCCTTTCCTTGGATTATGGCCCCAATGGAGGCTTCAGTCTTGGGGTGACGGTGCGACGCAGTGAAATGCCGGGAGAACATTCTGTCCAGTTGCTTCCACGACGTAATGGACTCTTCGGGCAACTGCTTGTACCACGACATTGCTCTATTTCGGAGCGTGGTTAGGAATAATCGGCACTTGATGGCGCCCCGGATGCCACGGTAGTCTAATAGCGCATCGATGTTCTTGATGTGCTCGTCGGGGTCAGTTGTGTCGTCGTACGTGCCCAGTGCTGGGCTTTTCCAGGCCCCTGGGGAGACGCGTTGCCAAGATTTCTTGGGACAATGGGCCGTGAGGCTCATCGTCGCTGCTGGAGCTGGTTAGCGACGGGGACCGTACGATTCGCTCGTGGCGGCGACTTCTTCGGGGAGAAGGTGAACGGGCCCGACCCTTTGATCTGACCGGAGGTGACTGCTTATCTCTTCGGGTCCTCTTGTGACCGGGAGAGTGCTGGTTCCGCGGGGAAACCTGGTCGCATTTTTGGACAGCGCGAGATTCTGGTCCTTGGCGCAACCTTCGATCGACTTCTCGCCGAGATTGGGGGCTCTTGGACCGTCGATGGTTCTTCCTCGGAGGAGGGGACCTTAGACGGGTGGATTCCTCCAATGCCCCGATCCTTTCGTTCTGCTGAAGGATCAGGAGGTTGGTTTTGTTGATCGCCTCCAGAAGGGCCACCATGGTCGGGTCGACGTTGGGTGGAGCAGGAATGGGCTGGATGACCAGCGAGGGCTGATCGTCTTCGCGATCAGCAGGAGTAGGGGAAGGGGAGGCTGGGGCCCCGTCTCTTAAAAAACGGGGATCTCCGAGGAGAGAAGATGGACCGTTAACGTCAGTCTTGTTGACGGGGAGGACAGCGGATTGGAGAACACCTTTGGCGTGATCTTGAGAGGCCATGATGACGATCTTGAAAATTTGCTTTGATCTTTGGTTTTCGAGGAAAGAAATAAGGGGAGAACAAGAGTTTCCATAGACGGCGCCACTGATCGTGAAGGCTTGATCAGATCCAGTTGAAGTGGGCCACCAAGTACGTCTGAGATGCTGAGCGTATGGAGAGGAGGAGAGGGTGTACCTGCAAGGCACTCCGACGCTTAAGTAAGAAAGGGTCAGAGAAAATGGGGCAAGTACAAAGTGTGTTCTTAGGATGAAAATTGGATACCTGACCCTCTCAAGTGAGAAGGTTTATATAGTGCCCCCAGCGCGTGGCCAACGATTCTATTTTCGGGGCGAAATAACCGTTTTCTCGAAGAATAGGTAACTGCCCAAAACTAGCCGTTATGTCGGGTAGGGTGCCCAAAACTAGCCGTTATGTCGGGTATAGACATAGTTTCGGGCACATGTCCTTAGCTGTTCGGGGAGTGAAGAAGCCGTGCGGGACGGGCAGCTGTTCCGGGGAGGAGTGATGCAGTCTTTGCCCGGTTGGAGGAGCAGAAAGGTAACTTTCGCCCCTTTGTGGATTGGACTTAGGCAATTGGGTCATTCTGCGAGCAGAAGTGGATTGGGCCATGCCTAGCCATTGGTCCAGTCCAGAACAGGATGGTTCAATTGGAGATTTTAATGACATTGATATTACACTTGATATCCCACACGACTTACTTATTACAACAAATAACAATCATCTCCTCAATTGTTGAAATTACATATTCTTCTATTTTAGATAATATTAAAGAGGCATCTTTTTTTCAAAGCAGAGATATATTGACTCTTAAAATACCAACGTTGATATGATCAATGATTATTTGTAGGATTTTTTTTTCGAGCGAAAAAAAAATATATTTGAGTTATGATAATTTGTATTCATCCAATTCAGATATTGAAGTAGTCGATGGCATTCACACACCAAAAATCAGATGTAATCAATGATATATTTGACACTTATCAGTAGCACATTGTCAGGTCCAGCCTTGGGCAAGGGCAACCAAACCCACAACCCAAGGCCTAAAAAAACGGGGTCTCAAAATTTTGGGTGATAGGCTTTGTATATCAAATAGTAATATACTAATATGATTATATATACGTTATGTTAAAATTTTAATATATGTTACATCTGCAACCCAACGGAAGGAAGATTTTGCTATAAGATTGGGGTTGCGTGTTCGAACTTTGACTCTAACATTTATAATTTTAAGTAACTCTTTAATAAATTGTTAAATAATAATGTCAAATGGGATTGAGCTCATGCAATTGGAAAATACAAGGTCTATCATGACCAACTAAACTAATCAAATTCTTTATCTTTATGCGCTTTTATATTTATATATAATCATTTTTTAATCATTAACCTTTAATATAAATTTTAAATAATATTTATTTTCATAGTTAAATACTTAAAAAATTATTATATGACCAAAATTCAAATGTAGTTGCTCAGTTTTTTTATTAGTGGTTCATTTTTATTAACCTTAGGCTTCTAAAAAGTCAGGACCGACCCTGCACCTCGTAGAATCAGACCATTGGCTCATTAAGATATATTTGCAACATAAGACCAAATATTTGTCTTAGTGTTGGAATTGTTAGTAAATACATGTAGAAACTAAAACTGTATCATCTACTTGTACCAAAGATAATCCTTTGATCAGAGTCGTTCCCGAGATTTTGAGTGCCATGTTGATATTATGAATTTGGTGCCCTTTTTCTTAATTCATAATTTTTTACCTGATCTATAAATCATATAATTATAAATATATAATTGTAAAAAAAAAAGTAAAGAATTACATTAATATTGAAGAGTTTACAATTATAAATATATAATTGTAAAAAAAAAGTGAAGATTTTTTTTTGACACAATTTATGGAAATTTTTTTGTTACAAAATAAGAAGGATTTTAATATATTAATAATTATTATTTTTATTATTATATATGATATCTCATATGTGATTCAATTTAAAGTTAATTTTTTTAGATTTTAAATTTATAAAAAATAGTGTGTGCGCGTGTGTCAAAAATAACTTTATATATATGTATATATAGTATAAAAATGTAGTGCCCCTAAAAACCTAATGCCATGTGCTACCGCTATTTCTGGAAACCCCGTGCCTTAGATACATTAAAGGTATAACATACGATGGAATAATCATGCCACATCAACAAAGCACCAGAATGGAGGCCGACGTTTGTGGTTATTCTTACTCATATTAGAATGGTGATCAGGATGATAGAAAGAGCACATCAGGTTACTTGTTTATGATCGTGGCATCACCAATTTCACGGAGTTTTAAAAAACAAAGGATTGTGGCTATACATTCATATGAGGCGGAGTTGAAGGATTTAAATATGTTGGATAGACAATAGATAAATATAAATTATAACATATTGTAATAAAAGATAATTATGAACGACATATTTTTTAGAATTTGGGAGATTGTCGTCGGAAAAAATGGATATGAGAGGATTATTATCCAACTCAAACGACGGATAGCATGGACCTCTAATGAGATTATAGATCTTAATGCAGGCCAAACATCTCCAACTCAAAAATCTAACTTCTGAAATGGATGTTGAAACAGTAGAAAAAATATTGCTATCCCTAGTTTAATTCTTGAATGTTAATAAGTTTTTGTAAGATTAGAGAGAATGTTAGTGTCAGATTTGTTAAAAGAAACTGTAATGTTGTTACTGATAGTCTCGCTCACTTAGCTTTTTCGATTGGATTTAAGTCTTGGGAAAGCATTGTTCCATATCTTCTCTTTGGTTCTTTTCTAGGTTCAGTTGTGTTAATTATCTAAGTCTCACATTTGTTATTATTAAGTTTGAATGGAATTTCATTTATCGTCTTACATTTCTTCACAAACGAATGATGAACAAAATAAACACGAGGACTCTACAACCTCTTCATGGAGGAAACAGTCTTGATCAATATTCTACAAGGTCCCCATGGTCACTTCACTTCTTCACTTGGCTAAAGTTTTTCTTCTTACTTTTCTTTTTATTTTTCTTCAAGTTTTTCATTCACTGTGATGTAACAAAGTTTAGTTTACCTAAGTATGACAGAAGATAGTGCAAATCCATAATAAAAGTACCATGAAGCATTTCTTCACTTAGGTAAATTATTAATAACTCGAAGTTAATAATAGATAAAAATAATCAAATATTATAGGGAAAAGAACAACAAAATACAAAGATCAGAGTCAAACTAAAACACAACCCTGTGGTCCTTATTTCGTGGACAACCTTGGCTTAGATTCAGAGTCTAATCAATCTCGAAAAAATTATTGTGTCGTGTAGCTGTGCAACTCTCCAACTTGCCAATGTTATATTTGAAGGCAAACGTGAGATAAATTTGTGTAAATTTTGATTTTAAATATGTGTCGAGCCACTCTCTATGACGTGTATAGTCACCGATTGATCAGTGGAAATCAGTACCAAAATGCTTGTCATGTGAAACTTTCTTCTCATCCCCTGAGAAAAATTAAAGGAAAAAAAGTTATAATACTTCATCAAAATGTTTGGTATGGGATTGCCACCATCATTAATACATAGTATAACATATACTAGTTTTAAACTCCACAATTAAACGTAGGACATCATATAAAATTAAAATAGCTGTTAGGAAATAATAGTCCAGATGTTTTCTTCACTTACTAATTGTGCTTCCCATCATGAAACTGTGCATTTTTTGAAGATTTAAAAGTCTTCAAAAAATCTGTAGCCTTCTGCAACTCTTCCTTCTGCCTTGAATCGTCCCATTTGTGCTCATTTGCCAATATTTCAATCACACGAGGCAATGCCCTTTTTGCTGCATCGGTTTCAAGAAAAGCAAGACGAGTTCTCCTTGCAATGAAATCAATAGCAGATTCACAATATTCATTACGAGCACAGTAGGCTACCTCTGCCTCGAGATACGGGTAACCGTGGGCAAGTCGCTTGCCCAAATTTTCATTCTGAAATACAAAATAGAGTTAATTCTATCTCATCATTCATGAAATAATGAAACTGACTAAAAGTTCAATGACACCCATGAAGCAGAGCACTGCGCTCTTTTACAAATGTAAGCATCACAGTAGTAACCGAGATGGTTCAAAGAGGATTGAACCATGTTAGTTTAAGTGGGACCTAACTCAACTTTTTACAAAAACCAATTTGTAAGGTGAGGGTGTCATTCTTCATAAACCCTAGTCATGTCTTATCTTTAATATATGTGGACTTGGTTTTTCCAATAATTGTTAACATGGGACGGTACAAAATCACCCAAGTCCATTTTATGGTAGATGCATCACTACATGTTTTGTTGCGATGAAATAACAATATGAAATATAGAGGAATAAAAGCAAACCTGAGCAATGGCAGCCACTCGCTCTGCCAATGTTCCATATGCGTGAGACAAATGCTTTGCAGCAGCAGAGTCCATTAACCCAGGAACAACTTTACCACCATGTGTACTTTTCATGCGCTTATACTGTTGAGCAAGAATTGTAAAAGAAGAAAGCTCCCACCCTTCACCACCAACTATGCAAAGCTTGTTGGTCACACATCCATTGGCAGGAGTCAGCTTTCCAGACTTTATAGCTGCATTAACAGCATCTTCTGCCATACTGAAACACAGAAAACATAACAAACAATATTCATCAACATAGAAACTCTGTGCTGTAAACTTGAGTAACTAGATTACCGACAGTTTTTTTTTGCAAAACCAAAAGAGATTACCAACACATAACATATCATGCCTAATTAGTGAAACCTTGTCTAAACAAACTTCATCAAACTGATCACTAAATCCTTACCTGCGATAGGTAGTCCACTTGCCCCCAGTGATTGTGACCAAGCCAGGGTAATCTTCACAGACAACATGATCCCTTGAGATACTCTCAGTACTCTTTGCTGTTGGATCCACTGCTAATGGACGAATGCCACTCCAAGCAGAAAGAACATCAGTGCGCCGAACCTACAATTTTTGCACCGCTATTTATTTCCCAATAGCAAACCGTGTAATAAGGAAAATGCAATACATAGAATCTTTCACATCTTTTCCTAAGCCAATCTAACATTTTTCCGAACAAGCAATATCTAAGAGAACTTGGAATTCGTCATTTAAAATCAGAAATAAGAGTTAAGAAACATAACAAAAACTACAGGCTTTTCTACTAGGTGGGGTTACCTCCATTAATTAAACAGCATTATTGCGTTTTATCCATACCAACTCTTCAGAAAATAAGAGAATATATAATGAGTTCAAAAATCATATATACTGGCAGGTACAACATACCTTAATGTTAAGGTAATCAGATATTGCATCCAATATAAATTGTATTTCATCTTCATGTGGTTCTGGAAGATATGTAATGCTTGTACTAGAATCTGTAGTACCAGCGATGGTTCGTCCCATCCAAGGGAGCATGAAAACAACACGTCCATCTTTAGTTTTAGGAACAATTAAGCCCATTCCCTCAGGAGAATAATAATCAGGGAGTATAATATGGACACCACTGCTAGGAGCAATCATTTCTTGTGCATTTTTGTCGGCCATTTTCCTTAAAGCGTCACAAAATGGGCCACTTGCATTCACAATCACTTTTGCATATGTATCAAACTCCTTGCCTGCATTACATTACATAAAATATCAAACAAAGGTAATGAATTAGCTATCCAGTGAAAACAATTATCCAAGTTTGAGCTATCCAAGTAAGACGGAATATATAGAATGTAAGTTTAGCAAAAGGAGAAACGTTTCTAACTTAGAGGTGAAAGTTGGAGACCATATCATCTCACATGTCACGCAGTATAAATATCTTGGGTTCGTAATACAAAACAATAAAAAAAAATAGAAGGGGATGTAAACCATCGAACTCAAGCTACGTAGTTGAAATGGAGGAGGACCTCAGGGGTTTTATGTGACACAAAAGTATCGCTCAAGAATGAAAAGTTTTATCGGACACCGATAAGACCTGTGATGTTGTACGGGAGAGAATGTTTGGCGTTTAAGAATCAACACGAGAATAAAGTAAGTGTAACAAAGATGAAGATGTTGCGTTGGATGTGTGGTAAGACTAGACGAGACAAGATTAGAAATAAATATTTGAGAGAGTTTGGGGTAGCACTTGTAGTAGAAAAGATGGCGGAAAATAGGCTTAGGTGGTTTAGGCATGTAGAGAGAAGACCTGTAGATTTTATTGTGAGAAGAATAGATCAGATGAAGAGGAGTCAAACAACTAGAGGTAAAGCGGGACCTAGAAAAATTATAATAGAAACTATTAAGAAAGAAATTAACGAATTGGATATAAAACATGGTTTGGGATAAAACATTATGACGGAATTTGATCCATGTAACCGACCACACTTAGTGGGATAAGAATTGGTGGTGAGTTGTTGGGGTAAAAATAATTTTTTGAATTTTTATGCTTAAAACTCAGATTAAGAAATGCTCCCCCAGCTGTAAATGCTCCCACATTCATGAAGAAGCTGCCTATATTTTACCATACAGACCACATTCACAGGCAAGTTATTCATCTTTCAGTTCACATCAACTATTAGGTGGCATTGATCAATTGCCCGGTAGGTGAAACAACCTTATGAATAAAACTAACAACCTTGTATATTTAAAAAACAATTATTTCTAAGAATCCACGATGCAGAACACTGGAGTTCCGCATTTATTTTACGTAAGAGAGACTGTTCTACTCTGGCTGCTGAGGTTTACTCTCTTATGGGATGAGGGTGTGGTAACACTTAAAATTAAAAGAAAAGTTACCAGTTAAGTTGTCTCGAACTCGTGCACCAATTATCCGTTTTCCAGCATCATCCTTCAGTAAGGAAACCACCTCCGCGTGGTTCAACACTGCCGCACCAGCTAAAGCAGCAGTGCAAGCCAGTCCAACATTAAGCCGTGAATCATTCATCTGCCCATCATAATAAACAACAGTGCCCTTTAGGGTTCTATCCTTTCCCTCCTTTGCTAGAGTGGGAAAGAGCTCAACAGACTCTTTTGTGGAATAATATCTTGATAAGTGCAGCAGTTGTCTTCCTGCGACCAAATCATACATTTTCAAGCCCGCCCAGTAGTACACTACTTCAAACAAGCTAAAACACGGTGTCATGCACGGCAATGCATGGCATAGGTGTGGTGCATTTTCAATAACCTGTTTACGCTCATCAAGTGCATGAAGTACTAACTTGTATTGTCCATAGTCAAGATTAAAGACGGCTTTCTCCAAGTAACGAACACCTAACCGTTCACATAAACACTGATATTAGATTAGATTAGATTAGATCAAGTACGTAAAAGAATTAACTTAATTTTAAACATATTAAAACAATGCATAAATTTAATAAGCCACTGAACTAAGAGACATGAACTCTGGCAGTAATGAGGCTTCAGTCTACACTATTAAAATGCACACAGACCTTTGCAAATCTTAAGTTGAAACTTATATCCAAGTATGCCTCTCAAACTTCTATGACAAGAAATCACTAATCTAAGACCTCTGTACTTAAAATTGCAAATTGAAGATCCTAAAAGCGTGCTTCATTTTCTTTGAAAGACTCGTTTTCAAATACACTAGTCATCAAAACACATTATTGTTAAGACACAAATGACATCCCAAAAACCTGAATATAGTTAGTTGAATTCGGTTACAAACATTTATATATTCATACATGTAATAAACACAGTTAGAATAAAAGAAAATAGTCTCGTTAAGCCAGCTTGGTTAGTAGCTGTGTTAGGATATCAGACGCAGATGCACAGGTTCAAACCCACAACATCCCAGTTGTTCATCTTTAAAAGGTGAATTTCAGCCACCGGACTACTTATCAAAAAATAAAATAATAAATAAGTGGTAAGAGCTTGTAATTTCAAAGGACATGATTCAAATACAAATTTGGGCGGTTGTAAGATCGATATCGGTGACAAAGTTATTTATGGTAATTTGCCTTCTCCGGTGTTAAAAAACAACAGAAAATAGATAAAAAAAAATAGGGAAACAAAACAACGTGTTGATCTATTATGCTGTATATAATTGAATATATTTAATGTTGATGATCAAATAAAAAATTATAAAAATTTATTATCCATCAAATATCAAAGCATGGGACACGAAGTAAATTTAAAAAAAAAAAACTCATGATTTCGTTGCAAGTTTACAAGCACCCTTGCGCAAGTTATGTACCTCCATGAAGAAGCTTGGTGGATCGCGACGAAGTTCCGGAGGCGAAATCCTCCCGTTCCACGAGCCCAACATTGAGTCCACGAGTCACGGCATCAAGTGCGGCACCGGCACCAGTGGCACCACCACCGATGACAAGAACGTCGAGCGGATTCGCCTTGCTAGCAGCCATCAACGCCGATTGCTGCGACTCTCTCGACGGAACAACAACGTCCGGAGCGTGCAGCCTCTTCCGAAGAGCGTCAAGATGCGAACCTCCTCCGAAATCGTTGGCGGAGATTGAAGGACTGTGAAGGATCAATGTGCCACCGTACGCGGTGGCGATAATCGCACCGGCAGCGGCGGTGAGTTTTCTCATTCTAGTCATGGCGGAATTATAAAAAAAACGAAAAGTGCGTTTGGGATAAGCGCGGTTGCGGAAGGTGATTATTAAATTAAAAGTGAAGGAAAATCGGTTATTTAAGATTATGAGATCGTGGAGCGGTGAAATCACGAGTTATGGTTGAAAGTTGAGAGATAGAGAGAGAAAGAGAGTATTCGTAATCGTATATTCCATTGTGAGTTTTATGTGACGGGATCCAGATTTCCTGCTGTAGAGATTATCCGTATTTTCACGATGTAATAAATCTCAGACGTTGATTTAAGATCAAGTTGTTCATCTCTCATAATCAGTAAGATCAAGTTGTTCATATTTCATAATCAGCATTGATACGTGATCGAACGGTTGAGATGCATTACAGTATAGTGAGGTATAAACAGGAAATTTGGATCCGAGTTGTAGGGTCAAAGTGCAAGAAGTAAAGTGCAGAGATGGTGACAAATGTGAGAAAGTTTAAGGGCAATTTATTTGTGTTTCTACTTTAAAATAGGGAATGGTCAATGTCATTTTTTAAGCTTGCAAGAGTTGAGAAAGTCAAAACTCATGTGTGAGTTTTTTTATCTTAATCATTTTTTATTCCAAGGGTATGTACTTTGATCTTTTTTCTTGATTAACAAATCCTGCATAGACTTTGATGTCGACAGTAGCAGATAGATTTTTAAAAATAACGAAATTTAAAATTATTATTCCATACGTTTCAAAATAAACGTTTTTTAAAATACATACAGATTAAAAAAAATTATTTGATAAATAAATATATCAATTTTATAAAACTCTCCTTGATTATTATTTGTTGTCGTAAATAGAATGAGTTAATAATTTGAAAATAGTGTAAATAACATTTATTAGAAATTTATTAGAAATAAAGATGATAAAAATTAATTAATATTGCATTAAAAAAATAAAGACATTAGAAAGACATTTATTTTGAATTGAATTATCAGAATAAATAATTGTTTTAATTAAATAATAATAAAAATATTTGACTACTCTAAGAAATAAGAGTATTTTTTAATTTGGATTTTTCTTTACATAAAGAGCAAAATATTATTAGATGAATTTCATTTTCTTTAAGGATTAAGCTTTTATATACATGAGATTTTCTTCTACTCATATTTTATCTAGTATAAACGGTTAGAATTTTGAATCACAAATGTAACAATGTTAGTGTCATTATTTTAATTAGTCAAGACTTAAATGAGTCTAATTAATATAATATTAAATTTGTGGTTAAAAACATAAATGTCATGAAATGTCAGGTTATTGTGCAGATACCGTAAGTCAATATCTAATTTGATGAGAGACTAAATTAGAATATTAAAAATTAAGAAATAACTCTAGGGTTATTTAAATGGGTTATGGTCTCTATTTATAGAGTACGAACAAAATAAAATTTATGAGGTTTTCTCTCTTCATCCCTATCAAAGAAGATTCAAGGAATCCTAAAGAACTCTACAAATTGGAAGATCACATACCCGGAATCTTCAACGATTTCAATAGAAAATTCAGGCATGCTTCTGCCTTCATTCTCATAATTGTATTCAGATATAGGTTTAAGGGATCTAACAAGTGGTATCAGAGCTACTCATATCTGATTCAATTTGTTTTTGGGTTATTTATAGGGGTGTTCGCGGGCCGGTTTGGTTTGGTTTTGGGAGAATCCGATACCCAAACCGATCAAAAATATATTGATTGGTTTGAATTGGATTTACACAATTTTGTGATAAAGCCCAAACCGAACCAAACCAATAAACAACGGGTTGGTTTGAGTTGGATTGATCGGGTACATTAAAAAAAATGTGCAAATTTTTTTTTTTAAATATTAACTTATATCAACTAATTTTCCAAAATAATATAAAATTCTTAATTTGATTGTTTCTCCATATTGGTTGTGCATATGCCAAATGACGTTTCATTTTTTTCTTCTTGAAGTTGAATATCTCATTCTAGTTTCCATGATAATGTTGATATATATTATACTAATTAATTATGATTGGTTCGGGTAGACGGGCTCGCGGGTAGAGTTTTGGAAATCCGTTGCCCGAACCAATTAACATTGGGTTTCATTGGTTTGGTTCGGTTTTTGCCCGAACTAAAAAAATGCCCGAACCAAACACAATGGTTTGGTTTGGATTCTGGTTTGGTTCGGATTTGCCCGAACCAATGAACACCCCTAGTTATTTAGGATTCTTTGATCTTCCAATTGTATAAATCAAAAATTGAGATCCATTTTGATCTTACAAAATTTTTGTGCTCAAAATCTTGAATCTGAAATTAAATGTCAGGTTGAATTTATCGTCAATTTTATTTGCTCTTATACGAAAACCTTTTTACTCTTACACTCTTTTGTTATTATTATAATAGTGCCTTTGTTGGTTTTGACTAGAATACTCTTTGCCACTTATAATCTCCAAATAATAGTCATTTTATTGGACGACTAGATTCATCTATATCTCTATGTTTTCTTCTGTTTATATTCTAACCATTATTAAATATTATATTTTTTATAAAATAAATATTTTCTATGTAAATTGCAATTAGATGCATATCAAAGGATAATGCTATATATATAAAGTTGTTGTACCTAACAACCAACACTTCTGCAGCTAAAGGTAATAAAACTGACGATATGGTTCCATCTTCAGTTCGTAATGAAATTGTTCATAGTTTTGTTGATTTTTCTCCAAGTCTTTCTATGCGGTGTATAAGGATAAAAACAAGGATCTATTTTCTTTTTAATAACTGAATTATAATTTTTTTTTTTGGTTTAAAAGAATTATATATTTTTGTATATTATTTATTATTTATTATAAATAATATATGTGATTTTATATTTTGAAATTAAACTTAGTATAATGTCATAATAGTACAATAAAATGCATTTTTTTGATTTGGGTTTAATTTCAATTTTTCTTTGGTTCAATTTTGTTCGAATTTGGCTACGGAATGTATTTTTATACAGTAATTTAACATTTTTTAGGTAAGTAGTTGAAATGAAAAAGTTCTCAAAGTGACCTCTTTTATAACAATTGCTTATGAAAAATATTAAATATTTTTATGGTTTGGGTGTATGTTTGTCTATGCGAGTATCAATTGACCCAAAGGACAATTGGTGGTTGGCCGGTTTTCATACGCGCCTGTGATGGTAAACATGTGATAATTATGAGGTCCTACATGTGAATAATAAATCAATCTAAAGAGTGGTTTATTACTCGTCATGTTTTTTATTATCAATGTTTGATCGTTACGCCAAGAGTTCCACTAGCAGTCGATATTAGTGTCCAAATACCTGATATTAGTGGTGCACTGGGTATCTTGAGATGTGTTATGCCTTTATTTGAACAACGTTGATAATTTGGTTTTTTATTTATGTGAGTGTATTTAAAATGTTTGCTTTTTTATTCTTTTTTCAGCTACAATTGCTTCAATGCCTGCTAATATGAATAAGGTTCAGGTCCTGAATGAGATAGATTTTAAGGATTGGAATGAGAACATGGAAATTGTTCTTGGCTGCATGGATCTTAACCTTGCATTAAGGATGAGGCAACCTCATTCTCCTATGAAATTTGGTACCTCTGAACAGAGGAAAGATTATGAGAAGTGGGATCGCTCTAATCGCATGAGTCATGGTTTGGTTTGTTCTGAGTTCAATTTAACTTTAGTACCTGGAAACACTTGGTGGTTAAACTCTGGTGTAACTACTAACATCAGTGTTTCAATGAGGGGTTGTCTGAACTACCAGAAGCCAAATGATGTTGAAAGATACATCTATGTTGGAGATGGCAAGTTAGTGGAGGTGGAAGCTATAGAGCATTTTAGATTATTATTGTGTACCGGATTTTATTTGGATTTGAAAGACACTTTTGTGGTTCCGTCATTTAGACGGAATTGAATTTCGGTTTCTTATTTGGACAAATCAGGTTATTTTTGTTCATTTAGAAAAAATATGTTCAAGCTGCCTTTCAATTCAAATATTGTTGGGACTGGTTCACTTATAGGTCATGATAATA
Organism: Lathyrus tuberosus; assembly: GCA_022829125.1. Taxonomy (NCBI): domain Eukaryota; kingdom Viridiplantae; phylum Streptophyta; class Magnoliopsida; order Fabales; family Fabaceae; genus Lathyrus; species Lathyrus tuberosus. Next base: position 3,074,607 of record JALAZF010000253.1, read on the forward strand.
TATTTTTGCTTGACATAATAGCTACCTATGGCGAATACTTGAATGTGGAATCACGTGGCACTAAGCGTAAAATTGAGGATAACAATTCAGGAGCATTATGGCACAAACGCCTAGGCCACATCTCTAAAAATAGAGTTGAGCGACTAATGTCAGATGAAATTTTGGATTCTATTGACTTCACAAACTTTGATGTTTGTGTTGAATGCGTTAAAGGAAAACAAACCAAAACAAATAAATTTGATGCATATAGAGCTACGAATGTCTTAGAATTGATACATACAGACATTTGTGGACCATTTGCGACACCTTCTTGGAATGGTCAATAATATTTTATATCATTCATAGACAATTATTCTAGATATGCATACATATTTATTATACACGAAGAGGCTCAGTCATTGGATGTGTTCAAATCGTTTAAGGCTGAAATTGAGAATCAACTTGAAAAAAGAATTAAGAAAGTCAAATTCCACCGTGATGGTGAATATTACAGTAGATCTCTTGTTTCCTGAAGAACATGTTTGATTTCTCTCTTGTTAAGGAATTTCCAGCAGCTTGGATGTATTATGGTCAGAAAACTCCAATGTTTTGTTTGATCTCTTGTTAGAAGATCTTTTCTTGTTTGGCTTGATCTCTTGTTAGAAGATTATTTCCATGTTTGGCTTGGTCCCCACTGGAGATTTTCTTTTCTTATTTGGATCTCTTGTTAGAAGATCATTTCTTGTTTGGTTCGATTTCTTGTTAGAAGATCTCTTTCTTGTCAATTGTGTTCTAGAGTGTCACCCGGTCATGTCTGAACCTGTTGATCAACCACTTTGGATATCCCCCAGTTTGTTTTTCCCCAGTGTATGTCATCCCTAGTGAGTCATTACCCATTGTCGTTGACATTATCCTTTGCTTTCATTATTCTCCACGTATCACATTTATCATTCATCATAAATCACCATCCTACAGTTCATTGCATTTCACAACATTGTCCCCAGCATGTACAGAGAGAGTTCATTTGTCCATAGCATAGCATGCCATTGCATTTAGGGGAAAAATTTCCAGTTTTTTATATTTAAATACCGTTCACCTTGACTTCATGAGGATTGTCATCGCTCATGCCATCCGGTGAAGTTATTTAAATAGGGGCAACTGTCATACCCCAAATTTTACCCCTAGATTCCATCATCATTTGCATAACATCCAACACATATTAGGTGTATCATTCATACATAGCTAACCCTCAAGATTATCAAAATATTGTCTTGCTTTGCTTTGTCTGTGAATTAGGGTATGCACAAGGAGATTATTGGTTGATCAGTCAAAGTTTTAGATTGATCATCAATATATCAAGTTCTCATGATAAAGAGCTTCCACACATCAACAATCAAGTGTATTGTGGCCTTATTACAAGTTCATCAAATTTCAAATTCATCTGGTCCACAAATTAGAGTTTCGGAGCTAAGGTCAACTGCACTTTTAACTTTTGACCAAGACATGTTCTCAAGCCTTGGGGCATGATTCAAGACACTCAAAGACACCTTTGGAGTCCATCCATAGTGTTCAAATAACTCAAGGGTTTTTTGATTTCATTAAATTATGCAACTTGGATTTCATCTGATACAAAAGTCAACCACTTATCAATGTCAAGTTTGACTTTTGACCTTTTTGGTCAAACATGGACTTCTCAAGTCAAAGATCATGAAGACATATGATTTGGATCATGATCAATCAAGAAAATCAAGGAGAACATCAAAGAATCAAGATTTGTGAAAATTAGGGTTTCATGATTTTTTTCTAAGTTATGAAATTCAATGATTTTTACTTAACTTGCCAAGCCCATAACTTCCAATCCAAATAACCATTTTCTTTGCTCCAAAGACCAAATTGAAGAGGTTGTTCCATACTATAACTTTGTCCTTGAGGATGATTTCCCTAAAAAAGCATGGATTAAGAGATATGAAGCCATGAAGTTGGAGGTTCAATACTTGTGGAACCTAAACACTTGGAAAAATTTTCAACTAAAATCTGCGTTGTCTTGGAGCCAACTTTGAGGCCATTTTCACCATGATCCCAATTGATTCAAGAAAAACTCAAAACATGAAAGTTGTAAAGGATGTTTCAAGCTTTCCAAAGAGTCCAAGAACACATTTTTATCATACTTGAGCTAGGAGTTTCGAAGAAGGGAAGTAAGCCTTCCAAACTTTAATTTTGGTCATGTTCATGTGAAAACCTTGTTGCAAAACCTAGCAAAACCTACATGATCTTGCTTTGCAGGTCATGTTACTTGCAAATGTTCCTGTAATCAGAGATTTACACAGGTTTGTGATGCATTAACCAAAGAATTGATGCATTAACCAAGTTGCAATGCCACATTTGGAATATTTTGCAAGAAAGGTTACACTTCCATTTGCATAAAGCACCCTAATCACAAAGTCAACTTGTCTTGAGACCATACTTGGTTTCTTCTGCACACAAACCTTTCTAAAGCTCAGAAACCTCTAAAGGTGCTCAACCATTCTAGAAAGTTGGTACTTGGCATTGGAACTACAAAATCCATGAAACTACCATTTGTTTCCAACCAAACCAAAGGAACTCCATAACTTGGTTCTGCATAACCTCAGTCATCCAATCTTTCCCTATAAATAGAGGACTTCTCATCATCACAAAAACACAAAGAAAAACATCAGAAAGCATCCAAACACTCTTCACCTCAACATTTGCATTCAAAGTCTCCACCATAGGAAAAAATCTCCATTTTCCACAAACATATCCAAAACACTCCATAGCCTAAAATTCCTCAAACTAATCATCCACACATATCACAAAACACCTAACAAAGGTGTTCAAACCCTCATCCTCGCCAAAAAACCTCAGGTTCAGAAAGTCAACTTTCAACATCAAATTTGTTGACTTTCTGCATAAACCATCACAAATCATCATTGTGAATTCTTCTAATCTGTCATACCCCAAATTTTGACCACTAAGATTTCCCATCACTGTGAAAATCATCATCATAATATGGATGGACCATCATACCTCATTAGTCTCCCCAAAGATGGGTGAGCATCCACTACATTCGAACTTAGGGTTTCAAGCCCTCTCAGAGCTCTTAGACAAATGATCAATCAAGAAATGACATGATCTTCAACTTATCTAGCCTCTCAAACATCCACAATGGATCAAGAGGACTCCCACATCAAGAATCAAGCACAAGGTTGCAACATTCCATCGCCAGTGTCACCAAATTAGGGTTTTTGGTCGACCAGGGCCTCCAGATGGAAATTTTCCTTTGGGCTTGAGCCAATGCTTCAAAGCATAACCCAAAATACTCTCAGGGACCTCATGGACTGGATCATCAAGTCAATTTAACCTCAGGGGATGCATTCATAAAAAAATCAGGAATTAGGGTTTCTTGACCTAATTCACCCCTAAGTTGACTTTTGGGACAAAACATGAGCCAAGACCTCAAGACATGATTTAAGGGTCCCTAATACACTACATTGATCCATTTGAAACAATGGATTGATCCAAGAAGCTTGATTCACAAGTTTCAAGTTCATCAGAACCACAGTTAGGGTTTCGCAGAAAAAAGTCAATTGTGCCTTTGACTTTTGACCAGGACATGCTCCCAAACCTTGGGACATGATTCAATACACCCTATAACACCTATGAAATCCATCCATCAAGTTGATTTAGGTCAAGGACTTGATTTCATAGAGGATCGCACAGTTTAGAATTCATTTGATAAAAAGTCAACTGTGCCCAAAAGTCAAAGTTTGACTTTTTGATTTTTTGATCAATTATGGTTCCCTAACCCTAAAATGATGATAATGTGTGATTGGAATCATCATTCATCAAGAAAAATCAAGAAAAGTGGGATAACTTGTAAAAGGGGTAACCATAAAAAACTTAGAAATTTTCTAAGTTATGGAACAAAGTGGCTAGGGTACCAACTTCCAAGAATCATAACTAGAGATCCAAGCAACCATTTTGGCTGATCCAAAGATGGATTTGTAGCTCTCATGGCATACTTTAAAAGTGTAAACTACACCTCACTCCAATTCTTCATGGATTTTTAGTTATGGAGTGACCAAAATGACAAAAACATGAAAATGCCACTTTTTCCAACACTTAGTGAAATTTTCACTAAGTCATAATTTGTTTCACTTTTTTCAAAATGTAAGGGAATTTTTCTCTTAGATCCAAAAAGTGTCAAGACAAACTATGATCACACATATGTTGTATCATATGAGAGCTTTCCAAAATGGCCAAGAACTCCATCAAATTCCATTTGAGCTAAGAGTTATGACAATGACAATAAGCCTTGCTGCAACTGTCATAACAAGGTAGATTTGTGCATTTTGCTCGACTTGAGCAATTTGTGCAAATGAAAAACAAGTTTATCCATCTGAATACCTCAGGGGGGGACCAAGAAGGAACAAACACTGATCCATAAGCCTCCCAAGTCTTTGAAACCAAAAGTAGGATGCCAAACCTAGAAATGCCTAAAAAGGGGACAAGACTCCAATTTTGTTTTGGAGCATTCAATGGATGCACCAAGGTGGCATGAACTGAGTCTTTTCCAACGGAATGAGTCAAGGATGATCTCTGAACTAGGGAACCAAAGGCCTGTGCTCTAACCTCTAGTCAATGGATAGAGGAGACTTAAGATTCCAAAGTGATGCAATTGGACAATGATCTGCTGCAGTTGCCATTCACTATTGCTTGCAAAACAAACTTGCTCTACTATAAATAAAGCTCATTTGTGCTCAATTTAAGTACACCAAAGCCATCAAACTGATGCTTTCCTCAAAATCTCTTCTTTCACTCCAAAATTGCCTTCCAAAGCAAGTCATTATCGGGTTTTGAGTTTGAGAGCCATTCCAACCAAACCAATCACACACACACCTCATAAACATCATATAGAAGTGATCCAAACACTTAAACCACATCTGGAACACCAATTTCACAAAATCACCAGCCAATTGCTCAAGGTTTTAACCAAGTTGCAGCTGAGGTGCCATACTTTGTTCCAGTCCATTTCAGATCACTCCAAGCATTCAAACACATTCCATATAGTGTAGGGAAGCTGTTCAGATCATCACAACTCACCTGTAACACCTCCAACTCAAAAATCACTTTGCTCTTACTGTCACGACCTTCAAGTAAGCCTAAACTTGGTCATCTCTTAATCTATGCATATTTCCTCGCACAATACTTTTGCCAAATGTTCATAATCATGCATAGAATGTTTCCCCTCAATTAATTGCTTTATTTGAATAGTGTATCAAAATTCTCAGCCTTCATGCAAATTTTAGGGTTCTTGAGGTTTTGTCTTGATTTCTTATTCCATGCTTAAAATAAATGAAATTAAAGACCATAGACATGATCGTGAGGTGAAAACGAGTAGATTGATATGTGTATTGTGTGATTTCATCAAGTATTCAGTGAGATTGGTGAGAAAATGCAAATCTGCAGAAACAGAGGGGTGGCGCGTGTTCTTGGTGTGTTCTTGGCGCCATTTTTTGAATATTTGAATTTTGTGATTTTGTTTAATTAATTCAAAAATCAATTTCTCTCTGAGTTTTTAATGATTTTGAGTTGATTATTTTTTTAATAATTCACAAAAATGTTAAAATATTTTATTTTACAATAATTTCCCAAAAATACTATTTATTTCATATACTTGATATTTTTGCAAAGAATTAATCTTTTATTTGTTTTTAACATTTAAAATATTTTTTCCTCCTTGATTTTCCAAATTTAATTGGTTTCCAATCATTTTGTGGATATAAACATGATTTTTCAAACATTAATCCAAAATCACAACTTGTTTTTCACACATGTTTGATAATTTTGATCATTTTAATTAAATTTTTATTTAATTAAAATACATTTTGAAACTAATTTAGGGTTTTGATCTTAATCACCCTAAACAAATCATTTTCAAACACTCATGAGCCTCTAATAGAGTGTAAGACCCAACCCCTCTTGAAAACCAAAATATTTTGGGCCTCGGCGTATTGTATAAGTCTCGATACTGTCAAAAAGTTCGGCACGATCGTCGCCTTTTTAACAAAAATATTTGGGCTTCTCCTTGAGCTATAAGACCCGTCTTTATTCATTGGGCCTCTAATAGAGTGTAAGACCCAATCCCCTTTTAACTAAAACAATTTTAGGCCTCAGGTATTGTATAAATCCCTCTGCGTTAAAAGAAAAATTTCAGCGCAATCGCCAGTTCAAAAATCAAATCATCTGGGCCTACCCTCGTGTTATAAGCCCCATTTTTTTCTTTAAATTTCCTTGGGCCTCTCCTTGAGCTGTAAGCCCCAACAATCTTTTCAAAACACTTTCCCCTTTGATTTTGAATTCAAATATATGTTGTTATCAAAACTTTCTTTAATTTCTTTGTTGAACAACTAACAAAACAACACGGAAGCTCTACAACGGGTAAGTGTTTATCCACTTTCATTTACCGCTTTCATAGGTATATAACTGTTTTGTGGGGCTGTTTCACTGTAAGTCTTCTTTCACATCCTTTTATATACTTGTCACATATCCACTGTGTAATACTAGTATAGTTATTTAGAGTTTTCCCCGGCAACTACGTGTAGAACTAGGTAAAGCCCTGTTGGTCACTTTTTAAATACAAACAAAACTAGATCCCCATAGGATTTTTAGATACAGTCTTCCCTTCTCTTGGGGTTAAACAATATGGAACAAAGAGAAAGGCAGTATTCTCGGTGAACCTTTTCTCAGAATGTCACCCTTAGAAATTGTCAAAGAAACTCTAACTCCCCAGAGATGATCTTTACTCCGTGAATGGCATCTCTTGAGTTTCTTCCAAACTATCGAACTTTCCTGGAATGATCTCTTCTCTGTGAATTGCATTTCTTGAACTTCTCTTGGTTTGGGGACCCACAGGCTTCCTAAAAGCATCCCTGCCTCCTCTTGGGCGTTGTACAAGGACCCTTCAGCTTCTTAGAAGTTCTCATGCCTTCTCTTGGGCTTAATACAAGGACCCTGACGACCTCTTAAAGGTATAAGATAGAACTTAGTCATCCTTTGCTCGAGCAGTCTTTCCCCCGTCAAAATTCCGGCCATTTTAGGGTTGATACTCATCCCTTAATGCCCGCGTCTCCTCTTGGGCATTGTACAAAAGATAAAACTCTAGACTTGGACAGTCTCAAAACTCTTGAGTCTCAAAGAAATTCTCAAGTTCCTTTTAAACATAGGAAAAAAACACCGATCACTCTGGATCAATCTCCAGCAGAAACCCGGTCTCTCTCATGAGAGTTCCCCACACTTGGACCTACTTCAGGATCTCAATAATCCTCAGCAGTAAGTCAGCCTCCTCTTGGGCTTTGTACAAATGATTCTCCCTAGCGGAGCTAACCTTTTCAGACTCTCTTGTTGAGTCAACCACTTTTAGCCTCCGTCTTGGGCTTTGTACAAGACATATAAAAACACTCTCTTGTTAAGTATAAAAGACTCTCTTGGTGAGTCAACCCCTTTTTAGCCCCCGTCTTGGACTTTATACAAGACATATAAAAACACTCTCTTGTTGAGTCAATCTCCTTTTAACCTCAATCTCGAGCTTCGTACGAGACAACAAATCACTCTCTTGTTGATTATAAAAGACTCTCTTGTTGATTCAATCAACCTTCAGACTCTCTTGTTGAGTCAATCACCTGTTCAAGACTCTCTTGCTGAGTCAACCTTTTCTTGCCTCCATCTTGGGCTTTATACAGGACAGATAAAAGTACTCTCTTGTTGAGTCAAACCCTTTCAGCCTCCATCTTGGGCTTTATACAGGATACATTCTCCCCAATGGAGTCAAAATCCATTTTAGCCTCAATCTTGGGCTTTGTACAAGACAGAAAGAACATTTTCCCCGGAAAAGTCAAACTTCCCGCCTCCTCTTAGGCTTTGTATAAAGAAACCCCCGGTTGAGTCAAATCAACCTCTTAGCATCAAACTTGTGCTTTGATCAGGGCACACAAAAATCAACAATTCCCTCAGAGAAAGTCCAATCCTTCTTTAGAGATGACAAGTTCTCTCTCAGTCAAACCTTTTAGCTTCAATCTTGGGCTTTGAACAAGATACAAAATACCCATTTAGCTTCATATCTTGGGCTTTGAACAAGATACAAATCATCTTTAGCTTCATGTCTTGGGCTTTGAACAAGACACCAAAACATCTCTTTCCTCCCATAGAATAGGAGGAACTATGATCGCTCTGATTTCCCTGTTCCGTTAAATGGGAATACGTAGGCATAAGATTGCAAAATCTTAGCGAGCATACTAATAAAAAACTCAAAATCCAGTACCTTCACACATCCATCAAAAACATCAGACCTAGTACCTTACCAAAATCCTCATGTACAGTCACGACACTCCGTTCTTAAACGAAATAACCTAAAGACAGACCCCCCTTTTGATAGCATCTGTAAACCAACAGTTTTACCTATTTAACCTCAGTATGCAAGCAGGGTTAATTGGAGACATCTATTTCCCTTCCTTAATCAGCTCAATAGGATAAAAAATGAATCGAACTGTAGTGCCAAAGGGTAGTGATTCGAAACCACAAAAATCGCGCTACAGAAGAATGGCGACCACAGTGGGAGGTATTTATCTCTTGCAGTCTTACAGTGGAAGGCATTTCTCTCTCACAGTCTTAGGTAGAAAACTTTAAATTCACAAAGTGTCACAGAAATGGCGACCCTGTTGGGGAGTCATTGTTTGTATAGGATCATAGTACTAGAGGTCTAGGATGTTAGGACAAATATATATACTGCTTTTCCTAATTGATATCTGTGTTTACTTTTCTGCTAATGGAAATGCGTGTGATGCCGCATCTAGAAAGATTGAGTATACACCTAAGATATGGGATGACACTAGACGGGTAATCTTACGGGGAGTAAATCCCAGATAAGAGGTCGCGGTCGACCATCGAATCAGTGGAGATGCCCTTTGCGAATTCAATGCCTATACGACTTCGGTTGTGGAAAGCAGATTGTTCGATTGGGTTATTTGAGAAGCTGAGGATTTTAGTAGACTGAAACCATTTTGTAGTGCAGAAGCTATCAGAAATAGTTGTCACGCGATACTACCCTCATTTGAGATTACTCTAAGATACTACAGCTCGCTGGCGATCCGCTTGCTGTCGTTATCCCAAGAGAGGTCAGTGATTTTGAGGACAGGTACAAAAAATCACCAGTATAAACCTTTAGGGATGGGTAGAGCCTTGACTTCATGACACCGACCCTTTGACCCCATGTTTTTTCTATGTTTTTGTGTGCTGCATTCATGCATTCTTCTAAAAAACATTAAAACAAAGAAAATCTTCTCTTCTAGTCTCTCTTTTTCAAATTAAACTAAGACAACGATTGCAAATGTCAGATAAAGAGATTGCTAATGGATTTCGGTAGAAGGAAGACTCACAAGTACACCTTCAAGGTTCCAAAACTAGAGGATTTAAGAGGTCTGGCGAGGATGATAACCAACCCCGAGGCTTTCAGAGCTAAGTATGGAGGACTGATGTCTCTGTTAAGGGTCCATGTAATTGAAGGAATCATGTCCACACTAATCCAGTTCTACGATCCGGTCTATCACTATTTCACATTCCCGGATTATCAGCTAGCACCAACACTGGAGGAGTACTCTCACCTGACTGATTTACCCATCACTGACCAAGCTCCCTTTTCTGGACTGGAAGAAATTCCAAAGGATCAAACCATTGTAAAAGCAATCTATTTGGACGAGTCAGAAGTCAGGACTCATATGATCATTAAGGGTGGAATCCAGGGTTTGCCAGCCCAGTTTTTGATAAAGAAGGCCCTGTACTTTGCTAGTATAGGAAACGTGGCCGCTTTCGAGAGCATCTTTGTTTTGCTCACCTACGGGTTATTTTTGTTTCCCAACATCGATAACTTTGTAGACATCAATGCCATTAAGATTTTTCTGATTGGAAACCCTGTACCGACCTTGCTCGCAGATGCTTATCATTCTGTACACTTAAGGAATTTATACAGCGGAGGAATGATCACCTGTTGTGTACCCCTGCTGTACAAATGGTTCATTTCCCATTTGCCAAAGTCTGCTGCATTTTGGGATCAGAAAAGTACTTTACGTTGGTCGCAGAGAATCATGTCTCTTACCAACTCTGACATCGATTGGTACAATCAGATCTATGTGTAGCGAGCGATTTTGGACGCGGTTCTTAAGCGCTGTCGCTCTCTGGGGTTAGTTTACTACAGGTCGATTCATTTTTTATCCTATTAAAGCTGATGAAGGAAGGGAAATAGATGTCTCCAATTAACCCTGCTTGCATACTGAGTTTAAACAGCGGTTTGTTAGGTTACGGATGTGATCAATGTGGTGGGGCCTTTCTTGTGCTATTTTGACAGAATGACAGGTTTCTGGTGGGGAACAAGGATTAGGATGTTAGGACTGATGATGAGAGTATGGGATTTTGGGTTTTTGTTTTGTGTGCTCGCTAAGATCTTTTCTTTCAATCTTATGCCTACGTATTCCCGTTTACCGAAACAGGGAAATCAGAGCGTTCGTAGTTCCTCCTATTCTATGGGAGGAAATGGTTGTTTTGGTGTCTTGTTCAAAGCCCAAGACGTGAAGCGAAAGGTAGTTTGTATCTTGTTCAAAGCCCAAGATGTGAAGCTGAAAGGTCTCAACTTTAGAGAGAATTTTTCATCTCTAAAGAGGGGTTTGTTTGTCACAACCGTTTATAAGGGAGAATTACTTTAACCGGGATATGTGAATCCGGCAATGCCATAATTTCCTTTATAGGGGATTTCCAACCTAAAGGAGAAGACTTTAACTCAGTGTAGAGCAATGCTATATTTCCTTAGGAATTTCTCATGCTAAAAGAGGGACAGTGGCATGGATGTAGATAATCCAGAGGCTTGCCGCTTACAGCGATTAGATGAAGGGGAAGGAGTTGTTGATGTTTGTGTACTGTGAACGAGGCACAACTTTGAGGCTAAAAGGTTGATTGGATCAACTAGTGGTTTTCTTATACAAAGCCTAAGAGGAGGCTATTATGTGTCTCGTACAAAGCCCGAGAGAGAGGCTAAAAGGTTTTTGACTCGACGATAGAGTCTTTTGGTATCTCGTATAAAGCCTGAGATGGAGGCTATTTGACTCAACAAGAGAGTTTTTTTTTGTATCTCGTACAAAGCCGGAGATGGAGGCTAAAATTTGTTTGGTTCAATAAGAACCTTTTTGTATCTCGTATAAAGCCCGAGATGGAGGCAAAATGGGTGATTGACTCAACGAGGGAGTCTCTTATGTGTCTCGTACAAAGCCCGAGAGAGAGGCTAAACGTTGCTTGACTCCGCTGGGGAGAATCATTGTACAAAGCCCAAGAGGAGGCTATTGTAACTGTTTCAGTTGAGTAACAGGTCCAGTATACTGATTTTGAAAGAGAAAATCAGTTCTTATAGGAGCAACACTGTACTCAAGGATTTGATTCGAGGATCCGGGTTATTCCTGTTCTTTAAGGAAGTGGGAAATCCGAAGGGTATTGAGACTGTCCGAGTCTACGGGTTTTCTTCCTATTTAACGAAGGGGTCACTTGAGAATGTCTTTGAGACTCAAGGATATTAGACTGTCAGTGTCTAGAGTTTTATCTTTTGTACTATGCTTTGAGAAACAGTAGTAGACTCTTTGAAAGGACTGTTCTATGCAGATGACTAAGTTCTGTTCCTATACCTCTAGGAGGTCGTCGGGACAATTTGTACGAAGCCCAAGAGGAGGCTGGAAGCTTTTAAGAAGCCGACGGGTCCTTGTACGAAGCCCAAGAGGAGGCTATCATTCCCGGAGGAAGAGATCATTATACGAAGCCTAAGAGGAGGTTGTGAATACTTCTAAGAAGACGAGAGGTCCTTGTACTAAGCCCAAGAGGAGGCGGGGTTGCTTTTAGGAAGCCTGTGGGTCCTTGTACAATGCCCAAGAGGAGGCCGATGCTTTTAAGAAGCCGATGGGTCCCCAAACCCCGAGAAATTCAAGACAGGCCATTCACGAGGAATAGATCAAGCCAGGAAAGTTCAAGAATTTGGAAGAAACTCAAGAGATGCCATTCATGGAGAAAAGATCATCTCTGGGGAATAGAGTTTCTTGACAAGTGCTTTTAAGAAGCCTGTGGGTCCCCAAACCCCGAGAAATTCAAGACAGGTCATTCACGAGGAATAGATCAAGCCAGGAAAGTCCGAGAATTTGGAAGAAACTCAAGAGATGCAATTCACGGAGAAGAGATCATCTCTAGGGAGTAGAGTTTCTTTGACAACTTCTACGAGTGACAGCCTATGAAAGGGTTCACCGAGAATGCTGCCTTTCATGTCTCCATATTGTTTAACCCCAATAGGAGGGAAGACTGTGTCTGATAATCCTATGGGGATCTAGTTTTGACTATTTAAGAGTGATCAACGGGCTTAATGCTAGACGTAGTTGTCGGGGAAACTCTAAATATCTATACTATTATTACACAGTTGATATGAGTTTATGAAAGAAGACTTACAGCGAAACAGCCCCACAATACAGTTATATGTATATGAAAGCAGTAAACGAAAGCGTGTAAACACTTACTCGGTTGTAGAGCTTTCATGCTGTTTGGTTAATTGTTCAACAAAGACAGATTGAAAACAACAGTATATTCAAAATCAAAGGAGAAAGTGCTTTGAAAAAGAAAGATTTGGGGCTTACAGCTCAAGGAGAGGCCCAGGGTTTTATCAGTGATTGCACTGTTGAATTTGTACAGAGGGACTTATACAAGTGACTGAGGCCTAAAAAAAGGTTTTCTGTACAAAGGGATGGGTCTTACACTCTCTCAAGAGGCCCAAAAGGTTTTAAAGAAAAAGAGTAGGGCTTATAACACGAGGGTAGACCCAGATGATTTTTCGTTTAAAATGGCGATCGCGCCGAGATTTTCTTTTAACGCAAAGGGGCTTATACAATATCTGAGGCCCAAAGTTGTTTTTGGTTAAAAGAGGGTTGGGTCTTACACTCTATTAGAGACCCAAAAGTTTTGAATGAGTCTTATAGCTCAAGGAGAGGCCCAAAAGGTTATTTTTCAAAAGGCGACGATCGCGCCGTTTTATTTTTGACAGTATCGGGACTTATACAATACACTGAGGCCCAAAAATGATTTGGTCAAAAAAGGATTGGGTCTTACACTCTATTAGAGGCCCAAAGTGTTTTGAAAATGATTTATGAGGGTTGAATTAATCCAAAAACCCTAATTTGTTTTCAAAATGTGTTTTAATTGAATAAAAATTCAATTAAAATGATCAAAATTGTTTAACATATGAAAAACAAATTGTGATCTTGGATTAATGCTTCAAAAATTAAGTATTGACCTACAAACTAATTAGAAGGCATTAAAAGTTGCAAAATCAAGGTGGAGAAAATATTTTAAATGTCAAAAACAATTAAAACATTAATTCTTTGCAAAAAATATCAATTATATAAAATAAATAATATTTTTGGGATTTTTTGGGAAAATAAAATATTTTAACATTTTTGTGAATTATTAAAAAAAAGAATCAACTCAAAATCATTAAAACTCAGTGAGAAATTAATTTTTGAATCAATTAAATAAAATCACAAAATTCAAATATTTGAATTTTCAAAAAATGGCGCCAAGAACACGCGCGTGTTCTGGGTTTGCCCAGATTTGCATTTTCTTTTCAATCTCACTAAATACTTGATCATATCATGTAATCCACATACCAATCAACTCGTTTTAACCTCACGATCATGTATATGACAATTAATTTTATTTAAATTAAGCATAAAACAAGAAATCACGAAAAATCCTCAAGAACCCTAGATTCTCCATGAAGGCTGGGATTTTTGATACACGATTCAAACAATGCAATTAATTGAGGGGAAACATTCCATGCATGATTATGAACATATGGCCAAATTATTGTGCAGCAAAAATTGCATGGATCATAGAGTTAGAAGAGCTCATGCTTACCTCTTGCAGCTGGTGATCGTGTTTTGTGTTGGAGGTGTTACAGCTAGGTTCCAATGATTTGGATAGCTTCCCTAGGTGCCATGGAGTGTATCTGGATGCTTGGAATGGATTGAAATGGTTTGGAGCTGAAGATGGTACCTCAACTGCCAAACTGTCAAGAACTTGAGCAATTGGCTAGTGATTTTGTGAAATTAGTGTTCCAGATGTTATGTGAGTGTTTGGATCACTTCTATATGATGTATGTGAGGTGTGTGAGTGATTGGTTTGATTGGAAAAGCTCTCAAACTCAAAACCCGATAGTGACTTGCCTTGGAAAGCAAAATTGGAGTGAAAGAAGAGATTTTGAGGAAAGCATCTGTTTGATGGCTTTGGTGTACTTAAACTGATCACAATTGAGCTCTATTTATTGTAGAGCAATTTTGTTTTGTAAGGAATAGTGAATGGCAACTGCTGAGTAGGTTTGGCCAATGTTGGCAAATGAAAATCCAAGTCTCCTCTAGCCATTGACTAGAGGTTAGGGCACAGGCTGTTGGTCCCCTTGGTCTTGGATAAGTTTTGACTGAATTCAGTTGCTAAGAGCTCAGTTCATGCCACCTTGATGCTTCCATTGAATGCTCTAATCCAAAATTGGAGTCTTGTCCCTATTTTGGCAATTCTAGGTTCAACATGTTATTTCTTGTTCCAAAGACTTTGGAGGCTTGGCTCAGTGATTGTCCCCTTTAGATTCAATCCTCAGAGGTGTCCAAGTGGATAGGAGCATTTGGATTTGGCTGATTTTGGCAAATCGACCAAAAGTGTAAAAATCTGCCTTGCCTTGGCAGATTTCAGCAAGGCAACTTGCCAATGTCATATCTCATGGCTCAAGTTGAATTTGGTAATGTTCTTGGTCATTTTGGAAAGCCCTTACATGATACAACAACTGTTTGAACATGTTTGGTTTTGATCTCTTTTGAATCCAAGTGAAAAATCCCCCTACATTTGGAAAAAAGTAAAGGCAGATTCTGACTTAGTGAAATTTTCACTAAGTGTTGGAACAAAGTGACTTTTCTTGATTTTGATCACTCCATAACTCAAAATCCATGAGGAATTTGGACATAGGTCAGTATGAAGCTTTTGTAGAGGGAAATGTGATCTACAAATCAAGCTTTGAATGGAGAGCAATGGCCTTGTGGTTTAGGAGTTATGGTCCTCCAAAGTTGGCACATTAGTGTCACTTTTTCCATAACAGAAAATTTTCTAAGTTTTTATGGTTACCCCTTTTACAAGTTATCCCACTTTCTTTGATTTTTCTTGATGAATGATGATTCAAATCATACATTAACATCATTTTAGGGTTAAAAATCCATTTTGGTGAAAAATCTCAAAAAGTCAAAGTTGACTTTTGTGCACAGTTGACTTTTTATCAGATGAATTCCAAACTGTGCAATTCTTCAGGAAATCATGTCCTTAACCTAAATCAAACTTGATGGACATATTCCATGGGTGTCATAGGGTATATTGAATCATGTCTTAGGGTTTGGGAGCATGTCCTGGTCAAAAGTCAAAGTTACAGTTGACTTTCCTCGCGAAACCCTAATTATGGTGCAGATGAAATTGAAACTTGTTGCTCAAGCTTCTTGGATTAATCCATTGTTGCAAATGGATCAATATGGTATATTAAAGACCCTCAAATCATGTCTTGAGGTCTTGGCTTATGATTTGTCCCAAAAGTCAACTTAGGGGTGAATTAGGTCAAGAAACCCTAATTCCTGATTTTTGAAGAATGCATCCCCTGAGGCAAATTTGACTTGATGCTTGGGTCCATGAGGTTTCATGGAGTATATTAGGTTATGTTTTGAAGCATTGGTTTGTGCCCAGATGAAAATTTTCCATCTGGAGGCCCTGGTCGACCAAAACCCTAATTTGGTGACACTGTCGATCTTGAGACTTAATCCACCTATAAGGGAGCAGCCTTGTGCTTAATCCTTGAAGTGGGAGTCCTTTTGATCCATTGTGGATATGTTAGAGGCTAGACAAGTTGAAGATCAAGTCAATCTTTGATTGATCCTTTGTCTAAGGCTCTGAGAGGGCTTAAAACCCTAATTTTGATTGTAGTGAATGCTCAACAACCCTTGAGGCATTATGGTTCATCCATATTGTGATGATGATTTGCACAATGATGGGAAATCTTAGTGGTCAAAATTTGGGGTATGACACTATGACGGGATCAGAATCATTGACCGTTGTGGAAACTTCCCTAATGTACCCCTCATAGGAATTAAAGGAGGAATCAATTATTATCCAGTTTTAGTTCGTCTTCAATTTGGATACCCGATGAGGCATGTACTGCGTAATGCTCATCTGGAAGGTCTTTTCTTCAAGGAAGGAGAAAATGACAGAGCACTAAAGACAGAAATAGTGCATGCCTGGAAACACGTTCATAGGAAAGGAAGAGTGTCTCTAGTAAAACCAGACTGTGTCTCGGTGGAACCTTATCTCCACTGGGTACAAACTAGAGCTCTCAAGTTGAGGATGCCTTACCCTCGTAAGGAAGTTCTTCCATTAAAGGACCCTGTCCTTTACTTTATGTCTGATACGGAAAAACTTCAGGTGACTCTCAACAAAGTTCAACAGGAGAAGAGGTATTGGAAGAACAAGTACCGTATTCTCAATATGGAGTGCAAGAAAATACAGCAACTGTTAAAAAAAAAGACGTTTTGATTGAGATTTTAGAGCAACATGCTGTAGAAATTCAGGATGACCAGAGGACTTTGCTCGCTCCTTTCACTTGTCAAAGGAATGACAACTCGACAACGGCTCAAGAGCCTGGTCAAAGAAAAGGAAAGTACCAGAACCAACACCTGAGCTCTCCTCAGAGAGGACTCGGGACCCATAAGTTTAGATTTCCTTTTACAGCACTTTGTAAATTACTGTATTTCCATTCCGCAATCTTTGAATTCAATAAAACGGGGTTTCCCCACTGTTTGATATTTGCAATCCAATTGTTGAAGTTTATTTTGATTAAATAAAAAAATTAATTATTATAATCATTGCATATCATTCATCATTCTCACGTAACACATTCTTCTTACCTACGAATCTCACGTTTGCGTCTCGATTCTAGAGTCAAACTGTCTCATTCGTACAATACTCGGGCCAATCGACAGAAAAAGATGGATGATCTCGAGGAAGAGAATAGAGAGTTGAGGGAAGAGATCGACACTCTGAAAGAGGATCTGAGAAAGCTTCATAACGACATGCAAGCTCTGGCAGAAGCTCAGATGCAACAACAAAGGATTGTGATCTCAGAGATCACATCAACGCCCATAGTGGGAAAGTATGACCCTCGGTATACCATGCCTAAAGATCGTCCCTGGGGCATGCCTATTAACTATATCCCAGAAGGATATGTTCCGCCGATCACTGAAGATTAGGGAACCGCAACAGGAGCCGCTGGGCCTGAAGGTTACAAACTTCGGGAAAGCGAAGATGCCCGGGGCATGACAGCAACTCCTGAAGGTTACAAACTTCGGGAGAGGGAAGGACCTAGAGTCACTGCCATGATGACTATACCACCACCCGTGGTACACACTGTCCCGGAAGGAGAGATTCCATAGATACCGTCTGGTGGAAACGAAAGTATGTTCGACAGAATAAATGAGTTCTAAGAACAGTTCCTGGAGATGCAGAAAGAGCTGCAAGCCCTTCGCGGTCAGGATCTATTTGGAAAGGACACCGCAGACCTTTGTTTGGTCCCTAATGTGAAAGTTTCGCACAAATTCAAAATGCCCGAATTTGAAAAGTACAAGGGTAACGCTTGCCCTCAAATCCATTTGGTGATGTACGCTCGGCGAATGTCAACTCAAACAAAGAACCAAGAGCTACTGATTCACTATTTTCAGGATAGTTTAATCGGTGCCGCACTCAAATGGTACATGGGTTTAAACCGCACTAATATCGGCACTTTCAGAGATCTTGGCGCTGCCTTCGTTCAGCAATATAAGTATAACCTAGATATGGCACCAGACAGAGATTAACTCAGAGCCATGTCACAGAAGGACAAGGAAACCTTTAAGGAATACGCTCAGAGATGGCGTGAAATTGCCGCCCAAATTTATCTACCTCTTGAGGAAAAAGAGATGACAAAGATCTTCTTAAAGACCTTGAGATCATTTTACTACGACAGAATGGTCGCCAGTGTGCCCAGTGACTTTACCGAAATGGTAGGCATAGGAGTCCGTCTGGAGGAAGCAGTCCGAGAAAGATGTTTAGTAAAAGATGCTGGAGCATCCAGCAGTACCAAAAGATACGGTAGTGCTCTCCCTAAGAAAAAAGAGCAAGATATTGGCAATATCTCTCTCGGAAAGCAAAGGCGGCGGTACCAACCAATAGCAGCTGTAACTCCTGCTATCAACCCTGCACCTGTTCCTACGTATCAAGCTCAGGTTGCTCAGAGCTAACCTAATCAACAACAATTTCAACAAAGGACACAACAACCTCTTCAGCAGGCTCGTTCTCCATATAACAATAACCGTACAACGCGACCACCAGGGTTCGACCCTATAACCATGTTATACGCAGAATTGTTTCCTCTCTTACTGGTCAAGGGACACGTCCAAACCAGGTCTCCTTTTACAGTACCGGAAAATCCGCCTTTTTGGTTCAAAGCGGATCAGACTTGCCTTTACCATCAAGGAGGACCAGGGCATAACATAGAAAGCTGTCTCAGTTTCAAATCCGATGTGCAAAAGCTTGTTAGGAGCGGGGTCTTATCTTTCAAAGATATGAATCTGAATGTTCTCACGAACCCGTTGCCTCAACACGAGAAAGCTGCGGTAAATTTGATAGAGGGGGAGTCTAACAACAACTATCAAATTCATGATGTACTCTTATTGAGGGCCAACTTGGTCAAGATGCATTGTAGACAGAGCGGATATGGCCATATGCCACCTCATAATTATCACCAGTGTGATATCAGCTCTAAAGACAATCAAGGATGTTCTGTGGTGCAATAAGCTCTACATGAACAATTAGATCTCAGGTGGATCCAAGAGCATCGAGTTCGTGGAGTTAACATTACTCATGCAAGTTCCAACATCATTCAGAACCACGACATCTATGCAATGAATGTCAACTTAGTGGCAATGCACTCAAGGCAATGCCAATATCATAATCTGCTGTGGCACGATTACAATTCCTATCTGACTTGCTCGGTAAACAAACAGGGATGCTCTTTTGTACAAGAGGCCCTCCAGCGTCAGATGGATCTTGGGTGGATCCAGGACTACCATGATAGAAATCCTTATCAAGTTAACATGATTCAAATCTTTGATATTCATTTGATGAATACCAGCTTGGTGGAGTTACACGCCAAACCAGTCCAACTCAATTTTCTCACTTCACATGATTATTTGAGCTGTGAAGTATGTTGTGAGAATAACCAAGGGCGCGCTCTTGTTCAAAGAACTTTACAACACTTGTTAAACCATTGGTGGCTTCCGATCTATCTAGACTAAGACACGCAACAAATCAGTGTGACAAACAGAAACCCTACTAGACATCAAAGTCAGGATGTCCGGTCTATGGAAATAGACCTAGTAAGGTTACACTGCATTCAAAGCGGACGTGGCCAGGTGCCACCACACAACTACGAGCGCTGTAGAGTCTGCTCGGAAAATAATCAAGGATGTTACCTCATGCATGCAGCCCTTCAAAGTCAGTTGGCTCCCAAGGATATTCAACCGTGTCCAAGTTCTGGATCAATCAACTGGATGCCAGACTATTTCACTGATCAGATTAAGGATGTTGTTGTGATCTCTAATCGCGAAGGGACCAAATATGTTTGTACCTTCATCCCCCTACTTGACGAAGCGAAGGTTCTTAACCAGGAATTGATTGAAGTTACTTACGACAGTCAGAGATATCAGAAGGCTCCTGTAGTTATCTATCTACTGGGACCAACGCCGTATAAATCCGATAAGGCGATCCCTTACAGATACGGTGCAACAACAATTGAGAATGGAAAGGAAATTCCATTACCCTCCGTCGTGAATATTGCAGACATTAGTCGAGTAACACAGAGTGGTCGAATCTTCAACAGAGGAGTTGAAGAACCTAACAGAGAAAAGGAACCTCAAACGAAAGTTCCCAATCCACAAGTCAGTAAATCCAGTAATCCTGACCTTTCAAAAAATGATGATGAGATGCTGAAGCTCATCCAAATGAGTGAATACAACATTGTTGATCAGCTCTTACAAACTCCTTCAAAGATCTCTTTGTTATCTCTGTTACTCAGTTCCGAAGCCCACAGAGAGGCTCTACAGAAAGTCTTAGAGCAGACCATTGTGGAACAGGATGTGTCGATAAGGCAATTCGATAGTATCATCTCTAACATCACTTCCTGCAACAACTTGAGGTTTAGCGATGTGGAATTTCCAGAAGAAGGCAAAAGTCACAATATGGCACTCAATATTACAGTCAACTGCCAGGACGATGCCTTAGCCAGCGTACTGGTAGATATTGGATCGGCTCTTAAAGTTATGCTGAAGTCCACTCTAATGTGACTATCATTCAAAGGATCTCCGATAAGAGGCAATGAAGTCGTCGTCAAAGCATTTGACGGATCCTGAAAAACAGTTATCGGCGAAGTCGACCTTCCCATAACTATCGGTCCTCACACTTTCCAAGTCACTTTCCAGGCCATGGAAATCCGAGCAACATACAACTGTTTGTTGGGAAGACCTTGGATACACCAGGCTGGGGCAATCACTTCGACACTTCACCAGAAGCTGAAGTTCGTCAAGAATGACCAACTCGTCACGGTCTGTGGAGAACAAGCCTTGATCGTGAGTAACCTATCATTATCCACTTGTGTAGAACCCGAAGAGGTTGTTGGAACTCAGTTCCAGGCACTTTCGGTAAGCAATGAGAATCAATTAGAGAAGGGAACATCAATATCCTCGTACAAAGATGCTCTCGAGGTGATCAAAAGTAACAATGCAAAGGGATGGGGACAGCTTGTCATTCCTACTGATAATAAAACAAAGAAGGGTCTTGGTTTTTCCTCAACCTGTACCCAGACTGCTACTAACGATGAAAGTTTTCATCCCATTCAGAACTTCTTCCATAGTGGAGGTTTCTTTCACCCAGTGTCTCAAGAAGTACATACCATCAACGAGGGAGATTCCTCCGACACGGATGAGGAATGGAAGTCCTAGCTTAACGAGGACGGTTATATGTCTCAGGAAGAAGTGCCTACGCCATTTTGCTATCCCGTACAGTGTCCGAGATTTATACCAAGGTCAGACGTCAAAATGATATACGGAGATTGTGATCTGGAAGGATGCCGTGCTCCACTAAACTCATTAGAGTAAGACACTCTGATGAAAGAAAACTTTGACCACGACTATTATGGCCCGATGGATGGTCTGCCTATCGTACCCAGGAGACTTGGGGCCAGAAAATCTTCCGAACAATGAAAATCAGCTGAGCATCATTGAAAAAAATACCTGCGTCCCCACCCTATCATAGGATCAACACTCAGGTCATTCAGAAAATATCCAGTGCGACGATGAATTTGCAAAGTTTGCAGGACTATAATTCATTAACTATGCTTTTCCCGAGGTCAACGTCATCGAGAGAGATGACTCCTCCAGTTCCAAAGAAGTGTGGGACACCCTGGGACAACCAAGTGGTAAATACGACTTCATGGTCAAGTATACCGCTCCTGAAAGCTCTCGTATCAGGCTCGAAGACATCCAGCCCACTGGATGGGGAGATATACCTGAGAGCATAAATACTATGCAAAATACAACTGAGGAATCCTCCTATGACAATTCTGCCTGGGAGACAGATTCCAATGATCCTGCTCCGCCAGAAATCAGCGTTATTTCTGAAGAAAAATCAAGGAAGGTACCAGACTTTGTGATTCACCAAGGAGTTCACCGCCAATGGGTTGCAGTCGATGTTCCGAAGATCGTTCATAAGTCTAAGTAATTGTCGTCTTTATCTTAACCATTCACCCTGCCCAGGTGAAACAAATGTTTTGATAGAGCTCACTTTTCTGTAAATATCCCTCTTCGCTTTGCCCAAAGCGACAGAGTTTTGTTTTATAGGGCTGTAGTTTCAAGAATCGACAAGTTCATAAATAAAATAAACATCGTTCTGTAATTTCCGCATTTATTTCAGTTTTCTCTTTTCGCTTTTTCAGAAAATGGTAATCCTAAAAAACAACTCGAATAATAAAAACAAGCAGTAAAAAGAAAATACACTGCACACACTTTTGCATTCTCTCTATCTCTTCTAAGAAACAATCATCACGTCATGCAGATTGCTTGTTTTAAACCCCATTGAAACATACGATCCAATGCCTTCTCCTAACTTTGAATTCCTGGTATTTGAGGCTGAAGAAGAAGATGAAAAAGAAATTCCAAAGGAGATCTCCCGATTACTCAGACAAGAGGAAAGGTCCATCGAACCTTACAAAGAGCCGTTGGAAACAGTCAACTTGGGTTCAGAGAAAGAGAGAAAAGAGGTCAAGATTGGGGCACTGCTCAGTCCAACTGTCATAGAAAGTTTGACAAAGCTTCTCAAAGAGTTTACCGATGTATTCGCTTGGTCCTATCAGGATATGCCAGGGTTGGATACCAGCATCGTGGAACATCACCTACCGTTGAGATCAGAATGCCCGCCAGTAAAACAGAGGTTGAGACGGACTCACCCGGATATGGCCATCAAAATCAAAGAGGAAGTACAGAAACAAATTGACGGAGTTTTCTCGCCACATCGGAATATTCTCAATGGTTAGCCAACATAGTACCCGTTCCGAAAAAAAGACAGAAATGTCAGAATGTGTGTAGACTACAGGGATCTGAACAAAGCAAGTCCAAAGGATGACTATCCCTTACCGCACATTGACATGCTGGTAGATAGTACAGCAAAGTTCAAAGTCTTCTCCTTCATGGATGGATTCTCGGGCTATAATCAAATCAAAATGGCACCGAAAGACATGGAGAAAACTTCATTTATCACCCCATGAGGCACCTTTTGTTACAAGGTAATGCCGTTCGGTTTAAAGAACGCTGGGGCAACCTATCAAAGGGCTATGACTACTCTGTTTCATGACATGATACACAAAGAAATCGAGGTATATATTGATGACATGATTGCCAAATCCAAAACAGAGGAGGAGCATGTGATCCACCTGTCAAAACTATTTGAGCGGTTGAGGAAGTATAAACTCCGCTTGAATCCCAACAAGTGCACCTTCGGTGTCCGTTCAGGGAAACTCTTAGGGTTCATCGTCAGCCAAAAGGGAATTGAGGTTGATCCTGCCAAGGTCAAGGCCATTCAAGAAATGCCTTCTCCAAAGACTAAAAAACAAGTCAGGGGATTCCTAGGACGTTTGAATTACATTTCCAGATTTATATTCCTTATGACCGCGACGTGCGCGCCAATCTTCAAATTACTCAAAAAGAATCAGGACTGCATTTGGACAGAGGATTGCCAAATCGCCTTCGATAGTATCAAGGAATACCTGTTGAACCGGCCGATTTTATCACCTCCAGTGGAAGAAAGGCCACTAATCATTTACTTAACAGTCTTGGAAGACTCCATGGGTTGTGTTCTTGGTCAACAAGACGAAACAAAAAGGAAGGAGCCTGCCATCTATTATTTGAGCAAGAAATTCACCGACTGCGAGACTCGATACACTATGCTTGAGAAAACTTGTTGTGCTTTGGCTTGGGCTGCCAAACGTCTCCGCCAGTACATGATTTGCAACACTACTTGGTTAATCTCAGAAATGGATCTGATCAAGTACGTCTTTGAAAAACCTGCTCTCACGGGAAGGATTTCCCGTTGGCAGATGTTGTTATCAGAATACTGTCATACCCCAAATTTGGACCACTAAGATTTCCCATCATTGTGCAAATCATCAACACAATATGGATGGACCATCATACCTCATTAGTCTCCCCAAAGGTGGGTGAGCATTCACTACAAACAGGATTTAGGGTTTCAAGCCCTCGCAAAGCTCTTAGACAAAGGATCAATCAAGGAATGACATGATCTTCAACTTGTCTAGCCTCTCAAATATCCACAATGGATCAAGAGGACTCCCACTTCAAGGATTAAGCACAAGGCTGCTCCCTTCTAGGTGGATCAAGCCTCAGGATCGCCAGTGTCACCAAATTAGGGTTTGGTCGACTAGGGCCTCCAAATGGAAATTTTCCTCTGGGCATGAGCCAATGCTTCAAATCATAACCTAAAATGCTCCATGGAACATCATAAACCCCATCATCAAGTCAATTTAGCCTCAGGGGATGCATACATCAAAAATCAGGAATTAGGGTTTCTTGACCTAATTCACCCCTAAGTTGACTTTTGGGACAAATCATGAGCCAAGACCTCAAGACATGATTTGAGGGTCTCCAACATACCACGTTGATCCATTTGCAACAATGGATTGACCCAAGAAGCTTGAGCAACAAGTTTTAATTTCATCTGAACCACAGTTAGGGTTTCGCGAGAAAAGTCAACTGTAGCTTTGACTTTTGACCAGGGCATGCTCCCAAGCCGTGGGACACGATTAAATATACCCTATAACACCCATGGAACATGTCCATCAATTTTGATTTAGGTCAAGGACATGATTTCCTAAAGGATCGCACAGTTTGAAATTCATCTGATAAAAAGTCAACTATGCACAAAAGTCAAACTTTGACTTTTTGAGATTTTTCATAAAAATGGTTTTTTAACCCTAAAATGATGTTAATGTGTGATTGGAATCATCATTCATCAAGAAAAATCAAAGAAAGTGGGATAACTTGTAAAAGGGGTAACCATAAAAACTTAGAAATTTTTCTAAGTTATGGAATAAAGTGGCAAGGGTACCAACTTTGGAGGATCATAACTCCTAAACCACAAAGCCATTTTTTTCCCATCCAAAGCTTGATTTGTAGCCCTCACGGCCCTCTACAAAAGTGTCAACTACACCTCATCCCAATTCATCATGGATTTTGAGTTATGGTTGGATCAAAATGGCTAAAAACCTAAAATTGACATTTTTCAGCACTTAGCCAAAAATCTGCCTTGTAATTTCAGCACAATGTCCCAACTTCAAGGCTGTTTTTCTCCATGATCCAATTTGAATCAGGTCTAGTGTCAAACATCAAAGTTGAAGTACGTCATCTAAGCTTTCCGGAAAGTCCTAGAACGTCCATGTAGCATACTCGAGCAGGGAGTTATGGATCTTACAAAAAGGCTTGCTGCAGCTGAATTTTTCAGGGCAGATTTGCACATTTTTTGTGCCACACGAATTTTCAAGCCTTGTCATCATTTTGGACACATCTAAGGATCAAATCCAAGTGGGATGATCTGATCCATGAACCTCTCAAGTCCAAGGAACCAAAAAAAGCATGCCAAAACCTAGAAATCCCTAAAAGAGGGACAAAACTCCAATTTTGGTTTGGAGCATTTAATGGATGCTTAGAGGTGGCATGAACTGATATTCCTTCAACTGAATTCAGTCAAGATTCCTCCAAACACTAGGGAACCAGCAGCCTGTGCTCTAACCTCTAGTCAATGGCTAGAGGAGACTTGGATTTTCATTGGCCAACATTGGCCAAACCTCTGCTGCAGCCACCATTCACCGTGGATCCTAAAACAAACTTGCTCTACTATAAATAGAGCTCATTTGTGCTCAGTTTGAGTACACCAAAGCCATCAAACAGATGATTTCCTCAAATTCTCTCTTTCACTCCAAAATGCCTTCTTTAGTAAGGAAATTCTGAGTTTTTGAGTTAGAGAGCATTTCCATCACAACTCATGATCCACCTCATATACATCATATGTAGGTGATCCAAACTCTCACAAGTGACCTATAACACCAACATCACAAAGTCACCTCTCAAAACCTCAAAATGGCACTTTTTTGCATTTTTTAAGCCATGTCTTGATTCAGTCACTTTCCAAACCAGATAAAACCTCAAACACACTCTAAATATCATCCTTGAACTGTCCCAAATGGTGCCACACATCTGGAACACCATTTGAGAGAGTTGGCATTTTGGCCACTTTTGACCATTTTGCGAGAAAGTGCTCAAACTTGCTCCAGAGGTTTCCAGCCGATTCCAACCATCCTAAAAGCTTCTAAGAGGTCATTTGAGGTTGTCCAAAGCATCAAATCATTTCTGGAACAAAGCACTTGGTAGGTTGCCCAAAATCTCCAAAAAAGAGGTAAAATTCACAACTTGAATTCTTTGAATCATGCTTTCCTTTGTTGTCCACATACATGCATCATATTGAACAATTCTTGAGGCAAAAATGTAGTCCTTAATGTTTATGTTGTGATCCTCCCACTGTTTGCATTTTAACATGTTTATATGTGGAATTTTGGTTGTTTTAAAATCATGTCCAGTTCTGGTTTTTTTGATTGATGTGTTATGTACATTAAGTTTTAGTATGCATGAGTAACACCATTGGATTCCTTGCGAAAAAACGGTCAAGATAGGTTTTTACGGATTTCAATTCCGATGAAAATTGAGAGAGTTACGCGCGTTGGAAATTTGACGCGAAACGGCGCCGAAAACAACGTGCGGTTATGGTTTTTTTTATTTCTGCATTTCGTGTGTTGATTTTTTGTGTGCGTGAGTAATACCATTGGATTCCTTGCGAAAAATCGGTCAAGATAGGTATTTACGGATT
Organism: Lathyrus tuberosus; assembly: GCA_022829125.1. Lineage (NCBI taxonomy): Eukaryota > Viridiplantae > Streptophyta > Magnoliopsida > Fabales > Fabaceae > Lathyrus > Lathyrus tuberosus. The sequence goes on from JALAZF010000253.1 coordinate 3,101,274, forward strand.
TCAATTCGGATAAAAATCGAGAGAGTTACGCGTGTTGGAAATTCGACGCGGAACAATGTTTTCAAAACAGTGCAGTTCTGGTTTTTTTATTTATGCGTTTTGTGTGTTGACTTTCCATGTGTGTGAGTAATACCATTGGATTCCTTGCGAAAAATCGGTCAAGATAGGTTTTTACGGATTTCAATTCGGATAAAAATCGAGAGAGTTACGCGTGTTGGAAATTCGACGCGGAACGATGTTTTCAATCGATAACAGTTCTGGTTTTTTAATTTCTGCGTTTTGTGTGTTGATTTTCCGTGTGCGTGAGTAATACTATTGGATTCCTTGCGAAAAATTGGTCAAGATAGGTACTTCTGGATTTTGATTCCGATAAAAATTGAGAGAGTTATGAGTGTTTGAAATTTGATAAAAAACGTGTTGAAAATTAAAGTTTCGGTACTAGTTTTTACCCCGTAAGAGATGTCGGAGATGATGTTGTGACATCTTTCCTCTTTTTCTTATTTTTATTTTCAAAACTCAACCAATTTTTTTTACATAGCAAAAAATCATCATTTTCCAATTCATACCCCATAATATTTTAATCCACAAAAAATCACAAAAAAAAGTATTATTTTTAATATATTTAAAAATAGTGTTTTAAATTGTTTTAAATGCTTTTAAAATGATTTCTTTTTCTTGATTTTTAAAACCAAAATGATTTTAAATATTTATGTGGATAAAATATTTTTTCATAAACCTTAATCATTATTTAATGATTTTATTTGATATTTTTATCTTTTTTTACTTAATTTTTCTTGGAAAAATGCCTTAAAAAATAAAATTGGGGTTTTCTTTGATTTTCACCCTAACAAATCTTTTTCAAACTCTTTGGGCCTCTATTAGAGTGTAAGACCCAATCCCCTTTTAACCAAAACAATTTTGGACCTCACTTATTGTATAAGTCCCTCTGCGTTAAAAGAAAACCTCGGCGCGATCGCCATTTTCAAACGAAAATCAACTGGGCTTCTCTTTGAGCTGTAAGTCCCATTTCTTTTCATTTTTAAACACTAGGGCCTCTATTAGAGTGTAAGACCCAACCCTTTTTTAACGAAATAATTTTGGGCCTCAGTTATTGTATAAGTCCCGATACGTTAAAACTTTCGGCGCGATCGCCATTTTCAAACTGAAAATATTTTGGGCCTCTCCCTGAGTTGTAAGCCCCATCTTTTGTACAAAAATACACTTTGGGCCTCTAATAGAGTGTAAGACTCAACCCCTCTTTTTCATATTTTCTCATTTTTCATATTATTTTTTAATGATTTGGAAAATTAATAACTCCCTCAATTTTGATTATTTTTTATTGGTTCTTTTTCTGAAAAATCACAAAAATAGTAAAATATTTTATTCTACAAAAAAATCAAATTTATATTATTTATTTAATATAGTTGGTATTTTTGTGAATAAATTCATTTTTAATTGTTTTTAAACATTTTAAAAGTGAATATTCATCTCGAAAATCAAAACTAAATAAGTTTTAAATCATCTTGTGATTAAAACCTCATTTTTCAAACCTTAACCAAAAATCACAAGTGGTTTATTTAAACTTATTTGATTTTTTGTCATTTTTTATTAATTTTCTTTGAAAAATTACTTTTAAAAAGTGAAAATTAGGGTTTCTTTGATTTTTAATCATACTCAAATGTCTCAAGACTCTTTGGGCCTCTAATAGAGTGTAAGACCCAATCCCTTTGTAAATACCAAAATTTTGGGCCTCAGTCACTTGTATAAGTCCCACGGTGTTTCCAAAAACTCGGCGCGATCGTCGCCCTTTTCAAAATTAACCATTGGGCATACCCTCGAGTAGTAAGACCCATTTCTTTTCTTAAAACTCACTTGGGCCTCTTGAGTGAGTGTAAGACCCATCCCTTTGTACAGAAAACCTTTCTTGGGCCTCAGTCACTTGTATAAATCCCTCTGTACAAATTCAACAGTGCGCTTACTGATAAAACCCTGGGCCTCTCCTTGAGCTGTAAGCCCCAAATCTTTCTTTTTCAAAGCACTTTCTCCTTTGATTTTGAATATACTGTTGTTTTCAATCTTTCTTTGTTGAACAACTAACCAAACAGCATGGAAGCTCTACGTCTACAACCGAGTAAGTGGTTATTACTTTTATTTACCGCTTTCATATACATATAACTGTATTGTGGGGCTATTTCGCTGTAAGTCTTCTTTAATAAACTCATATCAACTGTGTAATAATAGTATAGATATTTAGAGTTTCCCCGGCAACTACGTCTAGCACTAGGTAAAGTCGTTTCAATCACTCTTAAATAGTCAAAACTAGATCCCTATAGGATTACCAGACACAGTCTTCCCTCCTCTTGGGGTTAAACAATATGGAGATATGAAAGGCAGCATTCTCAGTGAACCCTTTCATAGACTGTCACTTGTAGAAGTTGTCAAAGAAACTCTATTCCCCAGAGATGATCTCTTCTCCGTGAATTGCATCTCTTGAGTTTCTTCCAAATTCTCGAACTTTCCTGACTTTGATCTATTCTCGGTGAATAGCATTGCCTTGAATTTCTCGGGGTTTGGGGACCCACAGGCTTCTTAAAATCACTTGCCAAGAAACTCTACTCCCCAGAGATGATATTTTCTCCGTGAATGGCATCTCTTAAGTTTCTTCCAAATTCTCGAACTTTCCTGACTTGATCTATTCCTTGTGAATAGCTTGCCTTGAATTTCTCGGGGTTTAGGGACCCATCGGCTTCTTAAAAGCAATCGGCCTCCTCTTGGGCATCGTACAAGGACCCACAGGCTTCCTAAAAGCAACCCCGTCTCCTCTTGGGCTTAGTACAAGGACTCTACGGCTTCTTAGAAGTATTCACAGCCTCCTCTTAGGCTTCGTATAATGATCTCTTCCTCCGGGAATGATAACCTTCTCTTGGGCTTCGTACAAGGACCGATCGACTTCTTAAAAGTTTCCAGCCTCCTCTTGGACTTCGTACAAATTGTCCCGACGACCTCCTAGAGGTATAGGAACATAACTTAATCATCTGCATAGAACAATCCTTTCATAGAGTCTACTACTGTTTCTCAAAGCATAGTACAAAAGATGAAACTCTAGACTTGGACAGTCTAAAACCCTTGAGTCTCAAAGACATTCTCAAGCACCCTTCAAAAATAGGAAGGAAACCCGTAGACTCGGACAGTCTCAATACCCTTCGAATTTCATGTTTCCTTAAAGAACAGGAATAACCCGGATCCTCGAATCAAATCCTTGAGTACAGGGTTGCTCATATAAGAACTGATTTTCTCTTTAAATCAGCATATTGGACCTGTCACTTAACTGAAACAGTCGCCATAGCCTCCTCTTAGGCTTTGTATAAAGATCCTTCTCCCGTGAAGTTAGCCTCCCTCTTGGGCTTTGTACAATGATTCTCCCCAGCGGGGTCAAACAACGTTTAGCCTCTCTCTCTCTCGGGCTTTGTACGAGACACATAAGAGACTCCCTCATTGAGTCAATCACCCCTTTCGCCTCCATCTCGGGCTTTATACAAGATACAAAAAGGTTCTTATTAAGCCAAACGAATAACAGCCTCCATCTCGGGCTTCGGGCGAGATACAAAAAACTCTTTTGTAGAGTCAAACAGCCTCCATCTCGGGCTTTATACGAGATACCAAAAGACTTCATCGTCGGGTCAAAACCTTTTAGCCTTTCTCTCGGGCTTTGTACGAGACACATATTAGCCTCCTCTTAGGCTTTGTATAAGAAAACCACTGGTTGATCCAATCAACCTTTTAGCATCAAAGTTGTGCCTCGTTCACAGTACACAAACGTCAACAACTCCTTCCCCTTCATCTAATCGCTGTAAGCGGCAAGCCTCTGGATCATCTACATCCATGCCACTGTCCCTCTTTTAGCATGAGAAATTCCAACGGTAAGATAGCATTACTCTACACTGAGTTAAAGTCTTCTCCTTCAGGTTAAAAATCCCCTTTAAAGGAAATTATGGCATTGCCGGATTCACACATCCCGGTTAAAGTAATTCTCCTTTATAAACAGTTGTGACAAACAACCCCCTCTTTAGAGATGACAAATTCTCTCTAAAGTTGAGACCTTTAGCTTCATATCTTGGGCTTTGAACAAGATACAAATAGACTTTTCAGCTTCACATCTTGGGCTTTGAATAAGATATAAATCACCTTTCGCTTCACATCTTGGGCTTTGAACAAGACACCAAAAAAACCATTTCCTCCCATAGAATAGGAGGAACTATGAACGCTCTGATTTCCCTGTTTTGGTAAATGGGAATACGTAGGAATAAGATCGAAAGAAAAGATCTTAGCGAGCACACTAAACAAAAACCCAAAATCCCATATCTCCATCAATCAAAAGCAGTAATTCAAAAAGCATCAGTCCTAACATCCTAATCCTTGTTCCCCGCCAGAAACCTTCTGCCAAGGTAAAAAGAAAGAAAACAGTATTGGCGAAAATACAAATAACCAGTACAAAGGCCCCCCACATTGATAGCATCCGTAACCTAATAGACCGCTGTTTAAACTCAGTATGCAAAGCAGGGTTAATTGGAGACATCTATTTCCCTTCCTTATTCAGCTCACAATAGGATAAAAAATGAATCGACCTGTAGTAAGCTCAAACCGCAGAGAGCGACCATCGCTTAAGAACCACATCCAAAATCGCTCGCTACAGAAAAATGGCACCCACCGTGGGGCTTTTCTCTGTTTTTCTTTTTCCTTTTCTCTTGGTGATACCACAGACTGGGGCTTCCGCCGGGGAACCCATTTTTTGTCAGGAACTTAGGATTCATAGCTTTAAAGGTCTAGGATGATTAGGACAAATATATATACTGCTTTTCCTAATTGCTATACATGTTTATTTTTTTGCTAATGGGAATGCGTGTGATGCCGCATGTGGAAAGATTGAGTATACACTTAAGATAAGTGATGGCGACGGGGTCGACCATCAACCTCAGTGGAGGCTGACCAATGCAACCCATCCTCTCACCTGGACAATAGGCCGATTGTTAAGTCTGAGAAGCTGAGGAGCCAAACCCTTTTGTAGTGCGGAAACTACCGGGAATAGTTGTTACGTGATACTACCCTCATTTGAGGCTGGTGATCTATTCTCGGTGAATGGCACTTACTCTAAGATTGCACTACAACTCGCTGGCGATCCGCTTGTTGTTTTGCTTTCCTGGGAGGAGCTGATGATAATGAGTACAGGTACAAAAATCACCTTAGTATAAACCTTTGGGATGGGTAGAGCCTTGACTTCATGACAACGACCCTTTGACCCCATGTTTTTTCTATGTTTTTGTGTGCTGCATTCATGCATTCATTTAATAAAACATTAAAACATTTAAAAAACTTCTCTTCTAGTCTCTCTGTTTTTCAAATTAAACTAAGACTGTGATTGCAAATATCAGAGAAGAGGATTACGCTAATGGATTTCAGTAGAAGGAGAACTCATACGTACACCTTCAAGGTTCCAAAACTAGGGGATTTGAGAAGGTTAGCAAGGATGATCACTAACCCTGAGGCTTTCAGAGCCAAACACGGAGGTTTGCTACCACTGTTAAGAGTCCATGTGATTGAGGGAATCATGGATGCGCTCATTCAATTCTACGATCCGGTTTATCACTATTTCACATTCCCGGATTACCAGCTATTACCAACGCTGGAGGAGTATTCTCATCTGATTGATCTACATATCACCGATCGAGCTCCATTTTTTGGACTGGAAGAAATTCCAAAGAATCTGATAATTGCAAGAGCAATTCATTTGGACGAGTCTGAGGTCAGGACTCACATGACCACTAAGGGTGGCATCCAAGGTTTGCCAGCCCAGTTTCTGACAAAGAAAGCTCTGTACTTCGCTAGTATAGGAAACGTGACTGCTTTTGAAAGCGTCTTTGTCTTGCTCACCTACGGGTTATTTTTGTTTCCCAACATTGATAACTTCGTCGATATTAACGCTATTAAGGTTTTTCTCATTGGAAACCCTGTGCCGACTTTGCTCGCGGATGCGTATCATTCTGTACACTTAGGAAATTTGTACAGCGGAGGGGAGATCACATGCTGTGTACCTCTGCTTTATAAATGGTACATCTCCCACTTGCCCAAGTTTGCTGCTTTTTGGGATTGCAAGAGTGCCTTACGTTGGTCGCAGAAGATCATGTCTCTTACCAACTCTGATATAGATTGGTGTAATAGGATTTATGAGGGAATCAGAATCATTGACTGTTGTGGAAACTTCCCCAACGTACCCCTCATAGGAACTAAAGGAGGAATCAACTACCATCCGATATTGGTTCTTCGTTAATTTGGATACCCGATGAGACACGTCCCACGGGGTGTTCATCTGGAAGGTCTTTTCTTCAAGGAAGGAGAAAATGACAGAGCACTAAAGATGGAAATAGTGCACGCTTGGAAACACGTTCATAAGAAAGGACGAGATTCTCTAGGAAAACCGGACTGTGTCTCGGTGGAGCCTTATCTCCATTGGGTACAAACTAGGGCTCTCAAGCTAAAAATGCCTTATCCTCGTTACGGAATTCTTCCGCCGAGGGAATCTGTCATGTACTTCATGACGGAAACTGAAAAGCTTCAGGTTACTCTCAACAAAGTTCAACGGTAAAGAAGGTCTTGGAAGTACAAGTACCGCACCCTCGACGTAGAGTGCATTAGAATACAACAATTACTGAAAGAAAAGGATGCTCTGATTGAAATTTTGGAGCAACATGCTGTGGATAATCAGGATAACCAAAGGAATTTGCTCGCTCCTTTCACTTGGCAAAGGAACGATGACCCGACAACGGCCCAAGAGCCCCGGTCAAAGAAAAGGAAGATACCAGAATCAGCACCCGACTTCTCTTCAGAGAGGACTCGGGACCCATTAGCTTAGGTTTCTGTTTCTGCACCTTGTAATCTACTGTATTTCCATTTCTGTAATCCTTTGAATTTCAATAAAAAGGGGTTTCCCCACCGTTTGATATTTGCAATCTAATTGTCGAAGTTTATTTTGATTAAACCTTAAACAATTAATATAATCATTGCATTCATCATTCTCACATCGCGCATTCTTCTTACCTACGAATCTCACGTTTGTGTCTCAGTTCTAGAGTCAAACTGTCTCATTCGTACAATACTCGGGCCAATCGTCAGAAAAAGATGGATGATCTTGAGGAAGAGAACAGAGAGTTGAAAGAAGAGATCGACGCTCTAAGAGAGGATATGAGAAAACTTCGTAACGACATGCAAGCCATGGCAGAAGCTCAGCTACAAAGAACTGTGATCTCAGAGATCACCTCAATGCCCATAGTGGAGAAGAATGATCCTAGGTATCAGATGTCGAAAGATCGTCCTTGGGGCATGCCTGTCAACTATATCCCAGGAGGATATGTTCCGCCGATCACTGAGGATCGGGGAATCACAACAGAAGCCGCTGGGGCTAAAGGTTACAAACTTCGGGAAAGCGAAGATGCCAGGGGCATACTGAAGACTCATGAAGGTTACAAACTTCGGGAAACACCAAGATTCACTGCCGTAGTCACGGTCCCACCCCCTGTGGTGCACACTGTCCCGGAAGGACAGATTCCACCAGTACCTACTGATAAAAAGGAAACTATGTTTGACCGAATGGATGAATTCCAGGAGCAGTTCTTGGAAATGCAGAAGGAGCTGCAGCCATTCGCGGTCAGGATCTATTTGGAAAGGACGCCGCAGACCTTTGCTTGGTCCCCAATGTGAAAGTCCCGCACAAATTTCAAGTGCCCGACTTTGAAAAATACAAGGGTAACTCTTGCCCTCAAAGCCATCTGGTGATATACGCTCGGCAGATGTCAGCTCAGACGGAGAATCAGGACCTACTGATTCACTACTTCTAGGATAGTTTAACCGGTGCCACACTCAAATGGTACATGGGTTTAAACCGTGCCACGATCAGCACATTCAGAGATCTTGGCACTGCCTTCGTCCAACAATACAAATACAATTTGGACATGGCACCCGACAGAGATCAACTCAGATCAATGTCGCAAAAGGACAAGGAAACCTTTAAGGAGTATGCTCAAAGGTGGCGTGAAATTGCCGCTCAAATTTGTCCACCTCTTGAGGAAAAAGAGATGACAAAGATCTTCTTAAAGACCTTAAGCTCATTTTACTATGACCGAATGGTTGCCAGTGCACCCAGTGATTTCACCGAGATGGTGGGCATGGGCGTACGTCTTGAGGAAGCCGTCTGAGAAGGACGTTTGGTAAAAGACACTGGATCGACAAGCGGTACTAAAAAATACGGTAGTGCTCTCCCTAAGAAAAAAGAGCAAGATATTGGGAATATCTCTCTCAGAAAGCAAAGGCGACGTTATCAACCAGTAGCAGTTGTGACTCCTGCTATCAGCCCTGCGCCTATTCCTACGTATCAACCTCAGGTTGCGCAGAGCCAACCTGATCAGCAAAGGACACAACATCCTCTTCAGCAAACTCGTCCTCCATATAACAACAACCGTACAACACGGCCATCAGGATTTGATCCTATACCCATGTTGTACGCAGAATTATTTCCGTTACTACTGGCTAAGGGGCACATCCAGACTAAGTCTCCTCTTATAGTACCAGAAAATCTGCCTTTTTGGTTTAAGGTGGATCAGACATGCCCTTATCATCAAGGAGGTTCAGGGCATAACATTGAGACTTATCTCAATTTCAAGCCCGACGTGCAAAAGCTTGTTAGGAGCAGGCTCTTATCTTTCAAAGATACGAATCCCAATGTTCTCACGAACCCGCTGCCTCAACACGAGAAAGCTGCAGTCAATCTGATTGAGAGAGAATCTAACAATGTCTATCAAATTCACGATGTACTCTTGTTGAAAACCAATCTGGTTAAGATGCATTGTAGACAGAGTGGATATGGCCATGTGCCACCTCATAATTATCATCAATGTGATATCTGCTCTAAAGACAACCAGGGATGCTCTGTAGTGCAAGTAGCTCTACAGGAACAGATGGATCTTGGATGGATCCAAGAGCACCGAGTTCGTGGAGTTAACATGGTTTACACGAATTCTAACATCATTCAGAACCACGATATTCGTGCGATGAATGTCAACTTGGTGGCGATGCACTCAAGGCAAAGCCAGTATCATAATCTGCCGCGACACGATTACAATTCCTGTCTGACTTGCTCGGTAAACAAATAGGGATGCTCTTTCATACAAGAGGCCCTCCAGCGTCAGATGGATCTTGGATGGATCCAAGACTACCATGATAGGAATTCCTATCAGATCAACATGGTTCAAATCTTTGACATTCGCGTGATGAATACCAGCCTGGTAGAGTTACATGCTGAGCAGGTCCGATTCAGATTCTTAATATCACATGACTATCAAAGCTGTAAAGCGGGTTGTGAAAATGATCAGGGTTGTACCCTTGTCCAGGAGGCACTTCAGCACTTGTTAAATCATTGGTGGATGCCAATCTACATGGACGAAGATACTCAGCAAATTAGTATCAGTAACAGGAATCCTACTCGTCGTCAAAGTCAAGATGTCCGATCTGTGGAAGCTAACCTAGTGAGGTTAAATTGTATTCAAAGTGGGCGTGGCCAGGTGCCACCACACAATTACGATCGTTGTAGCGTTTGTTCGGAAAGTAACCAAGGGTGCTACCTTGTGCGAGCAGCTCTTCAGGGTCAGGGGGATCATAGAGAGATTCGTCCATATCCGGGTTCTGGAACCATCAACTGGACGCCGAACTACCTTGCTGATCAAGTTGAGGATGTTGTCATAATCTCTGGTTGTCACCAGACCAGGGATGTTTTTGCCATCATCCCTCTACTTGACGAATCTAAAGTTCCCAACCGGGAACGGATCGAGATTACTTATGATGGTCAGAAAAATCAAAAAGTTCCCATAGTCATCTATCTACTGGGACCACCACCGTATGAATCAACTAAGGTTATCCCTTACAAATACGGTGCAACGACAGTTGAAAATGGAAAGGAAATTCCATTACCCTCCGTTGTGAACATTGCAGACATCAGTCGAGTAACACAGAGTGGTAGAATCTTCAACCGAGGGGTTGGGGAAGTTAACAAAGAAAAGGAACTTCAGACAGAAGCTCCCGGTCCATCAGTCGGTCAATCCAGTAATCCCGACCTTTTGAAAAATAATGATGAGATGCTGAAGCTCATCCAAAGGAGTGAATACAACATTGTTGATCAACTGTTACAAACTCCTTCAAAGATCTCAGTATTATCACTGTTACTCAGTTCAGAAGCCCACAGGGAGGCTCTACAGAAAGTCTTGGAGCAAGCCTTTATGGAACAGGATGTAACAATCAGACAGTTCGATAGTATTGTCTCTAACATCACTTCTTGCAACAATTTGGGATTTAGTGATGAGGAGTTACCCGAAGAGGGTCACCGTCATAACATGGCGCTCAATATCACAGTTAACTACCAAGACGATGCTTTAGCCAGCGTACTAGTAGACACAGGGTCAGCCCTGAATGTTATGCCGAAGTCCACTTTGATGCAATTATCATTCAAAAGCCCTCCAATGAGAGTCAGCGAGGTCGTCGTCAAAGCATTCGACGGATCCAGAAAAACAGTTATCGGCGAAGTTGATCTTCCCATAACTATCGGTCCTTACACTTTCCAAGTCACTTTCCAGGTCATGGACATCCGGGCAACATACAGTTGTTTATTAGGAAGACCTTGGATACACCAGGCTGGAGCGGTTACTTCAACCCTCCACCAAAAGCTAAAGTTCGTTCAGAACGATCAACTTGTCACAGTCTGTGGAGAACAAGCCTTGCTTGTAAGCAACTTATCATCATCTACTTGTGTAGAACCCGAGGAGGTTATTGGAACGCAGTTCCAAGCACTGTCGGTGAGCAAGGACAATTAATTCAAAGGAGGAACCTCGATTTCCTCATACAAAGATGCTATCAAAGCGGTCGAGAGTACCGATACAACCGGATAGGGACAACTTGTCATTCCTACTGACAATAAAACAAAGAAGGGTCTTGGTTTTTCTACAACCTGTACCCAGACAGCTGTCAACGATGAAAGTCTTCATCCCCTTCAAAACTTCTTCCACAGTGGAGGTTTCCTTCACCCAGTGCCTCAGGCAGTTCATGCTATCAATGAGGAAGATCCCTCTGACATAGATGAAGAATAGAAGTCCTATGTTAATGAGGACGGTTATATGTCTCAGGAAGAGGTGCCTACACCATTTTGCTATCCCGCACAGAGTCCGAGATTTATACCAAGGTCAGATTTCGAAATGATATACGGAGATTGTGATCCGAAAGGATGTCGTGCTCCGCCGAATTCATTAGAGGAGGACACTCTGATGAAAGACCAATTTGACTACAACTACTATGGCCCAATGGATGGTCTGCCAATTTGGCAACCCTATCTAGGAAACTTGGGGCAAGAGAGTCAGCCGAACAATGAAAATCAGCTGACCGTCATTGAACAGAATACCTATGTCCCCACCATGTCATGGGATCAACACTCAGGTCATCCTGAAGCTACTCAACATGAAGATGAATTCGCAACGTTTGCAGGACTTGAATTCATCAACTATGCTTATCCTGAGGTTAACGTCATTGAGAGAGATGACTCCTCCAGTTCCAAAGAAGTTTGGGACACCTTGGGATAACCAAGTGGAAAATACGACTATATGGTCAAGTACACTGCGCCCGAAAGCTCTCGTATCAGGCTCGAAGATATCCAGCCAACTGGATGGGGAAATACAGCTGAGAGCACCAATGCTATGCAAAATACAACTGAGGAATTCTCCTACGACAATTCTGCCTGGGAGACAGATTCCAATGATCCTGCTCCACCAGAAATCAGCGTCATTTCTGAAGATAAATCAAGGAAGGTACCAAACTTTGTGATTCACCGAGGGGTTCACCGCCAATGGGTTGCCGTCGAGGTTCCGAAGGTCGTTCATCAGTCAAAGTAATTGCCGTCTTTTAACCTTTCACCCTGCCCAGGTGAAACGGATGTTTTGATAGGGCTCGCTTTCTGTAAATTTCCCTCTTCGCTTTGCCCAAAGCGACACAGTTTTGTTTTATAGGGCTGTAGTTTCAAGAGTCGACTTGTTCATTAATAAAATAACGTCATTCTGTAATTTTCGCATTAATTGCTGTTTTCTCTTTTTGCTTTTTCAGAAAATGGTAATCCTAAAAAACAATTAAAAATAAAAACAAGCAGTAAAATAAATACACTGCACACACTTGCATTTTTCTCTATCTCTTCTAAACACGAATCATCACGTCATGCAGATTGCTTGTTTTAAACCTCGTTGAAACATACGATCCGATGCCTTCTCCCAACTTTGAGTTCCCGGTATTAGGGGCTGAAGAAGAAAATGACGACAAAATTCCAGAAGAGATCTCCCGATTACTCAGACAAGAGGAAAGGTCCATTGAACCTCACAAAGAACCGTTGGAAACAGTAAACTTAGGTTCAGAAAAAGAGAGAAAAGAAATCAGGATTGGGGCACTGCTCAATCCAACTGTCAAAGAAAGTTTGATAAAGCTTCTCAAAGAATTCCCCGATGTATTCGCTTGGTCCTATCAGGATATGCCAGGGTTGGATACCAGCATCGTGCAACATCACTTACCGTTAAGATCGGAATGTCCGCCAGTAAAGCAAAGGTTGAGACGGACTCATCCAGACATGGCCATCAAAATCAAGGAGGAAGTAAAGAAACAGATTGATGCAGGTTTTCTCGCCACATCAGAATATCCTCAATGGTTAGCCAACATCGTACCCGTTCCGAAAAAGGACAGAAAGGTCAGAATGTGTGTCGACTACAGAGATCTGAACAAGGCAAGTCCAAAGGACAACTTTCCTTTACCACACATTGACATGCTGGTAGACAGTACAGCAAAGTTCAAAGTATTCTCCTTCATGGATGGATTCTCGGGCTATAATCAAATCAAAATGGCGCCGAAAGACATGGAGAAAACTTCGTTCATTACCCCATGGGGTACCTTTTGTTACAAGGTGATGCCGTTCGGCTTGAAGAACGCCGGGGCGACCTATCAAAGGGCCATGACTACTCTGTTTCATGACATGATACATAAAGAAATCGAGGTATATGTCGATGATATGATTGCAAAATCAAAGACAGAAGAGAAGCACATTGAACATCTGTCAAAATTGTTCGAACGTTTAAGAAAGTTCAAGCTCTGCTTGAATCCCAACAAGTGCACCTTCGGTGTCTGTTCAGGGAAACTACTAGGGTTCATCATCAGCCAGAAAGGAATTGAGGTTGATCCTGACAAGGTCAAGGCAATTTAAGAAATGCCTTCTCCGAAAACTGAAAAACAAGTCAGGGGATTCTTGGGACGTTTGAACTACATCTCCAGATTCATATTCCTTATGACTGCCACTTGTGCGCCGATCTTCAAATTACTGAAAAAGAACCAGGATTGCGTTTGGTCAGAAGATTGCCAAACCGCCTTTGACAGTATTAAGGAATATCTGTTGAATCCACCGATTCTATCACCTCTAGTGGAAGGAAGACCACTGATCATTTACCTCACAGTTCTAGAGGACTCAATGGGATGTGTATTTGGCCAACAAGACGAAACAAAACGAAAAGAGTCTGCCATTTACTATCTAAGCAAGAAATTCACCGACTGCGAAACTCGGTACACGATGCTTGAGAAAACTTGTTGCGCTTTGGCTTGGGCAGCCAAACGTCTTCGCCAGTACATGATTTGTCATACTACTTGGTTGGTCTCCGAAATGGATCCAATCAAATACGTTTTCGAAAAGTCTGCTCTTACGGGGAGGATTGCCCGTTGGCAGATACTGTTATCAGAATATAACATAGAGTACCACACTCAGAAAGTCGTTAAAGAAAGTATTTTAGCCGATCATTTAGCTCATCAACCGATTGACGATCAAGAATCAGTCGGGTTTGACTTCCCAGACGAAGATGTCATGTATCTAAAAATGAAAGACTATGATGAACCGCTACCCAGTGAAGGGCCAGAACCAGGTTCCCAATGGGGACATATCTTTGACAGAGCAGTTAATCATTATGGAAATGGAATTGGGGCAATCATTATTACCCCTCAGGGTACCCACATTCCTTTCACTGCCAGACTTACGTTCAAGTGTACGAACAACGAGGCCGAATGCGAAGCTTGTATCATGGGTCTCGAAGGAGCAATTGATTTAAGGATCAAAAACTTGGACGTATACGGCGACTCACCCTCAGTTATCAATCAGATAAAAGGAGATTGGAACACATACCAATCAGGATTGATTCCTTACAGGGACTACGCAAGAAGGTTGTTACCCTTCTTCAACAGAGTTGAGTTTCATCACATCCCTCGTGATGAGAATCACATGGCTGATGCATTAGCCACTATCTCTTCCATGATTAGTGTAGGTCAATGGAATGACCTACCTAAGATCGACATAATGTGCCTTGAACGGCCCGCTTACATCTTCACGATTGAAGCAGTCATAGACGACAAACCTTGGTATCACGATATCAAATGCTTCCTTCAGAAACAAGAGTACCCATCTGGGGCACTCAGAAAAGACAGGAAAACCTTCAGAAGACTGGATGGAAACTTCTTCCTGAGCGGTGACACTCTTTATAAGAGGAATTTGGACTTGGTCTTGCTCCGATGCGTAGACAGACCAGAAGCAGACATGCTTATGAAAGAAATTCACGAAGGGTCCTTTGGCACTCATGCCAACGGACACACAATGGCGAGAAAGATTCTGAGAGCAGGGTACTACTGGTTGACCATGGAATCCGACTGCTACAAGTACATGAGGAGGTGTCATAAGTGTCTGATATACTCCGACTAAGTTCATGTACCGCCATCGCATCTCAAAGTTCTTTCTTCCCCGTGGCCTTTTTCCATATGGGGAATCGACATGATTGGCTTGATCGAACCTAAGGCTTCAAACGGACATCGGTTCATCCTAGTAGCCATTGACTACTTCACCAAGTGGGTCGAAGCAGCGTCATACGCCAATGTAACCCGACAAGTGGTGGTCCGATTTATCAAAAACTATATCATCTGCCGTTATGGTGTTCCGAGCCAGATCATTACTGTCAATGGATCTAACTTGAACAATAAGATGATGAAAGAGTTGTGTGCAGAGTTCAAGATCGAACACCATAACTCATCTCCCTACCGACCTAAGATGAACGAAGTGGTAGAAGCGACTAACAAGAACATAAAGAAGATCGTTCAAAAGATGGTTGTAACCTATAAAGATTGGCAAGAGATGCTACCCTTTGCTCTTCACGGTTATCGCACATCTGTCCACACTTCAACAGGGGCAACCCCTTTCTCTCTAGTGTATGGCATGGAGGCAGTGTTCCCCATGGAAGTAGAGATCCCATCAATCAGGGTATTGATGGAAGCTAAGCTCACTGAAGCTGAATGTTGTCAAAGCCAACACGACGAATTGAATCTGATCGAAGAAAAGCGAATCACGGCACTATGCCACGGTCAGTTGTATCAGCAGAGGATGAAGAAGGCGTTCGACAAAAAGGTCCGACCTCGTATCTTCAGAAAAGGAGACCTCGTGCTCAAGAAGATACAATCATTTCTCACTGACTCTCGGGGCAAATGGACCCCAAATTATGATGGCCCCTATGTGGTCACGAAAGCTTTCTCAGGCGGTGCCTTGAGACTTGCAACCATGGACGGAGAGGAATTTGCCTACCCCACGAATGTTGATGTAGTCAAGAAATACTTCGCCTAAACTAAAAAAAAAAGTCTCGGTGGATTGAAAACCCGAAAGGGCGGTCCAGGCAAAAGTTAGAGACATGAAAAAAATCGTCCCGGTGGATTGGAAACATCAAAGTACAATCCAGGCAAAAATTAGGGATAATGGCAAGTAACTATGTTCAACAGAGGCAAGTCCCTCAGCAGCAACAGTTACATCATCCGCTAGAAAACTCCAGTCAAGGTCATCTTCGACAGAAGCTCAGGATGTCCCGAATTCAAAGTTGGTAGAAGGATAGTGGTCGTTATGTTTCAACATAGCCCTTTTCCCTGTAAATTACTATTTTCTAACTTTGTATATACTCTTTGGAATCACGCGTTTGGCTGATCTCCATCTTATTAATAAAATTTGAGCCCTTGTGCTTTTGTTTGTAATTCTTACTTGTTTTAGCTTTACAGAACGACATTTTAACATGATTATCGATTCTTGAAATAAAATAAAAATGAATTTACTTGCTAAAAAATTTTCTGCTTTTAAAATAAAGATGGCAATTTCTTTTGACTGTTAACTATCAGAAGAACATCGACCGCTTCTCCAAAAGTAAGCGAACTTCAAAGTGCAGAATCAAAGTACTCCTTCTAACCCAGTACGCCTGAATGAAGGGATCAACTATGTCAGAGACCTTGTTTCGTCTGACACACCACGGCCGAGTTCTTATCTCCTAAGCCCGACCAACATAGCTCCCAACAGGGACTATCTCTCCTAAGCAAGGTGGAATTGCTATTCTGAACCAACGATACTTCTTCGCCCAGCGATGGCCGAGTATCCAGTCGTGTTCACCTGTCAGTTTGTATGTCGCGTCAGTTTTGTCAGCATAAACATACGTACATCATGCATTGTTGATTTGCATTCACATTTCATATTGCATCACTATCACTCCAGTCGGTCTTGTCCCCTAGTGGTAGAAGTCCTCTCAATCGAGTTGTCAGTTCCTGCCTCGTCAGGAAATACTGTGTCTGAACAATCTCTCTCCTCCAGTTTACTTCTGGAATGAAGTTGGTCCTTGACCACTTTGATAACTTGAACCTTTGAAAAGCCAGAGAAAACTTTCAACAAATGTCGCTCTTCGCCATCGAAGACGATATCCTTGCTTTCCCGGATTAAGGAAAATCCCCAGAGAAAGCCTCTTAATCAGAGATTCGGCGGCACGCCAGTTTCGCTCCGAAAAGATTATTGATGAAAAGGTCATCGACACCTCAAAATTGGATCCCATCATATGGCATTTCTCCGGAAAGATCTCGAGAAAAGTATGATGTAAGCCCCCAAACGAAAACAGTCTCTCAAGAGACTCGCTTTCCCCAGTAGAATCGATAAATGGCGTCTCCAAAACAGAGAAGTTTGTGTACCTCTACAATTCAGACGAATGGGTTCCCCAGCAAGTCTGACATCAAAACTTTTTCCACTCAAATGGCATCTCCCCAGGAAAATTCGGCGAGAAGTTTGAAGGAAAACCGCTACTAACAGCGTTCCTTGTCAAGAAAGTTTATTGACAAAAGAAACTGAGACTAGTTCCTTGGTAAGAAACCAGGACCGAGGGGAAGTTTATTTCAGCAACTAAGACCAGGTCCTTGGTAGGAAACCAGGATCGAGGGGAAGTTTATATCAGAAACCGAGACCAGATCCTTGGTAGGAAACCAGGATCGAGGGGAAGTTTATATCAGAAACCGAGACCAGATCCTTGGTAGGAAACCAGGATCGAGGGGAAGTTTACAAAAGAAACTGAGACCAGTTCCTTGGTAGGAAACCAGGATCGAGGGGAAGTTTACCTTTTCTAAGCATCTTCGCTTAGCTAAAGAAGATGAATGCGTAAGCTACCATTCATAACCACCATCAAAATTTCGGGTATTCCGATATTTAATCCTCTTGCACCCCGAATGCCCGAATACCTTCGTCATTCACACCTTCGGGTCCAAGAAGATTAAATAGGGGCATCTGTCATACCCCAAATTTTGACCACTAAGATTTCCCATCATTGTGCAAATCATCAGCACAATATGGATGAACCATCATACCTCATTAGTCTCCCCAAAGGTGGGTGAGCATTCACTACAAACAGGATTTAGGGTTTCAAGCCCTCGCAAAGCTCTTAGACAAAGGATCAATCAAGGAATGACATGATCTTCAACTTGTATAGCCTCTCAAATATCCACAATGGATCAAGAGGACTCCCACTTCAAGGATTAAGTACAAGGCTGCTCCCTTCTAGGTGGATCAAGCCTCAGAATCGCCAGTGTCACCAAATTAGGGTTTGGTCGACTAGGGCCTCCAGATGGAAATTTTCCTCTAGGCATGAGCCAATGCTTTAAAGCATAACCTAAAATGCTCCATGGAACATCATAAACCCCATCATCAAGTCAATTTAGCCTTAGGGGATGCATACATCAAAAATCAGGAATTAGGGTTTCTTGACCTAATTCACCCCTAAGTTGAATTTTGGGACAAATCATGAGCCAAGACTTCAAGACATGATTTTAGGGTCTCCAACATACCACTTTGATCTATTTGCAATAATGGATTGACCCAAGAAGCTTGAACAACAAGTTTCAATTTCATCTGAACCACAGTTAGGGTTTCGCGAGAAAAGTCAATTGTAGCTTTGACTTTTGACCAGGGCATGCTCCCAAGCCGTGGGACATGATTAAATATACCCTATAACACCCATGGAACATGTCCATTAATTTTGATTTAGGTCAAGGACGTGATTTCCTAAAGGATTGCACAGTTTGGAATTCATCTAATAAAAACTCAACTGTGCACAAAAGTCAAACTTTAACTTTTTGAGATTTTTCATAAAAATGGTTTTTTAACCCTAAAATGATGTTAATTTGTGATTGGAATCATCATTCATCAATAAAAATCAAAGAAAATGGGATAACTTGTAAAAGGGGTAACCATAAAAACTTAGAAAATTTTCTAAGTTATGGAATAAAGTGGCAAGGGTACCAACTTTTGAGGATCATAACTCCTAAACCACAAAGCCATTTTTTCCCATCCAAAGCTTGATTTGTAGCCCTCATAGCCCTCTACAAAAGTGTCAACTACACCTCATCCCAATTCATCATGGATTTTGAGTTATGGTTGGATCAAAATGGTTAAAAACCTAAAATTGACATTTTTCAGCACTTAGCCAAAAATCTGCCTTGTAATTTCAGCACAATGTCCCAACTTCAAGGCTGTTTTTCTCCATGATCCAAGTTGAACCAGGTCTAGTGTCAAACATCAAAGTTGAAGTACGTCATCTAAGCTTTCCGGAAAGTCCTAGAACGTCCATGTAGCATACTCGAGCAGGGAGTTATGGATCTTACAAAAAGGCTTGCTGCAGCTGAATTTTTCAGGGCAGATTTGCACATTTTTTGTGCCACACGAATTTTCAAGCCTTGTCATCATTTTGGACACATCTAAGGATCAAATCCAAGTGGAATGATCTGATCCATGAACCTCCCAAGTCCAAGGAACCAAAAAAAGCATGCCAAAACCTAGAAATCCCTAAAAGAGGGACAAAACTCCAATTTTGGTTTGGAGCATTTAATGGATGCTTAGAGGTGGCATAAACTGATCTTCCTTCAACTGAATTCAGTCAAGATTCCTCCAACAACTAGGGAACCAGCAGCCTGTGCTCTAACCTCTAGTCAATGGCTAGAGGAGACTTGGATTTTCATTGGCCAACATTGGCCAAACCTCTGCTGCAGCCACCATTCACTGTGGATCCCAAAATAAACTTGCTCTACTATAAATAGAGCTCATTTGTGCTCAGTTTGAGTACACCAAAGCCATCAAACAGATGCTTTCCTCAAATTCTCTCTTTCACTCCAAAATGCCTTCTTTAGTAAGGAAATTCTGAGTTTTTGAGTTAGAGAGCATTTCCATCACAGCTCATGATCCTAACACCTCATAAACATCATATGTAGGTGATCCAAACTCTCACAAGTGACCTATAACACCAACATCACAAAGTCACCTCTCAAAACCTCAAAATGGCACTTTTTTGCATTTTTTAAGCCATGTCTTGATTCAGTCACTTTCCAAACCAGATAAAACCTCAAACACACTCTAAATATCATCCTTGAACTGTCCCAAATGGTGTCACACATCTGGAACACCATTTGAGAGAGTTGGCATTTTGGCCACTTTTGACCATTTTGCAAGAAAGTGCTCAAACTTGCTCCAGAGGTTTCCAGCCGATTTCAACCATCCTAAAAGCTTCTAAGAGGTCATTTGAGGTTGTCCAAAGCATCAAATCATTTCTGGAATAAAGCACTTGGTAGGTTGCCCAAAATCTCCAAAAAATAGGTAAAATTCACAACTTGAATTCTTTGAATCATGCTTTCCTTTGTTGTCCACATACATGCATCATATTGAACAATTCTTGAGGCAAAAATGTAGTCCTTAATGTTTATGTTGTGATCCTCCCACTGTTTGCATTTTAACATGTTTATATGTGGAAATTTAATTGTTTTAAAATCATGTCCAGTTCTGGTTTTTTTGATTGATGTGTTCTGTACATTAAGTTTTAGTGTGCATGAGTAACACCATTGGATTCCTTGCGAAAAATTGGTCAAGATAGATTTTTACGGATTTCAATTCCGATGAAAATTGAGAGAGTTACGCGCGTTGGAAATTTGACGCGAAACGGCGCCGAAAACAACGTGCGGTTCTGGTTTTTTTTATTTCTGCGTTTCGTGTGTTGATTTTCCGTGTGCGTGAGTAATACCATTAGATTCCTTGCGAAAAATCGGTCAAGATAGGTTTTTACGGATTTCAATTTGGATAAAAATCGAGAGAGTTACACGTGTTGGAAATTCGACGCGGAACGATGTTTTCAAAACAGTGCAGTTCTGGTTTTTTTATTTCTGTGTTTTGTGTGTTGACTTTCCATGTGCGTGAGTAATACCATTGGATTCCTTGCGAAAAATCGGTCAAGATAGGTTTTTACGGATTTCAATTCAGATAAAAATCGAGAGAGTTACGCGTGTTGGAAATTCGACGCGGAACGATGTTTTCAATCGATAACAGTTCTGGTTTTTTAATTTCTGCGTTTTG
Organism: Lathyrus tuberosus; assembly: GCA_022829125.1. NCBI lineage: Eukaryota > Viridiplantae > Streptophyta > Magnoliopsida > Fabales > Fabaceae > Lathyrus > Lathyrus tuberosus. The sequence continues at coordinate 3,122,104 of JALAZF010000253.1, forward strand.
TGTGTTGATTTTCCGTGTGCGTGAGTAATACCATTGGATTCCTTGCAAAAAATCGGTCAAGATAGGTACTTTCGGATTTTGATTCCGATAAAAATTGAGAGAGTTATGAGTGTTTGAAATTTGATAAAAAATGTGTTGAAAATTAAAGTTTCGGTACTAGTTTTTACCCCGTAAGAGATGTCGGAGATGATGTTGTGACATCTTTCCTCTTTTTCTTATTTTTATTTTCAAAACTCAACCAATTTTTTTTACATAGCAAAAAATCATCATTTTCCAATTCATACCCCATAATATTTTAATCCACAAAAAATCACAAAAAAAAAGTATTATTTTTAATATATTTAAAAATAGTGTTTTAAATTGTTTTAAATGCTTTTAAAATGATTTCTTTTTCTTGATTTTTAAAACCAAAATGATTTTAAATATTTATGTGGATAAAATATTTTTTCATAAACCTTAATCATTATTTAATGATTTTATTTGATATTTTTATCATTTTTTACTTAATTTTTCTTGGAAAAATGCCTTAAAAAATGAAATTGGGGTTTTCTTTGATTTTCACCTTAACAAATCTTTTTCAAACTCTTTGGGCCTCTATTAGAGTGTAAGACCCAATCCCCTTTTAACCAAAACAATTTTGGGCCTCACTTATTGTATAAGTCCCTCTACGTTAAAAGAAAACCTCGGCGCGATCGCCATTTTCAAACGAAAATCAACTGGGCTTCTCTTTGAGCTGTAAGTCCCATTTCTTTTCATTTTTAACCACTTGGGCCTCTATTAGAGTGTAAGACCCAACTCTTTTTTAACGAAACAATTTTGGGCCTTAGTTATTGTAAAAGTCCCGATACGTTAAAAATCTCGGCGCGATCGCCATTTTCAAACTGAAAATATTTTGGGCCTCTCCCTGAGTTGTAAGCCCCATCTTTTGTACAAAAATACACTTTGGGCCTCTAATAGAGTGTAAGACCCAACCCCTCTTTTTCATATTTTCTCATTTTTCATATTATTTTTTAATGATTTGGAAAATTAATAACTCCCTCAATTTTGATTATTTTTTATTGGTTCTTTTTCTGAAAAATCACAAAAATAGTAAAATATTTTATTCTACAAAAAAATCAAATTTATATTATTTATTTAATATAGTTAGTATTTTTGTGAATAAATTCATTTTTAATTGTTTTTAAACATTTTAAAAGTGAATATTCATCTCGAAAATCAAAACTAAATAAGTTTTAAATCATCTTGTGATTAAAACCTCATTTTTCAAACCTTAACCAAAAATCACAAGTGGTTTATTTAAACTTATTTGATTTTTTGTCATTTTTTATTAATTTTCTTTGAAAAATTACTTTTAAAAAGTGAAAATTAGGGTTTCTTTGACTTTTAATCATACTCAAATGTCTCAAGACTCTTTGGGCCTCTAATAGAGTGTAAGACCCAATCCCTTTGTAAATACCAAAATTTTGGGCCTCAGTCACTTGTATAAGTCCCACGGTGTTTCCAAAAACTCGGCGCGATCGTCGCCCTTTTCAAAATTAACCATTGCGCCTACCCTCGAGTAGTAAGACCCATTTCTTTTCTTAAAACTCACTTGGGCCTCTTGAGAGAGTGTAAGACCCATCCCTTTGTACAGAAAATCTTTCTTGGACCTCAATCACTTGTATAAGTCCCTCTGTACAAATTCAACAGTGCGCTCACTGATAAAACCCTGGGCCTCTCCTTGAGTTGTAAGCCCCAAATCTTTCTTTTTCAAAGCACTTTCTCCTTTGATTTTGAATATACTGTTGTTTTCAATCTTTCTTTGTTGAACAACTAACCAAACAACATGGAAGCTCTACAACCGAGTAAGTGGTTATTGCTTTTATTTACCGCTTTCATATACATATAACTGTATTGTGGGGCTGTTTCGCTGTAAGTCTTCTTTCATAAACTCATATCAACTGTGTAATAATAGTATAGATATTTAGAGTTTCCCCGGCAACTACGTCTAGCACTAGGTAAAGCCGTTTCAATCACTCTTAAATAGTCAAAACTAGATCCCCATAGGATTACCAGACACAGTCTTCCCTCCTCTTGGGGTTAAACAATATGGAGACATGAAAGGCAGCATTCTCAGTGAACCCTTTCATAGACTGTCACTTGTAAAAGTTGTCAAAGAAACTCTATTCCCCAGAGATGATCTCTTCTCCGTGAATTGCATCTCTTGAGTTTCTTCCAAATTCTCGAACTTTCCTGACTTTGATTTATTCTCGGTGAATAGCATTGCCTTGAATTTCTCGGGGTTTGGGGATCCACAGGCTTCTTAAAAGCACTTGTTAAGAAACTCTACTCCCCAGAGATGATCTTTTCTCCGTGAATGGCATCTCTTGAGTTTCTTCCAAATTCTCGAACTTTCCTGACTTGATCTATTCCTTGTGAATAGTTTGCCTTGAATTTCTCGGGGTTTGGGGACCCATCGACTTCTTAAAAGCAATCGGCCTCCTCTTGGGCATCGTACAAGGACCCACAGGCTTCCTAAAAGCAACCCCGCCTCCTCTTGGGCTTAGTACAAGGACCCTACGGCTTCTTAGAAGTATTCACGGCCTCCTCTTAGGCTTCGTATAATGATCTCTTCCTCCGGGAATGATATCCTCCTCTTGGGCTTCGTACAAGGACCGATCGGCTTCTTAAAAGTTTCCAGCCTCCTCTTGGGCTTCGTACAAATTGTCCCGGCGACCTCCTAGAGGTATAGGAACAGAACTTAATCATCTGCATAGAACAGTCCTTTCATAGAGTCTACTACTATTTCTCAAAGCATAGTACAAAAGATGAAACTCTAGACTTGGACAGTCTAAAACCCTTGAGTCTCAAAGACATTCTCAAGCACCCTTCAAAAATAGGAAGGAAACCCGTAGACTCGGATAGTCTTAATACCCTTCGGATTTCCCGTTTCCTTAAAGAACAGGAATAACCCGGATCCTCGAATCAAATCCTTGAGTACAGGGTTGCTCATATAAGAACTGATTTTCTCTTTAAATCAGCATATTGGACCTGTCACTTAACTGAAACAGTCGCCATAGCCTCCTCTTAGGCTTTGTATAAAGATCCTTCTCCCGTGAAGTTAGCCTCTCTCTTGGGCTTTGTACAATGATTCTCCCCAGCGGGGTCAAACAACGTTTAACCTCTCTCTCGGGCTTTGTACGAGACACATAAGAGACTCCCTCATTGAGTCAATCACCCTTTTCGCCTCCATCTCGGGCTTTATACGAGATACAAAAAGGTTCTTATTAAGCCAAACGAATAACAGCCTCCATCTCGGGCTTCGTGCGAGATACAAAAACTCTCTTGTAGAGTCAAACATCCTCCATCTCGGGCTTTATACGAGATACCAAAAGACTCCATCGTCGGGTCAAAACCTTTTAGCCTCTCTCTCGGGCTTTGTACGAGACACATATTAGCCTCCTCTTAGGCTTTGTATAAGAAACCACTGGTTGATCCAATCAACCTTTTAGCATCAAAGTTGTGCCTCGTTCACAGTACACAAACGTCAACAACTCCTTCCCCTTCATCTAATCGCTGTAAGCGGTAAGCCTCTGGATCATCTACATCCATGCCACTGTCCCTCTTTTAGCATGAGAAATTCCTACGGAAAGATAGCATTGCTCTACACTGAGTTAAAGTCTTCTCCTTCAGGTTAAAAATCCCCTTTAAAGGAAATTATGGCATTGTCGGATTCACACATCCCGGTTAAAGTAATTCTCCTTTATAAACAGTTGTGACAAACAACCCCCTATTTAGAGATGATAAATTCTCTCTAAAGTTGAGACCTTTAGCTTCATATCTTGGGCTTTGAACAAGATACAAATAGACTTTTCAGCTTCACATCTTGGGCTTTGAACAAGATACAAATCACCTTTCGCTTCACGTCTTGGGCTTTGAATAAGACACCAAAAAAACCATTTCCTCCTATAGAACGAACGCTCTGATTTCCCTGTTTTGGTAAACGGGAATACGTAGGCATAAGATCGAAAGAAAAGATCTTAGCGAGCACACTAAACAAAAACCCAAAATCCCATATCTCCATCAATCAAAAGCAGTAATTCAAAAAGCATCAGTCCTAACATCCTAATCCTTGTTCCCCGCCAGAAACCTTCTGCCAAGGTAAAAGGAAAGAAAACAGTATTGGCGAAAATACAAATAACCAGTACAAAGGCCCCCCCACATTGATAGCATCCGTAACCTAACAGACCGCTGTTTAAACTCAGTATGCAAAGCAGGGTTAATTGGAGACATCTATTTCCCTTCCTTATTCAGCTCACAATAGGATAAAAAATGAATCGACCTGTAGTAAGCTCAAACCGCAGAGAGCGACCAGCGCTTAAGAACCGCATCCAAAATCGCTCGCTACAAATACGACATTGAGTACCACGCTCAGAAAGTCGTCAAAGGAAGTGTTTTAACCGATCATTTGGCTCATCAACCGATTGACGATCAGGAATCAGTTGGATTTGACTTCCCAGACGAAGATGTTATGTATCTAAAAATGAAAGATTATGATGAACCGCTACCCAGTGAAGGGCCAGAACCAGGTTCCTGATGGGGACTAATCTTTGACGGAGCTGTCAATCATAATGGAAACAAAATTAGGGCAATCAGCATAACACCTCAGGGTACCCACATTCCTTTCACCGCCCGACTAACATTCAAGTGTACAAACAACGAGGCCGAATACGAAGCTTGTATCATGGGTCTCAAAGAAGCTATCGACTTAAGAATTAAGAACTTTGATGTATATGGCGACTCAGCCCTGGTTATTAATCAGATCAAAGGAGATTGGAACACCTACCAATCAGGATTGATTCCTTACAAAGACTACGCGAGAAGGATGCTACCCTTCTTCAACAAAATCGAGTTTCATCATATCCCTCGTGAAGAGAATCACATGGCTGATGCATTAGCCACTCTCTCTTTCATGATTAGTGTAGGTCAATGGAATGACATACCTAAGATTGACATAATGTGCCTTGAAAGGCCCACTTACATCTTCACGATCGAAGCAGTCATCGACGACAAACCTTGGTATCACGATATCAAATGCTTCCTTCAGAAACAAGAATACCCACCTGGGGCATCTGGAAAGGACCGAAAGACCCTCAGAAGGTTGGTAGGAAACTTCTTTCTGAGAGGTGATACACTCTATAAGAGAAACTTTGACATGGTCTTGCTCCGATGTGTAGATAGACCAGAAGCAAACATGCAGATAAAATAAATTCATGAAGGATCCTTTGGCACCCATGCCAACAGACACATAATGGCGAGGAAAATTCTGAGAGCAGGGTACTACTGGTTGACCATGGAAGCCGACTGCTACAAGTACATGAGGAGATGTCACAAGTGTCAGATATACTCAGACAAAATCCATGTACCGCCAACGCATCTCAAAGTTCTCTCTTCCCCATGGCCTTTTTCCATATGGGGAATCGACATGATTGGCATGATCGAACCCAAGGCTTCAAAGGGACATCGGTTCATCCTGGTAGCCATTGACTACTTCACCAAGTGGGTCGAAGCAGCGTCATACGGCAATGTAACCCGACAAGTGGTGGTCCGCTTTATCAAAAACAATATCATCTGTTGTTATGGTGTTTCGAGCCAGATCATTACCGACAATGGATCCAACTTGAACAATAAGATGATGAAAGAGTTGTGTGATGAGTTCAAGATCGAACACCATAACTCATCTCCCTACCGACCTAAGATGAATGGAGCGGTAGAAGCGGCTAACACGAACAGCAAGAGGATCGTTCAAAAGATGGTTATAACCTACAAAGACTGGCATGAAATGCTACGCTTTGCTCTTCACGATTATCGCACATCTGTCTGCACTTCAACAGGGGCAATCCCTTTCTCTCTAGTATATGGCATGGAAGCAGCGCTTCCCATAGAAGTGGAGATCCCATCAATCAGGATATTGATGGAAGCTAAGCTAACAGAAGCAGAATGGTGTCAAAGTCGACACGACGAACTAAATCTGATCGAGGAAAAGCGAATAGCGGCACTATGCCATGGTCAGTTGTATCAGCAAAGAATGAAGAAGGCGTTTGACAAAAAGGTCCGACCTCGCGTCTTCAGAAAAGGAGACCTTGTGCTCAAGAAGATACAATCATTTCTCACTGATTCCCGGGGCAAATGGACCCCGAATTATGACGGCCCCTATGTGGTCAAGAAAGCTTTCTCAGGCGGCGCCTTGAAACTCGCAACCATGGATGGAGATGAATTTGCCTACCCCACAAATGTTGACGTAGTCAAGAAATACTTCGCCTAAATAAAAAAAACGTCTCGGTGGATTGAAAACCCGAAAGGGCGGTCCAGGTAAAAATTAGAGACATAATAAAAAATCATCCCGATGGGTTGGAAATCTCAAAGTACAATCCAGGAAAAAGTTAGGGATTAATGGCAAGTAACTACGTCTAACAAAGGGGCAAGTCCCTCAGCGGCAGTCACGCCATCCGTCAGGAAAACTCCATTCAAGGTCATCTTTGACAAAAGCTCAAGATGTCCAGAATTCAAAGTTGGTAGAAGGATAGCGGTCGTTATGTTTCAATGTTGCCCTTTCCCCTTAAATTACCATTTTCTAACTTTGTAAATACTCCATGGAATCACGCGTTTGGCTGATTTCCATCCTATCAATAAAATTTGAGCCCTAGTGCTTTTGTTTGCAATTCTTATTTGTTTTAGCTTTACATAATGACGTTTTAATGTGATTAACGATTCTTAAAATAAAACAAAAATTAATTTACTTGTAAAAATTTTGCTGCTTTTAAAATAAAGATGGCAATTCTTTTGACTGTTGGACATCGAAAGAACATCGATCGCTTCTCCAAAAGTAATCGAACCTCAAAGTGCAGAATCAAAGTGCTTCTTCTAAACCAGTGCACCTGAATGAAGGATCAACTGTGTCATATGCGAATGTTCCATCTGACACCCCCGACAGAGTTCTTATCTCCTAAGCCCGACCAACGGTTGTTCCCCACATGGACTATCTCTCCTAAGCAAGGCAGAATTGCTATTTTGAACCCAGTAGTACCTCTTCGTCCCCCGCAGTGGCAGAGTATCCAGTCTTGTTCATCTATTAGTCTGTATGTTGTGTCAGTTTCGTCAGCATACACATACATATATCATGCATTATTGATTCATACATGTCCATATTGCATCACTACCATGCTAGTCGGTTTTACACCCTAGTAATAAAATTCATCTTGTTAATTGAGTTGTCAGTTCTTTCCTTGTCAGGAAACGTCGTGTCTGAACAACCTCTCCTCCAGTTTATTTCTGGATTGAAGTTGGTCCCTTGACCACTTTGATAACTTGAACCTCTGAAAGGCAAGAAGGCCTTCGACAAACATCACTCTTCGCCATTGAAGATGATATCTTCGCTTTCCCAGATTAAGGAAAATCTCCAGAGAAAGCCTCTTAATCAAAGATTCAGAAATACAGCAGTTCTCCTTCGAAAAATTCGCTGACAAAAAAGGTCATCAGGACCTCAGGATTGGATTATATCACATGGCATTTCTTCGAGAAGGTCTCGAGGAAAAGTATGATGTAATATCCCAAAGCAGACAACAGTCTCTCAAGAGACTCGTTTTCCCCAGTAGAGTCAATAAATGACATCTCCGACAGAGAAGTTTGTGTACCTCTACAACTCAGACGAATGGGTTTCCCCCATCAAGTCTGACATCGAAACTTTTTCCCATCAAATGGCATCTCCCCAGGAAACTCCGGCGAGAAGTTTGAGGAAAACTGCTACAAATAGTGTCCCTTGTCAAGAAAGTTTATTGACAATTGGCTGAAGACCAGGATCGAGGGGATGTTTGTATCAGAAACTGAGACCAGTTCCTTGGCTCAAGACCAGGATCGAGGGGAAGTTTATTTCAGAAACTGAGACCAGTTCCGTGGCGGAAGACCAGGATCGAGGGGAAGTTTTACCTTTTCTAAGCATCATTGCTTAGCAAAAGAAGATGGATGAATGCGTAAGCTTTCATTCATAACCACCATCAAAATTTCGGGTATTCCGATATTTAATCCTCTTGCACCCCGAATGCCCGAATACCTTCGCCATTCACACCTTCAGGTTCAAGAAGATTAAATAGGGGCATCTGTCATACCCCAAATTTTGACCACTAAGATTTCCCATCATTGTGAAAATCATCATCACAATATGGATGGACCATCATACCTCATTAGTCTCTCCAAAGATGGGTGAGCATCCACTACAGTCGAACTTAGGATTTCAAGCCCTCTCAGAGCTCTTAGACAAAGGATCAATCAAGAAATGACATGATCTTCAACTTGTCTAGCCTCTAAAACATCCACAATGGATCAAGAGGACTCCCACATCAAGAATCAAGCACAAGGTTGCAACATTCCAAGTGGATTAAGCCTCAAGATCGCTAGTGTCACCAAATTAGGGTTTTTGGTCGACCAAGGCCTCCAGATGGAAATTTTCCTCTGGGAATGAGCCAATGCTTCAAAGCATAACCCAAAATACTCTCAGGGACCTCATGGACTGGATCATCAAGTCAATTTAACCTCAAGGATGCATTCATAAAAAATCAGGAATTAGGGCTTCTTAACCTAATTCATCCCTAAGTTGACTTTTGGGACAAAACATGAGCCAAGACCTCAAGACATTATTTGAGGGTCCCTAATACACTACATTTATCCATTTGTAACAATGGATTGATCCAAGAAGCTTGATTCACAAGTTTCAAGTTCATCAGAACCACAGTTAGGGTTTCGCGGAAAAAAGTCAACTGTGCCTTTGACTTTTGACCAGGACATGCTCCCAAACCTTGGGACATGATTCAATACACCCTATAACACCTATGAAATCCATCAATCAAGTTTTATTTAGGTCAAGGACTTGATTTCATAGAGGATCGCACCGTTTGGAATTCATCTGATAAAAAGTCAATTGTGCCCAAAAGTCAAAGTTTGACTTTTTGATTTTTTGATCAATTATGGTTCCCTAACCCTAAAATGATGATAATGTGTGATTAGAATCATCATTCATCAAGAAAAATCAAGAAAAGTGGGATAACTTGTAAAAGGGGTAACCATAAAAAACTTAGAAATTTTCTAAGTTATGGAACAAAGTGGCTAGGGTACCAACTTCCAAGGATCATAACTTGAGATCCAAGCAACTATTTTGGCTGATCCAAAGATGGATTTGTAGCTCTCATGGTATACTTTAAAAGTGTCAACTACACGTCACTCTAATTCTTCATGGATTTTTAGTTATGGAGTGACCAAAATGGCCAAGAACTCCATCAAATCCCATTTGAGCTAAGAGTTATGACAATGGCAATATGCCTTACTGCAACTCTCATAACAAGGCAGATTTGTGCATTTTGCTCGATTTGAGCAATTTGTGCAAATGACAAACAAGTTTATCCATCTGAACACCTCAGGGGGGGACCAAGGAGGAACAAACACGGATCCATAAGCCTCCCAAGTCTTTGGAACCAAAAGTAGCATGCCAAACCTAGAAATGCCTAAAAAGGGGACAAGACTCCAATTTTGTTTTGGAGCATTCAATGGATGCACCAAGGTGGCATGAACTGAGCCTTTTCCAACTGAATGAGTCAAGGATGATCTCTGAACTAGAGAACTAAAGGCTTGTGCTCTAACATCTAGTCAATGGCTAGAGGAGACTTAAGATTCCAAAGTGATGCAATTGGACAATGATCTGCTGCAGTTGCCATTCACTATTGCTTGCAAAACAAACTTGCTCTACTATAAATAGAGCTCATTTATACTCAGTTTAAGTACACCAAAGCCATCAAACTGATGCTTTCCTCAAAATCTCTTATTTCACTCCAAAATTGCCTTCCAAAGCAAGTCATAATTGGGTTTTGAGTTTGAGAGTCATTCCAACCAAATCAATCACACACACACACACACACCTCATAAACATCATATAGAAGTGATCCAAACACTTAAACCACATCTGGAACACCAATTTCACAAAATCACCAGCCAATTGCTCAAGGTTTTAACCAAGTTACAGCTGAGGTGCCATACTTTGTTCCAGTCCATTTCAGATCACTCCAAGCATTCAAACACATTCCATATGGTGTAGGGAAGTTGTTCAGATCATCACAACTCACTTTTAACACCTTCAACTCAAAAATCACTTTGCTCTTGCTGTCACGACCTTCAAGTAAGCCTAAATTTGGTCATCTCTTAATCTATGCATATTTCCTCGCACAATACTTTTGCCAAATGTTCATAATCATGCATAGAATGTTTCCCCTCAATTAATTGCTTTGTTTGAATCGTGTATCAAAATTCTCAGCCTTCATGCAAATTTTAGGGTTCTTGAGGTTTTGTCTTGATTTCTTATTCCATGCTTAAAATAAATGAAATTAAAGACCATAGACATGATCGTGAGGTGAAAACGAGTAGATTGATATGTGGATTGTGTGATTTCATCAAGTATTTAGTGAGATTGGTGAGAAAATGCAAATCTGCAGAAACAGAGGGGTGGCGCGTGTTCTTGGCGCCATTTTTTGAATATTTGAATATTTGAATTTTGTGATTTTATTTAATTGATTCAAAAATTAATTTCTCTCTGAGTTTTTAATGATTTTTAGTTGATTCTTTTTTTAATAATTCACAAAAATGTTAAAATATTTTATTTTACAATAATTTCCCAAAAATATTATTTATTTCATATACTTGATATTTTTTGCAAAGAATTAATCTTTTATTTGTTTTTAACATTTAAAATATTTTTTCCTCCTTGATTTTCCAAATTTAATTGGTTTCCAATCATTTTGTGGATATAAACATGATTTTTCAAACATTAATCCAACATCACAACTTGTTTTTCACACATGTTTGATAATTTTGATTATTTTAATTAAATTTTTATTTAATTAAAATACATTTTGAAACTAATTTAGGGTTTTGATCTTAATCACCCTAAACAAATCATTTTCAAACACTCATGGGCCTCTAATAGAGTGTAAGACCCAACCCCTCTTGAAAACCAAAATATTTTGGGCCTCAGTGTATTGTATAAGTCCCGATACCGTCAAAAAGTTCGGCACAATCGTCGCCTTTTTAACAAAATCTTTGGGCTTCTCCTTGAGCTATAAGACTCGTCTTTATTCATTGGGCCTCTAATAGAGTGTAAGACCCAATCCCCTTTTAACCAAAACACTTTTGGGCCTCAGGTATTGTATAAGTCCCTCAGCGTTAAAAGAAAAATCTCGGCGCAATCGCCAGTTCAAAAATCAAATCATCTGGGCCTACCCTCGTGTTATAAGCCCTATTTTTTTTCTTTAAATTTCCTTGGGCCTCTCCTTGAGCTGTAAGCCCCAACAATATTTTCAAAACACTTTCCCCTTTGATTTTGAATTCAAATATATGTTGTTATCAAAACTTTCTTTAATTTCTTTGTTGAACAACTAACAAAACAACATGGAAACTCTACAACGGGTAAGTGTTTATCCGCTTTCATTTACCGCTTTCATAGGTATATAACTGTATTGTAGGGCAGTTTCACTGTAAGTCTTCTTTCACATCCTTTTATATACTTGTCACATATCCACTGTGTAATACTAGAACTAGGTATAGCCCTGTTGGTCACTCTTTAAATACAAACAAAACTAGATCCCCATAGGATTTCCAGATACAGTCTTCCCTTCTCTTGGGGTTAAACAATATGGAACAAAGAGAAAGGCAGTATTCTCGGTGAACCTTTTCTCAGAATGTCACCCTTAGAAATTGTCAAATAAACTCTAACTCCCCAGAGATGATCTTTTCTCTGTGAATGGCATCTCTTGAGTTTCTTCCAAATTCTCAAACTTTCCTGGAATGATCTCTTCTCTGTGAATTGCATTTCTTGAACTTCTCTTGGTTTGGGGACCCACAGGCTTCCTAAAAGCATCCCCGCCTCCTCTTGGGCGTTGTACAAGGACCCTTCGGCTTCTTAGAAGTTCTCATGCCTTCTCTTGGGCATAATACAAGGACCCTGACGACCTCTTAAAGGTATAAGACAGAACTTAGTCATCTTTTGCTAGAGCACTCTTTCCCGCGTCAAAACTCTGGCCATTTTAGGGTTGATACTCATCCCTTAATGTCCGCGCCTCCTCTTGGGCATTGTACAAAAGATAAAACACTAGACTTGGACAATCTAAAAACTCTTGAGTCTCAAATAAATTCTCAAGTTCCTTTCAAACATAGGAAAAAACACCGATCACTCTGGATCAATCTCCAGCAGAAACCCGGCTCTCTCATAGAGTTCCCCACACTTGGACCCGCTTCAGGATCTCAATAATCCTCAGCAGTAAGTCAGCCTCCTCTTGGGCTTTGTACAAATGATTCTCCCTAGCGGAGCTAACCTTTTCAGACTCTCTTGTTAGGTCAACCACTTTTAGCCTCCGTCTTGGGCTTTGTACAAGACATATAAAAACACTCTCTTGTTGAGTATAAAAGACTTTCTTGGTGAGTCAATCCCTTTTTAGCCTCTGTCTTGGGCTTTGAACAAGACATATAAAAACACTCTCTTGTTGAGTCAATCTCCTTTTAGCCTCAATCTCGGGCTTCGTACGAGACAACAAATCACTCTCTTGTTGATTATAAAAGACTCTCTTGTTGAGTCAATCAACCTTCAGACTCTCTTGTTGAGTCAACCTTTTCTAGCCTCCGTCTTGGGCTTTATACAAGACAGATAAAAGTACTCTCTTGTTGAGTCAAACCCTTTCAGCCTCCATCTTGGGCTTTATACAGGATACATTCTCCCCAACGGAGTCAAAATCCATTTTAGCCTCAATCTTGGGCTTTGTACAAGACATAAAGAACATTTTCCCCGGAAAAGTCAAACTTCCCGCCTCCTCTTAGGCTTTGTATAAAGAAACCCCCGGTTGAGTCAAATCAACCTCTTAGTATCAAACTTGTGCTTTGATCAGGGCACACAAAAATTAACAATTCTCTCAGAGGAAGTCCAATCCTTCTTTAGAGATGACAAGTTCTCTCTCAGTCAAACCTTTTAGCTTCAATCTTGGGCTTTGAACAAGATACAAAATACCCATTTAGCTTCATATCTTGGGCTTTGAACAAGATACAAATCATCTTTAGCTTCATGTCTTGGGCTTTGAACAAGACACCAAAACATCTCTTTCCTCCCATAGAATAGGAGGAACTACGATCACTCTGATTTCCCTGTTCCGTTAAACGGGAATACGTAGGCATAAGATTGCAAAATCTTAGCGAGCATACTAATCAAAAACTCAAAATCCAGTACCTTCACACATCCATAAAAAATATCAGACCTAGTACCTTACCAAAATCCTCCTGTACAGTCACGACACTCCGTTCTTAAACGAAATAACCTAAAGACAGACCCCCCTTTTGATAGCATCTGTAAACCAACAGTTTTGCATGTTTAACCTCAGTATATAAGCAGGGTTAATTGGAGACATCTATTTACCTTCCTTAATCAGCTCAACAGGATAAAAAATGAATCGAACTGTAGTACTAAAGCGGTAGTGATTCGAAACCACAAAAATCGCGCTACAGAATCCTACCAATCATTCAAACACAATCCAAAAACCTTCCTTGAACTGTTCCAAGTGATGATTTGTAACTGTAATGCAATTTAAACCAAGTTCCATTTCTCATTTTTCATTCTTGCAAGAGGAATTGTGCAGAGAATTTGAAGTTGTTCCAAAGTGATTCAAGCATTCCAAAAGCATCAAGAAGGTTTATAGAAGCAATTTGGATCATCACACAACTTCTGTAACCACTTGAAGAGGCATTGGACCTTTCTCCAATAAGTAAGTTTTTTTCAAACTTGATCTCACTCATACAAGCATCCTTAGTGTTTGATTTCTGAAGCAAAAATGTAGCATTTGATGTGTAGATGGTGTTCCATTAGTTAATTGCAATGAATCATGTGTGTATGTGAAGTTATACATTTCTCATTAGTTAGAGTTCATTTTAGGGTTGATGATTTATTTGTTCTTTCTTTGATTTTTAGTTCAATCAAATGGTATCATCTTAATCCTCATGAAAAATCAAGCAAATTTCATTTTTACACTTTTGCATTTCATGGAGAAACGAGAGAATTGAGGTTCTGAGCTTTTTCAAAAATGGTGGATGGGGAAGATGACTATCATGATGCCATAGTTCAGTTTTTGAAGCATGTTTCATATTTATTTTATTCGCTTCCATATTGTTATTGACTAAGGCATTGCGCCATGATGGTTGGATGTGTGTGTTTGGAAGTGTTTGCATATCCAAGGTTTGGGGTTCGAATCCCCCTCGCCCCAGACCTTTTGTTGGTTTTTTTATTTTCATATTTACCAACTTGGTTTCAAATATATTTTACAACGCGCGTTGAGTGTCTGGGCCAAGAAAATGGCCCAGTGTCTAGGTTTTTAGCCTGCAGGCCAGAGTGTGCGTGTTCAAATCCTGGCAGGACCACTTCCTTTCTTTTTGGCCCTTGTTCATTATGTTTTTTTCACAACTTCATCCATTCATTTCTCTATGTATTTTTAATCTTTTTGAGCCATTCTTTTTCACACTTCTTCTTTGTCATGCCTATTTTGTGAATCCATGAAAAATTTCCAAAAATAATTTTATTTTCACACATTTTTATTTAATCAAATTAAGGCACTTTTTAGGATGATTTTAGGTCCTTAAGTGATTCTTTTTTATTGTTTCTTTGAGTTTGCTTGATCATATTGATGTTTATGAATGTCATGTATATTTTGTGAACCTTGGATGTTAGTAACATGATTCTTTTGTTTTTTAGCCTAAGTTTAATGTGCTTTAATGCATGATTTTCATGAGTACATATCTTGTTTCTTCATGTTTGTTTATGAAACATTTTCCTTTGACTTTAGCATGATACTTGTACCATATTGAACCTTTGATGCATGCTTGCTATGTGTTTGAACCATCTTTGATCATATGTTCATGATTTGCCTAAGCTTTGATACCATGACTTTGTTTGGTTCTTAAACTTCATGCTTATCATGTTTAAACCTTTTGAAATGCTTAGACTTGATTGTGATCATAATGAACCTTTGACATGAACCTTTGGCTGTTACCCTTGTCTTGAACTTTGTCTTAAATTTTATTCATGATTAAGGGTGTCTTAAACTTGTCCATTTGTTTGAAACCCTAACTTGTATTCATGATTAAGTGGTGTTAGTTTTCAACCCTAAACCATGTCACAATCTTGACATTAGTTCATCCATGTTTGATATTGTTATATCCATGTTGATTTGAATTCTTGTTTGGTATTATTACACCCTTGATTCACATGTTAGATTGAACCTTTGCTTATCCATGACTTTGGTTTGACATTGTTATATTTATGATATCCATGACCATGATGTTGTTATATCCATGATTCTCATGTTTATTTGAACCTTTGATTGATATTGTTATATCTTTCATGACCATGATGATGTTGTTACATTTATGTCCATGCTCACATGTTATTATTATGAACATGCTTTGATATGCCATACTTGTGTTATTACTTTGGTCTTGTTAGAACTATGTCACATGCATGCTTTGTTTATGTATCATCCATGTTTGTGTGTCATCCTTGGTTGTTACCCTGATTGCTTATGACTATGTTAAGTTTTAGATGTTGTCACATTTACATCCATGTTTATGTATTCATCCTTGGTTGTTACCATGTTTGTTTATGACTTTGTTAAGTCCCGCCTTAGATATTGTCACATCTACCTTCATGTATTGGTTGTTACTATGTTCATGTGGACTCTGTTATATCTCATTACATCTCATAGTTGATATCATGTATGAATGTCATCTTTGCCATGTTTTTAAATTGATGTCATGTTTGAACATCATCTTTATCATTTTTTATCCATCTTGGTTGATATCATATTTGAATGTCATCCTTTATCATGTTTACTTTGATATCATATTTGAATATCATTCTTATTCATCTCATCTCTTACCACTCATGAATTCATGTTTGTTCTGACTTTGTCAAGTCATCCCCTAATGTTGTTAGCTTGTTAGCTCTCCTCCTCCTCTTTTCTCTTGTTGCCTAAATCCAAAGGAAAGATCTCTTTTGTTGACTTTATGTCATAAGTAGTATAGCATTCCCTCAACTACCCCTTTTGACTTTGTTAAGCCATTAACCTTTCAACATAGCCTTAGGTTAGAGTTTGTAAACTCTTTGACTTTGTTAAGTCATGTAAGTGTTATTGTTATAAACAGTTACTTCCACTTAGAACCTTGATCACTATCAAGTGTTCTTCACCCGTAGTTAGGTGAACTACGATTGCTCTGATTCCATCCTTGTTAGGATACGTAGGCATAAGACTACAAAGTCTTGGCGAGCACACTAGCAATAAACCTCTTAGGTTCCCTATCTCATAAGACCCAAAAATAGAACATTCCAAACATTAGCAAGCAAATTTCCATAACACAAATACTTTCAAGAGGTTTCTATAGGATACTACAGATACTTAGAGTGCTAATATCTTCCCTTAATATAACCAACCCCGAACCTTTATATTTCTTTGCATTGTTGTTACATTGCACAATTAGGGTTTTATTCAATATTTTCCCTTTCCTTTGGATAAATTAAAGCTCGGTGGTGAAAATTTAATGTTTTGTGATTCAAGTTAATACAATATCTTGATATCCGATTCTCACGTTACAGGTAGCATCAGCGAGCTTCAACGTTATCCAAGAAGATCCTGAGAGCAAGCTATTTTTGGACGGTTATGGTCCATGATGCTCAAGAATACGTGAAAAAGTGTGATCAATTCCAGCAGCATGGGGATGTCTTCAATGCTCAATCCAATGAGTTGCATGTTCTTACCTCACCATGGTCGTTCCTGCAACAGGGGTTGGATATCCTCGGTCCATTCGCCCCTGCGCTAGGACAACTTGATGGGTTATCATGAGGAGGAAACATTCACATTGGGTCAAACACTAACCTAAAGGTCAAAGACTCATCCAAACAAGTGAGAGAGAGACACCACATATTCACCCAAAACCTTAAGGTGATAGGTGTATGGGTCATCTTACTTATAAAGTGCTCAACCTCCACTTTTCTAAGCAATATGGGACTTAGAACTCACACTTGTTTCTCAATACAACTCACATTTGTTTCCCAACATAACTCAAGTACTTGATCATAGTTGTGAACTATTTTACCAAATGGATCAAAGCAGAGGTGGTCATCCCCGGAAATATAATGACAGGGCCATTAGTGAAGAGATAAATCTTTTAGAAGAAAAGATGATGATTATTGCATTCACTAGTTCCGTCGTCAACCAAGCCACAACCACCTGGTGCAGTTGTCGTGTCCGACCAAGGGAGTTCCAAGTAGGGGACCTGATTCCAAGAAAAGCTGACATAGGAGGGAAAAATGTCCGGACCAGGAAACTAGCAGCAAATTGATAAGATCCCTACTGGGTGCATACCGACACTGGGCGATGAGCGTACATATTGAAGTCACTTAAAGAGGAACATATATCAAGGACTTTGAACGTCGCCAAACTGAAGCAGTATTACAATTGAAAGAGATATTGATATGCGTATTTCACTTTTAATGCAACATATTAATATAGCTATGAATGCAAATACTTTTCTGTCATTTCTTTTGCTGCTTCCTTTTTTATTAGGCTAAAATACAGTTTTGGTCCCCCTGTTTGTCAAAATTCACGGTTTTGGTCCCCCCATTTTATTTTTTAACAGTTTTGGTCCCCCACCCCAATTTTGGCCCAAAAAAATGACGAACAATAACTGGTCCGTACATGAACAGTACATATCCGTACATGAACAGTACACGTCCGTACATGAACAATGAGGGGTGGGGGACCAAAACTGTTAAAAAGTAAAATGGCAGACCAAAACCGTAAATTTTGACAAACAGGAGGACCAAAACTGTATTTTAGCCTTTTTATTATTGCACCTTCTAGTTGGGGTTTAGCTTTAATAGAACAATAATTTTGAGATTTTTTTGATTTGGACCTCGAGATTTAGCTTAAACAACAAGTTTAAGATTTTTGAAAGATGAAGTTCAAGATTATCTGATCTTGGTTCGAACAACCTATGTGTTTCAAAATAATTACTTAACTGCAACACTGCATGTGTATAACTTATAAAGCTTTCAACTAAGCGCGTGCGCGTGTATATATATAAATAAAAATGAAACACAGAAGAATAAAATAAGAACAGGAGATGATGAAGCTTGAAAGAGGAAGCCGTATGTTTAGAAAGAGGCACTCGCAGGGCAAGTAGAACAATTATATTTCTAGCTATAAATAAGGAAGAATCATAATAATGATTGAGGATGGGATTGTGTCTGCAGGGTAAATAGAACAATTATATTTCTAGCATAAATAAGGAAAAATAATATTTTTTTGATAAACAATGATATTATATCAAAAGAAGAAAAATGATATTATATCAAAAGAAAAAAGTATAAAGAATACTCAAACCCTCAACAACCAAGAGAAACTCAGCCTCATCCACTTCCGCGGCATGAATTTTATGGATAATAAACCATCCTCAAAGCCAAACAATCTATCTTTAAATAAAATAGCATTTCTCATAAACCAAATATTCTAAATGGTAGTTAGCCAAATGACACAGATCATGTTTCTAGTATTCTCATTCTATCACCTGTTGACAATGTTATTGGTAAGTGTAATTTGTAACTTTTTTAGAAGAGAAAGAATTGATAGGCGTCAACGCATATCTCTCCAAATTCCTATTTAAAAAATTAAAATTAAAGCTTTAAATGAGACCCCGACAGGATCCAGGTCCATTTTAAAAACTCGAAAAAGGACGCCGCATCTATGCAAACTGAACGAGTTTGCTTCCCTAACTCGTACAAGTTCTTCGAGTGCAGCACGCCTCCGTGCCATTGGAATGTAAAACTGTACGAGTTTACGTGCCAACTTGCAATCCTGCATCCACTGATGTCAACTCTTTGACCCATCACATAACAGACTAACAATGGAAGTCTCTTGTCACAAATCTCATCCAGCTGACCCTTCAATTGAAAGGCACGTTGTCCGTGATAATGCCAAAAAATATCATTTCATACACGGGAAGGAACTGCATTGCATGGACAAAACTAACCACATTTTCAACCATCAAAATTAACAAGAAATAACTGCAGTCTGAAACTCTTAGTACACCCCTTTATTAACGGATCAATTTTATCACAACTATGGTGTCTATAGTCACTAAAACAATAACCCTCAACATTTCAACTACAATATTATACATCCGGTTCAATTTCGCATTTACAAGACTTTAATCTTCTCAAAGTTTGAAGAACTAAAATAAAATCTAATCACTTGAAATATAGTAACATGCTATCATCATATACTACAACCGGGCTTTTTCTCGAAGCTCCCTGACCAAACTGCATGCATTCATTATAGTACTTCACTTTAGAAGCCACTGTCTCCAACTTGTTTCTTCTCGCCATTCTCGACAACTATCACATATAATGACATCAACATTAAAGTTTCAGGAAAATGAATGTAGTGTGAATGTGTAATAAGTTGATTAATCAAATACTGCATATATCGAATAGTGTTTACAGCATTGCAAATCATTTAATGAATATTCAATATTACGAGATTGTTAAATATTGCGCAATAGTATATATAGGCTGAAGGTTGTTTTTTAAGTGTAACCAAACTAACCTCGCTTTTCATCATCGGTATCGCAATAGTCATCATAGTTGCTGGTTCCTTCAAGCCACTCTTCTAGTTTAGCTTCTTTATTAGCTTTGAAGTCGTCAAACCTTTCTGATAATGACAGCAACTTAAAGCTAATCTCGCTATCATCAGTCTGTAAGTGTTGAGACTCGTCTTCAACCTGGCTCGATACAGGCAATTCATCAGGTTCAGCAGCCTGTAAAGATGAAGATATACCGTCTGATGTGATCGATAACGGCAAATCAGGAAATTGTAACTTCTCTTCGTTTGAATGTATTGGTCCTTTATCGTCAGTCTGTTGCCACTTGAGATTGCTAACCTTCTCTTTCGCCGTCTTTAAAGCATTCGAAAAATAGTTACTCTTTTTATCATCACCTTCCAGAGCGGAAAATGAACGATTACCCCAGAAATTAGTTCTTTCTGTCTGAGACCTTGGTGTTGAGGTTGACGAATGGATTAACCCTTTCTTTGGTTTTTTGGTTTTCATAATTTCAAGAGATTTGTTTATGTCTCCCATCATTTCATCAATTATGGAAAATCCACACTCTTTCATTGATCGAACCGCTGTAATAGAATCCTCCAGGTCTTCAGTGTGCAAAGATGTTTCGTGAACTTTTTCAACGATATTTTTGTCAGTTTTGACAACATTTGGCACTGCATTTTGAGCATGTTGTTGGATAAAGTAAAGCCCCACGGATGGTTCATTAGCGACATGCTTGATCATATCCGCCATGCATTCACTTATCTCCATAAAACCGTCGACGGTAGAGAATTCGTGCATCTTCCTAAAAACAAAAGTATAGTTCATCATTAACATTGTCCAAGAAAAAAAGAAAGTCAGAAAACCATTTGCTCATACAAAAGGATAACTTAAACAGCCATTAGATCGATACATTTCTTTCTTAACGTTCGGAAAAAAAACATCTCGGGTATCTCTAATTGTGATGTACTGCATCGGGTAATATATAAGTAATTTTTTTACAAATCATGTTCAGTTACATAGAGAATGGAACTTAAAGAGCAAGGATATACCTATTACCTAAGATATAAATTTCCAGAGACTAATGTTAAACTGTCACACTACTTTATCAACAATATTTCCTATGTTATCAATCTCGGATCACGGCAAGGTGCGGCCATCTTCAGAAATGGAACAGATCGGCGCGATGCTGAACGGCCAATATTTTAGTAACGCGGATACTATATAGTTAATACTAATGAATGCATAATTGTTAAAAACTAAAATAAATTAATCAAAATTCATTAAGTATTCATATTTAAAAATAAAAGTCAGAAGTCTTGAGCAAAACACGTTTGCAAATGCCAATAAATTTCAATAAAATACCCTGGTTATCCTTAAAAATGTAAGGGTAATATCATTTAGAACTGACGCGGCCGAAGCGGCCGCTCTGACGCGGCGTCGTTCTGAATCAAATCCCATCATTGCAGTCGTTTCAACCGAGTCACCATTATGTGATGGAACGGCCCGACCTGACGCAGTTTTCGAGATTTTTCTGTTACGTGCCAAGATAACGGCCAGAACAGCCGAGTTTAATAACATATTCTATCAGTCACCAAATGATTATTATTTCCTTTTTTAACCATTTACCATTGGCACCTAAGCGAATCTGACGCACACTATAAGCATTCAATACTCCTAACCAATGTAGTCAAGCACGAGATCTTAAATAGGATTGGTCGGCTTGTGAAAAATAGTAAAACTCGGATCATTAGCATGACACGTAAGATTCTACTACCAAAGGGAAAAATGGTAATTTCATACATATATATCCACAATACATAAAAACATGAAAATTATAATACATGCACAAATAAAAGCCCTAACATGTTTTTTTCCGATCTTGCTTCAAAATGGTCATCTTGACCATGCCGACGACGAAAACGGTTTTTCTCTAATCGTAGCACTCTCAGGCATCCTTAGCACGTAAGATCTTACGATCCAACAGACTACACTGCTCCTAACTACTTCCAATCAGATAAACTTATAAGATTATGAAGTATATAGAAAATACATTGGCAGTGAGAGGGCTCTCTTTTAACACAAACATAAAACGATAATTTATATTTCTCTAGTCTACGATTTTATGCATCGAATGAGCCACACTCACACCAACTTAGTAGCTCCATTCAAAAAACATCAGGCTCCCTATATGAAATCTTAAGGAAGAAATCAAAATATTCGTGGTGAAAATTTAACAGAATGATAGCGTGTGCTGTGCCA
Organism: Lathyrus tuberosus; assembly: GCA_022829125.1. Lineage (NCBI taxonomy): Eukaryota > Viridiplantae > Streptophyta > Magnoliopsida > Fabales > Fabaceae > Lathyrus > Lathyrus tuberosus. The sequence goes on from JALAZF010000253.1 coordinate 3,144,070, forward strand.
GAAATGCGAATCACCGAGTAAATACAATTTCAAGATCACATGAGAAGTTTAACATGTTTTGACTAAAAAAATCATTAAAAAAATTCTAGTATCAACAATGCAAAAAGACTAAAAAGAGGATAGAGGAGTCTAACCTCTCAGTACATCAATATGCGAAACACCTTTAAAGAATCGGGCAGCAAACACCTACAAGAAAAGCCATGATGAACAAAATCATATACCATGTCTGTAAGAGCAAATAATTCTGCTTCAACCAGATACAATGAAATAAAAAATGAAACAGATCATGAAATCAACAATGAAATCACCAAATAATATATATAATAAATGAAACATTGGAAGAAAAAAAAACAGCATATATCTCACACAAACCAGATATTATTCCACTTGAAAAATGCAAAATAGATTTAAAAAAAGCGTGTTTGGTGGCTACTGTAGAGAGTCAATAACCACATTCAGATAAATTGTAAACTATTATGAGCATTTGAAATCAAATCAACGTTTAGTCAACAAAGAAAAAAATAACAATTAAGAAAAATTAGAGCAACCTTTGCTCTAGGTAAATCGCCATTAAAGGGAAAAAAGAAAAGAATAATAGCACAAGAACAAAAGGACATTGATTTGAATACCCTCACCAGCAATTTTTCTACGATGAATGGAGCTAATACTATTGGGGTTTGAGGCAACAGAAGGAAGAAATAGAGAACATTTTGTGAATTGAGGAAGAAGGAGAAGAAAACGTACCCAGAGGTGAAGATAAGATGATGATAATAAGGTTGTTTTGGTTTTTGTCGACAGCAGTCTCACACGGACAACACGATAGTGACATATAATGCCAACAGCTCTTAACTCCGTTTAGTTCATAGTTTGTCTTGTATACTCTCCCACGTTTCTTTCCACCCTAATCTATGTTTCTTTCCTCCCTAATCTATGTGCTCTTTTTTATTTTCTGTGTATCTCTTTGTATGTTAACATAAATAAAAGATATGTAGAAATAAATAAAAATAAATTAATTTGAAGAACATATAGAGATATGGATTTGAATTTGGAATTTTTCACTGTGAGACTATTGGGTGGAACTCATGCTGTGTCGAGGGAAAACTTTCATGTGTTTCGACAAGAGACAAGCATGAAGTCGAAGCTGGGTCACATGTTATAGTCAAAGGATACATATTGTAGTCGAAGTATGTTCTAATATGTATTGTCGAAATATTCTGTCGAATTGGGCCTTGTGTTAAGGATCCAAGTGTTTTGGTAGCTTGGGCTGCAAGTTATCTCATTAGTCTATAAATAGGCTAGTACACTCGGTTTGTTGAGTTGACAAATTGTGATATTCATTTGTAATCATTTGTAACCCTAAATGAGAAAGTGAATAGTAAACAGAAAATATTTGCCCCAATCCTTGTTGTATTTCCTTCTTGTTTCTCCGTTAACCCTAACCCTTGTGTGTTCCTTGCAAACAAGAAACTGTTAATACTTTGTGCAAAGACATCATTTTTCACAACAAATTGGTGCGGTGAGCGTGGAGAAGGTGTCTTCAACAAAGTATGAGATTGAAAAGTTCACCGGAGTGAACGATTTCGGTTTGTGGCGCTTGAAGATGAAAGCCCTACTGGTTCAGCAGGGTTGTTTAGAAGCGTTGAAGGGAATGGCAGTCATGGACGCTGCGTTAACGGAAAAAGAAAAGACTACCATGATAGAGAAAGCACACAGCGCAATATTGTTGAGCCTTGGTGATAAGGTTCTGCGACAGGTATCAAAGGAGACGACGACATCGGGGTTATGGGTGAAGCTTGAAAGCTAGTACATGACCAAATCTTTGGTAAATCGTTTGTACTTGAAGCAGGCGTTGTATTCATTCAAGATGAATGAAGATAAAGTGTTGACGGAGCAGCTGGATACGTTCAACAAACTGATTCTTGATCTTGAAAATATTGATGTGAAGATCGATGACGAAGATCAAGCATTGTTGTTGTTGTGTGCTTTGCCCAAAACGCATGCTCACTTCAAAGAAACCCTCTTGTATGGAAGAGAGTCCCTGACCTTTGAAGAAGTTCAAGCAACCTTGTATTCGAAGGATTTGAACGAAAGAAAGGAGCAGAAATCATCATCATCAGTTGGCGAAGGGTTGTCCGTGAAGGGGAGATCGTCAAAGAAAGATGGTAGGTTTGACAACAAGAAAGGTAAGGCTCAGCAGAAGTCTTGTAGTGGTGATATTTCTGGTATCAAGTGCTATCATTGTAAGAATGAGGGTCACACAAGAAAGGTGTGCCCTGAGCGCCTGAATAATCATGGAGGTAAGGACAATGGCAATGTAGCTATTGTGCAAGATGGTTATGAATCATCTGATGTCCTTGTAGTTTCGAGCAGCAACTCTTGCGAAGAGTGGATTATGGATTTTGGATGTATTTGGCATATGACTTCAAACAAGAATGTGTTTGAAGAATTATGTGATCAAGATGGTGGATCAGTGCTATTGGGGAACAATAAAGCTTGCAAAATTGCAGGTATTGGATCTATTAGATTCAAGCTCCATGATGAGTCAATAAGGTTATTGACTGGGGTTAGGCATGTACCTGACCTTAAGAGGAATTTAATTTCTCTTGGGGAATTCGACAAGAAAGGATATGTCTTCAAAGGAGAGCAAGGTATCCTGAAAGTCATGAAGGGGTCGAAGGAAGTCTTGAGAGGCGTGAAGAAACAAGGCTTGTATACCCTTGATGTTGAGGTTGTAAGTGGTTCGATAAATGTTGTATCCACGAAATCTGTGTCGAAGACAGAATTATGGCACATGAGATTGGGCCATGTCAGCGAAAGAGACCTGGTCGAATTGGGGAAGCAGAACCTGCTAGGAGGTAACAAAGTCGAAAAGTTTGAGTTTTGTGAATCTTGTGTATTTGGTAAATCTTGTAGGGCGAAGTTTAACAAAGGCAAGCAAAGAACACATGGATCCCTGGATTATATTCATGCTGATCTTTGGGGGCCTGCAAGGAATCCTTCACACTCAGGTGCAAGGTATTTTCTATCCATCGTTGATGACTATTCCAGGAAGTTATGGGTATTCATTCAGAAGACGAAGGATGAAACTTTTGAGAATTTCAAAAGTTGGAAGGTTCTGGTCGAAACTCAAACTGGCAGAAAGGTTAAGAGGTTGAGAACCGACAATGGCCTTGAGTTCTGCAACGAAGCGTTCGACAGTTACTGTGTTGAGTCTGGGATTGCAAGGCATAAGAATGTAGCAGGTACTCCTCAATAAAATGGCTTAGCTGAGAGATTCAATCGAATAATCCTTGAAAGGGTTAGATGCATGTTGGTTAGTGCTGGATTGAAGAAGGTGTTTTGGGCGGAGGCTGTTTCGACAGCAGCTTATCTGATAAATAGATGTCCCTCGACTGCCCTGGGAATGAAGACACCTAAAGAAGTTTGGTCGGGTCATCCACCAGATCTCGACAAACTGAGAGTATTTGGCTGTTTAGCCTATGCTCACATTAGGCAAGACAAGGTCAAACCTAGAGCTCTAAGATGCATGTTCCTTGGATATCCTGAGGGAGTCAAGGGTTATAGGTTGTGGTGCCTAGAACCAGGTCACAGAAGATGTATCACAAGTCGTGATGTAGTTTTCAATGAGGTCGAGATGGCGTTCAAGAAAACTGGTGATGTTGGTCGAAGTGCAGAAATCTCTGAAGAGGAGCTGGAACAGGTAGAGATGCCTGTTAAGGTGGAGCATATTGATGCTGAAGTGCATAACCCAGATAAAGTCGAAGAGCAAGATGCTGAAGAGGCTGAGGAAACTGTCGATGACTACCTACTAGCAAGAGATAGGTCGAGAAGAGTCATCAAGCCACCTCAGAGACTTGGTTATGCAGATCTTATAGCTTTTGCCTTAATCTTTGCAAGTGAGGTACTTGAGGAAGAACCTAGAGATTACAAGGAAGTTATAAGGAGTCGAAACAAGACTGAATGGCGAAAAGTCATGGATGACGAGATGAAATCTCTTCATGATAATAACACTTGGGAGCTGATTGAGAAACCTGCAGGAGCAAGGTTAGTCAGTTGTAAGTGGATTTTCAAGGTCAAGGAAGGAATCGAAGGAGTGATGTCGAAGCGCTTTAAGGCGAGGCTGGTTGCTAGGGGGTTCACTCAGAAAGAAGGTGTCGACTTTAATGATGTGTTCTCACCTGTTGTAAAGCATAGATCCATTCGAATGTTGTTAGCCATGGTGGCAAAGTTTGACTTGGAACTTGAGCAAATGGATGTGAAGACAGCCTTCCTGTATGGTGACCTAGATGAAACGATCCTGATGCGTCAACCTGAAGGGTATGCAGAAAAGGATAAGGAATATTATGTGCGCAAACTGAATAGGTCTTTGTATGGCCTGAAACAGTCTCCTCGACAGTGGAACAGAAGATCCGACAAGTTCATGGCACACATTGGTTTCACTAGGAGCCAGTTCGATCAGTGTGTTTACTTCAGATTTTGACCTGGAAATTCACTTGATATTTTGTTTGCTTTATGTGGATGATATCCTCATAGCTAGCAACAGTGTTGAGGATGTAATAGAGGTGAAGGCTGAACTCAGTAAGGAGTTCGAAATGAAGGATCTGGGAGCTGCCGCCAGGATTCTTGGGATTGACATCCGGAGAGATAGAAAGCAGTCGAAGTTGTGCTTATCTCAAGAGACATACCTACGGAAGCTTCTCGACAAGTTTGGTATGTCGAATTTAAAGCCTGTTGTGACACCTACAAATCCTCAGTTTAAGCTTAGTACTACTCAAAGTCCGAGTACTAAAGCTGAAAGAATATATATGAGTAGCATTCCATATGCTAGTGTAGTGGGTTCTTTGATGTATGTTATGGTCCGTACGAGGCCAGACATAACATATGGGGTGAGCCTTGTGAGCAGGTATATGACCAATCCTGGAAAGGCACACTGGCAAGTTGTAAAGTGGATTCTCAGGTACATAAATGGGTCTCTAAAAAGAGTCTTGATTTATGGTGGAGCCTGTGGTGGTGATAGCATAGTCGAAATCGAAGAATTTGTCGACTCTGATTATACAGGTTGTATGGATTCCATAAAGTATATTTCTGGATATGTGTTCACAATGTTTGGCACAACAATCAGTTGGAAAGCAATGCTTCAGAAGGTTGTTGCCTTATCAACTACTGAAGCAGTATATTGCCCTAACTGAAGCTGTGAATGAAGCATTGTGGCTTGAACGTTTTGCAAAGGAACTGAAACTTCAAGGTCGAAGTATCACTGTTAAATGTGATAGTCAAAGTACAATACACCTGTCGAAGAATTCAGCTTATCATGAGCGAACTAAGCACATCGATGTGAGGTTGCACTTCGTGAGAGAGATAATCGAGCGTGGTAAAGTCCAGGTGCTGAAGGTTTTGACTGAAGACAATGCTGTTGATATGATACCAAGACGTTGCCGAGTTGCAAGTTTTTCCACTGTATGCAGTTGATAAAGCTGCATGATGAAAGCTAGTTGATTCCCTGGTTGTTGAGTTAGATCCAAGGTGGAGATTTGTGAGACTATTGGGTTGAACTCAAGTTGTGTCGAGGGAAAGCTTTCATGTGTTTTGACAGAAGACAAGCATGAAGTCGAAGCTGGGTCACATGTTGTAGTCAAAGGGTACATATTGTAGTCGAAGTATGTTGTAATATGTATTTTCGAAATATTCTGTCGAATTAGGCCTTGTGTTAAGGATCCAATTGTTTTAGGTAGCTTGGGCTGCAAGTTATCTAGTTAGTCTATAAATAGGCTAGTACACTCGGTTTGTTGATTGTGGAAAATTGTGATATTCATTTGTAATCATTTGTAATCCTAAATGAGAAAGTGAATAGTAAACAGAAAATATTTGCCCCAATCCTTGTTGTTTTTCCTTCTTGTTTCTCCGTTAACCCTAACCCTTGTGTGTTCCTTGCAAACAAGAAACTGTTAATACTTTGTGCAAAGACATCGTTTTTCACAACATTCACTAATTCGAATTTAAGAGTATATGAGTCTAACCACTAATATATGTTTGACCAAAATATTTATTTCGGATACTTCATAATCTTTTTTCCATCTTTACATTTTTACGTTAGATAATCAAATAAAATATTATGTTTCTCTAATGAAGCTAACACTCTTATATTTTTTTCACCTCTTCTAAGATTATTCTTGATTCGGGGGATTTGGATGTCGAATGCCATTATTGAATGCAAATATTAATAATTAAGGTTTTTAGATTGAAGGTGGATCAATAGTTGGGATGGCGGCTCATAACGATGTCTTTTTAAGAGATTCATCAGAGGCATTTTGGAGCTTATATGACAAACACCACATTCTTCACCCTTTAGTATTTGCAGGGTGTCGAATGTCGTGTTAGTTCTTACCACTATTCTTGTTCATGTTCATTGTTAGGGTATGGTGCATACTTGTCCCGAACTTTGAGCCACATCTCTCTTAACCATGTTTCCTTTATCCTTTGGTCTAGGTGACATAGGGTGATGTGCGCATTATTATTATTATTATTATTATTATTATTATACACAAGTTAAGGCACTATGATGGTTTTATGTTGAAAAAAATATTTTTTTAATATGATGTGTTATCATTGAATTTGCTTGTCAAAGGCCTTCTGAATTCCTAATCTCCGAGTTATTGGATCTATATGTTTTTCATATTCTTGGGTTTGTTAAAAACCTGTATTAAAAAATGGATCATTCATTTGATATTTTTTGTCTCTTCTTGTCGTCTTCATCCCTTAAATGTTTTTGAACTTTTTTACCGAGACTTTTATTAGAGTTTCATTTTACAGTGAGTCTATTTTTTGCCCAAATAAATTCATTGTGCATAAAGCTTTGATATTTTTTCAATTGGTAAGTTATTTTCTTTGTGAACCTTGATTTATCACTCATAATAACTTTGTCATGTTTATTTGTGTATGTTTTGTCGTTAATATTATGAGTTATGCTTTATTTATCACCTCCATTATTCATGGTTATGGGTACTTCTACTCCGTTTCAACAACGTTGTGAAATGAATGTTTGTTGGTTTTTTCTTTCTGAATGATTAGTGTCGTCACCATATGTGTCTTCAAAATATTAGAGATGATGGAGGTATAATAATGTAAAGTGTATAAATCCTTAGGAATTTCTCTAGTTTGAAGTTGTTAGATTTTAGTACAAACTTCTTCATGTCGAAGAAAAAGGAGTAAGATATGAGATCTTAAAGAATGGGCAGACAATGCCTCTCATCATACACATCTTTTCTCTATGTGGATAGCTTAGAGATGTGCAAATATTTCTAATACCTCCCTGAGGAAGTGGAGTAGGCTATGAGATCGTGACTAAAAAATTAAAATAATCATGATGAAAATTGGAGAGATATGCAAACTCCCTAAGGATATTATAGTTTTTGTCTTCATTTCTTATCCTTGTTATCTTTCATTCATACAAACTTAAGTATGTATATTTAGATACGTGGTAGCAAAAGTTAATTTTAAATGAATTATATTTTCTAGAAGTGATTTTGCTTAAAATTGAGTTGAACATAAAGTAATTTATATTTGGATATATTTACGTAAAAGTGAGTTGAATAATAAATTTTAGTGTAAAAAATACAATTTAAAAGATATAAATTCTTATTTCAAATTAGAAGAAATTCTAAAAAGAAAAATCAATTTTACTCACACCTTTATAATCAACATCGAATGCTCTGAGCATGGAACCTATAAAATGGGGACCACATAGTAAATACTAGGCATAATTAGTCACCAATTCTCTTAATTTAATTTAGGCTTAATACCCTTTTAATTGGTCCTCTGTAACGCCCCGGTTTTTGTTAGATTTATTTAATCGAGTCGATTTAATTATTTTTGTTTTTATATTATTTTATTCTTGGTTTTTATTTGGTAAATATGTTATGTTTATCGTTATTATGTTTTATCGCGTTTTGGGAGCGTTTGCGAGAAAATTGAGTGTAGAGGTATTTTGGTCATTTTGCTTGGTTAGATATTATTGTTTTTCTTTAAAATAGAAACATAGAGATTAGAAAGAGAGAAAAGAAAGTTTAAGAGAAAAAGAGAGTGAGAAGAAGAAAAAGAGGAAAACTTGAAGCTTAAGAAATCGATTCAACCGACACTTCAAAGCACGATTAATCAGGTAAGGATGCGAAACTCGGTTATTATATGCTTGTGTATGAATATGTATGTGTGTGTTTGAATGTTTACTTGTTGTTCATAGTTTTTCAATTCTAGGTTGAAATGAGCGAAATGAATAGAAATTGATGTTTTCACGGTTGGAAATCGATATGAATCACGTAGTATGATCGTATTATATGTATGAACATTGTTGATACTTGTTTTGATTGATTGAAAACGTTTTTGGTTGGAGAAAGTTGGATTTTGGGGGTTTTGAACCGTGTAATCCGCAGCAGAAAAATTCTGGTTCTGATGCGATTCTCCATGCGAATTGGGATTCGCCAGGAGAATTAGGTCTCGCCACTAGTTCGCCAGGCGAAGTGCTGGCGAAGAGGGATTCGCCAGGCGAAATCATAAGTCGCCAGGCGAAAACGGGGAGACAGAAATGTGTTAGCTACTGGAACTCTTGGGTTTTTCTAAAATTGTGATTCGCCACTAGTTTTCCAGGCGAAGTGATGGCGAAGAGGGATCCGCCAGGCGAAATTCTAATTCGCCAGGCGAATCTGGCAGTTTTTCAATAAATTCTTTTCTTTGACAATTAGTAACTTTTGATCAGTAACTCGGATCAAGACGTTCTTAGTACTGTTGGAAAACTAATGAGATGTTCTTTCTTATAAAAATGGTTTTGAGATTGGTGGCCGATTTAATTATGTCGAGAATTTGGAAACGTGTCGTTTTGTCGACTTTTACCGTCGTAATTGTGTGCGATTGATGTGTTATCATGCGATATGCTTTTGATATATAACGTATAGCTTGTGTGCTGTTATATGGTGTGAATGCATGTGATGAAATATTGTGATGATGGTTTGTGGCCTTATGGAAAATAAATGCCTTGTTTTAGGTTTGATTGTAATGCACGATTATTGATGTTGAGATGGTTCACATGGTTATATATGTATATGCATTGGATTGTCATGAGTCATTAGTATGCCATGCATCATGATATGCACCTTGTGATGTCATGTGCCTTGTGGGGTGTGAGCGACGAAACGATTCCAGAGGGAATCTGCTGTAACAGTCGTGAGCCTTATACAAAGAGGACCTAAAGCGACGTTATAGACGATCGTGAGCCTTATACAAAGAGGACCTAAAGCGATCGGATCGTGAGCCTTATACAAAGAGGATCTAAAGTGATCCATAAACGTCGTGAGCCTTATACAAAGAGGACCTAAAGTAATGGAGAACATCGTTTGCCCGACGGGGAGTTACACTAAGTAACAAGCGATGGTTCCAATAATTCCTGAGTGAATTAATAATGATGAGAATGATGGATGGAATGGTACCGCATGCATAGAGTCGTTGTGTCGGTCTCTGTGCATTTGTATAAGTCATGAATGGATTGATTATGTGTGGGAAATTATGAACGGGATTGATGAGTTGATATATATATTGGTGATAAATGTGTTGAGCATGATTGATATGCCTTTGTGATGGATGCATGAATTATGAATTGTTTTGTTTTGTATTTGAATTATGGTATACGTTGTGGTGAGAATGTTTTGCATGCGTATTTCATGTTATTACATAATTGTATGCAGCTATATTATAATTGTGTTTCTCACCTTTCTACTGTTTTGAATGCTCTATGAGGCATTGCAGATTAGATGCTGGAGGTCTTTTTGTGAAGATTATGTCTTCATTCTTTTGTCGGTCGGCTCTGATATGTGGCACCGGGTAGTCGAGGAGATCGTTATGTGATTATGTGTATATATATCTTTTTGGATTTTACATGTATGACTCTGTATATGACAGACAAACTTTTATGTTTTTATATGAGATTTCAGTTGCAGATTTTCCGCTTTTATTCTGTATCTGAATTGTGGGTGTTAGGAACCGAGTTCCTCTGTTTATGTTGCTACCTGATTGTTGCATATCTATATGAGCAGGTTGTTATATTTCATTACTTTGATGAGACACTCCCGTCTATGCCATGAATGTTTTAATTATACTCTGATTATTTGTTATCGCTTTAATTGCTCGGGGTATAGATTGGGGGTGTTACATTAAGTGGTATCAGAGCCAGTCTGTGTCGGTCATTTTGACCAAGTTGTTTGTTGTGTGACAGTTGTGTTCTGGCGAGCTGATTGTTTAACCATAGTTACTGTTATTGGATATGAACAGAATATGGTTGGTAGGAATGATGTTGCTTTTGCTGCTGCTATGCAAGCTATGGCTCAGGCTGTGCGGAATACACCTAATTCTGGTGGGAATGATGAGTTCAGGAAGAACAAACCGCTTATCTTCAAAGGAAGACATGATCCTAATGGTGCTCAGATTTGGATTAAGGAGATTGAAAGAATCTTTCGAGTGATGGACTATGCTGAGGAACAGAAGGTGAGACTGGGTACTCACATGTTAAAGGAAGAGGCTGATGATTGGTGGGTTAGTACGCGTCATGTGTAGGAAGCTACAGGTGGAGTTGTCACTTGGGCTTTGTTTAGCAGTGAGTTTTTGAGGAAGTATTTTCCTGAAGATGTTAGAGGAAAGAAAGAAATAGAGTTCTTGGAGTTGAAACAGGGTAACATGTCTGTTACTGATTACACTGCTAAGTTTGTGGAGCTTGTTCAGTTTTATCCACATTATGCTAAAGCAACTGCGGAGTTTTCCAAATGTGTGAAGTTTGAGAACGGGTTGCGTCCCGAGATCAAATAGGCAATTGGTTATCAAAGAATTAGGAGGTTTTCAGATTTGGTGGATTGTTGTAGAATTTATGAGGAGGATAGCAAAGCTCGGTCTACTCATTATAAGAGTGTGAACGAAAGGAAAGGAAAGTAACCGTTTCGTGGTGGTCCTTATGTGGCACCAGCTGACAAGGGAAAGCAAAGGGCTTATTTTGCTAAAAGGCCAAGTGGGGGAGGTATGTATAATCCTCTGAGATGTTTTAAGTGTGGTGACTTGGGACATCGTCAGTTTGAATTTAGAAAGGATATGAGGAAGTGTTCCAATTGTGGAGGTATAGGACATGTTGCAGCTGATTGCAAGAGGAATGGGGTGAAGTGTTTCAACTGTGGTGAATCTGGTCATATTAGTACGAGGTGTCCGAAATCAAAGCAAGCTTAAGCTGGAGGAAAGGTATTTGCATTGGCAGGAACTCAGCCTACTAGTGCAGATCGTCTGATTAGAGGTACTTGTTTTATTAATAGTACGCCTTTAGTTGCTATTATTGATACCGGAGCGACTCATTCATTTACTTTGTCTTAGTGTGCGCGGCGTTTGAATCTTTTGTTTTCGTCGATGGGTGGAGAGATGGTTATTGATACTCCAGCATTGGGGTCGGTAACTACTTCTATGGTTTGTTTAAGTTGTCCTTTGACCATTTATGGTAAGGATTTTGCTATGGATTTGGTGTGTCTGCTGTTGGAGGGTTTAGACGTAGTTCTGGGAATGAATTGGTTGCAGTTCAATCGAGTTCATATCGATTGTTATCATAAGTTGGTAAGATTTCCTTCTCTTGAAGAAGACGAGGAATCGAGTTTCTTATCTACCAAAGAGTTGAAGAAACTTTTGGCGGATGAAGCTCTGTTGTTCGGGTTGTTTGCATCGTTGACTGTGGATAGTCAAGTTGCAATTGATGTGTTTCCAGTCGTGTGTGATTTTCCGGAGGTGTTTCCGGAGGATATTTCTGATGTGCCGCCAGAAAGAGAGGTGGAGTTTTCTATAGATCTAGTTCCTGGTACTAGACCTGTGTCTATGGCACCATATCGTATGTCGGCATCTGAGTTGGTTGAGTTGAAGAAGCAGTTGAATGAATTGTTAGAAAAGAGGTTTGTGAGACCGAGTGTATCGCCTTGGGGTGCTCCAGTTTTACTGGTGAAGATGAAAGATGGAAGTATGCGATTGTGTATTGATTATCGCCAGCTGAATAAGGTGACAATTAAGAATAAGTATCCTCTTCTGAGAATTGATGATTTGATCGACCAGTTGGTAGGTGCGTGTGTGTTTAGTAAAATTGATTTGAGGTCAGGCTATCATCAGATTAGAGTGAAGGAGGAAGATATTCAGAAGACGGCTTTTAGGACACGATACGGACATTACGAATATTCTGTGATGCCGTTCGGGGTTTCTAATGTGTCGGGAGTGTTTATGGAGTATATGAATCGCATACTCAATGAGCATTTAGATCAATTTGTTGTTGTGTTTATTGATGACATCTTGATTTATTCCAAGTCTCGGGAGGAACATGCGGAATATTTGCGTATTGTGTTGCAAATTTTGAAGGAAAAGAAACTTTATGCCAAGTTGTCCAAGTGTGAGTTCTGGTTGTCAGAAGTGAGTTTTCTTGGGCATGTGATTTCAGGTAATGGTATTGCTGTGGATCCATCCAAAGTAGATGCAGTTCTACAATGGGAGGCTCCTAGATCTGTTACTAAAATTAGAAGCTTTTTGGGTTTAGCTGGATATTATCGAAGATTCATTGAAGGCTTTTCCAAGTTAGCACTTCCATTGACCCAGCTGACTTGTAAAGGTAAAGCATTTATTTGGGATATTCAGTGTGAGGAGAATTTTAGTGAGCTGAAGAGAAGATTGACTACAGCTCCGATTTTGATCTTACCGAATCCTAGTGAACCTTTTTTGGTGTATTGCGATGCGTCTTTGAGTGGTTTAGGTGGAGTGTTGATGCAAGAAGGTAAGGTTGTGGCTTATGCTTCGAGGCAATTGAGGGTTCATGAGAATAATTATCCTACTCATGATTTGGAATTAGCCGCGATGGTTTTTGTATTGAAAATTTGGAGACATTATCTCTACGGTGCAAGATTCGAAGTCTTTAGTGATCATAAGAGTTTAAAATACTTGTTTGATCAGAAAGAGTTGAATATGAGGCAACGGAGATGGTTGGAATTTTTGAAGGACTACGATTTTAGCTTGAATTACCATCCTGGTAAAGCTAATGTGGTAGCTGATGCGTTAAGCCAGAAATCTTTGCATATGTCTGCTTTGATGGTTAAAGAGTGGGAACTTTTGGAAGAATTTATAGATTTGAGTTTGGTGTGTGAATTGACATCTAATAGCGTGAGGCTTGGTATGTTAAAGGTCACTAATGATTTTCTGTTGACCGTTAGCGAGAAACAGAGGCTGGATGTGAAATTTGTTGATTTGATGACGGTTGGAGATAAAGGTGTGAATGGTGACTTTAAAGTGGATGATCAGGGTGTTTTGAGATTCTGTGGTAGAATTTGTATTCCTGATGATTCGGAATTGAAAAAGATGATTTTAGAGGAAGGACACCAGAGTAGTTTGAGTATACATCCGGGAGCTAATAAAATGTATCAAGATTTGAAGAAGATCTTTTGGTGGTCCGGATTGAAGAGGGATGTGGCTCAGTTTGTTTATGCGTGTTTGACGTGTCAGAAGTCAAAGGTAGAACATCAGAAGCCTAGTGGATTATTGCAACCGTTGGATATTTCCGAGTGGAAATGGGATAACATTTCTATGGATTTTGTAACAGGGTTGCCGAATACTCAGAGGGGACATAATGCCATTTGGGTGATTGTGGATAGGTTGACTAAATCGGCGCATTTCATTCCGATTGACATCAGTTTTTCTTTGGAGAGGTTGGCTGAGATTTATATCCGTGTGATTGTGAGATTACATGGTGTTCCATTGTGTATTGTTTCAGATCGAGATCCGAGTTTACTTCCAGATTTTGGGAAAGTTTGCAAAAGGCGTTAGGTTCCAAGTTGAGATTGAGTTCTGCTTATCATCCTCAGACGGATAGTCAGACCGAGAGAACTATTCAGTCATTGGAAGATTTGCTGAGAGCTTGTGTTCTTGAGCAAGGTGGTGCTTTGGATAGTTATCTTTCGTTGGTTGAGTTCACGTATAACAACAGTTTCCATTCGAGTATTGGAATGGCACCTTTTGAAGCGTTGTATGGAAGAAGATGTCGAACACCTTTGTGTTGGCATGAATCTGGTGAGAGTTCGGTGGTTGGACCGGAGTTAGTTCAAAAAACTACGGAAAAGGTGAAACTTATTCGTGAGAAGATGAAGGCTTATCAGAGTAGGCAGAAGAGTTATCATGATCGAAGGAGGAAAGATCTTGAGTTTCGAGAAGGCGATCATGTATTTTTGAGAGTTACACCGGTGACGGGTGTTGGACGTGCATTGAAGTCGAAGAAGCTTACTTCTCGGTTTATTGGTCCTTATCAGATATCCGCGAGAGTGGGTGTTGTGGCTTATCGGGTGGCGTTGCCACCGAATCTTTCGAATTTACATGATGTGTTCCATGTTTCACAGCTTCGAAAGTATGTTCCGGATCCGTCGCATGTGATTCCGATGGATGAGGTTGAGGTAAGGGAGAACCTTACAGTTGAGGCATTACTGATGAGGGTTTTGGATCGCGAGTTGAAGCGGTTAAGAGGCAAAGATATTGCACTTGTGAAAGTAGCGTGGGGAGACGTTGCTGAGGGCAATTTGACTTGGGAGTTGGAGAGTCAGATGCGGGAATCGTATCCGGAGCTGTTCGTCTCAGGTAATATTTTCGAGGACGAAAATTTCTAAGTGGGGGAGAGTTGTAACGCCCCGGTTTTTGTTTGATTTATTTAATCGAGTCAATTTAATTATTTTTGTTTCTATATTATTTTATTCTTGGTTTTTATTTGGTAAATATGTTATGTTTATCGTTATTATGTTTTATCGCGTTTTGTGAGCGTTTGCGAGAAAATTGAGTGTAGGGGTATTTTGGTCATTTTGCTTGGTTAGATATTATTGTTTTTCTTAAAAATAGAAACATAGAGATTAGAAAGAGAGAAAAGAAAGTTTAAGAGAAAAAGAGAGTGAGAAGAAGAAAAAGAGGAAAACTTGAAGCTTAAGAAATCGATTCAACCGACACTTCAAAGCACGATTAATCGGGTAAGGGTGCGAAACTCGGTTATTATATGCTTGTGTATGAATATGTATGTGTGTGTTTGAATGTTTACTTGTTGTTCATAGTTTTTCAATTCTAGGTTGAAATGAGCGAAATGAATAGAAATTGATGTTTTCACGGTTGGAAATCGATATGAATCACGTAGTATGATCGTATTATATGTATGAACATTGTTGATACTTGTTTTGATTGATTTAAAACGTTTTGGTTGGAGAAAGTTGGATTTTGGGGGTTTTGAACCGTGTAACCCTCAGTAAAAAAATTATGGTTCTGATGCGATTCGCCAGGCGAATTAGGTCTCGCCACTAGTTCGCCAGGCGAAGTGCTGGTGAAGAGGGATTCGCCAGGCGAAAACGGGGAGACAGAAATGTGTTAGCTACTGGAACTCTTGGGTTTTTCTAAAATTGGGATTCGCCACTAGTTCTCCAGGCAAAGTGCTGGCGAAGAGGGATCCGCCAGGCGAAATTCTAATTCGCCAGGCGAATCTGGCAGTTTTTTAATAAATTCTTTTCTTTGACAATTCATAACTTTTGATCTGTAACTCGGATCGAGACGTTCTTAGTACTGTTGGAAAGCTAATGAGATGTTCTTTCTTATAAAAATGGTTTTGAGATTGGTGGCCGATTTAATTATGTCGGGAATTTGGAAACGTGTCGTTTTGTTGACTTTTACCGTCATAATTGTGTGTGATTGATGTGTTATCATGCGATATGCTTTTGATATATAACGTATAGCTTGTGTGCTGTTATATGATGTGAATGCATGTGATGAAATGTTGTGATGATGGTTTGTGGCCTTATGACAAATAAATGCCTTGTTTTGGGTTTGATTGCAATGCATGATTATTGATGTTGAGATGGTTCACATGGTTATATATGTATATGCATTGGATTGTCATGAGTCATTAGTATGCCATTCATCATGATATGCACCTTGTGATGTCGTGTGCCCTTGTAGGGTGTGAGCGACGAAACGATTCCAGAGGGAATCTGCTGTAACGGTCATGAGCCTTATACAAAGAGGACCTAAAGCGACGTTATAGACGATCGTGAGCCTTATACAAAGAGGACCTAAAACGATCGGATCGTGAGCCTTATACAAAGAGGACCTAAAGCGATCCATAAACGTCGTGAGCCTTATACAAAGAGGACCTAAAGCGACGGGGAACATTGTTTGCCCGACGGGGAGTTACACTAAGTAACAAGCGATGGTTCCAATAATTCCTGAGTGAATTAATGATGATGAGAATGATGGATGGAATGGTAACGCATGCATAGAGTCGTTGTGTCGGTCTCTGTGTATTTGCATAAGTCATGAATGAATTGATTATGTGTGGGAAATTGTGAATGGGATTGATGAGTTGATATATATTGGTGATAAATGTGTTGAGCATGATTGATATGCCTTTGTGATGGATGCATGAATTATGAATTATTTTGTTTTGTATTTGAATTATGGTATACGTTGTGGTCAGAATGTTTTGCATGCGTATTTCATGTTATTACATAATTGTATGCACCTATATTATAATTGTGTTTCTCACCCTTCTGCTATTTTGAATGCTCTTTGAGGCATTGCAGATTAGATGCTGGAGGTCTTTTTGTGAAAATTATGTCTTCATTCTTTTGTCGGTCGGCTCTGATATGTGGCCACGGGTAGTCGGGAGATCGTTATGTGATTATGTGTTTATATATCTTTTTGGATTTTACATGTATGACTCTGTATATGACAAACAAACTTTTATGTTTGTATATGAGATTTCAGTTGCAGATTTTCCGCTTTTATTCTGTATCTGAATTGTGGGTGTTAGGAACGAGGTCCTCTGTTAATGTTGCTACCTGATTGTTGCATATCTATATGAGCAGGTTGTTATATTTCATTACTTTGATGTGACGCTCCCGTCTATGCCATGAATGTTTTAATTATACTCTGATTATTTGTTATCGCTTTAATTGCTCGGGGTATAGATTGGGGGTGTTACATCCTCTACCTATGACTCGGGATCCATTTTGGTCCTCTTCCTTTTAAAAGTTCCAAGTTGGTCCCTTACGTTGTCTAACAGAATCAAAGTGGTAATTTCTGTCAAAAACTGGCTAACAACGTTAATTTAGATGACGTGGAAACTGAGGTGGATAGGTTGATTGTCTATTCATCACCTTCTTCTTCCTTGTTATTGAAACACTTTTCTATTTTCCCCAAAATTCAACCCTAACGCAAAATGCTCCCAAAATCCCCTAATTAAAGCCTAAATCATCATTTAATCATGAGTTTTATGCGCAGTTCTACATCATCATCTAGAAACCGAAGTGATTCGCAGGTCTTTAGCAGCTCTAATCTTCCATGGAAGCCTCTATGTCATTGTGGAGACAATGCTATACTTCGTAAGGCAATAACTGTCAATAATTATGGAAAGTTTTTTTGGGGTTGTCAACATTTTAAGGTAAGATTTAGTCTGAATAAGATAAGTTGAATGTTGTTGAAATATTTATGTAATTCATTGCAATTTGCGTTCTCAATCTCTACAGGGATATAATAATGCTGGTTGTGGATTTTTTGAATGGTTCTATGAAGAAGCTAGAGGTGAAAAGGAGCAAACCCTGATGAAGAATAAATGGAAGATTGATGTTCTTAGTCGAGAGATGGAAGAAGCCAAAAAAGAGGTTGAAGTTTTGAGGCTCAATAATATGGAATTAGAGGATGCTTTGAAGAACACCATCAAGTGGAAGAAGATCTGGAAGTTTATGTTCTATGTTGTTTTATTTGTTTTAGTAATCAAATTGTTGTAAAAGAATTCAAGTTGTTGTGAGAGGTTGAAGTATTTTGTTCTTTGTTTTAGTGTTTAAGTTGTAGTAAAACTTGCATTATTCAAAGTTGCCAAGTTAGTTGTGTACTTTTGTTACATGATTTAGTTGGACAAGTTAAAATTGCATTGTAGTAAAATTTGTGTTCTGTTGTTATAAGATTTAGTTAGACAAGTTAAATAGCAAAAATTTGATCAACATAAACCTTGTTCAAATTTGAGAACATAACATAAACCTTGTTCAAAATACCATAACATAATTTGTTACAGACACTTGTTCAAAATAACATAAACATAGTTCAAATGGAACATAACATAAACCTTGTTCAAAATACCATAACATAATCTGTTACAGACACTTGATATCAATATAAGTTGTCACAGACACTTCAAAACAACATAACATAAACATTTCAAAACAACATAGCATCAACCATGTTCTTAAAACAGAAACTACATAAATCTAAATGGGTTTCTTTGTGTTGTTTCTTTTGGTAGGAGTGGTCCTCCTAGTTGTAGGTCCTACAGCATTTTGTGATGCACGTAGTCTGGTGGTTAGTCCCTTTGAAACAGAAGCCACTATAACAGATGTTTGTCTTGGTTTCCTAAAAGGCAACTTCTGTGGCCTTGCTTGTACTGGTGTTGCCCTAGGCTGACTTGCTTGAGTTGGGGTTGCCCTTGGCTGAGTTCCTTGAGTTGGTGTTGCCCTTGTCTGAGTTCCTTGAGTTGGTGTTGGTGTTACCTTTGGTTGAGTACCTTGAGTTGTGGTTGGTGTTGCCCTTGTCTGAGTTCTTTGAGTTGGTGCTGGTGCTGGTGTTGCCCTTGGTTGACTTCCTTGAGTTGGAGTTGGTGTTGCCCTTGGCTAATTTGCTCGAGTTGGTGTGGGTGTTGTTGTAATGCCCCGATTTATTTTAATTTTAATTATTTTTCATAATTAAAATTATGTGATTGTATGTGTGTTGAGTTATGTTGGGGTACCCTAAGGTAAGAGGTAATGACCTTAGTATTAGTAACCTTGAGGGTGAGGGGTGTGTGACTAATATGGTAGAACTTGGTAGTGTGGTGAGAATGATTAATTAATTAATATTAACAATATTTGATTAATATTGTTAATTTAAATTATTAGGAGATATTGTTATTATTATTTAATTGGTAAAATTAATAATAATAATAATAATAATAATAATATTGGGATAATAATATTAATATTATGAAATAAAAATAATATTAGAATAGAAAAGGGGAAGTGGAGAGAAAGTTTGGTGAGAACGTGAAAATAGAGGAACGGGAGAAAAGAGGAGGAAAGGCTAGGGTTCAAGGAGGAAAAGGGAGAACTCCATTGTTGAGGAATGATAACTCTTTACAAGAACTCTAAGCTAAGGGTGGGGTTCTTTAACCACCTAAGGGATATATAATATTTGTATAAGGGTAGATGAATCATTAGGTTCATATCTATGTGTTGATTGTTTCGGTGTGGGTTTGAGGTTTTTGCGTGTCGGAGATTTTGATAAGAGGTAAACTGTATAAATTGATCGGTTAATTTGTGGTTTGTGTGATTATGATTGATTGTGTGATAACCATGAAATCTATATGTAATTCTGGGTTGTTGGCTACTGAAATCGGAGAAGGGTTAGGGTTGGATTGTGCAGGAATCGCAATTGCAGAGTTGCCGATTCGTGCACTTCGCATTGCAAAGAAATGTTCGCTGGGCGAAGGGTTTGTGAGAACAAGATTTGGTTCTGCAATATTATCTCTAAGTTTTGATGATAACAGATGAATATTTGTATAAACAATTTTGTGCAACTAATGTTGTTATTTGTGAGAACCTAGCAAACAGGTTATGCTTCTGTGAATTGACGCAATGCTTAATGAAAGATGCTTCGAAGAATTGAACTCAATTCGAAGATAAGACAAGATTCACATAACTCTGATACGAAAGGAAAAGAGAATGAATTCTGAAGAACAAAAGACAAGGGTTATGATGGAACGAAGTCCAGATGCTGAAGCCTCACGATTTTCGATCAAGGTTCTGAAGACCTACCTAAAGTCGACTCTCATGCTTCAATCAAATATTATCAGAAGCCTCTGAAGATATGAAGAAAGTGGATTAAGAGAACAAGGTTCTAAAGACAAGTTCTGAAGATTCTGGAAGCGCAAAGCTGATGATTCGAAGACTTGATAATCTCAAGAACCGAGCAATGTTTTCCCTTCTTACTCACGCTCACAAAAAGCCTCTGACGTTGAGAAGCCAAGAAAACCTGCCACAATGTACAGCTGTACCACATTACAACATTAATATTCTTGAAGACTGTGCGAAATACAAACTAGACAATCTGACACAGACAGGACGCGCAGTATGTAGAAGATTTTGTACCTGTCCTCACGCTTCTAGCCGTAAGCCTACCTAGCCTTCATGATTCCATCTCAACGGCTCTTTTCACTCGGCTATAAAAGGAAGCTCAAAGACTTGAAGAAAGACACACATGCGAACAGCGACAATACTTTCTAACTCTATTCTTTCTTAAGTCATTCTTGGTCTAAAAACTTGTTTACATTATCAGCTTGATAAGAAGCAATTCTCTATAAACCCGTTGTATTTGGACTAAAAGTTGTATTCCTTAAGAGAGTCTTAGTGACCAGATCTCTTGAGAAGTCTATGACGTGTGTCTTAGAGGTTGTGCCTTAAGTAAGACCTGTGTGGTTGGATTAATTGAGAAGTCTAGGACGTGTGTCTTAGAGGTTGTACCTTAAGTAAGACCTGTGTGGTTGGATTACTTGAGAAGTATAGAACGTGTGAGTTCTAGAGGTTGTTGTTAGTCACCAGCTATGTAGCTCGTGCAGTGTACTATTTTGTTGAATAGTGGATTAAGACCTCGTTGAGAGAGACGAAATCACCTTGGCGGGTGGACTAGATTAACTTGAGAGATTCTCAAGTGAACTAGTATAAACATAACGTGTTTATATCTCTTTGTTTAACTAAGCTATTATTCTTTAGAAAAGGGTAAAAGTTTTAACAAGAAAGTTATTAAAAAGAAACGATTATTTTGAAAAACCAATTCAAACCCCCCTTTCTTGCGTTTTTCACACCTTCAATTGGCATCAGAGCTCCGGTTCTGAGGTGATAAAAAGATTGAATTTTTATCAAGCACTTAACAGTTTTCAGTACCGATCCAAGTGTGAAAAACAATGACTACACCACCAACAACAACTTCTGAAACAAATGTTATTGAAAGAGAATCATACACTGCAAAACCTCTTATCTTTGATGGCGAAAAGTTTGATTATTGGAAAGATAGAATTGAAAGTTATTTCTTATCATTTGATCTAGATCTATGGGATCTAGTACTTGATGGCTATAGTCATCCTGTAGATTCTGTAGGTAAAAAGATTGAAAGAAGTGAGTTTACAGATGCTCAGAAGAAAACTTACAAAAATCATCACAAAGCAAGAACCATTATGTTGAACGCAATCTCTTATACCGAGTATGAGAAAATCACAAACAAAGAAACTGCAAAGTCCATCTTTGACTCTCTTTGTATGACTCACGAAGGAAATGCTAAAGTCAAGGAGACAAAGACTCTTGCGCTAATCCAAAAATACGAAGTCTTCAAAATGGAAGAAGATGAGTCTATTGAAACCATGTTCTCAAGGTTTCAAATGCTTGTTGTCAGACTCAGAGTTCTGAACAAAGGCTATTCTACTACTGATCATGTCAAGAAAATCATCAGAAGTCTTCCGGCAAAATGGAGACCAATGGTGACTGCCTTGAAACTTGCAAAGGATTTGAATAATATCAGTCTTGAAGAACTTATCAGTTCTTTAAGAAGTCATGAAATAGAGCTTCAAGGAGATGAACCTCAGAAGAAAAACAAATCCATTGCACTAAAGGCAAAGCCAGAAAAGAAGAAGGCGTATCAGGTAGAAGAAGAAATGGAAGAATCTGAAGAAGATTCAGAAGAAGATGATATATCACTCATATCAAGAAAGATAAGTCAACTTTGGAAATACATAAGGAACAAGTTCAAAGGACCAAGGAGAATATTCGAATCTACATCTGGTCAAAGAAGAAACTATGGAAAAGATGTTACGTGCTTTGAATGCAAAGAACCTGGACATCTCAAATATGACTGTCCAAAGGCCAAGAAAGAAGAAAGACCGAGGAAAACCAAAAAGGGTCTCATGGCAACCTGGGATGATTCGGAATCTGAAGATGATGTAGATGAAGGTCGGGTCAACATGGCTTTCATGGCAGAAACCAGAAGTGACTCGTCAGAGGAAGAACTATCAGACTCTGACGATGAAAGAAAGGTACTTTCCTCCTTATCACAATCTGAACTTGAATTAGGATTAACTGGACTTATAAAAAGATATCAAAACCTTCAAAGCAAATTCAAAATCTTGAAAAAGAGTTTTATAGTTTCTTCAGATGATCTTACTAAAAACAAGAAAGCCATTTCTGAACAAAATGAGAAAATATTTGTCTTAGAAAATTCAAATACTGTCTTGAAATGCAAATTATCTAAGTTAGAAGAAGAAATTGTTTCAAACTCAACTAACACTAGTAAAGAAGACAAATATGATAACGCATTTAAAAATTTTCTTGCCAAAATCGTAGATAGAAGCAAAATGGCTTCACTAATCTATGGAGTCAGTAGAAATGGCAGTAGAGGTCTAGGATATTCAGGACCATCTCAACAGTATGATGAAACCAGAAACATCAAAATAATACCTCAATTCAAACAGTTTATTCCCTCTGGTACTGGCCTTAAGCATTCAGAACCAAAAGGCTCAAACACTGGGATTACACAAACACACACACTAAGGAAATATCCTAAACACGAACACTATGCACAAACTCCACACCATTTCACTAACGTACAAAAATCTAAAGGGATCAGAACCTTTAGAAGAACTAATGTGAAAGGACCCACAAAATGGGTACCTAAAAACAAGATAATCTATGTTGTAGGTATCCTTAATAGCTCCATTGAAACACCAGTCATGGTACCTGGACAGTGGGTGCTCGCGATACATGACGGGAGAAAGGCTTATGTTCCAAGATCTGAAACTTAAACCTGGAGGCGTCGTCGGTTTCGGAGGAAATCAGAAAGGAAGAATCATTGGCTCCAGAACTGTTGGAAATGGTAAGCTTCCTTCCATTAAGAATGTTCTATTAGTATAAGGTCTAATGCATAATCTGTTGTCAATAAGTCAACTTAGCGACAGTGGCTATGATCTCATTTTTAATCAAACGTCTTGTAAAGCTGTAAGTCAGAAGGATGGATCTGTCCTATTCAACGGAAAGAGGAAAAACAACACTTACAAAATTAAGTTATCTGATTTAAAACATCAAAATGTAAAATGTATTCTTTCTGTAAACGAAGAGCAATGGGTCTGGCACAGACGTCTTGGCCATGTCAGTCTGAGAAGAATCTCTCAGCTTAACAAGCTTGGTCATGTTAGAGGCTTGCCAAATCTAAAATATTCGTCAGACGCTCTTTGTGAAGCATGTTTGAAAGGAAAGTTTTCAAAAACCTCTTTCAAAACTAAAAATGTTGTTTCTACCTCTAGACCGTTGGAACTTCTTCACATTGATTTGTTTGGCCCTGTAAAAACAGTCTCTCTCAATGGTAAGAAATATGGACTAGTCATCGTTGATAACTACAGCAGATGGACATGGGTAAAATTCTTAAAACACAAGGATGAATCACATTCTGTGTTTGCTTCCTTCTGCACTCAAGTACAAAATGAGAAAAATTGTAAAATAGTCAGAGTCAGAAGTGATCATGGTGGAGAATTTGAAAATAAAAACTTTGAAGAACTTTTTGATTCACATGGAATATCTCACTTTGAAGAAAGACACACATGCGAACAACGACAATACTTTCTAACTCTATTCTTTCTTAAGTCATTCTTGGTCTAAAAACTTGTTTACATTATCAGCTTGATAAGAAGCAATTCTCTGTAAACCCGTTGTATTTGAAGTAAAAGTTTTATTCCTTAAGAGAGTCTTAGTGACCAGATCTCTTGAGAAGTCTAGGACGTGTGTCTTAGAGGTTGTGCCTTAAGTAAGACCTGTGTGGTTGGATTACTTGAGAAGTCTAGGACGTGTGTCTTAGAGGTTGTGCCTTAAGTAAGACCTGTGTGGTTGGATTACTTGAGAAGTCTAGAATGTGTGAGTTCTAGAGGTTGTTGTTAGTCACCAGCTGTGTAGCACGTGCAGTGTACTATTTTGTTGAATAGTGGATTAAGACCTCGTTGAGAGAGGCGAAATCACCTTGGCGGGTGGACTAGATTAACTTGAGAGATTCTCAAGTGAACTAGTATAAACATAACGTGTTTATATCTCTTTGTTTAACTAAGCTATTGTTCTTTAGAAAAGGGTAAAAGTTTTAACAAGAAAGTTATTTAAAAGAAACGATTATTTTGAAAAACCAATTCAAACCCCCATTTCTTGCGTTTTTCACACCTTCAGGGTTCACCGGCATATCGCCGGGCGAACTGGGAGGCGAGCGAAGGGGATGGATAGGTGATACTGGAGTGAGTTTTGGGGAGATTCGCCCCAGGTTTGCTGGGCGAATGTAGAGGCGAAGGGAGAGGAAAATAGGTGAGCCTATAGATTTTGTATGGGGAAGGTATTTTGCTGGCGACTTTGCTAGGCGAACTCCTAGCAAATGACAGTTCATTGGGCAAACTTGTAGCGAGCATGACAGTTCTGCTTGCTGCTGTTACAGACATAATTTTCTTAAACTTTAAAAATTCATATCTTTTGATCCGTAAGTCCGTTTCAGTTACCGTTCAAATCGTTGGAAATCTGGTTTCATGTACTTTCTGTTAAAATTATTTTCAATTCCAAAATTCCAACTATTCGACGTGTTAATTGCATTTCTGTGTACGTTGTGATGTGTCGAACGTTGAAATGGTGAGTTCGGTTATGCGAATGTGTGTTGTAGTTGTGGATTGCAATTATTGAATGTTTTGGTAGATATATGATGCGTGTTGGATAGTCGTGGTGTGATGTGTTGGTTGTATGATAGTCTTACGCATTGGTCGTCGGTGTATGTTGTCGTTGAACGCATATTATGTTGCATAAGTTGTATGATAAGTTGTGTGCCCATGTGGGGTGTGAGCGTATTATCCGGATTCTTTGAAATAGAATCGTATTGTTGTTGTTGTTGAGGTAATCGTGTGCCCATGTGGGGTGTGAGCGATTACGGATGTCGTGTGCCCATGTGGGGTGTGAGCGACTTATATAGAAATTTTGACGGGAATTATGATCGTGAAAAAGGGATCGAATTGGTACCACATGCATTGAATCAAGTTGTGAGTCTCATTATATTGCATTGTGTTATGTTGTGTTGTTAATTATATGATTGTCTGCTTGTGTGGAAATTGTAACTGTATTGATGATTTGATGATAGGGTGAATCGTATTATGATTATATGCTTTTATATTTATATTATGCATTTCTTTTGTTGATTTGAGAATCTCACCCCTTTTGTTTGAATGTTATCTCTACGTGGGTAAAGTGCAAATAATCAAGAATAATGCAGAATTGCACTTAGTGAAGATGAAGTCTTCCATTTTTATTTAGTAGAGTCGGCGTCTGCTCTGATGTGTAACACTGGGGTTATGGAACGTTATGTTATTTGAGTTATCGTTGATTATTTGATTTTGTTAACTTTTGTTGGTTATGTTCGTTTCAAAATATGTTATGTTTTCGTCATTAATTTGGTGAAGTTCCGCTGCTTAATGAGATGAACTTTAACTATAATTTCATTAATTACCGTTAATAAAGTTTTTGTGTTACATGTCGCATGTATGAGCAGATTTTTGTTGGAAAGTAACATTCTACGTGTTGTAATTTTCATATATTTACTCTGATAAATAGTATTATTTTACGCGGGGGGGGGGGGGGGGGGGGGGGGGGGGGGGTTAGGGGGTTACAGTTGTCCTTGGCTGAGTTCCTTCTGTTGGTGGCTGAGTTCTCTTATAAGTGGATTTATTGTGTCCAGTCTGTCTGCTCCTTGTACACCTAAGTATCATGCCAGTTTTTTTCATTTTTCTATTTGTCCCATCAATTTCACCCTGCTCACGGTTCCTCCTCTTCTTTGGTCTTCCTGGCATTTTTTTTGAATTTTGGTGGCTGCACATCTGGGTACTTTGTTCTGACCTGTAAATTTGTTCCATTAACAGGATAAATGATAGGTTCATGAACATAAATATACCTTGCCTTCTTATAATACTCTGGGATGTAATCATCAACACTTAGATTTCTACTCTTCATTGCAGACAGAACATGAACACAAGGGAGACCTGTCAATTGCCATTTTCTGCATGAACAATCATGTTCCTTTAAGTTGACAGCAAAAATATCACCTTGATTCTCAATGTGTCTTACTTCAAATATAAACTCAGATGACATCCTACAAAATAGTATAAAAAGTCACATAAAGTATAAAAACTAAAGAAATTAAGAAATTGTATTAAAGAAGTTTTTGTACTCTATGGAAAATGAGTTATGCATAACTACTCAGCCTTTGTGACATCTTTTGCTAGCTCTCCAGTAAGCTGTTACATAAGCTAAACTTGACAATTCCTAATGGATATTTTCTCTCCAGTGAAGAGATCAAGCTCATGATGGCAATCCTAGTGAAGTCGTGATACTATACCAAGTGGAGTGCCGTTCTCACCAGAGAAGGTTGTAATCGTGAAGCAGAACTACTAATTCTGCAAGTTCATCCCCAGTAATGGTCCAATCTGATGAGTTTGGCTAGGTATCCTTGTTGAGATGTTTATTTCATCTCCAGTTTTGCTTCTTGTCTGTTTTGTCAGCATAAGCATAAGCATGATATAAGAATCATATGCATTGCATCTTAGCATTTTTGCTTCATTATGGTGTTTACCTGTTTTGTTCACTTTGGCGGTTATCTCCCCAAGTGACTGGGTTTGTCTATTTCTCTCCAATAGAGTTGTCAGCCCTAGGCATGAAATGCCCATCCTTCTGAATTCCCCACAGAGTTTTATCCTCGTGGATGATGGTTGGTTCAATTATCTTTTCCACAATAGGATAAGATATATCCCCATTTGAGCTCATTCCTCAATGGTTGGAGTCTTGTTTGACCATTTCTTTCTAGCTCGTTCCTAGATTGAACTTTGGTCCCCAGCAGGTTAGGTTGTTCAAACCTATCTTTGAATGTGCATTTATTTTGCATTGCGTCTCGCAAGAAGAATCTTTTACAGGTCCATATTGAAGACATGATCCTTTCTCCAGTAGTGTTGTAATATCAACATCTCTTTGGAATTTATACCCAACAATAAGTAGCAATCTCTTGAAGAAGCTTGTTTTACTATGGCGATAAGTGGCAGTCTCTTATGAGAAGCTTATCTATCTTTATCCAACCTTTTGCAACCATAATTGGTATTCCCCAGGAAGTCTAATCTTCAGTTATGCAACCCGGTATTGACCTATCTGATACTAAATCTAGCTCATACTGGTAGTCAAAATCCAGCTCATACTGGTATCCAAAAAAATCCAGCTCATACTAGTAACCCAAAAATCCAGCTCATACTGGTATCCAAAAATCCAGCTCATACTGGTATCCCAAAAATCCAGCTCATACTGGTATCCAAAAATCCCGCTCATATTGATATCCCAAAAATCCAGCTCATACTGGTATCCCAAAAATCTAGCTCATGCTGGTATCCAAAAATCCAGCTCATACTGGTATCCAAAAATCCAGCTCATACTGGTATCCAAAAATCCAGGTCATACTGGTATCCAAGAATCCAGCTCATACTGGTATCCCAAAAATCCAGCTCATACTGGTATCCAAAAATCCAGCTTATACTGGTATCTAAAAATCCAGCTCATACTGGTATCCAAAAATCCAGCTCATACTGGTATCCAAAAGTCCAGCTCATACTGGTATCCAAAAGTCCAGCTCATACTGGTATCCAAAAATCCAGCTCATACTGGTATCCAAAAATCCAGCTCATACTGGTATCCAAAAATCCAGCTCATACTGGTATCCAAAAATCCAGCTCATATTGGTATCCAAAAATCCTGCTCATACTGGCATCCCAAAAATCCAGCTCATACTGGTATCCCAAAAATCCAGCTCATACTGGTAACCCAAAAATCCAGCTCATACTGGTATCTAAAATCCAGCTCATACTGGTATCCAAAAAATCCAGCTCATACTGGTAACCCAAAAATCCAGCTCATACTGGTATCCAAAAATCCAGCTCATACTGGTAGTCAAAATCCAGCTCATACTGGTATCCAAAAATCCAGCTCATACTGGTATCCAAAAGTCCAGCTCATACTGGTATCCAAAAATCCAGCTCATACTAGTATCCAAAAATCCAGCTCATACTGGTATCCCAAAGTCCAGCTCATACTGGCGTTCAAAAATCCAGCTCATACTGGTATCCAAAAATCCAGCTCATACTGGTATCCAAAATCCAGCTCATACTGGTATCCTAAAATCCAGCTCATACTGGTACCCAAAGTCTAGCTCATACTAACATTCAAAGTCCAGCTCATACTGGCATTCAAAATCCAGCTCATACTAGTATCCAAAATCTAGCTCATACTGGTATCCTAAAATCCAGCTCATACTAGTATCCTAAAATCAAGCTCATACTGGTATCCTAAAATCCAGCTCATACTGGAAGTCAAAGTCCAACTCATATTGGCACCCCAAATCCAGCTCACACTGGTAGTCAAAGTCCAGCTCATACTGGTATCCAAATATAACCCCAAACTGGTGTTCTTTCCAACTCATATTGGAGTCCGACTCATATTGGTACCCGAGTCCCATCATCAATGGCTCATTAACCTTATTCCCAGCTAAATGTCCAATCATTTTCCATCATCTAGCATGCAAGAGTTTATCTCTGTCTTTTCTGGTTTTTCTTGAAGATCCCGTTTGAACTCTTCAGTATAAGAAAATCCCAGAGAATCTTTTAGCGAATGTCTATACTTTTATTTCAAACTGATCCCCAGTGGAGATCATGTCTTCTTTCTGGTTTCATGCCCAGTAAGATTATGTCTTTATTACCCCAGTATCGTCCGGTCACATATGAACCTGTCGTCCATCTCCCTGGATCTTTCCCTAGTGGAGAATACCCCTCTGGCTCCTATCTCCAGTGAGGGTCTGTAGGGTTTCCCCCTTTACTTTTCTATCCCCATCATTTCTTCAGAGTCTCCCCAGTGAGTCTCTTTCGTTGGTCAGCCTGTATCCCCGTTAAGTTTTCCTCATGGAAGCTAACCTTCATCCTTCCCCAGTGTTACTCACCTGTGGTTGTCTGCTCTTTATCTCTAGTGTCTGGTCTGTCTGCATCTTTGCACTATCATGACATCATATCATCATATTAGAAGTTCATAGCATGTTAACATTTGTATGTCGGTGGCCTGTCCTTAGCATCTGCATTCCATCTAAGGGCAAAATTTTCGGTTTGCTATATTTAAATACCTTTCCACCTTGATGTCCCGAGGATTTCCTTTCCTTGTGCCATCCGGTAAAGCTATTTAAATAGGGGCAACTGTTGTACCCCAAATTTTACCCCTTAAATGTCATAACATCTTGCATAGACATTTAGGATCAATCATATGTGAACTATTTAACTAGCCCATATCTTGCAGTTTGCTTTTCTTATGTTTGAAATTAGGGTTTGCACAAAGAAATCCAAGGCCTCCTAAGGTATTCTTTGGCTCCATACAATCCTCACAAAGATTCACTAGTTGTGTGGAACCAAAATCTCAAGACTTTGAATCAAGTTAAGTCAACAAAGGATCACCAGACCAAAGTGTGGAATTAGAGTTTTAACCTGAGGAATCAATGAAGAATTTTACCCTATCAAGTCAAGATTTGCTTGGTTCATCAACCATTTGAGTTACCTACATCCAAGAGGTTTCACTCAACAAGAATTCAAGGTCACCTGGTTTTCATCATGATTAGTTTGAGCCACAGTTTCACCCTGTCTCCAAATTAGGGTTTCTGTTAAGACAAGTGGATCTTTGCCTTTGATTCTGATCAAGGGGTGCTTTCAAGCCCTAGGACTTGACTCCATATGATAAAAGACATCCCTAAAGGCCATCTATGAGCTTTATATGTGAAGTAAGAAGCAAGAACATAAGAGGTTGCCCCAGTGCATTCACAGATGAAATAAGGGTTTTGACTGAAACCCTAATTCTTGGGATTTTGATCCAAATGAAACCTCCAAGGCCTCAATTAATCATAACATGTCTTATTGATGATTTAAAGTATTAAGATCAAGTTTCAAGAGATTTCTTGCAAAGGAAGTAAGGTTTGGTTCATGAAACTTTTCATATATGGAAATTTCTCCTCTTGTGCCAATTTGAAATGATCATAATTTCCAAACCACACATCCAAATGGAGTGAATCAAAGCCCAAATGAAAGCTCTTTCCAAGATATTCAAAGTGTTTAATATGACTTTTCTCCTAAAAATGCACGATTTTTTAGTTATGGAGCTTATAAGCCAAACTGACCCAAGACTTAGTGAAAATTCAGCACTTTTGCCTTAATAACCAGCTAACTTTAACCTCATTTTTCACTAAGTTCCCTTGTGATTCAGAACTTGGGTCCAACATGAAAGTTGTAGAGGGCATTGAGGGCTTTCCAAAAAGTACTAGAACTCCTCAATCCATTGAGTGAGCTGGGAGTTTCGAATCCTCAAAGTTGGAGGTTTCATTCCTTAAAACTCAAGAAAACCACACAAGAGGATCAGAGAATAAACATGAGTATCAAGAATAATATACAAATGGTATCATGGTATTTATTTCCTTCACTTGAGTATCAAAGAAATAGTTAATGGCATTATGGTAGTTTTATTCCATGCGTGACCTCCAAGAAAGCATAAATGACAGTAAAAGTATTTTAATAAAGATTCCAAGGATCAAGAATAATGTGATGAGGATCAAAATTATGATGGAACAATCTCGTTATTGTAAGATCTTTCTATCTTTCACTACAAATGGCAAAGTGGTAAATCAAGCTTCATACTCTGGACAAACTTGGTACTCATCATCTAAGAGGATCAAGGTTTCTATAAATACCCATTTGAGCTCGCTTGAAAAAGGGGGACCAACAATCTTTCACAAAACACTCTAAATACAAACTGAGTTTGAAGCCTTGCAAAGAAAGGAAGAGGAGTAAGCTTGGCTTTGGGGGTTGGTGTTTGTTTCAGCAAGAAAGGAACTCGTGTATATTCGAAGTTGCAGTGGACATATTCCACTTGGTGAGTGCTCTTTCCTTACTCATTGTTCATACTAATAATGTTTATTATCATATCTATGTCATATATGTTCATATATGTGTATTGGAACTTTACTTAGTTTTTGTCCCTGAACTGCAATCTTGAGATGAGATAGGGTTGGTTATGGTTGGCTGAGGTAAGGTAGATATTGGCATTACTTTCTGGTCTTGTTATCATACCATAATGTACTTATAATAATCATTCATTGACCTTTTGAATATGTGTAACCTTGTTGTGTGAATCTGTCAAATATATGTGGTAAGTGCTAACAAGTTTGGTTTGTTCTAAGGCTGGGAAGTTGTTATAATAAGAAACAAACTCTTTAAAATATAGCTCACTCCTTGCTGATTTGAGACATTTGCATGACTTATGAGTTTTATGATTGAGCTATTTATGTTGGCATGGTTTCAAGGGTACAACAAACTTTTTTAGCAATGAAACCTGGTTTGTTCCTCACTAAAATGACTGATATCATTTGTTGTCATCACTGTCCTTTTTAGTAAGGCTGCATACAAGAACTCATGTTATATGTTGTAAGCAAGAGGCTTTGTTTTAAGTTTTGCTTTTAAGCATGAAACCTGTTCTTTACTCAGTCTGTTACAAGCATGTTCTTTTGTATTTGTTCATATGCTTATCCATATCTTGATGTGTATACAACTTTGACATGTCATTGATCTTGTATTTTGAACTAAATTGGTTTTTTTTGTGCTTGTGTTTGGATATTTGAACTGTTAACTTACTGAAGTTATGAAACTGGCTTTGATTTGTGGTTTTTTACAACCTGCTGATATGGTTGGTTTCTCCTTGTGTGCTAAAACTTGTGCTATGTGTTCAATCTTGTTTCAATATGCTATCTGTTCATGTCATGTGTGTAACCTTATGTGAAACAAATCATTTGACCTAAGTACTAGAGCACATCTTCCATATTTGTTTAGTTGAGAAGTAACATGATACTACTTTGTGATAACTGACTGTTTGTGTGTATGTATCTGCTGATGTTTGTCTCTAAAATAAAAGGCTGGTTGTGAACTCATTTTGACATGGTGCCACATTCATACACTTTTCACATCTTATTGTGCACATAAATTGCCATACCATGTTCACATTGCTGATTGATGATTAGTTAACCTATCTGAACTCATAATGTGCATGTTGCTTTCCTTGTTGAGTTTGTTTTGCACATGTGCTTGCTTAAAACCCATAATAATGCATCTTTACTCATATCTGATGCCTTGTTTAGTGCTCACAATGTATCATGGTGTGTGGATTTTGGTACTCAGAATTAAGATAAATTGGTATGCTAAAATTGGTTGGGGCATTTGAGAATCCTTTGAACTTATTGCCTTGTGGTGTGTACAAGAACTGCCCTAAATGACATATTGTTTATTTACACACTGACTACTTGTTATTGTTGATACTTTATTCTCACATGTCATCAATATCTAGCTGCTATTGCCTTTTTTTTCTGTTTTGTTTGGTCAGTGATAATGACAAGGAAATTTGATATCTGCTGTCTCTATTGCATTAGTCATCATGCCATGAATATAGCTCACAACCTGCCCTTGTCTTTGTACTAAGTTGTTAGTCAATGTTGAACTTCTGATGGTTGATACTACCATGCTAAGCCTGATGTATTCTATATGTGTGTCAATTTGATTTGAGTTTTTTCAATATGTGTGTTATGTATGCCTGCCTGGTTGAAACTTTCTCATTGGTGATCATTACCCAAGTTAAGAACTACTATGCTATACCATAAACATATGTCTGATACCATAATGCCATTTGTTTTACTTTCAAAACTTACATATCCATGTTAACCTATTTCATTGGACTTGTCTCTGAAGATATGTATGCTATCCCTTTCATATGATTTGTCTAGCCTGTGCTCAAGATGTGCCAACTGTCATTCATATTTGTGCTCAACTTATGTGAACCAGCCTGCTAACAAGCTGTTTTACTTTGGCTTTCAACCTACTGATTGCTTGTGTATAACATTTTTGATCTGTTTACAACCTGCTAAGTTATCTCTTGACATCTTATTTTGAATAACCATGGTGCACATCAACTCAGGTTGTTCATCATTCAAAAACACCATTTATGCTTTTGTTCTGACTTCTGCTTATTGATTGCCAATTAATGACTTGTATTCTTAAATCTGTCTATTATGGATTGATAGGTTATTTACATTTGAAATTAACATGTTCTTTCATTGCTTGCACTTATGTATTATGGCATATGTGTTGGTTGTGCTTTCACTTCAGTTATGCTTCTACTGATAATGTTGTGGTTGGTATCAAACGAGAATGAAGTTTGTTCTCCTTTGTTTTGGTCTGTCCACATTCTGGTTTGAGTTTCCTATAGGGATCAACTCTCATTCTCATTTCCCCATGACAACAGCTCTTAGCTTGGCTCACCATATTGTGATCAAACAACTTATAATTGTACTCCAAGTTGGTTCCATGTGTGTAATGTTTACTCATTTTGCTCTGTAACCTTGGTCAAGAAGCCATGAGGGTTGTTCAAGTAGCAGCTCTTCTCCCCATTCATCTATGCATAATAGGGATGAATGGATTTTCATTCATAGATTATAATGTGAATTTCTTGATTGTGTTTTTGGACTGTTTAATAACTTGTTTGTGTATGATGCACTTCTGGTTTCGTTGGTTTTAGTCATGGTTGTTAGCAGTCAGGCTTTGGTTTTATGAATCATGCTTCATGGATTGTGAAAATCTTCGCTTGCCAAGACTTAAGGGTTTATGAAATGAGGTTAATGACCGGATGTAACAGCCACCCCAGTGGCAAGCACACACATACACACGCCCATTTGACCCTTAGGACTGGGGTTCGAATCCCCCTCGCCCCAGTCCTTTTATTTTAATTTCCCAAAACAACCTTGCTTCACATATATTCTTGTTGCTTCTATATTTGTTAGCACACGCACAATAGCATGGTTGGTAAGGCTTTTGGGCTGTACGCGCAGGGTCCTGGGTTCAATACCCATGGGGGACCTCTCTCTTTATTTTTATTACATGTTGCTTTGAATTTTTTATGGTTTATGCTCAAACTTCAAACATTCATAACTCAACCATTTTTCATCCTTTTTCACTCATTCTTTTTGCTAAATATTCCTAAATGAATTTACTTTTTGAACATAAAAAGAGATTGATGGAAATATTTAATTTTGAGGAATTTATTCATGATGGAAGTGGAAAGTTCCTTTTTAGGGTTTTATTGCACTTCTTGGTTGCTCTTGATTCTTTTATCATGTCATCTTGCTTAGTTATTGCCTAATGTATATTGGTTCTAACCTTGTATGATGTTACACACTTTGTTTCACCCTAATATCTTGTTATTTAATGTTGCATTTTCCTGTAAATATCCATGTAAACTTCTGGTTTCATAAAACTGTTGTTCCCCCGATTCCAAAGGAAAGCCTTTCTATTGACCTCAAAGTCATAGATATCTCATAATTAACCTTTGACCTCATAGTCATAGGTATTTACATCCTCCTTGACCTCATAGTCATAGGATCTCCTCTTGACCTCATAGTCATAGGATCTCCTCTTGACCTCATAGTCATAGATCCATCTCTTAAACCTTTGACCTCGTAGTCATAGGTAGGCTTTGACCTCGTAGTCATAGCCATTCCTCCTTGGCCTCATAGCCAATCAATCTTAACTTACAACAAGTTAGAGTTGTTAAACTCTATGTGGACTCATCACATTGAGTATCCACTTTTTCCCCACCATAACTTAGACTTAGAGAGTTTCCTTAAACTCTAAATGAGCTCATACTCATTTCCCATTGGAACTTTGACCATAGTCAATGGTTCCTCGAATTCACCCTTAGTTAGGTGAACTACGGTTGCTCTGATTCTTTAGTCAGATACGTAGGCACAATATGTGACGTCTTGGTGAGCAAACTTAGTGTATATACCCTTAGGTCTTTACCTTTACCCTTTAGCAGATTCTTAGCAAGCAAACATAACATAACACAAACTAAACAAGAGGTTCCTGTAGAGTACTATAAATATTTAGGGTGCTAATACCTTCCCTTTGTATAACCAACCCCCAAACCTTAGATCTCTCCCCTTAGGTTTTCTCGATCTTGAACCTTTCCTTTAGATAAATCAAAGTCGGTGGTGAATTCAAAGAAATTTGATGCAAGTTAATTAATAGCTTGTTATCCGATTCTCACCGCAACACCATGCTTGTGGGTAAGTAGCCCTAGCAGCCTTCCAAATTATCTCTTTCAACATTTTTCCTTGATACTTCTTCCTGAAATTATTGTATAAGTGTCTTACACAAAATCTTTGTTCAACATTGCGTAGTAATTCATCCATTGCAGGAAGAAGACCCTGCAAAATTAAACCAAATGATGGTGACTACATAGATTTATAAACACATCATACTCTAACCGAAAATGTAAAAAAAATAGAGTGATACCTTTTGCTTATCAGAAATGAATGTATATGTTCTATATTCTTCCCTACCACCTAGATCATCAATGAGGAGTTCCAAGAACCACGACCAGTTGTCTTTAGTTTCCCTTTCCACTACAGCAAAAGCTATATGTAACATCTGGTCATTGAGATTTGTACCAATAGCTGCCAAAATCGGACCTCCACAAAGCCCATTTAAGAAGCATCCATCAAGACCAATAATAGGCCTACACAACTTGAAACTCTTTTTACAAGCAACATAGCAAATATATAACCTCTTGAAATATGACCTTCTATCCTCAACACTCTCCTCACTATCACATCCACTACATAACTCCTCACTATCATATAAACTCCCGTTCTCGTCTCCACTGTCTCCTTCCCATTTCTTTTTCTTCTTTTTACTTGTTCCTTCATAGTTTCCATTATATTCAATAAGATTGTCTAAGTGTTCTTCAGAATAATCCACACTCATATCAAAATCACTAAATGTAATTTCCAAAGCACTATCATAATTGTAACTCTCATCCTCATTGTCATCAGAGCTTGTAACCTCATTCAACAAACCAACATTAGTATTTATACCATCATGAACCTCACCATCATTATTCATACTCTCACCTATATTCATACCCTCAACACCATTATTGTTCACACCCTAACCTACATTCATACCCTCAACACCATTATTGTTTACACCCTCACCATCAGTACCTACATTCCTATCCTTTATGACTTCTTCATAAAGATCTTCAAGGATGGATTTTACCTCCAGATTAATCATATTTAATGGTTCTTCATCTATGGTTTCTTCCTCCACTACACAAAAACTGGACAAAGACAGCGCAACAAAGACAGCGCTTTTTAGACAAAGCGCTGCTATAGGTCTTTAAAAAATTTTGCTAAAAAAAAGCGCTGTAATAGATAGCCTTTAGAAAGCATTTTTCAAAAGCGCTGTTAAATTCCCTAAATGGTAGCCACCTTAGAAAGCGCTTTCTGGAAAGCGCTGCTATAGATAATACTTTAGAAAGCGCTTTATAAAAGCGATGTCTAAAGGTTAACCTTAGAAAGCGCTTTTAGGAAAACGCCCTCTAAGGTAATTAAATTCTCCAACTTTAGAAAGCGCTTTATAAATGCGCTGTCTAAAGTTTAACCTTAGAAAGCGCTTTTAGGAAAGCGCCCTCTAAGGTAATTAAATTCTCCAACTTTAGAAAGCGCTTTATAAGGAAAGCGCCCTCTAAGGTAATTTATGAATTAAAATAATGGTTACATTTCATTTCATTTTCTGAAACTTTTATTCATATTCTTCTCTCGACCGCGCGTTTTAGAAAACCCTTGCTTTCTTTCTTCTCTGCTGAAACCCATTCGCCATTGCCGTCGTTCTTCTCTGCCATTGCTTTCGTGAAGTTTCAATGTTGTTCTTGCCATTGTCAGACGTGAAGTTTCACTGCCATTGAAGACGAAACGAAGAAGAGGTACGTTGTTCTTGCTTCATTAAGTTTCATTGTTCTTCTTGTTGTTCTTGTTTCATTAAGATTCATTGCTTTCGTGAAGTTTCATTGTATGTTGTTCTGTTGTTCTGTTGTTGATGTTTAGTTTGTTGATGGTATGGTATTCGTGTGAAAAATGATGGTATGGTATGGTATGTTGTTCTGTTGTTCTGTTGTTCTGCTTGTAGTGTTGGTGTTATTGTTGGTGATGATGTATGGTTCTGATACTTGGTTTGTTCTCCCTGTTAGATGTTGTTGATATTTCTGGTGTAGTATTTGTTGATGTTGGTGTTGGTGTTTCATACTCATTCTAACACAAAAATCAGGCACCATTTTAAAAATCGTTAATTGCTATTTTTATATTTAAAATATTTTATCAAAATAACTTATAACATTTTATATATTATTTTAAACTTATGTAGAGTGTAGTATAATTTCATAAGCTTAAGTTTTTCATTACTTATAAAATAAGTGCCAGGGTAGTACAATGCATTATTGAAATCTGCATAATGTAGTTTAAAACATCAGTTCAAAATTTTAGACATTGTTGAAGAAGCGATTGAGTTTTGTACTGAATATTTTGTCATTTAATTTTTGTTTTTTTCTTTCTTACAGGTAAAATGTCTAGTAACCAGGAAGATACGCACGAGACACATGATACACATGAAGCTCAGAATGAAGCTTCGAAAGTAGAACATGAAATAAAATGAGGAAAAACCATTATGAAGTCAATCATCCGTGCTAGAGATAAAGGGATGAAATTTGATGTACATTGGAGTGACGAGAACCAACTAGTTGAGCCTAACGGTTCAATGTTGTCTTCATACATTGGTTCACTTGTCCGTCAGCACATTCCAATCAGTAGTGATAATTGGAGGAGTAAATCGTTGGATGTCGGTAAAGAAAAGATATGGACTGAGATACAGGTACTTACCAAATATGATTGATGTTATTAGATTTTTGTTGACGATTAAGTCTTTAATTTACTTATACTAACACGCTTTATGTTTATATGTGTATGTTTTTTCGTAGAGGTCCTTTAATATAGAAGAAAGCCGGGAAAAGTATTGTCTTCAATTGGCCGGAAAGAGACACAGAGGGTTTAGAGCCTTATTATCAAACAAATATCTAAGGGATGAGGACACAAATTTTGTTGAAGCAGAACTTCCACCGTTGTATGCGGATGTGATTACACCGCAAGAATGGGGCATTTTTGTAGCCAAACGTAAAACCGAAGAATTCAATGTAATGTTATCTTGTCATGTCTATTGATTGTATTATATATTTGTTTCATTAGTTTGTTTTGATATGACTTAAACTTTTTTATCCAGAAATTGAGTGCCATTAATCGCGAAAGAGCATCAAAACCCGCGTATCCATACAGAAAAGGGCGTTTGGGATATGCACAGTTACAACAAAAATTGGTAAGTATATATTAATGCTATGATTTTATTAATTGTATTATTGTGTTATAATTGATGAACTTATTATTTAACTAAATGTGTAGTTAAAAGAGTCTAAAAGTGAAGAATCATCACTTCCGGACCATGTTTTGTGGAAGGAAGCTCGCGTGGGTAAGGATGGAGCTGTTAGAGAAGATGTTCAGCATGTTTATAACGAATGTGTAAGTATAACATTATGTCTCAAAGTTAATCGAAATTTTATTAAAATATAATTAATTTTTAATCCCCACTAATAATTTTCGATTTGTCAATGAATTTCAGGAGAATCTATCTAAATCCTTACCCACAGATGAGGATGATTGCAGGAGCATTCTTAGTCGAGTATTAAATGTTCCTGAGTATCCCGGTCGGGTGAGAGGTAAAGGATTTGGTGTGACTCCATCTTCCCTATATAAGCAACCAAAGAGAAAAAATCCCAGTAACCAAGAAGTCATGCAAACTTTGATGGCACTACAAGCGTAAGTCCGTGAATTGCAACAGGATAAAGAGAGATATGAGGCGGAAAAGCGCGGTTCCGGTTTGAAAGATACTAGTGACAAAGCTAGTATCAATTCTCCAAATAAAATTCCCGAGGTAATTAGCACATGTTTATTTTAATTAAATTAACACATTTATTTTAATTGACCTTTATACATATTAACAGTTACATATTTATTACTGCTTCAGGGCATTTCATCTTGCCAGCTGTATTTGTCGTTACCGACTTATCGCATGGTTGGCAAGGGAAAAGTGCATAACCTTGTGGGAGCGTTACTTCACCATCAATCTCTCCCTAATGGATATCTGAAAGTGTCGGTTGATATCGCTTTAGATACGAATGCGGTACTACCCATACCTGACTCGGTTTCAGAGGTTACATTGCTGCGGGATGCAATAGGTTCGTTTGTTGCATGGCCGTTAGACCTCATTTCCATAGGTGATGAGGTATGTTGAAAACCGTTACGAATCTCTTAGTATTCAAATGTCAATTCTGAACGATTATGAAAATCATTATGAACCATTACTTACATTTTTTTTACATGGTAATGTTAGACTCCTACAAACCCGCAACTAAGAATAAAGGGGTTTTGCGGCAAAACGAGTATGTTGAATCACACAGAGAGGTAGCTTTTAAGTGTTATTCTATTATCCGAATTCAAAAGTTTCATGATTTTCTACTTTACCTAACTTATATGATTGTTAGGTTCCTGCTCATGCTTCACAACAGACCGGCATGAAAAAAGCTCCTACAAGGACCGTGCAGGAAAAAAGAGCTCGCTTTCAGTCGTGTCTAGAAACACTTATGACAATGTCAGATTTGATGGATGGTGCTATTCGTCAAATAGAAATGGTCGAAGGTGTTTTTGGATTTCCGCATTCCGAGATGATCGGAAAAGAGGACATGGAGCAGATATTCAAGCATACTGAATTAGGCATCGGTGTTATGCATTCATACATCTGGTGCTCCAATCAATCTATTATTTATTTAGTTGAACAATTTATTTACACATTTCAATGAAAATAGTCTAATGTTTATTATGTTTTTATTTAAGGTGCCTGTATGAAAAATTCATGCGGGGGACGGAATTGTCAAACAGATTCCGTTTCTTCTCTTGCAGCCTTGTTAGTGCACCGAGAATTGGTATGAATGCAATTGAAGTAAGAGACCACTTACTTGAGCGATTTATGGCCAGCAACACAGAAAGTCTATTTCTTTTACCGTATAATACTGGAAATAGGTAAGATTTTCATTCTAATTTCATTCTAATCTTTAATTTGTATCTTTTGCGTAGAAATTATCCATCTAAACTTTTGTTATATTTTACAGTGGACACTGGTTGTTGGTTGCCATTAATCCTATAACAGAAATGGTCTATTATCTTAATTCATTGGATACTGATTGGTCCACATATCAGAATATGAAGGATGTGGTTGACACGTAAGTGAGATTGTTCGAAATATTCGTGTGTATTTGTATATTTAATTATTTCTGTGACATTGTTCTAAGTTTACGTTTTTCTTTTATAGAGCTATACTACTATACCGTGCACAAAGAGAGACTCGAGTAGCACGGGCTAGATCAACCAATATTACATGGGTCAAAGTGGAGGTATATTAATTTTCACAATATTGCTTATTAGTGATGCTACTTGATAACACAAAACATCTATATATTATTTCTTATTTGTTTGTCTATGTGTAGTGCCCTTGTCAGCGTAATGGCATAGACTGCGGGTACTTCGTTTTGAGGTTCATGAGAGAAATCCTTCAAATGGGACAATTGGAGATTCCTATTACGGTATGCATGGTTTTATAACTTAGGATTTATTTTAATATTTATCGGATATGTCATATAATTTATTATTTTTAACTAAATAATGTGTATTTTGTTTTGTTATGTAGTATTTCGATGATATGGCGTGTCCTTATTACACGAGGAAACAATTGCAAGATACTAAGGAGGAATTGTGCGAATTTTTTATTGCAAGAAGAATTCTTTCTTGAATGTATAGTTTTGTGAATGTAAATTCTAGTTTATTGAAATGTAAATTCTATACAGGTTTGAAACCATACAATAGAATTTGTGCGAATTCTGCATGTAAATTCTAGTTTATTGAAATGTACAAATTCTAGTTTATAGAATTTATGCGAATTCTGCATTAATGTAAATTCTAGTTTTGAAATAGAATTTGTTGATGGAAATGCGTATCCATACTGGTTTATTGAAATGTGAATTATACAGGTTTATGGAAATGTGAATTATACAGGTTTCTGCATAAAAAAATGGTTAAAATGGGATTTTAAAAAAAAATCTTCAAAATTATACGTAGACAAAAGACAGCGCTTTTGAGAAAAAAGCGTTGTCTAAAGTTATACATTAGACAGTGCTTTTAAAAGCGCTGTCTAAAGTCCCCCTTTAGAGAGCGCTTTTAAGGAAAAAGCGCTCTCTAAAGGTATATAAAAAAATCATTATACGTATACATTAGACAGCGCTTTCAAAAGCGCTGTCTAAAGTCCCCCTTTATAAAGCGCTTTTGAAGAAAAAAGCGCTCTCTAAAGTATATAAAAAAATTCTTTAAAATTTTAAACGTATACATTAGACAGCGCTTTTAAAAGCGCTGTCTAAAGTCCCCTTTTAGAGAGTGCTTTTTCACAAATAAAAAAGCGCTGTCTTTACCTACGACAGCGCAGGCTTAGACAGCGCTTTTAAGCGCTGTCATAGGCCAAAAAAAGCACCCTCTTTTTCCTTGTTTGGTGTAGTGCTCCATCATGTTTATAGGATTTTCAACATATTCTGGTTGGGATAACAGATGTTCTATGTAAATGTCAACTTTCAAATGTACCCTACAGAGGTCAGCTACCTCTAACGCACCCTTATCATCCTTAAGAACATTCATCCCAAAAGTGGGGTCATTGTAATATATAGTGTTTACCTCAGTGTAACCTAGATCTTTCATAACACCGACCAATTCAAAGTATGACCACTTATCCACATCTATCTCTAAATTATTACATTTACCCCCCACATAATCGGTTTTTTCAGAGTCCACTAACTCACCACTATGATGAATTTTCAAACACAATACTTTGAAAACGCCACATTACATACAAGAAAACGCCACATTACATACAAGAAAACGTAACATAATAGCAGATTTCAAAAGGGGCAAAAAACCCTAGATACCTAATCAAATCAAGAAAATGCAACATTTACACACATCATAGTAGACAAGGACATGTAAACTAACTGTCGTCTATGTTGCGTCTTCGTCTTCCTCAGCGCATCCTTCGTTCTCTCTTCGTGATTTTCGTCGTTCTCACTTGCTTTTTCTCACTTCTTTGTCTGCTAGGGCTTGCTATTTCAACATATGTATTAATCAATCAATTAAAATGCTAGTATTATGCTACTTCAGATGACACCTCAGTAAGGCCAATACTCATCATGCCACATAACCAAACAATTTATTACACCTCACTAATAACTTAACACGTCAGCCAGGTTTTTGATAACAATCTAACGTTTCTAACAGACAGGACTAACTTGCTACCATTTTAATAACGTAAGGGACCAACTTGGAACTTTTAAAAGGAAGAGGGCCAAAATGGACTCCGAGTAATAGGTAGAGGACCAAAAAGGGTATTAAGCCTTTAATTTAATGCTCATCTTTAGTCTCTTAACTAAAAAACGTTACTTTATTCCCTTAACTTTACTTTTGTTATCCTATTTAGTCCCTTTTGCCAATTTCTACTAAAAAAACGTCAAGTTCTGGTGATTTGAAATGACAAAAAAACCATTGAAACAAATATGAGTTAGGATATATAGTTGAAAACTGATACACTATTTAAACTGCAAGGGTTTTGTTTTCGGAGGTTAAAAACTCTGAAAACAAGACCCTCGCACTTTAAATAGTGTATTAATTTTTAACTACATATGTTGACTCAGATTTGTACCAATGACCTTGTTGTCATGTCACGTCACCAGAACTAAACTTTTTTTGTCATAATTGACGGAAAAGGCCAAATAGGATAACAAAAGTGAAATTAATAGACTAACTTGTAACGTTTTTTAGTTAAGAGACTAAAGCAAAAGTTAAAGGATAGTAAAACATGTATTAAGCCTAAATATTATTTCCACCTTTAAAAGTGACCATATATAATATTCTCTACTTTGCATTTTCTTATATAGATATATAAGAACTCATAAAAAGTTTTGCATATATTTACATAAACATAATAAAACATATATATTAATTACTGCTTAAAAAAAACATATATATTAATTACAATATCAACTTTTTTAATAAACATAAGGTGATTTCTTATCACACCACCCTTGTTTCTTAGGCACCACCTGAATTGCCAGTTTTGTCCCCTGATTCTGGATGTGCACATCCGGACGCACCAATTTTTTAAAAAATGCTGATGCGTTCCAGAAGTGCACATCCGGAAACATTCCTGAACTGCAGATCCGGAAAACAGCAGAACTTTATTTATTTTTTTAAAAACTGGTTTTGTTGCTTGGTCGCAAATGTTAATATATCGTCGCAACTTAATATACATTTGACAACATCCATATATAAAATAAAATGATATATATATATATATATATATATATATATATATATATATATATATATATATATATATAT
Source organism: Lathyrus tuberosus (assembly GCA_022829125.1). Taxonomy (NCBI): domain Eukaryota; kingdom Viridiplantae; phylum Streptophyta; class Magnoliopsida; order Fabales; family Fabaceae; genus Lathyrus; species Lathyrus tuberosus. The sequence goes on from JALAZF010000253.1 coordinate 3,187,738, forward strand.
ATATATATATATATATATATATAATAAAACTCTGTCAAAATACAGTGCATACATCTAATATAAATAGAATACATCAAACAAAAAACTACTGCGTATGGCGAAGGATCTCTCCTGGCTCCCCTGCTCCTCTGCCCCTACCCGCAATCCTGGATCGATGTCTGCGGTACTGAAGTGCCCCCCGAGCAATCGCAATAATCCTATCCACGGCAAGTCTGGCACCAGAGCCCTCAGGGAGGTGACCGGCCTCAATGGCCTGCCGCGCTATCTGCTCTATCTGACGACAGCGTGGTAGGACATCCTGAGTATGGTCCAGCTGAGACTGCCGCTCCTCTAATATCTCCTGATGAGCAGGTATGGGTGGCGATCCCTCAGCAGTGGACACCATGCATGGGTGTGAGACGGTGTAGAACCACACGATGTACCCGGCAGCAACGCTCCAGTCTCTCTCCGCTCTGGTCGCCCGAGCCTCCTCCGGTACCAAGTGGGACTGGTAGTCAGTATATAGCTCATCTATCTGCCTGCGGGTCAAGCCTAGAGCAGCAGACTCATGAGGCATCCTGGGGATCGTCTGCGTGTAACCGAACTGACGCAAGACGCGCTCCGGCAGGTATCGGGCAGTAACGATCGAACTATATGCCAACCATCTTGAGAACAAACAAACCTCATCGAACGGGCGCGTCACACGGTGAGCGACATAAGTGTCATACAAAACGTCCTCAGCAGCCATCCGATCTAGATACACTCTGAAGGGGTCCGGCACCTGGTTCCCTCTGAGCATGACAAATGCAGCATCACGTGGCATATCCTCAGTGTACCCCTCGACACACCCCAACCAGTAATGTTAGGAAAGTGCTGTAAAATCCACGCCTGAAATGAAAAACATAACATGGGTGTCAAAGATTATAATGAATATAGAAAGAAAAGAAATGAAAAAATCACTTAGAATATTAGATTGTTACCACGTATAGCGTATAGCTGCCTGCCACAGTCTTGGCTGCCCAGCGGTAACCATCAGAGAGCCTAGAATAGGTGAATGCCAGCGCAGCCGCCCCCCAGTTGTACCCATGGATCTCTGTCTGATCCAGAAGGTACCTGAGGTAGACGACATCAACATAATAGGCGCTGGTGTCCATAAACACCTGCGTGCCGAGCAAAAACAGGTAGTAGCATCTCAGGGCACGCTGCCTGTGGATCTCCACCTCAGCTGGATCCCCTGCTGCCTCTGCAAGCGCCTCACTAAATCTGTGTATCAGAAAGTTGAACCGGACGTGTGCGCCCCTCAACTGGGTAACCTCCTCAAGTTCATCATCTGCGCTAGCCCCAAGCTCTGTAACCAGCATCCCGACCGCCTCCGCCTTCGACATCCTACCGTGAGGGAGAAGGGTACCCGTGATCGGTAGATGTAAAAGGCACGAGATGTCGTCGAGTGTGATCGTGATCTCGCCGTACGGTAGATGGAATGAGGATGTCTCAGGGTGCCATCTCTAAACAAAGGCCATCAGTATACCGTACTGGATCTGGGAATACCTAATCCTAGACAAGCCTCCAAGACCAGAGGCGGCAACTGCAGACGTGAACCACTGATCCTCTGGCAGCAGCTGAAGCATGCCTATAACCTTGCCCCCATGGTTATAGAACTTCTGGGAATCCTTCTCCTGAAAAATTCCAAATAAAACAATGTTACAAATGAAAATATTTTCAACGTAATACATATCTGGCAATATGCTCAGAGTACCCAACGAATAGGGACATATCAGACGGTCCCCTGGGGTAACCGCCCAGCTCATCGAAATCGTCATCGACGTCAACACCATCATGTGCTGGGTGATCACCCTCTGGAACAGAAGCAGGAATAGGGGAACGAGGATGAGCAGCTGATGGAGCTGGAGTCTCCCGACGACGCATGCGTGCGGGCTGGGACCCTGATGAACTACCAGCAGAAACGGGACACCTCTGAGATGTAGAATCGGCGGTTGAAGGGGGGTGGCCTGTACTTGAGATGTGGAAGTGGTATGAACCTGTGATGTGGATGGCTGTGGTGTAGAATGTGGTGTAGGATGTCCCTCAGCTACCCTAACTCCCTCTGTGCTGGAAGCCTCGGCTATAGACTGCATCCGCTCACGTCGAACAGATGCTTGCTGAGCTGTCCGTCCATGTATGATACGATCGTCTCTGCCAGCCATCTAATCTGCAAAGCATAATAAATAAATTAGAATTTTTTTAAAAATAATTAAACAAAAACAAACAAACAAACTAAAAAAAAACCAAGTGTCCTCCGGATGTGCACATCCAGAAATTTGCAAAATATTTAACGTTGGGTGTTTCCGGATGTGCACATCTGGAAGGACACATAATTTTTAACGTTAGGTATTTTCGGATGTGCACATCTGGAATCACTCTGAATACTAAACGTTACAATCTTTCTGGATCTGCACATCCGGTACATATTTTGAAGTTTAAAAATGGCAGCCATGGCCAGTGTACCATGCAAAAGGGCATTTTAATGCCCTGATCGTCCGTTTGAAGCAGTAAACAAGACCTACATTGTCTCTAACCTATGTTATTCATACAACCTAACAATTTCTACACCTAAATGTCTACTCTAAATCGATTACTCGAAAATTACTCCGAAACTCTAAAATTTGAAAACTTACCGATTCAAATGAGATACAGAGGATTTAGAGTCTCTTGCTCGTTGTCGATGTTGCTTTGCGCCGAACTCAAGTGGAAAATATCAAGATTTGAGGTGATTGAAAATTTGAGGGTTTAAGAGAGTTTGAGAGAGTTTGGAAATGAGAAAGTGAAGAATCAGGGGGAGGAAGAAGGTCTGACGCGAAGTTATAAGAAATCCTTCCGGAAGTGCACATCAGAATTGTTTAAGGATATGCATATCCGGAACACTTCAACATTTTTTAAAAATTTGGTGCGTCCGGATGTGCACATCCGGAATCAGGGAGCAAAAAAATACTTTCACGTGGTGCCTAAGAAACTTGGAAGCATTATATCCATTTAGCCATGTGACCTTTTCCTTGAAATTATTTTAATAGGAGAATATGTCTGAGTTTTGTGGCTAAAATGATTTCCCTCGTGTAGAAGGAAAACCTTCTAAACCTAAACGGCAAGGATAAGAACTTGACGATGTGGAAGTAATTAGTTCAACAATGTTATCTACATCTAATCAACAAAAATGTTCTAAGAAGGTAAATAACTTAAATTTTGTGTTATCCTTGTTTATATCTTACTATATAAGAAAAACTAAGGTCTTGGATTTTACTAAACTACCCCACTTCTACTAATTGCCAAATATCCATTTTTGCCCTAATTTTTGTCTTTTCACCACCATTTCCTAACAATTCTTTACACTAACCACTCTTTACCACTTAGTTACTATATAAAAATTATTATGGTATTGCATATTACATTAATGCCCCACATCTACTAATTCCCATATACCAACTTTTTCCAAAATTTGTGTCATTTCACCACCCTTTCCTAACCATTGTTACGATAACCAAATGAAGTGAAGAGAGTACATACACCATGTCCTGCTCACCGACCTCAAATACACTGCCCAATGAAGTGAAGAGACAGTTATAGCAACTGTAGACTCTCCCATTTCTTTTCGTGTGTGTATTTGCAGTCTCCATTTCCATTTGCTTCGTCTCTTCCGGCTTGAACCCATCGTCAACAGCTCCTCAACAATGGCGCGACCTTTCGAACTCATCACCAATATCAACGACCGTAAAGAGTTGTGGAAGATCGCTGTAAAGGTTCACCACAAATGGACAGTCAAAACTTCAGCAAATGAGCATTTCGAAATGGTCGTTGGCGACACAAACGCGAGTTAGTTACAATTTTTCTGTAGTATACATGATAGTTTTACACAAATCGCTCATTTTTGCATATTTGTTCATCTCTGCATCTTCATCCGCTTTGTCAACATGGGTGTTGCAAGTTTGGTCATCGTGTTGTTTATGTTCTCTTAATATGCATTTATTTATTTCTTGCTTGCGTTGTTCATGATGTTCTTTATGTTGTTGTTGATGGAGTTGTTCAGCAATTGAAAGTTCTTATTTGACTTTCAAGTTCAATCCGTTGCTCATGGTGTTGTTTGTGTTGACGTAAATAAGCAGTTCTTTTCCTGTCTTGCATAGACTGAAATGAATTTTGACAAATTTTTTTCATTGCAGGGACATAACATTCACGTCGTTGTTCCAACTGTCTATAAAAAATCATTTGACTCGGTGTTGTCGGTTAACGTCACCTGCACCATATCAAACTTTCAGGTCCACCCTAACGATTTACTATTCAAGCCTACTAGCCACAAATATCTCCTCAAGTTCACAGGTGGAACAACCGTTGCGGATATTGGCAAGCACAACATTCCTGACAAGATTATCAACTTGACATCGTTTTCTGACATAATTTCTGGCAAATGGCAGACAAATCTTCTCTGCAGTATATAGCTTTTCCTTCATGCTGTTGTTTGCTTCTCCTTGTATTTTTCTTACGTTTTCGCGAAACTTCTGTTATTTGTAGATGTTGTTGGTGTTATTGATGAGGTGGGATACTCCCAACCAAAGACTGGGGGGAAGAAGCCTCAAGTCAACCTGGTGTTGCGCGATTTAAGGTATTTCAATAGCTAACCATAAGGTTTCCTGCTGGTTGAACGTTTGTTTTCCAACTGACTTCGTTTCTTCAACGTTTACGTGATTTACTGACCAGACGTTGCTGTGTACCCTCTGGGAGGACTATGCTATCAAGTTATTTGAATATAAAAAACATCAACATGAGATTAACACCCCAACTGTTATTCTTCTGAAGTACGCAAAGATTAAGGAAGAAGGTATTCCCGTAACCCGCTTCAGTCTGCTCTTTAATATCCCTTACCAATTTTGATGTACTTGCTTAATTCCATAATATAATATATTCCCTTTTGGTCATGCAGGAAAGTACCCCCTAGCTGTGACAAACACTTACAACGTGACAGAGTTACATATTAACGACGATTTGCCTGAGATCAAATTGTTTATGAATAGGTAAACAACTATGGACTTTCTTCCATTGATATTATCTGCCATTACTATTTTATAACAGAATTTTCATCTACAGCTTTCCCAAAGGGACTGACTATGGGAAAGCACTCTCCACGGCTAGCAACCAAACACGTGATTCATCTCATATGTCGTTTGGGTCTCAACAATCTGCAAGTGAAGCTTTTTTGACAAAATCTATTTAGTTACCACTGCGAGAAATCATCCAACTGTACCAGGTAACGCATGTTGGCAATGATATTCTCTAAATTTCACGCAATTCAATAGAGTTGAGCCATCTTTTAATCCCATTCAGGTAACTGTATGCGTCACGGTTGCAATAACCGACAAACTTATCGCTTCTCCAAATGGGTGGTACTACAGAGCTTGCCACCAATGTCCTCAAGTTGCCAAGGGCTCCATGCCTCCTTTTGTCTGCAGAGATGGCCACCGCGCTGAGGCAAAAATATGGAGGTTGACCTTTCATAATCTTTATCGTACTTAATGTTGTTTACAAATATACGTTTGCCATGTCTGATTTTGGTTGCATCCGTAGGTATAAAATAGAGGTGTTTGCAATTCATGAGGGATGTTCGGCAATATTTGTTTTCTGGGATGAAATTGAAGCACAGCTTTTGGCAACATCTGCTGCTGACTTACGAGCCACAATGATTGAGGTGACTGAAAACTATAATCAACAACATTTCTAACTGTTTCTATTATCCAATTCAAATTCCATCTGTATTATTGGGTTTAAACGTGATGGCAAACAGGCCGGAATCACTGAACCGCTTGAGTTCCCGCTAGCCCTTGATAAAATGTTGGGAAAGAAGTTGGCATTCAAGGTGAAGTGGAATCCTCACTTTAAGAGTTGCTCCGTCATCCATTTTCTTGACGATGCCCAGCTGATCAACAAACTTGAAGGATCACTTGCAATTCCTCAGGTTACTATTGTGTAACATTTCGTGTTTCGTCTATCATAAATATTTTGTTCAGAATTTGTTATAACAGTATTTTACCAATGCCAGGATGACAAGCTCATTCAAGACAGTGACCACTTTGTTGAGGCCTCCTCTAATTCAATGCAGGTAGCTTAATTGTCCTTTATAACGATTCCTTTAGGAATGATGTATTACACGAACCATAACACCAGCAGGTAATGACTCTAACATGATGCAAATGCATTATGATTTACACAGGTTGTGGAGAGTGTTGGTGAGGATGTACCGTGTGTAAAACTAACTCCTCCTACGGTAATCTATTCTTATATGTCATTCCTAAATTTACTGGGACTATTTACCACACCCTACAATTGTAAGCCTTTATGTATTGTTGTCTAATTCAGGATGGTGAAATCACATCCACCCACGCTCCTGATCCTTCAACCCCTAAGGCCAATGTTAAGAGGATGTCTACGGAACCAGCCGGTGAACCGTCGATCAAAACTGAACCAGATGGGGACCTTTCGTCCACAAAAGCCAAGAAACTTAACAAACGGGGTAAAAAACAAGTTTGACCGTTGACAACTGCCGGAGATGGAACATGTTGTTGGACTTTTTTTTGAAGTTTCACATGACACTACTACCGTGTCTATTTAATACAACAAATTTGTGTATATGTTTTGAAGTTTTTTGATCTTTGTTTGATCAAATCACTACAACAATATGGTTTATTTCTAAGATTCCCAGGAGATCTTATGTGTAATATATGTTGTATTCTATTAATGTGATATGTTTTCTCATTCAAGATATTTTGATCTGTATTGTTAAGATACATTGATACAAGCACCCTAATCTACAGCTTCAACGCATTTGTATTATAACAACTGAACCATAACGGATAAACATAAGCTTATGCTATACATTTTACTATTAACGAGACATAAAAGCATTGGCAGCTACCCCTTACTAAGTCATGCCATTAGCATTATATTTACCACATCAGTCGAATTACTTGACAATAGCAGTACATATTTTGTTATTAAACAGCAGAAAACCATGTATGTCCTACTAACCATGTTACAATAATATTAAAATATTGATCCTACCAACTTTTGTACATTGTGCAGTACCTAAACACATCTGCTCAGTAGGTAGCACTGCAAAGCACTCAAGCACCACCTCTGTCATATGTCACGTCGCCGTTTCTTCCTGCTTCATGTGAAAAAACAAGTTCAAACTTACTGATAATCACTATTTGCCTTCCCAACATATTATAACAATAAAAATAACAATACAAACTTAGCATTAAAATATTAGTGCTCTGCTGCATCTATTTGGAGGGGCTTTTTAAAATTTCAAATTTTTAGTGGGAAACGAATTACAACACACAGCCAGTCCTTCATCACCTCAGAAAAGCAAGCAACCTGTGTTTCTTCTGTCCCACTGCCCATGTGTTTGCTTACGATTTTAGAGTTTCTCCTTCAAATTTTATGGTGACAAATCTTTACTAGGTATTCCTTTTGCACGTCTAAGGTTTTGCGACAGCCTTCCCATGGATGGTGATAGTCATACGCCTGCCATTATTGCAAGACAGAAAAGAAAATTATTCTTGAGTAACAAGAGACAACATAATTTGCGACCCAACAAGGAGAACAATGTTGCTTCACCATCAACACCTTTGCTTCCTAATGCAAAAAACTCCCAAACTCAACGTACATCCCCCCACAGTAATGTCAGTGATACGACACACACTGGACCGTCTATTCGACACAATCTTCCTACTGCCCCTCCGAAGCGTAGACGAATCGATATTAGTTCTGACATAAATCTATTTCCCATGTTAAATTTTACCGTGCCTATGTCAGTAAGAAACATTAATTCTCCCTTGAATGCGTCCTCATCAACCAACACAGGCACTTTTGCATCTTCAAGCTATACTTCCCCACCACCCTCATTCATGTCCCGTGACTCCTCGCGGACGGTCCTTCGCCAAATCCAGCCTCCTGTTGAAAGTAATGCACATTCACCATGTAATGCTTATGCTTCTGGCACTCCACAACGCAACACACCTACACATTCATCTTCTGAGGAAAACTCTGATTCAGAGTCTGATCATACGGTTGCAGATTCTTCAGACTCTGACATTGAAGCTGGTGTTGAAGATGTCGAAGATCACCTACAAGGTAATTTCTTTACCAATTTAACTAACATAATTTCCATTTGTTTCATAGTCCCGTATTATGGACAGCTAATTGTTACATGCACAGAATACGTCGATATCGTAATTCCTACTTGGGAATGCCAGCATTGCAAGGCATGTATGTGGTACCAGGAACGTAAATCCAAACATAGACACACAACTGCACCTAAGTTTCACATTTGCTGTAAGTCTGGAAGAGTCGTGCTACCACTGATGAGGCAACCACCACCTTTATTAGCTAAGCTCCTTTTCGATGGAAATTCCCTCTGTAGTAAAAACTTCCAGGCCAACATACGAACATACAACGCTATGTTCTCTTTCACTTCTCCTGGGATGAAATTTGACACAACATCACAGAGAGGGAACGGTCCTCCAACTTTACGACTACACGGTTAGGTGTGTCACCGGATAGGTACTATGCTTCCCGATATCGGTCAACCTCCGCAGTATGCTCAGCTATACATCTTCGATACGGACAATGAGGTTGATAACATGATGAATTGTTTTAGGTAGCTCAACTCTCTTTTCTCATATGTACAACTAAATGTCTGTCAATCTCTTTGAACTGAAAATCATATGTGCACTAATATATGTTATTGCTGTTTGTTGTAGGGACAACAAAAAACTTGAGAGAGAATTGGTCAGGGACTTGAAGGTGATGTTGGATTCTGTCAATGTCCATGCCAAAGCGTTTAGAAATGCTAGGGATCTGTTGAGGGATAATTCTTTTCTAGACTTGAAGTTGAAATTGATATCCAGTTGACCCAACGACGGTCGTGTCTATAATATGCCAACTGTTGCGGAAGTTGCTGCTCTCATTGTCGGCGATATTGATTCTGCAGAAAAAAGGGACATAATAGTCCATCCACGCGATGGAGGGTTACAACGAATAGATGAATTCCATCCGACATACCTTGGATACCAATACCCATTCATTTTTGTATATGGCGAAGACGGTTATAGAGATAATACTCTTCACAAATATAGTCACCAAAGACAGGTCACGAAGAAAAATCGTCAAACAATCAAGGATTGGTTGTGCTTCTGTCTACATGAGCGCGTCTTCGAACTTAAGACTTTACTTCATTCGTGGCGCTTTTTCCAACAGTTCCTGGTTGACGGTTATACTATGATGGAATCCGAGCGTCTGAACTGGTTGCGGAAAAATCAATCTAAATTAAGGGTTGGTAAATATAGCAACTTACAGCAGGAAAACGCTGCTGGTACTTCTAATCAAAGTACACAACAGGGCAAGCACGTTGTTTTTCCTTCGACGTTTGTCAGAAGCAGACGATACATGGACCAACTCTATTTTGATGGAATGGCAATTTCAAGTAAACTTGGCTTCCTTGACTTGTTTATAACATTTACCGGTAACCCCGCATGGCCTGAAATAAAACATCTGTTGCATAGCAACAATTTAAGTGTTGTTGATCGTCCGGATATTGTAGCAAAGGTCTTCAAAATTAAGTTCGACGAACTTATGCGTGACATAACAAAGAGACATGTCCTAGGACGCGTTTTGGCATGTAAGTCTACGTTTGGAACTCTGCCTCTATTTTATGTTCACTTATATTACGTACAACTATTATGTTTATGCTGACTTCTGTGCTATTCCATTCAACAATTATGTACACCATTAATTCCAGAAAAGAGGTCTACCTCACGCTCACATTCTTATCTTCTTGTATCCTCAGAGTAAATACCCCATACCCAATGATATTGACAGAATAATTTCCGCAGAGATACCTGACCCGAACATTCATCCTACATTGTACAACTTGGTCAAGTCGCATATGGTGCATGGACCTTGTGGTATGGCTAGGCAATCATCACCGTGTATAAAGAACAGAAAGTGCACTAAATTCTTTCCAAAAAAGTTCATTGAGAATACCATTGTTGATGTTGATGGCTACCCTCTATACAGACGACGATCAACTATGCATGTCATACACAAGAACGACATCCCTCTGGACAATAGGCATGTCGTCCCGTACAACACAAAATTTCTCTTGAAGTACCAAGCCCATATTAACATGGAATAGTGTAATCAAAGTACTTCAATTAAGTATCTTTTCAAATATATACACAAAGGCCATGATAGAATTACAGCTTCTATTGTACATAGGTCTCATCCTTCCTCGAATAGTGTCGAACCCGTAGACGAAATTCAACAATATCTTGACTGTAGATACGTCTCTCCGTGCGAGGCGAGTTGGAGAATCTTCTCTTACAATATTCATGGTCGTAAACCCGTTGTGGAACACATGTTTTTCCATCTTATAGGTGATAAACCTGTCTACTACACCGATCATGACCGGATGGAGAATATATTAGAGAAGGCGAGCATAACAGAGACTATGTTTTCGTCATGGTTAATTGCCAACCAGACTTACGAAGAAGCCATGGAATTAACTTATGATCAGTTCGGCACAAGATTTATTTACCAAAAAAGAAATAGATTGTGGAAGCCTCAAAAAAAGGGGTATACAATTGGCCGATTAATTTGGGTACCACCATCTACTGGCGAGTTGTTTTATCTTCGTATGATGCTGACTGTCGTGAAAGGACCCACGTGCTATGAGGATATTCGCAAGGTCGGTGATAGACAATGTGATTCCTTTAGAGATGCATGTTTTGCTATGGGTTTCCTTGAAGACGATAGGGGATACATCAGAGCCATTAAAGAGGCAAGCGAGTGGGGGTTCGGTCATTTCCTACCCAAGTTTTTCGTTGTTATGCTTATGTCCGGCAATGTCAACCGCCCGGCGTATGTGTGGACACATACATGGCCTTTACTGTCCGACGGTTTATTGCACCAACAAAGGCTCTTGGTTAATAACACAGGTCAGCTTTTAGATTTCATCCATTTGAATTACTTTAGCATATACCTTTCTGATATGGGTTTTAAGTGGCAAAACTATACAACCCTTTAATTATGGCCATACTGCATGGTTAAGTGTTGTGCATTCCAATAGTCTGTCCATACTGACCACATGGGTATTTTCCTTTGACAGAACTAATATTGAATGACCATGAGCTGCAAAATCTCACATTGCATGATATTGAGACTCTCCTTCATAAGAATCGAAAAAGCCTCCATGACTTCAAACCTATACCATACCCCGACAGTTATGTGTTGGAGCAGCTGGGGAACCGTCTCATATATGAAGAACGTAGTTACAACATACAAACAATGAAAAATGAATTCCAATCATTACATGCTGCTCTTACAGGTAGTTACCAGGAAACTGAATGCTATTCCTCATTTAATACTTAGGCGTTGCTTTGATCGTATATTTTTGTTATTTGTTTTAGACGAGCAGCACAGAATCTATGAGAAGATTATGACTGCCGTAACAAATCAGAAAGGTGGAGTTTTTTTCCTGCATGGGTATGGTGGAACCGGGAAAACATACATGTGGAGGACGATGGCAAGTGCAATTAGATCTAAGTACGACATTTATTTAACTGTCGCCACCAGCGGATTCGCATCGCTGTTGTTACCGGGTGGGAGAATGGCTCACTCAAGATTCAAAATACCCGTCCCTACTTTATCCAACTCTACTTGTAATATCACTCACAAAGATGAGGCCGCGGAACTACTTCGACAAACAAAACTAATAATTTGGGACGAGGCGCCCATGGCTAACAAATGGTGTTTCGAAGCACTTGACAAGACATTGAAAGATGTGATGAGTACTGATGGGAACTCGGAAGAACTCTTTGGTGGGAAGGTTGTCGTGTTTGGTGGGGATTTCAGACAGATATTGCCAGTAATACCAAGGGGTAGTCGTTCTGACATTGTACATGCCACCATCAACTCTTCCTACATATGGCATTCGGTACAGGTATTGAACTTAACTAAGAATATGCGTCTAAATTGTGGTCCCACCGAACATGACAGGAAAGAAATGGCGGAATTCTCCGATTGGCTACTCAAAATTGGAGAAGGAAAGGTCGGAGAACCAAATGATGGGACTGCTGAAATTGAGTTCCCGCCTGAGATGCTTATCACCGATTTTGATGATCCTATCCTTGCTGTCATAACGAGTACGTATCCTGATTTTCTCGCTAATTATACGGACTTCAACTATCTAAAGAGCAGGGCTATATTGGCATCAACAATAGACATGGTTGACAAGATTAATGATCATGTGTTGTCCATTATGCCAGGTAGTCTCACTTTTTATTTGATAAGCTTATTAACACAATACAGTTGGTGATGCATTTCTTGATATACGGAAGCTTGTGTTGAAAATGCAGGTGACTTGAGGGATTACTATAGCTGTAATACAGTCGATCGATCGGAGATACATGACAGGGACGTTCTTGATGTTCTTACACTGGAGTTTCTCAGCTCATTAAAAACTTCTGGCTTGCCTAACCATAATATAAAACTTAAGGTTGGGGCACCCATTATGTTGATGCGAAACATCGATCAGTCCGAAGGCCTGTGCAATATTACTCGCCAAATCGTGACCAAAATGGCTACACATGTGATTGGGGTGCATATCATGGGGGGAAAACACCATGGCAACGTCGTATACATTCCCAGGATGGATATGTCCCTGTCACAGTCTCCTTGGCCTTTTAAGCTAAGCCGGAGACAATTCCCCGTCATTGTCTCCTACGCGATGACGATTAACAAATCACAGGGTCAGTCATTGGATTGGGCCGGGCTTTATATTCCACGGGACGTTTTTACTCATGGCCAGATTTATGTCGCACTTTCAAGGGTTACAAGCAAAAAGGGTATCAAAGTATTGATACACGATGAAAACAACAATGCCAAAACATGTACATCCAATGTTGTTTACAAGGAGGTTTTCAACAATGTTTAGTTATATGAATTTAACTCCGTATGTAACCTTAATATGACGATTTTAACATTGTTGTTTAGGTGTCAGGTTTTTTGTTATACTTTGTGGGATATCCGTAGGTTTTTTTTGTTAATTCACAACCGACTAATGTATTTTCACCTTCTGTATAAACAGTACAAAATTACATTACCTGCAGTCATACCTATTTTGCACTTCTGTATATAAGTATAATACAGAAACATACATTAATCTGTAAAGCATATCAACAACCCGACACAAAGTTTTAATATCAAGTGCAAGCTTACCCGTGTCATATCTTATACACATGACACCCTTTGTTTTCATCAGTTGTATCCAAACGGAAGCGTATTCGGTCTCCACCTTTGAAATTGTTTAACATGCAGAATGCATCCCAGTCTTTTCCTAACTTGGTGCGATATGCATCATCGATGTTCAGTATCGACAGCATTTTACAACGTCCGTTGTCCCCATAAAGCAGCAGATCTTCGTAACCGAATTTTTGTAGAACGCCGACAAAATCTGGCTGTAGCTTCTGAATGTGTATAAAAGATCACCCAATTTATCCGATATTCAACTAATTTACAACTATATCACAACTGACTTAAACATAAAAAACAGAACTCAACTAATTTTGGTGAGATCTCACTCAGTGGTGGGAGCATGACGTCAAAAGCATATATCGATTCGTTATACAAATACCTACTATGGAACCTGGGTAATTCCTGTTTTGTATGAATCTCTTTAAACCCACATATCCCAAAGTTATTGTCCTCATAGTAGCCGAACCAAACAACGACGTTAGCTGGTAGTGAGTAGTAATCTTCAATACCCTTCCACCCACTGATTATAAGTGGTTGAACCTCCCTATTGTTGTATACTAAAGTATGATGAATACCTTGGTTGTTCAGTACTGTCCACGTTTTGTTTAAGTCTCCCCGGTACGCTCGAACAAATACAGGCTCGATCTCAGGAAAGGCCTACACACATAACTTTCTTATGATTTAGATCATGAAATTAATATATAACACCCTATAATCAGTGAGAAACACAGACAAAAACCCAAAACACATATGTTTTACAGCCACATGGTTATACTTACTTGGAAGGATAACTTTGCTATTACAGCTGTGTCATTCACCTCTTTATGCAGCAGAGGACCAACCCTTTCCATTGCAACTCTATGAATTGTTAAATTGAAGAGGTGGTTGCAGGTATGTTGTGCCTATTTGTACTAACGAGTGGATGGTATTTATTGCTGCAACTAATGTCTCCTCTACCCTATCAAAATCACATGTCAATAGTATGATTAATATTTTATATTTTCTCCTGCAGTGCGCCAATGCCCATGTGAAGTGAGGGAATAATGTGGTCCTTTTAAAGTTATTTCACTTGCTTTACACCTGTGCTGTATTTGTGTACTCATTGTGTGGTCTACAAAGCATGCATTACTTATGTTTTCTCCACGTCTATTTTGTGTTTTTCCAACTATGTTTTAAATACATTACAGAAACACTGCTAATAAAAACACGAACCATATTATATTTCCACACTTCGAAAACTGTTGGATGAAGACAGAAACAACTACATGATAGCTCACTCCACAACCAGAAGCATTTTCAATTTTTCCATTGCATCAGTCAAACATTATATCCTTTTACAGGGTGTTATAAAACATAATCAAAACATAGTACCTACATATGCTTCATATTGTTATTGATAAAAGTTACAAAGTTTAGTCCTACAGCCACAACTATTACAACTCATGACAGATCCAAAACAAAACTACACCACCAGACAATTTAAACTACACCTAATTCCCACGCTTCTTAAACCACACAACGACACATTTCAACACCACTATTTCTACAAATCCCCAAACACCACTGTCAGTAAATTCACCGCCTCACATTCCCACGCTTTACAGACACCAATATTTCACTGGCTGGTGGGTGTCTGATGCAGAAATGCAGCACATCTCCATCCTGGATGTCTCGGTCTTTCACAAAGTCGTACCATCCACCGAGGAGATACTTCTCCATTTGTCCACGCCTCTTTTTCAATTCACAGTAGTAAGCGCATGACCTATCTATATCATATAGGTTGATAGAGTCCTGTCGTTTGCGCAGGCACCTCTTGATCACGACCCGCGGTATTTGCTGTACAACCAATAAGCCAACGAAAATAACATCAATTCATGCATGAAATCATTACATAATAACAAACATAAAATATATATTACTTACGTATACATTCGAACGCAAGGCCTTCGCATCTTTGACTACACGGACCCAATTTTCTTTAGACTCTTCACAGTAAATGGGTGTAACCTCCCTGCATTTCAGAATAACCCATATCAATATCCCAATACCTCCATATGAACCAAACCGTATTGTACCTGCACCAATATATCAGTTGCAGTGAAGCTACCATCGTAAATACTCACCCATCGCTATCAGACGATATACAAATATAGTCCGGCTCTGTTTTAACTTCCACAAAGCCAACCCCAACCTTGCTTTTCCCCTTGACGTCTTTCCCGACTGCCACGACTTTAGCTTTACCCTTCCCATTCGAAGGCTGATCATCAGCATCGTGTATAACAATGCCCTTCTGTTTCTTCATCCCTTCATTAGCCAACTCTGTACTGTAGCAACAGAATAACAAAAACACATTACTCCTGGAATCCAACGACGATCCTTATGCATGCAAACGGAGAAATATAACTTAAATGAGCGATCTTTAACAAATTTCACTTACCCAATACATATATTCTTTCAATACTGTACTCTACAAAAACCAACACCATGTTTTACCATTGACAAGTTCTGATCGAAGTCTTACCGTGATCTGCGTTCCGGTTTCGTGTTGGGAGAGACGAAATAAGCTCCCATTGTGTCTTTCGCCACCTGCCTCATCGTGAAGGACTTTGTCGAAATGCCATCGTTGCTTCGCCTGTGACATTTGAAGTGGGCAGCCATTGTGTCTTTCACCACCTGCTTCATCTCCTTTGCATGCGTCCGCACGGTTGCTTGGGAGAAGACGGTGACACTATTGAGAAACAAGGGTTCATGTAACCTTTCCAACGTTGTCAAATAAGTCTCACAAGGGCATTTCTGGGTTTTCATGCTTACTTTTTATTTATTTTGGATTTTATTTTTTTTAGTTTTATTTCTAGGCTTAATTGCAATTTTGGTCCCTCTATTTTCATTTTTTTTGAGTTTTGATCCCCCTATTTTAAAATCCAGAATTTTTGTCCCTCCATTTTTAGTTCTTTTTTAGTTTTGGTCCCCCTATTTTAAAATCCAAAATTTTGGTCCCACTATTTTCATTTTTGTTTAATTTTGGTCTCTATTTTAAGTTTTGTTTTGAATTTTAGTCCCCTTTTCAATTTGGAACTAATCTAATAAAGGGACCAAAAGTTAAAAAAAATAAAAATAAGGGGGCCAAAACTAAAAAAAAATTAAAATGGAGGGACACAAATTTCGAATTTTAAAATAGGAGGATCAAAAAAAAAAAAAAAAACTGAAAATAGAGGGACAAAAATTTCGAATTTTAAAATAGAGGGATCAAAATTAAAAAAAAAATGAAAATAGGGGGACCAAAATTGCAATTAAGCCTTATTTCTATTACTATTTTTCCAAGCAATATTAAATATTTTATTCTCTTATGTACCTTTTAATTTTTTGAAATGGGCTCATATCCCTAAAATTTTTATTTTTATAATTTAACTTTTTCTCTATCTCAACTTTTGTGATTTAGCACTCTTTCATATTACATTTTTTTTTTGCACAATCCTTTAAAACTAGCGAATTTATATTTTAAAAATTCAAAATATATTGGTCCAATTTCATAAGTCTACAGTGGAACCCGTGCAGACGCACGGTATCCCATTAGTTTAGGTACTAAAGATTTATTATCTCTATTTATGAACTCACACGTGTACAAAATCTGCTTTTGAAAATATGTGTACTCAATTCACACACTTTGTGTAAAATGAGTTAACATAAATATATGTTAATTCAGTTCATGTTTCAGAACTGATACTTGTCGTTATATTTGACGGGGTCATGTTTGTCTCCCGTTAAATTTTCACTGTAGGAAGTTTAGTGAAAATCTTGACCATCCAATCATTTTATAAATTGATTTAAGTTCAAGTTTTTGGAAAAAGAGAGGGTGAGATTTCACTGAAATTTAATTTTACGGGAGAGGATAATCCACCCCCATATTTTTATAACTTGTGTAGAATCTATAATTTTATACTTTTCTTTCTGTATCATTTTGGCAATTTTCACATTATTTGATCAGGCAATTTTTACACTATTTGATCGGGTAATTTCCACGAGGACTATATTAAACACTTTGATAATTCATACAAGAATTTGTAAAACAAAGCATAAGCTAGCAACAAAATACTAGTGTGTGCCACGTGGTTAAAATTATGGAAAGTAGAGAGAAATAACAAGGGTTGAAACAAAGTGAGATATTATGTTGGACAATGATTCATTCTATGAATTCAACTAATGTTTACATATGACGTGTGGTGTAGTGACACGTGAACACTACCAAAACCTAATAAACTTGTATCTAACTTTAAGAAGATCAAACTCGTGATCAAATATATGACAATAAATCATAAGAACTAAACATATCACAATATCACATTCAATACCATTAAAAATATTACTATTACATGAAACTTCACATTATCCAACATTCAAGATTTAACTCATAGTGTCCAAAGTAAATACAAAAAAATGAGATCTTAAGTTATACATTCATAAACAGAAATAATGGAAATGATAAATCTATGATAGGACTCCAATCACTTGCAATTTGTCAACAACAAGTGACCTTTAGTGTCACATCTGTCAATGTTGTTTTCCTTTAGAGCTGATGTGGGACATATGATGAATATTGGAACTCTATTTTTGTTCTTCTTTTTCGCTGCAAAATTTTCAGCTTTCAAATCCTTTATTCTTTCCAATTCAAGTTCCATTTATAATAGGATTTCTCAACTGTAAAAATATATCGTTTTTTTTCTTCAAGCTTGAAAATTATCCATAAACTTTGACCCAATAATAAGCATATTTCCATTTACAGTAGGCGTACTTAGATTATACAATGCACATGAAAGACAACACAATTCTTTTCCCAAGTTTTGTAAATCCTTATCATTTAACGTGACAACTCAACCCTACTTCATTCATCTAGAATATTATCATATTCAGAGTTAGATTCACAAGTCACAACAATAACCAACATCTCATGACTCAACATATGATGGAAAACACATCACATATTTGTCATGACATAGCTTGTCGGAATGGGTATTCCTGCACACTAAAAATAAATAAATCCAAAGATAGACCAGTTTGTCATCTTAACTAATAAACAACAAACATATACAATTAAAACCAATCAGCTAAGACATTAGTGATGAATCCAACTATTTGAGACTTTGATAACTCACATAATGGATTTATCACAATCCCAAACTTGAACCATTATGTGTCTTTGGGTGATGTGACAAGAAGGTTGCAATGGACAATTGTTAAATAAATGAAAATATTCTAAAGTTAACATCACGTTTCACAAAAACAATTTTTCCAAGCTAAATTGTATTCAACCAATGACACAATTCAATAATTAACCAATTTTACTCATTAAGTATGTGTGCATGTAACCCATGACGCCCAGTGTCATGTTAGTATATTTAATTAAAGATAATTAACATCAACTCTAGTTTGTTTGGATTGCGATATTGTCAAAGACTTGGTTCTAAGTTTAAACTAGGGGATGAACTTTTCTATTAGGAACTTATATTAGATTTCATTGTGAACTTGGGGATTCTACTATAACTTCTTATTTTCTTTTTGATAAGTACTAAACCTTTTCATCAGAGAATATCTCATTTGTAATGAGTCCAACCTATTACTCAGGGTAGAGCATTCATTTTTCTTAACATTTATGGCACATGAACTCTATTCACTATTTTTCTTATTTTTCTATGTTTTCTTATCTTTTTTTTAAAACTTGCATATACACATGAAGTAATACCTACTGTTACAACATGTTTAATAGTGTTCTCTTCCATATAATTAAACTCAAAACAAATTTTTTGCATAATTTTTAGCAAATCAAACTAACTGTTTGGGGTTGACCAAAATGTTCATCGATCGACGATCTAAAGGGAATAATGATTCACTCAAAATAGCCAATAACCCAGGGAAACTATCCTGCAAGAGAATGTAAGAGATCCAAGAACAAGATACATCCAACTACTCCCTACACCACACACTTAGGGAATAACAAGTTGTTATAATCACTCCATTATATAAAAGATACACGTAAAGAACCTACAATACACAATTTAAAATTCAAATTTCATTCATTATTCTCCTTCATACACTGACTTGAGCGTTGAAGTGTTAACCTTGCAGGACATCCCCTCTTCCTCTACATCTGAGGCTTATGTCCATTGTTGTACATCGTAACCACCAATTCTCCAATCAATTTTGATTCCATAATGGAACAGTGGCTCCGTCTGTGGAAATTGATTTCTAATTCTTTCATTTTCCACGATTACACATTCTCTCTTCAATCCATCAATTCTAAGCCTCTTTAACTTACTAGATCAACTGTTATCGATTTATTCGAGTAACAGATGAACTTTGATTTTTATATTTTCAAGATTCTTGACCTCGAAACATTTCGATGATGGTTAAATCTAAAGCTACTCGTTCTGTCGCCTTGCACGAAGCAGTTGTTATTGCAGCTCAAACCACGAGAACCCAACTGTCGCCTCCTCATTCTCAAGGTATTGCAAATAAAGTTGTGGTAGATACTTTGTTGCATCCAAATCTACTCCATCCTCCTCAAATTACATAATCTACTCTAATTCATCCACTCATACCTTTGGTACAACTATCAGCCTCACGGAGTATGAGGTAAAAATGAGTTATTGAACATGCATAACATTGTTCAGTGATATAACTCACATGCAATAGAAGAAAGATTGCTTCACCTCGAAGAAAGCCTACACAATACGCCTCTGAGGGGAAATACTGCGTAAAAAACCCTTTCCAAGAGAAGTCAAGCTTTTGTTCCTAAGTTGATAGTGTCCCGGAGAGACGAAGCTCTAAAATCACATAATCACCACAAGAGCAAGAAGCGTCAAACTCCTCCTCAGAGCCCCAGGGGAGACCGAGGTAGCCATGTTCCTATACAAGATCAGGTAGCGAAACCATCGACGAAGAATATACAGAAACATCATCTCTACACCTGTATCTTATACAGTAGGATAGATAAGTCATTAGAGAAATCGCATGTGTTAAATGAGTACAACAGGAAAGGAGACCCCGACGAGCACATGCAACTCGTCGATGAGCTTCTGAACTATTTTCACGCAAATGAAGCCTCTTAGTGCAAACTATTTGTCGGGTGAGAATCGGAGACTAGAGCTATTAGATTAGCTTGACTCGCAAAGATAAGATATCACCACTGAACTTTTATTTTTCCAAGGGAAGGGAAAAAAGATCGAACAAAAACCCTAAGTAAACATGCAAAGCAAAAAGCAAGGCCTAAAGCTAAAAAAAAGATATCAAAGATACGGGGTTGGTTATACTAAGGGAAGATACTAGCACCCTAAGCATCTGCAGTATCCTACAAGAACCTCTTGAAATATTTGTGTTTTGGCTAAAAATTGTTTGTTAAAGGTAAGGATGGACAAAGTAAGTCAAAGACAGGCAAGGCAAAGTAACAAACATACAATGAAACATGCATATAACAATAAGTCAACACACACTCCCTTCCCTTGGATTAGGTCAACAAGGATCAAAGAGAGCAACAGATACATGGAAAATCATCATGTATGATAAAACAACAAATGAAGACATAAAATACATAGTAAAACATCATGTATGATCAAGAATAGATGAAATCAACAACATACACATGGTAAAGCATTATGTGAATCAACAAATACAATCAACAACATACATGGCAAGGAACATCATGTAAGAAAGTGACAGATACATGAAAATCATCATGTAATCAATAAAGCACACATGGAAAAGCATCGTGTAAACATCGAATGCAATCAAAAAGGCATACAGTACATGGCAAGAACATCATGTAAATCATCAACACATAAAATCAACAAAGATATGTGGCAAAACATCACGGATAAAATCAACAAAGTACACATGGCACAAACATCATGTAGAAAGTAGCAGATACATGCACAAACATCATGCAGAAGCGACAACAAATAAAATCCACAAACATTCACGGCAAAACATCGTGTAAAATCCACAGACAAAATCAACAACATTCACAGCAAAGCATCGTGGAGTCAATAGACACAAAAACAACAGAGGTACATGGTAAAGCATCACGGATATAAAACAACAAATTGTAAAAAGTACACGGCAAAGCATCGTGATTAGATCCGATAGAACAAGCCCAAAACATGAGAGCAAGCAAGCCGTGAAATAGAATTGGGCGACAAATGAATTATTAATCAATTTAAATATAAATATTTAATAAAATTAATTAATAATTTAATTAATCAATATTAAATAAAAATATTTAAATCAATTAATAATTAAAATTATTTTTTACATTTTAATATTATAAAACTACTTAAACTAGAAATGAAAATACTAATAATAAAAATGTTTTTTTGGTATTCTTCTATAATATACAAATTGAAAAAAAAAAGAGACAAATAATTTAAAAAAATAATTAAAAATATAAATTTGATTTTTTTATTATTTTTTAAAAAAGATAAACGATTAATAAAGGAATATTCTACAAAAGAAAAATAAAGAATAGAACATGTAGTCATGTAAACATATCATTTGTTATCATCCAAACTCAAGTATGAGATGGAATCACTACAATGATAGAATGGCCTAGAAAACACACTCATTCAAATACTAAGCACATTATAAGTTGAAAAAACAAAATTAAATGATGAAAATTGGTTGCGAAAAAAAAGCTACAAACATGTTTTCTCTGTAAAAGTGTGAGAAGTGACAAACCAAAAGTTCAAATAACCCTAAATTTTTTTAAACATACACAAGATTAAATAAAATTACACAGAGAAAAAGAGAGATATGAATCTAAAGGTACAAGTATTTTTGCTCTTTAATTTTTGTCATTTATTTTTATGCTTATACTTTTAGCATTTTTATTTCATATTATCATCTTATTTTCGCTTTGTCGACTTGGACCTTTTGTTTATGCTTATACTCTTTTTGTTTTGTCCACTTGGACCATACTTCTCTTAGGACACTAATAAATACTTAAAAACTAAAAAAATTGGTTCTCTTAATTCCGGACTGTCATGATTTTATGCTTGGACCTTGGACCTTGGACTTCGGACTTAGATTTAGGGCACTTTCCCTATGCTCTTGGAGATTTGAGACCTTGGACTTGTTGTGTTACCTTTGTCTATTTGTCTGGAAATTTTATGTGTGCAGGTGCTAATACTTTGACATTATGAAGATCATCTAATACATGACTCTCCTAATTGGTTTTTAACCATTGGGAAGACCTTACTTTGACTTTGTTATGGCTTAACTTGGGACTTCCTTGGATGCTTTAATTGATCTGGTCATTATGCTTATGGCTTAAATCCAAAAAGGAAGAGGATTGCTTATGTTGACTTGTTGTCAAGTGTTTGCTCCTTGTGTGGTCAGAACTTTCTTTCTTTAGCTTTTATTTTATGTTCCAGGGTAGTCACTTCATCTCCTCCCCTTCTTCAATTTTCAAAATCTTCTCCCTTTTTCAAAACCTTATTGTTTTCAAACTATAACATCTTTCATAAAAAAAAACCTTGACTTTTGTCAAGTGATTTTTCAAACTTCATTTTCTTTAATAAATGTCAATCAATGTTAAGTATACTTTGACTATTTTAAAAAGACTTAAAAAAATACTTAAACTCATTCAAATTTTTGTGCCTTTGTCCACTTTTTCATTTAAAACTTTTCATAAAGTTTAGACATGAGTCATTTTCATAGTTGAGATGTAATTCTCCTATTCCTCGTAGTATTAAAGATGTTGACATTTTCCACTTAGATGTTGAGTGATAGACTTGTTAATTTTTATCCAAGCAAAAATCCTCCATCTTAAGATGATGCAAATGTTGTTTTCTTATACTTGTGGGTGAGTAGTTGTAGTTTTATCCTTAAAATGACGACTTGTCTTTTCATTTAAAATGAATCATAACAAACCAATTTTGTTATTTGTACCACAAACTATAGGGTTTTGATCTTATATTGCACTTTGTGGGTACGTAGGCATGAGGCTTAAGAAGTCTCTCCAAACACAAAAATCTTAAAAGAAACATTTCTCTTCTCATCTCCCAAATCTCATTTCAAATAAACATTTTCAAACCAAAAAGCATAGATAATTCAAAGGGTTCCTATAGAGTACTATAGACGTTTTGGGTGCTAACACCTTCCCTTAACGTAACCAACCCCCTTACCCTAATCTCTGTTTATTTGTTCTTGTTTTAGAACTTATTTAGGTTTTGTTTGCTTTTTTTCCTTTCCTTTTGGATAAAATAAAAGTGTGGTGGTGACTCTTGCTTTATGAGTTAAGTTAATCAATAACTTACACTCACAATTTTTACCGCTACACACCACCCTTTATTTTTCTTGCAAACCGTGTTCTGTTTTTGTTTATTTCCACCATGATTCTGATTTGTTTTTACAGTAAGCTTTTTTTAGTTTGTTTGGTGAGTGGCTCGTGTCATAAAGGTGGGTTTTTAAGACCATATGACTCTTTCCTTGACCTCACACCCTCACATTACTCACGCCACCCCCCTTTCTCATGTTTATTATTTCTTTTCCTTTTTACTTATTCTTCTTCTTTGTTTTTTTAAAGAAATGATATTTTGATTTCTAGTTCGTTTCTATTTTCTTTGGATTTGGATTTATATTTTGTGATTCATATTTTATATTTTATCTTTATCCCCTTTCATTTCGATTGATTTTTCATTTTAGTATATAAATTCTTTAAAATCATGATTGGTTATTGAGGTTGTTTAACCTTCATTATTTCAAATCTGTAGGGAATGATCCTTTGGATCATTTTCTATACTTTGGGATCGTGATAGGTTACCTTCGATTAATCGATGAAAGTTCGTGATTAAGACGAGACCATTCTCTTTTTCTTTGTGTGTGTCACGGTTCTTTGAGAATGATATACATATCATTTCTCTATCGTGTTTTAGCACAGACATCGTTATTTACCGGCCTCCCATAGTACGATCTTCCATATAGATCGTGCTACGATTGCTTAACATAACGCTACATTGGACCCAATTTGAAAAGTGATCATCCGATCAATGACAATTAACAACTGACAACTAACTTTAATTACTGTTCATTATTCTCTTGCTTTATCTTTCTGTCTATATATCATTGCCTATATATCCCTGTTCATATTATCATTGTTCATATCATCTTGTCATTTTCATCTTATTCAAAAACACAAAAACATGATAAAATTATCGAAACCCTAAAAGACTTTCAAGTGGTGGACTGTGGTTACTATTTTGGCGTCGTGGAGTTGGGACTATGTACATAAACCCTAGCAAAGGAGCTTTGGATCTCGGTCATCTATATTCTCCATTACTTTAGCTTAGGACACTTTGCACACACACGGCTTTCTCTTGGGCTACCTAACAACAACCCCAATTATTTCTCGCATTCAATATTCCCTTGTATTTTTCATGTACCCGCTCCCTCTTGGATGTACTTCATTTATTTTCTCACTTTGTGTAGTTGTGGTTTCGTACTAGGAGCACCATTAGGGACTAGGATCAACCAAATCCTTTCATAAGCCCTTGATCCAACACCAAGTGGCTCCCTACCCACTCTTGTAAGCCGATTGCCTTGTGCATCGCCATCGACCTTACCCTTTACCCTTAGAACCTCTTTTCCCTTAGTTCAAACCCTTGCACCTTGAATAAACCCTTGATCCAACGTCAAGTGGCATTTTCTAAGTCAAGTTAATCAATTTAATCATACTTAGACACTTTTCAATAAAATATGAAAAAGGAGCGGAGTGTAGTCAACGTCTCCCCGAGAATGAGGATCCGAGATGTAGTTTTCGTGATTCGAACTCTCGTCATCCTAAAATCAACCAACAAACCGTAGTTTAGAACTACAGACGCTCTGATTTCTTATTTCATAATGAGAATACGTAGGCACAAGGGCCCTAATCCTTGGCGAGCAACCTTTTTTCTTTTCACCCTTTTTCACCGTAGTCCCCTGAACTACGATTGCTCTGACTTCCTCATTGCACTATGAGGATACGTAGGCACGAGATTGCGATGATCTTGGTGAGCACCCTAGGAAAATAAACCATATAGTCCATATTCTATTTCCTTCCTAATAACCGAGAAGCCTAGCATTTTTAAGCAAACATTAACGCACACCTAACCTAATGGTTCCTGTTGAGTACAACTGACGTGAGGGGGTGCTAATACCTTCCCCTTGCGTAACCGACTCCCGAACTCAGACTCTTGGTTGCGATGACCATGTCTTTTCCTTTCGATGGCGACTCTATTAGTCCATCCCGCGGGCGTGCGATTGCGCCTCGCGAGGTCATTTCTTATTTTAGAGGTACGACAGGCTTTTCCCGAACCCGGAATGATTGTCAAGTGTTGACGGTATCCCATGATGCATCGTGAAACTAGATTGGAGCTTGGCATTAACTAATAACTTGTAGTATATGAGTATCATTAACTATGAACTTATGGCATCTTAAAGACGCGACTTCAGTCAGCTCCTCGACAGGAGGGAAAGGTGAGGATGGCATTAGGTCAGGAGGTGAATTGTGAATCTCGGCCCAAACTTCATGGAAATCACCTTTAGAACACAACCCTGGAAATAATATGAGATTCTTCCTTTTGCTATTCTACGAAGCTCTCAAGGAAATCAGAGATCTTGATGGCAGGGAATTAAAACAGAAACGGTGGTTGACCGAATCAACCACGACATATCTCTGCGTTCACTTCAAATTTCTCTTGATTACGAGATCTAAAAAAGGTTGCACACGATGAAACTGAACGGAGATCGCTGATTCATCGAAAGCATGGAAATTGTAAGCTGATTTGCTCTTGATTTGGTGACCTAAAGAGGTTGCAAACTGGTCACTCGAAGGTTTGGATATGAATCGTAAGATTCCAAATTTAGAACTTCTGAGTTTTTTTCGATGGTGTTGCAAAACAAATTTTATTTTCATGGAAATCGTAAGAATCATAAGTCGTTTCCCACAAACGACGCCAATGTTCCATTCAGGGACCAGAAATGGGTGCTCTAGCTTCGCTTAAGAACCAGAAACGAAGATAGTTGGATAACTAGTGGTGTTGAATGGTGGCTCTGATCACCTTTACGGTGGCGCGGGGTGGACGTGTATGGTTAGAACTCCAACGCCCAAGTCAATTCAAGATTCAAGATGAGTATAATGAAAGTGGATATCAGATATTGTACGTTGCCCTTAGCATGTGAACTATTTTATACCTTGGATCGAGTAGAGTGGATTTGAGATGGATTAGACCTTGGTCAATTGAGCATTTGGCTGGTCCAGAACAACACCCAAAGTTCCTAATGGAAAAAAGAATGATGATATCAATCACTTGTGGCACTTATTATAGACTTAGTCATTCATTTTATGATATTAACTTAATAAAATCAAACTTCCAAATAAAATCAACCACAAAATGTCGTCACCGATTGAGTCAATTCGTCATTATCGCCTCGATCATCATCAACAACAACAACAAACAAACAAACAAACAACAATCAAACCTTATCCCATTAGGTAAGGACGACTACATATATTAAATCATGTCATAATATTTTATCAAATATCATGTTTCTATCCAGCTTGTTAATCTCGAGATCTTTCTTAACAGTTTCATTATATAGTGTTTCTAAGTCTTTCTATACACCTGGTTGTTTGACTACTCCTTGTCTGATCTACTTGCTTTGAACTCTAGAAAAAATATTTTTTAAATTGTTCTTGCCACTTGAGTCAAGTCGTCAATATCATTTTGAGTTCCAAATAAAATCACCTTCAAATTATCTTCACCTCTTGAATCAAGTTGTCATTACCGCTTCAAATTCAAGATAAATTTCTCTTATGGTTATCCTTACTGATTGGACTAAGTCACCAATCCCCTTTCTATTAAAATATTGACTTAGGGGAAACTATTCTGGACTGCACTCGAGTTCAATCATTAAAAATTCAACTCGAAGCAAACAACTCACTCAACAGGATCAACCTCTCCCTCATATTTGCGAGGACTAGCAAGAGACATGGGCGAGAACAAAGGCAAAAACACATGAAACAATCACATAACCATTCAAACAATTATGATTCCAACCATAGTCCTAGACCCTATATAAAGAGATTTGAAATCGAAAACACACACAATATTCTATCCTGCATATCTTCAAGTTGTCTTTTATTCATTGACTCAGATGTCAAAGTGTTTTCAAGTAATTTCCGCTTTATCAACTAACATAATTACTTGCTCGTTCATCATCTTTCAAGTCATTCTCTCAATTCAATTCAAATCTTTAACATTCTCAAAATTTTAAATTAAATTGGCCCCTTTAATTCCTCTAACAACTTCAGCTATTCTGCTACAGTAATTTCATATTCTCATTATTTAAACATTATTATTATCATTAACATTAACATTTCAAGTTATATGACTTTTTGCCTAAAGTCAGCAATGTCTTATAGAAAGTTCAAAAGGCAACATCTGTTAGCCTAATACTCTCCAATTAATGGTTGTTAATTGCGTCACAAACGAAATAATTTCTTATATGTTGGGTTTGAATTAGCAAATTTGAAAATACACTATCTTGTCCAATTATAAATAAAAAACCAATAGATGATCGGTCACAACAGTGTGCATAGAAGATTTGTTGTCAAATTTTGAAGTGGGTTGAGTGGCCTATTTCTAACGGCAACTTTGCTTTTGGACTGGCAAGTAGGTTGCCTTCTCGTGACTAGATAATAACACTTGATTTTCAAACTGCCAAATACAATAACCCAACTACTATTATTATTTTAAACTCAACTAAACTCTAAATATATCTAAACTAAACATTATTTTAAACAAGCGTGGTGTCTCTTTCTCCGGTCCACATCACTACACAGAACCGTTGGCGACCCTTTCACTCCCTTCTTTCCAATGTTGTAACTTCACTAAACCGGCTCCAACCAAGTAACCCCTCAAAATCATGCATACCTCTTTTCCCACGACGCTCCTTTTCTCGCGATTCACCACTACGCGATCTACCACGCTCTCAATATTTCGGTACAAACAACCAACATGTATAGCCAATTTTACTACATGTATCATGTATGTATGTATTTCTATTACAAAATATTTACTACATACGCATGCACACTTAAAACTTTCTAATCAATTTCTTTTAACTAAATGAACATATATAAAAATAAATCAATACCTCTTTATAATATATATATATATATATATATAAGAAAAAGAAAAGAAAGAAAATTGGAAAAACTATCAGATACGTGAAATTGAGGAAAAGTTGAGAAAAAGGAGAAAGAGGCTAGGATTTTGAGGAAGAAGAGAGAAAAACCCCATTGTCGAAGAACTTTGCTGGAAAATTAAGGTAAGAGTGAGAATTCTTTTTGTATAAGGTTTTGCATGATAACATGTTTTGCATGATAACATGTATGTGGGTGTCTGATCTCTCTTAATTAAATTCTTTCTCTCTATGCTTGAACATTGTAGTTTGTATGATTATGTTATTGTAGTGTATGTTTCTCCTTGATTGAATTTTCTTTTCCTTGCTATGAATTATGCAATTGTGTGATAATATTATTTTGATGTTTGTTGGATGAATTGTGAGATGCATGAATTGTTGTTTTGTTTTATGTTATTTGGAATCAAAGTCGGAACCTGGGTTTATGAATTGGTATGAAAAATTGGGGCTTTGGGACTTTCTAAAAAGTGATTTTCGTACTACTGCATAGCAGAAAACTGCTTATGTCGCAATGGTAACCGATTACCACTTTTGGTGTAACCGGTTACACCTGAGATAACTTTTCTAAAAAGTACTTTTTTGTAAGGTGTAACCGGTTACGTTGTCTCAAAATAGCGTAAACTAGGCTTTTGGAAGGGGTGTAACCGGTTATTTGTTTTGGTGTAACCGGTTACACTGGGAGGAAAAATTAGAAAATTTTGAAAATTCATAACTTGAGTTCCGGGTGTCTGATTGAGGTTTCGTTAGAAGCGTTCGGAAGCTGACGCAATGAACAATATTTTAAAAATAGTTTAAGTACCTGGAATCAATTTAAATGTTGCGTGATGGTGTTAGATGATATGTGGCTTGTATGTTCTAGTATGGAATAATTATGAATGTGTTGTTGTTGCATGTTATGTTACTATAATGCCGTTGAATAATGCTTATAGTATGTTATGGTGTTTATGTGAAGTGTTTGGATGCTTGGATTAGAGGTTGTGGATCACTTCTATGATGTTTATGTGAAGTGTTTGGATGCTTGGATTGAGTGGAAATTTCTTGGAGTTGAAGTTCCAAGTTTTCACCTCTTTGGGATTTTGAAATTTAGCAAGGAAGAAGAAGGAGAGAAAACTAGCTTCTTGCTCAGTTTTTGTGTCTTTAGAATGATCAAGATGGCCTCTATTTATAGGAAAAGAAGTTCAGATATTTGAGAGGAAATTGGATGTGGATGTAAGCTATTATCCATCAAATGATGTCATGCACCTATAACTGGAAAGCCAAGGTACACATGGGCTATTCTTCACATGGATTGAAACCTGATCTTTTGAGCTTGGTTCCTTATGGTTTCATCCTATCCCTTGATGCTCTGATCAAGTTCTATCAGATTGGAGGATTTTTTTATCAAAATCACTATTCCACTTTAATGCTAGAGGACAAAACCTCACGTCTCACTTTTGAAATGATCATTTTCACATGCCAAGTGATGAATTCTTTGAAATTCAGTTATGCTTTGCAGAGCATGTTTATATGATCATTTGAGAGTTGATCTTGTGAAGATTGGAGGATTGCAAGACTTATTCAAATCGTGTGGGTTTTGAAGTTTAGCAATTCTGTCTTGAAAACCAGCTTGATCAAGGCATGTTGTAGCATCTATAACTAGTTGCTCAAGTAATGGATTTTAATGTTCTTGATCATTTTGGAAAACTGGTATATCATACTTCAACTTTGATGTTCGAAGTTGGTCTTGAATCACTATGGATCATAATGAAAAATAGCTTCAAAGTTGGCTCTGTAACACCCCAATTCCCATCGCGAATAAATAATACATAAATAAATCAAAGTAAATAAAAATTTATTATTTTTAAACAGAAACAAGGATGCCACATTTAAAGAAATCAAACACAATTCCTGCTCATAAATTTGATACATAACACAAAATGGAATAAATATAATTCAGGAAGCTTTTTCCAACAAAAGGAAAGTTCAATTATGGAATAAAACGGAAAGATCCATAATCGACTTGTTTTACAAAATAAATTATTTTATAACATCAAAATATTCCTACAAAGTTAATACAAAATAGATCCAACAAATGTATACATATATAACAAAAGCGTTCCCCGACTCCCGTGCTACGTATCAGAGCAGACAAACAAACGGATGGAGAACTAATCTTCACAAAAGCCTCCAAGACTACTAATCTGCAATTGCCTTATAGAGCAACAACCCACAGCAGAAGGGTGAGAAACACAATTATAATATGGTTGCATACAATTATGTAATAACAGGAAATACGCACACAACAACATTCTCACCACAACATATACCATAATTCAAACACAAAGCAACACAATTCATAATTCATATATAGCATATCATAAATAAGTAATACAATCATTGCGATGTACAACATCCCCACAAAACATGGCATATCCCTATACATAAAACATATCATCCATAACCAACACATTTATCACAAATGCATATCAATTCACCAATGCTATCGCAAGCTCAACACATAATCAATCAATTCACAATTTTCCACACATAATCAATCCATTCATGATTTTCCAAACATAATCAATCCATTCATGATTTTCCACACATAATCAATCCATTCATGATTTATGCAAATGCAAAGAGACCGACACAACGACTCTATGCAAATGCAATGCAGTACCGTTCCATCCATCATTCTCATCATTAATTCACTCAGGAATTATTGGAATCATCGCTTGTTACTTAGTGTAACTCCCCGTCGGGCAAACGATGTTCCCCGTCGCTTTCGGTCCTCTTGGTATAAGGCTCACGAAGTTTATGGATAGCTTTCGGTCCTCTTTGTAAAAGGCTCACGATCCGATCGCTTTCGGTCCTCTTTGTATAAGGCTCACGATCGTCTATAACGTCGCTTTCGGTCCTCTTTGTATAAGGCTCACGAACGTTATAGCAGGATTCCCTCAGGAATCGTTTCGTCGCTCACACCCACTAGGGCACACGACATCACAAGAATGCATATCATGATGCTTGGCATACCATGACTCATGACAATCAAATGCATACACATATACAACCATGTGAACCATTTCAACATCCATAATCATGCATATATAATCAAACACAACACAATGTATTTACTTGCCCTTAGGCCACAAACCATCATCACAACATTTCATCACATACATTCATATCATATAACAGCACACAAGCTATACGTTATATATCAAAAGCGTACCACATGATAACACATCAATCGCACACAATTACGACGGTAAAAGTCGACAAAACGACACTATTCCAATTCCCGACATAATTAAATCAGCCACTAGTCTCAAAGCCATTTTTGTAAGAAAGAACATTTCATTAGCTTTCCAACTCATCCAATCGCGCCTCAATCCGACTTACGACCCAAAAGTTATGACAAGAACAAAATGGAAAAATCTGCCCTGTTCGCTTTCCTATTCGCAATGCGAACCCCAGCGAACCATGGCAGAGAAAAAATAGCATAAAGTTCGCAATACGAACACCCAGCGAACCTTCGCTTTCCCCTTCGCAATGTGAATTCCTTGCGAATCGTGGCAGAGAAAAAACAGCAGAAAGTTCGCAATGCGAACCTTCGTTTTCCCTTCGCTGCCCTATTCGCAGTGCGAACCTGCGAATTCAGAAATCCCAGCAACGATGTTGTTCACTCCAACACAACATTTCATCCACCAAAACACTTCCAAACTATAACATAACAACCAGAACATATCCCAAACATAACAACAAGTATTCTACAACATTTATACCGCATTTCAACCACGAAAACATCGATTTCTATCGTTTTCTCTCATTCGACCTAGAATTGAAAAGCTAGGAAAAACCAACAAACATTCCAACACACACATACATAATCATACACAAGTATAGCATAACCGAGTTTCGCACCCTTACCCGATTAATCGCGTTTCGAAGTGTCGGTTGAATCGGTTTCTTACACTCCAAGTTTTTCCTCTTTTTCTTCTTCTCACTCTCCTTTTATCTTCTCTTCTTTTTCTCTCTTTTTCTTTCTATGTTTCTATTTTAATGAAAAACAATATCTAACCAAGCCAAAAAGACCAAAATACCCCTACACTCAATTTTCTCGCAAACGTTCCCAAAACGCGATAAAACATAATAACGATAAACATAACACATTTACCACATAAAAACCAAGAATAAAATAATATAAAGACCAAAATAATTAAATCGACTCGATTAAATAAATCTAACAAAACTGGGGCGTTACAACTCTCCCTCACTTAGAAATTTTCGTCCTCGAAAATATAACCTGAGACGAACAACTCCGGATACGACTCTCGCATCCGACTAACCAACTAACATGCCAACACTAGGCACACCACGAATAACAAAAACTGACAACCCACCTCGCTAACAACGACTACAACAACGACACGACAACGACGACAACTACAACGAAAAGATGCAAAGCCCATACAATGCACTTGACGACCAACTCACGACTCAAAGAAAACCACGTTACCAACACTCAGGTAACACTCCCCTAATTCCCCGCACCGGAATTAGCTACTCGCACTCGAACCATCACGATGGAAACGAGGCAACAACACAAACAAGAACATAAAGTTCTACGACCCAACATCGTTCCAACATCCTCTACATAACCACAATACCAACATCCTTGCCCCACAACATCAGGACAACAATGCTACGATCCCTCAATCGAACATATAACTAAAACATCCATCTACATAGTAGCCCATGAATCATATTTAAACCTCTCACGTAACACTTCCAATCTGAAACGTCCAATGGTCTCATCACTCCTACATGTTTTCAATGTTCAACCTATGAACTCTTACAAGTCACACATGCATATACGAAATATGCCACAACACACTTTCACTGCGCACTCTGATTACCCGAAACTATCAAATCCACCAATTCCATATCCAACTTCTGACTTTCCTTAATATTCACCAGAAAAAGCATAGTTCATTTCTAAAAGACCCAAACTTACACTCCACTGAGTTATCTCACACACCAGACACAAGTCTCTGACTGCTCGAATAATTCTAATCCTCTGACCATCAAAAGATCTCCTTCAAATCTTGATACAGTTTATTAACTCCCGGATGTATACTCAAACTACTCCGGTGCCCTTCCTCTAAAATCATCATTTTCAATTCCGAACCATCAGGAATACAAATTCTACCATGGAATCTCAAAACACCCTGATCATCCACTTTAAAGTCACCATTCACACCTTTATCTACAACTGTCATTAATTTAACAAATTTCACTTCCAGCCTCTGTTTCCCGCTAACGGTCAACAGAAAATCATTAGTGACCCTTAACATACCAAGCCTCACGCTGTCAAATGTCAATTCACACACCAAAATCGAATCCCTAAATTCTTCCAAAAGTTCCCACTCTTTAACCATCAAAGCAGACATATGTAACAACTTTCGACTAAACTCCTCAGGCACGACACTAACCTCACCAATAGGATAATTCGAGCCAAGGTCATAACTAATCAGGAATTCCAACCATCTTCATTGTCTCATACTTTATTCCTTTCGACCAAACAGGTACTCAATATTCTAGTGATTACCAAACACTTCGAACCTAGAACCATAAAGATAATAACTCCAAATTTTCCAACACAATACCACCGCAACCAATTCCAAATCCTGAATAGTATAGATCCTCTTATGAATCCTCAATTGTCATAAAGCATAAGCTACGACTTTACCCTCTTGCATTAACACACTGACTAAGCTCATCCAAGACACATCACAATACCTCACAAACGGTTTATCAGGATCACACAGAATCAAAACTGGAGCCGTAGACAACTTCCCCCTCAGCTCTCGGAAACTTTCCTCACAATGAACATCCAAAGCAAACGACTTACCCTTTGCAAGTCAACTGAGATAACGGAAGCACTAACTTAGTGAAGTCTTCCATAACCTGCAGTAACAACCAACTAAGCCCAAAAGTTACTAATCTCCTTAACCGACTTTGAAATCTCTCAATGTAGAACTGCATCTATTTCCGATGGATCCTTAACCATACTCTCATCTGAAATAACATATCCAAGAAAACTAACCTTTTTTAAACCCAAATTCTCACTTGAATAACTTAGCATAAAACTTCGTCTCTTTTCAACACTTGTAATTCAAATCTCAGAACTCTACCTGTTCTTCCTCTAAGTTTTATAACAGATCTGAATATCCTCAATCGAAGCCATTACGAACTTATCCAAATAAATATGGAAGATACGATTCATATACTCCACAACCATAACATATACACCCTTCAAAATTCATTCTGAGCTCGAAACAATTTATCCAAAATAGCTTAACAATCTCTGGTTACCACATTCCATATCAATTCTTCTTACAGGGTTCCAACTTACTCAAGGTTTCTGCTGACACGAGATCTCAACCCATAACAAAAGTAATACTATCAAGGAACTTCAAATTGTTCGCAATTCGTCACAATTCAAAACTCAAGCTATCCCGAACACAACCGCAAGTTTCCATACTACTAACTGATTAACACGCAACCTCATGCTATCATGCTTTTCCTTACCAACCATGTTGAACCTCTTCAAGTCAACACACTAATGTTTCATCCAAAAACACATCTGAAAACCATGCACAACTGACGACCCATCACTGTGGCTTTCCTGCCAATTTCCAGAACACTATCATCACAAACATGGCAAACATCTGAGTTTCACTTCCTAAAAGTACTTCTACTTACTTAGCAGATCCAAACCTCAAATCTTCACCTTCGTCAAATTTGAGTTCACACTCTACTATCTGAGAACAACCATTAACGATACCCAATCGTTCTCTCTCAATGACTTCCCAACTGGACCAACATACCAAAACCTCTAATCCGTCTCATTTTCCGATATAAGAATCTTCATCGACTCATCAAACAATCCGTAATCATTTTCTTAATTCCAAACAATTCATTGCACACACTATCAAAGTCGGAAAGACACGTCTATTCCATCCAACATAATTCCCGTCTACTATCAATAAGAGATTAAGGGTGATCAGTTCCTCAAATTTTCAATAGACAGCCGACAATCATGATGGGGCATAAACCGTCTTTACCAAACTATAATAGCATTTCATGCACCTTGTGCACACAACTACCTAAGGCACAAATCCTTAGTGGACATAACCTTACCTCCGCATTCCCTCCAGAACCGGGAACAACACTGTCCAAATAACACTTACAATCTTGCAACCAACGCTCCACAACCAAAGCAACTTGGAGAAGCACAAGCCTCTCCCCCACTTATCTCATTCTCACAACAGAAGACAAAGGATTAGAAAACCAGAAAGCACTGACAGTGTTTCACACACATATCACGTACTAAGGGACAGACAACATCGACAGTATTCAACTGTCACATCAACTGACTCAATAACTTGGCCGGACGGACGGACCTGCTCTGATACCACTTATGTAACACCCCAATTCCCATCGCGAATAAATAATACATAAATAAATCAGAGTAAATAAAAATTTATTATTCTTAGACAGAAACAAGGATGACACATTTAAAGAAAGCAAACACAATCCCTGCTCATAAATTTGATACATAACACAAAATGGAATAAATATAATTCAGGAAGCTTTTTCCAACAAAAGGAAAGTTCAATTATGGAATAAAACGGAAAGATCCATAATCGACTTGTTTTACAAAATAAATTATTTTATAACATCAAAATACTCCTACAAAGTTAATACAAAATAGATCCAACAAATGTATACATATATAACAAAAGCGTTCCCCGACTCCCGTGCTACGTATCAGAGCAGACAGACAAACGGATGGAGAACTAATCTTCACAAAAGCCTCCAAGACTACTAATCTGCAATTGCCTCATAGAGCAACAACCCACAGCAGAAGGGTGAGAAACACAATTATAATATGGTTGCATACAATTATGTAATAACAGGAAATACGCACATAACAACATTCTCACCACAACATATACCATAATTCAAACACAAAACAACACAATTCATAATTCATATATAGCATATCATAGATAAGTAATACAATCATTGCGATGTGCAACATCCCCACAAAACATGGCATATCCCTATACATAAAACATATCATCCATAACCAACACATTTATCACAAATGCATATCAATTCACCAATGCTATCGCAAACTCAACACATAATCAATCAATTCACAATTTTCCACACATAATCAATCCATTCATGATTTTCCACACATAATCAATCCATTCATGATTTTCCACACATAATCAATCCATTCATGATTTATGCAAATGCAAAGAGACCGACACAACGACTCTATGCAAATGCAATGCAGTACCGGTTCATCCATCATTCTCATCATTAATTCACTCAGGAATTATTGGAATCATCGCTTGTTACTTAGTGTAACTCCCCGTCGGGAAAACGATGTTCCCCGCCGCTTTCGGTCTTCTTGGTATAAGGCTCACGACGTTTATGGATCGCTTTCGGTCCTCTTTGTATAAGGCTCACGATCCGATCGCTTTCAGTCCTCTTTGTATAAGGCTCACGATTGTCTATAATGTCGCTTTCGGTCCTCTTTGTATAAGGCTCACGACCGTTATAGCAAGATTCCCTCGGGAATCGTTTCGTCGCTCACACCCACTAGGGCACACGACATCACAAGAATGCATGTCATGATGCTTGGCATACCATGACTCATGACAATCAAATGCATACACATATACAACCATGCGAACCATTTCAACATCCATAATCATGCATATATAATCAAACACAACACAATGCATTTACTTGCCCTTAGGCCATAAACCATCATCACAACATTTCATCACATACATTCACATCATATAACAGGACACAAGCTATACGTTATATATCAAAAGCGTACCACGTGATAACACATCAATCACACACAATTACGACGGTAAAAGTCGACAAAACGACACTATTCCAATTCCCGACACAATTAAATCGGCCACTAGTCTCAAAAACATTTTTATAAGAAAGAACATTTCATTAGCTTTCCAACGCTTCCAACCGCGCCTCAATCCGACTTACGACCCAAAAGTTATGACAAGAACAAAATGGAAAAATCTGCCCTGTTCGCTTTCCTATTCGCAATGCGAACCCCAGCGAACCATGACAGAGAAAAAATAGCATAAAGTTCGCAATACGAACACCCAGTGAACCTTCGTTTTCCCCTTCGCAATGCGAATTCCCTGCGAATCGTGGCAGAGAAAAAACAGCAGAAAGTTCGCAATGCGAACCTCCCGCGAACCTTCGCTTTCCCTTCGCTGCCCTATTCGCAGTGCGAACCTGCGAATTCAGAAATCCCAGCAGCGCTGTTGTTCACTCCAACACAACATTTCATCCACCAAAACACTTCTAAACCATAACATAACAACCAGAACATATCCCAAACATAACAACAAGTATTCTACAACATTTATACCGCATTTCAACCGCGAAAACATCGATTTCTATCGTTTTCTCTCATTCGACCTAGAATTGAAAAGCTAGGAAAAACCAACAAACATCCCAACACATACATACATAATCATACACAAGCATAGCATAACCGAGTTTCGCACCCTTACCCGATTAATCGCGCTTCGAAGTGTCGGTTGAACCGGTTTCTTACACTCCAAGTTTTTCCTCTTTTTCTTCTTCTCACTCTCCTTTTCTCTTCTCTTCTTTTTCTCTCTTTTTCTTTCTATGTTTCTATTTTAATAAAAAAAATATCTAACCAAGCCAAAAAGACCAAAATACCCCTACACTCAATTTTCTCGCAAACGTTCCCAAAACGCGATAAAACATAATAACGATAAACATAACACATTTACCACATAAAAACTAAGAATAAAATAATATAAATACCAAAATAATTAAATCGACTCGATTAAATAAATCTAACAAAACTGGGCGTTACAGGCTCCAACACAAGACAAATTTTGTCCAAAAATTTTCTAAGTGTCAAAGTTCAAAAGTATTGAAACTCTAACTTCATGGCCTCATAACTTAAAATCTATGCACTTTTTGGGATTCCACCCTAAGTGACAAAGTTGTAGCATGTAACAAGCTCTTCAATTTTATCTTTGGCTAAAAGAAAATGGTTACTTGGTTTGGAAGTTATTCCTTTGCAAAGTAGGGCAAACATCATTGTTTTCTCAAGACTTAGAAAAATTTTAAGTTCTCCATGGTTGCCCTTGTTACAAGTTACCTCACTTTTCTTGATTTTTCTTGATCATTCATGATCCAAATCACATATTAACATTGTTCTTGACTTGAAGAGACCATGTTTGACCAAAAACTCCAAAATTCAAACTTGATTTTGACCATAGTTGACTTTTGTATCAGATGAATTTTGAACTTTGTGATCCTTTATGAAATCAAACCCTTGGGCTAAACTAAACACCATGGATGGACTCCAAAGGTGTTTTTGAGTGTCTTGAGTTATGTCCCAAGGTTTTGGATAAAGTCTTGGTTAAAAGTCAAAGGTACAATTGACTTTTCCTAAAAAAACCCTAGTTTGTAGACCAGATGAATTTGAATTCTTGCATTGCTTATGAATCAAGTCCTTTGGGTTAATCCAATCATATGAAAGTATTAATATGAGGCATTTGAGGTCCTTGAAACATATTTGGAGATTTGGGATCATGCCTTGTTTCAAAAGTCAACTTAGGGACTGAATTAGGTCAAAACCCTAATTTGGGTGCACTGAGGATCTTGAGGCTTGATGAGCTTGTCATGATGCAAATTTGCACTTGATTATTGATGAGTGAAATCTCTTGATCTTCATGAATGATATAGGGACTTGTGGTGTTGAATATGATGCCCATTCCTTGATAATTCATCTGTTTGAGCTTTAGGGGGATCATCTATCCTATGAAACAAGTAGGCACACATATCGTGTACTTGTGATGGGTTAGTGATGCATAAAGACATGTATAAATGTAATGATGAATGTTATGCCAATGATGAATGTTATGCCAATGATGAAATTGTGATGGCATTTTAGGGGGTAAAAATTATGGTATGACAGATGTATTACTAAAATGGGAGGCTCATAAGTCGATTGCTGAGATTAGAAGCTTTTTGAGCTTGGCTGGTCACTATCGCAGATTTATTGAAGCCTTTTCTAAGTTAGCACTTCCGTTTACCCAACTAACTTGTAAAGGTAAAGCGTTTGTGTGGGATATTAATTGTGAGAAAAGTTTCACAGAGCTGAAGAAGAGAATGACTACAACTCCAGTTCTGATTTTGCCTAAACCTAATGAATATTTTGTGGTGTATTGTGATGCGTCGATGATGGGTTTAGGTGGTGTGTTGCTGCAAGATAACAAGGTTGTGGCTTATGCTTCACGACAATTGAGGATTCATGAGAGAAACTATCCTACTCATGATTTAGAGTTGGCTGCAGTGGTGTTTGTAAGACCCTTCTAAACCCAACGATTAATTTAACATGTAAATCAGAGTGAAACACCAACAAGGGTGTCACATGCTTCATAAAACATCACTATGGATCGACCTGCTCCGTAACACGGGTTTTCAAATCATTTATAGCAATTATTTCATCAATATACTCAATGAGCATTTTCAACCATCGCAGCGGAAATCTTAATCTCAAAACATATTTATTTAAAATACTTCAAAGAAAACTTCATAGTACTTCGTCATTCAAAGTTATGACTAAAAACACTTAAATAATTAAAGACAACTTCTTAACTTCATATTAAAAAATGAAGAACATATCGTTCCACTCAAGCGTTCCCGACCCCGATG
Source organism: Lathyrus tuberosus (assembly GCA_022829125.1). Lineage (NCBI taxonomy): Eukaryota > Viridiplantae > Streptophyta > Magnoliopsida > Fabales > Fabaceae > Lathyrus > Lathyrus tuberosus. The sequence goes on from JALAZF010000253.1 coordinate 3,228,109, forward strand.
TTACATATCAGAGCAAGACATCCTCTAATCAACTGAAATAAGGTAAAACGAGTCCAAAGTTAAGTCTTCATGCATCTACAAGCTAATCTTGATCACCTGCATGTTACCCACGTGGAGGCAACATTCAAACAGGCAGAGTGAGTAATCACAAATCATTACAAAAGATATAAGAAATAGATATAGTAGTTGCAGCATCAATTATCAATCTTTCATATATTCATCATACATCACATACATACTCCCACTGTCTCTTCATTAATTCATTCACAACGTCACTATATTATCAATCAATCATCATCACCAAAACACCACTTATATCACAACATCATCAAATATCATTCAACTCATGATTATGCAATGTCACATAACATGAAATGCAACAACACTGACTCATGCATGTGGTACTAAAACTTTGATGAACACTTGGTCATCTCCCTCCAAAGATCCCCATCATAGGATCGATTCCCACTTGGAACCGGAGCACATCCTAAAACGCACTCAATCCACACAATGAGATTGAGGCCACCACTGGACCGAAGTCCTAACATCGTCACTGGACCAAAGTCCTAACATATTCTATGAATGCATGATGCAAAACGTCACAGTAAACACGACCACAGCTAGTCAAGTTGCATCATCATTCATGAAACTATCATATTTCTTCACATAGCATGTATAAGCATTATCATGCACATCATCAATTGTAATCATCATAACATCATCATAAACACCATAGTATAACATCACAAACACACATCAACATCATCATAGTAATTTCCCAAACACTGTCATATTCATCACCAATAACAAGGTATTCCTAAGCACTAATTACTCAAGGTATCTACAAGTATTCAGTAAGACGACATAGCTCGGCGCGTACGAAGTACTTATCCACACATTAAATAGTTCGGAATCTGGTGCTGGAAATAATTTTAAAATAAATTAAGTTTGACCAGCTTTTCAATGATTCAAACCATACGTCGATCGGACACTCACAACTCGAGTTATGAATTTTTGAAGTTTTAGAAATAAATCTGTCTCAGTCTGCTCGCCCAGCGAAGCTGTCCGCTCGCCTGAGACTTGCTCGGAGAAGCTGGGGCGAAAACACCCCTCCCATATATTTTCAAGGAGCACCTCTTTGCCACCCTCCTTTCGTCTCTACTCTCGCTCGGCGTGGCTGGGGCGAAGTTGCTTTGCCCGACGACGTATGATGTTCGCCCGACGAAACTGTCGTAACAACAGTTTCTCAGTTGCGATTCTGCATCAGTACAGACCCCAAATTCCTTCCGATTCCAATACGAACTCAGTCCAAAATACACATAATTCAACATGTTTTCCTCATACAACCACCACATATACTACCACTCATTACCTACACCAAATCACAACATTATCACACCAATACTTCACTAATTTCATCATAAAATCATCATGTTATTAAATTCATCACGAAACCCCAAACAACAAACATACATCTTACCATATATCAATTATAATGATAAGCAATACTCCTCATACCTTATATTTTCCTAGAAATTGATTCTTCCTCTATGAGTTCTACAACAATTCCCTTGAGCCCTAGCCTTTCTCCTTTCTCCGTTGCTCTCAAAACACGATCGCACAGAATGAAACACTTTTCCCCTCTTTTCCTTGTTTAACCCTTAGACCCCTAATATGTCTTTCCCAACATGCCCTCACTAATCCTCATGAATATTACCCCTTTTCCCTTGTCATCTCTACACCATATATTATCTCTATTTTAATATTAAAACAATTCTAAATAATTAAACTAATTATCTAAAATATAAATAATCCTCATATTCATCTTAATTTGTTCTACCCCACAACTCAACATATAAAACACATCATATTCCACAAAACACCATATATTCACAAGGAATATTCACAAAAACTCATCATAATCAATTAAATGAATAATGTAATTATTTTAGGGTGTTACAGTGTTTGTGTTGAAGATTTGGAGGAATTATCTCTATGATTCCAGATTTAAGGTATTCAGTGATCACAAAAGTTTAAAGTACCAGTTTGATCAGAAAGAATTAAATATGAGGCAACAAAGGTGGTTGGAGTTTCTAAAGGATTATGACTTTGGCTTGAATTATCTCCCCGATAAGGCTAATGTTGCGGCTGATACTTTAAGTCAAAAGTCTTTGCATATGTCTGCATTGATGGTTAGAGAGTTGGAACTTATTGAACAGTTCAAAAACTTGAGTTTGGTCTACGAGCTAACACCGCAGAGTGTGATGTTAGGTATGTTGAAGATAAACAATGATTTTCTTAATAATATTAAAGAGGGTCAGAAGTTGGATGTGAAGTCGGTGGATTTGTTGGTTGTGAGTAATCATACTTAAGGGAGTGATTTTAGAGTGGATGAGCAGGGTGTGTTGAGATTCTGAGGTAGAACCTGTATACCTGACAATCCTAAGTTGAAAAAGATGAATTTAGAAGAAAGTCATAGAAGTAGCTTAAGTATTCATCCGGGAGCTAATAAGATGTATCAGGATTTGAAAAAGATGTTCTGGTGGCATGGACTAAAGCATGATATGGCACAGTTTGTGTATGTGTGCTTGACTTGTTAGAAATCGAAGGTTAAGCACCAGAAGCATGCAGGGTTAATGCAACTGTTAGATATTCCAAAGTGGAAATGGGATAACATTTCTATGGACTTTATGACGGGATTACCAAATACTCATAGAGGGCATGATGCGATTTGGGTGGTGGTTGATAGATTGACGAAATCGACACATTTTATTCTGATTAACATTAGTTTTTCTTTGCAGAAGCTTGTAGAGATATAAATCAGAGTAATTGTGAAGCTGCATGGAGTTTCGTTGAATATTGTTTATGATAGAGACCCGAGATTTACTTCTATATTTTGGGAGGGTTTGCAAGAGGCTTTGGGTTCTAAGCTAAGTTTGAGTTTTTCCTATCACCCACAGACATATGGTCAGATAGAGAGAATTATTCAGTCTTTGGAGGATTTGTTGAGAGCTTGTGTTCTTGAGCAAGGAGGTGCTTGGGATAGTCATCTGGCGATGATAGAGTTCACTTATAATAATAGTTTCCATTCTAGCATTGGAATGGTACCTTTTGAGGCAGTGTATGGTCGGAGGTGTAGGACACCTTTGTGTTGCCATGAATCTGGTGAGAATGTAATGCTTGGGCCTGAGATCATCCAACAGACTAGTGAGAAGGTGAAGTTGATTTGAGAAAAGATGAAAGCTTCACAGAGTAGACAGGAGAGCTACCACGATAAAAGAATGAAGGATCTTAAGTTTCAAGAGGGAGACCATGTATTCTTGAGAGTCACTCTGGTGATCGGTGTCGGACGTACTCTAAAATTGAGAAAGCTTACTCCTCAGTTTATCGGTCCATATCAGATTTCTGAGAGGATTTGAGTGGTCGCTTATAGGATGGTGTTGCCTGATGTATTCCACGTCTCACAGTTTTAGAAGTATGTTTCAGATCCATCTCATGTGATTCTGATGGATGATGTGTAAGTGTGGGATAATCTTACAGTTAAAGCTTTACCTGTAAGGATCAAAGACTGTTAAGTGAAAAGGTTGAGAGGCAAAGAAATTGCTCTCGTGAAGGTAGTTTGAGGAGGAGTTGCCGGAGGGAGTATTGCTGATCTTGCCTTTAAGGGTGAGTATGTGTGCTTAGGCTCTCTTTGTGTGTTTGTTGTGATTGTAGCTGTGATGTCAGACATAATGTCCTGACATTATTTTTTAGATGTTTTCTGAAAGAATTTATTTTTCTCTGCAGAATTTTGTTGGCACTCGTATACTTGTGCTTGTTTTACTATGATTGGGAGTAGTGTGGTTGTGCTTTGGAGGGGGGCTATGTGACACAGGGAGTTATTATTTTTATTATTTGTATATGAATTGATGGTTATGCAATTCAGGGGGAGTTCAGTTGTTTGGTGTTTTGTTTGCATAACGTTTGTTGCTGGACAAGATGTCTTAACGTTGTGTTTTTATGTAGAAGATCTTTTGATTCTTGTTGTGTGCGAGTTTTTTTACTGAGGAAGTGCTCTCTTATTACTGCTGTGCGTGCCTCTGAATTGTTCTAGTGTTTTTGTGTACCTTGTGTTTGGTTCTTTTGGTTCTTCTGAGTTATTGCTGTTTTGTTTGACTGTACTTCTCTAGGGTTCCATACAAAAGGTTATTTTAGCCAAAATTTGCCAAAGGGGGGAGATTGTAAATTCTGTGGTTTTTGGTTTGGTAGAAATTTTGTTAAAACAAGTTCACAACAAGATGTTGAGACGGATGTCTTGACAGGTCAGTCAGACATCATGATCAGCGTGATGTTGGGACATGTGGTCAGGACATCTTATACCAGAAGATTAGGGCTGGGAAGTCTTGTTATTTAAAGTGTGAGATTTGCTCTTGCTTTAATGCACACAGTGACGCAATCCTCGGAGGGTGTTTTTGGAACTTCTGTCCAAGCCAGATGTGCATGTTTTTCATAAAAGGATCTTGGAGCCTTTTTAGGAAACTTTCTATTTAGTTCCTATTTTTGTGCAGAAGATTATGCAGAATATTTGCAGCTGCTATTTTGGATCTGTTGTGATTTTTAAGCCTAAGCCCATGTTTCTCAAAGGTTATTTATAACAGAGACTTTTAACCTAGAAAGGGTGAGCTATATTTTTGTGAGAGTTTTTCTAGGGTTTTTGTTTTGTTCATTGTTGGTTGTGAGCCACTCTTGTATCACCTCGATACTAGAGCTGGACTATTTTTAGTTGAGTTGTAATTTTGTGATCCTCTCTCATGTCTTTTGACATTTGAGTTAGACTGTGTTATTTGTGTATTTGTGAGCCATTCATATACCTCTTAGGTATTTGAATTGGACTGATTTTTGAGTTATAATCACTCCTAAGCTTTTAAGCAAAGAATGGATTTTTGTGTCTTTAGAAGTGTGACTTCCTTTCTTCTTTATTGTTGAGTTTTTCACTATTGTGTGACTGGTGGGAAGTGAGAGAGGTCTCATATCTAGGAGTTCCTTGGTAGAAGTAGCACGGATAGTGATTAGGTGAGAAACTTGTAAATCGGAGGTTGTTTGCTGTGGTTTTAAACTAATACTATTCTAGTGGATTTCCATTCTGGCTTGGTAACCCCCAGATGTTGTTGACGTTGAACCGAACTGGGTTAACAATTGACTGTGTTGTTTACATTCAATAATTTACTTTTACAACATAATTGTTTGTATTGTCATATTGTCCTAATCTCAGTGTCCTGACATCTGGTATCTGTGTTCCAGAATTTCAATTGGCATCAGAGCAGACACCCTTTTTTGTTTTGGGTTAGCTCCAGGGAGATATTTTATGGTACTATGGATAAGGAAGGAGGAGGAAATGTTAACAGACCCCCCGTCTTAGATGGCACCAACTATGACTATGGGAAGGCATGTATGGTGGCTTTTCTAAAATCTTGGATAGCAAAACCTGGAAAGCTATCATAAAGGGTTGGGAACATCCTCTTGTTAAGGATAAATGGGAATGAGACTTTGAAGCCAGAAAGGGATTGGTCTAAGTAAGAAAATGAAACCGATCTTGGAAACTCCAAAGCTTTGAATGCCCTATTCAATGGAGTTTACAAAAACATGTTCAGATTAATAAACACCTGTACTGTGTCCAAATATGCTTGGGAAATTCTCAAAACCACTCATGAAGGCACGTCTAAGGTTAAAATGTCTAGACTTCAACTACTCACTACCAGATTTGATAATTTAAAGATGAAAGATGATGAAAGCATTCATGACTTTCACATGAATGTTCTTGAAATAGAAAATTCTTTTAGTTCCTTGGGAGAAAAGCTAACTGAAGAAAAGCTGGTTAGAAAAATTCTCAAGTCTCTACCTACGAGATTTGACATGAAGGTCACAGCCATTGAAGAAGCCCAAGACATTAGCAAACTGAGAGTGGATGAACTTGTTGGGTCACTTCAAACTTTTGAATTGGCTATCAATGAAAGATCTGAAAAGAAGAACAAAAGCATAGATTTTATCTCCAACACTAATGATGAAGAGGTTCAATGTGACATGGAGACTGATGAAGGAATTTCTACTACTATTGTGCTTCTTGGGAGGCAACTCAATAAGGTGTTGAAGAGTATGGATAGGAAGTCAAGACCAGATGTCGAGGACATGTCATTCGAGATTAGGGAGAAGAGTAATTTTCAGAGAGAAGCAAGAACAGAGGAGAAGCCAAATAAAGGAAAAGGTATTCAGTAGAGAAAATGTTTTGGATGCGATTCTTCATGTTGGGAAAGGAGGTAAAATGTTTACTGGTATATGGTTTAATTATCAGTCTATAATAATCAAAGAAAAACCCACGTGACAAAGTTTGTTCCTGTAAGTAAAGGGCGAGCTCATAATGTTTGACAATATGTTACAACATCCTGCCAAAATTCATAAAACTCAGACCAGAGGCAAGTTCTTACCTTGGAAATGTCATTATTGTGGTAAATATGGTCAGATATAATCTTTCTGTTACAGGTTGTATGGGTACCCAAAACATCCAACACAACCTAGGACTAATCATGTGATGACTAAAACTAGAAAGGAGTGGAAACCTAACATTGGTAATTCTAGTTTTATAGCCCATACTTCCTTTAGGGCTTTATCTAGAGGAGACTGGTACTTTGATAGTGGATGTTCTAGACATACGACTGGAGTCAAGAAGTATTTGGTGGACATCAAGTCTTATTCCACAAGTTTTGTCATGTTTGGTGATGGAGCAAAAGGAAAAATTAAGGGAGTAGGAAAGTTTGGGTGTACTGGACTTCCTAGACTAGATGTTGTTCTACTTGTGAAAGGGTTAACTGCTAATTTGATCAGTATCAGTCAGTTATTTGACAAGGTTTAAATGTAAAATTCACCAAGTCTGAATGTTTGGTTTCAAATGAGAAGAGTGATGTTCTGATGAAGGGAATTAGGAATAAAGACAATTGATATTTGTGGGTACCTCAAGAAACTACTTATTCTTCCACGTGTTTAATGTCCAAGGAAGATGAAGTAAAGTTTTGGCACCAGGAGCATGGAAATATGAATCTCAAAGGTATGAAGAAGATTATGTCTGAAGAAGCTGTTAGAGGTCTACCCAAGTTCAAAATTGAAGAAGGAAAAATATGTAGTAAGTATAAAATTGAGAAGCAAATCAGGGTGTCACACCCAAAGTCACAACATCACGCTGTGACCAGAGTTTTAGAACTTCTTCATGTTGACTTAATGGGGCAGATGCAAGTTGAAAGACTTGGTGTAAAGAGGTGTGTATTTGTGGGTGTTGTTGATACTTCTGGTTTGAACGTTGTTGTTTCAAATGTTTCAAATGTTGTTACCTCTGAAACTGTGAGTCTAAATAACCCTAAAGCGGAAGAAACTCTAAGTCAATCTAGTTTGAATGTTGCTGTTAATGACACTATTTATAGAAGTGTTCATATGTCTCTCTCTAAGATCTTGGTTACTGACCCTGAGTCTAATGTTGTGTCGGATGTCGCAACATCCTTGGCCCGACCTAATCATCCTATTGAAGCCACGCAAGAAAATATTCAGAGTGAGTCTCCTGAAAAATCTCATGAGAATGTGGCTGAAGATGATTCAGTTTGTGGTAAAAGAGATTATTTTGATGGTAATAGTATGTTTGCTGAAGATAAAGAAAAGAGTGTTTGTGTGAAGAAGGATCAGTCTACTGACATTGTCAATGTAGATGGTTTAGATTCTGATGATCAGCCAATAGGAAAGAAACTGGCTCCTGGTATTGTTAAAAGACTGAGGAACAAAAATGGGAAGGTTGCTGTGTCTACAAGCAAGCCATCTAAGGCATCCAAGAAAAGTACTAAGGTTGGACCTGACAAAGGATGGAGTAAAAGTGTGGCCCTTGTTACCAAGAAAAAGTCATTGACAAGAAAAGTGCCCTCAAGTGACTATGAGTATGATGTCGAACAAGATGTTCAAGACATTATGCCTTCTGCTAAGAAAAAAGGTGTTGATGTGGATCAAAGTTTATACAGGAGTATGATTGGTAGTCTGCTGTATCTTACAACTAGCAGACCAAACATCACTTTTGTTGTAGGAGTTTGTGCTAGATACCAGGTTGAGCCTAAAATGAGCCACATTAGTCAAGTGAAGAGGATCTTGAAATACATTAATGGTACTAGTGATTATAGAATGTTGTATTCTCATAGTCCAAATTCCATGCTTGTAGAGCATTGTGATGCAGACCGGACAACTGAGGATAAGTATACTGCTGCAGGAAGCAGATGCTCTCAGTTTATTTAGATGAAACAAATGATAAAGGAATATAATGTCGAACAGGATGTCATGACATTATATTGTGACAATCTGAGTGCAATCAATTTATATAAGAATCCCATCCAACATAGCAGGACAAAACATATTGACATTCTTCATCGTTTTATTAGGGATCTTGTTGATGAAAATTTTTTTACTCTTAAGCATGTGGCCACTGAGAAGCAACTGGTAGACATATTTACTAAGGTTTTGGATGAAAATCAGTTTGATAAGTTAAGGGGTGAAATGAAAATTTGCATGTTTGAGGAGTTATGGCAATTACAGGTGTGGAGGAGTGAAAAGAATACTTTCTCTTCCCTACATTCTGCGGTGAATCTTATTGAGGATACTAGTTTGAGGAAGAGTTTTTCTGGTGTTGGTGACTGTTATGGGATGCTGGTGAAGAAATTTATTATACACATTTCTGAGGAATGTAACAGTAAGATGAGTAAGGAGTACATGAAGTTTTATGACATAGGTAAATGTATGGAGTTTTCTCCTGAAATTATCAACAGGTTATGGGTAGGAGCGAGGAAGAGCAAGCTAAGGTGGAAGTGACTGATAATGGTGTTATTCTAAGTCAGCAACATGGTATTTTGGTTAGCTCTTATGTTGCATGTAAGAGGAAATCTTCTCTTTCTTTGCACTATAAATTATTTGCAAGGACATATGTCCCAAACAATGTTGTGACATCTGGTGAGGTGGTGATAAAGATGAGGAACCAGATAGCAGTGTTGACATCTGTTGTGCCCTGTTTTATTGCTTATGTATATGCTACAGAAGTTCTTTTTGCTCCTAGTGAAATGGGGGAGTAATTGTGGTTGTTTTTACTAGTTTGTGGCTAAAAATGGGGAGTAATTAGTAGTTTGCTTAGTATGTTTGCTTGGTAGAAGGTTGTTGCTTTTGAGTTTGATCTACCTTTCTTCTGCTTTGATGAATGACTGCTTGGTTTGTAAATATTCTGGCTAAAAAGGGGGAGTAGTAGTATTTGTGTGCTTGTTGTTCTTTGTTGCTATGTGTGTGAAGTGTTTTGGCTGTTCCCTTGAGGGAGAGTATATGATTCTATGTGTCAGGGGGAGTATTGCAAATCTTGCCTTTAAGGGTGAGTATGTGTGCTTATGGTCTCTAAGTGTGTTTGTTGTGATTGTAGCTGTGATGTCAGATAGAATGTCCTGACATTTTTTTCAAATGTTTTCTGGGAGAATTTATTTTTCTCTGTAGAATTTTTTTGGCACTCATATGCTTGTACTTGTTCTACTATGATTGGGAGTAGTGTGGTTGTGCTCTAGAGGGGGGGCTATGTGACAGGTGGAGTTTTTTTTTTGTATCTGAATTGATGGTTATGCAATTCAGGGGGAGTTCAGTTGTTTGGAGTTTTGCTTGCATAAGGTTTGTTGCTAGACAAGATGTTTTGACATTGTGTTTTTGTGTATAAGATCTTTTGGTTCTTGCTGTGTGAGATTTTTTTTCTAAGGAAGTGCTCTCTTATTTCCTCTGCGTGTGCCTCTGATTTGTTCTAGTATTTTTGTGTACCTTGTGTACTTGTGTTTGTTTCTTTTAGTTCTTATGGGTTGCTGCTGTTTTGTTTGACTGTACTTCTCTAGGGTTCCATGCAAATGTTGTTTTAGCCAAAATTTGCCAAAGGGGAGATTGTAAGTTCTGTGGTTTTTTTGATTTGGCAACAATTTTGTTAAAACAAGTTCATATCAAGATGTTGAGACAAATGTCTTGACAGGTCAGTCAGACATCATGATCAGCGTGATGTTGGGACATGTGGCCAGGACATCTTATACCAGAAGATTAGGGCTGGGAAGTTTTGTTATTTAAAGTGTGAGATTTTCTCTTTATTTAATGCACACGATGTCGCAATCCCAGGATGGTGTTTTTGGAACTTCTGTCCATGCCAGATGTGCATGTTTTTTCATAAAAAGGATCTTATAGCCTTTTTAGGAAACTTTCTATTTAGTTCCTATTTTTGTGCAGAAGATTATGCAGAATATTTGCAGCAGCTATTTTGGATATGTTGTGATTTTTAAGCCTAAACCCATGCTTCTCAAAGGTTATTTATAACAAAGACTTTTAACATAGAAAGGGTGAGTCGTATTTTTGTGAGAGTTTTTCTAGGGTTTTAATTTTGTTCATTGTTGGTTGTGAGCCACTCTTGTATCACCTTGATACTATAGCTGGACTATTTTTAGTTGAGTTGTAATTTTGTGATCCTCTCTCATGTCTTTTGATATTTGAGCTGGACTGTGTTATTTGTGTATTTGTGAGCCATTCATATACCTCTTAGGTATTTGAATTGGACTGATTTTTGAGTTGTAATCACTCCTAAGCTTTTAAGCAAATAGTAAATTTTTGTGTGTTTGGAAGTGTGACTTCCTTACTTCTTTATTGTTGAGTTTGTCATTGTTGTGTGACTGGTGGAAAGTGAGAGGGGTCTTATATCTAGGATTTCCTAGGTCGAAATAGCACGGGTAGTGATTATGTGAGAAGCTTGTAAACCGGAGGTTGTTTGCTGTGCCTTCAAACTAATACTATTTTAGTGGACTTCCTTCCTAGCTTGGTAGCCCCCAGATGTAGGTGATGTTGCATCGAACTAGGTTAACAATTGACTATGTTGTTTACATTTAGTAATTTACTTTTACTGCATAACTGTTTGTATTGTCATATTGTCTTAATCCCAGTGTCCTGACATCTGTCTTAACATCTGGTATCTAGGTGGCAGAATTTCATAAAGGGTTTGGCATGATAACATGTGGGTGGATGTCTGATCTCTCTTAATTGAATTCTTTCTCTCTATGCTTGAACATTGTAGTTTTTATGATTATGCTATTTTAGTGTATGTTTCTCCTTGATTGAATTTTCTTTTCCATGCTATGAATTATGCAAATGTGTGATAATGCTATTTTGATGTATGGTGTCATACCCCAATTTTGTCCGGGCATTTTAAATTCATTTGATACGTGTTCATTTGTCGAGTTTTTCATTCTTAGCTATATGCATTTTTATCATCAAATAATGTTATTATAATCATGCATATATGCATTATAGTAAAAAAAAAGTCAACATAAAATCAACATTTTATATGTTGTAGAAATTGACTAAAATTACATTTTTTTATTATGCATTTTGAAAAATAAATTCATGATCATTTGATTTATCATCAAAATATTCATTTAAATATTATTAATCATTTTCATGCATCATAAAACAAAAATAAATATTTCAAGAAGATCCAAAATATCTCTCATTTATTACATCATTATTCCATGCATTTATTACATTATTATTCCATTCATATATTACATTATTATTCACTATTCAATTAAATAAGTTTCTAGAATGCACTCACCAGTATTTGCATAATTCATAAACTACCCTTTTTAGAGCCTATAAATAAAGTCATTCTCATTCATAAATCTCACCACCAATCATTCACTAAACTAAGTCAAAACTCTTTTTATTTTTCTTCAAGTCATTTCTTTCTTTCTTTATTGAATTTTATTTTAGTTAGGCTCTTATGTTTGTCATTTATTTAATCTTATTGCACTTTTATTCTTGCTTCATTTATTTAACACCTTAATCATCAACATTTTGCATGGAAACTTAATTGATTTTAAATCAAGAGTTGAAAAGTGTTCTTGAACCTCCATAAACAAAAGTGATTTGTGGTTCTTTTGCTTGTTTTTTATTTAATTCTATTGCATTTTTACTTTGCTTTATTTATCTAGTATCTTAATCATCATAATTTTGCATGGAAACTCAATTGATTTTAAATCAAGAGTTGAAAAATGTTCTTGAACCTCTATGAGCAAAAGTGTTTAAATATGATTAATTTTCATTTATTTAATTTTCTTTGCGTTATACTCTTGTTGCACTTAATTAGCATATTAATCACCACTATTTTGTATGGAAACTCCATCTATTCAAAATCAAGGGTTTAAAGTGTTCTTGAACCTCCATGAAAAATGGTAAAATTCAAATTGATGCTTGTTTTACATAAATAATGTATCCAATAGCTTCCCAACATCATCCAGAGCATGAATCTATGATTCGTTTGTCATAAGGGTGGATAAATGACCAAATCAAGCAATATATGTTGCTACATTTTTGTTAATTTTTGAATATTTTTATTGTTTGTTTGCTGGTTTTGAATATATCATTGTGTTCGTGAGATCGAGTAGATAAATTTTCATTATTTATTTGCTTAATTCCGTGAAAGTTTGAGAAAGTTATGGTGTTTTTACATTTTCAATGGAACATTTTTCTTCCATTGTTGTTACGAAAATAGTAGCAAATGTGGGTTTGGGGAAGATGAAGTCTCCCTACATCCAATAATTTCTCAATGCACCTTTGTGGGGTCCCCCTCCTTTGGGCCTAGAGTATTTTTCTAATTACACCCCAAATTTTTAGGATGTTTTTGTCTTCTGTATATTTTTATTTATTATTTTCTTATTATTGCTTTATTTATTTATTTTTATATTTTTTTTATTTCTTTAGTTTTTTAATTCTTTTAGCTTTTGTATTGATAGTGTGCCCCCTCCCTTTTATTATTTCTTTTATCTTTATTTATTTATTTTTTATTGATATTTTAGTATTTTTAGTTGATGCATAATTGTTAATCCAAAAAGATAAAATGACCCTTAAAATTAACCTTTCAAAAATACTAAAATCAAAGGTGCTTTATCAACATCAAGTACATTTTTCAAAAATCACACCAAAATCAATCGCTTAATATCCATTAACCTTCACAAATAAAAATATCCTTTGAAAAATCAACTTGGTTAACACCAAGTCTTTTTCTTTAATAAGCACCTCATATCATTTCAAACCATTTCAAACCTTTCTTTTCAAACCATTTCCAATATCTCACTTTTCTCAAATCAAATTATTTTCAAACTCTCTTCCAAATCATTTTGTAATTAATTTCAAACACTTGATCTGACGTCAAATTATTTGTTAAAATCTTTTCTCGATAAATTATCGATTGAAAAAGATGGGGGTGAAAGCAATTTTCTTCTCCTTTCTCGAATGTTCATGTGATGGTCGTATTTAGCCTACCGTTTGAACATTTGTCAATCGCTTTAATGCACTCTTAAATAAACGATTTAAGTTGATTCTTTTGTGGATGAAAAAATAGGGATGGAAGAAATTTTCTTCTCCTTTCTCAAGTATTCGTGTGATGGTCGGACTTAGCCTACCGTTCGAATACTTGTCGTCTGTTAATGAAACGCGACTTTATTCGCCAAATAAATTTCCTAATTAATTGGTTGAAAAGATTGGGGTGGAAGCGACATTCTTCTCCTTTCCCTAATATTCATGTGATGGCCGCAATTATCCTACCGTTTGAATATTTGTCAATCACCTAAAAATATTCAACACATCAAACTTTTTTTTCTCGCCGCCATGCGATGAACTTCAAACCCTTTTATATAAGGATATTTTTTAGTTTGTTCTAATATGTATACAAACTAGTGCTTAAGCCTTCCCGAGAGTAGACAAGCCAATGTTTAACCATTAGAATGCGATCTAAACACTTGTTCATTAATAAACACCAACAAACAAATAAACCAACAAACCTTCCCCGAACTATGAAGCTTTGAGTTCCTTATTGCATCTGTCACACCCTCATTTTCACCCCAGCATTTCATATCATAGATTCATCATCATCATCATCATCATACATGGGTACATGAAGCATGTGGATTGACAATGAGGGGTCTTGTTTTCTTCAAGGCTTTTGTTATTTGGAAGTCATAAGGTGATTAGGGTTTGGGCTACTACAAATTACTTAGGAATTAAGCAACCTAATGCTCAGTACTGACTTACTTCTGATCAATTGGAACAACACAAGCTTCAAGAAGATTTTAATCACCTATGCTTGGTTCAAAATCTTCTTGTGAGATTAAGACGAGGTTGTTGAATATAGAGCAATTTTCATCCCTTTTAACTTGACTTTGATAGAGATTCAAAGAGTATGAGGTTTCAAATAAAATTCAAGTTCACATCCATATTTTTTCAAGTTGCAAATTCACACTAAGTTTCAAATCTAAGTCCATTATAATCCAAATCAAATTTTGAAGTCACCATTTTAAAATCATAAGTTCATATATTCAAGGCCCAAGTTTCCATATTCAATGTCAAAATTAAAAAAAAAAAAGTCAAATTCAAGTTCATTTCAATGATTCATTCATGTTTCAAATTGCCATTACTTTTTCAGAATCAATCTCATTTCATTTTACAAGTCCATTTTAGGATTTAAATTTCAAGTTCACAATCCAAATTCAAGTTCCATACCAAATGTCCAATTTTTCAAAGTCCATTCATTTAAAAAAAAATTCAAAGTTCAATTCCAAGTTTCTTTCTTGTTTCTTTTGTTTCATAGTCTCAAGATTACTTAAATTTTCAAGTTTTTAGATTCACATTCATGACTCATCCAAAGTTTGCATGTCCATTTTAACTCCCATCCAAAAAATCCCACTTCAAGATCTATTCAAGATTCAAGTATATTTCAATCTTCATGTCACACAAAAAAAATCCAATGTCAATTGCCAAGTTTTAAATTCATGTCCAAGTTCAAATACAAATTCATTTGAAATTCATTCTCATTTTAAGTTGTGAACTTTCTTAAGTTCCAAGTTCATTCAATTACAAATAAAATCTATTTTCCTTGAGTTCCTAAAAGCTACCCAACACAAACAAAAAGAGAAAGCTATCACAAAGCAAAACAACATGAAGAAACTTCTTAAGCCACAACCTCTGTCGTAGCCACAACCTCAGCGTGGTCTAGCCATGATTTTCTACACAAACAAGACTATAAGCTACACCTCATGCAACCCGTTGCCAAAGACTTCAGGCACATCAGATGAAGCCAAAAACTTGCGCATAATAAAGAGACCACATTAGTCGTGAGACAAGTCAATCCATCTCACTACAAACGCATATCCATTCATTGTCATGTTCACTAGTCATTCAAGTATTTCGTAATTCATTCCAACCCATGCAAGTTTCGCGTTCAAAATACATGTTCAATTTCAATTCATTTCAACTCATGCAAGTTTCACGTTCAAAATACATGTTCAATTTCAATCCATTCCAACCAAGTTTCATATACAAATTCAAGCATTTCACATTTTAGTTCCAACCAAGTTTCATGAACAAATTCAAGGATTTCAATCCATTCCAATTTAAGTTTCATATTCAAGCATTTCAATGTCAATCCATTTCAAGTTTCGTGTTCAAAAGAATTTTCAATCCAATTCAAGTTTCGTGTTCAAGAGCAATTTCAATCCAATTCAAGTTTCGAGTTCAAGAGAAATTTCAATCCAATTTAAGTTTCATGTTCAAGCATTTCAATCAATTCCATTCAAGTTTCTAATTCAAAGTTCAATTTCAATTCAATCCATTCTAATTCAAGTTCAAAGTTCAATTTCAATTCAATTCAAGAAAATTCAAGTATTTCATAATTCATTCTAACTCATTCAAGTTTCTAATTCAAAGTTCAATTTCAATTCAATACATTCTAATTCAAGTTCAAATTTCAATTTCAATTCAATTCAAGAAACTTCAAGCATCTCACAATCCATTCCAACTAATTCAAGTCTCATGTACTAAACAAGTTCAAGTTCATGTACCTGTTGGCTAGAAAATTCCGACCAAGGATACAAGAAGCATGGTCGATAGAGAAGTGTGCGAAAGACTATGTTAGAGCAACCTCGACAGCAGGCCCATCGGAGAGGGCGTTGAGGTAAACTCAACGGAGAAGGGTCTCAGTCGAAATCGAAGGAATCCCAAGGGCTTCAGGCACATGAACAAGCTTGGAGCAAATACAAACCTAGGGAGTTACCAAGATAGTGGACGAACGTGGGTGACACGTGGCAGCGCAGGGATTGTGGATGCAGAAGAACAACCTTCACTTTTGGCCTATTTAAGGAAGAGTCATTTTCAGTTTTAGAGGTCGCATTTTGTTGCATTAAGAGAATACACTCAAAGTACCAGTGTTAGAGAAACGAGTCAAAACTCTGCAGAATGTATGCATGCGTCCACTTGTATTTTCTTCATTAAGCAATTTACTTTACAAGTTTTATTTTCCTTTGTTGTTGTCTTTTCTCTTTTTGCTGTACTTTCCTTGTCATTACCTTTAACGCAACTGTTCATCTACTTTCCGTTCAAACAAAAAAACTTAAACGTCAACATACATTTAACACATAGTCTAGGATTCTTGTAGCCGATCCTGCACGTAAACTTCAATAAGAGGCTAGCGGTTGTTCGTCAGAAATCCCGCGCGAACAAATTAGCACACCCAGTGGGACACGTCGTGTTAGATTTATGTTGCTGCGTACTGGTAAGATGGTAGAACAAAGAGTACCAGTCCGAATGAGGAGTTCTCCTCAGGAGGAAGCACAGTCGTGTCGGAAACCACCAACGTGGGCTCTAACACTATGGTTACGGATTCGACCGCGCATAGTGGACCGATGTCGTCACCATGTCGACCCGAGGGGGTGAGACCGAAGGTGGCGGAAACTTTTGGGCTGTTTATGCCCAGTTTAACGTTACCCATGTATGGTAGGGAGAGAACCTTATGAATTCCTTCGCAAGTAATGGCAAGCCTACATGTGAGTGGTTCGATGTTTGGCGAGGGCTTATCCTCGGCGTTTTCATCGTATCATGGACTGGGAGCGTTAGGTAACCAGTTTAGTCGAACCACAGGTTTGGGATTTCCGCCTCCAGCAATCCCGACTTTTACGTCCAGTTCTGTCGCCGTCATGAGACAACAGGTGGACGAGAGTAACCACGAAATGGTTCATATACTGACTTAGCAAATGGGAACCATATTAAGACCTTTAATTCAAGACTCGGCCCAGATTTACCAACAGCTGGCAACTCAAATGACTAGGATAAGGGACTTTCTGGGGGCTCCTAGGGCCCAACTTCGACAGAGGACTCCACCTCGACCAGAGACGCCAGCCCGACACGAAGAAAGGTTTGACGAGACCGTTGAGCAAGAGACATATATGGTCGAGCCAATGCCTAGGGTGGCCCAAAGGTCTCCTGTCATGCTGGTTAATAAGAACCAAGACCCCAACCAGATAGTCAGGCAGGTTCGACAAGATGCAGCGGGTGGGGAGCAAAACCTTGAGACTGATCGTCCGACACTAACGGATAAAACTGCACGTATATAGTTGATCGTGTAGTCTTAAAAAGGTTGTGGAACCCACAGGGAAAGATAATCAAACTAATGTTATCCAAGGTTGCTGTGCAAAGCTAAGGCTAGAGGGAAACATGAATTTAACGGGAAATAAGGGACTGAATTCTAAGGTCTGAAATTTAATACTAAAACGAGCCCGAAATATGATTTTCGTGCACCTACGGGACTTATAGAATACGGGTACTAGTTACGACTATGCTGCCATTTCGTAGAATAAACCGACTTAAAGGCTCCGCCTCACGCTCTCGTGGTCTTGACAAAAGTCATGCTCCCTAATCCCAAGATTTTGCTCTCGCTCGCCCGGTAACTAAGAAACACACTTTAGAAATCGATAATATCCTAAACAATATCTAAAGCGCTCTCGCTGTATTTAGATATGTTGCCTAATTTCCATTATCCGGTTCACTCCTCACGCTCTAGCGGTCTCGGCTTAAACCTTAACGTATTCCACATTCTCATGTCGAAATAAGAAACATTAAACTTTGGAAATTAAAACCAAAATGACATACAATCATAATTTCGTACCTATTATTTCTACGGAGTCCCGCCGAATACGACGGTCCTCACACGTCGATCTCAATTTATTTACTCAGACATGATTAATTCTAAATCTAACATTTTTAAACATACATTTTCTAAATCTAACATGTTAAACAATTTAAAGTAGCAATTATACTAGAAATGCAGTAAAGTAATGGAACCTGTAAAATTTTGCGGTAAAGAAAATCGGGACGGAATGGAAATAAAACTTGTATTAATCTTGATCCCAAAAGTACAGCAAAAGAAGATAAGTACAGAATTTGTAACAATTCCTCAGTGTGAGTAATTGTTGCTTTTATCGGTAATTTGCGCCTAAGGTTCTAATGAAATTACAGCAGAGCTTCCGCGCACTTTTTGATCTGATTTCACTGCTCCAAGGGGTCCTATATATAGAAACTCTGATGCTCAACTGCCTCCTTTCGAATTTCCAGATTTTGAGGGAAAAGGAGTTGTAAAAACTCCTCAAAATTGCCAAAAACGGACTCTGCAGTGAAAAACTGTTCCCGCGACTGTACGGCAAACGCCATGGGGGCATGGCAAACACCATGCTCTCTATTCAAATTTGGGCGCCCTCAGGAAGGAATGGCGAACGCCATATCAGCAGGGAAGGCAGAATTTGCTGCTTTGCTGGTTTTTCTCTTTCTTTCTCTTCTTTTCTCGATTTCTTCCAGGATCTCGATTATTATTCCTGCAAACACAAAACACAATAAAAACAAAGTAAATATAGTAAGACTCGATAAAAACACGGACTAAAAATGTGCATAGTGAGACTAAAAATACGATATAAATTCGTGTCGTCAAACTCCCTCACACTAAGACCATTGCCTGTCCTCAAGTAAACTCCCAACTGAATTAAAACAGTAAGTGCAGCGCCTGACTCGTAGGCACGACTGAAAACAACTAAGGCGCAAGGTTGCTAGGCTAATATTAAACAGATATGTACTAAATAGTGAAAACAAGGATATCGTACCGACACATTTCCACATTTGCGGACAAAGACTCCCTTCCTATGCAATACCAATGCAAATCAAGACATTATACTTTTGCTTGTTGCTTTACCGCTTCAACACTTTGGGAGTATGAATGAGTGGCTAGGGTTCTATATGGGAAACCCTTCTTTTATTTTCCGAGTTGGGCCTTAGAGTCCAACCGGGTCATGTTGACCCGCATGCCCACTAGCTTGGGCTTTGGTTTTGGGCTGTTGATCTTATATTGGTTCATTGGTGTTCTTTTGTAGGACATTATTAAAGAAAATAGTAGTAGTTTAGAATTTAAGTTTAGGTTTTGTTTCTAATAATAGAAATTATAATTAACTAAAATTATTTTGCTTTTACCATTTTATTTTATTTTCTTAACTATCAAATAATTATTTTTTTTCTTGTAATTAGGGTTATTTTTTAGAATTTTGGTCCCACCGTTTTTGTTTAGAATCCAATATTTGCATTTAAGGATTTTTATGTTTTAAATTAATTTTGATATGTGGTTGGATCTAATTGTGTGAGCTTTGATCGATTTGTGTACTCACTTGATTTATACCTGTTAATCATATGTCGTACCTTGATGATGATTGATCCTTGCTCGATAACCTTTTTTTTCAAAGAAATAAATTCTCGATTCAACATCGAGCCATTTCTCATCCTTGTAAGTCGATTGCCTTGAGCATCGCCATCAACCTCACGGTAACCATACACAACATTCATAACTTACTCTTGGGCTTTCTTACAATGAGACTTATTCGATTAATTACTTCTAGTTGGTCGTCTAAAAAACTAGCCCACTTTGCTAGTGCACACGTAATAAAAAAACTGATTTAACTGTTATCGCTTTTGTGGTTCATTTACTTGTGTATGCTTGATTGTTTGGGTTGTGTGTTTACTGTTCATTATTATCCCCATTCAAAAAGGTGTACCCTCCTCCCCATGATATGTAAAATAATTTTAATTTTTTCCTTTCTTTTACTTGCTTGTTTATATTTTGTCTTGCATGAATGATTTCCAAACCTTAAAGCATACTTGATCCATATATCAAGCCCTACCCACTCTTGTAAGCCGATTGCCTTGTGCATCGCCTTCGACCTTACCCTATACCCATTAGGACCTCATTTCCACTTAGTTCAAACCTTCACTCTTTCAAACACCAATAAACCCTTTATCCAACGTCAAATGATATTTTCTAAGTCAAATTAATCAATTTAATCATATTTAGAACTTTTCAATAAAAGATGAAAAAAGAGCGGAGTGTAGTCAACGTCTCCCCGAGAATGAGGATCCGAGATGTAGTTCTCATGGTTCGAGATCTCGTCATCCTAAAAACAACCAACAAACTGTAGTTTCCCGAACTACGATTGCTCTGACTTCTTCATTGCACTATGAGGATATGTAGGCACGAGATTGCGAAGATCTTGGCGAGCACCCTAATAAAATAAACCATCTAGTCCATTTTCTCTTTCCTTCCTAATAACTCGAGAAGCCTTTCATTTTAAGAAAACACTAATGCGCACACCTAACCTAATGGTTCCTGTTGAGTACAACGGGCGTGAGGGGTGCTAATACCTTCCCCTTGCGTAACCGACTCTTGAACTCAGACTTTTGGTTGCGATGGCCATATCCTTTCCTTTCGTTTAGGGGTTTTATTGATATTTTCCCTTTCCCCTTATGGGAATAAATAAAGTTCAGTGGCGACTCTGTTAGTCCATCCCACGAGTGTGCGATTGCACTTTGCAAGGTCATCTCTCATTTTTCGAGGTACGACAACACCTGAGGATATGTATGAGCTAGACCCACAATCTCGTCAAGCACCCTATTAAATACAAATTGCGAATATAACTAAGAGGTTCCCGTTGAGTACAACGTACGTGAGAGGTGCAAATACCTTCTCCAAATATGGTTGCGATGAGCATTTTTTAAAAAGGTTTTATTGATATTTTCCTTTCCTTCATGTGAATAAATAAAGTTCGGTGGTGACTCTGTTCGAATTAATTTTTCTGCAACTATCGTTAAAGATTGTATTTTTCGAGGTACAATAGATGGTGACTCTGCTGGGGAATAAAATTCCATGCAAGAGAGAGTCAAGCCTAACTTAGTTCGATCTGTGATAAACATTAGCTTTGTCTATTTATTTTCTTCCATCTTCTTTTCTTTAGTCATATGTAGTGCAATTACTTATCTTTTATTGGTTCTTGTATATTGTTGTGGATGTTTTAATTGCTTGGTATACTTTGTGAGATGGACTCTCTGCCCGAGTCTTGAGAAAAGCACTAAGATAAGACGTTGGTTGCATAGTGTTGACCTGTTGGACTCACTTGTCTTGTTGGGGTAATACGAGAACTACACTTAGAGTAGATTCTATTGAAGGTATTGTCAACTAGCAAACAATTTTGTTAAGGAGCAATACTTTCTTCTTGGATCTGTTACTCTAAGAACCATTTAGTTTCCAAGACACCATGGTTGCATAGTGTTTGCCTGCCAGACTCACTTGTCTTGTTGGGGTAACACAAGAACCGCACTCAGACGAGGTCCTTTTAAGGGTATTATCAACTAGAAAGCAATTTTGGTAAGGGGAAATATTCTTGAGGGTGACTTATGACTTTGGGAACGTTACAAACCTAGAGTTACATTGACCGTTGTGTATAAAGCAATGAGAAACGTGTGAAATTCGTACCTGTATTCAATAGAGATTACCTGGATCCATATACATGACATGCGTTGAATTCTCCTTGCATAAAAAACTTAGCATATTCTTAAAAATGAATAAAACCAAAAATCATGCATTCGTATTCCATCAGCATGCATGCATATCATTTTTCAAATACAAGAACTCATCCTTCTTTTTGCCCATTACCAGCAGGCTGACTTCCCAATACCAGTACTAAACATATGATAGTTGCTGCAAGACAACAGAGTGTTTGAGGCCAGATCAAGTGGAGATAAGAAGAAGATAGACGCCTTAAGAGGCTAGATCAACCAGGTTGGAAGTTATGGTAGCAATGACAAAGAACAATCTTCAGCAGACTGTGGCTGAGAATGTTGATCCTCCACCAAGCTTTATTGTGATGACAAATTCGATGTACGATTCTACCCCTGACTATGCTCCTCTATAAGTTCCTACTCAACCTCAGTCAGTGCATAACCCGATACCTGATTAGGTCCCCATTATGCTGAAGAACCCCATTGTTCATATTGATGAAGGTGGTCCTCGCTTTACAAGGAATGTGCCAGATTCTCAAAGTGCCCACCTGATTACAAAAATGGGTCGTCCTCATGTCATACCCTAAATTTTAACCACAAGGTTTCACATCATTGTGCAAATTATCACCACAATATGAATGTACCTTCATACCCTATCAATCATCTCAAAGATTGTTGAGTGTTCACTCAAGCCTTCTCAAAGCACCCAAGCAAAGGATCAATCAAGAATTGAAATGATATTCAACTTGTCAAGCCTCTCAAACATCCGTGAAGGATCAATAGGTCTCCCACATCAATAATCTAACACAAAACTGCAACATTTCAAGTTGATCAAGCCTCAAGATCATCAGTGTCACCAAATTAGAGTTTTGATCGACCAAGGCCTACAGAAAAAAATTTTCATCTGGGCATGGGACAATACTTTAAAACATGATTCAATAAGCTTAAAAGGACCTCATGAGTCCATTCATAAGTTCAAAATAGCCTTAGGGGATGCATTCATCAAAAATTAGGAATTAGGGTTTTGACCTAATTCAATCTCCAAGTTGACTTTTAGAGCAAGGCATGAGCCAAGACCTCAAGAGATGCTTTAAATACCTCAAATGCCTCATATTGATCCATTCACAAGATTAGATTGATTCAAAGAACTTGGTTCATAAGCAATATAAGGATTCAAATTCATCTGAAGCACAAACTAGGGTTTCTGAGAAAAAGTCAACCATGCGTTTGACTTTTGATCAAAACATGATCTCAAACCTTGGGACATGATTCAAGACATTGCAAAACACCTATGGAATCCATCCATTAGGTTCAATTTAGCCCAAGGACTTGATTTCATAAAGGATCACAAAGTTCAAAATTCATCTGATACAAAAATTCAATTGTGATCAAAACCAAGTTTGACTTTTGGGATTTTTTGACAAACATGACATCTTCAAGTTAAAAACAATGTTAACTTGTGATTTGGATCATGATCAATCAATAAAAATCAAGAAAAGTGAGGTTACTTGCAAAAAGGGCAATCTTGAGAAACTTGAAATTTCACCAAGTTATGAAAAATAATGGTTTTTACCCAACTTTGCAAGACCATAACTTGTGATCCAAGCAACCATTTTCTTCCATCCAAAGCTCAAATGATAGCTCATCTTACATACAACAAAAGTGTCCTATTGATCCATGGTCAAAAAATGCCTATATTTTGAGTTATAATGCCATAAAATTAGGGTTTCATAAGATTTGAACTTTGACACTTAGAAAAATTTTGGGCAGAATCTGTCTCATGTTTTGTCCAACTTTGGAGCCATTTTTCATTATGATCCAAAAGGAATCAAGACCAAATGTAAATATCAAAGTTGAAGTATGATATACAAGCTTTCCAAAGAGTACAAGAACATCATTGATTCTACTTAAGCAAGGAGTTATGGACCTCACAATATGCCTTGATACAAACTATTTTTTGACAGCATTTGCACATGACTTGTATCCCACGATTTCTTGAGCCAATTTTGGACACTTGCATCATTGGATTTCTGTCCAATATCAATCTAAATGATGAAGAATCTGAACCATAAGATCAATTAGTCAAAAATCCTATCATTTAGGCACATGGAAGTTTATGTTGCAAATCCAAATTCAAGTTTTGTCATATGGCATTGAAAGGATGCATTGAGGTGTCATGAACCAAGCCATATCAGTCCAAATGAGTCAAGATTTATCCAAGGATCAGAAGACCTAAACCTGCAAAGTTTAACTCAAGTCAATGGCTAGAGGAGACTTTGAACACATAGCCACATCCATTGGATAATAGGGTGATCCAGCCCCCATTCACTATTCTTTGCAAAACAAACTTCCTCTACTATAAATAGAGGTCACTTATGGTTGATCAAACCACACCAAAACATCAGAATACATGTTTTCTACCATTTCCCTCTTGTGCACCAAAAAATCCATTTCCAAAGGAGTGAGAATCGTGTTTTGAGATAGAGAGCAATTCCACTCAAACCAATGGTCCTAACACCTCACATACATCATATGTGAATGATCTAAACACTTGAATAACATATATAACACCAGATTCATCAAGAATATACCTCACCCCAAAGCCATCTACAGTTGGAGTCGTGCCCACCAATCCATAGGTTTTCAATCCATTCCAAGCATCTCAACACACTACTTGAGGTCCAAGGAAGCTGTCCAGATCATCAAAACATTTCTTTAACACCTACAACTGAGGATTCGAATTCCTCTTGAACAGGTAAGTTTGAACTCTTCAAACCCCATGATCCATGCATCATAAATGTGTTTTCAAGTTACCAACATGTTTATGCACTTATGTAGTGTTTTCCCTCAATCAATTGTATGTATCTATCGTGTATATGATTTCATAGTATTCTTGAAAAAATTAGGGTTCATCTGTTCTTCACATGATATCTCACTCTACACTTAAAAGAAATGCAATTAATTGGTATCATTGAAATCCTTGTACAAAAACACACAACTTTCATGTTTACATCGTGCAAAACTCATTACGCATTGAGAGAGATATGAGAGGTTTTGCAAAACGGCCATGGAGGACACGCGCGAGGAAGAAGATGATCGTTGGCGCCATAATTCAAATATTTTTCAAATTTTCAAATTTTTAATTATTTTCTTAATTATTTTCAAAAATTAATTTCTCCTCCAATTTTAATCTTTTTCAAATGATTTTTTAAACATAAATACTTCACATGTTTAAATATTTAATTCCATAAAAAAATCAAAAAAATATTTTTATTTGGTATATTTTTAAATATTTTAAAGAATTTTATTTTAATTTGTTTTTAAACATTTTAAATAATTCTTTTTCTTGATTTTTTAAAACCAATTTGATTTTAAATCATCAGGTGAATAAAACCTTATTTTTTAAACCTTAAACATAATTCATAACATGTTTATTGAATTTTTTTGCTATTTTTTAATCATTTTTAATTGATTTTTCTTTGAAAAAAATATCTTTAAAAAATGAAATTAGGGTTTTCTTTGATTCAATCTTTTAAAACTTCATTTTAAACACACTTGGGCCTCTATTAAAGTGTAAGACCCAACCCCCCTATGTAAATAAATAAATTTTGGGCCTCTGCTAGAGTATAAGTCCCACAACGTCTTTCGATATCGTAGTGCGATCACTATTTTTAAAATAAATCATTTGGGTCTCTCCTTGAGTATAAGTTCCAATCTTTTGTACATGAACTTTGTTTTAAACAATAAACAACCTCCATGGGCCTCTCATTGAGTTGTAAGCCCCATATCTCTGTTTTCAAAATCATCTGTCTATTTTAAACTGCTTGAAAACAAATGGGCCTCTCCCCGAGTATAAGACCCAATACTATTCTACTATTATTTCATTCAAAATACATTAACTTGGGCCTCTTAATAGAGTGTAAGTCCCATCCTTTTCCTTTTTTTTTGTATAATAAAAAGAAGATTCAAATTGTATTGGTACTAAGAGGAGCATTATTCATGGTGAAACTGCTTTTAGACCACTTGGGCCTCTCTTTGAGTTATAAGTCCCAAAACTTTCTTTACAATTCATTCAAATAACAACAACATTCTTTTAATTCAAATTAAAAATTCAAAGTTTTCTCAAAACTTTCTTCAATTTCTTAAGACCCTAATTATACAGTGATAATCAATACAACCAATCACAATACACTTGGGCCTCTATCTAGAGAATAAGACCCATCACCTTTTCAATACATACTTATTTATATACATTTTAAACCACTTATCTGTATATATACTTATGCTTACCTGTCTAGGATTCCCTCAGCAGTTAAGTCATCCTCAGTTCACACTTAGGTTAAACAGTAGGATACTTATAACCTAGGTCAATCAACTAGTTTATTCTTATGCAAAGAAATTCATTTCCCCAGAGAGGATTAATTCCCAGTGAAACCTCTTTTGAATTTCTTCAAACCTTAGAACTGTTCAACAAAGAAAGGATTATTTCCCGGTGAAACCTTTCTTGAACTTTTCTTAGGCTTGGACCCACCAGGCTCCCTAGAAGCATCCCAGCCTCCTCTTAGGCTTAGTACAAGGACCCACCAGGTTTCCAAAAAGCATCCTAGCCTCCTCTTGGGCGTAGTACAAGGAACCAAGGGCTTACTAAAAGCATAGTAAAAAGTTTAGTCATCTCTACTAGTTCAATCCTCAGGAAAGTCAAAAACTCTAGAACATCCAATCATTCAAGGGTTGATCTTCATCTCTAGAACCCTCAGCCTCCTCTTAGGCATCATACAAAGATCTTTCTCCAACCAGAGTCTGCCTCCTCTTAAGAGACTTGGGTAGTCTCAGCCTCCTCTTGGGCTTCATACAAGTAGACTTGGAAAGTCTCACCCTCATAGCCTCCTCTTGGATTTCACACAAGAACCCTCAGGCTCCCTAAAAGCATAGGGCAATCCTAATCATCTTTACCAATACATCAACTCCCAGAAGAATTAAAACCTCTAAGGCATTCAAACTCATCTTTAAATCCCTTCTGATCCCCAACAAGGCTTGACTTTCACCTTAAAAATCCCCAGCCAGAGTCAGGTTACCACCCACAAGTCCCCAAAAAAGTATCAAAGCCTCATGGCATCTGATAAATCAACACTTCTCCAACCACCAGCAAGAGTTAGTTTTCCTTTGGATTCCTCAAAAATAGTTTAGACCTTCTCCTGGGTTTGGATAAATCCTTAGCAAGAGTCAGCCTCCTCTTAGGCTTCATATAATGATTTAACCAGTCAGCCTCAATCTTGGGATTTGTACAAGACAAATATAATACTCCCTAGTTGAGTTAGTTTTCTTTAAAGCTATACTCAAACTCTTCAGCTTCATCATCTTGGGCTTCAAACATGATAAAATATCTCCAGTGGAGACAATCCCCAAACTTTTTTTTAGCTTTAACCTTGGGCTTTGATCAAGGCACAAAATCCATCATCCCCGCAGATGAGACCATGAGTCCTCTCTGTAGGAGGATATTTCCTCTATACATCACATATTAAAACAAACTATCAAAACCTTTTTTCTAGATAATTGATATAAGTGGCACACTTGTTGATTCAAAATCCAAGTTAGAGTGCCTCCTTTATCATGGTTAAAATTTCTCTTTCATCTAACTGCTGTAAGAGGCAAGAGTCTGGATTCTACACATCCAAGCCAATGTCCCTCTCTTAGCATGAAAGATTCATAAAGGAAAAAGTGGCATTGCTCTACACGGAGTTAAAGCTTCTTCCTTCATGACATTTCCTCTTATAATGGAAGATATGGCATTGTTGGATTCCACACATCCCAGTTAAAGTAACTTCCCTTATAACCATTACTCAACATTTGTGATGAATAGGTGAGGTATCTCCCTTTAGAGATGACAAATTATCTCTCTCAATCAACTTTAGCTTCAATCTTGGGCTTTAAATAAGACACAAACGCCCTTTTAGCTTCAATCTTGGGCTTTGAGCAAGACACCAAATTTTCCTCCCATAGAATAGGAAGAACTACGATTGCTCTGATTTCCTAAATCTCTTTACGGGAATACGTAGGCATAAGATTGCGAAATCTTAGTGAGCACACAAATCAAAAATCTTAGGTCAAGTACCTTGCCAAAAACAATAGAAAACCAAAAACAACAAAAACATTTCCTCAGTCCTCCCAAAGGAGAAACTTTCCCCAATCAACAATAAATAGACTTAAGAAAGCATTTCAAACAGTAAAAATATGTGTAAATAAAGGTTCCTATAGATTACTATAGATACTCTGGGTGTTAATAGCGTCCCTTTGTATAACCAAACCCCGATCCCCGATCTCTTTGTATTTGTTAAAGAAAACACTTGCACGCAGGGTTAGTTTAAGATATCTTCTCCTTCCTTTCAAGCTTCATAGGATAAATACAGAAATCAGAAAGTAGCATTAAAAGCGGTAGTGGTCACGTCACTAAAACCGATGCTACAGAAAAATGGCGACTCTGCTGGGGACTATTGTCTGTCTTAGAAAAGAGTTATAGACTATATCCCTTAAGAGGTTTAGGCCTTGCATTGCATTTATTTTTTTCTACTATTTTATTTGTTTTCTCATTTTATATCATTTGTTGTCTTACTATCTGTTTATATGCTATACTTGTTTAAATTACTGTTATCTGGGAATGTGATTAATACACATGTGGTGAGTCCGAGAGCAAGCAAACTTGAAAGTCCACCGAATCAGTGGAGGTACCCTTTTGGAATTGTTGATGTTAAACGAGCAAGTCGTGAAAACATTACTTTTTCCACTGGGCACCCTTGAAACTGAGGATTAGTAAACATTTAACCACTTGACCATTAGGTAGTGCGATGACTATCGGGAATAGTTGATACGCGATACTACACTCAAAAGAGATTCATCTTGGGGATATTGCAGCTCTCATGAGTCAGTCGGTTTGCTGTTAATATTATTGAGAGGGGTCAATGATTTTGGGAACCTTTGTTAGAACCCGTTCTACAGGGACAAAAAAATGGACTCTAGTACACACCTTCAAGGTTCCAAAACTGGAAGATCTAAGAAAATTGGGAAGGATGATTACTAATCCTGAAGCTTTCAGAGCTAAGCACGGAGGACTGTTGTCCCTTTTGAAGGTCAACATGGTGGAAGGAGTCCTGTCTACATTGGTTCAATTCTATGATCCAGTATACCACTGCTTCACATTTCTGAATTATCAGCTCACACCGACACTGGAAGAGTACTCTTATCTGATTGATTTACCTATCACTGATCAAATCCATTTTCTGGACTAGAAGAAATTCCAAAAGATCAAGCCATTGCAAGAACTACCTCTTTGGAAGAGTCAGATATCAAAACTCACATGACCACCAAGAGGGGAATCCAGGGTTTACCAGCTAAAATCCTGATGGAGAAAGCCCTATACTTTGCCAGCATAGGAAACATAACTGCTTTCGAGGATGTCTTTGTTCTGCTCATATATGGGTTATTCCTCTTTCCCAACATTGACAACTTCGTTGATATTAATGCCTTCAAGATATTCTTAATTGGGAATCCGGTCCCAACTTTGCTCGCGAATGCTTATCATTCAGTACATTTAAGGAATTTGTATAGTGGAGGGATGATCACATGTTATGTACCATTACTCTACAAATGGTTTATTTCCCACTTACCCAATTCTACTGCTTTTTGGGATCTCAATAGTGGTATACGATGGTCGCAGAAGATTATGTCTCTCACTCATTCTGACATAGATTGGTACAATCGGTTCTATGACGGAATAAAAATCATCGACCAATATGGAAGTTTCCCCAATGTACCCCTCATCGGTACTAAAGGAGGGATAAACTATCATCCAATTTTAGCTCATCGTCAGCTTGGATACCCAATGAAAAATGTACCACATAACATTCATCTGGAAGGTCTTTTCTTCAAGGAAGGAGAAAATGATAGAGCACTAAAGAAAGAAATTGTGCATGCCTGGCAACATGTTCATAGGAAGGGAAAAGAGTCTTTAGGAAGGCCAAACTGCATCTCTGCAGAACTTTACCTCCGATGGGTGCAAACTAGATCCATCAAATTGAAGATGCCTTACCCTCGTCAGGAAGTTTTCCCCCTGAAAGAGTACATCCTTTACTTCATGAGTGACGCAGAAAAGCTTCATATCGCTTTCAACAAGGTCCAACGCGAGAAGAACTCTTGGAAGAATAAATACCAGATTATCAGCTTGGAATACACAAAAATCCAAGAGCTTTTGAAAGAAAAGAATGCTCTGATTGAGATATTAGAGCAGCATGCTATAGAAAGTCAAGAGGAACGAAGAAATTTGCTCTCTCCTTTCACATGGCAAAGGATCATCGACCCGACAACAAATGAAGGGGCCCAATCAAAAAAGAGAAAAAT
Organism: Lathyrus tuberosus; assembly: GCA_022829125.1. Lineage (NCBI taxonomy): Eukaryota > Viridiplantae > Streptophyta > Magnoliopsida > Fabales > Fabaceae > Lathyrus > Lathyrus tuberosus. The sequence goes on from JALAZF010000253.1 coordinate 3,258,247, forward strand.
TCATCAATCAAAATCTGAGCTTTCTTCAGGAATACCTTAGGATCCATAGGCCTGGTTTTCCTTCTCGCACTTTGTAAAATAATGTACTTTTCCCTGTAAGATACTGCAATCCTTTGAATTCAATAAAAGGTTTCCACCGTTGTATGATATTTGCAACATAATTGTTAAAAGTTATTTTGAAAACAAAACAAAAATATCATTCTAATTCTTTGCACATCATTCATCATTCTTACATTACACATCTTTGTCATTGAGTCTCACACATGTGTTACGCTTTAGAGTCAAACTGTCTCATTCGTACAATACTCGGGGCAATCGACAAAAGAAAATGGACGATCTCGAAGAAGAGAACAAAGAACTAAGAGAGGAAATCAACGCTTTGAAGGAGAGTTTGGAGAAACTCCACAACACGATTGAATCCCTGGCAGCAGCTCAGGATCAACCACCTCAAAGGACCGTGATCTCAGAGATTATGTCTACACCAGCATTTGAGACACCTGGCAGTCATCCTCAGTACAACATGCCCAAAGGTTTTCCCTGGGGCATGCCTTTCAATTTTGTACCTGAAGGATATATACTTCCGGTCACTGAAGACCTAGAAGCTATAGCAAGAACCTCCGGACCTGAAGGTTACAAACTTCAGGCAAATGAAGATGCAGGGGTTACGACAGAAACTCCTGAAGGTTACAAACTTCAGGTCACTAAAGCGCCAAGAATTACCGTCGTAATGTCTATACCACAACCTGTGGTACATACTATCCCAAAGGAACAAATTCTGCAGATCACTTCTGGCAGAAATGAAGAAGTATACGAAAGGATGAATGAATTCCAAGAGCAGTTCTTGGAAATGCAGAAAGAACTCATGCCATTCATGGACAAGACTTGTTTGGTAAGGACGCCGCTGACCACTGTTTGGTCCCCAATGTAAAGATACCGCACAAATTCAAGGTTCCTGACTTTGAAAAATACAAAGGCAACTCGTGCCCTCAAAGTGACTTGGTAATGTACGCCTGGAAAATGTCTACCCAGACAGAAAACCAACAGCTACTAATCCACTACTTCCAAGATAGTTTAACCAGTCCCACACTCAAATGGTACATGGGCTTAAACCGTACCAAGATCATCACTTTCAGAGATCTTGGGGCAGATTTTGTTCAACAGTATAAATACAATTTGGACATGGCACCAGATAGGGACCAGCTCAGAGCAATGTCCCAGAAAGACAAAGAAACCTTCAAAGAATATGCTCAAAGATGGCGTGAAATCGCCGCCCAGATCTGTCCCCCTTTCGAGGAGAAGGAAATGGCAAAAATCTTCTTGAAAACATTAAGCTCATTTTATTATGACTGAATGGTCGCCAGTGCGCCTAGTTATTTCACTGAAATGGTAAACATAGGAGTACGCCTTGAGGAAGCAGTCCGAGAAGGTCGGTTAGTCAAAGAGGCAGAGCCGTCTAGTAGTACTAAAAGATACTGGAGTGCTTTCCAAAAGAAGAAAGAGCAAGATATCAGTAATATCTCTCAGGGTAAGCAAAGGCGAAGGTATCAACCTCGGCAGGTAGCGGCAGTAGCTCCCGATATCAACCCAGCGCCGGCTCCGACATATCAACCACAGATTGCTCAGAGCCCGCCAAATCAACAACAGTGTCAGTAAAGGCAGCAACAGCCTCTTCAGCGGGCTTGCCCGCAGTACAATAATAACAACCGTATCACACGATTGCCAGGTTTTGACCCCATACCAATGTTATATGAAAAATTATTTCCACTTCTGCTAGCCAAGGGGCACGTTCAAACCAGGACTCCTCTTGCAGTACCAGACAATCCGCCTTTTTGGTTCAAAGCCGACCAATCTTGCCCTTACCATCTGGGAGGACCATGACATAACATTGAGAATTGCCTCAGCTTTAAATCTGATGTACAAAAGCTCGTCAGAAATGGGGTTTTATCTTTCAAAGATACGAACCCAAATGTTCAAATGAACCCGTTGCCGTAACATGAAAAAGCTTCAGTAAATTTGATAGAAGGAGAACCCGACAGTAGTTATCAAATTCATGATGTACGCCTACTAGGAACAAATCTGGTGAAAATGCATTACAGGCATAGCGGGTACGGCCATGTACCATCTCACAACTATAATCAATGTGATATCTGTTCTAAAAATAATCAAGGGTGTGTCATTGTACAAGCAGCTCTTCAAGAGCAGATGGATCTAGACTGGATTTAGGATCACAGGATTCGTGAAGTAAATATGGCTCATGTACATCCAAACATTGTTCAAAATCATGACATCTGCACAATGAATATCAATCTAGTGGCAATGCATTCAAGATAAAGTCAGTACTATAATTTGCCGCTGCACGACTACAACGCTTGTCCGATTTTCTTGAAAGACAATCAGGGATGCTCTTTTGTACAAGAGGCCTTCCAACGTCAAATAGATCTTGGATGGATCCAAGACTACCATGAAAGGAATGATCATCAGGTCAACATGATTCAGATCTTCGACATTTGTTTAATGAATACCAGTCTAGTGGAATTGTATGCCAAGCAGGTCAGACTCGATTTTCTGTCCTCGCATAACTATCAAGACTGTAAAGATTGCTCCGAAAACGATTAAGGTTGCGCACTTGTATAAAGAACTCTTCAACATCTGTTAAATCATTGGTGGCTCCCAGTCTACCAGGACGAGGACACACAACAAGTTAGCATAACCAATGAAAATCCCAACAGACACCAAAGTTGTGACATCCGCTTGCTGGAAACGGATTTGGTAAAGATGCACTACATACAGAGTGGGTACGGCAGGGTGCCACCTCACAATTATGAACGCTGTGGAATATGTTCAGAAAATATCCAAGGATGCTACCTCATGCGTGCAGCTCTCCAACATTAGGTAGACCAAGGGGAAACCCAACTACGCCTGAATTCCCAGTCAATCAAAATTGTGCAAGGATGCCTCCTTATCCAAAATGAGACTCAAGGACTACGAGAAAAAAGAACTATCACAATCTCCAATGAAAAAGAACCTGTTAATTATGGAATTAACAAGGATGTTTTCACCATAATTCATTTGCTCAAGGAACCAAAGCGCGTGGAAATCCCTCTTGACAGTAGAAAAGTTCCCAATCTAGAACCGATTGAGGTTACTTATGACGGTCGAAAGACCCAAATAGCCCCTGTGGTCATCTACTTGTCGGGACCCATACCATACATGTTAGAGAAAGCTATTCCGTACAAATACGGTGCGACTACAATAGAAGATGGAAAAGAAATTCCACTACCATCTGTTGTCAACATTGCTGATGTCAGTCGGGTCACCCGAAGTGGTCGAATCTTCAACAGAGGAATTGGAGAACCTACAAAAGAAAAGGAACCTCAAGCTGAAGTTCCTAATCAACAAATTGGTCAATCCAGCAGAGCAGAGCCTGTGAAAAATAACGATGAAATGTTAAAACTCATCTAGAGGAGTGAGTACAACATTGTAGATCAATTATTACAAACTCCTTCTCAGATATCTGTTTTATCTCTCTTGCTCAGTTCAGAAGCTCATAAAGAAGCTCTACAAAAAGTCTTGGAACAGGCTTTTGTAGAACAAGATATGACAGTGGGTCAGTTTGATAACATTATTTCCAACATCACTTCCTGCAACAATTTGGGTTTCAGTGATGAAGAACTTCCAGAGGAAGGAAAGAATCATAACATGGCACTCAATATCACAGTCAATTGCCAGGATGATGCTTTAGCCAGCGTACTGGTAGACACAGGTTCATCCTTGAACGTCATGCCAAGGTCAACTTTGGTACGACTATCTTTTTAAGGTACTCCGATGAGAGGCAGTGAGATCATAGTCAAAGCTTTTGACGGATCCAGAAAGACAGTTATCGGTGAAGAAGACCTTCCCATAATAATTGGTCCCCGCACTTTCCAAGTCATGGACATCTGAGCAGCATACAACTGTTTATTAGGAAGACCTTGGATACATGAAGCCGGGGTTGTCACTTTGACACTTCACCAGAAGCTGAAGATTGTCAAGAATGATAAGTTGGTCACAGTATGCGGATAACATGCTTTAATTGTGAGCAACCTATCATCACTTTCATATTTAGAACCAGAGGAGGTTGTTGGAACTCAATTTCAAGCACTCTCGATGAGCAATAAGAATCACCAAGAGAAAGGAACGTCAATTTCCTCGTACAAAGACGCTCTCCAAGTAATGGGAAGAGGTGACATAAAAGGATGAGGGCAAGTTGTGGTTCATGTTGATAACAAGACAAGAAAAGGTCTCGGTTTTTCTTCAGCACTTACCAAGACTACAAAAAGGGATGAAAGCTTTCGTCCAATTCAAGATTTCTTCAACAGTGGAGGCTTCCTCCACCCAATTTCTCAGGAAGTCCACACCATCAAGGAGAACAACTTTTCTGATACTGATGAAGAATGGAAATCCTATTTCAATGATGAAGGATACATATCTCAAGAAGAAACATACATGCCATTTTGCTCTCCAAAGCAAAGTCCCAGATATATACCAAGATCAGATGTCAGAATGATCTACGGAGATTGCGATCCCGAAGGATGTCGTGCTCCACCCAACTCATTAGAGGAGGATACTCTGATGAAAGACAACTTCGATTACAACTCATATGATCCCATGGATGATTTGCCCATTTGGAAATATTACGTGGAAGACTCGGGGAAAAAGAGTCAGACAGATAATGCATATCCGCTAAATGACCTTGAGAAAAATACAATTGTTCTCCCAGGATCATGGAATCCTTACCCAGAACATTCCGAAAATGTCCAACGCCACGTTGATAGGTTGTAAGGATCGCAGGACAAGAGTTTATCAACTTTACATTTCTTGAGGTCAATGTCATTGAAGAAGATGACTCATATATCCCCTTAGAAACTTGGGATACTTTGGGGCAGCCAAGCGGCAAGTACGACTTTCTAGTGAAGTACACTGCTCCCGAAATCTCTCGCATCAGATATGAGGACATCCAGCCAACTGGATGGGGAGATCCTCTTGAAAATGAAAATACTGGTGAAGATACAACAGAAGAGTCCTCTTATGATAACGCTGCATGGGAAAAAGACTCTAGTGATCCAACTCCGCCAGAAATCAATGTCATTACTGAAGACAATCCTAGAAGAGAGATACCAGACTTTGTGATCCACAGAGAAGTTCGTCGCCATTGGGTCGCGGTCGATGTCCCGAATGTCGTTCATAAATAAAAGTAATTGCCTCGTCTTTGTTTCGACCTTTCACTTTGCCCGGGTGAAAAGGATGTTTTATAGGGCTTGCTTTTCTATAAATGTCCCTCTTCGCTTCGCCCATAGCGAAAGAGTTTTTTTTATAGGGTTGTGTTTCAAGAATCGAAAAATCATAAATAAATAATGTCATTCTGAATTCCTGCATTTATTGTTATTTTCACTTTTCGTTTTTCCAGAAAATGGTAAAAAAAACAACCTAAAATAAAAACAAGTGTTTTTTTTAAAAAAATAATACACTGCACACACTTTTGCATTCTCTCTGTCTTTTCTAAAAAGGAATCATCACGTCGTGCAAATCACTTGTTTTAAACCCCATTGAAACATACGATCCAATGCCTTCTCCCAACTTTGAATTCCCGGTATTTGAAGCCGAAGAAGAAGATAACAAAGAAATTCCAGATGAGATCTCCCGATTACTCAGACATGAGGAAAAGTCCATTCAACCTTACAAAGAACTGTTGGAAACTATCAATTTGGGTTCAGAAGAAGATAAAAAAGAAGTTAAAATCGGAGCACTACTCAATCCGACTGTCAAAAAAGGTCTGATAGAACTGCTCAAAGAATTTTCAGATGTGTTTGCTTGGTCTTGCCAAGATATGTCAGGGTTGGATACCGACATCGTGGAACATCACTTGCCCCTGAAACCAGAATGTTCGCCAGTCAAACAAAAACTTAGAAGGACTCATCCAGATATGGCCATAAAAGTTAAGGAAGAAGTGCAGAAACAGATCGACGCAGGTTTCCTTGCCACCTTGGAATATCCTCAATGGCTAGCCAACATAGTGCCAGTTCCAAAGAAGGACGGAAGAGTCAGAATGTGTGTAGACTACATGGATTTAAACAAAGCAAGTCCAAAGGATGATTTTCCCTACCACATATTGACATGCTAGTTGACAGCACAACAAAATTCAAAGTATTCTCCTTCATGGATGGATTCTCGGGATATAATCAAATCAGAATTGTGCCAGGAGACATGGAGAAAACTCCGTTCATCACCCCATGAGGCACCTTTTGTTACAAAGTAATATCGTTCGGTCTGAAGAACGCAGGAGCAACTTATCAAAGGGCTATGACAACTCTATTTCACGACATGATGCATAAAGAAATTGAAGTGTATGTCGATGACATGATTGCCAAATCTAAAACAGAAGAAGAACATGTGGAGAATTTGTCAAAACTATTCGAGCGTCTGAGAAAGTACAAACTCCGCCTGAATCCTAATAAATGCACATTCGGGGTTCGCTCAGGAAAGCTTTTAGGATTCATCTTCAGCCAAAAAGGGATTGAGGTCGATCCCGACAAAGTCAAGGCCATTCGAGAAGTTCCTGCTCCAAAGACTGAAAAATAAGTAAGAGGATTTTTGGGACGTCTGAATTACATCTCAAGATTCATATCTCTCATGACCGCGACGTGCGCGCCAATTTTCAAGCTACTCAGAAAGAACCAAAGTTGTATATGGACAGAAGACTGCCAAAAGGCTTTCGACAGCATCAAAGAATATCTGCTGAATCCACCGATTATGTCTCCTCCAGTGGAAGGAAGACCACTGATCATCTACTTAACAGTCTTGGAAGACTCCATGGGTTGCGTGCTTGGCCAACAAGACGAGACACAAAGAAAAGAGTTTGCCATTTATTACCTAAGCAAGAAGTTCACGGACTATGAAACTTGATACACTATGCTCGAGAAAACTTGTTGCGCTCTGGCTTGGGCAGCTAAACGTCTTCGCTAGTACATGATTTGTCACACTACTTGGTTAATCTCCGAAATGGATCCGATCAAGTACGTCTTTGAAAAGCCTGCTTTAACGGGAAGGATTTCCCGTTAGCAGATGTTGTTATTAGAATACGAACCATGCTCAGAAAGCCATCAAAAGAAGTGTTTTAGCCGATCATTTGCCTCATCAGCCGATTGACGATTAGGAAATGATCAAATTTGACTTCCCAGACGAAGATGTAATGTACCTGAAAATGAAAGATTGCGATGAACCGCTACCAAATGAAGGACCAGAACCAGGTTCCCAATGGGGACTAATATTCGACGGAGCTTTCAACACTTATGGAAACGGAATTGGGGCAATCATCGTTACACCTCAAGGTACCCATATTCCTTTCACCGCCAGATTGGAATTCAAATGTACGAACAATGAGGCTGAATATGAAGCTTGCATCATGGGTCTCAAAGAAGCTATTGACTTAAGGATAAGGAACTTGGATGTGTTTGGAGACTCAGCCCTGGTTATAAATCAGATCAAGGGAGAGTGGAACACATATCAACTGGGATTGATTCCTTACAAAGACTATGCAAGAAGGTTGTTACCCTTCTTCGACAAGATTGAGTTTCATCACATTCCTCATGAAGAAAACCACATGGCTGATGCACTAGCTACCTTATCCTCCATGATTAGTATGAGTCGATGGAACGACGTACCCAATATTGACATAATGCACCTTGATAGGCCCGCTTACATCTTTGCAGTGGAAGTCGTCATCAATGACAAACCATGGTACCATGATATCAAATGATTCCTTCAAAGACAAGAATACCCGCCCGGGGCATCAAAAAAAGATAGGACTCTCATAAGACTGACTAGCAGCTTCTTCCTGAATAATGATGTGCTCTACAAGAGAAACTTCGACATGGTTTTTCTCAGATGCATAGACAGACATGAAGCAAACATGCTAATGAAAGATATTCATGAAGGATCCTTTGGTACTCATTCCAATGGACACACAATGGCAAGAAAAATTTTGAGAGTAGGATATTATTGGCTGACAATGGAATCCGATTGTTACAAGTACATGAGGAAGTGTCATAAGTGTCAGATATACGCTGACAAAATCCATGTACCGCCAACGCATCTCAAAGTTCTTTCTTCTCCATGGCATTTTTCTATATGGGGAATCGACATGATTGGCATGATTGAACCCAAAGCCTCGAACGGACATCGGTTCATCCTGGTAGACATTGATTACTTCACCAAATGGGTTGAAGCAACATCGTACACCAATGTAACTAGGCAAGTGGTGGTCTAAATTATCAAGAACAATCTCAAGTGCCGTTATGGTGTTCCAAGCCAGATCATTACTGATAATGGATCAAGCCTGAATAACTAGATGATGAAGGAATTATGTGCTGAGTTCAAGATTAAACACCATAACTCGTCCCCCTACCGACCTAAAATGAATGGAGCAGTAGAAGCAGCTAACAAAAATATCAAGAAGATCATTCAGAAGTTGGTCGTAACCAACAATGATTGACACGAGAGGCTACCCTTTACTCTTCACGGTTATCGTACATCCGTCCGCACTTCAACAGGGGCAACCCCTTTCTCTCTAGTATATGGCATGGAGGCAGTACTCCCCATAGAAGTAGAGATCCCATCAATAAGAGTCTTAATGGAAGCCAAGCTAAAGGAAGCTGAATGGTGTCAAAGTAGATACGATGAACTGAACTTGATCGAAGAAAAGAGAATGACTGCTTTATGCCATGGTCAGTTATATCAGCAAAGGATGAAGAAAGCTTTTGACAAAAAGGTCTGACCCCGTGTCTTCAGAGAAGGAGACCTTGTGCTAAAAAAGATACAATCATTTCTCACTGATTCTAGGGGCAAATGGACTCCGAACTATGATGGCCCCTATATTGTTAAGAAAGCCTTATCAGGAGGTGCCTTAAGACTCGCAACCATGGATGGAGAGGAGTTTACTTATCCCACAAATGTTGATGCAGTCAATAAATACTTCGCCTAAATAAAAAAGAAGAAGAAAAAATAGCTCGCTAAGTTGAAAACCTGAAAGGGCAAATTAGGCAAAAAAGAGCGTCTCGGTGGACTGAAAACCCAAAAGGGCGGTCCAGGCAAAAATTAGAGACAAACAATAATCATCCTGATAGATTAAAAACCTGAAAAGGCAATCTAGGCAATAGTTAGGGATTCATGGCAAGTAACTGCATCCGACAAGATTGGCTCATCAGAAGATACGTCATCTGTTAAGAAATCCTCAATCAGAGGTCACCTTCGACAAAAGCTTAAGAATATCCAGAATTCAAAGTTGGTAGAAGGATATTGGTCATTATGTTTCAATGTAGCCCTTTTTTCTTTAAATTACCATTTTCTAAACTCTGTAATGCTCCATGGAATCACGCATTAGGCTGATTATCATCCTATCAATAAATTTGAGCCCTTGTGCCTTTTGTTTGCAATTCTCATTTATTCTGCTTTGCAAAATAACATTTTAATATGATCAACGCTCTTGAAACACAAAAAAAAGAATTTACTTTTGTTTTCAAAACAGAAATTTCAAATTTTACATTTGCTTTTAAAATAAGGATGGCAATTTCCTTTTTGATTATTGAGCACAAAAAGGAACATCAACGGCTTCTCCGAAAGTGATCAAACTTCAAAACGCATAATCAAAATACTCCTTGTGATCAGTACACCCTGAATGAAGAATCAATTAGTTTAGATGGAATGTCCCATCTGTCATCCCCGGTAGAGTTTTTACCTCTGAGAACCAATGTTTGGTTTTTCTCCCCAGTAGAGTCTACCCTTTGTAAAGCAAGGACGAGTTTCTATCCCTAGCAGGTTTGTATCTCCGGAAATCAAACCAAACACAGGAATCCCTGTTCCCAAACAAAAAGTACTACCTTCAAAATCTCCAATGATACCCCCATCTCCTAGAGTGGCCAAGTATCCAGTTGTGTTCGTCATCAGTCTGTATGTCATGTCTGTTTTGTCAGCATAAGCATCTCATAGATCATGCATAATTGATTCATATTTATATTTATATTGCATTACAATCACTTTGGTCATACTCATCCCCAAGTGATAAATGTCCTCTCTCCATTAGAGTTGTTAGTGTTCCTTTCTACACTTGATAGGATAAAATCCCGGTTTAAATACTTTCCTCGTCAGGAAATGCATCGCCTAAACAATCACTCTCCAATTTATTCCAGGGTTGAAATCGGGCCCCGACCACTTTGACAACTTGAACCTCTGAAAGGCAAGAAGACATTTGGATATACACCTTTGGAATTTCACTCTTCACCATTGAAGATGATTTTTTTTTGCTTTCCCGGATAAAGGAAAATCCCCCCCTGCGGAAGCTTCTAAAAAAAAATATTGGCAACATGGACATCTCATCCTCCAAGAAATCTTTACCGATCAGCAAAGCAAAGAGGTATGTTCTTGCATTCATAAATCTCCAAATAAAGTCGAGAAATGGCAGTCTTTCCCCGAGAAGTTTGTCCTGCTTTCAAGGAAGTCATCAACGCCTCAAAATTGAATTACATCACATGGCATCTCTCCGAAAAAGTCTCGAAGGGAAGTATGATGTAACCTCTCCAAGCAAATGGCATCTCCAAATAGAGAAGTTTGCACACCTCTGCAGTTCAGACAAATGGTTATCCCCAGCAAGTCAAACATCAAATCCTTTTCCATCAAATGGTATCTCCCCAGTTAATCTCGGTGAGAAGTTTGATAAAAATCCTCACGGATAGCATTCACTGTCAAGAGAAGAACTCAACAAGAGGAAACTGAGACCAGTTTCATGGCTGAAGACCATGATCGAGGGGAAGTTTATTTCAAAAGAAACTGAGACCAGTTCCATGGCTGAAGACCAGGATTGAGGGGAAGTTTATTTCAAAAGAAACTGAGACCAGTTTCGTGGCTGAAGACCAGGATCGAGGGGAAGTTTTACCCTTTTCTAAGTAGCATTACTTAGCAAAAGAAGATGGATGAGCAAATAGCTACCATTCATAACCACAATCAAAATTTCGGGTATTCTAATATTTAATCCTCTTTTACCTTAAATGTATGAATGTCTTCGTCATTCACACCTTCAGGTCCAAGAAGATTAAATTGGGGTATCTGTCATACCCTAAATTTTGACCACAAGGTTTCACATCATTGTGCAAATCATCACCACAATATGGATGTACCTTCATACCCCATCAATCCTCTTAAAGATTGTTGAGTGTTCACTCAAGCCTTCTCAGAGCACTCAGGCAAATGATTAATCAAGAATTGACATGATCATCAACTTTTCAAGCCTCTCAAACATCCATGAAGGATCAAGAGGACTCCCACATCAAGAATCTAACACAAAACTGCAACATTTCAAGTTGATCAAGCCTCAAGATCATCAGTGTCACCAAATTAGGGTTTTGATCGACCAAGGCCTCTAGAGAAAACATTTCATCTGGGCATGAGTCAATACTTCAAAACATGATTCAATAAGCTCAAAAGGACCTCATGAGTCCATTCATAAGTTCAAAATAGCCTCAGGGGATGCATTAATAAAAAATCAGGAATTAGGGTTTTGACCTAATTCAATCCCCAAGTTGACTTTTGGAGCAAGGCATGAGCCAAGACCTCAAGAGATGCTTTAAGGACCTCAAATGCCTAATATTGATCCATTCACAAGATTATATTGATTCAAGGAACTTGGTTCATAAGCAATATAAGGATTCAAATTCATCTGAACCACAAACTAGGGTTTTTGAGAAAAAGTCAACCATGCCTTTGACTTTTGACCAAAACATGATCTCAAACCTTGGGACATGATTCAAGACATTCTAAAACACCTATGGAATCCATCCATTAGGTTCAATTTAGCCCAAGGGCTTGATTTCATAAATGATCACAATGTTCAAGATTCATCTGATACAAAAAGTCAACTGTGACCAAAACCAAGTTTAACTTTTGAGATTTTTTGACAAACATGACCTCTTCAAGTCAAAAGCAATGTTAAATTGTGATTTGGATCAAGATCAATCAAGAAAATTCAAGAAAAGTGAGATTACTTGCAAGAAGGGCAATCTTTAGAAACTTGAAATTTCATTAAGTTATGAAAAATAATGGTTTTTACCCAACTTTGCAAGACCATAACTTGTGATCCAAACAACCATTTTCTTCCATCAAAAGCTCAAATGATAGCTCATCTTACATACAACAAAAGTGTCCTACTGATCCATGGTCAAAAAATGCCTAGATTTTGAGTTATAATGCCATAAAGTTAGGGTTTCATAAGATTTGAACTTTGACACTTAGAAAAATTTTAGGCAGAATCTGTCTCATATTTTGTCCAACTTTGGTGGCATTTTTCATTATGATCCAAAAGGAATCAAGACCAAATGTAAACATCAAAGTTGAAGTATGATATACAAGCTTTCCAAAGAGTATAATAACAACCATTGATTCTACTTAAGCAAGGAGTTATGGACCTCACAATATGCCTTGATACAAACTGTTTTTTGACAGCATTTGCACATGACTTGTATCCCACGATTTCTTGAGCCAATTTTGGACACTTGCATCATTGGATTTCTGTCCAATATCAACCTAAATGATGAAGAATCTGGACCATAAGGTCAATTAGTCAAAAATCTTATCCTTTAGGCACATGGAAGTTAATGTTGCAAATGCAAATTCAAGTTTTGTCATATGGCATTAAAAGGATGCATTGAGGTGTCATGAACCAAGCCATATCAGTCCAAATGAGTCAAGATTTATCCAAGGATTAGAAGACCTAAACCTCCAAAGTTTAACTCAAGTCAATGGCTAGAGGAGACTTTGAGCACATAGCCACATCCATTGGATAATAGGGTGATCCACCCCTATTCACTATTCCTTGCAAAACAAACTTCCTCTACTATAAATAGAGGTCATTTCTGGTTGATCAAACCACACCAAAACATCAGAATACATGTTTTCCACCATTTCTCTCTTGTGCACCAAAAAATCCATTTCCAAAGGAGTGAGAATTGTGTTTTGAGATAGAGAGTAATTTCACTCAAACCAATGGTCCTAACACCTCACATACATCATATGTGAATGATCTAAGCACTTGAACAACATCTATAACACGAGATTCATCAAGTTCATACCTCACCCCAAAGCCATCTGCAGTTGGAGGCGTGCCCACCAATCCAGAGGTTTTCAATCCATTCCAAGCATCTCAACACACTACTTGAGGTCCAAGGAAGCTGTCTAGATCATCAAAACATTTCTTTAACACCTACAACTGAGGATTCAAATTCCTCTTGCACAGGTAAGTCTGAACTCTTCAAACTCCATGATACATGCATCATAAATGTGTTTTCAAGTTACCAACATGTTTCTGCACTTATGTAGAGTATTTTCCCTCAATCAATTGTTATGTATCTATCGTGTATAGGATTTCATTGTGTTCTTGCAAAAATTAGGGTTCATCTGTTCTTCACATGATATCTCACTCTACACTTAAAAGAAATGCAATTAATTGGTATCATTGAAATCCTTATTCAAAAGCACACAACTTTCATGTTTACATCGTGCAAAATCATTACGTATTGAGAGAGATATGAGAGGTTTTGCAAAACGGCCATGGAGGACACACGCAAGGAAGAAGATGACCGTTGGCGCCATAATTCAAATCTTTTTCAAATTTTTGAATTTTTAATTATTTTCTTAATTATTTTCAAAAATTAATTTCTCCTCCAATTTTAATCTTTTTCAAATGATTTTTTAAACATAAATACTTCACATGTTTAAATATTTAATTCCATAAAAAAATTAAAAAAATATATTTATATTTGATATATTTTTAAATATTTTAAAGAATTTTATTGGCTTAAATAATGTTTTCGTCCCTGTAAGTTGGCGAGTTTTTGGTTTTCGTCCCTGAATTTTTTTTTTCGGTTCAAGTCTCCATATGTCCATTTCTTTTTGGCGTTAGTCCCTGCTGTGAGTTAACCGTTAAAAAAATGCTGAGGTGACAGACGGTAATGACTTGACGTTGCTGATGTGGTACGTAGCGCATACATGGCAGGATTCTTTTTTCTTTTTCCATTTATTTTAATCTTCAATAATTCCACATAAGCATTTTGATTTTGGTCCCTATAGTTTAAGAAGGCAAAAATTGAAATTTTGGTCCCAAGAGGACTTAAACTCATGAACTTTACTTCCACAACATGGTTCTTAGCCACTAAATCATTCAACTCACTTGTGATTTTACTTGCAACAAATTTATATATTACGTAAATCCAATATTTACTATTTAATACTTATATTTGAAATACTGCACTTATTTAATACAATTAGTATAAGTTATTTTATACTGATAATATAAATTATTTTATAGAGTTTAATATTTAATACTTATTAATATAAATAAAAATTATTTAATATAAATATTTATATATACTGTTAGTATAAATTATTTAATATAATTAGTATAATTATTTTATTAATTAGTAAAATAATTAGTCTTTAAACTAGTAAAATAATTGAAATAGTAAAATTATTAAACCAAATATTTAATAAACCAAATAATTATTAATTAATAAAATAATTAGTCTTTAAACTAGTAAAATAGTTGCAATATTTAGTATATTAAATAATTATTTTATTAAATATTTAGTAAATAATACTGTAATTATTTAATAAAAATGATTAATATTTAAATTAAAATTATTTAATAATAATGTAATTGAAATTATTTAATAAAATTGTAATTAATAATACTGTAATTATTTCAATAATTAATAATGTCGTAGTTGAAATTATTTAATAATACTGTAATTAAAATTATTTAACAAACTAATAAAATAATATTTCACTAAAATTAATATTTCATATTCTATTTTAATATTTCACCAAAGTAATTAAATTATAATGCATATGTTTCACTAATTAATATTTCAACTATTTTAGTATTTAAATATTAATAAATAAAAACTACTTATTAATATAGTAATTATTTACAGTATATTTATATAAATACAATATTATTTACTAAATATTTAATAAAGTAATTATAAAATATTTCACTATTAGTTAATAACAGTATTAGTTAATACTGTATTATTAGTAAATAATACTTTATTATTAATTAAATTAAACTAAATATTAAATAATTATTATACGTATTATTAGTTTAAACTAATAATTTAAATATTAAATAGTTTAATTAGTATTTTTAATAGTTTAATTTACTAAATAATTACAGTAAACTTATTTAGTTTAATATATTAAATAATTAGAGTATTAATTAATTACAGTAAATTATTAATAATAGTTTAATTTATTAAATAATTATAATATTAATTACAGTAAATTAAATAAATGAGAAATTAAATAATTATGATTATTAATATTAAAATTATTTAGTTATTTAAGTAATAAATAATTATTAGTTACAATAATAAATAATAAATAATTACGATAATAAATAATAAATAATTATTAGTAAATAATATTGTATTATTAGTTAATAGTAAATAATTACGATACTAAATAATAAATAATTATGATAATTAATAATTGAAATATTAAATATTTAGAATATTAAATTGATGAAATATTTAATAAACTAATTATTTAATAAATTAAAGAATTCTTATAAAAAAATTAAATAATTGAAATATTAATAATTGAATTATTAAATAGTTGAAATAATATTAGTATATTATTATATGCATTACAAATATAAACAAAAAGAAGTAAATGGCTTGGTGGAAAGTCCTACTTGTTGAAAACAAAATGTCATGGGTTCAATACCACATAGGGCCATTTTTTGAAAGATTTTGCATTTCTCATTTAACACTCAATTAACAAAACAACTTATGTGGAATTATTGGAGATTAAAATAAATGAAAAATAATAAAAAAAAACTTGTCACGTTAACGACGTTAGTCACATCATCATTTTTGTAACGGAAGTTTAACGTCAGGGACTAATCGCAAAAAGTAATCAAATGTTAAGGACTTGGACCCAAAAAAAAAAAGATTCAGGGACCAAAACCAAAAACTCGTCAACTTACAAGGACGAAAACATTATTTAAGGCAATTTGATTTTAATTTGTTTTTAAACATTTTAAATAATTTCTTTCTCTTAATTTTTCAAAACCAAATTGATTTTAAATCATCAGGTGAATAAAACCTTATTTTTTAAACCTTAAACATAATTCATAACATGTATATTGAATTTTTTGGTATTTTTTTATCATTTTAAATTGATTTTTCTTTGAAAAAATATCTTTAAAAAATGAAATTAGGGTTTTATTTTATTCAATCTTTCAAAACTTTATTTCAAACACACTTGGGCCTCTATTAGAGTGTAAGACCCAACCCCCTTATGTACATAAATAAATTTTGGGCCTCTGCTAGAGAATAAGTCCCACAACGTCTTTCGGTATCGTACTGCGATCACTGTTTTCAAAATAAATCATTTGGGCATCTCCTTGAGTATAAGCTCTAATCTTTTGTACATAAACTTTGTTTTGAACAATAAACAACCTCCATGGGCCTCTCCTTGAGTTGTAAGCCCTATATCTCTGTTTTCAAAATCATCTGTCTATTTTAAACTGCTTGAAAATAATTTGGCCTCTCCCCGAGTATAAGACCCAATACTATTCTACTATTCTTTCATTCAAAATACATTAACTTGGGCCTCTTAATAGAGTGTAAGTCCCATCCTTTTCCTTTTTTTGTATAATGAAAAGAAAATTCAAATTACGCTGGTGTTTACCGTGAAAATTAGTAAACAACCGCTGATCTTCCAAATCTAACTTTGGTGACTCACAAGATCGATCAGATTGATCCTAGGACATGTGCTAATAATTGGTTTAAAGTAAATTCTAAAGAACTAAACATTTCGACAGTGTTCATGAAGAAAGGTTTGTAGAAAATATAATTTAAAAGTCGTTTAAAAATGTTAAGTTAAAAGGTTGAAAATGCAAAGTAAAGGGTCGAAGGTATACAGTAAAGGTCGAAAGTATGAAAATAAGACAAAGTGCAGAAACATAACTTGCGTCAAATAAAGGATAAGTTCTTAATGAAAGATTGAAGTAAATTTCATTGAAAAGATAAATGGTGTTTACATCACGTACATTCTCACAAGACACTTTTCTCTACACGCGGATACTTTGAGTAAATTTGGAGTAACTTGTACAAAGTGAACACAACACCCCGAATCCTATTGCTAGAACCCCTATTTATAATACTAAAACTAAATGCTGTCAACTGCCTGAAACAAGTAACATATGACAAGTGTCGCGCTGCATGCTTCTGTCCCTTGGATGTACGCCACTTGTCTTTTTCAGGAGCGAACAAGAGTAACTACTCTCTCCTTTATTTGAATTTGAATTTCTTAGCGTCGGACATCATCAGTATTCTCGGTCGAAGGTAACTTCCCCAACTCTTAGAAATATTTTCTAAGTCCCAAAAGTATCCTTTCCTTATGTGAGCACCTTCGACTTAAACCTATCATGAAGATCCAGTCGAAAGCTCCTTTAAACCTCTTCAATAGTTTAACATTCCAATCAACACTTCCAGCTTAATATGGGCGTCGAATTTATGAGCTAACAAATTGCCCCCCAAAAATGTCCTTTTCGACAATACTGAAGAAAAAGGTCATTTTTTGATAGTGTCCTATTCGACGCCATCTTTCAACCCCACATAGGTGTCAACATAACCGACCAACCCACGTCTCAAGAAACTGTTTAGTTTCTTTTCAATCAAATTTATGACGTCATGGCCAATTATGAAAATAACTCCTCAGAAATCACATCAAATCCCAGACCATCATCACCTCTCCTAGGGTATAGGAGATCGTGGGCATAGGTAATAACTGCCACCCGCCCCTACTTTTGCTCCTGGGAGGACACGTGTCCCACTAGCTTTTAGCCCCTAATGATGATTAGTGACCTTTTAGTACTTCTAAACACTTTATAAATAGTTTCTTCAGACACTATTTTTACTTTTCCAACTCCAAAGTACCCACTAAACACTTTCTTCTCTTTCAAACTCTCTCAACTCTTCACCTTCAGTAATCCCATTTTCTCCAAGTCCTCAACAATGGCGTCTTCAAACACTACCGCTCAAGACCCAAAGAAAAGCCAGAAGTTCAAAGAGCCAAGGAGCATGCCACTACTTCCTCCCTTAGCTATATTGAATGGGCCCAAAGTGGTAAAGAACCAGCAATTCATCCCCGAACCTCTCAAGGAAGAAAAAAGGCATATTTACGAATCCCAGGTATTGATTCCTGTTACCGTTTCTAGAAAACCATTAGCTCTATCTGGTCCTTTGTCTTCTTTAGGTGCAAATTATGTAGCCATTAGTGATTTCTTCCCTTCATATCGTAAAACTAAACCCTTAGGGCAAAAAGATAAGGCTAGGGTAACCGCTGAGCCTCATGATAATGTAGCCCTAATAAACATAGATTTAAAATACTTGAATGATGGGTCTAGGTTGTTTAGGGCAACCCCATATTTCAAAGATGCTAACCTCTACTTAAACTGGTTAACCAAAGTAGAAAAAGTCAAAGCAGAAACTTGGAAGGAAATAGGGATTTATGACCTGATTATGATGTCGAAGACAGGTCCCGCTTACTGTCCGACTCTGTTAGCTTCTTCTTTGTATTTTTGGGATAGCACCCATTATACATTCCATCTCCCTTGTGGGATGATGACACCCACCCTCTTCGACATAGCGGCTATCACAGGTCTAAAACCACATGGACTAGTTTATGACCCTGAGGTAGATGCTCAAGACACCATAGGGTTTTCAACCACCAAACATACTTACACCCACTTTATGAACCATTACCATGACAAAAAAACTGACACAATCGAAGATCAAGAGCACATAGCATTTCTGGCTATGTGGCATTCTCGCTGTGTATTTTGCACCAAATCTCTGCAAGTGGCCAGGAAATACCTAACTCTGGCCAACCAATTGCACCTGAATTGAGGCATTTGCCTGAGAGAAATGATATTGGCTAGTTTGTATGAGTCTTTAAGTGAAGGTGCTGGCCGACTGAAAGACCAAGAAACCAATGGGAATCTCCTGTTGTCAGGACCCTTCTGGCTGCTCCAGCTTTGGCTTAATGCCACATTTGAAACTAGTCTTCCTAACAAAGGGACTGTCGACGAGGAAGCTACAGAAATCAAGGAGAGCGCGAGTCGAATGGACTCGACTGGTGAAGATAACCCCTAGCAAAGAAGGGCAGACACTTAGGGCGTCCTTCTCTGGCTTCATCAAGATGTTTGCTAAGCGATATGAATTTACACCAAGAATGGCCCCATTTGCAGAAAGAAAGTATGGTCCTGAATGGTTCACTAGGGCCTTCCCTCCTGCATTCAAGAAGCATGAGGCAGAATCGAAGCTTGTCTGGGAGGGCTTTCTAATCCCTCGACTCATTATTCACCGAATCAACCTTTTAAGGGGCCAAACAGCTTTGATGGCCTACCAACCAAATCTTGTCTCTCGACAATTTGACCTGGTCCAAACTTTGCCCAAGTGTCTGTATGAGAAAAAGGTTCATGTGATCCTTCTCCACACTAGCTATGACTCCCTAGAGAGTTTGACTCACCTGGATCGACATGCTCACAGATCACTCCTCTCTCCTGTCTACTTTGAACCTTCTCACCTCTGCACTCAAGAGTTCTATGACTGGTGGTCGAAACATTACAATGAAGAATTCCTTGATGTTTCTTGCTTCTCCCAGTTGATTGACCAAGCTTTTGTTGATGTGCAGGAGAAGATCAAGAAAGGTAAATCTACCCACATCAAAGAAATCCAAGCTTTCCATAAATACTTTGAAACTGTTTTTCGACCAGATGGCATTAGTCGAACCGTCCGCGACGCCTCAGTTACACTGAAGGAAATATTTTTAAAGAAAATGGAGAGTTTGAAAATCCCTTCACACGTTCCTCCTGAGAAACGCTATGCAGTGGCTTTCTAACTATTTCCTCCAAAGACTCCTCGACTGCCATTTGCTGATTTGGGAGTGGCTCTTGCCCCTCCATTTCCAGATTGGTTCATCTGTGGGGATTCTATAAAGATCCTTCGCCAGCAGTCAAAACTCAAGGCTCAACGGGTGGTTTCGACTAAGCATACGCTAGAAAGTTTCAAAGGACACCTTCATATCAGTATCGAAGATGTTCACATCGAATCCGAAATACATGAAGGTTTGGATTCTTCGATTTTATGTTCTTTCATTTGAACTTTATCATTACTAACTTGTGGTAACTTTGTTTGTCTTGCAGTTGTACCCAAGAAAAGCACACCTCAGTAGCCGGTCGAAGCAAAGGGTGAAGGTAACAAGGTACGTCACACACCTTTTCTTTTCGTTGATTAGTCTTTCTTTCCCCTAATGCTTCTCACTATTTCAGGCTTCCCGCAAACTACCTCCGACACCTCAGAGGAAGTCGAAAAGGGGCACTTCCCAAATTGTCATTGATTCAGAGGATGATAACCAATCTCCTCCTGAAGACTTAAATACAAAGAAGAGGAAAAGACTAATCCAGGACACAGATGCTGCTGTTGGCCAATCTGAGCCTAAAGGGGCCAAAGCTTCCAAGAAGATAACCACTACTAGTGGTGTTGCTGAAGCCACTCCTGGAACCGCCTCTAAACCAGCCTCAGATCATGCTGAAAGCAATAATTCTAGCCCTGGTGTTGAAGGTGTCAAGGTAACTTGTCATTTCACTTTTTTTTTAAAAGTGCCCATTTATTTACCTTGTTTCCTTTTATTCTGATTTGCTTCGATTTGATTCAGGCTGATGCAAGTGGCTCAAAGCCACCAGTGGATAATCCTCCTTCTCCAGGCACTCTTCTAAATAGCCAAGGTGAGCCTACATACCATCCCACTTTTGACTTGGGCTCTAGAATGAGTTCACTAGATGAAATTAACAAACCTGGCTTTGAAACAGCTCCCCCTTCGCCTACAAAGACCGTTACTCAACAGTCTCAAACAAATGGCTCCGACCATGAGGAAGATGATGGTCAGCAGAATCTTGAAACAGAAAATTCAGGGGTCGTCGCCATGGATGCAGATACGACCTTGGTCGATGATGATGATGGCTCACTAGTGGACGAGACTGTTGGGGCTGGAAATGCTGAACCAGAGGGGAGTGAAGAAATGGAGGAGGATGATAATGAGACAATGCACCAATCCGAACTTGATGGCAATGATGATGACAAAATGGATGAGGATGAAGAAGAGGAAAGGAAAGGTGAGGAGAAGAAGACTGATGAAGGACCTGTTAATAAGTCGATCACTGTCAACACCACCACTACTCCAACAACTAATGCTGCTCCTGAAGTCAAGGCAACCTCGACTGTGTATGGGGAAGGCCTTTCCGAACAAGAACTTGATGCCCTGAAGGCAAGCAACCCTCAACAGTACATAAATATCCTTATTGGAAGTCGAGGGAGCTCTTCTTACAAGACTCCTAGTGCATCAACTGCTTCTGGAGATCCACCTTCGAGCAAGCCTGAGGACAACATCCTCTTAAAGATCAAAGAGAAGATCTTTAAAGGTGACCTTTTCACACTCCTGCAGATGGACAATGTCACTCATATCTCCCTGAAGAAACTCCTTGAACAGGTCGACATCCACTCTATTTCTCCAGAATCTTCCAGCATCATCCTAGAACTTGGCACTATGATTGACCAGGTCAATACTGATCTCAAGCGCCTGCCTCAAATTAAGAAGGCAATTTCCACCAAGTGTGGAAGTGAGGCTACTGCTTGGGCTGCTGCAACTGACTCTGAGAATAAGGTAGTAGAACTGGAGGCAACCAAAGAAAAGAACAAGCAGGAGATTGCCTCTAATGATCAAAACATTGCCACATGGGAGCGAAAGATCAAAAAGCTTCAAGTCAAGATTTCAAAGGCCAAAAAGCGTAATGCTGCATTGTCTGCCTTTGATGATTCAGGCCTATTGAAAGAGCTGGAAAATGCCATAGCTTTTGCTGAGGAAGCTCAACAACTGGAGAGAGAGGTTGCGCGCCTAAAATCTGACAAGTCTCTGTGTGAAAGGCGACTCGAACTCCAAAAATCGAAGTACTTGAAGATGAAAGAGAATCTCCCTTTTTAGCTTGAATTTGTAATTTTTCTTTTAAGCACATTGTTCCATAGCCCCTTGAGGCTTTTATGTAATGACTCTAAGCCATTTTGGCATTTCATGAATACCATTGTTGGCATTTCTTGAAGTGCTGGTTTATATTTTTTCAAATATTTGCCATTTACTTTCAATATTCTTTTATCCTCGTCTATTTCTTCGACTTCATAAGCCCCATTAGAAAATTCATGCGTAATTTGAAATGGGCCTTCCCACTTTGGGGACCACTTGCCCAAGGCTCTGACCTTTCGATCCATAGGCAAGATTACCTTCCAAACCAAATCTCCAGGCAAAAAGTGAAGGTGCGAGAAAGACACAAGAAAGAGGGGTTTGAATTGTGTATTTACTCTTTTGACAATTTTTGGGTTTTTGTCGTTAAAGCACTTAGGATAACATCAAAGTTTGTTGAGAGACTCTGACTAGCAAAATTATATTCAGACTTGATAGGTATGAAACGTAAGAACCATCATGAGTCTGAACATAAACTACACTCCTCAGAAATTGCAGTGCGGAAGCTTATCAGAGTTAAGCTGCAAGGTTCTGAATTGCTTGTCTAAGGTTCTGATACTCAATATAGGAGGATAAATAAAAACATTAAGCATAAGAGCAAAGAATACATGATATATCCTGGTTCACCACAAAGGCTAATCCAGTCCACCCTCCTCAGGTAATTTCGCCTTGAACACAAGGTCTTAATCCACTATAATCAATCTCGATTACAGATGCACGGGCAACAGCCGGTGACTAACCACTTTCACAACCGCACTGTGACTAACATGCAATGAACCGTTCAGGGATTCAACTTAATAAATATAACGAACATTGACCTGCAGGTTCTAATCTCGCAAGATCTACTGCTAGGCTTTCACAGCTAGACGTTCAGGGATTCACCGCAATGAATATAACGCTACTGACCCTATTTCAGGCTTTTCCCACAATGACATCTCGCCATTGTCTTCTCGAGTCTTCGATCACACTGACCACCAAGAATTAGTTTTACACGAGATTACAAAGATACTTCTTAACAAGCAGATTACTTCTAAGTTTAAGTACAATGAACACACAAGTGTTTGAGCAAGATGTGAGCAGCAGCTCCTTGCCTATTCTAAGAAACTGCAGAGATGTATAATGATTTGATAGTTGTTGACATCTTGTAGATCTTCTTCTTCTTCGTCTTCGTGGGTGAGCAAGCTTTGAGCAACAACTCCTTGCTTCAGATCTTCAATGTAGCGCTGACGAGAAGGTGGTTGATGACTTGACTGATTTGCAATGTTGTCTTCTTCATCAACAAGTTCTATACCAATTCATTGTTGTTGTGTTGAATGATGATCTTTGAGCTTCAACAACAATGGCCATGTGTAAATGGTGATAGCTTTGGATATTCTAAGTGTTACAACAAGAACTCATCGTTGTTGCTATCTTCACACAATGACTTTAATCAATTCATCTTTTGTGGGAGTAAATTAATTGGTGGACTTCGTTGTCATTTAGAAGCGAGTACTCTTTCCATTAAATAGCCCAGTAGAAATATAGCCGTTTGAAATATTGTTGGTTGTTGGAAAAGAGACGTTGCGTAATAACTAGTTGTACTGACACATCTCCTTTTTACTGTGGGAGAAGTGACAGAATATATCTTTCTTGGGCGCCGTGTACAGTTACTCACAACGGTAACATGTGACTTCTGAACTTCAGAGGCTTCTAATGGTTAATTGACGAAGCATGAGTAGAGTCTTCTTAACAGGATATCTGATACGTAAAGTCTTTAGTTATTTGAAGAAGTCCATTAGGAATCAGTCTTCATAACTTCAACACTTGTCTTTGAGCACGTTATCCTTTACTTCTTCAAGTCTTCCGAAACTTCAGAACTTGTCCGTTAGGAATCTGTCTTCAGAGTCTTCAATACTTGATCTTCAGAACCTTAATCTTCGGAACACATAAGTCTTCAGAGTCTTTCTGCACTTGGTCTTCAGAGCCTTCCGCCTTTAGAACTTCAAGTCATGAGAGTCTTCAGCACTTCGGTTCTCTTCTTCGGAAGCTTTGCAATCTTCAGAATCTCGACCACTTTCAGAGAGCATCCATAAGAGCATTGCTTCAGCAATATCGACATCCTTGGATCTGACTGATCACGATCAGATACAGAAGCGTTCTTGCTTCTTGCGACTTGTGTCACACATAGTAACTTCGCATATTATCAATTATGCTCATCTGGCTGGTGCTTGTTGGATCTGATATTTTCTATAATTATGATCTGCACACAACACACGTTAGAACATAAAATGGTTTTTTCACAAATACGTATTGTTATCATCAAAACATAGATCGACTTGTAGAGACAACTCTTACTCTCACAATCTCCCCCTTTTTGATGATGACAAAACCAAGTATTTTGATTGAACATTTTATACAAGGTAATCACCAAAACAAACATATTCAGAGTCTGGAACAATAGCTCCCCCTGAATATGTTATCCTCAAAGTTTTATCTGTGATCATCTAGAATCTTATATGATCCAAAGATATACAGAATAACAACTTGAGTTGCTAGAACAAAGAATAGAAAATGACTACTTCTCTATCTTGTCTTTAAGGAGACAAAAGTCTTCATCATTTGGACTAGTTCATAAGAACTTCCATCTTTAGATCTTTAGAACTCAGTTCCTTTGTAGTCGTATCAGAGCTTGTAATCTTCAGAGATTTCTGAAGCATTTCTACCTTTCAACAGATTCATTTAAGCACAAGCAGATCAGTTTTTATCTGATAACATAGCCTCGCTATTCATCATACACTGTCTTTTTAAGAAACTCCCCCGAGTTTCAGACTTTGTGAAGATTTTGGATTTTGCAGTTGAATCTTCAGGGTAGTCTCCCCCTAATTTCCATAAGTCAGATATTGGGATCTTCAGAATGTAGTTCAGGAATATGAGTTTTTAATCACCAATATGGATCATGACTTTTTCAGAGTTTGACTTTTGAACACAGGTCTTCATCTCAGAACCTTGTTACTGTCACAACTCAGTGGTTCATCAAAGCTTGATTTTTTATCAGATACCAATTGAAGGTTAATTTTTATGATCTATCAACGCTTGATTCTGAAACTGTCACACATGTTTTAATCTTAGTCTGATACTGAATTATACCAGAGTATGTTGTGTCTGATTCCAACTGAAGGACTTCTTCTCATACCACTTGAAGAGTATTTCCTTAATGTGCTGAAATTAATACCAGTGAAGGTATTTTGACAATAATTCACAGCTTTGCTCTGATTGATGAGTCTGATACTAATCTTTGTGTACTGAGTCTGATTACCAATTGTTGATTTAGTCTGATACCAAATCGTTTTCATTTTAATTGGTTCCTGGTAAACATCAGAACTACTTCTTCTTGGATCTTCAATCTGGATCTTCAGACAACTCTTTGTCTTCTGATTTGCACAGTTCTTCTGAGTAAGCATCTTGAAATGTATACTTTGTCTTGACTGCTTTCAGAGTTTTCCTTCTTCTTCTGATTCCTAGATAACTTCTATCATATGACCGATAATTCATAACAGAGTTCTTCTTTCTTGACCTGTTCCTGTTCTTAGAATGCATAGTGAACTTGTTTAGAGTTCCTCAGATAACATCAAACAACAAACGTTAGAAGTAACGCATTTTTATATTTTATATGAGTACTTTGTTTGAGTTCTGCATTCTTTCTTTCTTCTTCTTTCAGATTTCCTTTTCTCAATCAAAATCATTATATTTCTCCCCCTTTTTGACATCATCAAAAAGTGCTAGAGCATATGAGCATTTAAGCATGTAATTCCTTCATCAGTCAATCATTTAAGCATTTCAACATCATTATATATTCTGGATATGTTAAACAACATAGAACCATAGAGCCAGCATTTGAGCAGTTAAGAACAATCTGAGTCATTTAGTGATAACCATCTATAACCATAGCATATTCATTTTAAGGATAATTAGATGGAAATATTTGATTACCAATTGAAGGTTTTAGATCATCTGTAGAGATTAATTATAGCATTTCATTTATGAACAATTAGATAGAAGCAACAACATAAAATAGTTTTAAGATGCAGAGCATAGGTTGAGCTTAATCTTGAAAAGTTCAGGATAATCAAAACATAGACCTAATGAGGATGGGTTTCTAAGGATTAGACTAATAGGAGCCTAATGATGATGAAGATGAGAACAAGCTTTCAGAACCGTCAGTTCTTGGGGCATGCAGTTTTTCTTCTGCTTGAGTAATTGCCAGCTTCTTGCTCTTCATAATTTCCTCTGAGATCCATTCATGGAACTCAGTCCAGATAGTTCTTATTTCCAAAGGTTCTATGCTTGAACTGGAAGCATCTACTAAGCTTTGGATTTTGTTGATGGCATTATTCTTAAATGATGTTAATGCATCATTGACAGTCTTTGATTCTAATGATCATCGTTAGATAATGTTTTAAATGTTTCATTTAAGCAATGTAAGCATCTCAGAGAGTGATAAAAGTTTAAGTTATGGATTTAATAATGATATGATTATAGATGATAAAACAGGAAGCAGCATTGATTCATAGATTAAAATGATATAGAGCCATCAGCACAAAACTACACAAAACAATTTGAGATACACTAAGGTTTAAAGCTTAATAATCAAAATCCTCTATTTTATCCACTTGTTCACATCTGGTCTCTTCTGGTGAGGATCCAGGTTCAAGCCTGCTTATTAATCCCCATGCCTTTTCTTTCCAAATTATCTCAGATATTATTCTTCCATATGGAATGTAGGCATGCATCTGATTCCTTGAGGTTCTGATAGAGTGTCTCATGTGGTTAAAGATAGTCTTGGGAAGTTCTATTCTAACGTGATGTGTTAGAAGAAAGACGAAGATTATGTCGTCATGAGTGGTAGTGCTTCTCGTAGACGCGCGTGGACGAAGGTTGGTCAATGAAAGTTTGAACCAAGTTTTTGGAGTAGGAAGGAGTTTCTCAGGATTATTCGGTTCGAATGCAACTGAATCATCAAACAAGATTCTACATCTCTCCACCATGCTTAAGTCAGATTGAAAGTGATCAATTGTGACTCCGTCGGAGACACACCTGTCGCTCCCGAGGATTTTCATCTAAGTACAAACGCGAAAGTGGCGCAGAAACAGAGTCGCCAGCAATGTGTATTTATCCCAAGAGAGGGAAAGGAAAAACTGCATAAACCTGAGGGAAGGAAAAGAGCATGGTCTCGCAACCAAGAGAAACGGGTAAGGGAGTCGGTTACGCGAGGGGAAGGTATTAGCACCCCCACGCGTCCATTGTACTCGATGGGATCCACACTTGTTGTCTCGATCAAAGGGTGTCGTCGTCTGGAGCTCCACTGCTACTGGAAAGGAAAAGGAACAGGTACAGGAAGGGAAAGAGCGAAGAAACGAAGAAGAAAAGAAAAAGAAGTGACTCGATAGGACATCGCTCGTCCTATGCCTACGTATTCCCTCGTGCAATGGGAAAGTCAGAGTCAACGTATTTCAGACACGAACTAAAAGGGGGAGGTTGCCCGCCAAGACATCGTCGTCTTGTGCCTACGTATCCTCAATCAGACTAGAGAGAGGAAATCAGAGCAGTCATAGTTCGACCTAACGAGGCCAGTTAGTGTTTTTTATGAGCGACGTTAGATTCGCGTCGATGCCTGTTTGCGACAAGACAGAAGTAACGTGCCCTTTTCTGAAAATGATTTGGACTTGAACGATCCCGAAGGATAAAAAAGTTTGAATTTGTTTTTTTGTTTTTTAGGCAGAAGTGGATTGAAGTTAGTTCGTAACTTGCATTGCACCGAAGTCTATGAGGTAGGAACGAATGTTTAGCAAATCGTTCCAAGATGGAACATCCACCAAACACTCTAGAAAAATGAGAGGAACCCCCTCATTCCTCATTTCCCACATACAAGGCTCATGAACAATACACGTTACCTTTATTAAGTGTCTTAGAATTGTCATGAGATGAGAAGAGAAGACTCAAGTCGAAAAGAAAACACTAAGGGGAAACTAAATGTTCCTAATGTTGTCATGCAAAGGTGGCCCTATAGTTGAGTTTGAAAGGGGAAACATCTACCTAAGTTAGCATGCAAAGGGAAGCCTAATGCTAATCCTACTCCAAGCTTAATCGAAAATTAAGTTGGACTAGGTAGCCCTAAGGGAGTAAATCCAAGACTTAAACAAGTCTTGAGATTCAAGGGAGGAGAAGGAGTGGAAAAGAAAAAAAAAAACAAACAGCGGCTACAACAGCGCTTCCGCACCTGCACAGCAGTAAAATCCAGTAAACACACCAAACAACATTCAACAGCTCATATTCAGCACATAAATGGGTGTAGAAAGCAGCAGCACATACAACAACACATATACACATAGACAGCAGTAGAACCAAAGCAACATGCAATACATTTGAAGATGATTCAATCATGACATAATGAGCAAACATCAAACATCATACACTTTTTGATCAATCATGATCACAATCACACCGCACACCATAGTAAGCAATGCTTGAAAACATCATGGAAGAATACACCACATCATGAAAGAATGCACAATATTTAGCACATGAACAAGTCCAATCAAATATGCATTTCATGAGGTTAGATACAAGCACACATATACATCACAACAACTCCAACAACACCAGCAATAATTCACAATTAACATGCTCAAGGAGTGTGTGCAAAGTGTTCGTCACATTAAGAAAACATCAATGCAAACATGAACATTTAACAATGAGAAATCAAAGATCGCGTGTCGAAGAATCATGTTCATGCAAGGATGTGGGGTGAGACAGATCAAGAATAATCCATAAATCATCAACATATTAATCCATGAAGTTTAGACATGCAAAGGATCTCAAACAAGCAAGAAAATGCAGGAAAATCTCATTCTGTAGCAGTGGTAACCGGTTAGCAGTTATGCTGTAACCGGTTACACAGTTCAAAACAGCCAGAAATTACGCAAAAAACAACATGTTAACTGATTACAGCATAACTGCTAACCGGTTACACAGCAACAGAATTCAAAAAAACAGCTCCAAAAGCACTTTCAGCAGCAAATGACTTATTCAAACAACTCCAATGATCATGTAATCACTTATGCACGAAAATTATGTTCAAACACAGTATTCAAACATCATTTAGATCCAATAATCA
This sequence comes from Lathyrus tuberosus, assembly GCA_022829125.1. Taxonomy (NCBI): domain Eukaryota; kingdom Viridiplantae; phylum Streptophyta; class Magnoliopsida; order Fabales; family Fabaceae; genus Lathyrus; species Lathyrus tuberosus. Next base: position 3,287,564 of record JALAZF010000253.1, read on the forward strand.
CCAACATCCACAATCAAATTCACACAAATGTATCAAAACACATCAAAAATCATGGATCTACATTGTATAAGTTACAATTAAGCTAAAATGAGCATGGATCTGAAATTAACCAACCTACAAAGCTGAGAATTACTTTGGTAAGTGTTGTAAACAGAATTTGATGAATCCAAGTAGAGAAATCCAAGATCCACAAGCTCCTTGCACTCAAAAGTTGAAGATCCAAGCAAATAGCAACCAAAACTCCCAAAATCACTTCCAAAAATCACTTATGGAAATTCCGAACCAGATCCAAACGAAAATCCAAATTGAAAAGTAGAAATGTAGTGATGATGAGAGGTTTTAGCTCAAGAATTAACAAGTTCCGATGAAGAACTTGTTAATCTTTGAAAAAGAGCTTTGAGTGTGGTTGAAAATGGAGATGGAGAATTAAAAAGTGGGAGAAAATAGAGAGAATTTTGAAAATTGGGAGTGAAAAAAATGATCTAGGTCCCTTTTTGGTTTGGAATGAATTGATTTAAATAACCCCTAGGTTAGGAGTTAAGTTTGGGTTTGGAGTGAGGTTAAGTGAGTGGAAATTGGAGTGAAAAGTGAATTAGGAAAGGAAATGAGGAATTAGAGTGGAAAATGTTGGGAGGAATTTGAATTTTGGGTGGAAAATGATTAAAATATCAGTTCTAGATCATTCCCACACGTGCACATGCCAAGCACATGATCACAAATGATGAAAACATAATTTTTCAAATTTTGCCCAGAATAACCGGTTACAGCATATATGCTAACCGGTTACGCAGTTCAAAAAACTGAAAAATGCGCAGAAAAACTAAGGAGTAACCGGTTAGCAGATATGCTGTAACCGGTTACTCAGTTCAAAATTTGAATTTTGGCGCCTTTTGGAGGGAAAATGGAAAATGGTCTGATTCCACCTGTTCTGAGCCACATTAGATCTCTGAAACTTGTCGTTGGATATCACCACTGATACACCCTTAAAATATGCTGTGAACTCTTTTTCGCTCGGAATACTGCTGAAAATGATTGTCCGGTGCCGAATCACTGATAAAAAAAAGACTGCCGGAGCTTCTGATTATCAAATCATCTAATGAGCAAAATAAATGCTCGAAAAGACTTTGAAGACCATCTGCTTGGCTCTGAACATTATTGAAAATGACACTGGAACTGCTGACGCCATGAGCTGCTGGAAAATACCTTGATCCCATGCCTAAAAGAACCATGCAAAATGCAGAAATGAGGATGCAAATGAAGTGAAGCATAAGCCAGTTAGTGCTAAAAGAAAGAGGGCAAATTTTGGTGTATTACAACACACAATGATTTTCTCTATCGAGACGACAGAGATAGCAATGGGGTGATAATGAACCTCAGACCAAATGGTGTTTCCATCAATGCTAACCCTAGCATAATTCCAGAATTCTTTAACAAGATTAGTAAAGATTGGGCCATTCAGTTGGGAGTAATAGCACTGCCAAGACTGAGCTTGCATGCTTCTTATTATCTCTAAACCATCATTTCTGAGACGGTAGATGTTGGGTCTTTTCTCTGAAATAACATGTAAATTTTCTTTTCTGCCTAAGAAGGTAGGACCATTTCTTTGAGAGTTCATCATCTTGTTGAGATGAGAGTTTTATCAGAATAGGAGTTTAGATTTTGAGGATGAGTTATGCAAAGGAAAAGTCCAACTATTTATAGGCGAGTTAAAGTGAAGAGAGTGATTGGTTTGGTGCAAAGGATTTGGATCACTATTTTCTAGGTAAGGAATGATTACTTGGGGTATACCAAAAGATGTAATCGAGTGAAGCAGTTACTAAGTTATTTGGGAAGAATTAATGTGTTAACAACTGTTTTGCAGCGAGTGGTCAAGGGGCGGCTATAATAATAATGACGGTTTCTTGAGCCACTAAAAGATCTTTCAGGTATCTTTCAATAGATAATATCAATTAATACTTTGTCAGATACTTAATTTTCTTAATTCCAATTAATGGTTAGTCATGAGAGAATTTCATATTCTTAGAATTAGATGATAGGCTTGACACTTCATTTACCCTACATCGTTTAGAAAACAACCTGAAGCAAGTACAACTAACTAGACCAATAATAAAATCCGGACATAGATTAAACAGAGATAAGATAAATTTTTTAGTTGCTAAAGACTTCACATTTAGTCTTCAACAAGCAGTTTTCTGGAAGGTCTTCATCTTCTTTAATTCTTTCTTTGATCATGTCCACAATTCCATCTCTGAAGAAAATCTCAGACAAAACTCTTCCATAAGGAATGTAGGACTTTGTGAGATTTCTAGATTCAGAGATGGTTTTCCAGAGACAGTTGAAGATAGTGTGTGGTAGATTTATTTAAAATTCATTCATTAGTAAATAAATGAATTCATGGTCATGAAATCTGATTATGTCATGACTTTCTCCTCTGGGAAGAAAATTGGACAACATGAGCTTGTACCAGGCTTTGGGAATGGGTAGGAGATTTTCAGGATTGAAGGGTATGTATCCTAAAGTTAGGTCGTGAAGGGATGTAAAATTTTTAGCAGCAAAGAATTTGTTTTTGTCAAAATCAACAGGAATTCCAACGTCATCGCACCCAGTTGCAAGAGTGACTGAGAACAGGTTGATGATGATTGGGACTTCAAAAACAAAGGAGGTGATGCACTTGCTTTCAAGATCAAGATCAACATGTTTCCAGAAATCCTTGACTAGATTGACATAGACACGCTTTTCTAGCATCATGGAGTACCTAGTCCATTGTTGAGTGTAAAGCACATCTGCTATACTGCAAGCAATGTTACTTGAAAGAGGAGGGGAGTTGATTACAAACTGTTTTTCCAGGAATGATCTCAAGAAGATCTTGATTTCCAAGAAAAGTTAGTGGAGGCATGTTAGCAGATGGACAATGAAAATTTTGACAATTAAGGTTCTACGATAGAGGGACTTGAGAGTGAATTATTTTGACAAAGAGAAGTGATTTTTATACTCATATTTAGGTAGGTTAGGTTGTGCCTAGTCTAGTAAAAGCATGTAAGATTTTAATAGGATTTCAAACGTGCTTATGTTGTCTGAGCTATGTAATGATTATCAAGGATTCGCGGTTATGCTTGAGTGTACATATTGTCAAAAGATTTTTCTTATAAGACAGGAATATTTCAGATCATATATTTTATATGAAGGAAGTCGTACCTTGGATATTCTAAATTCTCTGTTGTCATATTTTGTATTTAGTTCTGACTCAGAAGTGCTGATCATAATCTATCTGAACCAATTTGCATCTGAGAGAGCTGCATTTGAGTGCTTTCCATTCCGACTTTGATCATCAATCCTTTCTAGACGTCTGAATTCTTTATGTAAGACTTATTAAGAGCATATTCAATGTTGAGCTTCTGATCATTAATTTTCATCTCCTGCTTCCTTCTGAGTGTCCCGTTGAACACTTGCTGATTCTCTCAAAGATCAAAGTTTGAAGTCGACAGACATTTGACATTTCTTCCATTTTGATCTTCTAGAATCATATTCCAGACGATTATGTAATTTTCTGTTTATTCATCTGACATTTGAGAACAACCAATCAGAGATTCTGAATCTTCATTGTCAGAACAACAAACTTCCATCAAGCTTTCTGGTTTTCATAAGATCAATAGGTTTTTAGCTTAATCATGAACTATTATGAGCTAAGGAAATCTATTGCCATTTCATAGTTTCATTTGACTTTGTTTCTCCAGACACACACATAGTTAGTTCAGAACCAAGTATCATGAAACGTGTGGTTAATATGTAGCATAGTTTGCATGATATTTTCTTTATCTCACAATGCTGATATTTCTTGTCACAAAAATGGTCCATCATGAATTAACAACATATCTACTTCTGAACAGAATGTTAACTGATTTCTTCTTTCTGAAGGACATCAGTAACTTAAATTATTTTTGACTTTAAGTAGAAAACTTTAGTGTCTGGTTGACATCTTCTGATTCCAGTGCAAGAGAGATTCTGAACAACTTATCAGATAGTGATTTGATCACTAACATTTGATTCACCTGAGAGATAGTTTCAAGTTATCAGAACTTAGTTATGTTGATTCAAACAAAACTTAAGAGTTCATTCTTGATCAAGTATTTGATGAATCTGTGAGAATCTTCTTCCTGAATATTGTTTCAGTTTCCTGCAGAGCTTCCAAGAAAACAATATCCAGTTCTTTAGTTTTCTGAATTCTGCACACTTCATTCTGAAGTTCAGCATCATAGAACAATAATCTTTCTTCTTTACATGAAGAAGTTCTGAATGAGTTTTTATACGAGAAAGTCAAGGGTGGACCTAATCCGTTTCTTGAAAACATCTCAAAAACTCATAAAGAATTAATCTTCAGCAAACAAAACTTCTTGTTTTCTGATGATTCAACTTTGAGCAAATATGCGGTTCATCCACACGCATCTTCAAGATAGGTATTCAACAGATATTACTTCTTATCTTATGAGTCTATCTTATCAGCTGATTCTTCAATCTTCATAAAAACTTTAGTGAGGAAGATTTAGTTGTTTGATAGCTGTAAAACTTCCAGAATCAGTAATTTGCTCAAATACTTAGATTGATAACAATTTTGTACACAGTCATCTTCTGAACTATTACAGAAATTGTAAGTGGATTTCAATCTCACCCAGAGTATTTCTACGCACCGCATCCGGATCTTTTTCTGACACTGTTAAGTGTTTGATATCCATCAATAACAAAACCGGAGCTCTGATACCAATTGAAGGTGTGAGAAAGACATAAGAAAGGGGGGGGGGTTTGAATTGTGAATTTACTCTTTTGACAACTTTTGGGTTCTTGTTGTTAAAGCACTTAGGATAACATCAGAGTTTATTGAGAGACTCTGACTAGCGCAATTATATTCAGACTTGATAGGTATGAAACATAAGAACCATCATGAGTCTGAACATAAACTACACTCCTCAGAACTTGCAGTACGGAAGCTTATCAGAGTTAAGCTGCAAGGTTCTGACTTGCTTGTTTAAGGTTCTGATACTCAATATAGGAGGATAAATAAATACATTAAGCATAAGAGTAAAGAACACATGATATATCCTGGTTCACCACAAAGGCTAATCCAGTCCACCCTCCACAGGTGATTTCGCCTTGAACACAAGGTCTTAATCCACTATAATCAATCTCGATTACAAATGCACGGGCAACAACCGGTGACTAAACACTTGCGCAGCTGCACTATGACTAACATGCAATGAACCGTTCATGGATTCAACTTAATGAATATAACGAACATTGACCTACAGGTTCCAATCTCGCAAGATCTACTGCTAGGCTTTCACAGCTAGACGTTCAGGGATTCATCGCAATGAATATAATGCTACTGACCCTATTTCAGGCTTTTCCCACAATGACATCTCGCCATTGTCTTCTCGAGTCTCCAGTCACACTGACCACTCAAGGAATCCTAATTCACCAAGAATTAGTTTTACAGGAGATTACAAAGATGCTTCTTAACAAGCAGATTACTCCTAAGTTTAAGTACAAAGAACACACAAGTGTTCGAGCAAGATGTGAGCAGCAGCTCCTTGACTATTCTAAGAAACTGCAGAGATGTATAATGATTTGAAAGTTGTTGACATCTTGTAGATCTTCTTCTTCTTCGTCTTCGTGGGTGAGCAAGCTTTGAGCAACAACTCCTTGCTTCAGATCTTTAATGTAGTGCTGACGAGAAGGTGGTTGATGACTTGACTAATTTGCATTATTGTCTTTTTCATCAACAGCTTCTATACCAATTCATTGTTGTTATGTTGAATGATGATCTTTGAGCTTCAACAACAATGGCCATGTGTAAATGGTGATAGCTTTGGATATTCTATGTGTTACAATGAGAACTCATCGTTGTTGCTATCTTCACACAATGACTTTAATCAATTCATGACTTCGTCGTCATTTAGAAGCGAGTACTCTTTCCTTTAAATAGCCCAGTAGAAATATAGTCGTTTGAAATATTGTTGGCTGTTGGAAAAGAGACGTTGCGTAATGACTAGCTGTACTGACACATCTCCTTTTTACTGTGGGAGAAGTGACAGGATATATCTTTCTTGGGCGTCGTGTACAGTTACTCACAACGGTAACATGTGACTTCTGAACTTCAGAGGCTTCTGATGGTTAATTGATGAAGCATGAGTAGAGTCTTCTTAACATGATATTTGATATGTCAAGTCTTTATTTATTTGAAGAAGTCCATTAGGAATCAGTCTTCAGAACTTCAGCACTTGTCTTTGAGCACGTTATCCTTTACTTCTTCAAGTCTTCTGAAACTTCAGAACTTTTCCATTAGGAATCTGTCTTCAGAGTCTTCAATACTTGATCTTCAGAACCTTAATATTCGGAACACATAAGTCTTCAGAGTCTTTCTGCACTTGGTCTTCAGAGCCTTCCGCCTTCAGAACTTTAAGTCATGAGAGTCTTCAGCACTTCGGTTCTCTTCTTCAGAAGCTTCGCAATCTTCAGAATCTTGACCACTTTCAGAGAGCATCCACAAAAGCATTGCTTCAGCAATATCGACATCCTTGGATCTAACTGATCACGATCAGATACATAAGCGTTCTTGCTTTTTGCGACTTGTGTCACACATAGTAACTTTGCATATTATCAATTACGCTCATATGGCTGGTGCTTGTTGGATCTGATATTTTCTATAATTATGATCTGCACACAACACACGTTAGAACATAAAATGGTTCTTTCACAAATATGTATTGTTATCATCAAAACATAGATCGACTTGTAGAGACAACTCTTGCTCTCACAAAAAGGTCTTGGTCTTAACCTTTTTATTGTAAGACTTCTCGACTCTTTTCTTTTGCCTCTTTAACAATTCCAAAGCGCTAAGCCTCTCTTCGTCTAAATCCACCAACTAATATAGCATCATATTCCAATAAGACTCAGAAGGGATTTCATGATGTCTTTGGATCCTCGTTGATTGAAGGTAAATTTTGACAGGTAACACTGCATCATGACCAAAAGTTAATCGAAATGAAGTAGTGTTAGTGGCTTCTTTGGGAGATGTTCGACATGCCCAGAGGATCTGGTCCAATGTCTTATGCCAATCTCTAGGCTTCTTTCACACATGTTTTTTAACCAAACCAATCACCACTTTATTAGCTGCTTCGACTTGACCATTAGCCTGAGCATAATAAGGTGTAGAGGTTAAGAGTTTGAAACCCATCTCTTTAGCAAACTCCTGCATCTTTCGACCAGTAAAGACTGATCCTTGATCTATTGTGATCGTTTCTGTGATTCCAAACCTGTAAATGATATATTTTTGAATGAATTTGATCACATCTTCTTGATCCATATTTGGTAAAGGTATTGCTTTGATTCACTTCGTGAAATAATCAATACCTACCAAAATGTGTCTTTGGTTTTTAGATGATGCTGGTCGAATCTCTCCAATTAAGTCCAAAGCCCAACCTCTAAAAGGCCATGGTTTCACTATGGAATGCAGCTCACTTGCAGGGATATGCTGTATGCCAGCATGGACTTGACATTCATGGCAGCCCTTGGCGAATTCAATGCAATCCTTTAGCATAGTAGGCCAATACATGGCTTGTCGAAACAACGGCCATTTCATCTTATGACCTACTTGGTGTGCCCCATATGCCCCACTATGGATATTCCAAAGGGAAAGATATGCCTCTGATTCACTTAGGCATTTAAGTAAGACTCCCTCAAGGATCTTTTTAAATAACTCATTACCTAGAAGTACATAACTTAGAGCTTGATACCTGAATTTCCGCTCTGTGGATGTTGTTGGGTTCTGTAAGTATTCGACTATGGGCTTCCTCCAGTCCTTGTTCGTCAAGCTGTCTATCGTAAAAATCTCAAAATTTCCATCATCAGCGTATCCAAGCTTCGTCACTTCTAAATCTGATGGGCACAATCCAACAGCCACGACTTTACCTCTAGCTTCGATTGCCTCTTGTAAATTTTCCCTCGAAACCTTATACCCAGAAGCAATCTGAGCCAAGTCATTGGCCACTTGATTCTCTAGTCAAGGTATGTGTCTAATGCTTACCACTTCGAATTTCTTCAATAGTCTGTTGGCTATTACAAAGTACATGATAAGATTTTCCTTAACATATTTGTACTCCTTTGTAATTTCTTTTATGACCAACTCTGAGTCTCCCATTATTTCGACTCGAGTTGCCCCAAATTCTAACAAAATTTCAAGCCCAGCTATTAAGGCTTCATACTCAGCCTCGTTGTTGGAACAAAGTCCTTCGACCTTGTACTTGAATTTTGTTGGAATTTTTTCAGGCAAAATAATTAGCACGCCTACGCCTGTTCCATCTTTGTGGCTAGAGCCAACGAAGTATAACCTCCAAGGTTCCAGTTCGACGTAAATCATAGTGCTTTCATTTATGGAGTGGTCGACTATAAAGTCTGCTACCAATTGTCCTTTAACTGCCTTTAAAGGCTTATATGTTAAAGAATACTCAGTCAATGCTAATGTCCATTTACCAATTCGACTATGTAAGATAGGTTTAGACAACATATGTTTAATAACATCAAAATGAGACAAAACATACACATCAACTGGCTTTATATATTGTTTTAATTTTGTACAAGAAAAATACAAGCATAAGCATAATTTTTCGATCATGATATACCTAGTTTCTGCATCCTTTAAAACTCTACTAAGGTAATAAATGGCCCTTTCGACGCCATTCTCATCCTCTTGAGCCAACATGCTCCCTAAGGTTTTGTCTGACGCAGCTATGTATAATCTCATACTCCTATTCCTACATGGTGGTGAAAGAATTGGAGGATGACTCAGGTATTCCTTGATCTTGTCGAAGGCTTCCTGCTGATCTTGCCCCCAGTCGAACCCATCTTTGTTGGATCAAAGTAATGATGAAAAGGCCTGCGCTTTTCCGCTTAAGTTTGATATGAACCTTCTCAAGAAATTAATCTTGTCCAGCAGTGATTGCAGCTTCTTTTTAGTTGATGGCGCTTTCGCTTCCATGATGGCTTTGGTCTTATTCTGGTTGATCTCGATCCCCTATTTGTGGACCACATAGCCTAGAAAATCCCCTGCCTGCACACAAAACGTACATTTAAGAGGATTCATTTTAAGACCATATCTTCTCATCCTTTCAAAGGACTGTCGAAGATAGCCCAAGTGACTCTTCCCTGAAACAGACTTAACCACAATATCATCAATATATATTTATATGAAAGTCTCTATATAATCATGGAAGATTGAGTTCATTGCTCGTTGATATGTTGCCCCAGCATTTTTGAGGCCAAAAGGCATCATTACCCATTCGTATGTGCCTAAGGCTCCAGGACATCGAAAAGCTATTTTGGGGACATCATCTTCAGAAATGAATATTTGGTTATAACCAGAGTACCCATCTAACATACTAAGATACTCATGTCCTGCGGCGGAATCGACTAGCATTTCTGCCACAGGCATAGAATACTCATCCTTTAGAGTTGCCGAATTTAGGTCTCTAAAGTCTATGCAAACTCTTAAAGAACCATTCTTTTTAATAACAGGTACAATATTAGCTAACCATTCAACATACCTGGTAGTACGGATGAATTTACATCGAAGGAGTCTTTCGACTTCCTCTTTTATCTTTGAGAGAATTTCTGGGGCAAACCGTGTTGGATTCTGTTTGACTGGCTTCTTCCCAGGCTTGATTGGCAACTTATGTTCGACCAACTCTCTACTCAAACCAGGCATCTCATCATAGTCCCAGGCGAAATAGTCTTTAAACTCCTGCAACAACTGGGTGACTTCGACCTTAAGTTGTGGGTCAAGATTGGCGCTGACATATGTTGGCCTTCTGGTTTCCCCCTCTCCTAGGTCAATTTCTTCTAATGGATCCTGCGCTAGCATCTTAATGTTGTTCGCCAGCGGATCCTTTTCAAACCCCAAAGGCTCATCATCATAGATGGCATCAAGCCTCTGGCCTTGTTCTACACCCTGAACCTTATCAGGTGGCTCTGGGTCGAAGTCCTTACCAGGACTTTCTTGGTGGAATTCGAAATTGGCCTCGACGGCCGGTTTCAGCCACGTAGGCCGAAATTCTTCTCAATGCTTCGAACTCAGTCATTGTCACTGAATTCACTTCCCCACCCCGTGGGGTCTACTGCAGGCTCGCCAAGGTATGAGAGCCTTTCTCCTGGCACCTCCTTATCCCAACGGAATCCATCGACGGGATGTAAGTATAATGAGTAAAATGTTTCATCATCTGGGACAAACTCAAAATCTGCTGGGCCACAAGGGGAAATATAAGCCAGGTGCTTGTCAAACTGTCTTCTGACGACATAATTTATTGGTGCCTTAAAATACCCTTGATCAGCTTCAATGTTCTCGACTATGTCATCTGGCCTCCAGATGGTGATTCGTTAATGCATCAAAGATGGCACTGCACCAATGCCATATATCCACTCTTGTCCTAAGAGCAGATTGTAGTTGGCTTTTGTTTCCACTACCATGAAGACAGTAGGCCTAGTGATTGTCCCAATTGTTAAGTCAACTTGTATCACACCCAGTGTAGAGCCAACTTTTCCTTCATAATTCGAAAGAACCATATTATGTGGATTAGTATCAGTGTCATACTTGCCAATCTTATTCAATAAGAAATGTGGCATCAGATTTACTGTTGCGCCACAGTCCACCAATATCTTGTTCACTGGTACATTCTCCACCTTCCCAGTGATGTAGAGAGGCTTTAGGTGGCCTTTCATCACCCCTGTAGGTCGCTCGAAGAAGGCGTTATGCTCTTCAACGCTCCCATTATTCATGATATAGTAGCACACAAGCTTGTGTGCTGCCATCTCTGCTTTAGTGCAAGCATCTAAATCTTCGACCTCTGTAATTTGGTCAAACTCCCTTGGCATTACAGACACTACATTGACTATGATGTCGAGAGAAGCATCAGACTCAGAGTCGAAGTTGTCTGTCATTTCTTCATCATCTTCGACAGTCTTTTCATGTTTGTCCTCTTGAGAGGAAAACAATTTCCGCCCCACGCGCACTTTCTCAGCAATCTTTATTTGATTCCCTCCGTTATTATCAGTAGGGACATTAGTATTGGATTCTCCATGGTCCTTCGACTGAGCCTCCCTGAGAGCCTTCCTTCTACGTTGCTCTCTCCTCCATTGAGATCGCGACATCGGGTTCTTCCCTTTATAGTTTTCAGAGACATAAGCCGACCTATTGGAAGTTTGAAACTCTTTTCGATACTCTATTGAAGAGCCTTTGTTCACATCAAACTTCTGCCATTTTTTATGACCTTTTTCCTTTCCTTCGACAGGTTTCATCCAGATTCCCACTGGCGCATTACTTGTTGGTTTGAAGGTGTTGGGTCTGGCCCCTGGGAACTGTGTTTTTCCTCCCACTTGTTTTGAAGAGGACCTTCTAGGATCGAAACTCCTTTGACCCTGAGATGTTCTTTGCTCCCTTCTCTCTTTTGCCTTCCTAACCCCCTCAAGATTATGGGCAGCTTTCTGGTCAAAGATTGCACTGCATATGGGGCATAGCATGACTCCCGATCCCTTCTTTTGGCAGCGGTGAAGGAGTTCAATGATAGTCTCTTCCTGTTTTGGATACGCCACTTTGTTACGCTCTTCATGGCAGCTTGCTTCATCAACCTCCATGGTCTTATGTTGTGTAATCTCGACCATATTTATGTCCATGTCGACATCAGCACTAAGATTCAGATTGCAGAAGTCTACATCAAGGCCTTCAGCAGCCTTGTCCATCTTAACGAAACTATCAGCAGTTTCTTTGGTAACCAGCATCATGTTGGAATCTTCAGTGATCACGTCATCTAAGCCATTAGTAGCTTTGTCGAAGTAGTCAGCGGCCTTGCTCATGAGTTTCTCCATGGTAGTGATGTCAAGGTCTTCAGTAACCTTGGCTAAAACAGCATCATTGGCGAAATCTTCAGTAATTTCCACCATATTGATTGAATAGTCGAAGTCATCAGCAACTTCAACTATATGTACTTATGTGGGCTCAGCATAATGGGCATCCACTGCTTGCAACGGGTCAGAGTCGATTTTCATTTGACCTTTGGACTTCTCTTCGAATTTCAGCCTGCCCTCCTGAATAGCATTTTGCACCAAATCCTTGAAAAGAAAACACTGAGATGTTTTATGACCTAGATAATTATGGTACTTACAAAATCCTCTCTTTTTTCTTTGTTCTAAAGGTGGCATTTTAGTGCCAGCAGGCACTATCATTTGTCCATCTTTAACTAACAAATCAAAAATTTCGTCACATTTAGTGATATCGAAAGTATATGTTTTCTTTGGAAACTTATCATTCTTTTCAGATTCGACAGAATCTTTTCCATTCGAAGGAGCTAACATTTTACAAGCATACGGAGGACCTTGCTTTAATTCAGCAACATCTATCTCATTTTCGTCGAAATACCATGGTTCATCATGTAAACCTTCGACATCCTCATTATATTCAACATAGGCTACCTTTTTACTCTTATTAAACTTAGCCTTTTCGTCTTTCAGATGTTCTAACTGTTGAACCCTATCAGCTAGTTGGGCTATATCTCTCAGATACTGGGTATCCAACTTCTTTCTAATAGAGTAATCAAGGCCACCAGCGGCCATTTCGACCAATTCATGTTCTGGCACTTGAGTAAAACATCTAGCCTTAAGTAATCGAAACCTATTTAGGTAATCGTCTATTGGCTCAGTAAACTTTCATTTTATGCTAGCTAATTCCTTCAAACTAATCTTGGTTTATCCCATGTAGAATTGTTCATGGAATAAACGTTCCAACTGGGTCCAATTACAGATTGAGTTAGGAGGTAGGGTTGTAAACCAAGTAAAAGCATTTTTGGTGAGAGAACTTGGAAAATATTTTATCCTAAGACTTTCGTCATTTGCAATCTCTCCAGCCTCGATCATATACCGGGCTACGTGTTCGACAGTAGATTCAGTGGTATCTCCTGAGAATTTGGTAAACTTTGGGACCTTCGTCGTAGGAGGTAATTCTAATTGGAGAATGTAATCTACTATTGGTGATGTATAGTTTGGCCTAGTAAAACCAAAATTTACCACATTTCGAGTCATTATCCTTTTGACCATGGCTTCTAGGTTGTTATCTACTGCTACGTTGTTACGTCGAACCTGTTGTACAACATGGTCAACATCTTGGTTTCTATTTACTATAACTACCTCTTGCTCCCTCTCTACATGAATTGACACTTGGTTCCTATGTGGTTCGACTCTAGGAGGTTCGATTCGAAGGGGTTCGACTATCCCCTGGTTTTCTAGATTCGCCTTAGGTATGTTCCCTAGGTTCTGCCGTGGAATGTTCTCCACAACAGTTGCACCTCGTACAGGGGCTAGTCCACCCATAAATTCTGCCATGCGTGCCAACTGCGCTGCCAATTGTTGGTTAGTTTGGGTAGTGTTCTGAATCAAGGGCTGGAAAATTTCCCCCATAGTTTGGGACAAGGTTTGTACCATTTGTAGGTTACTCTCATCCATTTACTGTCTTAAACATGCTATAGAAGTATTTGTCAGACTAGGACCTTGAGTGGAATATCCCACACCTACACTTTGACTGTTTCGACCCACATTTATCCCAGATCCTGACCCTTGTAATGGCGAGGACATTACATTTTCTGAGAATACTGGGGGGCATTTTGGAGGCTTTGCATTACTGACGTTGGCATTCCATAAGGTGGATTCCTTGGTAATGGTTGTGAAAACCCTGGAGGGGAAAATGCCTAAACGTCGAAGTTCCTCCTGGTGGAGTTTGGGGATTAGATGCTTGTGGCCCAATGTACTCCAAAATAGGTTGAGTGTAAGCCCTTATATATATCGACCCTGAACCTGCCATTGATGGCATTGGTTCAGACATAACAGGAGGCGGTATTGGCTCTCCTATCGAAGGGACTGGGGGTGGTACTACCTCATTCCTAGACACATTTTGAGGGTTAGTGTCACTAGGATGAGTACTTGAATTACTTGATTGAGGATTAGAACCACTCCCTCGAGGGTTTGGATTGTTTGGCTGACTAGTGTTCGTCGCCATTTTCCTAGTGTATCTTTTCCTTGGTCTCTCTTCGTTTGTAGTGGCTACTTTTTCACTCCTCAATAACATGCAATGAAGTTTTCTCAAAGAAAAGACTAATAAATGCAGATTTTAAAAACTTAGAAAAATCTTTATAGAAGTTAGAACTGTCCCACTGGGCGTGCCAATTTGTTTACCGTGAAAATTGGTAAACAACCGCTGATCTTCCAAATCCAACTTTGGTGACTCACAGGATCGATCAGATTGATCCTAGGACATGTGCTAACAATTGGTTTAAAGTAAATTCTAAATAACTAAACACGTCAACAGTGTTCATGAAGAAAGATTTGTAGAAAATATAATTTAAAAGACGTTTAAAAATGTTAAGTTAAAAGGCTGAAAATGCAAAGGAAAGGGTCGAAGGTATACAGTAAAGGTCAAAAGTATGAAAATAAGAAAAAGTGCAGAAACATAACTTGCGTCAAATAAATGATAAGTTCTTAATGAAAGATTGAAGTAAATTGCATTGAAAAGATAAATGATGTTTACATCACGTACATTCTCACAAGACTCTTTTCTCTACACACGAATACTTTGAGTAAATTTGGAGTAACTTGTACAAAGTGAACACAACACCCCGAATCCTATTGCTAGAACCCCTATTTATAATACTAAAACTAACTGCTGTCAACTGCCTGAAACAATTAACATATGACTAGTGTCGCGCTGCATGCTTCTGTCCCTTGGATGTACGCCACTTGTCTTTTTCAGGAGCGAACAAGAGTAACTACTCCCTCCTTTATTTGAATTTGAATTTCTTAGCGTCGGACATCATCAGTATTCTCGGTCGAAGGTGACTTCCCTAACTCTTAGAAATATTTTCTAAGTCCCAAAAGTATCCTTTACTTATGTGAGCACCTTCGACTTAAACCTATCATGAAGATCCAGTAGAAAGCTCCTTTAAACCTCTTCAAGAGTTTAACATTCCAATCAACACTTCCAACTTAATATGGGCGTCGAATTTATGAGCTAATAGCTGGTACTGACAGGAGCATTATTCCCGATGAAACTGCTCTTAGACCACTTGGGCCTCTCTTTGAGTTATAAGCCCCAAAACTTTCTTTACAATTCATTCAAATAACAACAACATTCTTTTAATTCAAATTCAAAATTCAAAGTTTTCTCAAAACTTTCTTCAATTTCTTAAAACCCTAATCATACAGTGATAATCAATATAACCAATCACAATACACTTGGGCCTCTATCCATAGAATAAGACCCATCATCTTTTTAATACGTACTTATTCATATACATTTTAAACCACTTATCTGTATATATACTTATACTTACCTGTCTAGAATTCCCTCAGCAGTTAAGTCATCCTCAGTTCACACTTAGGTTAAACAGTAGGATACTTATAACGTAGGTCAATCAAATAGTTTATTCTTATGCAAAGAAATTCATTTCCCCATAGAGGATTAATTCCCAGTGAAACCTCTTTTGAATTTCTTCAAACCTTAAAACTGTTCAACAAAGAAAGGATTATTTCTCGGTGAAACCTTTCTTGAACTTTTCTTAGGCTTGGACCCACCCGGCTCCCTAGAAGCATCCCAGCCTCCTCTTGGGCTTAGTACAAGGACCCATCAGGCTTCCTAGAAGCATCACATCCTCCTCTTGGGCTTAGTACAAGGACCCATAGACTTCCTAAAATCATAGGAAAAAGTTTAGTCATCTCTACTAGTTCAATCCTCAGGAAAGTCGAAAACTCTAGAACATCCAATCATTCAAGGGTTGATCTTTATCTTTAGAACCCTCAGCCTTCTCTTGGACATCATACAAAGATCTTTCTCCAACCAGAGTCTGCCTCCTCTTAAGAGACTTGGGTAGTCTCAGCTCTTGGGCTTCATACAAGTAGACTTGGAAAGTCTCACCCTCATAGCCTCCTCTTCGACTTCACACAAGAACCCTCAGGCTCCCTAAAAGCATAGGGAAATCCTAATCATCTTTACCAATACATCAATTCTAAGAAGAATTAAAACCTCTAAGGTATTCAAACTCATCTTTAAATCCCTTCTGATCCCCAACAGGCTTGACTTTCACCTTAAAAATCCCCAGCCAGGGTCAGGTTACCACCAACACGTCCCCAAAAAAGTATCAGAGCCTCATGGCATCTGATAAATCAACACTTCTCCAACCACCAACAAGAGTTAGTTTCCCTTTGGATTCCTCAAAAACAATTTAGACCTTCTCCTGGGTTTGGATAAATCCTCAACAAGAGTCATCCTCTCTTAGGCTTCATATAATGATTTAACCAGTCAGCCTCAATCTTGGGCTTTGTACAAGATAAATAGCATACTCCCTAGTTGAGTTAGTTTTCTTTAAAGCTATACTCAAACTCTTCAGCTTCATCATCTTGGGCTTCAAACAAGATAAAACATCTCTAGTGGAGACAATTCCCAAACTGTTTTTTAGCTTCAACCTTCGGCTTTGATCAAGGCACAAATTCCATCATCCCCGCAGATGAGACCATGAGTCTTCTCTATAAAAGGATATTTCCTCTATACATCACATATCAAAACAAATAATCAAAATCTTTTTTCAAGATAATTGATATAAGTGGCACACTTGTTGATTCAAAATCCAAGCTAGAGTCTCTCCTTTATCATGGTTAAAATTTCTCTTTCATCTAATTGTTGTAAGTGGCAAGCCTCTGGATACTACACATCCAAGCCAAGGTCCCTCTCTTAGCATGAAAGATTCATAAAGGAAAAAGTGGCATTGCTCTACACTGAGTTAAAGCTTCTTCCTTCATGACATTTCTCTTATAAAGGAAGATATGGCATTGTTGGATTCCACACATCTCAGTTAAAGTAACTTCCCTTATAACCATTACTCAACAACATTAGAGATGACAAATTATCTCTCTTAATCAACTTTAGCTTCAATCTTGGGCTTTAAACAAGACACAAACACCCTTTTAGCTTCAATCTTGGGCTTTGAATAAGACACCAAATTTTCCTCCCATAGAATAGGAGGAACTACGATTGCTCTGATTTCCCAAATCTCTTTACGGGAATAAGTAGGCATAAGATTGCGAAATCTTAGCGAGCACACAAATAAAAAATCTTAGGTCAAGTACCTTCCCAAAAACAATAAAAAACCAAAAACAAAAAGAACACATCCTCAGTCCTCCCAAAGGAGAAACTTTCCCCAATTAACAGCAAATAGACTTAAGAAAGCATTTCAAACAGTAGAAAATATGTGTAAATAAAGGTTCCTATAGATTACTATAAATACTCTGGGTGTTAATAGCTTCCCTTTGTATAACCAAACCCCGATCCCTGATCTCTTCGCATTTGTTAAAGAAAACACTTGCACACAGGGTTAGTTTAAGATATATTCCCCTTCCTTTCAAGCTTCATAGGATAAATATAAAAATCGAAAAGTAGCGTTAAAAGCAGTAGTGGTCGCGTCACTAAAACAGATGCTACAACTCAATTTGGTGAAGCTGTAGAAAGATTTTATGACCTGGAGAAACGATTGAGTGCAATGGAAGGCTTTAGCACATTGAGTCTTGATGACATGTGTTTGGTGCTAGATCTGGTTATACCCCCAAAATTCAAAGTACCCAACTTTGAGAAGTACAAAGGGGATAGTTGTCCAAGACACCATTTGGCGATGTTCTGTCAAAAATGGCCTCGTATACTCACAATGATAAGCTAATGATTCACTGCTTTCAAGACAGTTTGAGTGGAACATCATTGAGTTGATACATGAAATTAGAAAGAATTCATATTCAATCATGGACGGACCTAGCCAACTCCTTTTTAAAGCAATACCACTACAATTTCGACATGGCTCCCAATCGCACACAGTTGCAAAGCCTATCTCAAAAGAGCAACGAATCCTTTAAAGGATATGCGCCGTGATGGAGAGAATTGGCAGCCCAAGTGTAACCGTCACTCTTAGAGCAGGAATTGGTTGATTTGTTCATGAATACCTTGCAGATCCCATACTTCGAAAGAATGGTAGGCAGTGCGTTATCAGACTTTTCCCGCCTAGTGACAATTAGAGAATGCATCGAGAGCGGCCTCAAAAGTGGAAGAATCCCAAGTGCCTCAAATAGCCAAGCTAGTGAGGCTGAATACCTCAGCAGTTCCCAATGGGAAGAAGAGGATGAAACTGGTACAATCTCGGAAGCTCTACAAGCTCAGTCTCTGGTACCTTCTGATCAATATCCGTATCCAGCGGCTATCTAATGTCAGTAACCATTGCTTTCTAGTCCTCAGTACCAGTAACCGTGGATTGATCCTCATGCAAATCGGTGAGACCATGGCCGAGGATATCAGAATCAACATAAGCCTCGCAATAACCTGGAAAGAAGGAATGCTCCTCTCGATCAAATTCCTATGTCATACAGTCAACTATTGCCATTTTTTATTCAAACTCGCTGGTGGTTCCCAAATATCTTAAGCCATCGCCAGAGCCACATCCACATGGGTACGATCCCAATGTGAAATGTGGATATCATGCTGGGCAAATGGAGCACTTGACTGAAGACGTCAAAGCTTTCCAAGTCAAAGTACAACAGTTGATCGACAAGAAGTACATATCCATTCCAGAAGGAAGCCTTGTGGTGCACGTCAACCTCTTTCCCGAATGAGAGTGAAGACTTCAGGGAACACCCATGTAAAATTAGTGGTTCAGATAGGAAGACATCCTCAACACTAGCAATCTTTGGGCATTTTTATCATTTGCAATTATAATTTCTTTCCTGTTAAATGCTACTTGGTTTTAAACATTATTGTCTTTAATGGTAATATTAATGAAGTGATCATGCATTTTCTAAATCAATCATGTCGTATTCACTAGTTTTTCTTCACTTATATAAAAAAACAAAAAAAATACATCCATACTTCTCCTATTCATTTTATCAAACTCCTGTTTTAGCAAATATTGGAGGGAGGATGATGAAAACGAAATACCTATAATGGCTAATGGTTTGCTTTCGGATAAGATCATGCTGATGATGTACAAGCATTGTTTCCAGGGATGGCAGTTTGGCCTATCCCCAGTGGGTACCCAAAAAATTACCCACAAAGGGTAGGGTAAAAACCCTCAAAATGGGTACGGGTACGAGCTCGGGTAATTACCCACTTAAATAACTGGAGATGGGTACGGGGATGAGCATCTTAGTACCCACCCCGCCCCATACCCGCACAATATAGATTTATATACTTTAATTTATATTATTATATAAAAATAAATATTTATAAAATTAAATAAAAACATAAATTTTAAAGCTTTTTAATGTTTTTAAAAACTTTTTAAAAGCTTTTTCATAATTCAATAATTCAATAATAAATTTTTTAAAAGCTTTTTAATGTTTTTAAAAACTTAAAATATTATGATATTTTATACATGACATATTTATTTTTTATTAGAAATGCGAGTAACGGGTATGGGTACGGGCACTGATATACCCATAGGATACGGGGAAGGGTGCCAATGTTGATACCCAAGTGGGTATGGGTTCGGGTACAAGAATTTTTTTTCGAACTGCGGGTATGGGGACGGGTACTATAGTTCCCTACCCAAACCCTGCCCATTGCCATCCCTAATTGTTTCAAATCCCCAAACACTGGAGAGATAAGAAGTTAATCCCTAGTTAACCACTTCGAACCTAGAAGTAGGTGTTTCCTTCGGATCTCTAAACCCTTACGCTTAACCTGGGGCAAGGTAGTGTTTAGTTAAAATGACTACACATTCGAATTACAAGATGAAACATCCCAGTTGGAGATCAACCACATGATATTCTTCGCCCACATCCTGAAGTGTCGAAGAAATCATAAAAACCCAAAAGTTATGTCGGTTGTTCTTTAATGACCAATGACTTGGCAATCACAACCCTTCAGCAAAATAAAAAAAAGAAAGAAAAAAGTCCGCTTAGTCGAACACCCAAAGAGGCGACTTAGGCAAAAAATAGGGCAATCTCGGTGGACTATAAGCTTCGGAAAAGTGGTATAGGCAAAAATTAGGGATCAAAAGAAAAACTAAATCAAAAGATGTCGTATAAATCCTCAGCAAAAACAAAACAAGATTCGGTGACCAGCATATCAAGAATCAAAGGGTTACTGACATCCATGAAAAATGTGACTGCCATTTCAAGAAAATCTTGAATCATCATCTTCACTCTCACACCTTCAAAATTTCTTGGAAGACAAATGCGTGTGTTGAAATAACTGAACGTAGGACTGAGGATCATCACAAAGACGAGGTGGGTAAAACAAATTTGAGCCTTATATCCTTTGTTTCAATAACCGTGAACCAGGCCACGTTACAACTCTCAAAAGACCTAATTGAGGTAGGGTTTTTTCTGATAGCATACTACAGCAAGGTTGCGTAAACTGACTTCTAGAGATTTGCTAATCTTCTGTATTGATATCATATTCTCGTTGTATCTTTCACATTAGATAAATCAGCACTGTGTTTGGACTAATGGTCCACTCACTATACACCATCACATCATTCCAATAATGATTGTTCAAAACCTGCATGAGCATTGCATTAAAGTTACCATTTGTGACTGAACAATTTTAATTGCAAGTCAGTACTTGACATCAGGGAAATTTCAACAATGAGCAATCAAAGAGGACTTGATCATTCAACAAAGTTGACCAAAATCAAGAACACCTTATAGCCCTATGGATCAGGGGCATGTCACCAAATGATTATGTTGACCAAGGAATCGGCCAGTCTAAAGCAAGTCTCAAAACATCAGTTGATAAAGGATAAAATCATTCAAGAATCAGTTGATCAGAGGGAATCATCTCAGAGTTCTATCAACCAGGGGAAGATCACCTAAAGGTTCAAATGACTAAGGGCAAATCCCTCCAAACACTCAATCAATACGAGTTAAGTTGCTTCAACGCTCATATTGGGGCAAATCATCCCAAGAGCTCATTGAGTCAAACTCTCCAAAGGACAGTCCATTAAAGTCTACCATTCTAAGAATTTGATAATCAGGGGCAGACCATTTCAAAGTTCAAAATATTGGGGCAGGCCATTCCAAAGTTATGACAAGCTACTTCTAATTTCCTTTTAAGGTGAACTTTTCACCAAGGACCCAGACTGAGGCGAGATGAGTTACAAACTGGGGCAACTCCTCTCCATGCTATCAAGCTGCTCAAGCAAATTCTACCATACTTCAGTAATTATTGAGTCCAAGACGAGTGTCAGGGAATTATGCCATCACCCCATCAAATAATCTTTGATAAACAAGAGGCCTTGCTGCAAATAAATATTCCTTTCATTACCCACCACAGGGGCATTTTGGAAACCTTCAAATCATTACATAAATCATCCTCATGCATTAGTCATGTCTCTTTGCTCTAGCATAAAGCCATGCATATCATCTCATTCATGGGGCCTAACCCTATAACATGAATCTGACATCAAAAATTCTTGTAGCCCAACATAGTTGGGAATTCAAAGTCCAGTTCCCATTTGTCAAATCATTTCAAAGCCTTATTCCAGTCTGGTGAATCATTTCAAAGCCTAGTTCCCGTCTGGCAAACCATTTCAAAGCTCAGTTCCTGTCTGGAAAATCATTTCAAAGTCCAATTCACGCCTGGAAAATCATTTCAAAGTCCAGTTCATGTCTGGAAAATATCTTTTAAACTAGTTCCCATTTGGTCGCTTACTTTGAATACCAATTCCCATCTGATAGCCAGTCCTCCATAGCCAGTTATCGTCTGGTATCCTATTTTAAAGACAGTTCCCGTCTGACACCTTTTCGCACCAGTTCTCGTCTGATAGACTATCCAAAAGGCAGTTCCCGTCTGGTAAACAAAAACTTAAACACCTGTTCTCGTATGGTAACATATCCTCTGGTCCTAGTTCTCATCTTGAAACTTAATCCTTCTCACCAGCTCTCATTTAATAATTTACCCTTCAAATCCAGTTCTCGTCTAGAAGTTCACCCTTAAAGCCCAATTTCATTGGCAACCGAGAAATAAAACCCTACAAAAAATCCAATTACCCAGTTGCATTCCCACATGCATCACTTCATGCATAACCTTCCCGCCGAAAAGAGAAGTTTCAAAAAACATAATCATATCAATCATCAGCATATCTATGCATAACATTCCCTCCGAAAAAGAGAGCTTCATACAAAATGAACAAAATCATTTGCATGCCTGCATGAGCCTAAAAATCCCCAACAGTTTCATCCTCGCATTAAACATTAAACATAATATAATTCAGGATCTAGGATCAATCACAAGTATCCAGGGCAGTCCTCCTCATTCAAGTTGTAGTATTTCTCTGAAAAGAGTTAATATCTCGCATGTGCTCGTGGAATTATTTCCCAGAAAGTCATTCTTCAACTTTATGGTTGATAATGATATTCCTCGGCGTCTTCGCTTTTGTTGCTCCCAAAGTAGAGGTTATCCTAAAAAGTCTCTTATAAGCTTTTCCCCTACAGAACTGTACCAGTAAACCTCCTCAAAAGGGAGTCTTTTCTAAATTATTTTCCCCAACAGATAAACATTTGAGATACTGCTCTAGGTATCCTCGAAGAATCTTAGATGCAATTGAGGTATCATTCCATGGTTGGAATATCTCGATTTATAAAATATTGTTTCGTTGATTCGGAGAATCTCATTTGTTGTTTGAGATACTGGTCTAGGTATCCTCGAAGAGTGTTAGATGCAATTGAGGTATCGTTCCATTGTTGGAATATCTCGATTTATAGGATACTGCTTAATTGATTCAAAGAATCTTATTTCTTGTTTGAGATACTACTCTAATATCCTCGAAGAATCTTAGATGCGATTAAGGTATCATTCCATTGTTAGAATATCTCGATTTATAAGATATTGCTTAGTTGATTCGTAGAATCTCATTTGTTGTTTGAGAAACTGCTCTAGGTATCCTCGAAGAGTCTTAGATGCGATTGAGGTATCATTCCATTGTTTGAATATCTCAATTTACAAGATACTGCTTCGTTGATTTGGATAATCTCATTTATTGTTTGAGATACTGCTCTAGGTATCCTTGAAGAGTCTTAGATGCAATTGAGGTATCATTCCATTGTTGGAATATCTCGATTTATAAGATATTGCTTCCTTGATTCGAAGAATCTCATTTGTTGTTTGAGATATTGCTCCAGGTATCCTCGAAATGCGATTGAGGTATCATTCCATTGTTGGAATATCTCGATTTATAAGGTACTGCTTCATTGATTCGAAGAATCTCATTTGTTGTTTGAGATATTGCTCTAGGTATCCTCGAAGAGTCTTATATTCGATTGAGGTATCATTCCATTGTTGGAATATCTCGATTTATAAGATACTTATTCGTTGATTAAGAGAATCTCATTTGTTGTTTGAGATACTACTCTAGTATCCTCGACGAATCTTAGATGCGATTCAGTTATCATTCCCGTGTTGGAATATCTCCATTTATAAGATACTGCTTCGTTTATTCGAAGAATCTTATTTGTTGTTTGAGATATTTCTCTAGTATCCTTGAAGAATCTTAGATGTGATTGAGGTATCATTCCATTGTCGGAATATCTCGATTTATAAGATACTGATTCGTTGATTCGGAGAATCTCATTTGTTGTTTGAGATACTACTCTAGGTATCCTCGAAGAGTCTTATATGCGATTGAGGTATCATTCCATTATTGGAATATCTCGATTTATAATATACTACTTCGTTGATTTAGAGATTCTCATTTGTTGTTTGAAACACTGCTCTAGGTATCCTCGAAGAGTCTTAGATGCTATTGAGGTATCATTCCATTGTTGGAATATCTCAATTTATAAGATACTGCTTCGTTGATTTGAAGAATCTCATTTGTTTTTTTTAGATACTGCTCTAGTATCCTCGAAGAATCTTAGATACGATTGAGGTATCATTCTATTGTTGGAATATCTTGATTTATAAGATACTGCTTCGTTGATTCAGAGAATCTCATTTGTTGTTTGAGATACTGCTCTAGGTATACTCGAAGAATCTTAGATACGATTGAGGTATAATTCCCCTGTTGGAATATCTCGACTATATCATATAAGGTACTGCTTCGTTGATTTAGAAAATTGCATGTGCTCTGCTCAAGACAATGCTTTGATTTCACTGCATTTCATCCTTGCATTGAATTTCTACTTTTTAGCAGACAAAACTTTGGGGTTTTCTATATCTAATTGACTTCAACCCTGAGAAATGAACATCGTGGTAGTTCATTCTCTCAAGTTTAAGGAAATTAGATAGGGTCAACTGTTGTACCCCAATTTTGTCCGGGCATTTTAAATTCATCTGATACGTGTTCATTTGTCAAGTTTTGCATTCTTAGCTCTATGCGTTTTTATCATCAAATAAAGTTATTATAATTATGCATATATGCATTATAGTAAAAAAAAAGTCAACATTTTACATGTTGAAGAAATTGACTAAAATTGCATTTTTTTATTATGCATTTTGAAAAATAAATTCATGATCATTTGATTTATCATCAAAATATCCATTTAAATATTATTAATCATTTTCATTCATCATAAAACAAAAATCAATATTTCAAGAAGGTCCAAAATATCTCTCATTTATTACATCATTTTTTCATGTATATAGTACATCATTTTTTCATGTATATATTACATCATTATTCACTATTTAATTAAATAAGTTTCTAGATGGCACTCACCACTCTTTGTATAATTCATAAACTACCATTTTTAAAGGTTATAAATAAAGTCATTCTTATTCACAAATCTCACCACCAATCATTCACTAAACTAAGCCAAAACTCTCTTCATTTTTCTTCAAGTTATTTCTTTCTTTCTTTATTGAACTTTATTTTAGGTAGGCTCTTATGATTGTCATTTATTTAATTTTATTGCACTTTTATTCTTGCTTCATTTATTTAACACCTTAATCATCACCATTTTGCATGGAAACTCAATTGATTTTAAATCAAGAGTTGAAAAGTGTTCTTGAACCTCCATAAGCAAAAGTGATTTGTGGCTCTTATGTTTGTTCTTTATTTAATTCTATTGCTTTTTTTACTTTGCTTTATTTATTTAGTACCTTAATCATCACCATTTTACATGTAAACTCAATTTATTTTAAATCAAGAGTTGAAAAATATTCTTGAACCTCCATGAGCAAAAGTGTTTAAATATGATTTAATTTTCGTTTATTTAATTTTATTTGCATTATACTCTTGTTGCACTTAATTAGTATATTAATCACCACTATTTTGTATGGAAACTCCATCGATTGAAAATCAAGAGTTTAAAGTGTTCTTGAACCTCCATGAATAAAAATGGTAAAATTCAAATTGATGCTTGTTTTATATAAATAATGTATCCAATAGCTTTCCAACATCATCCCGAGTATGAATCCATAATTCGTATGTCATGAGGGTGGATAAAATGACTGAATCAAACAATATATGTTTATGCATTTTTGTTAATGTTTGAATTTTTTTTATTGTTTATTTTCTTATTTTGAATATACCATTGTGTTCGTGAGATTAAATAGATAAATTTTCATTATTTATTTGCTTAATTCCGTGAAAATTTGAGAAAGTTCTGGTGTTTTTACGTTTTCAATGGAACATTTTTCTTCCGGTTTTGTTGCTACGGGAATAATAGTCAAATGTGGGTTTGGGGAAGATGAAGTATTCCTACACCCAACAATTGCTCATCGCACCCCTGTGGTGTCCCCCTCATTTGAGTCTAAATTATTTTTCTAGTTACACTCCCAATTTTCAGTATGTTTTTGTCTTTTATATATTTTTATTTATTGTTTTCTTATTATTGCTTTATTTATTTGTTTATTTTTATTTCTTTTTTTATTTTCTTTAGTTTTTTAATTCTTTTACGTATGGATAGTGTGCCCCCTCCCTTTTATTATTTCTTTTTATCTTTATTTATTTGTTTTTTATTGTTTTTTTTAGTATTTTTAGTTGATGCATAATTGTTAATCCAAAAATATAAAATGGTCCTTAAAATTAACCTTTCAAAAATACTAAAATCAAAGATGCTTGATCAACATCAAGTACATTTTTCAAAAACCACACTGAAACCTTTCCAACCTGGAATCAATCGCTTAACATCCATTAACGTTCACAAATAAAAATATCCTTTGAAAAATCAACTTAGTCAACATCAAGCCTTCTTATTTAATAAGTGTTATACCCTAATTTTTAACCCTAAGATGCCACATATCCTTTGCATTTTTAGTACACAAACAAGATCACATGTTTGGTCTTCTCCCCCTCTCACTCTTTGGTTTTGCCTGGGAAGAGGTCACCAAGCACTCTTTTTGTGTGTATTTATCTTTACGTTTATATGTTCATAGTTTATCAAACCACTAATCAACTATATATATGTCTTGTTTCTTTAAAGTTTATTGTGCAAGGTAGACCAAGGACACCTCAAGGTTGTGTAGCTTGTTTCTCAAGAAAGTCAAAGGTTCATGTGTTTATTTCCATGCCTTCATCAACAACTCAAGTCAAACATCGAAGTAATATAATCAAAGGACATTTAAGGACATCTTATTTTGAGCTCATATGATCATTCATGTACCTTGGAATGCAAGAAAATCCCAAGTGCACAAGTTGATTCAAGAAGGTTTGACCAAAAAGTCAACATTTTAAAGTCAAAGTTCCAGAGACTACAACTCTTTCAGTTCTCCACATTTTTTAATGCTTCTTTTTGCATGTGACTCTTTTCAATATCCTCTACAACTTCTCTCTGCCCAAGGGGAAAGTGAATTGATGTGGGCTTTTTTTCAATTATTATCATCATCAATAAAATGATATTTTTGTTTATCCATATTGTGATTTTGCTTTTCTGATTTTTTTGGAAAAATGGTAACATAAAAAACCCAAAAAATAATAATCATCTTTTATATCTGCATAATACTTATACACTTATTTGTTCATATTCTAAAATATAAAATAAAATCATTGTGCAGATTGATTGTAAAACCCATTAAAAACAATGACTTTATGCCCTCTCCCAACTTTGAATTCCTTGTGTTTGAAGCAGACGAATAGGATGTTGAAGAGATTCCCAATGAAATTTCCTGTTTGCTTGAGCATGAGAAAAATACCATTCAGCCTCATCAAGAGCCGTTAGAAGTGGTTAATTTGGTTTCTGAAGAGATTAAGAAAGAAGTCAGAATTGGGGCATTACTTTGTCCAGAGGTTAAGAAGAGGACGGTAGAGCTTCTTAGAGAGTATGTGGACGTATTTTCTTGGTCATATCAAGACATACCACGTATTGACACTGATATTGTGGAGCACAAATTGCCATTGAAGCCAGAATGTCTGCCTGTTAAACAATAGTTGAGAAGGTCTCATCCTGACATGGCTGTGAAGATTAAAAAAGAGGTTCAGAAACAGATTGATGATATATGAGTATCCTCAGTGGGTGGCCGATATTGTGCCTGTTCTGAAGAAAGTCGGGAAAGTTCGTATGTGCGTTGATTATAGAGATTTGAATAAAGCTAGTCTAAAAGAAGATTTCTCGTTGCCACACATTTATATGTTGGTAGACAATACAACTAAATTCAAAGTCTTCTTCTTTATGGACAGGTTTTCCGAATATAATCAGATCAAGATGGCACCCAAGGACATGGAGAACATAACTTTCATCACACCCTGGGGAACATTCTACTATAAAGTGATACCCTTCGGTCTGAAGAATGCTAGTGCAACGTACCAGAGAGCCATGACTACTCTTTTCCATGACATGATGCACAAGGAAATTGATGTATATGTTAATGATATGATTGCTAAATCAAAGTCTGAAAAAGACCATGTTGAACATTTGCCGAAGCTGTTTCAACGTTTGAGGAAGTTTAAACTCCGTTTAAATCCGAATAAATGCATTTTTGGTGTTCGCTCTGGAAAACTGTTGCGTTTCATTGTTAGCCAAAGAGGCATTGAAGTAGATTCTGACAAAGGCAAAGCTGCTCAGGAAATGTCTGCTTCCAAAAGAGAAAAGCAAGTAAGAGGATTCTTGGGGCGTTTGAATTATGTATCAAGATTTATATGCCACATGATTGTCACATGTCCGCATATTTTCAAGTTTCTCCAAAAAGATCAGGGTTGTGTTTGGACAGACGATGGTCAGAAGGCTTTTGATAGCATCAAAGAGTATGTGTTGGAACCTCCTATTTTGTCTACTCCAGTGGAAGGAAGACCTCTCATTATGTACCTGACTGTCTTGGAAGATTTAATGGGTTGTGTTTTTGGTCAACAAGATGAATCAGGAAAGAAAGAATATGCCATTTATTGTTTGAGCAAAAAGTTCACTGATTGTGACTCTCGGTACTCCGCTCTTGAAAAGACTTATTGTGCTCTGACTTGGGATGCTAAATGCCTCTGTCAATATATGTTGAATCATACTACCTGGTTTATATCCAAAATGGATCTAATCAAGTATATTTTTGAAAAGCCTGCTCTAATTGCTCGCTGGCAGATGTTGTTGTTTGAATATGATATCAAGTACAGAACTTAAAAAGTAATCAAAGGAAGTGTATTGGCTGAACATTTGGCTCACCAGCCAATTGATGACTATCAATCTATCAAGTTTGACTTCCCCGCAAAGGACGGTTGGTAAAAGATATTGGTTCATCAGCCAGTTCCAATAAGTATAGAAATAGTCTGTCAAAGAAGAAAGAACATAAGGCAAATGTTGTTTCACAAGAGAGATATAGAAAACCTCGCAAGAATCATCGTCAACGACAAGTAGCGTATGTTACTCCTGTGGTAAATTATGCTCCAAATTATCAACCTCGTTTTCAAAATCAACAACAAAATCAACAAAATAGAGGGCAAAGAAGGACTCAATTTGATCCCATCCCTATGACCTATTCTGAATTGTTCCCAGCTCTGATCCAAAAAAACCTTGTGCAAACTTGGTCTCCCCCTGCTGTACCAAAAGATCTTCCTTGGTGGTATAAGCCTGAGGCCCACTGTGCTTTTCATCAAGGTGCGCCAAGGCATGACTTGGAGAATTGTTTCATTCTAAAAGCTGAAGTGCAGAGATTAGTAAAGAGTTGTATTTTGACTTTTGAAGATAATAGTCCAAATGTGCAAGCTAATCCGTTGTCGAAGCATGGTGACGCCTCTGTTAATATGGTATATGGGTGTCCCTACACATATTGTGTCTTAAATGTCCATTTTATCAGACAATCTCTGATTGAGATGCATGCAACCCTATGTGAACTAAGCTACTACGAACATGATCACGCCGCTTGTAGTATCTGTTCAAGAAGTCCCCGAGGGTGTGCTATATGAAGAGGGATTTACAAGAGATGTTGGACAAGAATATTATTCAAGTTTGCAGATATATAGATGAAGACCATGGTGTGAACATCATAGTTCCACATTTCAACATTCCAAAGCGAGTTGTTATTTCCTACAATAGTCAGAAGTCTGCTGTGACACCATTAGTTATTCGTTTACCCGGTCCTGTGCCGTATGAATCGAATAAGGTTGTTCCCTATAAATATAATGCTACTATATTGGAGGACAGAAAGGAGGTTCATATTCCTTTTCTTCCCTCTGGTGTGAACATTGCAGATGTAAGTGGTGTGACCCGAAGCGGTCGAGTCTTTGCTAGTGTACCCCAAAAGAAGGTTGAAGATGCTGTGGGTAAGCAAACTCAGTTGGAAACTTTTGTTGAAGCTGGTCAATTAAGCGGTATGAATCAGAAATCAGACGGTAAAAAAGTCTTGAAGTTGATAAAAAGAGTGAATATAATGTATTGGACCAATTGTTGCACATTCCAATAAAGATATTTGTTTTGGCTCTGTTGATGAACTCGGAATCTCACCAGGAAGCTTTGCAGAAAGTGTTGGAGCAAGCATACGTGGACCACCATGTAACAATAAATCTATTTGATAGTTTCGCTGCCAATATAACTTTGTGTAATAATTGGAGTTTCAGTGAGGAGGAATTGACTGAATATGGAAGGAACCATAATTTGGCTCTCCACATTTCGATGAACTATCAGGAGGATGCTCTATCCAATGTGTTAGTGGACACATGTTCCTCTCTGAATGTCTTTCCAAAAGCTACACTTGCCTGCTTATCATACCAGGGTGCTCTTATGATATTCAATGGAGTGGTGGTAAAAGTGTTTGATGGGTCAAGAAAGATTGTGATTGGTGAAGTGAACCTTCCCATCAAGATTGGACCATGCTGCTTTCAAATAACATTTCAAGTGATAGATATCCATCCAGCCTATAGTTGTCTTCTGGGTCGCCCGTGGATCCATAAAGCTAGAGCTGTTACATCAACCCTTCACCAGAAGCTTAAGTTTGTAAAAAATAGAAAGCTGGTAACTATTGGCGGTGAGCAAGCTATGCTAGTTAGTCAGCTTTCATCTTTCTCGTATATTGATGCCAATGAAACTGAAGAAACTCCATTCCAAGCTCTCTCTATTAGTAATGTTGTGCAGAAGAATGGGGCACCCATGTCTTCTTTGAAGGATGCTCATAATATTGTTGAAAATGGCCAAGCTGCTGGTCAGGGTCGGGTTGTTGAACTTGCAGAGAACAAGAACACAGTTGGTCTAAGCTTCTCGCCTGGTTCAGTCAGAATGGATTTAAAGCGAATTCAAAATTTTTTCCATAGTGCTGGTTTCATTTAGACAGTGACCCATCTGCTGCTGTAATTCTTGAGGATAACCAAGAGGAGGAAGCGCACAACTTCGTAATGTACGAATTGACATGCCAGAATTGGATTGTTGTTGACATTCCCTCTATTATTAATTTATCAAAGTAATATGTTTTTTATTTTCAAAAATCCTTTCTCTCTGCCCATGGGGAAAATGAATTGATGTGGGGTTTGTTTCAATTATTATCATCATTAATAAAATGCTATTTTTGTTTATCCATATTGGGATTTTGATTTTTTTGGAAAAATGGTAACATAAAAATCCCAACATTGAATTCCCTATGTTTGAAGCAGAAGAAGAGGATGTTGAAGAGATTCCCGATGAAATTTCATGTTTTCTTGAGCATGAGGAAAAGACCATTCAGCCTCATCAAGAGCCATTAGAAGTGGTTAATCTGGGTTCTGAAGAGATTAAGAAAAAAGTCAGAATTGGGGCATTACATTGTCCAGAGGTTTAGAAGAGGACGATAGAGCTTCTTAGAGAGTATGTGGACGTATTTGCTTGGTCATATCAAGACATGCCAGGTATTAACACTGATATTATGGAGCACAAATTGCCATTGAAGCCAGAGTGTCTGCCTGTTAAACAGAAGTTGAGAAGGACTCATCCTGACATGGATGTGAAGATTAAAGAAGAGGTTCAGAAACAGATTGATGGCATCTGAGTATCCTCAGTGGGTGGCCAATATTATGTCTGTTCCAAAGAAAGACGGTAAAGTCTGTATGTGCATTGATTATAGATATTTGAATAAAGCTAGTTCGAAAGATGATTTCCCGTTGCCACACATTGATATGTTGGTAGACAATACAGCTAAATTCAAAGTTTTCTCCTTTATGGACGAGTTTTTCAGATATAATCAGATCCAGATAGCACCCAAGGACATGGAGAAAACAACTTTTATCACACCCTGGGGAACATTCTACTATAGAGTGATACCCTTCGATCTGAAGAATGCTGGTGCGACGCACCAAAGAGCCATGACTACTCTTTTCTATAACATGATGCACAAGGAAATTGAAGTATATGTTGATGATATGATTGCTAAATCAAAGTCTGAAGAAAACCATGTTGAACATTTTCCGAAGCTATTTCAACGTTTGAGGAAGTTTAAACTCCGTTTGAATCTGAATAAATGCACTTTTGGTGTTCGCTCTGGAAAACTGTTGGGTTTCATTGTTAGCCAAAGAGGCATTGAAGTAGATCCTGACAAAGTCAAAGCTATTCAGGAAATGCCGGCGCCCAAAATAGAAAATCAAGTCAGAGAATTCTTGGGGAGTTTGAATTATATCTCAAGATTTATATGCCACGTGTCCGCCAATTTTCAAGTTTCTCCAAAAATATCAGGGTTGTGTTTGAACAGACGATTGTCAAAAGGCTTTTGATAGCATTAAAGAGTATGTGTTGGAACCTCATATTTTGTCTACTCTAGTGGAAGGAAGACCTCTGATTATGTACCTGACTGTCCTGGAAGATTCCATGGGTTGTGTTTTGGGTCAAGAAGATGAATCTGGAAAGAAAGAATATGATATTTATTATTTGAGCAAAAAGTTCACTGATTGTGAGTCTCGGTACTCGGATCTTGAAAAGACTTGTTGTGCTAGGGCTTGGGCTGCAAAACGCCTCCGTCAATATATGTTGAATCATACTACCTTGTTTATATCCAAAATGGATCCAATCAAGTATATTTTTGAAAAGCCTGCTCTAATTGCTCGCTGGCAGATGTTGTTGTCTGAATATGATATCAAGTACCGAACTCAAAAAGCAATCAAAGAAAGTGTATTGGCTGACCATTTGGCTTACCAGCCAATTAATGACTATCAATCTATCAAGTTTGACTTCCCCGATGAAGATGTAATGTACTTGAAAGCTAAAGATTTCAAAGAACCATTACCTGAAGAATGACCAGAGCCTAGATCCCGTTGGTATTTGGGCAGTAATTGTTACTTCTCATGGTTCTCATATTCCATTTACTGCAAGATTGATGTTCAATTGTACAAATAATATAGCAGAGTATGAAACGTGTATTATAGTCTTGGAAGAAGCTATTGATTTGAGAATCAAGATTCTTGATGTATACAGAGATTCAACCCCAGTGATTAACCGAATTAAAGGAGAATGGGAAATACGTCAACCTGATTTGATTCCTTATTGATGCCATACAAGGAGGTTGTCAACTTTCTTCAATAAGGTTGAGTTTCACCATATACCAAGAGAAGAGAATCAGATGGCATATGCTTTGGAAACTTTATCCTCCATGATTGTGGTGAATCGGTGGAATGATGTGCGCAGAATTAACGTTATGCGCCTGGATAGACATGTACATGTGTTTGCGGTAGAAGAGGTCGTTGATGATAAACCATGGTATTATGACATTAAATACTTTCTTCAGAAACAAGAATGCCCACTTAGGACATCAAATAAGATAAGACTTTGAGAAGTTTGGCTGGTAACTTCTTCTTGAACGGTGATGTGCTTTACAAAAGAAATTATGACATGGTCCTGCTCAGATGCGTGGATAGACACGAAGCGGACATGTTGATGAAATAAATTCAAGAAGGATCCTTTGGTGCCCACGCCAATGGGTATGCAATGGCAAAGAAATTGTTGAGAGCATGTTACTATTGGTTGACAATGGAATCTGATTGTTGCAAATATGTGAAGAAATGCCACAAATTTCAAGTTTACGCTGACAAAATACATGTGCCTCCAACTCTTCTCAATGTTATCTCTTCTCCATGTGGGGAATTGATATGATTGGAATGATCGAGCCCAAAGCTTCAAATGGACACCGTTTCATTTTGGTGGCCATTGATTATTTCACCAAATGGGTCAAAGCGGCTTCGTACGCCAATGTGACCAAGCAAGTGGTTGTCCGTTTTATCAAAAATCAGATTATCTGTCGTTATGGTGTTCCAAGTAAGATCATTACTGATAATGGATCGAACTTGAATAACAAGATGATGAAAGAGATGTGTGAAGAATTTAAAATTGAACACCAAAACTCTTATCCTTATATACCAAAGATGAATGGGGTTGTTGAAGCTGCTAACAAGAATATAAAGAAGATTATCTAAAAGATGGTTGTAACTTATAAGGATTAGCATGAGATGCTACTGTTTACTTTGCATGGGTATTGTACAGCCGTCCAAACTTCAACAGGGGCAACCCCTTATTCTCTTGTCTATGGTATGGAAGCAGTGCTCCCAATTGAGGTTGAAATCCCATCAATGAGAGTCTTGATGAAAGCTAAATTGTCTGAGGCTGAATGGTGTTATAGCAGGTACGACCAGTTGAATCTGATTGAAGAAAAGAGAATGTCAGTCTTGTGCCATGGTCAATCGTATCAATAGAGGATAAAGAAAGCTTTTAATAAGAAGGTCCGACCTCGTGTGTTCAGAGAAGGCGACCTCGTGCTCAAAAAGATCTCGACTTTTACTTCTGATTCTAGTGGCAAGTGGGCTCCTAATTATGAAGGCTCATATGTTGTTAAGAAAGCCTTCTCTGGTGGTGCATTGATTCTTGCAACTATAGACGGTGAAGAGTTCACTCATCCTGTGAATGTCGATGCAGTCAAGAAATACTTCGCCTATAAAATAAAAAGAATAGCTCGCTAAGTTGAAAACTCGAAAGGGTGGCTTAGGCAAAAATGAGCGTCTCGGTGGATTGAAAACACGAAAAGGCGGGCCAGGAAAAAGTTAGAGACATAAACAAAAATAATTATCCCATTAGATTGAAAACCCAAAAGGGCAATCTAGGTAAAAGTTAAGGATTATGGCAAGTAACTGCATCAGGCCAGTCTTGATCGTTTGAAGCAACGATGCTCATCAAAGATTCTCATTAACTTATCCTCGACGAAAGATTTAACATAAGTGGAATTCAAAGTTGTTAGGGAGAATAATGGTCATTATGTTTCAATGTACTCATTTTCCATGTATTTACCACTTTTTCAACTTTGTAATGATCCATGGTCACACCATTTGCAGACAACCATTCTTATCAATAAAATTTGAGCCTTTTGTCCAATTGTTTGATATTCTTATGTTGTTTCAGTTTACAAAATTTCATTTATTTTCGATGATAATTTTTGAAACACAAGATTAATAAGTAATCATAATTTTGGAATATACAAAATGTTTTCCTTTATTTATTAATATAAAAGAGGAATGTCAACGGTGATTTCAAGAATGGTAAAATCTTGAAATGCAAAGCTCTGTGCTTTCCTAAGTAGAGTTTTCACCATCCCCAACAAGGATTGTAGAAGATATCTTATTCCCTTAGCAGATCTTGAATTCCCTATGCAAAACGATTGATACCCCTAGTGGAGTTTGTTTTTTTCCTTCACCCATTCTCAGTAAAGTGGTGAATACCTTTTATCCCCAGGAAAAATTTTGAAGTTTTTTGCTTGGATGTGTCCCCCAACAAATTTTCTCCTCGGAATGGAGTTCACGGTTGTTATTTTCCTCTCGAAGCGAAAGTTCAAAATTGTAATTTCCCCTAGTGGATTATTGTTGTTAGAAGATTGATCTTTGAGTGTTTATCCCTAAGCGGTATCTTCTACTCCCAGGAGTGTATCCTTGTAATAGTATTTATTTCCTTTGATGGCTTTTGTTATCTCTTGCAAGATTTTTCCAGTGGTATCTGTTGCACCCCAAAATTTGCCCTCCTTACTTTAGGGCTAACTGGCTTATGTTTCATTTCATTTTTGCATTATCATGTATGCATATCATTAGCATGGGGTCAGGGTAAAATCCTATCTGGTCTACTACCTCATCAAGAGTTCACAGGTTGCAAGGGATCTCAAGTGGAATCACTCTCCTAACCAGTGCGTGAATTAGGGTTTTGAAATTCTTGGGTTTATTGCTCCAATGGGCGAGCTCCTTGGGTTTTTATCACCACTAAATAGCATATATTATCTTTGTTGGAGAGGATACACATCATATTCAGAGGAATTTGGATTTGGAGACTGTGTTATTTCCTCCTAGACTGAGGGTACCAAAACTAGGGTTTGCCATAAAGTCAGTTTATTTTTGATTTTTTGGGAAAGACTTGATTCCATGGTATTCCTTGGGTCCCTAAGTATCTAGGAATGGAAGATTGACCATCAGTTTGGTTCAGAAGAGGTTCAATTGGCCAATGGACTGGGAATCAGTTGAATTTGGGGAAAAGTCAACAGTGAAAGGAGAAAAGTCAACTGTGAAATTTTGAGGTTCTCTTCAGGGATTTTAAGGTCTCACACCCTCATATGGTCTCCAGGGGTCAAGTTTCATACATATTTATCAGGAATCAGGAGTTGGTGCAAAGTTTCTAAATTTGGAAAGTGACCTGTAATGAAAAGGTTCCATTTTTGGCAAGTTTCTACACTACCTTCAACCTGACTTTACACCATCAAGAAAGCTTCAAACGAATTTTTCACCAACATTAAAGTTGAAGATCTTTTTCTCCTCTTTCCAACAAGTACTAGTGGGTCTCCATATCATTTGTAAAACTCCAGTTATGATCAAAAGAAGGAAAAGTGGTTTTTAGGGTTTCATTTTCACAACTTTTAGGTTTTGGGACATATGGACCTATGATTAATTCCATTGCTTCAAGACATGTTCCAACATCCAAAAACAATTCCTAAGAAGCATTTTTGGCTTTTTTATCAAGTGATTCCATGGTTTATTCTTCACTTATTTTTATTATTCAAAAAAGCCAAGTCATTAAAAAAGTCATGAATCAAATGATTTCAAGGCCCAAGTTCAATAGGGGTGTAATTATCAATTCAAGTGCAAGTGATCCATCATGTAATTCTCAGGCATCCATGCAAGGAGAAAGGTGTAATTCACATAATGTATTTTTCCAAAATAATTCAAAAATCATTAAACAATGGATCACCCAAGCCCAAATGATCAGATATGAAATAACCCTAAGTATTTAAGCCTATTCATGCATTGGTTAGGGTTCATACACGTGCATTTGGAGGAGTTCTCAAGAAAACCCTAAAAGAGGATTTCTCATTCAAACTCACGATCCACAGGGTTTTTGCCAAGAGTTCTTCCACAAGTCTCTTCCTGGTAATTTCTAGGACACAACCCAACCACCATTCGCAGCCAAAAGCAAGGATTGGAGTTGTGCCATCTCAGGTTGGTGAATTTTTCGTGCTCCTAAAACTCTCTTTTTTTATGTCTATATTGAAGTGTGATGAACGGTGATTATCCTGATATAATTATTTTTAATTATAGACGTGTGGTTTGCTTGGAATGTGGACTTAAAGTTTTGTGCCCTAATGGTTTTTTATTCGTTTTTTATTATGCACTAACAATTTGGGGTTTTTGATGCCATATTTGGATTCCTGACGAAATTCTGGGTCGGATAGTGTACCCATACGCATTTTCTGGGCAGTTTGGTGGTTGCTGGTGGTGGCCGGCGGTAGAATTCCGGCAAGGGACTGTGGTCCGGCGAAGGCATATGGCTGGAGGTTGAAGAAACAATCACAGCCGTCCATGGGCTCCATCGTGTGGCTACCAGCGCGCCATATGCCTTTTTTTCTTTTATTTTTTTCTGTTTTATAATTACTGATCACATGTATATTCACCCACGTTAATACCATGTACCATCCAATCACCCTTTTTTATTCCGTTTACTTTTTAATTGGTTTGACTCAGCTCTGACCGTATGATGAATCAAACGGATCTCAAGCTGCCAGCGCATTAAAAAGGCCATGTGCATGGCACATGGGAGAACACGGTAAACTCCCCAGCTTTTTTTTATTTTTTTCTGATAATTGGGTGGGCTGGGTTACTTTTTGCGCCCCCACCCCTTGGCCCAATCTACATCTTCAACGTCCTTTCCTACTCACTGCACCCCCAGGTTTTTTTATTATTTTGATTTTTTTGGTGGACTTAGCGCAAGGCCTCACTATTCGCACCCCCATCCTAGCCCATTCCAATTATTCCAATGCATTTTTTCCTTAACGCACCCCCATTCATTTTATTTCATTTTTATTTTACTTAATTTATCATATTTCATTTTTAATTATTAAAATTACCTAATTGCATTCTAAAAATCTTCATAAAATTCATACATCATTTTTATCATCTTATAAAATTTTCACAAATTTTATTTTTTATTTTATTTTATTTTTTATCACTTAAATTAATTATTTTATTAATTTCCTTTTTGCATTACACATCTCATGCATACATAAATTTCTTTATTTTAATTCTCCTCCTCTACAAAATATTTTTGATCCGTTCTTTTTGTATTTGTTCATTAACATCCTAAATTGCATAAAAACATTTTTCTTTCATTTTTAAATTTATTTCATATTGCATTTAGGTCCTTCCTTTTGGCACACTGAGCCCTAATTCTCACCTGAACTCTGCCTAATTATTTGAATGACTAATATTACGGTTTTTTGCAGGAACTTTTGATATGTTGTTTGCCTCTGGTTGAGGAACCTTAATGTTTAATTTGGGAATTTTGGGAATTATTTTTATAATTATTTTATTTGCTTCTACTTGAGATCCTCTTGTGTGCCTATTTCTGATCACATCTGATTATTTGTTTGAAAGGCACTTGTGCCATTTGCCGTGGGGTTGTTTCTTTAATTTCTAAATCCATGTTTGGATTATTATCATTATGGTTTGCTATTATATGATTTTCATTCACCTCATTTCTCTTACTTGTGTCTATTCTGTACTAATCTTTTATGCAGGGACTAAGGTAAGTTCTTAAGGGAATGGATAAATATCCATGGCCACCCTTATCCTTCCTTTCTCTCCTATCTCTTTCCTTTAGGATTTAGGTTGTCGTCAAACCTCACTAACCGTAGGTCACCCATGCATGATCACTTTAGGATTCATAGTCTCCTTTAGAGTTACCCTTGTGTCTTCTCTCTTCTCATCTCAAATTTCTTTAAAACACTTAATAATAATAAGGTGTATTGCGCACGAGCCTTAAGTATGGGGAATGAGAAATGAGGGGCTTCCTCTCATCTTTCTAGAGTGCTTAGCGAGCGTCTTGTCTTGGGACGATGCGTTAAGTATTCGCCCCTGTGCCCTAGACTTTGGTGCAATGCAGCTTAGGAACTAACTTAAGCCACTTCTGTCCTAAAAAACACAAACCAACTTCAAACCTTTTTGTCCTTCGGGATTGTCAAACTAAAGGCTATTTTCAAAAAGGGCACGTTACTTTCCGTCTGAGACGCAAACAGGCATCGACCCTAACTGCCGGACGCGAACTTAACGTCGCTCATAAAAAACACAAAAAGAACTTGGTCCGAACTACGTTGACTCTGAATTTCCCATTGCACAAAGGGAGTACGTAGGCCTAGGACGTCGACGTCCTACCGAGTCTGTCTTTGTTTTCCCTTCTCCGTTTTAGTACAACCCTAGATGATAGTATAGCTTACCCTTAGAGTAGACAACAAGCGTGGATCCCATCGAGTACGATGGACGCGTGGGGTGCTAGCACCTTCCTCTCGCGTAACCGACTCCCGAACCCAGGTTATGGTTGCGATGACCATTCCTTTCCCCCATCCTAAGGTTTATGCGGTGTTCCCTTTCCCTCACTTGGGATAAATTTACACGGCTGGCGACTCTGTTTTTCTGCGCCACTCTCGCGTTTGTACCTGGATGAAAATCCTGGGAGCGACAGCTGACAACTCTGCTGGGGACTCTGGTTGACCTATGCTGGTCCATCCCTAAGCGAGTCAATCCTAGCGCTTGCTTGTCTTTGTGCTCTTTGGGTGTTTTGTTTTTGTTTTGCTTTATGTGTTGTATTTTATTTTTATTTTTACCGCATTGTCTGCATTTCATTTTTTATTACTGTCATGCTGCTGTGCTGTGCTGGCTGTTCTTTGTTTTGCAGGTTGGGTGGGTCTGAGAGATAAGCCCAATACCAAGGCTTGAGAATACCCTAGGACTAGAGTGGAAAGTAGTGGGACCTACGTGCCCGCTTGGTACGTTTGTGTGTTCACGAAATTCACAACCAGACGAGGCTATCTTGGGATGCATTCTAACGTGTGTGTCTTGCGCATGTTGGGGTGTTGATCTAGAGAGCTGTCGACTCTGGTGACCGATCATTGAGGACCTTAGTGGAAACATCCCTCTTTAGTGGTGACAGTGGCAGACCACATCCTGTGGCAAACCCATTCGCACCCGAGGGCCCGCTTTGGAACTCGCATAGGATGACCCCTACGTTTTGAAGAGAATCAGTGGAGGCACTCCTCGATTGACTTTAGTACTGTACCCCGAGGGATGAATGTACTATTGTTTCTCGACCTCAGTGCCAAAGCTGAGGACCTTCCGCTTTGGAGAATCAGTTGAGGCCTCCTTGATTGATGATGATGCCAAACCAGAAATGGTGAACGTATCATCATTTCTCGACCTGAGAGCCCGGGATACTGAACATCCTAGTACCCACACGTGAGAGGGGATGGGCATTTACAGGTTTGTAGGTAACCTTGACCTTCAACATACCCGGTTTTCTGATCAGCAGGTTTATCAGTGTGGTACTATGGTTATTCTGGTATTCTAGGTATTTGAGCAGATCTTTGAGATGGTTCAGTTTGTTCAGTGCAGCAGTTGTCCAGTCTGTGTGGCATCCTTGATCCCATGTGTGTATTTGCATCATCATTTTGCATCCCAACATGTTTATTCGTTTGTAGGGTTGCATCCTAACTTTGATTATGGTTTTTGAAATTAAACTGGAATCAAGGGGTGGATCGCCCTGCGAATTTTTAAACATGTTCATTTGCATTCGCATATCCATAATCATTTTGCATAACAGGTGTTTATCTCTGGCGTTCTTACTTGGTTCTCTTCCACCGCACCAGATTGCAGATCAACACATTCACCGGTATCCTACCAGACAGAATCAGAAAAGACCCATGGATCAGCTACAAAATGAGATGACTGAGATGCGGACTCGCATGAACCAATTCATGGATTTGATGCAAGGGGTTGCGCAAGGCCAATAGCAGTTAAGAACTGTTGTCCAACCACTAATTGCAAGGA
This sequence comes from Lathyrus tuberosus, assembly GCA_022829125.1. Lineage (NCBI taxonomy): Eukaryota > Viridiplantae > Streptophyta > Magnoliopsida > Fabales > Fabaceae > Lathyrus > Lathyrus tuberosus. The sequence goes on from JALAZF010000253.1 coordinate 3,328,330, forward strand.
TTGATAACGAAGTTGTCCTTCAGGGAGGAGTCCATACTGGTGTTACTGGTACTAGTGTGCAGAATGGCCCTCCGGGCGGAGGTATCCCTGTTTCTGGTGTTGTGATTCCTCCAGGCGGAGGAGAAAGTATTGTGGTTCCCCCTGCAGCGGGAGGAGGTAATGGCTTTGGCGCAGTTCATGGACATCAGTATGATGATGTTCAAGATGATGCATTTTCTCTGCCAGGTGGGGATGCTGGTCCCCAGATTGACAATGATCAGAGGATCAGGTTGATTGAGGAACAACTAAGGGGTGTTGTGAATCAGGATGTTTTGGGTATGGATCTAGAGGATTTGGGGCTGGTTCCAGGCGTTGTTATCCCGCACAAGTTCCAGATCCCTACTTTTGAGAAGTATAATGGTATGACTTGTCCGAGGACCCACGTGAGGGCATACGCAAGCAAAATGGCTGCGCGTGCAAAGAATGAAAAGCTGATGATGCATTGCTTCCAGGATAGCCTATCTAGGGCATCCCTGGAGTGGTACGTACAACTAGAAAGGAAGGATGTGCGTAGTTGGAGAGATCTGGCAGGGGCATTTATTAGACACTACCAATATAACACTGATATGGCTCCTAACCGAACACAGCTGCAGAACTTATCACAGAAGAACAATGAGAGTTTCAAAGAGTATGCCCAGAGGTGGCGTGAACTGGCAGCTAGGGTTCAGCCTCCCATGTTGGAACGTGAAATGATAACTATGTTTATGGCCACCTTGCAGGGTCATTACTATGAAAAGCTGGTACCGTGTATGACTGGAAAGTTTGCTGATCTCATCTTAGTAGGAGAAATGGTCGAAAGCGGTATCAAAATGGGAAAGATTCAAGTTACTCCCAGTTATTTCGAAACTACGAAGAAACGTTACAGGGGAGAAGAAGGAGAGACCAATGTCGTTCAGTACCAGCAGCCTTATGCTCCTCAACAACTGAATTATCGGCGTCAGAATCAGCATAGGCCTCGCAATAACTTGGAAAGAAGGAATGCTCCTCTTCATCCAGTTCCCATGTCGTACAGTCAACTCTTGCCACACCTGGTTCAAAATTCATTGGTGGAGCCCAAGACTTTGAAGCCTGTTCCAGAACCATACCCTCTGGGGTACAATCCCCATGTGCAATGCGGATATCATGGAGGATCTATGGGACACTCAACCGAAGATTGCAAAGCCTTCCAAGCCAAAGTGCAACAATTGATTGACAAAGGGTACATATCATTTCCAGAAGGATACTTGGTTGTGCATGTCGACCTCTCATCTGCTTGAAGACTTCAAAGGACATCATCAGAAGAAACCAGTCCAGATGGAGTCAAGTCTCCTCAATGGCAATCATCAACTTCCTTTACTGCATTTTCATATGTAGCTTTCATTTGTTTGTTCAAACAGTGTTTGCATGTAAAAACGTGTTTGTGTTTTGAATGCTGATTTTAATACAATAAACGTGTTGTTCCTGAAGTATTTTACTTTTGTTCACTCTTAAAAGTTTATATGCACTGCAATACCAGTTTTCTTTGTTTAGAACTCTTGAGGGAGGATGATGAGACGAAAACGCAAATCTCTGGTTGTATGTTTAAGGATAGAACCCTGTTGAGGATGTACAGGCATTGTTTCAAACCTCTAAACACTGGAGATATAAGGGAGATAGACCCTCGTTAACCCCTTTGAGCCTTGAAGTAGGAGTTTCCTTCGTATGAAAAAACCCTCATAATTAACCCAGGGGCAGGGTAGGCATCAGTTAGTTTGACCGAACGTTCAAATTCCGAGGAGAGTGTGCGTCTGAGGATCCATTACCTTCTTCCCACCAACAAGAGATGCGAAACCACAGTGGTCATCCATCAACAACTAAGGAGTGAGGCAGTCACAACCCTGTCAAGCAAGTAAGACAACCAGTGTCACACGCTTTGTTCAAAAGAGGGATATAAAAAGAAAGAAAAGAAAAAAGCCCGCTAAGTCGAAGCGACTTAGGCAAAATTTAGGGTATCCCGCTGGATTTAAAAATCGAAAAAACTCAAAAGAGTCAGTCCAGGCAAAAATTAAGGATCAAAAAGCAAAAGAAAGAAAAAGCAAAAGGCGAAAAGGATTACAAAAGAAAATCCTCGATAAGAACAAATTTGTGTGATTACAGACACAAAAGATAAAAAGGGGTGACCGTCATTCTAAAACTCCCTTAGGTGCCGAGCCATTAGTTGCGTGGGTTCCTTAAAGATCATGAACCGTTTGAGAGGTGAGCGTTTGCGTCAAATTAGCTGAACATAGGACTGGAGAATATCACAAAGAGTGGGTGGGCACCGATAAATTTTGAGCCATAAATCCTTTTTTCTGAAACCGTGAACCAGACCACGTTACAACCTTTAAAAGTCCTAATTGAAACAGGGTTTATTCCGAAAGCGTACTTCAACAGGATAGCGTTCCTGACTCCTATGAGTTGTGCTAATAAGATTTTTGTTGGTATTGCATGTGCGTATTGTTTTCCATTAAAAAATAAATGTCGCATCCCGGCTAGTGTTCATTCATAAGGCTTGGCAACACATTTTCAATAAAACTTCGGGTTAACACGAGTGTTGCATTAGAATTGTCATTCTCATAATATGCATTTTCTGCTTGCATGTGTTTGACATCAAAGAAGCTTACATGATGAACATCAGTTGAGAAGCTCGATCACGCCAAGTGGAGATGGTGAAAACTCCGAAGGACAGTCATGTCAAGGGGTATATGGCCAAGAGACTGTGCGCAGCCCAGAGGTTCCCGATAAATGGTGATAAGATGCAGCCAATCTGGAGCAGTCACGTTGAAAACTCTCCCTAAAGCAGCCGAACAGGGGCAATCAGGTCGATTTGACAAATCTTTGTAAGATCAGTCAGGGGCAAAGTTTCTTCAAGACTTGGGGCAGGCCACCTCTGGAGCGTAAGAAGTTGTCCACTCCTGAAGACGGTTAATTGAAAACACCTCTTTAAAGTTCAGAATACTGGGGCAGGGTATTTTCAAGCCATTACGAGTCCTCTCGAGGCAAATTCCTTCAAAGATCACGCAGTCCGGGGCAATTAAGTCGAGATCCAATAAATCTATCTAAGAGTTTGAAGACCCTGGGGTGGTGTGAATGCCCGATCTTCTATAAAATCCTCTTGAGATGATTGCTTCCTTTAGACCTGGTGGTCTGGGGCAAATGGAGAGTTCAAAGGGTCGATTATGAACATAGAGACGGTTCAGTTTACCATATGTCTGCAGGGTAACAAATTTGTCTTCCCCAGTAGAGCTACTCCCCTTAATATTGAAACTTCATTCTCCTCAGCAGGTTGTTGTTTCTCCAGCAAGGGACTTACAGAACATCTTCTTGGGACAAAGGAGTTATCTTCCCCACAGAGTCTGAACACTTATTTTCCTCAGCCAGTCAGGAAATGTTTTTCTCAGCAGCAACAGTGCGATCTGATCCCCAACAGATGAGTAAGCTTGATGTTATCCGCTAGCAGGGTGGATGTCAGCATCTACAGTTCCCCCAAGCAAAGTTTGGTGGTGATCCTCACAGCAGTTTGTTCAACGGTGGTTGACATCCCCAACAGGTTTTAAATCCAAGAGACATTTAGCACTCTTCTGATTCAGGCCGTGGCCTCCTTTTTCAAAGAGTTATGTACAATCCCCAGTAGAGCGGATGTTCTTTAGGGATTTTATCCCCCAGCAGAAGTAATTGATCCGAAGAGTCAGACCCTTCTGAACAGAGTTCCTAGATTCAGAGGACAATTTATTTTTATCATCCCCAGGTGAATTGGACTTTTCTCTCCGGCATTTATTTCGCTGGAGGGACCCTTTTTGCATGTCATAAGCATTTGCATTGCATCCTCAAACGCGTAGCATTTCCACTTCGTGTGGAGCATTACGGCAAAATTCAAACATTAGCATTCGAAGCATAAGTCAGGTTTGATACTTTCTTTGCCAGTTCTCTTTCTCGGTAGAGATGGCGTAACTCAGGAGATTTTGAAGGGACGCGTTCCTCAAACTTGCGCTCCCCGACAGAGTCTTTTATTTAGATTTCTCCTTTCCCCAGCGGAGTCGTCTTATCTGTAGATTGTGAGTCTGTTAGGAATTTGCCTTTGTTTGGCCTTTCTCTCTCGTGAAACCCAGTTCTCGTCTGGTAGTCAGTTCTCGTCTGGCTTATTTGGTAAAATCCAGTTCTCGCCTGGTAGTCAGTTCTCGTTTAACTTATTTGGTGGTAGTCAGTTCTCGTCTGGCTTATTTGGTAAGATCCAGTTCTCGTCTGGTAGTCAGTTCTCGTCTGACTTATTTGGTAAAACCCAGTTCTCATCTGGTAGTCAGTTCTCGTCTGGCTTATTTGGTAAAATCCAGTTCTCGCCTGGTAGTCAGTTCTCGTCTAACTTATTTGGTGGTAGTCAGTTCTCGTCTGGCTTATTTGGTAAGATCCAGTTCTCGTCTGGTAGTCAGTTCTCGTCTGACTTATTTGGTAAAACCCAGGTCTCGTCTGGTAGTCAGTCCTCGTCTGACTTACTTGGTGAAACCCAGTTCTCGCCTGGTAGTCAGTTCCCGTCTGACTTATTTGGTAAAATCCAGTTCTCGCCTGGTAGTCAGTTCTCGTCTGGTAGTCAGTTCTCGTCTGAATTATTTGGTAAAACCCAGGTCTCGTCTGGTAGTCAGTCCTCGTCTGACTTACTTGGTGAAACCCAGTTCTCGTCTGGTAGTCAGTTCTCGTCTGACTTATTTGGTAAAACCCAGTTCTCGTCTGGTAGTCAGTTCTCGTCTGACTTATTTGGTAAAACCCAGTTCTCGCCGGGTAGTCAGTTCCCGTCTGACTTATTTGGTAAAATCCAGTTCTCGGCTGGTAGTCAGTTCTCGTCTGACTTATTTCGCGAAACCCAGTTTCTCTTTATCAGCAGAGATAGCGATCTTTTGGATAGTTTTTCGTCAGTTTCCCTTTATCAGCAGGGATGGCATTTATTTTGCTAGTTTTCCTTTATCAGCAGGGATGGCATCAGTTTGCTAGTTTCTCTTTATCAGCAGAGATAGCGATCTTTTGGATAGTTTTTCGTAAGTTTCCCTTTATCAGCAGGGATGGTATTTATTTTGCTAGTTTCCCTTTATCAGCAGGGATGGCATCAGTTTGCTAGTTTCTCTTTATCAGCAGAGATAGCAATCTTCTAGATAGTTCTTCGTCAGTTTCCCTTTATCAACAGGGATGGCATTTATTTTCCTAAATCTCTTTATCAGCAGAGATGGCAATCTATGGAAGATTCTCTTTCGTCAGTTTCCCTTTATCAGCAGGGATGGCATTTGTTTTGTCAATTCCCTTTATCAGCAGGGAAGGCATTGGTATTGCTAGTTTTCTCTTTGTCAGCAGAGATAGCAATCTTTCGGATATTTCTCTCGTCAATTCCCTTTATCAGTAGGGATGACATTCATCTTGCTAGTATCTCTTTATCAGCAGAGATAGCAACCTTTTGAAGATTTACTTCGTCAGTTGGGGGAGTTTGTCTCGTTTTATACCCAGCATAGCAGCATTTATGACTAATTCTTTAGTGGAGGATTGCAAATTTTCGGGTTCTTTGGTATTCAATCTCCGTGCATCCTGATTGTCTGAAAGCCGTCGCTATCATACCCTCCGGACCAAGTTGATTGAATAGGGGCAGTTGTTGCACCCCAAAATTTGCCCTCCTTACTTTAAGGCTAACTGGCTTATGTTTCATTTCATTTTTGCATTATCATGTATGCATATCATTAGCATGGGGTCAGGGTAAAGTCCTATCTGGTCTACTACCTCATCAAGAGTTCACAGGTTGTAGGGATCTCAAGTGGAATCACTCTCCTAACCAGTGCGTGAATTAGGGTTTTGAAATTCTTGGGTTTATTGCTCCAATGGGCGAGCTCCTTGGGTTTTTATCACCACTAAATAGCATATATTATCTTTGTTGGAGAGGATACACATCATATTCAGAGGAATTTGGATTTGGAGACTGTGTTATTTCCTCCTAGACTGAGGGTACCAAAACTAGGGTTTGCCATAAAGTCAGTTTATTTCTGATTTTTTGGGCAAGACTTGATTCCATGGTATTCCTTGGGTCCCTAAGTATCTAGGAATGGAAGATTGACCATCATTTTGGTTCAGAAGAGGTTCAATTGGCCAATGGACTAGGAATCAGTTGAATTTGGGGAAAAGTCAACAGTGAAAAGAGAAAAGTCAACTGTGAAATTTTGAGGTTCTCTTCAGGGATTTTAAGGTCCCACACCCTCATATGGTCTCCAGGGGTCAAGTTTCATACATATTTATCAGGAATCAGGAGTTGGTGCAAAGTTTCTAAATTTGGAAAGTGACCTGTAATGAAAAGGTTCCATTTTTGGCAAGTGTCTACACTACCTTCAACCTGACTTTACACCATCAATAAAGCTTCAAACGAATTTTTCACCAACATTAAAGTTGAAGATCTTTTTCTCCTCTTTCCAACAAGTACTAGTGGGCCTCTATATCATTTGTGAAACTCCAGTTATGATCAAAAGAAGACAAAGTGGTTTTTAGGGTTTCATTTTCACAACTTTTAGGTTTTGGGACATATGGACCTTGATTAATTCCATTGCTTCAAGACATGTTCCAACATCCAAAAACAATTCCTAAGAAGCATTTTTGGCTTTTTTATCAAGTGATTCCATGGTTTATTCTTCACTTATTTTTATTATTCAAAAAAGCCAAGTCATTAAAAAAGTCATGAATCAAATGATTTCAAGGCCCAAGTTCAATAGGGGTGCAATTATCAATCCAAGTGCAAGTGATCCATCATGTAATTCTCAGGCATCCATGCAAGGAGAAAGGTGTAATTCACATAATGTATTTTTCCAAAATAATTCAAAAATCATTAAACAATGGATCACCCAAGCCCAAATGATCAGATATCCTAAGTATTTAAGCATATTCATGCATTGGTTAGGGTTCATACACGTGCATTTGGAGGAGTTCTCAAGAAAACCCTAAAAGAGGATTTCTCATTCAAACTCACGATCCACAAGGTTTTTGCCAAGAGTTCTTCCACAAGTCTCTTCCTTGTAATTTCTAGGACACAACCCAACCACCATTCGCAGCCAAAAGCAAGGATTGGAGCTGTGCCATCTCAGGTTGGTGAATTTTTCGTGCTCCTAAAACTCTTTTTTTTATGTCTATATTGAAGTGTGATGAACGGTGATTATCCTGATATAATTATTTTTAATTATAGACGTGTGGTTTGCTTGGAATGTGGACTTAAAGTTTTGTGCCCTAATGGTTTTTTATTCGTTTTTTATTATGCACTAACAATTTGGGGTTTTTGATGCCATATTTGGATTCCTGATGAAATTCTGGGTCGGATAGTGTACCCATACGCATTTTCTGGGCAGTTTGGTGGTTGCAGGTGGCGGCCGGCGGTAGAATTCCGGCAAGGGACTCTGGTCCGACGAAGGCATATGGCTGGAGGTTGAAGAAACAATCACAGCCGTCCATGGGCTCCATTGTGTGGCTACCAGCGCGCCACATGCCTTTTTTTCTTTTATTTTTTTCTGTTTTATAATTACTGATCACATGTATATTCACCCACGTTAATACCATGTACCATCCAATCACCCTTTTTTATTCAGTTTACTTTTTAATTGGTTTGACTCAGCTCTGACCGTATGATGAATCAAACGGATCTCAAGCCGCCAGCGCATTAAAAAGGCCATGTGCATGGCACATGGGAGAACACAGTAAACTCCCCAGCTTTTTTTATTTTTTTTCTGATAATTGGGTGGGCTGGGTTGCTATTCGCGCCCCCACCCCTTGGCCCAATCTACATCTTCAACGTCCTTTCCTACTCACTGCACCCCCAGGTTTTTTTATTATTTTGATTTTTCTGGTGGACTTAGCGCAGGGCCTCACTATTCGCACCCCCATCCTAACCCATTCCAATTATTCCAATGCATTTTTTCCTTAACGCACCCCCATTCATTTTATTTCATTTTTATTTTACTTAATTTATCATATTTCATTTTTAATTATTAAAATTACCTAATTGCATTCTAAAAATCATCATAAAATTCATACATCATTTTTATCATCTTATAAAATTTTCACAAATTTTATTTTTTATTTTATTTTATTTTTTATCACTTAAATTAATTATTTTATTAATTTCCTTTTTGCATTACACATCTCATGCATACATAAATTTCTTTATTTTAATTCTCCTCCTCTACAAAATATTTTTGATTCGTTCTTTTTGTATTTGTTCATTAACATCCTAAATTGCATAAAAAGATTTTTCTTTCATTTTTAAATTTATTTCATATTGCATTTAGGTCCTTCCTTTTGGCACACTGAGCCCTAATTCCCACCTGAACTCTGCCTAATTATTTGAATGACTAATATCATGGTTTTTTGCAGGAACTTTTGATATGTTGTTTGCCTCTGGTTGAGGAACCTTAATGTTTAATTTGGGAATTTTTGGAATTATTTTTATAATTATTTGATTTGCTTCTACTTGAGATCCTCTTGTGTGCCTATTTCTGATCACATCTGATTATTTGTTTGAAAGGCACTTGTGCCATTTGCCGTGGGGTTGTTTCTTTAATTTATAAATCCATGTTTGGATTATTATCATTATGGTTTGCTATTGTGTGATTTTCATTCACCTCATTTCTCTTACTTGTGTCTATTCTGTACTAATCTTTTATGCAGGGACTAAGGTAAGTTCTTAAGAGAATGGATAAATATCCATGGCCACCCTTATCCTTCCTTTCTCTCCTATCTCTTTCCTTTAGGATTTAGGTTGTCGTCAAACCTCACTAACCGTAGGTCACCCATGCATAATCACTTTAGGATTCATAGTCTCCTTTAGAGTTACCCTTGTGTCTTCTCTCTTCTCATCTCAAATTTCTTTAAAACACTTAATAATAATAAGGTGTATTGCGCACGAGCCTTAAGTATGGGGAATGAGAAATGAGGGGCTTCCTCTCATCTTTCTAGAGTGCTTAGCGAGCATCCTGTCTTGGGACGATGCGTTAAGTATTCGCCCCTGTGCCCTAGACTTTGGTGCAATGCAGCTTAGGAACTAACTTAAGCCACTTCTGTCCTAAAAAACACAAACCAACTTCAAACCTTTTTGTCCTTCGGGATTGTCAAACTAAAGGCTATTTTCAAAAAGGGCACGTTACTTTCGGTCTGAGACGCAAACAGGCATCAACCCTAACTGCCGGACGCGAACTTAACGTCGCTCATAAAAAACACAAAAAGAACTTGGTCCGAACTACGTTGACTCTGAATTTCCCATTGCACAAAGGGAGTACGTAGGCCTAGGACGTCGACGTCCTACCGAGTCTGTCTTTGTTTTCCCTTCTCCGTTTTAGTACAGCCCTAGATGATAGTATAACTTACCCTTAGAGTAGACAACAAGCGTGGATCCCATCGAGTACGCTGGACGCGTGGGGTGCTAGCACCTTCCCCTCGCGTAACCGACTCCCGAACCCAGGTTATGGTTGCGATGACCATTCCTTTCCCCCATCCTAAGGTTTATGCGGTGTTCCCTTTCCCTCACTTGGGATAAATTTACACGGCTGGCGACTTTGTTTTTCCGCGCCACTCTCGCGTTTGTACCTGGATGAAAATCCTGGGAGCGACAGTATCCCTAGCAGGATCTCCGATGTTATCTCCATCTTGTTGAGATTTGGTCGAGTATCTGATTATACAGTGTGTTCGATTTTTCCCTTGTTATCGTTGTGCTTATTTTTTCGGCATATCCATAAGCATATTCATACATGTGCATCATTTGCCCTGAGCATTGTATTATGCATCTTTGCATATTTTGGTGTTTTTCCCCGCTCTCTGGTGCATTTCTCCCCGCAGAGTGTGTGTGTCCTCTCTCCATTAGAGTGTCAACCCTAAGCATAAAGTGTTTATCATTTCTAATTCCCCACTGAGTTTGATTCTCGTGGGAGATTTTTATTCAGCTTCCATTCCCAGTTTATTTACCTGGATGGAACTAAACCCATTTGAGTTATTTCCTCATTTGGTTTAGTCTTGTTTGACTGTTTCTCTCTAAATTGATCCTGGATTAAACTCTGGTCCCCAACAGTGTTGTTTGGATCCCTCTAGGTTGTGAATCAAAGATGGTTGAGAATGCAATCAGTTTTGCACCCTAAAGGATGTTTTATCATCATCAAAGAATTATTTTTGTTTAAAATATTCTTGTTTCCCCAGTAGTGTCTTTGTAACACTCCTTCGGTCATTCAACTAGTGGCAGTCTCTTTTGAGTAGATGGTTTGACCCCAGATTATTAAATCTGTATTTTCACATTAAATGGTGTCTCTCTAGTTTGTTCTCAGCAGGGAAGTTTTTTTGTGAAATCCTTGATTCTCATTCGATCAAGTGAAACTTTGTTTTTTTTTTCCCCTCAAATGGCATCTCTTTGAAAATGTCTCGTTGAGAAGTTTGTTGTGAAACCATTTTTCCGTTAAATGGCACCTCTTCGAAAATTTCTTTTCGAGAAGTTTATTGTGAATTCTATCTTGTTCCTTCAAATGGCATCTCTTCGAAAATGTCTCATTGAGAAGTTTGTTGAGAACCCCTTTTTTCCCTCAAATGGCATCTCTTCGAAAATGTCTCGTTTAGAAGTTTGTTGTGAAACCCTTTTTACATCAAATAGCATCTCTTCGAAAATGTCTCATTGAGAAGTTTGTTGTGAACCCCTTTTTCCGTTAAATGGCATCTCTTCGAAAATGTCTCGTCGAGAAGTTTAACGTGAATTTTATCTTTCCCCTCAAATGGCATCTCTTCGAAAAGTCTCGTTGAGAAGTTTGATGTGGATCTTGCCTTTTCCTTTCTAGGTGTTTTCCCCTTTGGAGTTGGTATTTGTAGTTGCTTGCAATGATAAGTTTCTCCCCTTGGAGTTGAGTGTCTCCTTTTTGCTGGTGGAATGTTTGTTTCCCCGGTGGAGTCTTATTCCTTTTCTGTTGCCTTTCAGTATCTTCTGTGGTGCTATATTCCCCACAGATTCCTTTGTTTGCATTCATTGCATATAATATGCATTATGTGGTCTCTTAGGACCAAAAATTGGGTTTACTATATTTAAGTCTCTTCTATCTCGTCGAGACAAAGATGCCAATCTTTGTATCTTTAAAAAGAAGAAACTTAAATAGGGGCATCTGTCATACCCTAATTTTTAACCCTAAGATCCCACATATCATTTGCATTTTTAGTACACAAACAAGATCACATGCTTGGCCTTCTCCCCCTCTCACTCTTTGGTTTTGAATGGGAAGAGGTCACCAAGCACTCTTTTCATGTGTGTTTATCTTTATGTTTATATGTTCACTATTTATCTAACCACTAACCATATATATATATATATATATATATATATATATGTGTGTGTGTGTGTGTGTGTGTGTATGTGTGTGTGTGTGTGTCTTGTCTCTTTAAAGTTTATTGTGCAAGATAGAGCATCTCATCAAGGGCCTCAAGTTTGGTTCCTCAGCTAATGCTTTGTTCTCCTCAAGGCACAATATGGACATTCATTGATTTTCAAGAGTGTTCCTCTCAAGACATGGATTTTAATCTCAAATTTTATGGTCATCAAACATATCCATATCATTTAGACCAAGGATACCTCAAGGTTGTGTAGCTTGTTTCTCAAGAAAGTCAAAGGTTCATGTGTTTATTTTCATGCCTTCATCAAGTTAACTCAAACTTTGAAGCAATATAATCAAATGACATTCAAGGACATATTATTTTGAGCTCATATGATCATTCATGTACCTTGTAATGTAAGAAAATCCCAAGTGCACAAGATGATTCAAGAAGGTTTGACCAAAAAGTCAACATTTTCAAGTCAAAGTTCCAAAGACTACAACTCCTTCAATTCTCCATATTTTTGAATGCTTCTTTTTTCATGTAACTCTTCTCAATATCCTCTACAAATTCTCTTTACATGACAAGAGCCAATTATGCTTGGAGGATCATCAAAAGTTTGAAGACATTATAGGTCATTTGTGGACTTAGTGAAATTTGACCTATTTTCAAGTGACTTTTTCCCAACTTTCAAGGATCAAAACTTCTTCAATTATTATCATTTGAAGTTGATTCTTTTTTCTATCTACTATTTGTTATGCCCTTTACAAGTCTTCTTTAAGGATCAAGATCAAATTATGCTTGGAAGGCCTTGGAAAGTGTTGGAACATTATAGGTCATTTTCTGCCTAAAAGACTTAGAATTTTTCTAAGTATGGTGACCAGTTTTTTATGCCAACTTCAACACATCATAACTTTCTCCTCAGATGTCCAAATGAATACTTTCTTGGAACATTGTAAACTAGTCCATGAAGACTACATATTTCAAGAAGAATGGGATCAAAAAGCCTCCTGAGTAGGATGCCCCATTGGGTTGAACATGATGACTTAAAACTGAAGAAAGCTCCATGATCAAATTTTTGATTCATATAATCTCTAATAAAAGTCAATTTGGCACGATTTAATAACTTAAACATGTTTAGTGAAGTTTCCAAAGTTTAATTGAGCCTTGAAACGCAAGTTTTGGCTAAGTTTTGAGTGATTTTAAGTCACACTTTTGGCATGATGAGGGTGCACACGATTACACTCAATTTCCACTCAATTCACCCCTTTCAGCATTCCATTATCTTCAGCTATAAATAGAGGAGCTCACCACCTTCATTTTCAAGCTTTTGAGAGACATTGAACCTCTCCTTGAACTTCAAATTTTTCCAGAAATTTCCGTTATCGAGATTTGAGTTCTAGCCAATTTAAACCTAATTTCATTGTTCTAATTCCTCCATCGTCATCCTCTAAAGCTTTTGGTTCAAGTCTCAAGCTCCCAGACCTTCTGAATTGCTCTGACCAGATCAAGCTTCTTCAACCTCCGGTCACCATCTCAACAAGGTAGTTAGAAGCTTCAAATCACTTCAAACAAGTTGCCACAATGTAGCTCTTGGGTTGATGATCATTTCCCCTAACTTATCTATTGTTGATTGATTGAGTTCATCATTTAATTTTTGTTTGAGTGTTCCTGTTCATTTCTGCATTTCTCCAAAATTCTCCTATCTCCTTTTCAATAAATGAAAATGGAGGATGGAGTTGAGTTCACCCTGATGAAACGATTATAATGGCATAGGTCTCATGACCTGAAGTAACTGTTTTCCAAAGCTCCGGTGAGAGCTCACCGGAGAAGATGACCGGAGAGGCTGAGAACGATGACCTGTGTGGCGCCACGTTGGAGATTTGAAATGTTTTTATTGGCTGATTTTAAATGTGATCTTGAGTTGCACTTTGTGCGTGTTCCATGGTGTTCTATCACCTCAGGTGCATTGGATATGCCACGTCAATTAATGAGGCTTGATCCAACGCGCCTTGTTTTTTCTCTTTTATTATTTTTTGATTTTATTTTCTAAAATTGCATTTATTTTCAAAAATTCATAAAAAAATAGCTACATTAATATTTTTCACTCCAATTTTTTTTCATAGTTTGATAAAAATATTTGCTATTTTTGAGAATTTTTGTACATTTTTATTTCACCATTTGCTATTTTTCATGATTTTCTTCGTTTTGCATTTGTTTTAAATAGTTAAAAAATATTTTTATGCATTTTAAAATTCTGAAAAATTTTGTATGTGATTCTTGAGTTGTTTCTGACTTTATGGATTTTTCTTGGTCATTTGTGATCTTGTTTGATGCATCATTTTCATTTTCATGTTTATTTTCATTTTAAAATTCATTTTAAAAATCATTTTATTGCATTTTAATATTGATTGACCTTGGTTGACTACTGTTTGACTTGAGTCTTGGTTGATTTGGTCAAGTTTCATCAATCTCAATGGATCTTGGGTGTTGCTGGGGTGAAAACCATAATCCACCTAAATGGATGATTGATCTTGATGATAACTTGATCAATCTTTTGATTCAATGTGTTGTTTTGGTTCCATTGCTGCCTCTTCTTCATCTCTTTTCTTATTTTTTCTTTTGGTTAATGAAAATCTTTAGCATCATGGATTGTTGATGATCAAATATGTTTGAATTTTCATTACTTCAAACATTTTGTTAAAGTGGTCATTTGGATCACTCATTTCACTTTGGAGTAATGATAGGTTGTCTTTGATTATTGATGAAAGTCCTTGATTAAGATGAAACCAATCCTCTTCTTTTCTTTTTGTGTGGAAAGCTTTAGGAGGATGACTTACATGTCATTTCTCTAGCTTGTATTAGCACAAATATTGTTATTGATCGGCCTCAAATAATTGTGACTTCTACATAAGTCTAATTACGATTGCTTAACATAGCGCTAAACTAAGTCATTTTTGTAAGTGAGATTGCCAGTCTCCTATTCTCCATGGTATTATGTGAAATAAATTGGATCTTTTGTTATCAAAGAGAGCTAGTGGCATACTTGTTGATTTTTATCCAAGCTGGAATCCTTCTCTTGGTAATGTATGAGACCATGTTTTCATGTTTGTGGATATCTAGTTGAGTGTTCTCCAAAAAAATCACAAATTGGCCTATCTCTTCAAATCACTAACTCACTAACTTTTTTTTTAGTTCTTTAATTTACTTGTCATTTACTTTATGCTCTTTACTTATTGCCATTTAATTTACACTTGTATCTTAGCATTTCATATCATATTATCGTATTGTTTTCTCTTTGTCCACTTGGACTTATGTTTATGCTTATGCTCTTTTTTATGTCCATTTAGACTTTCTTTTCTCTTAAGACATTAATAAACATCCAAACTCCTAAAAGACTTGGTTACTTTGTGGACTTGATGTTACTACCCTATGCATTGATGTGGACTTAGAATTAAGACCTTGACCTTTGCTTGGAAGTACATCTTAAGACCTATTTGGATTCATCTGGTACTCTTAGCTTAAGGATTATATTGGAGACTCATCTTGGTTCTTATGATTTCATCTGATATTTGGATCATTATTTGCTTATTTGGCTTTGAGTCTTAAATCTAAAGGAGGGAATTCTTGATTGACTGATGTCATGGAGCTTGATTATTCTTTGGTTAGATTTTTCTTTGTCTTTAGCTTTTATTTTATGCAATAAGATAGTCACTTCATCTCCTCCCCATCTTAAATTTTCAAAATCTTCTCCCTTTTTCAAAATCTTCTTCTTTTAAATTAGAACCTCTTTGATAATAAAACCTTGACTTTGTCAAGTGAATTTTCAAAATAATTTCTTTAATAAATGCTAAGACATCTTAAGCATCCTTGACCATTTCAAAAAGACATAAAAAATACATAAACCCATTCAAATCTTTTTTGTGCCTTTGTGCACTTTTTCTTTTAAAATTTTCATAAAGTTTATACATAAGTCATTTTTAAGTTGAGATGTAATTCTCCTATCTCCATAGTATGAAAGATGTTGACATTTTCCACTTAGATGTTGAGTGATAGACTTATTGATTTTAATCCAAGCAAAATCCTCCATTTTTAAGATAATGCAAATGTTATTTTCTCCTACTTGTAGGTGACTAGTTGTAGTTTTCTCCTTAAAATGACAACTTGTCTTTTCATTTAAAATCAATCAAAACATACCATTTTGTTATTTTTACCACGAACTACGGGATTTTGATCCTCCATTGCACTTTATGGGTACGTAGACACGAGACTCGAGAAGTCTTGTCAAACACAAAAACATTAAAAAATACTTCTTTTATCACCTCTCCAATCTTTTACAAGCAAACCATTTTTCAAACCAAAAGCGTAGATATTTCAAAGGAATCATATAGAGCACTATAGAATTTTTAAGTGCTAACACCTTCCCATTGCGGAACCAACCCCCTTACCTTTGTCTCTGTTTATTTGTTCTTCTTTTTGAACTTCTTTAGGTTTTGTTCGCTCTTTTTCCTTTCCTTTGGATAAACTAAATGTGTTTTGGCGACTCTTGTTTTATGAGTTAAGTTAATCAATAGCTTATACTCATAATTTTTACCGCTACAATAAGCACCTCATATCATTTCAAACCTTTCTTTTCAAACCATTTCCATTATCCCACTTTTCTCAAATTAAATTATTTTTAAACTCTCTTCCAAATCATTTTTTTAATTAATTTCAAACACTTGATCCAACATCAAGTTATCTGTTAAAATCTTTTCTTAATAAACTATAGATTGAAAAAGACGGGGGTGGAAGCAATTTTCTTCTCCTTTCTTGAATGTTCATGTGATGGCCGCACTTAGCCTACCGTTTGAACATTTGTCAATCGCTATAAAACACTCTTAAATAAACTATTTAAGTTGATTCTTTTGTGAATGAAAAAGATGCGGGTGGAAGTAATTTTCTTCTCCGTTCCCAAGTACTCGTGTGATGGTTGCACTTAGCCTACCATTCGAATACTTGTCGTCCGTTAAAGAAACACGACTTTATTCGCCACATAAATTTCCTAATTAATTGGTTGAAAAGGTTGGGGTGGAAGCGACTTTATTCTTCTTTCCTGAATATTCATGTGATGACCACACTTAGCCTACCGTTTGAATATTCGTCAATCACCTAAAAATATTCAACACATCAAACTCTTTTTTTTCTCGCTGTCGTGCGATGAACTTCAAACCCTTTTATATAAGGACATTTTTTAGTTTGTTCTAATGCGTATACAAACTAGTGCTTAAGCCTCCCTGAGAGTAGACAAGCCAATGTTTAACCATTAGAATGCGATCTAAACACCTGTTCATTAAAAAACACCAACAAGCAAACCAACAAACCTTCCCCGAACTACGAAGCATTGAGTTCCTTATTGCACCAGAGGATACCTTGAAGCGAGACCTGATATCTTGTCAAGCACTCTAATAAAAACATTTTTGCGACCCCTTTTATTTTCCTTTTAACCTTTTACTATTCGAAGGAAAAAATTAGCATAAGTTAACATTCAATCGCAAATCTAACTAAGAGGTTCCCGTTGAGTGCAATAGACGTGAGATGTGCTAATACCTTCCCCTTGCGTAATCGACTCCTGAACCAAAATATGGTGGCGACGACCATTTTCTTTTTAAAAAGGTTTTATCGATATTTTTCTTTACTTCGTGGGAATAAATAAAGTTCGGTGGCGACTCTGTTCGAACTAATTTTTCCGCGACCATCGCGAAGTATCGTATTTTTTGAGTTTCGGGTGTCCGATTGAGGTGTCGTTCGAAGCGTTAGGAAGCTGACGCGATGAAAAGTATTTTAAAAATAGTTCCAGTACCTGGAATCAATTTAAATGTTGTGTGATGGTGTTGAATGATATGTGGCTTGTATGTTGTAGTGTGGGATAATTATGAATGTGTTGTTGTTGCATGCTATGTTACTATAATGCTTGTAGTATGTTATGGTGTTTGGTGGCTAATATTGGTGTAGTACATTGATTAATGGTGAATATCAACATACATGTTGTTGTTGCATGTCTGATATGAATCATGCATCATGGGTTCTGGACGGTGGTCCATTTTTTGTGAGCCCTAATCCTATGTTGGGGATTGGATGCGAGTAGTTAGTTCCAGGTGGAAACCGGTGAAGCGTTACCTATGGTGATGGTAATTATTTTTGGTGTGCTCTGATCCTATGGTGGGGATTGGAGCGAGTGAACCTGAGAGTTCACATTTGGTACCACATGCATTGAGTCGCGGAGTTGAGTCTCATTGCATTGCATACATGTTGTATTACAATTTCTTGATTGTGTGGATTATGAATTGTTGAATGGGTGATTATGCATATGTTGATGGTGTGCTAACATATTATTATGCATTTCTTTATATGATTGTGATTTCTCACCCCTTATGTTTGAATGTCTTTTTTACATGAGCATCGTGCAATAATCCGCAATAGAGGCGTGGATGTGAGTGGAAGGGAGTGCTCTTCTTTATGCTTTTGTTGAGTCGGTGTCTGCTCTGATATGTAACACTGGGGGATGGACGCTTGTGTTTTATTTTATGTCTTGGCATTTTCTTATAATTACTATATGTTATGATTATGTTTGGAAATACTAAAATAATCGGTTGTTGATGTTTTTCGCTGCTATTTATATAAAAATTGAAGTTCAGACTTGTTTATTATTATTTATATACTTTTCAAAAATTGCATGTGTTACATATCCAATTGCATGAGTTGTTATGGTGATAAAGTAACTTCCTAATTGTTGTTGGTTTATATTACTCTGATTTTATTTATAATTACGCAGGGAAAATTAGGGTGTTACACCAAGCGTGAGGCCCAAGGGGACGAAGTGCTTAAAGATGTCGATTATCTATCGCCTAAAGTCGGGATGTACATACAGCCTTGGCGTTACGCCCATATGGCTTTCGTGATCAAGGATCTCAAGCGTTGTGTCATGATTACAATTTATAGAAACTTGTGTCGCTTACCTGGGGTAATGATTGTTAGTCTATTAATAGACTTATGCATCTTCCCAAGGAGGCTTTTGGTCTGCTGTGACGTAGATATATATAAACCTCGCACTGGGTTGCTAAAAAATTTAACTATATTTTTTTCGAAACCTTGCTTGTCTTCTTTTTTATTCTTCAATTAAACGTCAACCCCCGAAGCCAGATCCTCCGCCTACTTTAGGTAATGTGAACTCTTTTCTTTGTTTTCGTCTTGAAATTTTGTTCCTCATGGGGCAGATGTCGAACTTGATGTTTCAAAAACTGGTTCGACAAGATATACCAGAACCACTACAATAACAAGCATTAGATAATGGAGTAGAAAAGCAATAAAGAATACAATCAATTGTTTACTCAATTCGGTGAAACTACACCTACGTCTAGGGGCTGAGTCTACAACCCAAGAAAGGAAAATCAGTTATTAGTTGTTTTGTATAATTAGCCTTATAAGCAACAACAAACCATATGTTGTCTTATGCATTTCCTAACACTACCCGATGACTTTCTATTCAGAGTCCTCCCCTAAACATGAGAACCTACTTACTATCTTCTCTGTCACAAAACCAGTGACATGGGAAAATAACCACTAAACTCCAGTGATCAACTTCAATCCTAACAAGATGAAAGAATATTGAAAATTACAACTCAACTAGACAAACCTTCTATGCCTAGTTACTGAAACATAGAGGTGTACATAACAATGTTGAATTTAAAACTCAACTAGACAAACTTTTTATACCAAGTTACTGAAACATAGAGGTGTACATAAAGATTCTACACTAATCCTATTAGAGCATTATCGTGGATACACGACATAAAACCTAAGACTCTAGAATTTTTAATGGGAGTGCTTGATTTCTAATGCAGGTTTTGATCTCATTAAATAGGAAAATTACTCTGGATTTTTTCCTAGTGGGTCTGCAGATATTTTTGTTTAGAATCTTTTCATAATTTTTTGGATATTTGATTATCTCCTTGAATATATCCAATAAAAAGATATTATTTGGTTTGTTACAACTTCAAATTTAAATCTCTTTTAAATTTCATTTGATATTCCAGCTGTCCACAAATCATATAATCATATTGCTAAAACAAATAGAAATAAAACATAATTAAATATTCTTATAATATGCTATTAAAATGCAACAATCTGGCGCCTATTGCACAAGGCCTAGATGTCAAAACCATGTGTTGGAGCATTGCGCCCAACATGTGTCCCTTTTACAGTTTCATGCAGCTTTAGCAAGCAAGACCAATCTTGAACACTTGGACACTTCTTCAAAGTTTTATTTTGCCAAATGCAACCAATCTGAAGGACCAATCAACTAGGAACAACATGTCCTTAATTGTTTATTTATTTGCTCTTCCATGGTTATAATCCGCGAGTGCGACAATAGTTGGGTTGTGGCCCCCTTGCCATTGTGGCTGAGAGGTATGAGTTGTGGAAACAATGTGTTGACATATCTAAACTTTCTACTGGTAAGGTGGATCGGGATTATGTGGTGAAGGAAGTATATGGCATAAATTTTAATAGCGATTCTCTGAATAGTGATACTGATTCGGTGTCTTCATCCTCATATTTCGTCGAGAATGCCTCAATGATTCCTAGATACACCATTTTCTAGAAAGGCTAGATATATTAAATACATGTGACGAGGATGATGTCGTCTTGAAGCCTTGTGTCTCGAGCAAGAAAGTGTGTATGTGTCGCCCTTCTGGTGTCCCCGATGAGTATTTTTACTTTTATCCCAATTTTATCGAAGATTTTGGTGTAGGGATTCCGTTTACCACCTTCCAGTCATAACTGATGAAGGCGTTAAATGTCGCCCCCTTCCAACTTCACGGTACCAGCTAGGCGTATACCCGTGCTTTCGAAGAATTATGTTAGGGTCTAGATATCACGCCTACTGTTGGCATATTCTTTTCCTTCTATGAATCCGAGGCAATTATAAAGGTAGATGGGTGTCAATCATTGCCCCGCATGGTTGGGTTATGTTCTCACCCTATACTTCTAATTATAAAGGTTAGAAAGGTACATTTCGCCGGGTGAGAGAAAGTGATCATTGCCCTCGGGTTATGTATGAGGAAGACGATATGTGCCGCTTTCCCATTTATTTGAGCGGGAATCCTATCCCCATCATGGGGTATGTTCATGGCAAACTAAGTGCCACCAAAAAAGATTCGATTGAATTCTTGGAAACTTTCGTACCGTGTGGGTACCGTGTCATGGAGGGATTCAGATTTTGGGATAAGAATTTTAACGGTTTGAACCACTTGTACGACCATTTTCACACCACCAGAGATGTCGATCGAGCCCGGGCTCCTGGCACTTTGGCCATTTTCCAACGTCTTGGAACTTACTTGATGATGAGGTGTGTTATGGGTTAGGCTTTATTTGAGTTAGCCGATTCATCAAACCGGCTTGCAGATTAATTGAGTTTGGCTTTTAGATGGGCAAAAGAGGCTCAGGAGACCGATCACACCCTTTTGGTTTCTTCCAATGAAAAAATCACTTTACTGGAAAAAGACGTTGAGTCTATAAAAATGGAAGTGATTTGTGGTTGGGTGTGAAGGAATCCATAAAGACTGGTTATAAAGAGAAACTCGCCCAAGTCGAGAAGGAATCTGAAGAACAGATTAACCGCTTACTGGTTTAACTTAAAGATGAGCAGATGAATGGTTTGCTATCTGAGGATCTTTGCTTCGAAAAAGCCAAGGCTTAGGCTAATTTGAATCTAATCGAGTTGGATTGCTTCAAAGAGGTGGTGGATGGGTGTTTAGTCGAAGAGGTGCATTATGGATCCAATGTCGAGCTTCCTAAATAACCTTTGACTTTTGATGCTGGAGGTGATCAGAGATCTGATCCTATCCCTATTGAAGGTGGCGGTAGCAGTAAAGTTGTGATTCATGAGTCTAATGTTTAAGACCGGGGATCACATACGTTGTTAGTTTTTAGATTTTTTGTTTTTTTTAGCCTTGTGAAGTCCTTTTTGTGTAATCCATGACTGCTCGTTATTTTACCTATGAATATTTTGGATCCCATTATGTATTATTATTTTGCTAATGAGCATCTTGAATTGGTAAATAGTATTTGTCCATCTTCTTTATTATTTCTTTCTTGAATTCGATCACAGAGGACCCTGAGAGATTATGTGAGTGTTTCGAGTAGCAATGATCATCCCTTATGGAATATTTTGTTCCTAATATTATCCAAAAGGTTCACGCGGCCATCCCCTCATGGAAGTATTTGGTTTTATAATTATTCATGGAGAGCCCAAAGGGATCACGTGGCCTCCCCTCATGGAGGTCTTTGGTTTTTCATGGAGAGTCGATAGGGATCACATGGTCGCCCCACGTGGAAGTCTTTAATTTTATCATTATTCACGTAGAGCGCAAGGGGATCACGTGGTTGCCCCTCGTGGAGGTCTTTGGTTTTTCACGGAGAGCCGACATGGATCACCTGGCTGCAGAGAAATCGCGATTCAAAACGCAGCGGAAATAAAAAAAAATCTCTTTAGCGATCCTTACGAAAGATCATGATCAGTGATAGAATGGTTACCTCTTGTGGCGATGAAACCTTTGATTCTGAATCGAAGGAATGATCACGAGCGATGTACGATGAACATCGCCTCTACTCAGTCCACACGAACAGCTTCCTTCAGTCTCAGTGCTAGCTGCTATGATTGAAGGCTTTGAGTGAGAAATAGAGAGAAGGAAAATACGGCTAGGGGTTCACAGCTGAATTTTCATCAAGTGTTTATGATTCTGCACAAGGGTTATATTTATAGAACCACTTGTGTGGGTTGCAAGCTAAAAAACCCACTTAAGTGCATGCACACCATATCTTATAATGTACCATATATAATTTAAGCACGCGGTACCTTACCACAATCTGTATTCCACTTAAGTGCATCGTACCTTACGGTGTTAAATATTTACTTAAGTACACCGTATCTTACGGTGTTCCTTATTTACTCTACCTCTTATTAAACTGTCCTTATGTGTGTGACCCTGTAGGATTTCGCGGCGTTGGTAGTTATATTAAATCATGCATTTAACATAATAAACAGTGAGTGGTATCTAGCAACACATCACTGCTACCCAAGTCACGAAATTGTCACGTGATCTAACAAAACCTTTTGTCATAGTGCTTGTGTGTACAATTACCCTTTTTCCCTTATGTCTATATTGAACACAAGGCATATACCGTGTCATCCTTGTTCAGTTTAATATTGGGCCCTTAGACATTTATCCTGCCATGCAGGATGGGCAAATTCCATCTAGGTCACTCATGTCCCTCAACATGCTTTATGAAGTACCCATCAAATGTCTTTATAGTCATCCAATTACGGACAATGTTTGATCAACAATAAAGTACTTGACTCTACATCTAGGGTCTATAGTGATTTCAGGTCAAAGGGTGGTATACACCACTATCACCATGAGAGTAACTTATGACACTTTGTATAACATTCTATGTAGTACTCTCATAGTGGGTCAATCCAGTATAAATATTACTCCTAATATTCATACTTATATTAAGACTTGATAACTCCTTATCCATGATCCATGAGATGTGATCATCAGTCTATCTACATAATAGTCTTAATGCTTTAACGTTATCCCATTTCACATTAAAGCTCGACTATGGATACTTTAAGAATAATGTCCTTATGTTTAATGGAATCTCATTATTAAGTCACACTTAATATTTCATTAAACGAACTAGCTATTCTAGGGACTTTATCACTTTGGAAAAACAAACATAATAAAGAAATGCCTTTTATTATTAATAAATAATTCGATACAAGTACCAAAAGTATTGGCCTCTAGGGCTTATACCAACAACTTCCCACTAGCACTAGAGTCAATCAGGCATACCCTTAATACACATAGATCTAGTATGACCATCATCCTTCTGCTGCGCAAGAGGCTTTGTTAGTGGGTCAACAATGTTGTTAAGTGTAGGTACTCTGCATATCTTCACATCTCCCCGATCTATTATCTCTCGAATGAGATGATAACGCCTAAGTATGTGTTTGGATCGTTGGTGAGATCTAGGCTCCTTAGCTTGTGCGATGGCACCA
This sequence comes from Lathyrus tuberosus, assembly GCA_022829125.1. NCBI lineage: Eukaryota > Viridiplantae > Streptophyta > Magnoliopsida > Fabales > Fabaceae > Lathyrus > Lathyrus tuberosus. The sequence goes on from JALAZF010000253.1 coordinate 3,351,809, forward strand.
TTGTTATAACAATAAAGATCAATGAGATCCACAATGCTAGGGACTATGCCAAGTTCACTAATGAACTTTTTTATCCAAACAACTTCCTTTGTTGCATTTGAGGCAGCAATGTACTCGGCCTCGATTGTAGAATCAGCAACTGTTTCTTGCTTTGAACTTTTCCAGCTCACAGCGCCACCATTTAAGCAGAACACATAACTAGATTGCGATTAAAAGTCATCCTTATCTGCCTTGAAGCTAGCATCGATGTATCCAATTACCGCGAGCTCTTCCTGGCCTCCATATATCAAGAATGAATCCTTAGTCCTTCTCAAGTACTTAAGGATATTCTTGACAGCTATCCAATGAGATCACCGGGATTAGATTGGTACTTACTCATTGCACTTAAAGCATATTAAATATCTAGTCGAGTACATAACATGGCATACATGATAGATCCTATTGCAGATGCATATGGAATCTTATTCATGCGATCCCTTTCTTCCCTAGTTGAAGGAGATTGTGTTTTTCATAGACACAGGCCATGTTGCATAGGTATGAATCCTTTCTTGGAATCATGCATATTAAAGCGTCTCAGCACTTTGTCTATGTATGTACTCTAACTTAGGCCAAGCAGTTTTTGTGATCTAATAGATTCTAATTCCTAATATATAGGCTGCTTCACCAAGGTCCTTCATAGAAAAGAATTTCCCTAACCAAGTTTTTACTTGTTGCAAGGTAGGGACATCGTTTCCAATGATTAATATGTCATCTACATATAATACCAGGAAGACAATCATGCTCCCACTAACCTTCTTGTAGACACAAGGCTCGTCTTCATTCTTTATGAATCCATATTGTTTTACAGTTTCATCAAAACGAAGATTCCAACTTCTGTAAGCTTGCTTCAATCCATAGATTGATCGTTGTAACTTGCATATCTTTTGGGCTTCTTCTGGTATGTCAAATCCTTCAGGTTGTGTCATGTACACATCCTCAAGAAGATTCTCATTAAGGAAAGCAGTCTTGACATCCATCTGCCATATTTCATAATCATGATATGCAACGATAGCAAGTAAAATCTGAACAGATTTAAGCATTACAACTGGTGAAAAGGTTTCATCATAGTCTACACCATGAATTTGTTTAAAACCTTTAGCAACCAGTCTTGCCTTATAGGTGTTGGCTCATAAATTTGACTCCTGTATTAAGTTGGAAGAATTAACTGATGTTAAAATTCTTGGAAGAGGCCCAAAGGAGCGTTCGACTGGAATTTGAGGTGGGATCTAAGTCGAAGATGCATGTATAAAGAATATGCTTGGGACTTAGAAATATTTTCGAGAATCTGGAAACAAACTTCGACCGAGACTACTAATGATGTTCGACGCTGTTAACCCTCATTTTCGACGCTAGAAAGAATCAAAGCTATTTTAAGTTAAAAATTTATTTTTAACGTAAAGAAGGCTTCGACCCAGTTTGGTGAAGCCTGAGTCGAATAGAGGTTTTAGGAACCTCAAAAAATGGCTAAGTGCTGGAAAGGTTTCGACCATGAGAATATGGAAACAAGCGCTGCAGTTGTTATACTAAGGCTGGAGGGAATTTCCAATAATTGAAATTTAAATAAGAGCAGTTGTGAACGTGGGAACAATTGAGACCAAGGAGAAGGCGCCAAAACCCACACGTTTGAAGCAATAACCACCACTTAGTAGTTATTTCCTGGCACTATAAATAGGAGTTAGTTCTATGTAATAGGGGTGTTCATATTTTTGTACAAATTACTCAAAGAAAATCAAAGTACCCGTGTGTAAAGAAACGAGTTCGTGAGAATGTACGTAATGTAACACCATTTTCTTCATAAATACAATTTATCTTCATCATTTTTAAGATTCAGCCATTTACTTTCCATGCCTTTACAATTTCTTGAACTTTATCTTCCGTGCCAAATTTACTTTCAGAGTCATTTAAACTTTCTACATTTACCTTCGACTGCACTGTTACATTCAAGCATTTAATCTTCAAGCATTTACTTTTCAAAGTCTTTTATTTTCAAGAACGTGAAGTTCACCTTTAATCTATTGTATTTATTTTCAAAGTCCTTTATTTTCCTGCACTTTACCTTCGACAACACTTTTATCACTTCAGCCTTTACTTCTCAAGAACGTGGAGTTCGTCGCATTTTACTTTCAAAACTTTTTACTTATTGCCATTTCCTTTCGACGCCTTTAATTTCTGCATCCTTTATTTACAGCCCTTTAAATTTCAAGCCTTTACCTTACCCTATTGCAAGTAGTCGAACGTGGAGTTCAGTTAGATTTTTTACTTCAGCATTGTCGAACGTGGAGTTCAAGTTACATTTTCTTTATTTTTCATTTGTCATTTACACTTGTCTCTCAAATTTAGCACATGTCCTAGCACCAGAGGTTGTTTACCAAAATTCACAGTAAACAAATTGGCACGCCCAGTGGGACCTAGTGCTAAGTTTTACACTTTTTGTCAACCGTATCTTTCTTGGTGAAGAAGTACTTTTGTTGTATGTTATTGAGAAGTGGGAAGTTAGCCACAACAAACGAAGGGATACCAAAGAGAAGATACATTAAGAGAATGGCAACTAATGCTAACCAACAAGTTGATCCTCAAGGGAGTAGTTCAAACACCCAGTCCAGTAGCAGTATGGGGTCTCAAAGCACACCATCACCAGTGTCTTCGATAGGAGGACATGCGTCACTTCCATTAGTAGTGTCTGAACCAGGATCAACATATACAAAATCATATACCCAACCTGTGTTAGAATACATAGGACCACAAAGTCCTAATTCACCAACACCCCCTGGAGGAAATTCAATGTACAGGCATGTTCCTCCTCCAGGTTTTCCTCATCCAGGGTCAAGGAGTCAACCCTATGGTATGCCTACATCAATGATGCAAAATCTGCAGAATGCTCCACCTGTATTTTCAGAAACTGTGGTGTCTTCGCCATTTCAAGGGTCAGGATCAGGAGGGCGAAACAACCAGAATATAGGTGTTGGTTACTCTGTTCAAACGCCTAGCCTTACAAATACATCCATAAATTGTTTGAGACAGCAGATGGATGAAAGTAACATGCAAATGGTGCATACGTTGTCTCAGACAATGGGAGAAATTTTTCAACCCTTAATTCAAAATACGACTCAAACTAACCAATAATTGGCTGCACAAGTGGCACGCATGGCTGATTTCATGGGAGTACCAGCGGTGGATCGAAGAGCAATTGTTGTCGAAGATATCCCAAGACGTCATCCACGCCAGATACTTGAGGCGAACTTGGAAGATTAAGAGATGATTGATCCTTTTAGAGTCGAACCACCAAGAAACCAGATGCCATACCAGATGGAGGAAGAGCCAGTAGTGATGGTGAACAGGAACCAAAATGCAGATCAACTACTTAGACAGTTTCGACATCGAAATCAAGCAGAAGAAAATAACCTTGCAGCCATGGTGGAAAGGATAATGACCCGAAATGGTGTGAATTTTGGCTTCACCAGGCCAAATTATACTTCGCCTATAGTGGATTACATTCTCCAAGCAGAATTACCCCCTAGGACGAAGGTTCCAAAGTTCAGCAAGTTTTCAGGAGATACTACTGAATCTACCGTCGAACATGTGGCTAGATATTTGATTGAAGCAGGCGAACTTGCAGCTGACGAAAGCCTCAGAATCAAATACTTCCCAAACTCCCTTACCAAGAATGCCTTCACATGGTTTACTATTTTGCCTCCAAATTCCATATACAATTGGACCCAACTAGAACGTTTGTTCCACGAACAGTTCTACATGGGGCAAACTAAGATTAGTTTGAAAGAATTGGCTAGCATCAAACGCAAAGTTACTGAGCCAATTGATGATTACCTGAATAGGTTTCGACTTCTTAAAGCCAGGTGCTTTACACAAGTGCCAGAACATGAGTTGGTCGAAATGGCTGCTGGGGGTCTTGATTATTCCATTAGGAAGAAATTAGATACCCAATATCTTAGAGATATGGCCCAGTTGGCTGATAGGGTTCGACAGCTAGAAAGGTTGAAAGAGGAAAAGGCTAAATTCAGCAGGGGTAAAAAAGTAGCCTTTGTCGAATGCAATGAAGATGTGGAGAATCTGTATGGTGAAACATCTTATTTCGACGAAAATGAGATTGACGTTGCTGAGTTAAAGCAAGGTCCACCTTATGCCTGCAAATTATTAGCTCCCTCAGAAGGAAAAAATCCTGTCGAATCTAACGACAAATTTCCTAAGAAAACATACACTTTCGACGAAATTTTTGATTTGTTAGTTAAAGATGGGCAAATGATAGTACCTGCTGGTGCTAAGATGCCACCTTTAGAACAAATAAAGAAAAGAGGTTTTTGTAAGTACCATAATTTTTTGGGTCATAAAACTTCTCAATGTTTTCTTTTCAGGGATTTGGTGCAAAATGCTATCCAAGAAGGAAGACTGAAGTTTGGTGACAAAGGTAAAGCTCAGATGAAAATCGACTCTGATCCATTGCAAGTTGCAGAGGCTAATTATACAGAGCCTCACGAGGTTCAGATGGTCGAAGCCACAGAGGGATCTGATGAGTCAGTCAACATGGTGGAAGTCACTGAGGATTTCGCCACCGATCCTGTGGTAACTGAAGGTTTCAGTAAGGCTGCAAATGGCCTGAATGGTGATGGTACCAGTCTAATGTTGGTGACCAAGGAAACTGCTGATAAGTTTGTTGAAATGGATAATGATGCCAAGGTTTTGGATATGGCAGTGAGTGGATTGAAGATAAATGCCAATGAAGGCATTAACGTGGTCGAATTGGTCGAAGAATCTGACCCTAGCTCAGGTAGCGTCAGCACCAATGAAGCCATGGGCAGAAATGCCCCCAAAGTCCAAGTTGTTAAGGAATTGGAAGATGACTTGCTGTTGGTAGGAGAGATGATAGACATGGACGGTTGTCTGGTGGAAAATTGGATATGTATGGCTGCTGAACATTTCTTCAAAACATCCCCGGATGTCGAAAAGGTTAATGCTGAAGAAATGGTCGAAGCTGAAAGAGCTGCTTGGCAAGAAGCTTCTCAAAGAGCTGCAAAAGCAGCAGCAGGTGGTGGATGTCTGGCGAAGACCACTGAAAGTCTGGAAGCCCATTTCTCCAAGATGCGCTTAAAGGACAGAATTGATGTCAATATGGTCGAAATTACAGACCAAAAAGCTGAACCGGTGAGTAAGGTAGATAAACAAGAAGAGCGCAACAAGATAGCTTATCCTAAGCAGGAGGAGACAATCGTGGATTTTCTGCACCGTTGCCAGAAGAAAGGTTCTGGAGTAATGTTATGTCCTAGATGCAGCACCATTTTTTATGAGAAAGCTGCCCGCAAGTTAGAAGGTGTCAAAAAAGCTGGTGGAAGCTGGGGGCAGAAGGTAAATAAAGGTCCCAAAGGTTTGACTATAGACGACTTTCGACAGGGTTAAAAAACCAAGTACCAGGAGTTAGGTCGGGTACATTCAAACCAGCTGCGAATGTGCCAACAGGTAGTTGGATCAAGCCTATCGAAGGGAGAGGACAGAAGAAAAAGTGGGAGAAATTTGATGTGGAAAGAGGTTCTTCATTTGAGTATAGAAAAGAGAACCACACCACCAACAAATCAGCATACATTTCTCTAAATTACAAGGGTAAAAACCCCATGTCTAGATCATAATGGCGAAGAGAGCAACGCATGCGAAAGGCTATCAGGGAGGCTCAGGTGCAAGGAGAGTCAAGCACCAATGTTGATAATCGAGCTGGGGCAATTGAGAAGATGCCCATAAGACGAAAATTGTTCACTGTTCAGCCAGAAAAGCAGGTTGAAGATGATGAGTATATGACTGATAACTTCGACAGTGAGTCAGCAACTTCTCTAGATATTCTTGTAAATGTGGTGTCAGTAATGCCAGAAGAATTTGGTCAAGTCTCAGAGGTCGAAGACTTGGATCAAACTGCTGAATTGGAAATGTTGGCACACAAGCCTGTGTGTTATTACATCATGAACAATGGGTGCGTAGAATAACAAAATGATTTCTTTGAACGCCCCACAGAGGCAATGAAGGGTCATTTGAAGCCTCTTTACATTACTGGCAAGGTAGAAAATGTTCCTGTCAACAAAATTTTGGTGGATTGTGGTGCAACTGTTAATTTAATGCCAAGATTTTTGCTGAGCAAGATTGGGAAGTTTGAGACTGATACCAAACCCCACAACATGGTTCTGTCGAACTATGAAGGAAAAGTTGGTTCCACTCTAGGAGTGATTCAAGTGGATCTCACTGTGGGAACTATTACCAGACCAATAGTGTTTATGGTCGTCGAGACGAAAGCTAACTACAATCTACTTTTGGGTAGGGAGTGGATTCATGGAATAGGAGTTGTACCTTCATCTATGCATCAAAGAATCACCATTTGGAGACCAGATGGAATAGTTGAAAATATTGAAGCTGATCAAGGGTACTTTAAGGTGCCTATTAATCATGTGGATAGTAGGCAATTTGAAAAACATCTGGCGAACATTGCTCCATGTCCTCCAGCTGATTTTGAGTTTACGCCTGATGTAGAAACGTTTTATTCGTTGTATTTACACCCTGTCGAAGGTTTCAGATGGGACAGGGAGGTACCAGGAGGAAGGTTGCCATGCTTAGGCTCACCCCCAATAGAGCCCACAGGATGGGGAGATGAATTCAGTGATCATGACTGAGTTTGACGCTTTAAAAAGAATTTCGGCCTATGTGGCCGAAACAAAACTACAAGCGGCTTTGGAAGCCGCCAATGACTATATAGCTGGCGAAGCCATTTTTGAATTATATCAAGAAGGTCCTGGTAAGGACTTCGACCCAAAACCTCCAGATAAGGTTGAAACTGGAGAGCAAAGCCAGAGGCTCGACGCCATCTATGAAGATGAGCCTTTGGGATTTGAGAAGGATCCGTTGGCAAATAATATCAAAATGCTAGCACAAGATCCTTTAGAAGAAGTCGACCTCAGTGAGGGGGCAACCAAAAGGCCTACCTACATCAGTGCCAATCTTGATCCCCAGTTGAAGGTTGAAGTGGTTCAGTTGTTGAAAGAGTTCAAGGACTGCTTCGCCTGGGATTATGATGAGATGCCTGGTTTGAGCAGGGAGTTGGTCGAACAAAGGTTGCCTATGACGCCTGGGAAAAAACCAGTCAAGCAAAATCCAAGACGGTTTGCACCAGAGATATTGTCAAAGATCAAAGAGGAAGTCGAAAGACTGCTTCGTTGCAAATTCATTCGCACTGCAAGGTATGTCGAATGGTTGGCTAATATAGTACCTGTTATTAAAAAGAATGGGTCTTTGAGAGTTTGCATTGATTTTAGAGATTTAAACTCTGCAACTCCTAAAGATGAATATTCAATGCCAGTAGCAGAAATGTTAATAGATTCTGCAGCAGGACATGAATATCTTAGTATGCTGGATGGATATTCTGGCTACAACCAAATATTCATTGCTGAGGAAGATGTTCATAAAACTGCTTTTAGATGCCCTGGAGCCTTAGGCACCTATGAATGGGTAGTGATGCCTTTTGGTCTCAAAAATGCTGGTGCCACTTATCAAAGGGCAATGAATTCAATTTTCCACGATTTTATAGACACATTCATGCAAATTTATATTGATGATATTGTTATAAAATCTATTTCTGGGAAAAGTCACATTGACCATCTTCGACGGTCCTTTGAAAGGATGAGAAAATATGGTCTTAAAATGAATCCTCTCAAATGTGCTTTTTGTGTGCAGGCAGGGGATTTCCTAGGCTTTGTGGTCCACAAGAAAGGGATCGAAATAAATCAGAATAAAACCAAAGCCACAATGGAGGTGAAAGTGCCATCAACTAAAAGGGAGTTGCAGTCGTTGCTGGGCAAGATCAACTTCTTAAGAAGGTTTATATCCAACCTGAGTGGCAAAATACAAGCTTTTTCGCCATTGCTTCGTTTTAACAAAGATGGTTTTGAGTGGGGGCAATTACAGCAGGAAGCCTTCGACAAGATCAAGGAGTACCTAAGCCACCCTCCAATTCTTTCACCACCTTGTAGAAACAAAAGTATGAGATAATATATAGCTACATCAGATAAAACTCTAGGGAGCATGTTAGCTCAGGAGGATGAAAATGGAGTCGAAAGAGCCATTTATTATCTTAGTCGAGTCCTAAATGATGCAGAAACTAGGTATAGCATGATTGAAAAGTTATGTTTATGCTTGTATGTCTCTTGTACTAAATTGAAGCAATATATAAAGCCAGTTGATGTGTATGTTTCTTCTCACTTTGATGTCGTAAAACATATGTTATCTAAACCTATTTTACATAGTCGAATTGGCAAATGGGCATTAGCATTAACAGAATTTTCCCTAACATATCAACCTTTAAAAGCTGTGAAAGGGCAAGTAGTTGCAGACTTTATAGTTGATCACTCTATAAATGAAAAGGATTTGAATTATGTTGAATTAAAATCCTGGAAGTTATACTTCGATGGATCAAGTCATAAAAATGGAACAGGAGTAGGAATATACATTATTTCTCCTGAAAAAATTCCAACAAAATTCAAGTATAAGGTCGAAGGACCTTGCTCTAACAATGAGGCTGAATATGAAGCATTAATCGCTGGCCTTGAAATTTTGTTAGAATTGGGGGCAACTAGAGTCGAAATAATGAGAGACTCAGAATTGGTTATAAAACAAATCACAAAGGAGTATAAATGTGTTAAAGAAAATCTCATTATGTACTTTGTGATAGCCAATAGATTATTATTAAAGAAATTTGAGCTAGTGGCCATCCAACACATACCTAGAATAGAGAACCTAGTCGCTAACGACTTGGCTCAAATTGCCTCTGGATACAAGGTGTCAAAGGAAAACCTTCAAGAAGTAATTGAAGCAAGAGGTAAAGTGGTGGCTGTTGGATTGTGCCCATCAGACTTAGAAACAACTAAGTTTGGGTGCATAGATGGCGAAAATTTTGAAATTTTTGCCATAGATAATTTAACAGATGAAGACTGGAGGAAGCCCATAATGGAATATTTACAAAACCCAACGGCTTCGACAGAGCGAAAATTCAGGTATCAAGCTTTAATCTATGTACTGTTGGGTAATGAGTTGTTTAAAAAAACCCCTGAGGGAGTCTTATTGAAATGCCTTAGTGAAGCAGAGGCATATTTGGCTCTTTCGACAGTACATAGTGGGGCATGTGGAGCACACTAAGTTGGCCAGAAGATGAAATGGCTGTTGTTTCGACAAGGCATGTATTGGCCCACTATGCTGAAAGATTGCATAGAATTATCTAAGGGTTGCCAAGAATGTCAAATTCATGCTGGCATACAGCACATCCCTGCAAGTGAATTACATTCCATAGTGAAACCATGGCCTTTTAGAGGATGGGCTTTGGATATAGTGGGAGAGATTCGACCAGCATCTTCAAAGAACCAAAGATATATTTTGGTGGGAATTGATTATTTCACCAAGTGGATTGAAGCAATACCACTGGCGAATATAGGTCAAGAAGATGTTATTGAATTCATTCAAAATTACATTATTTATAGATTTGGTATTCCTGAAACAATCACTACGGATCAAGGATCAGTGTTTATTGGTCGAAAGGTACAGGAGTTTGGCAAAGAAATAGGTTTCAAGTTATTGACTTCTACACCTTATTATGCTCAGGCCAATGGGCAAGTCGAAGCTGCCAATAAGGTAGTGATTGGACTAATTAAGAAGCATGTGGGAAAGAGGCCTAGAAATTGGCACAAGATGTTAGACCAAGTTCTTTGGGCATGTCGAACATCCCCTAAAGAGGCTACCAACACTACCCCATTTCGACTTACTTTTGGTCATGATGCAGTATTGCCTATTGAGATTTATTTACAGTCTATAAGAGTTCAAAGACATCATGAGATTCCCTCTGAGAATTATTGGGAAATGATGATGAATGAATTAGTGGATTTGGATGAGGAAAGGCTTAGAGCCTTGGAGTTGTTAAGAAGACAAAAGAAGAAGGTCGAAGAATCCTACAACAAAAAGGTTAAGTCTAAATCTTTTGCATGTGGGGAATTGGTTTGGAAAGTGATTTTGCCTATGGATCGAAAGGATAGAACATTGGGCAAATGGTCCCCTAAGTGGGAAGGCCCATTCCAAGTCACACAAGTTTTCTCTAATGGAGCTTATGAAGTGGAAGAGTTAGACAAAGATAAAAGAGTCTTGAAAGTAAATGGCAAGTATTTGAAGAAATATAAGCCTATGCTGCAAGAGATTCATATTAAAACATAAGCTTTATTTAATAAAAAGAAAGCCAAAATAGGCCAAGTTAGGCTAATATGGCGTACAAAGCAGAACTAATACAACAATTTCTAATCAAGGAAAGGTTATTCATAATCTCTCCAATCTATGGATTTGAGGAAATCCATATAATCTGCATCTGGTTCATCATCAGAGTCTTGGGCGCTGGGGCGCCCTTTCTTAGAGATCTTCATTTTAGTTTCTCTCTTCTTGGCTTGAGAGGTTGCTCCAATGGTGGCTTCAGGTTTCTTGGTTGCCTCCATCTTTTTTGTTTCCTCAACTGCCTTTGCCTTTCCAGCCATTTTCTTGGCTAATGATTTCTCTGAATTATTCATGTTTGCTTCTATGCAGAACGTAGTCATGTGGAAGAAATTTATAGAGGCGAAGTACTTATTGGATTGGCCAGTCAAACGGTGGAAACACGTGAGTTATTCTTGGAAGTAGGCCTGAGGGCTATGCTATAAATGTTACTTTAAAAGCTAGAGGCTTATGCCTTGAAATTTAAAGCTAGAAAGTTTGACTTTCCAAGAAAAAGATAGAATGCCTTAATTGCAAATTTGACTGATGAGGAGCAACAAATAAAATGCATCATAATATAATATGGGTCGAAAGCAGTTAATGGAAAAATAATAATGATTGATTAATCAATGCCAAAGGCATAAAATTGTCATTACATAAGGGCCTGAAAAAGTCCAAGAAACAAATGATTGGTTAAGCAAATAAAGGTCTTGAAAGCATCAGAAGGGAAGCCTCGACTCCAACTGGGCAAAGGTTTCAATGTGATGTTTGAGGTGAGCATTGCACAAGGACTCATCAAGCTTGGCTGTGGCAAGCTGTTTCTCAAGTTTTTGAGCTGCCTCAATACGATCTATGGCATGTTTCATTTCCCTAGCCATCTCAGTGGTGTCGAAGTTCTGCAAATCACGGTTGCGTTTTTCAACATCCTCAATTTTAGCTTGTAGCTCAGTGATTTGCTGCCTCCAGGCTTCAATGTTCTTCTGATTGGAGGCTATTTCATCTTGGGTTTTCTTTTGGTCAGCCTCTATACTTTCGACTTTCTCATATAACTCCTTTGCACCACACCAAGCTGCACTCTCAAGACCAGATGTTTCCTCTAGGGTCTTCCTGATAGATGGAAGCAGCTTTATCTCTGTAGCTATTTGGTTCACCACAGCAGTTAATTCTATCAGAAAACCAGAAACGTCTGGATTAAGAGTGGTGAGTTCCAGCTTTCCAAGGGTATCCTTCAAGTAAGCAGTTGCAGATGGGTCTGAGGCCAACACTCTGTGAATATTCCCCCTGAAGAATTTTTTCTTGATGGCCTGGAGAATTGGTTGGGCAAAGTCATCTGAGGCTGGAGTCAAAGAGACAGAAGAAGAAGAACCATACCTCTGCCCAAGTATTAATTTGGTAAACTCACGTGGGTTTGACCAATTGAGTGCTATCAGTGAGTCTCCAGGCGGTGGAAGGACCACGAGTGAAGGAGTATGGTGGGGATTAGGATCAGTTTGTTCTTCTTCCTCCTCTTCTGATTCTTCTCATTCTTCATCTTTTTCTTCTTCGACTACCATCTCTTCGTTAGGCTTTTCAGCAGTTGGTTGAATATTCTCGTGATCATCAGCTGGTGTAGGATGTGGTTCGTTTGTCTCCTCAGGCGCAGCTTGACCAGGATTGTCGTTGTGTGTTTGAACTGCATGTTCATTCCTTTCTTCTTCAACCAATTTATCATCATCCATGAAGTTGGACAGGTTGAAAGGTGAGGGATTTGAGGCATCATCATCATCAGAGTTGGCGCCATCAGCTTGTGCGTTTTGAGAGTGGTTTGAACTGGTGGTGTGGTGTGTTCTGCAGCATGTGGAGTAGGTTGATTAATCTCACTCAAACCAGAGCCAATATCAGAAGATGGGTGATAAGTTGGCTCACCTTGGCTGTTGAGGAGCGTGGTGGTGAAGCTTCCTGCAGTTGGTTGAGGAACAGGATCGTCAATTATGGTGGTGGCGAAGTGGCTTGGAGTTGGTTGGGGATCTGGATTGTTGATTATGGGTGCCTAAAGAACACAAGTGGAGAAAATGAGATTGAAATAATGGGCGAAAGACGTCAGCATAATGAAAAATGGTGCACATACCTGAGTCTGTTCAATAGCAGGACTTGATTTATCACTCCCATGGTCACCAAGAGGGGTTCTCAAGGCCACCTTGGAAGGTTCCTTCTCGACACCACTTATGGTGGGTGCCTTTTCGAGTATTTTGGCCACCTTCGAAGGAGGTGGGCCAGTAGGCCCAGAAGCCTTTATGGGTTTTCTTCTTTTCTTTGTGAGAACCTCCTCAGGAGATTCATCTGAGGCCTCTGAAGCTATAATCACAGCTGGGGTATCCTTTTTACCTTTCTTGGAAGGTGTTGGAGGTTTTCGGCCAGTCTGAAGAGGCAATGCAAATATAAGAAAGAAATTCATATAGTAAAAGCGTAAGCAGGGGATGTGAAATATACCTGTGTGCTCTCTGGTTCTTTGCTACTTTGTAAGGTAGCATCCCTAGTCGAAGCAGCTTTCCTAGGCACAGCTGAAAGACAGTACACAATTGTTACAAGTTAATGATTACATGGTTAGTTATAAAGCCATGGATTAAGGATTTCAAACCTTCATATATTTCAGATTCGACACGAACGTCCTGAATTCCTATATGAAGGTGCCCTTTAAAACTGTCTAACGTATGCTTAGTCGAAACCACTCGTTGAGCCTTTGGCTGAGATTGCTGTCGAAGAAGTTTTAAATGCTCCCCGCAGACAAACCAATCTGGAAATGGAGGGGCAAACGCCACTCCAAAATCAGCATTAGGCAGTCGAAGGAACTTTGGAGGAAAAAGTTTAAAAGCTACCTCATAATGTTTCTCACGAGGGACGTTGGGAGGAATTTTTAGTTGATCCAGCTTTTCTAGAAATTTTCTCTTTAGAGTGACAGCAGCCTCATGAATGGTTCGACTAAGATCATCTGGTCGATAGATAGTTTCAAAGTATTTTTGAAAAGCCTGTATTTCTTCGATGTGAGTGAACTTACTCTTTTTCGTCTTGTCCTGCACATGGAGTAAAACTTGGTCAAGTAACAAAGAAAATGTAGCCACATCAAGAAAGTGCTCACTATAGTGCTTCGACCACCATTGGTGGAATGATGAAGTGCATAGAAAGGAAGGTTCAAAAAACACAGGAGAGAGGATTCTTCTTTTCTCATTCCGGCTGTCGAGTGTATGGGAGACATTTTCCTTGTCGAAGAAGGCGGTGTGAAGAATTACTTGGCCCTTTCTCTCATACAAGCACTGAGGGAAGCTCTGGGCCAGCCCAAATTGTCGAGAGACAAGGTTTGGTTGATAGGCAATCAATGCTGATAAACCTCTCCCAAAGTTCAGCCTGTGGATAAAGAATCTGGGAATCAAAAAGGCTTCCCAGATAGCAACAGATTCTTGATCAAGAGTTTGATGAGGATTTGGAAATGGCCTTTTAAACCACACAGGGTCGTAGCTTCGTCGAGCAAAAGGTGCCATGCTAGGAGTGAACTCATAGCGTTTGGAAAACATCATAATATAACTGGTAAAAGCCCTTTGAAGGTTTTCACCATCATCATTGGGAGTGAGTTTAGCCAGACGCGTCCCTTCGACACTCCTTTCCCTTATTTCAGCAGAGGCTTCATCAACTAGGCCTTTTCTGGGGAGGCTAGCCTCAAATGTAGCATTAAGCCACAATTGAAGTAGCCAAAGAGGACCACTCAAGTGCATAGGACCTTGGGCCTCCATATTTCTAAGTCGAGAAGCCCCTTCACTGATAGACTCGTAAAGGTTCGCCAGAATGAGTTCACTCAAGCAGGTTCCTCTGTTGTGGTGAAGCTGATTCGCCAAGGGCAGGTACTTCTTAGCTACCTGCAAAGACTTTTTACAAAAAACATATCTCAACAGCCAGACTGTGAGAAAAGCAATATGTTCTTCATCAGACACATTGTCATCTTCTTGTTTAAAGTGGTGTTTGATGAAGAGAGTGTATGTAAGTTTGGAGCCTGAAATATTGATGGTGTCTTCAGTATCAACATCAGGGTTATAAGTAAGGCCATCTGGGCGAAGCCCTGTGATGGCAGCTATGTCGAATAAGGTTGGAGTAACCATTCCACAGGGCAGATGGAAGGTATAATGAGTGATGTTCCAAAAGTATAGGGATGCCGCTAACATGTTCAGACAATATGGTATGCTGGTCTTCGACAGCATAAGAAGGTTATAAATCCCTATATCCTTCCAATGGTCAGCTTTGACCTTCTCCATCTTTGCCATCCATTGGTCGAATTCCTTCAAGGGGTTGACAGCTCTCACAAGCCTGGTGCCATCAATGAGATAGCCAACGTTGATTTTGGGCAAGGGGGTTTCTTCAAAAGAAGTTCCAGCAGCAGCGTTGATTTTGGGAAAACTCTTTTGCCCTAACGACCTTGTTTTCCGATACGAGGGGAGAAACTCACTTAGCCTCTCGTTAGAAACATCAACCTCAGCTAAAGGACCAGATAGCGCATAGGATTTATCAGAAACAACTATAGGAATCATTACCTGAGATTTGTATATGGCTCTTGATTCTTCAGAGGTGGGTTCCGGCATGCAATGACGGTTATCTACTAGTTGGGGGCCTGGGATATTAGCGAATGGAGGAATGGTTTATTTAAATGGAGTGGCCTTGCCTCTTTGAGTTTTCTTTGCTTGAGGATTAGTTTGGGAAGACGCCATTGTTGAAGAAGATGAAAATAGGGTGTTTTTTTTCTGGGTTTGCGTGAGAGAAACTCAAGTAAAGAAGAGGTTGCTTGAGAGTATGAAAAGTGTGGAAAGTTCACAAAGTGGCGGAAATGGGTATATATAGGCATTTGAAAAACCCAAGAGACTTGGATCTACCGTTGAAGCTGAGGAGTTAGTGGGACGTGTGTCTTTCTCCTGGAGACGTGATGAAAAGTAGCAGTTATGTTCAAACTGCAAACATCTGTTTTCAAGAAAGGTGTTATGATGAATACGGCTGAAAAGACGTTTTAAGGATTTGTCATGATGGTATGACGTCAGAAGCGTGGGTCAAAGAAACTGAACAATTCAGCCATTAAGTAATTAGTGGGATATTCAGTTAAGGCCATGCAAACAGGCGTCGAAATGGTTATTATATCAAGAAATGACCTTCCTATTAATTCTAGCGAAAGGACATTCCTTGGGGGCAATTTGTTAACCCTCATTTTTGACGCTAGAAAGAATCAAAGCTATTTTAAGTTAAAAAGTTATTTTTAACGTAAAGAAGGCTTCGACCCAGTTTGGTGAAGCCTGAGTCGAATAGAGGTTTTAGGAACCTCAAAAATTGGCTAAGTGCTGGAAAGGTTTCAACCATGAGAATATGTAAACAAGCGCTGCAGTTGTTATACTAAGGCTGGAGGGAATTTCCAATGTTTGAAATTTAAATAAGAGCAGTTGTGAACGTGGGAACAGTTGAGACCAAGGAGAAGGCGCCAAAACCCACACGTTTGAAGCAATAACCACCACTTAGTAGTTATTCCTGGCACTATAAATAGGAGTTAGTTCTATGTAATAGGGGTGTTCATATTTTTGTACAAGTTACTCAAAGAAACTCAAAGTACCCGTGTGTAGAGAAACGAGTTCGTGAGAATGTACTTAATGTAACACCATTTTCTTCATTAATACAATTTATCTTCATCATGTTTAAGATTCAGCCATTTACTTTCCATGCCTTTACAATTTCTTGAACTTTATCTTCCGTGCCAAATTTACTTTCAGAGTCATTTAAACTTTCTGCATTTACCTTCGACTGCACTGTTACATTCAAGCATTTAATCTTCAAGCATTTACTTTTCAAAGTCTTTTATTTTCAAGAACATGAAGTTCACCTTTAATCTATTGCATTTATTTTCAAAGTCCTTTATTTTCCCACACTTTACCTTCGACAGCACTTTTATCACTCCAGCCTTTACTTTTCAAGAACGTGGAGTTCGTCGCATTTTACTTTCAAAACTTTTTACTTATTGCCATTTCCTTTCGACGCCTTTAATTTCTGCATCCTTTATTTACAACCCTTTAAATTTCAAGCCTTTACCTTTCCCTATTGCAAGTAGTCGAACATGGAGTTCAGTTAGATTTTTTATTTCAGCATTGTCGAACGTGGAGTTCAAGTTACATTCTCTTTATTTTTCATTTGTCATTTACACTTGTCTCTCAAATTTAGCACATGTCCTAGGATCTGTGTGGTCGATCCTGCAAGTTAGTCAGTTTTTTAAGATTGATAGACCAGAGGTTGTTTACCAAAATTCACAGTAAACAGACGCTAAGGAATTCAAATTTAAATAAAGGAGGGAGTAGTTATTCTGGTCCGCTCCTGAAAGAGACAAGTGGCGCACATCCAAGAGACAGAAGCATGCAGCGCGACACTTGTCATGTGTTGATTATTTTAGGAAGTTAACAGCAGTTAGTTTTATTATTATAAATAGGAGTTCTACCAATAGAATTGGTGTGTTGTGTTCACTTTGTACAAGTTACTCCAAATTTAATCAAAGTATCCGTGTGTAGAGAAAAGAGTCTTGTGAAAATGTACGTGATGTAAACACCATTTATCTTTTCAATGCAATTTACTTTAATCTTTCATTAAGCACTCGTCTTTTATTTGACGCAAGTTACTTTTCTGCACCCTGACTTATTTACTTTCAACCTTTACCGTACCCCTTCGACCCTTTCCTTTACATTTTCAGTCTCTTAACATTTTTTAATGTCTTTTAAATTGTATTTTTAACAAACCTTTCTCCATGAACACCGTCGAAGTGTTTAGTTCTTTAGAATTTACTTTAAACTAGTTGTTAGCACATGTCCTAGGATCAATCTGACCGATCCTGTGAGTCACCAAAGTTAGATTTGGAAGATCAGCGGTTGTTTACCAATTTTCACGGTAAACAAATTGGCACGCCCAGTGGGACAGTACTAACTTCTATAAAGATTTTTTTTAAGTTTATAAAATCTACATTTATTAGTCTTTTCTTTGAGAAAAATTCGTTGCATGTTATTGAGAAGTGGAAAAGTAGCCACTACAAACGAAGAGAGACCAAGGAGAAGATACACTAGGAAAATGGCGACGAACACTAGTCAGCCAAACAATCCAAACCCTCGAGGGAGTGGTTCTAATCCTCAATCAAGTAATTCAAATACTCAGCCTAGTAACACTAACCCTCAAAATGTGTCTAGGGACGATATAGTGCCACCCCCAGCTTCTTCGACAAGAGAGCCAATACCGCCTCATGTTATGTCTGAACCAATGCCATCAATGGCAGGTTCAGCGTCGACATATATAAGAGCTTACACTCAACCTGTTTTGGAATACATTGGGCCACAAGCATCGAATCCCTAAACTCCACCAGGAGGAACTTCAACGTTTAGGTATTTTCCCCCTCCAGGGTTTTCACAACCGTTGCCAAGGAATCCACCTTATGGCATGCCAACGTCAGTAATGCAAAGCCTCCAAAATTCCCCCCAGTATTCTCAGAGAATGTGATGTCTTCGCCATTACAAGGGTCAGGATCTGGGATAAATTTGGGTCGAAACAGTCAGAGTGTAGGTGTGGGATATTCCACTCAAGGTCCTAGTCTGACAAATACTTCTATAGCATGTTTGAGACAGCAAATGGATGAGAGTAACCTACAAATAGTACAAACCTTGTCCCAAACTATGGGGGAAATTTTCCAGCCCTTGATCCAGAACACTACCCAAAGTAACCAACAATTAGCAGCGCAATTGGCACGCTTGGCAGAATTTATGGGTGTACTAGCCCCTAGTCGAGGCGCAACTGTTGTGGAGAACATTCCACGGTGGAACCTAGGGAACGTACCTGAGGCGAATCTAGAAAACCAGGGGATAGTCGAACCCCTTAGACTCGAACCTCCTAGAGTCGAACCACCTAGGAACCAAGTGCCAATTCCTGTAGAGAGGGAACAAGAGGTAGTTATAGTAAATAGAAACCAAGATGATGACCATGTTGTACAACAGGTTTGACGTAACAACGTAGCAGTAGATAACAACCTAGCGGCCATGGTCGAAAGGATAATGGCTCAAAATGGGGTAAATTTTGGTTTTACTAGGCCAAATTATACATCACCAATAGTAGATTATATTCTCTAATCAGAATTACCTCCTATGACGAAGGTCCCAAAGTTTACCAAATTCTCAGGAGATACCACTGAATCTACTGTCGAACACGTAGCCCGGTATATGATCGAGGCTGGAGAGATTGCAAATGAGAAAAGTCTTAGGGTAAAATATTTCCCAAGTTCTCTCACCAAAAATGCTTTTACTTGGTTTACAACCCTACCTCCTAACTCAATCTGTAATTGGACCCAGTTAGAACGTTTATTCCATGAATAATTCTACATGGGACAAACTAAGATTAGTTTTAAAGAATTGACTAGCATAAAATGAAAGTTTATTGAGCCAATAGACGATTACCTAAATAGGTTTCGGTTACTTAAAGCTAGGTGCTTTACACAAGTGCCAGAACATGAATTGGTCGAAATGACCGCCGGTGGCCTTGATTACTCTATTAGAAAGAAGTTGGATACCCAGTATCTGAGAGATATGGCCCAACTAGTTGATAGGGTTCGACAGTTAGAACGTCTGAAAGACGAAAAGGCTAAGTTTAACAAGAGTAAAAAGGTAACCTATGTTGAATATAATGAGGATGTCGAAGGTTTACATGATGAACCATTGTATTTCGACGTAAATGAGATAGATGTTGCTGAATTAAAGCAAGGTCCTCCCTATGCTTGTAAAATGTTAGCCCCTTCGAATGGAAAAAATTATGTCGAATCTGAAAAGAATGATAAGTTTCCAAAGAAAACATATACTTTCGACATCACTAAATGTGACAAAATTTTTTATTTGTTAGTTAAAGATGGACAAATGATAGTTCCTGCTGGCACTAAAATGCCACCTTTAGAACAAAGAAAAAAGAGAGGGTTTTTTAAGTACCATAATTTTCTGGATCATAAAACTTTTCAGTGTTTTCTTTTCAGGGACTTGGTGCAAAACGCTATCCAAGAGGGCAGGCTGAAGTTCGGGGAGAAGAGAAGGGGTCAAATGAAAATTGACTCTGATCCGTTGTAAACAGTGGATGCCCATTATGCTGAGTCAGAAGTACATATGGTGGTGGTTGCTGATGACTTCGACTGTTCAATCAACATGGTGGAAATCACTGAAGATTTCACCAATGATGTTGTTTTAGCCAAGGTTACTGAAGGCCTTGACATCAATACAATGGAGAAACTCATAAGCGAGGCTGCTGATGGCTTTGATAAAGCTACTGATGGCTTGGATGATGGGATCACTGAAGATTCCAACATGGTGCTGGTTACCAAAGAAACTGCTGAGAGTTTCGTTAAGATGAATAAGGCTGTTGAAGGCCTTGGTGTAGACTTCTTCAATCTGAATATTAGTGCTGATGTCGACATAGATGTGAATATGGTCGAGATTACACAACCTAAGACTATGGAGGTTGATGAAGCAAGCTGCCAAGAGGAGCGCAACAAAGTGGCATATCCAAAACAGGAAGAAACTATCATTGAATTCCTTCACCGTTGCCAAAAAAAGGGATCAGGTGTCATGCTATGTCCCAGATGCAGTGCAATCTTCGACCAGAAAGCTGCCCATAATCTTGAGGGGGTTAAGAAGGCTAAAGAAAGAATGGAGCAAAGAACGTCTCATGGTCAAAGGAGTTTCGATCCTAGGAGGAAGGCTCTCAAGGAAGCTCAGTCGAAGGACCAAGGGGAGTCTAGTACTAATGTCCCTACTGATAATAACGGAGGGACTCAAATAAAGAGTGCTGAAAAGGTGCCTATGGGGCGAAAGTTGTTTTCCTCTCAAGAGGATGATTGTGAAAAGACTGTCGAAAATGATGAAGAAATGACAGACAACTTCGACTCTGAGTCTGATGCTTCTCTTGACATCATAGTCAATGTGGTGTCTGTGATGCCTAGGAAATTCGACCAAATTACAGAGGTCGAAGATTTGGATGCTTGCACTAAAGCAGAGATGACAGCACACAAGCCTGTGTGCTACTATATTATGAATAATAGGTGCGTTGAAGAGCAGAACGCCTTCTTCGAGCGACCTACAGAGGTGATGAAAGGTCACCTGAAGCCTCTCTACATCATTGGGAAGGTGGAGAATGTACCAGTAAACAAGATATTAGTGGACTGTGGCGCAACAGTAAATCTGATGCCACACTTCTTATTGAACAAGATTGGCAAGTATGATACCGATACTAAGCCACATAATATGGTTCTTTCGAATTACGAAGGAAAACTTGGATCTACACTAGGTATGATACAGGTTGACTTAACAGTTGGGACAAATACTAGGCTTACTATCTTCATGGTAGTGGAAACGAAAGCCAACTACAATCTGCTCTAACGACGAGAGTGGATACATGGCATTGGTGCAGTGTTATCTTCGATGCATCAACGAATCACCATCTGGAGGCCAGATGGCATAGTCGAGAACATTGAAGTTGGTCAGGGGTATTTTAAGGCACCAATAAATCATGTCGACAGGAGATAGTTCGACAAGCACCTGGCTCATATTTCCCCTTGTGTCCCAGCAGATTTTGAGTTTGTCCCAGATGATGAAACATTTTGCTCATTGTACTTACATCCCGTTGATGGTTTCCGTTGGGACAAGGAGGTGCCAGGGGAAAGGCTTCCATACCTTGGCGAGCCTGCAGTAGACCCCACATGGTGGGGAAGTGAGTTCAGTGACAGTGACTGAGTTCGAAGCTTTGAAAAGAATTTTGGCCTACGTGGCTGAAACCAAACTACAAGCGGCTTTGGAAGCTGCCAATGAATACATGGCTGGCGAAGCCAATTCTAGATTACACCAAGAAGGTTATAGTAAGGACTTCGACCCAGAGCCACCTGATAAGGTTCAGGGTGTAGAGCAAGGCCAGAGGCTTGATGCCATCTATGATGATGAGCCTTTGGGGTTTGAAAAGGATCCGCTGGAAAATAACATTAATATACTACCGCAGGATCCATTAGAAGAAATCGACCTAGAAGAAGGGGCAATCAGAAGGCCAACATATGTCAGCGCCAACCTTGACCCACAACTTAAGGTCTAAGTTACCCAGTTATTGCAGGAATTTAAAGACTGATTTGCCTGGGACTATGATGAGATGCCTGGTTTGAGTAGAGAGTTGGTCGAACATAAGTTACCGATCAAGCCTGGGAAGAAGCCAGTCAAACAGAATCCAAGACGATTTGCCCCAAAAATTCTCTCAAAGATAAAGGAGAAGTCGAAAGACTCCTTCGATGCAAATTCATGCGCACTTCCAGGTATGTCGAATGGTTAGCTAACATTGTACCTGTTATAAAAAAGAATGGTTCCTTAAGAGTTTGCATAGACTTTAGAGATTTAAATTCTGCAACTCCAAAGGATGAATATTTTATGCCTGTGGCAGAAATGCTAGTCGATTCTGCCGCAGGACATGAGTATCTTAGTATGTTGGATGGGTACTCTGGTTATAACCAAATATTCATTGCAGAAGATGATGTCCCCAAAACAACTTTTCGTTGTCCTGGAGCCTTAGGCACCTACGAGTGGGTAGTAATGCCTTTTGGCCTCAAAAATGCTGGGGCAACATATCAACGAGCAGTGAACTCAATCTTCCATGATTATATAGAGACTTTCATGCAAATATATATTGATGATATTGTGGTTAAGTCTGTTTCAGGGAAGAGTCACTTAGACCATCTTCGACGGCCCTTTGAAAGGATGAGAAGACATGGTCTCAAAATGAATCCTCTTAAATGTGCATTTTGTGTGCAGGCAGGGGATTTTCTAGGCTTTGTGGTCCACAAAAAGAGGATCGAGATCAACCAGAATAAGACCAAAGCCATCATGGAAGCGAAAGTGCCATCAACCAAAAAGGAGTTGCAATCACTGCTGGGCAAGATTAATTTCTTGAGAAGGTTCATATCGAACCTAAGCGGAAAGACGCATGCCTTTTCACCATTGCTTCGATTCAATAAAGATGGGTTCGAATGGGGGCAAGAGCATCAGGAAGCCTTCGACAAGATCAAGGAATACCTGAGTCGTCCTCCAATTCTTGTACCACCTTGTAGGGATATGATTATGAGATTGTACATAGCTGCGTCAGACAGAACCTTAGGGAGCATGTTGGCTCAAGAGGATGAGGATGGTGTCGAAAGGGCCATCTACTACCTCAGTAGAGTTTTGAATGATGCAGAAACTAGGTATAGCATGATAGAAAAATTATGCTTATGCTTGTATTTATCTTGTACAAAATTGAAGCAATATATAAAACCAGTTGATGTTTACGTTTCGTCTCATTTTGATGTTATTAAACACATATTGTCTAAACCTATTTTGCATAGTCGAATCGGTAAATGGGCGCTAACATTGACTGAGTATTCTTTAACATATAAGCCTTAAAAGCAGTGAAAAGGACAAGTGGTAGCAGACTTTATAGTCGACCACTCCATAAATGAAAGTGCTTTAAATTATGTCGAACTGGAACCTTGGAAGTTATACTTTGATGGCTCTAGCCACAAAGATGGAACAGGTGTAGGCGTGCTGATTATTTCTCCTGATAAAATTCCAACAAAATTCAAGTACAAGGTCGAAGGACTTTGTTCCAACAACGAGGCTGAGTATGAAGCCTTAATAGCGGGACTTGAAATTTTGTTAGAATTGGGGGCAACTCGAGTCGAAATAATGGGAGACTCACAGTTGGTCATAACGCAAATTACAAAGGAGTACAAATCTGTTAAGGAAAATCATATCATGTACTTTGTAATAGCCAAGAGACTACTAAAGAAATTCAAAGTAGTAAGCATTCGACACATACCTCGACTAGAGAATCAAGTGGCCAATGATTTGGCTCAGATGGCTTATGGGTATAAGGTTTCGAAGGAAAATTTACAAGAGGCAATCGAAGCCAGAGGTAAAGTCGTGTCTGTTGGATTATGCCCATCAGATCTAGAAGTGACGAAGCTTGGATATGCTGATGAGGAAAATTTTGAGATTTTTGCAATAGACAGCTTGTCGGACAAAGATTGGAGGAAGCATATAGTCGAATACTTGCAAAATCCAACAGCGTCCACAGAGCGAAAGGTCAGGTATCAAGCTTTAAGTTATGTTCTTCTAGGTAATGAATTGTTTAAAAAGACCCCTAAGGGAGTCTTACTTAAATGCCTTAGTGAATCAGAGGCGTATCTTTCCCTTTCGACTGTCCATAGTGGGGCATGTGGGGCACATCAAGTAGGCCATAAGATGAAGTGGCTATTGTTTCGACAAGGCATATATTGGCCTACTATGCTAAAAGATTGCATTGAGTTTGCTAAGGGCTACCAGGAATGCCAAGTCCATGCTGACATACAACATATCCCTGCAAGTGAGCTGCATTCTATAGTCAAACCATGGCCTTTCAGAGGTTGGGCTTTGGATTTGATTGGAGAGATTCAACCAGCATCCTTAAAAAATCAGAGATATATTTTAGTGGGTATTGACTATTTTACGAAGTGGATCAAAGCGATACCTTTACCAAATATGGATCAAGATGATATAATCGAATTCATTCAAAAATACATCATTTATAGGTTTGGAATTCCAGAAACGATCACAACAGATCAAGGATCAGTCTTTACTGGTCGAAAGATGCAGGAGTTTGCTAGAGAAATGGGTTTCAAACTCTTAACCTCTACACCTTATTATGCTCAGGCTAATAGCCAGGTCGAAGCAGCCAATAAAGTGGTGATTGGTTTGATTAAAAAACATGTGGGAAAGAAACCTAGAAATTGGCATAAGATATTGGACCAGATCCTTTGGGCATATCGAACCTCTCCCAAAGAGCCAACTAACACCACTCCATTTCGATTGACTTATGGTTATGATGCAGTATTGCCTGTGGAGATCTACCTTCAGTCGACAAGGATTCAGAGACATCATGAAATTCCTTCTGAGTTTTATTGGGATATGATGTTAGATGAGTTGGCAGATTCTGGAGAAATAGCATGGATGTCGACTTGTTGGAGGAGATTCTTCAGAGAGATGTGAGTGACTTGATCCATCTGTAAGAGTGTGAAAAGGTTACCTTTAAAGATATTCTCTTTGATCTTCAGAAGGATATTGTTCTCAAGCTTGCTTGAAGACTGGTCTCCAGAGGCAGTCGAAGCACTAGAAGTTTTGTCAGAGGAACTTCCTCGAATGCCAAGAAGGATCTTTATATATTGTTGAGGGTTGCTAGCCTTCAAGGCATCGAGTTCATTTACAAAAAGGCCTGCTCCATACACAGTGGAGGTTACTTTGCCTTCAGCAGCAGCAGCAGTTGCTGGGGTAGTAGTGGCTTCGACAGGGGTCGGCTCTTTAGTGGGTCCTTTGTCAGCCTTCTTCTCCTCACCTTTGCCCTCCTCTTCTTCATCTTCATCCATTTTGTCATCAAAATTTTCATCACTGTGGCCATCAGGTTCAAACTGGTGCATTGTCTCATTATCATCTTCTTCCATCTCCTCCTCCCCTTCTGGACCAGCATTGTCAGCCCCAACGGTCTCGTCCATTGGCGAGCCATCTTCATCGACCAGGGTTGTATTTTCATCCATGACGACGGTCCATGGATTCTGCTGACCATCATCTTCCTCATGGTCGGAGCCATCTGTTTGAGACTTCTGGGTAGCAGTCTTTGTTGGCGAAGGGGGAGTTGTTTCAAAGCCAGATTTGTTAATTTCACCTAGTGAACTCATTCCAGAGCCCAAATTAGAAGTGGGATGGTATGTAGGCTCACCTTGGCTATTCAGAAGAGTGGTTGGAGAAGGAGGATTATCCACTGGTGGCTTCGAGCCACCTGCATCAGCCTAAATCACATCGAAGCAAAATTAGGTCAAAAGGAAACAAGGTAAATAAATTGGCACTTTAAGGAGTGAAGCGATAAGTTACCTTAACACCTTCAGCATCAGGGCTAGAGTTATTACTTTCAGCATTATCTGCGGGTGGTTTAGAGGCAGCTCCAGAAGAGGCTCCTGCAACTCTAGTAGTGGTTGTCTTTTTGGGGAATTTGGCCGTTTTAGGCTCAGATGGGGCACCAGCAGCATCTGTCTCTTGGCTGGGTTTTTCCTCTTCTTTATCTTTAAATCTTCAGGAGGGGATTGGTCATCATCCTCCGAGTCGAAGATAATTTGGGCAGTGCCCCTCTTTGACTTCCTCTGATGTGTCAGAGGTGGATTGCGGGAAGCCTGAAATAATGAGAAGTATTAAGGCAAAGAAGGACTAATCAATGAAGGAAAAGGTGTGTGAAGTACCTTACTGCCTTCACCCTTTGCTTCGACCGGTTGCTGAGGTATGTTCTTTTTTGGTACAGCTGCAAAACAAACAAAGTTACCACAAGTCAGTAATGATAAAGTTCAAATGAAAGAACATAAATTGAAGGATCCAAAGCTTCATGTATTTCGGATTCGATGTGAACATCTTCGATACCGACATGAAGGTGTCCTTTGAAACTGTCTAGCGTGTGTTTAGTCGAAACCACCCGCTGAGCCTTAGGTTTCGACTGTTGACGAAGGATCTTTATAGAATCTCCACAGATGAACCAATCTGGAAATGGAGGGGCAAGAACCACTCTAAAGTCAACAGATGGCAGTCGAGAAGTCTTCGGAGGAAACAGTGCGAAATCCACTTCATAGTGTTTCTCAGGAGGAACGTATAAAGGGAGTTTCAAACTCTTCGTCTTCTTTAAAAATTTCTCTTTCAGCTAACTGCGGCTTCACGGACGGTTCGACTAAAATCATATGGTCGATAAACAATTTCAAAGTACTTCTGGAAGGCTTAAATCTCTTTGATATGAATCGATTTACCTTTCTTGACCTTCTCCTGCACATCAACAAAAGCTTGGTCAATCAACTGAGCGAAGCTAGAAACATCAAGGAATTCTGCAGCATAATGCTTCGACAACCAGTCGTGGAATTCTTGAGTGCAGAGGTGAGAGGGCTCAAAGTAGATAGGAGTGAGGAGTGATCTGTGAGCATGTCAAGAGAGGTGCGTCGAACTCTCTATAGCATCATAGACGGTGTGGGGAAAGATCACATGGACCTTCTTCTTATACAGGCACTTGGGTAGAGTCTGGACCACACCAAGTTGTCGAGAGACAAGATTTGGTTGGTAGGCCATTAAAGATGTCTGGCCCCTTAGCAGGTTGAGTCGATGAACTATGAGTCGAGGGATCAGGAATGCCTCCCAGACACGCTTCGATTCTTCTTCATGCTTCTTGAACGAAGGGGGAAAGGGCCTGGTAAACCATTCAGGACCATATTTTCTTTCAGCGAATGGCGTCATCCTTGGTGTGAATTCATAGCGCTTGGCAAACATCTTGACGAAGCCAGAGAAGGATGCCCTAAGTGTATGCTCTTCTTTGTTTGGGGTTAGATGCACCAGTCGAGTCCATTCGACTCGTCTTTCCTTAATTTCTGCAGCCTCTTCGTCCACAGTCCCTTTGTTAGGGAGGTTGGCTTCAAAAGTGGCATTAAGCCAAAGCTGGAGTAGCCAAATGGGTCCTGATAGCAGGAGGTTCCCATTGCTTTCTTGATCTTTTAGGTGACCAATACCTTCACTTAAAGACTCATACAGACTGGCCAATATCATTTCACTTAGGCAAACGCCTCGATTAAGGTGCAATTGATTGGCCAGAGTTAGGTATTTCCTGGCCACCTACAAAGATTTGGTGCAAAATACACAACGAGAGAGCCACATAGCCAGAAATTATATGTGCTCTCGATCTTAGACTGTGTCAGTTTGTTTGTTGTGGTAATGGTTCATGAAATGGGTGTAAGTATGTTTGGTGGTTGAAAACCCTATGGTGTCTAGATCATCCACCTCCGGGTCGTAAATTAGTCCATGTGGTTTGAGCCCTGTAATAGCGGCTATGTCGAAGAAGGTGGGCATCATCATCCCGCACAGGAGATGGAAAGTATAGTGGGTGCTGTCCCAGAAGTATAGAGATGACGCTAATAAAGTCGGGCAGTAAGCTGGACCTGTCTTCGACATCATGATCAGGTCATAAATCCCTATTTCCTTCCAGGTTTCTGCTTTGACTTTCTCTACCTTGGTTAACCAGTTTAAGTAGAGATCAGAGTCTTTGAAATATGGGGTTGCCCTAAATAATCTAGACCCATCATTCAAGTACTTTAAGTCTATGTTTGTTAGGGCCAGATTGTCATGGGGTTCAGATGTTACCCTAGCTTTGTCTTTCTGCCCTAAGGGTTTGGTTTTACTGTATGAAGGGAAGAAATCACTCATAGCTGCATAATCTACATCTAAAGAAGACAAAGGACCAGATAAAGCTAGCGGTTTGCCAGAAACAGTAACGGGAATCAGTACCTGGGATTCGTAAATATGCCTTTTTTCTTCCTTGAGAGGCTCAGGGATGAACTGCTGATTCTTCACCACTTTGGGTCCATTCAACGTAGCGAATGGAGGGAGTAGTGGTATGTTCTTTGGCCCTCTAAACTTCTGGCTTTTCTTTAGGTCTTAAGCGGTAGTGTTTGAAGATGCCATTGTTGAAAACTTGAGGAAAATGGGTTCGCTGAAGATGAAGAGTTGAAGATTTTGAAAAGAGAGAGAAAGACGTGTTTAGTGGGCACTCTAGAGTTGGAAAAATAAAAATAGTTTTTGAAGAAACTATTTATAAAAGTACTTGGAAGCACTAAAAGGCCACTAATCATCATTAGGGGCTAAAAGCTAGTGGGACACGTTCTCCCCCAGGAGAAAAAGTAGGGGCGGTGGCAGTTACTTCCCATGCTCACGATCTCCTAGACTCTAGGAAAGGTTATGATGGTTTGGGGTTTGATGTGACTTCTGAGGAGATGTTTTAGATATAATCATAATTGGCTATGACGTCATAAATGTGATTGAAAAGAAACTGAATAGTTTCTTGAAACGTGGGTTCGTCAGTTATGTTGATACCAATACCAATATAAGGTCGAAAGATGGCGTCGAATGGACACCATCAAAAAATGACATTTCCTTCAGTATTGTCGAAAAGGACATTTTTGGGGGACAATTTGTTGGCTCATAAATTCGACGCCTGTATTAAGTTAGAAGAATTAACTGATGTTAAAATTCTTGGAAGAGGCCCAAAGGAGCGTTCGACTAGAATTTGATGTGGGATCTAAGTCGAAGATGCTTGTATAAAGAATATGCTTGGGACTTAGAAATATTTCTGAGAATCTGGAAACAACCTTCGACCAAGACTACTGATGATGTTTGACACTAAGGAATTCAAATTTAAATAAAGGAGGGAGTAGTTGTTCTGGTACGCTCCTGAAAGAGACAAGTGGCGCACATCCAAGGGACAGAAGCATGCAGCGCGACACTTGTCATGTGTTGATTGTTTTAGGAAGTTAACAGCAGTTAGTTTTATTATTATAAATAGGAGTTCTAGCAATAGAATTGGTGTGTTGTGTTCACTTTGTACAAGTTACTCCAAATTTACTCAAAGTATCCGTGTGTAGAGAAAAGAGTCTTGTGAGAATGTACGTGATGTAAACACCATTTATCTTGTCAATGAAATTTACTTTAATCTTTCGTTAAGCACTTGTCTTTTATTTGACGCAAGTTACTTTTCTGCACCCTGTCTTATTTACTTTCAACCTTTACCGTACCCCTTCGACCCTTTCCTTTACAATTTCAGTCTCTTAACTTAACATTTTTTAATGTCTTTTAAATTGTATTTTTAACAAACCTTTCTCCATGAACACTGTCGAAGTGTTTAGTTCTTTAGAATTTACTTTAAACCAGTTGTTAACACATGTCCAAGGATCAATCTGATCGATCCTGTGAGTCACCAAAGTTAGATTTGGAAGATCAGCGGTTGTTTACCAATTTTCACGGTAAACAATAGGTATGTACCTTACCATCCATGTCAGTCTTCTTTTTGAAGACCCACTTGCATCCTATAGGATTAACTCCTACAGGAGGCTCTACCAAGGTCCAAACCTGGTTTGTGTACATGGAATCCATTTTAGATTTCATGGCTTCTATCCACTTCTCAGACTCAAGACCAGTTATGGCATCTTGATAAGTTACAGGCTCATCTTGATCCATGAGTAATACATCACCTTGATCAGTTATGAGATATCCATATCTCTCTGGTTGGTGACGTATCCTGCTCAATCTACGTTGGTCTTGTTCTACTTGAGCAGGTTGCTCTTCCACAACTACTTGTGGTTCCTGCTCTAATTCCTCCATAGGTGTATCAATGCTTTGTGATTCTTGAATTTCTTCAAGCTTTACTTTCCTCCCACTGATTCCTTTGGAAATGAAGTCCCTTTTCCAAGAAAACTCCAGTTCGAGCGACAAACACTTTTCCTTCAGAAGGATTGTAGAAGTAATACCCCCTTGTTTCTTTAGGATACCCCACAAATAAGCATTTGTCAGGTTTGGGCTCAAGCTTAGTTGAAATTTTTCGTTTCACATAAACTTCACAACCCCAAATCTTCATGTAAGACATATGTGGTTTCTTACCACTTCATATTTCATATGGTGTCTTTTTAACCCTTTTGGATGGAACACAATTAAGTGTGTAAGTTGTTGTTAGTAGTGCATGTCCCCAAAAGGGGTTTGGAAGATCGGCGTGACTCATCGTAGATCGGACCATGTCTAACAAGGTTCGATTTCTTCTCTCAGATACATCATTCCATTGTGGGGTTCCAGGAGGAGTGAGTTGGGATAGAATCCCACACTCTTTTAGATGGTCATCAAACTCTAGGCTTAAATACTCACTGCCTCGATCTGATCGAAGAGTTTTAATATTCTTACCTAGTTGGTTTTGTACTTCATTCTTGAACTCCTTGAACTTTTCAAAGGATTCAGATTTGTCTTTCATTAAATAGACATAACCATATCTACTGAAATCATCGGTAAATGTGATGAAGTATTGAAAACCTCCTCTGGCTGGTATGTTTAGTGGTCCACATACATCAGTATGTATGAGGGACAAAAGATCATTAGCCCTTTCACCTTTTCCTGTGAATGGGGACTTTTTCATATTTCCAATTAAACAAGATCTGCATGTATCATATGATTCGTAATCAAAAGAGTCCAATAGTCCATCTTTATGGTGTTTGGAGATGCGTTTCTCATTTATATGGCCTAAGTGACAATGCCAAAGGTAACTTGGATTTAACTCGTTAAGTTTCATCCTTTTAGTATTAATTTATAAATTGGCATTTCAAGATCAAGGACATACAATCCATTGTTCATTTGTGCAGTAGCATAGAATATATCATTCAAATAAATAGAGCAACAATTGTTCTTTATTATAAATGAAAAACCAAACTTGTCCAAACAAGAAACAGAAATAATATTCCTGCTAATTGCAGGTACATAGTAACAGTTCTCTAACTGAATTATTAAACCAATAGGTAAAGTCAATACATAAGTTCCTACGGCTAAAGCAGCAACCTTTGCTCCATAGCCAACTCGTAGGTCAACTTCACCTTTTGCCAAAACTCTACTCCTTTTTAGCCCCTGCTCATTGGTACAAATGTGAGAACCACATCCAGTATCTAATACCCATGATGCAGAAGTAGATAAATTTATTTCTATAACAAAAATACCCGAAGTCGAAGTCTCCACTCCATTCTTCTTATCTTCCAGGTACTTTGGGCAGTTTCTCTTTCAGTGTCCGGTATTACCACAATAGAAGCAAGTGCCCTCCTTTGCTATACCTCCACTAGGCTTCAAAGCAGGGGCAGTATGTTTGGGTTTGGTAACTTCCTCTCCTTTCCATTTACCACCCTGCTTGGTGGGCCTTTTGTTCTGTTTCTTTCCATTACTGACCATTAGAATAGATTTCCCTTTTGACTTCAGATTTTGCTCAGCAGTTCTTAACATGCCTAGCAATTCAAGAAGAGTTTTATCCATATCATTCATGTTGAAATTAAGGATAAATTGACTGAAGCTTTCTGGCAATGATTGCAGGATCAAATCAGTCGCAAGCTCCTTTTTTAGGGGAAATCCCAATCTTTCAAGGTTCTCCACATACCCAATCATCTTGAGTACATGTGGACCTACAGGGGCTCCCTTAGATAGCTTGGCTTGAAAAAGGGCTTTTGAAACTTCAAACCTCTTATGCCTTGCCTGCTCTTGATAGAGCATCTTCAGGTGTTCGATCATATCGAACACTGCCATGTTTTCATGTTGCTTTTGCAATTCAGAATTCATGGTAGCCAGCATGAGGCAAGCAGTTTCATTGGCATCATCGACATGCTTCTTATAAGCATCTCTTTCAGCCTTAGGAGCATAACTAGGAGGTTCCTCCTCAGGAACAGGTGTCTCTAAGACATACAGCTTTTTGTCATGTTTGAGGACAATCCTCAGATTTCGATGCCAATCTAGAAAATTTGTCCCAGACAATTTTTCCTTATCAAGGATTGATCGCAAAATGTTGTTAGATGTGTTTGTTGTCATGGTAATCTACAAAATAGAATGGAAAAATATAAGTATCATTAAAACAACATATTCAATTAGGCCTTTAATTAAATATGCTCCCACTATTTTACTCAAACCAAATGACCCTCACCATTTGATTCGGAAAATTTCATTGGAAGATTTTCTAGTGGATCGAGATCCATATTTCACTTTGTTTTAAGTCAGCGTTAGGCTGATTACAACAAACTCAGTTATTTAGGTAGGACCTCCTTCCAATTGTATCTAATACAATTCTCGAATATTTTAGTTGGGTGAATAACTCCTTATTCTAATCCATCACATGGATTATTCTCAACTCTTGCTTCTAAATGTATATAATCTTATTATATTTTGTTTAGTTAAGTTTGACCCATTGTTTTAGAAATTGGATATTACATTTATCCCATCGCATCTTACTAATATAGAACATGCACCTCACGTTAGGTGAAACCTACATTATTCGATACTAGTCTTGATGAGTTTTAAAACTTGGAAAGAATAAACTTAATATTCAATTTGAGGGAATTTTCATTAGTTTGATCTCACCGGCTTATTTATCATATAAATCGTCTCTCACATGCATCAACATACATACACATGCATCAATATACATACAAAATGAAACAATTATGGCCCCTAGCGCAATTGTTCTCCAAAGCCAATGAGAGAATCTAAGCTAAACCTAATAAAGATCTACACTGCTCCAAGCAAGATATCCAATATACCATCTTTGCATCAGAGTTAATTATATTACATATAAAATTTGGTCGATCATATTTGTGTAACTTAAGGACGATCGATATATCGTTGCTTCACCATACTATTGTCGGATTCTGAAGCATAGTCAATATCATCATCCAAATCGTACACAACCTCATTCAGAAATTTAATTTATTGATTTAATTTAATTTGTTATGTGTTTTAATCGAATTAAAACAAAAACAAAAAATAAACACTTATCTGATGCATGGTTTCGTAAGTGGCTCTGATACCACTGAAGGGAAATCGCGATTCAAAACGCAGTTGAAATAAAAAAAATTCCCTTTAGCGATCCTTATGAAAGATCATGATCAGTGATAGAATGGTTACCTCTTGTGGCATTGAAACCTTTGATTCTGAATCGAATGAATGATCACGAGCGATGTACGATGAGCAACGCCTCTACTCAGTCCACACGAACAGCTTCCTTCAGTCTCAGTGCTAGCTGCTACGATTGAAGGCTTTGAGTGAGAAATAGAGAGAAGGAAAATACGGCTAGGGTTTCACAGCTGAATTTTCATCAAGTGTTTATGCTTCTGCACAAGGGTTATATTTATAGAACTACTTGTGTTGGCTGCAAGCTAAAAAGCTCACTTAAGTGCATGCACACCATATCTTATGATGTACCGTATATCACTTAAGCACGCGGTACCTTACCACAACCCGTATTCCACTTAAGTGTGAGGGTTAAGGTCTCTCATCTATTTTGGTTTTAATGATGTCAACCAATAAGAGTGTCATTAGATTGTAATTTGAGGGGTATCACTTCATTGTCGGGCAAATTGCATCTAACCATCGTTTTTCATGCGTCCAAACATATAGGAAGAGGTCTTACCTAAAATTACATATGCATGATCATAATATTGATGTTTGGTATGTTTGTCTTAGTCTTGGTCAGCTACAATGTGTAGAAAAATGGATTTTTGAAAATATGCAGGTCATGAGTCGACCCAAAGTAAGCATGCTTCGACGCATGCTAGTTTGAGCAAGTTTTTGAAATGTTCGGGAAAGCGCACGCTGACCCCCTGGGAGTCATGAGTCGACGCATGATTCTGGAAACTTAAATTTCTGCAAAATCTACAGGCTTGCGTCGACGCAAGGTCCTGATGGGTCGACGCATGGTGTCAAAATTTGCGTAGATACCCCTACGAGATAGCTCACGCCGACCCCTACGTGTGGGGCGGTCGACTCACGCTACCTGAACCAATTTTTTCAGCACTTAATTTTGTCTGTTATTTTTGTTATTTCTTTTTGTTGGTCATTTATGTTATTCATTATAAATAGTTGGGTCTCTCACATATCAAAATAGCAAGAAACGTGAAAATTTATACCAATATTTCTCTTCATCTTCATCTTCATCCTTGAGTCAACCAACAATTACACATAATCATTTTTGCTTGTGTTGTCCATTATTTTGAAGTGATAACGTTCAGAATTAGGAAGTGTTGTGATCTTCATTTCTGGGTTGAGAATTGGTAGGTGTTTCTTGAATAAAACCTTAGGTTTTATCCTCCAAGAATCAAAGGAGATTTTGGGGGTTTTTTGGCACAAACCGTTTCGTTCTACAGGGATTTAGTCATGCGAAGGTAACCGAAGAACTGAGTTTTCTTTCGGTTTAGTAGCTACAGTTGGAGGATCATAGAAGAAAGGTTTGGGGATCGAATTACGTAGAATTGAAGTCGGCCGAGTGGAGGTGACTGAAGAACGGTGGTTTCTTGCAGTCTAGTAGCGTGGGACGGTGACTTGTTCAACCGAATTCGAGGCACTTGATTCGTCTTGAATCAAGGGGAGTGAAGACTCTGCATCAACAGTCAAAGACGTTTGAGAGTTTGGATGTTCATAGTTCTTCTCTTGTACAAACAATTTGCAAAAAGCAACATATATATATATATATATATATATATATATATATATATATATATATATATATCTCAATTCCAATTGTGGAATTGGGGGCAGAGGTACCCAAAGCGAGGACGATTGGGGAACTGCCAAATCAAATCGTGTTTGTTCTCTCTCTCCCTTAACTCTTTACGTTTGATATCATTCGAATTTGCGAAGTTTAAATTGATCGAAATTTCTGAGCTAGTGTTATATTGAGATGTTAAATTGTTTTGTAAATTTGATACAATCCCTTGGATTGTATTTAGAAGCAGCTCAACATCACATTACTTTGAAATCTGCACTTAGTGTGTTAACGTACACCATGTGTTCGATAATTTTGTTTCAACGCAAAATCGAACGTATTCGCAATTAATTATTTGTCGATTTACCTCGTTGGGTTGGATTAACTATCAAGCAAATAAAACATTATTGATTGCGTTTAAACTGTGTTAATCAATCTGAATTTTTCTCATCCATAATTCATTCCAATTATTGTCGTGCATATCCAATCCCTCTAGTAGAGGTTCGTTGTAGACGTAATTCAGTGGCCGCTTCCGTCAAACTTTTAAAACCAAATTTTTGGAAAGCCATTTGCGTGTAAAACTAGAAGGATCTATTCAACCCCCCCCCCTTCTAGATCCTAGCCATCGTCTAACAAGTGGTATCACGAGCTCTGGTTTATCTGGTGCTTCGGTAAAACTTCTTGGATCATGGCGAACGAACCTAAAGGGGCTTATAATAGAGCTCCAGTTTTTACAGGCGAGAATTACAGCTACTGGAAGGATTGTATGCGCGTCCATATAAATTCCATAGATCGGAAGGTTTGGAACGTTATTTAAACGGTCCCATGGAAATTACAATGACTAATGCCGAAAGCATTCTCGTTCCCAAACCCGAAGACCAATGGAATGAGGAGGACGAGAAAAAGTACAGCTATGATTGGAAGGCTCGAAATATTTTGATCTCCACTTTGGGAGTTGACGAATATTATCGTGTCTCTCATTGTGAAACGGCCAAAGCCATGTGGGATGCTTTACAAGTAGCCCACGAAGGCACTAATGATGTTAAAATGGCTCGTATTAACACACTAACGCAAGAGTTTGATCTTTTTTACATGAAGCAAGGGGAAACCATTGCGAATATGCAAAAACTATTTACTCACATTATCAATAAATTGCATGTACTTAATAAACCAATTCCAAATGAGGTTGCTACTAATAAGATTTTGAGGTGTCTTAACAGGGAATGGCAGCCGAAGGTCACTGCGATCAAGGAGGCCAATAATCTAGCTACTCTAGACCTCACCACACTATTTGGCAAATTCGATGAGCATGAACAAGTGCTCATTAGCCTTGATAAACATGAAAAGAGTATAAAGGAGAAAATGAAAGATACAGAAAAGAAGTCGATTGCTCTTAAGACTTCTTGTTTAAATTCCACATCTAAAGAGCAAAGTGATGATGAAACCAACAATGATGAAGATGATGACTCCGATGATGATATGAGTCTATTTGTGAAGAAATACAATAGGTATGTTCGGAAGAATGAGATTCAACACTCGGATAAAAATCTTGTTAAATTTAAGAGGCAATCTAGAAATGAAGGAAATAAGAATGGAAAGGTTAAAGGGCCATGTTACAACTGTGGAAAATCCGGGCACTACAAGCCGGATTATCCATCACTTAAGAAAGACAAGGATAAGGACAAGGATAAGAGTCATCAACATAAAAGTTCAAACAAATCTAGACGAGCATACATCGTTTGGGAAAGCGATAGCGAGTCAGAAAAAGAGGACAACTCTAGTGATGAAAATGAATCCGTTAATCTATGTCTTATGGCACGTCACAATAAGAAGAAAGGGGTAAAACACTCTAAGTATGATCATTCTAATACTATGTCTCATTTAGAATTACAAAAGGCTTTTGATATGTTGCACCATGAGGCTAAGGAAGCTTTTCAATGCTTAGCCTCGAACAAAAAGATTTTTAAATACTTGGAGAAAAAGGTTTCCGATTCCGAAAAGGAATTGAAAGATCTTAAAAACTCCATGGTGGATTCATCAAAAGCTAAGATTGATGAGAATAAGTCTCCATGGTTCAAGTTTGGGGGCTGTGATACTTGTCATATTTGGCAAGAAGAGGTGAGAACCCTTAAAGCCAAATTAGACAAGGCTCTTATGCCTAAAGTTACGTTTGCTATTGATCGATCACATTATCGAGAGAGCATGAATAATTCGTATCAAAGGTATACGTATGTGATTCGAGATAGCGATAGCAAAGGTAAATTCCAAATGAACCGTGATTGCCTATATTGTTGCAAGCCTGGTCATACTATTGCTAAATATCGTTTTAGAAGATTTCTTGTTCCAAAAGGCATTTATCAATGGTTTCCCAAGTGCGATCTTGGTTTCACTTACCGCAAAGGACCCAATGAGAATAGGGTACCTACTCTCCCTTGATTGTTTTTGTAGGTATAAAGTCTTGAGACCACCTAAAGAAGATGGGTTCTGGATAGTGGATGCTCAAGACATATGACCAGTGACATATCTCTTTTCATCGACTTTATGGCGAAGAAAAAGGGGTTTGTCACCTACGGAGATAACAATAAGGGACAGATTCTCGGCAAAGGTAGTGTAGGTAACCCCTCATCTACTACTATCTCTGATGTGCTTCTTGTAGAAGGCCTTAGACACAACCTTTTAAGCATTAGCCAACTATGTGACAAGAATTATAAAGTATCGTTTTCAAAAGATTGTTGCATAGTTGAAGATAGTGACAAAAAGAATGTGTTTAAGGGCTTGAGGGTGAACAACGTCTATATGCTAGACTTAAATGAGGTATCGTTGAATGGAGACAAGTGTCTAGTCACTATGAATGAATATTCATGGTTGTGGCATAGACGGTTGGCTCGTATCAACTTTGATTTGCTTAACAAAATAGTCTCTAAAGACCTAGTCATCGGTTTGCCCAAAATCAAATTCACAAAGGATCACCTTCATGATGCTTGCCAAATGGGGAAGCAAACAAGGATCTCATTCAAATCTAAAAACATCGTTTCAACTATGAGACCCCTTGAGCTCCTCCATATGGACCTCTTTGGACCATCTAGGGTTAAAAGCCTAGGTGGTAACTATTATGGTTTTGTAATAGTCGATGACTTTTCTAGGTTTTGCTAGACCATTTTCTTAGCAAATAAGAGTGATACCTTTTCGGCCTTTGAGAGATTTGCTAAGTTATCTCAAAACAAGTTAAACACGAACATTGTGTTAATTAGAAGTGATCATGGGGGTGAGTTTGAAAACCATTTATTTGAAGCATTTTGTGAATCCCATGGAATTGATCATAATTTTTCCGCACCATGTACCCCTCAACAAAACGGGGTTGTGGAACGTAAAAATAGTATTTTGGAAGAATTAGGAAGGACTATGATCAATGAGAGTGGACTTCCAAAATACTTTTGGGCCGACGCCATTGGTACGGCTTGTTACGTTTTGAATAAGGTGCTCATCCGGCCTATTCTAAACAAGACACCGTATGAACTTTTAAAAGGGCGTAAGCCAAATATCTCTCGCCTTCATGTCTTTGGTTGCAAGTGTTTTGTGTTGAACAATGGAAAAGAGACACTTGGTAAGTTTGATGCCAAGGCCGACGAGGGTATTTTTCTTGGATACTCTCAGTCAAGTAGAGCTTATAGAATATATAATAAAAGGTTACGAATTGTTGAAGAGTCGGTACACGTTACTTTTAATGAGTCTTATCCGAGAAATGTCGGAGAAGGTAGTTCTTTTCATGGTGTAGGTGCATCTTTTGAAGACATACTCAAGGACACTAATAAGGGAACTGATCAGCCTGAAGCAGTTCATATTGAGGAGGAAAAAGATCACCAACCAATGAAGAGTGAGGAGGATCATCCAACAAATGAAGATGACCTTCCTCCAGTATGGAAGTCTTCCAAAGACCATCCAATCGAAAATATCATCGGTGACATCTCTAAGGGAGTAACCACTCACTCTAAACTTAGTAACTTTTGTTATTACTCCGCTTTTGTGTCACAAGTTGAACCTAAAAAAGCAAAAGAGGCATTACTCGATGAGCATTGGTTCTTATCAATGCAAGATGAACTAAATCAATTTAGGAGAAATGAGGTTTGGGACCTTGTCCCCCCCTCCGTGAGATCATCGAGTAATCGGCACCCGATGGGTATTTAGAAATAAACTTGATGAAAATGGAGTTATAACACGTAACAAAGCGCGGCTTATAGCGCAAGGCTATAACCAAGAGGAAGGAATCGACTATGAGGAAACTTATGCGCCGGTTGCCCGACTCGAGGCTATACGCCTTTTATTTGCTTATGCTTTCACTAAGAACTTCAAATTATTCCAAATGGACGTTAAAAGTGTTTTCCTTAATGGATACATAAATGAAGAGGTTTATGTTGCCCAACCTCCGGGTTTTGAATCCCATGAATATCCCGCTCATGTCTACAAACTTAAACGTGCTTTATACGGACTTAAACAAACCCCTAGGGCTTGGTATGAATGTCTAAGCAAATTTTTACTTGATCAAGGGTATTCAAGAGGCAAGGTTGACACAACCCTCTTTATTAAACGTCAAGGAAAACACTCAATTTTAGTACAAATTTATGTTGACGATATTATTTTTGGGTCTACTAACATGACCTTGGTCAAGGAGTTTTCTAGTTTGATGCAGGGAGAGTTTGAAATGAGCATGATAGGGGAGCTTAACTATTTCCTCGGATTATAAATCAAACAACTCGAAGAGGGAATGTTTGTGAGTCAAACCAAATATTGTTTTGAGCTTCTCAAATGTTTTGACATGCTAAACTGCAAGGCAATAGATACTCCTATGCCTACATGTGCCAATCTTGATCGTGATGAACATGGTAAGGATGTAGAGGTAAAGAAGTATCGAGGTATGATTGGATCTCTTCTTTATCTAACCGCATCACGTCTCGATATTATGTTTAGTGTATGCATGTGTGCGAGGTATCAGGCACGTCCCAAGGAATCCTACTGTTGTACCCCAAATTTTACCCCTTAGATGTCATATTTTTCTTGCATCCGCATTTAGACCTCAAGCATGTATGCATTGTTGACTAACCATTTCTTGTCGCAAGTTGTTTCTTTTATTTGTGAAAGATAGGATTTACACAACAAAGACGACAAGGTCTCCCTAAGACATCTTTTTGGCCAAATGCAACCATTTGAAGCTACATGCATCCAAGAAGACTTTTTCAACAAGAAATCAAATGTTTCACCAAGACAAGTCAACCATTGCCTTTCATGTCAAGCCAAGTGTGATCCCAAATTTTGAGAAATTATGCCATGTGATAACAAACATCCTTGGAAGCATTTTTTTGAGCCTTAAAGATTTGTTTCTCAAGTGCAATAATTTTTCATGGAGATAAATATTCATCAAGGTGTGACATACCAAAGTGATGCCATGGGAGGATTTAATTTTGCAATATCCTAAGTGTTTTCGGTCATGGGCATGTGGTATGTCTCAAATTTCTTTTGGGCCCAAAAGATATTATCTGGATCAAAGGCTTTAAGTTGTTGAAAAGTTCAAGTTGTGTTCCCGCATGGATTAAGTAACAAAGCCTTGTACATTTAGCTAAGCCCATGTGCCATTTGATTAGTTGAAAATACTGAAGATGCTTTGCTTCAAAAACAAGTCTTGTGAATTCACTACGTATTACTCTTCTAAGCTCACCCATTACTGTGGAGATCAAAAGGACGTTGAGATACCGTATTGAATTAGTGAAATAAAGAGGATCAGCACGGAAGACCTGCATGCATGAGCAGAGAATTCATATTCAAAATTCAAATTATTACTCCTTTTTACTTTCTCTCTCATGGCACATCAAAAAGTGGTTTTGGAATAACCACTAAAGAGTGAAAGTAACAGACTGAATCCACCACCTCCTCCGCTGCACTTGTCCAGCATAGAAATTGACCAAGATCAACAGCTGAGGAGCTTGATGCACAAACCCTAATTCTTTACTCAGCAGACCATACAAACCCTAATCCTTTATCCTGTGGACAAACCAGCTACCCAAGACCCGGATCCACTTTGCTTGGCCTATAAAAGGAGCTCATTTCTTCCTTGTTGGCTACACAAAAAATTGCCAAGAATTTCTCTCTAACTTCTCCCTCCATAATCTTGCAAGTAACACTCCAAAACTTGCAAGAACTTCACTACTTTTCATTTTCTCTGTAACCCAGAAACACACCACAACAAAAACCCGAGAGAAAACCAAGAAACTCATCAAAACCTTTTCATTTGCCCTTTTTTTTTAAGTTCTGCAAGTCATCTTCAAGTCTTGCAAGAACTTACCCTTTTCATTTCCTTCCCCGTAAACACTCCAAACTTCCATCACTTTAACCACCACGAGTTCTTGTTCGTGCTGAGAAATTGATTCTGTAGCAGTCAAGGGAGGAAAGCATCCACTATCTCCAGAAACACTCACCTGTGAAGAAGCAGTGGACGTACTCCACTAGGTATTATCCTACCTCCTTATGTTTTCATTTTATGTTTACACCATGTCGTCATTATAGTTATCATCATGTTTGTATGAATCCATGGTCATTCTGTTTCATGCTGCTATCATGTCGTGATATTATTATCATTTGATTATTGTTTGTTTCTGTGAAAATAAATCATTAACATGTTTAGCTTCATTTTATTCTGTTAATCGTAACTGGTTTGTATTCGTTTCCGTTTAAAAACTGAAAATAAATAAGAGGAGATTTTGGTGGCCCTCGCCACATGAAGATATGGCGTCTGCCATCTTGTTTTTTAAAATGAAAATATAATAAAATGTGCATGTAAAAAAAAAAGAAATATATAAACAAAAACACACCACGTACGAAAAATACCAAAATAAAAAATAAAACACAGGTGGCGCAAGCCACCTTGCACACACTCACAAGGGTGGCGCAAGCCACCTTCACTTGCACACACAGGTGGCGCAAGCCACCTTGTTTCACAAAGGGTGGCGCCAGCCACTCTTCACGTGGCCCCCGCCACTCTTTCTTTTTTGTTTTTTTATTTTATTTTTTTATTTTTTTAGTTGTTATTTGTTTTTTATGTTATCTAAAAACACTAAAAATAAAATGTGACCAAACCTTTTAATCCTCACTTTTTTTTCCTGTAAATAAATGAATCATTTTTTTCTTGAAAACGATTAAAGGATTTTTGCTTAGAACCATTTTGTAAATTTGTGAGAGTTTTTTTAAGAATTATTCACTGGTTTTGAATGAAACTGTATTACCAGAAAGTTTGTTTGTTTTTCTAGCTTCTGATTGATTAAGTTACGTGATGCCAAATGTATTTTGTTTTCAAGCCTTTTCTGCTACACTTGGTGGATGCATGGGTCCATTGATTTTTAAAAGAGTTTTAAAATGTTGCTGTGATTCCTGAAAGCACTGTCATTGACTTTAACCAAACCTTACCATGAGAACGTTGGTTGGTTTTTTTTTTGTTCTTTGTTTAAGATCATATGACTTAATAACGTGACTATTGATTCTGGGCAAAATTCTGTTCCTGACTTTAACCCTATGCAATGCTTTTGTTTTGCTTTTTGATGCTAAATTGCATATGCACTTGGTCCAATTATTGAATGCCCCTCTGCCTTATATGTTCACTGCATGACCACTTGCACTCACTATCTGATAAGTCTACATTTATGTTCATTTCATGTTTGAATGATCATTGTTTGCTATCTGCATATGTTCACTACATGATCACTTACTCTCTGTTTGCTATATTCATATTTGAGTTTATTTCATGATTATATGATTATTGTTTGGCTTTATTGAACTCTTACTGTCCCATCATATTTCAACTATTCGTAACTCTTATTTATAAGATGTTACTCCCCCCCCCCCCTTCTTTCCAAAGGAAAAGTCTTTCTATTGATTTCAAGATCATAGAAAGCTCATTATGACCTAGACTTCATAGTCTTAGGCAACCTCCTATATTGACCTCATAGCCAATAGGATCCCTCTTGAACTCACATTCATAGAGCAATTTATTCAACATTAACCTCATAGTCATAATCAAAACTTTGGCCTCATAGCCATTCTCCAACCTTGACCTCATAGTCAAAGTCTCTCTATTGACCTCATAGTCATAGAAAGCTCATTTACCATCCTTTGACCTCATAGTCATAGGACTCTCTCTCTTGACCTCATAGTCATGGAACCATCTTTAACCTTCGACCTCATCATCATAAACAAAACTTTGACCTCATAGTCATAGCCCTCTCCATTGGCCTCATAGCCACCTTCCAACATTGACCTCATAGTCACAAAGTCTCTCTATCGACCTCATAGTCATAGATAGCTCATTATCACCTTGGCCTTAGCCATCTAGCCGTTGACCTCACAGTCATTAACAACATCTTTACCTTACCCTTAGCAAACAAACATAATATAACACAAATAAAACAAGAGGTTCCTGTAGAATACTACAGATATTAAGGGTGCTAATTCTTCCCTTAGTATAACCAACCCCCGAACCTTAGATCTCCCCCCTTTAGGTTTTTTTAACGATCTTGAACCTTTCCTTTGGATAAATCAAAGTCGGTTGTAAAAGAAATGTGATGCAAATTAATTAATAATTTGTTATCCGATTTTCACCGCAACACCTACCTAAAGGCAGTTAAGCGCATACTTCGATGCCTTTCCGGTACTCCAAAGTATGGGTTGTGGTATTCCAAAGGTAGTGTTTGTTCCTTAGTTGGTTATTCCGACTCCGGCTTTGCCGGGTGCAAGTTGGATAGGAAAAGTACTAGTGGCACGTGTCACTTTTTTCGCAAATTCCTTGGTGAGTTGGCATAGCAAGAAACAGGTTTCCGTTGCTTTGTCAACAGCTGAGGCAGAATACGTTGTCGCAGGCAGTTATTGCGCTCAAGTCTTATGGTTTAAGTAACAATTGCTTGATTTCAATTTAAAACTTGAACGTATTCCCATTTTGTGCGATAACACTAGTGCAATAAACCTAACTAAGAACCCCGTGTTACATTCACGCACCAAACATATCGAAATACGTCATCATTTCCTTAGGGATCATGTAGAGAAAGGTGATGTGGTATTTGAGCATGTTGATACTAAGAATCAACTTGCTGACATTTTTACAAAACCACTAGCTACTGAGCCTTTCTTTCACATCCGTAGGGAACTAGGCGTTCTCGATATTTCGGACCGTGTTTGATAATTCCTTAGAATAGTA
Source organism: Lathyrus tuberosus (assembly GCA_022829125.1). NCBI lineage: Eukaryota > Viridiplantae > Streptophyta > Magnoliopsida > Fabales > Fabaceae > Lathyrus > Lathyrus tuberosus. The sequence continues at coordinate 3,395,511 of JALAZF010000253.1, forward strand.
GCTCTTCACATCTATATATGCTTGTGTATGGTTTTTTGACTAACTATGCCAAGAGTTATGTGAGGGCTCTCATCATCGTTCATGGTCAAGGTAATATCGTTCCGCTTTGTAAATTCCTTTTAAGTATATGTACCATATTAAGTGCTTTAAAAATTAATGTTTATTACATATGTTAGCATATTTTATTCATTTGGATGATTGATCTATGTGTTTGCATGTTTATTTATCCTATTTTGGGACGTTTGTTTGCAAAATTTAAAATTTGTTCCATGTTTGACTTGGATGAGTCGACCTAAGAGTGCAATGGGTCGACTCATGAATTAAAAAAGTTTGAATGAAAACAACCGGGTCAGCACGCGCCAACCTACGGTCGACGCATGTCAATTTTTTAAAAATTTTTATAAAACACGTCATCTTGCACCGACGCATCCAATGCTTGGGTCGACGCATACTTGACAAATTCTGAATTTTTTTTGGGGAACACGTGTGCCGACCTAGTGTCTCTACACTTCACTATATACTTTCAATGCACTTAATATCCTTTCATTGCATGTCATAATTTTATCGTTCTTGGTCTTCTTCTCTCCCTCTCTTCCAAATTCACATTCAAAATCCATCAAAGTCCATTAAAACCCTAAAACTCAAAACCCACAAAGTTTGAATTCATAAGGTTTATAAAAAGGGGTTTCACAAGGTATTTGGAAGCAAGCACTCTATCAATTATTCATCATTTGATCACTGTTCACCGCACACTATTCATCATCTTCCTCATATCTTCAACAATGGCTTCTCAACGTGTCACTGGAAAATGGTCTACAAGAGCTTCAACTTCAAGAGCCAGAACTTCAACTCCGGTAACTATTATGTCTCTACTCTCCAATGCTTTGTCTAAGTCTTTCAATGATGATTTCCGCAACCGTGCTGTTATTCGACAACACGCATACTACCGCTTGATGGCTCCTGACTATCGTCTCACCGAGGAGGTAATTGACATTATAAATGCCCAGAATTTTGGTGAATTTCTTGAATGTGATGATAAGTTCAACTGTGATCTGGTGTGTTTGTTCTATTACGGGATTGAAGGAAAATTTGAAGGTACGAATTTTACGTACTCTATGAATAATGAGTCTCATTCTATGAACAATGCTGTGTGGACTAGTTTGTTCAATTTGGAAACTGATGAAAATCTTCCTCAAGTGACTGGCACCAACTTTGTTCAAAGCTATGAGTTTAAAACTGCCTTGAATTCTATGTTGCGTGAACCATACTCAGAAGATGTTGTAGCAAATGAGTTGTTTCTGAAGAATGTTACAACAGGTCATCTAAAGTTTACTGAGCGCATTCTGCAGTGGATTGTCACACACATTTTGTGACCCAAGAAAGGTGGATTCTCTAGAGTGGATAAAGCTGAGATTCATCTTATCTACATTCTGAAGAACAAGATTAAGATTAACTGGCCATATTACTTCACATACCATATGTTTGCCCTTCGCGACTCCACAAAAGGTACGGCTTAGGGCTATGCATCATGTATTCAGAACATCTTGGATAAGGCTGGGATCTCTGTTCCGAACATGCGCTATGTCAATGTTTCATCCGAGCATCGATTTCAACAAAAGACTCTCACCATGATGGGTTATACTTGAGATCCGGTTGAAAATAAGTACATCTACAAATTTAGATCAACTCACCCTTTTCCTAATGATCCTGACAACCAAGACATTGCTGAAGGCCATGTGAATGCCAATCAAGATAATGCGGCATGGATGGGTAATCCTGATGTGAATATGGTGGATGAAGAGAATGAAGCATGGATGGGCAATTCTCAACCAGAGGAGAATTCTGATGAGCAAGACTGGGGTCAATGGCAGAACAACAGTTGGACTGTTCTTGGGGATGCTTATGTCCCTTCAAACTATGGTTGGCAACAAAGTGATGAATATGACTGGAAACAGCCTGAATATTCTATACCTCCGACTCCGCAGCCACAGCAAGAGTAAGATTTCCAGGCCTCTGAAGAAATCCTGGCCATGTTGCACCAAATGAACCTCAAACAAGAAGAATTCAGGGAATTACAAAATGAGAGGTACACTGCTCAGCAGGAGAGGCTTACTACACTGTCAAATGGTTTGCTGCTCATACACAGGATTTCACTCAGTTTGCTGATGCCTCCATGGCCAGGTTCACACATTTGGAAAATGTTATGGCTATTCAGACTCAAAATCTATCTAACAGCCTCAACATTCTCAACAGCATGGTCATCGAATTGAATCGTTCCGTAGAAGACTTGCCACCACCAGACCATTATTACCGAGGAAGAGGTCACCTATTTAGGGGGAGGAGACCATAGGAACTAGTATCATCATTATTAGTGCATTATATTGTTTGTGCCTTTGAGTCTATGTTTTGTTCTTTGGATTGCATGTTATTTCTGTTTGTTTTACTTTGAACTATGTTTCAGTTTATTATTGAATCTATGTTTTGAACTATGGAATGAATTATGTTTGTTTCTTATGTTCCGTATCTATTCCGTTATAGTATTGCATTAACCGTATCATATGTGGATGCTTGTTAGTGTAGCTTTTTGCAAATTGGTGAATGAACCATTACTGGATATAATGATATCTCTTTGACCACCTTCTTTTACTCTTTTTAATGTTGTCAAAGGGGGAGAAGGATACTAGCAGCAGAAAAATATTAAAGCAGCAGACGTTAAAGTGTTAAAGATAGGGGGAGTTTTTTCGTTCTCAAATTACAAATTAAGAGAAAGACATACAGGGTTGCCATCATAAAAAAGGAGGAGTATGTGAGGGCTAAGGTCTCTCATCTATTTTGGTTTTAATGATGTCAACAAATAAGAGTGTCATTAGATTGTAATTTGAGCGGTATCACTTCATTGTCGGGCAAATTGCATCTAACCATCGTTTTTCATGCGTCCAAACATATAGGAAGAGGTCTTACCTAAAATTACATATGCATGATCATAATATTGATGTTTGGTATGTTTGTCTTAGTCTTAGTCAGCTACAATGTGTAGAAAAATGGATTTTTGAAAATATGCAGGTCATGAGTTGACCCAAAGTAAGCATGCGTCAACGCATGCTAGTTTGTGCAAGTTTTTGAAATGTTCGGGAAAGCGCACACTGGCCCCCTGGGATTCATGAGTCGACGCATGATTCTGGAAACTTAAATTTCTGCAAAATCTACAGGCTTGCATCGATGCAAGGTCCTGATGGGTCGACGCATGGTGTCAAAACTTGCGTAGATACCCCTACGGGATAGCTCACGCCGACCCCTACGTGTGGGGCGGTCGACTCACGTTGCCTGATCCAATTTTTTCTGCATTTAATTTTGTCTGTTATTTCTTTTTGTTGGTTATTTATGTTATTCATTATAAATAGTTGGGTCTCTCACATATCAAAATAATAAGAAACGTGAAAATTTATACCAATCTTTCTCTTCATCTTCATCTTCATCCTTGAGTCAACCAACAATTACACATAATCATTTTTGCTTGTGTTGTCCATTATTTTGAAGTGATAACATTCAGAATTAGGAAGTGTTGTGATCTTCATTTTTGGGTTGAGAATTGGTAGGTGTTTCTTGAATAAAACCTTAGGTTTTATCCTCCAAGAATCAAAGGAGATTTTGGGGGTTTTTTGGCACAAACTGTTTCGTTCTACAGGGATTCAGCCGTGCGAAGGTAACCGAAGAACAGAATTTTCTTTCGGTTTAGTAGCTACAGTCGGAGGACCGTAGAAGAAAGGTTTGGGGATCGAATTGCGGAGAATTGAAGTTGGTCGAGTGAAGGTGACTGAAGAACGGTGGTTTCTTGTAGTCTAGTAGCGTGGGACGATGACTTATTCAACCAAATTCGAGGCACTTGATTTATCTTGAATCAAGGGGAGAGAAGACTCTGCATCAACAATCAAAGACATTTGAGAGTTTGGATGTTCATAGTTCTTCTCTTGTACAAATAATTTGCAAAAAGCAACATATATATATATATATATATATATATATATATCAATTCGAATTGTGGAATTGGGGGCAGAGGTACCCAAAGCGAGGACGATTGGGGAACTACTTAATCAAATCGTGTTTGTTCTCTCTCTCTCCCTTAACTCTTTACGTTTGATATCATTCAAATTTGCGAAGTTTAAATTGATCGAAATTTCTGACCTAGTGTTATATTGAGTTGTTAAATTGTTTTGTAAATTTGATACAATCCCTTGGATAGTATTTAGAAGCAGCTCAACATCACATTACTTTGAAATCTGCACTTAGTGTGTTAACGCACACCAAGTGTTCGATAATTTTGTTTCAACGCAAAATCGAACGTATTCGCAATTAATTGTTTGTTGATTTACCTCGTTTGGTTGGATTAACTATCAAGCAAATAAAACATTATTGATAGCATTTAAACTGTGTTAATCAATCTGAATTTTTCTCATCCATAATTCATTCCAATTATTGTCGCGCATATCCGATCCCTCTAGTAGAGGTTCGTTGTAGACGTAATTCAGTGGCCGCTTCCGTCAAACTTTTAAAACCAAATTTTTGGAAAGCCATTTGCGTGTAAAACTCGATGGATCTATTCAACCCCCCTTCTAGATCATAGCCATCGTCTAACATTAAATGCATCGTACCTTGCGGTGTTACATATTTACTTAAGTACACCGTACCTTATGGTGTTCCTTATTTACTCTACCTCTTATCAAACTGTCCTTATGTGTGTGACCCTGTAGGATTTTGCGACGTTGGTAATTATATTAAATCATGCATTTAACATAATAAACAATGCGCGGTATCTAGCAACACATCACTGCTACCCAAGTCACGAAATTGTCATGTGATCTAACAAAACCTTTTGTGATAGTGCTTATGTGTACAATTACCCTTTTGCCCTTATGTTTATATTGAACACAAGGCATATACCATGTCATCATTGTTCAGTTCAATATTAGTCCCTTAGACATTTATCCTGTTATGCAGGATGGGCAAATTCCATCTAGGTCACTGAAGATGGCTGGTTTCTACCTGAGTGAATCGCACACTCAAAGATAATACAGAGTCTCCACCGAACTTTATTTAGTCCCAAAGGGCAGGGAAAATATCGATAAAACCCAAAAGGAAGAGAAATGGGAATGGGGGTCAGTTATGCGAAAGGAAGGTACTAGCACCTAACGCATCTATCGTACTTGACGGAAACCATTTCGCTTGCTTCTAGGCTTGGATGGGTTATCTATCTAAAGGCTTCTAGCTAAAAAAAGAGGAGGGAGAGAGGAGAAAAGAAACAAAGAAAAAGAGTGCTCGCGGAGGATTGGGGCCCTCGTGCCTACGTACCCTCATAGTGCAATGAGGAAATCAGAGCGTCGTAGTTCATGGAACCAGGGACAGAGAAAGGAGGAATGGAAGAAGGAATGGTGGAAGTGTGCTCGTCAAGATCATCGCGATCTCGTGCCTACGTATCATACATTCGAATGAATGCAGAATCAGAGCTTCCATAGTTCGGGGAACTAGGGAAAGGAAAAGGAAAGTGGTGTCAAAACCAATAGCAAAAGAGGTAGAGAAAGATGCGATGGGGATGCAAAAGAATTGGTGTCATAACCAAGAAAAGAGTGCAAAGGAAAAGATAGTAATTGTGCTAAGGATAACGTGCAAGAGTGGTGTCGAAACCAAGAAGATAAAGGAGCAAAAGAATAATAGAGACTCCGCCGGGGAGTGAGCACAGGGGTGGTGTCAAAACTAAGAGAATAAGGAAACTTGGTATGTTAACTGACTGGCAGTGGTTAACCGAAGAGAAAAAGATTAAGGCTATGTGGGGAAAAGGGTTTAACAGATAAATTGTAATCAACCAAAAGAATGGGTGTAGGACCAAGCGAAGGTCGTGACCCAAAGGACGGGTGTAGGACCAAGCGAAGGTCGTGACCCAAAGGACGGATGTAGGACTGAGTGAAGGTCGTGACCCAAAGAACGGGTGTAGGAACGAGCGAAGGTCGTGACCCAAAGGACGGGTGTAGGACCGAGCGAAGGTAGTGACCCAAAGGACGGGTGTGGGACCAAGCGAAGGTCGTGACCCAAAGGACGGGTGTAGGACCGAGCGAAGGTCGTGACCCAAAGGACGGGTGTAGGACCGAGCAAAGGTCGTGACCCAAAGGACGGGTATGGGACCAAGTGAAGGTCGTGACCCAAAAAAGTTCGGTACCCTGACTGAACAAACAATACCTGACCCAAGAAAGGGTATTTGAACCAAAAGAAGGTTACTAACCCAAGGTTGCAAGTATTCAAACCAAGAGAAGGTTGCTAACTACTATGGATTCGATGTGAACAGAAAGACTGTGATTAACCGAAGAGTGAGTGATTAACCAAGAGAGGGTGATTAACTCAAAAGGAACTCAGTATTAATAGATTGGCTGTGATTAACTGGAGAGACGGGTGATTAACCAAGAGAAAGTGATTAACCCAAGAGGAGCTGAGTATTAATAGGTAGACTCTGGTTAACTGAGAAGGAGTGCGAATTGATGTTTTAACTGACAGGCAGTGGTTAACCAATCAAAGGGAGAAGAACCAAGAGAAGGTTACGAACTCCGCAAGGGTTTCGGTGTTTAACAGGAAAACTGTGTTTAACCAAAGAAAGAGTGTGATTGTAGGTGAATAGAGCATTGGTTCTAGCAGTATGACTGTGATCAACCAAAGAAAGAATGATTACAACTCTCATGGGGGAAACAGCAAAAGAAGTGACTAGCCACAAGAAAAGGTGATTGAAACCTTCTGGAAGAGAACAAGGGAAAGGTATTGAACAAGGGCAAGAGATTGACTCTTTGAAGATTGCTAACGATCGTGAACCAAGGGAATGGTGATAGATCAAAAGACTGATTGAAAGAGATAAGAGTGATCGAGGATCGACTCGACTGGGGAAGAAGATACGCTACCGCCTGGGGATAGAGGTGACTAAGCCAGACACAGGGTCATTCGTCCCCTACCTGAAGTAGTCAGAATAAGAGTAGGAATTCTCCATTCTCATTCCTTCTCTAACACATAGGGTGTAGTGCAGAAGTTGAAATGGACAGCGTAACAGCTCCAAGTTGTACAGTGCTCCAGTGCATCGTGCGTCGCGCATCGTGCGAATCTCCGACTCAGCAAGGGAGAAAGAGAAAGAAAGCTCTAAAGGAATCCTAAAGAGAAGGGCAAAGGAAGGATCAACTAATCGAAACAAGGTTTTGATTAATTGAACAAGGGGAATTGATATGCTAACAATCTTCCAAAGAGAATGGAAAACCATTAAAGCAAAAGGTGTAAATTATTGATTATGCACAACTAAATTTGCTCAATAAAGAACAAACTTAATGTGATTAATAAATGAAAGTGCAAAACAGTGCCAAACAAATATTAGCATGTATCACAAATCATGTGTCAAGTGATTCAAGATTGTGCAAGAATTAGCATGTTCAAACAAATATCAAGAACACCTAGTTGCAAGAATTGATAAATCAATAATTGAATTAATGTAAATATGCTTTAAACAGAGGTTAATAGCACTTAAAACATCAATAAATATCAAGCATATTAATCCATGGAAGTTAGAGGAGGAAAGGATGTTAAACAAGCTTGAAAAAGCATGAAAATGACATTCTGGTTCAGTGTTAATCGATTAACACTTTTGCACTGCAAAGTGTTAATCTATTAACAACACAAAAATCAACAAAAATACACTGGTTAATCGATTAACACTTTTGCACTGCAAAGTGTTAATCGATTAACACTTGAAAAATAGCAAAATTACACTGGTTAATCTATTAACACTTTTTGCACTAAAAAGTGTTAATCGATTAACACTGCAGTAGTGGCAAAAAATCAGTTTTCCAAGAGTGTTTCCAGTAGTTAATCACTTATTTGAACTACCACATGCTATGGTATGAACTTGTGCACGAAAATTACAGGAATTAGCGTCAATTAATCATCAATTGAAAGCATGAACATGCCTATCAAAGATCAAACAATCACATGATTAATCGAAATGAAAAACTATCGAAACTACATCGTAAACGCGCAAAAAGTGAACGAAACGATAAATTAAGTGAGAATCGACCAACCTACAAGCCGGAGGTTTGGCTTGGTAATTGCTGCAAGTGAAATGTGATGAAGATAAGTGAAGAAAACCAGAGAAACCAGAGATTCCTACACTTGCACTTCGAACCGTAGCGAAACTGAGCAAATTTCGACGAAAACTCCAAAACGAGAATTATCAATGAAGAAGCTTGAAGTGATCACTTGAGACGAATCCAAAATCTACTGAAGCTCCACAAAATCCAGTAGAATGGAATGATGATGAAGGTTAAGCTCAAGAAAAAGCACTTTCAAGGTGAAAGTAGCTTTTCTTCAATGGTGAATTAAGAGCTTTAGTGTGGTTTGGTGAAGAGAATTGAGATGAAGATGAAGAAGTAGCAGAAAAATTGAGAGAGATTATGAGAGAATAGAGAGTGAAGAAAGTGTGAAATTGTGTGAATGGTTGTAGAGGAGTTGCAAAATGGTGAAGCTTTGTTTATATAGAGTTTTGGTTTGGAGTATGAGAGGTTTGGAATTTGGTTTGGACTTAGCTTTGGGTGGTTTGGAATTAGGCTAGGAGTTAGTTGCACTTGACTCGCCGAGCCAAGCTGTTAACTCGGTTAGTTAGGATCAACTCGGTAACAATCCCAATGTGAGCTCCAACATCCAAAGGTTGACATGCTTGGAACTCAAGGAACATGGTGCACTTAACTTAGAGTGATGCATTGGAATAAATACACTTGGAATGTCTTGAATAGCCTTGAAATGTCTAGAGATGTCTAGAATGTTCCACACACTTCTTAGAACAATGTAGAATCTCAAAATGGGGAGGGAAAGTTGTTGTCTTGAAAAAGCAGCAAATTCTGCAAAATTTGCATGTGTTAATCAATTAACACATTTGCAATGCAAATGGTTAATCGATTAACCAAGCCAAAAAATGCCCAAATTTGCCTGAAAAATGGTGATGTGGCCACGGTTCCTATTTTTAACCTCTTGCTTTGATGAATAGGCATAGAAACCCTTGTTTTGTGCTTGTGTTGATAATGTGATGACTTTGTGAGGATGCGGTTAATCGGGCTTAGAAAACCTGAACATTCCTGCAACAAAATCAAAGAGAAAAAAGTGTGAGTGCGTATGCCGGTGATGCTCATGCTCATGCTTATTGTAACACCCCACTTTCCCATTTATGAAAAATACACAAAATTCAATGTAATAATCAGAGTTTTTACACCAAAAATAAAGTAGGATGCCACATTCATAAAAACAACATCAAAACTCCTTTTATTAAATGAAACAAACAGCGGAAAATGATTTATTTATTCATCTCACGGCCACATGCCAACAACTTATAAAAACTCCACATAAAATCGTGGTTCACCATAAATTCATCAAAAGAAAGATACGTAACAAAAAAAGAATAACAAATAACAAATGATTAAAATCCCCAAAATTCTCGTGTTACGTATCAGAGCGACTCCTACGACTCGAACAAGCAACACGCGCTCCAGCAACCTAAGTACCTGGATTATCTGTACTTCCGAAGAAGCACAGACACAACAACAACAAGGGGTGAGAACTACATTTAATATTAAACGGTGAACAATTACATGATAAAAGTAGTATTCATGCACAATCATGCAATCAAGACCCACTGGTCACCAATCATCACTATACAACACATATTCAACAACAAAATGCAATGCGACACAACTATGGACACAATGCATGTGGTACCAACATCATGGTTCATTCAATCGAACCCGGATAGATCACATACACCCCTACTTTGCAATGATTTATCTCCACCATTCTCCATATCGGAGTACGGATGAATCACATACACTCCTCCTGAGCAATGATTCATCCCACCAACACCATGAAATGCATGACACAATATGCATATAAATCACATGTACAATAACATATATGTATACATGTTCACGATCCTCCTGATCACACCTGAATCACACATCAACATCCAACATCATGCAATTAACTCACAGCACATCAATCACTTATTTATTAATTAATTCTCTAAAAATTATTAGATTAATTATTTTCGTCTCCAATTTTGTATTTCTCAAGGTCTGACATCTATTCCCAACCTCTCAAACCAAAAGAAACCGATTCAGACGCGAAAACGAGAAAGAAATCGCGAAACGGTAAAATTATGTACCCTCGCTGGTCATACGTGTATTGCCCTGGGCCATACGCGTATTGCCCAGTTCTCTCGCCCATTTCTACGCGTACCAGACGCGTAAGGCCTCCTACCTCGCCCTGCCATACGCGTATTGCCTGACCTCATACGCGTATAGGCAGAAGCTATTTCCCTTCAAAATTTCATCTTCAGATCTACATACGCGTATAGCTATCCCATACGCGTATTGCCAAGCCACCGTACGCGTATCAATACGCGTATGGGTAGAGGGCCATGCCAAGCCTCCTTTTGGCCCTCCCATTACGCATATTGCCCCCGTAATAGCCCAGCATTACGCGTAACGCCTTGCCTGTTATGCGTATTGCCAGATCTATTATGCAAACGCCAATTTCCCACCCAGTCTAGTTTCTGCTACGGGATCCTCCATTTTCACTCTAAAACAGTCCTAAAAATTTGTTCTACATCAATTTTAGAACTCATAATTTCACATTACAACTTCACCTATCATTACTACATGGATTATAGGACTTAGAATCCAAATCGTTATCCCAAATTAGGTCTAAAACAGATCTGCCACAAAGGTTATTCAGACAACAGCAACAACAACAAAAATCAAGTTAACACCAATCAATTCATGCACAATTTCATCATCACATCAGACATATACACAATTCAACACCACAGCATTTTGCATACGAATTCCTACGGGGTTAAGGACTCCCCACTACCCTATCATGAACATGTCACCAATATCAAACCCGTTTCTCCCCCCTTACCTCGAATCTTTGATTAATTCCTGCGAAAATATGATGAAGATGTTAGCCCTAGCACACCCTTGTTCTTCCTCTCCTTAGCTTTTGTCTTTCTACCTTTAAAATTTTGATTATGGCTAACCCTCACCAATTTCCACTAATCATTCTCTAATTACCAAACTATCCTTAATAATTTTCTATTATCCCATTATCTAATTAATTATATCAAATTTTTATTTAATAAAATTATAATACTAATATCACTAATGATAATATTATTCATAATAATAATAACAATAATAATAATAATAATAATAATAATAATAATAATAATAATAGTAAGAATAATAATAATAATTTTCAATAAGTTCCAAATTACTATTAATTGATACACCCCCACCTCATCACTATTAATATTACCCCTTCGCACTTAGACACGCACCCTAAACAAGGCCAACAATTAAAATAAAACCAGACGATTAAATAATTAAAAATGGGGCTTTACAACTCTCCCCCACTTAAATTATTTTCGTCCTCAAAAATCTACCTGATGGAAACAGTTCCGGATACGACTCCCGCATCCTGCTCTCTAATTCCCAGGTCACACTTCCGCCAGTAGCTCCTCCCCAAGCTACTCTCACCAGAGGTATCTCCTTTCCTCTGAGTTGCTTCATCTTGTGATCCTCGATCCTTAAAGGCATTGTCTCCACAGTAAGGTTCTCTCTGATCTGTACCTCATCCCTCTGAATAACATGAGATGGATCAGATACATGCTTCCGAAGTTGCGACACATGGAACACATCATGCAAGTTCGAAAGTTCAGGCGGTAACGCCACTCTGTAAGCAATTGCACCAACTCTCTGCAAGATCTGATATGGTCCAATAAACTTAGGATCCAACTTCTTTGATTTCAAAGCACTTCCCACACCGGTCACTGGGTTAACTCTCAGGAACACGTGATCACCTTCACTGAATTCCAAATCTTTCTTCCGATTATCATGATAACTTTTCTGTCTACTCTAAGACGCTTTCATCTTCTCACGGATCATCTGAATTGTCTCAGTAGTCTGTTGCACAATTTTCGGTCCAAGCACCACATTCTCACCGATCTCATACCAATATAGAGGCGTTCTACATCTCCTACCATACAAAGCTTCAAAAGGCGCCATTCCAATGCTAGAATGGTGACTATTGTGAACTCAATCAATGGCAAATGAGTATCCCACGCACCACCTTTTTCCAATACACAGGCTCTCAGCAAATCTTCCAATGACTGAATAGTCCTCTCTGACTAACCATCGGTTTGTGGATGATAAGCTGAGCTCAAATTTAACTTAGAACCCAAGGCTTCCTGCAGACTCCTCCAAAATTCTGAAGTAAACCTCGGATCTCTATCCGACACTATGCTTGACGGAACACCATGCAGCTTCATAATTATTCTGATATAAATCGCTGCTAGTTTTGACAATGGGAAAATGATGTTTATTGGTATAAAATGTGCGGATTTCGTAAGTCGATCCACCACTACCCAAATAGCATCAAAGCCTCTCGCCGTATTTGGCAAACCAGTAACAAAATCCATAACAATAATGTCCCATTTCCATTCTGGAATTTCCAACGGTTACATTAATCCCGACGACTTCTGGTGCTCTACTTTCGACTTCTGACATACCAAGCAAGCATAAACAAACTGAGCTATGTCCCTCTTCATACCGGACCACCAAAATAACTGCTTCAAGTCTTGATACATCTTTGTAGCTCCCGGATGAATACTCAAGCTACTCCGATGACTTTCCTCTAAGATTGCCTTTTTCAATTCCTCATTATCCGGTACACAAATTCTGCCCCGGAACCTCAAGACACCAACATTATCCACTTTAAAGTCACTATCAGAATCATCTCCTCCGGTAGGCATCAAGTCCACTAATTTCACATCCAGTTTTTTATTTTCTTTAATTACATCCAAAAAGTCATTATTCATCTTCAGCATACCCAATCTAATACTTTCTGGTGTAGTTTCACAAACCATACTCAAGTCTCTGAACTGCTCAATCAATTCCATTTCTTTCACCATCAAGGCTGACATATGGATTGTCTTCCGACTCAAAACATCTGCTACAACATTAGCTTTTCCCGGATGGTAACTCAAATTGAAATCATAATCCTTTAAGAACTCTAACCACCTTCTCTGCCTCATATTCAATTCATTCTGATCGAATAAGTATTTCAGACTCTTGTGATCACTGAATACTTCAAATTTTGATCCATACAAATAATGCCTCCAAAATTTTAACACGAATACCACTGCAGCTAATTCAAGATCATGAGTAGGATAGTTCCTCTCATGCACCCTTAACTGTCATGAAGCATAAGCCACAACCTTGCCATCTTGCATTAACACACCGCCTAATCCCATCTTAGACGCATCACAATACCCTATAAAAGGATCATTTGGACTTGGTAAAATTAACACTGGTGCTGTAGTCAATTTCTTCTTCAGTTCCTCAAAACTTTCCCCACAGGCAGTATCCCAAACAAAAGCTTGATTCTTCCTGGTTAGTTAAGTCAATGGCAATGCCAGTTTAGAAAACCCTTCAATGAATCTTCTATAGTAACCTGCTAAACTCAAAAAGCTTCTAATCTCCATTGCGGTCTTCGGAGGCTCCCACTGAAGTACTGCGCTTACTTTAGATGGGCCCACTGATATACCATCACCAGAAATAACATGACCCAAAAAACTCACAGTCTTCAACCAGAATTCACACTTCGAGAACTTTGCAAACAATTTATTATCTTTCAACACTTGCAATGCGATTCTCAAGTGTCCTGCATGATCTTCCTCAGACTTAGAATAAATCAGTATATCATCAATAAATACCACAATAAACTGATCTAGATAAGAGCGGAAAATACGATTCATGTATTCCATAAATAAACTCGGCGCATTAGACACTCTGAAAGGCATCACTGCATATTCATAATGTCCATAGCGATTTCTGAAAGCAGTCTTCTGAATATCACCCTCTTTTACTCTAATCTGATGGTAACCCGACCTCAGATCAATTTTGCTGAAAACACGAGCTCCTACCAGCTGATCCATTAAGTCATCAATCCTCGGAAGTGGATACTTATTCTTAATGGTCACTTTATTCAACTGACGGTAATCAATGCACAAACGCATACTACCATCCTTCTTTTTCACCAACAACACTGGAGCTCCCCACGGCGACACACTGGGTCTAATAAACTTCTTATCAAGCAATTCTGCGACCTGAGATTTCAACTCTGCCAATTCTGATGCAGACATCCTGTACGGTGCCATAGAGATAGGTCTGGTACCCGGTACAAGATCAATAGCGAATTCAACTTCCCTTGTCGGAGGCAATTCTGTGATGTCATCTAGAAACACTTCAGGAAATTCATTCACCACTGGTAATTCATTAACTGAAGTCTTGCTTTCAACAGATAACGAGGCAAACACCGCAAACAACTTCGCTTCATCCTCCAACAACGCCCTCAACTCCCTGCTAGATAGTGCATCTGCTAAAGCTTCCTCTTCAGGAGTAAGAAAGAGTAACATCTCCCTAAAGCAATCAATATAAACTCGGTTGAACTCCAACCAGTTCATCCCCAAAATAAAATTGAGACTACCGAGTGGCAAACAAATCAAGTCCACTCTGAAATCTCTACTAAACATGGTCAGCGGACACTTCAAGCACACCAAAGAAGTAACCACGGAACCAATAGATGGAGTTTCAATCGTCATCCTCTACTCTAGAGTAGACGGCACAATCCCTAGTCTCTTCACACAATCAACAGAAATAAACGAGTACGTTGCACCTGTGTCAATGATAGCAATTAAAGGAATATCATTAATAAAGCAAGTACCTTTAACGGAACGCTCCTCATCAGTGGATTGAGCTCCCACTAAGGCAAACACTTTCCCACCAGTTTGAGACGCCTGAGACTTCTTCGGCTTCTCACAATGAGTGATGATGTGACCCTTCTCTCCACAATTATAACAAGTAGGCATCGTGGCTCTGCAATCTGCTATAACATGACCTGCTTTGCCACACTTGAAGCACTTCTTCACCTCATTCGGACAGTTATTAGCACGGTGACCTGCACCACCACATCGAAAACACCTGAGGGTATCAGGACCTGCTTCCTTCTCCTTTGGCTTCTTTCCTACGTCAGTTTTCTGTTTCCCCTTATCAGCTGGAGCACTGTAAGGAGTACCCCCAAACCTCTGCTTACTCTTCTTCTCATTCACAACCTTGTAATGAGCAATTCTGGCTCTGTTGTCATTGTCATAAATTCTGCTTCTGCTTACCAGCTCTGGATAATTCCTTATCTTCTGACAAGCAATACCCAATTTGATCTCGGGACGCAGCCCGTTCTCAAACTTCAAACACTTCGAAGTCATAGCTTCTTCCGTATTGTAATGAGCACAATACTAAACCAGCTCCTCAAACTTAGCGGCATACTCAGCAACTGTCTTATCACCCTGTTTCAGCTCCAAAAATTCAACCTCTTTTGCACTACGAATGTCTTCCGGAAAATACTTTTCCAGAAACTCATCTTGAAACACTGCCCAAGTAATCTCAGTACCTGCAGCTTCCAATCTCTGACGACTGTTGTCCCACCAGGCCTTAGCTTCCCCTTCCAGCATATGAGTACCAAATCGTACCTTCTGAGCGTCACTGCATTCCATGGTCCTGAAGATCTTCTCAACAGCCTTCAGCCATTTCTGTGCAACCTCTGGATCCAAAATGCCTCCCTCATAAGTAGGCGGCTTGTTGCTCTGGAACTGTGCTAAGTCACAAAACTGAGCACCTCCAGCCTGATTGGCGTTCTCTACAGCTTGTGCCATGGCTTGCATCGCAGCAGCAAGAGCAGCATCATTCCTTCCTGCCATACTGGTCAACAATCAACATGTGGTCAGAACACACAAACGACTCCTATACTAAGGACAGACTCAACTACTACACCTGGCCGGACGGACCGACCTGCTCTGATACCAATTGTAACACCCCACTTTCCAATTTATGAAAAATACACAAAATTCAATGTAATAATCAGAGTTTTTACACCAAAAATAAAGTAGGATGCCACATTCATAAAAACAACATCAAAACTCCTTTTATTAAATGAAATAAACAGCAGAAAATGATTTATTTATTCATCTCACGGCCACATGCCAACAACTTATAAAAACTCCACATAAAATCGTGGTTCACCATAAATTCATCAAAAGAAAGATACGTAACAAAAAAAGCATAACAAATAACAAATGATTAAAATCCCAAAATTATCGTGTTACGTATCAGAGCGAATCCTACGACTCAAACAAGCAACACGCGCTCCAGCAACCTAAGTACCTGGATTATCTGTACTTCCGAAGAAGCACAGACACAACAACAACAACAAGGGGGTGAGAAGTACATTCAATATTAAATGGTGAACAATTACATGATAAGAGTAGTATTCACGCACAATCATGCAATCAAGACCCACTGGTCACCAATCATCACTATACAACACATATTCAACAACAAAATGCAATGTGACACAACTATGGACACAATGCATGTGGTACCAACATCATGGTTCATTCAATCGAACCTGGATAGATCACATACACCCCTACTTGGCAATGATCTATCTCCAACATTCTCCATATCGGAGTACAAATGAATCACATACACTCCTCCTGAGCAATGATTCATCCCACCAACACCATGAAATGCATGACACAATATGCATATAAATCACATGTACAATAACATATATGTATACATGTTCACGATCCTCCTGATCACACCTGAATCACACGTCAACATCTAACGTCATGCAATTAACTCACAGCACATCAATCACTTATTTATTAATTAATTCTCTAAAAATTATTAGATTAATTATTTTCGTCTCCAATTTTGTATTTCTCAAGGTCTGACATCTGTTCCCAACCTCTCAAACCAAAAGAAACCGATTCAGACGCGAAAATGGGAAAGAAATCGTGAAACGGTAAAATTCTGCACACTCGCTGGTCATACGCGTATTGCCCTGGGCCATACGCGTATTGCCCAGTTCTCTCGCCCATTCCTACGCGTACCAGACGCGTAAGGCGTCCTGCCATACGCGTATTTCCTGACCTCATACGCATATGGGCGGAGAGCTATTTCCCTTCAAAATTCCATCTTCAGATCTACATACGCGTATAGCTACCCCATACGTGTATTGCCAAGCCACCGTACGCGTATCAATATGCGTATGGGCAGAGGGTCGTGCTAAGCCTCCTTTTGGCCCTCCCATTACGCGTATTGCCTCCGTAATAGCCCAGCATTACGCGTAACGCCTTGCCTGTTATGCGTATTTCCAGATCTATTACGCAAACGCCAATTTCCCACCCAGTCTAGTTTCTGCTACGGGATCCTCCATTTTCACTCTAAAACAGTCCTAAAAATTTGTTCTACATCAATTTTAGAACTCATAATTTCACATTACAACTTCACCTATCATTACTACATGGATTATAGGACTTAGAATCCAAATTGTTATCCCAAATTGGGTTTAAAACATATCTGCAACAAAGGTTATTCAGACAACAGCAACAACAACAAAATCAAGTTAACACCAATTAATTCATGCATAATTTCATCATCACATCAGACATATACACAACTCAACAACACAGCATTTTGCATATGAATTCCTACGGGGTTAAGGACTCCCCACTACCCTATCATGAACATGTCACCAATATCAAACCCGTTTCTCCCCCCTTACCTCGAATCTTTGATTAATTCCTGCGAAAATCTGATGAAGATGTTAGCCCTAGCAAACCCTTGTTCTTCCTCTCCTTAGCTTTTCTCTTTCTACCTCTAAAATTTTGATTATGGCTAACCCTCACCAATTTCCACTAATCATTCTCTAATTACCAAACTACCCTTAATAATTTTCTATTATCCCATTATCTAATTAATTATATCAGATTTTTATTTAATAAAATTATAATACTAATATCACTAATGATAATATTATTCATAATAATAATAATAATAGTAATAATAATAATAATAATAATTTTCAATAAGTTCCAAATTACTATTAATTGATACACCCCCCACCTCATCACTATTAATATTACCCCTTCGCACTCAGACACGCACCCTAAACAAGGCCAACAATTAAAATAAAACCAGACGATTAAATAATTAAAAATGGGGTGTTACACTTATGCAAAAAGAAAAAAAAAAGAGGTCAAATTTCGGGTTACGACAGTCACTCATGTCCCTCAGTATGCTTTATGAAGTACCCATCAACTGTCTTTATAGTCATCCAATTACAGACAATGTTTGATCAGTAATAAAGTACTTGACTCTACATCTAGGGTCCATAGTGGTTTCAGGTCGAAGGATGGTATACACCACTATCACCAAGAGAGTAACTTATGACACTTTGCATAACATTCTATGTAGTACTCTCATAGTGGGTCAATCCAATATAAATATTACTCATAATATCCATACCTATGTTAAGACTTGATAACTCCTTATCCATGATCCATGAGATGTGATCATCAGTCTATCTACATAATAGTCTTAATGCTTTAAGGTTATCCCATTTCACATTAAAGCTCAACTATGGATACTTTAAGAATAGTGTCCTTATGTTTAATGGAATCTCGTGATTAAGTCACACTTAATATTTCTTTAAACAAACTAGCTATTCTAGGGACTTTATCACTTTGGAAAAACAAACATAATAAAGAAATTCCTTTTATTATTAATAAATAATTCGATACAAGTACCAAAAGTATTGGCCTCTAGGGCTTATACCAACACTGGCCTCCCAACGTGGAGTTCTTCGGTTTTTTAAAGAGAGCTAACAGGGATCATGTGGCCGCCCCACGTGGAGGTCTTTTGTTTTATCATTCTTCATGGAGAGCCCAAAGGGATCACGTGGCCACCATACATGGAGGTCTTTATTTTTTCACGGATAGTCGACAAGGATCACGTGGCCACCCAACGTGGATGTCTAAGGTTTTATCATTATTCATGGAGTGCTCGAATGGTTCATGTGGCCTCCCCTGTGGAGTTCTTTGGATTTTCATGGAGAAATGACATGGCTCATGTGGTTTCCCCCTTGGGAGGTCTTTGTTTTAAAAACTATTTATGAAACACCAAAAGTGCCTCGTTAAAAAACCCATGCCCTTGCAGGGAAAAAAAGTGCTACTTTAAGTCACTATTTATTCATACTTATATATTCTTGCGTTACATTTTGTTCTTGGAAAAATTAAAGAAAAGCAAAAAGGACGGAAGTTAAAAAGAAATAACAAGACTTAGCCGCCTAGCTAAAGTAGTGCATCAAACTCCCTGCGGTCTAGATGCACGGAACTTCTATTACATCTATGCTCTCAAGTTTGTAAGCTCCATGAGATAGTTTTTATGCAATCCTGAAAGGTCCTTTCCAGTTTGGTTGTAGCTTTCCTTTCTTCATCGGGTCTATAATCCGCTTCAAAACCAGGTCACCTTTCTTCATCGCCCTCAGCCTTATCTTTGTGTTATACCTTTTTTTCACCATCTGCTTTGTGGCATATTTCTGAATATGCGCTATTTCTCTCACCTCATCGAGTAGACATGCATCACTTTTGAGTCCAACTTGGTTGCCTACATCTCTAAAGTGTTCCATCCTTTATGTCGGGGTATTGATCTCAACTGGGAGCATTGCATCGGACCCGTAGACCATTCAAAATAAAGCTTCTTTAATGGAGGAGTGAAAGGTGGTATGATATGACCATATTACATCGCGTAAGTGTTTGACCCATGAGCCTTTAGCCTCATCTAAATTTTCTTCATTCAAGACAGTACCACTTTATTGGCAGCCTTAACCTGTCTATTTTCCTAGGGATGTTCGACTGAAATAAACTTTGTTTGTATGCCCAAATTCGAATAAACCTTCGTTACTACAAAACTGACAAACTGAGCTTCATTGTCAGAGACAATGACCTTATGGAGGCCAAATCGACAAATGATGTTTCTCCAATAAAAATGTTGGATCCTCTCGATCGTGATTTTTATAATTGCTTCTATCTCAACCCATTTAGTGGGGTAATCTACCTCCGCTATTATTAATTTGAGTTGACCCTAAGCTAGAAGGAAAGAGCCTAATATGTCAGTCTCCCACTGATAGAATGTCTAGGGTAAGATAAAGGATTGTAGCATGCAAGTGGAGGTATGGATGAAGGGTGCATATGTTTGACATTTTTTGCACTAGTTAACAAATTGGACACTATCGCGGAGCATTTCCAGCCAATAATACCCCACCCTTACGAGATTTCCAGTCAAAGACCTCCCACCAATATGACTTCCACATATACCTTCATGTACTTCATCTAAAACCAAATTTGTTTCGTCCTCCACAATATACCTCAGCATGAGAGTCGACCTTTCCATTTTATACAGTTTTCCCGTGACGACTACATACCTTGTAGCTAGCCTCTTTATCTTCTAAGCCTCAACTTTCTCTTCCGATAAATGATCCTTTGTTAAATAATACATGATGGGTGCCATCTAACTTTCTCCTTTTTTATCATACTTACTTCCTTATCCTCCGTGTTTGGCAACTTGAGTGTTTCCTAAATCACAGTTCAGTTCATTCCCGATTTCTTCGTACTGGCGAGCATTGCCAATAAGTCGGACTGGACATTCTCTTCCTGAGGAGCATGTACTATTTCAAATTTTTTGAAGATTTTCGTCAATTCTTGAACCAACCTCAAGTATTTTACTAATCTGGGTTCCTTAGTTTGGTAATCTTCCCGTACTTGATTGGTGATAAACTAGGAGTCGCTTTTCACTATAAGATAGGCAACTTCCGACTTCCTTGGCCAATTTCATTCCAACGAGGAGGGCCTCGTAATACGCCTAATTTTTGCTAGCTTGGATTCCAAATCACGGGGATTATTCCTAAAGCACCTTTATGGGCCCCTCCAAAACAATCTTGACTCCATCCACTCCCCGTCAAATTTGAAGATCCATCTATTGACAAATATCAGGTACACATAGAGTCTGCCTCGTCTAGGCGCTAAATTCTACCAAAAATATTTCCAACATCTAGGATTTTATAGCACTCATAGGCACAAATGATGTATCATATTCGGATAGTTTGACCACACATGATACCATTATTCCCGCTAAATCAGGATTTTTCAAAATTTGTTTGACCAGGTAATTGGATCTCATCGTAATTGGATGGCCTTGGGAAATATGGTCTTAATTTCCTAACCTTGACTATAATCTCCAAAGGCAATCTTTGATACTCTAATAGCGTAACTCTGCTCCCTATAATACCTTATTGACAAAGTAGGCCGACTTCTCTCATTCATAACCGTCTTGTACTGGTACCGAACTTAATGCTTTGTCTAAAATTGATAAGTAGAGGATTAATGTGGCTCCTTCTTTAGGTCTTATGTGAATTAGTGGTGCAGATAGGAAACATTTAAGCTCTTGAAAAGCTTTATCGAATTCCTCAGTCCATTTGTCATACCCCAAATTTGTCTTACTTTCTTTTCTTTCAAACCATATTCATGTGGCCATCACATTTATCTGCATACATCCAATCTTTGGTCTGGTTTTATAATTGGATCATCTTTTTAAAAATCTTAAGTGAACTTTTCTCTATGACCATTTCATTTGATCATGGAATTTCATAATTTTCCATTACTTTAGGTTTTAGCATAATCATGTACTTGTATTATTGGTTTCCTTTTGAAATTAGTTTGAAAACCACATTTTCTTAAATTAATCATCATTATGGGATTCTAGTTAATTCTTGTCCACGTGAAACCTTTGATTAAAAAGTCCATATTTGATCTTAGAAGATTGCCATGCCATGTACACATTCATGTTTTTACCTTTTCTTGACAAGTTTCTTTTTAATTTTACTCGATATACCTATGGGCATAAATACATTCAAGTGTGTATGGTACTACAATTTGTGGTACTTGTACAAGAAGTTACCGTGTGCTCACGGATGCAACATTGTAAGACAAGGCAAAGTGAAATAATGAGTTTCAAGAATTTCTATAGCTTAAACTCCAAAGTACAACACAAAGAGAATTCACTTGGTCCACATGATAAAGTTACAAGGCTCAAATTGATACAATTGGAATTTACAAGCTATTCAAGTTCCTAAAACAAATTATTTCTAAACCTATGTGAAGTCCTAAGCCTAAATTGCAAACATAGAAGGCCAAGCTTGTGCTTCACGTGCCTTGAATCAACATCACCTCCTCCCAAACTCCATGCTAGCCACGGTCCCTCTTTGTTATTCAAAATGTCTCCTCGTGCCAAGACCATGTCAACACATGAAAAGGAAAGGTGAAGATTTGGTGATTAGCATATCAAACAAGTAGGTTCATGGAAATACAAATAAGAGGGACAATGTGCACAACAGAAATCACAACTTGGGACCCTCCAAGTACACATCAGCAACAGCCATAAAAAAAATAGATTTATGGTGCATATGAGACAAGCACACATTTTACCAAATTGATGCCATCACATGGCAGCAGCAAAAATAATGTATGCGACCACACCAAATCATGAAAATAGATAATCACGCAAAAAACACAAGCATCGGAAAAAAAATTATCCAATTCCACTCCCTAAAATCCCACGATATCAGGGGTTCATACAAGCATCACAACAGATTCATTCAACACAAATCACACACCCTCATTTTTTCACAAAAAACTCGCACGAGGAAAATGTTTCTCACACGTACCTCAGCCCCTAAAACCTTTCCTATAAATTGAATCACTATTTTCATTCACAAGGATCCTGCACTATCAGAACGCTGCAAAATTAACCTACACTCAAAGCTCAAAAATCCTATTTCAACTCTGATTTTCACACTGAAAATCAGAGTTTAAATAGCTAACAATCTCTCACACATTCAATATAACAACACAACAAATAAAAAACACAAAGAAGAAGAAGAAGAAGAAGAAGAAGAAGAAGAAGAAGAAGAAGAAGAAGAAGAAGAAGACGAGGAAGAGAGCAAAGAAACAAAAAAGTGAAAGAAATTTATCTAAGCACCCTCGCCGGAGACGTCGCATCACCGGACTAGCTCCGGTCAAGTAATATTTTACTCCCTTTGCTCATAATCTTTATGACATCATGTTTACCTTGATTTGTTGAATCAAACCCTCATGTTAATTGTGTAGAACCTTGTTTGTGGTTGATTTAATTGTAGATCTAGTGTTTTTTTTGTTTTACTTTGATTTGAGCATTTGGGTTGTGAATTAGGAAATTCTGAGTCCATATTTGGACTCGGAATGGCTAGTTTAGTGGAGGTAAGTTGGTTTTCTGAGGTTGGCCAGAGAAGAAGGCGGAGACCACCGCGCGCCACCATCTTCTCCTACGTGTTGGGTGGCCGGTGTTTTAAAAAATTGCAGAGAGAGAGAGAGAGAGGATGATGAGAGAGAAAAAAGCAGTTAGGTTATGTTTTCATTCCTGTGGTTTTTTTGTTTTAATATTTTTTCTCAATACCATTGCCATCAATGTGGGTGTTGGTTAGGTTTGGTGGTGACAGGTGTCCCTACCGTGGACACTTGTGACCGGTCAAAGCTTGTTTTCATTTGATCCCATGTGCACTGCCTACTGTAGATGTTATGTTTAACACCCCGATTTTTGTAAGAAATATTTATTTAATTTATTTAAATATTATATTCGTGAATTTCTGTGAACTTTGGTGATTCGTGTCGATGTCGGTGTTTTGTGAAGTTTTGGTTATTTAATTAAATAATAGTATGTATTACGGAATATATTGTATTATTATTTATTTTAAATAATATTAGAGAAATTAAGGGTAAAGTGGACATTTGAGGGGAATTAGTGAGGGCATTATAGAGAAAGCCCAATTTTGAGGCCCAAGGGTTAAGTGGATATAAAAGGAGGATTTTGAGAATATGGTTCTTTTTTGTTAGAACGTGAAAAGAAGGAAAGAAGGAGAGCTCTGAGGAAAAAGGGAAAAGACGAGGATTTCGTGAAGGTTTCCAAAGGCTCCAGAGAGAACACTTCGGATCGACAATCTAAGGTATGGGGAGTAATTACCTTCATTGTTTTCAATATAGGATTCGATGTAATTGAAGTGTGTTATTTCCTTGGTTTTATGGTTGGCATTATTTTGCTATAACTCATGTAGCAGCAGATGTTGAATGAAGATGTCTAAAAATATGTTTCATTACTCTTTGTTCAACATGTCGTATGAAGATGTTCCATGGCAGCTCATAGGACATCGCGTTGTGAAGTCAGTTTTTAATGCAGATTCTGTTACTATGATTTGTAACTGAATATTCTGTGAATATTTGGTTATCCTATGTGGCATCCAAAGCATTTTTGGATTAGGGTTACTTGTTGGTTTTCGGATTTGCTGTTGTTTCTAATTATGGAGACATAATAGGAAACTTTGGATTGAAGACCTATTTTATTGGAGTTAATTTTGCAGATTTGTGAGCAGCCTAATTGCTGCGTTTTTGAAGCCCAATTCAGTCCAGATTTCAAGCTATAAATAGACTGATGTAAACCTAGTTTTAGGTGTCGAACTTACATGTATTTTTAGGGTTGTGTGCTTGTGTTTTGTGAGCCTAACTGGTATCTTATGATAACAGTATAAGGACTGTAGTGTAAGTTGTGTAAGGTTACTCATAAGCTTTTAAGCATTGAGTAGCTGTGTGTTAATTCTCATAAGCTGTGAAGTATTGAGAATTTGTGTTTCGACCGTTGTTATTTATCTTGTAAGGAACCAGTCACGGGTTGTGATTGAAGAGGGATTTGAGGAGGGCCTCATACCTAGGGGAGTCTTAGGTAGAAGTCATAGGAAGGGTAGTGATTAAGTGAGCTGATTGAACCGGGTGTGGTTATTAGTGAATTGATACTATCGAATATTGATTTCATCCCTGGCTTGGTAGCCCCCAGATGTAGGATAGTTAGATCCGAACTGGGTTAACAATTTCTGGTGTTCTTTACATTTTATGCACACTTTTGTATTGAGCTTGTTCATTGTTGTTGTATATCAGTGTCTCGACATCTCGATAGGACATTTGATATACAGGCCAGAATTTCAATTGGCATCAAGAGCTTGCACCCTTTGTTGTTTCTGGGTGAGATCCAGGGAAGGTACTTTCTGGTACAATGGACAAGGATGGAGGAGCTCTGAATAAACCACCTTTGCTGGATGGCTCTAACTATGAGTATTGGAAACCTAGGATGATAGCCTTCATCAAGTCCATGGATGATCAAGCATGGAAAGTGGTTATCAAAGGTTGGGAGCCTCCAAAGGTAAGAGATGGAGAAGGAAATCTTACTGATGTTCAGAAGGAAGAAGAGGACTGGGATGATGCTGACTACAAAGGATCTGTTGGAAATTCTAAAGCCATGAATGCATTGTTCAATGGTGTCAACAGAAATATCTTCAGGCTGATTGAGCATTGTACTATTGCCAAAGAGGCTTGGCAGGTCCTGAAAGTTGCTCATGAGGGGACCACAAAGGTGAAAATGTCAAAGCTTCAGCTTCTCACTAGCAAGTTTGAGAGTTTGAAGATGAAAGAGGATGAGAGCATTCATGATTTTCATATGAACATTATTGAGATAGCTAATGCCTCTAGTGCCTTAGGAGAAAAGATGTCTGACAGCAAGCTGGTCAGGAAGATTCTCAGGTCTCTTCCTAAGAGATTTGATATGAAGGTTACTGCTGTAGAGGAAGCTCAGGACATTGACAAGATGAAGGTGGATGAGCTTATGGGATCACTCCAAACTTTTGAGTTAGGACTCGGTGAAAAAGCTGAAAAGAAGAAGAGTATAGCATTTGTGTCAAGTGCTGATGACTCAGATGATGAAGGAAAACTGGTCAAAGATGAAGATGTGTCTAAAGATCTGGTATTACTTGGTAAAAAATTTAACAAAGTGTTTAAGAGGATTGACTGGAAGTCGAGAGCTAATGCTCAGAACAAGTCACTCGACATCAGAAAGAATCAGGATGGAGGCAGAACTGAAAAAGACTCTAATCAAGGGAAGAGAGTTCAATGCTATGAATGTGAGGGATACGGGCACATAAAGACTGAGTGTCCCACGTATCTCAAAAGGCAGAAGAAGGGCCTATTCGTGTCTTGGTCAGAAGGAGAGTCTGAGAGTGATATTGAAGAAGAATCAGCAAAATTGGTGACAGCTTTGACTGGAGTATGTAAGGCTGATGAAGAAACTTCTTGTGAATCTGACTCTGACAAAGAATCTTATGTTGGAGAACTTACTAAGGAAGAAGTATTCTCAGGGTTTTCATAACTGTGTATCAAGAATGAAGAAATGTGCCAGATTATATTGGAGCAGAAGATCTTGATAGCTCAACTGGAAGCTGAGAAGGAAGAACATCTATCAACCATTGCTGATCTGAAGGAGGAGGTTGAATGGCAAAAGTCAAAACTTGACAATATGACCAAATCTATAAGAATGCTGAACAATGGTACCACGCAGCTGGATGAGATCCTTCAGAATGGGAAAGAAGCTGGAAATGTGCAAGGCCTTGGTTTTAACAATCAAGCAGAGACTTCCAAGAAGACTGTATTGAAGTTTGTTCCTCAGAAAATAAAGCAAGAAGTGGAGATGTCAAATCACATGTTTCAACATCAGAAGAAAAGAGTTTGTAGATTAAAGTATAAACCATGGAGATGCCATTACTGTGGCAAGATTGGTCACTTAAAGTTCTTTTGCTACAAACTGCACGGCTATCCCAAAACTTCTCAGCAACAAAATAAAGAACAGAGTTGGGGTAAAGTGAAGAGAAGATGGATTCCTAGACAAATGATGGTTGGCCTCATAGCACATACTTCTCTTAGAGCATCTGCAAGAGAATATTGGTACTTTGACAGTGGTTGTTCAAGACACATGACTGGTGTGAAGAAGTTCTTGTCAGACATTAAGCCTCACTCCACCAATTATGTCACCTTTGGGGATGGATCAAAGGGTGAGATAAAAGGTGTCAGAAAGCTGGACTACACAGGACAACCAAATCTGGATCGAGTTCTCTATGTCAAAGGACTGGCCGCAAACTTAATCAGTATAAGCCAATTGTGTGATGTAGGGTTCAAGGTAAATTTCACCAAATCTGAATGTCTAGTAACCAATGTGAAAGATGAAGTTGTTATGAAGGGGACCAGGTCTAAGGATAACTGCTATCTGTGGAATCCTTAAGATCTGTCTACTTGTTTGATGTCAAAGGAAGATGAAACCAAACTGTGGCATTAGAAATTGGGTCACTTACACCTGAAAGGGATGAAGAAGGTTATGTCAAGTGAAGCTGTTCGAGGTATTCCCAAGCTGAAGATTGATGAGGACAAAATATGTGGTGAATGTCAAGTTGGGAAGCAAACAAGGGTGTCACACAAGAAGCTTCAACATCTTACCACAACTTCTAGAGTTCTAGAACTTCTTCACATGGACCTAATGGGACCTATGCAGGTTGAAAGTCTTGGTGGGAAGAAGTATGCCTATGTTGTCATAAATGACTACTCTAGATTCACTTGGATAAGTTTTATCAGAGAAAAGTC
The DNA here is from genome assembly GCA_022829125.1 of Lathyrus tuberosus. NCBI lineage: Eukaryota > Viridiplantae > Streptophyta > Magnoliopsida > Fabales > Fabaceae > Lathyrus > Lathyrus tuberosus. Next base: position 3,423,076 of record JALAZF010000253.1, read on the forward strand.
TGAAGTGTTTGCAGCTTTTAAAGAATTGTGTCAAAGAACTCAACGGGAAAAGGATTGTGGTGTTGTTCGAATCAGACGTGGCCATGGGAAAGAATTTGAAAATAGTAGATTTGAAGAGTTCTGCTTATCTGAGGGAATCATTCATGAATTCTCATCACCAATCACTCCTCAGCAGAATGGTGTGGTGGAACGCAAGAATAGGACCATACAAGAATGTGCAAGAGTCATGATTCATGCCAAAAAGCTTCCATATCATTTTTGGGCTGTAGCCATGAATACTGCTTGCTATATACACAATAGGGTGACTATCAGATCAGGTACCTCTATCACTCTTTATGAGCTATGGAAAGGTAGAAAGCCAAATGTGAAGTATTTCCATGTGTTTGGTAGTAAGTGCTACATCTTAGCGGATCGTGAGCAAAGGCGAAAGATGGATCCTAAGAGTGAGGAAGGAATATTTTTAGGTTACTCTACAAACAGTAAATCATATAGGGTATTCAATTCCAGAACTCAGGTGATGATGGAATCCATAAATGTGGTGGTTGATGATTCTGGCAACGATGAAGATATCCCAGATGATGTTGGAGCATGTCTGCCCATGAACAATGAAAACTCTTCAGACATTGAGTCTGCTCAAGAAATCAACACCAGACCTGAGAATGAAGAGGTAGAGGATGCTAACAGGGGACCCTCTATAAGGATTCAGAAGGATCACCCTAGGGAATTAATTATTGGAGATCTGAATGAAGGTGTAAGAACCAGAAGAAGGGAGATTGTGTCAAATGCTTGCTTTGTGTCAAAGATCGAACCAAAGAATGTCAAAGAAGCATTGACAGATGAGTTCTGGATAAGTACCATGCAAGATGAACTGTGTCAGTTCAAGAGGAATGAAGTTTGGGAACTGGTACCACGACCAGCAGGAACAAATGTGATTGGAACAAAATGGGTGTATAAGAATAAGTCTGATGAGCAAGGAGTTGTCACCAGGAATAAAGCCAGATTAGTAGCTAAAGGATACACACAGATTGAAGGAGTAGACTTCGATGAAACATTTGCGCCTGTGGCTCGGTTGGAATCCATCCGATTATTGCTAGGAGTGGCATGTTTGTTGAAATTCAGACTGTTTCAAATGGATGTCAAGAGTGCTTTTCTAAATGGGTATCTTAATGAGGAAGTCTATGTTGAGCAGCCTAAAGGGTTTGTGGATCCAAACTTTCCTGATCATGTTTACAAGCTGAAGAAAGCTCTATATGGGCTGAAATAAGCTCCACGAGCTTGGTATGAAAGACTGACTGAGTTCTTAGTTAACAATGGGTACAGGAAGGGTGGTATTGATAAAACTCTTTTTGTCAAGGAGAAGGATGGGAAACTAATGATTGCTCAGATTTATGTAGATGATATTGTGTTTGGCGGGATGTCGGATGAAATGGTCCAACATTTTGTCACTCAAATGCAGTCTGAATTTGAAATGAGCTTAGTGGGTGAATTGACCTACTTCCTTGGATTACAAGTCAAGCAGATGGAAGACTCCATTTTTATTTGTCAGAGCAAATATGCGAGGAACATTGTGAAAAAGTTTGGGCTGGATAATGCCAAGCATAAGAGGACTCCAGCTCCTACTCACTTGAAGTTATCCAAAGATGAAAAGGGAGTGGATGTTGAACAAAGTCTGTATAGAAGTATGATTGGCAGTCTGCTGTATCTTACAGCAAGTAGGCCAGACATCACTTTTGTTGTTGGTGTGTGTGCAAGATATCAAGCAGAACACAAGGTCAGTCACATCAATCAAGTGAAAAGAATTCTAAAGTATGTGAGTGGTACATGTGATTATGGGTTGCTTTACTCCCATGACTCAAGTCCCATTTTATTAGGATATTGTGATGCTGATTGGGCTGGAAGTGCTGACGATATGAAGAGTACCTCTGGTGGATGCTTCTTTCTAGGAAATAATCTTATTTCATGGTTTAGCAAGAAGCAGAATTCAGTATCCCTTTCTACTGCTGAAGCTGAGTACATAGCAGCTGGTAGTAGTTGTGCGCAACTGGTATGGATGAAGCAGATGCTGTCAAAGTATAATGTCACACAAGATGTCATGACACTATTTTGTGACAACCTGAGTGCTATTAATATTTCCAAAAATCCCATTCAACATAGCAGGACAAAGCACATTGACATCAGGCATCACTTCATCAGAGAACTTGTGGAGGACAAAGTCATAACTCTTGAGCATGTGAGCACAGAAAATCAGCTTGCTGACATATTTACCAAGGCTATGGATGCAGTTCAGTTTGAAAACCTGAGGAGCTGACTTGGGGTGTGCATTCATGAAGACCTATAGAAATCAATGTGCTTTCTGGCTGCCAGACTGAAAAGACTAAAGGAGGTTCTGGTAGTGCAGTGTGTGAATGAAGGGAAAATGCTGAAGTCTGTGCATGACATTTGGGCATGTAATGTGGTGTGCATCTACTTTCTGATGCAGTTTACTCTGGATTCTTTGTACTTTGACTTGTTCTACTAGCCTTTGTCATATTTATGGCTAAAAGGGGGAGTAGTATGTTGTGTATGTTGTGCGATTGCTTGTGCAGCTGAGGTGTGTGTGCTGCAGATGCAGCTGAGGTGTGTGTGCTGCAGGTGCAGCTGAGGTTGCTGTTGTTGAGGGGGAGTTGCTATGATGAGATGTTTGCTGGACTGTGTGTGTATGCAGCTGAGGAGGAGTTTTTTTTTGTGTGTGCAGCTGAGGGGGAGTTTTTTTTTGCTGCTATTAATGGTGTTTTCTTCCGTTGCTGATACTGATGGTGTTTAAGTGTGTGTGGAGTTTTAGCCAAAAATAAGCCAAAGGGGGAGATTGTTATTTCCTTGGTTTTATGGTTGGCATTATTTTGCTAAAACTCATGTAGCAGCAGATGTTGAATGAAGATGTCTAAAAATATGTTTCATTACTCTTTGTTCAACATGTCGTATGAAGATGTTCCATGGAAGCTCATAGGACATCGCGTTATGAAGTCAGTTTTTAATGCAGATTCTGTTACTATGATTTGTAACTGAATATTTTGTGAATATTTGGTTATCCTATATGGCATCCAAAGCATTTTTGGATTAGGGTTACTTGTTGGTTTTCGGATTTGCTGCTGTTTCTAATTATGGAGACATAATAGGAAACTTTGGATTGAAGACCTATTTTATTGGAGTTAATTTTGCAGATTTGTGAGCAGCCTAATTACTGCGTTTTTGAAGCCCAATTCAATCCAGATTTCAAGCTATAAATAGACTGATGTAAACCTAGTTTTAGGTGTCGAACTTACATGTATTTTTAGGGTTGTGTGCTTGTGTTTTGTGAGCCTAACTGGTATCTTATGATAACAGTATAAGGATTGTAGTGTAAGTTGTGTAAGGTTGCTCATAAGCTTTTAAGAATTGAGTAGCTGTGTGTTAATTCTCATAAGCTGTGAAGTATTGAGAATTTGTGTTTCGACCGTTGTTATTTATCTTGTAAGGAACCAGTCACGGGTTGTGATTGAAGAGGGATTTGAGGAGGGCCTCATACCTAGGGGAGTCTTAGGTAGAAGTCATAGGAAGGGTAGTGATTAAGTGAGCTAATTGAACCGGGTGTGGTTATCAGTGAATTGATACTATCGAATATTGATTTCATCCCTGGCTTGGTAGCCCCCAGATGTAGGATAGTTAGATCCGAACTGGGTTAACAATTTCTGGTGTTCTTTACATTTTATGCACACTTTTGTATTGAGCTTGTTCATTGTTGTTGTATATCAGTGTCTCGACATCTCGATAGCACATCTGATATACAGGCCAGAATTTCAAAGTGGATGTTTTTTGTTTGAGGGTTTGTGGGGTTTTGTGATGAATTGATGATTTTTAGGGTATTTTGTGAATCGATTATTAAGGGTTGAATTTAATCGGATGAAATAGACCTTGGGGTTGATTCCCTGTCGACGTTATTTTGACCCTGTGGAAAGGAGGATTGTAAGGGTCGTAAGGGTAATTGGGGTTTTGTGAAGGTTTAGGGAATTTAAGGTTCCCGCTGTGTCCTGAATCGACCTAATAGATGTAGGTTTTATGCCGATGATTTTTGTGATGCATTAGGACTGTTGTAGGGATGTTTTTGGGTCATTTGGGGCTGTAATCGCAGGTATATTTGAGGTTGGGGAGCTACTGATGCGTAGCAGCGATTTGTTGTAATCGCAGGTTCGCTAAGCGAACCATTCCTTCGCAAGGCGAATGTTTGCCAAGGCTCGCAAAGCGAGCAGCGCAGCGAATGTCTGATAACATGAGTGTGGATACTGAGATGATTCTGGATGGAATTGGGGATTCGCTGGAAGTCTCGCAAAGTGAATGAGCCAGCGATTGGCTTCGCACAGCGAATAAACCAGCGAGTATGACAGATGGTGTTTTCTGGTGTGTTAGTGTTGTGACTGTGGGATTCGCTGACCGCTTCGCAAAGTGAAGGTCCCAGCGAACTGGTTCGCCTAGCGAACTCAGTAGCGAACATCTGCTGTTCACGATGTTTTGTTTATGTGCTGTGCTGTTTTGATGCCTTGATGCTGTGATTTTTATGATAATTTTCCATGACGTTACTGGTGAATATATGATGATGTTTTGGTGATTTATTTGACGAATATGTGATGACATGATGTATATCAGAATTGATGAATGATGATGATCATTATGATGTTTATTTGATGATGATGATTATTGATGTTGTGTATCATACATTCATATGCATACTCTGTGACGACGCTTCATTCCCATTGTGCGGATATGAGGTAACTATGACGTGCTCCAGTTCCAATTGTGGGATTGATCCTATTGATGGGGATCTTTGGAGGGGTGATGGTCTAGTGTCTATCGATTATGACGATTGGTACCACATGCATGAGTCTTGTTGTGCATTTGCATTTAATTGGCATTGTTGTATTTTATGAGGTTGTTTGTGATTTTGATGTTTTCCTTGTGATGACCCTGAAGATGTTGTATATGAAGATAATGCCATTTATGTATATCTTGTTTTATATTGATTATTATGAATCGTGATTACTCACCCTGCCTGTTTGAATGTTGCCTCCACGTGGGTAACATGCAGGTGATCAGGTTTAGCTGTGGATTCCTTCGAGGACCTTGAAGTTTATTTGCTTTTGGTCGATTTAGAGGGTCTTGCTCTGATAGTGTAACATCGGGTTGGGGTCTTTTGAGTCGAACTATGTTGTTTCCTTATTTTTGCTGTTATTTGATGATATGGTTTCATTTTGAAAACCTTTTTGAGTATTTGTGGTTATGGTGGATCTGCTGCCTATTTTGAGGGATTTTATTAAAAACCTTTTTTATTATTATGATGTTGAATGAAAACCTTTTTATTTGAAAATTTTGAGTTTCGCTGCCATGTGAAGGCTTTTGATTTGTTTTGAGGAAAACCCCTTTGTTTACAGGGCAAGTGTATTATTTTGATTTAAATGAGAAATGAACACCCTTTGAGGTATTTTTGATGTTTTTCTCTGATAATTGAGTTGTTTCTGCTGCAACATAAATGGGGTTAGAAAAGGGTGTTACACTATGCTTCAACGTTTATACGCCCTTGGATGTGTGGACCAAGTTAGATCTCTAGATCTGACGGTCCTGACTGGTCTGTGGTCAAAAGGATTAATCAAGGGTCCATTAGACCTCTTTTCAATGCCTTGGGCCCCTATCCCTCCTTGGGCCTAGTATTTCTATTACCTGCACCTCAGTTTTTCACTTCTTTGCAGGCCCATTACTTTTTTTGTTTCATTTGGTTTATTTGTTTTTTTTAATGTTTTCTTTCCTTTTAATTTTTTTTATATATCCATAAAAACATAAAAAGGTGTATATTGTTAATTACCTGCACCTCAGTTTTTCACTTCTTTGCAGGCCTATATATATATGGTGAAGATTATTTGTGATTTTTGTTTTTCTCTCTCCTCCATTATTAAAATAAATGATGGAGGAGAGAGAAAAAACCTGACACATAATCTTCACCATTTATTTTAAAATCTAATGGGTCAGATTCATTCTCATGTTCTCATATAAAAATGATATTCTCATATGATACGTTCCCTATATCTATATATATATATATATATATATATATATATATATATATATATATATATATGCTTAAATAGTCTTTTGGTCCCTGTAAGTTAGTGAGTTTTTTATTTTGGTCCCTGTAAGTTTTTGTTTTTTGTTTTAGTCTTTATATCTTACTGTTTTCATGTGTTTTAGTCCCTAAAGCAAAAAAAGTGAGATATAGGGACCTTATATCTTAAATATCTTTCCTGCGGATTTTGGTTTTAGGGACTAAAACGCATGCAAAAAGTGAGATATAAGGACGCAAACAAAAAAAAACTTACAGGGACCAAAATAAAAAATCCGCTAACTTAAAGGGACCAAAAGACTATATATATATATATATATATATATATATATATATATATATATATTATTAATTTTATTAATAATTTTGTGTGTTGTTTGGATTGGCTTGATTATGTGATGCTTGATTAATATTTTGGCTATGCAATTTTTTCATGTGAAATGCTTATGCCATGATAATATCTTGACTTTATTTCTCATTTACATACCTAAACCATTTTCAAACTAATTCTTTATTTAATATCAAGTCCATTTCAAAACACCTTTGTAAGTCGATTGCTTTTAGCGTCGCCATTAACCTCATATAGCTTACTCTTGGTCTTTCTTACAATGAGACTTGCTTTGTACTAGACACTTTTATTTACATGCATTTGTGGGATGGATTTTTTAATTGCTTTATCTTTCTGCATTCAACAAAATGCATCCCCACTCTTTGAACGTGTAATATTTTTATCATTTTCCTTAGTTTCACTTACTTAATACCATTGCACATATAGAAGTGATTAAAATCAAACCCTAAAGCATACTTGATCCATATATCAAGCCCTACCCCAATTTATAAGTCGATCGCTTCATGCATTGCCATCAACCATCCCAAAGCATATTAATCCATACCTAACTTATAAGTTGATTGCTTCATTCATTGCCATCTACCTTAACCCAACACTAACTAGGTCCTCCCTTTCAAACTGTTTTAAACCTATTATTCGCTTCGAACGCAAATTCAAACCTTGATCAACATCGAGTATCTTATCTAAATCAAATTATACCATTTAACCATACTTAGACATTATTTCATTAAAGATGAAAAAGGAGATGGTCTCAATCCTTCAATTATTCTTCTCGATTGTTTGGGTAACGAGTTGCCTTACTCGATTAGTCAAACAATTGTCATCTCCTAAAAAAATTATAATTCGATTCACTTCAAATCATTTTCATGATAAATCGAATTAAACATTTTTTTTAAAGACTTAGATGAAAAAGAGAGCAGTCTAGAGCCATTTATTCTCTCTCCCGAATACTTGGATACGAGTAGCCTTACTCGGCCATTCGAGTACTCGCGTCCATTTAAAATACTTTAACTATATTGAAACCTTTCACATTTAAGGATGAAAAGGGAGATGGTCTCGAGCATTCGATTCTTCTCCTCGATTATTTGGGTACGAGTTACCTTACTCGACCACACGAGTAATTGTCATCCAAATAAAACCTTCAATATATTAACTCAACTTCTCGCCTCCGTGCGATTAAAACTTTTTTTTCTTAAAAGAACAATGTCAGTCCCTTCTAATGCGCATATAAACTAAATGCTTAAGCCTCCGCTGAGAGTAGACAAGCTAACTTTTAGCCCTTAGAATGTGATATAAACATCTGTTTAATATAACAGACCAACAAATTGTAATCCTATGAACTACGGACGCTTTGATTCTTCATTTCACAATGAAGATACGTAGGCACAAGGGCCCCAATCCTTGGCGAGCACCCTAATAAAAAACCAACCATTTCCCCTTAGCAAGTAACCATATCATAGGATCCTTTTGTGACCCTTTTCTTTTCCTTTTCGCATTATTAGCTTCGAAGAAAACAATTAGTATAAGTTAACATTCAATCACAAATTAGACTAAGAGGTTCCCGTTGAGTACAATGGACATGAGGGTGTTAATACATTCCCCTTGTGTAATCGACTCCCGAACCCGAATTTGATTGAGACGACCATTTTCCTTTCTTAAAGGTTTTATTGATATTTTCCTTTTCCTTCTTGGAATAAATAAAGTTCGGTGGCGACTTTGTTCGAACTAATTTTTCCGCATCCATGGTGAAAGATCGTATTTTTCAAGGTACGACAGATGACGACTCTGTTGGGGACAATTTGCTCCTTGCAAGAGAGAGTCGAGCCTAACTTGGTTCAACTTGTGATGAATGTTATCTTTGCTTATTTTTTTTCTTCTTGTTTGTTTGTTCGTTTGTTTTCTCTTGTTCGCTTGATTTTTTTTGTTTATTTGTTTTCTATTATCTGTTGTTTGGTTATCTTTATTATTTATTCTATTATTATTTATTATGACATTGTTGGGGCTCTCTGATTATTGGTATTTTGTGAGATAAGCTCTCTACCTGAGTCTAAGAAAAACCATAGGATTAGGATGGTGGTTGTGTAGAAGAGGCCCGCGAGGAGCCTTCCTCGTTGGGACGATACGAAGACCCCGCCTAGATTAGATTCTCTTGGAGATGTTATTGTCCAACGAGCCTTTGTCAAGGCGATAATGTTTTCAAGTTGGATCGATGACTCTAAGGACCTTTTAACCTGTTTCATCTATGGTGGTTATGTAGTGTTAACCTACGAGACCTTGGACTCATTGGGTTAATACGAAAGCCCCAATTAGATGAGATCCCTTTAACGTGTTACTGTCTTACAGAAATATTTTCAACCTCGATCTATGACTCTGAGAATCCTTTTAAGAAATATTGGATTCGATGATTGTGTAGTATCACCCACGAGGAGCCTTCCCTGTTGGGATGATACGAAGACCTCACCTAGAATAGATATTTTCAAGGATATTATTGTCTGATGAGCCTTTCTCCTGACAATAATGTCTTTGAGAATGATCCATGACTATAGGAACCTATCCGTCTTAGAGCCTACCCATGGGGTTCCGATAATCAGAGATATATGTTGTCATGCTCCAACCTCATATTTGATTGTACTTGTGATCCTGAAACCATGCATAAGCATTACATGTTCATAACATAACATTCACATTTTTTTGGTTTCCAGGGAATCTAAGAATTTCAGTTACAGGAATTTTGAAATTATGGGGTCAAACACTCGAAGCACTTACTCTTATGGATTCAATAAGCTTGATTTAGATGGATTACACGATTTAGTTTCTTGGATATCTGCGGTTTTCAGAATTAATTTTGGGAGGGACTATGGAAAGCTGATCCACATTTTGAATCAAGAGGTGGACCTCCGAGTACTCGGCACTTTAGCTCAATTATATGACTCACCGTTAAGATGTTTCACATTTCAATACTTTTAGCTGGCTCCAACATTGGAAGAGTTCGAGGTTCTGGTGGGCATTCCCATGAAAAACAAGCTGCCATTTATGGGTGTGAATGAATCTTTGAAGGATGAAGTCATAGCTAGTGCTCTACATATGTAAAAGAAAGAAGTCACTGCTAATCTGATGGTCAAAGGAGGTGTCAAAGGGTTTCCACTTAATTTTCTTTTAGAGAGGGTTGATACTCTTTTGGAGGCTCAAAGTTGGGATACGTGCAACGCTGTCATTGCATTGGATATTTATAGAATTGTCCTGTTTCCTAATTTGGACAACTTCATAGACATAACTGCCATCAACATCTTCCTCACGAAGAATCTTGTACCAATTCTATTGGCAAATATTTTCTATTATCTGAGCTGGATTCATGCGAGGAGGGGAGGGGTGATTGCTTGTTGTGCTCCTATCTTGTACAAATGGTTGTGGATGCATCTTCTGAAGAAAGGGGCTTTTGTGGAACAAGTTAATGATAGTTGGGCTCAAAGGATGGGATCGCTTAAATCTGATGACTTCTCCTGGTATTCTCAAGCGTATGACAAGGTCATATCTAGCTGTGGTGAATTCCACAATGTTCCCCTCATTGAGACTCGAGGATGTATTAATTATAATCCTACTTTATCAAGGAGACAACTTGGGTATCCAATGGAGGGACCACCTGAAGAAAAAGCATTAGAGGCCTTTATGTTGCATGATTTGGGAACCGAGGATCCTAACTTGTTCAAGAAAATTAAGAAAGCTTGGGAGAATGTCAAGAGAAAGGGAAAAGCTAACTTAGGGAAGAGAATGGTATCACGAATGAGCCATAATTTCAGTGGGTTAAGGTGGTCAAAATGCCTTTTGATATCAAGATGCCTACCCATCTTCCTGAATCTAAGCCTACTCATATCCTTGTTGAGGAAGTTGAAGGGCCCATGGCTACTATAGCTAAGTTGGTGAAAGAAAATGAAGAGTTGAGTGAAGCTTCAACATGTCACTGAGGAAAAGAACAAAATAAAGTGGGATCTCGATCGTAAGAATACTCAACTAAGAGCAATTGGAGAAAAGTTGATAAGGTGGAGCACAAAAGAAAGAAGACCAAGATGTGTATTGATCAAGATGATAGTCATTTGAGCACCCTTAAAGAACAATTAAAGAATGCTGAAAGGGAATGCCAAAAGAACGAGAATTGGTGGCTTCGTGTTACTCAAGAGAATAAGAAGATAAGGGATGAGCTCGGTGCCAATGTTAAAGAACTCACCACTTCACTCTGTCACTCGAGGGCAAATGAAGAGCGACAACGTCAACTCAAGGAGATAGCCACATAAGCTTCCCAAGTCACGCTTGATGCATGGGGCCAGAAGTGCCGAGAATTGAGGGATGCCAAGTGGAGTGCTAACTATTGTAAGAATCAATTTAATAACTTACTTAAGGATAGCCATGTGTGGTTAGCAGAAAGAGAGAGTGTGGTTAGAGATTATGAAGCCTATGAGAAGTCTACACACTTTTTGAAGAATGACAGAGACATGTTGAAGGAGAGAAAAATACACAAGAATGGGGATTGAATTGTGTTTTGCAAAAATTAGATTTACTTCTGAACCAGAGTTCATAATCTGATAAGGTGCAGCGGAAATATAGACAGAAGTAAAGTAAAAATAGCAAAGAACACACAGTAGTTATCATGGTTCCTCTGCCAACTGAGAGTACTCCAGTCCCCTTGCCAAACAAGAGATTTTGCACTACAACCATCCAGATTACACTTGCTTATACATACTTGTATAAGACTTTTCTTATTGCTCAGACCATTTGTCCAAGACTTCCCTTTCTTAGAGCTCGTGTCTAAGACTTCACATTGCTTAGAGCTTGTGTCAAAGACTTCACACTGCTTAGAGCTCGTGTATAAGACTTCACACTGAATAAGATATCAGGTATAGAAGCAGTGAGATAGAGTAAGGAACCTAACATACCTCTAAATTTTGTAGGATCCACTTTAGAACTGCATTCTTCAATACCAAGATTACATGTAGGATGAATAGGAGTGGACATGACTTTACAATCATCAATATTGAACTTTTTTAAGAGCTCTTTTGTGTATTTAGACTGGTGAATGTGAATACCTTCAGACTTCTGATTGATCTGAATTCCAAGAAAGTATGTCAATTCACCCATCATGCTCGTCTCAAATTCAGCCTGCATAATATTGGAAAATTCTTGACAGAGAGAAGTATTAGTGGAACCAAAAATCATGTCATCAACATAAATTTGAACAATCAAGATTTCTTCTTTCAAAGTTTTCCTGAATAGTATAGTGTCAACCTTTCCTTTGACAAAACCATTTTCAAGCAGAAATTTACTCAATCTTTCATACCAAGCTCTTGGAGCTTGTTTAAGACCATATAGTGATTTTTTAAGCTTGTAGACATGGTATGGGTGCTTTGAATCTATAAACCCTGGAGGTTGTTTGACATACACTTCTTCAATAATAACTCCGTTCAGAAAATCACTTTGCACGTCCATTTGATATAGAATTATGTCATGGTTGATGGCATAAGAGACAAGTAGTCTTATGGCTTCTAACCTTGCAACAGGAGCAAAGGTTTCAAAGAAGTCTATTCCCTCTTGCTGACTATAGCCTTGAGCTACATGTCTAGCTTTATTCCTAACAACTTCACCAAGTTCGTTAAGTTTGTTTCTGAAGACCCACTTGGTCCCAATGACATTTTTCTTTTGCGGTCTTGGAACAAGATCCCACACATCATTCCTTTGAAACTGGTTTAGTTTATCTTGCATAGCCAGGATCCAACCATTATCAGTTAAGGCATCATCAACAGAAGAAGGCTCAATTAGTGAAATAAAGCTGATCATTGAGTAATCATTTCTGAAAGCAGATCTGGTCCTCAATGGTTCGTCTTTATTACCAATGATCTGCTCCCCTGGATGAGATGTGTTGCACCCAAAATTTTACCCTTAGATTCGTTTGTTTCAGTTGCATATCGTTTTTTTAATTTGCTATCTTTGCATTTTTAGCTAAATTTTTCATCGATGCATTTTAGCCGATTTTTTTATTATTCCATGGGTATTTTGAATTTTCTTTTAAAAATAGTTATCTTGAATCATTTAGAACTAAGTTAGTTAGTTAATATTTTAGCTTCATCTATATTTTTGTTAAGTTAATTAAATTTACTTTAATTTAACTAGTTTAATTTTTATCAATTTTAGTTCATTTTTAATTTTAATTTTATTTAAATTTGCTTTTAAATTTAGGTTTTATTCTTACTTTATTTAGCTCTCACTCATTTTTCTCTTGCAAAAAGGACATTTAAATGTGGAGATTTCTTTTCTTTCACTTAAGCCCAATTCAATTAATTCTACTGTGCTAGTTTTTATTTTTATTTTTTTCTTTTATTTCTTACCTTTGTACTAGCATGAGTGAATTGGTTTAAATTTTATCGTTGCTTTTCACCTTGCTTGTCCCTTATGTTTGCCCTTTTTAGCTCATGCACTATGACACAAGAAAAAGAAAATATGCAGTAAGACATGGATGTAGGAAAATCCCAAAGCTACCTCCTGCTTTTCTCTGAGATTTTTGAACGACCAAGTTTGAAACATCTTTTCCAAACCCTAATTCCTTACCCATCAGTCCTTGTAAACCCTAATTATTTCCCCAATGGATAATGCTTTTACCCACTGTGCTTGAACCACTTTGTTTGCCTATAAAAGGAGCTCCTTTCCTCCTTGTTCAACACACAGAGAGAACTCACAAAAACAACATAGAAATACTCAGAAACTCTCTCAAAATATCCCACGTCCTTAATCTTGCAAGCCACCCTTAAACTTACAAGAAATTTATTATTTTTCATTAGTCTGTAAAATCCTTCCAAACACTTCCAACAAAGCACAACACCAAAGCATTCAAACATATCTTGTTTTCGGTAGCGGAAGGAGGAGAGGAGGAAGCTTACCTTTTTTCCAGAATATAGCAGTGAAGAAGCAGTAGACTTACTCCACTAGGAAATACACTCTCTGTTGCTCATATGCTGTTCTGCTTCATATTAATGCATATTTTATACTACTGTCATTTTGTTTTTATACTGTGGTTCCTGTAAATATTGTGATAAACATTATTGATTCTGTAACAAATATTGTTATGAATGTTGTTGATGATGTTGGACTGATGTTATGAATCTTTGTTTAACAAATCGTGTGACTTTTTGTTCAACGTAACTGGACTGAATTTAAAAAAAAAAAAAGAAAACTGAACAACACAAATGGCGTTCGCCAGATGCACAACTAAAAAATAACACACACAGGGTGGCGTTCGCCACCCCCTATGCATAAAAACAAAATTATATATAAAACACAGGGTGGCGCAAGCCACCCTCTCCTCACTAAAGAGGTGGCGCAAGCCACCATGAAACAGCACAAGAGATGGTGCAAGCCACCCCCCCCCCCCCCCCCACTAACACAAGGAGTTGGCGCAAGCCACCATTACACACACAAGGAGGTTGTAATGCCCCAGTTTTGTCGGTTTTTATTTAATTGAATCGTTTTGATTATTTTATTATTATTTTATTTTATTTTCGACTTTTATTTGGAAATATGTTATTTTTCAATGTTGTGATATTTTATCGCGTTTTGGGAACGTTTGCGAGATATTTGAGTGTGGGGGTATTTTGGTCATTTCGTCTTATTTTTCCTTAAGTTAGAAAATAGAAAATAGAAAGAGAGAAAAAGAGAAGAAGGAAATGGGAAAGAAAAGAGAAGAAGAGAAGAAAAAGAGAGAAAAACTTGGAAATCAAGAAATCAATCTCCCGACTTTTCTAAACACGATTAAATCGGGTAAGGGTGCGAAACTCGATTATTATATGTTTGTGTATGATTATGTATGTATGTTTTTGGTTGTTATTGGATTGAAATGGGAATATATAGTAAAAACCATATTATGTAAAAATTGATTAGAAATCGATTAAATTGTGTCGGAAATTATGTTTTCAGGTCCATTATTGGTGATACATGTTAGATACCTGTTGTTAGGCATTGTATTGGTAATTTTTCTGGTGTATAGGTGAAAATGGGTTGATTTTGGTTGGAAAAACGCAGAACAAAGTTCTGCAGAATTTTCTGGATTTTTCACTGCCCATACGCGTATCACTCAAGGCAATACGCGTATTGGTAAAGGCAATACGCGTATGGCATTGAAGAAAAATGGGCAATACGCGTATGGAAACTTCATTTTCTCGGCCATCTGTCCATTTGCGTATGGTACGCGTAACGTTTAGGGCAATACGCGTATGATGTAGGGCATTACGCGTATTGGAATTTTAATGGGAATTTTGGGGGAAAATGGTCTCTGCCCATACGCGTATGACCTTGGGTAATACGCGTATGGAATGGGCGAAGAATCAGGGCAATACGCGTATGGCTCAGGGCAATACGCGTATTATCAGGAAAATTGCAAAATCGGGTTTTTCCGCAATGTCTTTTCTTGTTTAGTCCTTAACTTGTGTTCCATCTATCCGTTTTTAACATTCTTGGTATCGTTGAGTAGCTATTGAACCGTACTTTCTTATTATAATAATTTTGAGATTGTTAGCCGATTTAATTATGTCAGGAATTTGGAATAGTGTCGTTTTGTCGTTATAATTGTGTGTAATTGGTGTGTATCCTACAATGTGCTGTTGTATGGTATAAATGCATTGTTTTGGGCTTGAATTGCAAAACATGATTAATGTTGAATGAGATGATTGCATATATGTATGCATTGGAATGTCATGAGTCATTGTATGCTGAGCTTCATGATATGCATTCTTGAGACGTCCTGAGTGGCAGATTGATTCCAGAGGGGATCCGCTATAACATCGTGTGCCTTATACAAAGAGGTGTGAGCGATGATTATAGACGATCGTGTGCCTTATATAAAGAGGTGTGAGCGATCGGGTCGTGTGCCTTATACAAAGAGGTGTGAGCGATCCATAAACGTCGTGTGCCTTATACAAAGAGGTGTGAGCGACGGGGAACATTGTATGCCCGACGGGGAGTTACATTAAGTAACGAGCGATGGTTCCAATAGTTCCCGAGTGAACTGGTGTTGAGAATTGATGGAAGTCGGTACCGCATGTGCATATGCATAGAGTCGTTGTGTCGGTCTCTTGTATTTGCATAAATCATTAATGGTTTGTTTATGTGTGGAAATGTGGATGAAAGTGATAAATTGATATATGTATATGGTTGGTGATACTTGTAATGTGCTTGGTTTGTATACCTTGGTAAGGGAAATATGAAATATACATTGTGTTGTTTTGTGGTTGAATACTGGTATGAGTTGTGGTGAGAACGGTATATATGTGTATTTTTGGTGTTATATATAATTGTATGCAATTATATGATGATTGTTTTTCTCACCCTTCTGCTGTTTTATAATGCTCTATGAGGCATTGCAGATTAGAGTTGCTGGAGGTCTTTTTGTGAAGCTTAAGTCTTCATTCTTTTGTCGGTCGGCTCTGATATGTGGCACCGGGTAGTCAGGGGGATCGTTTTGTAGTTTGATGTGTATATGTATATATATCTTTTGGCTTGTGCATGTATGACTTAATGTATGACAAACTTTTTATGATATATATATATATATATATATATATATATATGAGATTTCAGTACAGATTTTCCGCTTTATTCTGTATTTGAATTATGAGTAGTAGGAACTAAGTTCCTCTGTTTATTTAATACCTGCGAGTGTTGCATATCTTTATGAGCAGGTGTTGTATGTTTGTTTCAAATTGATGTGACCCCTCGGTCTATGCCGTACATGTTTTAAATATACTCTGATGAAATTTTGAATTTTTTATTTATCGCTTTAATAGCTTTGGGGTATAGATTGGGGGTGTTACAGAGTTAGCTCAAGCCACCCTCCTCACACACACACGGGTTATCGCTTGAATTTGTGGTTTATCACTTTCTTGTTTCACATGTTATTATTTACTGCTTTTGAGATGATAAATCCACATGCTTCATCACGCTAAAACTCTACTGTAACTTGTGAAATGATATTCTTTTTTTCAAACTTTGAACAAGTGTCATTTATATTTCCCTAGTCTCTGTTACTAAAATTACAAGACTTTAAAAGCATCTATTTTCAAGTAAGAACTTTATACTTGCTATGTACCTATGTGGCTCGTCTATCCTTGCTATTAATCATTTTGGAATTTTATTTCATATGTTAATGCTCACTGTTTTGTTGGAATTCTTAAACATATATTTCAACTCTTTTGTAACTCTTGTTTACAAGATGTTATACCCCCCTTCCTTCCAAAGGAAAAGTTCTTCTATTGATTTCAAGATCATAGAAAACTCTTTGCTACCTTGGACCTCATAGTGTTAGGCAACCTCCCCTCATTGACCTCATAGTCAATAGGACCCCCTCTTGACCTCATAGTCATAGAGCAACCTATTCAACCTTGACCTCATAGTCATAGGTAAAACCTTGGCCTCGTAGCCATTTCCCAACCTTGACCTCATAGTCATAGGTAAAACCTTGACCTCATAGTCATGGCTCTTCCCCCTTTGACCTCATAGTCAAAGTCTCTCTATTGACCTCATAGTCATAGAAAGCTCATAACCATCCTTTGACCTCATAGTCATAGGATTCCCTCTTGACCTCATAGTCATAGGGCCATCTAACCTTTGAACTCATAGTTATAGGTAAGCTTTGACCTCATAGTCATAGCCATCCTCCATTGACCTCATAGTCATGGAAAAGTCTCTTTATTGACCTCATAGTCATAGATAGCTCATTACCTTCCTTTGACCTCATAGTCATAGGATTCTTTCTTGACCTCATAGTCATAGGGCCATCTTTAACCTAGACCTCATAGTCATAGGTAAGCTTTGACCTCATAGTCATAGCCATCCTCCATTGACCTCATAGTCATACAAAATCTCTTCTCTTGACCTCACAGTCATAGAAAGCTCACTACCATCCATTGACCTCATAGTCATAGGCAAAGCTTTGACCTCATAGTCATAGCCCCTATCCCTTGGCCTCATAGCCACCTACCATCTTGACCTCATAGTCATCTTACCATCTTGACCTCATAGTCATCTTACCACCTTGACCTCATAGTCATAGGAAGCATCTTCTCTAGACCTCATAGTCATAGGCCTCATAGCCACTCAATCTCACAACTTAGACTTAGAGAGCTTCCTAAACTCTACAATGAGCTCATACTCATTTCCCCTCTTGGAACTTTGGCCATGGCCAATGGTTCCTCAATCCACCCTTAGTGAGATGAACTACGGTTGCTCTGATTCATTAGTCAGATACGTAGGCACAAGATGCGACGTCTTGGCGAGCAAACTTAGTGTACATATCCCTAGGTCCTTAGTTTTAGCAGATGTCTTAGCAAGCAAACATAACATAACACAAGCTAAACAAGAAGTTCCCGTAGAGTACTACGGATATTAAGGGTGCTAATACATTCCCTTAGTATAACCAACCCCCGAACCTTAGATCTCCCCCCTTTTAGGTTTTCTTCGATCTTGAACCTTTCCTTTGGATAAATCAAAGTCGGTTGTAAAAGAAATGTGATGCAAGTTAATTAATAGCTTGTTATCTGATTCTCACCGCAACAGAAATGGCGACTTCACTGGGGAGTTTTGGAGGGTTAAGCCTACTTTGTTTTGCTTATGTTATTTATGCTTGCTTACTATATTTGTACATATATCTGTATATTTGTTTGGTTCCTGCTATGGGCATGGTACTATTGAGTGGTGAGATAAGTTCTAACCCAGACTTGAGAGTACATTTGATTAGGATCGTGGACATAGTCAAGGAAAATTCGAGGGAGAAATCCCAAAGGAGTTGACTTGAAGTTCCACACTCAGTTGAGGCCCTCTTGGAGGTGGTATATGTTAAACGAGCAATCGTGAATGCGTTACTACTTTCAACCTTGGTGCCAGAGATACTGATGACCTTTAGTTACCCTTTACCCCACTTGGCCTATTTAGGATGTAGTGCAATGACTATGAGGGAGTAATCCTAAATGGTTGCTACGCGATACTACACTCAGACGAGACTCTCTTGAGGATTTTATTAATTACCGAGCAATTGGGAAGTCGATAAAATCCGAAAGATGGGTTGTCGACTCTGGGAACTTCTTAGAACCCTGTTCTGCAAACTTAGAACCCTTTTCTGCAAACTGAGAACCCATAGTACGCACCTCTTGGGATGGTTAGACCATGGCTCCATGCTCATGACCTCCGACCCTAGGCTTTATTGTGTTGTGTGTATATGTACCTGTCTGTTTATGTGTGTTTATGTTGCATACATTCATCCATACATCATGCCATATTCAAGGAACTCAATTTTGTTATGCAAACCTATTAGGATGGATTTTGGAAGAAGGAAAACGAAGAAGTACACCTTCATTAGTTTAAAGCTGGAAGAGCTGAAGAGCCTGGGTGAGCCGATCAACGAATCATCAACATTCCAAAACAAGTATGGGAGGATCTTCTCTTTGATGAAATTAAGGATGGTAGATGGGTTATTTCCCACTCTTGTACAGTTTTATGATCCTTTGTACCACTGCTTTACTTTCCCAGACTACCAGCTAATGCCTACTCTTGAGGAATATGCTATCTTGGTTGGTATTCCCATCACCCCAAATCCTCCTTACTCTGGTTTGGAGAGGACACCTAAGGAGAAGGACATTGCAGAAGCCGCTCACCTCAAATTGTCAGATGTTAAAGCTAACTTGGTTATCAAAGGAGCAATTTTCGGTTTGCCCGCCAAGTTCCTGATGGAGAAAGCCCGTCATTATGCCAGTACAAAGAACATGGTGGATTATGAAGTTGTTATGGCTCTACTCATTTATAGGCTATTTCTGTTTCCCAACATCGAGAACTTCGTCGACATGAATGCAATCAAAATTTTCATCCTTGGGAATCCGGTCCCTACTCTGCTTGTCGGCGTTTACCATTCATTATATCTAAGGAATTCCCATGAAGGGGGCATGGTAACATGATGTGCTACATTGTTATATAAGTGGTTCATTTCTCACTTACCTCGTTCAGCAACCTTCTGGGATCTCAAAGATGGGATTTTATGGTCAGAGAAGATTATGTCCCTCACGAACACTGATATGGAGTGGTATAATCTGACACTCAAAGGTAGAGACATGATCGTTAGTTGTGGGGGTTTCGCTAACGTACCTCTTCTTGGTACAAAAGGGGGTATAAGTTACAATCCAGCCTTGGCCTATCGTCAACATGGTTACTCTATGAAGGTTAAGCCAAGTAACATTTATTTGGAAGGATTATTCTTTGAAGAAAACAAGGACTCCGTGCTCAAAGAAAAGATGGTGCACGCTTGGCGTCATGTTCACAAGAGAGGAATTTTTGCCTTAGGAAAACCCGAGTGTTTGGCTTCAGAATCTTATACTTGTTGGGTACAGGAAAGGGCTATTAATTTGCGGTTACCATACAAACGTCATGAGCCTATTCCACTCGCTCCTCGAGACCATGTTCTATACTTCACGAGTAATGAGGATGAATTGAAGATTCGACTGGCTCAGGCAGAGCAAGAAATGAACGCATGGAGAAACAAGTACCAAATTCTTGACTTTGAGATGAATGCACTTCAAAAGAGTCTTACGAGAAAGGAGGAATAATCCGCCAGGAAGAGGAAGGCGCAAGGAGATTTATTTTCTCCTGGCACTTCATCTACACCTACTGCTAGCGGATTGGCTCCACCAGAACCATGGAAGTCACATTTGGACGAACTTACTCTTGAGAATAAAAGATTGCAGAAGGAGAACCAGAGGCTCACAATGAGATTGATAGGGGAAGACTGATCAAAGGACCTAGGGGTTTAGTTTCTCATTATGTTGCACTATTATTTTGGCTTTTGAAGGTGGAATCATGTTCTTTTTGTAATCCTAAAAAAAAACCTTTATTAATGAAATGAGATCCTTCTTTAAATTTTACAAAAGTGTTCCTTATCCAATAGTGTTCGCAAAAATACAGTTTTGAGTTTCCCTGAATCACGCATATCATTTGCATTCGCATCTCATTTGCATCTCTCAGTCTTGAGTCTCTCCCTTTCTTCTATGTCTGAAGGATACCTAGCATCTATTCAAGACAATGACAATAATGAATGAAGCTCTGAAGAACCAAGAAGTCTTAAAAGAGGAAGTCAGAATCCTCAGATGCCAGATGAATTGGGTTCTGAAAACTTTGCAAGCTCTGATGAAAAAAGAGGAGCACGCTTCCCCTGTCACTCCAAGAGAGGTTGTCAGTTCATCGCCTCTTGTGGATCCTCCAACTCAAGGACCTCCTCAGTATCAAGGGCCAGACCGCCGTCAACCACGCCAGCATGTACGACCAAGGCCAAGAAAGCCAGAAAGAATTTTCACTAAGCTACCAATGTCATACAGTCAATTACTGTCAGTTTTGATCAAAGGAGGATTGATAGTGCTAAAAGAATTAAAGCCAGTACCATTTCCGTATCCACTAGGCTTTGACGCAAATGCTCGATGTGACTACCATGCTGGGGCATTCAACTGAAGACTGTAAGGTGCTCCTGAGTAAAATTCAGAACCTGTTAGACTCTGAGAGGATCTCATTCATGCCTCAAGGCATTCAAATCAACCAGCATTTGCCATCTCCTGTGGTTTACCCATACCAAGGATCTGCCTTGGGAGAAACTTCATACCAGCCAGCATTTGACCTTGGTCCTGCACCAGAATGTAATCTTCATCAGGTGTCTACCGAAAGGGTGTTTCAACCTCCAACTACTGTTTCTCCTCACCAAGGTAAAAAGAGGTGCCCTATCAAAAAGGGTAAGGTTCACTACACACCTATCCCAGTGCCGCTAAGCAAACTGTTCCCACTGCTAATTCAAAACAAATTGGTGACTCCTTAACCTTACAACCCTGTGCCAGGACCTTGGCACAATGTAAATCTGACTTGCGACTTTCATAAAGGGGCTGAAGGACATAATTTGGATGGTTGCCTGGTTTTAGAAGCTACTGTACAAAGGCTGATCTATGACAAGAATCTAATTTTTGAAGAAGATCATCCAGAGATTGAATGCAAATAGTTCGAAACGAGACTGCTAAACCTGCTAAGAACACTACAACCTCAAGAGGGTGAGTCAAATATCAATGTCTCAACTCTTCATGTAAAAGGCAAAACACTTGCAAGGCCTCTCAAGATTCTGTATCACAAGGAACTAGTGATTAGTGGCGAAGGTGTTCCCGCGCTTGGGCCCGAAAACTAAAATCTTTTGAATTCAATTCGCCAAAGCTGGCTGTACTTTGCATTTTTAGTTGAACTTTGTTTGAATGTTGAATTTGTATTTGCTTATAAGCTATTGTACTTTCAAATTGGCAAGATTAATGAAATGTTTGTGCATCTTTTGATTAAGTCCATTCGTTTCACTCATTCACTTTTATTTTCATAAAAGCAAAAAATATATGTTGCTTCACTACCTTTATCAAGCTGTTTGTTTAAGCAAAGATTGGGGAGGATGATGAAAACATCATATCCATAACCGTTGTGGTATGCTTTCAATTAAACTTTACCAAGGATGTAAGGCATTGTTTCAAATCCCCAAACACTGGAGAAATAAGGAAGATAATCCCTCGTTAACCCTTCGAGCCTAGAAGTAGAAGTTTTCTTTTCTTACACAAAAAAAAACCCTTAAATCTTAACCTTGGGGTGGGTAGATCTCAGTTTAACTCAGTTACGCATTCGAATGCAAGCACTTCATGCAAGACACTAGACAGCTCTCTCCAATCAAGTGAATAAATGTTGTACAAGTTATTCCCGAAGCGACAAACAAGGAAGGATCGTTAAGAAATCCTTAATCAAAGAATGAGCCGAGTCCCTTTCAAGGCCAAAGCCAAGAAAGGTGGAAAACCCAAACTTTGCCTTATATAAGAAGGCTTGTCCAACAACAAAGACAAGAGGTATCAAAACCTCAGTGAAGACAAGAAGAGGTCTCAAAACCTCAATCCAGAAGAAGAGGTCTCAAAACCTCAATCCAGAAGAAGAGGTATCAAAATCTCAGTGAAGACAATAAGAGGTCTCAAAACCTCAACCCAGAAGAAGAGGTATCAAAACCTCAGCAAAGATAAGAAGAGGTTTCAAAGCCTCATTGGAGAT
This sequence comes from Lathyrus tuberosus, assembly GCA_022829125.1. NCBI lineage: Eukaryota > Viridiplantae > Streptophyta > Magnoliopsida > Fabales > Fabaceae > Lathyrus > Lathyrus tuberosus. Next base: position 3,445,671 of record JALAZF010000253.1, read on the forward strand.
AAGAGGAAGTCTCAAAACCTCAAGGAAATAAAGGATAACCAAATACTGCAAGGGAGCATTGACTACCAAAGGTGTCTGAATCATTATCAACTATCATCAGTTCAATTTCCAGCATGTATAGCCTAAGTTAACTGAGCGTAGGATTGGAGTTCATCACGAAGATGGGGTGGGGACAAATAAACTTTGAGCCTTTATCTTTTGTTTCATAAACCGTGAACCAAGCCACGTTATAACCCTTAAAAGACCTAATTGAGGTAAAGTTTGTTTTGAAAGCATACTACAACAAGGTTGATTAACCTGACTCCTAATGATCTTTGCTTATTGGGTGTGTTCACCATTTCATCTGTCATTTTGTAAATGACTATATCCCCTCTGTTTTGATTTAATCATTCCACTGTGTGTGTTTCATCAATAAGACTCGATTTTAAAAACTTGCATGAATTTTGCATTGAAATTGCCAATTTTTAATGAACAATACTTGTTTGCAAAGACAATTTGATGTCAAGGAATCCTAACAAGTGCAGCCAGCTAGGGAATTCGACTTGATGAAGAGCTCAGTCAGGGGCATTTAAGTAGAGGAATTTTCCAATCCACTGTCCCAAGTGCTATTGAATCAGGGGCAGAACTTTGCAAATTCAGAATACAGGAGCGATTATCCTTGAAGTCATCTTATGACAAGTTCTTTATTGACCCATCAGCAGGGGCAAGTTTGTTCCCTGGTTGTTTCTACCACAGCTTGAGTGCTTTAAATGCAGTTAATCATGGGCAGTTATGCCGGGGTTCACTGTTCTCCAAAAGTTTGAAGATATTGAAACATCTAGCATATCAATTCTTCTGTAAAATCCTTTTGATGATTTACCTTCGCAGGTCCAGTTAATCAGGGGCAACCAGGTCGAGATTCAGCAAATCTCTAAAAACAACTAAGTTGGGGCATCTCTTTCACAGGTCAACCAAGCAGACAGGAGCAAGTCTGTTCCCCAGTTGTCAACAACTACTCCAAGAACAAGTTTAAGGACATTGTTGTAAATACTGTTAATCTGGGACAGTTACGCTAGAATCCACGAATCTCTCAAAGAGTTTAAAGATATTGAAACACCTTGTATGACAATTCTTCTGTAAAATCCTCTTGATATTTCCGTACGACAAACCATGTAATCTGGGGCAGATGAGTTATGCAACTTTTAACATCTTTTTTTGCTAACTCCCTAGTAAGTTGTCTTTTCAGTCAAACTTGACAAGTCTTAAATTGATCTTTCCCTTCCAACAAGGAAATCAAGCTCATGATGGCAATCCTAGTGAAGTCATGATACTATACCGATCCGATGACCTCATAGTCATATCTGACAAGTTTGGCTGGGTGTCCTTATCGAGATGTTTATTTCATCTCCAGTCTTGCTTCCTTTTGTCTGTTTTGTCAGCATAAGCATAAGCATGGCATAAGCACTAATATGCATAGCATCTTAGCATTTTGCTTCATTCTGGTGTTTACCTGTTTTGTTTGCTTTGATGTTTATATCCCCAAGTGACTGGGTTTGTCCGTTCTATCCAATAGAGTTGTCAGCCTTAAGTATAAAGTACCCATTCTTTCTGAATTCCCCACTGAGTTCGATTCTCGTGGATGATGGTTGGTTCAGTTATCTCCTCCACAATTGGATAAGATAAATCCCCATTTGAGCTCATTCCTCAATGTTCGGATTCTTGTTTGATCGTTTCTTTCTAGCTTGTTCCTAGATTGAACTTTGGTCCCTGACAGGTATGGTTTCCAAGACCATCTTGTACGTGCATTTATTTTGCACTTTGTCTTGCAAGAAGCCCCTTTTACAGATCCCCATTGAAGGCAAAATCATTTCTCCAGCAGTGTGGTGATATAAACATCTCCTTGGAATTCATAAACAATAACAAGTAGCAACATCCTGGAGAAGCTTGTTTTTCTACAACGATAAGTGACAATCTCTCCTGAAAGGCTTATCCATCCTTGGTTTTACAGTTACCATCGGTGTTATCTTCAACCAGTCACTTTACATCAACCTGTTTGATACGATCCCTATTTAAGGTGTTCCGAGCTCAGGTTTCGTACCTTCGGATATGTTTGGCTTCTTCCTATCACTCTGTTTGTTGATGTGCTCCGAGTTTAGGTTTAGTACCTTCGGATGTGTCTTATTTCATGCCACCAACTTTGTTGTTAATGTCTTTCGAGCTCAGGTTTCATACCTTCGGATATGTTTTATTTCTTGCCATCACCTTTGTTATTGATGTGCTCCAAGCTCAGGTTCAGTACCTTCGGATATGTCTCTTCCCTCGCCGTCAGCCCTGTTGTTGGTGTGTTCCGAGTTCAGGTTCCATACCTTTGGATATGTTTGTTGATGCGTTTCGAGCTCAGGTTTCGTACCATCGGATATGTCTTATTCTTTGTCATCAATGTCATCTTGGCCTCAGAGCCATCTCATTCACCTTTGGCCTCATAGTCACAGGTAAGCTTTGACCTCATGGTCATAGCCTTGTTCCACCTTTGGCCTCATGGTCATAGGTAAGCTTTGACCTCATAGTCATAGCCTTCATTCCACCTTTGACCTCATAGTCATAGGTAAGCTTTGACCTCATAGCCATAGCCTTGTCCCACCTTTGGACTCATAGTCATAGGTAAGCTTTGACCTCATAGTCATAGCCTTCATTCCACCTTTGGCCTCATAGTCATAGCCTTCATTCCACCTTTGACCTCATAGTCATAGGTAAGCTTTGACCTCATAGCCATAGCCTTGTCCCACCTTTGGACTCATAGTCATAGGTAAGCTTTGACCTCATAGTCATAGCCTTTATTCCACCTTTGGCCTCATAGTCATAGGTAAGCTTTGACCTCATAGTCATAGCCTTCATTCCACCTTTGACCTCATAGTCATAAGATTCCTTCTTATCCAAAATCCAGCTCATACTGATACCCAAAGTTTATCTCTGTCTTTTCTGGTTCTTCTTGAAGATCCCGTTTGAACTCTTCAGTATAAGAAATCCCCAGAAAATCTTTTAGCGAGTGTCTATCCTTTTATTTTAAACTGATCCCCAGTGGAGATCATGTCTTCTTTCTGGTTTCTGTTTACTGTGAATTTTGGTAAACAACCTCTGATCTATCAATCTAAACGCAAATTGATTTAACTCGCAGGATCGATCACACAAATCCTAGGACATGTGCTAAGTTTGAGAGACAAGTGTAACTTAAAAAAAAATGTAAACTGAACTCCACGTTCGACAATGCTGAAAATAAAATCTAACTGAACTCCACGTTCGACTACAGGCAATAAAGTAAAGTGAGAACTTGAAATTTAAAGTAATGCAAGTAAAGGGTGCGAAAATTAAAGGCGTCGAATAGGTAAAAGCTTTGAAAGTAAAATGCAACGAACTCCACGTTCTTGGAAAGTAAAGGCTGGGAAAGTAAAAGTGTTGTCGAAGATAAGGTGCTGGAAAGTAAAAGACTTTGAAAATAAATGCAGTTGATTTAAAGGAGAACTTCACGTTCTTGAAAATGAGAGACTTTGAAAAGTAAAGGTTTGAAGATTAAATGCTTGAACGTAAAATGCAGTCGAAAGTAAAACGCAGAAAACTTAAATGACTTTGAACATAAATTTGGCATGGAAGATAGATTTCAAGAAACTGTAAAGGCATGGAAAGTAAACATGCTGAAGATAAATTAGATTAATGAAGACAATGGTGTTACATTACGTACATTCTCACAAACTCGTTTCTCTACACGCGGGTACTTTGAGTTTCTTAGAGTAACTTGTACCAAAATATGAACACCCCATTTACATAGAACCAACTCCTATTTATAGTGCTAGGAAATAACTACTCAGTGGTGGTTACTGCTTCGAACGTATGGATTTTGGCGCCTTCACCTTAATCTCAATTATTCCCACGTCCACAACTGCTCTTATTTAAATTTCAAATATTGGGAATTCCCTCCAATCTTAACATAATCGCTGCAGCGCTACATTCCCCTGGTCGAGGAACCCTTTCCATACTTAGCCATTTTTTAAGACTTCTCCACACTTATTCGACTCAGGTCTCCCAAAAGTTAGGTCGAAGCCTTTTTTATATTAAAAATAAATTTTTTAACATTAACATAACTTTGATTTTGTCTGGCGTCGAAATTGAGGGTTAACAAATTGCCCCCAAGGAATGTCCTTTCGCCAGACTTGGTAGGAAGGCCATTTCTTGATATGATGCTTATTTCGACGCCTATTTGCATGGCCTTAACTTAACGTCCCACTAATTCCCTAATGGATAAACTGTTCAGTTCCTTTAAACCACGCCTCTGACGTCACGCCATCATGACAAATCCTTAAAACGTCTTTTCAGCCGTATTCATCATAACGCCTTTCTTGAAAACAGACGTGATCAGTCTGCACATAACTGCTCCTTTCCATCACGCCTTCAGGAGGAAGCTACGTGTCCCACTAACTCCTTAGCTTCAACGGTGGATCCAAGTCCCTGAAGGTTTTCAAACATCTATATATACCCATTTCCGCCATTTTGCGATCTTTCCACTCCTTTAGTACTCTCAAGCAACTCTTCTTCTCTTCAATTTTTTACGCAACCCAGTAAAGACACCATCTTTCCATCTTTTTCCACAATGGCATCCTCCCACATTAATCCTCAAGCAAAGAAGACCCAAAAGGGAAAAGTCACTCCGTTCAAGCAAACCATCCCACCGTTCGCTAACATCCCAGGCCCTCAACTGGTAGATAACCGTCGTTGTTTGCCGGAACCTACCTCTACAGAAGCAAGAGCCATCTACCAATCTCAGGTAATGATTCCCCTTGTAATGTCTGATAAAACTTATGCATTATCTGGTCCTTTGGCTGAGGTGGATATTTCCAACGAGAAGCTGAGTGAGTTTTTTCCATCGTACCGGAAATCCAAACCATTAGGGCAAAAGAGTTCCCCTAAAATTGATTCTGCTGCTGGAGCTTCCCCTGAAGAGACCCCTTTACCCAAACTCAATGTTGGCTATCTCACTGATGGCACTAGGTTGATGAGAGATGTCCACCCTTTAAAAGAATTCGACCAATGGATGGCGAAGATGGAGAAAGTTAAAGTTGACCATTGGAAGGAGATAGGGATCTATGACCTTCTGATGCTGTCGAAGACCAACATACCCTATTGCTTGAACATGTTGGCAGCATCTTTGTACTTTTGGGACAACACCCATTATACATTCCACCTGCCATGTGGAATGGTCACTCCAACCCTCTTTGACGTAGCTGCCATCACGGGGCTTCGACCAGATGGCTTTGTCTACAATCCTGAGGTTGATGCTGATGATACCATCAACATTGCAGGCTCAAAATTGACCTACACCCTCTTTATTAAGCACCACTTCAAACAAGAAGATGATGAGGAGTCTGATGAAGAACACATCACTTTCCTTACAGTCTGGCTGTCGAAGTATGTTTTTTGTACCAAGTCCCTGCAGGTGGCTAAGAAATACCTGCCCCTGGCGAACCAACTCCACCACAACAGAGGGACCTGTCTGAGTGAACTCATTCTGGCGAACCTTTACGAATCTATCAGTGAAGGGGCTTCTCGACTGAAGAATGTGGACGCCCAAGGTCCTATGCATTTGAGCGGTCCTCTTTGGCTACTTCAACTGTGGCTCAATGCTACGTTTGAGACCAGCCTCCCCAGAAAAGGCATAGTCGATTAAGCTTCTGCTGAGATCAGGGAGAGGAGCGTCGAAGGGATACGTCTGGCTAAGCTCACTCCTAATGATGATGGTGAAAACCTTCAAAGGGCTTTCACTAGTTATATAATGATGTTCGCCAAACGCTATGAGTTTACTACTAGCATGGCACCCTTTGTTCGACGAAGCCATGGCCCTGAGTGGTTTCAAAGGCCATTTCCAAATCCTCTCCAACCCCTTGATCCAGAGTCTGTTGCCATCTGGGAAGCCTTTTTTATTCCTAGATTTATTGTCCACAGGCTGAACCTAGGGAGAGGTTTATCAGCGTTGATTGCCTACCAACCCAACTTGGTTTCTCGACAATTTGGGCTGGCCCAGAGTTTCCCTCGGTGCTTATATGAGAAAAAGGGTCAAGTGATTTTTCACACCGCCTACCTCGACGAGGAGAACGTCTCTGAAGCACTCAACATCAGGAACGAAAAAAGAAGCATCCTCTCCCCTGTGTTTTTCTAACCTTCCTTTTTATGCACTTCATCCTTCCACCAATGGTGGTTGAAGCATTATAATGAGCACTTCCTTGATGCGACTACGTTTTCTTCGTTACTTGACCAAGCTTTCCTCCATGTGCAGGACAAGACGAAAAAAAGTAAGTTCACTCACATCGAAGAAATACAGGCTTTTCAAAAATACTTCGAAACTATCTATCGACCAGGTGATCTTAGTCGAACCATTCATGAGGCTGCTGGTACTCTAAAGAGAAAATTTCTAGAAAAGCTGGATCAACTAAATATTCCTCCCAACGTCCCTCGTGAGAAACGTTATGAGGTAGCTTTAAAACGTTTTCCCCCAAAGTTCCCCCGACTGCCTACTGCTGATTTTGGAGTGGCGCTTGCCCCTCCATTTCCAGATTGGTTTGTCTGTGGGGAGCATTTAAAGCTTCTTCGACAGTAGTCTCAGCCAAAAGCCCAACGAGTGGTTTCGACTAAGCATACGTTAGACAGTTTTAAAGGGCACCTTCATATAGGAATTCAGGACGTTCGTGTCGAATCTGAAATATATGAAGGTTTGAGATCCTTACTCCATGGCCTTATGACTAGTCATGTAATCATTAACTTGTAACAATCGTGTGCTATCTTTCAGCTGTGCCTAGGAAAGCTGCTTCGACTAGAGCTGCCACCTTGCAAAGTGGCAAAGACCAAGGGAGTACACAGGTATACTTTGCACCTTTTGTTTTACTTATACTCTATGAATTTCTTCCTTATTTTCACCGTTTGGCTGGCCAATCCAATCAGCCCTTAGCCTCTATAAATCTCTTTCATCTGACCATGTTTTGCGTAGAAGCAACCAGGAATACTTCCGAGAAACCTCCAACCAAGAAGATGGCTGGAAAGGCCAAGGCAACTGAGGAAACAAAGAAAGTAGAGGCGCCTCAACAACCCAATGCCTCCATTGGAGCAGCCTCTTTAGCCAAGAAGAAGGAAACCAAAATGAAGATCTCCAAGAAAAGGCATTCCAGCCCCCAAGAATCTGATGATGAGCCAGATGCAGATTATATGGAATTCCTCAAATCCATAGATTGGAGAGATTATGAATAACCTTAGATTAATGAAGAAAAATGTTGTACTATTTTCTCTTCGCTTTGTATGCCATATTAGCCTGACTCGACCCATTTTGGCTTTCTTTTATCAAATAAAGCTTATGTTTTTATATGAATCTCCTGCAGCATAGGCTTATATTTTTTCAAATACTTGCCATTTACTTTCAAGATTCTTTTATCTCTGTCTAACTCTTCCACTTCATAAGCTCCATTAGAGAATACTTGTATGACTTGGAATGGTCCTTCCCACTTAGGGGACCACTTGCCCAATGTTCTATCTTTTCGATCCATGGGCAAAATCACCTTCCAACCCAATTCCCCACATGCAAAAGATTTAGATTTAACCTTCTTGTTGTAGGATTCTTCGACCCTCTTCTTTTGTCTTCTCAGCAACTCCAAGGCTCTAAGCCTTTCTTCATCCAAATCCACTAATTCATTCATCATCATTTCCCAATATTTCTCAGAGGGAATCTCATGATGTCTTTGAACTCTTACAGACTGTAGATAAATCTCAACAGGTAACACTGCATCATGACCAAAAGTGAGTCGAAATGGGGTAGTGTTGGTAGCCTCTTTGGGGGATGTTCGACACGCCCAAAGAATTTGGTCTAACGTCTTGTGCCAATTTCTAGGCCTTTTTCCCACATGTTTCTTGATTAGTCCAATCACTATCTTATTAGCCGCTTCGACTTGCCCATTGGCCTGAGCATAATACGGTGTAGAAGTTAATAACTTAAAACCTATCTCTTTGGCAAATTCCTGCATCTTTCGACCAGTGAACACGGATCCCTGATCTGTAGTAATTGTTTCAGGAATACCAAATCTATAAATAATGTGACTTTGGATGAACTCAATAATATCTTCCTGACCTATATTCACCAGTGGTATTGCCTCAATCCACTTGGTGAAATAATCAATTCCCACCAAAATATATCTCTGGTTCTTTGAAGATGCTGGTCGAATTTCTCCCACTATATCCAAAGCCCATCCTCTGAAAGGCCATGGTTTCACTATAGAATGCAATTCACTTGCAGGGATGTGTTGTATGCCAGCATGAATTTGACATTCTTGGCACCCTTTAGCAAATTCTATGCAATCCTTCAACATAGTGGGCCAATACATGCCTTGTCGAAACAACAACCATTTCATCTTCTGCCCAACTTGGTGTGCTCCACATGCCCCACTATGTACTGTCGAAAGTGCCAAATACGCTTCTGCCTCACTAAGGCATTTCAATAAGACTCCCTCGGGGGTCTTTTTAAACAATTCATTCCCCATCAGCACATAGCTCAAAGCTTGATACCTGACTTTCCGTTCTGTCGAAGCCGTTGGGTTTCGCAAATACTCAACTATGGGCTTTCTCCAATCTTCATCTGTTAAATTATCTATGGCAAAAATTTCAAAAGTTTCGCCATCTATACACCCAAGCTTAGTTGTTTCTAAGTCTGATGGATATAATCCAACAGCCACCACCTTACCCCTTGCCTCAATTACTTCTTGAAGGTTCTCCTTCGACACCTTGTATCCAGAAGCAATTTGGGCCAAGTCGTTAGCAACTTGATTCTCTATTCTAGGTATGTGTTGAATGGCCACTACCTCAAATTTCTTTAATAATCTATTGGCTATCACAAAGTACATAATGAGATTTTCTTTAACACATTTATACTCCTTTGTGATTTGTTTTATAACCAATTCTGAATCTCCCATTATTTCGACTCTAGTTGCCCCCAATTCTAACAAAATTTCAAGGCCATCAATTAATGCTTCATATTCAGCCTCATTGTTAGAACAAGGACCTTCGACCTTGTACTTGAATTTTGTTGGAATTTTATCAGGAGAAATAATGTATATTCCTACTCCCGTTCCATTTTTATGACTTGATCCGTCAAAGTATAATTTCCAAGATCTTAATTCGACGTAATTCAAATCATTTTCATTTATGGAATGGTCAACTATGAAGTCTGCAACTATTTGCCCTTTCACAGCTTTTAAAGGTTGATATGTCAAGGAAAATTCTGTCAATGCTAATGCCCATTTGCCAATTCGACTGTGCAAAATGGGTTTAGATAACATATGTTTTACAACATCAAAGTGAGACGAAACATACACATCAACAGGTTTTATATATTGCTTTAATTTAGTACAAGAGAAATACAAGCATAAACATAACTTTTCAATCATGCTATACCTAGTTTCTGCATCATTTAAAACTCGACTAAGGTAATAAATGGCTCTTTCGACTCCATTTTCATCCTCTTGAGCTAACATGCTCCCTAGAGTTTTATCTGCTGCAGCTATGTACAATCTCATACTTTTGTTTCTACAAGGTGGTGAAAGAATTGGAGGGTGACTTAGGTACTCCTTGATTTTGTCGAAGGCTTCCTGCTGCACTTGCCCCCACTCGAAACCATCTTTGTTAAAACGAAGCAATGGCGAAAAAGCTTGTGTTTTGCCACTCAGGTTAGATATAAACCTTCTTAAGAAGTTGATTTTGCCCAACAATGACTGCAACTCCTTTTTGGTTGATGGCGCTTTCGCCTCCATTATGGCTTTGGTTTTATTCTGATTTATTTCAATCCCTTTCTTGTGGACCACAATGCCTAAGAAATCCCCTGCCTGCACACAAAAAGCACATTTAAGAGGATTCATTTTAAGACCATATTTTCTCATCCTTTCAAAGGATTGTCGAAGATGGTCAATGTGACTATTCCCAGAAATAGATTTTATAACAATATCATCAATATAAATTTGCATGAATGTGTCTATAAAATCGTGGAAAATTGAATTCATTGCCCTTTGATAAGTAGCACCAGCATTCTTAAGACCAAAAGGCATCACTACCCACTCATAGGTGCCTAAGGCTCCAGGGCATCTGAAAGCAGTTTTATGAACATCTTCCTCAGCAATGAATATTTGGTTATAGCCAGAATATCCATCCAGCATACTAAGGTATTCATGTCCTGCTGCAGAATCTATTAACATTTCTGCTACTGGCATTGAATATTCGTCTTTGGGAGTTGCAGAGTTTAAATCCCTAAAATCAATGCACACTCTCAAAGACCCATTCTTTTTAATAACAGGTACTATATTAGCCAACCATTCGACATACCTTGCAGTGCGAATGAATTTGCATCGAAGCAGTCTTTCGACTTCCTCTTTGATCTTTGACAGTATCTCTGGTGCAAACCGTCTTGGATTCTGCTTGACTGGTTTTTTCCCAGGCGTCATAGGCAACTTGTGTTCGACTAACTTCCTGCTCAGACCAGGCATTTCATCATAATCCCAAGCGAAGCAGTCTTTGAATTCTTTCAACAGCTGGACTACTTCGACTTTTAACTAGGGATCAAGATTGACACTGATGTAAGTAGGCCTTTTGGTTGCCCCCTCACTGAGATCCACTTCTTCCAAAGGATCTTGTGCTAGCATTTTTATATTGTTTGCCAACAGATCCTTTTCAAATCCCAAAGGCTCGTCTTCATAGATAGCATCGATCCTCTGGCTTTGCCCTCCAGTTTCAATCTTGTCTGGTGGTTTTGGGTCAAAATCCTTGCCAGGACCTTCTGTATACACTTCAGAAATGGCTTCACCAGCCATATAATCATTGGCGGCTTCCAAAGCCGCTTGTAGTTTTGTTTCGGCCACATAGGCCGAAATTCTTTTCATAGCATCGAACTCAGTCATGATCACTGAATTCATCTCCCCACCATGTGGGCTCTATTGGAGGTGTGCCTAGGCATGGCAATCTTCCTCCTGGTACCTCCCAGTCCCATCTGAAACCTTCGACAGGGTGTAAGTACAACGAATAAAACGTTTCCTCGTCAGGTGTAAAATCAAAATCAGCTGGAGGACATAGAGCAATGTTCGCCAGATGTTTCTCAAATTGCCTACTGTCCACATGATTAACAGGCACCTTGAAGTACCCTTGATCAGCTTCAATGTTTTCCACTATCCCATCTGGTCTCCAGATTGTGATCCTCTGGTGCATAGATGAGGGTACTGCTCCTATACCATGAATCCACTCCCTTCCTAAGAGTAGATTATAGTTAGCCTTTGTTTCGATGACCATGAACACTGTTGGTCTGGTAATAGTTCCCACAGTGAGATCTACCTGAATCACTCCCAGAGTAGAACCAACTTTGCCTTCATAGTTCGACAGAACCATGTTGTGGGGTTTAGTACCAGTTTCAAATTTTCCAATCTTGCTCAACAAAAATCTTGGCATCAAATTAACCGTCGCACCACAGTCTACCAAAATCTTGTTGACAGGAACGTTCTCCACTTTTCCAGTAATATAAAGAGGCTTCAAGTGACCCTTCATTGCCTCCATGGGACGCTCAAAGAAAGCATTATGTTCTTCGACGCATCCATTGTTCATGATATAATAGCACACAGGCTTGTGTGCCATCATTTCCAACTCAGCAGTTTGGTCTAAATCTTCGATCTCTGAGACTTGACCAAATTCTCTTGGCATTACTGACACCACATTTACCAAAATGTCTAGGGAAGCGGCTGACTCATTGTCGAAGTTATCAGTTATCTCATCATCCTCTTCGACCTTCTTTTCTGGCTGAATAGTAAACAACTTTCGTCGTATGGGCAGTTTCTCCATTGCCCCAGCCACATTGGTGCTTGACTCCCTTTGCACCTGGGCATCCCTAACAGCTTTTCGCCTGCGCTGCTCTCTTCGCCATTGTGATCTAGACATTGGGTTGTTACCCTTGTAATTCTGCGAAATGTATGCTGATTTGTTTGTGGTGCGGTTCTCCTTCCTGTACTCAAATGACGCACCTCTTTCCACATCGAACTTCTCCCACTTTTTCTTCTGTCCTCTCCCTTCGACAGGTTTGATCCAACTACCTGTTGGTGCGTTCGGCGTTGGCTTGAACGTGCTTGGCCTAATTCCTGGTGTTTGGTTTTTTAGCCCTGTCGAAAGTCGCCTATGGTCAAAACCTCGGTGCCCCTTCACCACCTTCTGCCCCCAGCTTTCGCCAGCTTTCTTAACACCTTCAAGCTTGTGGGCAGCCTTTTCATCAAAAATGGCGCTGCACCTGGGACACAGCATTACTCCTGAGTCTTTTTTCTGGCAACGATGTAAGAAGTCCACAATTGTCTCTTCTGGCTTAGGATAAGCTATTTTGTTGAGTTTCTCCTGCTCATCTACCTTACTCAATGGTTCATTCTTTCGATCAGTAATTTCGACCATGTTGACATCCATTCTGTCCTTCAGGAGCATCTTGGAGAAGCTGGCTTCCAGACTTTCAGCGGTCTTTGCCAAGCAGCCACCACCTACTGCTGCTTTCGCAGCTCTTTGGGAAGCTTTTTCCCAAGCAGCTTTCTCAGCCTCTACCATCTTTGCAGCATTAACTCTCTCGACATCAGGAGATGTCTTGAAAAAAGTTTCAACAGCCATACAGATCCAATTTTCCACCAGACAACCATCCATGTCCAGCATCTCTCCAACCAAGAGCATGTCATCTTCCAATTCCTTGACCACTTGAACTTTGGGGGCATTTCTACCCATAGCCTCATTGGTGTTGATACTATCTGAACTAGAATCAGACTCCTCAGCCAACTCGACCATATTAATGCCTTCATTGACAGTCATCTTCCACCCATTCACGGTTACATCAAAACCCTTAGCAGCATTATCCATTTTCACAAACTTATCAGCAGTTTCTTTGGTCACCAACATCAAACTGGTGCCATCAATGTTTAGGCCACTTGTAGCCTTACTAGAACCTTCAATCTTCACAGCACTGATGGCGAAGTCTTCAGTAACTTCTACCATGTTGACTGACTCGTCGAATCCCCCTGTGGCTTCCACCATCTGAACCTCATGAGGCTCTGTATAGTTGGCCTCTGCAACTTGCAACGGGTCAGAGTCAATCTTCATCTGGGCTTTGCCTTTTTCCCCAAACTTCAGCCTTCCTTCCTGGATAGCGTTTTGCACCAGATCCCTGAAAAGAAAACATTGAGAAGTTTTATGACCCAAAAAATTATGGTACTTACAAAAACCTCTTTTCTTTCTTTGTTCTAAAGGTGGCGTTTTAGCACCAGCAGGCACTATCATTTGCCCATCTTTAACTAACAAATCAAAAATTTCGTCACATTTAGTGATGTCGAACGTATATGTTTTCTTAGGGAATTTGTCGTTAGATTCGACAGGATTTTTTCCTTCTGAAGGAGCCAATAATTTGCAAGCGTAAGGTGGACCTTGCTTTAACTCAGCAACGTTAACCTCATTTTCGTCAAAACAAGATGACTCACCATACAGACTCTCCACCTCTTCCTTGCATTCGACAAACGCTACTTTTTTACCCCTACTGAATTTGGCTTTTTCTTCTTTTAGCCTCTCTAGCTGTCGAACCCTATCAGCAAGCTGGGCCATATCTCTAAGATATTGGGTATCTAATTTCTTCCTAATGGAATAATCAAGACCCCCAGCAGCTATTTCGACCAACTCATGTTCTGGCACTTATGTAAAGCACCTGGCTTTAAGAAGTCGAAACCTATTCAGGTAATCATCAATTGGCTCAGTGACCTTGCGCTTGATGCTAGCCAATTCTTTCAAACTAATTTTAGTTTGCCCCATGTAGAACTGTTCATGAAACAAACGTTCTAATTGGGTCCAATTGTATATGGAATTTGGAGGCAACGTAGTAAACCATGTGAAGGCATTCTTAGTAAGGGAACTTGGGAAGTATTTGATCCTAAGGCTTTCGTCAGTAGCAATCTCGCCCGCTTCAATCAAATATCTAGCCACATGTTCGACAGTAGACTCAGTAGTATCTCCTGAAAATTTGCTGAACTTTGGAACCTTCATCCTAGGGGGCAGTTCTGCTTGGAGAATGTAGTCCACTATAGGTGATGTATAATTTGGCCTGGTGAAGCCAAAATTCATCCCATTCCTAGTCATTATCCTTTCGACCATGGCTGCAAGATTATTTTATTCTGCTTGATTCTGGTGTCGAACCTGCCTAAGTAGTTGGTCTGCGTTTTGGTTCCTGTTCACCATCACTACTGGTTCAACCTCCATCTGGTATGGCATCTGGTTTCTTGGTGGTTCGACCCTGAAATGGTCAACCATCTCTTGATCCTCCAGGTTAGCCTCAGGTATCTGACGTTGATGACGCCTTGGGATATCTTCGACCACCGTCGCTCTTCGATCTACTGCTGGCACTCCCATGAAATCAGTCATGCGTGCCACTTGTGCAGCCAATTGTTGGTTAGTTTGAGTTGTATTTTGTATCAAAGGTTGAAAAACTTCTCCCATTGTCTGAGACAACGTATGTACCATTTGCATGTTACTTTCATCCATCTGCTGTCTCAAACAATTTATGGATGTATTTGTAAGGCTAGGGGTTTGAACAGAGTAACCAACGCCTATACTTTGATTGTTTCGTCCCCCTGATCCTGACCCTTGTAGTGGCAAAGACACAATAGTTTCTGAAAATACAGGTGGAGCATTCTGTAGGTTTTGCATCATTGATGTAGGCATACCATAGGGTTGACTCCTTGACCCTGGATGTGGGAAACCTGGTGGAGGACCGTGCCTGTACATTGTATTTCCTCCTGGGGATGTTGGCGAATTAGAACTTTGTGGTCCTATATATTCCAACACAGGTTGAGTATATGATTTTGTATATGTTGCTCCTGGTTCAGACACCACTAACGGAAGTGACGCCGGTCCTCCTGTCGAAGATACTGGTGATGGAGTGCTTTGAGTCCCAATACTGCTACTGGACTAAGTGTTTGAAATACTCCCTTGAGGATCAACTTGTTGATTGGCATTAGTTGCCATCTTCTTAGTATATCTTCTCTTTGGTATCTCTTCGTTTGCTGTGGATAACTTCCCACTTCTCAATAACATGCAACGAAAACACTTCTTCACCAAGAGAGATAAGGCTAACAAAAAGGTTTGACTTAGCACTGGGTCCCACTGGGCGTGCCAATTTGTTTACTGTGAATTTTGGTAAACAACCTCTGATCTATCAATCTAAACGCAAATTGATTTAACTCGCAGGATCTATCACACAAATCCTAGGACATGTGCTAAGTTTGAGAGACAAGTGTAACTTAAAAAAAAATGTAAACTGAACTCCACGTTCGCCAATGCTGAAAATAAAATCTAACTGAACTCCACGTTCGACTACAGGCAATAAAGTAAAGTGAGAACTTGAAATTTAAAGTAATGCAAGTAAAGGGTGCGAAAATTAAAGGCGTCGAATAGGTAAAAGCTTTGAAAGTAAAATGCAACGAACTCCATGTTCTTGGAAAGTAAAGGCTGGGAAAGTAAAAGTGTTGTCGAAGATAAGGTGCTGGAAAGTAAAAGACTTTGAAAATAAATGCAGTTGATTTAAAGGAGAACTTCACGTTCTTGAAAATGAGAGACTTTGAAAAGTAAAGGTTTGAAGATTAAATGCTTGAACGTAAAATGCAATCGAAAGTAAAACGCAGAAAACTTAAATGACTTTGAACATAAATTTGGCATGGAAGATAGATTTCAAGAAACTGTAAAGGCATGGAAAGTAAACATGCTGAAGATAAATTAGACTAATGAAGACAATGGTGTTACATTACGTACATTCTCATGAACTCGTTTCTCTACACGCGGGTACTTTGAGTTTCTTAGAGTAACTTGTACCAAAATATGAACACCCCATTTACATAGAACCAACTCCTATTTATAGTGCTAGGAAATAACTACTCAGTGGTGGTTACTGCTTCGAACGTGTGGATTTTGGCGCCTTCACCTTAATCTCAACTGTTCCCACGTCCACAACTGCTCTTATTTAAATTTCAAATATTGGGAATTCCCTCCAATCTTAACATAACCGCTGCAGCGCTACATTCCCCCGGTCGAAGAACCCTTTCCATACTTAGCCATTTTTTAAGACTTCTCCACACTTATTCGACTCAAGCCTCCCAAAAGTTAGGTCGAAGCCTTTTTTATATTAAAAATAACTTTTTTAACATTAACATAACTTTGATTTTGTCTGGCGTCGAAATTGAGGGTTAACAGTTTCATGCCCAGTAAGAATGTGTCTATATTTCCCCAGTGTCGTCCGTCCCCAGTGTTTCCTTTGAGTCTCCCCAGTAAGTCTTCTTTTATTGGTTAGTCTGTATCCCCAGTGAATTTTCCCTCATGAATACTAACCTTCATCCTTCCCCGGTGTTGTTTACCTGTGTTTGCGTGCCTTTGTTGTCTTGCCTGTTTGCATTTCTGCACTTTCATGGCATCATATCATCATATTAGAAGTTCATGGCATGTCAGCATTATAGATTAGTTTTGTCCGTAGCATTGCATATCAGCGCATCTAAGGGCAAAATTTTCGGTTATCTATATTTAAATATCTTTCACCATGATTTCATGAGGATTTTCATCTCTCATGTTATCCGGTGAAGATATTTAAATAGGGGCAACTGTTGCACCCAAAATTTTACCCTTAGATTCGTTTGTTTCAGTTGCATATCGTTTTTTTAATTTGCTATCTTTGCATTTTTAACTAAATTTTTCATCGGTGCATTTTTGCCCGTTTTTTTATTATTCCATGGGTATTTTGAATTTTCTTTTAAAAATAGTTATCTTGAATCATTTAGAACTAAGTTAGTTAGTTAATATTTTAGCTTCATCTATATTTTTGTTAAGTTAATTAAATTTACTTTAATTTAACTAGTTTAATTTTTATCAATTTTAGTTCATTTTTAATTTTAATTTTATTTAAGTTTGCTTTTAAATTTAGGTTTTATTCTTACTTTATTTAGCTCTCACTCATTTTTCTCTTGCAAAAAGGACATTTAAATGTGGAGATTTCTTTTTTCTTTCACTTAAGCCCAATTCAATTAATTCTACTGTGTTAGTTTTTATTTTTATTTTTTTCTTTTATTTCTTACCTTTGTACTAGCATGAGTGAATTGGTTTAAATTTTACCGTTGCTTTTCACCTTGTTTGTCCCTTATGTTTGCCCTTTTTAGCTCATGCACTATGACACAAGAAAAATAAAATATGCAGTAAAACATTGATGTAGGAAAATGCCAAAGCTACCTCCTACTTTTCTTTGATATTTTTGAAAGACCAAGTTTGAAACATCCTTGCCAAACCCTAATTCCTTACCCATCAGTCCTTGCAAACCCTAATTATTTCCCCAATGGATAATGCTTTTACCCACTGTGCTTGAACCACTTTGTTTGCCTATAAAAGGAGCTCATTTCCTCCTTGTTCAACACACAGAGAGAACCCACAGAAACAACATAGAAATACTCAGAAACTCTTTCAAAATTTCCCACGTCCTTAATCTTGCAAGC
This sequence comes from Lathyrus tuberosus, assembly GCA_022829125.1. Taxonomy (NCBI): domain Eukaryota; kingdom Viridiplantae; phylum Streptophyta; class Magnoliopsida; order Fabales; family Fabaceae; genus Lathyrus; species Lathyrus tuberosus. The sequence continues at coordinate 3,463,244 of JALAZF010000253.1, forward strand.
CACCCTCAAACTTGCAAGAAATTTATTATTTTTCATTAGTCTGTAAAATCCTTCCAAACACTTCCAACAAAGCCCAACACCAAAGCATTCAAACATATCTTGTTTTCGGTAGCTAAAGGAGGAGAGGAGGAAGCTTACCTTTTTTTCCAGAACATAGCAGTGAAGAAGCAATGGACTTACTCCACTAGGTAATACATTATCGGTTGCTCATATGTTGTTCTGCTTCATATTAATGCATATTTTATACTACTGTCATTTTGTTTTTATACTGTGGTTCCTATAAATATTGTGATAAATGTTGTTGATTCTGTAACAAATATTGTTATGAATGTTGTTGATGATGCTGGACTGATGCTATGAATCTTTGTTTTCATTTTGTTTAACAAATCGTGTGAGTTTTTGTTCAACGTAACTGGATTGAATTTAAAAAAAAAAAAGAAAACTGAACAACACAAATCTCGTTCGCCAGATGCACAACTAAAAAATAACACACACAGGGTGGCGTTCGCCACCCCCTATGCATAAAAACAAAAATATATATAAAACACAGCGCCACCCTCTCCTCACTAAAGAGGTGGCGCAGGCCACCATGAAACAACACAAGAGGTGGCGCAAGCCACCCTCCACTAACACAAGGAGGTGGCGCAAGCCACCATTACACACACAAGGAGGTGGCACAAGCCACCCTCCTCACACACACACGGGTGGCGAGAGCCACCCCCCCCCCCCCCCCCCCCTCCCCCCTTTATTTTTTTATTTTTTTTTCCTTTTCTTTTCTTTCTTGTTTTTTATTATACTTTTTTTTTATTATTTGTTTCTTTTTTGTTATTTATATTATTAAAAAAAAAACAACAACAAATGAAAATATTTTTATCTCATTCTGAGATTGTTTTTTAAAGAAAATAAATTAACACTTTTAAAAAAAAAACACAAATTTACAGTGTCTCTTTCTTTTCCTCTTGTAAATAAATAAGTTTCATAATAAAAGTGCTCGTCATTTTTCCTTGGCTACTGTCACCAATTTAAATGCATTGTTTTAAACTGTGAAGATAATGTTTATGTCATATTCGTTAACTTTGTGGTTTAGCACTTTCTTGTTTCACATGTTATTATTTACTGCTTTTGAGATGATAAATCCACATGCTTCATCACGCTAAAACTCTACTGTAACTTGTGAAATTATATTCTTTTTTTCAAACTTTGAACAAGTGCCATTTATATTTCCCTAGTCTCTGTTACTAAAATTACAAGACTTTAAAAGCATTTATTTTCAAGTAAGAACTTTATACTTGCTATGTACCTATGTGGCTCGTCTATCCTTGCTATTAATCATTTTGGAATTTTATTTCATATGTTAATGTTCACTGTTTTGTTGGAATTCTTAAACATATATTTCAACTCTTTTGTAACTCTTGTTTACAAGATGTTATACCCCCTTCCTTCCAAAGGAAAAGTTCTTCTATTGATTTCAAGATCATAGAAAACTCTTTGCTACCTTGGACCTCATAGTCTTAGGCAACCTCCCCTCATTGACCTCATAGTCAATAGGACCCCCTCTTGACCTCATAGTCATAGAGCAACCTATTCAACCTTGACCTCATAGTCATAGGTAAAACCTTGGCCTCGTAGCCATTTCCTAACCTTGACCTCATAGTCATAGGTAAAACCTTGACCTCATAGTCATGGCTCTTCCCCCTTTGACCTCATAGTCAAAGTCTCTCTATTGACCTCATAGTCATAGAAAGCTCATAACCATCCTTTGACCTCATAGTCATAGGATTCCCTCTTGACCTCATAGTCATAGGGCCATCTAACCTTTGACCTCATAGTCATAGGTAAGCTTTGACCTCATAGTCATAGCCATCCTCCATTGACCTCATAGTCATATAAAAGTCTCTCTATTGACCTCATAGTCATAGATAGTTCATTACCTTCCTTTGACCTCATAGTCATAGGATTCTTTCTTGACCTCATAGTCATAGGGCCATCTTTAACCTAGACCTCATAGTCATAGGTAACCTTAGACCTCATAGTCATAGGTAAGCTTTGACCTCATAGTCATAGCCATCCTCCATTGAACTCATAGTCATACAAAATCTCTTCTCTTGACCTCACAGTCATAGAAAGCTCACTACCATCCATTGACCTCATAGTCATAGGCAAAGCTTTGACCTCATAGTCATAGCCCATATCCCTTGGCCTCATAGCCACCTACCATCTTGACCTCATAGTCATATTACCATCTTGACCTCATAGTCATCTTACCATCTTGACCTCATAGTCATCTTACCACCTTGACCTCATAGTCATAGGCCTCATAGCCACTCAATCTCACAACTTAGACTTAGAGAGTTTCCTAAACTCTACAATGAGCTCATACTCATTTCCCCTTCTTGGAACTTTGGCCATGGCCAATGGTTCCTCAATCCACCCTTAGTGAGATGAACTATGGTTGCTCTGATTCATTAGTCAGATATGTAGGCACAAGATGCGACGTCTTAGCTAGCAAACTTAGTGTACATATCCCTAGGTCCTTAGTTTTAGCAGATGTCTTAGCAAGCAAACATAACATAACACAAGCTAAACAAGAGGTTCACGTAGAGTACTACGGATATTAAGGGTCCTAATACCTTCCCTTAGTATAACCAACCCCCGAACCTTAGATCTCCCCCCTTTTAGGTTTTCTTCGATCTTGAACCTTTCCTTTGGATAAATCAAAGTCGGTTGTAAAAGAAATGTGATGCAAGTTAATTAATAGCTTGTTATCCGATTCTCACCGCAACAAGATGCTTTATACTTAAATGATCTCTTAGGTTGAACAGAGGCTTATGTGCCATTGTGAGCAATCACTGAATTAGTAGTAGTAGGACCAGTTGGAGTAACTTCAGTTTTGTAGCTTCTGGTATATTTTTAGATATAATGACAAATTCTAGAGCATCATTTTCTACATCCTTTTCTTTAAGGACACATACCACAAATTGTTCTTCATGATTTTGAAATCCTGCAGAGAAATCATTCTGAACCAAATACTCTGACTTGTTATGGTCAGGTAAATTGCCATCAAATTTAACGTGCATAGACTCTTCAACCATTATGGTTTATGAGTTATACACTCTGTATGCTTTTGAGCGTTCAGAGTATCCTAAAAAGATACCCTTCTGAGCTTTAGCATCAAATTCCTTTAGGTAAACCTTGTTATTCAGGATGTAACAAGTATATTCAAATTGATGAAAATAAGAGATACAAGGTCTTCTACCTTTGAATAACTCATACGATGTTTTATCCAGAATTGGTCTGATATAGATTATGTTCTAAATATAACAAGAAGTATTGATAGATTTTTCCCACAGCTACTTAGGGAGTTTATTTTCATGAATCATTGTCCTTGCCATTTCTTGCAGAGATCTGTTCTTTCTCTCAACAACTCATTTTGCCGTAGAGTTCTGTGAGAAGAGAATTCATGGATAATTCCATATTTTTTCACAAAGGGATTCAAATGATTCATTTTCAAACTCACCCCCATGGTCACTTATGACCTTAAGAATTTTCAATTCTTTCTCAGATTGTACTTGAATGTAGAAGGTGCTAAACACTTCGTATGTTTCATCCTTAGATTTGAGAAACTTCACCCAAGCCCTTTAACAAGTTTTAGCTTGGAAAGTTTAGAGATTAATCTCCAGTTAGCATAACCTAACTTTTTGTGCCATACCCATTTTCACCACTCATTGTCATTAGGCAAACGACCTTCTGAGCAGCCAATTCAGAAAGATTGATTTTATAAACATTCCCTTTTATTTTCCCTTTGAATACTACAGTTTTATCAGAGTTGGTAACAGAACAGAAGTCCTTGTCAAACAATACATTGTAACCATTATCACACAACTAGCTTACACTGAGTAGATTATGTTTCAGGCCATCTACAAGTCATACCTTATTAATAAGAGTTTGAGAATTACTTATGGTACCTGTCCCGATGATCCTTCCCTTCTGGCCACCTCCAAAACCCACATTTCCTTCCTGTTTCAGATTCAGGGTTTGAAACATACGCCTTTCTCCGGTCATATGTCGTGAGCAGCCATTGTCCAGGTACTAGGATTGGAATTCCATCTGTTCCTTTGGGCATATCTGCAGCAAATATAATTTTAGATTTAGGTACCCATACACGTATGGGTCCTTTCAGGTTAGTTTTAACAGATTTTCTCCTATTTTGTCCTTTTGCTTTGTAAGAAGGTTTAACTTTACTCCCATCATTTTGATTCAAAATATTTTGACTGGAGTCATTCTTAACCTTAGCAGTAGAATTAATCTTATCCTATGATTCAGAAGGGTTGAATATAGATGTCATCAGATCATCTGATTCATCAGGTTCTATTATACCAATACCTTTTAACTTCTGATCAATAGGTTCAGTTAAATCCATTGCTTTAACAGCAGGAACAAAATGGTTACTTAACACAGTTTGAGTAATGGTAGAAGGGCGGGAATTTTGAAACACTTTTGAAGAGTCTTTAGTATTAGAGCATCCTTCATCATACCTTAATCCTTCTTTATTATATTTTCTGACTCCATGGATTATAGTGGCATTATCTTCCTTTTCTAACTCTTCTTCATCCAGCTCTTCCCATATTTCCATGAAATTCTTTTTGAACCTGCTTCTAAAATTATCTTTCTGATAACTTCCTTTTCTCTGACTGTTCTTTAGAGGTTCAGGACAATCACTTATGAAGTGACCTGGTTTATTGCAGTTGTAGCAGATCTTGTCTTCATCTTTGAAGTTAATCGTTTTGTTGCTTTTAGGAAATATTTTGCTCCTTCTAGCCATTTGTTGAATCCCTCTGATGAAGCACGCCATGTCTTCATCATCAGATCTTCCATCAGATTCTTCTTCAGACGATTCATCAGCTTTACTGATTTTAGAAGATCTTTTAGACTTGTCAGCAGATTTTTAGAGGCAGATCTCAGTGTGAGAGATTTAAACTTCTTGGAAGTTTCATCTCAGTTGATTTCCATCTCGTGACTTTAAAGATTATTGATTAGACTTTCAAGAGACAACATATTCAGATCTTTAGCTTCCTGGATAGCCGTTACTTTAGGTCTAAACTTCTGAGGGAGACTTCTCAGAATTTTCTTCACATGATCAGTTGTAGAGTAGCTTTTGTTTAGCACTTGAAGGCCTAAGACAAGAATCTGAAACCTTGAAAAAATTGTCTCAATATCCTCATCTTCCTTCATTTTGAATAGCTCGTACTTCTGTATCAACAAGCCAACTTTGGCTTCTTTGACTTGTTGATTTCCTTGATAAGTAGAACACAAAGATTCAAAGATAGTCTTTGCAGAAGACTTATCAATGATTTTCAAATACTCAGCATGTGGAAGTGCATCAACCAGAATACCTCTGACTCTATGATGTTTTCTATAAATTTTCTTTTGAGCAGGAGTCAGAATTTTTCTTTCAGCAACCATACCAACACTGTCTACAGGAATGCCAATGTCATCTTCAAGAATATCCCATAGCTCATTGTCGCAACTGCAAAAAACAACCAGCGGAAACAAGAACAGAAGAGTCGCCACCAAACGTTATTTATCCTGACGCAGGGAAAGGAAACAATCGAAGAAAACCTGAAGAGGGAGAAGACATGGTCATCGCAACCATAGTCCGGGTTCGGGAGTCGGTTACGCGAGGGGAAGGTATTAGCACCCCCACGCATTCATCGTACTCGATGGGATCCACGCTTGTTGTCTAATTAAAGGGTGAGTTATCTAAAGCCTACTTCTAAACGGAAACGGGAAGGGAAAAACAAAAACGTACTCGCAAAGACTATCGCAATCTTATGCCTACTTATCTTCGTGGATGAACGAAGAATCAGAGTCGACGTAGTTCGATGGACTACGCACTAAAGGGGGAGGTTTCTCACCAAGACATCGCCGTCTTGTGCCTACGTATCCTCAATCGGATGAGAGAGAGGAAGTTAGAGCAGTCGTAGGTTAACCTACGAGGTCATTGTGTTTTTTATGAGCGATGTTAAGTTCGCGTCCGACAGTTAGGGTCGATGCCTGTTTGCGACAAGACGGGAGTAACGTGCTCTTTTCTGAAAATGTTTTGAAACCCAACAATCCTGAAGGATAAAAAGATTTGAATTTGTTTTTGTGTTTTTTAGACAGAAGTGGATTGAAGTTAGTTTGAAACTCGCATTGCACTAAAGTCTATGACATAGGAGCGAATGCGTCGTAAATCGACCCAAGACGGGACGTCCGCTAAACACTCTAGAAAAATGAAGGGAAACCCCCCATTCTTAATTTCCCATGTACTTAAGGCTCATGGCGCACAATACTCATTTCATTTATTAAGTGTTTTAGACTTGTTATTGAGGTGAAAGGAGAAAACTCAAAGTTGAAAAGAAAAACACTATGGGAATTCTATCCTAATGTTATCATGCAAAGTGGCCCTAAGGTTGAGATGAAAGGGAAGTCTACCTAATGTTAGCATACATGGATTAGCTCCTAATGTCTATCCTACTCCAAGCTTAATCAAAGATTAAGTTGGACTAGTGAATCCTAAGGGAAAATGCAAAAGCAAATCTAAGACTTAAACAAGTCTTAAGACTTAGGGGAGGAGAAAGAAGTAAGAGATGAAGAAGAAGATACACCAAAGTGAACTAACATGAAGTTCAACTCAAGAAGCAAAGCAACATGGCAAACATCATACTCATACCAAGCAACCATCAATCATTATGTCCAAGCAAACAAGATCATGCAAGACAAAGTGTTCAAACACAATCAAATGATCTAGCATTCCAAAAGAGATGTCGCAAGACATGGAACAATGATAAATGAGACCAAATGAAGTGAGATACAAGATAGGGCAGTAAGCACGTCATGTCATAACAAGCTCAAATCATCAAAGAAGGAACAACGTCCATCACACTCAAGACATGTGTCAAAACTAGGCAAAACATTCACTTATGTCATTCATGCAAGCAACAAAAGATCATGTGAGGCAAGAAGTGAGAAAATGACATTCAATGGACACCATATCAATAGGATCAGAACCTCACACATGTTATTCAAAGCAAAAAAAAAAGTCACCAAGCATTCATGAGATCATACGAGAAGGCATCACAAAGAAACTAGTTCAAAACATCCAAAGAGTAGTGCCAAAACATTGTCAACTTGGAAAATCCACCATAAAGAGAAAAATGATCAAATGAAAATTATTACAAAGCCACAAACAATCCAAGTCAGTACATAATCACATCATATAATCATTTCAAGCTTCACTTAAGCACAAATGGTCAAAAAGATCCAAACTAGGTCAAGTACCCAAAACATTCCATTCAAAGTTCAAGTCGCATGTAAACATCAACCAAAAATAGAAGAATACCTTATAAAAATCCACATAAATTTCACAATCATTTTGTATCCATTCAGAATGCATTTCAAAAAAATCTCAACAAGAATCACAAAATTTCATCATCAAATGGATCAAACATCACACATCTCAAGCTAACCGAACAATAATCGAGGAGCAATGAAAATCACATGGAAAATAATAAAAAATTAATCACCAAGACAACAACTTGACACTAAAACATTCCTCATCCAATTATGAACACATGGTAAAAAATTCAACTCAAGAAAGCATGGCAAAGTCACTAAACATAAGCATGAATCACATGAGTAGGCATGGAAGACACTTTGGAAAAGAAAATAAGAATTAATTATCAAAATAAATGGAAAATAAAAATAAAATTCATGGAAAATTAAATAAGACATCAAAATACACACATGATATTTTTTGGAATTTTTTGATAAAAGGAAGTATTTTTAATAATTAAAAAAGCAACAAAAATATAAAAAAAAATTAAAAAAAAATAAGTGTTAAGAAAAAGGGAGGTGCATTGGTAATGAAGAATCAAGGCCACACGGTTTGGGCCTGCTATAGGGGGTGTGGAAAGGAATTCGCAGGGCCCAAGAGAGGATTATGTCATGTGTTCAGAATTTCTAAATTAAAAGAAAATAAAAGGATTAAATGATATGAAAGTTATGTGAACCAACATCAATTGGTCACCTTATTATTAAGTGACTAAAGGACAAAAACTAAAACACAAGCCTATTATATGATGCCATGTCATCATCTTCAAGCTCATGCATGACAATACTTCCACGTGAACAGTAGTTCCGACGGGAAACATGCAGCAGGATGCCGGAAAACGCTTCCCGTCCGGCCGGGCACCGCAGGCGGCGGCTGGCTCGGCCGGAGCCGTTAAAATGGACACCCCCTATTTTTTGTGTAGATTCCAAAAATGGCCTTGGTTTCTCTTAAAACTCCCTTTAAACCCATGAAAAACAAGCTTCAAGAATGGACACTCATGGAACTTTAATCACAAATCAAAACAACTGACATACTACAATGTAGTGCACTCCATGGTGAGTTCAAATATGCAAAAATAAATGAAAACGAACCATTAAAACTCAAGAAGACAAGGATTAAAGTTTGTACACCTTACATGAAACTCTATTAAAACACACAAATAATTATGCAAACATTGCCTACCCTAAGGTAGGACTTCAGATGCACCCAACATGAACCTAAAACAGATCTAAAATACAAGCTTAGAGTTAAAGAAAATTACTCAACGGAGTGCCTCCGTTGGCCCTTGAAACTATGTAGCAACTTCAAACAAATGCTTCCAATGGTCTCCTTGTGTCTCAGTGATGAAGAACCAAACGAAAAATACAGAGAAACTTGAAGGAAATGAGAGTTTTAAAGAGAGAGGTTTTGAGAGTGAGAGAGAGTTCTTGAGTTTGTGGCTGCTGAGAATGAGTGTATCCAGCTAGGGTTTGCACATTTAGCTTATATATGAAGCTTTGGTGTGGTAAAAACAAACTTGTTGTGGTTAAAACTTAAGGTTAAAGTTTGGAGGAGAATTTGAAAAAAAAAAGAGGTGAAAATTGTGGTGGTACAATCTCACATGGTATGGTGTGGTTTTTTCTGTCATCTTGTGTGGACAATGGCTGAGGAAAATGCTCAGAGTGGGTTAGTGGAACATGAACCCTTGTTGAGCAAGTTTTGAAGATTTTCATTTTTGTCAAAAATATTCAAAAGTGTGCATGAATGGTACATGGCTTATTGGCACTTTTATGACAATGTTTTGGTGTCACCAAATGAAGTCTTCATGCGCATGGATTAGTAGCAAGGCCATGCTGCAAGAATTGATTCATAACATGCCAAGAATTCCAAGTTATGGCAACTTTCACATCATTGATACCTCAACTTTGAAGCAACATAACTTGGTGAGTTTTGATCCAATGAACATGTTCTGGTAATGGTTGGAAAGCTTAGAACAAGGCCTACAACTTTTTTGTTTGAGAAAGATTGAAATGAAGTTGGGATCGCGATGAAAAATGCCATGGAAAGTAGCCAAAAATTTTGTCCAAAACTTAATGAAAATTTCACTAAGTTACCAACTTCAAAACCCTAACTTGGGAGAACCATAACTTGAGCTTCACACATCCAATGAAGGCATTCTAATACTCAAAATAAATCTAAGATAATGCTCTACAACTTTGATGACGGGGGAAAATTGAAATGAAGTCTAGAGCATGGAAAAAATTGGCCATGAAGTGGACTGATTTTGGGCTAGAACTTTCCAAAAATGGAAACTTTCTAAAACCTTAATCTTTCCATAAATGACAACTTTTCCAAATTTTTGATTTTTGATGAATATCTTGACATTTCTTGACCAAAATCCATCCATTGATCACATTTGACATAATGAACAATATTTGACCTCAAAAGTCAGAAGTTGACCTTTTCACTGCACAGTTGACTTTATCCCTAATTCTCCTAATTTTCAATCCTCTGATCAATTGAAATCCTTCTGAAACAAATTCATGGTCAATCTTTCATCCCTAGACACCTTGGGATATATAGAACACTATGGCATTGAGTCTTGCTCAAAAAATCAGAAATAAATTGATTTCACCACAAACCCTAGTTTTGGCACCCACAGTCCAGGAGAAATCGACCCAAGCTCAAAACTCAAATTCCTCTGATTATGATGTGAATCCTCTTAAACAAAGATGAAATGTGCCATATGATGATGATTAAGCTTCAAATATCCTGTCCATTGGAGCACTATATTCCCTGATATCCACAACCCTAATTTGATGACCACCAGATAGAAAGCAGTAATCCACCTCAAGGCTCTTGTCAAATCTAATCACCTGATGAGGCAATGGACATATAGGGATATCGTGAGGCCTAGGAATCCATTATAGCTTGGGTGATGGTGATATTAGGAACAAATCTTCCCTTGGTACCTTGAACAATATTCCTCTATTCACACATGATCTCATGCCCGAGCCTCTGAAAAACATCTTTTCCTCTCGAGCTAACCAAGATACCTTGATCACATGCATAAAACCAATTATATGTACAAATGACAATGCAAAATGAAATGAAACATAAGCCAATTAGTGCTAAAAAGAAAATGGCAAATTTTGGGGTGCTACACTCATCATCGAGTCCAATGATATACGTATACATCTTGTTTTTCCATCATTCCAATTCGGAAAAGTCACCACTGAATACATGAGGTTTAACAGTGTAATGATTTCTCTCAGAGCTACTGTAATCATAGGGAATCCCCCTTAAGGTACTAGAAGTAGTAACCTCAGGATCCATATTTTTCTCGTTGGATCTTTGACTGTACCACTGTTAGGTGTTACACACACTCTTTGCTCTGATGCCAACTGAAGGAGTGAAAAATACACAAGAAGGGGTTGAATTGTGTTTTGCAAAAATTAGATTTACTTCTGAACAAGAGTTCAGATTCTAAAATCTGAGTTCAGAATCTGATAAGGTGCGGCGAAAATAAAGACAAAGTAAAGTAAAAATAGCAAAGAACATACAGTAGTTATACTGGTTCCTCTTCCAACTGAGAGTACTTCAGTCCCCTTGCCAAGCAAAAGATTTTCCACTATAATCAACCAGATTACACTTGGTTATAGACACTTGTATAAGACATTTCTTTTTGTTCAGACCATTTGTCCAAGACTTCCCTTGCTTAGAGCTCGTGTCTAAGACTTCACACTGCTTAGAGCTCGTGTGTAAGACTTCACACTGCTTAGAGCTCATGTCTAAGACTTCACACTGCTCAGTCAGCTCGTGACTAAGACTTCACCTTGCTTAGACCTCCTACCTAAAACTTTACATTTTCTTAGAGCTCATGTCTAAGACTTTCTTTTGTGCTTAGAGCTCGTGTCTAAGACTTTCACCTGTGCTTAGAACTTGTGTCTAAGACTTCACACCTGTGCCTAGAGCTCGTCTCTAAGACTTTTATCTAAACAGATAGTTTAGAGAAGGAATAACTTACAACAACACTTGATAAATATCAGAGGTGTTAAAAATAATACAACACACTTTTACAAAGATTCTTAATCAACACAAGAATAAGAACTTTAAATAGACTTAACTTTCTGATAGTAGTGTGTGTATTTCTCAGTTGTATTGCAGTGTTATTTCTTGATGATATTTAAATCTTCAGCTGCTTTTTATAGCTAAAGAAATAGAGATGTTGGAGCATCTTCAACGGCTACAAATAGATCAAATCTTCTAGTACATCTTCTTTTCCAATAAAGCAGGTGTTGGAACTTTCAGTCACAAGGATATCCACGAAACAAGGCCTTTGTCCAGAGGATATAACTATGATTCAAGTACAACACGACCTTTAAACAATAATGTCAATAAATCTTGAGTCCCGTGTTAGCAGAACTGGCTTAACATTACTCAAAATCAGAGGCAGCATATCACGCTTCTGAGCTGGAGTGTACTAGCATGATCAGAACCAAACCAAAGTTGTTTCAGTGTCAGAGCCAGTTCCATCAAGTAAATATAATTATGTACACACACAAACTAGCAGTTTAGAAATCCTAATTGATTTTCAAATACTTTGTTATCATCAAAACCTTGGAGGATACATGGTATGAACCAAACTTATTTCAGCACATGTACTGTACGAAGCTCAATGGTCTAGCAGAGTTCTGCAACTAGTTGGCCAAGGAATTGCCTTGGAAACTCATAGATGCTTTAGAGGCGATAGACAAAGACACCTCCCCTCCTGGTGTGAATAACTTCCTCTTCCTTTGTAAGGAGATACTGAAAAGGTTTAAAGAAGAGTTAGAAGAGTGCGAAGCCCAAAAACTTGCAGTTTGATGTTTTTTACTCTTTGTACTTTTTCTTTTAAGATTTCTAGCATTTTGAGATGTATTTGAAATTAAGCTACTATGACTTTGTAATATGTACTTGCTAGATGAATGAATGAGGTTAAGTTTGCTTCATGATTGTTTATCATATCCTTTATATTTCTGAATAATTAACAACTAATTCGAATCATTCCCTAAAACACAAAAGACATACCATTCGAATGCATCATCTCATTTCATAACCAAAACTTATGCATTTGACCATTTCCCATCTATAAAAACTGAATACTCGACATCATTATGAGACTCGTCGTAACTACAAGATGGCGTTGGAGCAGATTAAGGCTAATTAGATGACAATGAGAACAGACATTGGCTCACTTCGAGGCAAGATTGACCAGTTGCTTGAAGCCATGCTGACATTGGCTCAAAAAGAAGATATTGTTGAGGTTGCTGCTGAAGCCAAGAAGCTTGCTAACCAGGTTGAAACTTCATGGGTGACTAAAGAGGGCATTATTCCCATCCCCGTACCTGTGATTAATGTAGATCCCGCAGAATTTTCTGTCGCGTCAGCCCGACAAGGATCTATGGTTGATGCTGATGAACAATATGATGTCTTTTTCATGCCTCCATCAGTTGGAACCATTGTTGGAACCCTTCCTGATCCTGCTGTTGAAAGACTTCGAGCCTTGGAAAAGAAAGTCAAAGCTATAGAAGGAAGCAACATCTTTGGATCATTAGCTGCAAATATGAGCCTAGATTCAAATTTGGTCATCCCTCCTAAATTCAAAACACATGACTTCAAAAAGTACAAAGGTCATACCTGCCCGAGAAGCCATTTGGTGATGTATTTTAGAAAAATGGCTGCTCATACAGAGAATGATAAGCTTCTTATACATTATTTTCAAGATAGTTTAAGTAGTGCATCGCTGTAATGGTATATGAGCTTAGAACAAACCAAAATTCAGAGTTGGCAAGATTTGGCTGATGCTTTTCTCCTCCAGTACAAGTACAAATTGAACATGGAACCCGACCGTATGCACCTCCAAGGTATGTCAATGAAGGAGAAGGAGTCCTTCAAGGAATATGCCCAGCGATGGGGGGAACTGGCTGCTCAAGTAGAGCCCACATTGTCTGAAAAAGAGATGACTGGAATATTCGTGGATACTTTAAAGTATCCCTTATTTGATAGGTTGGTGAGTAGTAGAGCTTCTGGATTTGATGACTTGGTTACTATCAGAGATCGGATTGAAAAAGGTTTGAAGGATGGAAAAATCCAATCCAATGTTGGAGCATCCAACGCACCAAAGAAGTACTCGGGAAACTTCCAAAAGAAGAAGGAAGGAGAAGCCAACGCTGTTATGAGAGGCAGAAGAGGTAGAGTCCCGTAAGACATTCCATATCAACAAGTGGTTGTCACTGAATATGTACCATATCAGCAACCCACTTAACAACAGGCTTATCAAAAACAGTCTTATCAACAACAAACTCCTCCACAACAACCTCCTTAACAATATCAACCAAATGCCCCTGCACAGTAGCAATTCAGACAAAGAGCTCCAAAAAGACACATTTATCCAGTGTTGTACGGTCATATCTTCCCTTATGTATACAAAGGTGGATTGCTGCCTCTAAGGGATTTGCGCCCAGTTACTTTCTCGTATCCACCTGGATATGATACTAATGCTCATTGTGAGTTTCACAAGGGAGTGCTTGGCCATACAATAGAAAATTGCTATGCCTTTCAGAATTGTGTACAAGATATGGTTGAATTTAAGAACCTTACTTTCTCTCCAAGAGGCCCGAATGTCAAGACTAATCCTATGTCCGTGCAATGGGGTGCGACTGCCAGTGTTGTGGAAGAAGATGTTGAACAAGAATTTATTCAGTTGAAGAAAACCAAACTTCTATTATTGTGATAGGAACACAATTGAAGAAATATGTTTTGATCTCATTGAATGATAAAACCAATGGTACCTCCGGTGCAGGTGATGAAGACCTTGAAAAATGTGTATAGGAACTCCTTGATTAAGGCATAATCCAAATTGGACACCCTGGCAAAGGAAATAAGAAAGTGAAAATAGTGGTTGTGATTGATATTCCATATGAAGTTCCACAAGTACAAGTTCCTGTCACCCCATTAGTTATTCAGTACCCAGCTCTATTTTCTTATGAAGATGATAAAGTTGTCCCGTGGATGTATCAGCCCAAAGCTTTTAAGCATGAGTAGGAGGACCAACCTTTGGTTATCCATAAACCCAATGTAACATCAATAGTGGGACCTGGTGGGATAACTCGCAGCGGCTGAGTGTTTGCTCCCAGGATTGATGAAACACCTATTAAAGCCAAAGGAAAGGAAATTGCCAACAGTGTTCCAACTCCTACTCCTATTGCTGAATCTCAAAAAGCGCCCACGTCTCTAAAAGTTGTATTCACTTAAAAAGAGGCTGAAGAGTTCTTAAAGATAATTAAGAAAAGTGACTACAAGGTAGTTCTTCAGTTGAAACAAACTCCTACGAAGATATATATGCTTGCTCGGTTGCTAAGTTTTGGAGCACATAGAGTGTCCTTGTTGAAAGTATTGAGTGTTGCTCGTATTACAAAAGAAATTACTGTGGGGCAGTGTAATACCCTAATTTCTACCCCTAAGATCCCACATATCATTTTGCGTCTCATACCACAAACAAGATCACACACTTTGGTTCTCCTGCCCTCCTCTGTGGATTTGTTTTTGAGGGAGATCACCAAGCACCTGTGTTTTTCTTAATTGCTTTATGTTTGTTTCTATTTACTAACCTCTAACCAAAATACCAAAAATATTTTGCAATTTTGCTGGTTTCTTCTTCTCTGTGTGCCAGGATTTTGCAAGGTAATTAATGGCAAAGGTATGGCTTGGATTCAAGTGTGGCTATTCAATTATGGCTAAGGTCAGATGGAAGTTTGACCTAATTCTGGTCAAACCATCAAAGGATTGCTTGAATTGCAAGTTATTTGCATCAGTGGGCTATTTCTCAGGCTATGTGTATCCAAGGTTAAGTTGCCTTGTGGTTATCAAGCAGTGATTCATGAGAAGTTTGGTTCAAAATTAGATTCATCAAGCTACAAGGATGTCTTCATAAAATATTTCTCAAGAACAAGGGTATTAGGGTTTTAGTTCATTGTGCTTGAGCATTGATAATGATTCCTCATCTGAAGTTCATTGTGCTAGGGTTTTCTCCAAGGCTACATTAAGCACTATTATCTCTCTATTGTAAGTTCATAATCATCTCAAGTTTTCTCAAGGAATCACCTTTGTGGTTACATCATCAATAGGAGAAGAATTTTGCTAAGTCAAGACCTTTTGATTGATTGAGATGCAAGTATTGATATTTGGATT
Source organism: Lathyrus tuberosus (assembly GCA_022829125.1). Taxonomy (NCBI): domain Eukaryota; kingdom Viridiplantae; phylum Streptophyta; class Magnoliopsida; order Fabales; family Fabaceae; genus Lathyrus; species Lathyrus tuberosus. The sequence continues at coordinate 3,478,827 of JALAZF010000253.1, forward strand.
CATCATGGCATCAAGGTCTCAAGAACTTGCTTCATTCAATTTGGATTCAAGGTTGGAGGATTCATTGTTTATGACTTACTTGGAATTTAAGGCATGCTTTCAAAATTTCAAAATCCATCTTTCCAAAACAATTCAATTCCAAATATTCAATTTTTTTAGCCCATTTGATTTGGATATTCAATTCAATTTCTAAATCCATTTCAAAGGCCATTCTTTCCAATATCCATATTTCATATCCATTTCCATTTCATTTTTTTTAATATCCATAAATCTATTTTCAATATCCATTTTGATTATCCATTTTTTTCTCTAAACCATATATCCATACCCAAGTCATTATTCATTATCCAAACATTCAATTCATCATCAACTTAGTTACATATCCAATTCCATTTCTTTTTTTTTGTTTAAAATCCATTTCCAATTTTTGCTCCATATAATTCATATCCAAATTTCAAATAATATCCAAATCAATTGCCATTTTGTGCTACATACCAAAGCCCAACCCCTATCACATTAACCCATTGATTAATAGAACAAAAAATGGAAATGAAAAGCTGATGAAGCTACACGCCCAAGCATGAAGCCACCACGCGGCTATTTCCAAACACAGTCAACATTCCCAAGCTGCTACTTCATGAACCTACAACAAGTTTTCACACCTTCCCATCGCGTAACCAACCCCCTTACCCATTCTCTGTTTGTTCTTGTTTTAGGACTCTTTAGGTTTTGTTCGCTCTCTTTCCTTTCCTTTTGGACAAAATAAAAGTGCGGTGGCGACTCTTGCTTTATGAGTTAAGTTAATCGATAGCTTACACTCACAATTTTTACTGCTACAAAAAAGTGGCGACTCTGCTGGGGACTCTGGTTCTTAGCGGATTTAGCCTACTTTGATTTATTTATCGCTTTTTGTTTGATTTGTTTGTTATTGGTTGTTCTGTTTGGGTGATCTTGAGAGGTAAGATAAATCCTATACCCTGATCTGAGAGCTCTTATGATAGGCGTTGGTATAGTCAAGGAATCTTCTAGGGAGTAATCCTGAACAAGTGAACTTGAGAACCCACCGCTCAGTGGAGTCCCCTTTGAGGATGGTATATGTCGATCGACTAATCGTGAAAACATTGCTATTTTTTACCTTGGAGCCTGAGAAGCTGAGGACCTTAGTATTCCTTTAACCCATCTTAACCAATTAGGATGTAGTGCGATGACTATGAGGGTGTAAACCCGAAATAGTTGATATGCGATACTACACTCAGACGAGGTTCTCTTGATAATATTACTGATTCTTGAGTAATCGGCGTGCTAGTAATATCCGAAAGAGGATTGAGGACTCTGGGAACTTTTAGAACCTTATTCTACATGTGCTGATAAAACCTTAGTACACATCATTGGGTGTTGGTTCTTGTCCCTTGACTCCATGCTCGTGACTCGAACCTTTGAACATGTGTGCTTTGTGTGATCTTGTTTGTGGGTGTTACATCCATGCATCCATGCATTCAAGTATCATTTTGACCAAGTCTTCAAGGAACTTAAAGATGTTTGTTGCAAACATTGTAGGGATTTTTCACTATGGATTTTGGAAGAAGGAACACTAAGAAGTACACTTTCAAGAGTCCTAAGTTAGAAGGTCTGCGAGAGCTAGGGTTTTTGGTTGCTGATCCTGAGGCTTTCAAAGATAGATATGGAAGGTTGTTGTCTCTTCTGAGGATCGATATGGTAAATGGAGTTTTGGCTACTCTGATTCAGTTCTATGATCCGGTGTACCACTGTTTTACGTTCCCTAATTACCAGCTCATTCCCATACTTGAGGAGTATTCTGGTCTACTTAGGTTTCCTATCCCTGATCGAGTCCCTTTTTCTGGTTTGGAAGAGACTCCTAAGCATCAAGATATTGCTGAAGCTACTCATTTGAAGGTATCTGAGATTGAAGCTCACATGGCTACCAAGGGATGTATTCTGGGGTTACCTGCTAAATTTTTTATGGATAAGGCTCGTTACTTCGCTAGCATGATGAACAAGGACGCCTTCAAGGCTATCTTCGCCTTGCTTGTTTATGGGTTGTTCCTCTTTCCTAATGTTGACAACTTTGTTAACATTAATGCTATTAAGATCTTCTTGATTGGAAACCCAATTCCCACTCTACTCGCTGATGCCTATCACTCCGTTCATCTCAGGAATTCTCGTGGTGGAGGGATGATTAGTTGTTGTGCACCATTGTTATACAAGTGGTTTATTTCTCACTTGCCTCGGTCTACTGCTTTTTGGGACCTCAAGGATGGTTTATTATGGTCGCAGAAAATCATGTCGCTTACTCATTCAGATATTGTTTGGTACAACTTCGATTATAGTAAAGTGAAGATCATTGATAGTTGTGGCGGATTTCCTAATGTACCTCTTCTTGGTACAAAATGAGGTATTAGTTATAACCCAAAGTCGACAGTTGGGGTACCCTATGAAAGACAAACTAAGTAATATCTATTTGGAGGGTTTCTTCTTCGAGAAGGATGAAGACAATAAAGCATTCAAGGAGAAGATTGCGCAAGCTTGGCGTCACATCCATAGAAAAGGAAGGGAAGATTTGAGAAAGTCAAATTGTGTTTCTTTGGAGCCTTATCTCCAATGGGTACAAGCGAGAGCTATCACATTGAATATGCCTTATCTGTGCCAAGAGCCTTTACCTCTGTCGTAACTCGAGATTTGACCTCCCTCTTTTGCCTTTTGCATAAGCACGCGCATTCGTATCGTTAGCATGCACATTCGCACTTTTTTCTGTGTGTTTCTTGTTGCGGGATATTCAGGTTTTTCAAGCCCGATTAATCACATCCTCTCAAGATTATTTCTTCGTCAAAACAAGCTTAAAATAAAGGTTTACATGCTCACTCATCAAATCAAGAGGTAGAAAATCGAAACCGAGACTCCAGTATCACTTCCTAAGCAATTTGGGCAAAAATTTACTGAAGTAACTGGTTAACGCCTGGTGAGTAACCGGTTACTCAGTGCAAATTTGCAGTTCCTGCTGCATTTTTGGGACAGTAGCCATGCACTCTCTTTGGTCATTGATTCTACTTGATTCTAGCAGTGTGTGGAATATTCTAGACATCTCTAGACATTTCAAGACAGTCCAAGTGCATTTATTCTAATGCTTCACTCTAATTCAAGTGCACCATGTTCCTTGTTTTCCAAGTAATGTGAATCCTTGGATGTTGGAGTTCACCTTGAGATTGGCACCGAGTTGGGTCTAATTAACCGAGTTAACTACCTTGACTCAGTGAGTCAAGTGTAACTAACTCCAACCCTAACTCCAACCCTCCCAAAGCTAAGTCCAAAGCTAGCTCCAAACCTCTCATATTCCAAACCTAAAGTCTATATAAACTCACATTCACTCACTTTTCAAGTCTCTCCATCATTTCCCACATTTCTCACACAGGACCTTCAACCATTTTTGCACAATTCACTCTCAATTCTCTCACATTCTCTCTGATTTTTTTCTGCTACATCTTCATCTTCATCCCAATTCTCTTCCAAAAACCTCACCAAAGCTCATTTCTACTTTGAAGGATAATCACTTTTACATCAAAAGTGATTATTTCTTGAGCTCAACCTTCATCAATTTTGCAATTCTACTTGGATTTCTGGAGTTATTTCAGCTTGTGGAATTATCTCAAGTATTTGCTTCAACATTCAACGGTTCGAATTCGCATTTTGGAGCTTTATCGTATTTTGCTCGATTTCGACACGTTTCGTCACCGAATTGAAGATTCCTCTGGTTTTCTTTAATTTTTGCATCAAAGATACTTTGCAACAATTACCAAGGCACATCTACGCCTTGTAGGTTGGTAGATCTATCTTTGCTAACTGTTTCGATCGTTTTCGCGCATTTACGATGTAATTTCAATCGTTTTTGGTTCGATTTGTTACGCATTTGCTTGATCTTTAATCTCCACGATTGTTGCTTGTGATGTGTGTTAATTGCACTTACATGATATAATTTTCGTGCACAAATTCTTGATCTAGCATGGATTGGTTGGTATAAGTGATTAAGTGCTGAAAATAACTTTTGGAAAGCTGTTTTTTCTGTTATTTTTGCCACTGTCACAGTGGTAACCGGTTAACACATGGTGAGTAATCGGTTACTCAGTGCAATTTTCACCAAAATACGCAAGTTTCAAATAAGTAACCGGTTAACGCGTGGTGAGTAACCGGTTACCACTGTACAGAATGGCCATTTTCTTGCATTTTCAAGCTTGTTTGCCATGCTTTCTTCATTTTAACTTCCATTGATTGTCATGCTTGATTTTATGGATGTTTTAAATGTCATTTAACTTCTGTTTGAAGCTTATTCATGAACTTTTGTTGCACACTTTCAATTATTCAAATTGTTCATGTTTTGGCATCCTGTGAATATAATCATTCTTGCATTTCTCTTTGATCACCATAGCATGACTTTGTGTTGCATATTTGTTGATCATTTGGTACTATTTTGTACCCCTTCCTTGGTTTTGCATTAAGTTTCATTCTTCATGGATGAGCTTAATTTAGTATAATCAATAATTCACACCTTTCGCCTTAACCATTTTCCACTCTCTTTGGAAAATTGTTGGCATGTCCTTTCCCCTTGATTAATTGATCGAAACCATGTTTTGATTAGTTGATCTTCCCCTTTCCTCTCTTTAGGCTTCCTTTAGAGCTTTCTCTCTCGATCCCCCGTGGAATTGGAGTTTCGCGTTGCGTCTAGCATCGGAGCACTGTATAATTGAAGTTGTTACGCTGTCTGTTTCTCCATGCAGGAGCACTGTACAAATTGGAGTTGTTACGTTGTCCGTTTCAATTTTCGTACTATACTTTTAGTGCTAGAGAATGAATGAGGAGGGAGTTGTCCTACCCTTATTCTGACTATTTCTTGGGTAAGGGCGTTGGCCCTCTCGCTGAGAATAGTCACCTCTATCCTTAAACTGTAGTGTTCGTCCATCCCCGTTGAATTGATCCATGATCACTTTTATCTTTTTCAATCTCTCTTTTAATCAATCACCATTTCTCTTGGTTAAAGATCATTGTCTCTTGGGTTAGCACCCGACTCTTAACCTGCTCTTTTCTTGCAATCATTGTTCTTTTGATTCCCCTGGAGAGTCTCTTTCCTCTTTCTTCGGTTAAACACAGTTTTCATGTTAAATACCAAAACCCCTGCGGAGTTCGCGACCTTCTTTTGGTTCTTCTCCCTTTGTTTGGTTAATCAATGCCTGTCAGTTAAAACACCAATGTTTGTCTCTTTTCTCAGTTAACCATAGTCTGTCTATTAAAATACTTAGTTTCCTCGGGTTAATCACCTTATCTAGGTTAATCACTTTTTTCTTCAGTTAAACACAGTCCGTCTGTTAAAATACTGAATCCCTTTTTTTGAGTTAATCACCTCCCTTTGGTTAATCACTCATTTTTCTCGGTTAATCACAGTTCTCCTATTAAAATCGAACCTCGCAGTTGGCAACCTTTATTGGTTCGAATACTTGCACCCTTGGGCTAGTAACCTCTTTTGGTTCAATACTCTTTCTTCGTTGGTCAAGTGTTGTTTGTTCAGTCAATACCAACACCCATTTTAGGTTACGACCTTCTATCGGTCCTACACCCGCTCTTCTGGTTGATCACAGTTTTCTCTGTTAAAACCAATGTTTCTCTATCCCCACAGAGTTGCAATCCTTATTTCCTCGGTTAACCACTGTTTATCAGTTAACATACCGATGTCCCCTCCGAGTCAAACACTTTCTCTTGGTTCAGCACTCTATCTCTTGGTTTATCACAGTCTGTCTATTGACACCAACCTCTTTTCCCCGCCAGGGTCTTACTCTCTTTCTTCGGTTAACCACTGCCGGCCAGTTAATACACCGAGTCTCCCTTTTCTCTTGGTTTTCACCACTGTCCCTTTATTTAAATCCCTAGCGGATTCTTTTCTACACCCTTTGCTCTAACTTTCTTGGTTTCGACACCAATTTCTTTTTGTTATCCCCAGTGGAGTTTCTTTCCTTCTTGGTTTTGACACCATTCTTCTCCTAGTCTCTTATGCAATTGCTCTTACTGTGTGGTCTTCCCCAGTAGAGTTTTTCTTTCACTCTTGCTCTTGGTTTTGACACCACTTCTTTTGTTTTCTTGTTTCTTTCTTGTTTTGTTTTCCGTTCAGTTCCCCGAACTACGGAAGCTCTGATTCTGCATTCGTTCGAATGTCAGATACGTAGGCACGAGACGTGATGTCTTGGCGAGCACACTTCCACCCTTCTTTCCTTCTCCCTTTCTTCCTTCTTTTCTGTCCCCTGGTTCCATGAACTACGACGCTCTAATTTCCTCATTGCACTATGAGGGTACATAGGCACGAGGGCCACAATCCTCCGCGAGTACTTTCTTTCTTTTCTTTTTTTTTCCCTTTCTCTCTCTCTCTCTCTCTCTCTCTCTCTCTCTCTCTCTCTCTCTCTCTCTCTCTCTCTCTCTCTCTCTCTCCTCCTTCTCTTAGCTAGAAGCCTTTAGATAGATAACCCATCCAAGCCTAGAAGCAAGCGAAATGGTTCCCGTCGAGTACGACGGATGCGTTAGGTGCTAGTACCTTCCTTTCGCATAACCAACCCCCCGCTCCTGTTTCTCCTCCCCTTGGGTTTTATCGATATTTTCCCTGTCCTTTGGGACTAAATAAAGTTTGGTGGCGACTCTGTTGTTATCTTTGAGTGTGCGATTCACCTAGGATGTGAACCAGCCATCTTCAGCTGGCGACTCTGTTGGGGACATATTTACCTCTTGCTGGTCCATCCCTTGAGGGGTTTAGCCTAGTTTTGTTTGCTTTCTTGCTCGTTTGGGTGTTTATCTTTTGCGCTTTACTCGCTTTATTTTTTACTTGCTTTAGCTTTCTGTTTATTTACTGTATTTCTTTACTACTTTAAATATTCATATGCTGTATATTTTGGATGTGTGTTGTTTTCTTTGTTGTAGTCGGTTGGGTTGCTACTTGAGAAATAAGCCCACTACCCAGGCTTGAGCGTACACATAGGTATTAGCGTGGGCAGGCGTGACACTCCCGTGGTGTTGACCACGTCGGGTGTTCACGAGACCTACAGCCAGACGAGGTTCTATCGGGATATATCTGCTACTGTATGTTGATACAGGCCAATAGTTATTCTCCTGAGGAGCTGTCGACTCTGGTGACCAGTCCCGAGGACTCAGTTGCGGTACTCCTCCCAAGGAGCGATAATGGAAGACCAGAAATGGCAAACCCATTACGCTTCTTGATCCGAGGACCCAAAGTTGGGAACTTGCCATAGGACCTTTTTTTGGGGGAATCAGTGGACAACCTCTTTGTTTGGCGATAGTATTGTACCCTGAGGGATGAATGTACTATTGCTTCTCAAATCGAGAATCCGAAACTGAGAATCCCGCTTTCTATATCATACCTGTGAGGGGGATATTGGGTTTTTCTGCAGGAAACCAAGACTTTTCCAACCTTTGTTCTCTCATTGCGTCAGATCTCGCACCAACACAACACTACCTTTGCAGATGTTCAGATTTGACTATTCAGACTATGTTGGCTTGTTGATTCTGGTGTTGCATATCATCTCATCATGTCAAACTAATTTTTGCATAAGCATTTTAAAACTTTATTTTTGCATGCATGTCATACATTTATTTGCACGCATATGCCCGTCCCTTCATCCGAACCGTTGCTCATCCTTGTCCGCCTTCCTTGTAGCAAGACGGTGACTCGACATCGGTATTTCACTCGCTTAAGCAAATCCAGGATCATGGTTGACTTTGAAGCTGAGAACGCTGCTTATAAGGAAACTCTGGCTCAATTCCAATGTCGGATAGATCAATTCCAAACACACATGGATGTCATCATGGAACTCCTTCGTGCTCAGAGGGACACTGCTGCTGCCACTGTTGTTGCAACCCCTACTGATGCAACTGTTGTCACTCATATCGTGATTATTCCTCCTGTTGTTACGGCTACTCCTGCTATTATTGTTCCTTCTCCTGCTATGGTTGAGGTACCAGTTGAGCCTGTGAATCAGCCTGTTGTTCAACCTGGTTTGAACCAGATGCCCGCTGGTTTTCCTTGGGGCATGCCTCCGAACTACACTCCTCAGATTGCAAATAATGGTAGTGCCTTCATGCCATATCAGCCTTTTGTTGCGCCCATGCCTAATGGGAATGTTGCCGCATATCCATGGGTCATGCCTACTCCTGTCCCACCTCCAGTGTTGAATGATGATCCTAAGAATCTTCAGGTTCAAACTCATCAAACTTCCGAGTTGGCTGACACTGAAACTCCTGAAGAAGAAGAGCATGTGTATAGAGGTCCTCCTATTCATGTTCTGGCTTCATCTCAAGCCGCTCAAACTGCTGTTCAGAATGTTCATCCTGGGATGTTCCACCCTTGGGCATCTTCCTCAGCTGCTGGGGTACCTCCTCTGAATTATCCGTATGGTGTTCCGATGGGTCAGAATGCTGGTCAGATGATTAATCCAGGTTTGGTATATCCTTCTCAGTTTGCTACTCCGCAAGTGAATGCTCCTGCCGCTTCTCAGCTGCCAAATCCTCAGGTTCTTGTCAGGCTTGTTAATTAGAGTAGACCTGCTGACTACAAGTTATTGGAAGACCATATCAGAGCTATTGAAGGGTTTTCTGCTTTTGGCTTGGAGGCCAAAGACTTGTGTCTGGTTCCAAATGTTGTGCTGCCGCAGAAATTCAAGATACATGATTTGCCAAAGTATAAAGGTTTAAGCTGCCCGCGTAGTCACATCACTATGTACTGTAGGAAGATGGCATCCTATATTGATAATGATGAATTGCTTTCAAGATAGTTTGTCTGGGGCTTTATTGGATTGGTACATGGGCCTGGAGCGCAGTAAAATTCGTACTTGGAGGGATCTATCTGAAGCGTTCGTGAAACAATACAAATATAACCTTGATCTGGTGCCAACTAGATTGCAATTGCAGAATCAGTCTCAGCACTCATTAGAAACATTCAAGGAGTATGCACAAAGATAGCGTGAGATGGCATCTCGTGTGCGACCAGATCTCTCTGACAATGAGTTGGTTGACATCTTTATGGGTACCTTACAAGGATCTTACTACGAGAAAATGGTGGGTAGTTCTTCGTCGAACTTCGCTGATGTTGTAACAATTGGTGAACAGATTAAAAACGGTTTGAAGACTGGAAAGATTCCGGGAGCTGCTTCCCAGCAGTCGACCACTCGAAAATCTCAGAACAGTCAGTCCAAGAAAAAGGATGGTGAAGCCAACGCTGTGACAGCTCAAGTTCCTCCTCAATATCAAGCTCCCATGGCTCCCATTCCGTATTACCCATATCCATACATTGCTGCTACACAGTATCAACAACCTCCATATCAATATCATCCATAACAACCAGTTCAAAATGCTCAGAATCAGCAACAGACTCAACATAACAAAAATCAGCAGAATCAGAACCGTCAGAACAACAACAATCAAGGAAACTGTAAGTGTCTAAATTTCGACAGAATTCTGGTGTCATACACGGAATTGTTTCCTTACTTGGTTCACCAAGGGGCAATTGTCCCCAAACAGATTGCGCCTGCAATTCCTCCATTTGGCCCGAAGCATAATCCAAATGCGTCATGTGCTTTTCATGCTGGATACATAGGACATGCAACAGAGGACTATTTTGTTTTCAAAACCAAAGTCCAGGAACTCATTGATAAAAAGGTTCTGACTTTCGCCGAGGAAGGACCTAACATTCAGAATAATCCGTTGCCAAATCACGGTGGACCTGCAGTTAACGTGATTGGGGATAGTTCAAGGGCTGAATTGATCACGGATGTCGACGAAGTAAAGACTCCGATGGCTGTGATTTTCGAGAGGTTGAATGAACACAGGCTGTTGAAAGGATTGCATGGTAAGTGTTAGATTTGTGACGATAATCCTAACCAGTGTCGAAGGCTGAAGGGTTGTGTTCAGATTCTGATGAACCGTGGCGAAGTGCAATTTGCCAGATCTAAAACTTTTGAGGAAGTTGCTGCCATTGAGCCGTTCACCATCATCTATAGGAAGGTTCCAGTTGAATTCCCTAAGGAGAAGAAGGTGCAACCCATCGTTGTTTATCCGCCGAAGCCGTTTCTGTATCAGAATTCTAAGGAGGTACCTTGGAAGTACGGGTCTACCATATTTTCTGGAGGTCAAGAGATGAGGTTCGCCGAATCTGAGATCGTAAATGTTACAGCCGGTGGAGGTATGACTCGTAGTGGACGAGTGTTCGCTCCGAAGGTCACTACGAAGCCTGTGCAAATTCCAACTGTTGTTCCTTCCAAGGAGACACCTGCATTTGCAACCCCTGTTGTTCAATAAGGGGCATCATCTACTGCCATTCCAGTACTGACTATCCCGTCCAAGGATGTTTCAAAGAACAAAGAGACCCTTGATGATCAAAAGTTCCTTAAGTTGATCAAGAAAAGTGACTTTAAGATTGTGGATCAGCTGGGTCAGACTCCCTCGAGGATCTCAATTTTGTCCTTACTTATGAGTTCGCCTGCGCATAGATCAGCTTTATTGAAAATCTTTAACAGTGCCCATGTCATGCAAGATATATCCGTCGTCGAGTTTGATGATGTAGTGGCCAACATAACTGCAAGTCGGTATTTGGGCTTTAATGAATCAGAATTGCCTCCTGAAGGAACTTCCCACAATAAAGCGCTGCACATATTTGTAACTTGCAAAGACACCCAGTTGTCTCGTGTTCTAGTGGATACCGGTTCTTCCCTCAATGTGATGCCCAAGGGCACATTGAGTCAATTACTAGTGGAAGAAAATGAGATGAGACCAAGTGCCTTAGTTGTCAGAGCCTTTGATGGGTCTCGAAGGCAAGTCATTGGAGAAGTGGACTTACCCATCAATATTGGGCCGCATTTGTTCACCATTACCTTCTAGGTGATGGATATCAATCCGGCATACAGTTGCCTATTGGGTCATCCATGGATTTATGTCGCAGGGGCAGTTACCTCCACTTTGCATCAGAAGTTGAAGTTCATGTTTGATGATCAGCTCGTCATCGTCTGTGGTGAAGAGGATTTGATTGTAAGCGAGTTATCATCTTTTCGATAGGTCGAGACTGAAGAAGGCATAGCTGAGGTGTCGTTGCAGTGTCTCGAATTCGAAGATGTCAGCTCTGCTTTAACTAGTCAAAGTAGATCACCATAATTGACTTTAGCATCTACTAAAAGTGCTAAGGAGACTATCCAGAAAGGTGCTTTGTCCGGTTGGGGGCATGTGATTGATGTGGTTGAGAAGCATAATTGTTTTGGATTGGATTATCGTCTTGGTCGTCAATCTAGTTCCTCTGGTCAAAAGCAGTTCAATTTAATCAAGTTCCATAGCGCGGGTTTCTAGCAAGGGGACATCGTGGCAACTACTGATGATGTTGATCCCAGTAATCAGACTTCAAGCTTTGTACGCAAGTGTCTGCTGGGTTTCAAGCTCAATAATTGGACATCTACCGTGATTCCTGTGGTTTTCCCATATAGCATGTAATGCATTTTGCTTTCTCATTCCCTCGTCCTCGCCCGAGACGAGTGGATAGCTTATAAAGGGCCTCACGTTTTTGCAATATTATGTGATCAATAAATAAAAGTTTTTTTGCATTCAAAATCATGCTCTATTTTTTTTCTTTATATTACTTTTTCACAAACAAATGGCAAAAGTTTCTTTTTTCTTTTCGCTTTTCAAAATAGCTCATTCTATTCATAAACATACATAAATAATAAAAGCATTGATAACAACATGGCAAACATCCATTGTAATTCTGGAATTCCAATTAACCAAGCCGAAGAGGATGGTGAGGAAGATTGTGAATTACCGGCTGAACTAGCAAGGCTCCTTGAGCATGAGCATAGAGAGATTCAGCCACACAAAGAGCCAGTGGAAGTTGTCAATCTTGGTACTGATGAGGTCAAAAGAGAAGTCAAGGTTGACGCATCCCTCGCAAAGCATGTACACTCCGAGTTGGTCAAGTTGTTGAAAGAGTATGTTGATATCTTCGTCTAGTCCTATTAAGATATGCCTGGGTTGGATACCAACATCGTTGAACATCACTTACCACTTAAGCTCGAATGTCCTCCTGTCAAGCAGAAACTCAGAAGGACTAGACCCGACATGGCACTCAAAATCAGAGAAGAGGTAAAGAAACAGCTTGATGCTGGGTTCCTAGCCACTTCCGAATATCCTGAATGGATTGCCAACATCGTCCCGGTTCCTAAAAAAGATGGTAAAGTCAGAATGTGTGTGGATTATCGAGATCTCAACAAAGCAAGCCTGAAGGATGATTTTCCTTTGCCTCATATTGATGTCTTGGTAGACAACACAACGCAGTTCTCTGTCTTTTCCTTTATGGGCGGTTTCTCAAGATATAATCAGATCAAGATGTCCCCAGCTGATATGGAGAAGACTACTTTCATCACTCCGTGGGGTACATATTGCTACAAGGTCATGCCATTCAGTCTAAAGAATGTAGGGGCAACATACCAACGTGCCATGACAACCCTCTTTCATGATATCATTCATAAAGAGATTGAGGTTTACGTGGACGATATGATTGCCAAGTCCAAAACTTAGGATGATCACCTGGTTCATCTGAAGAAACTGTTTGACAGACTCTGGAAGTTTAGATTGCGGTTGAATCCTGCGAAGTGCACCTTCAGAGTCCAATCTGGTAAACTGTTGGGCTTTATCATGAGTCAGAAGGGCATTGAAGTTGATCCTGATAAGGTTCGGGCAATTCAGAACATGTCGCCTCCCAAAATAGAAAAAGAAGTCAGTGGCTTTCTGGGCAGACTCAATTACACTTCAAGGTTCATTTCCCATTTGACGGCTACCTGTGAACCAATGTTCAAATTACTAAGAAAAAATCAATCGGTTGAATGGAACAATGATTGTCAAGAAGCATTTGACAAAATAAAACAATTCTTGCAAGAACCACCGATCTTAGTACCACCGGTTCCTGGTAGGCCTTTAATCATGTATCTCATCGTTCTCGATGAATCAATAGGATGTGTATTGGGTCAACATGATGACACTGGCAGAAAAGAGCATGCAATATACTATCTAAGCAAGAAGTTCACTGATTGTGAGACCAGATACTCACTCTTAGAGAAAACTTGATGTGCTCTGGTCTGGGCTGCTCGATACCTACGATAATACATGATTTGCCATACTACTTTGTTGATATCCAAAATGGATCCGATAAAGTATATATTTGAAAAGCCTGCTGTCTCTGGAAGCATTGCTCGGTGGTAGATGTTGTTAACCGAATATGATATCCAACATGTTACCCAGAAAGCAATAAAAGGGAGTGTCTTGTCTGACTACCTTGCCCATCAACCTATAGAGGGTTATCAACAGATGAAGTTTGACTTTCCCGATGAGGATGTTCTGTTCATCAGAGATTATGAGACTCCAGACCCCGACATAGGACCCGAACCAGGGGCGCGATTGACACTCGTGTTTGATGGTGCCTTCAATTCTAAAGGTCTTGGAATCGGTGTTATCCTCATCTCTCCAACAGGTTTTCACCTTCCCTTCACTACTATATTAGACTTCGCATGCACCAACAATATGTCTGAATACGAAGCATGCATCTACAATATTGAAGCGGCTATCGACAAGAGAATCAAGATTCTTGAGGTCTATGGAGATTCTGCCTTAGTCATCAGTTAAGTTAGGGGGAATTTTGTGACTCGGGATTCCAAGCTGGTTCCGTACCAACAACACGTTGCGAAGTTGATTCCTTACTTTGATGAGATTTCTTTTCATCATATCCCCAGAGAGGAAAATCAACTAGCTGATGCTCTTGCCACTCTAGCATCCATGTTCAAGGTCAAGTGCAAGAATATAGCTCCTCATATCCGCATTGATCACTTGAACGAACCAGCACACTGTTTAGCAATCGAGGAAGAGTCTGATGACAAGCCTTGGTTCTACGACATTAAAAGATATCTGGAAAAATAGGAATATCCCGAGGGTATCACTATCACTGATAAGAAAGCTCTTAGGCGGTTTTGCGCCAAATTCTTCTTAAGTGGTGGTATATTGTACAAGAGGAATTATGATTCCGTGTTGCTCAGATGCGTGGATAGACACGAAGCAAACACGATCATAAGGTCCATACATGAGGGTTGCGAGGGTGTACATGCTAAAGGTCCTGCTATGGCCAAGAAGATCCTTCGGGCTGGGTATTACTGGACATCAATAGAGGTAGATTGTTACAACTTTGCCAAAAGATGTCACAAGTGCCAAATATACGGAGACAAGATCCATATGCCTCCAACTCCATTGAATGTTTTGACTTCACCTTGGCCATTCTCCATGTGGGGTATAAATATGATTGGAATGATCGAGCCGAAGGCTTTTAACGGTCATCGATTTATTCTAGTTGTTATCGACTACTTCACCAAATGGGTTGAAGCTGCTTCTTATGCGAACGTTACACGACAAGTGGTTGCCAGATTCATCAAGAAAGATATAATTTGTCGTTATGGCATTCCTAGAAGCATTATCACAGACAATGCAAGCAACCTGAACAACAATATGATGAAGGAGTTGTGTCAAGAATTTAAGATCGAGCACCACAACTCTTCACCATATCGGCCCAAGATGAATGGCGCCGTTGAAGCAGCAAACAAAAACATTAAGAGGATTGTCCAGAAAATGGTCAAGACTTATAAGGATTAGCATGAAATACTGACCTTTGCACTACATGGCTACCGAACTTCAGTTTGCACCTCCACAGGGGCAACTCTGTATTCGCTAGTGTATAGTATGGAGGCAATTTTACCCATTGAAGTCGAAATTCCTTCGCTCAGAGTCATCATGGAAGCAGGTCTTGACAAATCTGAATGGGTTCAATCCAGATACGACCAGCTGAATCGCATTGAAGAGAAGCACCTTACAGCCGTTTGTTATGGTAAATTGTATCAGAGACGCCTCAAACGAGCTTTTGACAAGAAAGTTCTTCCTCGAACATTCTGTGACGGCGAACTCGTGCTCAAGAGATATTCAGCTGTTCACTCGGATCCACGAGGCAAATGGACTCCCAACTACGAATGACCCTTTGTTGTCAAGAAGGCCTTCTCAGGCGGAGCCCTGATCCTCACCACCATGGATGGGGAGGAGTTGTCGTTGCCCATGAACTCCGATACAGTCAAAAAATATTATGCCTGAAAAAAATGGATAAGAGTCCGCTAGATTGACATCCGCGAGGACAATCTAGGCAAAAATGGACGTCCCGATGGGCCAAAAATAAGAGATGTCCATGAAAAAGTTAGGGACAGTAGAAAAAAATAATAATAAATAGCCCGCTAAGTTGAAAACCCGAAAGGACGACTTAGGCAAAAATGGGTATCCCGGTGGACGAAAAAAAATAATATAAAAACATGTCCAGGATAAAATTAGGGATAAAGGCATTGACTGTGAACACTTGAGCCTCTCTTCATCACAGCTAGACCTCATACGGTAACAGAACATTCCAATCATCATCAGCAGGTGCAAGGCGTTGGAACCTAGACTTACAGTGGATGATGGCCAATGTTGTAATCAATGCAAAGCATGATTTCCCTTTGCCATTTACATTTGTTTTTCAATTTTATTGCAAAATTCCTCATCAAGGATTTTGCATCCTTGTACACACTTTATGTACAAAATTTTACATTCAATAAAATGCATTCTTTGTTATCTCAATTTGTTTTCATTCATGTATTTTGTTTGCAAAATAAACAATTATTTGTGATCACATAATACTATAAAGCATTGAGAACAATAAAAAGCTGAATTAATCGAGAAAGCATTATGCATTGCATGTGTTACTGGTAATTCCTGCAGGATAATCTGTAATATCCATTGGTAAGCCTAACGCCTGGTCGGCAGTGTGATGGTTCTATGAAGAAGTTGTTGTTGGCTCAGCAGTTCCTTAGCAGAGTCCTCATTCTCCCCAACAAGCGCCATTATAATTTGTCAAAAAGCTTGTTTGTTTACATATCTTTTCTTCGACAGATTTGTAATGCCTCTAGGCAGGTTTCCGAAGTGTTCCCAGCAAATACATTTTGCTCTCTTTTCCCCAGCAAAGGTTGTACATCCTCTCCAGTAATTTGAAACTATCTGTCTCCATAAGCAGTGGGTTATCCTTAGCAAAGTCAACATGATTTGGAAAGCTGGATTTCCCCACACAGAGCCAATCTTGGTAGGAAGGATCAAATTTGATCCCCAACAGAGATAGCCATGGTGACTTAGAAACCTGAGGTGTTCTCAGTTTATTTCCCCGGCGGAATCATCATCCTTTGTGACTTTCTTCTCCAGCAGAGTTTGTCTTCATCTGCGGGTCCTCTCCCCAACCGAGGGTGTCGAAGTCGTTTTGCTACGATTTCTGCCTAACCACTTCACATTATGCCTTACCTTGCGCCTTTGCATTGAATGGTATCAAGCATCATGTAGAAACGCATACATAGCATATGCATCGATCATACTCCCTCTCTTTTTGCCTGACTTATCTCCCAGCAGATTTTTCAGCCAACTTTGCACTTGTCTATTCTTTCTTAACACTCTTCTTTTGTCGCCGTCATCCAAATTCTCGAGTTACTCTTTTATTTAATCCCCTTTTACCTCGAATCATCAAAAAGCTAGCGCAATTCGTACATTCAGGTCCAAGCGGATTAAATAGGGGCAGTTGTCGTAACCCGAGATTTGACCTCCCTCTTTTGCCTTTTGCATAAGCACGCACATTCGAATCGTTAGCATACGCATTCACACTTTTCTCTGTGTGTTTCTTGTTGCAGGATATTCAGGTTTTTCAAGCCCGATTAATCGCATCCTCTCAAGATTATTTCATTGTCAAAACAAGCTTAAAATAAAGGTTTCCATGCTCACTCATCAAATCAAGAGGTAGAAAATCAGAACCGAGACTCCAGTATCACTTCCTAAGCAATTTGGGCAAAAATTGACTGAATTAACCGGTTAACGCCTGGTGAGTAACCGGTTACTCAATGCAAATTTGCAATTCCTGCTGCCTTTTTGGTACAACGGCCATGCACTCTCTTTGGTTATTGATTCTACTTGATTTTAGCAGTGTGTGGAATATTCTAGACATCTCTAGACATTTCAAGACAGTCCAAGTGCATTTATTCCAATGCTTCACTCTAATTCAAGTGCACCATGTTCCTTGTTTTCCAAGTAATGTGAATCCTTGGATGTTGGAGTTCACCTTGAGATTGGCACCGAGTTGGGTCTAACTAACCGAGTTAACCACCTTGACTCAGTGAGTCAAGTGTAACTAACTCCAACCCTAACTCCAAACCTCCCAAAGCTAAGTCCAAAGCTAGCTCTAAACCTCTCATATTCCAAACCTAAAGTCTATATAAACTCACCTTCACTCACTTTTCAAGTCTCTACATCATTTCCCACATTTCTCTCACAGGACCTTCAACCATTTTTGCACAATTCACTCTCAATTCTCTCACATTGTCTCTGATTTTTTTTCTGCTACATCTTTATCTTCATCCCAATTCTCTTCCAAAAACCTCACCAAAGCTCATTTCTACTTTGAAGGATAATCACTTTTACATCAAAAGTGATTATTTCTTAAGCTCAACCTTCATCAATTTTGCAATTCTACTTGGATTTCTGGAGTTATTTCAGCTTGTGGAATTATCTCAAGTATTTTCTTCAACATTCAACGGTTCGAATTCGCATTTTGGAGCTTTATCGTATTTTGCTCGATTTCGACACGTTTCATCACCGAATTGAAGATTCCTCTGGTTTTCTTTAATTTTCTGCATCAAAGACACTTTGCAACAATTACCAAGGCATATCTCCGCCTTGTAGGTTGGTAGATCTATCTTTGCTAACTGTTTCGATCGTTTTCGCGCATTTACGATGTAATTTCAATCGTTTTCGGTTCGATTTGTTATGCATTTGCTTGATCTTTAATCTCCATGATTGTTGCTTGTGACGTGTGTTAATTGCACTTACATGATATAATTTTCGTGCACAAATTATTGATCTAGCATGGATTGGTTGGTATAAGTGATTAAGTGCTGAAAATCACTTTTGGAAAGCTGTTTTTTCTGTTATTTTTGCCACTGTCACAGTGGTAACCGGTTAACACATGGTGAGTAACCGGTTACTCAGTGCAATTTTCACCAAAATATGCAAGTTTCAAATAAGTAACCAGTTAACGTGTGGTGAGTAACCGGTTACCACTGTACATAATGGCCATTTTCTTGCATTTTCAAGCTTGTTTGCCATGCTTTCTTCATTTTAACTTCCATTGATTGTCATGCTTGATTTTATGGATGTTTTAAATGTCATTTAACTTTTGTTTGAAGCTTATTCATGAACTTTTGTTGCACACTTTCAATTATTCAAATTGTTCATGTTTTGGCATCATGTGAATATAATCATTCTTGCATTTCTCTTTGATCACCATAACATGACTTTGTGTTGCATATTTGTTGATCATTTGGTACTGTTTTGTACTCCCTTCCTTGGTTTTGCATTAAGTTTCATTCTTCATAGATGAGCTTAATTTTGTATAATCAATAATTCACACCTTTCACCTTAACGATTTTCCACTCTCTTTGGAAAATTGTTGGCATGTCCTTTCCCCTTGATTAATTGATCGAAACCATGTTTCGATTAGTTGGTCTTCCCCTTTCCTCTCTTTAGGCTTCCTTTAGAGCTTTCTCTCTTGATCCCCCGTGGAGTTGAAGTTTCGCGCTGCGTCTAGCATCAGAGCACTGTATAATTAAAGATGTTACGCTGTCCGTTTCTCCACGCAGGAGCACTGTACAAATTGGAGCTGTTACGCTGTCCGTTTCAATTTCCGTACTATACTTAGAGTGCTAGAGAATGAATGAGGAGGGAGTTGTCCTACCCTCATTCTGACTATTTCTTGGGTAAGGGCGTTGGCCCTCTCGCTGAGAATAGTTACCTCTATCCTTAAACTATAGTGTTCCTCCATCCCCGGTTGAGTTAATCCCTGATCACTTTTATCTTTTTCAATCTCTCTTTTGATCAATCACCATTTCCCTTGGTTAAAGATCATTGTCTCTTGGGTTAGCACCCGACTCTTACCCTGCTCTTTTCTTGCAATCATTGTTCTTTTGATTCCCCTGGAGAGTCTCTTTCCTCTTTCTTCGGTTAAACACAGTTTTCCTGTAAAATACCAAAACCCCTGCGGAGTTCAAGACCTTCTTTTGGTTCTTCTCCCTTTGTTTGGTTAATCACTGCCTGTCCGTTAAAACACCAATGTTTGTCTCTTTTCTTAGTTAACCACAGTCTGTCTGTTAAAATACTGAGTTTCCTCGGGTTAATTACCTTCTCTCGGTTAATCACCCTTTTCTTCAGTTAACCACAGTCTGTCTGTTAAAATACTGAATCCCTTTTTTTGAGTTAATCACCTCCCTTTGGTTAATCACTCATTTTTTCCGGTTAATCACAATTCTCCTGTTAAAACCGAACCCCACAATTGGCAACCTTTATTGGTTTGAATACTTACACCCTTGAGCTAGTAACCTCTTTTGGTTCAATACCCTTTCTTCGTTGGTCAAGTGTTGTTTGTTCAGTCGATACCAACACCCCTTTTGGGTTACGACCTTCTATCGGTCCTACACCCGCTCTTCTGGTTGATCACAGTTTTCTCTGTTAAAACCAATGCTTCTCTATCCCCACAGAGTTGTAATCCTTGTTTCCTCGGTTAACCACTGTTTATCAGTTAACATACCGATGTCCCCTCCGAGTCAAACACCTTCTCTTGGTTCAGCACTCTCTCTTGGTTTATCATAGTCTATCTGTTGACACCAGCCTATTTTCCCCGCCAGGGTCTTACTCTCTTTCTTCGGTTAACCACTGCCGATCAGTTAATACACCGAGTTTCTCTTTTCTCTTGGTTTTCACCACTATCCCTTTATTTGGATCCCCATCGGATTCTTTTCTATACCCTTTGCTCTTACTTTCTTAGTTTCGACACCAATTTCTTTTTGTTATCCCCAGTGGAGTTTCTTTCCTTCTTGGTTTTGGCACCATTCTTCTCCTAGTCTCTTGTGCAATCGCTCTTACTGTGTAGTCTTCCCCAGTAGAGTTTTTCTTTCACTCTTGCTCTTTGTTTTGACACCACTTCTTTTGTTTTCCTGTTTCTTTCTTGTTTTGTTTTCCGTTCAGTTCCCCGAACTATGGAAGCTCTAATTCTGCATTCGTTCGAATGTCAGATACGTAGGAACGAGACGCGATGTCTTGGCGAGCACACTTCCACCCTTCTTTCCTTCTCCCTTTCTTCCTTCTTTTCTGTCCCCTGGTTCCATGAACTACGACGCTCTGATTTCCTCATTGCACTATGAGGGTACGTAGGCACGAGGGCCACAATCCTCCGCGAGCACTTTCTTTCTTTTCTTTCTTTTTCCCTTTCTCTCTCTCTCTCCTCCTTCTCTTAGCTAGAAGCCTTTAGATAGATAATACATCTAAGCCTAAAAGCAAGCGAAATGGTTCCCGTCGAGTACGATGGATGCGTTAGGTGCTAGTACCTTCCTTTCGCATAACCAACCCCCCGTTCCCATTTCTCCTCCCCTTGGGTTTTATCGATATTTTCCCTGTCCTTTGGGACTAAATAAAGTTCGGTGGCGACTCTGTTGTTATCTTTGAGTGTGCGATTCACTCAGGATGTAAACCAGCCATCTTCAACCTCTAGCTGCTAGAACACCCGTTCTTATTTTCATGAGTGATGCAGAGAAGCTCCAGATTGCTTTGAATGAGATGTGTCAAAAGAGGGATGCTTGGAGGAACAAGTACCAGATTGTTGACATGGAGAATGCAGAACTTCAAAAGTAGTTGAAGCAAAGAAATGAAGAAGAAATGGCTAACAAGAAGAGAAAAGTGCAAAAGGATTTATTTTCCTCTAGCATTTAAAGTTCAGACGCTCCCTTTACTTTAGTTTCTTGGAAGTTGGTTGTCGACAAGCTCATAGTTGAGAAGACTCATATGGAGGACCAGATCAAAGAGCTCAATAAGAAGCTGCAAGGAGGATCTTCTTCTCATGGGATTTCTTAGGATTTCTAGCTTCTAGTTTTCTATTATCTTCATTTTTTATTAGGATTCTTGAAAATGTACTCCAAAAGTTGTATTAACAATAAAATGAGATTTTCAGTATTTCGCAATGTGTTGTCTCAATATAATGTTAGCAATTTTTGCTTTGTATCTTTGAAGTTCCTTGAAGGCTTTGCATTTGCATACTACACATCAAGCATCATCTTTTGCATTGTTTCTTGCCTTTTTCCATATGTCTTATTTTTTTCTCTTGGTCTTCATTCAGCCAAGTTGTCGCACCAATATAATACTCGGGCTAATCGGAAGAAGAAGATGGATCAGTTGTAACAAGAGAACCGTGAGCTTCGTGAGCAAGTGACACCTTTGAAGGATAGTTTGGAGAGACTCACTGCTATGATGGAATCATTGGTGGCTGCTCAGAATCAGCCACCCCCTCCTCCTCCGCTTTTGACTCCTGTACAAAGGACAATCATTTCTGAGATTATCTCTACACCCATCTCTGTGGCACCTGCTAGTGTTCCTCAACACTCCATGCCTCCTGGCTTCCCCTGGGGCATGCCTCATAACTTTGTTCCTGAAGGTTATCAACCACCACCACCACCTCCTGAAGTTCCAATTATTCCCACCGTTCATCCTGTGATGTCTGTACAACCGCCTGTGGTTCATATTGTTTCTTTTGGTGAAGAATAGATTTTCCACACTGCTATGAGCGAGAGTGTTGATGCTTATGAGAAAATGGAAGAGATTCAAGATCAATTTGCTAAAATGCATAAAGAAATCAAAGCTTTGAGGGGTAAAAAACTGTTTGGAAAGAATGCCCATGAGTTATGCTTGGTTTCTAATGTGAAGATTCCAGTTAAGTTTAAGGTGCCTAACTTTGAAAAGTATAAGGGTAACTCTTGTCTGATGAGTCATTTTACTATGTATGCTCATAAGACGTTGACTCAGACTGATAATAATCAACTTCTCATTCACTACTTTCAAGACAGTTTGTCTGGTGCAGCCTTGAAATGGTATATGGGACTCGACAGCACTCGAATTCGCACCTTCGAAGATTTGGGTGAGGCTTTTGAAAAACAGTATAAGTATAATGTGGATATGGCTCCTGATCGTGACCAGCTTCGAGCAATGGCTCAGAAAGATAAGGAGACATTCAAAGAATATGCGCAGAGGTGGCGCGAGATTGCTGCTCAGATTAATCCTCCTTTGGAAGAAAAATAGGTGACCAAAATCTTCCTGAAAACTCTGAGTCCTTTCTATTATGAGCATATGATTGCTAGTGCCCCGAGTGATTTCACTGAGATGGTTAATATGGGGATGAGATTGGAAGAAGGTGTCCGGGAGGGATGTTTGTCAAAAGATGGTAATTCTGCTGGAAGTTCCAAGAAATATAATGGAGGATTTGCCAAGAAGAAAGAAGGAAATACCAATGTCGTTTCTCGAGAGAAGTATAGAAGACCTCGCAATAGAAACAGTCATCAACAACATGTTGCATCTGTTACTCCTGTTATCAATTCAACTCATGTTGTTCAGGCAGCTTCTGCCCAACAACGCTCTCACCAACAGAACTATCAACGGGGCCGTTTTCAGAAGGACTTTGATCCAATTCCGATGACCTACTCAGAATTGCTTCCTGGTTTAATTCAAAAGAATCTTGTTCAGACATGTGCACCACCTGCTGCTCCAAAAGATTCACCATGGTGGTATAAGCCTAAAGTTCATTGTGCTTTCCATCAGGGAGGAGCTGGGCATGATACTGAGAACTGTTATCCATTGAAGATGGAAGTGCAGAGATTGGTTAAAAGTAGTATTTTGTCTTTCGAAGACACCAATCCTAATGTACAATCGAATCCATTGCCCAATCATGGTAAGGCGTCTGTCAATATGGGTTATGGTTGTCCTGGTACATTCAAAAAATTTGATATCCATTGGATTCGAAGATCGCTTGTGGAAATGCATGCACTTTTGAGTGAATACCATGATATTGATCATGATTATGCAGCTTGTTGCATCTGTTCTGTGAATCCGCGTGGTTGTGTAATAGTAAAGAGGAACATTCAAAGGATGATGGCTTAGAATTTGATTGAATATCAGAATGAGGCGAATGTTATTGGGCCACACTTTAATATTCCTGAACGAGTTGTTATCTCTTATGACAGTCAAAAATTCGCTGCTACGCCTTTAGTTATTCGGTTACCCGGTCCAGTACCCTATGAATCTGACAAGGTTGTTCTATATAGGTACAATGCTACCATGGTAGAAGATGGTAAGGAAGTGCCCATTCCTTCTTTGTCTTCTGTGGTAAGTATCGTTGATGTTAGTAGAGTGACTCAGAGTGGTCGAGTTTTTGCTTCTGAGCCTCCAAAGATTGTGGAGAATGTTGTTGCTGGCAAGCGACCTCAAGATGAGAATAATGTCGATACTTTTGGTCAGTCCAGTGGTTCGAATAAGAAGGCTTATGAGGATGAGGTATTGAAATTGATCAAGAAGAGTGAGTACAGTGTTGTAGATCAACTCTTGCAGACCCCGTTCAAGATTTCAGTGTTGTCCCTACTGATGAATTCTGAAGCTCATAGGGAATCTTTGCAGAAGGTACTGGAACAAGCATATGTTGAGCATGATGTGACTGTTAACCAGTTTGATGACATTGTTTCCAACCTCACAACATGCAATAATTTGAGTTTCTGTGATGAAGAGTTACCCGAGGAGGGGAGAAATCACAATTTGGCTTTACATATCTCTATGAACTGTCAAGGACATGCACTTTCCAATATGTTGATTGATACTGGCTCTTCTTTGAATGTGTTGCCAAAATCAACTTTGTCGAGGCTTTCGTACCAAGGTGCTCCCATGAGGTATAGTGGGGTTGTTGTTAAAGCTTTTGATGGATCTAGAAAAACTGTGATTGGAGAGGTTAATCTTCCAGTCAAAATAGGACCATGCTTCTTCCAAATTACTTTTCAAGTAACGGATATTCGTCCTGCTTATAGTTGTCTGCTTGCCCAACCCTGGATTCATGAGGTTGGGGCAGTGACTTTGACCCTTCATAAGAAATTGAAATTTGTTAAGAATGACAAGCTGGTAATTATTGGAGGCGAGCAAGCGATGCTGGTGAGCCATCTTTCATCCTTTTCATATGTTGATGCCGACAAAACTGTTGGGACTCCGTTCCAAGCTCTTACCGTTGATGATAAAGTTGTTAAGAAGAATGGGTTGCCTATGTCTTCCTTGAAAGATGCTCTGCATGTATTAGAGATTGGTCGGTCTGATGGTTGGGTCCGAGTTATTGATGTGGTTGATAACCTGGGCAAAACTAGTTTAGACTTTACACCTGGTACAATTAGAAGAGATTTGAAGCGTATTAATGAGGCCTTTCACAGCGCCAGATTCATCAACAAAGATCACTCTACTGCTGCCATCATTGAAGATGATGAAGAGGAAGAACTTCCCAATTTCGTGACACGTGGACAAATCTGCCAGAATTGGATAGTTGTTGATGTTCCCACTGTTATTCATATTTCAAAGTAATTTGTTTTTGTTTCTTTCAAAAATCCTTTCACTCTGCCCAAGGTGAAAATGAATTTTTGAGGGCTTTGTTTCAAATTTTATCATCATCAATAAAATGTTATTTTGATTATCCATATTATGTTTGTTTTCCCTTTGTGCTTTATTTCTGAAAAATGGTAACATAAAAAACCAAAATAATAATAATAATGTAATAATTATTTTATTTGCATAATACTTGCACTTCTTGTTCACGTTTTAAAATCAAACATAAATCATTATGCAGATTGATTGTTAAACCTATTGAAAACAATGACCCTATGCCCTCTCCCAACTTTGAGTTCCCTGTGTTTGGAGCTGAAGAAGAGGATATTGAGGAGATTCTAGATGAAATTTCTCAGTTGCTTGAGCACGAGGAAAAATCCATTCAGCCTCATGAAGAGCTGATGGGTTGGTTAATCTGGGTTCAGATGGAGATATAAAAGAAGTAAAGAATGGGGCACTGTTTCAGCCAGGTGTTAAGAAGAGGATTGTGGAGCTTCTTAGAGAATATGTTGATGTGTTTGCTTGGTCCTATCAAGATATGCCTGGTCTTGATACTGATATTGTGGAGCGCCATTTGCCATTGAAGCCTGAATGTCCACCTGTGAAGCAGAAATTGAGAAGAACTCATCCCGACATGCCTGTG
Organism: Lathyrus tuberosus; assembly: GCA_022829125.1. NCBI lineage: Eukaryota > Viridiplantae > Streptophyta > Magnoliopsida > Fabales > Fabaceae > Lathyrus > Lathyrus tuberosus. The sequence goes on from JALAZF010000253.1 coordinate 3,504,106, forward strand.
AAAATCAAAGAGGAGGTTCAAAAGCAGATTGATCTGGTTTTCTTATGACTTCTGAGTATCCTTAATGGGTGGCCAATATTGTGCCTGATTCAAAGAAAGACGGAAAAGTCTGAATGTGCGTTGACTATAGAGATTTGAATAAAGCAAGTCCGAAAGATGATTTTCCACTACCACACATTGATATCCTGGTAGATAATACTACTAAGTTCAATATATTTTCTTTTATGGATGGATTTTTCAATTATAATCAAATAAAGATGGCACCCGAGGATATGGAAAAAATAACATTCATTACACCCTGGGGAACATTTTGTTACAGAGTGATGCCTTTCGGTTTGAAAAATGCTGGTGCAACATACCAGAGAGCTATGACTACTTTGTTCCATGATATGATGCATAAAGAAATTGAGGTCTATGTGGATGATATGATTTGTAACTCGAAGACTGAAGAATATCATATTGAGTACTATTGAAGTTGTTTCAACGTTTGAGAAAGTTTAAGCTCCGTTTGAATCCAAATAAATGCACTTTTGGTGTCCGTTCTGGAAAGTTGTTGGGCTTTATTGTCAGCCAAAAAGGCATTAAAGTTGATCCTGGTAAAGTTAAAGCTATTCGAAAATGCCTACGTCCAAAATAGAAAAATAAGTAAGAGGATTCTTGGGACATTTGAATTATATCTCCCAATTTATATCCAATATGACTGCCACGTGTGCGCCGATCTTCAAGCTTCTCTGCAAAGATCAGGGTTGTGTCTGGACAGAGGATTGTCAGAAAGCTTTTGATAGTATTAAAGAGTATCTGCTTGAACCTCCGATTTTGTCTCCTCCCGTGGAAAGAAGACCTTTGATCATGTATTTGACTGTGCTGAAGAGTCTATGGGTTGTGTTCTGGGCCAACAAGATGAATCTGGTCGAAAGGAATTTGCCATTTATTATTTGATCAAGAAATTCACCGATTGTGAGTCTCAGTACTCAATGCTTGAAAAGACATGTTGTGCTTTAGCTTGGGTTGCCAAGCGCCTTCGCCAGTATATGTTGAATTATATAACTTCGTTAACAAATGTTGTTGTCAGAATATGATATCAAGTACTGAACTCAAAAGCGATAAAAGGAAGTGTTTTGGCTGACCATTTGGCACACCAGCCAATTGATGATTATCAACCTATCAGGTTTGATTTTCTTAATGTAGACGTGATGTACCTAAAGGTTAAAGATTGTGAAGAACCATTACCTGATGAAGGGTCTGGGCCTGGATCCCGTTGGGTTTGATTTTTGATGGAGTTGTTAATGAGTATGACAACGGTATTGGAGCAATAATTGTTACTCCTCATGGTTCTCATATTCCTTTCACTCCAAGGTTAATGTTCACTTGCACAAATAATGCGACAGAGTATGAAGCGTGTATTATGGGCTTGGAAGAAGCTATTGATTTAAGAATCAAGATTCTTGATGTATACGGAGATTCATCCCTGGTGATTAATCAGATTAAAGGGGAGTGAGAGACGCGTCAACCTGATTTGATTCCTTATCGTAATTATGCAAGAAGGTTGTCAACTTTCTTCAATAAGGTTGAGTTTCACCATATACCCAGAGTAGAGAATCGAATGGCAGATGCTTTAGCAACTATATCCTCCATGATTGTGGTAAATCGGTGGAATGATGTGTGAAAATTAATGTTACGTGTCTCGATAGACCAACTCATGTATTTGCAGTTGAAGGGGTTGTTGATGATAAACATTAGTATTATGATATTAAATGCTTTCTTCAGAATCGAGAGTACCCACTTGGGGCGTCGAAGAAGGATAAGAAAACTTTGAGAAGATTGGCTGGTAGTTTCTTCTTGAATGATGATGTGTTGTATAAAAGAAATTATGACATGGTCTTGCTCAGATGCGTGGATAGACACGAAGCAGACATGGTGATGAAAGAAATTCATGAAGGATCCTTTGGTACCCATGCCAATGGGCATGCAATGGCTAAGAAGATGTTAAGGGCATGTTACTTTTGGCTGACAATGGAATCTAACTATTGCAAATATGTGAAGAAATGTCATAAGTGCCAAGTTTATGCTGACAAAATTCATGTACCTCCAACTCCTCTCAATGTTATCTCTTCTACATGGCCTTTCTCCATATGGGGCATTGATATGATTGGAATGATTGAACCCAAAGCGTCGAACGGACACCGTTTCATATTGGTGGTTATTGACTATTTTACCAAGTGGGTTGAAGCGGCATCATATGCCAATGTGACCAAGCAAGTAGTGGTCCGATTTATCAAGAACCAAATCATCGGTCGGTATGGTGTTCCGAGCAAGATTATCACTGATAATGGGTCGAATATGAATAATAAGATGATGAAGGAATTATGTGATGAGTTTAAGATTTAGCATCATAATTCTTCTCTGTACAGGCCTAAGATGAATGGGGTTGTTGAAGCTGCTAAGAAGAATATCAAGAAGATTGTTCAGAAGATGGTTGTTACTTATAAGGATTGGCATGAGATGCTCTCTTTTGCATTGCATGGGTATCGTACATTCGTCCGCACTTCAGCAGGGGAAACCCCTTTCTCTCTTGTTTATGGTATGGAAGTAGTGCTCCCGGTAGAAGTTGAAATCCCTTGTATGAGAGTTTTGATGGAAGCTGAATTGTCTGAGGCTGAATGGTGTCAGAGTATATACGACCAGTTGAATTTGATTGAAGAGAAAAGAATGACAGCCTTGTGTCATGGCCAATTGTATCAACAGAGAATGAAGAAAGCTTTTGATAAGAAGGTTCGACCTCGTGTGTTCAGAGAAGGCGACCTCGTGCTCAAAAAGATCTCGACTTTACCAATGATTCTAGGGGCAAGTGGACTCCTAATTATGAAGGCCCATATGTTGTTAAGAGAGCCTTCTCTGGCGGTGCATTACTTCTTACAACTATGGATGGTAAAGAGTTCACTCGTCCTGTGAATGTCGATGCAGTCAAGAAATATTTCGCCTTAAACATAAAAAAGAACAGCTCGCTAAATTGAAAACCCGAAAGGGCGGCTTAGGCAAAAATGAGCGTCTCGGTGGATTGAAAACCCGAAAGGGCGCTCCAGGCAAAAATTAGAGACAAAAAACAGAAATAATCATCCCGATAGATTGAAAACCTGAGAGGGCAATCTAGGAAAAAGTTAGGGATCATGGCAAGTAACTGCATCTGGCCAGTCTTGATCGTTGAAAGCAACATTGTCCATTAAAGATTATACTTCAATCATCCACAACTGAAGTTTTGAGCACAGTGGAATTCAAAGTTGTTAGGGAGAATAGTGGTCATTGTATTTCAATGTAACCCTTTCCGTGTATTTACCATTTTTTAAACTTTGTAATGATCCATGGAGTTACGCCATTAGTGGACTTCCATTCTATTAATAAAATTTGGGCCTTTGTCTCTTTATTTGCAGTTCTTATTTTGTTTCTGTTTGCAGAATTTCATTTATTGCTGATGATGATTTTTGAAACAAAATGTGAATAGTTAATTTAAATTTTTTAAAATTATAAAAACATTTTCCTTTTATTTATGAATATTAAAAAAAAGAATGTCAACGGTTATTCCAAGAATGGTAAAATTAATGTTTTCCTCAGCAGGGTTCGTTCTCGCTCCTCTGGTAGAATTTATTGACGGATCCCCAGTAGAGTTTGTTGATATTTCCTCAGCAGAGTTGGTTCATATAACCAGTTGTTGACAAGATGATAGGTCCTTCAAAGGTTTATTATGATGTGTTGAACTCATAAGGTCCAATGTTGTTTGGTTTTTCCCTGGCTAGGTCTTGATCCGAATCTTCTCCAGCTAATTATGTTATGGTCAGGTAGTTTTAAGGTCCACCTCTCCTTGATGGTAGTCCTTGATGGTAGTCCTTTGATTTGTGAATACAAAAAAAAAGAATGTCAACGGTTATTCCAAGAATGGTAAGATCAATGTTTTCCTCAGCAGGGTTCGTTCTAGTTCCTTTGGCAGAATTTATTGACAGATCCCTAGTAGAGTTTGTTGATATTTCCTCAGCAGATTTTGTTCATATAACCAGTTGTTGACAAAATGATGGGTTCCTTCAAAGGTTTGTTATGATGTGTTGCATTCATAAAGTCCAATGTTGTTTGGTTTTTCCCCAGCTAGGTCTTGATCTGGATCTTCTCTAGTTGATTATGTTATGGTCAGGTAGTTGAGTAGTTTTGAGGTCCACCTCTCCTTGATGGTAGTCCTAACGCAGAGATATATCCTTGTTGATCCCCCAACGGAGGTAGTGCATTATTGTTTCGAATGTTTCCCAATCATAGAGCAGTGATGTTAATTTCTTATTTTCCCCGGTAAATTCAGGGTGTATTTCTCTCCAGATTGTTTTATTCAGAGATTCCTCCCAGTGAAGATTGTGCATCACTATTGCGGCTATTCCCCAGTGAAGTGACTGATGATATATCTATTAAGGAATATTGATATATTAGTCGCCTGTTGGGTTTTCTCTCATTTATGATGAGTATTGATTTAAAATCCTCCGCAGTTTGACCCTTTGTTGTTTTCACAACAAGTCCAGGATGCTTTGCTCAGAATTGGTTAATCTCCAAAGAGTTTTCTTGTATCTCCAGCAGATCTGCCTCGCTTTCCCTGTGGAGTTTGTATATGTTTACAATCCCTGGCGGATTCATTTTTTTTCTCCGCAGCAGATCTCCTCATCCTTGAGGCAAAGTTCATGTGAATTTTTATCATCCCCAGGAAGAGTCAGAAAGATTTGGGTTGTTATGGTTTCCCAACAACTTTCCTTCCATCCTCGAAGCAGAGTTTATGATATTACTCTTCTTTGTGGATCGTTGATGTTAAAGGATTGATATTTGGGTTTCTCCCCAAGGAGTATCTTCCTTTCTCCAACAAGATTTGAGCCTTGTAGTAGAATTTACTTTCCTTTGATGGCTTTTGTTTATCTCTTGCAGGATTTCTTCAGCTAAATCCCTAACGGAGTTTCTAAGGATATCTCCATCTTGTTGAGATTAGCCGATTATTCGATGGTGTTGTGATGTTTATTCACACTCTGTTTATCCTTATGTCTGTTTTGTCAACATATTCATACTCATACGCATTACATGCGCATTCATTTGTTGTGCATAGTAGTTGTTGTTGCATTGTGCATTTTGCATTTGTGTTGGTGCATCTATGCTCTTTGGTGTTGTTATCCCCCACAGAGCGTGTGTGTCCTCTCTCCATTAGAGTGTTGACCCGTAAGCAGAAAATGTCTATCTTTGTTAATTCCCCACTGAGTTTATGCCTCGTGAAAGATATTTGTTTTAGCCTTCCTCCCCAGTTCATTTGTCTGGATGCAATTAATCCCTAGTTGAGATATTTCCTCCTCGGGATGAATCATGTTTGACCGTTTCTCTCTGGTTTATTCCTGGATTGAATTTTGGTCCTTTTCTCTGATAACTGAGGCTTGTTACCTTTTGGTTAATTACCTCGTCGTAACTGTCACTTGGTTGATAGTTGGTAATCCTCATTTTTTAGCTTATCACTTTGTCGTGCTACCCATTTAGTTGGTAGTATGTGATATAGTTGGCGTATTACCTTTGTCGTCCTGCCCATTTAGTTGGTAGTAGGTAATATAGTCGAGTTTGATTACCTCATTGTAGCTATCACTTGTTTGATGGTTGGTAATCTTTCCCTTATTTGCGGGTTTATTACCTTTGTCGTCCTGCCCTTTGTTGGTAATAGGTAATATTTCTCGTTCCCCTTTTTGGTTGATTACCTCGTCGTAACTATCACTTGGTTGACAGTTGGTAATCCCTCTTTTTGAGCTTATCACCTTTGTCGTCCTGCCCATTTAGTTGGTAGTAGGTGATATAGCTGGCTTATTACCTTTGTCGTCCTGCCCATTTAGTTGGTAGTAGGTAATATAGCCAGATTTGGTTACCTTGTTGTAACCATCACTTTGTTGATGGTTGGTAATCTCTCCCTGTTCGAGTTTATCACCTTTGTCGTTCTTCCCATTTAGTTGGTAGTAGGTGATATTTCTCAGATCTTTTGAAATTATTACCTTTGTTGTCCTGCCCTTTGTTGGTAGTAGGTAATATTTCTCATACCCTTTAGTTGTCTTGTCGTAACTGCTACTTGGTTGGTAGTTTGCAATTTCTTCTTTTGATCATGCTATTACCGAATGTCTGGTAGTAGATGATCTTTTCCCCAACGAAGATTGTTTCCTCCCTTGTTGGGATGTGTTTTCCCTCTTTTTGAAAGCACCTTTGGTTTGACAAAAATTTGGTAAAACACATTATTGATAAAGATGAATAAATATGGACTGAACAAAGATGTCAAAGAAGATGTCATGACATCCTGAAGTACTGCGCTGATTTAGCAAGTGTCAAATCTGTAATAATCAGCCAAGAGATAATGTGCATGGATCAAGGAATTAGCAAACAGAAGACTAAAGCCTAAGGAAGTACAAGCCTATAAATAGAAGACTTAGACCTAGGTTTTGATATGCCTTAGTACACCTTTTATAACCTTGTTTTCTTGTGTAAGAAACAAGGGTTTAGGGTTTTGAGAGTCGTTGGCTCTCTAGGTATAAGTCTCTCTTTGTATCAATTGATACACTGTGGTAGATATAGGTGTCGTACAGATCCATAAGTCTTGAGGTATTGGATTGTGTATTGTTCTTGGATGAAGCTTTTAAGAAAATCCGAGTTAGCTTGTTTGTCAAATATGCTTGATAGATTTTTGTATTGACAGGGATGATGTAGAAATCACAGTTGGTGATTAAGGGAAGTGAGTGGGGTATCTCATATCAGGCTTATAAACGTTTGAGTTTAGGCTTGGTAAAGATGTTCATTGGGTAGATGTTAGGTATGAAGTTGTAAATGGGGGAGTTTAACTTTGTAACAGTCTATAGATAGTGGAGTCTTCTTCCTGGATTGGTATCCCCCAAATGTAGGTGAGTTGGATCGAACTGGGTTAACAATTACTGTGTTCTCTATCATTCTGTAGATTTACGCTTTCTGTTAGGGTTCATGATAAACATGTTAGATCAGATGTCGTGACATCTATGACTGTGCAGTTCTGATATTCAAGGTATCAGTCTGTTGTTACGCCTCTGAGTTTAAATGATTATGTAACACAATGTCTTGACATATGTTAGGACATCTGCTGTCTGCATAGGCCAGAATTTCAATTGGTATCAGACCCTGGTTTCCTGTCTGGTTCTAGATGAGATTTTTAGGAGATACTTTCTGGGGTTTAAACAAGGAGGAGTTTTGAAGATCAGATCAATCAACTCAGATATACTAAAGGGTATTAATGGATGAGATGGATGTTCTAAATTGAAGGGAGCAACCCGGAGGTTGTTCATGTTGCTGAAGAGATTCTACAATAACTACAGGAGAAGTGGCTAGTTCTCTTGTTGGTGTGTCTTATAGGATGTTGTGACATCTTATTAGGGCGAGCAGGATTTGTTCCTTGGTGGTTCCGCTGCATGTGTTTCTGATGGAAGAGCTCTAGAATTATGGGATTCTGGAGTTGTTACTGAAGACAGTTGGTGGAAGGTCTCAATCGTCGGCCTCTATATTTGAAGATATCTGCATTCTTTTATTCTAAAGTCGGGAGCGATTGAGTGAAAGAAGTTGTGGTTAGATATCTGGTATAATGACTTGGTACTTGGAAGCTTGGTTTCTTGGCGCAGTTAAAGTCAGTTAAAGAGGAGATGAGTTGAGTTTAAGTTTATCAGGTTCTTGCTCTAAGAGTTTGATAAATTATTGGTCAGCTAGGTTGTCAAAGATACTTGAGAATTCTCTCAAGTCCACTCATAAAGGCAACTATGTCTTGTATTTGGAGTCCTCTAGTTACTCTTCTGACTAGAAGGTGTTTCTTTGAAACACAGTCTGAAGAAAGTGGAGGTGATTTATTTTCACCATCCAAAAACAACAAGGAAGGATTCATCTCTCTTAACCCTAAGAGTGGATCCAATCTGATTGAAGAATTGTTGAGGTAAATAGGATTTGTTCAGAGAAAGTCTTAGTTACTTGAGTCAAGGGTGGCAACCTTGGTATCTCCACATTGTCCTTTGAAGAAGATACTTGCAAAAACATTGAATACTTTATAAGTGTTCATGACATGATCTGGTGGAGCTCAGCTACAGCAGTGAAGAAGGGTTATTGGACAAGGATTTAAGATCAATTTCTATTTGTGGAATCCATAAGTATTTAATTGATTATCCTTAAAATTCAAGATCGATGATGTTCACCAAGATGTTGGAACATCTCATCATCAGAGTTTATGCCGAATCATGGGAGGGGTACTGCATACGCTTTAGCATCTGTTTTAGTCTTAGGTGGTGACCTAAAAAGTGGCTTCAGTCGGGTGTGACAGAAGCATGTGTTCTCTGGAGAGTTTCCTGGCAAGAAACTAGTCTGGACTTTGATGCAGTTGAAGATGAAGATGAAGACATCATAATATTGATGGTTACAGCTTGGATCAGTTTATTTCTAATCTAGGTGCTTTGGAGCATGGATCTTGCTCTTTTTGTTGAAGGTCAAAGTTAAGTGGTTGTTATCTCTGACTTTCTATAGTCTGCTCTACTGAGGAAAGTGGCATTCTTTGGTATGGCTATGAGGTAGTCTTGGATTACTTATTTTCTGAAGATTCAGACGTGGCAGGTGTGAAGTCTTTGGAGTTTTAAAGCAGGATAGAGGTTGTCTTCTCAAACTTGGTTGCTGAATCAAGTCTATGAGAGCATGGAACTCTTGTTCTGCAAAGGGAGGAGGTTCTTTTAAGTGGCAGAAGAAGGAGCTGAATTCAAAAGTTGGATGTCATATCAAAATGTTATGACATCTAGCTCAACATTAGAGGTCTCAGCTGGTGATGTGGCACATCAGCTTAAGATAAGGTGATCTACGGGAGAATGGAAGTTATGGATGCTTCAAAAAGGTCTATCTCATGCAGTTTGCGGGAGCTGTGGATGGGAAGATGTTACATGACTCAGAGGCTTGATGGATCCAAGATGTCTTGCTATGGGGCAAGTAGTTCATGTGACTTGAAGGTTTGATTTCATTAGTGGATCAGTGGATCTTGTGGGAGTTCTGAAGAAGATTGAGATAAATAAAAAAGTGGCATTTGGTTGGTCTCATTGTGTGCATTCAAGCAGGATGCTTGTAACTGATTGCTCTTGTACAGAAGAGTAGTTAGTTGAAATTGTAAGGAGGTTTTGGTTCTCTGGGAGCTTGTGGCAGAAGTTCTGGGTTGAGAATGGAAGCATACCTTCTTTTGGTGGATGAGAGTTTATTTCTCTCTGGGTTTCTGAAGTATTCTTTGTTCCAGCTGGTGGCGCAGTGTTGTGTGAAGATCTTCAGTGTGGATTACTATGCTGATAGTAAGTCCAGTGGTTGAGCATATCAAGAACCATGGTGTGTGGTGTCTGTGATGTGTGGAAGATGTCATAACTGATGTTAGAACTGAAATTTTGGTATGACAGACCCAGATGTCACATAACATGTTGAGACATCTGATCTGTTATCAATAACATATACAAGATATAGACAATTAAAGAAGTTGCTGAAAAGTAAATTGCACACAAGAATTGTTCGCCCAGTTCGGTCTAACAACCTACATCTGGGGGCATACCAAGCCAGGAAGGGAGTTCACTATCAGCAGTATCAATTCATAGACCCTACAATCAACACACCCGTTGATGATCTACTCACTTACTCACTACCCAATGACCCTTCTACCTAAGTCCACACTAGATAAGAGACTCCATCTCACTTCCAATCATCGCAATGATGTCTAGCAGTCAACACCTCAGCCATTGCATCAACAGCTTGATTTCCAACAACTCTTCAATCACAGAAAAGTAGAAGACACACTTCAAGAAACACAATCATCATTGCTTAAAAGCTCATAGATGATTGACAAATACAACTCAACTAAACAGTCCAACTCTAAGTACGAAACAGTACCAGAGTGGCTCACAATTTCACACAAACCCTAATGATCTACATTTTGGACATGTGCTTATTCTAGGTTACAAGCATTCTATTTATAACTTTTTCCCAACTGGATTTGGGCTTCTAATCACAGCATATCAGCTGCTACAAATCTGCAAAAGATTCTCCTACAAAATAGGTCTTTAATCAAATCCTTCCTAATTTCTCCATAATTAGAAAGTCATTACTCTTCAATATTCTTCTTGATTTTGACTTGAATCTTCAAGACCTATAAATCAGCTCCACAAAGGATACATAATATTTCCAGGATCTTATGTATCTTTTAAATCTTCACTTTTTAATTCAGCTACAAGATCTTCTCCATAAAAAATAGGAACAAATCTCCAAATAGTTTCCTAAAAAGTCTCCAAGATCCTTTTTATGAAATCCAATTAAATCTGCACTTTGTTCCTAATAAATCTCTTTGACCTGCGTATAATGATGAGGTATATCCAAACAGATCTCATCAAATCAAATCAAATCCGTCAAGAGATATACAACAGCAGTACTTGCTGTCCCAGACAAAGATGTCGTGACATCTCCTTTGACATCTTGATTAAAAATCACATGACAGCAAAACAGTAACACCTGTTATACCAGACTAAGATGTTATGACATCTCCTTCAACATCTGTCACATATCAGCAGCAACTGCTGTGCCAGAACCAAGATGTTATGACATACTGTCATGACAGTAAAACTGCCATATCTGTACTGATGTCTGATTAACCATGTCAGGACATCTTACCCAACATCCTGCTGTAACAGACAATGATATTGTGACATCTCCTTTAAAATCTTGATTAACCATCACAGAGCAGCGGTACCTATTGTACCAGTTAAAGATGTTCTGTCATGACATTATAAAAACAGCCACGTCACATAACCTTAACCATTCAGGTTCAGTGAAGTGCTCATGACATCTTTGTCACACCATTACAACCATGCGCTCATACTAGGTAGGTGCAACACAACATGTCAAGACATCACACTTGACATATAACTAATATGACAGAAACTGAAAATAACCAGTTAGTGCAGAACAACATGTCAAGACATCCTACTTGACATTTCACAACCTGCAACTAATCTGTTATGGCAGATACACATATATCATGTTAAAACACCTTCAGTGACATAAGAGCTAACATAAAGGTTTTAACAAAACTTAGCCAACATACATACTGCATAGCTGCAGAACTAACAAGAACATCTTTGGGTTAGTTATCCTTGGTGAAGGATTTCAGGTTATGTGAGCAACTGGTTACTTGCATCGTGTCTAAGAAGTATCTACATTGTCATACGGGAGAATGATGGAGTAGAAGAACTGTCTTGGAGGTCTGATGTAAAGTGGTTTTGGAAGACTGGAGTGGATCACGGGTTAATTGCATGAAGGTCTGGATTCTGATGCGTTCAGAAGTGGATATTCACCATAAAATTAGCAGTATTCCAGGTTATCATACGGGAGAATGATAAGGAATGACTGTCTTGGATTGTGGGGTGTCTATCTCTATTGCTGGCTGGGTAAGGTCAGTGGAAAATCTTGCGAAGGAGATGTTGCCCATAGCTGCAAGTCATGCTAGTAGTGGATCAGTTTGGCAGCTGTGAAGTTTTGGAGCATGCATACGATAGCTGACATCGTTATAACAAACTAAGGGGCCATTTACGTCTCTTTGAGGAATGTGAAGCATTTTGATTCAATTGGTTTGTGCCTTAAGCAGCTGGAGGTCTATACATGAGAATTCAAGAGGAGTTCTTGTGGTGTGTAGATGGTTGCAGGATGAGGGGGATCAATGGGACTTTGATCTCAAGCCAAGAGTTTGTTATGGTTGGTATACATTTCCTCATGGGTAGCATGATGGTGATCATGTGTGAGTGATTATTGTTTCTTGTCAGAGGAAGCAATAAGAGAGTTGATGATTGTGTTCAGCTGGTAAGTTAAACTGAGGGTGCGCTCTTGAAGATATGAAGATGCGTCTTATGTTTTCCATTCATTAGCTTGGGTGTTCTGTGGAAGAGCATTAGTTACCTTAGATAGGGGGAGATACCCCTTGATCTAAGATGAATTACTGTGAGGATGCAGTTGAAGTTCCAGTTTGCATTTGTGCGTCAAGCAAGCTGAGATGTCAAGGAGGATGTCTTGACATTATTGTATTGTTGCAAGTTGTGGGAGACTTGGCAGTACAAGTTAAATGGTTCTTATTGGATGCTTAAGAATCATTGATTGAGTCTGGGGGAATTTATTTTTCTCTGCAGACTGTAATCATAAAATTGTGAAATTATTCGTCAACACATAAGTTTTCTTGATGGACAGTGTCTGACATTATGTCAGAACATTGTTAAGGACATGCTTTTTGAGTAATTGGTCTTTTGGACGGTGAATGTTGCATTATACGCGTGCTAAACACGTTCATCGTTACTTGCATTATTGTTGGGCGGTTTTCTTGAAGAAGAAACAGTCAAAGCTTTCTTAGTGGTGCGCATTGGGTTTTGGTGAAGTTACAACCTTAAAGTAATAACCGTATTGAAGTTTCAATAAATTGTTACATTCGAAGGAAAGTTCTTGGTTATTTAAGGGTGTTCTTGGAGCAGTTTGTTTCAGAATTGGGATATTTATTGTGGTATGGTCAAAATGTCTTTTGTTCAAGTCTGGATAAATGTTGGTTGGGTATGGGAATGTCTTGGTTTCTTTTGCCAATTTTTGGCTAAAAAGGGGGAGTATAGGTCACTGAGTCAGAGGATGCAGGGGATACATGGGTTCTTCTTACAGTTGCTCTGCAAGGATGATAGACAAGATGTTATAACATCCTGTCTGAGTGTAAGTTTCCTTTGTGTCTTGTGACTTGAGTTAAGAATCAAGTTGTGTCTTATGACCTGAGTTACATACCTTAAGTACTCAGATTCACAAAGACTACACTGATCTCTGGAGGGGGAGTGTGTTTGAAAAGGATATTCTTTGTTATTTGGTTTCAATATTTCTAATGATTTCTTTAGAAGTTTCTATTGCCTGGACACTTTTCAAATTCGCTCATCCTGGTTTACTACTTTCCTCAAGGGTGGCAGTACCGTCTCACTGGTTAAGGGGGAGTTAGAGTTATCTTCTTCCTCATATACACCAACATAGACTCGGTTTGCACAATATTCCAATCATATCCGCCACTCAAGGTGAAGAGACGTCCAAAAAGTGTTTTAGCCAAAATTTGTCAAAGGGGGAGATTGAAAGTACCTTTGGTTTGACAAAATTTGGGTAAAACACATTATTGATAAAGATGAATAAATCTGGACTGGACAAAGATGTCAAAAAAGATGTCATGACATCCTGAAGTACTGCACTGATTTAGCAAGTGTCAAATCTGTAACAAATCAGCCAAGAGATAATGCGCATGAATCAAGGAATTAGCAAACAGAAGACTGAAGCCCAAGGAAGCAGAAGCCTATAAATAGAAGACTTAGACCTAGGTTTTGATATGCCTTAGTACACCTTTTGTAACCTTGTTTTCTTGCGTAAAAAACAAGGGTTTAGGGTTTTGAGAGTCGTTGGCTCTTTAGGTTGTAAGTCTCCCTTTGTATCGATTGATACATTGTGATAGATATAGGTGTCGTACAGATCCATAAGCCTTGAGGTATTAGATTATGTATTGTTCTTGGATGAAGCTTTTAAGCAAATCCGAGTTAGCTTGTTTGTCAAGTATGCTTGACAGATTTCTGTATTGACAAGGATGATGTAGAAATCACAGTTGGTGATTAAGGGAAGTGAGTGAGGTATCTCATATCAGGCTTGTAAACGTTTGAGTTTAGCCTTGGTAAAGATGTTCATTAGGTAGATATTAGGTATGAAGTTGTAAATGGGGGAGTTTAACTTTGTAACAGTCTACAGATAGTGGAGTCTTTTTTCTGGATTGGTATCCCCTAGATGTAGGTGAGTTGCACCGAACTGGGTTAACAATTACTGTGTTCTCTATCATTCTGCAAATTTACGTTTTCTGTTAGGGTTCATGATAAACATGTTGGATCAGATGTCGTGACATCTGTGATTGTGCAGTTCTGATATTCAAGGTATCAGTCTGCTGTTGCGCCTCTGAGTTTAAATGATTATGTAGCACAATATCTTGACACATGTTAGGACATCTGCTGTCTGCATAGGCCAGAATTTCACTTTTGTTTTCCCTTGTGGAGTCTTTTTTCTTTTCTCCCCAGCTTTTGTTTGTCTCCTGTGGCGTTTTCTCCCCATAGAGGTCTTGTGTCTGCATATCATTTACATAATCATATCATTTTTGTGGTCTCTTAGGGCCAAAAAATGGGTTTATTGTTATATTTAAGTCTCTTATATCTCGTCGAGGCAAATATGTCCATCTTCATATCTCCGGATAGAAGAAACTTAAATAGGGGCAGCTGTAATACCCTAATTTTTACCCGTAAGATCCCACATATCATTTTGCATCTCATACCATAAATAAGATCACACACTTTGGTTCTCCTGCCCTCCTCTGTGGATTTGTTTTTGAGGGAGATCACCAAGCACTTGTGTTTTTCTTAATTGCTTTATGTTTTTTCTGTTTACTAACCTCTAACCAAAATACCAAAAATATTTTGTAATTTTGTTGGTTTCTTCTTCTCTGTGTGTTCAGGATTTTGCAAGGTGATTAATGGCAAAAGTATGGCTTGGAGTCAAGTGTGGCTATTCAGTTATGGCTAAGGTCAGATGCAAGTTTGACCTAATTCTGGTCAAACCATCAAAGGATTGCTTGAATTGCAAGTTATTTGCATTAGTGGGCTATTTCTCAGGCTATGTGTATCCAAGGTTAAGTTGTCTTATGGTTATCAAGCAGTGATTCCTGAGAAGTTTGGTTCAAAATTAGATTCATCAAGTTACAAGGATGTCTTCATCAAATATTTCTCAAGAACAAAGGAATTAGGGTTTCAGTTCATTGTGCTTGAGCATTGATAATGAATCCTCAGCTGAAGTTCATTGTGCTAGGGTTTTCTCCAAGGCTACATTAAGCACTATTCTCTCTATTGTAAGTTCATAATCATCTCAAGTTTTCTCAAGGAATCACCTTTGTGGTTAGATTATCAATAGGAGAAGAATTTTGCTAAGTCAAGACCTTTTGATTGATTGAGATGCAAGTATTGATATTTGGATTCATCATGACATCAAGATCTCAAGAACTTGCTTTATTCAATTTGGATTCAAGGTTGGAGGATTCATTGTTTATGACTTACTTGGAGTTTAAGGCATGCTTTCAAAGTTTCAAAATCCATCTTTCCAAAACAATTGAATTCCAAATATTCAAGTTTTTTAGCCCATTTGATTTGGATATTCAATTCAATTTCTAAATCCATTTCAAAGGCCATTCTTTCCAATATCCATATTTCATATCCATTTCCATTTCATTTTTGTTTAATATCCATAAATCTATTTTCAATATCCATTTTGATTATCCTTTTTTTCTCTGTAAACCATATATCCATACCCAAGTCATTATTCATTATCCAAACATTCAATTCATCGTCAATTTAGTTACATATCCAATTCCATTTCTTTTTTTTGTTTAAAATCCATTTCCAATTTTCACTCCATATAATTCATATCCAAATTTCAAATAATATCCAAATCAATTACCATTTTGTGCTACATACCAAAGCCTAGCCCCTATCACATTAACCCATTGATTAATAGAACAAAAAAATGGAAATGAAAAGCTGCTGAAGCTACACGCCCAAGCATGAAGCCATCACACTGCTATTTCCAAACGTAGCCAACATTCCCAAGCTGCTACTTCATGAACCTACAACAAGTTTCCACACCTTCCCATCACGTAACCAACACCCTTACCCATTCTCCGTTTGTTCTTGTTTTAGGACTCTTTAGGTTTTGTTCGCTCTTTTTCCTTTCCTTTTGGACAAAATAAAAGTGTGGTTGCGACTCTTGCTTTATGAGTTAAGGTAATCGATAGCTAGCACTCACAATTTTTACCGCTACAGGATGTTTGGTGATGTAATAGCAAACGTGACTACTAGCAACTTCTTGGGGTTCAATGATGATGATTTGCCCTCCAAAGGAAGAGACCATAACAAAGCTTTGAATATCTCTTTGAGATGTGTGGATACCTTATTGTTGAGAGTTTTGGTGGATACAGGTTCTTCTTTGAACATCCTCCCCAAAACCACCATGGTGAATATACTTTTGGAAGGAATGGATATGAGGCCAAGCACTTTAATACTAAAGGCGTTTGATGGCTCGAGAAGAGAAGTGATTGGGGAAGTAGATCTACCAATAAAAATTGCTCTAACTACATTCGCCATCACCTTTTAAGTAATGGATATGCATCATGGATATAGTTATTTGCTGGGAAGGCCTTAGATTCACACTGCTAGCGCACTCACCTCGACGTTACATTAAAAATTAAAGTTCATTACCAATGATAAGATAATTATAGTTGGAGGTGAAGAGGACATCCTAGTCAGTCACCTAACTTCGTTCAGATACATCGATGTTGAAGGATAAATCACTGAAACACCCTTCCAGTCCTTGGAGGTGGTAAATGTGCTAACTATGCAACAAGTGCCTAAACAACAAGCGTCTAAACTATCAATGGTCTCCTGGAAATGTGCAAAGGCTATGGTGGAGTATGGGAATGCCCAAGGTTGGGACCAACTGATTGAGGTGCATAAAAAGAAAGACAAGTATAGGCTGGGATACAAATCGTCTTCAAGCACAACGTTGGTTTCGTCTAGCAAAAAGCATATTCCTACGGTTGAGGAGACATTTACAAGTGTTGGCCATATATTTGGTCGTCATGTGGCAATGATCACTGAAGAAGAGCATCATGAAGCGACATCCAGCTAGATCCACTAAGATGAACTTGTAGAGGAGCTAAAGAATTAGAAGATCGTCGAGATCCCTTAGTTCTTTTATCATCAAAACTAATTTTACGGTTTTTTCATAACCATATGCTCTGCCCAAGGCATATTGGCATGTTGTAAGGGCCTCCCAAATGTTTTTAAACTTTGGTTATTGTTAAGAAATGTGGTTGGGCCTAACTCAACCCTACAAAACCGGTTGGTAGAGTGAGGATTGTCCCCATTTATAAACACATGTTCAGGTCATATATTGTCCGATGTGGGACTCTTAACACACCCCTTCACGCCCAAGACTGAACATCTAGAGCATGGAAATAAATGGTGGGTGGCCCAATAGTGGAAACCTAATCGCAGGTGGCCCACCGGATCTTAAACAAGGCTCTTGATACCATGTTAAGAAATGTGGTTGTGCCTAACTCTCCCTACAAAACCGGGTGGTAGAGTGAGGATTGTCCCCACTTATAAACACATGTTCAGGCCATATATTGTCCAATGTGGTACTCTTAACACACCCCCTCACGCCCGGGACTGAACATCGGGAGCATGGAAATAAATGGTGGGTGGTCCGATAGAGGAAACTTGATAGTAAGTAGCCCACCGGATCTTAAATCGGGCTCTAATACCATGTTAAGAAAATGTGGTTAGGCCTAACTCAACCCTACAAAACTGGTTGGTAGAGTGAGGATTATCCCCATTTATAAACACGTGCTCAGGCCATATATTGTCCGATGTAGGACTCTTAACAGTTATCATTAATAAATTGACAATTTTCATTCAATTATGCTCATTTTCTTTCGCATTTTTCCTTTTACAATAAAATGGCAATGTTTTTTATGCACGCACTTCCTAAAATAAACTGCATAAATCATAACATGCAGAAACACCACCGAGGTCCTTGATAATGAGGCTGGTATGGGCCTATATGACTTTAATTGTCCAATCAACCATGCTGAAGATGAAGGCGAGGAAAATTGTGAACTCCCTGAAGAGCTGGCCAGACTGCTCAAGCAGGAAGAAAAGGTCATCCAACCGCACCAAGAGGACATTGAAGTTATCAACTTGGGGTCTGAGGATGACAAAAGATAAGTGAAGATAGACGCCTCTCTTCAAGCTGTGATAAAGACAAAACTGATAGAGCTTCTCTATGAGTATGTTGATGTATTCACTTGGTCATATCAAGATATGCTTGGGATGGATACTGATATCGTCGTGCACAAGTTGCCACTCAAGGAAAAATGTAATGCTGTCAAACAAAAGCTGAAGAGAACTCATCCAGACATGGCCCTCAAGATTAGAGAAAAAATGCAAAAACAATTCGACGTTTGATTCTTAGTCGTAGCCAAGTACCCACAATGGGTTGCCAACACTGTGCCGGTACCGAAGAAGGATGGAAAGGTTTACATATGTGTTGACTACCGTGATTTAAACAAAGTTAGTCGTAAAGATGACATCCCATTACCTCACATTGACATATTGGTTGATAATACAGCTAAATTCTTGGTATTTTCCTTCATAGATGGTTTCTCTGGATACAATCAGATCAAAATGGATCTAGAGGACATGGAGAAAACAACATTCATTACTCCTTGGGGAACCTTTTGCTACAAGGTGATGCCTTTTGGATTAAAAAATGTTGAGGTAACATATCAACGTGCAATAGTGACTCTCTTTCATGATATGATTCATAAAGAGATTGAAGTGTATGTTGATGATATGATTGCTAAATCTCAAACTGAAGAGGATCACATGACCAATCTGCAAAAAATGTTTACCTGATTGAGAAAGTTTCGACTTAGGCTTAACCCCAACAAATACACATTCGGGGTTCGATTTGGAAAGTTATTGATAGGGGTGGCAAAATGGATCGGGCCCGCCGGGTCGGCCCGTTTGTCCCGCCATTTTTGGTGGGATGGGCTGAGGTTTTCGACTCGGTACTTTAAGTTGGTCCGCCCCACCTAACTCGCTTGAAAAAGAGGGCCGAGGCGGGGCAGGGCAGGTTTTGCCCGTGGGCTTTTTGTTAAAACTTTTTATTTTTTTACTTAGAATTTAAACAACTTTAACTATAAAAACAACACTCTTCTCTTAGGATTATGTTGATTGAATTATATTATAAATTGTTATACAAACAAATTGAATTATAATTGTAACATTCTTTCTATAACTTTCTAATACATGTGTTGATTGGAAAAACTTTAAATAATAGAACAATTGTATTGCATGCTGAATTATTAAGTTGTCAAACATTAGCTCACATGTTTTCTTTAGAAATAGATGTTGATTTTAAGAGAATGAAGGATTTGATTAGTGTCACGTGTGACAAGTTTAGGATTTAAATATTAAGGAATCAGTCAATATAAAAGTTTATATGATGTAAACAATGAGAAAGTCAGGTGTTAATATTTTATGCACTAATATTTTATGCACTGTGGTGTTTTTTGGTGTAATTGTTATCATTGTTTGTCTTTTGTAAATTCTTAATTGGGTTCTTTTAGTAGTTAGTTTTTTAAATAGGATTAGGATGATATGTATTGTTTATTTATTTATTAATTTTAGTACGTTTTTTATTGTGCCTGAGTTTATTTCGTTATTTTGTTGTTGTAATTGGTCTTGATTTATTTTATTTTTTGAACTGTTTGGACTTAAGACATGTTGAAGTTCTATTATGTTGTTAAAAAAATCTTTTGTCGACCTCTTTGATGATAAATAAATTTTTTGTAAATTATGTAGTAAATTAAATTCTAAAATAAAAAATAAAAAATTAGCGGGTTGACGCGTTACTAAACGGGGCGGGCTTGACGTTCGAGCTCGAACGCCTAAGTTGGCTCGCCCTGCCCCGCCCCACTTTTGGACGGGCTTAAACGGGGCGAGCCTAAATAGGGCAGGCCGCCCACTTTGCCACCCCTAGTTATTGGGTTTCATCATGATCCAAAAAGGAAATGAAGTGGATCCTGATAAGGTCAGAGCTATTCAAAACATGCTTGTGCCAAAAACAGAGAAAGAAGTTCGTGGTTTCTTGGGGAGATTGAATTACATTGACCGATTCATCACACATCTCACTGTATCTTGTAAACTAATTTTCAAACTTATGAGGAAAGATCAAGGGATTGAGTGGAACGATGACTACCAAGTTGCCTTCGACAAAGTCAAAGAATACTTGCAAGAACCACCAATATTGATACCTCGTTTCCAAAAAGGTCACTTATCATGTACTTAATAGTGCTCGATGAATCCACGGGTTGTATACTGGGGTAACAAGACGATACTGGCAAGAAAAAGCATGTCATTTATTATCTCAGCAAAAAGATCAACGACTGTGAGACAGGATACTCATTGCTCGAAAAGACTTGTTGTGCGCTTGCATGGGCTGCTAAGCATCTCAGACAGTACATGTTGACTCATACCACGTATCTAATCTCCAAGATGGATCCTATTAAATATATATTTGAGAAACCAGCTCTCACTGGCAGAATTTCCCGATGGCAAATGCTTTTATTAGAGTATGAGATTCAATATGTTACTCAAAAGGCCATCAAGGGTAGTATGCTAGCAGATCATCTTGCCCATCAACCGATGGAGGATTACCAGCCTTTGAAGTTTGATTTTCTAGATGAGGACATTGTGGTGATAAGAGAATATGAGGAACCTGGACCTATAGAAGGACCCAAACCAGGGGAACGATGGACTCTTATGTTCGATGGTGCTTCTAATGCTTATAGCCATAGAGGTGGGGTAGTGCTAAGATCTCCAAAGAATCTTCACTTACCATTCACAGCCAAGTTTTGCTTTGAATGCACAAACAACATGGATGAATATGAAGCTTACATATTGGGATTAGAAGAGGCCATTGACTTGGGGATTAAATCCCTTGATGTATATGGAGACTCTGCCCTGGTAATACACCAAATCAGAGGTGATTAGGAAACAAGGCATGTTAACTTAATTCCATATCGGGATTAAGTGTCAAAATTACTCCCCAGATTCGATGAAAGCACATTCACCCATGTGCCTTGAGAATAGAATCAAATGGCAGATGCTCTGGAACTTTAGCATCCATGTACAAATTGATATGGCCCAACCATCAGCCCTTCACTAATCTTAGACGTTTTGAGAAGCCAACTCACTATTTGACAACTGCAGAAGAGTCAGGTGACAAACCTTGGTTCTATGATATCAAGTGTTACCTGGAAAAGCAAGAATACCCATAAGGTGCTTTGAGCATAGATAAGAGAACCTTGAGAAGCTTGGCATCAAACTTCTTCCTGAATGGAAATATGTTGTACAAACGGAATCATGACAAGGTGTTGCTCAGATGCGTGGAGAAACATGAAGTCAATCAAATCTTGAAGGAAACACATGAAGGATCCTTTGGCACTCATGCAAGTGGACATGTGATGGCAAAGAAAATCCTAAGAGCAGACTATTATTGGCTAACTATGGAGGCAAATTGTTATCATCACGCCTGACCATGTCACAAATGTCAAATATATGTTGACAATGTGCATGTGCCACCTACTCCTCTGAACGTCTTGACGTCGCCATAGCCTTTCTCCATGTGGGAAATAGACATGATTGAGATTATTGAGCCAAAATCTTCAAATGGACACCTTTTCATACTGTTTGCCATAGACTACTTCACCAAATGGGTCGAAGTTGCGCCTTACACCAATGTTACCCAGCAAGTGGTTGCCCTCTTCTTGAAGAACAACATCATATGCAGATATGGGGTTCCCAATAGAATCATCACTGGTAACGGGTCCAATCTCAATAACAAAACAATGAAGGAGTTGTGTGCAAGTTTCAAAATCGAACACCATAACTCACCACCATACAGACCCAAGATGAATGGACCCGTCAAAGTAGCTAACAAAAACATCAAAACGATCATTCAGAAAATATTGGTCACGTATAAGGATTGGCACGAAATGCTACTGTAGCGGTAAAAATAGTGAGTGTAAGCTATTGATTAACTTAACTCATAAAGCAAGAGTCTCCACCACACTTTTATTTTATCCAGAAGGAAAGGAAAAAGAGCGAACAAAACCTAAACAAGTTCTAAAACAAGAACAGATAAACAGAGATAGGGCAGGGGGTTGGTTACGCGATGGGAAGGTGTTAGCACCCAAAACGTCTATAGTAATCTATATGAGCCCTTTGAAATATCTACGCTTTTTGGTTGGAAAAGGTTTGTTTGAAATGAGATTGGGGAGATGAGAAGAGAAGTATTTTTTAGAGATTTTTGTGTTTGAAGAGACTTATCGCCTCATGCCTACGTGTCATACCCCAAATTTGTCCTACCTATTTATAGTTTTCATCTGTGCATCCACTCACTGACAAGTATTCGAAAAAATCCAAAAAAATGTGTTGTCTTCAACTTCATCTCCCTTTTCTTTCTTATCCTTTTATTTTAAGTCATATCTACTTTTTAACCCTTTCTTTTTTTATTCATCCAATTAAATATTCATTTCAACATATAATTATCTATATCCATTTCAAACCAATTATCCATCAATATCCATTATCCATTTTTATGTCCATATTACCCAATTCCATTATCCAATTTCCTTATTTAGATATCCATTTTCTATCCATATTTTTATTAGTTATCCATTTATCTCATTATCCATTTAAAATAAAAATAAAAAAATCCAATCTACTCTTTTTCAATAACCAAATCACCATTTTCTTATCATTAAACCATTAGTTATTTCCAAACCATATCCAAAACCACAAATCCACATTTTCATACCCAATTTTCAATTTCTAAATTAACCAATTCAATAATCCATTTTCCATTTTAATCTTGTCAACAAAATGCAAAAAAATCAAAAAATCATTACAGGGCCCAAGTCCAATTTCTAAAAAAAGAGAGAAAAAAAGGCCTAAGCCCATGTGCAGCGTTACACCATTTGTAGTCTTGTACTAACTCCAAAACCATGTCAAGTGCCATATACAATCGTTCCAAGGCCTTGACCCCACAATACACTGCCAAACCTTACACATAAATTGAAACCTGTTGTGCTGCACACCAAAAGCACATCCTGCTACATCCAAATAACAAAATATACACCCAAAACCCTGCTCTACACGCTCCAAACTTGTCAAATATCCATCCAAGAAACTCTGCAACAAACCACAGTCTGAAACAATGCCAAGGCTCTGCTCATTACCCTGCTACGGTCAACAACATCATAACACACAAAAATCTGCAGCAACAAACAGGCCACACAAACCGTACACCTTCACACAATACGCAAACCTCGCCCCCTACGCACACATCAAAACGCGCAGCCTCATCCTTCTTTCAACACAACTCCTTCCCACGAATGCCTTCACAAGTGATCATAAAGACCACCCTCCCATTCATTCTAAAACCCAGTTCTGAGAACCAAATGCTGCAAAAACAAACTTTATAATCTCAACTCTCCAAATAACCTTCAACACCGTCAGACCCACCTTAAACCATATTCTTCAAACCCATTTAAAACAAAATCTACAACAACCCAACTTCAATACAACCTTCAATCCCAAAACCTATTCAACCCAAAACCATTTTTCAACGTGAATCAGAGAAAGCTTGAGAGATGAGATGAAGTAGAGAGTGAATCGAACCTCAAACCAAACACGAACCTGAGTGAGATTCGCGTCGAGGTGAGATCAAGCGGAGGCGAAGAGAAGAGAGTCGAAATCGCACCGTGAAGGAGAGGGTGCGATGCGCCTCTGTGTTTTTTTTCTTTTTCTTTTTTTTGTTTCTTTTTCGATTTAAGAAGAGCCAATGAATCTTCAAGTGATTTTATGAGCTTTGACTTTGAAGTGGTAGATCTGACCTTCCACCGTGTTTTGAAAGAAGAGATATGCATCCAAATTTGTTTTTCCTTTAATGGTTTGGAAGTTGTTTTTGTGGGTGTTAGACTTCTGTAGCCCGCGTTGGATTTATTGATCCACCCTGTCCACAAGATTCTGCACCCCTCCTTGTTTTAATTAAATTTTGTTTTATATCTTTTGCTTTAAATTTTTTTGTCTACATTTTTTTTCTCAAGTTCTTATTAATTCTACTTTCTTTTTCGATTTACATGTATCTCTTCTTCGATTTTAATTCCTTATTTGGGCCAATGATCTAGCAATACTCATGATTTAATTGGTTTGTTCAAACCAATGGAATTTTGATATATATGAGGCCTATTTATTTTTTATTTCAATTTATTTCATTATACTATTTTTATTCACTTATTTTGGGTCAATGAAAACCTAACATCGATGATTTGTCGATTTCTCGACTTAATCTCGATAAAGGTGAGACCTTTATTCTTTTTCCTATACATTTTCAATTTTATTTCATCTCCATTGTTTTTACATTATTCTTATTCGATTTTGGGTCAATGAAAGCCAAACATCGACGATTTGTCGATTTCTCGACTTAATCTCGATAAAGGTGGGACCTTTATTGTTTTTCTTATCATTTTCGATTTTACTTCATTTTTGTTATTTTTATTCATTTCGGGTCCATGAAAAATAAATATCGATTGATTTATCAATTTCTCGATTAAATATCGATAAAGGTGAGACCTTTATGCTTTGTATTCATATTCTCGATTTAATTTCTTATTTGTCACTTTATATACTTTATTTTCACTTTTGGTCAATGAAAGTCAAAAGTCGTCGATTATCGATTTCTCGATTAAATTCCGATTAAGACGAGACCAACTTTAAATTTATGTCAATATCATACCTTGTTCATATTATCTTGGTTATTATATTAATCATACTCTTATCATATTGTTCATATCCATATTCATATTTATCTAACCATTCTTTTTTGTTCACACCTTAATCGAAAAAACAATAAAAATATCGCAACCATAAAACAATAATGAATGGACTGTTGATTATGATCATCCACTTGCTCGATGCTTGCTCAAGGTTTAGTTTAGGACACCTTCGCACACACACGGCTTTCTCTTAGGCTACCTTACAATGAGACCCTTTATTTCATGTCAACACTTGTATTTTACATGTACCCCTCTCCCATTCCGATGTACACATTTATTATTGCTTTGATTGTGGTTTGTTTACTAGGAGCACCCCTAGGTACTAGCATAGGCAACCCATTTTCAAACTAATTCTCGATTCGTCGTCGAGCCATTTTCAAACAAACCCATTTTCAACCAAATTCTCGATTCGTCGTCGAGCCCATTTTCATATCAACCTCGAACCAGAGTCTTTTCAAACCAAACTCTTTTCATACAACTAAACCCTTGATCCAACGTCAAGCGGATTTTCATAATCAAACTTCAAAAACAACTAACAACTATCGAAACTCTTTTAAGGTGAAAAATGGGGGTTCAAGTCTTTGATCTTCCTTCGATTGTTTGGGTGCGAGTTCTCTTACTCGTGTGTGAGCAATTGACGCCTCTTCTTTTAAATCAAATCCTTTTCAAAACCAACCAAGCGCATACAATTAACCCTTGATCCAACATCAAGCAGATTTTCACAATAAACCTCAAAACGATTAATAACTATTGAAACTCTTCAAGGTGAAAAATGGGGGTTCAAGTCTTTGATCTTCCTTCGATTGTTTAGGTGCGAGTTTTCTTACTCGTGTGTAAGCAATTGGCGCCTCTCTTTAAAATCAACAACTCCCTTGTTTCGTGGGCGTACCACGAACTACGACTGCTCTGATTCTTTATTCTCGTCTGAATAAAGATACGTAGGCACAAGATTGCGATGATCTTGGCGAGCACACTTTTTCTTTTTCCCCCCTTTGCGTCCACCTTTTTCTTTTTCCACCTTTTGCACACTACCATCTTTTTCCGTCAAACCCCGTAGTCGAACTACGATTGCTCTGATTTCTTATTCTCGTCCGAATGAGCATACATAGGCCCGAGGTCGCGATGATCTTGCCGAGCACCCTATCCTAAAACCACCCCATTCCCCCTAGCATCGTTCCCTTTTATCTTACCGTTTCCGCATTTATTTTAGAGAAGAAAATAAACAAACTTAGCTAACGAGTATCGCGATTCGAATCAAGAGGTTCTCGTTGAGTACAACGGACATGAGGGGGTGCGCGTACCTTCCCCTCACGTAACCGACTCCCGAACCCAGAATGTGGTTGCGACGACCATGTTCTTATCCCTCCTTAAAGGTTTTCTCGATATTTTCCTTTCCCTCTTTTTGGGATAAATAAAGTTCGGTGGCGACTCTGTCGAACCGTTTTCCGCGCCTTTCCCGCGAGGGTCGTATTTTCGATGAATTTTCAAGGTGCGACAGATGGCGACTCTGCTGGGGATATATTTGCTCCATGCAAGAGAGAGTCAAGCCTATCTTGATTCGAATCGCTAGCTCTTTAGCTTTGTTTATTTATTTTCTTCTCGTTTATTCGTTTCCTTACTTGTGTTACCTTTTGTAACATTTTTGGGTTGTTCTGATGTTGGGAACTTTGTGAGATGACTCTACACCCGAGTCGAGAAAAACTATAGG
The DNA here is from genome assembly GCA_022829125.1 of Lathyrus tuberosus. NCBI lineage: Eukaryota > Viridiplantae > Streptophyta > Magnoliopsida > Fabales > Fabaceae > Lathyrus > Lathyrus tuberosus. Next base: position 3,530,421 of record JALAZF010000253.1, read on the forward strand.
ATTAGGATGGTGGTTATGTAGTGTAGGCTTGCGTGGTCTCTTCCGCGTGAGTTGAAGTGAAAACCACCGCTTGGAGTAGATTCCCTTGGAGATATTATTGTTGTGGTGAATCTTTGCCATGGTGGTAATACTTTCGAGGTGGGTCGTCGATCCCAAGGACCATTAACCCAATTTACCCACGGTGGTTGGTAGCATTAATTCTATGTGAGTTAATGCGAACGCCCCAATCAGATGAGATCCCTCGAACGTATTAATTCCTGACAGTAATAATTTTGACCTAGATCTAGGATTCTGAGAACCCTATTTAGAACCCTTGTGTCGATGGTTGTGTAGTGGGCGCCTCCGAGGAATCTTTCTCGTGGGGAAGAAACGAAGACCTCACCTAGACGAGATTATTTCGAGGATATTATAGTCAGATGTCTCTTCGTTTTGGTTATAATGTTTTCGAAATATATCCATAACTCTAGGCACCTACCCGTCTTAGAAACCTACCCATGGGTTTTCTTTGATCCTAGTTGTGGTTCTTGACCCGTTCATCCGGCCAACCGCAGAACTGTTTGAAGTTATCCGATTCTGCGATCCTGGATCTTGCATTTTGCATTGCATCACATATCATTGCATTGCATCTGTTATGCATCTTGCATTGCATTTTTAACCTCAGAATCTCACTTCAACTTCCTTCCTTCTCCAGTAAATCAAGCTGATTCCTCGACACCAATACACAACTCGAGCCAACACAAGAAGAACGATGGAGCAGATTCAGCAAGAGCAAGCTGCCTTCAGAGAAGAAATAGACTCTATGAAGGGAAAGATTGATCAGATTCTTGAAGCCATCATGATGGCCAGAAGAGAAGAAGAACTGCGTGAAGCCGCTGCTGCCAACAACACTGTGCCTGTGCAAGGGTCACCCTCAAGGCTCTCAGTTCTTATTCCTAACCCTGTCAATTATGGGATACCAATGAACTTTACGTCTACCGCTGAAGGAGACATTTCTCAACCACCTCCAACATCTGGAGTCGCCGTTGGTGCTATTCCGCAAACCCAACCTGTTGTCACTAAGATTCCTATCCCTCAAGCTGAGGAAAATCTGGTGGATCAGTATGATGAAGTACAAAACTACCATGTTGCTATCCCAATTGTCAATCATACCTCTGCTCAGGATTCTGAAGCCATCAAGATGTGCCGTGATCTAGCTGAGAAACTCCGAGTCATGGAGGGGCGCAACTCAAAATCTCTAAATGCTCTGGAAATGTGCTTGGTGCCAGATGTTGTCATTCCTCCCAAGTTCAAAGTACAAGAATTCCCGAAGTACAAAGGCCTCAGTTGTCCCCACATGCATCTAAGGATGTACTGCCGCAAGATGGCTGCCCATGCCAAAGATGAAAAGCTGATGATCCATTGCTTCCAAGACAGCTTGACTGGGGTATCTCTTGAGTGGTATATGCAGCTGGAGCGTAGCAATGTGTGCACTTGGGATGATCTAGCTGATGCATTTGTTAAGCAATACAAGTACAACACTGACCTTGCACCGAATCATACTCAACTTCAGAGTATGGCTCAAAAGGACAACAAATCCTTTAAGGAGTATGCGCAACGCTGGAGAGAGCTAGCTGCAAGGGTGCATCCACCTCTTGTTGATCGTGAACTGATTGACATCTTCATGGGTACTTTGCAAGGCCAATACTATGAGAAGCTGATTGGTAATGTTTCTGCTGGATTCTCTGATTTGGTAATTGTCGGCGAGAGAATTGAAGAAGGTCTGAAAAGTGGAAAGATCCAAGGAGGTTCTAGCAGCCAAACTCCAGCCAAGAAACCTTTCAACAATGGATTCAAGAAAAAAGAGGGTGAAATAAATGTTGTCTATGCTCAGAAAGGGCAAGCTCAACAACAAGCTCCCGCTCTAATGCCTTATCAAATCCCTTACTTCAAGTATCCGTATGTTGCTGCTGTGCAATATGCTCTGATGCCTTATCTGCCAACTGTTCAAGCTGTTCAAGCTCCGGTGCCTCAACAACAGGCTCCTCAGCAACGGTCCTACAATCAACAAGGGTATCAGTATCCTCCTCAATATCAACAACAGAGAGCTGTTCAACAACGTCAGCCTAATCAACAGAGGACAAGGAGGCCTGATAGAGACTTTGATCGTCTGCCGACGACATATGCTCTGATCTTTGCTTAATTGATGGAGAAGAGGGCAATCACTCCCAGGGACCTAGCTCCTCCAACTGTCATCCCCCCAGATTATGATGCTAATGCTCATTGCGAGTTTCATAAGGGTGCTCCAGGGCATACGATAGAGGACTGCAAAGCTTTCAAACACAAGGTTCAAGACATGATCGACTCAAAGTATCTCGTGTTCAATGGGAGGGCTCCAAACGTCATCAAAAACCCTATCCGCCGCCAAACTAGTGCTAGCATCAAGTCAAATCAAGTCAAGTCAAGTTTAAGTTTCCCCGAAGAAGGCAGTCATTGTTGTCATCCTGTCATTTGCATTCTTGTATTTGTGTCTTTATTTAAGTACTGTATGCTTTGAACATTACCTTTCGTATTTGGTTTTCTTAATGTATTGACTATGCGTGTTTTGAATCAGTTATGTCGTATTCACTCATTTTTTCCATTTACTGCAAAACACCGACACATTTATCCACTCCACTCTCTTTATCAATTGTCGCTTAGCAATGATTAGAGGGAGGATGGTGAAAACGAAATACCCATAATAGCAAACCATATGCTTTCAGATAGAATCTCGCCGATGATGTACAGGCATTGTTTCAACCCCCAAACACTGGAGAGACGAGGAGTTAATCCCTAGTAAACCACTTCGAGCCAAGAAGTAGCAGTTTTCTTCGGATATACAAAACTTTACACTCAACCTGGGGCAGGGTAGTGTTCAGTTAATCCAACTACACACTCAAACCACAAAGCAAAATCCAAAAAGACATGACAATTGTACATCATGACCCATGACTTGGTAGTCACAATCATCCAACAAAACAAAAAAAAAACAAAAAAATCAAAAGCCTGCTAAGTCAAATAGCGCAAAGGAGACTTAGGCAAAAATCAAGGCAATCCCGATGGACTTGAAAAAACAAAATCAGTCCAGGCAAAAGTTAGGGATCAAAATAAAAATCAAAAGCAAAAGAGGGTCACTAACATCCATCAAAAACAAAATAAGGTGACTGCCATGTCGAGCAAACCTTGAATCATCACTCTTACACCGTCAACCCTTTTGGAAGACAAATGTGTGCAAAATTAACTGAACGTAGGATTGGAGATCATCACAAAGAAGGGGTGGGTACAAATTATACTTTGAGCCTAATATCCTTTGTTTCACAACCGTGAACCAGACCACGTTACAACCCTCGAAAGACCTAATTGAGGCGAGGTTTATTCTGAAAGCATACTATCGCAAGGTTGCGTAAACTGACTCCCCATATTTGCTAATTTTCAGCATTGGTGTCATTCTCCTTGCTATATCTTTCACACCATCAAAATCAGCACACATTTAGGCTAACGGTCCATTCGTCTCATTATCACGACACTCGAATGAACAACTCTTTTTTCAAAACTTGCATGAGCATTGCATTGAGATACCATTTGTAAATGAGTGATTTTAACTGCAAATCAGTGCTAGACATCAAAGAAATTCCAACAAGGGGCAATCAAAGAGGAACTTGAACTCTCAGCGGTGCCGACCCGAAGCAAGACTACCTCAGCAGCTCAATCAGGGGCAAACCCCTTCAACAGCTCAATCAGGGGGCAAGCTACCTCAAAGCACATCAAGGTTCAACTTCCAAAGATCAGACCACTTCAGAACTGGTTAATCAGGGGCAGACCATTACCATGTTCAGACTGGGGCAAGCCTTGTTGCAGAAGGTCATCTTAACCGACAAGCACAAATCAACAAGTGATCAAACTCGAGGCTTCAAGAGCATCTTCGTCCGCTTCAATCATGGTGTCTTCAACAAACTGAGTGTCGAAGAAATCAAATCCCTCCCACCGCCCAAAAGTCCAATCCTCATTGGCAACTACCCAAAAGTCCACCATGTTGGCACCCCCTCCAAGCTTATTCAATCACCCATCTGTAATCATATGCATCGCATTCAGCATCATACGCATCATATGCATACCCAAAAAACCAATCATACTTCCTCAGCACTTGCATCTCCGCGCGTCAGCATTTGCATTGCACATCATTACAAGATCAAGCATTCATACATGCGTAAGATCCAGGATTAATATCGAGACTGCAAGAAGATCTTCAGCCCAACCAGGGGCATCTTCTGCAAATTCGTGGGCGTTTCTCACGAAGTTGTTTAACCTTTTGTTGACCAAGCTCGAGACAAGAGTTCAAAGCAATCTTCAGCCTAAGCATGGGCATCATCTTCAGCAAATCCGTGGGCGTTTCTCACAAAGTTGTTCAACCTTTTGTTGACCAATCTCAAGACTTCAAAGCAATCTTCAGCCCAGACAGGGGCATCTTCTTCAAGTTCATGGGCGTTCCTCATGAAGTTCTTCAACCTTTGTGGACGAAGTTGTGATCTTCAAGCAAGTCAGTGGGTGTTCCTCATTGAGTTGTATTCCTCAACCTTTTGTTGCTGAGGTCGTCATCCTCACCCCAACCAATAAACATTCCTCCGAGTTAGTAGGTGTTCCTCATTGAATTCTTTACTTCAACCTTTTGATGATGTCTCCAAATAAATCTCATCACATCCCCAGCAAACTTGACCTTTTGTCAATTGCCTTACTATCATCCTTTTGGTGATAGCCAAACCCAATCAACTCAATTTAACCTTCATCCTTTTGATGTTGGTCCTCACAAATAAGAAGTTCCTATCATCTTTTTGGTGGTAGTAGCTTGTTTTGATCCGTCATCCTTTTGGTGTCGCCGATCCATAAACCCTTGGTCTGGGTGTCATCCTTTTGGTGAGTGACGACCTTTGTGTGTGTTCCCTACTATCCTTTTGGTAGTAGCAGGCTGTGTTGTGTGCCCTATTATCCTTTTGGTAATAGCAGGCTTTGACCTCATTTTCATCCTTTTGGTGGAAGGTTCTCTGTGTGTGTGTGTGCCCTATTATCCTTTTGGTAATAGCAGGCTTTGACCTCATTTCCATCCTTTTGGTGGAAGGGTCTGTGTGCGTGCGTTCCCTATTATCCTTTTGGTAGTAACAGGCTGTGTTGTGTGCCCTATTATCCTTTTGGTAATAGCAGGCTATGTGTGTGCCCTATTATCCTTTTGGTAATAGTAGGCTGTGTGAGTGCCCTATTATCCTTTTGGTAATAGCAGGCTTTGACCTCGTTTCCATCCTTTTGGTGGAAGGGTCTATGTGTGCGTGTGTCACGGTGAAAATTGGATACCATAGTTATTTGTTAACTAGGATCGCATTTTTAATGTCACCACCGGTCTTTGATTTTATCTAAGGGAAGGGAGAAAAACCGAATTCCCACAATGCAATGCAAATGCACTAAGATTCTAAGTTCGGGGGTTGGTTATACCTAGGGAAGGTGTTAGCATCCTAGATATCTGTAGTACTCTACGGGAACCTCTTGATTCATTTTTATATTATCTGTTATTTGTTTTGCTAAGGGTTTAAGGGTAGGCAATTTAATATTTTATTCTTAGGTGTGATCGACAAGATATCACATCTTGTGCCTACATATCCTGTCAGGAGGGAATCAGAGCACTTGTAGTTCCTTATTATTAAGGGTACTAAAAGTTTAAAGGTTTAGGAGAGGAAGATGAGTCATCATCTTAAGAAAACCACCACAGTTCTTTGAAAATGTTTGTATTTGTGGGGTATGGGATTGTGTGTCCCTTCTTTGAGATGATTAACATCTAATTCTCTTGTGTGGGGAATTAGGTGGGCTAAAGTTTGATTGTAAAAATCAAAATTGAGGGGGATTAACCTAGGAAATCTATCCTAAGTTGTCTAATAATCTTAACTTAAGGGTGTCGATTATGATGCAAATGATGTGCACCATGCACAATAACATGGTTATCATGCATGGGATTTTCCCTTGGATATTTATGCGATTAAATTATTGTTATTTAGGTGAGGGTGCTAGCAAAGTGATGCTAGACTTGTGTCCAGTGATCGAAAGGTCGAATGCGATGCCCGAAGGCGATCGACTTATATGGGTGGAAAATTGGCTCGACGTTGGATCGAGAAATTTTTATATTTTTGAAAGGGTTTAGACATGCAAGCATAAATCGAGTAAATGATAAACATACAAGCAAGCGAGACTAGTTCACACACGATCGTACGATTAAGCATAGAGGTTTTCAACAGGGAGTAAATTATTAGGAAGAGTTAGTTTTAGATTTATTTATTATTTCAATTAGAGATTATTGTTATTATTATTATTTACTTAAGGAGGTTTAGAGAAGTTTTTAAATTTAGTCATAAAAAGGGATTCTTTCTTTAATTATAGATTTTTAACAAAAATAAGGGATTTATTAAAAGAAAAATAAAAAAAGAAAAAGGTTTTAACGTTAGTATTTTTCATTTATTAAGGTTAAAAGGTTCACAAAATTCTTATTAATAAAAAGACTTTTATTTTAAAAAACAGAGTTTTATTAAAGGGGTTTATTAATTCAGGAAATTTTTTGTAAACTAAAAAGGGGTTTCATTTTAATTTTACATAAAAGGTTTCATATTTATAAAATGTTTTACATTAAAAAAGGAGTTTTATTTTCGTGTAAGAAAAAAAACTAATTAAAAAAAGAGTTTTATTATTATTATTATTATTGAGAGTTATAAATTATTAATTTAAAAGAAAAATGGAAAGATTATTAAAGTTTTTTTTAACTAACCTTATTAATAAAAGAGATTAATATTAAAAAAGGTTTTACTCACTTAAAAAAAAGGGTTTTATTAATTATTATATGAAAAGGGTTTAATTTTAATTATAAAAAAATGTTTTAATTTTAAAATAAATAAAAAAAGAACCAATGAAAAAAGACCGAGGGGCTCTCTCTCGCTATCTCCATCTTCTCTCTCTCTCTCGTCTCTCTCAGTTTCTCTCGCTTAGAACATCAGGGTAAAAACCCTAGACGCGCCGCCGCTGCAATCGACCAAACAAGCAAACCAAAACCCCACCCCCAGCAATCCCGGTACCCCCGATTTCATTATCATTTTGATGATTACAAGTACAAGATTGCTCAAAGGAAATGCGAAAACGAAAAAAAGGAAAGAAGCAAGTCGTCGGTTGTCGATGGTGAGGAGGAGCGATCAAGACCTCGAGCGAAACCTCTGTCGAAGATAAGTCCTCTTCCTTTCCTCCCTTTCTGCGCTTTTGCATGTTGTTGTTGACGTTATGCTCTGCTATGCGTGTGTGGGTTCGTGAACTCTTGTTGATGTGCGTATGTGTGTCGTTGCGATTTTTGGTGTGGATCGAATTTGTGTAAATTGTAGGTTCTGAATTTCTGGAGCTTTCTGGTTTGAATTGTATGAAGTCTGTGTTGGAGTGTATGTTGATATACAAATTTGGTTTGGTATGTTGATGAATGGGTTTGATGTTTAGGTGATGAATTGGTTGATGAGTTTGGATTATGCTCTGCCCCCCCTTGTGACTGATGCTCGTGTTCTATTTATAGGCCTAGAATGATTAAAAACGAATCATTGAACTTGAATGCTCTTCATTTTGTATTGAAAATTGTTTTGTCCAATTAAGCAGGTTTTTGAAATCTGTCTAGAACATGTTATTGTGGTTTTGGAAACATTTTGGATATAGTCTAAATCTGTCTGAATGTGCTTGATTTGGTTTTGGAAAGAATTTAAACATTGTCTAGGTTATGTTTGGGAAAGTTTTTTTGAAATTCGTCTGAACATGACTATTGCCTTTCCAATTTGGTTTGAAATGTCCGTGACCTGTTTTAGAATGTTTTAGTGTTGTCTTGGTTTCTGATTTTGTGTGACCAAGTGATGAATACCTTTCTATTCTCAAAATACATGTCGGTGGATGTTTTGGAAACAACCTAAAATTGTTGGAACATTGTCTAATGCTGGTATTAAAAGAATTATATGTCTTATCTGCGATTTCATCCATCTGATGGCTACTGAGTCTCACTTACTATCATGTTTGGCTATGTGAAATATTGTAATAAAATCTTTCCTTTTCAAAATAATCATGCTTGATTGTGTTTCAAGAATTTGAAAACTTTCCTTCTCATTATCTTGTTTAGTCATTTTTGTGAACTTTGAGCTTTCCCTTATCCATATTTCAGATTATTGACGGCTTCTAGAATGTCCTTAAAGTGCTTTGGTTAATACTCTACCCCATAACGTCCTTATTTTCTATTCTGCTTCATCGTTCCAAATTATTGTTTCTATTTATGACAATATGCAGTTTCTGACTCAACCTCCCTATTGCAGAGAACACTAACATACCGAGTTTTTGCCTCCTCTTGATGCTAAACCCGTCGGTGCGAAGAAACAGGTCGTTAATGTTGCTGATGAAGTACACATTAATTCTAAATCTTTGCAATTGGCCTATGTGAAGAGCTCTGCCATGATCTATCTGTGAATATTAAACGAAAGTCTCATGCACTTATCCTTTGTTTGGACAGGTTTGCATACATAGAGGTAGGATCAACACTTGATATCTCAGTAAGTGCAGGCACACACCCTGAAGACCAAGGAGAAACATCCATCTGTCAATCTTTTACCGAACTTTGTAATGGAAATCCTTTGAAACCAGCGACACGTAACAAAGCTTTTGCGTCATTGCTAATTCTGAAGACTGTGTCGGTTACTGTCGAACGAAGCACAAGACTTCTTTTGAGATTTCAATGGCTTGTGTAAATCAATTCTTAAATACTTGAAACTTTAGCTTTTGAAGTTTTTTTTGCTAAAAACTTTTGTCGTTAGAACTTGTGACCTTGTAAATTTGTTAGTTTGTAAACTTGTTCGTTTCCAAGAATACTACATAACTTCTCATATTTTCCAATGGACTTTGCTCGTGAAATCTTGGTATCAGGGTGCTCCTTAATGTAGTCATTTCAAACTGAGTTGTTGGCAACAACTATCTTGTGTCTTATTCCAAACAAAATCCTTATGGGCAAAGGGTTCCTTCGAAAACCCAAACTGTTTCTTTCATATTTTCAAGCGCTTTTCTTTATGTGCCCTTTTGTCATATACATGCCAAACTTCATTTAATGCTTTCAGTGGCGACAAAAGCTGCAGGTTTTAAAAAATATTATTTACCTGCTCTATAAGCACCTCAACTTGTCCACACTGTGTACTTTCCTCAGTCTGTAGCAATTGAGCCACGAGCCTTGTATGCCTTTGGATGCTTAATGAACATTTTCCATGTTTGAGCTTTAATCATGATGAATCCTTTAGGGACATCTCCAAGTCTTGAATTGTGATATGTGAAACTCTTTTGATTTTTCTTCATGAACCCAAAGTTTGGGTGCTATGAATTATGGACTTGTAATTTTGAATTTAATTGTAAAACTTCTTGAATACTTGGGATAAACTTTTAGCTTTGCAAATAACTTTCAGCTTGCACTTTAAAAGAATTTTGTAGCATGAATATTGGAATGATAGCATGAATTTGAGTTTTCTTGTCGTGAAATTATACAACTTAAGAATCTGATTCGTAAGCTATGAGTGAACTTAAACTTGAACATGGGAGTGGTGTTGAACCTTATATCACAAATTTCGATTTGAACAAACAATTCTCTTTGAATAGCCCCATTGAATTAGTGACTTGAAACATGAATCTTAGCATACTTTAGATCTTGCAAGCTATCAAAATTTGCCAACAGTCTTGAATATTTAATTTCCAACAATCTTCAAACTTGCTTGAAGAACATTTGACAGCTTCAAGAAACAAAAATTCTTCTTGAAACAGCGGGCGTGAGCTTCGTACTTGAATCAAGACTTCTAATTTCTTCCCAAATTGGACTTTCTTGATGAACGATATCTTAAGGACAAAGAGCAGACACATATCTTGAATCTGAGAAATTTACAGAAGGGGGAAGTGCCATCTTCTAACACGACATGGTACACAACCAACGACCAGTCTTTAAGGGTCATCTGCAATATCAGTGGGTACAAAGGCCAAAGTGTATGTGGGAGGAAAGTTGAGGAGTCTTGAGGGAGAAAAGGCTTGGTAGTGGTTTAGGGACTAAAAAGGGTGAGGGCATAACTCACAGGAATCCATACACATCTTGCAAGGGTCGGGGAGCCTCCACAAACACACAGACACAACACAACCTTCAGGACCTTGGATCTCCTGTAACAGTACCTGTCCTTAAAAAAAGGAAACAAACAGACAAAGCTGGATAAACGGGTTAGTTATACACGAATAATGGACCTAATATGCAAAGAACAAGGCGGGGATCTTGGGGTCAAATATTAGGGTGCGACAGATGCCCCTATTTAAGTTTCTCCTATTCGGAGATATGGAGATTGAAATCTTCGTCTCAACGAGATAGGAGAGACTTAAATACAAACATGCACAAAAAATTTGGCCCTAAGATGCCGCCAAATGCACATGATATGATATGCTATGCAAGACAAGGTTCCTGTGAGGAATAACGTCACAGGGGAAAACTGATGTTGAAACACAAAGAAAGAAAGACCCGACGAGGACGACTCAGCGAGACAAGACGAGACTCCACGGGGAAAGAGCTAACTCCGCTGGGGGGAAAGAGACTACTAATCTGACAATCACAAGGTACTTTAAGCAGTTGGGTGTCTTCCAGTGAGAAACAGAGTGTATATTGCAAAGATTATAGGCAAAACATGCTTCTCGTTATGGTTCAAATTATTGTGCAAAGTCTTGAAATAAAGCGCTACGAGGTTGTCTGCCTCGAGCAACAAGGCTTGAAACCAAATGCTGCGAGGTTATCTGCCTCGAACCAAAATCTCGAATGAAGGCTACGAGGTTGTCTGCCTCGAACAAAGTCTTGAAATAAATGATGCGAGGTTGTCTGCCTCGAACAAAGTCCTGAATGAAAGCTACGAGGTTGTCTGCCTCGAACAACAAAGCTTGAAATTGAATGCTATGAGGTTGTCTGCCTCGAACAAAGTCTTGAAATAAGTGTTGCGAGATTGTCTGTCTCGGACAAAGTCTGAAATTGAAAACTACGAGGTTGTCTGCCTCGAATGCATCTTGAAATAAACTGCTACGAGGTTGTCTTCCTCTAGCACAATCTTGAAGCAAAACGCCACGAGGTTGTCTGCCTCGAGCAAAAGTTTTGAACTCCTCCTGGAAAGGTAACTTCACAGGGGTTGGGATTTCAGTGGAGATCTTGTGACTTCAGCTAGAATCCATAACTTGTTGGAGATTTGGAAGTTTCAACCGGGGGTCTTCAAAAGAGATGCGGGCCGACCGACTTATAGAATATGTCTTCTCAAATAAAGAGAAAGATCATCTGAGTCTTCATCAAACTTCTCGAAGAGATGCCATTTGACGGAAGCGAATTAAATCGTGGGCTCACTGGGGAGAATGCCACTGAGAAGTAAAATCACTATAGCTGAAAACATCGTTGAAGCTAATAAAATTCTTATAATAGGGATTCTCAAATAAAGAGAATACTTGTAATGTTTTTAACAACTTTCTCTGGAAAATAAGCTGATAATCTCGGCAACTTCACCGGGGATAGACAAAATGTCTTGAAGAGATTGCCATTCCACATCCAGATGGAAAACTGAGCTCAAATAAAGAGCTACCACTTGTTGTCTAGATTTAAATCCCATAATACTGCTGGAGAAATAACTTCCTGTCTTCCATAGAGATCTTCAAATAGATTCCTCCTGGGGAGACAAAGTGCAAAATAAATGCACGCTCAGTCTAGGTTCAAAAGCCTAGAGATATCCAAAATTGTGATTGTCATGGACCAAAGTTCAATTCAGGAAATAAGTGAAAAGAAACGGTCAAACGAGACCCCATCCAGTGAGGAATGAACTCAACGGGTTTATCCATATCCACATATGGAAAAGAAAACTGAAGCAACCATCTTCCACGAGGATCGAACTCAGTGGGGAATTAGAAAGGATGTGCTCTTTCTGCCTAGGGCTGACGATTCTACTTGGAAGGAGCAGACAAAACCCCGTCACTTGGAGATAACCGCGACTAAAGTGACAAAACAAAACAAACAACACAAAATGCAAGATGCAGAAATGCGCAAGTGCTATGAATCTACATGCAGGGATGCCATGCTATGCTTATGCTTATGCTGACAAAACAACGACAAGAAGCAAACTGGAGATGAAGACAAGCATCTCGATACGGATACTCGGCCAATCTTTGCAATATAAGAAGCATCACTGGGGATGAATGGAAAGCCATATATGGAAACATGTCCTGCTTCAAAAGCTTCAACTTTGGGGAAAATAGAGTGCTTCACTTGGGGATGAACATCATGACTTCACTTAGGATTGTCAAGATGAACCTCGTGATTCTGTTGGGAATGAGAAAGATTCACTGGGAATGAATCAAACTCATGATCGAAAAGACTTCATGGGGGATAAAATAAATATCCACCGCGAACTGAAGTAGTCTTGAATGAAAGTTATAATTGGATAAAATAAATATCCACTTCATCGGGGAAACTTGGAATCGATAATAGTTGAAATGTAGGAGATAAAACTTCGAGGGGATGAAATAAATATCCGCGTTCACTGGAGAAGATTGATATAGTGAGAAAGTCCAATGAGGAGTGAAATAAACACTCGCCTCGCTGGGGAAGATTGAAATTCAGGAAATTCATTGAGGATTCTTAGGTTGCTGACTGGAGAAACCTTGCATCAAACGTGCCATAACTTCTTGTAGTAGAGATTTACCGGGGATTAGTCGTAACTACCTGAAGTAGCAACTTACTGGGGAGTCGTCACATTACTCGAGACATAAACTCTTTGAGTTATGAGTGAATAATTTCGTGAGACTGGCGTAATTCCGCATTGATACTGTATGGTAGTCGCCATTTTGAAAAACAATTGTTGTGGATGAGAAGCAATCTTCACTTATCAAATGCCCCAGGTCACTTGGTTCATAAGAAGAAGTCATCCTAAGAGGATTTTATAGAAAACTTGGCGTCCAACTGTCCCAATGTTTCCAAACTCTTTGAGAGATTGTCGAATCTCGACGTAACTGGCCCGGGTTGACTGTGTTCTGTAACCGAGTCTTCAAATTCTTTGAGAGATTTACTAAATCTCGACGTAATTGCCCCAGATTGACGGTGTTCTGAGTCTCTAAACTTTGTTCCTTGAGGTCAGACTGTGAAGAAACAACTAGGAAATGACTTGCCCCTGCTCAGCAAAGTCTTCAGGTATCGTGCCCCTGGGTACAATCATCCTTGAAATAGTACTAAATTTTAGCTCATCAATGCCACACGTATGTTAATTTCTATGATGTCAAGCAACGTTAGCAAGTAGAAGATGTAAATTTTGAAACAGATAATGCAACGTATGTTTGTCGTGAAGTTTTTATTTAAAAGATATTTTTTTGCGATTGAATCACCAATTTTATAATGCCAAAACAAATTTGAGCATAGCTCATAGGAGTCAGGAAACGATGTCTCAATGAGTATGCTTTTGAAATAAACCCTGCTTCAACCAGGTCTTTTAAGGGTTGTATTATGGATTGGTTCACGGTTTAAGAAACAAAGGATATAAGGCTCAAAGTTTGTTGGTGCCCACCCCATCTTTGTGATATTTTACTCCATTTTTGAAAATTACCCTGCCCCAGGTTAAGAATGAGGTTTTTTGATTTGGAAGAAGAAAACTCTTACTTCAAAGGCTCAAAAGGGTTAATGAGGGTTTATCTCCTTATATCTTCGGTGTTTAGGATTTTGAAACAATGCCTTATATCACTAGCAGAGTTTTATTCAAAAGCATACAACAAGAGATCCTGCATTTTGGTTTCATCATCCTCTATTCAATTCTCCGCCGAGCCAAGAGGTTGGGCAGCATTGGCATTATAAAAATAGAAAAAAAAACATTTTAAAATGAGTGAAACGAATGGATTTCTTCATGACAAACATGTTTACTGCATTAATTATTCAAAATAACAAGTTCTTGCATGCAAACCAAACTTTTACAATCAAAGAAATAGTCATAAGTGCCAGCAAATAAATAAACAGCCTGATGAGCTCGGGAATATGCTCTTCTCTTGATTTCGCCGGCTTGGACCTTCTCTAGTCTTCGCCTGCAGGACATTCTTGTATCATGTTCACATTGACTCCCCATGTTGTGGTAAAGGATTGTTCTGCTCATTTGGGTTGGAATCTTTGAAAGTTAGGATTCCACTTTCAACCAATCTCTGAACGTCGGCTTTCATCCCGTAATAACTTTCAATATTATGACCTGGCGCCCCTTGATGATAAGGGCAGAATAAGTCAGCTCTATACCAAAAGGGAGGGTTTTTGGGCACCGTTGGTGGGGACTTCGTCTGAATATGGCCCTTGCGTAACAATACTGGAAAAAGTTCTGCATATGACATAGGAATCGGGTCAAAGTTTGGTTTCCTCAGTGCACGACTTGGGTTGTTGAACGATTGTCGGGCTTGTTGAGGAGGTTTCTGATTTTGCTGATGATACTGTTGTTGTGGTGAAGCAAGTGGAGTTTGAGGTGGTTGCGCAAACTGTGGTTGGTAAGCTGGAGCATTGCTAATTGGGGTCACAGCAGCAACGTATGGGCGTGGATGATACCTTCCTTTTGATCGTCCTTGATACACAACACTAACTTCTTGTTCCTTCTTTTTCCCAAAATTACTTTCATACTTCTTGGCATTGCTGGAAGCACTTCCTTCTCTCACCAATCTTCCTTCACGGACACCTTCTTCCAAACGCATTCCCATGTTTACCATTTCAGTAAAATCACTAGGGGCGCTTGCTACTCTCATAGAAAAACAGGGTCAGTGTTTTCAGGAAAATTCTAGTCATCTCCTTCTCCTCCAGAGGTGGAGTAACTTGAGCAGCAAGTTCACACCAGCGCTGGGCGTACTCCTTAAAATTTTCTCTTTCCTTCTGGGCCATGGCTCTCAACTGGTCTCTATCTGGTGCCACGTCGACATTATATTTATATTGCTTGATAAAAAGCTCACAGAGGTCATTAAAACTGCTGACCTTTGAACTATCTAGCCCCATGTACCACTTGAGGGCTGCACCAGTCAAACTATCTTGGAAATAATGTATCAATAGGGGATCATTATCCTTATGAATAGACATTTTCCGGGCATACATAACTATGTGACTATGTGGGCAAGAATTTCCTTTATACCTCTCCAAATCAGGGAGTTTGAACTTTTAGAGGAATCTTAACATTAGGAACCAAGCATAGCTCAGAGGCACTCTTCCCAAACAGCTCTTTCCCACGAAGGGCCTTGATTTCTTTCTTCATTTCCAAAAACTGGTCCTGGAAACCATCCATCCGTTCTTCCATTCCAATACTCTCACTAGGGTCAGCATGAAACACAGGTTCTTCAAAATGGAAAGGAACAGCATTTACCACAGGTGGTGGCACAGTCATTACAGCAGTTGTGGCAATAACTTGCGAAATAGGTGGTCGGTATCCAACTGGAGTAAAGTTAGGAGGCATATCCCACGGATAACCAGGAGGCATAGAATACTGAACTTCATTTGTAGTGGGCACCACTGGGATCCGTGCTGATATTATCTCAGAGATAACAGTGTTGTGTGATGTCCTACTATGTGATGGCTGATTCTGAGCAGCCATCAAAGCTTCCATCATCCCATTGATCTTCTCTAGACTTTCTTTCAGTGTTGAAACCTCTTCCCGGAGTGCCCTGTTTTCCTGCTCGAGTTGATCCATTCTCTTCTTGCGACTGGCTCGAGTATTGTATCGATGATTCAGCTTGACTGAGAAGAGAAACACGAATGAGAACCTGGAATGCAAAGGAATGCAAATGCAAATGCAAATGCGAATGCTATGCAACAAGATTCATGGAACTTGGCTATTTATAATCATTGAGGAATGGAAACAGACTCGCTTATTAATCATGAAAAAACGGTTATAATCATTATTTCCGGAATACTAAAAATCGATTTAATTAAAATGCGTATGTACGCCTTACAACAGTCATAACGTAAAGCTAAAAATGATAGATCTAAGGAGACTTTTCCAACGGTCTTCTTCGAGTTCCTCTTTCTTCCAACTGGGCTTCTTCTAGAATAAGTTTGTCGACGAAGTGTTGACTGATGACTAGAACGGAATAAGATGTCTTGGACCTTTCCTTTCTTGTAAGCAACGACTTCTTTCCAATATATCCTCCTTTTTGTAGTTATCTTGGCTTGAATATGAACCTAAGATAGGAAATGAACTTTTGTCCTGAAATAGTAACTTGGTCAGCTAAGAATATTCTTCATAAGGTGTCACCAACTAGTCCTCAGGAATAATGGTAGGCGGTAGTAGAATAACTTTTTATCTTTTCTTGAATTCTTCTTTATCTGTCCGCAAGGTCTCCAATCTCCTTAGATCATCCAAGTTATGACTATTGTAAGAGTACTTCAACATTTTTTTTCAAGAGTCTATGATATTCTTACGATGTTTACAAATGAGACTAAGTTCCATGAATCTTTAGGATATGATGCTAATGGATGCATGGATGCAAACACAAAGACAAAGCACAGAACACAGAGCAAACAAACAAACAAGGGTCCTAGGTTCAAAGGAGCGTGAATGGAGTCAAGGTCTACCCATCCCATAAGGTAGTGTGGTTTCAAATGTACCTGTCGAATGGGTTCTAAAAAGTTCCCAGAGTCTACGACCCATCTTTCAGATATTATCAACTTCCCAAATTACTCGGTTAGTCAATAATATTCTCAAGAGAATCTCGTTTGAGTGTAGTATCGCGTGACAACTATTTGGAAATAAACCCCCGCATAGTCACCGCACTACATCCTAAAAGGCCAAGTGGGTTTAAAGGTGCTACGGTCCTCAGTCTTAAGGGTTCTTGGTCGAAGTTAATACCGTTTTCACGAATGAACTCGTTCAAACAATATTAAGTTCAAAAGAACCTAAACTGAGCGATGATTTTCTCAATTCGACTTTTCGGGAATCGACTCCGTCAAAGTACCCTTAACCATATCATCTCCTATAATTCACTCAAGTCCGGGTCTAGGACTCTCACCACTCAAGAATCCCTCAAAACAGCAAAACAAATATATATAACAAATAAAAAAGATTCAAGTTAGGGGGAACCCTCTTATGAGAGTCCCCAGTGAAGTCGTCATTTCTGTCGCGGTGAAAATTGGATACCATAGTTATTTGTTAACTAGGATCACATTTTTAATGTCACCACCGGTCTTTGATTTTATCCAAGGGAAGGGAGAAAAACCGAATTCCCACAATGCAATGCAAATGCACTAAGATTCTAAGTTCGGGGGTTGGTTATACCTAGGGAAGGTGTTAGCATCCTAGATATCTGTAGTACTCTACAGGAACCTCTTGATTCATTTTTATATTATCTGTTATTTGTTTTGCTAAGGGTTTAAGGGTAGGCAATTTATTATTTTATTCTTAGGTGTGCTCGACAAGATATCGCATCTTGTGCCTACATATCCTGTCAGGAGGGAATCAGAGCACTTGTAGTTCCTTATTATTAAGGGTACTAAAAGTTTAAAGGTTTAGGAGAGGAAGATGAGTCATCATCTTAAGAAAACCACCACAGTTCTTTGAAAATGTTTGTATTTGTGGGATATGGGATTGTGTGTCCCTTCTTTGAGATGATTAACATCTAATTCTCTTGTGTGGAGAATTAGGTGGGCTAAAGTTTGATTGTAAAAATCAAAATTGAGGGGGATTAACCTAGGAAATCTATCCTAAGTTGTCTAATAATCTTAACTTAAGGGTGTCGATTATGATGCAAATGATATGCACCATGCACAATAACATGATTATCATGCATGGGATTTTCCCTTGGATATTTATGCGATTAAATTATTGTTATTTAGGTGAGGGTGCTAGCAAAGTGATGCTAGACTTGTATCCAGTGATCGAAAGGTCGAATGCGATGCCCGAAGGCGATCGACTTATATGGGTGGAAAATTGGATCGACGTTGGATCGAGAAATTTTTATATTTTTTGAAAGGGTTTAGACATGCAAGCATAAATCGAGTAAATGATAAACATACAAGCAAGCGAGACTAGTTCACACACGATCGTACGATTAAGCATAGAGGTTTTCAACAGGGAGTAATTTATTAGGAGGAGTTAGTTTTAGATTTATTTTATTATTTCAATTAGAGATTATTGTTATTATTATTATTTACTTGAGGAGGTTTAGAGAAGTTTTTAAATTTAGTCATAAAAAGGGATTCTTTCTTTAATTATAGATTTTTAACAAAAATAAGGGATTTATTAAAAGAAAAATAAAAAAAGAAAAAGGTTTTAACGTTAGTATTTTTCATTTATTAAGGTTAAAAGGTTCACAAAATTCTTATTAATAAAAAGACTTTTATTTTTAAAAACAGAGTTTTATTAAAGGGGTTTATTAATTCAGGAAATTTTTTGTAAACTAAAAAGGGGTTTCATTTTAATTTTACATAAAATGTTTCATATTTATAAAATGTTTTACATTAAAAAGGGAGTTTTATTTTCGTGTAAGACAAAAAACTAATTAAAAAAAGAGTTTTATTATTATTATTATTGAGAGTTATAAATTATTAATTTAAAAGAAAAATGGAAAGATTGTTAAAGTTTTTTTTACTAATCTTATTAATAAAAGAGATTAATATTAAAAAAGGTTTTACTCACTTAAAAAAAAGGGTTTAATTTTAATTATAAAAAAAGGTTTTAATTTTAAAATAAAAAAAAGAACCAATGAAAAAAGACCGAGGGGCTCTCTCTCGCTATCTCTATCTTCTCTCTCTCTCGTCTCTCTCTGTTTCTCTCGCTCAGAACATCAGGGTAAAAACCCTAGAAGCTCCGCCGTTGCAATCGACCAAACAAGCAAACCAAAACCCCACCCCCAGCAATCCCGGTACCCCGATTTCATTATCGTTTTGATGATTACAAGTACAAGATTGCTCAAAGGAAATGCGAAAACAAAAAAAAGGAAAGAAGCAAGTCGTCGGTTGTCGATGGTGAGGAGGAGCGATCAAGACCTCGAGCGAAACCTCTGTCGAAGATAAGTCCTCTTCCTTTCCTCCCTTTCTGCGCTTTTGTGTGTTGTTGTTGACGTTATGCTCTGCTATGCGTGTGTGGGTTCGTGAACTCTTGCTGATGTGCATATGTGTGTCGTTGCGATTTCTGGTGTGGATCGAATTTGTGTAAATTGTAGGTTCTGAATTTCTGGAGTTTCTAGTTTGAATTGTATGAAGTCTGTGTTGGAGTGTATGTTGATATATGAATTTGGTTTGGTATGTTGATGAATGAGTTTGATGTTTAGGTGATGAATTGGTTAATGAGTTTGGATTATGCTCTGCCCCCCCTTGTGACTGATGTTGCGTGTTTTATTTATAGGCCTAGAATGATTGAAAATGAATCATTGAACTTGAATGCTCTTCATTGTGTATTGAAAACTGTTTTGTCCAATTAAGCAGGTTTTTGAAATCTGTCTAGAACATGTTAATGTGGTTTTGGAAACATTTTGGATATAGTCTAAATCTGTCTGAATGTGCTTGATTTGGTTTTGGAAAGAATTTAAACATTGTCTAGGTTATGTTTGGGAAAGTTTTTTTGAAATTCGTCTGAACATGACTATTGCCTTTCCAATTTGGTTTGAAATGTCCGTGACCTGTTTTAGAATGTTTTAGTGTTGTCTTGGTTTCTGATTTTGTGTGACCAAGTGATGAATACCTTTCTATTCTCAAAAGACATGTCGGTGGATGTTTTGGAAACAACCTAAAATTATTGGAACATTGTCTAATGCTGGTATTAAAAGAATGATATGTCTTGTCTGCGATTTCATCCATCTGATGGCTACTGAGTCTCACTTACTGTCATGTTTGGCTATGTGAAATATTGTAATAAAATCTTTCCTTTTCAAAATAATCATGATTGATTGTGTTTCAAGAATTTGAAAACTTTCCTTCTCATTATATTGTTTAGTCATTTTTGTGAACTTTGAGCTTTCCCTTATCCATATTTCAGATTATTGACGGCTTCTAGAATGTCCTTAAAGTGCTTTGGTTAATACTCTACCCCATAACGTCCTTATTTTCTGTTCTGCTTCATCGTTTCAAATTATTGTTTCTGTTTATGACAATATGCAGTTTCTGACTCAACCTCCCTATTGCAGAGAACACTAACATACCGAGTTTTTGCCTCCTCTTGATGCTAAACCCGTCGGTGCAGAGAAACAAGTCGTTAATGTTGCTGATGAAGTACACATTAATTCTAAATCTTTGCAATTGGCCTATGTGAAGAGCTCTGCCACAATCTATCTGTGAATATTAAGCGAAGGTCTCACGCACTTATCCTTTGTTTGGACAGGTTTGCATACATAGAGGTAGGATTAACACTTGATATCTCAGTAAGTGCAGGCACACACCCTGAAGACCAAGGAGAAACATCCATCTGTCAATCTTTTACCGAACTTTGTAATGGAAATCCTTTAAAACCAGCGACACGTAACAAAGCTTTTGCGTCATTGCTAATTCTGAAGACTGCGTCGGTTACTGTCGAACGAAGCACAAGACTTCTTTTGAGATTTCAATGGCTTGTGTAAATCAATTCTTAAATACTTGAAACTTTAGCTTTTGAAGTTTTTTTTGCTAAAAACTTTTGTCGTTAGAACTTGTGACCTTGTAAATTTGTTAGTTTGTAAACTTGTTCGTTTCCAAGAATACTACATAACTTCTCATATTTTCCAATGGACTTTGCTCGTGAAATCTTGTTATCAGGGTGCTCCTTAATGTAGTCATTTCAAACTGAGTTGTTGGCAACAACTATCTTGTGTCTTATTCCAAACAAAATCCTTATGGACAAAGGGTTCCTTCGAAAACCCAAACTGTTTCTTTCATATTTTCAAGCGATTTTCTTTATGTGCCATTTTGTCATATACATGCCAAACTTCATTTAATGCTTTCAGTGGCGACAAAAGCTGCAGGTTTTAAAAATTTTATTTACCTGCTCTATAAGCACCTCAACTTGTCCACACTGTGTACTTTCCTCAGTCTGTAGCAATTGAGCCACGAGTCCTGTATGCCTTTGGATGCTTAATGAACGTTTTCCATGTTTGAGCTTTAATCATGATGAATCCTTTAGGGACATCTCCAAGTCTTGAATTGTGATACGTGAAACTCTTTTGATTTTTCTTCATGAACCCAAAGTTTGGGTGCTATGAATTATGGACTTGTAATTTTGAATTTAATTGTAAAACTTCTTGAATACTTGGGATAAACTTTTAGCTTTGCAAATAACTTTCAGCTTGCACTTTAAAAGAATTTTGTAGCATGAATATTGGAATGATAGCATGAATTTGAGTTTTCTTGTCGTGAAATTATACAACTTAAGAATCTGATTCGTAAGCTATGAGTGAACTTAAACTTGAACATGGGAGTGGTGTTGAACCTTATATCACAAATTTCGATTTGAACAAACAATTCTCTTTGAATAGCCCCATTGAATTAGTGACTTGAAACATGAATCTTAGCATACTTTAGATCTTGCAAGCTATCAAAATTTGCCAACAGTCTTGAATATTTAATTCCCGACAATCTTCAAACTTGCTTGAAGAACATTTGATAGCTTCAAGAAATAAAAATTCTTCTTGAAACAGCGGGCGTGAGCTTCGTACTTGAATCAAGACTTCTAATTTCTTCCCAAATTGGACTTTCTTGATGAACGATATCTTAAGGACAAAAAGCAGACACATATCTTGAATCTGAGAAATTTACAGAAGGGGGAAGTGCCATCTTCTAACACGACATGCTACACAACCAACGACCAGTCTTTAAGGGTCATCTGCAATATCAGTGGGTACAAAGGCCAAAGTGTATGTGGGAGGAAAGCTGAGGAGTCTTGAGGGAGAAAAGGCTTGGTAGTGGTTTAGGGACTAAAAAGGGTGAGGGCATAACTCACAGGAATCCATACACATCTTGCAAGGGTCGGGGATCCTCCACAAACACACACACACAACACAACCTTCAGGACCTTGGATCTCCTGCAACAGTACATGTCCTTAAAAAAAGGAAACAAACAGACAAAGCTGGATAAAGCGGTTAGTTATACACGAATAATGGACCTAATATGCAAAGAACAAGGCGGGGATCTTGGGGTCAAAAATTAGGGTGCGACAGCGTGTGTTCCCTATTACCCTTTTGGTAATAGCAGGCTGTGTTGTGTGTCATACTATCCTTTTGGTAGTAGCAGGCTGGGTGTGTGCCTTACTATCCTTTTGGTAGTAGCAGGCTGTGTGTGTGCCCTATTATCCTTTTGGTAATAGCGGGTTTTGACCTCGTTTCCATCCTTTTGGTGGAAGGGTCTATGTGTGCGTGTGTTCCCTATTACCTTTTTTGTAATAGCAGGCTGTGTTGTGTGTCATACTATCCTTTTGGTAGTAGCAGGTTGGGTGTGTGCCCTACTATCCTTTTGGTAGTAGCAGGCTGTGTGAGTGCCCTATTATCCTTTTGGTAATAGCAGGCATTTGCCTCATTTTCATCCTTTTGGTGGAAGGGTCTGTGTGCGTGTGTTTGCCCTATTATCCTTTTGGTAATAGCAAGCGTTGACCTCATTTTCATCCTTTTGGTGGAAGGGTCTGTGTGTGTGTGTGCCCTATTATCTCGTCGGTAATAGCAGACGTTACGTGTGTGCCCTATTATCTCGTCGGTAATAGCAGGCGTTAACCTCATTTTCATCCTTTTGGTGGAAGGGTCTGTGTGTGTGTGTGTGTGCGCCCTATTATCTTGTTGGTAATAGCAGGCTTTGACCTCAGCTTTCATCCTTTTGGTGGAAGGGTCTATGTGTGTGTCCACTATCATCCTTTTGGTGATAGGTCTGTCATCCTTTTGGTGTCAGATTTCTTGTATTTCAACTTTCCAATCCTTTTTCTTTCTTTCGGACAAATCTGTGGTCTTTTTTATATCTGATTGACTTATACCTCGACCGAACGAACACCGTGGTAGTTCATCTAACTCAGTTTAAGCCAATTAGATAGGGGCATCTGTCATACCCCAAATTTGTCCTACCTGTTTATAGTTTTCATCTGTGCATCCACTCACTGACAAGTATTCGAAAAAATCCAAAAAAATGTGTTGTCTTTAATTTCATCTCTCTTTTATTTCTTATCCTTTTATTTTAAGTCATATCTACTTTTTAACCCTTTTTTTTTATTCATCCAATTAAATATCCATTTCAACATATAATTATCCATATCCATTTCAAACCAATTATCCATCAATATCCATTATCCATTTTTATGTCCATATTACCCAATTCCATTATCCAATTTCCTTATTTAGATATCCATTTTCTATCCATATTTTTATTAGTTATCCATTTATCTCATTATCCATTTAAAATAAAAATCAAAAAATCCAATCTACCCTTTTTCAATAACCAAATCACCATTTTCTTATCATTAAACCATTAGTTATTTCCAAACCATATCCAAAACCACAAATCCACATTTTCATACCCAATTTTCAATTTCTAAATTAACCAATTCAATAATCCATTTTCCATTTTAATCTTGTCAACAAAATGCAAAAAAATTAAAAAATCATTACAGGGCCCAAGTCCAATTTCTACAAAAAAAGAGAGAAAAAAAGGCCTGAGGCCATGCGCAGCGTTACACCATTTGTAGTCTTGTACTACCTCCAAAACCATGTCAAGTGCCATATACAACCGTTACAAGGCCTTGACCCCACAATACACTGCCAAACCTTACACATAAATTGAAACCTGCTGTGCTGCACACCAAAAGCACATCCTGCTACATCCAAATAACAAAATATACACCCAAAACCCTGCTCTACACGCTCCAAACTTGTCAAATTTCCATCCAAGAAACTCTGCTACAAACCACAGTCTGAAACAATGCCAAGGCTCTGCTCACTACCCTGCTACGGTCAACAACACCATAACACACAAAAACCTGCAGCAACAAATAGGCCATGCAAACCGTACACCTTCACACAATACGCAAACCTCGCCCCCTACGCACACATCAAAACGCGCAGCCTCATCCTTCTTTCAACACAACTCCTTCCCAAAAATGCCTTCACAACTGATTATAAAGACCATCCTCCCATTCATTCTAAAACCCAGTTCTGAGAACCAAATGCTGCAGAAACAAACTTTATAATCTCAACTCTCCAAATAACCTTCAACACCCTCAGACCCACCTTAAACCATATTCTTCAAACCCATTCAAAATAAAATCTACAACAACCCAACTTCAATACAACCTTCAATCCCAAAACCTATTCAACCCAAAACCATTTTTCAACGTGAATCAGAGAAAGCTTGAGAGATGAGATGAAGTAGAGAGTGAATCGAACCTCAAACCAAACACGAACCTGAGTGAGATTCGTGTCGAGGTGAGATCAAGCGGAGGCGAAGAGAAGAGAGTCGAAATCGCACCGTGAAGGAGAGGGTGCGATGCGCTTCTGCATTTTTTTTTTTTGGTTTCTTTTTCGATTTAAGAAGAGCCAATGAATCTTCAAGTGATTTTATGAGCTTTGACTTTGAAGTGGTAGATCTGACCTTCCACCGTGTTTTGAAAGAAGAGATATGCATCCAAATTTGTTTTTCCTTTAATGGTTTAGAAGTTGTTTTTGTAGGTGTTGGGCTTCTGTAGCCCGCGTTGGATTTATTGATCCACCCCGTCCACAAGATTCTGCACCCCTCCTTGTTTTAATTAAATTTTGTTTTATATCTTTAGCTTTAAATTGTTTTGTCTACATTTTTTTTCTCAAGTTCTTATTTATTCTACTTTCTTTTTCGATTTACATGTATCTCTTCTTCGATTTTAATTCCTTATTTGGGCCAATGATCTAGCAATACTCATGATTTAATTGGTTTGTTCAAACCAATGGAATTTTGATATATATGAGGCCTATTTATTTTTTATTTCAATTTATTTCATATACTATTTTTATTCACTTATTTTGGTTCAATGAAAACCTAACATCGATGATTTTTCGATTTCTCGACTTAATCTCGATAAAGGTGGGACCTTTATTCTTTTTCCTATACATTTTCGATTTTATTTTATCTCCATTGTTTTTACATTATTCTTATTCGATTTTGGGTCAATGAAAACCAAACATCGACGATTTGTCGATTTCTCGACTTAATCTCGATAAAGGTGAGACCTTTATTGTTTTTCTTATCATTTTCAATTTTACTTCATTTTTGTTATTTTTATTCATTTCGGGTCCATGAAAACTAAATATCGATTGATTTATCGATTTCTCGATTAAATCTCGATAAAGGTGAGACCTTTATGCTTTGTATTCATATTCTCGATTTAATTTCTTATTTGTCACTTTATATACTTTATTTTCACTTTTGGTCAATGAAAGTCAAAAGTCGTCGATTATCGATTTCTCGATTAAATTCCGATTAAGACGAGACCTACTTTAATTTTATGTCAATATCATACCTTGTTCATATTATCTTGGTTATTATATTAATCATACTCTTATCATATTGTTCATATCCATATTCATATTTATCTAACCATTCTTTTTTGTTCACACCTTAATCGAAAAAACAATAAAAATATCGCAACCATAAAACAATAATGAATGGACTGTTGATTATGATCATCCACTTGCTTGACGCTTGCTAAAGGTTTAGTTTAGGACACCTTCGCACACACACGGCTTTCTCTTGGGCTACCTTACAATGAGACCCTTTATTTCATGTCAACACTTGTATTTTACATGTACCCCTCTCCCATTCCGATGTACACATTTATTATTGCTTTGATTGTGGTTTGTTTACTAGGAGCACCCCTAGGGACTAGCATAGGCAACCCATTTTCAAACTAATTCTCGATTCGTCGTCGAGCCATTTTCAAACAAACCCATTTTCAACCAAATTCTCGGTTCGTCGTCGATCCCATTTTCAAATCAACCTCGAACCAAAGTCTTTTCAAACCAAACTCTTTTCATACAAATAAACCCTTGATCCAACGTCAAGCGGATTTTCATAATCAAACTTCAAAAACAACTAACAACTATCGAAACTCTTTTAAGGTGAAAAATAGGGGTTCAAGTCTTTGATCTTCCTTCGATTGTTTGGGTGCGAGTTCTCTTACTCGTGTGTGAGCAATTGACGCCTCTTCTTTTAAATCAAATCCTTTTCAAAACCAACCAAGCGCATACAATTAACCCTTGATCCAAAATCAAGCAGATTTTCACAATAAACCTCAAAACGATTAATAACTATTGAAACTCTTCAAGGTGAAAAATGGGGGTTCAAGTCTTTGATCTTCCTTCGATTGTTTAGGTGCGAGTTCTCTTACTCGTGTGTAAGCAATTGGCGCCTCTCTTTAAAATCAACCAACTCCCTTGTTTCGTGGGCGTACCATGAACTACAACTGCTTTGATTCTTTATTTTCGTCCAAATAAAGATACGTAGGCACAAGATTGCGATGATCTTGGCGAGCACACTTTTTCTTTTTCCCCCGTTTGCATCCACCTTTTTCTTTTTCCACCTTTTGCACACTACCATCTTTTTCCGTCAAACCCCGTAGTCGAACTACGATTGCTCTAATTTCTCATTCTCGTCTGAATGAGCATACGTAGGCCCGAGGTCGCGATGATCTCACCTAGCACCCTATCCTAAAACCACCCCATTCCCCCTAGCATCGTTCCCTTTTATCTTACTGTTCCCGCATTTATTTTAGAGAAGAAAATAAACAAACTTAGCTAACGAGTATCGCGATTCGAATCAAGAGGTTCCTATTGAGTACAACTGACGTGAGGGGGTGCGCGTACCTTCCCCTCACGTAAACGACTCCCGAACCCAGAATGTGGTTGTGACGACCATGTTCTTATCCCTTCTTAAAGGTTTTCTCGATATTTTCCTTTCCCTCTTTTTGGGATAAATAAAGTTCGGTGGCGACTCTGTCGAACCGTTTTCCGCGCCTTTCGCGCGAGGGTCGTATTTTTGATGAATTTTTGAGGTGCGACACTACGTACCCATAAAGTGCAATATAGGATCAAAACCTCGTAGTTCGTGGTACCTATAACAAAAATGGTTTGTTATGGTTGATTTTAAATGTAAAGAAAAGTCGTAATTTTAAGGAGAAAACTACAACTAGTCACCCACAAGTACAAGAAAACTATGAGAGCAAGAGTTGTCTCTACAAGTCGATCTATGTTTTGATGATAACAATACGTATTTGTGAAAGAACCATTTTATGGTCTAACGTGTGTTGTGTGCAGATCATAATTATAGAATATATCAGATCCAACAAGCACCAGCCAGATGAGCGTAATTGATAATATGCGAAGTTATTATGTGTGACACAAGTCACAAGAAGCAAGAACGCTTCTGTATTTGATTGTGATCAGTCAGATCCAAGGATGTCGATATTGTTGATGCAATGCTCTTGTGGATGCTCTCTGAAAGTGGTCGAGATTCTGAAGATTGTGAAGCTTCTGAAGAAGAGAACCGAAGTGCTGAAGACTCGCATGACTTGAAGTTCTGAAGGCGGAAGGCTCTGAAGACCAAGTGCAGAAAGACTCTGAAGACTTATGCATTTTTAAGATTAAGGTTCTGAAGAACAAGTATTGAAGACTCTGAAGACAGATTCCAAATGGACATGTTCTGAAGTTTTGGAAGACTTGAAGAAGTAAAGGATAACGTGCTTAAAGACAAGTGCTGAAGTTCTGAAGACTGATTCCTAATGGACTTCTTCAATTGACTGAAGACTTGACGTATCTGATATCCTGATTAAGAAGTCTCTACTCATGCTTCATCAATTAACCATCAGAAGCCTCTGAAGTTCAGAAGTCAAATGTTACCGTTGTGAGTAACTGTACACGGCGTCCAAGAAAGATCTATCACTTCTCCCATAGCAAAAAGGAGATGTGTCAGTACAGCTAATTATTGCACAACGTCTCTTTTCCAACAGCCAATAGTATTTCAAACGGATATATTTCTACCGGGATATTTAAAGGAAAGAGTATTCGCTTCTAATAGACGACAGAGTCCACAGATCGATTCAGCCATGAATGGGGAATTGATCAAGTCATTGTGTAAAGATAGCAACAACGATGAGTTCTCGTTGTAACACTTAGAATATCCAAAGCTATCACCATTTACACATGGCCATTGTTGTTGAAGCTCAAAGATCATCATTCAACACAACAATAATGAATTGGTATAGAAGTTGTTGATGAAGAAGACAACATTGTAAATCAGTCAAGTCATCAACCACCTTCTTGTCAGCGCTACATTGAAGATCTGAAGCAAGGAGTTGTTGCTCAAAGCTTGCTCACCCCGAAGACGAAGAAGAAGAAGATCTACAAGATGTCAACAACTGTTAAATTATTATACATCTCTGTAGTTTCTTGGAATAGCAAGGAGTTGTTGCTCACATCTTCCTTGAACACTTGTGTGTTCTTTGTACTTAAACTTAGGAGTAATCTGCTTGTTAAGAAGCATCTTTGTAATCTCTTGTATAACTAATTCTTGGTGAATTAGGATTCCTTGAGTGGTCAGTGTGACCGGAGACTCGAGAAGACAATGGCGAGATGTCATTGTGGGAAAAGCCTGAAATAGGGTCAGTAGCATTATATTCATTACAATGAATCCCTGAACGTCTAGCTGTGAAAGCCTAGCAGTAGATCTTGCGAGATTGGAACCTGCAGGTCAATGTTCGTTATATTCATTAAGTTGAATCTTTGAACGGTTCATTGTATGTTAGTCACATTGCGGCTGTGCAAGTGGTTAGTCACCGGCTGTTGCCCGTGCATCTATAATCGAGATTGATTATAGTGGATTAAGACCTTGTGTTCAAGGCGAAATCACCTGAGGAGGGTATACTGGATTAGCCTGTGTGGTGAACCAGGATATATCATGTGTCCTTTACTCTTATGCTTAATGTTCTTATTTATGTTTCTATATAGAGTATCAGAACCCTACACAAGTAAGTTAGAACCTTGCAGCTTAACTTTGATAAGCTTCCGCACTGCAAGTTCTAAGAAATGGATCTTATATTTAGACTCTTGTTGGTTCTGAAGCCTCATGCTTAGCAAGTCTGAATGCAACGTTGCCAGTTAGAGTCTCTCAACGAACTCTGATGTAATCCTAAGTGATTCAACGACAAGAAACGAAAAGTAGTCAAAAGAGCAAATACACAATTCAAACCCCCATTTCTTGTGTCTTTCTCGCACCTTCAATTGGTATCAGAGCCTGGTTCTGTTATTGATGGATATCAAACACTTAATAGTGTCAGAAAAAGATCTAGATGAGGAGCGTAGAAATACTCTGGGTAAGATTGAAATCCACTTACAATTTCTGTAATAGTTCAGAAGTTGACTGTGTACAAAATTGTAATTAATCTGACTACTTGAGCAAATCACTGATTCTGGAAGCTTTGTTTATCAACAAAATCTTTTCTCACCTAAAGCCTTGTTTAAGATTGAAGAATCAACTGATTAGATGGACTCATCAGATAAGGAGTAGTATCTGCTGAATGCTCATCTTGGAAGATACGTGTAGAGGAACCATGTATTTGCTCAAGGTTGAATTATCAGAAGATAGGAAATCTGGGCTGCTAAAGAATAACTCTCTATGAGCTCCTGAGATGTTTTCAAGAAACGGACTAGGTCCACCCTTGACTTTCTCGGTTAAAGCTCATTCAGAACTTCTTCATGTAAAGAAGAAAGATTGTTGTTCTATGATTTTGAACTTCAGAGTGAAGTCTGTTGAAGTCAGAAAATCTGAAGAATTCAAACTCTTAAAAATGATTCAACATTTGAATCTTAGAGTTGAAAGACTCAATGAAGTACTGAATATTGTTTTCTTGGAAAGTATAAACTATAAAGAATATTCAGGAAGAAGAAATTAAATGATTCATCAGGTACTTGATCATAATATATTCAAATGATTGAGTTCTGTTAAACCTGAGGTTCTATCTAAGTTGAAACTAATGTTATTGATCAAATTCTATCTGATAAGTTCCTCAGAACCACTTTAATCCGAAATCAGAAGATGTTCAAGTTGATGGATTAACAAAAGTCATCTCTTGAAGTCAAAAGGATTTAAGTTGCTGATCAGTTGACATTCTTTTGAAAGAAGATATGTTGTTGATCTTTGATGAACTAAGTATATAGTCAAGTTAAATCAGCATTGTGAGATCAAGAAGTGTCATGCAAATTATGCTACACGCATGTCTGATGATACTTGGTTTTGGACATAATCTGCATTCGTTGAAGAAACATAGTCAGAAGACGTCAATCAATTCTCTTCAGCTCATAACCTCGCAAGCAGTCTAGATTCTTATGATAAGAATGTAGGAGATATCCACATTGCTCAGACTCAGAGTTTTACATAATTCAATAATATCCAATAGCTCTCTCTGAAGAAAGTTGAGGATGAAAGACGATGATCGGAAAATATTCATATTCTTCAGAAACTAGAATGTAAGAAAATCTTGAAGAATCCAAGAACCAACAGTAGTTCACTCAGACATTCCCTAGAAAGAAAGATCAGAGTCAAAATGGAAAAAACTAAGATAAGTCTCCAAAAAGATCTCTGTATTCCTAAGTTATGGTTGCTTTTATTCCTGATTATTTTAATCACTAACTGTTCACTAGTATTCTTCTAAGAGTAATTTAGATTTTCTAGCATTTATGGTTAGACAATTTTCGAAGAAATTAAATAAACATTCATAATTGCGTGGTGTCAGCTGCTATAACCCTACCCATAGGTATACGGCGTTTTAAGTTTATCATGCGTCCTTTCAGCTGATCGTCACCATTATTCATAGCGTGCCTAGGAAATGTTGACCATGCGCGTTCCAAGCTTAATAAATAGCTATCACTCCTTAGTTCTCCTCACAACACAACTCCCCTTCTAGGAAGAATCTCTATCCATAAGCTTAAAACCTTCTTCCTCAACTAACCTGCTCAAAATGTCTTCACACAATATCAGAGGAGAAACTACTGACCTCGAACTCTTAAAGGAATACACTCTAAAAGTGAACCATCTACCTCTTCTCCATAAACTAAGTGTTTTCTCTGGAATTAAATTTCAAAACTGGGAAAACTATTTCTCCATGCTTGATGGACCTATCTTCCCTGCACTCGTAACTGAGTTCTGGGCAAATGCTCGATCACTAGAATATGATTTTGGCAAGAATGTCATTTTATCTGTGGTCGCTGGCTGTCATGTCATAATCAACCCTACCATCATTGCAAAAGCAATCAATTGTATTGAGGATGGTTTGACCGTGGAGGATAACATTAATAATGTTTGTCTTGACAAACATCTGCATGTGATCTTTGAAACTAAGGGCCATCCCACTCTACCTTGTACCCTCAATCTTGTAGCCAAAGACCGGTACAAGCTAATGGTAACTAATCTAAGACCAAGAGAAAGAGGAGGAGGATGGCTTTCTGACAAAGAAAGATTATTTATTTTCTTCCTAGTTTGTAGAGTCAAAATAAACCTGCCACAAACCATGTATAATCATCTGAAGGAAGAAATCCTTTTGTCTAGGAAAGACACAGTTTATCAAGTTCCCTACTGCAGGGTTATCTCCCACATTCTTGATCTTCAAGGAGTTGTTGGATATTGCAGAAGAAATGGAATGACTGAGAAGATCCTTCCTGAGTTTTGTCAACCTATGACGTTCTTAGTTTAAGATAGGAAGTTAGTCATTTTTGTTAATTAAAAGTTATACTTGACTAAACTTATGTAAAATCCTGATATTTATATTTCTTAAGTATGTTCTATGTGTTTTTGATTGAATGGTTCTTATGATCATGATTATCTAATTAATAATAAAACGATAAGTGCTGCTTAAAATTCACACGAAAAGGCTTAGGAATGTCTAGAGACCATAAATTCCCATAGGTCATGATTAAGTAACGGTTCCATTACCACTTATTAAGATTGTGTAAAGAAATTAATCATTAACCTACCTTTCCACATTGCTTAGTGCATCTAGGAAAATCAACCATTGCGATTTCAAATTCTCCACAGAGTTTACTTCACTCATTCACCTATAAAAGCATCAAACGCTAAGACAACAACACAACTCTTACTTACCTGAATCTTCAGCCTAATCACTCTCAATTTTCCTTATCACTCTCTAAAAATGGCTTTCGTCTCACAAAATGCTTCAATTTCCACAACCACACAAATTCCAGTTGACAGTCTCATAGTCTTGTCTGAAACTGTTGTAAACCTCAACAATTTAAAGTCAAATGGATGTGATATGACTCCCTCAATGGAAGCACAAGGATGGAGTAACTACTTCAAGAGGTTGGAAGGACAAACCTATGGATGCTTGGTTAAAGAGTTCTAGATTCATGCTAATGCAGGCTCGACTCTCATTAGTTCATTGGTCTTTGGAAGAAGAGTCTACATATCTAAAAAGACTATTGCAGCTCTCTTGGAGCATGAGGATAATGGATTCAGAATTACCAAAGATCTACTTAGTGAGGAGAGAGAAGCCAAAGTCATAGCCCTTATTTTCAAAGAAGGAATAGCAGTTGAGAACCAAGTATTCTTAAACCTGAAAGAACCATTACAAGCTTGGTTCAGAATCTTGCAGGGAGGCATTTTTCATCATCTTCCTGCAAATTAACTCAAGGACACTCAGAAGTGTGTCTTGTTCCTTCTCCTTAAAGGAATTAAGATCAATCTCCCTTCCGTTTTCTTCAAACTTCTGAAGGAAGCCATAAGAAACTCCAGAAGTGGTTCTAATCCGGAGATCAAACTTATTCCATACGGAAGACTCATCTCTGACATTTTAGTTGAATCTGGAGTAGCTGATGACATTCTAATCGATGAAGGTGAATCAAGAAAGCTACTTAAAAGCGTTGGGAAGATTCTCAAGTTTGAGGATCTTATGAAAGAAGACGTCACTCTGGACAATACATTCTTTAGGGAATTAACTCTGACTCCCAGGATTCCAGTTAAAGGTTTCCCAAAATTCGGTACTTACAATCAGGCAGAAGTCAGAAACTATCTGAGTATATTTACGGATGAAGATATCAGTGTTTGGATCAACGTGAAGAATATTACTGATGTACTTCAAGAACTCACAAATTGGAAAGAAGGAAGTAAGAAGCAGAAAATGGTTGATGATGAGGAACCCTCATCGAAGAGATCAAAAACCGTGAATGATGCATTAAAATCCTTTAAGGATAATGCAATCACAAAAATCTAAAGCTTAGTAGAAGCTTCCAGTTCCTGTATGGACTCCATGGAAATAAGAAATATCTGGACTGAGTTCCATGAATGGATCTCAGAAGAAACTGTGAAGAGCAATAAGTTGGCAATTACTCAAGTAGAAGAGAGGTTGCATGTCTCAAGAAATGATGATTCTGAAAACCCTCTCTCATCTTTTTCTTCATCCTTAGGCTCGCTCTAGTCTAACTCATAAGAACCCATGAAAACTCAGTTTTATTAGGCCTACGATTACTTAAAACGTTTCTAATTAGGAATCTGTGTTTGAATTATCTATGTTTTGGTTATCTTGAACTTTTCAAGATTAAGCTCAACCTATGCTATGCATCTTAAAGCTATTTTATGTTTATCGGATTGTTCTGAAATGCTGTAATTAATCTTTACCGATGATCTAAAACCTTCAATTAGTAATCATATGATTCCATCTAAAAATCCTTCAAATGAATTTATTATGGTTATAGATGGTTAACACTAAATGACTTGGATTGCTCTTAACTGCTCAAATGCTGACTCTATGGTTCTATGTTCTTTAACATATCTAGTATATATACTTAAATGCTTAAATGCTCAAATAAGGAAGAAAAGTATGATGTTCATTGGAAAGAGGAATTATATGCTTAAATGCCCTTATGCTCTAGCACTTTTTGATGATGTCAAAAAGGAGGAGAAATATAATGATTTTGATTGAGAAAAAGAAATAATTGAGAAGAGGAAATCTAAAGAATGCAACTCAAACAAGTAATCAATTATATAAAAAAGCGTTGCTACTAATGGTTGTTGTTTGATGTTATCCGATGAACTCTAAACAAGTTCACTAGGCATTCTAAGAACAGGAGCAGGTTAAGAATGAAGAACTCCAATCATATAATATAAGTTGTCTAAGAATCAGAAGAAGTAAGAAAACTCGAAAAGCAGTCAAGACAAAGTACACATTCTCAAGATGCTTACTCAGAGGAACTATGCAAATCAGAAGTCAAGAGCTGTCTGAAGATCCGGATTGAAGATCCAAGAACAAGTAGTTCTGATGTTTACCAGGAACCAATTAAAATGAAAACAATTTGGTATTAGACTAAATCAATAATTGGTAATCAGACTCAGTACACAAAGATTAGTATCAGACTCATCAATCAGAGCAAAGCTGCGAATTATTATCAAAATACCTTCACTGGTATCAATTCAACACATTAAGGAAATACCTCTCAAGTGGTATGAGAAGAAATTCTTCACTTGGTATCAGACTCAACATACTCTGGTATAAGACTCAGCACATCACGTGATATCAGACCAGAATCAAATCATGAGTACCAAATTCAGAATCAAGCGTTGATTGATCACTATAATTAAACCTTCAATTGGTATCTGATCAAAAATCAAGCCTTGATGAACCACTGAGTTGTGATAATAACAAGGTTCTGAGATGAAGACCTGTGTTCAAAAGTCAAACTCTGAAACAGTTATGATCTACATTGGTGATTAAAATCTTATCATCCTGAATTATGATTCTGAAGATCCCAATATCTGACTTATAGGAATTAGGGGGAAACTACCTTGAAGATCAAATTGCAAAATCTCAAATCTTCGCAAAGTCTTAAACTCAGGGGGAGTTTCTTAAAAGACAATGTATGTCTCTGATAGATAGCAAGGATATGTTATCAGATAAGAACTGATCTGCTTGTGCTTAAACGAATCTGCTGAAAGGTAGAAATGCTTCAGAAGTCTCTGAAGATTACAAGTTCTGATACGACTACAAAGGAACTGAGCTCTGAAGATCTGAAGATGGAAGTTCTGATGAACTAGTCCAAATGCTAAAGACTCTCTGTTCTCTTAAAGACAAGATAGAGAAGTAGTCCTTTTCTATTCTTCGTCTGGAAACTCAAGTTGTTATTCTGTATGTCTTTGGATCATATAAGATTCTAGATGATCACAGATAAAACTTCGAGGATAACACATTCAGGGGGAGTTGTTGTTCCAGAATCTGAATATGTTCTGTTTGGTGATTACCCTGTATAAAATGTTCAATCAAAATACTTGGTTTTGTCATCATCAAAAAGGGGGAGATTGTGAGAGCAAAAGTTGTCTCTACAAGTCGATCTATGTTTTGATGATAACAATACGTATTTGTGAAAGAACCATTTTATGGTCTAACGTGTGTTGTGTGCAGATCATAATTATAGAATATATCAGATCCAACAAGCACCAGCCAGATGAGCGTAATTAATAATATGTGAAGTTACTATGTGTGACACAAGTCGCAAGAAGCAAGAACGCTTATGTATCTGATCGTGATCGGTCAGATCCAAAGATGCCGATATTGTTGATGCAATGCTCTTGTGGATGCTCTCTGAAACTGGTCGAGATTCTGAAGATTGTGAAGCTTCTGAAGAAGAGAACCGAAGTTCTGAAGGCGGAAGGATCTGAAGACCAAGTGCAGAAAGACTCTGAAGACTTATGCATTCTGAAGATTAAGGTTTTGAAGATCAAGTATTGAAGACTCTGAAGACAGATTCCAAATGGACATGTTCTGAAGTTTCGGAAGACTTGAATAAGTAAAGGACAATGTGCTTAAAGACAAGTGCTGAAGTTCTGAAGACTGATTCCTAATGGACTTCTTCAATTGACTGAAGACTTGACATATCAGATATCCTAATTAAGAAGACTCTACTCATGCTTCATCAATTAACCATCAGAAGCCTCTGAAGTTCAGAAGTCAAATTAACCATAAAAGTTAAGGACAAAGAAGGATCTAACCAAACAAAGCTAGCAAGCCCCATGACATAAGTCAATCAAGAATTCTTTCATTTTGGATTTGAGCCTCAACAAGCCAAATAAGAAAATAGAAATCCAAGCTTCCGATGGAATCATAATAACCAAGATAGGTCTTCAAGAGAATCCTTAAGCCAAGGGTACCAAATAAATCCAAATAAGTCTCAAGGTCTACTTCCAAGCCAAGTTCAAGGTCCTAACTCTAAGTCCAAAGTCCAAGTCCAAGCATAGGATCACAACAGTCAGGAATTAAGAGAGCCAAGTTTTTTAGTGTTTAAGTATTTACTAGTGTCTTAAGAGAGGTATGGTCCAAGTGGACAAAAATAAAAGAGAGCATAAACATAAACATGTGCCAAAGTGGACAAAAAGAAAGCAAGATGGTAATATGATAATAAAAATGCTAAAAGAAAAGGCATAAAGTAAATGACAAGAAAATAAAGAGCAAAAATTAAATGGCACAAAGTAAAATTAGTGCAATTACATAGTTAGTAAGTTAGTGTTAGTCATGAAGAACATTTGGTGTTTTTTCGGAAAATACTCGACTAGTCGACCATAAGCATGAAAATATGAATCCATACATCATTAAGGGAAGGGCACCAACTCAGATAAAATCGACGAGTATGCCAACTAACTCCCTTAACAACAAGGAGACAATCTATTTCACACTATACTATGGTGAGTAGGAGATTGACGACACTAAACAAAATGATTTTTGATTTCGAGATAAATTAGTGCTATGTTAAGCAATTGTAATTGGACTTATGTAGAAGCCACGACTACCTGAGGCCAGTCAATAACAATGTTCGTGTTAATACAAGTTAGAGAAATGACATGTACGCCATTCTCCTAAAACTTGCCACACTAAAAGAAAAAAGGTAGTGGTCTCATCTTGATCATAACTTCAAAGAAAAGTCTAATGATATATAGGATTTTCATTTACTAAAAGAAAAGAAAAAGAGAGAAGAAGAGGGGAAGGGAAGCCTAATTGAATTACAATATTTGGATCATTCCATCTTTAAGTTCCATCACTCTTCTTGGTGGATTAAGGTACAAAACCTATCACTAATTCAAAGCACCTAAAATGAATCTGATGATCCACTTAAAGATAGATTTGAACTAATGAAGGTTTATCCAACCTCATCTAACACCCAAAGTCCATGGAATTTAAAGATAAATTTGATCAACAAACACTACAATTCAAGGCAAAACCAAAGGAAATGGAAGAAGAAAGGAAAGAACTCAAAACAATCCCAAAACAAGCCAAAAAACACATTCTGGACAATGTTAATCGATTAACCTCTTGGTGTTAATCGATTAACACAGTGAAAACAACAATTCCAAAATGCAGAAATAGGTGTTAATCGATTAACACCAATGTGTTAATCGATTACACCTGCTAAAACAACAGAAAATCAGTTTTAAAATGTCAAATCTTTGATCAATCATTTCTTCAAACACCTCATGATCAAGGATTCAATTGAGCATGAAAAATCAAGTAAAACAACAGCAAATAACACCAATGAAATACAATTTGAAAGATCCAAAGATCAAGCAACAAGAATCAACAAGAGATCACATTGTGGAAGATGAAACAAGCACAACAATGGTGGAACATGAGTTTACCACTTCCAAATCTGAAAATGCTTCAAATCAACTTCAAGAACCACACTCCAAAGCCTTGATCTACAGAAATTAATGATGAAAAAGTGTTATGATGGAGGTTTAGCTCAAAGATTAGTAAGCTTCAATGAAAAGCTTACTAACTTTTAATGGAAGAAAGAGATTTGGTGAATTTGGGTAGTTGAAGAAAATTGAGAATGAGGAAGAATTTTTACAATGTGAATTTGGCTATTAAAAGCTTGTAGAATGAATGAAATGAGGCCTCTATTTATAGAATTTAGGTTTGGGAATTTTGGTGGCTTGGAGCTTGGTTTAGATCCAAAATTAGGCTTGGAATTTGAATTTGGAGGCAAAATCAAGATCAAGTGGTGATTAATGAAGGTGTATGGTGGGAATTAATTATGATTATGTAGGGGAATTAAAATGAGGTGGTCTAGAATATTCTCATGATGAAACAAGTGAAATTTGGTGCCAAATGCTGCAAAATTTGAATTTGGCTCATTTTTCACAATTCTGCATATGGTTAATTGATTAACCATATAGTGTTAATCAATTAACACATCAAAATTTGTGAAAATTTGCCTTTTTGTTGCACTGCTATGGCTCTGGCTCGATTCTTTTGACTTGTCAAATAAGGCATAGAAATAAACACACGAACCTTAGAGTCTCTTGAGTAATAAACAATCAAATCTTGGGAAACTCTTGATCAAATGATTTTGAAATATTTGCAGATCAACTTTGACTTTGTTCAGATGAATTTCATTCGAGCTGAGGAACTGGTATTTGAAATTCTTGATCCAAACTTCTTCCTGAAAAAGTTAGTAAAGGAAAAACAAACATATTTTTTTTATTTTAATTAGGGGTTAGTAAACATAAATATAAACAAATTTAAAGCAAACAAGAAAACATGAGTACTTGGTGATCTCCCTCAAACAAACCTACAAAGGAAGGCAAGAGGACCAAAGCTCGTGATCTTGTTTGTTTTATGAGATGCAAATGATATGTGGGATCTTAGGGGTAAAAATTAGGGTATTACAGCTGCCCCTATTTAAGTTTCTTCTATCCAAAGATATGAAGATGAACATCTTTATCTTGATGAGATAGAAGAGACTTAAATACAGAAATAAACCCTATTTTTGGCCCTAAGAGACCACAAAATGATATGATCATGCTAATGGTATGCAGACCAAGACCTCTGTGGGGAGAAAATGCCACAGGAGACAAACAAATGTTAGGGAGCAAAAGAAAAGAGAACAGACTCTGCAGGGGAAAACTAAAGAGTAAGATTCCACTAAGAGAAAATTACAAACACCAGAAATAAAAGAAGGATATCTCATCCTAACAGGGGGAGGTGAAA
Source organism: Lathyrus tuberosus (assembly GCA_022829125.1). NCBI lineage: Eukaryota > Viridiplantae > Streptophyta > Magnoliopsida > Fabales > Fabaceae > Lathyrus > Lathyrus tuberosus. Next base: position 3,569,460 of record JALAZF010000253.1, read on the forward strand.
ATCTCTGTTAGGAAAAAGATCATCTACTACCAGGCGTCTGGTAATAACACGATCAACCAGATGGCAGTTACGACAAGGTAATCAACCAAAATGGTACGAGAAATATTACCTACTACCAACTAAGGGTAGTATGACAAAGGTAATAAACTCAAAAGGAGAGATTACCAACTATCATCTAAGTGATAGCTACGACAAGGCAACCAAACCAAGCTATATTACCTACTACCAACTAATGGGCAGTACGACAAAGGTAATGAGCTCAAGAAGAGGGATTACCAACTATCAACCAAGTGATAGCTACGACAAGGCAACCAAACCAAAAGATATGAGAAATATTACCTACTACCAACTAAGGGCAGTACGACAAAGGTAATAAACTCAAAAAATGAGAGATTACCAACTATCAACTAAGTGATAGTTACGACAAGGTAACCAAACTCGAATGGAAAGATTACCAACTATCAACCAAGTGATAGCTACGACAAGGCAACCAACCAAAATAGATACGAGAAATATTACCTACTACCAACTAAGAGCAGTACAACAAAGGTAATAAACTAAAAAAAGGAGAGATTACCAACTATAAACTAAGTGATAGCTACGAAAAGGTAACCAAATCAAGAGGTAACAAGCTTCTGTTATCGGAGAAAAGGACCAAAGTTCAATCCAGGAATAAACCAGAGAGAAACTGCCAAATAAGACTCTACCCGGTGAGGAAATATCTCAACTGGGAATTAATTTCATCCAGACAAATGAACTAGGGAGGGCTGCTAAAACAAATATCTTTCATGAGGCATAAACTCAGTGGGAAATTATCAAAGGTATGCATTTTCTGCTTACAGGTCGACACTCTAATGAAGAGAGGACACACACGCTCTGCGGGGATAACAACACCAAAGAGCAAAGAAGCACCAACACAAATGCAAGATGTACAATGCGACAATAATATGTCATGCACAACAAATGAATGTGCACGCAATGCATATGAGTATGAATATGCTGACAAAACATACATAAGGATAAACATAGGGTGAATAAACATCACAACACCACTGAATACTCGGCTAATCTCAACAAGATGGAGATATCATTAGAAACTCTACTAGGGATTCCACTGAAGAAACCCTGCAAGAGATAAACAAAAGCCATCAAAGGAAAATATATCCTACTACAAGCCTCGAATCTTGTTGGAGAGGAAAATATTGCTTGGGGAGAAACCCAAAGATCAATCTTCTAACATCAATGACCCACAAAGAGGATAACAACATAAACTCTACTTCGAGGATGTAAGGAAAGCTGTTGGGGAATCATAACAGCCCAAATCTTCTTACCCTTCCTGGGGATAAGAAAAATTCACATAAATTCCACTTCAATAAGATGAAGAAATCTGCTATGTAAAAATAATGAATCCGTTGGGGATTGTAAACATGTAAACAGTTACACAAACTCAGCTAGGAAAGCAAGGCAGATCTTCCAGAGATACAAGAAAACTCTCTAGGGATTAACCAATTCTACTGATGAAAACAAGAAGTTAACATCATAGTAAAAGGTCAAGCTGCGGGGGATTTTAGATCAATATTCAATATAGGTGAGTGAAAACCCAACAGGTGACTACTATATCAATACTCCTTGAATAGAAACTTCATCAGCGACTTCATTGGGGAACATCTGAAGTAGTGATTGTACTACCTTCATTGAGCATCGACGAGGATAAATCTCTGAATAAGAACAACCTAGAGAGAAATACATCCTGGACTAACCGAGGAAAGTAAGATGTCAACATCATAGTAGAAAATCAAGTTGCAGAGAAATTTAAATCAATACCCAACACAAGGCAAGAGAAACCCGGCAGGTGACTCTTATATCAATACTTATTAGAGAGAAATAACATCGCTCTCCGCTTGGGGACATCCAAAGCAACAACAACACATCTAAAGGGTAAAACTCTTAGTGGGGATTCCTCATATAACTTTTGCTAGGGATAACAAAAGATGAATCTTAGAGTTACTCATTAAGAAGAAGTGGACCTCAAAACTGCTCAACTACTTGATCATAACATAATCAGCTGGAAAAGATCTGGATCGAGACCTAGCTGGGGAAAAACCGAACAGTACTAGATTTTATGAGTCCAACACATCATAACAAATCTTTGAGGGAAACCATCATCTTGTTAACAACTAAAAGGGGAAACCTGGTTATATCCATATGAACATACTATACCGAGGGATAATCAACAAACTCTACTAGGGGAGTAAGAACGAACCCTGCTGAGGAAAACATTAAGCTTTGTGCTTCATGATCTTACCATTTTTGGAGTAACCGTTGACATTCCTTTTTGTATTCACAGATCAAAGGAAAATGGTTTTATAATTTTCAAAATTTAAATCAATTATTCACATTTTGTTTCAAAAATCATCATTAACAATAAATGAAATTTTGCAAACAGAAATAAAGTAAGAATTACAAATAAAAGGACAAAGACCCAAATTTTATTAATAGAATGGTAGTCCGCAAATGGCGTAACTCCATGGATCATTACAAAGTTTAAAAATGGTAAATACATGGAAAGGGTTACATTGAAATACAATGACCATTATTCTCCCTAACAACTTTGAATTCCACTGTGTTCAAAACTTCCGTTGAGAATGGTTGAAAGAGAATCACTGATAGGCAATGTTGCTTCAAGCGATCAAGACTAGCTGAATACAGTTACTTGCCATAATCCCTAACTTTTGCCTAGATTTCCCTATCGGGTGTTGAGAAAATTTTAAAAAGTAGGTTGTTGAGTGAGGAGATATTCGACGCCCCCACATCTCACTCTTACTATAGTTTTTGATTCTTTTTTTTTTTGCTTTTTTATACATAATTATTATTTATATGTTAATATTATTAAGGTTAATACTGATTATTGGGTTGGGCCTAGTTTTTTTCTAATATTTACACTCTCATATTCATGTATACACCTTTTTTTGTTTTTCTTTATTTCTTTTCTTTTTTAATTTGATTGATTTAAATTAGTAATTAATTAGTTGGTTATTTAATTAGTCATAGTTTAGTTGATTAATTGCATTTTTAAACTGTTAAATAGACTATTTGATTAATTATTACATCGATTTCATTGCGCTACGATTTTAGAAGTTTAAATCCAATTTAGCTTTCGAACATTGTTTGGACGCATGGATTCATTTGCTCAGCTTCTTATAGAGTGATTCCAACATGAATCCACCTTAAGTTAGCTTGGAGTTAAATTTAGTACTCGAGATTTTGGTTTGTTTTTGGTCATTTGGCTTTCTCTTAGGCCTTCTTAGAATGAGCTCCTTGTTGTTTACATTTACTTGTTTAATGGGCTTGTATTCTAATCGCTTTATTATACCCCCATTCGACAAAATATACCCTCATTCTCATGACGTGTAATAATTTTACCGCTTTCTTTTATTTTATTCTTATTGTGTTAGTTAACTAATTAAATATTAGCTTAAATAAACCCTTTTCAAAAAATAACAAAAAAATAAGTGCTCGATCCAACGTCAAGTATTTTTCTAAAATCAAACCTTTTCCACCATCCCAACTTCTCAAACATTTCATTTCAATCATTTTCAAACCCTCAAACCAACTTTTTTGTAAACAAAAATCAAATGCTTGATCCAAGATTAAGCCATTTTCCCAATGAAAAATCAAAAGTACATAATCATTATTTGACACTTTTTAATAAAATTAGATGAAAAGGAATGAGGTATAGTCCACGAGCTCCTGAGAGTTGGGATATAATATGTAGTTCTCGCCCATCGGAACACTTATCACCCTTCAATCAATTCCATAACGCATAATAAACCTCAATCAACATCGAGTGCACTTTCTCAAATAAACTCAAAAGACCTAAAACTATTAGACTCTTTTCACAAATAAGATGAAAAAGGAATATGGTGTAGTCCACGAGCTCCCGAGAGTTGGGATATGAGATGTAGTTCTCGCCCATCCAATCTCTTGTCATCGCCCAAAAATATATCCATCCAATCAAACTTATTTTTCTCGCCGCCGCGTGATATTTCAAATCCTTTTCACAAACGAAAGGTATTTCGTCTCGAGATGATGCAAGATAATGCTTTGTCCACTTTTATGTGTGAGTAGGCTAGCGACATTTTCCCGTGAATGTTTATATGTATATCCATTTGGTCGGATGTAAATCTTCCATTCTCCAATTGTTTTGAGTGGCAAGGAATGTTTTTCCGTCGATTGAGACAAAATAGCTTTCGCTAAAATCGACCAACAAACAAACATTTTTTACCCAAAACTACGTAGCCTTGAGTTCTGCATCGCACCTAGAGATATGTAGGAGCAAAATTTAAAGTCTCATCAGGCACCCTAATAAAAAATAAACCTTTTTGTCCTATTATTTCCTTTCAATAACTCGAGAAGCCAAACATTTTAAAAGCTAACACTAACGCCCATAACTAACAAAACGGTTCTCGTTGAGTACAACAGACGTGAGAGGTGCTAATACCTTCCCCTTACGTAATCGACTCTCGAACTCTAATTTGGTTGCGATGACCATATCATTTTCGTTCTTTTAGGGGTTTTATCGATATTTTCCTTTTCCCTCTTTTTGAGAATGAATAAAGTTCGGTGGCGTCTCCGTCAGTTCATCCTGCGAGCGTGTGATTGCGCTTCAGAAGCGTCGTGTTCTTTTTACCGAGGTACGACAGATGGTGAATCTGCCGGGGACACCCTTCCCCTAAGTAAGTCAAGCCTAGTTAGGTTGGTTGTGTGCCTTTTGATTGCTTTACTTATGTGGCTTTTATTTATATTATTGTTAGTATCTATATTATTATATTGTTATATAATTTATTGTATGGTTCCATTATGTGGTATTGAATTGATACTTTGATCACAAAACCTTGGGGAAAGACTCTTTATTCGAGTCTGGAGAGCAAATACAAGATAGGAAAATCTTGAGTAGTGTGGGTCCCCCGAGATGTATTTTCTTAAGGGTCAGCAAGAAAACCTCACCTAGAGTAGATTCTTTGAAAGTGTTGTCGCCCGACATGTATTTTTCGTAAGCTTCGATGTTTTCATGAGGGTCCGTGAATCTAAGGACCTTTATAGAATCTTTAACCTTTGGACCTACTAGGAATGATGGTCGCGTAGTACGGGTCTCAGATGTAGTTCTCGTAAGGGTCTGTACGAGGACCTCACCCAGAATAGATTCCTTTAAAGGAGTTGACGACTGGCATGTAGTTGCCATAAGCGGCAAATATTCTTGTGGATTTATGACTTTGGGAATTCTTCATAAACTGATGACTTCTCAACAAGTGTACCGATAATGTTGTAGCAATAAAAAATACCAAATCCACAGGGACTGTTATTTAACAAGACAATATTGTGCAATGCGTAGAAAATACTAAATTATGGGGGAGGTGGTTTGAGTTTGGATTGCGAAAAGAAAATAAAGTGTTCTGACAAATTTACGAAAGCGGCCAGGTTGTGTATAGAATCACATATTTATCTATTGTTGATGTTTAATGCATTACATGAATGATATCGTCATTATAATCCCATGGAGAATTAACAAAACCGCTACACCTAATCCCTTGGTGTATAACAAGACTGCTTGATATAAGATGTTTAACAATTACAAAGCATATATTTACAGAAATCAAACATCAGAAACCCACATAGATAACTTCAAGCTTTTCTCTCCAGATTTTAGAAGAATCATCCTCTGAACTTATGATAACTCTCTGTTGGATCAGAAGTTCTGAAAGAACTCGTTCATAAGAAATGAAGAATTTATTTCCCTTGTGAAAAGATGAAAGAGTCTCCTTCAGATAGTCAAACATAACTTGATGAAGATCAATCTACAAGTTTGAATTGAGAAGAAGTAGCAAATATTTTTCAATAGGGTCTACAAGGTTTTGTTCTTAGGTAGCAAGTTTGAGTTCATAATCTAATTCCAAATACTTGCATCAGGACAAAGATTTGAGACCTGAGAGATGTTTAATGGATCCACAAAAGTACACCGAGTAGGAAAATAATATTTTCAAACAAGAGTACTTGGAATTTCTCCAATCTCCTCACAGTTGATTATATTAGCAATCGTGTTAGAGGTTACTGCTATAGAAACACCAGAAACCTTGGAAAGAATAACACACACAAAACTTAGTTCAACAATGGAGGAATTAATCCAAAATTCTTTGACAAGACTTGGATAAGTGAAACCACAGAGCATGTCAAAGTATCCATTCCAAAATTGTTTAAAGACAGTCTTCCGAAAGTTAAAACCAAGCTTAAGCAGCTCATCATTCCAGTAGTTGCACACTTTTTCTCCCCTTTCACCTGATTTTCACTAAGTCCCTATTCCTCCATACTTAATCATTTTTTCTTCTTTATTTGGCCTTTATTCTTCTTCTTTACTCATCTTTAACTTGTTTTTATCCGTTTCTTGGACCGAAATCATGCAATGACACAGTGTCATCACAACTCCAAACTTGAATTATTGCTTGTCCACAAGTAACTCGCCCGCACTACCAATTCCAAACAGAAAACAAGATGCACAATAATAATTGAACATCACTATATAATTTTTTCTTTTACCTGACCATAGTTCTAGCTTCCAACTTCCATCTGGCAAATTCGAAAAACATCCTCAAACTTTGACAAGTACTCAACATGGCTCTCATCTCACCTTGACTCACTAAATGGATAAGGTATTCTCTCAATCAACATGCAAAACAATTTATACTTTGCTTCATCATGTTCTCATATAATTAGTCAAAGAAATCAAATAACACACATTTTAGGGCTTTTTCAGTTGTATTTTGGCTTATGTTTGGGCAGGGTATTTTTGGGAAAATAAGTTTAAACCTTTGGAGTTAGGTGCCTAGTTCACATTCTATTATCATACCCATTTGTTCCTTATTTATGGTACTAGAGCTATTATTATTGTGGTCCTTATTATACACTTTGTATTCTTTTAATCTTTTTTTAAGAGGTTCCTTTTTTCACTTCTTATTTTCTCAAAATTTTGAAGTTTTGGACCATTTTTCTCTAGAACCCCAACCCCAAACTTAGAACTTTACTCACTTCCAAGAGAAACCCCGAACTTAATCTTTTTCATACCACTTAAGAACTACAATTCTACCTAACTCCAAAGAAAGGGTAGAAAAATAAGATATTTCAAGTCATATGGCTAAGAATTAAGGTTAAGTCACCGAAAGAAAGGCTAAGCTCAAAGTGATTAGCAATGGATATACATATTATTACAGGGTGATTAAAAAGGCTCAAAATTAAAAACAAACTACTGCCTCAGTGTGTGTCAATCAAACCAGACAAATTTAGTCGCAAATAGTTCAAACCTAATAAAACAATAATGCATGGATACACTAAATAAGAAATAATATTAAACAATGGAATTTATTTGGCTCAAACCTTACTAGTTGAGGTATTTGAAGGTTGAGTATAATTCCTTTTATTCTTTTTTTCATCCTTTACCTTCAAGTTGTAAGTTGTTTTCCTGATGATCAAGTTTTCTTTTGGTTCATTTGTTCAATGCTATAGTTGAGAATTTGTAAATCTGAAAGAAACAACAGCTACAGACTTGTTCATTAAAGACAACATTACTGAATAATACATTGGGGGAAGAGTACTTATAGTTGTTATTACTCTTCTCTAGGTATATATTTGAAAATAAAAAGAAAATCTTCTAAGAAATAAAAATAAAATACACGTCTTTTCATATGTTATCATTGTGGAAAAGATCATGCATGTCATTCATTGTGTTGCTGAAGTCATTATTCTGCCTAGTCCATCCTGCTCGCATATGGTCTCTCCTCCTTGCTTGCTCTTGATCATGATTGGTGAATTAATTATCCATCTCTTCAGTGGTTACAAATCATGCTCTTAAGCTCTGAGTAGACATATGTTCTTCTTGCTGGTGTTGTATAAGTCTCAGAATACAAGAGCGAATCTCGGAGGTTCAACATACAAAGTGGGTGAAACTTCTGTCATCCACCTTGTAACCCCCACTGCATGAGCTTCCATTCTTCTTTAAAACTCTGAAGCCTGTTGACCTTGCATTTGCTCTAGTTGGTGCTGCACTTGTGGTTGGTAGAATCCTTTGCCATTTTCCGCTTGATTGTCCTCTTGATCATTATTGAAGCGGAAAAGCGGCAAGCAAAAATATTATTTCGAAAGAATTCCCTCTGGGATTTGTATCGTCTCCACAGGGATCGGTGCGAGGGAAAAAATGTCGTTCGACGGTCTCTACGTCTCTAAGTTTGGGTTTAAATGGGTTTAAAGAGTAAGATGTAAAAGGAAAAACATAAAACAAGAAAATAAATACATTCTTAAGACATGAGAAAACTCGTCAAGAGTTGTATTTCGTTCAACCCATCATATACTAAAAAATCTATGAATCAAATGCACACAACCAAAATCACTCGTCAAAATCTCCACGTATCGCTCACAACAAGAGGTTATGTCTAACGCAAACGTTGAGAGATCAACTGCATTCTCTCGGAGGTGATGACTTACACAACTAAATAACACAGAGCATTAAGATCCGACACACATGTGAATATTAGACCGCTTCTCACGGCCAATAGACGTTCATCTTAGGTCGAGTTCGAAAAGTATATGTCTATAGCGAATCAAACCCATTAAGATATAGATTAAATCAAAGATGACATCGACTAAGAGTTATAAAAGAGATTTTATACAAAGATCCATAAATATACATACAATCAAGATAAACTTACATACAAAACCTCAACATATAAAATATACATAGAAAGGAAGGAAGAAGAACACAAATCTCACGGTTTGTCAACTCCCATTGAAGTGGATTCGACTCTGGATCATCAAGATGCATCCTCCAAGTGTTTTTTCTGAGCTAAAACAACTAAAGAATGTGTTTGATGAAGTTGGGGTTAAAAGTTCCCAACAACATAACCTAAAAAATGCTGAAAATGACTTAAATAAGGGTTGGAATAGCGTGAACCGTGCTAAGCGTGCTATGAGGGCGCTTAGCGCCATCAGCAAAATCAAGTTTCTTGTTTTCTTCATAACTTTCGAACCGTAATTCCGATTGACGCACAATCGGAAGCCTTGGAAAGCTTATTCAATGCTCTATATAACAATGGAAAAATATCCTTGTTTTAATACCTACAAAAATGAGATAAATAAATTATAAAAAGAATGGTATTTATTACAACCGCGTTAAGCGCTCTCAGATTGCGCTAAGCGTGATCTCACTTAAAGTACCCTTAAACCGCCTTAAAGTGCGCTAAGCGCGGTCCTGCTCCCGCTAAGCATGGTCAGGAAAACAAAAATACTACAACTACTGCCATCCAGTTCCCAGCGTGCTAAAAGTTGTGTTAAGCGCGAATGCCAGTATTTTGTTGCTCAAAATTGCATTTTGAAGCATCCTTCATGGCTCAAATGGGACCATACTTCAACCATGCATTATTACCTATAAAAACAGATGAAAAACAATCAAACTCACTAATATGTACATGAAAACGTAATATATATACAACAATATGTAAATTATACAAAAAGGGGGAATTATTAACGGATAACCAACAAATCAAGCCAATAAGTGCCAATTGTTCACACTAAAAATCAGTACATTTTAGCACTTATCAATCATTTGGAACAGCTTATGCTAGATGCATATATTATAGCCTCCTTATAGCTAAAGCGTTGAGAGGTGCTTTTGGATTTATCATCCCATCATCAGGGTGGGCACACCTGCTCTCCTACATAGTTCATTAATAACACAAAAATTCTCATAAGCTTGTTCTGCAGCATTAGCCATGTATTTATATTTTCAGAAATTAAATGCCCTAAATCAATAGGTTCCCCCCTCAAAAGAGCTAAAAGTCCTAAACACCACTTCAAAATAAATTGTGATTGGTTATACGCGGCTTTTAAAGACTACACAAAAAATGAGGCCCAAGCCCTCGGAATTTGGAAGAATTCAACGGTTTTGAGTCACAGCGCTAAGCCACACTCAACCACCTATTTTGCCCCTGGCCTACAAAAAGCTTTTATCATTTCTTGGGCCATTGCCTCGTTTATTACATTGTGCTTATTTTTATAGCTCCTAAGAGCACATACATGAGGAGGTTGAAGATTAAAAAGAGAATTAATAGCACTAGGAGAATAATCAACATGTTTACCTCGCACATAAGAAATGTAGGTGCCTACCTCGCTAAATGTCGCGTTTGCATAAAATTTTAAGCCTATGTATTTGTTTGCTTCTCGAATTAAATTGTTGAAACTTACCTAACGCCTTTGTTGCACCATTTCCACTACCTCTCCAAAATCTTGTAGATCTTCACATGCAAATACTCTCTCCCTCACAATATGGTAATTAACCAATTTGAGGTACTTTTTCAGAATAATCCTCGGAAAGAAATTTGAGATTGGGGAAGGTATAAACATTAGGAGTGGGGACAACTCTTGAAGATGATCCTCTTTTCAATCTTCCTCTATTTGAATCCATTTATACCTACAGCAACACAACAAAATAAAACTACATAGAGAAAAAGAATTACGCAAAAAGTATGCCCAAATGAGTATTTGTGAAACAGAATGAGAAGAAAGGGATTTGTGAGGAAAGAGATTTCCAAAATCTCTATTTATAGGCCACTTATCAATTTCCATCACGCACATTATACATCCATTGTGCGCGCGATGGTAATGGTCTCCCCAACGTCTCTCAAAAATGTCTATATCGCGCACGTTATACTTTTTTGTACGGGTGATGTTAACGCCATTCAGACTTTCCACAGTGTCTCTATCACGCGCGTTATACAGGCATCACATGTGTGATGTAGTCCTATCACGTGTGTGATAGCCAACGTGATTATTTTAGGGGCTTTAGCATTTTCTTCTTCTTTTCGTCTCCTTTATTCTCTTTCACCTGACAGAGGGTGAGAAAAATACACAAGAAGGGGGGTTGAATTGTGTTTTTCGTTTCTTAACTTTGCCTCTGATCAGAGTTCAGAATCTAAACTGACGTTCAGATTCTGATTAATACGTTGCAGTGGAATGTTAACAGAAATAAATAAAAGATAAAGAACATACAGATTTATCCTGGTTCCTCCTAAATTAAGAGTAGTCCAATCCCTTTGTAGCGTAAGAGATTTTTCACTATAATCAAATCATGATTACAATTGCTTATGCACTTAAGCATAAGACTTTTCTTACTCAGACCCTCAGCCCGAGACTTCCTACTTAAACCCCTCAGGTTCAAGACTTCCTGCTTAGATTCCACAAATCCAAGACTTCCTTGCTCAAGCCCCTCAGGTTCGAGACTTCCTACTTAGACCCTCAAGTCTAAGACTTCCTACTCAGGTCCACAAACCCAAGACTTCCTGCTTAAGCCCCTCAGGCTCAAGACTTCCTTGCTCAAACCGCAGCCTAAGACTTCCTTGCTCAGGTTCCACGAACCCAAGACTTCAGCTCATACCCTCGAGTAAAATACTTCTGCTTAGACCCACAGTCCAAGACTTTCTTGCTTAACCAACAACCGATCAAGACTTTTAGTGCTCTAGCACATAGCAGGAGACTTACTTGGGTCAAGATTCTCAGCATGAGACTTTGATGTTAAAGCACATAGCAAGAGACTTTATCTAAACTACTAAACAACATGTTTAGCAGAATAGAGAACAAGGTGTACTTAATACAAAATCAGAGGTACGTGGTAATCACCATAACAAAAACCTTAAGCCCTTAAGATTTCTAAGATATTAAATGTTTAAGAAATCTAAAGGCTTTGTACAACTTACAACAAATAACATAATTTCTGCATACTCAATTGTGTTGCTTATTGTTAATCTTGTTATTCCTCCATTCAGATAGAAGTGTAAAACACTCTTATCCTTCTTGTCTTTCCTTCTCTATTGCTTCTTGTTCTTTGTTCCTTGTTAAAGATTCAGATTGAATCTTCAGTTACTTATATAGCAGTTATAGAAGACTAGCCGTTGGAATAGATAACTTGAACAAGTGTCTTTGTTTCTCCATAGTACAAGAGACGTTGAAGATAGATACAACAAAAGATCTTAATCCATTGTGTAACATGTTTAAACATTGCGTCTTCCATGTAATCTTGTACTATAGATCCGTTGAGAGTAGATATCTATAAAGCATGTCAACTCTTCTTGAACCTTATGAACATAGACTCTAGTTGACAAGCTGATTTGACAATGCAACTTGCTTTCTGCAGTACGAATAACTTTAGCTTTATTACTAACTCTGAATATTCATCAGAAGATGATACATTTACTAAGTGTAGAGACAATATGTTACTTTTCTGATGTTGAGGCCTTCAGCTTCAGAGTCTACGCCAAACATCACTTAGAGGGTGTTCTTCAGATTCTGAACCACCAGAGGCTAGTAACTCAGTTTCTCTAAAGTGCGCCCTTATATCAGATTTTGAATGTAATCTCTTTAAGCATTAGAACCTGCATACTTGGAACACACATTAGATAACACCATTGTTCTTTTAATACTTTGATATCATCAAAACCCAAAGGATAAATGTCATGAACAAATCTTGTTCTAACAATTCCCCTTTTTTTATGATGACATACTGATCGGAAAAATAGCAAGTGTATTATTTTAACGATGTAGTAATAAGTGGGGTTATCCCCATAATCGATCTCTCGAGGACTGCGTATAATTTGTAAGTGTAGATGTTATTTCAATTAGACAAAAGTTCCTTTTGGGGTTTTGGTTTTTAAAATAATTCTAATGACAGAAAGAAATAATCAGAATAATAAAATAACTTTAACAATTATGAGAAATTATGCTAGGAAAGGTGTATGAATTGCTCAGCAAGAACCCTAAATTATCCTCAAAGAGATATGCCTCCAAACCTTAATTTTACTGACCCTCAATTATTTTTCTTAAATTCCTTAACCGAAAAACCTTTGATAGTCCCCCTTGACCCTAATTCCTTAGCAGTCAAGAGAGAAGATCAAGCAATAGTTCTGACAAGGTCTTTCAGTCACTACAGGGTATCCCTATTCCTAGGCAATATCTACCGTAATGTATTATGCAAAACAATAGATTGGTTTTTCAGGGCAAATCCCTAATCGTAAATCGTTCCCAATTTGTACGATCGAAAAAAGTATGAAATAATTTGCATAATAAAAGATTAAGGTAAGAAAGCTAAATCTCATTGACTAATTCAGAAAATGTTCATTACATAATAATTCAGGGACACCCCCTAGCATTGGGGGGTTTAGCCTCTCATAATATTCAAAACAAAAACAATAATAAGATTAAAAGTTGACATTACAATTTGATCGGAGTGAAAATAATCCTTCAATTGCTTCCGCGCATGAACGATCTTTTTCTCCAAATCCCCTTGATCATCTCCTACTCGTTGGCCCTTTGTTCGTGAAGTCAAAAGTGTTTATTTTTCTCTCTCCACACAACCTAAGTAATTCCAAAACACTCAAAATCGTGCGAAATTCCCAAAATACCCCTCAGGGCACTAAACTCAACAAATGAGAAAAAATCACAAATTTGGTACTCCCAGGCTTGCTGACACGGGCCGTGTCAGGTGACACGGGCACCCGTGTCAGCCCTTTATTTCTCTTGCGCAAATATTTCTCCCCTACAGGTGTGCTTACACGGGCACCCGTGTCAGCTCTCTGACTTCAGCCCAATCTTCAATTTCAAATACATGCTGCTCCAGGGCTGCTGACATGGGTCGTGTCAGGCGACACGGGCACCCGTGTTAGCTCACTGTCCTCATTCCAATTTCATTCCAAATTTTACGATTTTTCTCAATTTTTCGCTCCGATTCTTCCTGAATGTTTATGTGAACCTGAAAACACTAAAGAACACAATCAAGGCATAAAATGCGGTAAAAGAGATGTAAAACAAATAAACAATAACAAAATAGTAATTAAAACAAATAGCGAAATGACGTATGAAAACCACTGATCAAACTCCCACAAACTTAAATCGTTGCTTGACCTCAAGCAACAAGCTTGCATAAAAATTTTCAGATTAAACGGTACAAATCCAATGAAAGACCTGTGAAGGTAAGGTGTGTCGATACTCATACGTGAGCCTTTGTTTCGATCGGTTAAAACTAGTTTTCTTGGTAATCGTCTGTTAACGAAGGTATTCCACAAACACAAACCGCGATAAAACCACGGACCTACATACCCCTTTTCGGTTACCTCTCCAACTATGATTTGGGCTTAAGTCTTTTCTTCGATTCTCTGCCCCTTTCATTCGGATAATCAGATTAAGGCATTTTTTTTCGTTTTCCCTCACAGTACAAAATTGATCAAAAGTTTTTCTAGGCACCATTATCTCTTTTTCTCGCTCATTGGCATTTATTAGTCCACTTTGGGACGACAATTGAGACTCAGCCGCTGTTAGGCTAAGTAACCGGGTGAGGGTTACCCAACTTAGAAGGACAAGTTGTCTTTATCGCCATTATTCATTTTTTTTTGCCTTAGGTCATTCTCTCAATCAACCCTGTACATGCAATTCTTTTTAGTCATGCCGGACTATCACTATGAACCAATCGGGGAATACTTCTCAAATCCAAGTACTATGGCACAAATCTACACGTTGGACTCGTTTTCTTACTCCAGGGAATCTAGGGTGTTCGGGTCATTCCTAAGTTTTCAAACTTTCCCAATGTCCCTAATTCTAACTCCTCTTCCCTCAAACTCTATATACTTTCTTGACCACCTCAAAATCACAGTATTCACAAGAAAGATTTTACCGATTCAAATTCGGGGAGAATTCAGAATGGTTTTCAACACACAAAACAGACATGACCCGTACAAAAAGGAAAAACTAAAAGCAGTAAATCCTCCCCCAAACTTGAACTACACATTGGCCCCAATGTGTTAGAACAAGAGCGAGAGAGGTCACTCACAAAGATCCTTCTCAGGATGTTGACGGTAATACAACACCACTGCTACATCATCGTTTGCACATGTAGGATCCAGATTATTTCCTGCAACCAAAACAAAACAAACAGCAAAAAGAAAGTAATCAATCAGAAAATCGTGGGTTGCCTCCCAGGTAGCGCTTCGTTTAACGTCGCATGGCTTGACGAGTTACTCCCCAAAGCTATGGGGGATACTTCAGCTTACACACCTTGTCTCTTGACTTTTTCGCCACAAAAAACCAGTAAGGTTCAGAGATAAGAGCTACTTTGTCCCTTAAGTTACCTCCAACCTCCATATACTTCCGTTGATGTTTCTTTTTCTTTCTCTTCTTGATTTCATGAATGGACCTTGAAGTGTTGCCGTATGCAATAGATGACAAAGATACTGCAACCTTAGAGATTATGCCCGAGACTTTTTCAGGTGGTGGTCTTGCACTTCTGCTTTTTCCCACTATTTGGATCATTCCAACTGAAGCTTGATTTCATTCACCTACACCCTGCTTCTTGATATCCAACATTTTTAAAGTTATTTCCTCCTCAAAATATTTCAATGTCAGAGTACTTTTTTCAATGTCCACATTGCATCTACTAGTGAGCAAGAATGATCGACCAAGAATGATGGGAGTCTCTTCATCCTCAGGAATATCCATGATCTCAAAATCAACTGGAAAGACGAATTTATCAATCATCACCAACACATCTTCATCTAACCTATATGATTGCTTAGTTGTGTGGTCAGTAAATTTAAGATTTGTTCTCCCATCACTCACCTTCCCAATTCCCAACTTTTTAAAAATGGATAATGGCATGAGACTTACACTCGCACCTGAATCAATGAGGACCTTCTTGAAGTTTATGTTTTTTATGGTGCAAGGTATTGCGACAGATCCGGGATCCTTCTGCTTGATTGGGATCTTCCTTTTCGGCGAGATTGCACTGCACTTTTCCTTTGGAACAACCGGCTCATCTCCAATAGGTCTTTTATTAGTTATCACTTCTTTCATGAATTTCTGATACAAGGGCATTTGGTCGAGTGCTTCAAAAAATGGCATATGGACTTCTAACTTTTTGAACATTGAGATAAATTTCTCAAAGTCCTTCTCTTTAGGATCTTTCTTGGTCACTCTCTAAGGGTAAGGTAGCTTAATCTGTGGTTTAGCCTCCTCTTTCTTTTTCTCTTCAGTTGGCTTCACGGGTGGTAAAGCTCTTTCTGGTTCTTTCCTGTTTTCTCTCACTTCCAGATCCACCTCTATACATTGATAATCATTTGTTTCCATTTCTTCCTCTTCTTCCATAACTCTCTGACTTCTCGTTGTGACAACGTTAACATTCTCATGATTTTTTGGATTCGGTATTGTTGCACTCGGGAGGGATCCTTGAGCATGCATGGAGAGTTGTTGTGCTATTTGTCCCAACTGAACTTCAAGATTTTTGATAGAAGCTGTATTATTCCTTTAATTATTTCTGGTCTCTTCTTGGAATTGCATACTGTGAGTTGCCATCTTCTCAATTGTTATCTCCCATTGTGCTTTTTGGGGAGCCTGTTGTTGGAATTGTTATTGAGGTTGTTGATATTGTTACTGGTATGGTTGGTGATATTGGATGGCTCCTTGCTTCGGAACATTCCCTTGTTGATCCGTCCAGGAGAAATTTGGATGATTTTTCCACCCCAGATTATAAGTATTGGAGTAGGGGTTGTTCTGCCTCAAAATTTTAATTTCTTCTACCTGTTATGCTGTAGCAACACATTGCATGGCAAAGTAAGGCCCCCCACAAATTTCACAATTTACTGCTTGAACTGGTTGAACAAGAGCCACAGTCTGAGTACCAAGATTCATCTTCTTAAGTCTTCTCTCGACTTCGGCTGCAATCTGGTCTTCCATCTTTACCACTTGCTCAGTAAGCTTCAAATCAATCAACTTTTCTGGTCGGCTCACACTGCGATCATACAACTCCAAATGCTCGTTCGCGGCTATGGCTTCAATGATCTTTTTGACACCAGTGGCTGTTGTAAAATTAGATGAGCCACCGACAGCTGTATCAATTAGTTGCTTAGTCTTTATCTGGAGGTCATTGACGAACACCTGCATCTGCTCAGTTTGATCCATGTTGTGAGTCAGACAGGCTACCAAAATTTTCTTGAACCTCTTGTATGCATCTCCGAGAGATTCTCCGTCCTTCTGTTTAAAGTTCACAATATCATATCTTTTTCGGATATAAATAGAGGCCGGAAAATACTCATTCAGAAATACCTTCTCCATCTCTTCCCAAGTGGCAATACTCTCAGCAGGTAACGAGTAGAACCACTCTTCAGCCTGTTCCGCCAGAGTGAAAGGAAACATTCTCAACTTCTTTGCTTCCTCCGTGTGCCCCTCAATCTTGAGAGTGGTGCTCATAGTCAGAAATCTTTGCAGATGTTTATTGGCATCTTCATTAACCTTTTCGGTGAAAGGTCTCCTCTCAAGTTGAGTGATGGTGCTAAGATGCAGCTGGAAATTTGGCATATTCACCGGTTGGTTCACAATGGTAAACCTATCAGCCGGTGCATTTGCCCCACTGTAATCGCCCAGAAGTCTACCCGCTGATTGATTTCCAGCCTTGGTCACTGTATCTTTGTCTGACTCTGAACCTGAGTTTGAGTGCAGCTTCAGACGCTGCAAGTTTTGCTTTCCTACGCCTCTCGTGTAGCGTTCTTTCAATTTCTGCATCAAAAAGAAAATTTGCTGAGGGTTCTCCTCGCATAAAAATGTTAGACGCCGATTAGTAGCAACAGTAATAATCTGAAAGTAAAAAAATGCAAATAAAAATAACAGAAAAATAAAATTTTAGTCTCAGAGTGACAAAATTCCAATTGAATTAACAAACACTTAAAATTTGGCAGTCCCCGGCAACGGCGCCAAAAACTTGATCGGAAAAATAGCAAGTGTACTATTTTAACGATGTAGTAATAAGTGGGGTTATCCCCAGAATTGATCTCTCGAGGACTGCATATAATTTGTAAGTGTAGATGTTATTTCAATTAGACAAAAGTTCCTTTTGGGGTTTTGATTTTTCAAATAATTCTAATGACAGAAAGAAATAAGCAGAATAATAAAATGACTTTAACAATTATGAGAAATTATGCTAGGAAAGGTGTATGAATTGCTCAGCAAGAACCCTAAATTATCCTCAAAGAGATATGCCTCCAAACCTTAATTTTACCGACCCTCAATTATTTTTCTTAAATTCCTTAACCGAAAAACCTTTGATAGTCCCCCTTGACCCTAATTCCTTAGCAGTCAAGAGAGAACATCAAGCAATAGTTCTGACAAGGTCTTTTAGTCACTACGGGGTATCCCTATTCCTAGGCAATATCTACCGTAATGTATTATGCAAAACAATAGATTGGTTTTTCAGGCCAAATCCCTAATCGTAAATCATTCCCAATTTGTACGATCGAAAAAAGTATGAAATAATTTGCATAATAAAAGATTAAGGTAAGAAAGCTAAATCTCATTGACTAATTCATAAAATTTTCATTACATAATAATTCAGGGACACCCCCTAGCATTGGGGGGTTTAGCCTCTCATAATATTCAAAACAAAAACAATAATAAGATTAAAATTTGACATTACAATTTGATCGGAGTGAAAATGATCCTTCAATTGCTTCCGCGCATGAACGATCTTTTTCTCCAAATCCCTTTGATCGTCTCCTCCTCGTCGTTCCTTTGTTCGTGAAGTCAAAAGTGTTTATTTTTCTCTCTCCACACAGCCTAAGTAATTCCAAAACACTTAAAACCGTGTGAAATCCCCAAAATACCCCTCAGGGCACTAAACTCAATAAATGAGAAAAAATCACAATTTTGGAACTCCTAGGCTTGCTGACACGGGCCGTGTCAGGTGACACGGGCACCCGTGTCAGTCCTCTGTTTCTCTTGCGCAAATATTTCTCCCCTACAGGTGTGCTGACACGGGCCGTGTCAGCTGACACGGGCACCCGTGTCACCTCTCTGACTTCAGCTCAATCTTCAATTTCAAATACATGCTGCTCCAGGCCTGCTGACACGGGTCGTGTCTGGCGACACGGGCACCCGTGTCAGCCCACTGTCCTCATTTCAATTTCATTCCAAATTTTGCGATTTTTCTCGATTTTTCGCTCCGATTCTTCCTGAATGTTTATGTGAACCTGAAAACACTAAAGAACACAACCAAGACATAAAATGCGGTAAAAGAGATGTAAAACAAATAAACAATAATAAAATAGTAATTAAAACAAATAGCGAAATGACGTATGGAAACCACTGATCACATACATAAGTATTTAAAGAACAATGTTGGGCAATTATAATTTTCTTGGCAACATAAGGGTATGAGGTTTGTAAGCTCCCCCTGAGTCTAATAGTCCAAGGTTGAGTTCTGTAAACTCCCCCTAAGTACTATATTCAAGAAAAATATTTTAACTTTATTAGCAACATCAGAGTCTGAGGTCTGTAAGCTCCATCTAAGTCTAATAGTCCAAGGTTGAGGTTTGTAAGGTCCCTCTTAGTTATATATTCAAGAAACCTAAAATATATCACTCGGGAAAAATAACCAAAATAACCAAAATAACATAGATTTAAAAGTACATTAAATTATAAATGAACAACATTAAATCTGAAGGGTTCAGATTCTATATTAAATACTACTATATATTTCTCCCCCTTTTGTCACATCAAAAAGAAAATAAAAAGAAAAGAATTACAGTCATAAATGCGTAACAGAGCATCATTACGTGACCAGTTCCCAAGGAAGAGAAAACGATCAAGTAACAAAGATCATTAAGGAATTGTACAGTGCACCTTTATTATTTTATTAGTCGTAACAGATCCAAAAATCAAGAAAATGATTTTATTTCGACGTTTGGGTCATTCATACTCCACTATAAAAGCAACCAAAGTATATGACATTTTGATCAACATCATAAAACACAATATGGGGACAACAACTGAGAGCACCAACATCTCTGTTATAACAGAAATTTCAAAGAGTGCTACTGATTTGGAGACTCATGGTCTTCAGAAGCCAGCAGATTCTGCATCATTTATGACTGGTCCTTTGTCCACTACACCGAAATCTTCTGACGAGCCTTCATCCTCAGCTGCTCAGAGACCGATTGAAGAAGGACCATTAGCTACTGATTTGAAACCAAGGAAGAAATCAATGAAGAAGAAAATAACTGAGAGCACCAACATCCTAATGGGGACAATAACTGAGAGCACCAACATCTCTGTTATAACTGAAGTTTTAAAGAGTGCTACTGATTTGGAGACTCAAGGTCTTCAGAAGCCAGCAGATTCTGAATCATTTACGACTGGTCCTTTGTCCACTACACCGAAATCTTCTGACGAGGCTTCATCCTCAGTTGCTTAGATACCTATTGAAGAAGGTCCATTAGCTACTGATTTGAAACCAAGGAAGAAATCAATGAAGAAGAAAAAGAATAAGAAGATCAAAGATGAGATATTTTATCAGTTGATTGTCTTAGAACTAGAGGAAGAGGATGTGGATGAAGATGAGATATTTCCAGTCCCTTTTTATAATCCTTTAAGTTTATTAATGAAAAATTATTATGACCATTTCTTATTTTGCATGTGCAATCTTTTATTTTTTCTCTATGATTTTCCGATAAAAGCATAAATGACGTAAGAAGGTGAACATAACTAACTATTAACTTGTTAACATAACATTTACAGTTGTTGAGAGAATCTTAATAGGACTGAACACTAGACATCATTTCCCAAGAGTCAGACGTTAAAATATTGATTTGACTAATCAATATCAAAACAATAAATACTCAAGGTAATTGGATGAATAGTCTCTATAAAACACTTAGCATAATAACTCTCTTAATCACTTAATCTTTTGAACACAAAAATGTATAACCAGAAACAAATTTGTGTTCCAAAGAGAGACCTCAGAAAGACAACAATGCTTAATACAGCAGCTCAAGCAAACACAAAAAATGCAGCAACTGAAGGATCTACAAGCAAGCAGACAACTTCAGAAGCACATACTTCAACAACAACCTTTGTTGAGACACAAAGAAGAAGGAAAACTTCTAGGTCAAAATGCAGGAATCTTCTGAGGAAGGAGGTTGTTGAGTTTGCACAGGAAGATTGGAAAGATTATTTAAACAATCTAGATATGTCAATTGAGCATAGGGAATACCTTAGGACAAATCCAAATGTCAAGAAGATTTATTTTAAATAATATGTAATAGCTTACAATCTTTCAATGAGAATGTTGCATATTTTTTTAGCTTACAACATGATATATATATATATATATATATATATATATATATATATATATATCTGTGTGTGTGTGTGTGTGTGTGTGTGTGTGTAACAAGTTAAGACACACATGAGCTTGAACAAGAATATGAGCAAGAACAAGAACAATTTTTAATAACAAGACTGCTTGATATAAGATGTTTAACAATTGCAAAGCATATATTTACAGAAATCAAACATCAGAAACCCACATAGATAACTTCAAGCTTTTCTCTCCAGATTTTAGAAGAATCATCCTCTGAACTTATGATAACTCTCTGTTGGATCAGAAGTTCTGAAAGAACTCGTTCATAAGAAATGAAGAATTTCTTTCCCTTGTGAAAAGATGAAAGAGTCTCCTTCAGATAGTCAAACATAACTTGATGAAGATCAATCTACAAGTCTGAATTGAGAAGAAGTAGCAAATATTTTTCAATAGGGTCTACAAGGTTCAGATCTTTGTTCTTAGGTAGCAAGTTTGAGTTCATAATCTGATTCCAAATACTTGCATCAGGACAAAGATTTGAGATCTGAGAGATGTTTAATGGATCCACAAAAGTACACCAAGTAGGAAAATAGTATTCTCAAACAAGAGTACTTGGAATTTCTCCAATCTCCTCATAGTTGATTACATTAGCAATCGTCTTAGAGGTTACTGCTATAGAAACACCAGAAACCTTGGAAAGAATAACGCACACAGAACTTAGTTCAACAATGGAGGAATTAATCCAAAACTCTTTGACAAGACTTAGATAAGTGAAACCACAGAGCATGTCAAAGTATCCATTCCAACATTGTTTAGAGACAGTCTTCCGAAAGTTAAAACCAAGCTTAAGCAGCTCATCAAAATCCATAAACTTTTCATTGATGACAAGTAGTTGATTCAAAGGAGAATTGACTATAGAACTCATCTCAAGTTTGGTTTGAACAACACAGGAGAAAATAATAAAAAGAAAAGAACTGAGCAAGACTCTAAAGGAATAAGAATCTTGTCAGAAGAACAGAAAGAAGACACGAAATGATGTTTCACAAAGACAGGGGATATAGACAATAGAAATATATAAAAAGAAAACATCATTACCCTAAGTTTCTTTCCCAACTAATTTCTTGAATCCACTAAATGATAATCAAACTTATGGAGTTTTAAGTAAACATAGTTATTTTAAAAAGATTTTTACTTAAACTGTTTTATCAGAAGTAAATATTCCTTTTCTGAATCTCAGAGACTGACAATTTTTAGAAACTATCTGTCATCAGAGTCTAGTAAGATTAGACTTTGAGTGACACATCTTATGTTACTCATCAGTCCTTGATATTCTATTCAGAATCAAGCTTTTTTCTCTTGGAACTAGAGTCATGCTTGATTAATGAATATTGAATTGGTTTGTTTGACAACTAACTAGCAACGGTATCATCACAAAAGGTGAAGGTACTGACTCCATAAATATGATCATCATCTAGTTAATGACATATTCAGTACAAATAAATACAACATAGTTTATTTTTAAAGATTTCTGAAATTTTTTAAAAGAATTTCTCTAGAAATCTAATAAAGACTTTGTATTTAATCATACATAAATAATTCATTGAGTCAAGAATTTTGCAAGGAAATAATAGAACATACTTTTTTTGTTTTCTTGGTCATGCTTCAGATGAGTATTCAGATCTGACCATGGAATATGAATACTGTCTTAAGTGGATTCTGATTCATTGGCTTTTAAACCAATGATTCCACTTTCTTCACCAAACTCTATACTTTTGTCTATTGAGTATGGGATGTAGGCTCTTCTTCCATCAAAGGTTGTTTACAACCTTTGAGCAAGTACCAAGGAAGATGCCTTGCTCATTTCTTCTGTAATATCTGCAGCAAATACAAATTTGAATATTGATACTCATATTTCTATGAGTCCATAAATGTTAGTCTTGACAGACTTTCTTTTGCTTTATGCATCGACCTGATAGCAGTACCATGATTCATTCTAGAGTATGAGTCTAAGATGAGTAATGGCATTAAAAAAATATTGTTCTTAGCAGAGTTTTTCATTTCACCGTCTTAGATTAAATTTTTTGACTTTGAATTATGACAAGCATAGACTCAGATAATGTTTGCTATCAGAGATTGGTATAAAATAGGTTTACAACACTGTCATATTATTGCTAGAACAGAAGAATAAATGAAAGGTTTCTCATAGAATTGTCCTTTAACAAAGATTCTATGATAGCCTTCAATTTCCATAGGAGCAATGGAGTCACTTAAGATATTATCTTAAGATGCAGACTCCTTATTATCAATATTGAAGCAAAATAGATTGGAAATTATCTCTTTCTCTTCAATAATTTATTTTATTCCTGGATTCATATTGGTTTTTAGAAGAAGTAATGGCCAACAATGCCTGATTACTTTCTTCATCAGATTCTGAATCCTCAACTATGTCAGCTTTATTAAAATAGTCTTTGAAGATCTCTGACATTTTTCTTTTTGGGTTTTTCTGGTAGTATTTATCTTTGTTCTTAAGATTTGGAAAATCAGTTGAAATAATATTATTTCACAAGCTTCTGAAGTTACTCTTCTATCAACCGATATCACGTTCCATTCAGTCAGTTGAAAGACTCTTTTGATATAGAAGGTTAATATCTCATCAGCAAACATTCCATATGACCTTTCTTCAACGAGCTAGAGGAAGGGTGATCTGTTTGACAACTTTTCATCATCTAATTCCATTTCTTTACTTCGAAAAATGCAATTAAAACTTTCAAGACTCAGTTTACTCAAACTTTTGACTTATTGAGCAAATGCATTTTTTGGTTTAACATTAGCAGGCAGACTTCTTAGAATTTGCTTGAAAAATTAGATAAAGTGTAACTTAATAAGCTTCTACCTAATTCCCTTCAATTAAGAACACAAGGATTCAAATATAGTCATGAGCAATAGACATATCAATGATGTTGATATACTAATAATGAGATAGAACACCTACCAGAATGCATTTAACTCTAAAGATATTTTCAATAAGCTTCTTCTAAGCTGGTGTGAGAGACTTTCAGAATTTGATTATCCCTACACCATCAACTTATATAGTAATACCTTTCTCAATGGTATTCTATAGACCTTCATCAAAATCCTTTATTAAGACCAATGAATTAAAAATATATTTTTCTTTTTCCATCATTTAAATTCAACGGAGTCACCCATTAAATATGGTAGGATTATAAGTGTAATATTTTTCATGTGGTTATTAACTCCTTCTTGAAAGGAAAGGCTTTAGCAGACTTATTTTTCTCATTGAATCATTATCTGCACCAGTCTTAAGTGTTATGTACAGACCATGCTCTGATGCCAACTGAAGGTGAGAGAAATACACCAAAAGGGGGGTTGAATTGTGTTTTTCATTTCTTAACTTTGCCTCTGATCAGAGTTCAGAATCTAAACTGATGTTCAGATTCTAATTAATATGTTGTAGAGGAATGTTAATAGAAGCAAATAAAAGATAAAGAACACACAGATTTATCCTGGTTCGTCTTAAACTGAGAGTAGTCCAGTCCACTTACAGCGCATGCAAATTTTCACTATAATCAAATCATGATTACAATTGCTTATGCACTTAAGCATAAGACTTTTCTTGCTCAGACCCTCAGCCCGAGACTTCCTTCTTAAACCTCTCAGGTACAAGACTTTCTGCTTAGATTCCACGAATCTAAGACTTCCTTGCTCAAGCCCCTCGGGCTCGAGACTTCCTGCTCAGGTTCCACAAACCCAAGACTTACTGCTTAAGCCCCTTAAGCTCAAGACTTCCTTGCTTAGATCGCAGCCTAAGGCTTCCTCGCTCAGGTTCCACGAACCCAAGAACTCTGCTCATACCCTCAAGTACAAGACTTCTGCTCAGACTCACAGTTCAAGACTTTCTTATTTAACCAACAACTGATCAAGACTTTCATTGCTCTAACACATAACAGGAGACTTACTTGGCTCAAGCTTCTCATCAAGAGACTTTGATGCTCAAGCACATAGCAAGAGCTTTATCTAAACTACGAAACAACATGTTTAGCAGAATAGAGAACAAGGTGTACTTGATACAAAATCAGAGGTACAGGGTAATCACCATAACAAAGACCTTAAGCACTTAAGATTTCTAAGATATTCAATGTTCAAGAAATCTTAAGGCTTTGTATAATTTACAACAAATAACATAATTTCTACATACTCTATTGTGTTGCTTATTGTTGATCTTGTTATTCCCTCATCCAGATAAAAGTGTAAAACACGCATATCCTTCTTAGTTTTCCTTCTCTATTGCTTCTAGTTCTTTGTTCTTTGTTCCTTGTTAAAGATTCAGATTGAATCTTCGGCTACTTATATAGCAGTTGTAAAAGACTAGCCGTTGGAAGAGATAATTTGAACAAGTGTCTTTGTTTCTCTATAGTACAAGAGACGCTGAAGATAGATACACAAAAAAATCTTATTCCATTGTGTAACATGTTTAACCATTTAGTCTTACATGTAATCTTGTACTATCGATCCTTTGAGATTAGATATTTGTAAAGCATGTTAACTCTTCTTGAGCCTTGTGAGTATTAACTCTAGCTGACAAGCTGATTTAACAATGTAGATTGCTTTCTGCAGTACGGATAACTTTTGCTTTATTACTAACTCTGAATGTTCATTAGAAGTTGGTACATTTACTAAGTGTAGAGACAATATGCTGCTCTTCTGATGTTGAGGCCTTTAGCTTCAGAGTCTACGCCAGACATCACTTAGAGAGTGTTCTTCAGATTCTAAACCACCAGAGGATAGTAATTCAGCTTCTCTCAAGTGCGTCCTTATATCAGATTTTGAATGTATTCTCTTTAAGCTTTAGAACCTGCATACTTGGAACTAGAGCCGTCAAAATGGGCCGAAGCCCATGGGCCGGCCCGCCGAGCCCGAAAAAAGTTAGGGCTTGGGCCTTAATTTTGAAGCCCATATTATTCCGGGCCTTTTTTAGCCCGGCCCGAAAAAGCCCGAAAAAAAATGGGCCGGCCCGTATGGGCTATGGGTAGCCCGCCAGCCCGCCAATTTTTTTTAAAAGAATTAATTTAACTATTTGGCCCATAATATAAATTAATAAATATATATAATTGGACCTAAAAAATAAATTTGGCCCAAGAAACATTTGGATACAATGTGTTAGTGCATCTTTAGTTCGGTCCACACACATTTCAGTGACTACCCGAACATTAATTTCTATTACATTATATTACATTACAGTATTCTAAAATGAATATATTACATTAAGATCATTAAAATGAGTATTAATTTCTATAACATTATATATTAAAATGAGTATTAATTTCTATTACATTATATATTACTTAAAAAATGAATTTTTTAATTTTTTTTTAAAATGGGCCCGTTTAGGGCCGGGCCCGTTTTAGGGCTGGGTAGCCCGTAGCCCAGACAGGGCTGGGCCTGGGTAGTAAAAAAGAAGCCCGTATTTAAAATGGGTTTTTTGAGCCCGGCCCGGAAAAGCCCGAGGCCCGCCAGGGCCGGCCCGTTTAGGGCCGGGCTACCCGTTTTGACAGCTCTACTTGGAACACACATTAGATAACACCATTTTTCTTTCAATACTTTGTTATCATCAAAACCCAAAGGATAAATGTCATGAACAAATCTTGTTCTAACACCGTTTAATTTTCTAGCAAAACAACACACAAATTGTACATGTTCAAAAATCAAAATTAACTTAAGAATAAAAATATACTTACTGATTGGTTGCCTCCCATCAAGCGCTTCTTTTCCATCATTAGCTTGATGGTTCGTGCCTAAGGCATGTCAGGCGCGAGGGATGCCCTCACACCGGTCAATTTGCTTGCTTTATTTCCTTTGCCAATCTCACTACATTTGTCTTCCAGCTGGTAGCACGTCTCTAGTTCATCCATATATGGTGTCCATTCATACACCTTAAACACCATTTTTTCCCTGTTGAACTTCAGGACTAGTTCACTAGTTTCCACATCTATTAAGGTCTTCCTGGTTGCCAAGAATGGGCGTTCGAGAATATCTGACCCTCCCAAATCTCCTTTCATATCAATCACCACAAAATTTGCAGGAAAAACTAAACCATTGACATGTATTAACACGTCTTGTAAGATACCAAGCAGATGAGTAACATATGAGTCATCTAAAGTGAAAGTCATATTACTCGGTATGATCTTACCCAAGTTAAATTATTTGACCTTATTCAGTGGCATGACATTGATACTAGACCCTAAATCATATAAAGCATGTGGGATCTTTACTCCACCAATATTACAAGAGATAGTAAACTTACCTAGATCCTTCAGTTTGGGTGGCAGTGTTTGAGGCACTGCCGTCTCATCCTTCTTTGTCATGTTTACTTGTTCTTTGACTAACTTCTACTCCATCCCCTTTAGCAATGCCTTCATAAATTTAGCAAAATTGGGCATTAATTCTAAAACCTTATGAAATAAAATACTTACCCGAAGTGTAGCCAACATCTCTTTAAACTTTGCGAACAACCCTGCCTCATCTTCCTGTAATGGTTTCTTCTTAATTATAGGATAAGGCGGTTTGATGTAATTATGTAGTTTTGGATTGGGATCATTAAGGATCTTCTTTTTAGTCCTTCTCCAAGGGGAGTTTAATCTATTAATTGTTCAACGGTGACTCCCGTCTCATCTTGGTCACCCTTATTTTTACTCTCCTCTTTTTTCGTCCTCGCTTCTTCCTTTTCCATCAAATACTCTTCCACTATTTCATCCTCACCCCTGTTGGTGATCACCTTAAAACATATTTCTACATCCTTGCAAGACTCATTTTTAGGATTGTCTACAGTATAACTTGTAAATTCTCTACTCGAGCTATGTAAAATAATTATTTGTCTAGATAACTGACCAATTTGCATCTCCAAATTTTTTATAGACGTATCATGGTTTTTACTCATTGTCTCATGGTTTTTATTCACCTGATCAAAGCTACTTTGAGTGGCCTTGATGAAGTTTTACAGGGTCTCTTCCAGTTGTTAAGGTTTCCTTTGGATTTGAGCTTGTTGGTTTTGCTGCATACCTTGATTAGTACTTGTATTCTGGTTATTGCTCCATCGGAAATTTGGGTGTCCTTCCATACCGAATTATAGGTGTTAAAATAAGGGTTATTCTTATTTAAATTGGCAAATTTAGATTCTTTACTTGACCCTTCCAAATATCACCTTTCGTTTACATCTCCTTCTCCACAAAAATCACAACTAAGTGTTTGTACTTAACTCACGTTAGCTTTACTTAAGCTGCTTTCAGCTAGCCTTTTATTCAATAATTCAATTTGGGCTAAAAGTGAAGTATGAGTATCAAGAACTAACATACCTTTGGGTGTTCCCATAGTTTCAATTTTTACTGACTTTCGCTCTTTGGACGATATTCGTTTAAGCACATATTTTCAATCAGGTTTTTAACTTGTGGTTCAGTCATTGTTAGGGGCGTGCCCCCCGCAGAAGCATCTAATAACATGCATGTTTGACTCTTGATTGTCACAACCTAATTTTTAACCCTAATATTCCACCTCATTTGCACCATCTTGGCATGACATCAATCATTTCATGTGTGTGTGTTTTATGTATCACTAACCCCTTTGAGTTTACAAGAGCATGTGCTTTAGTTTACTTTGACTGTAAGCTAGGGTTTTGACACCAAAAAGTTCAAGAAGTTGACTAATCTAGGACTTTGTGATCCTCATCTCTCAACATGATTAAAGGTCTCCTTACATCAATAATGAAGGGCAATATTCCATCAATATCATTTCATCAAGCCTTAAGTCATCGGAAGCACCCAAATTAGGGTTTTGACCTAATTCAGTCCTGGTTTGACTTTTTTAGCAAGGCATGATACTACACCTCAAGACATGATTCAAAAACCTCAAGGACATCATCTTAGCCCATTCATATAGTTGTATTGATTCAAGAAGCTTAATCCATTGTCAATTGAAAGATTTCAAGTTCATCTGGAAAAAAGTCAACTGTTCATCAAAGTCAAAGTTTGACTTTTGAGATTTTTGGTCAAACATGGACTCCACGAGTCAAGGATTGTGAAAATATGATGGATGATGGCATTTAATCATGATTAATCAAGAAAAATAAGAAGAAATTTAAATTTGGTGAAATTAGGGTTTTGAAATTTTTATAAGTTATGAAACTTTGTGATAAAATGCCCTACTTTCCAAGACCATAACTTCTTCCTCAAGCATTCAATGGAAACACTTGAGGACTCATTTTAAAGATGGCATTACATACTTCAAATTGGAGAAATAATAGACTCAAAAGCATTTACCAATTGAAGCTTATGATTGTTCAATGTTGAGGTTTTTCAAGATGTGAAAATGTCCAAGACTTAGAAAATTTTCTAAGTATAAATTAGTGAAAAGTCCAATTTTGATGGACATTTTCTCCATGATCCAAATTGCTTCTTTTCAAGTGATCAACATCAAAGTTGTAGTATTTGATCTCATATTTCCAATAATACCAAGTGCATGAAGATATCTTGCTTGAGCATGAAGTTATGAATTCACAAAGTGACCATGGTGAAGTTGTTTGGTCCAAGGCAGAATTGTACAAATGAATTTTACACGAATTTGAGACATATTTTGTCCATTTTCCAAGCATTTTCTGAGCAAGTGCACAACTTGAAACTTGTTCATTGACACAAAATCTTCCCAATGGTGCCAAATCATGTCCTATTTAATCTTGTTACACCATAGAAAAACACCATCCAACATGCCAACTTGAGATACCTTTGGACATTGGACAAAAAGCACCTTTTGCTTCTAACCACTTTCCATGATTCAAGGAAAACATGATTTGAGCCAAGACGAATTTGTACAAGCTATGCAACCATTAGAAACTTGTGAGGGAATGTCAGCTTTAGAAGCTACTAAAGTGAAAAGTGCTTTAGTACTTAAAAACTAACTTTTTATTTTTGACTTTGATCCACCAAACAATGATTTTGTCCATTGCCATGTTATCATATCTTTTCACTATAAATACCACTTCATTTCATCAGTTTATACACAACATTGAAGCTCAAAACCTCCCTTAAATCTCAGCAAACTTCCCTTGAACTTCATTGTTCTTCACTTTCCATCAAAACCATCAAACCTTCCAAAAACCTCCACAGTCACAAAACCATCAAACCAATCACTCCAACACACCACAAATCATCCTTAGAAGATGTCCAAACCCTCCAAAACACCAAAAAAACTTCCAATAAAAAAAGTAACTCTCCATTGGTCATTTTGTTTACCAAGGAGCCAAAACTCCCTAACTCTTCATTCTGACCATTTCCAATCAGTCTAATACCTCAAACACTATCCATAAACACCATACAAACTATTCCAACCATCATATTACAAATGTAACACCCTTAACCCAGAGGTCATATTCTCATTTTTGTCACTTGCAAGAGGATTCAAGTTGAGAGATTGAAGCAGTTTCAACACAAACCAAGCATTGCAATAGCTTCATAGAGGTTCAGTGAAGCTAACTACATCATCGTTAACCATCTGGAAGTGCATTTGAAGGGGCATTGGACTTACTCCAATAGGTAAGTTGATCACTACTGAAACTCCATGATTCGTGCATCATTTTCATTCATTTAAATTGCTAAATTACTTGCCATGATGTAGTGTTAAATACCCCTATGCTAATTGCCCTTAATCAATGATGTTCATAATTTCATTTTGATTTTTAATTTTAGGGTTCATACTGTTGTGTGATTAATTACTTGTAGTATAATGAAAATAAATTAAATTGGTCAATACCATTGAATTCCTTGTTTAATTATGAGCAACTTTGGTTTTTACATTTTTCAAATTGGTTGAGAAATGAGGAAGTTAAGTTTCTGAAGAAGAATGAAAATGGTGGTTTGGTCGTAGGGAAGAAGAAGATTAGGTGGTGCGGAAAATCATTTTAAATAATTGTTTTAAAATATAATGTTTTAGTTGCAATTATATAACTGAATTGGCATTACGCCCCAGTGGTTAAAGCTAGTTTATGTGTTTGTGTGAAACGAGAGGTTTGGGGTTCGAATCCCCATCGCCTCAGACCTTTTGATGGTTTTTTTATTCATTTTTCACATTAAAACATTGTATATTATTTACTGTGCGCACCTTTAGTCAACAATATAGTGCATGGCCCAGTGGCAAAAGTTTTGAGGTGCAAGCTCAAGGGCGTGGGTTCAAACCCTCATGGCAGCATCTCTTTCTTTTTTACCACTTTTTTTCCTTTTCTCTTTTAATTTACTCCTTTTAATTAATTTAATCATCTTTATTTAATTTTGAATCTTCCTATTTTTTTTAAAACATCAAAATACCAAAAATATTTTATCCCACCCATTTATTTTATTTTTCATCAATATTGTTTATTAATTATATTTTCTATTATTTATGTTATTTATTTTAAAATCAACCTTAAAATCACAAAAATATTGTATCTTCTTTTCCTATCTTATTTCTTCCATTTTCCTTCACCTAAAAATGTTGTCTTCCATTTTTTATTATTAAATCCCATGATCATACCCTTAATCTCTCATTGTTATTAAATGATAAGATGTTTTCAAGTGTTTAATGTAAATATCCATACTTTTGTTTAGGGTTTAGATTAGCTAATCCTTAGTGATTCTTAATGGTTAACATTTGTTCTTATGTTGTTCATGCATTGATTATCATGATAATATGCTTGTCTTAGATGCCATCTTTGTTTGGTCTTGAATACCTTAAATGATTAATGATTGTTTATATTTTGTTGCAAGTTATCCATATGTTTAGGAATTGTTCTTTGACCTAAAAGTGTGATGAAATCATGCCCTAATTTTCACCCATGAGTTTATGCCTGTCTTTGTGTGTACATGTTGTGAATTGTTGTACCATGTTTGCCTTATTTAGTCCATAATGATCTTGCCTTGATTTAAATCATGACTTAGTCCTTAGCTTGCATTGTTGAAACATGCTTTGTAAATAATGTACCCATATTTCTTATTCACTTGAATGTTGTATACCATGATTAAATGTGTTGTTTATAAACCTTGTCCATGTTTGTTGAACCATGTTAACCTTGCTTGTGCCATGTTCTCATATTTATCTTCTTTGTTGAATGATGGTTTACATTTGTACATATGTTGCCTAATTTCAAGGGAGGGACTTATTGTTGACATCTTTGTCATTTTTGCATATGCATGTTTACATCTTCTTGTACATATTTTACATATATCTCTCTTGTTGTTATCCTTTGACTCGCTATCCCTTAGGAAGTTTCCCTTAGGATTATTTTCAACTTAGACCTTCAATTAGGGTTTCCCCCTTCTCAAACTCAAAACCACTTTCAATAAAAAACCTTGACATTAGGTCATTGATATCTTTTCAAACTTTTTCTTAACAAATGCCTCAAGACATCTTAAGCATATTCAAACTTTTTCACAAAGACTAAAAGACACAAACTTCAATTCAAACCTTTTGCCAGTTTGGCTTTTCAATTTAAAACCATTTCTCAAAGAAAGATTAGATATTATCCATCCCTAGTTGAGATATAATTCTCCTACCCCATGACATTGTGAGAAAGATGATTGATTCTTTTCGACTTGAGAGAGGTATGTGGCATACTTGTTGATTATATATCCAAGTTGGAGCCCTTTTCTCAATGTGAAGCAAAAATCCCTCTTCCACATGTTTGTCGTGGTTTAAGTTGAGTATTCTCCTTAAGCTGACAACTTGTCTCTTCTTCATTAAAATCCACCTTAACAAACCCCTTTTCAATTTATACCCTGAATTATGAGGTTTTGATCTTTCATTGGTACGTAGGCACAAGACTTTGTGTCTTGCCAAACACAAAAACAAAAAAAAACATTTCTCTTCTCATCTCCCCAATCAATCCCAATAGAAAACAACTTAACAATAACACAAATACAACAAGAGGTTCCTATAGGATACTATAGATACTTAGGGTGTTAATACCTTCCCTTAGTATATCCAACCCCATACCTTAGATCTCTTTATTGCATTGTTTTGCATTGCATATTTATGAGTTATTTTTTCTTTCCTCTTCCCATGGATAAATTAAAGATCGGTGTTGATATATTAAGATTTGTGAAGCCTAGCTAACTCAATAGCTATGGTCTCCGATTCTCACCGCGACGTTGATACCTTTGATAAAATTCTGTATTTGCTTCATGTTATTCATATTATGATTTGGGAACCTGTGAATTAAAATTTTAAACCTTTCCTATGATTTATACAACGATTCAGTTTCTTGCTGCTCAAAATTTGTATTTTCTTCTATTCTCTTAGTAAACTGAGTAGTGGTGAAGAATCTCTCTAAGAATTTGTCCTCAAGCTCCTTCCATGTTCGTATCATTCCATTTGGAAGGCAAAGTGTGAAGGTGAGAAAAATACACAAGAAAGGGGTTGAATTGTGTTGTCTGTTTCTTTATTTTGCTTCTGAATAGAGTTCAGACTCTAAACTAATGTTCAGATTCGGATTAATAAGTTGCAGCGGAATAATAACATAAGCAAATAAATAACAACAGAACACACAGAGATTTATCCTAGTTCCTCCCAAACTGAGAGTAGTATAGTCCTGTTGCAGCACATGAGATTTTTCACTATAATCAAATCATGATTACAATTGCTTATGTACTTAAGCACAAGACTTTTCTGCTCAGACCTTCGGCCAGAGACTTCCTGCTTAAACCCCTCAGATTCAAGACTTTCTGTATAGACCCTCATCCCAAGACTTCATGCTTAAACCCCTTAGTTTCAATACTTCATTGCTTAAACCTCTAGTCCAAGGCTTTCTGCTTAGATTCCACTAATCTAAGACTTCCTTGCTTAAACCCTCAGGTTCAAGACTTCTGCTCAGACCCTCTGTCCAAGACATTCCTGCTTAGATTTCACGAATCCAAGACTTCTGCTTAGACCTGCAGTCAAAGACTTCCTGCTTAAATCCCAAAAATTCAACAATTTCTTGCTCAAGCTCTCCAGGCTTATGACAACTGCTTAGACCCTCGGTCAAAGACTTTCTTGATTAATCAACAACTAATCAAGACTTCAATGCTCTAGAACATAGAAGAAGACTTGTTTGGCTCAAGCTTCATAGCAAGAGACTTTGATGCTAAGGCATATAGCAAGAGACTTTATCTAAACTACTAAACAATGTGTTTAGTAGAATAGAGAACAAGGTGTACTTGATAAATAATCAAAGGTATAAGGTAATAAAAATAACAAAGATTACATCACTTAAGATTTCTAAGATATTCAATGTTTAAGAAATCTTAAGGCTTTGTACAATTTAAAACATATAATAGAATTTTTGCATACTCAATTGTATTGCTATTGTTGATCTTGTTGTTCTTCCATTCTGATAGAAGCATAGAAAACTCCTATCCTTCTTGGCCCTTCTTCTTCATTTTCCTTGTTCCTTGTAGAAAATCCATCTTGAATCTTCAACCACTTATATAGCAGTTTCAGAGGAATAGCCGTTGGAAGAGATAACTTGTACAAGTGTCTTTGTTACTCTATAGTACAAGAGATGTTGAAGATAGATACACCAAAAGATCTTGATCCATTGTGTAACTTGTTTAACCATTGTGTCTTTCTTGATCTCTTGTACTATAGATCTGTTGAGAGTGGATATACGTAAAACATGTCAACTCTTCTTGAGCCTTGTGAACACAAACTCTAACTGACAAGCTGATTTGACATTGTAGCTTGTTTTCTGCAGTACATATAATTTAGCTTCATAGTTGGTTCTAAATGATCACCAAAAGTTGATACATTCAATAATTTTAGAGACAGTATATTGCTCTTCTAATGATGAGGCCTTCAGCTTCAGAGTTTACACAAACCTATATTATCAGTCTTCACTTAAAGAACATTCTTCAGATTCTAAACCACCAGAATCCAATAACTTAACTTCTCCCAAGTTCGTCCTTATATCAGATTATGAATATATTTTTCTTTAAGCTTTAGAACCTGCATACTTAGAACACACATTAGATAATACCACTGTTATTTAAATACTTTGTTATCATCAAAACCCAAAGGATATATGTCATGAACAAATCTTGTTCTAACAAAGTAATCAGTCCTTAACCCTTCCAATTAGTAAGAAACCAAACAACTGTAGCTTGACTTGGTCTTCAGTAGGGGCGAAAATAGGCTAGGCCGATAACAGGGGCCTACGGGCCTAGCCTACACAGGCTCAGGCCAGGCCAAGTTTTTTTAAAATAAAAAAGTCCTAGGCTTTTTTATATGTCTATTTAGTTAAAAAGACTAGGCCTCAGGCCATGAAAAAAGCTTTTTAAGCCTAACAGGTCGACCTATTTAAATAAATATGAATAATTTTTTTATTATCATTATGTTATGTTTTGTCCTTTGAATTAAAATACATAAATATAAATTGGTTATCTTGGAGAACTTATGAAAATAAGATGAAAACACCTTATGAACAATGTTATAAGTTATTTTCATATGTTATCTTAAACTAATAATCTCACAAAACTTGTGTTAATAGGTAAGTTAAAATAAGTCAATGTAAATAATATTTTAGTCTCATTGGTTTTTTTGTTTGGTAGTCTATTTAAAATAAGAGGCTTTTATGTAGGCTAACAAGCTAACTAGGCCTTAGAAAAGGTCAGACTCAGGCCTAAAAATAAGCCTATGACAGGCTACAGGTTAGGCTTAGGCTTCTGTTTTTTTGGAAGGTCAGGCTTAGGCTTGGTAAAGCCTAGCTCTGCCCAGCCTATTTCCACCTGTAGTCTTCAGTGACATCAACCGGTGTGCACGTTAAAGTTGTTTCGCAGAAGCGTGCAAGATGCTACCATGGGTCTCTAATTATGTTCCCATCGAACAAATTATCTCTTAAACTTGAAAGCACATAATTCTTAATATCAAAGTTAGCAGAGTCTGTCAGTACAAACCCTCTAGAAACATGTTCTTCATCGGTTCTTTTGCAGTAATCCCCCATAGTTTGGGGTTGTTTAGCTGCCATGGTGATTTCCTCTTTAGTGTCTGAAGAACTAAGTGGATGATATTCTACTAAGATCATTTGAGCTAGAGTTCCTTATGTAACTGCTCTCTGATAGCACGAACAGTTTTTTTAATTTTTGTATCAAACGGTGTCAATGTCGATCCTAATTTGTGCATACACAAACAAGAAATACCTCAGTAGTACAATAATTAACGAGAAAATAAAATAAAATCAAAAACTAAAAATAAAACATTACACAAGTATTCTCTTGTTGAAATTATCAAAAGTCCCCCGCAACGGCGCCAAAAACTTGATGACTTCTCGGCAAGTGTGCTGATAATGACACAATAATAAAAGAATCAAATCCACATGGGCTACTATCTAACATGACAATATTGTGCAATGTGTAGAAAATACTAAATTTAGGGGGGGTGAGTTTGAATTACAAAAAGAAAATAAAGTGTTCTGACAGATTTACGAAAGCGGACAGGTTGTGTATAGAATCCTCTATTTATCTATTGTTGATGTCTGATGCATTACATGAATGATATCGTCACAATAATCCCATGACGAATTGATAAAACTGCTACACCCAATCCCTTGGTGTATAGCTCACTAATCAATACTTTGAGTTTTTATCCCTAGTCCACCAGCTTAAGCATGATTAGGCAATGCAATAGAGCGTTAATTTCTAATCCACTACTCAGGGTCTCCTTTCCCTATTCAATCAGTGTCAGCACAACAATTTCCCTAGGTCCAACATATAGACTAATGGTCAATATTTTCTATGTGCCAAAAATCATATTAAAAGAGTATGGCACTTAAAAAGTATTAAGAACAAGGTGCAATTGAATAGATTTATAGATCAAATTACTCATGCAATATCAAATCAAACATATCTCATAGCAATATCAAAATAGGTTCATCAAACATAACCTAGCCTGGAGAGAATTAGTTACTCATGGTGCAAATTACAATACCAAAGTCAAATAAGAAGGTTTCATAAGAAATCCCTTGAAGAATTGGCCTCCAATGGCTTCAAATGCTCTCCAAATATACTCGTTGGTGCTGTAAACTCTTTCTTCACGTTTAAAATTTTAAAACCCTTGAAAAAGTACCAAAATTTCTCTTTTAAAGCCCTTAAAATGGATCAGAACGCGTCAAAAAAACCCAAAAAAAGGGTCAACGCACGCATGATAAATTTTATAATGCGCGCGATGCAACTTTTACTTCCCTATTACGCGTTCGATGCTGCCTGTGATTATTCCAGTAGCTGCACGCTTTTGCTCCCTTTTCACCTAATTTTCACTTGATTTTCACTAAGTCCTTCCTTATTCCTTCATACTTAGTCATTTTTTCTTCTTTCTTTGGCCTTTATTCTTCATTTTTGCTCCTCTTTAACTTGTTTTGATCCGTTTCTTCGACCAAAATCATGCAATGATAGAGTGTCATCATAAACATAGATCATGCATGGTAAGAACCCTGTGAACAAGCAATTAGAGTTATTTGTCATCCGTACCTCGGACCTATGAACCCATATGCCGAAAAGGCAAAAAAAATGCAATGCCTTCATTCATATACCATTGCATTTGCATTTCATCAGCATGCATTGCATATCATTCTTAAAAATAACAAAAAAAAATTATCCATCTTGTGTCATAACCCGCAACTGATTTCTTGACACCTACATCGGACTTGAAGCAGTTCTCGAAAGATCATGGACCCTGGGGAGCAAAACCAGACTGTGTTGAGGGAAGATGTTGATTTGATGAAGAACCAGTTGAACCAACTCATACAGGTTACAATAGCTTTGGCAAAGAGAGAGGACAACATTCAACAGACTGTCGTCACTGAAAATGTCATTCCACCTCAAGTAAGTGGCCCTGCTCAACCTCATCCTGTACGGATCTTAGTTGAGCCCCCTGCTATACCAGAGCATTCCATTGTCCGGAATTGGAATTCCTTACCTCATGATGCTATTGAGTATCATAGTTTTGCATTCTCTGTGCCAAATTATCAAAAGGCAAGACCAGTGGTGAAAACCAAGGACCCACAGGTTGTCGAGGTTACTAAAAAATACCGCATGCTGGATGAACAACTTAAAGCCATAGAGAGACATGCTGCTTTTGATCTATATGCTTTAAATATGTGCTACGTGTTAGAAGTGATAATACCTCCAAAGTTCAAGACACCAGATTTTGAAAAGTACAAGGGGGTTAGCAGTCCAAAGATTCATTTGACAATGTATTGTCGGAAGATGGTCGGCTATTCTCAAGACGACAAGTTGCTCATCCACTATTTTCAAGACAACCTTAGTGGAGCATCATTGGAATGGTATATGCAACTAAAGCAAAGCCACATCCACACCTGGAAAGATTTGGCCACGACATTCCTGAAGCATTACCAATACAATTTGGACATGACTCTTGGTCTCCTGCAATTGCAAGACTTATCTTAGGAGAGCAATGAATCATTCAAAGAGTACGCCCAAAGATTAAGAGAGTTGGATCCTCGCGTTCAACCGCCACTTTCAGAGAAAGAGTTGGTTGACTTGTTTATAGATACCCTGCAAAGCCCATACTTTGGAATGATGATAGACAGTGCTTCGTTAGGTTTCTATGACCTGGTAAAAGTTGGAGAATGTATCAAGAACGACCTCAAAAGCAGAAGAATTCAAGGTGTCTCGAGTAGCCAAAGCATTGAGAGTGAATCCATTGGAAATTCCCAAGATGAATAGGAGAATGAAACTGATTCAATAAAGGAAGCTCTGCGAGCTCCACGAGATCCACCTCCGGTGCCTTACCATCAGTTAGGGGTGTTCATTGGTTTGGGCAAATCCGAACCAAACCGGAATCCAAACCAAACCAATGTGTTTGGGTTGGGCATTTTTCCAGTTCGGGCAAAAACCGAACCGAACCAATTAAAACCGATGTTAATTGGTTCGGGCAATGGATTTCTAATTTGCTACCCGTAAACCCGAACCAAACCAATAACAATAAACATAATTAATTCAAATGATAAATTGCTAATTTTAATTGAGTTATTACTTATTTATTTGAATGAAGAGAATAATTGTTATAGCAATTACCAAGTACAAACCATAATGAAACAAATAAAGAGGCATAGTCTCTGGACATTTTTAATAAAAAATGGAACGTCATCTTTCAAATTATCACAAGTCTATCAATCAATGATGAAATATAGAGAACCCAAACATCATAACCATTATAAATCAAACTCATAAATTGCAAACTATAAGTATCTGCAAACCACAAGCTTCTTCCCAAATCGTAAAACCTCAAATCACAAGTATTTGCAAACTCCAAACCTTCAATTTTATTCTATGGAATGAAGTATGAGTATGCCGTAAAATTGTTTTAAGTTATTGAATATTTAAGTGATATACAACAACTATATGACTATGGTGGTCATAACTTGTTTAAAAATATGCGTGTCATGTGTTTAATATTTATTTTTCATATTTTAGCATGTAAACAAATAATTTTAAAACAAATATTTTTGTATATTTATTTTTAATATATCCGATCAATCCAATCCAAACCAATCCATTGTTTTTCGGATCGGTTTGGTTTGGGCTTTATTATAAAAATATAAAAATTCAATCCAAACCAATCCATTTATTTTTCATTGGTTCGGGTATCGGATTCTCTAAAAACCGAACCAAACCGGCTCGCGAACACCCCTACCATCAGTACCCGTACATCTCAACAGTTCAGAGTCAACAACCTTATGGGTTTCCATATCATATGTCATTCCATCCACATGGTCAATACCCTCTTGCAAATCAAGGTCACCCTCAACATTAATCACATGTCACAATAACAGCCATGCCAACGACAGTACACTCCTCAATGGCGATACCAGTATGCTCAAAAGAAAAAGAGGCAGTTTGATCCTTTACCAGTGCCATACAAGACATACTGCCATATTTGATTAATAATGGATTGGTAGAGCTGAAGGAACTCAATCTTGTGCCTCCTTCATACCCACCAGGGTTTGACCCAACACTCGTTGCGGCTTTCACGCTGGTGCCCCATGGCATTCAGCCAAGGACTCCAAGTTACTCAAGATCAAGGTACAAGATTTGATTGAGTCCAAGTTGATTTCATTTACGCCTTAAGGCCTTCATATCAATATCAATCCTTTACCTGGTCATGCGGGTCCATCAATCCATGCTACGGAAGAAATTGCCGAGGATAGGTGTGAAGATGATTATCATACTGGTCTCAACGAGCATGATGGCCTCCAACTCTAAAGAAGGCTAGCCCAATAATGAATCAAGACAAGGAAGCTCATCATTTGCATTGACAATCATTTGTCTATTTATAGCATTTCATTTATAATTTATTTGCATGTTGAATGCTTATTTACTTTTAAGCATTTTTGTTTTCTTTTAATGGTAATATTAATGAAGTGATCATGCATTTTCAAAATCAATCATGTCGTATTCACTCATTTTCCATTTATATCAAAAAACTAAACATTTCTCCCATTCATTTTCTTTATCAAACTATTTGTTTAATAAAGATTTGAGGGAGGATGATGAAAACCAAATACCCAATGTTGTTGCAGCGTGCTTTCAAATAGAATTTCGCCGATGATGTAAGGCATTGTTTCTAATCCCCAAACACCGAAGAGATAATGAGTTAATCCCTAATCAACCAATTTGAGTCTAGAAGTTGGTGTTTCTTTTAGAATTAAAAACCCTTAATCTTAACCAAGGGTAAGGTTGTGTTTGGATAGTTTGATTGTGCATTTAATCTTTAAGAGAAACAGTCCATCTACACACCCTCCAGAAAGGTCCAACCATATGTTACTCTTTGCACACATCATTAAGTGCCGAAGAAGTCGTGAAAATCCAAAAGGTTTTTAGTGGTTGTTCCTCATCAACTAATAATATGGCAGTCACAAACCTTTCAAAAAAAGAGAAAAACCTGCTAAGTCGAACACCACAAAAGGCAACTTAGGCAAAAATCAGGTCACCCCGGTGGACCAAAAGCTTCAAATAAGAGGTCCAGGCAAAATTAGGGATAAAATAAAGATGTTATCAAACCCTCAACAAAACAAAGAAAAATAAGGTAACTACCATTTCAAGAAAATCTCATCTTGAATCCTCATCTTTAGCCTTACATTGTCAAACTCTCTTGATATTTTAATGTGTATGTCAAAATTAACTGAACGCAGGACTGGAGATCATCAAGAAGAAGGGGTGGGTTAAAAATTAAATTTTTATCCTAATATCATTATGTTCCAAAACCTTGAACCATACCATATTACAACCCTTAAAAGACCTAATTGAGGCATGGTTTATTTTGAAAGCATACTAGCACAAGGTTGCTTTAACCTGACTCCACAAAGATCTTTCCTAATCATTTGTTTTAATCACATCATATTTCACTCGGTGAATGGCTAGATCAACATTGTGTTCTGATCATTGACTCATTTACTGTATATCACCGTCATTTCAATAATGATTGATTTCAAAACCAGCATGAGCATTGCATTAAAATTACCATTTTTTGAATGAACAATTTTATTTACAATCTGATATTTAGCATCAAGAAAATTCCAACAATATGCATCCAAGCATTGTCCTTTTTCTACATAAATGAATGTTGCTCCCAACTTTTTCGCAGACACCTCAACCCATGATGCAGCAGGCCAAAAAACAAATGCTTTTACCAAACCTACGTGACAACTCACCCAAATCTGATGTTGGATATGACAACCTAATGCCACCATTAAACTAGTCACCTTCAGTTACATTTAGATTTCCAGCAACTAGAAAGTAAATAAAGAATGTCAATGAAAAGACGTTTACTATGAGCATTAATGAAGTTTCTTTAAAGAAACATTAATGGTAAGGCGTCGGCAGACACACAACGAAGGATCAATCGAGTCGTCGATGCAGTGAGACATGGTTTGGAGGACTCTCAGGGATAAATCCCCAAGACCCGACTCACTGGGAAATGAGTCCAAAATCTCGAAAAAGGCATTCGATAGAAACATGTCCAGAATCTCGAGAAGGACAGTTGGGAGGAACCCTCATTCCAAACAGAGCCAATCGACCGAACGACTTGGTATAAAAGAATTAGTAAATTTACTAGTCTTGGGGCCTTGATAAGACAACGTCGACAGTGTGTTAGAGCAATTACCGTTGAAGGATTATAATGAAGTGGAAGAAGTGGTAAGTAGTTACCATTCAACATGGATTACAAGCAGATATCGTCTTGGAAAACACGTAAGCGCACTAGTGAAAACTTGAAGGATTGAACATGGAGCAAACACAATAGTCCCTCAGTGGTCATAACCTTCTTCGGCGGTTACTTTGTAAATAGAATAAATGGTAAACTCATACAAGGGATCAAAGGTCGCAAAATTCTACACACACTCTTCATACCGCTGGAGTATCCGGGTCAA
This sequence comes from Lathyrus tuberosus, assembly GCA_022829125.1. NCBI lineage: Eukaryota > Viridiplantae > Streptophyta > Magnoliopsida > Fabales > Fabaceae > Lathyrus > Lathyrus tuberosus. The sequence goes on from JALAZF010000253.1 coordinate 3,612,125, forward strand.
AGAGCGAAATAGTTGAGCGAGAAACATGTATGCGTCTTTGTCCACCCTTTTTTCTTAGTCTTTTCGTTTCCTTAAACGAAACATTATACTTTTTCTTTTGCTTTATTTAATGTTATTTAATACATTTTACCTTACAATTTATCACAACTTGACTTCATTTAAAGTATTTTGTTACGCTATATTCAATTCACACACACATACGTTCACACAAATTATTTGCACAAATTATTTTAGAGATTTTTCCAGTTAATCTAATAGACTTTCAAACCCGTGATTGTTCACTAGCTTTGGAAGAAGATTCTAACCTCTTATAAGCTTTTCACAAGCTGTGTCTATTTGGAGAAGACGTGGCTTTCTATATATTCCTACAAATTTTCTTGAATTTGATAGTGTGAACCTTTTAAATTTTATGCAAAACATGGTTATCGAGGTAGGTAACAAAGCTCATTTGATTATGTGGAGCATGTAGTGTATGAGAAATAAACTTGTCTTTGAAGGAACACAATGTCTACAATTACTTTAGTTTTTTCACAACATCACATATCACAACGAGCATTTTGTAACTTAAATTGCACTTCATCTCTGGAACCTACAAGGGAAGTGTGTTGACAACATGTTGACAACAATTCTTGGATTCTAAATGTTAATAATAGTGCATTAACAAACCTAAGACAAACCGTTTATGACGGTTTATTGTGCAACTTAAACGGTCGATTCCAGTTTATTTATTATGGTATTATGCATTTGTCAAATATATTACATGTAGAGATTAAAGTCTTATTAACAAGAATTACTCTTTATTGAGACACTCACTTTAAGAAAATCACATGCTTTTTCGACTTCCTTCACTTCGTCCATTTAGCGTAAAAGCAAATAATGAGATTTCATCATCATGTTAGTCTCTTAGAGGTAATTTGAAATTATCTTGTTAAGAACAACAATATATCTACTAACCATATTCTAAAAAAATATGGCTTGCAAATATCCTTAAATTAAATGTTAATCATAAATCTTTTGTAAATGTAGAAAAACATACGATTTGTCTTTTTTTGTCTACAATAAAGTTTCTCTTATTATGACAATGTTTTTTATTTTTATTTTTTGTGTTTTGTGTAAAAAAACTAAAGGTAATATTTTTTTACTCTCCTTTTTTTTTTCGTGTATGAAAAACTAAAGGTAGAGAAATGGGAGAAGCGAAAAAAAAGAAGGGAGAAGCTGAGTTGCAATATCTTTTTGTTTTTATTTTTCATATTATCACTTTATTATCAACTAGTAGAAGACCCGTGCGTCCGCACGAGTAGTTTAAAGTAGGTGAAGATTAAGACCCCACGAATATATAGTTAAAACACTATCATTGTACTAAAGTAGTTACATCAAATATCAATGGCAAACTTTAGTGCAACTGTTAAACTATCAGCAAGAAAAGATTTACATTCATAAAAATGTTGTTGGGGTACTTGACATGGGTGTCACTGAAGGTATTTAATTCCACATGTTAATTGAAGAAGAACATCCTGTAACAACAATTAACAAACATCATGAGAAAGTCTCAAATGTACATGTAAAACCAATCAATCTTTTTGAAGTTTTCTATATTGAGTTAGTCATATAGAAGTAGAGTTGACATATACAATATATTACTTGATCTTAAAATGAAGAAGATGGGTCTCCTTGAATGCAGAAGGTAAGCATGAAACTGCTTGTGTTTTGCTTTGGAACATGTTGTAAAAAACATAGAAAATGTTGACTTTTTTTTTGGAAAAAATGTCAAAAGTCAAAGTCCAAACCTTAAATTTTGTCTGCATAAATTAGACGAATAGTTGATTGACTATTGAAAAAATGTAATAAGTTAATATTTAAGTCTATAGCCAGGAATGCATGGAACTAAAGTAATCCTATTTGAGATGGAACTAACAAATTGCGTAAAGGCTGACATTACTACAAGTTTGGTCAGTACCAAGTAAAATTCTGATGTACCATTTATACAAATATTATATAAAGTTGCAGAAAGTTTCTTTAGCTGCATTAAACAAATAAATATAAAGGACGAAAATCTGGCTCATGAAAGTGACATGACAAGTGCCTCTCAATAGAAAAACATTATGACAGTACAATTTTCTGAAGGATTTAAGGGGTTTAACATGATGTTGAGCATTGGTAAACGTTAAGTATCTATGCCAAAGATTTGTATGCAGTTGCGATGTAGTGTCAAGTCTAGTAGGAAACATTTAATGCATACCTAGTTTCCATATGTTCCCAAGTCAAAGCAGTAAGCCAGAGCATGACAATGAGATCCATTTTGCCACATGCTGCATCATATATTAAAACAACTTGCATTAGCTGAAAGAAATCCATAAATAATGACAAATCGAAATGTTTTTATTAGTTGTGGCTGAGAAAACAGCACGTCGTGTATTTATCAAACGTCGGTTATCCAAGTGTACAAAATATATGTTATGCACATGAAACATGATATACATTAGATGGAGAAATATAGCTAAATTGTGATGATTAGGATTAACATAAAGTGGGAATAGGCAATGGAAAACTTATAACACAAATATGATCATGCCAATATGGTTATTTAGCAAGAATTGACTTGCAAAGTTTTGGAATTTAAAGTTTTATGCAGTTATGAAAATGAAGCAAAATGATGTAGATTCCATTTTTTCAGTCAGCATTATAGGGTTATAAACAGGGTGGAATAATTGTTTAAATGAGGCATATGAAATCTAAAATATACAACATTAACATTTGATCATAGGAATAGAAACATAATAACTGATGAGTGAAGAACATTTGTAAATTGATGCATAGTTTACCATAGAAATTATGTTCACCAAAACAAATGGAAATTGCATCACAAAAAAGGTTGCACCAAAAGTTTGTTCAAAAGGCATAACAATAACTCCTTATACATAATAAGTTCCTACTTTAAAATAAATAACATACATATGAAGGCTTAGTAGTTTATAGTTGGCAAAAATGTAAATAATTTGGTTTTGGAATGTCTTGCACTTTTGGCCCTTGCACACTTTGTAGCAGATTGCTTTGGAGTAAAAAATTCTAAAGGGAATGACTCTCCATTCTCAGAATCTACTGAAAACCTCTTTGAAGGAGTATTGTTATTGCTAGCATCAGGGCTCTAATTTTGGGCAGCAGAAGCAGATGCGATATTCTGAAAAACAGAAGTGAGCATTATAAGACAAAGGAATTGAGAATTGTCAAACATAGGTACATAAGTAGTTGGTATTGTAAAAAGTGGGAACATAAGATGTGAGTATTGTAAAACTTGGGAACATAAACGAGCAATCTAAACAAACTTATAATATAGTTAGATTATGTGAGTAATTGTGTCAACATGGCCAGTGAAATACATACTGTTTGATTAGAAGATTGAGAAAGGGCCTTTGGGATGAATGGGTTTTTTGTTGGAACAATTTCTTTTCCCTTTTTATCCAGAGAGTGGATGAACATGGTTGTAGTTTCCTAAAGGAATACACAAGTCGTACACGTTAGTATTCATGTGAAGTAATAGTCAAATAAATCATACTGAAAGGAATTAATTCTTGACATACAAAATGCTAAAGAGTATTGAGTTAGTTAGGAATGTAATTATATATGAGTTGGAGCCATTGCATCAACAACCATTTTTCAAACTTTCAGATCTTCGATTAGTCGAACTACAGACGCCTGATTTATAAATGTTTTGTAAATGTAGAAAAATTCTTTTTTTTTACACTAAAGTTTCTCTTATTATGATAATATTTTTATTTTATTTATGTTTTTTGTGTTTTGTGTAAAAAAAATAAAGGTAGTATTTTTTTACTCTCTTTTTTTCGTGTATGAAAAACTAAAGGTAGAGAAATGAGAGAAGCGAACAAAAAAAGGTAGAAATTGAGTTGCAATATTTTTTGAGAATTTCTTAATACGCCCCATAAGATTCTTGGACACCACGTGAAATTCCTTTTCTACCCACTACTTCCGGATATGCACATCCGGACGCACAATTATTTTTAAAAACGTTGATTTGTTCCGGATGTGCATATCAGGAATAATTCCTGATGTGCAAATCCAGAACCATTTCTTATAACTTCGCTCCAGAGCTTCCCCCCCTCATTCTTTAGCTTTTCACATTCCAAACAATCAAACTCTCTCAAACTCTCAATTTCTCATTCCCACAAATCCCGACTTTTTTCACTCGAGTTCGGCGCAGAGCAACTTCTACAACGATCAAGACACTCCAAATCTTCTGTATCTCAATTTAATCGGTAAGTTTTCAAATTTTAGAGTTTTGGAGTTATTTTCGAGTAATCGATTTAGAGTAGACATTTAGGTGTAGAAATTGTTAGGTAGTATGAATAACATAGGTTAGAGACAATGTAGGTATTGTTTGCTGCTTCAAACGGACGATCAGGGCATTAAAATGCCCTTTTCTATGGTATAGTAGCCATGACTGCGTTTTTTAGAACTTGAAATACGTACCGGATATGAAGACCAATAAATTTTTTAACATTGATTGCTTTCCTGATGTGCACATCCGAAAATACCCAATGTTAAATATTCTGAGTACTTTCGGATGTGCATCCACGGAAGTTTTCCTGATGTGTAAGTCCGGAAGCAACTTGGTTTCTATTTTTGTTTTTTTTTTTTTTTTTTTTTTAAAAAAACTAATTTATTTATTATGCTTTGCAGATTACATGGCTGTCAGAGACGATCGTATGATACATGGACGGACAGCTTAACATGCATCTGTCCGACGTGAGCGGACGCAGTCTACAACTGAGGGTTATGGCGCAGAGGCAGTTCCAGCTGCCCCTACAACTGAGGGACATCCTACGCCACAAACTTCCACATCACAGGTTCAGGTCACTCCCACGTCAGCCGTCGTTTCTACATCTCGGAGGTGTCGGGTTCCTACTGCTGGTTCATCAGGGGCCCCACCCGCACGCAGGCGTCGTCGGGAGACTCCAGTTTCATCACCTGCTCCTATTCCATCACATGCTCCTGTCCCATCACCTGCTTCTGTTCCATCACTCGCACATGACGGTGGTGACGGCGATGACGATTTCGATGAGCTGGAGGGTTACCCTGGGGGACCGTCTGATATGTCCTTATTCCTGGGGTACTCTGAGCATACTGCCAGATATGTCTGGCTATGACAGGTAACTTTTCTCGGTTTATTTATAGAATTGTTTTCGTTGAAAATATTTTCATTTGTAACATTGTTTTATTTGGAAATTTTCAGGAGAAGGATTCTCAGAAGGTCTATAACCATGAAGGCAAGGTTATAGACATGATTGCGGAGCTGGCAGAGGATGAGTGGTTCCAGTCTGCACTTGCTACCTCTGGTCTCGAAGGCCTTTCTAGGATTGGGTATCCCCAGATCAGCTACGGTATGCTGATGGCCTTTATTGAAAGATGGCACCCTGAGACGTCCTCATTCCATCTACCGTACGACGAGCTCACGATCACACTCGACGACATCTCGTGCCTTTTACATCTACCGATCACGGGTACCCTTCTCCGTCACGGTAAGATGTCGAAGGTGGATGTGATAGAGATGCTGATTAAGGAGCTTGGGGCTACCCCAGATGATGCACTTGCGGAGGTGACCCAGTTGAGAGGCGCACACGTGCGGTTCTCCTTTCTGACACGCAGATTTTGTGAGGAGCTTGCAGAGGCAGGACGGGCAACAGGTGATCCAGCTGGGGTGGAGATCCACAGGCAGTGTGCCCTGAGATGCTACTATCTATTTTTGCTCGGCACACAGCTGTTTGTGGACACCAGCGCCACTTACGTTGATATCGTTTACCTCAGGTACCTTTTGGATCCCACAGAGATCCATGGGTATAATTGGGGGGCGGCTATGCTGGCATACACCTATTATAGGCTCTCAGATGGTTGCCTCTGGGAAGCCAAGACTGTGGCAGGCAGCTGTACACTATACATGGTAACAATCTTATATTCTAAGTCTTTTTTTTCATTTCTTTTCTTTCTATATTCATTATAATGTTTGACACCGATGTTATGTTTTCCATTTCAGGCGTGGATATTACAACACTTTCCCAAGATTACTGATTGGGGGAGTGTCCGGGGGTACACTGAGGATATGCTGCGTGCTGCTGCATTTCTCCTGCTCAGAGGGAACCAGACGTCCGAGCCCTACAGAGTTTATCTTGATCGGATGGTTGCTGAGAAATTTTTTTATGACGCCTATGCCGATTACCGTGTGACGCGCCCGTTCGATGAGGTTTCGTTGTTCTCAGGATGGTTGGCATGCAGTTCGACCATTACTGCTCGATACCTGCCGGAGCGCGTCTTGCTTCAGTTCAGTTACACGCAGACGATCCCTAGGATGCCTCATGAGTCTGCTCCTCTAGGCTTGACCCGCACGCAGATAGGTGAGAGATATGCTGACTTCCAGTCCCACTTGGTACCGGAAGAGGCTCGGGCGACCAGAGCGCCGAGAGACTAGAGCGTTGCTGTCGGGTACATCATGTGGTTCTATACCGTCTCACATCCATGCATGGTGCCCACTGCTGAGGGATCTCCACCCAGACCTACTCATCAGGAGATATTAGAGGAGCAGCAGTCTCAGTTGGACCATACTCAGGATGTCTTACCTCACTGTCTTGAGATATAGGAGATATCGCGGGCGGCCATTGCGGACGATCACCTCCCTGAGGGCTCTGGTGGCAGACTTGCCATGGATAGGATTATTGAGATTGCTCGGGGGGCACTTCAGTACCGCAGACATCGAGCTAAGACGGCGGGTAGGGGCAGAGGAGCAGGGGAGCCAAGAGAGATCCTTCGGCATACACAATAGTTTTTTGTTTGATGTATTCTATTTTTATTACATTTATGTACTGTATTTTGACAAGAGTATTATTATGTATATATATCATTTTATTTTATAGGGTTAAATAAGTAATAGGTCCCTGAAAATAACCCAACATTCAAGTTTAGTCCCTATAAAAATTTTCTTCAAGGTTTGGTCCCTCTAATGTTTTTCGTTTCCAAATGTAGTCTCTGCCGTTAGTTTTCACTAACGGAGGGTGACATGGCATGCCAGGTGTGCTGAAATCCAATGCCAACTGTGTATCATTTGGTTGACTATTCAAAATGGATAATTATTTTATTCATTCTCTGTTGCCTTTAACGTGTGGCTTCTTCTTCTTCTTTTTTCTCATCATTCACCAACAAATCCCTAAACCCCCAATATTTGGTATTGTCCCAATCTTCTTCTTCTTTCTCAATCTTGTTAGTCTTTATTTTTTCCATTAAGATTCGTGATGTCCACATCTTCTAGGGTCAGCAAGGTTGTTTCACGTCACTCCAAGAGTTTAAACAACAGTGAAGGGAGAAAGTGTGGTTGCAAGGGAAGTTTGATTTCATACGTGTGCAAGAGGGGGAAGAACGAAGGTAGATTGTTTTGGAGATGTCCGTTTTGGAAGAATGAGGGAACGTGCAACATGTTTCTTTGGGATGATGAAATTGGAGGTGGGATTGAAGAAGTGCAAGGGGGGATGTAGAATGGAGCAAGGAAGAGAGGGAAATGAAAATGGTGGAAACCTTTAAGGATCTTTATGAAAGTTCGATGAAGAAGAACAACAAGCTGAAGATGAAGCTCAAGGCAGTGGAATTCTATGGAAATTTGAAGACTTTTTTTGTCATAATTTTAGTAGTGGTGAACATGTATTTTCTGGTTAGGTGTAATTGTAGAATTGAGTGAATGACATTTGTTGTCACTGTAATGAGATTGTAATGTTTGTTTTGTTTTTAGGAGTTGTAATGTTGTATTGTTTTGTTAAATTGTAAGAATGTTGTTATATGGTTTTGTTTGGAAAATGTAAGAGCTGGTTGTGGTAAATGATATATGTTATGTACTGTTTTAGGAGCTGTTTTAATGATATCTGTGTTAAATGGTATATGTTGTTGTCTTGTTATGAAATCTTGTTTTGGTGTAGATCCAAATTAAATGTTGTTTTACAGGTTATATAGATCCAAATTAAACTGTTGTATTACAGTTTGTTTTATAGATCCAAATGAAATTTAACAATAGAGAATTTTACTCAAAAGAGATGACATATATTTCATTGACATTTAACAACAGTCAATTAAACCTTAATACCCTTACATAACATCATAACATAGTAAGGAAATGTATTTTGGGCCTAAAGACCACTTCAGTACCCCTACATCAGAAATTAGAATACATAATAGTGACCAAAACATGATAACAGGTGTTCAAAAAACATCAGTTAAACAACAACAAGAAAGTCTTCATTGTGTGTGCCCCTTGGCATTGATGCCTTCATCCTCAGGTATAATCACAGGATCTACATTGTCTTTCCCAGGGTCTGGCATGCTCTTTGTTTTAAGTGTCTTCAACCTCTGGCTTTCTCTTTTTTCAGGCAACCCACATTCATAGGCCTTGTATCTGCTCTGTGTCCTGATTTTTGGTGGTTCACTACTGCTTAGTGAAGACAAAGTTGTTCTTATACCAGGTGGTTTGAAAGGAGTATTCCTGCCCCCTTTGGTTGACTCCCAAAGAAAACCCTTGGGCCAGTTGGAATTGGCTTAGAAGTCTTGCATGGTGACTTATCAATCCTGAGAGGTTCAATGTTCAAGACTGCAGAACCTGTAAGAACAACAGTAATAGTGTCATCTAATGATGTTGGGTTTTCCACCTCAATGCCCTTAGGCTCATCTGTATACAATTGGTCAGAATTATCCTTGACAAAGTCATCCTGAACAGCAGACTTTGGATGAATTCCATCCTTCACAGCAGGTCCTGAAGCAATGTCCTCATTGACACCATGTCCTGATGCAATCTCCTCATTGACACCATGTCCTGATGCAATCTCCTCATGAAGCTATTCCCTCATTGACAGCAGGTCTGGATTCACCTTCCTCATTGAGATCAGGCCTTGATGCACTTCCTTCTTGTGGTGTCTCCTTCTCCATCACAGTGGTTGCATTCTGAATACCTGAAGCTTCATTAACTAGTGCATTCTGAGTAGTTGAGGCTGCCTTGGTTGTTGCATTCTGAGTAGTTGAAACTTCATTGGTTGTTGCCTTAACAGAAACTTTTGTTGCCTTGGTTTTTGCCTCATTGGTCTTTACCTTTTTAGGTCCTTTGCTAGTTGATGCTCCTTTAGGCCTCCCCTGCAAAAAACATAATTGGAATACACTATGACAACACAGTTATGATGGGTTTACCTCCCCATTAAATAATTTCTAATCCACTCCAACATAGTTATGATGGGTTTATCTCTTTGTAACAAAATTGTAGCATTAAATGACTCACTCAGATTATTCATCAAAACATCACACTTTGAAAAAATTAGAAAAACATGCTTACACCATTTCTGTTTTGGAATTGCTTCAATCCACTCATATGCAGCCAAACTGACCCCTTTAATCATTAACATCTTTGCCTCATGTGCTTCAAAGTAGGTAGCTTCTGCAGCAGCCATCATAAGATCTCTAAACAAGGTCCCTCCTCCAAATTTCTTCTTAAAGTTTGCATAAAGATGCCTTAAGCAAAACCTATGCTCATATGCTGGATACTCCTCCTCAAACACCTGTACCAGACCCTATTCAACAAAAAAAATCTTCAGATTAATACAATATTTACAATGTTTTAACTATCATGTAAAAATGAAGCACATTCTTAAGAATACCAATAATGTATTAATGAATCACATGAATACCTTTTGCTGGACAGAAATAAAGCACCATCTTCCATCACCTATGTCTTCAATTAGCAACTTCATGAACTAGCTCCAAGAATCCCTAGTCTCCATCTCAACCACAGCAAATGTAATTGGTAGGTATTGATCATTAGGATCTCTCCCAACTGCAATCAAAAGTATTCCACCATATTTGTGTTTCAAATGGCAACCATCTAATCCAATGAAAGGTCTACATGATTTTGTCAAAGCTTTCTTAGTTCCATCTAGGGACATATAACATCTCTCAAATCTTGGACTCATCCCTTCACTTGGAGCACTTGTGGTTATTTTAAAAGTGTTGCCAGCTGATGCCCTTCTCAATTCAGCAGCATAAGACCATAGAAGGCTGAATTGTTTGCTTGATTCCCCTTGAACAATGGCTCTTGCAATCTTTCTTGCCTTGAATGCCCTACATGCTGGGATCTCTGTTGCATACCTTTGCCTTACATCAGCTACCACCTCACTTAATCTCATCTTAGAATTGTTCTTCAAACCATCAACTATGACTTTAGCCACCCATTATGCTCTGGCATTACTGTTAAAAAACTTCCTTCCACACTTGTGCTTTGCATACAAAGTTTTAATTCTAAATGTAGTGGATGTGAGCACCCTACTACATAACACAGTGTAATCACATTTTTTCTTGTCCTTACAAACAATCCTACACCTATTTGAGTCATTTTTTTCAAACTTTACTTCTCTACCATTCAACACATTGTGTTCTAAGATTGCATCTTTGAATTGCCTTAAAGATGAAAACTCCATTCCAACTTTAAAAGCATAATCTTTACTCAATGATTCATCCTGATTATACCTCAAAACACAGGGCCTTTCATCACAGCTATCATCATCACTACCACTGTCAAGCTCATCTGCCATATATTCATCCTCAATTAAATGCTCCTTACCCATCTCTTCAGTTATAAATACTTTCTTATCTTCTTCAGCCTTGCACTCTTCAGTTTCAACTTTTTCACTTTTCTGTACTACATCATCCCTATTAATAGACACATCCACCATCCCTTCTTCAAAACCTGCCATCCTCTCATCTTCACTATCCTCAAAATACACACCTTGCACAAAATTATCACTAGAATCAACACTTGATTCACTCAAATTGTCAGCATTGTCTTCACATTTAACTCCCTTTCCTTTCTCTAAATACTTAGTCATAAAAGTATCCTCTCCCTCAAGGATAGCCTCACAATAAATCTCAACATCACACTTAGATCCAATTGAATACAAGGCTAACTCATGTGCATCTCCATCATCCCTAAATTGTTTTAAGTCTTCCTCAAGCAATCCACCCTCATGTTTCCACCACATCTTAACAGTAGTATAATCAAATTATGGTTCAACTATTTTCACTAGGTCACATGCCTCAAAGAAACTCCAATAATCTGGATCTTGGCCAGCAAATGCATAGACTTCCCCACCCTCATATTTTAGGTTATTGTCTTTTACAAAACGACCCTTTGAGTAAAAAACTACCTTGAACTTATCCATTACCCTGTTGACATAGATTAATCTAAGTTTAATTTCATTTACCATTTCTGGAACAAGCTCAATAACCATAACTTTTTACCAAGTTTAAAACAAAAAACATGAATTGCAAAGTTACTATTTACTCTTTGTTATACTAACCCTAACATTAACTCAAAGTAACAAAACCTAAAAATTTGAAGCTGGGACCACAAATAAACAACTCAACAATGGTAGACAAAGTTACTAACCTGGGACCGCCGCTGCTAAGATACGCACTATGACTCCTTGAGACCACCACTTCAACGGTCGTTGTCTTCCTTGATCCTTTGCAAAACGCAGAACAAAAATGAACCTAGGGCACGAGTGAAGGAGGGATAAAATGTGTTCTTTGACTGACCATTCACTATTAAATTATTTATGTTCCACCGTGGCATGCCACATCACTTTCCGTTACATGAATTTAACGTCAGGGACTACATTTGGAAACGACAAATTTTTGGAGGATCAATGTTTGAAGAAAAATTTTATAGGGACCAATTTTGAAAGGTGGGATATTTATAGGGACCTTAAACATATTTAACCCTATTTTATATATGGATGTTTTCGAATGTATATTAAGTTGCGACGATATATTAACATCTGCGACCAACCAACAAAACTGATTTATAGATCAGGAATTATTCCTGATATGCACATCCGAAATAAATCAACGTTTTTTAAAAAATGGTGCGTCCGAATGTGCATATTCGAAATTTGGGAGCAAAAACGGAAATTCGCGTGGTGCCTAAGAAATCTTTGGAGTGTAATAAGAAATTCTCCATTTTTTTTCCATACTCTCACTTTCTCACTTTATTATCAATGCCCTTATTTTTGGGTCTAGTGGTAGAGGCTTGGGTCTTGAGAGTGTGCTCCTCTCAAGGTCTCAGGTTCGAATTCTACTAGGTGCAATCAACTCTTATGTGGGCCAGTCCATACGGAGTTTTGCTCTGACTTGAAACGGGGCCCCCGCTAGTGGACGGTGGATATTAGTCCCTCTTGGATTAATCGATCGCAAGGTCGGATATCAAGATTTCTAAAAAAAAAAAAAAAAAAAAGCCCTTATTTTTGGTATTTGAAATTAACCATTTATTTAATTTAATGTTAGATACATTAAATGGTCAAAATACTTCTGAGATAATATGTCCACATGTATCATTTTGATTAATTTAAAATTTAAATCAGTCCGTTAGAGTTTAGCACTACCCATGATTCGTTAGCAATGCCTCCAATTCGAAACCCGTATGTTGTTTGCACACGCTCCGTCACTGCTTGAGCGTGGTTGTGAAAATCGTCTCAAACTAAATAACAAAAAGAATAAAACCAAATTAAAAAAATAACCTCCTCTTCTTTCTCTCTCTATCTCTTCATTTTTCTGCAGTGTTTTTGAAGCCAAGATAAAAAGCAATTTCAATTTCACGCTCCTCTTTTTCATTTTTATATTTCTTCTTCCTCTTGCCGGCACTGCACCTGCCGCATACAAAACAAAAGGGAAACACCGAACTCTCTCTCTCTCTCTCTTGTTTCTCTCTCTAGAATTCGGTTCGCATTCGCAGAGATCAATAGGGTTTGAGTGCGAAGATTGTAGGTTTCGAAGCGAACAACAATGTCTGAGGAAGATAAGTTGTTAAAGGAGGCTAAAAAGCTTCCATGGGAGGATCGCCTCGCGCATAAAAACTGGAAGGTGCGTAACGAGGCCAATGTCGAATTGGCGTCGTTATTTGACTCCATTACGGATCCTAAGGACTCTCGCATCCGTGAATTTGGTTAGTGTTTGTTTCTGTTTTTGGTTAGGGTTTTTGCGTTTTTTTAAACTCTGCTTCCCGATCTCTGAACCGTTTGGATCTGGATAGCGGTTTTTTTGCGCAGTTGGTGGTGGTGGTTGTGCATTTTGATTTGGATCTTGATTTGTGTTGTTTTTTTTGTTTGAATTTTGAATTTGGCAGGTCACTTTTTTAAAAAGACGGTGGCGGATTCGAATGCTCCCGTGCAGGAGAAGGCGCTTGACGCGTTGATTGCTTACTTGCGAGCTGCAGATGCTGATGCTGGGAGGTGATAATTTCGTGCTTAGTTTTAATTGGTGTTTATATTTAATATTTGACTGCATGGTTCATTTGGTTTTGTTTTCATGTTAAGTTGCCGTTCTAGTGTTAGTTTGAACTTGAATTTTGTGGCAGGTACGGGAAGGAGGTTTGTGATGCTGTCGTGGCTAAATGTTTGACGGGAAGGCCGAAGACAGTAGAGAAGGCTCAGGCAGTGTTTTTGCTCTGGGTGGAATTGGAGGCTGTGGATGCGTTTCTGGTATTCTTCTTTATGTCTATTTGATTCCGTTGATATTGAATGATTTTCTACTATTATTTCCCTGTCTGCTGTGGTTTTTCTTTAGGGTTGGTAGGTGCCATATGTATAGGTGACAGGAGGTTGCTTATGTTTTGTTTCAGTAGTGAGTTGTGCTGTTTTTTCTTTAAATTTAGTTAGTTTCAGACTTTCAGTAATGAAAATGTTTGTTTTGTTGCATATGCGATTACAATAGAATTGTGGCTTGTATCTTTTTAATTGTGTTTTAGTTGTGTGCCGTTATGCAGGCAGATAAAGTTAATAATTGATGTTTAGCATGTTGTTTCTTAGTTTGTTTGGTGGTGGGAGAGCTTTGTTCTGCCTGAGCATATGTGATTATTTCCAATTTTGTTCTGCTTTGCGGCATTTGCACAATGGCAAGCTCTTTTCCTGTGACTTACAATAGTCTATACGAGGACATCCTGTATCATTTACAGTTATGGTGTCAATTATGGTGTCTGATATCCGTATTAGAATTATATTCCTAAGTTCTTGCTTTACTCTCGTTTGAATTAAGTGACTGGTTTCGTAGCTGGGTTTTGCTAAATCTATACTATGTATTTCTTCCCGGGCAGTGAAAATATTGACATTTACTGGTGCATTCTATTTATTTTGTAATTTTGTTGAAAATTTAGAACTTGTAAACTGATGCAAGTTTAGGAATTGAGTTTATAGACCTTAGAAATGGAAAAAGTTCATCGACCCAGTTCTCTAGAGTCTCTAGAGAGACAATATGGATGACACTGTTAAGGATTGATCCTCCTGAAGTCCCCTTCTTTATGAGGAGTAAGAGACTGTATTTCATGATTTGGCACATACAGTCTCGATTAATAATATGAAATTCCTTTGATGATAGTATATATTGCAGAGAACTGATTCTGTCTGAACACACAAAAAAGAGCTCCCTTTATGTTGTCTGTTTACAATCATAGTTGTAAATCCCGGATAGTGGCGCGGAGCGGCTGACCCATAACATGGGATAGCTTATAGCGGAATGACCACTATTTGATATTTTTTGGATAAATTACATGAATTACTATATACATTTATTTAATGTAAATTCAACAAATAACTCAAAACCCATAGAAAATTCATAAATCAAAGCAAAAGGTTTAATAAAAAACACTCAAACCAACCGATCGTAATTAAAACACCCAATCAACATCAACAAGCCTTAATTAAAAGACTCGATCAACATCAAGTCTTACTCAAAACATTACATCCAAAAAACTAACAAAAATCAAGAAAATAAAGAAGTATATGATATGGAAGTCTTCAAGCTTCCAACACTTAGAGTACTGAATATTAAATTCGAACTAGTGTATAAGCAACTGCTGCAGAGTGAACATGTTGCCATGAGTCTAAAAATAGAGGAATGATGTAGCTCAGGGCGAAACAGAGAAGAAAAAGAGAAACCAAGGAAGAAAAAACAAGGAAAAAATGTGAATAAAGAAAGAAACAGAGAAGAAAAGAAAAGCAGAGAGGAGGGAAATGTTACTATGCAAGAACAAGGTTTGTATGCTGGTATGGCGGTTGTATTCACGAAAGGAGAAGATAAACGATGGATGAAGGTAGGCTAGGGTTGGGTCTCAACTCAAATTTGATGGAAGAACCCAAAATTACCTTTAAAATGTTTTAAATTTATGATGTAATTTTGGTTTTTCAGAGGGGAAAGGATAACGGGACGGAAACTGCCCCCCGCAACCCGTGGTTTTCTCTATAGCGGCCACAATTTGATTCCGCGCCGCTATACCTCTTGTCATCGCGGCCGTCCTCCGCACTGCCCCACCGCTATAGCCCCGCCATTGGCCGCCATTGATCACTCTGTTTTCTAGGTTATCAAACTTTTGAATTTAGTTAGTCCTGTTTTCTATTATCCCCGGTATGACAATTCTGTTCAAAGAAACTATATATTTTATGGCTCCATTTCTGTTGTGTATTTCCAATGTTGATTTCATTTTGCCCTGTTTTAACATTTTTGATATGGTGAATTCTCTTTGGGGCCCAGACAGAACTGGTTTTGCATCTGCTTGTCATACATTTCTTTTTTCTGCTTTTCTTGAGGCATTGATAATTTTTACAATGCAAAAGTGATTAAGTTTATTTTGAATTTAAATCAATAATAAGTTTCTACCAATAAATTAATACATTAAGGGTTTTGCTACATTCAATTGCTTGGCGATAAAAATAGAAAAATCTTTTCACAGGTTTGATCCCCCCAAATTGTTGAGTTCATACAATCTTTTCAAAGGTTTTTTGATCCCCCAAATCATTGAATTCATATCCACTTTCTTTGTTTCAAGTTTGTTCAATATTTCGGGTTAAGATTCTTTGGGATTTTAGTTTACACATCAATAACTATGCATCTTCTAGTCACACGTTTCACCCTTTCTTGATCAAGACTTTTGGTAATCTAGGATGCAATGGAGAAAGCAATAAAGAACAAAGTTGCAAAAGCGGTGGTGCCTGCAATAGATGTTATGTTTCAAGCATTAAGGTTTGGAATCTCGTTGCAAAATCTATATTAGCTGTTTCTGTTTTGTTGCTCTCATATAATGATTTAATTATCTGTCTTCATGCTGCTAGTGAATTTGGATCTAAAATTGTGCCCCCAAAACGAATTTTGAAGATGCTTCCGGAACTCTTTGATCACCAAGATCAAAATGTTCGTGCATCCTCTAAAGGATTGACTCTTGAACTTTGCCGCTGGATCGGTAAAGATAATGTAAAATCAATCTTGTTTGAGAAAATGAGAGATACAATGGTAAGCTTATCTGTTCCTCTTAGTTATTTGAATTCTTATGTTCTCCTTCTAATATAAATTGTAAAGTATTCAACTTACTATTCTTTTTCTGTAGAAAAAAGAGTTGGAAGCAGAAGTTGTAAATGTTACGGGGACAGCAAAGCCAAGCCGCAAAATAAGGTAGGTATCTGAGTTTTCAGTGCATTGAGAAGATCCTTTCTATGCTCAATGCACAATGACATAAATATGTTGCAATCCATCTCTGCATTCTTATTCTTTTTTCCTTCATATCGTTACTGTATGCAATTTTTATGTTATCCTTGTTTTGTCATTTCTCGTTTTAAGATGTGATACTTGAATATGCTATGCGTTTTTTTTGAACATTTTTTTTTATAATATTTGCCAGTGCATTCAAATGTCTAAATGCTGTCTGGACACTTGAAACAATATTTAATGCTAGAGCTGAACATGAAAATACTGTTACAGTTTTCAATCTTTATTTTTGTCAATTTGATGGAGAATGAGCAATGTGGATTTAAGTATACGATTGATCTATAGTTAAATTTTATTCCTTTAAAAAGTAGAGCTTATCTAGGGTTAGATGCTAAAATATTCTTTAAAAAAAATTGAATAGTTAAATATTAGACAACCTGAAAAGCTTTTCAAGACTTGAAAGCTTTCTTGCTGTTTTAAATTGGTCTTTTCACTCAATCCCAATTTCTAGCATAATTTTTGCTGGTAGTACAGCCTCCAAAATTTACCTTATTCCATGACAATTGAAACTTCTTTTATCCAGCCAGATAGGGGTTTACCATAGAAGATGACATGATTGGAATGCAAACACACATTCGTCTAATTTGATTTTTTTTTTGCTTATTATGTTGGTGTGTAATTGTTACTCACTTATGAGGGTAATACCATCTTATTATGTATTCCACCATTTTTTAGATCTGAGCAAGACAAGGAACCTGAACAGGAAACTGTATCTGAAGTTGCGGGCCCTGGCCCTGCTGAAGAATCTGGGTCTGATGGTATGTAACTGATGTTGGAGATGGAGCATGCTCTCTTTTCTCAGACATGGTTTGTTTTTCATCTGTGGAACTAACATACCTACCTGTTTGTAACCCTTTTATTGTCAGCTCATCAAGAAATAGATGAATACGAGCTTGTTGATCCGGTTGATATTTTGACTCCTTTGGAGAAATCAGGGTTTTGGGATGGAGTGGTCAGTTCTTTTCTGCCACATCTCTGTCTCTCTCTAGCAACTTTTACCTTTTCTTTCTATCACATTGAGTCTGTCTCAGTTCCCTTTTCCCCCTTTTAATCGTTTTAATCTTTAGAAAGCTACCAAATGGCTTGAACGGAAGGAGGCTGTTGGTGAGCTAACAAAGCTTGCATCAACCAAAAGAATTTCACCTGGTGATTTTTCTGAAGTTTGTCGAACCTTAAAGAAGGTATTGCATATGTTTTATGACACAATGAAAAAGCTAGGCTTTTTTTTAGTTAAGCTTGTACTTAGTAGAAGGGTCTATTTTTCCTCTCTAATATAGTGTTCAATTCCTTATGACACAGAATATAATTATAAGATGTGTTGTGTTGAAGCTCAAATGAGATTGGCCATTGAAATATGACATAAAAGATTGAGCCATCGTCTCAGTCATTGATACATGTTTCTAAAGCTAAATCATTAGTTTTTACTTGCAGCTTATTACAGATGTGAATATTGCTGTTGCCGTTGAAGCTGTCCAGGCTATTGGCAATCTTGCTCGTGGATTAAGAACTCATTTTTCTGCAAGCTCTCGTTTCTTATTGCCTGTTTTACTTGTAAGTACTATTTGGCAGCCATTATTATGTTGTTATTAAAGGTTGCCGACTGAGGATATTTTTCTTCAAGTTTTAGAAACTTAACATGTCTTCGGTTCTCTAGTGTGTACCCATATCATTGATGTTTCTTGCTTACATTTTTATGTAATCAAGTTGTTTTTATTTTCAAACAGTTGGTTAGTATGATTGGTTTTGAACTGCTCACCGACTTACACACACCCACACACCCACACACACCTGTGCATTTCTAAGTTGCATTTGGCATTGAGAAAGCTGCTTGTCTCCTTTCTTGAATGCCTTTAGAGGTGGTAATAAGAGAGTTATAAATTTTTCTTGCATCGAAGGTCTTGTTAGTAAATTGTTATTTGTCGTCTGCATGGTGGGAATTGTTAATTTCCTCACTTTCAAGTAATGCCTGCTTCTTGTGTTTATTTCTTGAATAGGAAAAATTGAAAGAGAAAAAACCTACCATGACTGAGGCGTTGTCCCAGACTCTTCAAGCGATACACAAAGCTGGATGCATTAGCCTTGCTGATGTTGTTGAAGGCAGGTTCCCCCCATCATGATCATTTCTGTGCTTTATATTTGGCTTGGAATTCAAATTTCAATTTCTTTTTGGTACAAGAATTCAAATTTCTTGGTAAATGATTCGATTATTGAATTTACAGAAACTCAAAACCCGCTGCTTTCTTTTTTCTTCACAAACCATGCCCATGATTTTGTACCTTTTTCTGGTGAAAATTAATTCTCAAACTGAAGATTATAGAATTGCAGTTTCTATTTTCTGTATGTGCTTGAAAAACTTGATTGTAAATTCATTTCTTCATGTATTTTGGCCATAACTTTATATTGCTACTTAAGTTACCCATATCAACTACTCCTGGATTCTGATGAGCAATTCAAGTTATTGTTTGTCTTCTGTTGGTTGAGCTTTATGTTATTGTGTCATTGCTTTCCGTCAGCTTTGTACTTTTGCATTTTGCTTCTTATTCAATATATTATATTTGATCTTACAGATGTTAGGACAGCCACAAAAAATAAAGTTCCTCTCGTGCGATCATTAACAATGACCTGGGTCACATTTTGCATTGAAACAAGTAACAAGGGTATTATTACAAAGGTGCATAAGGATTATGTGCCAATTTGTATGGAGGTCAGTTTTGTTTTGCTGCATACTTTGATCTGTTGACATGTTATGTTTTTCTTAAATAAATTTTGGTAGATACTAAATTGGTTTTTATATTGATTAGCAGATTAAGTCTGCTTGATTTAAATGCTAGTTTAATGCCCCTTCTTTTCTTAGTGTAGGACCATCTAGAAGTTGATGTATAAACTGTCTGATTAAAATTGTATTCATTTGTCTTGGTAATTAAGTTCTATGCTGTCTTTGTTCTATTCTAGGATTTAATTTTCTTCAATTGTGTTTCTGTTGAACAAAGCAAACTGTAAGTGTTTTTGTCTGGGTATTTTTGTTTATTACCTTGCACAACTGATTATTTGAATCTCGCAGTGTCTAAATGATGGTACTCCTGATGTGAGGGACGCTGCTTTTTCAGCATTGGCAGCAATAGCAAAGGTAAAAATTTTACAATTAAATCTGCTTGCATGTTTATTAATTTGCTTCTGCTCTTGAGGTTTTGAGCATTGTACTGTTCATTCTCTTGCAGTCAGTTGGCATGCGACCTCTTGAAAGGTCACTGGAGAAACTTGATGATGTTAGAAGGAAAAAGCTTTCAGAAATGATTTCAGGTTCTGACGATGCTGTGCCTGGTGGTACTTCCACAGGTTTGTACATTTTTATCACCAGAAAAAAATTACTATTGGGAAAGGGAAAAGGCAAAAGAGAACAGAATTACTAATAGGGATCAAATAGGTTAGGTTTCCCGAGTGGGTTCTATGCCTAGTTTACACCGGGCCTGGGCCAAACCATATTTATTAGATATACCAGGCCAAGACTTTCCAAAGTATATTTATACGTAAAAAAACCAGTCTGTAGGCCATCTAAGAAGTTGTCCTTACAGGTTGATCTTTTTAAATAAATGTAAATAATATAAAAAATTATATTTTTTTAAATGTGTTATAATCACATACTCACCTTTGTAAATATTTGGGCATGTTGGCCCGAATCAAAGACTTGAGGCTATAATTTCTGACTTATTTGAAGACGTTTTTGTACAAAAGGCTTTTAGAAGACTTTTATGTTATACCAAAATTTTTAAAGGTTAAGATTAATCTTATACTATTAAATAAGACTGACCGCAGCCTTAGAAAGATTATCCCAACCCCAGTCTATTTCACTCTTGTGCGTGCCTTTGGGTAGTACTTCGTTGAATTGTGTAGTTTATTTGCAGTTATTTTGTTGGTTTGTTTTCCCTTTAACCTACATTGAGATATGATGAATGACATATTTATATGCCTATATATAAAATAAGTTTTTAAATCGGCTAACTGGTTAGACCGCGCTCTTAAAGAAGTATTGCCAGACCTAAGATAAACCTACGACATGTAGCATGTACAGACCTTGCCTTGAACTTTTATAACAGTTCAGCCCTATTCAAACAAAGTCTTAGTTGGCCAAGCCTACATCAATTACTAGTTACCTGCACCAAGAGAGGCTTTGAAGACTTCATATCTGATAGAAAAAGGTAAAGAGAGAGAATGAAAAGAAATTCTCATTGTATTATATGATGAACAGTAATACAAGAGGCTACTATATATAGCCATGTGATACAAAGCAGAAAAGGTGTGAGGCGCATAACAAGCTAACAGCACACCACTAACAAACCTGACAGCTCAGCAAAACAGAAAAGAAAGATAAAATGAAGGGCATATTAGTAAACTACTCTATTAGTCCCCCTTAGAAGCTGATGGCAGACTTGTCAAAGCAGCCTTATCATACACACGCAACTTGGAACGAAGAGGAACAAACTTGGCAGCAGAGAGGGGCTTAGTGAGAATGTCAGCCCATTGATCTTGAGCTGGTACATGAACAACAGTCAGACTTTTGCTGAGTACTTTCTCTCGCAGAAAGAAAATATCAAGCTCCATATGCTTAGTCCTGTTGTGAAGAATAGGATTGTGAGCCAAAGTAACAGTGCTCAAGTTATCACACAAGATCTTAGGAACTTGAGAGGAATAATGGAGTTCCTTGAGCAAGGACTGAATCCAAATGAGTTCAGCAGCTAGCTGAGCCATACTGCGATATTCCGCTTCAGCACTGGACCTTGCAACAAGCTGTTGCTTCTTGGACCACCAGGAAACAACATTAGGCCCAAGATATATGCAGGCCCCTGAAGTAGATCTCCGGTCATCAGGGTCTGATGCCCAGTCTGCATCACAAAACCCTAGCAACTGCATTGGTTGCTGAATAGGAGCAGGCTGAAGGAGAAGACCATGGTGCAGAGTACCACTTAGGTACCTTAAGATTCTTTTAACAGCCTTCCAATGATCCTCTAAAGGATTGGACAAAAACTGACAGACTTTGTTGACTGAAAAAGAGATCTCTGGCCTAGTTAAGGTAGCATATTGAAGGGCACCAACCACAGACCGAAAACGAGTAGGGTCATCAACCGCAGCAGACCCAACCTTGGACAATTTGCTGCTAGAGACCATGGGAGTAGGCATGCCATTGGCATTCAACATATTAAGCCTTGAAAGCAAATCTGTGATGTACTTAGTCTGAGATAAGAGAAGAGAACCATTAGGGAGATGAGTCACTTGAATCCCTAGGAAATAATCAAGTTGTCCCAGCTGTTTGAGAGAGAAAGAATTATTGAGATGCTTGATCAAGGAAGCTATAAAAGGAGCAGAACTACCCGTGATGATTATATCATCAACATAGACCAGAATTAGAATCTGAAGTTTACCTTGATGCAACAAAAACAAGCTAGGATCACATCTACTAGCCTTAAACCCGAGTTGAACCAAGGCACACTTTAGCTTATCAAACCAGGCCCTAGGAGCCTGTTTTAAACCATAAATAGCCTTATTTAACTTGCAAACAAGAGTTCTGTCAGCAACTTCAAAGCCAGGGGGCTGTTGCATAAGGACTTCTTCTTCAAGAGTGCCATTGAGGAAGGCATTGTTAACATCAATCTGCTGCAATGGCCACCTGTTTGTAACAGCAATAGAAAGAACAATTCTCACAGTAACAGGTTTAATGACAGGAGAAAAAGTCTCTTGAAAATCATCACCAGCCTTTTGATGGAACCCTTTAGCCACTAATCTGGCTTTATACCTGTTTATGGAACCATCAGGATTCTCCTTAGTCCTGAACACCCACTTACATCCAATAGGCTTCCTTCCAGCAGGAGCTTTCACCAAAGTCCAGGTCTGATTTCTCAGCAGTGCCTGATGTTCTTCCTTCATGGCCTGAAACCAGTTAGGAGCAGCCAAGGCTTGCTCAACAGATGTAGGTTCAAGGTGGGCTATTAATAGAGTAGGGTGAAGTCTAGGAAGGGTGATTCCTCTTTTGGCTCTAGTTTGCATAGGGTGGATGTTTTGAGGGTGAATGGAAGGTAAAGCTGTGGCAGCAGGGTGGGAAATAGGACTAGGGCCAGGGGAGGGACCAACTGAAGGAGAGGAATATGAAGAGGAGGGAGAAAGAGTGCTAGCTTCAGCTGGATCAGAGAGAATGAGGGCAGGAGAGGAAGAAGGAGAAGAGGTAATGGGAATGGCAGTGAGAGGTTGAGGGATAGGTTGCTGACCAGAAGAATAAGAGTTGTTAGAGGGAGCAGCAGAGGAAGAGGAAGAAGAGATTGGAGAAAAATTAGAAATAGTGGGACTGCTAAGTTGAGGAAAAACAGAATTTGAGGAAGAAGAAGGCATAGAAGACAGATTAGAAGTAGAGGGAGCAGAGGGAACAGGAGGAAAACTGAGAGAGGGAGAGGAAGAGGATGGAGTGTTAGGAAGAGAGACAGATTTTGAAGAAGAAACCAAGGTGGAATAAGGAAAATTTGCTTCATTAAAAACAACATCCTTGGAAATAAAAATGCGACCATCTGAAGCAAGGCATTTATAGCCTTTGTGAGAGGTAGAGTATCCAAGGAAAATACACAGTTGAGATCTAAAATCAAGTTTATGAGAATTATAGGGACGAAGAAAAGGATAACATGCACAGCCAAAGACTTTAAGGATAGTATAGTCAGGGTTTTTGTGAAGTAATTTAAAATAAGGTGAGACATTGTCAAGTATAGGTGTAGGTAGTCTGTTAATGAGATATGCAGCTGTGACAAAAGCATGATCCCAGAATTTTAAGGGAAGGGTGGACTGAGCAAGGAGTGTGAGACCAGTCTCAACAATGTGCCTGTGCTTACGTTCAACAAGGCCATTTTGGTGATGTGTATGGGGACAAGTGAATCTGTGAACAATCCCTAAATCTGTGAGATATTTGGTAAGAGGCCTAAACTCACCTCCCCCATCAGTTTGGACACATTTAATGGGACAATTGAACTGAAGTTCAACCATTTTCTTAAACTGAAGAAACTGAACCATGGTGTCAGACTTAAGTTTGAGAGGAAAAACCCAAACAAACCTAGAGAAGGCATCAATACAGGTTAGGAAATAGGTATAACCACTGGAAGATTGCATAGGGGCAGGACCCCAAAGGTCACATACAACCAGCTCAAAAGGATGAGAGTAAACTGTGGTAGATAAAGAAGAAGGAAGTCTATGAGACTTGCCAATGCAGCAAGCATGACATAACTCAGCAGGGGGTTTAGATGGAAAGGACTGATTACACAGTTTGAAGATTTCAGTGAGGGCATGATGATTGGGGTGTCCCAGCCTAGTATGCCAAAGCACATATTTATTGGATGCAATAGAATTTGCAGCATTAAAGTGTGAGGAAGGTAAAACAGTACTGACAGAGTTTAGAGAAGGATTGAAAAAGGTACTTGTAACATTATAATTGCAAGATTCATTACAAGAAGACAAAGGATTTATAGTATGATTTGCAACAGATTCAGTACACTGAGATATAGAATCTATAACATCTGTCCTATAGGAAGTATTACAATTGTATGCTGCAGGATAACTATGACTAGAACTATAAGAGGAAGAAGACTTGGACAACGGAGGAGCAGCTGGATTGGAGAATTTATAGAGGCCATCAGCACCAACAAGACCACTGAGTAAGACTTCAGAAGTAGCCTGAGATTTGACAACACAAAACTTAGGATGAAATTCAAAAAATACAGAATTATCTTGAGCAAATTTGCTCACACTCATAAGGTTTTTGGTGATGTGAGGGACATGTAAGAGATTGTTAAGAGTGAGAGATAGATGAGGTTTGTGAGGTAAGGGAAAAGACATAGAACCTACAGAGTTGATGGACAAACCTTGGCCGTTACCTATGAAAACTTGTTCAGTTCCAGGCACGGAGGCAGAGTCAGACACATTAGAGGCATCAGGAGTAACATGATGAGAAGCTCCTGAGTCAGGATACCACCACTGGTTTGCACTGCTAGCTTCAGTACCTGCATAAAAGGCTTGTGGTGCAGAAGATCTGGGAGGTGCAGCTCTGGGAGAAGCATAAGCAAGCTGCACAGGATAAACAGCACGAGGAGCCACGTGAAAAGGATTGAAGGGAGCTCGATGATGTGAATAACTAGCACCACTGGAATTGGCATAACGATAGTAGCATACTGAAGCATCATGACCAGGTTTGTGACAAATCTGACACGGTGATTTCCCAAAACGACCTCCTCCACGACCAAAACGACCACCACCGCGACCAGAACGACCACCACGTGCACCATAGGAATGATTTTCAGCATTAGCGGTGACGTGACTCGTTCCTTGAGGAAACGCCTCGGAGATGACTTGATCAGAAGCAACTGGAGTGGGAGAAGGTGTTGCTTGAGTGAGATTGACCGTCGCCGTCGCCGGTTCTGTAATCGCAGCTTTGCGATGCTTCTCCAATCGCGACTCATGAGCAAGCAAGGAAGACTCCAACTCTTCCAAGGAGCTAACGTCATCTTTGCTGTTAACGGCGGCGACAATGGAATCATAATCCTCAGGTAACGAATCAAGAACAATCTCAATTAGGTTACGAAGAGGAACGGGATCACCGATGGAGGTTAGCGACTCACTGATGTCACGTGAACGCGTCATAAGCTCAGTAATTGTTAGTGAACCCTTCGTAAGACGCCGGAGTTCTGAACGAAGTTGACGAGCCTTGGTGGAGAGAAGAACATCAAAGTAGCGATGAACTTCTGTCCACACCTGCCACGCATGCTTGCAGTCAACGAGCTTAGGAAGGAGAGCATCGGAGATGGTAGAGAGAAGCCAGGTGCAAATGAGAGCATCCTGCTGTTCCCACTCAAGAAACGCACTGTGAGATGCAGGATCTGAGGGAGACGGTGGCGGAATCACCGGAACAGTGACAAAGCGTTGAAGACGATGACCACGGACGACGCCATCAATCTGCTGCTTCCACTGTTTGAAATTCTTGTCGTCAAGCTTAACAGAAATTAGGTGAGAAAGTTTCACCTGAGAGGAAGGGAATAAAGGTTCCATGGATCGGAAAAAAAATTTATGCTCTGTATACCATGATAGAAAAAGGTAAAGAGAGAGAATGAAAAGAAATTCTCATTGTATTATATGATGAACAGTAATACAAGAGGCTACTATATATAGCCATGTGATACAAAGCAGAAAAGGTGTGAGGCGCATAACAAGCTAACAGCACACCACTAACAAACCTGACAGCTCAGCAAAACAGAAAAGAAAGATAAAATGAAGGGCATATTAGTAAACTACTCTATTAATATCCTATGCTATTGCTAATCCTAGTTTACTACTTGGTTGATCAAGCTGTGGAGTAATGATCGTGTATCTGAAGTGAGTTCAAATGTGAATTAGCCTTTTAAATCAAATTTGGGTGGCCTTACCATCACCGGCCTACAAGCTGAAGCAAAACCCCCTTAGCGGCAGGAAACTGCAATGTAATTGGATTTGAAGGAGAGGCAGAATAAGATACCACCACCAGGCCCAAATTGACCACCCACCTTAGTGCTCTTAGTGCTCGCAATTGAAGTATGTTTTCCAAACTCTCAAATAAAACTTAGAAACTGTATATTGTCCTACATCCTTTGCAATATGTTCTATGATGCACCACTTGATGTAGCTGAGTTCTTTTTCAAACAGGCGGATAAGATTCAGAGCCATATTGAGTATCACCTTAACAACATTGGGCTATTGGAGAATATGAGGTCAAGTCCCTTTGATCACTGTGTGCCTTTTCTTGGGGCCACCCTCTCAAGATGAAACACACAGACCTTTATTAGACAATGAAGTAGGCAACAAATCTTGATTATCATGTCCTTTAATCCCTATGGAGTGATGTTATTAACAATTATTAAATTCTTAAAATTATTCTGATCATCACATTTCTTAGTATGCCTCAATCTGACATTAGGTCCTCGTAGATGCGTAAGGCAACTCATTTCAAATTGTTAGTGACGTTGAAAATGAATTACGCCAAATCTTGTGATTGAAATTTTTTTAAGCTTCCTAATTTAATTGATTCTCTAATTTGCTTGATTTTTATTTGTAATTTGATTTATTTGCCTCCAAACTTAAAGTACTTGTTGGAATTTTTTGCTGACCCTTGATAGTGGTATTTCAGTTTCTGTGCAAAATACACGTGCAAGTGCTTCTGCAGAGGTAGGTGTATCTTTTATATTATAGTTTTGATAGATTTGGGTTTTTGTTTCATTTCTTTAATGCATTGTACCTGGTAATTAATTTTACTTTTTTTTTTTTTTGTGATTGATTGGATACTGCATGCAAGATATTGGTTTTTCAATATGTTGTCTTAGCTTACTCTTCTACCAAACATCCTTTAGTTACGAGACTTTTCTTTTAACATTGCTTATGAAAACAAATGCTAATCAGTTGCACAGGAATTTGTGGAACATTCTTAATGAGAGAATTAACATTTTATTATCGTTAAGTTTTGAAGTTTGAAAGGTTTCTTTAGAGACATAATCGTCATTCCTTGATTTACATACAGACATCTGAGAGTGCATTTGTTAAAAGGTCAGCTGCAAGTATGCTCAGTGGAAAGAGACCTGTTCAGGCAGCGGTATGTAGCATCTTCTTGCTTGTAACTGAGCTATGCTGTCATTTTTGATGCAATTAATGAACTAGTCTTTTGAATATTTTACACATTCCAGCCCGTCACCAAGAAAGGGGGGGCCGTAAAGTCTGGTACAAACAAAAAAGTAGAAGGAGTTTCACAGAAGGCTTCAAAACCGATTGAATCTCCCGAAGATGTTGAGGTAATATTATATTTGTTTGTCTCCTGTCTCTGATTTGAATCTGCCGCCTCAGTTCATCATGTGATTAACAAATGACAGTTCATTCAACCTTTGTGTGTCTAAATTCATGCAGCCCACTGAAATGGGTCTTGAAGAGATTGAAAGTCGAATAGGTTCTCTTATACAATCAGATACCATCACTCTATTAAAAAGTGCTGTATGGAAGGAGCGTCTTGAAGGTTGGTAATCAGCTGTTCTGTTTTTGTACTTTGTTTAATATAACATTGGAGGAGGAATCATGTTGGAAGAAGGGTTGATAACTTTGTTGAGGATCTGACCTCCAACATCATCATCAAACACCCTCATATTAATTTGATAATTTATGCTTTTCTTTTGTAATTTTTCTCAGATGTTTTGATTATTTAGAATTGTTGAACTGGTTTATCTTCCCTGGCTGTTGATAATGCTACCATGATTGTTTGAAGTTAATATAGATCTTAGTATCTTTTGGAAAGTTTTTGGCATTTCTTGGCCAATGTTTTTTAGGACTTGGAAGTTGTTTTTTAAGTGTGAATACAATAGATTGCTTTTCATTTATTGTATTTACTTCATTTTATTCTTTGTTGATATGTATTTTAGTCTTATCCGTTTAGGGTAATAAACAACTTATTTTTGTTGTACTTTAAGCACATTGACTT
Source organism: Lathyrus tuberosus (assembly GCA_022829125.1). Lineage (NCBI taxonomy): Eukaryota > Viridiplantae > Streptophyta > Magnoliopsida > Fabales > Fabaceae > Lathyrus > Lathyrus tuberosus. Next base: position 3,640,251 of record JALAZF010000253.1, read on the forward strand.
TTGATTTTTCTTTATATGTCTCATCCACTGTCAGAACATTACCTTTTGATTTTTCCTTAGATGTCTTTTTTACATGCTCAATGAGTTAAGTCGCTAAAGTTAGATTTTTGCAGCCATTTCTTCGCTGAAACAGCAAGTTGAAGGCTTACAGAACCTTGACCAATCCGTAGAAATATTGGTTAGATTACTGTGCACCTTGCCTGGTTGGGGCGAGAAAAATGTTCAGGTTCAGATGATTTCCTTTTGGATTTTGATTAATTTATTTTACTAGTTTCTAAATCAAAACGGCATAGGTAGTACTATAAGTCCTTTACACTTGTCATTCCTGAGCAGGTTCAGCAACAGGTAATTGACGTTATCACTCATATAGCTTCAACTGCAACTAAATTCCCAAAGAAGTGTGTAGTACTTTGTCTTTCAGGTAGGTCTTGTCATTTGATTTAGCTTCTACCAATAATCACATCTCTATTCTGATTTGATACCACATTTCTGTTTTCATTTTTGTAGGACTGAGTGAACGTGTAGCAGATATTAAGACACGGGCATATGCTATGAAATGCCTCACTACTTTTTGTGAAGCAGTTGGTCCAGGGTTCATTTTTGAAAGAGTAAGTATGATTATCTTTAGGAGAAATATATTATAATTAGATAGCCGTACTGCATCTTTCTGACAGTATCATCTTGCTTTGCTTTGCTTGTTTTTATGGGTAAACAAATAGGCTTTTGAGAATTTTTATTTTTATTGTAGGCCTACAAGATCATGAAGGAGCATAAGAATCCTAAGGTTCTTAGTGAGGGAATATCGTGGATGGTTTCTGCTGTTGATGATTTTGGTGTATCACATTTAAAGCTTAAGGTTTGTTATCTGTTTTTTGGTAATTTATGTTATGCTTTTGTTTTTTGTTGTATGTATTTAATTACTCATTTAATATTTTTTGGCTATGCAAAAATTTCTTAGTTTTAATGAAGTCCTCTTTTGCAGGATTTAATTGATTTTCTTAAAGAAACTGGGCTTCAGTCAAGTGCAGCTGCTACTAGAAATGCTTCAATTAAACTCTTAGGTGTTCTGCATAGATTTGTTGGGCCAGGTGACTTTGTGCTGACTTTCAAATTCCATTATAAGTCTAACCATCTCTTTGGGTTAGATCTAATCTAATGTTTTTTCCCTTGTAGACATAAAAGGGTTTCTTACCGACGTAAAGCCTGCACTGCTAAGTACTCTTGACACAGAATATGAGAAGAATCCATTTGAAGTATGTTCTGTTTGGTGTTGTAACGTCTATGTAGTATCATGCGTCCTAATGCTCTAATTGTATTTATTTGTTTGTTTTGCTTTAGGGAGCATCTGCAGTTCCCAAAAAGACTGTCAGGGCATCAGATTCATCTTCATCTGCAGGGGCTGGTGGGCTTGATAGTTTGCCTCGTGAAGATATTAGTGGAAAGATTACCCCAACTCTCTTGAAGAGTTTCGAAAGCCCTGATTGGAAGGTTTGGTTGAAATAATCTTGTATTAGATTGCCTTTCGTTTTGTATATTAAGCTTGCTTTCAACTGTCAGTAACTGTGGAAGTGCAATATCGTGCAATTGCATCACATTTTGAGCTCCGTTTTTTTTACTTAATGTAGGCTCGTATGGAGTCTGTTGATGCGGTAAACAAAATACTGGAAGAGGCTAATAAGCGCATTCAACCAACTGGAACTGGTACCTCAATAGCATTAGTATTTTGTGCTTTTTAAACTTTTGTCTCTCTACCCTTCCCATCAAATCCTCTGCTTCATGGACTTGCATGCTTTGTTTTATTAATTCTTCATATTTTATCCTGTTCATTATAAAATTTGTCAAACTTTGAAATTCTTGCGGCTGATGACTGGTATTACTAGGTGAATTATTTGGTGCTCTTAGGGGCCGACTCTATGATAGCAACAAAAATATAGTCATGGCTACCTTGACAACAATTGGTAATGTTGCATCTGCAATGGGTCAAGCTGTAGAGAAGTCAAGCAAAGTTAGTGAACTCTGTTCTGCTTTTGTATTTTCTTTCCTGTTTCTAATGTTGCATTTCCTTTATCAAAAGTTCAACTTTTTCAAAATGGTTTATTTCAGGGTATTCTGTCTGATATATTGAAATGTCTCGGTGACAATAAGAAGCACATGAGAGAATGTGTACTGAATACTCTAGATTCTTGGCTAGCAGCTGTTCATCTTGATAAAATGGTCGGTCCTGATTTTATATTCAATTATTCTTGTGCTCATTTGTTGTCTTTGCCCTGAACTTTATGTTAACGTAGGTTACATATGTTGCAATTGCTTTGGTGGATTCCAAACTTGGTGCGGAAGGGCGTAAGGATCTTTTTGATTGGCTATCTAGGCAACTGTCTGGGTTAAGTAGTTTTGCTGAAGCTGCACAACTGCTAAAGCCAGCCTCGTCTGCAATGGCAGTACGTTCTGATTACTCAATTATGTCCTCAAGTGTCTGTCATTATCAAATCAGTTCTAATACATAATTTCCTTAAATTTAAATTTTGCTATGGCTCCTTTGCAGGATAAATCCTCTGATGTTCGCAAGGCAGCAGAGACTTGCATTACTGAGATACTGAGAGTTAGTGGGCATGAAATGGTATGTGTGATAAAAATGCTGTTTTTTCATTCCCTGTTTCCTCAACATTCATGTGATACCAAGCATAATTAAATTGTTTGTTCTATTAGATTGAAAAGATAGTCAAAGACATTCATGGACCAGCTCTGGCACTTATTCTTGAGAAGCTAAAACCATATGGAGCTATTCAAGGTGGTTCTTCGTCAACAAAGTTTTGTTTAAAATTTTTTTACACGTGGTTGATCTTATCATGGTAACTATTTTGCCTCTTATACTTATCTCTATCTTACACCCTGCCCCCCAATGTGTGTCCCCAGAGTCATTCGAGTCAGCCAGGGTAACTTCTGTGGGTATAACATCGAAAGGTGTTACTAAGGTTGGGAAATCAACAGCAAATGGTGTTTCAAAACCTGGAAATAGAGTTGTATCTTCGGTATGTTGAGTTATTTATTTATTTATTTATTTTTATGTCGATTACTCTTTTATTCTGTTTGGATTTCTAACTGTACGTTTCATCATGAAGAGGGCCGGGGCAATAAAGGGCGCAAAGTCTGAACCAATATCTGTTCAAGATATAGCAGCCCAACCTCAAACCTTGCTAAATATCAAGGATTCGAATAAGGTGTTGTTGACAGAAGTATTTACCCAACATTACTTCAAATTTTCAAAAGATGTATGCTTGAACTGTCAGTTGTCTTCCATGCAGGAAGATAGAGAGAGATTGGTTGTTCGAAGGTTTAAGTTTGAGGATCCACGAATTGAGCAAATTCAAGATCTTGAGGTCGACCTGTTCTTTGAGGACTTAAAGTTTTTCACGTTTAATTTAAGTTTCCTAGTTATTGATTTGTAATAAATGTTTGCAATTCACAGAATGATATGATGAGGTATTTCAGAGAGGATTTACACAGGAGACTCTTAAGTGCAGATTTTAAGAAGCAAGTTGATGGACTTGAAATTCTGCAGAAGGTGCTGTTCTTTTTATATTCTTACTAAGTTGCATGCTTTTCAATCGTTGACTGTACTATCAGCTATAGAATCTTCTATCGCACATCGCAGGCACTTCCATCCATTGCTAAGGAAGTTATAGAAGTTTTGGACATTCTTTTGAGGTGGTTTGTGTTGCAGTTCTGCAAATCAAACACAACATGTCTATTAAAGGTACAATTTAGTTTTCCCTTTTGTTTTCATTGTTCCTTTTGTTTTTCATTGTTCCTTCAGTTTTCTACTTTTCCTATCTCATTTGGTTATGAAGTGTAGTACAGTCCTGTTTGGATAAACAACTTGATTAAGCCCTTATAAACATTTATCATTTAAGTTCTTATGTATACGTTTATAAGCTATTTCTCTAACAGATTTTAATATAAAATCAAAATGATTTTAGATAAGCTATAAGTTGTTTTCATAGCTATCATGGCGAGATTATGGAAACAGCTGAAACCAGCCCATATATTGGTCCCAGTTAATGCTTATGCAATTTAATTGCTCAGGTGCTGGAATTTCTTCCTGAACTGCTTGACACTTTGAAGGATGAAGGTTACTCTTTGACAGAGTCTGAAGTGGCAATCTTTCTTCCTTGCCTTGTAGAGAAGGTTTGTATTAACAGATTTAATAGGTGGCATCACCAGTAGATATCAATTTTTCAGCAAATCTCTGTTTTTATTAGAGTTAGTGTCCTTTCTTGGGTGCTATGGAAAGTGGCTACTTTAATTCACAGATAAAAGTAAGTATAAGTTCATGATATTTTATAAATGTTACAGTTAGGGCATAACATTGAGAAAGTACGTGAAAAAATGCGGGAGCTGACTAAACAATTTGTTGTGGTATATTCCGCATCCAAATGTTTCCCTTATATATTGGAGGGGTTGCGCTCTAAGAACAACAGAACTCGAATTGAATGTGCTGATCTTGTAGGATTTATTCTCGACCATCATGGGGCTGAGGTATTGTTGCTAATGCTTTTAGTGATTTTTTCTTTTCAGTTTTAGATATTTATTCCTCATGTTATGTGGACAGATTAGCGGTCAGCTGAAATCATTGCAAATTGTTGCAAGTTTAACGGCTGAACGGGATGGGGATATTAGAAAAGCTGCATTAAATGCACTTGCCACTGGTTATAAGATTCTAGGTATGGTATACTCTGAAGAAATCCATCTTCATAACACTTAGAAAAAAATTTGTTCCAGCCCATCTATTATTTTTCTTTGGTTGAGTAGGAAATTTATTTGGAAGAAAGTATATCTGCATCATTTTTAAATGTTTATTATTTAAACTACACGACTCATTCATTTATATGATAGATTTAAGATGCAAAAATTGGGGTGATTATTTTTTCCACTTGAATATTTTAGATGCAAAAACTGGGTTTAATTTTGATTATAATAACTTTTGGCCATGCTGAGTTGTTTTCCTTCATAATCTTGCTATGCAGGTGAAGACATATGGAGATTTGTTGGGAAACTAACAGATGCTCAAAAAAGCATGTTAGATGATAGATTTAAGTGGAAAGTAAGTTCTCACCTTTCTCATTTTTCCATCACCTTTTTGATATACTGCATTGCTGATGAATGTGTTGTAATTTAACAGGTCCGGGAGATGGAAAAGAAAAAAGAAGGAAAGCCAGGGGAAGCGAGGGCTATTTTACGACGTTCTGTCCGGGAAAATGGGTAAGTCTTTTCATTTTATGCTGTAAATTTAATGTATTATATATCTTTTAAGCTTTGGTAACACAATAATCCAATTAAGGTTCAAAAATTACGATTGTGATCACTTATTATAGAATGAAAACAGCAATATAACACGATAACTGGATTATTTTGAACCTTAATTTTTTCGTTATTACATTTCTTATGTGAACATTTTTAGGAATGCACCAATAGTTTTCTTTAGTTTTGATGATTGACAATGAGACCCAGAAAATGCCGGAAATTGCACTCTTGAAATATTTTTGTTTCATTAAGGTGTTAGTTTTTTCTATAAATTATCAACTTTATAAGTTTAAAATTTCTGTATTGATGTGAAAAGGCTGGAAATTGTTCTCGTGAAATCTTTTTGTTTTGTTACGGTGTTCGTTTTTTGTTTAAATTTTTTGTATAGATGAGAAAAAGCTGGAAATTGTACTCGAGTTTCTTAGTATCTGTTTCCATGTTTAACATTTCAATTTAATATTCAAGATGTTATTGCTTCAATTACCAGGTCTGATGTCGCTGAGCAAAGTGGAGAAATGGCTAGATCTATTGCTGGTCCATTATTGAGGTATTCAAATGTTTTTATTGAATTTTTTCCTTTTCCCTTAAATAACCCCCCACCAATAAAACTGAGTTGTTCTTATTACTCTTAATCATCTTTCTTATTAATGCAGGAGAAATTTTGCTCAACCCGATAGTAACATTGAGAGACAATTGATGCCCCGTCCCATGGCTATTGCCAGTGGCCCCACTGATTGGAATGAAGCACTTGAGATTATTTCTTTCGGTTCTCCTGAGCAGGTAGATGACGTAGCATGGCCTCTTGTTACTATTATGAATATCTTAATCATTATGTGTGGGACAATAGTTCTTGCATTAGTCATCCACGTTGAAAATTGACAATGCTGTTCACTAATATATAGATACAAGTTGGAGTTTTTTCCTATTCTCTTTTCCGTTTTGAAAAATGGAGCTTTTACATCTGTTTTCAAAATAATTTTGTGATGCAGTCTGTTGAAGGAATGAAAGTTGTTTGTCATGAGTTGGCTCAGGCCACTAGTGATCCAGAAGGCAATGCTATGGATGAACTCGTGAAAGATGCAGATAGGCTAGTTTCATGCCTTGCAAATAAGGCAAGATAGTTTTATAAATGACTTCCCTTCTTTGGAAAGAAATCTTGAAGTTTTAACATTTCTTTCTTTCATTATTTCAAATAGGTTGCCAAAACTTTTGACTTCAGTCTGACCGGGGCTTCGTCACGGTCCTGTAAATATGTGCTCAACACTCTCATGCAGGTAAAATTATTCTCCATTTTACTTTGGGGGTATATTGATATTATTGCCTGTTTTTCAGTATTTGTTTATAACTACAAATCATTTGTCCTTTACAGACTTTTCAAAATAAAAGATTAGCACATGCTGTAAAAGAGAGCACTCTTGACAGTCTCATTACCGAGCTTCTTCTGTGGCTCTTGGATGATAATGTTCCTCGTATGGATGATGGAAGCCAGTTGTTGAAAGCATTGAATGTATTGATGCTTAAGATTCTTGTAAGAGATTTGTTTTTTTAATTCATTTTGTTTCTATTTTTCTCTTTTTATTTTTGGTTAAGATGAAATTTCGTATGGTGGTAGTAAAGATAGTTTGTGTTTTTATATATGCTGTAAATCAGAAGTACAAGTTAGTTTACTGACTAGTGATCATCAATACAGGATAATGCAGATCGAACTTCATCCTTTGTTGTCCTAATAAATCTTTTACGACCACTAGATCCATCGAGGTGGCCTTCCCCAGCACCAAATGAGTCACTTGCTTCTAGAAATCAGAAGTTTTCTGATCTGGTTGTGAAATGCCTTATCAAGCTTACAAAGGTAACTTGCCACCCAATAGCAAATTTTTTAAAGGGAATAATAATCTCTTTATTTGGATTTTTAAAATATTATAGGACTGGATGAAATAGCTGAAGATATGGGGTCACAGGTGTTTCATTTGGATATTCACTATCTAGTTGTCTTTATGTGGGTAGCTTTTGGTTGTTTTTCTATGATATATACTCTGGCATTTAAAAGGTCGTATGACCCGTTTACGATATTTGTAGCAAATTGTTCTCTTCAGTGTTATATGTGGTGTTGTCATGTCAATACTCTCTTCAGTGTTATCTGTGGTGTTGTCATGTCAATACTCTCTTCAGTGTTATCTGTGGTATAGAGCATAGCGAGGTGACTGCTATTACAAAATATTTATATAAATAATTAATTCTATTAATATATAAACTGGCAAATTATTCTAAATTCATGGAATATTCATAATTTAAGATAAATAGTAATAATACAAATAAAGTCAAGGAAACATACAAGTTTCAGTCTCGAAGTCTTGTAGTAACTAAACATTAAAATTCAAATGAAAGGATTCCTGAATATGCATCTTTCTTTCTCCTTTCTTATATACTCCCTCCGTCTCATAAAAAGTGTCTCATTTGCACTTTTTCTTTGTCTCAAAATAATTGTCCATTTCAATTATCAAGATACCATTTATTATTATTTTTCCACTACTTACCCCTATTCATTAGCTTTCACTTTATTCAATTCCTTTATTAACTACTTTTAATAGGGGTACTCTAGTAAATGACATTAATTTTTTCACTAAATCCAACACAGTTAATCATTTTCTTAAGAACCGCGCATTGCTCAAATTGGACATTTTTTATGAGACGGAGGGAGTATCTTATCTTCTACCACTTTTTGTTTTTTTTTTCCCTCTTTCCCCTAGATGCTGTATCTTCTACCACTTTTTTTTTCTCTTTCCCCTAGGTGCAGTATCTTCTACCACTTTTTTTTTTCTCTTTCCCCTAGGTGCAGCTTCCCTCTTCAATAGAGTTTTCTGCCTAGTGTAGGTTATAGGCCTCCTGATTTCAGTTGCATTGGCAAAATTTCTCATCTCTTCAAGTTAACATATCACCATTCAAAACCAATTCATCTTCAACATCTCCATCTCCACCGATTTCACCCAGTCACCACAGATTACTATCATCACTGCCATTTAGGAGAGTAGGGACAATCACATCGTGACACTCAACGTTCTTTAAGTGCCAGGAAAATGAGTAGAATAGGATGTAGGTTTGCCTGAAGCAGAACTCCACGTCAACTAGAATCCATAATCAACAGCAACAAAAAAATGTCTGTCATTGTGACCTAGAAATAGAATCCTTAGTTCATATTGTCCCTTGAATATGAATCCATGTAATCCATTTTTGGTTCTCATGAACGGATTAAAAGTTATAACAGTAATTGGATAGTATTGAACTATGGTTCTATTGATAATTGACTAGGTATTGGTGGGGATTGTAAACTTGATCTTTAAAATTTTGTTGCATTATCTCTCATACATTTTGATGCGATTCAGGTTCTTTCAGAGCACCATCTATGATGTTGATCCATAGTGTGCTATTGGAAACCTAGAAATAGAATCCATAGTTCATATTGTCCTTTCATATGAATCCATCTAATCCATTTTTGGTTCTCATGAATGGATTAAAAGTTATAACAGTAATTGGACATTATTGAACTATGGTTCTCTATTGATAATTGACTAGGTATTGGTAGGGATTGTAAATTTCGTCCACATTAATTTTAGAAATATGAATTTATCTTTTATCGTCTAGAATCAGTGCTGAAATTTGCAAATTATATTCGTATAAACTTGATTTTTAAAACTTTGTTGCATCATCTCATACATTTTGATGCGATTCAGGTTCTTCAGAGCACCATCTATGATGTTGATCTTGATCACATACTTCAAAGCATCCATCTATACTTGCAAGACTTGGGAATGGAAGAAATTAGGAGAAGGTACATATCTATTGTTGGATTGAGTTATTATTAATTGTTTTTCTTTGACTAGAATAGTTTTTTAATTTTTTTTCCTTCAATTTGATAGGGCTGGGGCTGATGACAAACCCTTGCGAATGGTGAAAACTGTTCTGCATGAGCTTGTTAAGCTTCGTGGTGCAGCAATTAAGGGTCATCTTTCAATGGTTCCTATCGATACGAAACCTCAACCCATCATCCTTGCTTACATTGAACTTAATCTTGAGGTAGGCATTAATTATTTTGGGGCGACTTTCATACTTCCTAATATTCATACGTATATATGTTCTAACACTTGAATTTCAGACTCTGGCTGCTGCAAGAATGCTGACTGCATCTGGACCCGGGGGACCAAACCATTGGAGTGATTCAGCAACCAATAATTCAGCGGCTGGAACACATTCTGCTGATGCCCAGTTAAAGGTAATCATTATGAATTTGTATTTCTAAATGTTTTAGGTATTACAATTAGTACTCGCATGGCATGCATGTCCCAATAGGCATGGCATTTTATATTTATAAATTATACATGAATATGGTGGATAGTTTTATGATGCCATAAGGTGCAGATTAGGTTTCATTGGGTTTTAATGTATACAAGCTCATTAAAAGCTTCACATTCCGATTTATAGAAAAATCTATTTTATGCTACATGGTATCGAGAATAATGTCACACTGGTATTAAAATTTCACGAAGCTTTGTAATATCAAGTCTTGCACTATCTGGCGTTATCCTATGTACCCGGTGAGACCTTAATGTGATGACTGATAATCGAAGAATAAAAAATACATCAAAATAATAGCAATGTCAATGTGACACCTATGCTATTCATGTCAAGACAATGTCATTCTTTTATACTATTAAAGTTGGGAATTTAGTAAATTAAAGTGTATTAGGTGTACAATGACTCATTGTTTTATTATATGGGCGCGGTGTGTTGTCAATTTAATTGTGTTTTTTGTCCTTGTATGAGTTATTACACATATTATCACAATTTCAATGTCCTAACATTCATTGTTTTATTTGTTTCTATCCTTGAAAATAAATAATTTGTAGCAAGAGTTGGCTGCAATATTTAAGAAGATTGGGGAGAAGCAAACTTGCACAATTGGTCTATATGAACTTTATCGGATTACTCAATTATACCCAGAGGTAGAGTTAAGAGTATATGTTCAAGTTTCATGTTATTTTCACATGTTATAAACATCTGGCATGCATCCTTTTATTTCACTTATATTTTGTTAAGGTTCTTGGTTTATTTTAGGTTGACATATTTGATCAGCTTCAGAATGCTAGTGAGGCATTTCGCACTTATATCAGAGATGGTCTTGCTCAGGTTGTTTAAAATACTCATGTGCCTAGTTGAACTTGCGTTGTGTTTCTGTGTTCATAAGTGTGAGTGCAGTTAAGTTTTTGACAATTGGCTATTGATTTTAACTTTTTGGCAGATGGCGAAAAATGCCGCAGCTGGAAGAACTCCGTCAAGTATGCCAATGCCTACTCCTCCACCAGCATCTTTGAACATATCTTCACCAGATTTTGCACCGCTTTCTCCTGTAAATGCAAATGCATTGAGTGATGCCAAATTAAATGTGAAACCCGAACCAACAAATTTCCATCTTCCGCCATCATATAATGAGGAGAATAGGGCGGTGAATGCTTATACATCTAGAGTTTTAAGTTCTGACTACACCTTAGGTGACCAAAGAAATGATAAATTTATGACTGGAGGTATGATAATTTTTGTTTTCTCTTGATTGTTAGTTTTAAAGAGAAAATATTGACTAGTAGTTTATGAATTGCAGTAACAGGTGGGACATTGGATGCAATCAGAGAAAGAATGAAGAGCATGCAATTAGCAGCCGCAGCTGGCGGCGCAGATTCTGGTGCTAGGCCATTGACAAGTTTTAGCGACAACTTGAATCATGGACTTCATCACAGTCAGATTCCACTTCCATCGGAACATGTTGGAGCTGAGAATACTTTGCAAGGTGGGGTACATCCCATGGATGAGAAAGCTTTGTCGGGGCTTCAAGCAAGGATGGAAAGACTGAAAAGTGGATCTCTTGAACCTCTGTAGTGGGAAATTTTCTTACCTTTCCTACCATTATTGATCCTGTGGGCATGCAATCATTTTTTTTAATGCGGGTGGATATAGATTGAATGTATAGAGTATATAGTCAATAGAGCCCTTGTCCTTAAAACTACGGAGATTTTGATGTGGCAAAGAATAGGAGGATTGGTTGCAGGAAACCTAGTTTATGACTCAGCAATTATTTCACCTCATCCTTTGTCCACTTCGCCTTTGTATATTGTAGTGGTGCTGTATTTGTGATAGGAATTCTGTAGATCCGTCCATTCAATCCAATCACTACCATTTCAGTGCTGAAGTGGTTTGCTTGGGTTGTATATTTGTCTTTTTCCAGAAAATTTTGACATTGGAATTTTATCATTATGCAAATGATTGAAGGACATTGTTTTTGATGTCCTTTCATTAAGATTTCGAAAGTCTCATTTCAGCATATTTTTACTTTGCAGGGGGGTTTTTAACCTACTCAAATTGATCTCAAAAAAATATTTATCACATAAAAATGGCACAGGCAGCAAGTGTTTCCTTGTAGACATGCTTTTTGAATATGTATCTATTATTCCATGCCTGTTTAGTAACAATAACACCCTTTCACATTATATAAATTTGATTGTGCTATTTTTGAGATAAATTCCTTTTATGATATCAATTTTATGGACAAATGCCAAGACTCCAAAATCTTCAAATCTCCACGTGTTGATGACACCTACTGACTGACCAAATAAGTTCTTGTAAACCTAAACTCTTCGGTAACTTTTCTCTCTTGGGCACGTGGTAAGAGCATATTGAGTCCATGACTAGACTCTTTTTTGTCTCCAAACATGTCATAGTGAACAAATACTCTCATAAGCATCCTCATAATAGTTAATCACAATATGAACATAATCACCTTTTTCTCGTCTCAGGACGACAAGTGAAACATTTTAACTTTGACTTATCAAAATCCGTAGACTTTGACATGGATGTTTTACCCTTTTGATTTTCTTTAACCCCACTAATACATCTTGATAGATTCAAGACTTCACCACTATCATTATTCTTCAAATATTCCGTATTTGATAGCTATTTGGACCTTACAATTGTCCGGACTTAATCCAAGGTGGAAATACCTTCCTTGCCATAAATAAATAAGACATCCTTGAAGTTCTCAAGTGAACCAGCTAAGCTTAACAAAATAGAGCATTATCCTCATCATCAATATTTCCCATAATAATTTGCAAGTTATCAATGATCTTGTATTACTCTATCAATTGTTCCACGATGGATTTGTTCTTCATTTAAAATAAGTAAAATTATTGTTTATGACTTAGTCATATAAAATGATTCAAACTTAACCCACATTTCATATATGGTCTTCTCTTAGCTACTACCTTATAACTATTTTCAAAATGCAATATAATGCATTTCTAGCATTATCCACCATATCAAACTTCTCTTCTTGTGTTAGGCTTCTAGGCATCGATGCTTCACCCTTCAATGTTCATATATACTTTTGTTAAATTAAAATTGCTTGCATCTTTACTTTGATTTAATGAACAAAACTAAACCGTCTCATGCAAAATTAAAGTGTCAAACTGTGTTAGCGAATTCACACACATTTTTTTATTCAATTCGATCAAATCGGTCTACTCTGACAAAGAAAACATCACTCCCATTCACTTTAATTATTATTATTGTTATAGTAGTTTTGCTTACACTATTTAGAATATTGACTAATTTTTGTCAAAGCTATCTATTTTAATTGTCGCGGTTCTTTATCTTACACATCAAAATTCTCCGAGTGCTTTAAACCTGTCAATTTTGCGACAATCAACTAAAACAATGACTTCCGTATCTAAACCAACAGCAGTAGTGGGATTTCCCACTGTATCAACACCAACACTGGCCTTCCTCACTGTGGTAGCCATAGTCCACTCTGGCCCGCCCATATCTAACATTAGGTAGCTCAAAGAGACAACCTAGACGCCTTGGGCAATAGACTCTTGCTTGTCATCACGTGCCATATTCATATTCTTATGCTCGAAGGTATATTCAATCTGCCCTGCATACCTTCTCCATCTCTCCTCCCATGGATCTATGGAACATAGACACCGACTCCATTTCTCATATGACGATGAACGAAGATAAGTTCACTTCTTATTTAAATACAAGCAATATTATTAATGTTGGTAGTGATTATAACATTTGATGTTATTGTGCAATTTGATCTCCATTATGTTGCGAAAGATTTTCTGGTTCCAGTAGACATATTCTCATAAATCAAGTTCTGACAGTGACCGCTACTACAACAAAACAGATTAATGAATCACTAACTTACATAACTTAGTTGTTTATATACTTATAATCTAAGTACATTCATATTGATAATGAGTATGCTTCGCAAGTGTGCTTCTTGAATTCACCGGAAATTCATCACAACTGTTCTCCAGTCTGCGAGCAATAAAAGAGTTTCACATAACAACAAACTCAAAGAGAATGTAAACAATAATAAATCTTGATATAAATACGAACCAACATCTCATGATCTCCAGTGATTTCTTCTATCAACTCATATAGTGGTTTATTAGCACTGTTGGGAACAAGAGCTGCAAATGCAGCTGACTTTAGTCCTGCATAAAAGAAATTCCAAACTGCGGAGTAAGGTTTCGTTTCTAACAGACCAATAAGGCATATTTGATAAAATCAATCTGTTAATCAATAACACTTGAGCACTGAACAATTTTTTGTTACCAGTTTCTTGGAAAGCATCAACAAACATCATCATCTCCTCTCCGCTTAAACCAGATAAGAAACATATTCGAGGAAGGGACTTGTCTATCTGCAACAAGGCACACAATTCATGCAAAGAAATGATGGATCCGTAAGAAACAGCTGCCAAACACCACAATGATAAAAGCTTATTCTGATTAGATTACAAATTCGTTTCTACAAGTTATCATTTCTGTTAGTACAAATTCATGAACAAACGCCAAGGGAGCCGAAGTTATATGAAAACAGTAAATCACTTGCGGCTAAAAAATACTACCTTGACATCTTCCAAACTATCTTGGGCTGTATGCATTACCTCCCAAAGTGAACGCGTAAGCATGTCTTTGGTACAATAGATAACCTACAAATGCAATATCTTACATTTGGTATTTTTTTTTCTGTCAATTTATTTTGAATATCTACAAGAAATAAGATGTTACCTTCATAAATTCACCCTCTAACTCTTTCAAAAACTGGTGAATCTGCACGAGGTAAAATCTATCAAGACCAACAAAACATATGAAACTAGCACAACATGTATAAAAAATTATGATATCCTATTGTATAAATCACCTTCAAATTTTCATCTGCTTCAAATCCCAACAACAACAAGGCCTGCAAATTACAAGAAACCCCCAAATTTAGCTACACATGAAGTTAGTTAGTTCTAAAACAATTCAAAAATTAACCTAAATTTGGTGACATGTAATTTGAATTTGAGTAAAAACTAACCATGACTTACAGGTGGACCATATCTTGGATCATCATCCTTAATAGGAACAAATTTTGAGTCTTCAACTAATTCATTAGGAAGTTCTGCATCATAGCAATTTGAAGTGTCTATTTTGGTAAGATTGAAAATGCAAAGAAGCTTAAAATGAAACTAACCTTGAGAGGATGCTTTTGGAATCCAGTTTAGCTTGTTGGAGTTGAAGGATGAACATGGATAAGATATAGATGAAGAAGAAGACAATGGAAGATGAGAAAGTGCATAGCATGAAGGAGACATTCTCAAAAAGCAGCAATTCATAGAGATTCCAACGCCGAAAGACATCATTTTGCTGCAACTTCTATAAATTATTTTATCCTTGTTCTTCTTCTACGACCGTACGAAATATATTATATACACGTGCACACTGTGTTTTATCTATCTATATATCCATTTATTATTATAATTTTGTTTTGAAAAATAAATTTTTTCTTTATAAATTTTTTAGAATATTTTTTATAAATAAAAGATTAATTTTGATATTCTATAACATAAATATATATTATTGGATACCAAATTTTTTTAAAAAAATTATATTTTAAAAATAATTTTTATGAAAAACTATTTGAATTAGGTTCAAAATTAAGCGTTTTTTTTAAATTTTGATATCCATTTTTTTTCGATAAAATGTGTGTAATGTTACCCTTTTTTAATAGTATAAAAATGATGAATTGCAACAAAAAATACAACAATCACATTTTTTTAAATGTTCAAAATGTGAAAAAAAGGATATAGAAATCACTCTAAAAGATCAAGTTGTTACAAAAAAATTTAAAGGACCAACTTGTTAAAAAAAACAACTTAAACAACCTCTAGTATAATTTTGTCTAAAATTAAAGAAGGGTGAGGAGTTATAAAATTCTATCAAACTAAACTATGAATTTGTGACGATATTTGCAAAGTGAACGGCACAATCATTATCTTTTTGATAAATATATTTAAGCTCACACCTTCGATGTGTTTGGTTTAAGAGATTATATATTAAGATATGATATGTTAACCACAGAGAAATCTATTTTGATAAGCAGGAGAGAGAAACTCAAATTATGATCTCACTCGAGATAGAAGTATATATTTTAGAAGATTTTTTATGCACCCTTTATGTTTTTTAGTCACCACACGAAATTATTTAAATGTTTCGAGATTCTGAAGATGCATCTCTAGACACATCAAATTCTGAATGAATGTTGAAATATTTTAGATATACATCTCCGCGTAACATATCAGAACAAAACTCTTCATATTACGTTTTGTTTACGTGTATTTACATGCATATTTAAACCATACCATACAATCAAAATTCAAAAAAATACATACATAAATTCAGATGTGCCTCCTCTAATATCTCTTGATGAGCTGGTCTTGGCGGATCTCTTGGAGCAGCATGCACCATCACTACAACAAATAATATTTTTTATGACGAAGCTAACACCTCGAACAATAGAAAAAATGAAGGAATAGGTACTGAGAGCGCCAACTTTTATTTTTTTTTAAGAAATTAACAACCCTTTACCTAGGTTTTTCAGAAAAGCGAGGGAATAGATCTATAAGGGAGCTCGCTTCGACACCCAATTTTTACATTTTATCTTTTTTTCCAGTTGTTTAGTTTGTATTTCTCACTTGGCGCATTTCCAAGTTTCTTTTTTATCACTGTTATTTTTTTTAATAATTTTTTTATTAGTATTTACCTCGGCAACATGGTCCAACTGAGAGGTAATATATTTTGCATTAATCAATTTCAAAATACTATTTTCAAAATATTATTTTAATTTTTTATTTGATATGTTCAAACCCCTCGAATAAACAACAAAAATCGACGTTATATATCTTTTAATTGAATTCCCAGAATATGGTGCTATTGTGTTTTTTATATTTTTAATTAATACTGTCACGTCGGATTTTATATAAAATCGACGTGAAACATTTATTGCATGAGAAACTTCAGACTACAATCTAGCTAGTTTCTAACTTTTCATTTACCTATCAACGCTCAAACATAATTTCATCACTCTCATTTAGCAAAAACCCTAGGCAATTTTCAAGCTGATATTCATCAAAACTCTTCCAACAGATATTCATCAAACGTCATTTTTGCAACGAGGTATATATCACTTTGCTTTTCAATGATCATTTTGTCTAGGGTTTTACATTAGTTTGTCTTTTGATCATTTTTTCTTTACGATTTCCATTTGTTTTTATTGAAACGTATAGTTTTTTTTTTATCATTTTGAGGTTTATTTAGATAGTCATTTCGTCAACAAATATCAATTTTCAACAGGTTTGTTCTTCAATGAAATGAGTTATGTATCACTAAAACGAGTTATATATCACCAAGATGAGTTTATATCATTTTGTTTTTCATTGTGTGTCTCTTGATCATTTTGTTTCTACGTATTTGTCTCTTGATAGTAATGGCCGATTCTTCAAGCACCTCCCATACAACATCTGCTGCAACATCTATTAATACAAATTGGTGAAGAAAAACTAGAGGTGCCACGATGTATTTGCTACCCAGTTACAATTTATACTGCAACCAACAAAGCTTATGGTGAACACGCCGACGATTTTATGGGTTACATTGTGTTACAAGGTAGAAGTAAAGTGAGCATTTTGATTGATAGTTGACACGATGTTGATGGTGTTTTGAAAGATGCCATATGGCAAGATGTTCGGGTATTTTATGATTTGTTTGCAAGTATATATGATCATTTATTTTTTGTTTAAACATATGATGTGTTCATTGTTACTAATAACATCTCTATTGTGTAAAATTAGGATGTGTTCATTGTTTGTCCAAATAATGATTATTTGAAAAAGAAGATGATTACATACAGTGGTGAGCGTTGAGGGGCTTTAAGACACAACTCAACTGTGATTATATTAAAGACGGAGAAGATAAAGAAAAGCCTCCATACGATGTGTATCCATTTACTGATCAAGCTGTTTGTGAGAAATTTATAGAGTCTCACACCACTCCTGAGTTCTTGACAAAGAGATAAAAAGGAAAAGAAAAATTGAGCTAGAATTATATATCCACATAGATTGTCTCGTAGAGGATATCGTAAACTTGAAAAGATGATGATCGAAGAAAAAAAACAAAGGGAGGGAGAGCTAGTAGGTTCTATAGGTCTTGACCGCACTCCATCTCCACTATCACACCACGAGAAATGGAAGAGGGCACGTCAAAAAAAATTCAGCGAGTTCACATCAGATGCTACGTACAAATCAGCTCAAAGGATTTTAAGTAGATATTTTTTTCAACAATATTTATTTTTGTTAAATCAATTTGTTAAAGATGAAATTTCATATGTGTTGTAGGATGATCTGGTTGAACAACCGAAGTCGGCCTCTTCACTTCACAAGATCATCATGACATCTTGGTAGATACGATTGGAACCGAGAAGCATCATGGGCGTGTCCGTGGAGTTGGAAGAGGCAGTGGCTTCAAGGTTTTTTTTTGGACCACCAAAATCATCTAGTGGGAAAACTCGTAAGAGAGAGATTAAAAGGGTTGTTGTTGTTGAGTTAGAGAAGGAAAGAGAGAAGCAGGATAGAAAGTTGGAGGAGGATAGTAAGAAGTTTGAGAAGAAGACAAAGAGGTGGATGGAGGAGCAGGATAGGAAGTTGGAGGAGGATAAAAAGAAGTTTGAGGAGGAGAAGAAGAGGTGAAGGGAGTAGCATGATACGAAGTTGGAGGAGGAAAGGGAGATGTTGCTGAAGACTGTGTGAGAGAGTGTCCAGAAGCACTAGGAGGAGCGAGATAGGATGACTGAGGATAAAGTGTCTGAGAAGTGTACCTGTGATGTGCTTGAGATAGAAGTTGTATGTTGTTGTTATTATTGTTTGCGTATTTTAATTTTGGATTGTATTTATATTTTTTTTATGATGCAGAAATTGAATTTATTGGGTCTATTAAGCTTCAAAAAATTCAAATCAGTTGGAAATTTCAGACAATGAAGTTAAGAAAGTTACAGGTGGTACAAGCGCAAAAGAAAGTTTTTTTGCCAACCAAGGCAGTATTGACCTCACACCGTCAAGAGTAAATAACATTGAGAGACTAAAAATGATCGTTGACACTCTTTTAGACACATTGTTAGGTATTAAATTAAGTCATGATCCAGAACAATTATTCATGCTTTGTAGGAATTATGTCCATGAATTTTTGCCGGGAAATGTGTAGCTAGACAACTTCGTATTACAAATTTGGTCCTCCTAAGTATAATTTTTACGTTGATCTCTATTTATGTTCATACAATCTTCTACTTTAACATAAATATTTGCTCTTGCAGGTACATCCATGACTTATGTAATGAAAGGAAACTTCAAAACATGTATTGTGTCTTAGATTCGACGCTCATTGCTCTCACATGTGGTTCGACAGGACACAATATCTGTAATTACTTAAAAGATAAATTGAAAGGGAACATCAAAGATTGTTATTTGGTTCCGTTTTATCGCAAGTAAGTATATATTAATTTGTGTTTTCATTTATAAATCAATTTTATACATATTAATTATTCTAAATGTTTATGCAATGAACATTAACAACTAATTGTTATATGTCCCAAGAGAAATACTATAGTTGTGTTTTGCTCATTGCACTTTGAACTGTCCAAAGAAGCGGTTAATGCTTTGAATGGGTAAGTGATGTTATTTTTAAATTTAGAGTAATGTAGTTTCTATTTATGTTTAATTTTAACCGACATATGTAGAGTGATGGAAGAGTATAATGCATTAAAACATAATGTACTTGGTAAAAGGCCTAACTATGTTTTCCCAAAAGTAAGTATGTTACTTGTGCATTTATTGACATTATATTATTTGTTTGTATTAGTGGATATAAATATATGAAAATTATTTGTAGTGGCGAAAATAACCTGACGACCATTCATGTGGATACTATATTATGAGATATATGCTCTATATTGTCTCCACCGACATTAAAGACTAATGGATAAAGTATAAGGTATTAATTTAATCCATATCTTCTTAAGTTCATGTTGTTGTTGTTGTTGTTGTTGTTAGCTTATCATAATTTAATTTTTGTTCTAATTATAGGAGTTTAACAACCAAAATCCATACTCAAAAGAAGATATAGATGACATCCGATCACGTTGGGGCTGAGTCTTTTTATCTTGTTATGACTCTCTAAAACAATAGTTTTTTCTTGGTTGTAAATGTGTAAATTTCATTAATTTTTTTGTGTAAATATGTAAATGCGTGCATTCTGTCTTGATGATCAGAACAATGCAAATGATATGATAAATTCCAATTTTAGGTTGTTAGCTTATCATAATTTAATTTTTGTTCTATTTATGAGTTTAACAACAAAACACCATACTCAAAAGAAGATATGGATGACATCCGGTCAAGTTGGGGCATAGTCTTTTTATCTTATTATGATTCTCTAAAACAATAGTTTTTTCTTGGTTGAAAATGTGTAAATTTAATTAATTTGTTTTTTGTAAATATGTAAATGCGTGTATTCTGTCTTGATGATCAGAACAAGGTAAATGATATGATAAATTCCAATTCTGTCGCATATTTCGTTGTTTCTGTGTAAAAAATGATACATACAGGTTAATAGGTTTATAATGATATGATACAGACCATTGGAAATGATACTTACAAAATTATACAGGTAAGCGAAAATGATACAGGCAGTGAAAATGATACAGGAAAAAAAATGAGATTTATCCCTCGGTTATTACTTAAAACCGAGGTCAATAAAAAAACTTATCACCTTGGTTTTTAAATAAATCCAAGAGGTAAATGGCGCGCGCAACAAAATTTAGAAAATAAAAAACATGCTATTGATGACGACCTTTTAATGTCTAACCTCAGTTTTAGAATCAGCGAGGTGACAAGTGATTGCTTTTCATGTCTTCGTTCATTACCTCGGCTATGTAGCTGAGGTTAAATGCATTTCGCAGCCGACATTAGAGAGGTTATTTGTAGTAGTGCATGTACGTATATGAAATCCTGAAGAACCATATGATGTAGCCTTCGACGTAGCTCCAGTTGCTCTCAACTATGGAACTCAATGCCTCCTCCGACACCAGATGACTCTGATAATCATCAAACATGTCATTATCTGTCTACATGTCAATGCAGGAGGAGCAGAGACAACAGGGTGTCTGATAATGGTCTGAGTATAGCCAAACTGCCGCATGATGCACTCGGACAGATGAGGAGTAGTGATACGCGATACACAGGCCAACCATCCATAGTATAAAACTATCTCGTCAAATGGCCGCATCTCACAGTGATCGACATAACTGTTGAAGTGCATATACATAGCAATAAAATAATCAAGATAGACTATGTAAGGCTCGGTCGCCTGGTTCCCTCTGAATGGGGAAAAAGCAGTAGCACGTGACATATCCTCAGTGTAAGACAATACACTCGCCTAGCCAGAGATGTGCGGGAAGTGCTGGAGGGTCCAAGCCTGAAATGAAAAGTTTAGAACACATGAATCATCAGTAATGACTTTGCAAAGATGAAATTAAAATGACAAACACACATTCAAAGACCAATAATTATTACCGTCAATAGTGTGACGCTGCCTGTGATCTGTTTCGTCTTCTACATACATCCGTCTCTTAGCTTCGAGTACAGGTAGACCAAACAGGCTCCCTCCGATTGTACTCATGGATTCGCTCGAAGTCCTCGAAGTACTGTAAGTAGACGATGTCTATATAAGTGGCACTCTTGTCGATAAAAATCCCAGTGCCAACCAAATATAGCAGGTATGCTCTCATAGCATGCGATCTGTGGAGCACCACCTGCTTATCATCACCTTTAGCTTGTTGTGCTCTCAGGATCTCAGCCTCATATATCTTCTTCAGGTATTCAAATCTAGCATGAGCATCACTGGTCTTATCTAACTCCTTCTTCGCCTCACCTGGATCAGCCCCTAGTTAGTCTACCATCATCTCGAGTGCCTCGTCTTTTGTAATCCGCCCATGATCTAGGAATCTCCCCTTGATCAAAAGATGTAGCAAACACAAGACATCATCGAGTGTGATAGACATCTCACCATATGAGAGATGAAACGACAAGGTCTCCGAGTGCCATCTCTCCATAAAGTCATTAAACATCCCGTGGTTGACTATAGTATAACTAGTCATGCAAAAATCCTTCGGGCCAGATAAGGACAAAACTGCCTGAAATCAATCCTCATTTAGCTGAGGCAAGCTAACAATCTTTCGCCTGTGGTTAATAAACTTTCGCGGATCACGCTTCTGAAAAAATAATAATCAATGACAAAAATTTGTCAATAAAAATTAACATAAAAAATTAATGAATCCAACTAATGTTACCTCTCCGTCCCAGATATGTCTGAAATTATGGTCTGGATATAGAGGCAATAATGACAAATCAATAAGGCCTCCTCCAAATGCCTCTGGCTCAGCATCCACAGTAGCCTCACCTTTCGGAGGTGGCACTAGATAAGCAGTATTAACAGTAGGAGGTGGGACTGGATCAAAAACATCTACAGTTGGAGATGGCACTGGTGAATTGGGTACCTCAGGCGCTTGAATAGGGGAAACCTGGCGCCTGTGCTAGGATGACGGGAATGATACGTCAGATGGTGAATCCCGTCTCCTATGGGAAGAAGAAGATGGAGTGGCATGAGGAGAAACACAAGCTCCATAAGTAGATGGATTTGCATGACCAGAGGGACCATGAGCCTTCAAAACCTACTGATTATTCTTCTGCTGCACTGATGTGTGCTGAGCAACCCTCTTGTGCCTCAGTCTATCATGTCTATCAGCCATTATGCTTGTAAGTTAAATTAAAGTATACAATTACTACGGGTAAATCATACCACGAGCAATAAAATAAAGATAATGGTGAGAAAATTCCGGATATGCATCTCCGAAATCTGAAAAACTAAAACGCTTAAAAATTCCAGAGATGCATCTCCAGAATTTTCTGCAACTCAGAAGTTGCACCAATGACGTCAATGTACCCCTTCCAATATAAAAAAAACATGTTTTGATCATCCTTTTAGTCGAAAAACGTCTAATACACTATGTTTAAACTATCTTAAACGCCATTTCTACTCATTTGTAACTTTAATCATCGATTTTTACTCATTTACACAAAAACAAAAAAAATTTATCAAAAACTCCAAAAACTTAAAAAGAAATTGATGTTTCTGATGTTATTTCTGATGTTACAGATGATGATTGAAGTTCCCTTGAGCCTTGTTGATTGAGTGTTGACTTGGTGTAGAGAAAAAATTTGAGAAAGTTTGAAGTTGAGTTTTAGTAAAATAAGAAATGAGGAAGGAGAAGGGTCTGGCGTGATTTAACCTCCAAAATATTTCGGAGACGCGTCTCTGGAATATTTTAACGTTAATTGAGCTTTTGGTGTGTCCGGAGATGTATCTCCAGAATTAGAAGCATTTATGTATTTTCGCGTGGTGGCTAAGAAACTTATGGGATGCATTAAGAAATCCTCTATATTATGGTAATAAAAAGAATCATTAACATCAACTCTCATTGAGTCCATAATGAGACTCCCACAAGTTGAAATTCTTATACTACTAAAGTTGGACTTGTCGATATTGACCATGAACAATTAGTAGGAAAAAGCTTCAATTTCACATTGATTTCATGATTTTTTTGCACGACATGAGAGGCTAGTGAAGGATTTTGAAATAATCGGATAGACACAAATTATAGCATATTGTTATATTAAAGAATAATCAATTAAGATAAGAACAATGTACCTTATAGGATTTAAGAGACGGTCATCGAAAGAGTGAGTATGAGAGAATTACTACCCTCATTGCCGTTTAGGGTTTTTAGAATATGTTAATTGTCTAATGGGAAGACACTTAAATAGCTAAACGGCTGAGGGCATGAACCTCTCATTGGACTTAGGCCCCGTTTGTTTTGGCTTTTTTTAAAAATGATTTTTATAGTGTAAGATAATTTTGTGAAAAAAAATTTTACAAAGAAACTTTTCATAAAAGCTTCAAATGAAAATTTGGTTTGAATAGTTATTCTTAAAATGTTATTTTAGGTATTTCATCATTTTATTAAAAAAAAATTTGGATATCAAAATTTCAAAAAATCACTTAATTTTGAAGCTATTTCAAATAGCTTTTGATAAAAATCATTTTTGAAATATAACTTTTTGAAAAAATTGTGATTTTGACTATGTTTTAAACTTTAATAATGTATATTAATGTTATAGAATGTCAAAATTGGTCTTTTAATTTATAAAAAACAAGTTTAGAAAAACTTGTAATATTTTGAAAAACGTTTTTGTAGAATCCATTTTAAAAAATACAAAGAAAAATCCATTTTTTTTAAAGCTAAAACAAACTGGCCCTTAACTGAATGATTCAACCCATCACGGTCCATTCAGACACAAAACTCAATCAAACAATTCATCTATTTAGTGTTTAATAACAATAAACATAATATAATTAATTATGTCAATCCATATTTAATTAAATAAATAATTAATATAACAATCTCCCACTTGGATAATAATAATTAATTATTAAAAAAATATTAATTTTAATATTAGAATATCAATAATGGTCAAAACACTAATCAATCCAAAAGAAGTAAATTTCAACGCTGCAAAAATTGTATCCGATAAGGAAGACAAATCATACATGTTAAAACTCATAAATTTATATAAAGAATGATGATTTTAGAGTAACATATTTAAGTTAAGAGTAATATGTTATAAAGAATGACCCAAGCATATAAAAATGCTATTTATAAACTCTCACTAACCCAAAATATCATAAGACTTACTCATGTGTATAAGTCTATGGTTAGTGATTATACTAATGAGTTTTAAATGATAGGTCATAGAATATCCACATAGGTCTAAGAATAGTAATTACATATAGGGATACCCTATTACGAGAGTAATTACATTTAATCATACGTACCTTCCTAACACAATATCATACTCAATAGGAGTATTTATATTTACTTGTACTTTCATAATATGACCTGACAAATGTGGACTATTGAATATAGAATAACACAATATTATTGCATGTTAAAGAATGGCAAAATACCCTTTTTGATCCCTTAAGTTTACCTTAGGGTTCATTCTGGTCCCTTATCTTTAAAAAGTTTCAAAGTGGTCATTTAATTGTTCAAAACGGTCCACGTTAGTCCTTTGCGTCCATTTTTTTCAAACGGCGTCAGCTTTTGCTTTGGTGGCATCTGACGTAGCACATGGTCGTACGCGTGGCATGTGAGGTCATTAAATACCCAAAAAATTTCTATATAAATTTGTTTTAATTAGGATTCAAACACAGGTACAATTGATTGCTAGACAACATATCAAACCACTACACCACCTCACACTTATTTGTTAACATTCCCACAACCATATCCATATTATTATTATTATTATTATTATTATTATTATTATTATAATGGAACATATTATAAGTATCAGTAGTTAAAACAAGTCATGCCTCTTATATCTAAAACGGAAATGTATAAGTGTTTGTAACTGGAATCAAACCTTGTTCCTATATGTAAAACGAAAACGCTATCTAGCAGTATATAAATTATGCTTATATTTTTAAGCATGATTCTAATAAACATGATACTCATGTATATATTATAATTGATTCCACGTGCCCATGTATACATATGAATGGCGGTACAGTAGCGTATATATATATTACAATAATCGAAGTAGTTATTATTATTATTATTATTATTATTATTATTATATTATTATTATTATTATTATTTATTATTATTATTATTTATTATTATTTACTATT
This sequence comes from Lathyrus tuberosus, assembly GCA_022829125.1. Classification (NCBI taxonomy): domain Eukaryota; kingdom Viridiplantae; phylum Streptophyta; class Magnoliopsida; order Fabales; family Fabaceae; genus Lathyrus; species Lathyrus tuberosus. Next base: position 3,665,786 of record JALAZF010000253.1, read on the forward strand.
ATTATTATTATATTATTATTATTATTATTATTATTATTATTATTTACTATTATTATTATATTATTATTATGGCTTAAATGCATTTTTGGTCCCCATAGTTTAATTTTTCTAAACAAATGATCCCCATTTTAAAAAACCCAGCTTTTAGGTCCCTTGTTTTGATTTTTTTTGGGAAAATTTTGGTCCTCTCCCAGTTTAGTATATGTGGCGCTCCAAAAAATGACATGGCAATGATTATTTTTTATTTTCAATGACATGGCAATGATGACTAGATAATTTATTAATTAATACTTTTTTAAGAGTAAATTAATAATTATTAATTAATTAATAATTAATTAATAATTTTTAATTAATAATTAATAATTATTAATTTTAATTATGTTTTTTTAAAATTAATTGGGTTAATATATTAATTAATATTTTTTAATTAATAATTTTAATTATGTTTTTAATAAATTAATTAGTCACTATACTTAAAATGAAGATTTTGGATCTATCCTTTTTTATCCATGCAGTCAGTTTTTAATTCAAAATATAATGCTTGAATTAGTATTATAAACACTAAATTTTTGTCTAAAGAAAACGATGTGGGACTAATACATTTGCAAGACAAACCAGTCCACAACCCTTCAGCACAAACTAGTCCAAACCCTCACCAAAAGCAAGTTGGTTCTCTCAATTCTCAAGGCCTTAAGCTTGTTTCTTTGCCCAGATCTCAAGTAGGAAGATCAAGGAAGAGAACGTGACGAAGCTCTGAGCAAACGGAGCATTGTGGAGTGAGAACGAAGCTCATTTTCAGAGCACTTTGATCACCTAAACAACACTTTGAAACCTGTGCATCTAATGAAATGCTGTTGAAGTTTGAACCATTCAGTATCAATATTGTATCTTGTCTTATCTGCCAATTCCTGCTCAGCTTTCAACCTTGGCAGATGAATCCTTATATCATATGTATTATCCCAAAGATCCTTCAATCGTGGTCGAATTGCAGAATTTGATATTGCATGAAGTTGCAGACAAATACGGTTGTTGTAGTCTCAAATCTCAATTATTGTTGTGTTGCAGCCGCGTTGACATGAAAAACCATGATTTTGCGGTGACAATTGGGTAGACATTTTTTTAACCTTCAAACATGCAGTTTGTGTGTTTGCTTTTACTTGGCTATATTAAATTGTATAACAGTAGCTTCTCAGCAAAGACTGCAATGACAATATATTGGTGATACTATGCAGTTTTCACCCTCGAGGTAGTTCATATTTCAACACCATCCCTGTCCATGTTTTTGGCTCAATCTCTTGAAAACTGGATGCTAGTAAGCTATCTGTGTCAAAGGGGTTGCTGGATTGTATTGTATCTTTATCAATCTTGGATGTTTGAAAGCTAGATAGATGTTTGGTGCGTCTTAGTAAACTGTCATTACTTGTTTTAGAACTAGGCTTGTGTGTTTGGACAATGGTAGGTGTCTAGTGTTATCACTACAGTTTTGATTGAGTGCCAATGGTGACTTTTTACTAAAAATAAATATACAAAGGAGTACATTGTCAATTTATTCAACTTGTTTGTTTCTCTGACATTATTTAGCATTACTCTTCATTTTGTGGCAATGTGAGGAGGTATCTGAGAGTATCTTTCATTTCTATAGAACGGCCTGGATGCAACAAAAGAGAAAATTCTTTTGATAATAAAACTTAGAGAGTATGAATTGCTTTCTTGGTCTTTTCACTAGTTCTTGTACTTTTAAGAGATACATGTGATGGAAAATGTGTGTCTAATGATTCAACGGAAGCATACAATTCTTTGACATCAGTTTCGGTATTATCACCGAATTTCATCTGTGCCTCCAGATTTGCCATCTTCAGTTTGTTGAAAAGATTGTGAAAGGCTGCATATATAGAAGCTAGTTAGTATTATCTTGAGATATGAGAAGTCACACCTAAACTAGCTTCTGGTCTTGTGTGGTATGCAGTGTTCATGGAGGATAAGTGTAATACTCATGGGGTGAAGGTGATGAAACCTGTGGCATGAAGAGATCAACTTAATGAGTCCCACATCGATTTCTCAAACAATGGAAATAGTGTTTATATAGTATGGTAAATGTATCAATTCCAAACAGAACCACACGTGTGAGAGAGAGGGAGAGTGGTTGAATGAGTAGGTGATGTGTCAGGTTCACATGTTAATAAAGTATTAATTTATTAAAAATAAATTAATAAAGTTTCATGTTTTGAAAAAAAACTAAAAGTATTAATTAATAATTATTAATTAAAAAACATAATTAATATATTAACCCAATTAATTTAAAAAAACATAATTAAAATTAATAATTATTAATTATTAATTAAAAATTATTAATTAATAATTATTAATTTACTCTTAAAAAAATATTAATTAATAAATTATCTAGTCATCATTGCCATGTCATTGAAAATAAAAAATAATCATTGCCATGTCATTTTTTGGAGCGCCACATATGCTAAACTGGGAGGGGACCAAAATTTTCCCAAAAAAAATCAAAACAAGGGACCTAAAAGCTGGGTTTTTTTAAAGGGGGATCAATTGTTTAGAAAAATTAAACTATGGGGACCAAAAGTGCATTTAAGCCTATTATTATTATTATTTTTATTTATTATTATTATTTATTATTATTATTATTATTATTATTATTATAATAATAATAATTTTTTTTTTTGAAATAAAAGATTATATTTCAAATTAGCAAGAAAAAACAAAGGCGTCACCATCGAACCAGCCCAAATACCCACAACAACCAACACCACTAATTAAGACATTAAAATATTAGCTATAAGAGCTCTATACTTAACTTTGCTCCAACCTCTATACACAATACTATCAATTATACCCTTTGTAATTTTACTATTATCTCTATTATGTTCAAAAATCACAGCATTACGGTAACGCCATATCCCATAGATTGATTCAGTCGTCGCCATCTTCAATAGACCACCAATTTTACTTTTACCTTTGGACTGATTCACAATCCACCTCACTTCATCCTTCCAACAAGCAGGCCTATGATTAAATCTAAGCCATGACAGAACCTCTTTCCAAATCCAATTCACTTTACAACATTCAAAGAATAAATGATCATGATTTTCTTCAAACATACCACACAAACTGCAAGTCACATCCTGTATTAAACCGAATTTATGAAGCCTCGACTTAGTTGCCAACCGACCTTGACAGACCAACAACATAGCATAACAGCACGCAGTCTCGCATCATTACGTCTAATCAACTGAGCCCAGTCAACTCTAATTTGATCATCAATCAAATGCAGATAAACCTTCCTCATAGAAAACCTGTTATTTCTGATCATATCATCCCAAATCTGAGGTAACTGTTGGACAATTTCTCTTTTGGCCATAATATGATTTAAGATCCAAGAACGGCTGTTCGTTTCCATAACCTCCATAACATCCTGCCTTTTCAAATAATATTCATGGACCCATTTAACCCACAAATTGTCCACCTTTTGACTAATATTCCACAGACATTTCAATAACCACACTTTATTCCAAACCTCTAGATTTAACAGGTTATAGCCCCCTTGTTTGATAGGCTTGCAAACCTTAGACCAAGCAACAGGGTTCTTCCTTTTCAAATCAGTACTACCCGACCAGATGAAAGTTCTACAAAGAGCATTAATTTTATTAATCACACCTTTTGGAATTGGGAAACAATTCATCCAGTATTGAGCAATTGCAACAGTGATACTTTTAACCAACTGTAATCTACCAGCCATGCTCAGGAATCTCACAGACCAATGCCCCATTCTATTCAGAATTTTATCAACTAAAGGCAAGTAATGGTTAATACTCAATTTCTTACTAGATAAAGGCACACCTCTAAGTATTTCACTGGGAGGATGCCCTCTTCAAGACCAGACAGAGAATTCATAATCAACACCCTATAATAATAATAATTATTATTATTATTATTATTTATTATTATTATTATTATTAGTATTATTATTTATTATTATTATTATTATTTATTATTATTATTATATTATTATTATTTATTATTAATGTATTATTTATTATTATTATTATTATTATTATTATTTATTATTTATTATTACTGTATTATTTATTATTATTATTATTATTATTATTATTTATTTATTATTATTATTATTATTTATTATTATTATTATTATATTATTATTATTATTATTTATTTTTATTATTTATTTTTATCATTATTTTATTATTATTTGTATTATTATTTTTATTATTATGGCTGGGAACTCGAGTTATCAATGATTGATTATTAACTGATTTGAAATAATAAACATCAATTATGAAGTGGTGTAGTGGTAAAATTTTATTGCTTGCAAGAAAGATGGCCTAGGTTCGAATCAAGACTAAAAGAATAATTTTGGAATGTTTTTTCACAATTTTAATGACCTTGCAGATGAATGTGTGCCAAGTCAGCCAAGTTACTTGCCACGCGTATGACCCAGTGCCACGTCAGATGCCACCAAAACAAAAGTTGACGCCGTTTGAAAAAAATGGACGGAAAGGACTAACGTGGATCTTTTTGAACAATTAAAGAACCACTTTGGAACTTTTTAAAGATAAGGGACCAGAATGAACCCCGAGGTAAACTTAAGGGACCAAAAAGGGTATTTTGCCTTAAAGAATTATTATGTATTTTCAATATCGACCTAAACATCAAATTATGATGTTTCCTGAGATTAAGAGAATAATAATATATATATCTCGGTATAATAGAATAAGGTTTCTTAGAATTATTTTATATTTTGAAGTCTTTTTAGAATGTGTCATATTTACATTGGGCGTAAAAATATATGACATTGTGAGAATAATAATCTGAATTTTTTTAGATTATATGATTTTGTACACATGCACTCCCACTGATCCAATAGGATAAGGATTTATATACTCTGATTGAACAATGAGATACTATTTAATGCAAAATTATACAGAGAAATGGTTGTATAATATAATATCATTTCAACCACATATTTTGCATGTAAATAGAATATATCCTTATTTAGATAATTTCACATGAAAGGATATGATGGTCATATAAAAAATTTATCATCTTTTGAGTGAGATTAAATTCATATAATTTTAAATAGAATATAGGATTTTATACAATATATTAATAACTCGCTCAAAACTCAAATGCTACATATATAAGTACACAAATTTGATAAACATATTATGTTATACGCAGCGGAAAAATGTGACTTTAATTTATTTAATATTAAGGATATAACAAAAGTGGCAAAAGATTTTCACCAATAACATAAAACTACAACATCCTCAATGTAACTCTATATAATAATATTGTTTTAAACAAATAATATTTATTTCTCATTTTTATATAATTGAGATGTTAAATTCTCCCACTTGATAGAGAATAGTAATTGAACTAAGATTAAAAGTTTTGAAAAAAATTTAAACAAATATTCAACTATTTTCTCTATTCACACAATTATCATGTCAAGTAACGTCACACCGATGGGGTATGTCTATCACTTACATAATACATAGAGAATTGAAATCCATTTTAATAAAAATATTAAAATTAAATTATTGAATTTCATAAAGTATTACATGTCTTTAAAACAAGTTTTTTTTATTAAATAATAGTTTCAACAATATTAAATAAGAAATATAACAATTTACAATTATGTCACAAAAAAAATTCTAATACCATGGGGTGCTCGAACCATAATTTACATAATCACAAATCATAAGTACATTGATCAATAAAAAATTATATTAATAATAACATACTGATAAGGTATAACTATTATCAATATAATATTTAATATAATTAAAATAAATTTAATTATTTTATTAAACAAAATTTGTATAATTGTATCCACGATAGATGCATTACAATCATACGAATTAAGAATGCTTATATTTTATCAAAAATAAAAAATTTTATATAACTGTATCCACAATAGGCGGGATTACAATTATACAAATTAATAGTGATTACTTAATTTTCCATAATAAAAGTTATAAAATAATAATATTTTTAAACAGGAGTAGATAATATTAGAAATAATTTCTACTTATATGCAATTATATAATTATTCACAAGAGATTGAAAATAAATTATGAGTAACCTTCGAGAATATCACATTCATACTTGCAAATAGTAGAGTCAATAAATTTTGATGATTTTTAGAATGTATCATCTAAAAAAACTCATAAATTCAACAATAAATTGTTATATCAAAATATAAGATTCTATTTAAAATTAACATAATACAAAGATACTACAATTTAAAATGCCTTAAAAAAAGCTCAAAATAATTATAATATTTTGAGTGAACAGATAAATAATTAGGCAAGATAGAATTTAATAATAAAAACTATTATTAAATAAAAAATACGATATTTAAATTTTTAAACATTTTGAATTTATTATGAGATTAATTGGAATACACTGTCAGTGTAAAACAACTTTACACTATCATCCAATTAGAATTAGTTGTTTTGACACATAAGAAGAGAAAAACATGGAAGAAGTGGTTATTATAATGATTTATTTATAATTTAATTTATTTTATTTTTAATTCCATAAATATGTGTCAAAATAACTAATTCTAATTGGATGACAGTGTAAATTTGTTTTACACTGACAGTGTATTCCAATTAATCTCATTTATTATATTAAATTTTTTGTGTGTGAATGGAATTTAAATTAATATAAAAAATAATTTATTATTAAAATATTAAAATCAATTATTGAATAACACATCATATTAAGATATGAATATATATTAAAAATGTTAAGGAATATTCAGTCAAAACAAACCAAATATTTAATACTAATTATTTGGCTTAAATTTTGGATCACACTTCCAAATTCTTATAACTAATCAATTAATAATGCAATTATTTATCCATGAAAGACATTTGAATAGACTATAAAAATCATCCTATATGTATAAAAAAACCTTATTTAAACCACACAAAACGATATTCATAAAATATCATGAGACAATTATTTTGAACAGAGGCATACTATATTGTTTACGTAGTAACCCTTCATTGTGGCTTTATTAAAACGGTTTCGCATGGCCATTAATAAATCTCCGTCACTTTAATTTATGAGGATTTCTTATTACACCACCCTTGTTTCTTAGGCACCAACTGAATTTCCGGTTTTGCCCCCCGATTCTGGATGTGCACATCCGGACGCACCAATTTTTTTAAAAACGTAGATTCTTTCCGGAAGTGCACATCCGGAAACTTTCCTGCTCTGCAGATCCGGAAAAAGGCAGAACATTATTATTTTTTTTAAAATCGGTTTTTTTGTTTGGTCGCATATGTTAATAAATCGTCGCAATTTAATATACATTTGAAGACATCCATATATATAATAAATCTCTGTCAAAATACAGCGCATACATATAATATAAATATAATACATCAAACAAAAAACTACTGCGTATGGCGAAGGATCTGTCCTGGCTCCCCTGCTCCTCTGCCCCTACCCGCCATCCTGGACCGATGTCTGCGGTACTGAAGTGCCCCCTGAGCAATCGCAATAATCCTGTCCACGGCAACTCTGGCACCAGAGCCCTCAGGGAGGTGACCGTCCGCAATGGCCTGGTAGTCAGCATATAGCTCATCTACTACCTCTGTCCCTAATTATAAGACCCTGTTGAGTTTTTTTCTTGTCCCTTTTTATAAGACCCTCTTCAACTTTTAAAATGCATTAATTATTTTTTTCCACACATACCCCTAATTATATTACATCTTTTTGTGTGCTCTGTAATAAATACAGTTACATACACATTAACTATTTCTCTCTCCTAAGGATAAACTTGTAAAATTATACAAAATAGTCAATAAATTTAATAGTCTAACCAACTTTCTTAATTCCCGTAATTTTCTCAACGGGGTCTTATATTTAGGGACGGAGGTAGTATCTCCCTGCGGGTCAAGCCTAGAGGAGCAGACTCATGAGGCATCCTGGGGATCGTCTACGTGTAACCGAACTGACGCAAGACGCGCTCTGGCAGGTATCGGGCAGTAACGGTCGAACTGCATGCCAACCATCATGAGAACAAACAAACGTCATCGAACGGGCGCGTCACACGGTGCTCGGCATATGGGCAATACAAAACGTCCTCAGCAGCGATCCGATCTAGATACACTCTGAAGGGGTCCGGCGCCTGGTTCCCTCTGAGCAGGACAAATGCAGCAGCACGTGGCATAGCCTCAGTGTACCCCTGGGCACTCCCCCAACCAGTAATATAGGGAAAGTGCTGTAAAATCCACGCCTGAAATGGAAAACATAACATGGGTGTCAAACATTATAATGAATACAAAAAGAAAAGAAAAGAAAAAATCACTTAGAATATTAGATTGTTACCACGTATAGCGTACAGCTGCCTGCCACAGTCTTGGCTGCCCAGCGGCAACCATCAGAGAGCTTGGAATAGGTGAATGCCACCTCAGCTGGATCACCATCTGCCCGTCAGAAACGAGAACCGGACGTGTGCGCCCCTCAACTGGTGCACCTCTGCATGTGCCTTCTCTGGGCTAGCACCAAGCTCTATAACCAGCAACTCTATGCCGTCCGCCTTCGTCATCCTACCGTGACGGAGAAGGGTACCGGTGATCGGTAGATGTAAGAGGCACGAGATGTCGTCCAGCGTGATCGTGATCTCGCCGTACGGTAGATGGAATGAGGATGTCTCAGGGTGCCATCTCTCAACAAATGCCATCAGGATACCGTACTGGATCTCGGGATACCCAATCCTAGACAAGCCTCCAAGACCAGACTGCGCAAGTGCAGACGTGAACCACTCAGCCTCTGGCAGCATCTCAATCATGTCCATAACCTTACCCCCATGGTTATAGAACTTCTGTGAAGCCTTATCCTGAAAATTTCCAAATAAAACAATGTTACAAATGAACATATTTTCAACGAATACAATTCTATAAATAAACCGAGAAAGGTTACCTGTCCTAGCCAGACAAATCTGGCCGTATGCTCAGAGTACCCCGCGAGTAGGGACATATCAGACGGTCCCCCGGGGTAACCGCCCAGCTCATCGAAATCGTCATCAGCGTCAACACCCTCATGTGCTGGGTGATCACCCTCTGGAACAGGAACAGAAACAGGGGAACGAGGAGGAGTAGCTGATGGAGCTGGAGTTTCCCGACGACGCCTGCGTGCAGGCTGGGATCCTGATGAACTAGCAGTAGAATCCCGACGCCTCCGAGATGTAGAATCGGCGGCTGACGAGGGAGTGACCTGAACCTGTGATGTGGATGGCTGTGGTGTAGGATGTCCCTCAGCTGTAGGGGCTACCACAACTCCCTCTGCGCCGGAAGCCTCGGCTGTAGACTGCAACCGCTCACGTCGGACAGATGCGTGCTGAGCTGTCCGTCCATGTATGGTACGATCGTCTCTGTCAGCCATCTAATCTGCAAAACATAATAAATAAATTAAATTTTTATTAAAAATAATTAAACAAAAACAAAAAAACAAGGAAAATTAAAAAAGGAAATAAAAAAGTAGTCTTCCGGATGTGCACATCCGGAAGTATTCAGCATTTTTAACGTTACGTGTTACCGGATGTGCACATCCGGAAGTATTCAGCATTTTAACGTTAGGTGTTACCGGATGTGCACATCCGGAAGGAAGTAGAACTTTGAACGTTGGGTATTTCCGGATCTGTACATCCGGTACGTATTTTGAAGGTTTAAAACGCCAGCCATGGCCACTGTCTCAACCAGAAGGGCATTTTTATGCCCTGATGATCTGTTTGAAGCAGTAAAAATGACCTACATTGTCTCTAACCTATGTTATTCATACAACCTAACAATTTCTACACCTAAATGTCTACTCTAAATCAATTACTCGAAAATTACTCCGAAACTCTAAAATTTGAAAACTTACCGATTAAAATGTGATACGGAGGATTTGAAATGTGTTGATCGTTGTAGCAGTTGCTCTGCGCAGAACTCGAGTGGAAAAAGTCGGGATTTGTGGGAATGAGAAATTGAGAGTTTGAGAGAATTTGTAAGGTTTTGGAAATGAAAATGTGAATAATGAGGGGGGAGAAGGTCTGGCGCGAATTAATAAGAAATTCTTCCGGATGTGCACATCAGAATTATTTCCGGATATGTACATCCGAAAAATCTCTGCGTTTTTTAAAGATTTGGTGCGTCCGGATGTGCACATCCGGAATAGAGGGGTAAAAAAATAATTTCACGTGGTGCTTAAGAAACTTGGGTGGTGCATTAAGAAACCCTCTAATTTATTTGGCCAATCAACTATATACATATATATTTATATTGCCAACTTGCTTGATGTAAATTGACTAGTATGTCAAGAATACCACTCCAATTTGTTGAATCCGAGTGGTGTTCATAATTTGAGAGTTTAATAAAAAGACCTTACTCTATTTATTGAAAATGTCTTACTCTATTAACAGGATTTAAAATATTTCTTTCTTGTGTCAAAACAGTTTTTCTTTCTTTAAAATAAGTTTCATATCATTCCATCAATAGCTATAAAACGTACCTACAAGGCTCTCATACCAATTGAAGGATTTTGAAATAATCGGATAGACACAAATTATAGCATATTGTTATATTAAAGAATAATCAGTTAAGATAAGAACAATGTACCTTATAGGATTTAAGAGATGGTCATCAGAAGAGTAAGTATGAGATGATTATTACTTCCATCGCAGTTTAGGATTTGTAGAATATGTTAATAGCTAAACGGCTGGGGCAAGGACCTCTCATTGGACTTAACTGAATGATCCAATCCATCACGGTCCATTCAGGCACAAAACACAATTAAACAATTCATCTATTTAGTGTTTAATAACAATAAACCATAATATAATTAATTATGTCAATCCATATTTAATTAATTAAATAATTAATCTATTAGCTAAATGAAGAAATAAATGATGATAAATAAAATATAGGTATCTTTAAAGAATACTTTAAAAAAAAGCTAAGGATTAAGGGAGCTCATGAAAAACCCAATTAATTTCTTTCTTACTACAACAAATTCGTCATATCAAATATAGTTAGTTTCATTTATTATTATTATCGACGGGAGACCATTAACGATAAAGGTGGCAAACAAGCATGTCCGCTTGTTTAAGCTCATCTCGCAAAAGTTCACAAAAAATTGGGAAAAACTTTGTTGAGGGTGCTGGCCTAAAACATTGCCTCGCCCTGAAAAAAATGAGTGCGGGACAGGGTGGACCCGTGGAAATTGCATGTTTGTCTGTAAGGATAATGATATAGTAAGTTACCAACTTATGGTGTGAACATGGCAGTAGCAAGTTACCATTTTCATGAGGATGTGGAGAGTGATGAGAGCTTGAGATTCTTGTTTATTAGGGTGTGTGGTATTGTTGTGTTGTGAGTATGCTTTGTATTGAGTTTTGGATGGTTGATGAGTATTGAAAACAATGGAGAAGAAATGAAACAATATTGTAACGAAAAAAAAAGAAGTGGAGAGAGGTTATAAAGATGGTTGATGAGTGAAGTTATAATGGTAATAAATCACTCATAAGTATTGTTGAATTAAAATTAGTATGAGAATAAATGGATTAGTATGGTAATAAATTGAAATAAATGGATTAGTATAATGAAACTAATTTTTAAAAGAACAATTTGTTTAAAATAGAATTAAAAATAAAAATTAGGTCCAAAAACGAAAAAAAATATATACATATATATATATATATATATATATATATAAAATATATAAATAAAAACGAAAAAAAAATAAAAAAAAAAGAATAAAATTAAAAAAATTATAATAAAAACAAATTAAAAAAATAAAACAAAATAAAACAAAAAATTAAAATAAAATTTAAAAAATTAAAAAAAAAATAAAAATAAAAATAAAAAAAATTAAAAAAAAATAAAAAAAATAAAAAAAAATTAAAAAAAAAAATTAAAAAAAAAATAAAAATAAAAATTAAAAAAATTAAAAAAAATTAAAAAAAATAAAATTAAAAAATATTAAATATTAAAATATTAATAAAAATGCCACGCGTGTAATTAAATAAATAAAAAATAAATAAAATTCCAACTAAGCAGCGCCATGTCATCAATATGGTTGACCAAATCCACTCAGGGGGCAAAACGAGGGAATCTACAAATGGCAGGGATGGAATCTGTGTTTTTTTTTTACAGGGTTGTTTTTGGGATTTGGCCTATATGGCAGGGTCCAAAAGGGGTATTAACCCTATAATAAAATGTGGTCTAATATATGTATAATATTTTTAAAGTATATATATATATATATATATATATATATATATATATATATATATATATATATATATATATATATATATATATATATTATTGATATAGATATATAATCTCTATTTATTTTGTTTTAATAAATATGCATTTTTATGCTTGAGAATGAATGAAACAAAATTATAAACCAAAAAATATCTCTTATATAAAAAAATTATTTTTATAAAATCTTTTAAAATTTGTATGATATAAAAATTTATTTTCATTAGGTTAAAAATAAAAATAAGTTATAATTAATAAACTTTAATGAAAAAAATTAAATTTAATTGGTGGTTAGAGTACATATTTTTTATCATTACCATACACTTTTTTTCAGGTTGGTTTCATTAAATATTTTTCAATGACAAACATTTATTCTTATTTGTGACATTTTAATAAATATGTACATCTTACCAACTTATTTGTTACTTTAAAATAACTTGTTACTTTAAAATAACATATACATTGGAGTTTATTTGAATGGACAACTTAAAACATTCATAAATAATACTACCTCCGTTCCTTTTTATAAGAGATAATTTACTTTTTAGGTTCATTGAATAATCAATGTATCTAGTCTTAAAACTGACCAAATACATTGATTATTTAATGAACCTAAAAAATAAATTGTCTCTTATATAAAAAACGGAAGTAGTAATTTGTACCTATAATGCTGACCGCAATTGTACGTTAGTTTTAATTTTTTTTTTAAACTAAGATTTTGATTGACACAATGACAATAGATGAGAATGATAACATGTCTAGTGTTTATTTTGTCAAATATATACCATCATCCAATTATTAAAGAATTTCATTCAAATATTAAAATTATGATATACTACGTATTTTTTATATAAGTTTTAATAAATTTATTATTAAGATGGTTTAGAATTCATCTGACCTTATTCTAAACAAAGAGACAAATAACTCATAAATCAAAATACTTATTTACTTGTAAATGAAATAATCAAAGATATCATCAAATGCAATATCTAATATACATGAACGACATAAAATAAAGAAATAAAAAATGCAATGTTAGAAAAAAAATTAATAAAACAATTAGAGATTAAATAGATTTTTATCAACTATACTAAAAACATCAACCAATAATACAAGCATAAACAATTGGAAATTAATTAGAAATGTGACTCAAAAATGTCTTTTGTTTCAAAATAAAAACAAATAATTATAATATCTTAAAATAAGAACCAGAAAAAATAAACAAAAAATGGAATATAAATTAAGAAAAAATATAAGAGAAGATCATGTTGGTTTAAGTAAATCAGATAACTGTTTTGTGTTTATTTCTTGGATTAAATCTCATAATCTATTTTCTTTCTTCTACTCACAAATAAAGACATAAAAATCCAATATTACTTTAAATTGTTATAAAACCAAACAATATAATAGAAAAGAGAAAAGAGAAAAAGAGAATATATTGCATTATTCTCTATTCAAAGTGTATCATTCTAATACAATATAAATCATATTTATAAGATACATGTAATAAGTGAAGAAACAATATAGAATTCATTTTTTAATAGACATTTATAATCATGTCATTTATAACACTCCCCTTGAATGTCAAGGATAAACCTCATTATGTTGGACGTTGGAAGATCATTTTTGTACTAGTTTCTTTCCAAACACATAGTGTATTAGAAACTTCAACCAAACACATTCTCGGTTTGCCGCATGGAGTGGTAAAAGTTATGCATGATTTGACAAAGTTGTGGCTATGGTTTATATCAAAGATCTCTATGAAATTGATCTACCACCACAAGTATACAAGTAAACTATATGGCATTTATCATTATGATGATCGAACAAGTAACTCGCATCTCTAAGATAATAAAGTATATGTTTGACTCCATTCTAATGTCTTCGTAGGTGATTAAACATGTCTTTCTAATAGATTGGCATAAACATGATATATGGTACTTCAGGATAATGTAGTTCTTCAATCTTCTTCCTCCTGTCAAGGTCTAGAAGGATCTTTCTCCACATCTAATGATATAAGAACCATTGTGCTAGACAATGGCTGATATTTTTAATATATAAATGTTTGAACATTTTTGTTATATATGCTTCTTAATGTACAAATATTTCATTATTTAAATGCTTCAATTTGTAATCCTATACAAAACTTTATATTTTCCAAGTCATTCATCTCAAACTATTCTTTAAAAAATATATAGTTTTTGGAAGCTCTTAAGGAGTTCCAATAATATTTATGTCATCTACATAGATAGAAATTATAGAAAATAATTTTTAGATCTTTTCAAAAAAATAAAAGGACAAATGAAGTTATTTGTATATTTTCCACTTAATGAATATCCATTAAAACAATTATACCACATGCGTCCAGATTGATTTATTCAATTTGATTAAATAGTTTTCTCGAGATCCAAAATTATGTGCATCAAGTATATTAAATCCTTTAGAGAGCTTCATGTAAATGTCACTATCAAGTGATCCATATAAATAAGCAATTATAACATCCATCATTTTCAAATTAATCCCTTCATATGCTAAAAGACTTATTAATTATCGGAAACTACTTGCATCCTCCATGGGTCATTATGTCTCATCAAAATCAATCCCAAATCTTGGCGAAAATCCTTGTGCGAGAAGTTGAGCTTTGTATCTTACACTTTCATTATTTTTATTTCGTCTTCTCATGAAAGCCCATTTGTCTTCAATCGGATTCACACATTGAGGTGGTTGGACTACAAGTCCAAAAAATTGTCTCTTGTGAAATGAGTTTAATTTTGCTCCAATTGCATCTTTCCATTTTGATTGATTCTCACTTTGTCTACAATTTTTTTCTACTATATGATAATTTTCATGGAAATAACAAAATAAGAATACTAACTGAAATATGTTTATGGTGTGAAACCATAAAAGGACAAGTTTGTAAGATTAACTGAAGAGGAAAAAGGGGTTGGAACCATCGTTATCATCATGGTCAACTATGAAATAAAAGAGAAAAAATGAAAAGAATATCGCAAAAATACTATATAAAAGTTGTTGTGAATTGATGTCGTTAATAAAAGAACAAAGTTATGAGATAAAGATTGAGTTTCTTGAACAAATACAAGAAACCATATTAGGTTTCACAAAGGAAGAGAGAAGAAGGAAGAAGAATAGAGAATTGGTTAAATCTGTTTTACTATTTACTTTATCAATAAGGGTTCAAAGCTTACAAGTGAATACCAACAATTAATCTCTCCCAACAACCTGAGATAACTAGTCTATTTATAAACTACTAAGCTAACTTAGATTACAAGCTAACTTAACAATTGGGTTTACAAGCAAGGCCCAATTAGACATGCTAACAACCCTAACATTTCGACTACTGCATGATTGAGCATACTTTGACTACAGATCAGTATATGAGCAGACTTCGACTTCATAATAAACCTTTTGTTGAACGATGAAGCTACCCTTGTCGACGCTAGAGTTCGATCCAAAATACCACAAATCTCCACCTTTGAACAAACTCTACACAAAACAAGGGAACAAACTAGCTTTCATCATGCAGCTTTATCAACTGCATACAGTGGAAAAACTTGCTACTCGGCAATTTCTTGGTGATCATATCAGCAACATTGTCATCAGTCGAAACCTTCAGCACTTGGACTTTTCCACGCTTGATTATCTCTCTGACGAAGTGCAACCTTACATCGATGTGCTTGGTTCGCTCATGATAGGCTGAATTCTTCGACAAGTGTATTGCACTTTGACTATCACATTTAACAGTGATAAATCGACCTTTAAGTTTCAGCTTCTTAGCAAAACCTTCAAGCTACAATGCTTCTTTCACATCTTCAGTGAGGGAAATATATTCTGCTTCAGTGGTTGATAAGGCAACAACCTTCTGAAGTGTCTCTTTCCAAATGATTGATGTGTCGAATATAGTGAACACATATCCAGAACTAGATTTTCTGAAATCCATACAACCTGCATAATCAGATTCGGCAAATCCTTCAATTTCGACTTTGCTATCATCACCATAGGCTCCACCATAAATCAAGACTCTTCTCAGAGACCCATTAATATACCTGAGAATCCACTTTAATGTTTTCTAGTGTGCCTTCCCAAAATTGACCATATACCTGCTTACAAGGCTCACTCCATACGCTATGTATGGCCCCGTACATACCATATCATACATCAAAGAACCTACTATACTAGCATATGGGATGCTATTCATATAGGCTCTTTCGACTTCAGTACTAGGACTTTGAGTCATACTCATCTTGTACTAAGAATTAGTCGGTGTTAGAACAGGCTTTGAATTCGACATACCAAACTTGTTGAGAATCTTCTTCAAGTATGTCTCTTGAGATAAGCATAACCTCGACTACTTTCTATCTCTCTAGATGTCAATCCCAAGAATTCTGGAGGCAACTCCCAAATCCTTCATGTCGGACTCCTTATCGAGTTGAGCATTTAACTTCATAACATCTTCGTCATTGTTGCTTGCTATGAGGATGTCATCCACATAAAGCAACAAAATAACAAGTGAATTTCTAGGACAAAATATGAAGTAAACACGGTGGTCAAACTAGCTTCTAGTGAAACCAATGTGTGCCATGAACTTGTCGAATCTTCTATTCCATTGTAGAGGATATTGTTTTAGGCCATACAATGACCTATTCATCTTGCACACATAATCTTCCTTTCCCTTTTCTACATACCCTTCAGGTTGCCTCATCAGGATCGTTTCATCTAGATCACCATACAGGAAGGTTGTCTTCACATCCATCTGTTTAAGTTCTAGGTCAAAATTTGTCACAATGGCTAGCAACATTCTAATGGATTTATGCTTTACAACAGGTGAGAACACATCATTGAAGTCGACACCTTCTTTCTGAGTGAACCCCTTAGAAACCAACCTTGCCTTAAAGCGTTTCGACATCACTCCTTCGATTCCTTCCTTAACCTTAAAAATCCGCTTAAAACTGAATAATTTGGCTCCTGCAGGTTTCTCAATCAGCTCACAAGTGTTATTATCATGAAGAGATTTCATTTCATCATCCATGGCTTTCATCCATTCAGTCTTGTCTCAAGTTCTCATAACTTCTTTACAATCTCTAGGTTTTTCATCAAAGACCTCACTTGCAGAAATTAAGGCATAAGCTATGAGATCTGCATAACCAAGTCTCTGAGGTGGCTTGATGACTCTTCTCAACTTGTCTCTTGCTAGCAAGTAGTCATTATAAGTCTCATCATCTTCAATAGCAGCTTTTGCTTCTCTTCGATTTTATCTGGGTCATGCAATTCAGCATCATTATGCTTCACCTCAACAGGAATCTCTCCCTGTTCCACCTCTTCTTCATTAATCTTCGAACTTTGACCAATGTCATCAGTTTTCTTGAAAGTCATCTTAGCTTTATTAAAAACTACATCTCGACTTGTGATACACCTCTTGTGACATGGCTCTAGGCACCACAGCCTATAAGCTTTGACTCCTTCAGGGTATACAAGAAACTTACATTTCAGAGTTCTAGGTTCGACCTTGTCTTGCCTAATGTGAGCATAAGCTAAGCATCCAAATACTCTAAGTCCGTCGAGAGTAGGTGGATGTCCCGACCAGACTTCTTCAAGTGTCTTCATTCCCAAGGCAGTCGAGGGACACCTATTTATCAGGTAAGCTACAGTCACAACAGCTTCTGTCCAAAACACCTTCTTCAATCCTGCACTTACCAACATGCACCTCATACTTTCTAAAATGGTTCGATTAAACTTTTCAGCCAAAACATTTTGTTGGGGAGTACCTATAGTAGTTCTATGCCTTGCAATACCAAACGTAGCACAATAGTTGTCGAACGCCTCATTGAAAAATTCAAGACCATTTTCGGTCCTCAACCTCTTGACCTTTCTGCCAATTTGATTTTCGATCAGAGTCTTCCAACTTTTGAAATTTTCAAAGGTTTCATCCTTAGTCTTCTGGATGAATACCCCTAACTTTCTAGAGTAATCATCAACTATAGATAAAAAATACTTTGCACCTGAGTGTGAAGGTTTCCTTGTAGGCCCCCAAAGATCAACATGAATGTAATCAAGGGATCCATGTATTCTTTGTTTACCTTTGTTAAAATTCATTCTACAAGATTTACCAAATACACAAGGTTCACAAAACTCCAGTTTTTCGACCTTGTCACCATCCAGCAGATTTTGTTTCGATAATTCGACCAGGCCTCTTTCAATGACATGGCCAAGTCATATGTGCCAAGCTCAGTCTTTGACACAAGTTTCGTGGATGCCACATCTGCTGAACCACCTACAACCTCAGCCTCAAGAGTATACAAGCCTTGTTTCTTCACGCCTCTCAAGACTTCCTTCGACCCCTTTATTACCCTTAGAATGTTTTTCTATCCTTTAAAAACTTATCCTTTCTTGTCGAATTCACCAAGAGAAATCAAATTCCTCTTAAGATCAGGTACATAACTAACATCAGTCAATAGCCTTATTGACTCATCATGGAGCTTGAATCTCACAGATATAATACTTGCAACTTTGCAAGCTTTATTGTTTCCTAACAGCACTGATCCACTATCTTGATCTCACAATTCCTCAAACACGTCTTTGTTTGGAGTCATGTGCCAAGTACACCCTAAATCCATAATCCACTCTTTTCTAGAGTCGCTGCTTGAAACCACCAGGACATCAGATGATTCATAACCATCTTACACAATGGCAGCATTACCATTATCCTTTCCACCATGATTATTTAGTCGATCAAGGCATACTTTTTTTGTATGACCCTCCTTTTTACAATGATAAAACTTAATAGCAGGAGCATCACCACCATAAGAATTCTGTAGAACTTTACCCTTCTTCTTTACAAACCTACCATCTTTCTTCAAGAATTTCCCCTTAACGGACAAATCTTCACCAATAGAAGATGACTTGTGCTCCTTTCGTTTGTTCAAATCCTTAGAGTATAAGGAAGATTGAACATCTTCAAAGGTCAACGACTCTCTTCCATACAAGAGAGTTTCTTTGAAGTGATCATGAGATTTAGGTAAAGAGCACAACAACAACAACATCGCTTGATCTTCGTCATCAATCTTGACCTCGACATTTTCAAGATCAAGAATAAACTTGTTGAACATATCTAGCTGCTCAGCTAAGGCTTTGTCTTCACTCATATTGAATAAATATAAAGAATGCTTCAGGTATAGACGATTAACCAACGATTTGGTCATGTACAAACCTTCAAGTTTCGTCCACACACCAATTGCAGTTTTCTCCTTTGAAACCTGTCGGAGAACCTTATCACCAAGGCTCAATACTATGACACTGTGGGATTTTTTGACCATAGTTGTCTTCTCCTTCTCCGTTAGGGAAGCATCCATCCTCTCCGATCCTTTCAACGCTTCTAACAAACCCAGTTGAACAAGAAGGGCTTGCATCTTCAAGCACCTCAAACCGAAATCATTCACACAGGTGAATTTCTCAATCTTATACTTTGTTGACGCAATCTTATCCTCCATGCTCACCGCACCAGTTTGTTGTGAATTGATGTCGTCAATAACAGAACAAAGTTATGAGATAAAGATTGAGTTTCTTGAACAAATACAAGAAACCATATTAGGTTTCACAAAGGAAGAGAGAAGAAGGAAGAATAATAGACAATTGGTTAAATCTATTTTACTATTCACTTTCTCAATAAGGGTTCAAAGATTACAAGTGAATACCAACAATTAACGTCTCCTAACAACCTGAGAGAACTAGTCTATTTATAGACTACTAAGCTAAATTAGATTACAAGTTAACTTAATAATTGGGCTTACAAGCAAAGCCCAATTTGACATGCTAACAACCCTAACATTTCGACTACTGCATGCTTGAGCATTCTTCGACTACAGCATACAAGATCAGTATATGAACAGACTTCGACTTCATACTAAACCTTTTGTCGATCCATGAAGTTACCCTTGTCGACACTAGAGTTCGACCCAAAATACCACAAAAGTAAAAAAAAAAAAGTTAAGGATCTGTTCATTACACCTCTTGGGTTATTCACATACCCTTGCAAAATTAAAAAAATATTATAATTTAGATTTCAAAATTTGGATTCACCAAATACACAACAAACTCTCTCAAAAACACGCCAAATTAAAGGTAAAAAAGTTTGCATTTTGAACACTGGATTAACAACTTACAGATATTGAAATTCAGACGCACCTCAACACACCATACCAAACTCAATCTCAGAACCACGCAAAATCAAAGTTTAAGGGTTTGTTGGGATTTCAAAATCTGAACGCTTTCCTTAAAATATTTGTGCTCAAACTTTTCCCTCTTCATTCCCTTTAATTTCTTCGAAGTTGCACACAAGTGAAAATAGAGCTCACTAGTGTTTATTTATTTTCCAACATTTTTCAATCTTTCTCACAACTTCTGCTTCACTACATTCAACCTTAACACACCTCTTAACTTCTACTCCACTAAACTCAAGCCAAGATCATCCATCTCTCACATTTAGTAAGTTTCTCGTTTCCTTACCTTTTTTATTTATTTGTGATGCATGTATTTACTAGATAAGTTATAATTATTCTACATTAGTTTACATGCAATAGAGTTGTTATATTTGTTTTGTATTAATTAGACTTGGTAGGAATTTTAAACATTTGAGGCATAAGGTTCATAATATTCTATCCTTTTCTGTTTTGAGTTCGTGCAGTCCGGTCTTGAAATCCGGACCCTTAGTCCAGATAACAAAATCCAAATTTATCTGCTTTGCATTATGTTTTTTAGTCCAGTTTACTAATACATTATTTCCGCCTCTTTGATTATGATAAGCATTTTTTGTTTGATTCTAGGAAAAATGGATGACGACCAACAAAGATTGAGACATGGTAGAGTTTACACACGATTCGAATAATGAAACAATGTGATTCGAATCACAAGATGTACATGACTCAAATCACAAATCTCCTATTAGCCACTGCCTCATTTGATTCGAATTACACTTTCTACATGACTCGAATCACAAAGTTTTTCATTTTTTCCTAGTTGCCTATGTCCAAATTAATTCGAATCAAACTTTGTACATGATTCGAATTATGAGCCTTAATGACTCGAATCAGTGCTACAAAATGACTCTAATCACAAGAAATGGGTCATTTTTCTTTATGTTGATCTTGTTCCACTCTACTTGCTCATTTGACTCAAATCAACAAATGCTCTTGACTCGAATCTAACAACCATTTTCACCTATTTTTGTGCATAATCTCCTGCATATATAAATTATTTTTTGTCACCTCATTTTCATAAAACTCTCTCATAACCAACATTGTGATTGTGTGAAATCATCAACCTCTCATTTTTTTAAACTATAACAAATAAAGCTTTTTATGACGAAGCTAACACCTCGAACAATAGAAAAACGAGGGAATAAGTATTGGGAGCGTCAACTTTTATTTTTTTTAAAGAAATTAACAACCATTTACCTCGGTTTTTCAGAAAAACAAGGGAATAGATCTAAAAGGGAACACGCTTCGACACCCCGTCATTGCATTTTATATTTTTTTTCTTCAGTTTTTTAGTTTGTGTTTATCACTTGGCGCCTTTTCAAGTTCCTTTTTTATCATTATTTTTTTTATTAGTATTTAACTCAGTGACATTGTCCAACTGAGAGGTAATATATTTTGAATTATCAATTTCAAAATAATATTTTCAAAATCTTATTTTAATTTTTTATTTGATATTTTCAAACCCCTCGATGTTACAACAAAAACCGACGTTATATATCTTTTAATTGAATTCACAAAATATGATGCTATTATGTTTTTTATATTTTATATTTTAATTAATAACTCCACGTCGGTTTTTATAGAAAAACCAACGTGAAACATTTATTGCATGAGAAATTTCAGACTACAATCTAACTAGTTTCTAAATTTTCATTTACCTATCAACGCTCAAACATCATTTCGTCACTCTCATTTCGCAAAAACCTAGGCAATATTCATCAAAACCCTTCCAACAGATATTCATCAAGACTCTTCCAACATAAAGTCATTTGGCAACAGGTTTGTTCTTTATTGAAACAAGTTATATATCACTTTGTTTTACAGTGATCATTTTGTCTAGGGTTTTACGTTAGTTTGTCTTTTGATCATTTTGTTTCTACGATTTTTCATTTGTTTTTATTGAAATGTATAATTTCTCTTGATCATTTTGAGGTTTATATAATTTCTCTTGATAGTAATGGCCGATTCGACAAGCACCTCCTATACAACATCTATTGCAACATCTGTTAATACAAATCATATAAGAAAAACTAGAGGTGCCACGATGTATACCAAGGTGAAAAAAACTCAAGAAACCTGTATTTACTACCCAGTTACAGCTGATGCTGCAACCGGCAGGGCTATGTTAAACACACTAATTATTTTATGGGTTACATTGCGTTACAAGGTAGAAGTAAAGTGAGCACTTTGATTGATAGTTGGCACGATGTTGATGGTGATTTGAAAGATGCCATATGGCTAGATGTTCAGGTGTTTTATGATTTGTTTAAACATAGGACGTGTAAACATAGGATGTGTTCATTGTTAATAATAACATCTCTATTGTGTAAACATATAGGATATGTTCATTTTTTGTCCAAATAATGATAATGTTAAAAAGAAGATGATTACATATTATGGTGAGCGTTAGAGGGGCTTTAAGACACAACTCACCCATGATTATATTAAATATAGAGAAGGTAAAGAAAAGCCTCCATACGACGTGTATTCATATATTGATCAAGATGTTTGGGAGAAATTTGTAGAGTTTTGTACCACTTCTGAATTCTTGGCAAAGAGCCAAAAAGGAAAGAAAATTCGAGCTAGAAATATGCATCCACATAGATTATATCATGGAGGATATTGTAATGTTGAAAAGACGATGATCGAAGAAAAAAGAAAACAAAGGGAGGAAGAGCTGGGAGGTTCTATAAGTCTTGACCGCACTCCATCTCCACCATCACGCCACGAGAAATAGGAGATGGGACAACAAAGAAAAGATGGTGAGTTCACATCAGATGTTGCGCGCGAAGTGGCTCAAAGGATTGTAAGTAGATACTTTTTTCAACAATATTTATTTTATTTAAATCTATTTGTTAAATATGAAATTTCATATGTGTTATAGGATGAGCTGGTTAATCAAACCGAAGCCAGCATCTTCACTTCACAAGATCGTCATGACATCTTGGTAGAAGCGATTGGAATCGAGGAGCATCCTAGGCGTGTCTGTGGTGTTGGAAGAGGCGTTGGCTTCAAGGTTTTTTTTTTTGGACCACCTAAATCATCTAGTGGAAAAACCCATAAAAGAGAGATTAAAGAGATTGTTACTATTGAGGTGGATAAGGAAATAGGGAAGTATGATAGGAAGTTGGAGGAGGATAGGGAGAAGTATGAGGAGGAGAAGAATAGGCGGAGGGAGGAGCAGGTGGAGGAAGAGGTGGAAAAACCCATAAGAGAGAGATTAAAGAGATTGTTAATTCATGATCTTGAACAATTCTACATGTTTTGTAGGACTTGTGTCCATGCATTTTTGTCAGGAAATGTGTACCTAGACAACTCTGTATTACAAATTTGGTCCTCGTAAGTATAGTTTTTATGTTTATCTCTATTTATATTCATACGTTCTCTACTTTAACTTAAATATTTGCTCTTGCAGGTATATCCATGACTTATGTGTTGAAAGGAAACTCCAAAACACGTATTGTGTCTTAGATCCGGCGCTTATTGCTTTCATATGTGGTTCGACAGGACACAATATCTGTAATTACTTAAAAGATAAATTGAAAGGGAACATCAAAGATTGTTATTTGGTCTCGTTTTACCGCAATTAAGTATATATTAATTTGTTTTTTCATTTATAAATCAATTTTATACATATTAATCATTTTGAATGCTTATGCAGTGAACATTGACAACTAATTGTTATATGTTCCAAGAGAAATACTATAACTGTATTTTGCTCATTACACTCTGAACTGCCCGAAGAAGCGGTTAATGCTTTGAATGGGTAATTAGTATTATTTTTAACTTTATGGTTGAATAGTTTTTATTCATGTTTAATTTTAACATATATATATGTGTAGAGCGATGGAGGAGTATAATGCACTCAAACATAGTGTACTTGGTAAAAAACCAATCTATGTTTCCCCAAAAGTAAGTATGTTACTTTTGCATTTATTGATATTATATTATTTATGTGTATTAGTGTGATATAAATATATGAAAATTATTTGTAGTGACGAAAACAACTTGACGGTCATTCATGTGGATACTATGTTATGAGATAT
Source organism: Lathyrus tuberosus (assembly GCA_022829125.1). Classification (NCBI taxonomy): domain Eukaryota; kingdom Viridiplantae; phylum Streptophyta; class Magnoliopsida; order Fabales; family Fabaceae; genus Lathyrus; species Lathyrus tuberosus. The sequence continues at coordinate 3,690,416 of JALAZF010000253.1, forward strand.
ATGCTCTATATTGTCTCCACAAGTATTACATATGGATGGATGAAGCATAAGGTATTAATTTAATCCATATCTTCTTAAGTTCATGTTGTTGTTGTTGTTGTTGTTGTTAGCTTATCATAATTTAATTTTTGTTCTAATTATAGGAGTTTAACAACCAAAATTCATACTCAAAAGAAGATATGGATGACATCCGATCACGTTGGGGCAGAGTCTTTTTATCTTGTTATGACTCTCTAAAACAATAGTTTTTTCTTGGTTGTAAATGTGTAAATTTCATTAATTTTTTTGTGTAAATGTGTGCATTCTGTCTTGATGATCAGAACAATGCAAATTATATGATAAATTCCAATTTTGTCGCATATTTTGTAGTTTCTTTGTAAAAAATGATACAGGCAGGTTAATAGATTTATAATGATATGAAACAGGCCAGTGAAAATGATACAACCAAAATTATACAGGCAATCGAAAATGATACAGGAAGTGAAAATGATACAGGAAAAAATATGAGATATTATCCCTCGGTTATTACTTAAAACTGAGGCCAATAAATAACTTATTACCTTGTTTTTTAAATAAATTCGAGAGGTAAATGACGCGCACAACAAAATTTAGAAAATAAAATATATGCAGTTGTTGAAGATCGAATTCATGACCTTTTAATATGTAATCTCAATTTTTTAAAGCCGATGTGATAAGTGATTGTTTTTCATGTCTCCGTTCATTACCCCGACTGTGTTGCAGAGGTTAAATGCATTTCGCGACCGACATGAGATGTGTTATTTGTAGCAGTGCAAAAATATATTGCAAACATAAATTTTTTCATCTTTAGCCTTCATTCTGATTTCAGATCTTGACCATGGAGATTTTTAATTGTTGAGAGAGACGTTTCTTGAAACTAACATTTCTTGAAGGTTTGGTAAAGATTTCCAGGAAGATGGCAAGATTGTGGTTATTGTAACTGGTACTGACAAATTCTGGTGAAAAAAGAATGTTTTTCTCTCCAAGTTTACCTTGGTAGTGTTGTGTGGAAGCCCACGGACAAGGTAAGAGTTCTTCTAAATCTTCGAATAGTTCATCGCTCAAGAAATCGGTGGGATCAGGGTGATTGCCACATTGGAAGAGTGCGAGCAGATTGGTGAAGCAGAAAGATTCAAGAACCGAGAATCGAGTAAAGATCTCGCAGAGAGTTCACCATAAATGTAGTGTACAAGTCAAGATCCAGATAGGAGACTTATTTTTCTCAGGAATATTGTGGATTAGTGATTGTACGAACTCGTGTAATATTTGTCAAAATATAGTGAAAGAACAAATTTTAATGGGAAACCATTGGAGAGCGGAGTAGGCTCCTGCGGGGACGATAGAGTCGAACCACTATACATCATGGTGTACTCTCTCTCTCTCTCTCATTTAATTTTTTTAGTCTATTGGAGGTTTAGATTTTTGTTTCTTAGCGTAGTTTATCATGAATTCCTGTTGGTAATGATTTATTACGTAAGTGTAGGTTTTGTTAGAATCAGAACCTAATTATGTTTTAGTGCTGATAAAAATCTGCAGACTAATGGTGTTAGAATCTTATAGCAATTTTCATTTTGTAATGATCACATCTCATGTAAATTACAAAGTTTTAATTCATCGTAGTTTGCAACTTTTTGGAAATAATCTCTAATCAATCTGAAATATATTTGTGAATTGTTTATTTGTATTCATGATTGATTTCCAATTAAAGCATAAAGTCTTTATTTTCGCTTTAAGACTTCCACATTTGAAAAACTCTGACATTTCATTTTGAATATCGGTCAAATTTTTAAAAGGGTTTATTCACCCCTCTTGATCGTTTATCTACTCCATATTCCTACTCAACACAAGTTGCATTAACAACGACTTTTATTAGTTGTCATCATCAACAACATATTCACCTTCAAAAGAGCTTGTTTCATTACTAACATGCAAAACATGGTTCCATATTAGTTTTTGGATCAAACACCTACCACTGCGCTAAAAGAAATTGTTGTTAGTGAGGGCACAACTATATTTCCTTATAGCAAAGAGTCCTCAACAAGTTACGCCTAACACATGGTAGGCGGCGCCATGGTTTAGGATACTAAGTCCACCAAATCACACTGGTGACATGGATAAATATATCCAACAATCTCCCCCGGTGACAGTCAAGGGGATTCCAATCCATGACCTTGCTCTTATACCAATTTTTGGATCAAGTGCCTACCACTGCGCTAAAAGCAATTGTTGTTAGTGATGGCGCAACTATATTTCCTTATAACAAAGAACCCCTAATAGACAACACATAACACATCGTATGCGTCATGGGTGGGGATATTAAGTCCACCAAATCGCACTGGTGACGTTGGATAAACAAATCCAACACTTCTTAGGTAATGTAGGTCTGACTTTTAGAGCGGTGTCACAATCATCTTTGGTGAGAAAGCGCTCAAGAATTAGAGGTGAGATGACATACTTCCCCATTTTCGTTATACGTAGGACATTTTCAACTTACTGTTTCTATTAATGATAGTTTGTTTCGTCCAATTTCATTAAAATTTGATGCTTGCACATAAACTTGGTAAGGACAATAATTTGTTAATGATTATTAGAGTTTGGCCTAACACAACCTTACAAAACCGGTTGGTAAGGTAAGGGGTGTCACTCTATATAAACTATTTCATTGCTCTATCTCCAACCAATGTGGGACTTCTAGGATCTTCCTAATACACCTCCTTACGCCCAGCACTCTTTTTGGGCTTGGTGCGTGGATTTAAACGGTGGGTTGCCCAAGGTCCGATCGATAGACTCTGATACCATATTAGAGTTTGACCTAACACAACCTTACAAAACCGGTTGGTAAGGTGAGGGGTGTCACTCTATATAAACTATTTCATTGCTCTATCTCCAACCAATGTAGGACTTCTAGGATCTTCCTAATAATGATCAATGGTAGTTCGCAGTGTTGGATAGGGAGTAGACATGATGATGAGAAGAAGGTTCACGTAGTGGATCCAAAAAAAAAGGCTCTATGATACCATATTAAAAGTATATATATATATATATATATATATATATATATATATATATATATATATATATATATATATATATATATATATATATATATATATATATATATATAGTGAGAGAGATGGGAAAAAACCTCCATCCTTATTTCTAAATTCTAATATAAACCTTTGAAATACAAAGAAGGGAAGTTTTGGAATTAAAAAATAAAAAGGAAATATTAATGAAGGATTGAGATTTAAAATTTGAAAATATATGGGAGAAAAATTTGCTAATCCATTTTCAATTCTATTTGAAAAGTTCGAATATGTTTCATTTATCCGTTTGAAAATGGTGTTGTCAAGTTGATCCCTCACATTTGAGAGAGATAAACACAAGTGAAACATTAACGTGATTAATTAGTGAAATTCCTTTATTAAAGATTTCATTGATATAATTTGTAACATTTATTAAAATATCATTATTAATTACTTCATCCGTTCTAAAATAATTGTCATATTTGTCACTTTCATATAAATTAAAAATATAATAAATAAAAGAGAGAAAAATATTTTTATCAAACTATTCTCATCAATTATTGGTGTATTCGAATTAACATTAAGACCAAGTTAAAAAAATAGAGTACAATTAAAAAATTAAAAAATTAAAATTGCCTCAATAAACTAAAATAACAAATATTTTAAAACTAATAATTTTTCTAAATACGACACTTATTTTGAAACATAGAGCATAGTAATTGAATAGAGTGAAAATAAATAAATAAGAGTATAATAATAGGAAAAAAAAATTATATTACTATTATAAAGAGACCAACAAAGAAAAAATGAAATGACATGGCAAACAAACTCGGACCCGTTCCAAAAATAACGGGAAAAATCCGATTTAATTGGGTGCAGAAAAAATTCGTTTCTTAACTACGAGTGCGGGGACGAGAAAACACTAAGACCTACCCGCACCTGCCCTAACTCCGAATATTACAATTTACTTTAATTCTCTTATTTTAATATTTATTTATTAATTATATTTTTAATTAAATTATTAATGTTGTTATTGCAATTAAAATAATCAAATTAATCAAGTTAATATTTATTTATTAATTAAGTTTTTAATTAAATAATTAATTAATTTATTAAAATAATTATTTTTTAAATTAAATTATTAATTTTTATTGCAATTAAAAATAAATTTTTTTTTCGGGTGGGGCGAGGCGGGTGCGGGAAAACCCGTTCCTGACTGAGGCGGGTCTGGACTGTAAATTTTTACCCGCCCCCGGCCCAAAGCTATGCTTAGGGGTGTGCAAAACCCAACCCAACCCGAAGATCCGTCCCAACCCAATAGTTTCGGGTTAGTCTTTTTCCCGTCTCATGCAAAAAATGGAAGAAAAAAAAGGCTGTCTAAAAATGAACCCGATATCGGGTTGAGACGGATTCGGGTTGACCCTCGGGTTACCCAACTCGTCTAAATATTATGAATGCACTTGTAGTTCTATTTATTTATTTACTTAATTTATTAATTTATTGGTATATTTAGATTATTCTAAATTTCCAATACATTTTTCCACTTCCCATCTCATAATTTAATATATGACGTCACTAAATACTAAGTACACATCTTCCCACTTCTCTAATTCTTTTACATCATATTTTTTTATTTTACATCTTCTTATTATGTTTTAGTGAAAATAAAAAGATAATGACATATATAGAATTACATCATGTTTTTTATTTAAAAAATTGACTTTAAATATCTTCATTGTTTTTTATTCATGCTAATGATTTTATTCATATTTCTTATTTAAATAAAATTTTTAAAATACTATAATAAATTTCTTAAGTCCCTAAACTTTTTTTTTCATATATTTCGGATCAACCCGATATCATCTTACATTAATCCAGACTAAACTAACTTTTATAATATCAGATTTTTTTCGGATTTAGGTACGGACTAGAGTCATTAAAATAACCCGATCATAATTTAGGACAGGGTTAGAGTTAGTCATAACCCTTCCCGACCTGTCGCTTGCTCGCCCATAGCCATGCCTACTTTTATGAATCAAGTGTCTCTTTTTAGCCAATAAGGAAAGCGTTCGCATACTATCTTTTCTAACTAAAGGCAATCATTATAATGTATTTAGATTGAAGTTTGGGAAGTAAGCGACATACACCTCAGATTTTACCAAAACATGCATAAAAATCTATAATGATATATAAAGCCAAAATATATGATAATATAAATCAATCTATTCTCGCATTGCCTTGATTTTGTCATTTTAGATAGTATGAATTGTGTTTAGTAGAACAAAAACATCCCACTCAACTTTTTTCATTGCATCAAGTTGTTGTAGACTAATTATATGAAGAGATTACAGCTCTGCAACCAATACCTCCTCAACAACTCCAGATTTGGAAAGGGTTCCTTGAGTCCACTTCTTCAACATTTCTAAAGAAGCCTTGGGTTGGTCCATTGGAACCATGTGACCCGCATCATGAACCTGTTTTTTGTTACACAATACCAAACTAAGTCAGGATTTACCAAGCAATGCGGAAATTCGGTAATAAATGAAGTAGACACAGTCTGGATTACATCTAAATGACAATACCTTCTCAATTAAAATAAGTTCGTATTATTCCTAACTTACACAGAAGTTCTTATAATCACAATTTACAAGTGGTTATTAAAAAGTTGAGCAAAAGAAAGATACCTTAAGGAAACTTAAAGTTCCATAGTTCTTCAACACTCCAGCTTCTGAATCATCAACTTTGAAAGGAACTTCAGGGGAGGCGACAAATTCTTTCTGGCCAGACCATTCCATGGCATGAACCCATCTTGAATTACCTATTTATTGAATTCATACAACCAGGGAAAATTCATCAATACATCGTATAGGTCCAAAGTAAGAAACACTGCAGACAAAATATGGCCAAGCATAAATTCATACCAAGCCAGTTGCAGATAAGATCATACTCCCCTGCATAAACAAGCAAATTGATTCCATCTTCAAGGAGGGCAGGAATACCAACTTCAAGATTTCGCATCCAATCCACAAGCATAGCCTGATAAACTGTAGAACTACAAGACACAAAATCAATATCTCCAACCCCTAGTGCATCCCGAACAGATCCTTGGTTCAGGAACTTTTCCATGTTCGAAAAATCATAGCAAAGACTCCCCTCACACTTCTTTCTGATGTCGTAGTACTGCAGAACAAGTATAAAATTGCTGGTCAAATTTGTGAATATGCTCACATCCATGTTCTTTCAAGACTTTGCAATCTCCATTAAATGTCAATATGTGAATTGCTTCTAACTAAGAAACAGAATATAAAGATTTCTTGACATTTGCTATAAATTTTATCATTTAAAATTTCTGCCACTAAGAAATTTCAAAGGAAGAGTGACAGAGTTAGTTAGGCAAATGGCTAATTATCTGCATGCCTATCAGACCATTCATATTGCGGGAAAGAGCTTCACATGTTTAACCATGTTCAACACAACCTGATAAACCAGTTAATTCAACTTCATATGGTGTGTGGTGATTTTTTTTCCAAGAAAACTTATTCTAGGAAGCAAAGCAAAAAGAAACCGATTAGAACATTTTGTTTAGGACAGTCAAAATCCTTTCCTTTCTTCACTTCTCACTCAACGACAAAAAGCTTTTTAAGAGTGGCTCTTTAACATGGTATCAGAATTTCTATGAAGTCTGTAAATAAGTCTGTAATTTTAGCATGCTTCAGTTTGTGTCAAAATTAAGTTGTTGTTTGGCTCTCACCTATCAACTTAATCTTTGACGTTCATATGCACACTGTAAACTTAACAACATAAAGCACTACTGACATGTAAACCACACATAAGATGAAGCAAATCGGTTACCCACATTGATATTTCCAGCATGTGACATGATGGAACTGAATATAGTACTACAAACAAAATATGAAGCTGTGCATGCGATTTTTCCGTCTGTGCCTGAAAGGATTAAAACAAGTATTAAGCACAAACAATACAAAAGCTAATTAGTTTATTATGAAGGGGGAGAGATTTTTGGTCCTTAGATTTTGCATTTTCTTGAATAATCAGAACCTTAAAAAATACTATTAGGTCACATGATGACTGATAATCCAGACCAGTGTTTTCAATGGTGGTTCATGGCGGAGAGCCAAAATAACGCCTTACTTATAGCGGATCATAGCAGAAAAACCCGCAATATCGGCCGATATTTACCATTGCGGCGAGTCCAAAAACCGCCATGTATATCCGCCATAGCGGTCATGGTCCCGCTAATTGATAACACTGACGGTCACATGAGATTTTTTGTAAGAACTTCATATATATGATATAAGCATAGCAATATGCATTTAATATTAAGATAAATATCTTTTTGTATGATAAGATGCATAAATAAACATTATATGGGTAATTATGCAGTTTAAATAACTTTTGGAAGTTTTAAATTACTTCAAACAAAAAAATCGCCAGCCTGAGCATTAGCCGTACCGGATGATTGATCCATTTACGAAACATTCATTTAAAATAAATAAATAAATACTATGATGCTTCCAACATACACGCATGAGAAAAAATGTTACATCTATTGAAAAGGTAAATGAAACAACATCAAGTGTAGTTACCGCATAGTTTGATTGCCAATTCGCAGGCTGGAACCAACACTTTGTTGATGCGGTCATAGTCAGGCTGTTCAATTATGCCCATGTCAAGTGCATAATCTGCATAAGCTTTATACTGAATTCCGGGTTCAGTGAGCCCATTACCAATGGCAAATCCCTGTTCAACCATTTCAAATAAGATGAGCAAATTTCCAAACCCTTCAATATATATCTCAAATAGAATAGTTTGCAACACAATAAACCTTCAAGTTTATATGAATTCCTTCTTTAGCTTTGTTTCCCTTGTGGACACGAGCAGCAAAAGCCGGAATATAATGCCCAGCATATGATTCACCCGTAATAAAAAAGTCATTTGTAGCATACTCAGGATGTTCAGCAAAAAATGCCTGTAGAGAAAAGAGAAAACATGTTATACCAAGATATCACAGATATAGCAATAAGGGAGAAACAGGTTATTAAGCAAGTTTGCAAATGCGATTATTGCTCCAAAAACAATAAATATAACTCCAGATCAGTGTAGTCAAGATCGAGTGATAGGATCGTAAGATTTATGTGCTAAGGATACCTAGGAGCGCTACGATCACAAAAAGATCGTTTTTGCGGCCGACGTGGTCAAGGTCGAGCTTTTTGAACAAGATCATAAAAAAATCAAGATGGGTCTTTTTTCTGGGCCTCTATTATGATTTTCATTTGTTTTGTGTAGGTGTGTGTATATATGTGTATGAAAGTACCCTTTTTCCCTTCGATAGGATCTTACATGCCGTGCTAACAATCCGAGTTTTATGATCTTTCACAAGCCGACAGATCCTACTTAAGATCGTGTGCTTGACTACATTGCTCCAGATATTAAGGAACACTAGACTGATAGTAATATAACTAATGTAGGAACACAGAGAAAAGACAAGTACCTGCAAAAAGTCATACAGGTCGTTGCTGACACCGTCTTCATCGTGCCGAATATCACGCTTATCAGTGGAATAACTAAAGCCAGTTCCAGTTGGTTGGTCAACATAAAGGAGATTAGACACCTACCAAGGTTAACAACCAATTTGTTTAGTCCAACAAACACTAATCACAAGAAAACAAAATCATAGGAAAAACAGTTAAATCCAATGACAAAATACCTTGTCCCAACCATATTCATTCCATGTAAGAGACATATTGTCAGCAATTTTGAAAGGGCCATTTTCATAAAACACAGCCAATTCACTGCTACAACCAGGTCCCCCAGTCAACCATATCACAACAGGATCCTTCGTGTTATTCCTGGATTCAAAGAAAAGGTAGAACATCCTGCAACATTCAACAAATACTCAGAAATAAACAACAAACAAAAATAAAATAATTATTAAATATTATATTTAAATAATATATCATCATATAAACACATTCTTTGTTCTGCAATAAAGTAATATTTTATGCGATTAATTAAATAAACAAAATAAAAACTGTCGCAATAAGAATTAAATTAAATGAAAATGAGAAAGAGAAACATGCAACTTACTTTGCGGCATGAGAGTGTTGAATGGGGTAATATCCAGCGCGATGAGCCAAGTCGTCGATGGAAACCTCTCCGTCTTCGCCGGAGAAGTTCGGGAATCTAAGCGGCTTCTCGACGATCTTGTTGTTCTTGTTATCGGTGGATCTTAGGTTGGGATTATCGAGGATGTTGATATCGTGAGGAGGGAAGAGGTTGAGGTTTCTGATGAGGTCTTTTGCGATCTCATTGTTGAAGGTGGAGGCGGAGGACGGTGGTGGGGACCACAGGAATAGAACGATCAGAAATGTGTACCAGAACGTCGTCGTTGTCGTCATCGGGAAGTGCGTCGAGTATTTGAGAGAGTTGGTTTGCGTGGAAAAGGATGGAAAAATGAGGAAATGGAATGGGAGAGAGAGTGGGGAAAGGTGGTTTGAGTTAGTGGGCGTTGTTGTTTGCTTAAGATCCAAGTTTTTTTCACGACACGTGGAACTAACATGGATAAGCAAAAAAACAGTTAGTTAGTTTAGAGTTCAGACTCAAAACACGCTCTTTACATTTTAACTTGTTATCTAATTATTTAAATCTATTTTTGATATTAATTGTTTTGGTATATCAATAAATCATTTAGTCGTGTCAATCTTGAATCAGTCATGTTATTCAACTAGTATGATACATGTATGTTCGCACGGGTGCACGTCGGTGACGCGCATTTGTTCTCAGAATGTATTTGTTTTCATAATATTTTTTTTTTCATAATGTATTTGTTCTTAGAATGTACGTTACCAGTTAAATTATGAAATATAAAAAAACATATCAAAAATATAAAAATTTAGTTGTAAATTTATAACAAAAATTAAAATCATACACCCAATTAAAAAACAATTGTCATAAAAAAGTTTAAAAAATAAAGTTATTTCATATAGAGTAGTATTTATAATAATGGGTGTAGATGATATTAAAAGAGACAAAATACAAATAGAAAAGATTAGAAAAAAAAGTAATTGAGATTAAAAGTGTTCTGGACTGGGCAGACGTTGTGCCCCCAGAAGGGCAAGGTCCAACCCAATCCAGCCATTGGCCAGGCCCAATAGCTAAGAACTAGTCGTTGGGCAGAAACTAGTCGTTGGGCAGAAACTAGTTGTTGGGCATGTCCCCTCACTCGCTAAACAGTTCACGCGACTAACTGTCTCCCCGGATCTCACGGAGACAGTTGGACCAAGTCAAAGGGCCACGCGCCTTGCCCTCCACCTGACAGTCTCTCATTGGTCGACCAGGCGCTTAGATCGCATGAGAGACCTTGGCCCCGCGCTGGGGATTCCTCTATAAATACCCTCTCACTTGAAAGGGGCAGGTATTCAATATCCAATACTTGAAATCTTACTTGTGTACTTGCTTTCTCTCTTTTGACCAAACACTTACTTTGACATCGGAGTACCATGCAGGTACCACCCCCCTCTTCTCTCCTACAAGCATCATCACTTGCCCTACGCGAAGGCCACGACGATCCAGTCTGATTACCTCCGATCAGTGGCGCCATCTGTGGGAAGCTAGCTTCCTCGTCTTTTGATTCAAGATCCCTCTTTTTCACCTAAAAGACCAAATCTCTCTCCAAACTCTTTCTGATCATCATGGCCTCCACCAAGAATGATGTTGTCCATCAGGAATCGGCTGCTGCCGTTTTTCCCGACAACGCCGACCACATCCTCTCCGGAGCTACTTTCCCGAAAACAGATCATCGTGACGGTAAAACCGCCTCCCCTACTCCCGATGACGTGAAACCCCGAGCAGAGGCTGCTGAACGTGTTTTTGAGCCTATTCCGGTTCCGCAAAACGTTGACCCCAGCACGGCTGCTCTCATAGCCTCCCTCAACAGATCAAACCTCTTGATCTTCCAGCAAGGTGAAAAATCAACGCTCTCGAGCACGTCCTCCAGGAGCGCCTGTCCTCGGAGAAGCCTCGCAACCCGTCTCCGCGTCCTCGGTCTCCCCCTCAGAAACGAAAGCGTGACAGGTCCAGGAGCCTCTCCCCGGAGAGAAGACGATCAAGGTCAGAAGAGCCCGCGTCCGATCTTGCACGAAGACGATGACGGTCTCCTCCGCGGAAGTCAAGACATTCTCCGGCGTCAAAGAAGTACAGGCCTTCAGAAAGGTACGAGCATCGTCGTTCGCGCAGGCATTCCCCACGACGAAGTAGGAGCCGCAGTCGCAGTCATTCTTTCTCTCGTTCCCCGAGCACAAACAGCGACGACGACGTCCACGACCCCCTCTCGCAGGAGATCATGGACACCAGAATTCCTCGTGGGTTGGAAAAGCCCCCCGCTTTAGCAACCTATGACGGGACCTCCGACCCCGGCGAGCACATAGAGAACATAGAGGCAATGCTCCACTACCACAACGTAAGTGGGGCCATAAAGTGCAAACTGTTCCCAATCACCCTCAGGAAGGGGGCTATGGCTAGGTTTAAGCGCCTTCCCCGATGGTCGGTCACGTCGTGGAGAGATCTGAAGAGCCGGTTTGCCCGGCATTTTACGACTTCCCGACGACATCCCAAGTCGGAGGCCACCTTGGAAGCTATCATACAAGGCAAGGACGAGTCCCTTCGAGCATATATCGAACGGTTTAACAAAGAAACCGTGGAGGCCCGCACTACGGACCATATGAAAAAATATCTTCTCAAGAAGGGCTTGAGACCAAAAAGCGAGTTTCGCAAGGCTGTCAGAATCGAGACTCCTCGAACATTAACGGAACTTCTCCGGAAAGTTGAAGTGTACATACAGTACAAAGAGAAAGAGGTCGCATACCATGCCCGGGACGCGAGAGATCGCGAAAACACTCGGGCACCAAAAAAAGATTAGCCGTAGACATCCCGGCTAGGAAAAGAGAGGCGACGAGACGATCGCCCCCGAGAAGGGAAAGGGTCAGCTGGCCGATTCACGGAGTATACCCTGCTCACCGCTCCTCGCGAGCATATTCTTTCCGAATGCATCAATATAGAGTTCAAGTAGGGAGGCGTCAGGTTCCCCAAACCGACGACGTCCAAAGGCAACGTGGACAAAAGTAAGTATTGTCGTTTCCATCGCAACCATGGCCATACGACCGAGGACTGCGTGCACCTTAAAGATGCTATTGAGATCCTCATCAAGGAGGGTCATTTGAAGCAGTATATCAAGAAAGGTGAGTCTTCGCGACGAGAGGCTCCAGACTCGAAGAAGGAAGCAGAATCATCTCCACCCAGTCCTCCCCCGCAGGTCGCTATGTCCATCACGCGACCAGAGGACTTTGCCGTCCCAGATCATTTCGAGGAGCCGTCCCAAATGTTCGCGCTCAACACTTGGGAAGCATTCCCTGCAGCCATGGTTATCTCATGCGGGGGGTACAATGAGCTGACAGTGGAATCTGTCAAGCGAAAGTTCGAGCAGCTTATTGATTGTAATCCTGACCGGCTGTCCACACTTGAAAAGATCAAAGGGTGCTCCCAGCCGATCACCTTTTACCGCGAAGAGCTGCCTGGAGGTTCTCCTAACTCACACATCCCCTTGCTCATCAGGGCAAGATTGGCAAGCACCGACGTCAGAAGAATCCTGGTCGACCTGGGCAGTTCGGTGGACATAATGTGCACCGGCCTGTTTCGTGCCCTCAAGCTGGACCAGAAGAACCTCTCACCGTACGTGAGATCCAATTTGCAGGGGTTCAACAGAGCCACAGCCAGATCCTAGGGGTACGTGGAGCTCCTAGTCACATTCGGGGAAGAAGAGGCGTCCAGGTCAATCAAGACCCAATTCCTGGTGATAGATTGCCTGTCATTGTACCAATGCATCTTGGGGAGACCGACCCTCGCAGAGTTGGTTGCTGTCCCTTGAACGGTCCACCTCAAGTTGAAGTATTATACGGAGAAGGGTCACGTCGCGACATTGCACGGGGACATAGAGGTTGCCCGCAGATGTTTCGAAGCAGCAACCCGGGGTCAAAACCAGATCGGTACAGCACCCAAAGCAGTTAAGCGGGCACGGGAGAAAGATCATCCATCTGGAGACAGCCAACCGGACAAGAAGATTGCGCTCGCTGTACACACTATCGACCTTGACAGCCAAATTTCAAAAGAAAGCGAGGAAGATAGCAGCGAAGGAACGTCAACAGGGATGACCAGCTCCTCCACATCTGCCCTCATGCGACCAGTTCCAGACGGGGAGTTCGAAGTCATCACCTTCAGCAACAACCCCAACAGAGGGGTGAAGATTGGTGTTGGACTGCCCGATGAGGTTAAACAATAGCTGAAGAAGTGCCTGGATGACAACGTTGGCCTGTTTGCTTGAAGTGCCGCAGACATGCCCGGCTTGGACCCTGAGACCGCATGCCACCATTTGACCATCGACCCAGCTGCCCAGGCCGTCGCGCAGCGCAGGCAGAAACAATCCGACGAAAAGGCACAGGCTGCCGAAAAACGTGTACAAGACCTCTTAGAGGCAAAATTCATTTCGGAGACCAAGTATACAACCTGGTTGTCCAATATTGTACTTGTTAAAAAGCATAGTGGAAAATGGCGCATGTGCATTGACTATACTGATCTCAATCGGGCTTGCCCGAAAGATGCTTACCCCTTGTCGAGCATAGACAAGCTCGTAGACAACTCCGCAGGTTTCAAACTTTTGTCCTTCATGGACACCTATTCGGGGTACAATCAAATCCCCATGGCCGAAGAGGACAAGAGGTACACCGCGTTCATGACCTCCTCGGGGAACTATTACTACAATGTAATGCCCTTCAGCCTGAAAAATGTTGGGGCCACGTACCAGCGCATGATGAACAAGGTCTTTCGATCAGAAATCGGAGACATGCTCGAGGTTTACATGGACGATATGATCGTGAAATCCCAAAAGGAATCCGACCACACGGCCCACTTGCGAAAGGTCTTCGACCAGGCTAGGAAGTGCAAAATGCGCTTTAACCCTGAGAAATGCACCTTCGGAGTACGGGCAGGGAAGTTCCTCGGGTTCTACCTCACCGAAAGGGGAATAGAGGCAAATCCGGACAAGTACCGAGCATTCGCGGAATTCCCCACGCCCAGATTGAAGAAGTCTATACAATCCCTCAACGGGATGCTCGCTTCGCTTTCTCGTTTCGTGGCCAAGTCTGCCCTTCACGCCTTGCCCTTCTTTAAACTCCTCAGGAAGGAGACCACGTTTGAATGGACAGATGAGTGCGAGTAGGCCCTGACACATCTCAAGCAAGCCCCATCCGAGCCTCCTGTGTTATCCCGACCAGATTACGGGGAAACCTTGTATCTATATCTCTCTGTTACCTGCGAGGGCCAGAAACCAGGTACGCACAGATAGAGAAAGTCGCCCTTGCCCTCATTATCGCCGCGAGAAGACTCAGACACTACTTCCTGGCCCACACCATAGTAGTACGCACGGACCAACCCATCAGGCAGTTGGTTTGCCGACCACATATGGCCGCCAGAATGCTCAAATGGTCCCTAGAGTTGTCTGAATTCGACATTCATTACGAGGGCAGGAAAGCCCTTAAAACACAAGTCCTGACTGACTTCGTGGCGGAGATGACACCCCCAACGTCCCGGCCCAACGGAACGCCGAGATGAATCATCTACGTGGACGGGGCATCCAGCTCCTCAGGTAGCGGTGCAGGTATTATCCTCGAAAACGAGGAAGGAATACTAATCGAAGTATCTCTAATCCTGTCTTTCCCTACGTCCAACAACTAAGCCAAATACGAGGCCTTCCTCGCGGGATTACGGCTGGCAAAGGACGTGGGCGCCAAAGAGGTAAAAATTTACACTGATTCCCAACTCGTAGCGTCCCAGGTACGGGGAGAATTTTAAACAAAGAACGACCAGAGCTGCTCGGCGTCAACGCCGTCGGAGAGGGCCACTGCTGGATGACCCTTGTATACAACTACCTCACCAGAGGGGAGCTGCCCGAGGACAGCAAGGAGGCCAGCGTGACTAAACGATGGGCTTGCTCATATGTGCTGATTGAGGACAGACTTTATCGACGAGGATTCTCCATTCCTCTCCTGAAATGTGTCGAGGAGAGCAAAGTCCCTGAAATCCTCCAAGAAATCTACGAGGGCATCAACGCATAACACTTGGGAGGGAGATCACTGGAACGAAAAGCCCTGCGAGCAGGATATTACTGGCCGACCATGCAGCACGATGCCAAGGAGCATGTCCAAAAATGTGACCGGTGCCAGCGCCATGGGAACATGCACTTAGCACCCCCCCAACGAGTTGAAGACTCTATCCTCGCCTTGGCCCTTCGCCTGGTGGGGGATGGATATACTCGGTCCCTTCACTATGGGGTCTTATCAAAACAAATTTCTGATCGTGGCCGTCGACTACTTCACTAAGTGGATTGAAGCCGAAGCCCCGCCAAGATCACAACCTTCAATATACTTCGCTTCTACAAAAGGAACGTCCTCGCACGATTCGGAGTACCCCAAGCCCTCGTGACCGACAATGGAACACAATTCACGGACAGGAAGTTCCAGGACTTCATCGCCAAGTTAGGCACAAAGCAACACTTTACATCGGTCGAGCATCCCCAGACCAATGGGCAAGCGAAGGCTGCGAACAGGGTGATCCTTCGTGGGCTGAAGCGAAGACTGGGCGAATCCAAGAAGATATGGGTCGAGGAGCTACATAGCATGCTCTGGGCCTACAGAATAACACCACATTCCACCACTGGGGAAACCCCTTTCCGACTAGCCTACGGAACCGAGGCGGTGATACCAGTAGAAATCAGAGAACCTTCCAGACGAACGGAAGCTTCCCTCGACGAGGAGATGAACGACGAAGCCTTAAGAGAAGAGCTCTATCTGGTCGAAGAAATACGGTCAGGAGCAGCTCTCCGCGAGGCCTCGCTGAAACAACAAATAACCTTGCGCCACAACGCTAAAGTCATAAAGTGCGACTTCCCCATTGGCAGCTTGGTCATGCGCAGAAACCAGAAAGATTCGCGCGAAGGAAAGCTGGCCGCAAACTAGGAAGGACCCTACAGGGTCAAGTCCAAAATAGGTACGGGAGCCTAATACTTGGAAAATTTGGACGAAGAACCATTTGCTCGACCATGGAACGCTGAAAAGTTCAAACAATACTACAGTTAGGACCAACCTCGAGGTCAGACCAACTGCTGACGAGATCACCCCCAACGGGGAGACGGCTTGGCCACAGGACCGTGCCCCGGTGCAAGCACGATCAATGTTACAACGACGGCCAGTTTTTGCTTATGGAGCGAGGAGACTCTGAGCATAACGGGGATGCCTCAATCGAGCTCCGCCGCTGCCGCACCAATTAGGCAGGACACCCAGCTCGCGATGGGAACATTCCAAGCCTATGGGATTAGTACCTCAACCGAGATCCTAGTCTCATCGACGGCGAAACCACTTTGCCCTCCCCGACAAGTTTCCAAGACTGTCGGGCACAACAAGAACAAGTCGAGCAAACATCCATTCAAACAAGCATACATAAATAAATGTGATAAGAAAATCCCAAAAAGATAATGTTAATAACATCGGCTACAAGGCCAGAATAAGTCAGGTGTACATTAGAAGGGTTGTGCCCGACAAACATTACATCAAAAAAGGCACGTAGGCCCACAAAATATATGTTCATTCAGAAAGAAAAAGTCAAACTAAACGACCTCACTATCACCCTCCAGGGGGACCACCTCGCCGTTGACGACCACATTGAGCAGATCCATCCCCTCGGTTTGCAGTTGGACGTCAGAATTAAGGGCCTTCAGCTGCTCCAAAGCAGCATTAAAGCCAAACTCAGCTGCCCCCAGGTTGTCCTCCCCGAGGAGACGAATCCTCTCAATCAGGTCCTTCCTCGTCTTCAAGGCCTTCTCGTCGTCGGTCTCGTCCTCACCGGCTACCGACGACCCCTCCAGCTCAGTTATCCTCGCCTTCAAGCGGGCATTCTCATCATTGACTCTCTTCACCTCCTCCTTCATTTGGGTCACTTCTTTTTAGAGCAGTATTTTGGCCTCCTGGTGACCTTGCAGCTTCTTCAGCTCATCGTATATCTCCACGTTCTCACACTCTAAGTCATTGATCCTAGTTTTGGCCTCCTTGAGATCGGAGCGATGAACTTCCTCTGTATCTCCAAGGGCCAGCGCCGCTTCCAATATCCTGATCATATCGGCTACGTCCTGGCAGAGGAGCTTCCTCCGCGCCTGAGGATCGACGGACAGAATCGCTAAGGCATCAAGTTCCGGGACGACGATGGAGCTCTCCTCGTCAAACACCTTCCCCTGTAGATAGCACGCGGGTAGCACAAGCTTCCCTCCAGGAGAACCACCCGAGCAGCCCGCAAGAGAGGCTCCAATATCATCCCGCTTCCTCTTGTGGGATGCGTCCGGAGTTGGTGGTATGGAAGTCGTCCCCAAAATAGGGCCAGCGCCGGACACAAACTTCTCCAGCATCGCCTGCTGCTTGACCGCTCCAGCTTTGGGCATCGGAGGCACCTTCTTATGGACTTTGGCTGCCTGGGACCTCATCAAACGCTCCCTCATGTCGACCATTTTCTCTGTGAACATAAAAAGACAAAAGTTAGCAGATAGAAGAAGCTTAACAAATACGGGTATGAGAGCAGGTTATACCAAGAAGCTGGAAGGCCATGTCATCGTTTTCACACTCAAGAATAGCCTTAGTGTTGATATAGCGGCTTGCTCGCATAGGCTCCCCATCATCCCCAAGCTGCTCTTTGCCATCTCTGTCCACCACGAAGGCCGGACTAAAGCTCTCCACGTAGGTATGAAGCACCCGGTAGGACTCCTTGTCCCCCACACTGAGCTACTCATGCTTTACAGGGAACTGGTCGGTCCTATATCTGAAGTGAGCGTACACCCACTCCAAGGGGAACTTAGATACGGGCTTCTCAACTTGTCGACCATCAATGGTCACCGTCTCGAGCGTAGATATAGACCTTTTGGCCACTTCAGAGACAGGCTTCACGACCAGGAACCTGTCCTTGAAGTGTCGAACAGACTCTGAGTACGGCCAGAAGAGCCTACTCTGCTGTTTAAAGGACGTCCAACTTTGCTTCGATCCCGTAGTGCTTCACTGGAGTTGGAAGATGCAGAAGAAGAGATCTACGGTCGCCCCGACATGTAAGTAGCGACACACTAGCTCGAAAACACGTATGAACGCCAGTGCATTTGGATGGAGCTGAGCGGGGTACAACTCCAAGTGACGAAAAAGGGCCTCCTGGAAGTCGGTGAAAGGCAGCCGAAACCTAGCTTCCACAAAGGCAAACTCATACATGGGGATCCTATCATTTTTGGTCGGACAGATTGCCCTCCATTGCACGAGCGCATCCTCGACCCGATCTTCCAGGTAGGGGAACTCCCGAACCTCTTCCTCAGTAAATGTCGACTTGGTCGACAAGGGCTCGTGGGCAATCCATTTTAGGCCCCCCCCCCCCTCGCGACCTGGACGTTAGCATATTCGACGGCCTGCTCTGCCTCCTCTTGCGTGACTTGGGCGTCGGGCATGACTTCTTCATGAGGATCAGCCATTTTCACCTGAAAAGCAGAGGAACAAAAAGTGAATTAGACGAATGAGTTCAAATCCACCCTTCCACCACTAGTCAAGTGAAAGGGCGAGGAAGAAGTCGAGGACAACCTCGAGCCCACTTTGACCGCGACTTAACACGATGACACTGTCCCCCTACGACGGGGACGAGTTTCTGAGACTTAACGAAAGGACTTGAGCTCTCAACAAAGCAAGCTCGTCGCGCAAAGCCAGAGCTTCGCGTCAAACAGGCCTAGTGCCCGACTACAAACCTAAAACTAATCCTAACCAGAATCTAGGAGAATCTACACCAAAAAATCCAACGTTTATTCCACGCTCTTCATTTTCTTCATGTTCTTCATAAATTTCTAGAAATTCATGTGTTCATCGAAGAACACATGAATCTTCAACCGAAAAACTCATAAGTCGTCGGGAAATTCATAAGGAACACCCAGAAAATGAAGAACACCATGAGAAATGCAGAAAAATACGAAGAACTTACTTGGGTTGAAGATGAAGGTTGGGACGAAGATGATGAAGATCAACGGCGGCGAAGAGAAGCTTCGGCGAGAAGATAAGTTGCAGAGCAAAAGGGTTGAGAAGAGAAATTTGTGTGAAGTGTACAAATGAGTCCCCTCTCCCCCTTTTTATAAGCATTTCCTCGTGGGGAAGCGCAAATCATTGCCTAGGCGGCTCTAGGTCTGACAGGGGCTGCATGTTCACCACGTGTCAAAAGGAATCTCCGTTTGGCATTCCCAAGGGTAAACGTTACATACACCAAGTCTCTTGCTATCCCGCGAGCACATCCCATCGCCGACGCACGCACCTCAAGTCTTCACCAAAGATCCCCAACATAAAAACGCCACTCCGGCGAGCATCTTCACGAAAGCCTGCTCGACAGAAAAACAACCTTTTCACAAGATGCTCCCCGAGCACCTATAGCTGGTCAGGAAAATCAAAGCACCAGCACCGACCACCTCTGCTTTGGCGAAGGTGAAGGGCTTGTCCCCAAACGCTGTCTAAAGGTAACTGTTCAAATGGCTACCTTAAGTTCTCACTCTTCACTAGAGCAAGGACTTGGGGGGCTCCTGTTCTGGACTGGGCAGACGTTGTGCCCCCAGAAGGGCAAGGCCCAACACAATCCAGCCATTGGCCAAGCCCAATAGCCAAGAACTAGCCGTTGGGCAGAAACTAACCGTTGGGCGGGAACTAGCCGTTGGGCAGAAACTAGTCGTTGGGTAAAAACTAGCCGTTGGGCATGTCCCCCTCACTCACTAAACAGTTCACGCGACCAACTGTCTCCCCGGATCTCACTGAGATAGTTGGACCAGGTCAAAGGTCCACGCGCCTTGCCCTCCACCTGGCAGTCTCTCATTGGTCGACCAGACGCTTTGATCCATGAGAGACCTTGGCCCCGCGCTGGGGAATCCTCTATAAATACCCTCTCATTTGAGAAGGGCAGGTATTCAATATCCAATACTTAAAATCTCACTTGTGTCCTTGCTTTCTCTCTTTTGACCAAACACTTACTTTAGCATCAGAGTACCTTGCAGGTACCACCCCCTCTTCTCTCCTACAAGCATCATCACTTGCCTTACGCGAAGGCCACGACGATCCAGTCTGATCACCTCCGATCAAAAAGTATATAAATTTTCTTAAGATTCGATCTCCGTGGGGATAGGGATAGGGAAAATATTCCCCGTGGCGGAGATTGGAGATGGGGATGGGGAATAATATTGGGGTGGGGCAGGGAGCGGAGAAGCATCCTCCGAACATTCTATGCCCCGTTGACACCCCTAGTTTGGATTCATATGTTATTTTAAACATATTTACTTTTATTTTCTTTAAATGTAAATAAAAAAATGTAATATCCTGTTCTGTTGACATCCTTAGTTTGGATTCATACGTTATTTTAAACATATTTACTTTTATTTTCTTTAATTGTAAAAAAATGTAATATCCTGTTCGTTCACAAGGATTTTGGCCTGGTTACCCGTGCGTTCATGCGATACTGATGTATTACCCATGCGTTAACATAAATTTTGGTCTGGTTACCCGTGCGTTCACACAGTACTGGTGTATTACACGTGCGCTCACACATTCTTTAAAATTTATTTACTTTTACTTTCTTTAATTGTATAAAAAAATAAAATAACTCGTGGGTTCGCACGAATTCTGATATGGATACCATGAGTTCGTATGAGTACTGGTGTGTTACACACATATGTTTCTAAAATGTAATAAGAATAAAAAACAGAAAGACAATATTAATTAACAAAGAAAGTTTATTATTTAAAAAAAACATATTTTAAATTATATTTGGAGTATAAAGTGACTCTAAGGGTTAATGATTTTTTTTTTTACAGTTGGACCAAAAAATATTTTGTATTGTTTCATCTACTCAAAAATCAATAAATATTTATCATATATCATTCTTAGAATGAATATTTTTTTATTGAATAATTGACCTAATAATATTGACAATTTACAATACAAAATAATTGGCCTGAAATTAGTATCTGTGTGTTCACAAAAATCAAATAAATTTGAAGTCAATGTCATTATTAAACAAAAGTATAATCTCAAACACAGTTAGAGCATGTGTTATGTACTTAGCGCAAAAATCGTTCTCGTTATTAATCGATATTTTGAATGTTCTCGTTAGTAATTAGTATTTGAATCAGTACTGTTTTAAATTCTATAAATGACAAACAAATTTATTTAATTATATAAATTGATTATCTTATGTTTATATATATTTTAAAAATTTGACGCCAAAAAAATGTGCGATTCTCCAATCAACTCATAGATTAAAAACTCTACATTATTTTATGTATAGTAATAAACTATCTTGTTCCCGTTTATAAATATATAATTGTTTTTATGCGGTTCTCATATTTAATATTTAGTGAAATTCTGGTATCAGATGTGTGATGTTAAGTGTGATGTCACAACAACACAATCTGCTATGGACAATGCAATAACAAGCAGTAAAGGACACAATGAATTGTTCACCCAGTTCGGTCTAACTACCTACGTCTGGGGGCTACCAAGCCAGGGAGGAAAATCACTATCAGTAGTATCAAATTACAGACTCAACAATCCCAGTTGACATCTACCTAATTTAATCACTACCCAATGACAATTCTACCTAAAAAACCACTTAGGTATGAGAAACCACTCACGCCCTAATTCACCACAGTGATACAATCCAATGATTACACACTAATCACCCAACTTGAGTCTGCTTAACAGCTTTGATCAAGGACAACACACTTTTGCTTAAAAGCTCTAGAGATATCAATTACAACTCAAAAACAATAACACCAATTCAACATGAATGGTTTACACAATACACACGAAGACACAAATGACACTCAGTCTTTAGCTCCCTTTCTTCGTTCTTTAACTTAGGGTTGAGGCTGCTTTAAATATCATTCTGACTTGGGCTTGGACCTGCTCCCAAAATTCTGATCTGATTTGTTTTAGAAACCAGAAATTAACGCAGATTTGATCTCCTAGATCTTTTCAAATCAGCCCTAATGTTAGTTACATGATTTGCTCCATGATCTGCTCCGTATCTGATTGGAAATATATTCTCCAAGAAATTCGCATCCATCCCTCTAACAGATCTCCTCAAAACATCCTAACACACGCAGCCCTAAAACATCACAATCTGATGTTCTGATGTTCTGTTATAGTGATGTCAAGACATCACTTATAACATCAGCATATAAAACTTCCAACCCTGCAACAGCTAATGATAAGAACCAATGTTATGACATCAACATTGTTCAACTTTGTTTTACCAAAATTCCAGCCAACACAAGAACTAACAATCTCCCCCTTTGGCTAATTTTGGCTAAAATAAACTCTGCCATCATCAGAGGTACCTGCAGCGGATAAATTTTCAAAACACCTAGCATCACCTCTTCAACAAGCTGCACAAACTCAAGTACCACTTCAACAAGCTGTAGAAGTCACCTTCACAGCAGCATAGGGCAAACTCCCCCTCAAAACAAGAACCAGCTCACAGCTGTTCAAACACTCTCCCCCTCAACTTCTGCACCATATCAGAAAAAGGCTTCACAACCACACCTTGGCAACTCTCTCCCCCTTTTTAGCCATAATTGGACAAACATCAACCTGTTAGTCCTACTAACTACCAGATAGTCCTAAGCTAGCTCTCATTGTCAGTCAAAAGTCAACATTATGTGACAAGACAAATCACAGAACATAAACCAGAAGTACTTAAAGGCAACAATATTCAGAATACATAGCAAGCACACTAAGTGCAGAAGCAAAAATAAACTACAAAAATATAAAATAGCTAAAGAAACAGCAATTTAATCTTCATCAGCATCAAATACATTAGAACTAGCTGCAACATCTTCATCCTCAGTGCTTGGGTCACCTTCTTCAGAACCTGAACCTTCAACATTGTCCTGGAAATCATCATCATTTCGGCTAGCATTGACTGCTTCAACTTCTTTTTCTGCCAATCTCAGAGTCATGAGAAGTTTTTAAAATTTTAGCTTTCTTTCAGTACTCACTCTGATGAATTCATCCAACTCCTTGCAAGCCTTCTCCAGTTCTGAAATCAACCTAGTTTTGGCAGGTGGCTATTGTGATGTTGAAGTTGATGTCTTGACAATGTCAGGAACATGCTTCCCTTCAAACATCTTATAATGAATTGACAAGGCAGATTCCCTCTTATACACCACATCATATTGATGAAGAATACCAGGATGTTGTGACAAGATGATCCCACAAATGAGAGAGGGAAAGGCAATAGGCATCTTCACTGCATTTGTAGCAGCATGCTTGATAGTCTTATCATATATATAAGCCCCATAATCAAACAACCTCTTTGTCCCAACAGCATAAATCAATTTTCCCAATCCAACAGAGATAGTTGTTTTGTGATTGGTAGGGACCCAATTAGCTGCTCCTATTATGTGCAGAATAGCATATTTGACACTTAAAAAATTGGCAGACAATCTTCCTTTCAGAGGCCAGACTTTCACTTGTCCAGCTGTGATTTCCTTACACACAGCATTGTCTGTTTCTTCTAACTCTCTATACTTCTTCTCATCCCTTCCTAGGTAAGTGCTAATGACCTTAGGAGAAAAATTAACACATTGACCTCTTACATAAACCTTCCTAAAATCCATATTTCTGCTGTCATTAATAGCCACAGGAATGTTTACAATAAATTCCTTGACTAATCCATCATTGCACTTGGACAGTCCAGACACGGTCTTCATTAACCCAGAAAATCTAATCAATTTAATGACTTCCTTAAGATCCAAAGCATCTCCACCAAGTTCTCTTTCCAGCGCTAGTCTTCTCTGACAGACAAATTTCCACATGGATGCACTACTAGCATAGTGGAATGAAATATTGTCAATAGGGATATCAGGAATCTTATCAGCAATTCTCTTCAATATAAACCTTCTCACAGGAGTGATGTCTTGAACATCATCCTCAACATCAAATTCAGACTATGAATCCTCCATCACCTTTCTCTTTTTGGAACTCACAGCAACTTTGCTCCAAGTCTTAGCAGGTCCCACCATAGTTGACTTCTTCTTTTTGTTCTCAGGTCTCTCCTTAGGTGAGTACTCTACTGACTTCCCTCTTCTAGACCTCATTCTTTTGGCCATACCAGGGATAGCTTTTCCAATCACTTCATTATCAGAAAGATCAATCACATCCACCTTATCAGTATTCTTCTTTTCACTAAGGCTAGCTCCAACATCCCTATCAAGCAATGTTCTGACATTGGTTTCAACTTCTTCTTCAACATGAACACCTTCATCTTCAACTTCCACTTCCGCATCTTCAATGACTGAAATAGCCAATCTGTGAAGATTGGTATCCGCATTCTGCATGTCATCCTTTTCAGCTGACATTTGTCTAAGGGGAATAGAAATTCCTTTTACAGATAAACCCTTATTCAAAATTTTGGTGGCAATCTGATTAAGACTACGATCAACATCAACCCTCTCTTCAACAGCTTGAGGGGTGGAAGACCCAGATGTATATTTTTCTTTAAAAAGAATGCTAGTGACTAACCTCCTAGTTTCACTATCATCAATTTTAGGTGTAGGCCTTTTGGGTTGAAGTTTGGAAGGTCTTGACTTACCAGATTCAGGAACCATCATGGAGATGGGTGTTATGTTCAAAGCTTCTTCAGCAGAACCCTTTTTTGTTAAAACCATAGCTTTTTCAAGAGAAGAACTTTTTGAAGCAGACTTCTTTGAAGGGGATGATACTTGTTTTAACATTGTTCCAGTGAAGCAACTGAGGATCAGGGAAGGATTGTACTTCTGTTGATGGAGAAGGAGATGAACAGTCTAGGGGTATGGTGTTTGATGAAACGTGTGATAGCTACAATAGGAAATAATAGCCTAAAGTATGGAGCCTGATTTTGTGGATCACTTAAAAGCCAATAAATGTATTTTCCCCACCAAAACACATTTCCTTTTAAATTTTTGAATTTTAATAAATTCACTCCATAAGCCACTAACTTCAATATGCTCAATTTTCTGCTTAAGTCTTCACAGCTAATGTTACAGTCTGATGTCACAACATTAACCTTAACATCACTTGATGAGCTGGACTCTTGAGGTACCCATAGATAACAGTTATCTATGGATCTGACTCCCTTCATAACACCCTCATTCTTCCCATTAGTCACTAAACACTCATCTTTAGTGTAGCTGACCTTGTATCTTTCATCACATAGCTGACTGATGCTAATCAAATTAGCAGTCAATCCTTTGACAAGAAGAACATTTCCCAAATTTGGTCCATCATGACACCTCAATTTTCCAACTCCTTTTACTTCCCCTTTCTCTCCATTACCAAAAGTAACATCATTTGTGGAGCAAGTCTTGATATCCCCCAAATGATTTTTGAACCCTGTCATATGCTTTGAACAGCCACTGTCAAAGTACCATCCATCCTTAATAGAATGTCTATCAGATGTGTGGGCCAATAGACATGTAACAGCAGCTTTAGGAACCCATTTTTTTAACAACCTTAGACCTGTTCTGATTCTGTCTAGGTTGATGGATAGATTTGGGATAGCCATGCAGTTTAAAGCAAAAATATTGCATATGACCAAAACTTCCACAATAGAAACACCTAACTCTTTTAACCTCTTCTCTAAAGTGATTAAACTTCCTGCCACCTTGATGATGAAACTGCTGTGGCTGCCATCCAAAGTACTGGGGCTGTCTTCTTCCATAGTTAGCCTGTCTTCTGTAGTGATGATTCTGTCTTTTAGGCTGTCTTCTACCATGATGATGTGGCTTTCTTCTACCATAATAATGAGGCACTGCATTATTAGGTCCAAAGCCATACATATTCCCTTGATGTTGAGACATCTGATGGAACATGTTAAACCTAGAAGCCTGCATACTCCTATGGTATTGTGGAGGCATATACTGACTAGCTCCAGAAGCCTGTGCCTTCCCATGATGAGGACCATGAGCATACCCTTTCCCAACATTTTGAGGAAGTTGATGAACAACCTGCTTAGGTTTAGGATTATGTCTTCTTCTGTTATGTTGAGACATTGGTTGAGACATGTCCTTTTTGTTTCCAGAAGTACTAGCTTCACCAGAGACCTTCTCCTCAACAACAAATCCTAAGCCAGACTTGTCTCCTGCAACCTTTTCAGCCTGAAGAATCTTATCAAGAGTATCAGACCCACTGTTTAACATTCTGACAGACTTGGTCATTTGATCAAGTTGAGATTTAACTAACAAGACTTCATTTTCAAGATTAGCTTTAACAGTCTCAAGTTGGACTATTCTTTTCTTTTGTTTCTCACTTTCTTGACAAACCTCTGCACTCCTCAAACATAACTCTTGATAGGATGCTGCTAACTCCTCAAAAGTCAATTCCTCATCACTAGATTCTCCATCAGAAATACATGTTCCTGTCAATGCCCTAACATGCTTGGCAGACTCTTCTTCACTTTCACTGTCAGTATCAGACCAGGAAATAGCCATGCCTTTTTTCTACTTCTTAAGGAATGTAGGACATTCTTTCTTGACATGACCATAGCCTTCACACTCAAAGCATTGAACTTCTTTGTCTTGAACATTCTTCTCTTCATCCTTCTCTTTTGACTTGTTGATGTCAGAGGAGATGTTCTTAACATTAGGTTTGTAGTTTCTATTCATCCTCTTAAACACCTTGTTAAACTGTCTTCCCATCAGAACAATAGCCTGAGACAGCTCCTCCTGAGACTCAACACCATTCCCTTTATTCTCTTCTTGAGTATTAGATATCAAAGCTATACTCTTGGTCTTCTTTTCAGGTTCCTCTTCACTCAACCCTAACTCAAAAGTTTGAAGAGATCCAATCAGCTCATAAACCCTCATTTTGCTGATGTCTTGAGCTTCTTCAATTGCAGTCACCTTCATCTTATATCTCTTGGGAAGGGATCTAAGAATTTTCCTCACCAGCTTCTCTTCAGTCATCCTCTCTCCTAGGGCACTAGAAGCATTTGACAGCTCAAGGATGTTTATGTGGAAATCATGGATAGTTTCATCCTCCTTCATCTTAAGATTTTCAAACTTTATTGTCAAAAGTTGAAGTCTTGACATCTTGACTTTAGAGGTCCCTTCATGAGTAGTCTTCAAGATATCCCATGCTTCCTTAGCTACTTCACAAGTGTTGATCAACCTGAAGATGTTCTTATCAACAACATTGAATATGGCGTTCAAGGCTTTAGAATTCCCAAGGGCAAGCTCATCTTCTTCCTTGGTCCATTCTTCTTTAGGTTTCAGTTTTGAGCTACCCTCTACTTCCTTTCCATTCTCATCCTTTTCCACAGTAACAGGATGTTTCCATTCTTTCACAATAGCCTTCCAAGCCCTGCTGTCTAAAGACTTCAAGAAGGTAACCATCCTTGGTTTCCAATAGTCATAATTAGAGCCATCTAGAATAGGGGGTCTATTCACAAATCCTCCAGTCTCCTTGTCTATTGTACCAGAAAGTATCAGCCCTAGATCTCACCCAGATGCAGAGCAGGATGCCTGCTCTGATAGCAATTGAAATTCTGGTATCAAATGTGTGATGTTAAGTGTGATGTCACAACAACACAATCTGATATGGACAATGCAATAACAAGCAGTAAAGGACACAATGAATTATTCACCCAGTTCGGTCTAACTACCTACGTCTGGGGGCTACCAAGCCAGGGAGGAAAATCACTATCAGTAGTATCAAATTACAGACTCAACAATCCCAGTTGACATCTACCTAATTTAATCACTACCCAATGACAATTCTACCTAAGAAACCACTTAGGTATGAGAAACCACTCATTCCCTAATTCACCACAGTGATACAATCCAATGATTACACACTAATCACCCAACTTGATTCTGCTTAACAACTTTGATCAAGGACAACACACTCTTGCTTAAAAGCTCTAGAGATATCAATTACAACTAAAAAACAATAACACTAATTCAACATGAATGGTTTACACAATACACACGAAGACACAAATGACACTCAGTCTTTAGCTCCCTTTCTTCGTTCTTTAACTTAGGGTTGAGGCTGCTTTAAATATCATTCTGACTTGGGCTTGGACATGCTCCCAAAATTCTGATCTGATTTGTTTTAGAAACCAGAAATTAACGCAGATTTGATCTCCTAAATCTTTTCAAATCAGGCCTAATGTTAGTTACATGATTTGCTGCATGATCTGCTCCATATCTAATTGGAAATATCTTCTCCAAGAAATTCGCATCCAATCCCTCTAACAGATCTCCTCAAAACATCCTAACACGCGCAACCCTAAAACATCACAATGTGATGTTCTGATGTTCTGTTATAGTGATGTCAAGACATCACTTATAACATCAGCATATAAAACTTTCAACCTTGCAACAGCTAATGATAAGAACCAATGTTATGACATCAGACATATGACATCAACATTGTTCAACTTTGTTTTACCAAAATTCCAGCCAACACAAGAACTAACATTTAGTATAAAAAGTTTTTAAATATTGTAAACTTATAATAGAATAATTGTGTACATATTTTTCTTCTTTATTTAAACCAATTCATAATCTCATAAAATAAAAATAAAATTACAGACTATATCATTTAAAACATATTTAAAGATTATTAAAGAATATTAAATAAATAATTTTTCAGACATAAAAAAAAATTAAAGTAATAAATATATAATTAATTTAATGATAAAGTCTAATGAAAAATTTGTTTATACTCGTCACTAAACAAACACTTAACCTCTTTTTAAGAGATATTAAAAAATAATAAGGTAAATTATGTATCATGACAATTTAGATTAATACTTTAGAACATAAAGTTTTTTCACCTTTTGCATAATTTTTTTTTGTTGAAAATTCCAGCAATACATCTGCTACAAATTAATATGCTAGCCCAAAATCCCTTATATATATATATATATATAGGGTTCATATCCTATGAGAATGCAATTTTTATATAAGAACATGAGAATGAATCTGAATCATTAGATTTTAAAATAAATGGTGGAGATTATGTGTTGTTTTTGTTTTTCTCTCTCTTTTATTATTGAAATAATTGATGGAGGAGAGAGAAAAAAAACTAATACACAATCTCCACCATTTATTTTAAAATCTAATGGTTTAGACTCATTCTCATGTTCTCATATAAAAATAGCATTCTCATATGATACGTTCCATATATATATATATATATATATATATATATATATATATATATATATATATATATATATATATATATATATATATATAATCATACTTTTAAAACTCACATATATTTTATTCATACAAAAGTTATGTCGCTTAGCGGAAATTTGACTGTCGATTAAATAAAATATCTTAAATCCAATCATTCTTTTTTTATTTATTGTCCAAAAAGGACAAATCTAAATTTTTAAAAATTGGCTGTCAATTTATAATAAAAAAAAATTATAATATAATATACTACAAGTTATTATAACTTATACTGGCAAAACAAATACGGAAAGTTTTCACATTTCCTTTTTTATTTTTGATTCAAATCAAAACTAATTAGTATTATCAATTATGATAATAATAACCATAATTAAAAATAAACACAATGTCTATCCAAAATAAGGTGTGGATTTGGACTTTAAAAAAAAATATATGAAAGTTATTTTTGTTATAAAATGATTTGGACAGCAAAATTAATCTGTATAATAATATTACATCATATATATTTAAACAAACGTATTATTATTATTGTTATTATTATTATTATTATTATTATTATTATTATTATTATTATTACAAATATTAAAAAAAAATCCTCTTTTTGATCTACATTCATCTTTCCTCCACGTCGAAGAGGACAAAGCCTTTCACCGACCGGTCAGTTTCAAAATTTCTAATCAGCCCTCCCTGAATTCAACATGTTGCAGCATCTACTGCAATTGCTAATGTATAAACCATTGCCAAATTATGTAGAGAGCTATGTATAAACCTCACCCAACAGAGTCAATAATGTTCACCTGATCGTATAATTTATAAATCCAATTAGTTTGCACTCAAAAGTTGTTACAAAATAGAGTTGAATTTGTAATTCTTACCTCAAATTACCAAGCTTGTACTGGTAAGCCATCTCCTCCTGGAGTTAAGCTCGCTCTTTCATTGCTTGTGCCTGCAAAATTATTGCACAAAAAGGTGAGAACAGAACCTGCATTCAGTTTGCATTGTCTGGTATAAACTAACCATTCCACTTTCCATTTCACGCTTCAAAACCATACATGCTTGCAATAACTCTTGTCTTCAGGTTCCATTTGAACAAAGTAGTCAGATGAATTAAAATGTTCATTAAAAACCATACATGGAAATATGAGGGATGAACCAGGGAGATATAGCAACAAAGAGGACCTTCATCAAAAAATTGTGAAAATTTTAATAGACAGTAGAATTGTCCTTCAAAAACAAAGGTCAATAGTTCGTATTGTGAAACTCATACACATAATTAAAATTTTCAAACCTTCTCTAACTTAAATACCCTTATTAAAACCTCACCAAGTTCCAAAAGAAATAATTCAAATCAATAGCAGTCATGAAATGCCAATCACCAAGGCCAACAATATAGCCCACCTGAATATAAATAAAATAATAAATTTACCAGGTTGTGAATGAGAGATATATTGATGAAGAGATATAATTAACACACAATGATTCCTTGGAACATAATCGCTGAAAATCATTAATTGCTTAGCAATATCGAGAGAAAACAGTAAGAACTGTTGATGGGAACAAACCCAGAATTCATTCAATCTCAACCATGAAAGCTATGTATAAACCTCACCCAACAGAGTCAATAATGTTCACCTGATGGTATAATTTATAAATCCAATTAGTTTGCACTCAAAAGTTGTCACAAACTAGAGTTGAATTTGTAATTCTTACCTCAAAGTTACCAAGTTTGTACTGGTAAGCCATCTCCTCCTGGAGTTGAGCTTGCTCTTTCTTTCATTGCTTGTGCCTGCAAAATTATTGCACAAAAAGGTGAGAACAGAACCTGCATTCAGATTGCATTGTCTGGTATAAATTAACCATTCCACTTTCCATTTCACGCTTCAAAATCATACAGGTTTGCAACAACTCTTGTCTTCAGGTTCCATTTGAACAAAGTAGTCAGATGAATTAAAATGTTCATTAAAAACCATACATGGCAATATGAGGGATGAACCAGGGAGATATAGCAACAAAGGGGACCTTCACCAAAAAAATTGTGAAAATTTTAATAGACAGTAGAATTGTCCTTCAAAAACAAAGGTCAATAGTTCGTATTGTGAAACTCATACACATAATTAAAATTTTCAAACCTTCTCTAACTTAAATACCCTTATTAAAACCTCACCAAGTGCCAAAAGAAATAATTCAAATCAATAACAGTCATGAAATGCCAATCACTAAGTCCAACAATATAGCCGACCTGAATATAAATAAACTAATAAATTTACCAGGTTGTGAATGAGAGATATATTGATGCAGAGATATAATTAACACACAATGATTCCTTGGAACATAATCTCTGAAAATCATTAATTGCCTAGCAATATTAAGAGAAAACCGTAAGAACTGTTGATGGGAACAAACCCAGAATTCATTCAATCTCAACCCAGAAAATCTAAGAAAACCTTGAAAACTCATCTCCAAAATCCAACCAATTTCTTTTTCACAACCTTCAAACCTTCAATCTTCGTCCACAACCTTCATAAAAAAAGGTGAATTATATTTGTATAAGTTTTATTTTTTCTACAAAAGAATAATAAGTTATTATCAAAAGTTAAGGTATAAAATCCTAATTGTATGAAGTAATTATGATTTCTAACCATGTTCTTCTTCTTCTTCTTCATTTTCAGTCCTGAAAAGAATAAACTGAGACGACGTTAGTAATGGTTAGAGTTGAAAGAGTGAAAAGTAAAAATAAATGGGTATGGAAGTAGTTTTCTTTTTACCTTAATCATCTTTGAGATCAATATCACACCTCTGAACACTCTGAATAGTAGATCTGAAGGAAGAAGATTGAAATCTATAAGAAAAGAGAAAAACAAATGAAATAAAAATTAACAGTAGAAAAACCTAAAGGAAACAATAAAATATGATGGAAAGTGGTTCATACCTGATCAAAACAACCATCAGCATGGAGATCTCCTTCAGAGATGAACAAATCTGGTAACCCTAACCTCAAAATCATCAAACCAACCATATAAACCCTAACTTCAAAATCAAAACCCTAACTTTTTAAGATAACCAAACAAAAATAAAAGAGAGGTAAAGATACATGAGGGATGTAAGGATTTCAAAATGATGTTCACCTACACAAACCAGATGGAAATGAAATGGATGTGAGAGGAGAAGAAGTGAAACCCTCGTTTGAAAAAAAATGTTACTGGTAAGAAGAGAGATTATGAGAAAGAGTGCAGAGGAGGCGTAACATAGCAGTAATAGAGAATTCATCAGTTCCCAATGCAAAAGTAAACAACAACACTGTAACCCCAATAGAAAACTAAAGGCATCCACGTGGAGCAAAACCAAAGTAGCCATGTGGTGGCTTGTGGGAGCAGAGGGGCAAATCGGTATTTTTGCTAGCCATCTATTTTCTTATATGTAAGATATGAAAAAAAATGATTTATCAAGTGTATTTTAAATTTTTCATTGGATAAGCCTCACGTCCCTTATATCGAAAAAATTGAGTCATTCACCATGTTAGTCGAAAGTAAAGAAGTTAAGTTCTATGTAGTCGGGTCTATAGGCTAAATAATATATAAAAAAATGAGTTGTCTTTGTAAAAAAAAAGGTAAAATGGAATATTTGAAAAGTTTAATGAGAAACAGGCTTTTAAATACGTTTTTAAGTCAAGCCAAACTTTTAAAAATGTCAAGTCAAACCTAAATAAAAAGGGTAAAATATCATTTTTGGTCCCTTAACTATACCCTTGGTTCAGATTGATCCCTTAATTTTTTTCATGTCAGATTGGTCCCTTAACTCTTTAAAATGTGTCATGTTAGTCCTTTTTGTTTAATTAGCGACGAATTTAGCGACCGATTTTTTAATTTTCCCGTGCTAATTAGACGAAAATGACTAACTTGATATGTTTTGAAGAGTTAAGGGACCAATCTAAACTCAAAGGTACAGTTAAGGGACCAAAAAGAATATTTGGCCAATAAAACGCCTATAATAGGCTATATGTCAGGCTTAGGCCTTCAAAGTTTATCATAGACCAAGCTCAAACCTTCTAAGGTCTGACTTGATCTATATCCACCCCTAAATGCAAGTATAGTTAGTGTCCAACGTGGGGATAAATAGGAGGACTTCAAGGAAGAGGTCGGCGTTCTCATGGGATAATTTATTTCCAATGGTTGTCGTTTCTTCCTTGACTATCTCCTCTAAAACCATAACTTCCAATACGCAATATTTTTCATCTCTACTACCGCCACTGAAAACAACATATATATCATCAACCACCTATGTTTCCTTCTTCGACGCATCTACCTGATTCGCCTTTTCCACTTCTCACGACCTCGTTGTTTGCATCATCACAATGATGTTGAAGATGCCTTCACAACATACATAAACCACATCGCGCTTCATATATTTCCTCCTATTCTCCTCGATAACCGTGTATAACTCGTTAGAGGTTGTCTCTACATAAACATTGTTATGTGGCAAGCGAGTTACAACAATTCGAACATATAACATTTGTTTCACTTTCTCCCTGACTTTAAACCTATATCACTTGCATCATTCCACTCATCACTCGACTTTGAAATTAGATGACTAAACCATGACATCAGGAGTGTTCCAAAACTTACATCGTCAGTAAAGTATTTAAAGGGATTCATTGATTTTTATGAATTCATTGAGTTTACAACGAAAGACGTTCAAACAAGTGAAAGCAATATAAACTCATTTGCGCTTCTTAAATTGGGGAAGAGAGATTAAAGTATAATTCTCACTGAGCATTTTCATTCAAACATGTTTGTCCTAAGGTGTTTACTGGGAAAAATAGTAAACAGCCGCTGGTCTATCAATTTTTTGTAAAATTGAGTAACTTGCAGGATCGACCACACTAAATCCTAGGACATGTGCTAAATCGGTTTCTTGTGTAGTTTCTGGAAAATGTTAAGAATACTTCGACATCGTAAGAAAGTGAAAAAGAACTTCTTTAAGGAATATAAAATAACTAAAAGGTAAAAAGATTTAAAAGGAATTTAAATTGAGAAAGGCTGGTAAATTTAAGAAGTTTAACTTGCATGAAATGAAAAGAGACGTAAATGAAAGAAACTTAGTAAATTGCATTGAATTGTAAAAATGGTGTTACAACATACATTCTCACACGCTCTTTTCTCTACACTGGTACTTTGAGCACACTGAGTTTTTTGTATACAATTGAACACACCAAATTTGTTCCTAAGACTTGCTATTTATAATGGCTAAAAATAACTACCCACTAACGGGCTACTAATCAGGGCGAAACACATGGCGTCGTGCATGTCTTGGCCTCTTGGATGAACGCCACATGTCCCACTTCAGAATCGGATAGAAATAATTGTTCCCTCTTATTTTTGAATTTAAAATCTTCGCGTCAAACGGTACTCCCCAGTCCCCAGTCTTCGGTCGAAAAAATCTTTCAAACTCTTAGAAATATTTCTAAGTCTTTTAAACCTTCTATTCTCTACAGAAAGATAGCTTTCGACTAGATTTCCTTATAGCAACATTTCTGTCGAAACCACATAGAACTTCAAAAATTCTATCTCTCAGAAAAAATCTTCTCCTAACATCAGGCGTCGAAATCAGGAGCTAACAAATTGCCCCCCAAAAATGTCTTTTTCGACGTCACCGAAGAAAAGGGCATTTTTTGACAATGGCATTCGACGCCTTATTTCCACCTTACGTGGGTGTTGATACAACTAGAACTCCCACATTCTAACTGTTCAGTTTCTTCTGAACCACTCCATGGCATCATGGTCATCATGGCAATCTCTGAAAAAATCTCCTCAAAGCGCACCAAATCCCTAGCCATCATCATACCTCCTAAAACCTAGGAGATAATGGGGTATAGGCAGTAACTGTCACCGTCCCATCTATCGCTCCTAGCGAGACACGTGTCCCACTATAACACTAGCTATTTAATGCTGATTTGAGGTCTGTTGATATTCCATAGCCTTTAAATAGTTTCTCTCTAAACCATTTTTCCTTTTTACGCTTCCAAACT
Organism: Lathyrus tuberosus; assembly: GCA_022829125.1. Lineage (NCBI taxonomy): Eukaryota > Viridiplantae > Streptophyta > Magnoliopsida > Fabales > Fabaceae > Lathyrus > Lathyrus tuberosus. Next base: position 3,725,841 of record JALAZF010000253.1, read on the forward strand.
CTTCGCTCTCTTTCCAGCTTCTCAACTTCTTAGAAAAACAAAACCCAAATCTCTTGTTCTTCAACAATGGTATCTTCAACCTCCAACATCAAAGACTCCAGGAAAATCCAAAAACCAAAAGACCCAAGGACTCAATCTCAACTTCCTCCTTTTGCTACGCTTGTTGGGCCAAAGATAGTGAAGAATCTACAATGCATCCCAGAACCGCTTGAGAAAGAGAAAAGACATATCTACGAATCTCAGGTATTAATCCCTGTTCTTATTTCCGATAAACCTTATGCTTTATATGGCCCTTTGCCTGCTCTAGATACAGATTATGAGAAGCTTAGCGAGTATTTCCCTTCCTATCATAAGACCAAACCCATAGGGCAAGCTAATAAGTCCAAGGTAGAAGCCAATACTCCTGACGATGTAGCCCTTAATAACATAGACTTACGTTACATGTACGACGGATCTAGGATATTTAGGGCAACCCCATCCTTCAAAGATTCTGATCTTTATCTGAATTGGCTTACTAAGGTAGAAAAGGTTAAAGCCCAAACCTGGAAAGATTTGGGGATTTACGACCTTATCATGCTTTCGAAAACAGGACCCGCGTACTGTTCGACAATGCTAGTTTCCTCCCTTTATTTCTGGGATAACACCCATTATATTTTCATCTCCCTTGTGGGATGATGACCCCCACACTATTCGATGTAGCCGCTATCACAGGGCTAAAACCAACTGGGAAGCCTTATGACCCAGAATTAGACTCTGAGGACCAGATAGGTTTTGCATCTGCCAAGCCTACGTACACGAACTTCATCAAACACTATTATGACCCCAAAACCATTAATGTCACTGACCAAGAGCACATAGTTTTTCTTACTGTTTGGCTGTCGCACTGCGTGTTCTGCTCAAGATCCTTGCAAGTAGCCAAAAAATTCCTCACACTAGCCACGCAACTCCACAAGAGTCGAGACGTTTGTCTGAGCGAAATGATTTTGGGACACCTCTATGAGTCCCTAAGTGAAGGTGTCGCTCAACTCAAAGAGCTAGCTGCAGGTGGAAAACTGTTACTATCAGGACCTTTCTGGCTACTTCAACTCTGGCTAAATGCCTCTTTTGAGGCCAGCCTTCCAAACAAAGGAACCGTCAAAGAAAATGCCAAAGAAAATGCAAAGACCGGCGAGTCGAAGGGACCCACTTAGTGCATCCTACTCCCAACGAAGATTGCCAATTACTCAGGCCAGCTTTCCTTTGCTTCATAAAGATGTTTGCCAAACGCCATGAGTTTACTTCAAGCATGGCCCCTTTTGCTAGAAGGAAGTATGGCCCTGAGTGGTTTACTAGGCCTTTCCCTACCTGAGACAGAGCCTAAGAAAAGGAATCAAAGTTAATTTGGGAGGCTTTTCTAATACCAAGACTTTTGACTCTTCGACTTAATCTGGGAAGGGGACAAATTTCTTTAATTGCTTATCAACCCAATCTGGTTGCTCGCCCCCTCCCAAGATGCCTATACGAGAAGAAAGGTCATCTCCTCCTCCGTCACACTAGCTATACCGAAGAGATGGCCTCGATATAGATGGTTCGCCATGCATACAAAGCGTTCATTTCTCCAGTCAACTTTGAGCCCAGTTTTCTTTGCACTCCAGAATTTCACCAGTGGTGGTCGAAGTACTACACTGAGAAGTTCTTTGATGTTTCTTCCTTCACACAGCTGATTGATGAAGCTTTTCTCTATGTGCAGGAGAAAACCAAGAAAGGTAATTCTACGCACATCAAGGAAATCCAGTCATTCCAAAAGTTCTTTGAAACTATTTATCGCCCAGATGATCTTAGTCGAACCGTCCGCGAGGCTGCTGTCACCCTGAAGGATTTTTTAAAAATAAAATGGAGAGTTTGAAACTCCTTTCGTGCGTGCCACCTGAGCGGCGCTACGAAATGGCTTTCGAATGATTTCTTCTCATGTTTCCTCGACTGTCATCTGCTGATTTTGGAGTGGACCTTGCCCCTCCATTTCCAAACTGGTTCGTCTGTGGGGATTCTATAAAGATCCTTCGTCAGCAGTCGAAACCAAAGGCTCAGCGGAAGGTTCCAACTAAGTACACCCTAGATAGTTTCAAAGGACCACTTCATATCGGTATCGAAGATGTTCGCATGGAATCCGAAATTTATGAAGGTGTGGCATGAGGATTTTCGAATCTTATATTTCCCTTACTTGACTGTTCTTATTGACTTGTAACTATTTTGTTTATTTGCAGCTATCAAGCCGAAGAAACCTGCAGCCAAAAGACCAGTTGAAGAAGAGAGCGAACCAGCCACAAGAGTAACATTTGCTTGCCAAATTTTCCTATGTTGTGTATAGTTATGCCTTCTAATACTTTGACTTTTCTCAGAGTTCTCGATGACCACCTCCTACTCCCCAAAAGAAGAAATCCAAAAGGGCTACATCCCCAAATTGTGCTCGAATCGGATGATGATTATCACTCTTCACCTAAGGATCAAAAAACTAAGAAGAGGAAGAAACAACTTAGGATCACTGAGACTTCAAGTTAGCCTAAGGTAAAGGTAGCAAAGGCTTCTTAAGCATCGACTACTCGAAGTAACATGGAGTCTTCTCCTCAGGGTACGTCGAAGGAAACTTCGGTTCAGCTCGAAAGTGACAACTCTAGCCCTGGAGTCGAAGAGCTTAAGGTAACTATAATCTCCCTTAACTATCTACCTTATTGGTCTTCTTTTGTTTCAACCTAATCTTATTTACTTGTCACTTCAGGATGGTACAGGTACCTCAACCCAACCAACAACCAAATCTCCCTCTCCAACGACTCTTCTTGACCCAATCAACAAACCTGTTGTGAAAGAAGTTCCAACTTTGCCTGCACGGACCACCACTCAACAATCTCAGACAAGTGGCTCTGAGCATGAAGAAGATCATGACCAAAGTATTCCTGAAGAGGTAAAATCAGCAGCTAGGGACGAAGGCACTACCCTGGTTGAGAAATATTCTGAAAATGACTCCCCAGTGGTCGAACTCTCAGGTAACAAAGACCCAAATGAAGCTAATTTGGACGCTGTTGTCCAAGATGATGAAATGGAAGAAGAAGAAGATGACCAATCAATGTTCCATCTTGAAACTGGTGGAAATGATGATGATGACGATGAAGGTGATGATAATGATGATGATGATGATGAAGATGACAAAGATGATGATGACGAAGATGGTAAGGATGACGAAGATAAAGCTGGAAGTGAATCTACCAAAGAACAGGTCCAAAGAGAACACACTGCTACTCCCAAGGTTGACGTAACTGCTGAGAGTACGAAACCTTCGATCGGGACATCTTTTGCTTTTTCTAAAGAAGAACTCAATCGCCTCAAGGAGACCAACCCTCATGAATATCTGAAAATTATCCTTAGCAAACGAGTTAGTTCTTCTGAGAGTAGCTTAAGTGCTTCGACAACTTCTGGAGACCAACTTTCAAGCAAACCTGCAAATGAGGTACTTCTGAAGATAAAAGAAAAAGTCTTCAAAGGTACCCTCTTCAGACTTCTGGAGTCGGATGTCACTGTCTCTCTTCAATTGAAGGCTCTTCTCAAACAGGTTGATCTTTAATCTGTCTCCCCTGAAACCGCAACCATCATCCTGGAGCTTGGCACCATGATCGACCAAGTCACCGCCAATCTTAAATAACTGCCTCAGATCAATGATGCACTTGAGACCAAATCTGGAAGTGAGGCTGCTGCATGGACGACTGCTTCTGAATCAGAAGCTAGAGTGGGAGAGTTGGAAAAGATGAAAGAGCAGCACAAGTTGGAGGTCAAAAACAATAAAGCCAATATTTCCAACTGGAGGAAACAAATCGAGGAGCCGCAAGCCAAGATATCAAAGGCTGGGAAACGAAATGCTGAACTGCTAGCCTTTGATGAATCTGAAGTGGTCAGAGAATTAAAACTGACATTGGAGTTCCTCGACAAAGCTCGACGGACAGAAGCAAAGGTTGCAACGCTAAAACTTAACAAAATCTCATGTGAGAAACGTCTTGAGCTTCACAGGTCGAAGTATCTCAAGATAAAGAGCAACCTTCCTTTTTAATTTGCATTTTCTTTACCAATTTTGTCATATATTTATTTTTAGTACAACATTTCTAAGCCCTTTGAGGCTTTTTATGTAATGAATTGAGCCATTCTGGCAGTTATATACCAAGTTGGCTTCGACCAAAATTTCTGCAATTACTCATAAACAATTTTCAATTCTTGAAGTACAGGTTTATATTTTTTCAAATACTTACCATTTACTTTCAAGATTATTTTATCTTCATCTACCTCCTCAATCTCATAGGCACCATTTGAAAAAACTTGTATGATTTGAAAAGTACCCTCCCACTTAGGAGACCATTTTCCCAAAGACCTATCCTTTCGATCCATAGGCAAAATTACTTTCCAAATCGATTCTCCAGGAGAAAAAGCCTTCACTTTAACCTTTTTATTGTAAGACTTTTCTACCCTTTTCTTTTGCCTTTTCAATAACTCCAAGGCATTAAGTCTTTCTTCATCTAAATCTACCAACTCACCTAACATCATATTCCAATAGGATTCAGAAGGGATCTCATGATGCCTTTGGATCCTTGTTGATTGCAAGTATATTTCTACAAGTAAGACTGCATCATGACCAAAAGTCAAACGAAAAGGAGTAGTGTTAGTTGCGTCTTTGGGAGAAGTTCGACATGCCTAGAGAACCTGGTCTAATGTCTTATACCAATTCCTAGGCTTCTTTTCCACACGTTTCTTGATCAACCCAATCACTACCTTATTCGCTGGTTCCACTTGACCATTAGCCTGATCATAATAGGGTGTAGAGGTTAACAACTTGAAACCCATCTCTTTAGCGAACTCCTGCATCTTTCGACCAGTAAAAACAGATCCCTGATCCGTTGTAATAGTTTCTGGGATTCTAAATCTGTAGATTATGTGTTTCTTAATGAATTCGATCACATCTTCTTGGTCAACATTTGGTAAAGGTATAGCTTCGATCCACTTCGTAAAGTAATCAATGCCTACCAAAATATATCTTTGACTCTTAGACAATGCTGGTCGAATCTCACCGACCAGATCCAAAGCCCAACCTCTAAAGGGCCATGGTTTGACTATGGAGTGTAATTTGCTTGTAGGAACATGTTGTATACCTGCATGCACTTGGCACTCTTGACAGCCTTTAGCAAATTCGATGCGGTCTTTCAACATGGTAGGCCAGTACATGCCTTGTCGAAACAAGATCCATTTCATTTTGTGGCCCACCTGATGCGCCCCATATGCCCCACCATGGACAGTCGAAAGGGCTAAGTATGCCTCTGATTCACTAAGGCATTTAAGCAAGACTCCTTTAGGGGTCTTTTTAAACAATTCATTACCTAAAAGAACATAGCTCAAAGCACGATACCTGGTTTTTCGCTCTATGGATGCTGTTGGATTTTGCAAATATTCTACTATTGGCTTCCTCCAATCTTCGTCTGTCAAACTATCCACGGCTAAAATTTCAAAATTTTCCTTATCAGTGTACCCTAGTTTTGTAGCTTCCAAATCTGATGGGGATAATCTGGTCGACACAACTCTACCTCTGACTTCGATTGTGTCTTGCAACTTTTCTTTCGAAATTTTGTACCCAGAAGCAATTTGAGCCAAGTCATTAGCTACATGATTTTCTAGTCGAGGTATGTGTCGAACACTTACCGTCTCGAACTTTCTCAGTAATCTATTGACTATTACAAAGTACATGATGAGATTCTCTTTCACGCACTTGTATTCCCTTGTAATCTGCTTGATGACTAACTCTGAATCTCCCATTATTTCGACTTGAGTTACCCTCAATTCCAACAAAATTTCAAGTCCGACTATTAAGGCTTCATATTCAGCCTCATTATTCGAGCAAATACCTTCGCTTATTAGGAGAAATAATCAAGACTCCTACGCCTGTGCCATCTTTATGACTTGAGTCGTCAAAATATAATTTCCATGGTTCAAGCTCAAGATAATTCGACATGCTCTCGCCTGTAGAGTGGTCGACAATAAAGTCTGCTACTAATTGTCCCTTAACGGCCTTTAAAGGTCTATATGTTAGGGAGTATTCGGTTAATGCCAATGCCCACTTACCAATTCGACTATGCAAAATAGGTTTGGATAACATATGCTTAATGATATCGAAATGAGATGAAACATAAACATCAACTGGCTTTATATATTGCTTTAATTTTGTACAAGAGAAATACAAGCATAAACATAATTTCTCAACCATGCTATACCTAGTTTCTGCATCGTTTAAAACCCTACTAAGGTAATAAATGGCTCTTTCGACGCCATTTTCATCCTCTTGAGCCAACATGCTCCCTAAGGTTTTGTCCGACGCATATATGTACAATCTCATACTCCTACTTCTACAAGGTGGTGCTAGGATTGGAGGATGACTCAAATATTCTTTAATTCTGTCGAAAGCCTCCTGTTGAGCTTGCCCCCATTCGAAGCCTTCCTTGTTCAATCGGAGTAGAGGAGAAAAGGCTTGAGTCTTTCTGCTGAGATTTGAGATAAATCTTCTCAAGAAATTGATCTTTCCCAACAGCGACTACAGTTCCTTCTCTGTCGACAATGCTTTCGCTTCCATGATGGCCTTGGTCTTATTTTGATTGATTTCGATTCCCTTTTTGTGGACCACAAAGCCTAAGAAGTCTCCCGCCTGCACATAAAAAGCGCATTTGAGAGGGTTCATTTTGAGACCATGTCTTCGCATCCTTTCGAATAACTGTCGAAGATGGTCAATATGACTCTTCCCTAAAACAGATTTCACAACAATGTCATCAATGTAAATCTCCATAAAAGTTTCTATGAAACCATGAAAGATTGTATTCATTGCTCTTTGATATGTTTCCCCAGCATTTTTTAGGCCAAAAGGCATAACTACCCATTCGTAAGTGCCTAAGGCCCTAGGGCATCGAAACGTCGTCTTAGGGACATCATCTTCAGCAATAAATATTTGGTTATACCCAGAATACTCATCGACCATGCTAAGGTATTCATGGCCAGCGGCAGAGTCAACTAACATTTGTGCGACAAGCATTGAGTATTCGTCCTTTGGGGTCGCAACATTCAGATCTCTGAAGTCTATGCAAACCATCAAAGTCCCATTTTTTTTATAACAGGCACAATGTTTGCAAGCCATTCGACATACTTGGCCGTTCGAATAAATCTGCAACAAAGAAGTCTTTCGACTTCCTCTTTGATCTTCGAGAGGATTGCTGGTGCAAACCGTTTGGGTTCTGCTTGACCGGCTTCTTTCCAGACTTGATTAGCAGTTTTAGTTCGACTAACTCTTTGCTCAAACCAGGCATCTCATCGTAATCCCACGCGAAATAGTCTTTAAACTCTCTCAGCAACTGGATTATTTCGACTCTGAGTTGTGGAGTAATGTTGGCGCTGATGTAAGTAGGCCTTTTCACTGCCCCTTCTCCCAAGTCGATTTCTTCAAGTGGGTCTTGCACTAGCATTTTGATATTAGTTGCCAACGGATCCTTCTCGAAACCCAAAGGCTCATCATCATAAATAGCGTCGAGCCTTTGTTCTTCATCTCAAACCTGATCAGGTGGTTCTGGGTCGAAGTCCTTACCAGGACCTCTTTTATGTGAATCTTTAATGGCTTTGTCAGCCATGTTTTTAACTTCAGCCTCTAAGGCCGCTTGCAATTTGTTCTTGGTTTTATAAGCTGAAATCTTTCTCATCACTTCGAGTTCAGACATCATCACTAAACTCACTTCCCTAACCTGTCGGGGTTATTCCAGGTACAGGCGCAGGATATGCGAAATCATCCTTACCTACCACCTCTCTATCCCATCTAAATCCATTAACTGGATGCAAATACAATGAGCAGTATGCTTCATCATCTGGGGTAAAAGCAAAATCAGCCGAATTGCATGGAGCAATATTGGCTAAATGCTTATCGAACTGGCGCCTGTCGAGGTGATTGATTAGGGCCTTGAAATATCCTTGATCAGCCTCAATTAGGGGTGTTCAAAACCGAACCCACCCAATAGAAAACCGCAAACCAAACCAAACCAAACTGAAATCGCAAAAAACTGCATTTGGTTCGGATTTGTTCGGGTCGTCTTTTAACAAAACCGCGCGGTTTGGTTTGGTTTGCGGTTTGTATTTTACAAACCGAACTAAGCTCAAACCCATTAGCTTTTAAGTTTCAACCTTCTCAAACCTCTCCTAATAGTATTACACATTCTTCTCATCTTCTTTGCCATATACATCTTACATCTTCTACACTAATCTCTTATGTCACATGTTCTTTCTTTTTCAACTTCTCATTTTTATGTTACTATTTTCTCTTCTAATTACGGTTTTATTGCACTTTTCTTTTCTAATCTCACATCTCTTATGTTTTTTCTTTTTCATTTTTCTATAATCTCCATTCTTCTCTATTTTTTTGTTTAAGGCTTAATTACACTTTTGGTCCCTATGTTTTGGCCAACTCACGAAATTGGTCCCTATGTTTTAAAATTGAACGAATTAGTCCCTATGGTTTAATGTTTTGTGCAGTTTTGGTCCTCCATCCCAATTTTGATCCAAAACCGTACATGAACAGTGCATGACCGTACATGAACAGTGCATGACCGTACATGAACAGTTCATGACCGTACATGAACACTGCGCGAACAGTTGGATCAAAATTGGGATGGGGGCTAAAACTGCACAAAACATTAAACCATAGGGACTAATTCGTTCAATTTTAAAACATAGGGACCAATTTCGTGAGTTGGCCAAAACATAGGGACCAAAAGTGTAATTAAGCTTTTGTTTAATTATAATATTTTTGATATTGTTTTATGCTACTATTTTTTTTTCACTTTTGATTAAATTGATTTTTTGTATATTGAATGAGAAATTTTTGTCTCAATATGATGAGTTTTTTCGTTATTTGGTAATGTATGAATGACTAAATACAAAGTTATGTTGTTCTTTATATGTGTATGTATGGCTCAATAAAAATCTTGTAAAAAACCAAACCAACCGAACTAACCCAAACCGCATTGATTTGGTTTGGTTTGGTTCGGATTTTTTCTAAAAGCCAACCACCCAAAGCGCACCGCGAACACCCCTAGCCTCAATATTCTCAACAATGCCATATGGCCTCCATATTGTGATCCTCTGGTGCATGGAAGATGGTGCAGCTCCAATTCCATGTATCCATTCTCATCCCAACAGCAAATTATAGTTTGCCTTTGTTTCGACCACCATAAAAACTGTAGGCCTTGTAACCGTTCCAACTATTAGGTCAACCTGTATAACACCAAGAGTAGTGCCAATTTTCCCTTCATAATTCGACAGAACCATGTTGTGTAGTTTAGTATCTGTATCGAATTTTCCAATCTTTCTCAGTATAAAGTGCGGCATAAAATTCATTGTAGCGCCGCAGTCAACCAAGATTTTATTCACTGGAACATTCTCAACTTTCCCAATGATGAATAAAGGCTTCAAATGGCTCTTCATTGCCTCATTTGGCCGTTCAAAGAAGGCATTCTGCTCTTCGACACAACCATTGTTCATTACATAGTAGCACACTGGTTTGTGTGCCGCCATTTTAGCTTCTGAATAGGCATCAACCTCTTCGACCTCCGTGATCTGGTCAAACTTCCTGGGCAATACTGATACCACATTGACGATGATGTTCAACGAGGCCTCAGAATCAGAATAGAAATTATCTATCATCATCTCATCTTCCACTATGGTCCGATCATGTTTTTCTCTAGCCACTTCGTCTTCAGTTTTGAACAATTTTCGCCCAATGGGCAACTTTTCGACAGCTCCTGTCTTTCCCTTTCCGTTTCTTTCGGCAGGTAAGTTTGTACTTGATTCAGCCTTATCTTTCGACTCAGCCTCCCTTTGGGCTTTCCTCCTTCGCTACTCTCTCCTCCACTGCGATCTCGACATAGGATTTTTACCTTTGTAGTTCTCAGAAATGTGGGCCAATTTGTTGGAGGATTGAAATTCCTTGCGATAGGTAATGGAAGAGCCCTTGTTGACGTCAAAATATTTCCACTTTTGCTGGCCTTTCTGCCTATTCTCATTTAGTTTTATCCATTTGTCGTTAGAAAGTTTAGCAAATGGTTTGAACGTAGCACGCCTTGCTCCTGGTGCTCTAGCCTTTGACTGTTCCTGGTTCAACACAGACCTCCTAGGGTCGAAACATCTCGGGCCATGATTGGTTTTCTCCCACTTTTGCTTGGCCTTTCGCACCCATTCAAGATTCTGCACTGCTTTTTTGTCGAACACAGCGCTACACCTGGGGCATAACATGACTTCAGACCCCTTCCTCTGACATCTATGCATAAAATCGACCAAATTTTCTTCCTCTTTCGGGAAGGCCAACTTTTTGTACTCTTCATGTCGGCGTTCATCACCGACTTCTATTGGTGCCTCCTCAGAGATTTCCACCATATTAACTTCCATTTCGACATCCTCAGTGATGTCAAGCTTGCACAATTCCTTTTGTAGGCCTCAACAGCCTTATCCATCTGGACGAAACCGTCAGCGGTTTCCTTTGTTACCAACATCCACTGGGAATCTTCAACAACTCCCTTGTCGGCGCTTCCAGTGATCTCAACACCATCAGTAGTGTTGTTGGTGACTCCTTCGACAAACCCGGTAGGAAAACTCCTTATGAATTCTTGGTCAAGACTTTCAGTAACCCTGACCATGACTGCCTTGTTGTTGAAATCATCAGTGATCTCGATCATATGGACCTCTGTTTGCCCAGTATAATGAGCATCAGCTACTGGTAGGGGGTCTGAATCGATCTTCATCTGGTTTTTGGACTTCTCTCTGAACTTCAGCCTTCCTTCTTGGACTGCATTCTGAACAAGATCCCTGAAAAGAAAACATTGAGAAGTCTTATGGCCCAAGAAATTATGATATTTACAAAACCCTCTTTTTTTCCTTTGTTCTAAAGGAGGCATTTTATCACCGGGTGGCACTATCATTTACCCGTCCTTAACTAACAAATCGAAAATTTTGTCACATTTAGTAACGTCGAAAGTATAAGTTTTCTTGGGGAATTTGTCATTTTTCTCAGGTTCGACAGAATTTTTTCCATTCGAAGGGGCTAACAACTTACAAGAGTAAGGTGGGCCTTGTTTCAATTCAGCAAGATCTATCTCGCCTTCGTCAAAACTTACTGGCTCATCATAATATTTTTCATCTTCGTCGTTAACTTCGATGTAAGTCACCCTTTTGTTTTTATTCGCCCTAACCTTTTCCTCTTTTAGGCGTTCTAGCTGTCGGACTCTATCAGCTAATTGGGCCATATCTCTTAGATATTGCGTATCTAATTTCTTTCTAATAGAATAATCAATGCCTCCAGCAGCCATTTCGACTATCTCATGCTCTAGTAGTTGTGTAAAGCATCTAGCTTTGAGCAGTTGGAATCTATTTAAGTAGTCATCTATTGGCTCAGTGAATTTACGTTTTATACTAGCCAACTCTTTCAGACTAATCTTTATTTGCCCCATATAGAACTGCTCATGAAACAGCCATTCTAACTGGGTCCAATTGTGTATTGAATTAGGTGGCAAAGTTGTAAACTACGTGAAGGCATTCTTCGTTAGAGAACTTGGGAAATATTTTATCCTAAGGTTCTCATTATTCGCGATTTCTCCAGCCTCTATCACATATCTAGCCACGTGTTCGACAGTAGACTCAGTGGTGTCCCCAGAGAACTTAGTAAACTTAGGGACTTTCGTTCTAGGGGGTAACTCCGATTGAAGAATGTATTCTGACATTGGAGATGTATAATTTGGCCTTCGTAGGCCAAAGTTTACCCCATTTTGGACCATAATTCTTTCGACCATGGCTGCCAGATTATTGTCTGCCGCCACATCATTCCGTCGAACTTGTTGTATGACGTGGTCAACATCTTGATTTCTATTTACCAAAACCACTCTTGGTTGTTCTCCTACAGGGATTTGTGGTTGAATCCTAGGGGGTTCGACTACTCCCTGGTTAGGTATATTTTCCCGAGGCATATTTCCTGGATTATGTTGGTTCTGGTTAATAGTGGGGTCTTCTTCGAACACTACCCCTTGGTTTCCTACGATATACTCTCTCTTAGGGTGTCGAGGAGGATTAGGCACACCAAAGAAATCTGCAAGGCGCGTCATTTACGCAACCATTTGCTGATTAGTCTGGGTAGTATTTTGGATTAAAGGCTGGAAGATTTCCCCCATGGTTTGGGACATCATTTGGACCATTTGGTGGTTACTTTCGTCCATTTGTTGTGTTAAATAGGCTGGAGTGGTATTTGTCAAGCCTGACATTTGGGTTGAATATCCTATCCCTACATATTGGTTATTTTGACCCATATTAATCCCAGATCCTGACCCTTGTAAAGGTGATGTCATTATGGGTTCTGAATAAACTGGGGGGCGTTTTGCAAATTTACCATCATCGAAGTTGGCGTCCCATAAGGCTGCTCTCGACCGTTTAAAGGCATCGAAAAACCAGGTGGTAGAAAATGTCGATAAGCAGACGTTCCTATTGGTGGGGGGGGTCACTGGGGGTCCCCTTGGCCCGATATAGGTTAAAAATGGTTTAGTATGGGAAATCGAATGTGTTGGCGTCGAACTTGCCATAGATGGCATAGTTTCAGATACAGAAACAAGAATCGTGGGTCCTATAGTCGAAGACCCTGAAACTGGTTCTACATTGACACCTAACATATTTTGAGGATTCGAACTATTTGGCTGATTAGTACTTGCCATTTTCCTTGTATACTTTCTTTTTGGTCTCTCTTCGTTTGCGGTGGCTACTTTTCCACTTCTTAATAACATACAACGAAGTACTCGACACAGTAAAGATAGTAAAAAACACATAATTATAAGTTTCGCAAAAATTTGTTCTGCACTGTCCCACTAGGAGTGGCAATTTGTTTACTGGAAAAATTAGTAAATAACTGCTGGTCTATCAATTTTATGTAAAACTGAGTAACTTGCAGGATCGACCACACTAAATCCTAGGACATGTGCTAAATCGGTTTCTTATGTAGTTTCTGGAAAATGTTAAGAATACTTCGACATCGTAAGAAAGTGAAAAAGAACTTCTTTAAGGAATATAAAATAACTAAAAGGTAAAAAGCTTTAAAAGTAATTTAAATTGAGAAAGGCTGGTAAATTTAAGAAGTTTAACTTGCATGAAATGAAAAGAGACGTAAATTAAAGAAACTTAGTAAATTGCATTGAATTGTAAAAATGGTGTTACAACATACATTCTCACACGTTCTTTTCTCTACACTGGTACTTTGAGCACACTGAGTTTTTTGTATACAATTGAACACACCAAATTTGTTCCTAAGACTTGCTATTTATAATGGCTAAAAATAACTACCCACTAACGGGCTACTAATCAGGGCGAAACACATGGCGTCGTGCATGTCTTAGCCTCTTGGATGAACGCCACATGTCCCACTTCAGAATCAGATAGAAATAATTGTTCCCTCCTATTTTTGAATTTAAAATCTTCGCGTCGAACGGTACTCCCCAGTCTTCGGTCGAAAAAATCTTTCAAACTCTTAGAAATTTTTCTAAGTCTTTTAAACCTTCTCTTCTCTACAGAAAGATAGCTTTCGACTAGATTTCCTTATAGCAACATTTCTGTCGAAACCACATAGAACTTCAGAAATTCTATCTCTCAGAAAAACTCTTCTCCTAACATCAGGCGTCGAAATCAAGAGCTAACATAAGGTCACCACAAAAGAATAATGTGAACACGATATTACTAGAAAAATAATTATTAGCTTTGGATGTCAACAGACGCTAAAAGCATAAAAACCGACGCTAATATGAGTTTAGCGTCGCATTTAGCATCGGTGTCGGACCTTGGATAAATCCTGTGCAGCTGCTGTGTAGCGTCGATTGTAAAGCAGTTGAGGCTAGTTAACCTCGGCTAAACTAAGGCTAAGTTGACGCTAACATCGGCCAACTTTACATTATTCAAAATATGAAAAGTCAACAAATATGTGTAGCGTTGTCGGAGTGGGAGAAGGTCATGGAGAAGGTTGAGAGAAGTTGGCGGTAGAGAGGTCGTAAAGTTTGGAAAGAGATAAATGCAAGTTTAGAAGATTTTGTATCTGAAGGATTCATTTTATTGTTGGGTTGAATGGAGAAATTCTACGCCGTTTCTTCTCATTCCAAACCCTCTCTTGTCGGTAACTTCAGAAACCCTAACAACAGTGCCACTTTACGATGCATAACGACGCGAGATGTTGTGGTGGAAGAGATAAATGATGCTTAGTGCGAGATGTTTGGAAATCTAATTTAGGGTTTGAGAGTGAAAGGGGAATGAGAAATGAAGGGTAAAAACGAGATAATGTTGAATGTTAGGAATTTAATTTCTTTAATTTTGTTTTAATTTTTTTATTAAAGAAAATAAAACAGAGGGAAATGAGAAAACTAGTTTTTATTTACTATTTTAATAAATAAATAAATAAAATAGTTTTATTTTAATTTAATTTATTTTTATTTTAATTTATTTTATTTTAATTTATAATTTTGGTTTTAATTTAATTTTAGTTTTGATTTTATATTATTAATATATAGCTTTGATTTTAATTTATTTGATTTTATTTTATAAATTTAGTTTTGGACTTGATTTATAGCTTTATTTTATTAATTTATAGTTTTAATTTTACTTAATTAAAAAATAATTAGTTTTATTTAGTTTTATTTATTAATTTAAATAAGGTAACAAAAGGAAGCAAATTAAAAACATGAAAAGAAACCAAAAAGGAGGCAAACCAAAATTTGTGGGAAATGAATTCTTTTTCAATTAAATTAGCGTCGATCACGACCGCCGTTAGTAAAGAAAAAATATAACAAAATAAATAAAAAATAATAAATTACATGCTTGCAACTAGGGTTGCTCAGAAATTTTCAAACTGGCACAATCCGACCTATCCATGAGGTCTGATACAACACGAATTGGGTTGATTGGATTTTTGGCTTTTCGGTTTGACCATGAATGGGTTCAGATGGGTTAAACTGGTCTAATTCGGATGGGTAGTTTGGGCCCAACGAAATCCATAACTAACCGACCCAAATAGATGGTTGTTAATTTGTGAGATTTTTGAGGTTAAGTGGACTGGGCTCATCATCTAATCATTTCACTTGGCTCAAAATAAATAAAAAAATCAACACAAAAATACAAATCAAATTCAGAATTATTTGGATCAAAGTTTCATTTTCTTTCTTTTGCCATGTTTCATTTCCATTTCTCCTTGTGCTAGGGTTTTATTTTCACCGTCGTCGTCGTCCATTTTTCATCATCTTTCTATCATCAAGCACCACCATACCACCACAACAAACCACTACGCCACGATTTCACAACCACCACCACGCCGCCACCGTTTCACCATCTCATTATTGCTCTTCTTCTTCTTTTTTCTTCTTTATTTCTTTCTTTCTTTCTCTCTCTCTCTAACAACTTAAAGCTTCCATTTTTAAAGTTTCCATAGTTTCTCTTCTTCTTCTTCTTCTGTCATTTAACAATAGACTGATAAAAAATGAAACTTTTGTTCTTTAATGAAGAAACTAAGTGAAACATTTGTTGTCATTTACCAATGAACTATTTTAATGAAGAAACTATGAAACATTTGTTGTCATTTATCAAAAGTATTAATTCGAAGCTAAACAATCTCAGTTTACAACTCCTCACTTAATCCCTACCCAGTGCAACTTCTACCTAAAAATCATCATCTAGATATGAGAATCTCCTCTCACTTCCTAATCACCTCACTGATATCAAACAGTCACAATCTCAGTGACTGTATACAAAATAACCCAACAAAATAGAAGATCACACTTCTAAAATAATACTTGATCTTGCTTAAAAGCTTCAATCAAGAACAAGACACTTTTTGCTTAAAAGCTTCGAGTGAACAATGAACAATCAGTCAAACTCAATGCATCAGAATATACATGAGTAACATACATTTAACTAACGAAAACCCTAGGGATCAACCAAAACAATGGCTAATCCTAATTACACAAGATTCTCTTGTTATGCTCTCTTACGCCAATATGGTTTTTCTTCTCTTTAAATAGCCTTCCGACCTACTGGACTTGGGCTTCTTGAGGCACACAAATAGCAGCAATTAGTATAAACTGGCTGCAAATCAACCTGCATAATAATAGGGGAAAATACAAACTTTCCTAAAAAGGCTCAAGGAACCTTTTTATGAAAATAAACAGAATCTGCAATAACAGAAATTCACACAATATACTCTCGTAAAATTCGCCCATGTGTGCATTAGAACACCCTCAAAAATCACACTAAAATTATCAAAATAGTCATGCCCTAACTATCTGGTATAACATGTTGTTAGATGTCAAACATGATATATATTTATACTTTATACTTGGCATTTTTCATTACTTTCGTGTATTAATTGTGGATTTTTGTATTGAATTGTTGTTGTTCTTCATGCATTACATTTATACCGTTGGTGCTTGTAATTTATGTGCTATTGTGCAGAAAAGTGCACTAAAAACATCAAAGATAGAAGACACAAAGAATGGATGCAAGCTGCCAAGGAAAGTGGAAAATAACAGCAGGTTCGCTTTGCGAATCCTGGCGAAGTCCCCAGCGAATGTTCGCTTTGCGAACATTGTCGAAGCTCTCAGCGAACAAAATAGAGGGAAAAGGACCCAAAATTCGCTTTGCGAATGTTTTGGCGAAGGTTCGCTTTGCGAATGAATGGTTCGCTTAGCGAACTCACGAAAATTGCCAGGGGCAGTTTAACTTTTAGAGGCACTTAAGGTGCCATTTTCTTTCATTCGCTAGGCGAATGATTCATTCGCAGTGCGAATGTTGCTGATCTCAAGTGTATTATAAATAGATTTTTATGTTTTCTTGGGATCATAACTTGATATTTTCACACCAAAACATACTTTTCTGAGTTTTGATCATCCAAGAGTGAATTTTCACATAGAGAAGCTGAAGTCACATCTGATCTCAATTATTCGACGCATATGTTCTTTCCTCTCCTCTTGAAACTTGTGATGCAAGCTACCATGGTGATGGGTAGCTAAACCTCTTGTGTTAAGATTAGAGGTAGTTAATCTTGCTTATATGTATTTCTTTTGATCTTTTGTATATGAACAAGGTTGATGATCAATATATGATGAAGTTGTTTGTTCTTAATGATGTATTTGTGGTTTGAGTCACTCTAGACATAGATTTTTCAAATCTTGACCTAATATCTTCATCTCTTAAAAACCAAACTCTAGACATAGATTTAGGGTTTAATATTCGCTTTGTATTGATCTTCACGATTGTTGTTTCGATTGTTAGCGTGAGACATCATCTAACGATTTAAACAACGATACTCACGGATTTGCTTTAGACATAAACTTATTCGAGAGGATACGCGATTGTATTGGTCGAAACTAAGTTTATATGCTTGATTAATCGGATATGTATGGAAAGGATTAGCGAAATCTAATCTTGACATGCTTTTATAAAACTTACAACATCTTTGTTATAGTTTACTTCTTTGCTACAAAACTTGATGTTACAAAACCAAGAACCATTTGAAAACCCATTACTTAAAACGTTTCGACTATTGAACGACAAGCATCAAAATATCGCACAATCCTTGCGGATACGATAAAAACACCCCCCGAAATATTGTTTCAACACATGTCCTGGAACATGTCACAACATCATGTAGAACATGATGTCTAACTGACATGGCAGAACATCTGGTTCAACATCTTGCTAACATGTTTTACCAAAATGCAGTCAATCTAAAAACCACAGGGCTTACAATAGTCAAAACCAATACTTGGATTGTTCATGAAATTTTAGTCTATGGTCCTGCACACTTGAACAAATATTAGTATACTCAATTATTTTTAAATACTTTGTTATCATGAAAATTTAAGGAATATGGGACAAAATTTTATTCCAACAAACACTTTAACATTTGAGTCCAAATACAATTTGATTTTCAAAAACAAAAAGAACAATTTTAGTTTACAAACTAAGAAAACTGCTAAGCAATACTTTAGCAAAAAGTTGAAAATAGAGTTTAAAGTTCAATAATATATGAATGGAATGAAAATAGTACTTTTATTGTAAGTTCTACAAATATCTTAAATTTAAAGTTAAAATAAACAAGAATTTTCTTTTTAGGGTTATGTCTTCAAACACTCATCGTGGTATCACATTGCAAACTTTTTTAAAGATGAACTTAACAAATAGAAATTCAAAATTATGGACATAAGATTCAAACATCACAACAATATTTTTAAAGTACCCAAGTTGTTAATGGTGAGCATAGATAGGGGCATGTTAAAATGTACAACATTGCAAACAACTATTGACTTTTGACATGCTTAATTGCTAGACATAAATTTAAAATAGTTGTCAATAATTCAATGGCATGTTAACAAGATAATCATTAACAAAAACAATATTCTTCAATAAGCTGCTAATGGTGAGCATAGGGGCATGTTCAATGGCTACATTGCAAACAACATTTGACCTTTGACGTGTTTAATTGCTAGACAGAAATCTTTTAACATTTTCAACTATTTCACTATTAAGCTAATGATGTTCAAATCTAACACCATAGACCAAAGTGACCAATGAAATTATGAATCAAAGAGAGAGAGATAATGAATAAGAACACACATTCAAACTTTACTCATGCACATGTTCAATATTATAAATGTGTTAGTATTGAATCAAAACATGTATTTAATACATGTATATGAACTTGAATAAATACAAATATGTTTTCTAACAATAAAACTTACTACTAGATAAATTGTAGAAAAATAATAACTCATTATTTTTATGAATAAAGGTGCCAAAGGCCTAAAGGAACAAACTAAAAGCCTCTAGAAAACCAGACTCGGGCAGAGTCTCCTAAGCGATCGAGGCACAGAAAGAAAATCGGGATTCCACAAAAAATATTAACCCTGAAGAATATTACTCCATCAAATCATGCTGTGCTAAGAGGTTAATTAAGGTCATTGCGAGGTTAAAGGCTTTACACACTGCTTCATTCTTGTTTCAGTTACTGTTTAGTCGAAGGAGCCTTCTTCATCAAGCCAAATATCAACTAAGAAGTCTACCATCTCCTGCATCAGCCACAAATCCATCGAAATTCGAATCAGTACATGGAAGAATGTGCAAAAAAGCTTTCTAGCTCGTAAAGCTTAGTGTTGCCGAATTGCAGCTATAGTGGCGCTATAGCTTGACATAGTTTTAGCAACACGATAGCACCCAAGAGTAAAATGTATGAACATATATACATTTTAATGCATTACATGTATTCTTTTAGACAAGGTTATTGAAATCTTACAGGCAATGGTATGCGCTCCGCAAATGGTTCGTTAGTAGAAAGCAGATCTTCATATGATGTCGACCAGCTGAAATAAAATAAATTGGAATTGTTACCAATGATTGAACCTTCTGCAAATGAAAAGAACATGAGATTGGTTGACATATACATACCTAATAATTGGATCCTTAGGTGTTCTCGGTGAATTCTGAGACTTATCGCCAACCCACTTTTTTCTATTCTCGTGCCAAGCATTTGCGGCTGCGTGATATATTCAATGTTATGTTATAAACAACAGAATAAAAACGTTTAAAATCGAACAAGAGACAAAAAATCAAGATAAAGAGTGATTAACCGTGCTCATGAAAGCTCACCATGATTGACAAAAGTGGAAGTTTGCTTTAAATTTTGCTTCACATTATTGGAATGAAAATATCTATAGGTGTTTTCGCTTGATCTTTTTACTTCAATTGCAGATTTAGAATGCTTCAAAGTTTGTTTCCCATTGGAATGCGTAGTTTCAGCACAAATCTCCATCGCGTATAACGATAATTCTAGGATGAATGCTTATAATTATATCCTTCTAAAGATTAGAAGTACCTCTCCAAGCTTTGTTAAGTTATTGCCAATTGAACGTCGCAGGATCTGAAAAAAATCAATGATTGTCGATCGCTGTAGCTGCATAATGAGAAAATATGAAACTTATATTTATTTGCATGATATAATATGCTTGTACAAAAAGATATCACCAAGATATATAGATGATTATTAATTGTAAAGATATAATAGAATCTGAATGTAACTAGGAGATTGTTGAAGATATAATATATATCTGAATTGTAAAGATATATAGACGATTATTAATTGTAAAGATATATATCTGACTTTTTACCTAATCTCCTCCAACACGAGGATCCATCTCCCATCTCCCATCCCCCATAAGTCCCCATCAAGTCAAATCAAGACTCTGATATCAC
Organism: Lathyrus tuberosus; assembly: GCA_022829125.1. Taxonomy (NCBI): domain Eukaryota; kingdom Viridiplantae; phylum Streptophyta; class Magnoliopsida; order Fabales; family Fabaceae; genus Lathyrus; species Lathyrus tuberosus. Next base: position 3,746,187 of record JALAZF010000253.1, read on the forward strand.
TTGTTGGGGAATCAGAAAGAGTGTCGAGGGCAACAATGAACCAAGACCACAAAAGAGGGAGACACAACATCTTCACTCAAAATCAATGTGAAACTTAACTACTCAAACTTGTACTCTACGAAAACATATAATCACCTAATAGACTTCTAAAACAACTATGATTTGAAATTGAAATTAAATTGCATCAGTAACCGAATAATCTGTTGCAAGAGATAAGATTAGACAGGAAATTCTGAGGCAACAAACCAACATTGAGGCCCCTACTTATCCAATCTAATAATCCAAAACCTTATAAACTACTCACCTAACACTCAAATTTCATTAACTAATTCAACCAACCTTCTTCCAGATCTAACATATAAAGAAAAATCTATAGACCAATCAAGAACCCGCATTTAACATGAGTGATAAAATTCAAGCCAGTGTCGGTTACAAAAAAAAAAAACAGAATCCAAAACATAAGAAAATGCATAAACTTTTTCCTACAGTGACTACTGCATTCAACAAACCAACTTCAAAAACAATAACCCAATTGAGATCTGAATCCAAATCAAGAAACAATCAAACAGAACACAATCAAAATCCAAAACAACAACAAAAACTCAAGACTTCATGATTACATCTCTTCATTGAAAAAAAACTTACATGTTTGGCCAAGTAGATGAACCGACGGAGTAACCGAAGAAAATCACAATTATGAAAAATGGGTTTGCGTCCAAACAAGCATTCACCATAAGAAACAGCGAAAGGTGCAATCTTTTATTCACTTCTGTGGGCGTGTTGCAACTTGCAAGTTGTTGTTGTCTGTGAAAAAAAGTGCTTTTTTGAATATTCGATTTTGTGGACTTTGTAGAAACGTGTAATAATTGTAATATGTCTATATTATCCACTACCAACCTTTGGTCATGGTAAAATGGATAAGGATAAAAAAGATTCTTGAGGGGCTTTTGGTAATTTTGATTTGTGTGATAACAACCACATGCTTTTTGTTTCATTTAACCACCGTTGGAAGGTTTGCATCACTTTGCGTGGACCAATAAGGAAAATTATAATGTAAATCAAGATAATTTAATTTTTAAACATTTTTTTAATTACTTACCATAAAATTTTGGATAAAGTTATCCATAGATTAAAATGTATAATGATTAAAATGTTATTTATTTAATAAATACTTAAATAGTACATTAAGATGGATTAAAGATACATTAGGATGAATAGAAAAATTGTCACCCCAAAGAAAACATGTGTGAATAAAGATTTGTCCCCATATTATGCGGCTAAAGTGCTTTTTATTTTAAAATGTATAAAATTCTTTCTTATCTTAATTTAAGCGTTCACATATCAAATCAAAATAATTGATTGGAAGGTGAAATATATAGAACTATTCTATCAAATCATTTTAAAATATCTAAACAAATATGTAAATGACAATGATGGAATTCAATTATACTTTTTATGTTAATTAATCATATAGCTAATTATAAATATTTTATGAAGATATTTGCACAGTTCAAAATGTGATTTGATAACTAGATCGTTGCACTTGATTTATGAACTAAATGAGTTAAATATAAGTAAAAATTTAAATTCGTTAATTAAATGAGCTGAATTTGAACTATGTGTTGTTCAATTTGTTAGATTCATTATTTGATTATATATATGAGAATGGTTATATTGATTCCAAGAGTAGGTTTAAAAACTTACTCAAACTCTTAACCCTCATTTTATTTTGTAATTTAAAGATTTTAATTGATACTATCTTCATTTTTTTATATAAGAGACAATTTATTTTTTTAGATTAATTGAATAATTTATATATTTGGTCAGTTTATAGACTAGATACATTAATTATTTAATGAATCTATAAAATAATTTGCGTCTTATAAAAATGAACGGATTAGTATTTAACAAAATATTTCTAAAAATAAAATACAAATAAATCAAATGATTAAAGATTAAACTTCTATATTAAATAAAATAATTAGATCAAAACTATATATAGTGGTTGATCATTATATTAGTATAAATTATTTTAATTTATAAAAAAATGACTTTTATATCTGTGAAGCAATCAAGTTGAATCTTGAACTTAACAAGTTGAGTTGAGTTGTTTCTGAACTTTAAATAAGTTGAATTTGATCTTAAAAAAAAAATCATATAAAATTCGACTTAATTTAAACTAATTCTTATTGAGTTAAGTCGAGTTAAAACATGATTGATTCAACTTAACACATTTCTAACTCTAATTCTAAAACAATAATAGGACTTAAACCTGAAATTTATAAAAAAAAAAAATTTGTGTATTTTATTCTAGATACAATTAAAAAAAATCAAAATCAAAAATTATTAAATATATGGATATAAAATTACATTCACAATACATGTTAAATTATAGTAACAAGCAGATTTCTTAAAGGTAATCATTTCCTTTCGAAAAAATATAAGACAATGAAATGCAACCACAATTTATTTTTTCTTTCTTTTACAAATAAAGTGTATTATATTATATCCTTTTTATTTTTAAAATGTCTGTAAAAATGATATTAATTTTTTTCTTTTAGATTTTTCTTTATCATATATACATATGAGTCTATTTTTTTTTTTTGGTTATGTTACGATTTTAATATATTTTCGTTTCTATTTTTTTTGTCTACTTTTTTTTTACGTGAAAGTGTGATTTGAATTTCAATCCTTAAAATGAGTATGCATTTGAGAAAATTGACTTTTATCGGATGTTCATATATTTTATCATCTTCTCTTAATTTAATATTGGTTTGGACTGACCAAAATAATTCCATGTTGTTTGGGAATCAATTTTAAGGATAGCTTATATACAACTTTCATACACTTCAATCTAATGATGTGTCTTTTCTAAAAGAAAAAAATGTGAGGATTGTCATAGTCAAAACAGACAATATCTCGTAGTAGCAGTGACATAAATTCAAGGTTGACCGACACATTGACGTTGTCTGTCGGAACTCGAAATTTGCATCATTCCCCTAGTCTCGATGGGGGATAACTATTTCAGATTTGCTAAAATAGTCTCACATTATTTGAGAATTGAGGTTAAAGATAGTTTATGTATAACACGCATACACCTCAATCCAACGAGGTGTCTTTTCTAAATAATAAAGTCGTGAGAGTTCTCGCACCTAAAGCGAACAATATCTCGTAGTCGCTTTGGTGCAAACTTGAGGTCGACGGGAACATTGGGCAACTATTATAGACTGGCCAAAATAGAATATGTTGCTTGGGAATCGCGACTAAGGGTATTTTTGTACAACATACATACATCTCAAGCCAACGATACGCCTTTTCTAAAGGACAAAGTTGTGAAGATTATCACACTCAAATCGAACAATAGCTTGCATTCGCATTAGCGCAAACTTGAGGTTGTTCAAAACATTGGTGTCGTTTGTGCGAACTCGAAGTTCACATCGTGCTCCTTAACCTCGACTAGAGGAAATTATTCTGGGTTAACTAAAATAGACACATATTACTTGAGAATCGAGGATAATGTATGTGGTCAAAATAGTCCCACATTATTTCAGAGTTGAGACTAAAGATAATTTATACATGACACTCATACACCTCCATCTAACCAGAAGTAATCCATAAATTAAAATGTATTGAAAATTATTAAAATTTTATTTATTTAATAAATACTTAAATAGTAAGATTACATTAGGAAGAATAAAAAAATTGTCACCACAAACAAAACATGTGAAAATAAAGATTTGTCCCCTCATTTATGCGGCTAAAGTGCTTTTCATTTTAAAATGTATAAAATTCTTCTTATTCTAATTTAAACGTTCATCAAAATAATTGTCTTGAAGGTAAAATATATAGCACTATTCAATCAAGTCATTTTAAAATATCTAAACAAATATGTATATGACAATGATGGAATTCAATTATACTTTTTTTTTAATGTTAATTATACTGTTAATATAAATATTTTTACATTGTAAGTTAATTATAATTATTTTATGAAGACATTTGTATTCCTTTTAAATAGGGTTGGTAATGAATTAAACTAATTCAAAATAATTCTAAAGTCGATTTGACAATTAAATCATTGAACTTAATTTATGAACCAAATGAGTCAAATATGAAAAAAAAATCTAGATTTGTTAACTAAGTGAGTTGAACTTGAACAATATTATTAAGTATTAACAAGTGTGAGTATTGTGGATAATAGTCTCACATTAGATAGAAATGTGGTGACTTGAGCATTTATAAGTGAGAGAACTCATTCACCTATCACCTTAAGATTTTGGGTGAGTATGTGGTGTGTCTTTCACAAATGTGTTGTTCTAAAAAAAGAAATCTTACAATGTTCAATGCTCTCTAGTAGAAATTTTTCCCTAACAAATACTATGTTATTATATATGAGAAGGATTACATTGATTCCATGACTAGGTTTAAAAACTTACTTCAAATCTTAACTCTCTATTTTCTTGTAATTTAACGATTTTAATTGATACTTACATTCTTAAGTAAGCAAAATATTTCTAAAAATAAAATACAAATAAATTAACATCATATAATGATTAAAGATTAAACTTTTATATTAAATAAAATAATTAGATCTAAATTATATATAGTGATTGATAATTATATTAGTACAAATTACTCTAATTTATATAAAAATAATAATTTTTAAGTCCGTGATATAAATAAGTTGAATTTAACGAGCTGAACCTAATGAATTAAATTGAGTTGTTCGTGAAATTTAAATGAATCGATTTTGAGTTTAAAAAAGAGTTCGTATAGCACTCGACTCAAGTTCAGTTTAAACCAATTCTTATTTAGTCGAGTCGAGTTAAGACAAATTTAACTCAACTCATTTTCAACTCTATTTCTCAAACAGGACTTGAATATGAAATTTATAAATAAAAAATTTGTGTTTTTTATTTTAGATAAAATTAAAAAAATATATCAAAATCAAGTATTATTGAATATATGGTTATAAAATTACATTCACAGTACATGTTAAATTAGGGGTTTCTTAATACACCACTCATATTTCTTAGACACCACGCGAAATTTTGTTTTTACCCCCAGTTTTCGGATGTGCACATCAGGACACCATTTTTTTAAAAATGTTGATTTGTTCCGAATGTGCAAATCAGGAAAAATTTTTGATCTGCAGATCCGAAAAAAATCAAAAGAATTCCATAAAATCACTTCCTGATCTGCAAATCCGGATAAAATTAAAAGTATTCTATAAAATAATTTACTTCTAAATATAATTCTTATAAATAGATAAGTTAAAATTTTAATAAGAGAAAAAACATTTTCCCAACAGATATAAAAAACCCAAGGCATATAATCTGAGTAAGAAAACTATTTTTTATACCTTTCTGAGCTATTTCGCTACTAGAAAAATTGTGATGTGATTTCATATGCGGTCTAACTATTGTACCATCAATTGAGACACAATCTAGGAAGTACGTGTGATTTATCTATTTCTAACAGTTATGTGATTGTTGTCATATTATCCTCACATGATCAGAGAAGTATTTGGTTCCATGTAGTCATTTATCGTCATTGTGTGACCGTTGTCTCATCCAATCAGGACATAATTGATGTTCATCACGGTGTGATATGAGAGATATCTATAAATAGGATGTGAGCTTTGACATGTATAATCATTGTTCATCCATTTTTCTTTCCTCTCTGGCATCTTAATCTTTTCAAGTTACACCCTCTGGTCACTATTATAAGCAAATTTAACTTTTTGTGGTACATTTGACTATTAATGTATCTAGTCTATCCTTATTAATCTTTATTTATTATTATTTTATCTCAACTGAAAATGGCTGGTTTACATCCTGAGTGAATCACACACTCAAAGATAACACAGAGTCGCCACCGAACTTTATTTAGTCCCAAAGGACAGGGAAAATATCGATAAAACCCGAGGGGAAGAGAAACGGGAATGGGGGTCGGTTATGCGAAAGAAAGGTACTAACGCCTAACGCATCCGTCGTATTCGACGGGAACCATTTCGCTTGCTTCTAGGCTTGGATGGGTTATCTATCTAAAGGCTTCTAGCTAAGAGAAGGAGGAGAAAGAGAGAAAGGGAAAAAAGAAAGAAAAGAAAGAAAGTGCTCGCGGAGGATTGTGGCCCTCGTGCCTACGTACCCTCATAGTGCAATGAGGAAATTAGAGCGTCGTAGTTCATGGAACCAGGGGACAGAAAGGAAGGAAGAAAGGGAGAAGGAAAGAAGGGTGGAAGTGTGCTCGCCAAGACATTGCGTTTCGTGCCTACGTATCTGACATTCAGAAGAATGCAGAATCAGAGCTTCCGTAGTTCGGGGAACCGAACGAAAAACAAAATAAGAAAGAAACAGGGAGACTAAAGAAGTGGTGTCAAAACCAAGAGCAAGAGTGAAGGAAAAACTCTACTGGGGAAGACCCCGCAGTAAGAGCGATTGCACAAGAGACTAGGAGAAGAACGGTGTCAAAACCAAGAAGGAAAGAAACTCCACTGGGGACAATAGAAAGAAATTTGGTGTCGAAACCAAGAAAGTAAGAGCAAAGGGAATAGAAAAGACCCCACTGGGGAAGAAAAGATCACAGAACCGCTGGGGATCCAAATAAAGGGGTGGTGTCGAAACCAAGAGAAAAGGGAGACTCGGTATATTAACTGGCTGGCAGTGGTTAACCGAAGAAATAGAGTAAGACTCTGGAGAGGAAAAGAGGCTGGTGTAAATAGACGGACTGTGATAAACCACGAGAGAGAGTGCTGAACCAAGAGAAGGTGTTTGACTCTGAAGGGGCACCGATATATCAACTGGCTGGCAGTGGTTAACCGAAGAAACAAGGATTGCAACTCTGTGGGGATAGAGAAGCAGTGGTTTTAACAGAGAAAATTGTGATTAACCAGAAGAACGGGTGTGGGACCGATCGAAGGTCGTAACCCAAAAAGGGGGGTTGGTATTGACTGAACAAACAGCACTTGACCAACGAAGGAAGGGTATTAAACCAAAAAAAGGTTACTAGCCCAAGGGTGCAAGTATTCGAACTAATAAAGGTTGCCAACTGCTGGGGTATTCGATTTTAACAGGAGAACTGTGATTAACCGAGAAAAATGAGTGATTAACCAAGAGAAGGTGATTAACTCAAGAAGGGGTTCAGTATTTTAACAGACAGGTTGTGGTTAACTGAGGAAAAGGGTGATTAACCAAGAATAGGTGATTAACCCAAGGAAACTCAGTATTTTAACAGACAGACTGTGGTTAATTGAGAAGGAGTGCAAACATTGGTGTTTTAGCTGATAGACAGTGATTAACCAACAAAGGGAGAAGAACCAAAAAGAAGGTTGCGAACTCCGCAAGGGTTTCGGTATTTAACAGGAATACTGTGTTTAACCGAAGAAACTCTCCAGGGGAATCAAAAGAACAATGATTGACCGCAAGAAAAGAATAGGGTATTGAAACGAAGACAACTTGCTAACCCAAATGTACAAAGGATCGTTACCAAGAAGGATGGTGATAGATCAAAAGAGAGATTGAAAGAGATAGGAGTGATCAAGGATCCAAAGAGATTGCAAAGGGATAAGAGTGATCAAGGATCGACTCGACTGGGGAGAGAAAGCACATTACCACCTGGAGATAGAGGTGACTAAGCCAAGCACAGGGTCATTTGTCCCCTACCTGAAGTAGTCATAATGAGAGTAGGAATTATCCCTTCTCATTCCTTCTCTAACACACAGGGTGTAATGTGGAATTTGAAACAGACAGCACAACAACTCCAAGTTGTACAGTGCTCCTGCGTGGAGAAACGGACAGTGTAACAACTTCAATTTGTATTGTACTCCGATGCAAGGCGTAGCGCGAAACTCCAACTCCACGGGGGAATCGAGAGAGAAAGCTCTAAAGGAAGCCTAAAGAGAGGAAAGGGGAAGATCAACTAATCGAAACATGGTTTCGATAAATTAACCAAAGGGAAAACCATGCCAATAATTTTCCAAAGGGGATGAAAAATCGTTAAGGCAAAAGGGGGAATTATTGATTATACAAAATTAAGCTCATCCATGACGAATGAAACTTAATGCAAAACCAAGGAAGGGAGTACAAAACAGTACCAAATGATCCACAAATATGCAACACAAAGTCATGTTATTGTGATTAAAGAAAAATGCAAGAATGATTATATTTACATGATGCCAAAACATGAACAATTTGAACAATTGAAAGTGTGCAACAAAAGTTCATGAATATACCTCAACCAGAAGTGAAATGACATTTAAAACATCCATAAAATCAAGCATGATAATCAATGGAAGTTAAAATGAGGAAAGCATGGCAAACACACTTGAAAATGCAAGAAAATGGCCTTTCTGTACAGTGGTAACCGGTTACTCACCACGCGTTAACTGGTTACTTGCTTGCAAACTTGCGTATTTTTGTGAAAAATGCACTGAGTAACCGGTTACTCACCCTGTGTTAACCGGTTACCACTGTGACAGTGGCAAAAATAACAGAAAAAAACAGTTTCCAAAAGTGATTTCCAACACATAATCACTTATAACAACCAATACATGCTAGATCATGAATTTGCACACAAAAATTACAGCAGGTAAGAGCACTTAACACACATTGCAAGCAATAATCATGGAGATCAAAGATCAAGCAAGTGCCTAATAAATTAAACCGAAAATGATAGAAATTCACATCGTAAATGCGCGGAAACGATCGAAACAAAGAGTAAAGTACGATCTACCAACCTACAAGGCTGAGATGTGCCTTGGTAATTGTTGCAAATGATTCTTGATGCAGAAAATTAGAGAAAACCAGAGGAAGCTTCAATTTGTTGGCGGAACGTGTCGAAATCGAGCAAAATACGATAAAGCTCCAAAGTACAAATTCGAACCGTTGAATGTTGAAGCAAATCCTTGAGATTAATCAACGAACTGAAATAACTCCAGAAATCCAAATAGAATTGCAAAATTGATGAAGGTTGAGCTCAAGAAATAATAACTTTTGATGCAAAAGTGATTATCCTTTATGGAGAAATGGAGCTTTGGTGAGGTTTTGGGATAGAATTGAAATGAAGATGAAGAAGAAGTAGAAATCAGAGAGAATGTGAGAGAATTGAGAGTGAAATGAGTGTGAAATTGTGTGAATGATTATGGAGAATGGTATAGAGAATGGTTGAGGAATTGAAAAGTGAGTGAAGGTGTGTTTATATAGATTTTAGGTTTGGAGTATGAGATGGTTTGGAATTTGGTTTGGAATTAGCTTTGGGTTTGGAACTAGGCTAGGAGTTAGTTGGACTTGACTCACCGAGTCAAGGCGCTTAACTCGGTTAGTTAGAACCAACTCGGTGACAATCCCAAGGTGAATTCCAATATCCAAAGATCCATATTACTTGGAAAACAAGGAACATGGTGCACTTGATTTGAAGTGAAGTATCATAGCAAATACACTTGGAATGAGTTGAACAGCTTTGAGATGTCTAGAGATTTCTAGAATATTCCACCTGCTGCTAGAATATTGTAGAATCCAAGACTAAAGTGAGTGCATGGCTGCTGTCCCAAAAATGCAGCAGGAATTGCAAAATTGCACTGAGTAACCGGTTACTCACCACGCGTTAACCGGTTACTTCAGACAATTTTTGCCTAATTAGCTTAGGAAATGATACTGAAGTCTCGGTTTCGATTTTCCATTTCTTGATTTGATGAGTGAGCATGGAAACCTTTATTTTGAGCTCATTTTGATGATGTGATGACCTTGTGAGGATATGATTAATCGGGCTTGGAAAACCTGAATATCCTATGGCAAGAAACACACAGAGAAAAGTGCGAATGTGTATGCTAACGATGCGAATGCGCATGCTTATGCAAAAGCCAAAAGAGGGAGGTCAAATTTTGGGTTACGACATCAACCATACTGATTCCTTTCAAAAGAGAAACAAACTCCAAATCACGGGCCTCCGCAAGTGGTCATGCACCTCAACCTTCTCAACTTCAGCCTTAAACTAAAATCTTAACACTCTAAGTCGAAAAGAAATGACATTCCATTTGAACTTGCAATTTCAATGGAAAATAAAGGTTCAAGATCGATGGTTTGAGGACTTATCCTCAAATCTTCGACATTATATACAATAGAAAATGTGTCAAGCTCAACAATTTTATGGGCAGAGCAAATCGATTCACTGTGTTAGAATTATTTGCAAACTTTAATGGGTTGGTCATAGACTAAACTTCCTATGTGTGAGGTAACACCATATATATATATATATATATATATATATATATATATATATATATATATATATATATATATATCTGTGTGTGTGTGAGATATTTGATCGAACTCTAGTTTTATCATGCCGTCGAAGTCCGCTCCTATGCTGTTGTCGAAGACCTACATGCTGTAGTCGAATTGTGTTCTAGTATGTAGGAGATCGAATTAGGCCTTGTGTTATGGATCCAATTGTTTAAGTTAGCTTGTAATGAGTAATTGTTAAAAAGCTCATTAGTTTAGTATGTTAGGTTTATTATAAATAGTATACTAGTTTCTCTTCATAAGGCGTGACAAAACCTTATTAGGTTGAGAGAGGTTAATTGTTGGTATTCACTTGTAATCTTTGAACCCTATAGAAAAAGTGAATAGTAAAACAGATTTAACCAATTCTCTATTCTTCTTACTCTTTTCTCTTCCTTTGTGAACCCTAATAGGGTTTCAGTTGTTTTTCCTTGTTAACCCTAACCCTTGTGTGTTTCTTGCATGTAAAGAAACCGTTAATATTTTGTTTCAAGGTATCGTTTTTCACAACAAATTGGTGCGGTGAGCGTGGAGAAGATGCCTTCAACAAAGTATGAAATTGAAAAGTTCACCGGAGTGAACAATTTCGGTTTGTGGCGCTTGAAGATGAAAGCCCTACTGGTTCAGCAGGGTTGTTTGGAAGCGTTTAAGGGAGTGGCAGCCATGGATGTTGCGGCAACGGAAAAAGAAAAGACGACCATGATAGAGAAAGCCCACAACGCAATATTGTTGAGCCTTGGTGATAAGGTTCTTCGACAGGTATCAAAGGAGACTACGACATCGGGGTTATGGTTGAAACTTGAAAGTTTGTACATGACCAAATCCCTGGTGAATCGACTCTACCTGAAGCAAGCTTTGTATTCATTCAAGATGAGTGAAGACAAAGCTTTGGCTGAGCAGTTGGATATGTTTAACAAGCTGATTCTTAATCTTGAAAATATTGATGTGAAGATCGATAATGAAGATCAAGCACTGTTGTTGTTGTGTGCTTTGCCCAGAACACATGCTCACTTCAAAGAAACTCTCTTGTATGGAAGGGAGTCCCTGAGCTTTGAAGAAGTTCAATCAGCCTTGTATTCTAATGACCTGAACGAACGAAAGGAGCATAAACCTTCGACGGTTAGTGAAGGTTTGGTCATTAAGGGAAAATTCTTGCGAATGAATGGTAAGTTCGACAAGAAGAAAGGTAAAAGTCAGCAGAAGTCTTATAGTGGCGAAACATCTGGTATTCGATGCTATCACTGTAAGAAGGAGGGTCACACAAGAAATGTGTGCCCTGAACGCCTGAAAGACCATGGAGGTAAGGATAATGGCAACGCAACCATTGTTCAAGATGACTTTGACTCATCTGATGTCCTTGTAGTTTCAAGCGGCAACTCAAGAAAAGAGTGGATTATGGATTCAGGTTGCACTTGGCACATGACTCCAAACAGAGAATTGTTCGAGGAGCTATGTAATCAAGATGGTGGATCGGTGTTGCTGGGAAACAACAAATCCTGCAAAATTGTAGGTATTGAATTTGTGAGATTCAAGCTCCATGATGAGTCAATAAGGTTATTGACTGAAGTCAGGTACGTACCTGATTTGAAGAGAAATTTAATTTCTCTTGGTGAATTCGACAGGAAGGGATATGTTTTCCAAGGAGAGAAAAGTATCCTAAGAGTCATGAAAGGGTCGAAGGAAGTCTTGAGAGGCGTGAAGAAACAAGGCTTGTATACCTTTGAGGCTGAGGTTATAAGTGGTTCGACAAATATTGCATCCACGAAACCTGTGTCGAAGACAGAATTATGGCACATGAGATTGGGCCATGTCAGCAAAAGAAGCCTGGTCGAATTGGGGAAGCAGAACCTGCTAGGTGGTGACAAAGTCGAAAAGTTAGAGTTTTGTGAATCTTGTGTATTTGGTAGATCCTATAGGGAAAAGTTTAACAAAGGCAAGCAAAAAACACATGGATCCCTGGATTACATTCATGCTGAACTTTGGGGGCCTGTAAGGAATCCTTCATACTCAGGTGCAAGGTATTTTCTATCCATCGTTGATGACTATTCTAGAAAGTTATGGGTATTCATTCAGAAGACGAAGGATGAAAATTTTGAGAATTTTAAAAGTTGGAAGGTGTTGGTCAAAACTCAAACTGGCAGAAATGTTAAGAGGTTGAGAACCGACAATGGCCTTGAGTTCTGCAATAAAACGTTTGACAGTTACTGTGTTGAGTCTGGGATTACAAGGCATAAGACTGTAGCAAGTACTCCTCAACAAAATGGCTTAGCTGAGAGATTCAATTGAACAATCCTTGAAAGGTTTAGATGCCTGTTGGTTAGTGATGGATTGAAGAAGGTGTTTAGGCAGAGGCTGTTTCGACAATAGCTTATCTGATAAATAGATGTCCCTCGGCTGCCTTAGGAATGAAGACACCTGAAGAAGTTTGGTCGGGAAGTCCACCTAGTCTCGACAGACTGAGAGTATTTGGCTTTGTGGCCTATGCTCATATTAGGCAAGACAAGGTCGAACCTAGAGCTCTGAAATACATGTTCATGGGATACCTTGAAGGAGTCAAAGCTTATAGGTTATGGTGCATAGAGCTAGGTCACAGGAGGTGTATCACCAATCGAGATGTAGTTTTCAATGAAGCTGAGATGGCTTTCAAGAAAATTGATGATGCTGACGAAGAGCTGGAACAGGGAGAGATTCCTGTTGAGGTGGAGCATGTTGATGCTAAATTGCGTACCCCAGATGAAGTTGAGGAAGAAGCAGAAGATGATGTCGAAGATGAGGAGACTGATAATGACTACTTGCTAGCAAGAGACAGGTCGAGGAGAGTCATTAAGCCACCTCAAAGACTTGGGTATGCAGATCTTATAGCTTATGCCTTAATCTCTGCAAGTGAGGTTCTCGGCAAAGAACCTAGAGACTATAAGGAAATTATGAGGAGTCGAGAGAAGACTGAATGGCTGAAGGCCATGAATGATGAGATGAAATCTCTTCATGACAACAACACATGGGAACTGATCAAGAAACCTACCGAAGCCAGGTTAGTCAGCTGTAAATGGATTTTTAAAGTTAAGGAAGGAATCAAAAGAGTGGTGTCAAAGAGATACAAGGAAAGATTGGTCGCTAGGGGGTTCACTCAAAAAGAAGGTGTCGACTTCAATGATGTGTTCTCTTCTGTTGTGAAGCACAGGTCCATTAGAATTTTGCTTGCCATGGTGGCACAGTTCAACCTTGAACTGGAACAGATGGATGTGAAGACTGCGTTCTTGTATGGTGATCTAGATGAAACAATCCTGATGAGGCAACCTGAAGGGTATGTCGAAAAGGGGAAGGAAGATTATGTGTGCAAACTGAAGAGATCTTTATATGGACTGAAACAATCTCCTCGACAGTGGAATAGGAGATTCGACAAGTTCATGGCATGCATAAGTTTCATTAGAAGTCAGTTCGACCACTGTGTTTACTTCAGATTTCGACCTGGTAATTCATTTCTTATTTTGTTGCTTTATGTGGATGATATTCTAATAGCAAGCAACAATGTCGAAGATGTAATGAGGGTGAATTCTGAACTCAATAAGGAGTTCGACATGAAGGATCTGGGAGCTGCGTCCAGGATTCTTGGGATTGACATCTGGAGAGATAGAAAATAGTCGAAATTATGCTTATCTCAAGAGGCATACCTACAGAAGATTCTCAAAAAGTATGGTATGTCGAATTCAAAGCATGTTGTGACTCTGGCAAACCCTCAATTCAAGCTAAGTATAGATCAGTGTCCCAGTACTGATGTCGAAAGAGCTTATATGAATATCATTCCATATGCTAATATAGTGGGTTCTTTGATGTATGATATGGTCTGTACTAGACCTGACATAGCATATGCAGTAAGTCTTGTAAGCAGGTACATGGCAAATCCTGGAAAGGCTCACTGGCAAGCATTGAAGTGGATTTTAAGGTACATAAATGAGTCTCTGAATAGAGTCCTAATTTATGGTGGAGCTTTGGGTGAAGATAGTAAAGCAGCAATTGAAGGATATGTCGACTCTGATTATGCAGGTTGTATGGATTCCAGAAAATCTATTTCTGGATATGTGTTCACTATGTTTGGGACAACAATTAGTTGGAAAGTAACACTTCAGAGGGGTATTTCATCAGAGGGGTAATCGAGCGTGGAGAAGTCCAACTGCTGAAGGTTTTGACAGATTATAAGGCTGCTGATATGATCACCAAGACGTTGCCCGGTTGTAAGTTTTTCCACTGTATGCAGTTGATAAAGTTGCATGAAGAAAACTAGTTTATTTCTTGAGGATATATAGTTAGATCCAAGGTGGAGATTTGTGAGATATTGGATCGAACTCTAATTTTAGCATGTCGTCGAAGTCCGCTTCCATGTTGTTGTCGAAGACCTATATGCTGTAGTCGAATTGTGTTCTAGTATGTAGGAGATCGAATTGGGCCTTGTGTTATGGATCCAATTGTTTAAGTTAGCTTGTATCCTAAGTTAGCTTGTAATGGGTAATTGTTAAAAAGCCCATTAGTTTAGTATTTTAGATTTATTATAAATAGCATACTAGTCTCTCTTCATAAGGCGTGACAAAACCTTATTAGGTTGAGAGAGGTTAATTGTTGGTATTTACTTGTAATCTTTGAACTCTATAGAGAAAGTGAATAGTAAAACAGATTTAACCAATTCTCTATTCTTCTTACTCTTTTCTCTTCCTTTGTGAACCCTAATAAGGTTTCAGTTGTTTTTCCTTGTTAACCCTAACCTTTGTGTGTTTCTTGCATATAAAGAAACCGTTAATATTTTGTTTCAAGGTATCGTTTTTCACAACTATATATATATATATATATATATATATATATATATATATATATCACAAAATATCTTTAAAAATATACAATAAACAAAAAAAGAGAAAAGTGATATGAACAATGTTTTAATTTAGGCTTAATACCCTTTTTGGTCCTCTAACTATAGGCCTGGGTCCATTTTGGTCCTCTTTCTTTTAAAAGTTCCAAATTGGTCCCTTACGTTATCTAACTGAATCAAATTGGTCTTTTCTGTCAAATATTTGTAACACCGTTAGAAATAAATGACGTGGCATCTGAGGTGGCGATTTTTGATGATGTGGCATACAATTTATTAATTTTTGGGTTAATTGCATTTTACCCCCCTGTAATGTTAGCGAATTTTGCTTTTCCCCCCTCCCTGACTTTTGGCAACGGTTTTTTCAAGCAAACCGTTGCCAAAACCTGCCTTTGGCAACGGTGGGGGGTACGCTGATATGGCAGGGGGGTAAAATGCAATTAACCCTTAATTTTTTTATTATTTATAATTTTTTTTCATTATCCATGTCATTTTATTAGTAAATTATTAATTAATTTTTTTTATTACATTTTTTTTGTTGAAATTCATATAGAATTAAATTTATACAAATTTTAAAATATTTAATTTCTATTACTTGGGCTTGAAGCCCACGATTTTTACACTAGTAACCCAATAATAAAGATTTATTATTCTAATGTGAAGAAATGCTTTATAAACACTTGTTGAACCAGTAGAATTCTCGATGTGGGACTTTAACAAAAGTACTAAAACAGGTTTTATCTTCCATGCTATGATAACTCCAAAGCTTGCTCCTCCACCACCTCTAATAGCCCAAAACAGATCCTCACCCATTGTTTCTCTGTCAAGAACTTTACCATTCACATCAATTATGTGAGCGTCAGGTATATTATCGGCCGAAAGACCATATTTACGCATCAGGAAACCATAGCCGCCGCCGCTAATGAGCCCGCTAACACCAACAGTAGGGCAAACACCTGCAGGGAAGCCGAGAGTTTTGCTTTTCTGGCTAATTTTGTACAAAAGTTCGCCCACCGTTGCCCCTCCTTGAACCCACGCATTGCTATTTTCTAAGTCGATTTGGATTTCTCGAAGGTTTATGAGATCAATAACAACAAATGGAACTTTAGAAACATACGACAGACCTTCATAGTCATGGCCTCCACTTCTGATTCGAATCTCCAGATCATAGCGTTGGGAACAGACTATGGTGGTTTGAATTTCTAGCACTTCAAGAGGTGTTACAATGACAAGAGGTTTTTCAGTTGTGTTGGATGTGAATCTAAGGTTTTGAATGGAAAACCGTAGTATAATAGATGAGTATGAGGAGTGTGTTTGGGTGAACACAACCTTAGAGATTGAAGTGTAGTTATGATTAGAATATCTTTTAAAGCATTGAATAAAGCATTCATGATTATCAGCTGCATAAGATGTAAAAGAAAATAACAAAGCAATTGCAACAACAGTAAAATATAATGTCAGAGGCATATTATGATTGGTGTATTGTGTATGTATAGAAGTTGGAGTACCATGCATAAGATTTGTAACATTTTTTTAAACTTGAACTTAAAAAGTTTAAGCTACAACAGATCTTGATGTTTGAAACAAGACAAACCTTTAACTCATTAAGTTGACTCTTGGATTAACTTGTATCAGGTCTTCAAGCCTAAAGCTGTATATAATTTAGTGTGAAAAATCATCATTTATTCAACCTGAATCTAGTAAGAAAATGAAAATAAAAACTTCTGTCATAATGATGTCCATGGTATCCAATAATTCACCATATCCAATACAGTTTGTTTCACACTCTATTTATTTTGAAAATGTGTAACAAGTATAACAAGTGGTGTTTTCTTTTCTGTTGTGTTCTTTTTTTTTCAACCACGTCCTCTCCATCTTCACTAACATCCCATTCTGCTGTGTTCTCTTTTTTCAGCTCTCATAATAAGTGGTGCTAAGTCTAAAGACACGAGGAACCTTGAATGTGAGGATGATAAACATGACCCCAAGTGATTGAAGGGTAACTCCAATGATATGGGAAAAGATAATTTTAGACAGCAGAAATGGAACAATTCTAAAATACATCGAACATGGTTCCATGGACTTGCATAATCCTCTCAAAAACTGGAAAATATGTGATTTTCCTTTTGCTCATTGGCGATCATGCTATCAAATACTTTATGTCTGATTTATTATTTGCTCATTGGCGATCATGCTATCAAATACTTTATGTCTGATAATTTTAGACAGCAGAAATGGAACAATTCTAAAATACATTGAATCTGAGATTGAAAATAGTATCTTATTGTCATGAGATTGAAATGGATGCAACCATTGTTTTTGCAGGGCATCATTGTTTTTGCATCCGTAATGGCAACTTGGGATTGCAGATTTTGATTGATTCTGGCAGAAAAATTATTTGATTCACTTGTAGTGATCTTTCCTATAACCAACTCTCAGACTTTATTTTAGTACAAAGGAATATGAAATTATATTGATTGTTTGTGGTAGGTTTTAAAGTCCCACATCGGGTGGGTGATACTTATATTGATTGTATATATATACAACACAAACAATGCTTTATAAAAGCTTGTGGGGTGAAGAAATGGGCCAGCCATTTGATCCAATAAATTTGTTTTTAAAGTTTGTATAAATTTAATTCTATATAAATTTCAAAATAAAAAAATTAATTAATAATTTACTAATAATGAAAAAACTATGAATAATAAAAAATTAATAAATCGTATGCCACGTCATCAAAAACCTCCACCTCAAATGCCACGTCATTTATTTCTAACGTCGTTATCAATATTTGACGGAAAAGACTAATTTGATTCTGTTAGATAACGTAAGGGACCAAATTGGAACTTTTAAAAGAAAGAGGATTAAATTGAACTCACCCCTATAATTAGAGGATCAAAAAGGGTATTAAGCCTTTAACTTAAGTTGATTTTTTCTTATTAACCTTCTCAATCATGACTATTTGTGACAACACATGCTTTTGAAAAGAAAAAGGAAAGTTAAAAATTTAAGGAGAAAATATGGTATGTTACTACCATATTGTAAAAAATACTACATATGTAGGAGTATTATATTTAAAAAAAAAAAAATTAAAACATCAAAGAGACAAATGATTGTCTTTCTGCTAAAACCATTAGAAAGACAATTAATATAATAAAAGCGTAGGTAGTGTAGCGTCACAATCACATGTAAAGAAACAACTAATTAAAATAAACCGATAAGAATAACATCATGTCACTTGTTATTCCCTTAATTACAATTTTGACCCCTCAATTTATTTGTTTTTTTAAATTTTGATCTCCTATTTTAATATTTGATTTTTTCCCCTCTATTTTAGTTTTTTTTTTTAGTTTTTGTCTTCTTTCCCATTTAAGTGTCCTTTTTATATGACGGGACAATTGAATTGATGACAATGTGTGACTTAAGTAGCAAAAGACAATTTTTACATTATTTATAATGGTTTTTTATTTTAATAATATATAAAATATTAAAATATATTAAATTAAATTAAACTAAATTATCACAGATGTTCTATTAAAATTAACTTAATTTGTTTCATATTAATTTTCAAGACCTATGATTTGTTTTCTAAAAATTGTAACAAACTGAAACAACAAATATGAGTTTTAGAGAGAGAAACTCTCCCTTCTTTCTAAAGCAGGGGTTTTCTTGTTTGGTGAGCGTCGTCTCCCTTACTGTAGGGGTTTCTCCTCCGTCATCAAAGCTCCTCTCCACCAATATGAAGGTTGTTTCCTCTTCAATAGAGGTTTCTCCCCCATTGTAAGTTTTTCTTCATTCCTTCTCACTCCTTTGAATCACTCATCTCCGTTGGATCTATGCCTTATTCTACCTCTAAGTTTCATTAAGATTTTCCTCCTCTTCGCCAACAACCATCAAATGCTTGCAACTCGAAAATCACCTTCACTGACCAATGGGCCAAAGTGGCACGAACATGAAAAAACGACTTCCACCAGAGCCTCCACCACCGTGTTGGGAAACAAGTGTAAGTTATGTGGAGAAACAAGTGTGAGTTATAAATCTCACATTGTTTAGAAAAGTGGAGGTTAAGCACTTTATAAGTAAGAGGACTCATACACCTATCACGATAAGATTTTGGGTGAATATGTGGTGTCTATCTCACTTGTTTGGGTGAGTTTTTGACCTCTATGTGAGTGTTTGACCAAATTTGAATGCTACCCCCATCATGATGACCCATCACAGGTATCAGAGTCGTGGTTCGAGTAAGGGACCGGCTCCTTATATAGAAAGTCTTTCTGACATGGTGGTCAGGTGCCGTGTTCTGTTGAAGTGCCCATGAAGAGATAAAGGTGTCTCTCAACGGCGATACAAGCATGTGGATAAATGAGCTTCCACTTGAGAGGGAGCATAGTGGATGGATTCACACTTGAGGAGGAGATTGTTGGGAAACAAGTGTGAGTTTTAAGTCCCATGTTGCGTAGAAAAATGGAGGTTAAGAACTTTATAAGTAAGAGGACACATACACCTATCACCTTAAGGTTTTGGATGAATATATGGTGTCTCTCTCACTTGTTTGGGTGAGTGTTTGACCTTTAGATGAATGTTTGACCTAATGTGAATGCTACCCCCTCATGATGACCCATCACACCAGAAGATATGAAAATTTTGAGATTATGTGTTTATGTACCTGTAATGGTTACTGTTATTGTGTTTGTGTTGTTTTATGTTTTTGTTGTTCTATTGTTTAGGTTGTTCTTATGTTTAGGTTGTTTGAAGTTTGTACTCATGGTGTTTGATGAAATGCCTCAAAGAAGCTTGGATGAAGGATATGTGTTTATGAGTGAGAATCTAACAATGGTTGTTGCAAATCAAACTCTATTTTCCAGTAAACTAATGATTCCTCCATAAATTGTGATTTTAATCAAACTTGAGAACTTGTATAATCGAATTGTGCTCCCAAAGCTAAAGAAATGATCTGTAACTGGATAGATTTAAAGATTGTGGTTCATAAACTCACTTATCACTTATGGAAAAAAATTTCTTGGTTTCCTGGATTAAAGAATTGGATTAGTAACTCTCTATTGGTTTATAAATTTTCAAAGTTTGTTGATGTCCATAGTTTGGTTGGCTTAATTATTAGTGTTGTTTTTAGAACGTGGATGGGAAATGCCTTAGCAGAATATCTTTCACTATGCTTGTACTCTCTATTTTTCATCTAATGCATGAGGCTGTTTAATGTCAAAAAAATTTATTTATTTTCTAATGTATTGTTCAGTTATTCTAATTTATTCTATTATACATTGAAGCAACAATCTTGATTTATTCTATCTAAAATAAAAATGCAAAACACAACCAAACTCAATTTAGATTTCCAAATCAAAACATAAAACGCATGAATTCCCCTCCTTCAAATTATTCTTCTCTCCCTTCCCTTTCAATAACCTCTCTCAAATTCTTCATTCACTCTCTCATTTTCCTCTAACATATCACTCAAAAACCTCTCACATTCTTGATTTCACCACTCAAATTATCCCATTTGTTAAATTACATCCCTAAATTATTTTAATTCAATTAGGAATTGTTGTGAATTGAGAGTTCTTTTTGCAACTGCAATAGATTGGGGATAGAAAATTAAGTTGGGGCTTTTGTTCTTCATGTTCAATTTTGCTTGGTTCCACTCTTGTTCTTTTTGGTTTGGTATACCAAAAAATTAGGGGTTTCATGTTTTCTACTCTTGAATTTTTGGATTTTCGTGTTCTGGGTAGAGGAGAGGATGTGAGTTTACAAGATGGTGTTGGTTGTGGAAGAAGAAAAAAAGATGGTGTGTTATGGCAGTGCATGTTTTGGAAAGAGATGATGGTGTGTTATGGAAATGCATGTTTTGGAAAGAGATTCTCACAATTACTATACATTTTTTTGTGTTATGCATCATTCTTTCCCAAAGCACCAAGAGATGTTGTTTTCACAAAAAAAAAAAACATTTAGATCTCACCATGTTCTTAGTGTTATTGATGTTATAGTGAGAGCCCATTACTCTTCCTATTTCAAGCTCCATACATAAGACCAGAGAGTGCTACAGTCAGGTCTTAGCACCCATTACTGGCTATAGCAGATAGAAATGGTGAAAAGATATTGTATATATTCATTTGACAGAATGTGTTTATATACACTTTTTGTAATAAAAATGAGATCTTATAATTAAGTTAGCAATAATTACATTAATTCTAACATGAACATATATGGTTGGATAATTATATAGTTAACATGTATGGAATGATCAGGTGTACATGACAAATCAAGTCTTAATCATCCGTTGTGAGCTTCTCATCATATCATTGTGTAGTCAATAAGATCACAATTTTCACTAATTTCCCCTCTCAAACTAATGGTGACATTGCCACCCCAAGTTTGTCTCTCAATATTTTGAATCTTGTGTGTGTGAGAGGTTTGGACAAATAATGTGTAGTTGATAGGATCATAATTTTCTCCAATTTCCCCTCTCAAACTGATGGTGACATAGTCACCACAAGTTTGTCTCTCAACATGTTGAATCTTGTGTACGTGAGAGATTTGGTCAAATAAACTGCAATTTGATTTGTTGTAGGAACATAGGCTATACTAATTTCATTTTGAAGAACTGGATCATGTATGTAGAAAACGTATATCTTAATATGCTTAGACCGAGCATGCATAACTGGATTAGATGCTAGTTCCTTGGCGCTCAAGTTATCACACCACAAAACTGGTTTCTGAGGCATAAGGAGTGGCAACTCTCTTCGAAGTGATCTGATCCAAGCTACTTCAGCTATTAGGTTAGCCAAGGCCCTATACTCTGACTCAGTGCTTGATCGTGACAACACTTTTTATTTTCTTGAGGCTCACGAAATCAGAGTCTCACCAAGGAACACACATTGCCCTACCATGCATTTCCTGTCATCTACACCAATGGCCCAATCCGCATAAGAGAAACCTACAATATCAAGACCAGTTGAAGGTTTGATATGTAGGAATAGATTTTTTATGCCATGAAGATATCTCAGTATTCTTTTTATTCCTTGCCAGTGATTTATGGTTGGGTAACTCATGTACTAATTGAGTTTGTTGACATAAAATGTTATGTCAGGCCTAGTGTTAGTTAGCTACTGTAATGCACCTATAGCCTGTCTATATAGTGTAGGGTTGACTATTGGTTCTCCTTTAGTAGTGAATCGTTTCCCAGATACCATTGGTGTAAGGCAAGATGAGCCTTTTCCATATTGAACTTCTTGAGCGAAGTTTCATGTCTCTGATACAATAAGGGGGAGAACCCCATGTAGTTTTGTTGTTTGTCTTTTAAGCTTTAATTTGAATTTAGTTTATATTTGAACCTCCTCTTCAATTGCATAGTTGAAAACTTGTTTTTTTTAGGTTTTGGATGTCTGATTCGAATCACATACATCCCCGAGTCGAATCAAACAAGGTAGAGAGGAACATGATTTTGGTTGAAGCTTGTGAGTCGAGTCACAACTAGCTTCTGATTCGAATCATGCAGTTGTGAGTCGAATTACAATTTGTGCTTTAGCCAAATCACACATGCTTCTCCAGACAGTGCCAAGTTTGAGTTGAATTATGACCATGCCCTCACTCAAACCATAACCCTTGTGAGTCAAATTATGCATTAGTCTTGAGTCGAATCACAAAAAAAAGGTTTTTTATTTAAATGTTAATCTTGTCCTACATCACTTTGCCACTTGACTCAAATCACCAAATGTTCTTTACTCGAATCAAACATGATTTTTTTCACTTGTTTTTGTGCTTAATTTCTAGCACATATAAATCATTTTATTCTCTCAACCTTTCATAATATTAGAAAACACATTATTTTATTGATGATTTGGAAACACCCTAATCACTTGTTCTTACATTTCAAAAGGGTTTTGAATCTTTTTTGAACATTTGCAAATAATTTGTTTCATCTTCTACCTCATTCTTTTTCCATTGTTGCATGGATCTTAATCTCATCTTGATAGATTCTTGATTGATCGAGGATATTCATTTTTTGAATTTAACATTTCTTTGAAATTGGTTTGGGATTTTATAGGCTTGTAAGATTGTATGGTGTTGTGACTGGTTGTGACAATTCCAGTGGAAAAGAATAAGGTTCTTCTTTCCAGATTGACCTTGGTAGTGTTGTGTGGAAGCCTACGGACAGGGTATGAGTTCTTTTGATCTTCGGTCAGACCAACACTCAAGATACTAGTGGAATTGTGTTGAAATCACCACATATGGAGACTTAGGAGCAGGTTGTTGGGGTTGGAAGATTCAGGAAGAGATCTCGAGTTAAGTTTTTGCATAGAGTTCAGTTCGTGGAGCTGTGTACAAGTCAAGATCCACAATAGAGGAAATTTTATTTTCAGCATTTTATTTGTGAACTAGTGATTGTACAAGCTTTTGTAAAATTGTTGCAAAACATAGTGGAATACCAATAAATTTTCAATGGACAACCATTGGAGAGTGAATTAAGCACAAAGTGAGGACGAATGTGCCAAACCACTATAAATACCAGTGTACACCTCTCTCTCTCTCTCATATAATTTTATAGTTAATTGCATGATTATGTTGTTGTTATTGATTTCTAGAATCGTGTGTTGATAGGTTTATTCGTTGGTAGAGATTTGTTGTATAAGTTATAGTTTTTGTTAGAATTAGAAACTTCACCTTGTCTGATTATGGATTAAGTATGAAAACATTTATAGTGAAGTCTTACTTGTATTGAAAGTTATTCAATGTCATATCTTGTGAATTTGAGTTATTGTGTAAAAAATTTAGCTTGTAATTTTTGGTGTAATTCAATTGTTCATCTTGATCATTGTGAACTATTTAAGGATACTCGCATAATTTCCAATCGATAAACATATTCCCCTTTTATGCAAATTTTGTTTCTGCCACGCAAAAGACTCTCTTTTTTGAAATGTTGATAAAACCTTTTTCAAACAAAAGTTTTATTTTGGGAGGTCTATTCACCCCCTAGACCATTATTAGTCCATATTCTCACCCAACAATTGGCCTCAGAGCCGACATTTTGATCGAGTCTAAGTGAATAAAAAGTTTGGGAATTTAGGTGACGATGATCCAAAGGGAGTGTGCAATAGAGCAACACTTTTTAAAAGAGAAAATTATGCTTATTGGAAAGATAATATGTATGTGCACTTAATGTCAGTTGACAAGAGTCTATGGATAACAATCACCGACAAACCTTTTATACCTACAAATGAAGTCGATGATTCTATTAAAAACCCAAAATATTTTATAGATGATGAAACAAAAAATTCTTCATATGATTTGAAGTCGAGGAATATACTTATGTGAGCATTAAATGCTAAAGTATATTGCTCTGTCTCACATCATAAAAGCACACAAACTATGTGGAATGCTCTTCAAACCCTTTACAAAGGTAATGAAGACGTCAAAGATTCCAAAATCAATATGTTGACAGATGAGTGTGAAACTTTCTGTATGGAACCCGAAGAATCCACGGAATCCATGCAGACTCATTTTCTCTATTTAATTAACAAACTACACAACTTGGGAAAGTCAATTTCTAACAAAAATTGTGCTAACAAGATTCGAAGATTTATGTGCAGAAAATGGAAGCCAAAGGTGATTATCATAAAAGATTCAAATGATCTTAGTTATTTGAATATCACAAAACTAGTTGGAAAGCTCACTGTAAATGAAAATGAACTGAAATGGTTGGCATAAAGCAAAGTAAAGTCAAAGAAGGAATACAAGGCAAAAGATGAGAAGCGAGATCTATTCTTGAAAGCTTCGTCATCAAGGAAAAATAAAAATAAGGACGAAGGTGATAGTTTTGACTAATAATCTTCAAAAGAAGAAGAGATGGGTTTATTCGTCAAACTCTACAATCAATATATGAAGAAGCATAAGCACAAGCATTCCGAGAAAAATATGATTAACTTCAAAAAGTCTCATCGACACAAGAAGGAATGTAAGAGAAAATAAAAAGATGTCACATGCTTCGAATGCAGAGAATTGGGGCACTATAGAACCACGTGTCCAAGTCTCAACAAACATCATAAGAAAAAAGGATAAGGAATTCTACAAGACGAATGAAAAATACGCCAAAGGTCATAGAGACTACATAACTTAGGAAGAAGAAGACAAAAGCTCATCTTCAACTTTCAGTTCAAGTTATAATTATGAATGTGTTAACCTATGCTTGATGGAGGACAAGAAAAGTGAAGACTCTGAGGTATATACTTTTGACCCTGAAGTTAAACCATCTTATAAGCAATTGTCGAAAGCTTTTAGTGAAATGCATGCAGATGCTCAAGGTGATTTTAAGAAAAATTCTCTCTGAATAAAACTTATTTTAAAACTTGAAAGAAAGATAAATTATCTTAATAGTGCTCTAGATTCCTTGAAGAAAGAGCATGCATCTCTCATAGATGAGCGTTTTAATATTTCTAATACTTTAGTTGAAAAAATATTAAAGATAGATTGTGTTACTTGTCCAATTTTAAAACTTGAAAATGAAAATCTCAATGGACAATCGGTATAAGCTATTTCTCTATCTACTACTAGTTATATGTATTCAAGTGAAAAAGAGATCGGTTTTAAGAAAAATCCTTGACGTACTAGAAAAAATAGAAAGAGTATTTCATCTAAAGCTATATGTCACTATTGTGGTAATAAGGGTCACATTAGGCCTCTTTGTCATGTTAGGAATGTTAAAATTCCTAATGGTACTGTCGCACCTCGATAAAAAATCGCTTAAATCGAAGACACGACCCTTCGCGTGAAAGGCCCGGAAAACGGTTCGACAGAGTCGCCATCGAACTTTATTTATCCCAAAAGAGGGAAAGGAAAATATCGAGAAAACCTTTAAGGAGAGGATAAGAACATGGTCGTCGCAACCACATTCCGGGTTCGGGAGTCGATTACGTGAGGGGAAGGTACGCGCACCCCCTCACGTCCGTTGTACTCAACGGGAACCTCTTGATTCGAATCGCGATGCTCGTTAGCTAAGTTTGTTTGTTTTCTTCTCTAAAATAAATGCGGAAAGGTAAAGATAAAAGGAAAAGATACTAAGGGAAAATAGGGTGGTTTAAGGATAGGGTGCTCGACAAGATCATCGCGACCTCGAGCCTACGTATGCTCATTCGGACGAGAATGAGGAATCAGAGCAATCGTAGTTTGACTACAGGGTTTGACAGAAAAATATGGTAGTGTGGAAAAGGTAGAAAAAGAAAAATTGTGTACGCAAACGGGGGAAAAAGAAAAAGTGTGGACACAAACGGGGAAAAATAAAAAGTATGCTCGCCAAGATCATCGCAATCTTGTGCCTACGTATATTTACTCAGACGAGAATAAAGAATCAGAGCAGTCGTAGTTCGTGGTACGCCCACGAAACAAAAGGGAGAGGGTTGGTTTAGATGACAATTACTTGAACTTAAGAAAGATTCCTCGGGCCCAAGTAATCGGGAGAGTGAGTCAAAGATTTGGCTCTCTCTCTTTTTCATCTAAGGTGGTTGAGTTTGAAAAGGTTTGATGGTTTAAAAAGTGTTTTGGATGGTTGGACGGATGGTTGTCGAGTTGGATGTGTTTTAGAGGCGTCAATTGCTCACACACGAGTAAGAGAACTCGCACCCAAACAATCGAAGGAAGATCAAAGACTTGAACCCCCATTTTTCACCATGAAAGAGTTTCGATAGTTGTTAGTTGTTTTGAGGTTTGATTATGAAAGTCCGCTTGACGTGGGATCAAGGGTTTATTGTATGCGCTTGGTTATTTTGTAAAGGATTTGATTTGTTAAAAGAAGAGGCGTCAATTGCTCACACACGAGTAAGAGAACTCGCACCCAAACAATCGAAGGAAGATCAAAGACTTGAACCCCCATTTTTCACCTTAAAAGAGTTGTGATAGTTGTTAGTTATTTTTGAAGTTTGATTATGAAAATTCGCTTGACGTTGGATCAAGGGTTTATTTGTTATGAAAAGAGTTTGGTTTGAAAAAGGATTTGGTTAGAGGTTGATTTGAAAACGGCTCGACGACGAATCGAGAGTTTGGTTGAAAAGGGTTTGCTTGAAAATGGCTCGACGACGAATCGAGGATTAGTTTGAAAATGGGTTGTCTATGCTAGTCCCTAGGGGTGCTCCTAGTAAACAAACCACAATCAAAGAAACAACGAATGCGTACATCGAAATGGGGAGCGGGGTACATGTAAATTACAAGGGATGACATGAAATAAAGGGTCTCATTGTAAGGTAGCCCAAGAGAAAGCCGTGTGTGTGCAAGGTGTCCTAAGCTAAGCCTTGAACCAAATCTCCAAGCGAAGTATAGTAACCAACAGTCCATCAAATTATTGTTTTAGGGTTTCGATATTTGTTAATGGTTTTTGATTAAGGTACAAACGAAGAAAATGGTTAGATAAACATGAATATGGATATGAACAATGATAATAATAATATGAATAAGAATAATAACCAAGATAATATTGACAAAAGATTAAAGTTGACATAAAATAAAATTGGTCTCATCTTAATCATGATTTAATCGAGATATCGATAATCTTTGATACTTGACTTTCATTGACCAAAAAATGAAAAGAAATAAGATAATGGAAAATAAATCAAAATATACATGAAAATCAGCCTCGTCTTAATCAAAATCTTAAATCGATAATCGATAAGTTGTGACATTAGACTTTCATTGAC
This sequence comes from Lathyrus tuberosus, assembly GCA_022829125.1. Classification (NCBI taxonomy): domain Eukaryota; kingdom Viridiplantae; phylum Streptophyta; class Magnoliopsida; order Fabales; family Fabaceae; genus Lathyrus; species Lathyrus tuberosus. The sequence continues at coordinate 3,774,020 of JALAZF010000253.1, forward strand.
CAATAAAAAGAAAATAAAAGAATATGTGAAATGAAAATGAAATGAAAATAGAAAATAAATCGAAAACTAAGAAAGGTCTCACCTTTATCAAGATTTTAAATCGATAATCGATAAATCATTGATATTTGGTTTTCATTGACCAAAAAGTTGAAAGAAAAATAAAAGAAAATAAAAGTAGGCCTCATATATATCAAGATTGTAGATCTATTAAAAAATCAACCAATCAAGATTTGTGTTATATCATTGGCCCATAGTAAAAAAAAAATAGAAAAGATTAACAATTAAGATTTAGAAACTTAGAAACTTCAAGTTTAAAAATTAAGATTAACCACATAAAAAAAACAAAAGAGAGGGCTGAAATCAGAAGGGAGTGTCTAAATGGAGAAGAGGAATTATATGGGCCTTAAAGCCCATCATCCTCTTAAAAAACAACATCACGCTAAAAAAACAAAGGGTGGTGTGGTGCATAGCAAATAGGCCAAAACCCATATAACCCCAACGGTCTGAGTCATCAAAACCACCATAGTTGAACCAACACAAGGCCATGGAAACGGATAATTACCATTTTGCAAATACTGAAAATGAATATAAAATAAATAAATAAATAAATAAATAAATAAAACGAAATGTGTTGTTATCATATAAACCAAGGCAATGTTATTTTTTAAAACGAAAAGAAGAAAGAAAAAGTCAAAGGGGAATATACAAAAAAGGGACTTCGCATCCGGTTAACAACAGCAACTTTTCATTTTTATATTGAAACAAGCATCAAAATCAACAAAATCAAACGCGACTCCTCGTTCATCCCAACCTTCCTTTGTGAACGAAGATCCAATCTCGCCTCAACCTCAGTTTTTCTTGCTTCGATTTCGCTCACGCCTCCGTTCTGCGTTCAATTCAGGCCCGTTCAGGTTCGAATCAATTCTCATTCACGATTTGGGTTTCATTTGGGTTTGGCTTTCAATTCATCTATTTTCTGGTTCTGCTTCTGCGATTTGGTTTAGTTTGAAATCTCTCTCAATCTCTCTTCATCTTTGTTCTCTGTTTCTGGGTTTGTGAGGCTGAGTGGTGATTTGGGTCCGTGATTTGGAAGGTTTGAAATTGTTGTGAGGCGAAGAGTTGGAAAAAATGAAGGTTAGGCGTTGAAGACAGATGAAGGTGTCGAAGCTTGTGGAGTTTTGGTTGAGGTTTAATGGTGTTGATGATTTTCAGACGAAGATTTTACATTTGGGTTGAGGTTGAAAGGTTGAAGGTGAGATTTGAGATTTGGAGGTTTGAATGGTTATTCTGGGTGGTGGCTAGGTCTTTTCAAGAGTGAAGAAGAGAGTCTGCTTTATAGGAGTGGAGAGATTGAAATCATTTGTGTCGTTTGATGAATTTGAGGTCGTTTTGGAATATCGTCGTATAGGTACAGGGTGTGCGAATCATTTTGGTGTTGTGTACGTTGTTGTATCAGGTGCGTAGGTGCATATCAAGTGGGGTCAGATTCCATTTCGAATCATTTGTTATTGTTTTGCGTAAGTCGGTCGGGTGAATCCGTTGCATTGAAGGTACAGATTTGCAAAGTGGCTTGTGTGGCTCATTTCATTTTCCGGATTTGTTGAGGTTGCAGGTCTGATTTTGTGGCTGGTTAGTTTGCAGGTAGTGAGTGGCTTATTTTTCTTTTGTACTGCAGTTTGGTAATTGTTACAGGTAATGGTTGTTGTGTAATGGTTAGTGGCTGTACAAAGCTTGATTGTGCTGAACAAATTGTAGGTAGCAACTGATGATGGTGTATGGAATGGCTTGGAAGAATTACTGGCAAACGTTACAGATGCTTATTGTGGGGCCTATAATTTGTGAATTTACTCGTTGCAGGTAATTGTTTTGCTCAGATAATGGTGCATACAACTTTAATGAATGTGCCTTGGACTGCTAGTTTGTCTTGCTAGTATAGTAATCATGTAGGTTTGTGAAAAGCTTGGTTCCCTTATTGGTTTTGCCATATTCATGTGGTTGGTTTTGTGTTTTTCCTTGCAGGATGGTATCATGTGATGTGGGGATTGGTACGGAGCAACAACTTACGAATTATGGGGTCATGGTATATGCATTATAGGAGCTTGGGTAGGCCACTTGAAGGTTGGTTTGGAGTGTGAAGGCTGGAGGACACGTTATTGTTGTTGGCTTATTATTCATGATGTGGCCCCAAGTATAGTGAATCATGGTTCTTGGTTTATTTTCTTGTTGTGATTCTTGATTTTGTAAGGTGTAATTTGGGTGGTATTGAACCTTTTGTACAATTGGAATCGGACTTTAAGGTTTTTTTGGCAAAAATATAATGGTCTTTCTTTGTCTTTATTACTTGAACTCAAATGAGCTTGAATTTCTAATTAAACCCCAAAAACCTCATGAGTCAACACCTTTTCGTTTGAAGTGAAATCTTGAACTAAGCATGGATCAATATTGCACTTTGAATCAACAACGAATTCGTTTGAACTTTGCCACTTGAACGGTGATAAACCAAAACTTTCACATTGAACCTTATTGAGCAAGAACACTTTGAAACCAGAGAGTTGTGACTTGAACAATGGACTGTAGTACACTGCACAAAATCCTTGTTGAAAGATGAACTGAATCCTGATGATTCTCCAAACACGAAGCCTAAACCTTGGGACCATCTGAGAACTTGACTCATCCCATCTTGCCTGACCAAGCAAATTAGGTCAACACCACTCAACCTCATTCAACACTTACCAGAGTCATCTTGAATTCAGCCTTGTACAAACTTGAACCACAAGCAGAAGCAACATATTTTTTGGATTTTTTTTTGAATAATTGTCAATGGATGAATGTACAAATAAAAATTATAAACAGGTAGGACAAATTCGGGGTATGACAGATGCCCCTATCTAATTGGCTTGAACCGAGTAAGATGAACGGCTACGACGTTCATTCTTTCAAGGTAGAAGTCAATTAGATATGAAGAAGACCACAAATTTGTCCGAAAAGAAAAAAGTGTTTGGGAGGTGAAATAACAGATTGCTTGCAAAGGTCGTTATCACCAAAAGGATGATAACAGAAGAATCTGACACCAAAAGGATGCCAGGCCTATCATAAAAGGATGATAGAATACACACGCACACAGACCCTGACACCAAAAGGATGACAATGAGGTCAACGCCTGCTATTACCAAAAGGATAATAGGGCACACACACATACATAGACCCTCCCACCAAAAGGATGAAAATGAGGTCAAAGCCTGCTATTACCAAAAGGATAATAGGGCACACACACACACAGACCCCTCCACCAAAAGGATGCAAATGAGGTCAAAGCCTGCTATTACCAAAAGGATAATAGGGCACACACACACACACAGGCCCTTCCACCAAACGGATGAAAATGAGGTCAAAGCCTTATATTACCAAAAGGATAATAGGGCACACACACACACAGACCTTTCCACCAAAAGGATAAAAATGAGGTCAAAGCCTGCTATTACCAAAAGGATAATAGGGCACACACACACACACAGACCTTTCCACCAAAAGGATGAAAATGAGGTCAAAGCCTGCTATTACCAAAAAGATAATAGGGCACACACACATAGATCCTTCCACCAAAAGGATGAAAATGAGGTCAAAGCCGGCTATTACCAAAAGGATAATAGGGAACACACGCACACAGATCCTTCCACCAAAAGGATGAAAATGAGGTCACAACCTGCTATTATCAAAAGGATAATAGGGCACACACACACAGACCCTTCCACCAAAAGGATGAAAATGAGGTCAAAGCCTGCTATTACCAAAAGGATAATAGGGCACACACGGACACAGACCCTTCCACCAAAAGGATGAAAATGAGGTCAAAGCCTGCTATTACCAAAAGGATAATAGGGCACACACACACAGACCCTTCCACCAAAAGGATGTAAATGAGGTCAAGGCCTGTTATTACCAACGGGATAATAGGGCACACACGCACACTGACCCTTCCACCAAAAGGATGGAAATGAGGTCAAAGCCTGCTATTATCAAAAGGATAATAGGGCACACACACACACACAGAACTTTCCACCAAAAGGATGAAAATGAGGTCAAAGCCTGTTATTACCAAAAGGATATTAGGGCACACACACACATACCTTTCCACCAAAAGGATGAAAATGAGGTCAAAGCCTGCTATTACCCAAAAGGATAATAGGGCACACACACACACAGTCCCTTCCACCAAAAGGATGAAAATGAGGTCAAAGCCTGCTATTACCAACAGGATAATAGGGCACACATGCACACAGACCCTTCCACCAAAAGGATGAAAATGAGGTCAAAGCCTGCTATTACCAAAAGGATAATAAGGCACACACACACAGACCCTTCCACCAAAAGGATGGAAATGAGGTCAAAGCCTGCTATTACCAAAAGGATAATAGGGCACACACGCACACAGACCCTTCCACTAAAAGGATGGAAATGAGGTCAAAGCCTGCTATTACCAAAAGGATAATAGGGCACACACACAGCTATCTGACACCAAAAGGATGATAGACATATCACCAAAAGGATGATAATAAACACAACTTACTACTACCAAAAGGATAATAGCAAGCAAAACAAAAACAAAGGTTGTCACTCACCAAAAGGATGACACACAGACCAAGGGTTTACGGATCGGCGACACCAAAACGATGACAGATCAAAAACAAGCTACTACCACCAGAAGGATGATAGGAACTTCCCACTTATGAGGACCAACACCAAAAGGATGAAGGTTAAGTTGACAATATGAACGGCTACCACCAAAAGGATGATAGGAAGTTTTGATTTGAGGGTTACCAACACCAAAAGGATGCCGGTTAGGCAGAATTGACAGGATTTGACTATCACCAAAAGGATGATAGTAAGGCAATTGACAAAAGGTCAAGTTTGCTGGGGATATGATGAGTGAGGCCTTCTTTAAGACATCAATAAAAAGGTTGAAGTAAAGAACTCAATAAGGAACGCCCACTGACTCGGGGAAATGTTTATTGGTTGAGCTGAGGATGACAACTTCATCAACAAAAGGTTGAGGAACACAATTCAATGAGGAACGCCCACTGACTTGCTTGGAGATCACAGCTTTATCAATAAAAGGTTGAAGAACTTCATGAGGAATGCCCATGAACTGAAGAAGATGCCCCTGACTGGGCTGAGATTACTTGCAGTCTTGTCTAACAAAAGGTTGAAAACTTTGTGAGGAATGCCCACAAATTTGCTGAGGATGCCCCTGACTGGGCTGAAGGAGCTCTTGTAGTCTTGAGATTGATCCTGGATCTTGACACGCGCATGTATGAATGCTTGATTTTGTAATGATGTGTAATACAAATGCTGACGCACGGAGATGCAAGTGTTGGGGGAGTATGATTGATTCTTGGTATGCATATGATGCACATGATATCGAATGCGATGCATATGATGCGTATCACGATAGATGCAATGCATATGATGCATATGATTGTAGACGGGTGATTGGATAAGTTTGGAGAGGTGCCAGCGTGGTGGACTTTTGGTAGTTGCCAATGAGGATTGGACTTTGGGTGGGAGAGGGTTTGATTTCCTCGACACTCAGTTTGAAGACGCCATGATTGATGCAGACGAAGATGCTCTAGAAGCCTCAAGTTTGGTGACTTATTGATGAATTATGGGTTCACTCCTGAGAGATCCATAACTCTGTGCTTGACCATCTTGAAGATACAAAAGGGATCTGCCTGCTGTAATGGATCTTGTCCCAGTCTGAACATGGTAATGGTCTGTGTAGCGAGCGATTTTGGACGCGGTTCTTAAGCGCAGTCGCTCTCTGCGGTTGAGTTTTAACTACAGGTCGATTCATTTTTTATCCTATTAAAGCTGAATAAGGAAGGGAAATAGATGTCTCCAATTAACCCTGCTTTGCATACTGAGTTTAAACAGTGGTCTGTTAGGTTACGAATGCTATCAATGTGGGGGGGGGCCCTTTGTACTGGTTATTTGTATTTTTGCCAATACTGTTTTCTCTCTTTTTGTTAGGATACTGCTTTAGATTAGGATATATGGGATTTTGGGTTTTTGTTTAGTGTGCTCGCTAAGATTTTTCTTTCAATCTTATGCCTACGTATTCCCGTTTACTGAAACAGGGAAATCAGAGCGTTCGTAATTCCTCCTATTCTATGGGAGGAAATGGTTGTTTTGGTGTCTTGTTCAAAGCCCAAGACGTGAAGTGAAAGGTCTATTGTATCTTGTTCAAAGCCCAAGATATGAAGCTGAAAAGTCTATTTGTATCTTGTTCAAAGCCCAAGATGTAAAGCTAAAAGGTGTTGACTTTAGAGAGAATTTGTCATCTCCAAAGAGGGGTTTGTATGTCACAACTGTTGGGTGACTGACTATAAAGGAGAATTACTTTAACCGGGATACGTGGATCCTATCAATGCCATAATTTCCTTTATAAGGGGGTTTTAACCTGAAGGAGAAGACTTTAACTCAGTTTAGAGCAATGTCATCTTTCCTAAGAGGGACAGTGGCATGGATGTAAATGATCCAGAGGCTTGCCGCTTACAGCGATTAGATGGAAGGAGTTGTTGATGTTTGTGTACTGTGAACGAGGCACATCTTTGATGCTAAAAGGTTAATTGGGTCAACCAGTGGTTTTCTTATACAAAGCCTAAGAGGAGGCTAATATGTGTCTCGTACAAAGCCCGAGAGAGAGGCTAAAAAGGTTTTGACTCGACGATGAAGTGTTTTGGTATCTCGTATAAAGCCCGAGATGAAGGCTATTTGACTCAACAAGAGAGTTTTTTTGTATCTCGTACGAAGCCCGAGATGGAGGCTGTTGTTTGTTTGGCTAAATAAGAACCTTTTTGTATCTCGTACAAAGCCCGAGATGGAGGCGAAAGGATGATTGACTCAACAAGGGAGTCTCTTATGTGTCTCGTACAAAGCCCGAGAGAGAGGCTAAATGTTTTTCCAGTTAAGTGACAGGTCCAGTATACTGATTTTGAAAGAGAAAATCAGTTCTTATATGAGCAACATTGTACTCAAGGATTTGTTTCAAGGATCTGGGTTATTCCTGTTCTTTAAGGAAGGGGGAAATCCGAAGGGTATTGAGACTGTCCGAGTCTATGGGTTTCTTTCCTATTCTTGAAGGGTGCTTGAGAATGTCTTTGAGACTCAAGGATATTAGACTGTCCGTGTCTAGAGTTGTATCTTTTGTACTATGCTTTGAGAAACAATAGTAGACTCTTTGAAAGGACTGTTCTATGCAGATGACTAAGTTCTATTCCTATACCTCTAGGAGGTCATCGGGACAATTTGTACGAAGCCCAATGGGAGGCTGGAAACTTTTAAGAAGCCGATTGGTCGTTGTACGAAGCCCAAGAGGAGGCTATCATTCCCAGAGGAAGAGATCATTATACGAAGCATAAGAGGAGGCTGTGAATACTTCTAAGAAGCCGACGGGTCCTTGTACTAAGCCCAAGAGGAGGCGGGGTTGCTTTTACGAAGCCTGTGGGTCCTTGTATGATGCCCAAGAGGAGGCCGATGCTTTAAAGAAGCCGATGGGTCCCCAAACCCCGAGAAATTCAAGACAGGCTATTCACAGAGAATAGATCAAGCCAGGAAAGTTCGAGAATTTGGAAGAAACTCAAAGATGCCATTCACGGAGAATACATTCATCTTTGGGAGTAGAGTTTCTTGACAATTCCTAATGAGGACAGCCGAAGAGAAGACTGTATCTGGTGATCCTATTGGGGATCTAGTTGTCTATCTAAACGAAACGGCGTCACCTAGTTCTAGACGTAGTTGCCGGGGAAACTCGAAATATCTATACTATTATTACACAGTTGATATGAGTTTATGAAAGAAGACTTACAGTGAAACAGCCCCACAATACAGTTATATGTATATGAAAGCAATAAACGAAAGCAACAACCACTTACTCAGTTGTAGAGCTTCCATGCTGTTTGGTTAGTTGTTCAACAAAGAAAAATTGAAAACAACAGTATATTCAAAATCAAAGGAGAAAGTGCTTTGAAAAAGAAAGATTTGGGGCTTAGAGCTCAAGGAGAGGCCCAGGGTTTTATCAGTGAGTGCACTATTGAATTTGTACAGAGGGACTTATACAAGTGACTGAGGCCCAAAAAGTTTTCCTGTACAAGGGATGGGTCTTACACTCTCTCAAGAGGCCCAAAAAGGTTTTAAAGAAAAAGAGTGGGGCTTATAACACGAGGGTAGGCCCAATTGATTTTTTCGTTTAAAATGGCGATCGCGCCGAGGTTTTCTTTTAACGCAGAGGGACTTATACAATAAGTGAGGCCCAAAATGTTTTTGGTTAAAAGGGGGTTGGGTCTTACACTCTATTAGAGGCCCAAAAGTTTTGAATGGGTCTTATAGCTCAAGGAGAGGCCCATGGTTATTTTTCAAAAGGCGACGATCGCGTCGTTTGTTTTTGACGGTATCGGGACTTATACAATACACTGAGGCCCAAAAATGATTTGGTCAAAAAAAGGATTGGGTCTTACACTCTATTAAAGGCCCAAATGGTTTGTTTTAAACGGGCGATGATTGCGCTGAACTTTTGAAATACAACGGGACTTATACAACATTTGAGGCCCAAAATAGGTTTGTATTTACAAAGGATTGGGTCTTACACTCTATTAGAGGCCCATGAGTGTTTGAAAAAAGTTTGATGAGGGTTGAATTGATTCAAAACCCTAATTTGTTTTCAAAATGTATTTTTAATTGAATAAAAATTCAATAAAAATGATCAATGTTTGTTAAATATATGAAAACAAATTATGATCTTGGATCAATGTTCCAAAAAAAAAAATCAGGTTTCTTCCTACAAAACGATTGGAATCAAATTAGGGTTAGAAAACAAAGGGAAAAAAAATATTTTAAATGCTAAAAACACATAAAACATTAATTCTTTGCAAAAATATCAAATATATGAAATAAATAATATTTTTGGGATTTTTTGGTAAAATCAAATATTTAAACATTTTTGTGAATTATTGCAAAAAGAACCAATCAAAAATGATAAAAATTGAAGGAGTTATTAATTTTTCAAATCATTAAAAATAATAATATGAAAAATAACAAAATAAACAAGTGATAAAAAGAAGTCTGGGGCGAGGGGGATTCGAACCCCAGACCTCTCGCTTGCCAATACACACAAAACCAGCTGATGAACCGCTGGGGCGCAATGCCAATTCAAATATAACATGGCAAGGGAAAAATATATAGAGAACTTGTTGGATTTTCTGAAAATGGTGCCATGGCCATCTTCCTCCTCAAGCTCTGATGCGTGAAGCCCTCTATCTCACTCATCTCTCAACCATTTGACATGATTCAAACACCAAACTCATGCGTTTTTTCACAAGGAAGAAGATGGCAATACCCAATTTCATTCATTTTCAGTGTATAACAAATTATATCATTGTGGCCGTATGAACCCTAATTTTGAAAAAGCAATCATGCAGACATGATTATGAGTCCTATGATCAAATTTTTTGAGGGAAAACAATCAACATATGATGGCAAGCAATTGGCAAAAATATCATGCGAGGAAATATGCATGGATCATGGAGTTTAAGTTTTGAGGCTTACCTTGATGGAAGCTGAAATAGAACTCTGCACAAACTTTATTCCAGTTGTGAATTAATGATCCCTACAGCTTCAATGGATGTTATGGAGTGTGTTGCAAGCTTTGGAACACTTTGAAACTCTTTGGATCAAGCTGGAGACCTCCAACTGCATAATTGAGGCATAATGGCTTGGTTGAAGGGTATTTTGAGCCTGAGGTGTTACAGTAAGTGTTTAAGTGTTTGGACACCTCAAATACATCATATGTGATGTGTTTGAGCAATTGGAATTGATTTCCTAAGGCTGCAACTCAAAACCCGATAGTGGTTACTCAAAAACCAAGAAACTTGAGGTTTAAGGAAGAATGAGAGAAAACAGTGTTGTAACTGGCTTTGGTGTGAGTTGAATGATCCATTGGAACCTCTATTTATAGGTGATCAACTTTTGTCTTGGAGGAATAGTGAATGGCTGCTGGATCAGATCACATTTGCATGGATTGGCTTGGAGGATTTCTTCTCAAGCAAGGCAAACTAGCCATTCCCAAGAGCAGGGCTATGCCTTGACCAAATTCACATTCTTCAGATGTTTTTATTGTTGTTTAATCAGAGAACTTGACTGAGTAGAGTGACTTTGTTGAAAATGCACTATTCCACATTAATGCCCTTTGAATTCAAGGCAAAAATGTGCCAAAGTGGATGAATTTCAAGTTGGAAGATTCCTTGGCTTTTTTACTCAACCCTATCAGTTGGATCAGTTGGTTCATGATCAGATTGAAGGCATGTGGCATAGTGATCACTCCTTTTGACTCAGAAATCGTGGATGGCACAAAACTCCCAAACTGATTTTTCATGGCAGCCTTGGCATGGCATGTTGTGGCAGCCATAATTCTTGGCACAAGTGGATTGGTTTCATGCTATTGAGTTGCTTGGATTCTTGGCAACATTTGCAACAACATTAATGTTTATCTTTGGAACTGATTCAGCTTGTAACTGTGTGAAAAAACCTCACAAGTTTTGGTGTTTCCAACAAAATCTGTCTTGGACAGAATTTTTTCTAAGTGTTGGAAAAGTGGTACTTTCATGTTTTCAGCCATTTTGGCTCACTCATAGCTCAAAATCCACAATGAATTGGAGTTAGGTCTAGTTGAAGTTTTTGTAGAGGGCAATGAGATCTACAAATCAAGCCTTGGATGGGAGAAAATGGCTTAGTGTTTTAGGAGTTATGACCCTCCAAAGTTGGTACCCTAGCCACTTTATTTTTAACTTAGAAAATTTTCTAAGTTTTTATGGTTACCCCTTTTACAAGTTATCCAACTTTTCTTGATTTTTCTTGATGAATGATGATTCAAATCATACATTAACATCATTTTAGGGTTAAAAAACCATTTTGGTGAAAAATCTCAAAAAGTCAAAGTTGACTTTTGTGCACAGTTGACTTTTTATCAAATGAATTCCAAACTGTGCAATTCTTCATGAAATCATGTCCTTGACCTAAATCAAACTTGATGGACATGTTCCATGGGTGTCATAGGGTATATTGGTGTATGTCATAGGGCTTGGGAGCATGTCCTGGTCAAAAGTCAAAGTTACAGTTGACTTTTTTCCTTAAAACCCTAATTGTGGTGCAGATGAAATTGAAACTTGTTGCTCAAACTTCTTGGATCAATCCATTGTTCCAAATGGATCAATATAGTATATTAGAGACCCTCAAACCCTCTCTTGAGGTCTTGGCTCATGATTTGTCCCAAAATTCAACTTAGGGGTGAATTAGGTCAAGAAACCCTAATTCCTGATTTTTGATGAATGCATCCCCTGAGGTCAAAATTGACTTGATGATTGGGTTTATGATGTCCCTTGGAGTATATTAGGTTGTGTTTTGGATCCTTGGCTTATGCCCAGATGAAAATTTCCATCTGGAGGCCCTGAACGACCAAAACCCTAATTTGGTGATGCTGGCTATCTTGAGGCTTGATCCACCTAGAAGGGAGCAGCTTTGTGCTTAATTCTTGGAGTGGGAGTCCTCTTGATCCTTTGTAGCTACTTGAGAGGCTAGACAAGTTGAAGATCATGTCATTCCTTGATTGATCCTTTGTCTAAGGCTCTGAGAGGGCTTGAAACCCTAATTTTGATTGTAGTGGATGCTCACCCATCTCTGGGGAGACTAATGAAGTAAGATGGTTCCTCCATATTGTGATGATGATTTTCACAATGATGTGAAATCTTAGTGGTCAAAATTTGGGGTATGACAGATGCCCCTATTTAATCTTCTTGGACACGAAGGTGTGAATGACGAAGGTATTCGGGCATTCGGGGTGCAAGAGGATTAAATATCGGAATATCCAAAATTTTGACAGCTATGAATGGCAGCTTGCACATTCATCTTCCTTTGATAAGAAATGATGCTTAGAAAAGGTAAAAACTTCCCCTCGATCCTGGTCTTCAGCCAAGGAACTGGTCTTAGTTTCTGATTTAAACTTCCCCTCGATCCTGGTTTCCTACCGAGGAACTGGTCTAAGTTTCTGATTTAAACTTCCCCTCGTTCCTGGTTTCCTACCGAGGAACTGGTCTAAGTTTCTTTTGTCAATAAACTTTATTGACAAGGGACGCTATTCGTAGCGGTTTTCCTCAAACTTCTCGCCGAATTTTCCTGGAGAGATGCCATTTGACGGAAAAACTTTTGATGTCAGACTTGCTGGGGGAACCCAGTCGTCTGAGTTGTAGAGTTGCATAAACTTCTCTGTTGGAGACGCCATTTGTTTCTACTGGGGGAAAGCAGGTCTCTTGAGAGACTGTTGTCGCTTGAGATCTTACATCATACTTTTATCGGGATCTTCCCAGAGAAATGCCATATAATGGGGTCCAATTTTGATGTGCCGATGACGTTTTCATCAGCAATCTTTTCGGAGCGAAACTGGCGTGCTGCCGAATCTCTGATTACGAGGCTTTCTCTGTGGATTTTCCTTAATCCGGGAAAGCAAGGATATCATCTTCAATGGCGAAGAGTGATGTTGACTGAGGGCTCTCTGATATTTCAGAGGTTCAAGTTATCAAAGTGGTCCAAAGCCTATCTCTAATTTAGAAATAACTGGAGGCGAGATTGTTCGGGCGCCGCGCTTCTTGATGAGACAAGAACTGATAGCTCGATTGAGAGGACGGTTACCACTACAGGACAAGACCGACTGGAGTGATAGTGATGCAATATGAAATGTGAATGCAAATCAATAATGCATGATATAGGTATGTTTATGCTGACAAAACCGACGCGACATACAAACTGACAGGTGAACACGACTGGATACTCGGCCATCGCGGGGCGAAGAAGTACCGTTGGTTCAGAATAGCAATTCCACCTTGCCTAGGAGAGATAGTCCCAGTTGGGAGCTATGTTGGTCGGGCTTAGGAGATAAGAACTCGGCCGAGGTGTGTCAGACGAAACAAAGTCTCTGACATAGTTGATCCCTTCATTCAGGCGTACTGGGTTAGAAGGAGTACTTTGATTCTGCACTTTGAAGTTCGCTTATTTCTGGAGAAGCGGTCGATGTTCCTTTGATGTTCAACAGTCAAAAGAAATTGCCGACTTTATTTTAAAAGCAGAAAAAGTTTTAACAAGTAAATTCATTTTTGTTTTATTTCAAGAATCGTTAATCATGCTAACAACGTCGTTCTATAAAGCTAAAACAAATAAGAATTACAAACAAAGCACAAAGGCTCAAATTTTATTGATAAGACGGAGATCAGCCAAACGTGTGATTCCAAAGAGTGTATACAAAGTTAGAAAATGGTAATTTACAGGGAAAAGGGCTACTTTGAAACATAACGACCACTATCCTTCTACCAACTTTGAATTCGGGGCATCCTGAGCTTCTGTCGAAGATGACCTTGACTGGAGTTTTCTGACAAATGATGTAACTGCTGCCGCTGAGGGATTCGCCTCTGTTGAACATAGTTACTTGCCATTATCCCTAATTTTTTCCTGGATTGTACTATGATGTTTCCAATCCACCGGGATGATTTTTTTTATTCTGTCTCTAACTTTTTCCTGGACCGCCCTTTCGGGTTTTCAATCCACCGAGACGTTTTTTTTTAGTTTAGGCGAAGTATTTCTTGACTACATCAACATTCTTGGGGTAGGCAAATTCCTCTCCGTCCATGGTTGCAAGTCTCAAGGCACCGCCTGAGAAAGCTTTCGTGACCACATAGGGGCCATCATAATTTGGGGTTCATTTGCCCCAAGAATCAGTGAGAAATAATTGTATCTTCTTGAGCACGAGGTCTCCTTTCCTGAAGATACGAGGTCAGACCTTTTTGTCGAACGCCTTCTTCATTCTCTGCTGATACAACTGACCGTGGCATAATGCCGTGATTCGCTTCTCTTCGATCAGGTTCAGTTCTTCTTGTTGGCTTTGACACCATTCAGCTTCGGTGAGCTTAGCTTCCATCAATACTCGGATTGACGGGATCTCTACTTCTATGGGGAGCACTGCTTCCATGCCATACACTAGAGAGAAAGGGGTAGCCCCTGTTGAAGTGTGGACAGATGTACGATAACCGTGAAGAGCAAAGGGTAGCATCTTGTGCCAATATTTATAGGTTACAACCATCTTTTGAACAATCCTCTTGATATTCTTGTTAGCCGCTTCTACCGCTTCGTTCATCTTGGGTGGGTAGGGAGATGAGTTATGGTGTTCAATCTTGAACTCTACGCACAACTCTTTCATCATCTTATTGTTCAAGTTAGATCCATTATCAGTAATGATCTGGCTTGGAACACCATAACGACAGATGAGATTGTTTTTTATAAATCGGACCACCACTTGTTGGGTTACATTGGCGAATGACGCTGCTTCGACCTACTTGGTGAAATAGTTAATGGCTACTAGGATGAACCGATGTCCGTTTGAAGCCTTAGGTTCAATCATGCCGATCATGTCGATTCCCCATATGGAAAAAGGCCATGGGGAAGAGAGAACTTTGAGATGTGATGGCGGTACATGAATTTTGTCGGAGTATATCTGACACTTGTGACACCTCCTCATGTACTTGTAGCAGTCGGATTCCATTGTCAACTAATAGTACCTTGCTCTTAGGATTTTTCTCGCCATTGTGTGTCTGTTGGCATGAGTGCCAAAGGATCCTTCATGAATTTCTTTCATAAGTATGTCTGCTTCTGGTCTGTCTACGCATCGGAGCAAGACCATGTCAAAATTTCTCTTATAAAGAGTGTCACTGCTCAGGAAGAAACTGCCTGCCAGTCTTCTGAGGGTTTCCTGTCTTTTCGGAGTGCCCCAGATGGGTACTTTTGTTTCTGATGGAAGCATTTGATATCGTGATACCAAGGTTTGTCATCTATGACTGCTTCGATCGTGAAGACGTAAACGGGCCTTTCAAGGCGCATTATGTCGATCTTAGGTATGTCATTCTATTGACCTACACTAATCATGGAAGAGATAGTGGCTAATGCATCAGCCATGTGATTCTCCTCATGAGGGATGTGATGAAACTCGACTCTGTTGAAGAAAGGTAGCAACCTTCTTGCGTAGTCTTTGTAATGAATCAATCCTGATTGGTATGTGTTCCAAACTCCTTTTATCTGATTGATAACCAAGGTTGAGTCGCCGTATACGTCCAAGTTTTTGATCCTTAAATCAATCGCTTCTTCGAGACCCATAATACAAGCTTCGTATTCGGCCTCGTTGTTTGTACACTTGAACGTAAGTCGAGCGGTGAAAGGAATGTGGGTACCCTGAGGGGTAACAATGATTGCCCCAATTCCATTTCCATAATGATTAACTGCTCCATCAAAGATAAGTCCCCACTGGGAACCTGGTTCTGGCCCTTCACTGGGTAGCGGTTCGTCGCAGTCCTTCATTTTTAGATACATGACATCTTCGTCCGAGAAGTCAAACCCGATTGATTCTTGATTGTCAATCGGTTGATGAGCCAAATGATCGGCTAAAATACTTCCTTTAACGGCTTTTTGAGTGTGGTACTCTATGTCATATTCTGATAACAACATCTGCCAACGGGCAATCCTTCCCGTGAGAGCAGGCTTTTTAAAGACGTACTTGATTGGATCCATTTCTGAGATTAACCAAGTAGTATAACGAATCATGTACTGGCAAAGACGTTTGGCTGCCCAAGCCAAAGCACAACAAGTTTTATCGAGCATCGTGTACCGAGTTTCGCAGTTGGTGAATTTCTTGCTTAGATAGTAGATGACAGACTCTTTCCGTTTAGTTTCGTCCTGTTGGCCAAGTACACAACCCATTGAGTCTTCCAAGACTGTGAGGTAAATGATCAGTGGCCTTCCTTCCACTGGAGGTGATAGAATCGGCGGATTCAACAAGTATTCCTTGATACTGTCGAAGGCAGTTTGGCAATCTTCTGACCAAACGCAATCCTGGTTCTTTTTGAGTAACTTGAAAATCGGTGCCCACGTCGCAGTCATAAGGAATATGAATCTGGAGATGTAGTTCAAACGTCCCAGGAATCCTCTGACTTATTTTTCAGTTTTTGGAGAAGGCATTTCTTGAATGGCCTTGACCTTGTCAGGATCAACCTCAATTCCTTTCTGGCTGACGATGAACCCTAGTAGTTTCCCTGAACGGACACCGAAGGTGTACTTGTTAGGATTCAAGGGGAGCTTGAATTTTCTTAGACGTTCGAACAATTTTGACAGATGTTTAACGTGCTCACTCTCTGTCTTTGATTTTGTAATCATTTCATCGACATATACCTCGATTTCCTTGTGTATCATGTCATGAAATAGAGTAGTCATGGCCCTTTGATAGGTTGCCCCAGCGTTCTTCAAACCGAACGACATTACCTTGTAACAAAAGGTACCCCATGGGGTAATGAACGAAGTTTTCTCCATGTCTTTCGGCGCCATTTTGATCTGGTTATAGCCCGAGAATCCATCCATGAAGGAGAAAATTTTGAACTTTGCTGTCCTGTCTACCAGCATGTCAATGTGTGGTAAAGGAAAGTCGTCCTTTGGACTTGCCTTGTTCAGATCCCTGTAATCAACACACATTCTGACCTTTCCGTCCTTTTTGGGAACGGGTACGATGTTGGCTAACCATTGAGGATATTCTGATGTGGCGAGGAAACCTGCGTCAATCTGTTTCTGTACCTCCTCTTTGATTTTGATGGCAATGTCCGGGTGAGTGCGTCTCAACCTTTGCTTTACTGGCGGACATTCCAATCTTAACGGTAAATGATGTTCCATGATACAGGTATCTAACCCTGGCATATCCTGATAGGACTAAGCGAATACATCGGGGAATTCTTTGAGAAGCTTTATCAAACTCTCTTTGGCAGTTGGACTGAGCAGTGCCCCAATCCTGATTTCTTTTCTCTCTTGCTCTGAACCCAAGTTTACCGTTTCCAACGGCTGTTTGTGAGGCTCAATGGACCTTTCCTCTTGTCTGAGTAATCGGGAGATCTCCTCTGGAATTTCGTTGTCATTTTCTTCTTCAGCCCCGAATACCGGGAAATCAAAGTTGGGAGAAGGCACCGGATCGTATGTTTCAACGGGGTTTAAAACAAGCAATCTGCATGACGTGATGATTCGTGTTTAGAAGAGATAGAGAAAATGCAAGTGTGTGCAGTGTATTTTTTTTACTGCTTGTTTTTATTTTTAATTGTTTTTTTAGGATTACCATTTTCTGAAAAAGCAAAAAGAGAAAACAACAATTAATGCGGAAATTACAGAACGACGTTATTTTATTAATGAACAAGTCGAATCTTGAAACTACAGCCCTATAAAACAAAACTCTGTCGCTTTGGGCAAAGCAAAGAGGGAAATTTACAGAAAGCGAGCCCTATCAAAACATCCGTTTCACCTGGGCAGGGTGAAAGGTTAAAAGATGGCAATTACTTTGATTGATGAATGACCTTCGGAACCTCAACGGCAACCCATTGGCGGCGAACTCCTCGGTGAATCACAAAGTCTGACACCTTCCTTGATTTGTCTTTAGAAATGACGGTGATTTCTGGTGGAGCAGGATCATTGGAATCTGTCTCCCAAGTAGAGTTGTCATAGGAGAATTCCTCAGTTGTATTTTGCATAGTATTTGTGCTCTTAGCTGTATCTCCCCATCCAGTAGGCTGGATGTCTTCGAACCTGATACGAGAGCTTTCAGGAGCGGTGTACTTGACCATATAGTCGTATTTTCCACTCGGTTGTCCCAAGGTGTCCCAAACTTCTTTAAAACTAGAGGAGTCATCTCTCTCGATGACGTTGACCTCGGGAAAAGCATAGTTGATGAATTCAAGTCCTGCAAACGTTGCGAATTCATCGTCATGTTGAGTAGTTTCTGAATGACCTGAGTGTTGATCCCATGACATGGTGGGCACACAGGTATTCTGTTCAATGACGGTCAACCGATTTTCATTGTTCGGCTGACTCTCTTGTCCCAAGTTTCCTGGGTAAGGCTGCCACATTGGCAGACCATCCATTGGGCCATGGTAGTTGTAGTCAAAATTGTCTTTCATCGGAGTGTCTTCCTCTAATGAATTTGGCAGAGCACGGCATCCTTCCGGATCACAATCTCCATATATCGTTTCGACATCTGACCGTGGTATAAATCTCAGACTCTGTGTGGGATAGCAAAATGGTATAGGCACCTCTTCCTGAGACATATAACCGTCCTTGTTAAGGTAGGATTTCCATTCTTCATCTGTATCAGAGGGATCTTCCTCATTGATGGCATGTACTGCTTGAGACACTGGGTGAAGGAAACCTCCACCGTGGAAGAAGTTTTGAAGGGGATGAAGACTTTCATCGTTGGCAGCTGTCTGGGTACAGGTTGCAGAAAAACCAAGACCCTTCTTTGTTGTATTGCTAGTAGGAATGACAAGTTGTCCCCATCCGGTTGTATCGGTACTCTCGACCACTTTGATAGCATCGCTGTATGAAGAAATGGAAGTTCCTTCTTTGAACTAATTGTTCTTGCTTACCGACAGTGCTTGGAACTGAGTTCCAATAACCTCCTCGGGCTCTACACAAGTAGACGATGATAAGTTGCTTACAAGCAAGGCTTGTTCCCCACAAACTGTGACAAGTTGATCGTTCTTGACGAACTTTAGCTTTTGGTGGAGGGTTGAAGTAACCACTCCAGCCTGATGTATCCAAGGTCTTCCTAATAAACAACTGTACGTTGCCCGGATGTCCATGACCTGGAAAGTGACTTGGAAAGTGTGAGGACCAATAGTTATGGGAAGATCAACTTCGCCGATAACTATTTTTCTGGATCTGTCGAATGCTTTGACGACGACCTCGCTGATTCTCATCGGAGGGCCTTTGAATGATAATTGCGTCAAAGTAGACTTCGGCATAACATTCAGGGCTGACCCTGTGTCTACCAGTACGCTGGCTAAAGCATCGTCCTGGCAGTTAACTGTAATTTTGAGCGCCATGTTATGACGGCGACCCTCTTCAGGTAATTCCTCATCACTAAATCCTAAATTATTGCAGGAAGTGATGTTAGAGACAATACTATCGAACTGTCTGATGGTTACATCCTATTCCACAAAGGCTTGCTCCAAGACTTTCTGTAGAGCCTCCCTGTGCGCTTCTGAATTGAGTAAAAGTGATAGCACTGAGATCTTTGAAGGAGTCTGTAACAGCTGATCAACAATGTTATATTCACTCCTTTGGATGAGCTTCAGCATCTCATCATTATTTTTCAAAAGGTCGAGATTACTGGATTGACCGACTGATGGATCGGGAACTTCTGTCTGAAGTTCCTTTTCCTTGTTAGGTTCTCCAACTCCTCGGTTGAGGATTCGACCGCTCGGTGTTACACGACTGATGTCTGCAATATTCACGACGGAGGGTAATGGAATTTCCTTTCCATTTTCAACTGTCGTTGCGCCGTATTGGTAAGGGATAGCCTTAGCTGATTCATACGATAATGGTTCCGGCAGATAGATGACTACAGGAGCCTTCTGATTTTTTTGACCATCATAAGTAATCTCGATCCGTTCCCGGTTGGGAACTTTAGATTCGTCAAGTAGAGGGATAATGGCAAAAACATCCCTGGTCCTGTGATGACCAGAGATTGTGACAACATCCTCGACTTGATCGGCAAGGTAGTTCGGCGTCCAGTTGATGGGTCCAGAACCCAGATATGGACGAATCTCTCCACGGTCCACCTGACCCTGAAGACCTGCTCTCACAAGGTAACACCCTTGGTTACTTTCCGAACAGACGCTACAACGGTCGTAATTGTGTGGTGGCACCTGGCCACGCCCACTTTGAATACAATGTAACCTCACTAGGTTAGCTTCTACTGATCGGACATCCTGACTCTGACGCCGAGTAGGATTCATGTTACTGATACTAATTTGTTGAGTATCTTCATCCATGTAGATTGGCATCCACCAGTGATTTAACAAGTGTTGAAGTGCCTCCTGGACAAGGGTACAACCTCGATCATTTTTGCAACCCGCTTTACAGCTGTGATAGTCATGTGATATTAGGAATCTGAGTCGGAACTGTTCAGCATGTAACTCTACCAGGTTGGTATTCATCACGCGAATATCAAAGATCTGAACCATGTTGATCTGATAAGGGTTCCTATCATGGTAGTCCTGGATCCATCCAAGATCCATCTGACGCTGGAGGGCCTCCTGTATGAAAAAGCATCCCTGTTTGTTTACCGAGCAAGTCAGACAGGAACTGTAATCGTGCCACGGTAGATTATGATACTGGCTTTGCCTTGAGTGCATTGCCACCAAGTTGGCATTCATCGCACGAATTTTGTGGTTCTGAATGACGTTGGAATTCGTGTAAACCATGTTAACCCCACAAACTCGGTGCTCTTGGATCCATCCGAGATCCATCTGTTCCTGCAGGGCTGCTTGCACCACAAAACATCCTTGATTGTTTTTAGAGCAGACATCACACTGATGATAGTTATGAGGCGGCACATGGCCATATCTACTCTGTCTACAATGCATCTTGACCAGATTGGTCCTTAACAAGAGTACATCATGAATTTGATAGACGTTGTTAGTCTCTCCCTCTATCAAACTGACTGTAGTTTTCTCGTGTTGAGGCAGCGGGTTCGTGAGAACATTAAGATTTGTATCCTTGAAGGATAAGACCCCGCTCCTAACAAGTTTTTGCACGTCGGACTTGAAATTGAGACAAGTCTCTATGTTATGCCCTGGACCTCCTTGATGATAAGGGCATGTTTGATCCACCTTAAACTAAAAAGGCAGATTTTCTGGTACTGTAAGAGGGGACTTAGTCTGAATGTGCTCCTTAGCCAGCAGTAATGGAAATAGTTCTGCATACAATATGGGTATAGGATCAAATCCTGGTGGCCGTGTTGTACGGTTGTTGTTGTATGGAGGATGAGCCTGCTGAAGAGGCTATTGTGTCCTTTGTTGATTAGGTTGACTCTGCGCAACCTGAGGTTGATACGTAGGAATAGGCGCAGGGCTGATAGCAGGAGTTACAACTGCTACCGGCTGATAACGTCGCCTTTGCTTTTCGAGAGAGATATTCCCAATATCTTGCTCTTTTTTCTTAGGGAGAGCACTACCGTATTTTTTAGTACCGCTCGTCGATCCAGCGTCTTTTACCAAACGTCCTTCTCGGACAACTTCCTCAAGACGTACGCCCATGCCCACCATCTCGGTGAAGTCACTGGGTGCACTGGCAACCATTCGGTCATAGTAAAATGAGCTTAAGGTCTTTAAGAAGATATTTGTCGTCTCTTTTTCCTCAAGAGGCGGACAAATTTGAGCGACAATTTCACGCCATCTCTGAGCGTACTCCTTAAAGGTCTCTTTGTCCTTTTGCGACATCGATCTGAGTTGATCTCTGTCGGGTGCCATGTCCAAATTGTATTTTTATTGTTGGACGAAGGCAGTGCCAAGATCTCTGAATGTACTGATCGTAGTACGGTTTAAACCCATGTACCATTTTAATGCGACACCGGTTAAACTATCCTGGAAGTAGTGAATCAGTAGGTCCTGATTCTCCGTCTGAGCTGACATCCGCCGAGCGTACATCACCAGATGGCTTTGAGGGCAAGAGTTACCCTTGTATTTTTCAAAGTCGGGCACTTGGAACTTGTGCGGGACTTTCACATTGGGGACCAGACACAGGTCTGAGGCGTCCTTTCCAAATAGATCCTGACTGCGAATGGCTTGCAACTCCTTCTGCATTTCCAGGAACTGCTCCTGGAATTCATCCATTCTATCAAATAAAGTTTCCTTTTTACCAGCAGGTGTTGGCGGAATCTGTCCTTCCGGGACAGTGTGCATCACAGGGGGTGGTACCGTGACTACGGTAGCGAATCTCGGCATTTCCCGAAGTTTGTAACCTTCAGGAGTCTTCAGTATGCCCCTGGCATCTTCGCTTTCCCGAAGTTTGTAACCTTCAGGCCCATCGACTTCTGTTATGATTCCCTGATCTTCACTGATCGGCGGAACATATCCTTCCGGGATATAGTTAACAGGCATCCCCCAAGGACGATCTTTCGGCATTTGATACCTAGGATCATACTTCTCCACTATGGGTATTGAGGTGATCTCTGAGATCACAGTTCTTTGTAGCTGAGCTTCTGCCATGGCTTGCATGTCGTTACGAAGCTTTCTCATATCCTGTCTCAGAGCGTCGATCTCTTCCTTCAACTCTCTATTTTCTTCCTCAAGATCATCCATCTTTTTTTGACGATTGGCCCAAGTATTGTATGAATGAGATAGTTTGACTCTAGAATCGAGACACAAACGTGAGATTCGTAGGGAAGAAGAATACGCGATGTGAGAATGATGAATGCAATGATTATATTAATTGTTCTTTTGGTTTAATCAAAATAAACTTCGACAATTAGATTGCAAATATCAAACAGTGGGGAAAACCCCTTTTTATTGAATTCAAAGGATTACAGAAATGGAAATACAGTAGATTACAAAGTGCAGAAACAGAAACCTAAGCTAATGGGTCCCGAGTCCTCTCTGAAGAGAAATCGGGTGCTGACTCTGGTACTTTCCTCTTCTTTGACCGGGGCTCTTGGGCCGTTGTCGGGTTGTCATTCCTTTGCCAGGTGAAAGGAGTGAGCAAATTCCTTTGGTCCTCTTGATTCTCTACAGCATGTTGCTCCAAAATTTCAATCAGAGCATCTTTCTCTTTCAGTAGTTGCTGTATTTTGATGCACTCTACGTTGAGGGTGCGGTACTTGTTCTTCCAAGACCTTCTCTCCTTTTGAACTTTGTTGAGAGTAACCTGAAGCTTTTCAGTTTCCGTCATGAAGTACATGACAGATTCCCTCGGCGGAAGAATTCCGTAACGAGGATAAGGCATTTTTAGCTTGAGAGCTCTAGTTTGTACCCAATGGAGATAAGGCTCCACCGAGACACAGTCCGGTTTTCCTAGAGACTCTCGTCCTTTCTTATGAACGTGCTTCCAAGCGTGCACTATTTCCATATTTAATGCTCTGTCGTTTTCTCCTTCCTTGAAGAACAGACCTTCCAGATGAACACCCCGTGGGACGTGTCTCATTGGGTATCCAAATTGACGATGAACCAACACCGGATGATAGTTGATTCCTCCCTTAGTTCCTATAAGGGGTACGTTGGGGAAGTTTCCACAACGATCAATGATTCTGATTCCATCATAGATCCTATTACACCAATCTATATCAGAGTTGGTGAGGGACATGATCTTCTGCGACCAACGTAAGACACTCTTGCAATCCCAAAAAGCAGCAGACTTGGGCAAGTGGGAGATAAACCATTTGTAAAGCAAAGGTACACAGCATGTGATCTCCCCTCCGCTGTACAAATTTCCCAAGTGTATAGAATGATACGCATCTGCGAGCAAAGTTGGCACAGGGTTTCCAATGAGAAAAACCTTAATGGAGTTGATATCGACGAAGTTATTGATGTTGGGAAACAAAAATAACCCGTAGGTGAGCAAGACAAAGACGCTTTCAAAAGCAGTCACGTTTCCTATACTGGTAAAATACAAGGCTTTCTTTGTCAAGAACTGGGCTGGCAAACCTTGGATGCCACCCTTAGTGGTTATGTGAGTCCTGACCTCAGACTCGTCCAAATGAATTGCTCTCGCAATGGTCTGATTCTTTGGAATTTCTTCCAGTCCAGAAAATGGAGCTCGATCTGTAATGTGTAGATCAATCAGATGAGAATACTCCTCCAGCGTTGGTGCTAGCTGGTAATCCGGGAATGTAAAGCAGTGATAAACCGGATCGTAAAACTGAATGAGCGCATCCATGATTCCCTCAATCACATGGACTCTTAATAGTGGTAGCAAACCTCCGTGCTTGGCTCTGAAAGCCTCTTGGTTTGTGATCATCCTTGCTAACCTTCTCAAATCCTCTAGCTTTGGAACCTTGAAGGTATACCTATGAGTTCTCCTTCTACCGAAATCCATTAGTGCAATCCTTTTCTCTGATATTTGCAATCACAATCTTAGTTTAATTTGAAAAACAGAGAGACTAGAAGAGAAATTTTTTCTTGTTTTAATGTTTTTTAAATGAATGCATGAATGCAGCACACAAAAACATAGAAAAAACATGGGGTCAAAGGGTCGTTGTCATGAAGTCAAGGCTCTACCCATCCCCAAAGGTTTATACTAGGGTGATTTTTGTACCTGTACTCATTATCATCAGCTCCTCCCAGGAAAGCAAAACAACAAACGGATCACCAGCGAGTTGTAGAGCAATCTTAGAGTAAGTGCCATTCACCGAGAATAGATCACCAGCCTCAAATGAGGGTAGTATCGCGTAACAACTATTCCCAATAGTTTCCGTACTACAAAAGGGTTTGGCTCCTCAGTTTCTCAGACATCACAATCGGCCCATTGTCTAGGTGAGAGAATGGGTTGCATTGGTCAGCCTCCACTGAGGTTGTTGGTCGACCTCGTCGCCATCACTTATCTTAAGTGTATACTCAATCTCTCCACATGCGGCATCACACGCATTCCCATTAGCAGAAAAATAAACACATATAGCAATTAGGAAAAGCAGTATATATATTTGTCCTAAACATCCTAGACCTTTAAAGCTATGAATCCTAAGTTCCTGACAGAAATGGGTTCCCCGGCGGAAGCCCCAATCTGTGGTTTTCACACAAGTGAAGAGAAAAAAGAAAAAAGCGAGAAAGGCCCCACGGTGGGCGCCATTTTTCAGTAGCGAGCGATTTTGGACGGGGTTCTTAAGCGCCGTCGCTCTCTGCGGTTGAGTTTTAACTACAGGTCGATTCATTTTTTATCCTATTAAAGCTGAATAAGGAAGGGAAATAGATGTCTCCAATTAACCCTGCTTTGCATACTGAGTTTAAACAGCGGTCTGTTAGGTTACGAATGCTATCAATGTGGGGGGGGGGCCTTTGTACTGGTTATTTGTATTTTCGCCAATACTGTTTTCTCTCTTTTTGTTAGGATACTGCTTCAGATTAGGATATATGGGATTTTGGGTTTTTGTTTAGTGTGCTCGCTAAGATTTTTCTTTCAATCTTATGCCTACGTATTCCTGTTTACTGAAACAGGGAAATCAGAGCGTTCGTAGTTCCTCCTATTCTATGGGAGGAAATGGTTATTTTGGTGTCTTGTTCAAAGCCCAAGACGTGAAGCGAAAGGTCTATTGTATCTTGTTCAAAGCCCAAGATATGAAGCTGAAAAGTCTATTTGTATCTTGTTCAAAGCCCAAGATGTGAAGCTAAAAGGTGTTGACTTTAGAGAGAATTTGTCATCTCCAAAGAGGGGTTTGTATGTCACAACTGTTGGGTGACTGACTATAAAGGAGAATTACTTTAACCGGGATACGCGGATCCTATCAATGCCATAATTTCCTTTATAAGGGAGTTTTAACCTGAAGGAGAAGACTTTAACTCAGTTTAGAGCAATGCCATCTTTCCTTAGGAATTTCTCATGCTAAAAGAGGGACAGTGGCATGAATGTAAATGATCCAGAGGCTTGTCGCTTACAGTGATTAGATGGAAGGAGTTGTTGATGTTTGTGTACTGTGAACGAGGCACAGCTTTGATGCTAAAAGGTTAATTGGATCAACCAGTGGTTTTCTTATACAAAGCCTAAGAGGAGGCTAATATGTGTCTCGTACAAAGCCCGAGAGAGAGGCTAAAAGGGTTTTGACTCGACGATGAAGTCTTTTGGTATCTCGTATAAAGCCTGAGATGGAGGCTATTTGACTCAACAAAAGAGTTTTTTTGTATCTCGTACGAAGCCCGAGATGGAGGTTGTTATTTGTTTGGCTAAATAAGAACCTTTTTGTATCTCGTATAAAGCCCGAGATGAAGGCGAAAGGATGATTGACTCAACGAGGGAGTCTCTTATGTGTCTCGTACAAAGCCCGAGAGAGAGGCTAAATGTTTTTCCAGTTAAGTGACAGGTCCAATATACTGATTTTGAAAGAGAAAATCAGTTCTTATATGAGCAACACTGTACTCTAGGATTTGTTTCAAGGATCCGGGTTATTCCTGTTCTTTAAGGAAGGGGGAAATCTGAAGGGTATTGAGACTGTCCGAGTCTATGGGTTTCCTTCCTATTCTTGAAGGGTGCTTGAGAATGTCTTTGAGACTCAAGGATATTAGACTGTCCGTGTCTAGAGTTGTATCTTTTGTACTATGCTTTGAGAAACAATAGTAGACTCTTTGAAAGGATGTTCTATGCAGATGACTAAGTTCTATTCCTATACCTCTAGGAGGTCATCGGGACAATTTATACGAAGCCCAAGGGGAGGCTGGAAACTTTTAAGAAGCCGATCGGTCCTTGTACGAAGCCCAAGAGGAGGCTATCATTCCCAGAGGAAGAGATCATTATACGAAGCCTAAGAGGAGGCTGTGAATACTTCTAAGAAGCCGGCGGGTCCTTGTACTAATCCCAAGAGGAGGCGGGGTTGCTTTTAGGAAGCTTGTGGGTCCTTGTATGATGCCCAAGAGGAGGCCGATGCTTTTAAGAAGCCGATGGGTCCCCAAACCCCGAGAAATTCAAGACAGGCTATTCACAGAGAATAGATCAAGCCAGGAAAGTTCGAGAATTTGGAAGAAACTCAAAGATGCCATTCACGGAGAATACATTCATCTCTGGGAGTAAAGTTTCTTGACAATTCCTAATGAGGACAGCCGAAGAGAAAACTGTATCTGGTGATCCTATTGGGGATCTAGTTGTCTATCTAAACGAAACGACGTCACCTAGTTCTAGACGTAGTTGCCGGGGAAACTCGAAATATCTATACTATTATTACACAGTTGATACGAGTTTATGAAAGAAGACTTACAGTGAAACAGCCCCACAATACAGTTATATGTATATGAAAGCAGTAAACGAAAGCAACAACCACTTACTCGGTTGTAGAGCTTCCATGCTGTTTGGTTAGTTGTTCAACAAAGAAAAATTGAAAACAACAGTATATTCAAAATCAAAGGAGAAGGTGCTTTGAAAAAGAAAGATTTGGGGCTTACAACTCAAGGAGAGGCCCAGGGTTTTATCAGTGAGCGCACTGTTGAATTTGTACAGAGGGACTTATACAAGTGACTGAGGCCCAAAAAGTTTTCCTGTACAAGGGATGGGTCTTACACTCTCTCAAGAGGCCCAAAAAGGTTTTAAAGAAAAAGAGTGGGGCTTATAACACGAGGGTAGGCCCAATTGATTTTTTCGTTTAAAATGGCGATCACGCCGAGGTTTTCTTTTAACGCAGAGGGACTTATATAATAAGTGAGGCCCAAAATGTTTTTGGTTAAAAGGGGGTTGGGTCTTACACTCTATTAGAGGCCCAAAAGTTTTGAATGGGTCTTATAGCTCAAGGAGAGGCCCATGGTTATTTTTCAAAAGGCGACGATCGCGCCGTTTGTTTTTGACGGTATCGGGACTTATACAATACACTGAGGCCCAAAAATGATTTGGTCAAAAAAAGGATTGGGTCTTACACTCTATTAGAGGCCCAAATGGTTTGTTTTAAATGGGCGATGATCGCGCCGAACTTTTGAAATACAACGGGACTTATACAACATTTGAGGCCCAAAATAGGTTTGTATTTACAAAGGATTGGGTCTTACACTCTATTAGAGGCCCATGAGTGTTTGAAAAAAGTTTGATGAGGGTTGAATTGATTCAAAACCCTAATTTGTTTTCAAAATGTATTTTTAATTGAATAAAAATTCAATAAAAATGATCAATGTTTGTTAAATATATGAAAACAAATTATGATCTTGGATCAATGTTCCAAAAAAAAAATCAGGTTTCTTCCTACAAAATGATTGGAATCAAATTAGGGTTAGAAAACAAAGGGAAAAAAAATATTTTAAATGCTAAAAACACATAAAACATTAATTCTTTGTAAAAATATCAAATATATGAAATAAATAATATTTTTGGGATTTTTTGGTAAAATCAAATATTTAAACATTTTTGTGAATTATTGCAAAAAGAACCAATCAAAAATGATAAAAATTGAAGGAGTTATTAATTTTTCAAATCATTAAAAATAATAATATGAAAAATAACAAAATAAACAAGTGATAAAAAGAAGTCTGGGGCGAGGGGGATTCGAACCCCAGACCTCTCGCTTGCCAATACACACAAAACCAGCTGATGAACCGCTGGGGCGCAATGCTAATTCAAATATAACATGGCAAGGGAAAAATATATAGAGAACTTGTTGGATTTTCTGAAAATGGTGTCATGGCCATCTTCCTCCTCAAGCTCTGATGCGTGAAGCCCTCTATCTCACTCATCTCTCAACCATTTGACATGATTCAAACACCAAACTCATGCATTTTTTCACAAGGAAGAAGATGGCAATACCCAATTTCATTCATTTTCAGTGTATAACAAATTATATCATTGTGGCCGTATGAACCCTAATTTTGCAAAAGCAATCGTGCAGACATGATTATGAGTCCTATGATCAATTTTTTTGAGGGAAAACAATCAACATATGATGGCAAGCAATTGGCAAAAATATCATGCGAGGAAATATGCATGGATCATGGAGTTTAAGTTTTGAGGCTTACCTTGATGCAAGCTGAAATGGAACTCTGCACAAACTTTATTCCAGTTGTGAATTAATGATCCCTATAGCTTCAATGGATGTTATGGAGTGTGTTGCAAGCTTTGGAACACTTTGAAACTCTTTGGATTAAGCTGGAGACCTCCAACTGCATAATTGAGGCATAATGGCTTGGTTGAAGGGTGATTTTGAGCCTGAGGTGTTACAGTCAGTGTTTAAGTGTTTGGACACCTCAAATACATCATATGTGATGTGTTTGAGCAATTGGAATTGATTGCCTAAGGCTGCAACTCAAAACCCGATAGTGGTTACTCAAAAACCAAGAAACTTGAGGTTTAAGGAAGAATGAGAGAAAGCAGTGCTGTAACTGGCTTTGGTGTGAGTTGAATGATCCATTGGAACCTCTATTTATAGGTGATCAACTTTTGTCTTGGAGGAATAGTGAATGGCTGCTGGATCAGATCACATTTGCATGGATTGGCTTGGAGGATTTCTTCTCAAGCAAGGCAAACTAGCCATTCCCAAGAGCAGGGTTATGCCTTGACCAAATTCACATTCTTCAGATGTTTTTATTGTTGTTTAATCAGAGAACTTGACTGAGTAGAGTGACTTTGTTGAAAATGCACTATTCCACATTAATGCCCTTTGAATTCAAGGCAAAAATGTGCCAAAGTGGATGAATTTCAAGTTGGAAGATTCTTTGGCTTTTTGACTCAACCCTATCAGTTGGATTAGTTGGTTCATGATCAGATTGAAGGCATGTGGCATAGTGATCACTCCTTTTGACTCAGAAATCGTGGATGGCACAAAACTCCCAAACTGATTTTTCATGGCAGCCTTGGCATGGCATGTTGTGGCAGCCATAATTCTTGGCACAAGTGGATTGGTTTCATGCTATTGAGTTGCTTGGATTCTTGGCAACATTTGCAACAACATTGATGTTTATCTTTGGAAATGATTTAGCTTGTAACTGTGTGAAAAAACCTCACAAGTTTTGGTGTTTCCAACAAAATCTGTCTTGGACAGAATTTTTTCTAAGTGTTGGAAAAGTGGTACTTTCATGTTTTCAGCCATTTTGGCTCACTCATAGCTCAAAATCCATAATGAATTGGAGTTAGGTCTAGTTGAAGTTTTTGTAGAGGGCAATGAGATCTACAAATCAAGCCTTGGATGGGAGAAAATGGCTTAGTGGTTTAGGAGTTATGACCCTCCAAAGTTGGTACCCTAGCCACTTTATTTTTAACTTAGAAAATTTTCTAAGTTTTTATGGTTACCCCTTTTACAAGTTATCCAACTTTTCTTGATTTTTCTTGATGAATGATGATTCAAATCATACATTAACATCATTTTAGGGTTAAAAAACCATTTTGGTGAAAAATCTCAAAAAGTCAAAGTTGACTTTTGTGCACAGTTGACTTTTTATCAAATGAATTCCAAACTGTGCAATTCTTCATGAAATCATGTCCTTGACCTAAATCAAACTTGATGGACATGTTCCATGGGTGTCATAGGGTATATTGGTGTATGTCATAGGGCTTGGGAGCATGTCCTGGTCAAAAGTCGAAGTTATAGTTGACTTTTTTCCTTAAAACCCTAATTGTGGTGCAGATGAAATTGAAACTTGTTGCTCAAACTTCTTGGATCAATCCATTGTTCCAAATGGATCAATATAGTATATTAGAGACCCTCAAACCCTCTCTTGAGGTCTTGGCTCATGATTTGTCCCAAAATTCAACTTAGGGGTGAATTAGGTCAAGAAACCCTAATTC
Organism: Lathyrus tuberosus; assembly: GCA_022829125.1. NCBI lineage: Eukaryota > Viridiplantae > Streptophyta > Magnoliopsida > Fabales > Fabaceae > Lathyrus > Lathyrus tuberosus. The sequence continues at coordinate 3,804,368 of JALAZF010000253.1, forward strand.
CTGATTTTTGATGAATGCATCCCCTGAGGTCAAAATTGACTTGATGATTGGGTTTATGATGTACCTTGGAGTATATTATGTTGTGTTTTGGATCCTTGGCTTATGCCCAGATGAAAATTTCCATCTGGAGGCCCTGAACGACCAAAACCCTAATTTGGTGATGCTGGCGATCTTGAGGCTTGATCCACCTAGAAGGGAGCAGCTTTGTGCTTAATCCTTAGAGTGGGAGTCCTCTTGATCCTTTGTAGCTACTTGAGAGGCTAGACAAGTTAAAGATCATGTCATTCCTTGATTGATCCTTTGTCTAAGGCTCTGAGAGGGCTTGAAACCCTAATTTTGATTGTAGTGGATGCTCAACCATCTCTGGGGAGACTGATGAAGTAGGATGGTTCCTCCATATTGTGATGATGATTTTCACAATGATGGGAAATCTTAGTGGTCAAAATTTGTGGTATGACAGTCTGCCCCTGATTAACCAATTCTGAAGCAGTCTGATCTTTGGAGGTTGAGATTTGATGTACTTTGAGATGACTTGCTCCTGATTGAGCTGTTGAATGATTTTCCCCAGATTGAGGGTTTGATAGAGTCTTGATTTGGGTCAAAACCACTGAAAGTTCAAGTTCCTCTTCGATTGCCCCTTGTTGGAATTGCTTTGATGTCTAACACTGATTTGCAGTTACAATTGCACATTCACAAATGGTAATCTTAATATGATGCCCATGCAAGTTTTGAAAAAGAGTCGTTTATTGGAGTGTCGTGATAGTGAGACGAATGGACCGTTAGCCCAAACGTGTGCTGATTTTGATGGTGTGAAAGATATAGCAAGGAGAATGACACCAATTTGAAGATTAGCAAATATGGGGAGTCAGTTTACGCAACCTTGCGATAGTATGCTTTCAGATTAAACCTCGCCTCAATTAGGTCTTTCGAGGGTTGTAACGTGGTCTGGTTTACGGTCTAAGAAACAAAGAATATCAGGCTCAAAGTTTGATTTGTACCCACCCCTTCTTCGTGATGAACTTCCAGTCCTACGTTCAGTTAATTCTGCACATGTTTATCTTTCAAAAAGGGTTGATGTGATGATTCAAGGTTTGCTAGAACTAGCAGTCACCTTATTTTGTTTTTGGAGTGTGTCAATAACCATATGATTTTGATTTGGTGGTCACTATGTCTTATTTTTGTTTTTGATGAGGATTCGAGGGCCTCTTTTGTTTTTTTTATCCCTATCTTTTGCATGGACTGATTTTGCTTGTCGAGTCCATCAGGGTTGCCTTGATTTTGCCTAAGTCTCCCTTGAGGTGCTTGACTTAGCAGGCTTTTGATTATTTTGTTTTTTGGTTTTTTTTTGGTGGGTTGTGACTGCCAAGTCATGGTTATTGATGAACAACCGTCATGTTTTTTGGATTTCGTCTTGTGATTTGAGTGTGTAGTTATGATTAACTGAACACTACCCTGCCCCAGGTTGAGTGTAAGGGTTTGTAGATCCGAAGGAAACTGCTACTTCTTGGCTCGAAGTGGTTTAACTAAGGATTATCTCCTTGTCTCTCCAGTGTTTGGGGGATTGAAACAATGCCTGTACATCATCGACAGGATTCTATCCGAAAGCATACATTTTGCAATTATGGGTATTTCGTTGTCATCATCCTCCTTCCAATCATTGCTAACGACAGTTGATAAAGAGAGTGAAGTGGAAATAAATGTGTCAGTGATTTGCAGTAAAAGGAAAAAATGAGTGAATACGACATAATTGATTCAAAACATGCATTGTCAATACATTAAGAAAACCAAATACAAACGGCAATGTTCAAAGCATACAGTACTTACACAAATAAAGACGGAAATACAAGAATGCAAATGATGGGATGGCAACATGACTGCCTTCTTCGGGGAATAAACTTGACTTGACTTGACTTGATGCTGGCACTAGTTTGGCGGCGGCATAGGGTTTTTGATGACGTTTGGAGCCCTCCCATTGAACGTGAGAAACTTTGAGTCGATCATGTCTTGAACCTTGTGTTTGAAAGCTCTGCAGTCCTCGATCGTATGCCCTAGAGCACCCTTATGAAACTCGCAATGAGCATTAGCATCATAATCTGGGGGAATGACAGTTGGAGGAGCTAGGTCCCTCAGAGTGATTGCCTTCTTCTCCATTAATTGAGCAAAGATATGAGCATATGATGTTGGCAGACGATCAAAGTCTCTATCAGTCCTCCTTGTCCTTTGCTGATTAGGCTGACGTTGTTGAGCAGCTCTCTGTTGTTGATGTTGAGGAGGATACTGATACCCTTGCTGGTTGTAGGATTATTGCTGAGGAACCTGTTGCTGAGGCATCGGAGCTTGAACAACTTGAACAGTTGGCTGATAAGGCATCGGAGCATATTGCACAACAGCAACATACGAATACTGGAAGTATGCCATTTGATAAGGCATTGGAGCAGGAGCTTGTTGTTCAGCTTGTCCTTTCTGGGTGGAGACAAAATTTGTTTCACCCTCTTTCTTTTTGTATCCATTGAAGGGCTTCTTGGCTTGAGACTGGCTGTTGGAACCTCCTTGGATCTTTCCGCTCTTCAGACCTTCTTCAATTCTCTCACCGACGATTACCAAATCAGAGAATCCGGCAGAAACATTACCAATCAACTTCTCATAGTATTGGCCTTGCAAAGTACCCATGAAGATGTCAATCAGTTCACGATCAACAAGAGGTGGATGCACTCTTGCAGCTAGCTCTCTCCAACGTTGTGCGTACTCCTTAAAGGATTCGTTGTCCTTTTGAGCCATACTCGAAGTTGAGTACGGTTTGGAGCAAGGTCAGTGTTGTACTTATATTGTTTGACAAATGCATCAGACAGATAATCCTAAGTGCGCACATTGCTACGCTCAAGCTGCATATACCACTCAAGAGATGCCCCAGACAGACTGTCTTAGAAGCAATGGATCATCAGCTTTTCGTCTTTGGCATAGGCAGCCATCTTGCGGCAGTACGTCTTCAGATGAATGTGAGGACAACTGAGACCTTTGTACTTTGGGAATTCTTGCACTTTAAATTTGGGAGGAATGACAACATCTGGCACCAAGCATATATCCAGAGCATTTAAAGAAGTTGAGTTGCGTCCCTCTATGACTCGGAGTTTTTCAGCTAGATCACGACACATCTTGATGGCTTCAGAATCCTGAGCAGTAGTAGGATTGACAATCGGGATAGCATCATGATAGTTTTGGACCTCATCATACTGATCTATCAGACTCTCTTCAGCATGAGGAATAGGAATCTGAGCGACAACAGGCTGGGCTTGCGGAATAGCTCCAACAGTAACTCCAGATGTTGGAAGTGGTTGAGATGTGGCAGGAGCGAAGTCCATTGGTATCCCATAAGTGATGGGGTTGGGAACAGGAACAGAGAGCCTTGAGGTAGATGCTTGAACAGGCACAGTGTTGTGGGCAGCAGCGGCTTCACGCAATTCTTCTTCTTTTCTGGCCATCATGATGGCTTCGAGAATCTGGTCAATCTTTCCTTTGATAGAGTCCAGTTCTTCTCTGAAGGCGGCTTGCTCTTGTTGAATCTGCTCCATCATTGCGTACCAGTGTCGAGGAATCAGCTTGATTTACTGGAGAAGGAAGGAAGTTGAAGTAAGATTTTGAGGTCGAAAATGCAATGCAAGATGTATAATAGATGCAATGAAACACAATGAGATGCAATGCAAGATACAAGATCCAGGATCGCAGAACCAAACAGCTTCCAACAGTTCTGAGGTTAGCCGGAGGAACGGGTCAAGAACCACAACTAGGATCAAGAAAGCCCACGGGTAGGTTTCTAAGACGGGTAGGTGCCTAGAGTTACGGATATATTTCAAAAACATTATAACCAAGACGAAGAGACATCCGACTATAATATCCTCAAAATAATCTCGTCTAAGTGAGGTCTTCATTTCTTCCCCACGAGAAAGATTCCTCGGAGGCGCCCACTACACAACCATCGACACACGGGTTCTAAATAGGGTTCTCAGAATCTTAGATCGAGGTCGAAAATATTACTGTCAGGAAGTAATACGTTCGAGGGATCTCATCTGATTAGGGTGTTCGCATTAACTCACATAGAATTAACACTACCAACCACCATGGGTAAATTGGGTTAATGGTCCTTGGGATCAACGACCCACCTCGAAAGTATTACCACCATGGCAAAGATTCACCACAACAATAATATATCCAAGGGAATCTACTCCAAGCGGTGGTTTTCGCTTCAACTCACGCAGAAGAGACCACGCAAGACTACACTACACAACCACCATCCTAATCCTAGGGTTTTTCTCGACTCGGGTGTAGAGCCATCTCACAAAGTTCCCAATATCAGAACAACCCAACAATGTTACAAAAGGTAACACAAATAAGGAAATAGGAAAGCAAGTAAATAAGCGTACGAGAAGAAAAAGATAAACAAAGCTAAAGAGCTAGAGACTCGAGTCAAGATAGGCTCGACTCTCTCTTGCACGGAGCAAATATCCCCAGCAGAGTCGCCAGCTGTCGTACCTCGATAAAAAATCGCTTAAATTGAAGACACGACCCTTCGCGCGAAAGGCGCGGAAAACGGTTCGACAGAGTCGCCACCAAAATTTATTTATCCCAAAAGAGGGAAAGGAAAATATCGAGAAAACCTTTAAGGAGAGGATAAGAACATGGTCGTCGCAACCACATTCCGGGTTCGGGAGTCGGTTACGTGAGGGGAAGGTACGTGCACCCCCTCACATCCATTGTACTCAACGGGAACCTCTTGATTCGAATCGCGATGCTCATTAGCTAAGTTTGTTTATTTTCTTCTCTAAAATAAATGCGGAAAGGTAAAGATAAAAGGAAAAGATACTAAGGGAAAATAGGGTGGTTTAAGGATAGGGTGCTCGGCAAGATCATCGCGACCTCGGGCCTACGTATGCTCATTCGGACGAGAATGAGGAATCAGAGCAATCGTAATTCAACTACGGGGTTTGACGGAAAAAGATGGTAGTGTGGAAAAGGTAGAAAAAGAAAAATTGTGGACGTAAACGGGTGAAAAAGAAAAAGTGTGGACACAAACAGGGAAAAAGAAAAAGTATGCTCGCCAAGATCATCGCAATCTTGTGCCTACGTATCTTTACTCAGACGAGAATACAGAATCAGAGCAGTCGTAGTTCGTGGTACACCCACGAAACAAAAGGGAGAGGGTTGGTTTAGATGACAATTACTTGAACTTAAGAAAGATTCCTCGGGCCCAAGTAATCGGGAGAGTGAGTCAAAGATTTGGCTCTCTCTCTTTTTCATCTAAGGTGGTTGAGTTTGAAAAGGTTTGATGGTTTAAAAAGTGTTTTGGATGGTTGGACGGATGGTTGTCAAGTTGGATGTGTTTTAGAGGCGTCAATTGCTCACACACGAGTAAGAGAACTCGCACCCAAACAATCGAAGGAAGATCAAAGACTTGAACCCCCATTTTTCACCATGAAAGAGTTTCGATAGTTGTTTGTCGTTTTGAGGTTTGAATATGAAAGTCTGCTTGACGTGGGATCAAGGGTTTATTGTATGCGCTTGGCTATTTTGAAAAGGATTTGATTTGTTAAAAGAAGAGGCGTCAATTGCTCACACACGAGTAAGAGAACTCACACCCAAACAATCGAAGAAAGATCAAAGACTTGAACCCCCATTTTTCACCTTAAAAGAGTTGTGATAGTTGTTAGTTGTTTTTGAAGTTTGATTATGAAAATCCGCTTGACGTTGGATCAAGGGTTTATTTGTTATGAAAAGAGTTTGGTTTGAAAAAGGATTTGGTTAGAGGTTGATTTGAAAACGGATCGACGACGAATCGAGAGTTTGGTTGAAAAGGGTTTGCTTGAAAATGGCTCGACGACGAATCGAGGATTAGTTTGAAAATGGGTTGTCTCTGCTAGTCCCTAGGGGTGCTCCTAGTAAACAAACCACAATCAAAGAAACAACGAATGCGTACATCAAAATGGGGAGCGGTGTACATGTAAATTACAAGGGATGACATGAAATAAAGGATCTCATTGTAAGGTAGCCCAAGAGAAAGCCGTGTATGTGCAAGGTGTCCTAAGCTAAGCCTTGAACCAAATCTCCAAGCGAAGTATAGTAACCAACAGTCCATCAAATTATTGTTTTAGGGTTTCGATATTTGTTAATGTTTTTTTATTAAGGTACAAACGAAGAAAATGGTTAGATAAACATGAATATGGATATGAACAATGATAATAATAATATGAATAAGAATAATAACCAAGATAATATTGACAAAAGATTAAAGTTGACATAAAATAAAATTGGTCTCATCTTAATCACGATTTAATCGAGATATTGATAATCTTTGATACTTGACTTTCATTGACCAAAAAATGAAAAGAAATAAGATAATGGAAAATAAATCGAAATAGACATGAAAATCAGCCTCGTCTTAATCAAAATCTTAAATCGATAATCGATAAGTTGTAACATTAGACTTTCATTGACCAATAAAAAGAAAATAAAAGAATATGTGAAATGAAAATAGAAAATAAATCAAAAACTAAGAAAGGTCTCACCTTTATCAAGATTTTAAATCGATAATCGATAAATAATTGATATTTGGTTTTCATTGACCAAAAGGTTGAAAGAAAAATAAAAGAAAATAAAAGTAGGCCTCATATATATCAAGATTGTAGATCTATTAAAAAATCAACCAATCAAGATTTGTGTTATATCATTGGCCCATAGTAAAAAAAAATAGAAAAGATTAACAATTAAGATTTAGAAACTTAGAAACTTCAAGTTTAAAAATTAAAATTAACCACTTAAAAAAAACAAAAGAGAGGGCTGAAATCAGAAGGGAGTGTCTAAATGGAGAAGAGGAATCATATGGGCCTTAAAGCCCATCATCCTCTTAAAAAACAACATCACGCTAAAAAAACAAAGGATGGTGTGGTGCATAGCAAATAGGCCAAAACCCATATAACCCCAACGGTCTGAGTCATCAAAACCACCATAATTAAACCAACACAAGGCCATGGAAACGGATAATTACCATTTTGCAAATACTGAAAATGAATATAAAATAAATAAATAAATAAATAAAACAAAATGTGTTGTTATCATATAAACCAAGGCAATGTTATTTTTTAAAACGAAAAGAAGAAAGAAAAAGTCAAAGGGGAATATACAAAAAAGGGACTTTGCATCCGGTTAACAACAACAACTTTTCATTTTTATATTGAAACAAGCATCAAAATCAACAAAATCAAACGCGACTCCTCGTTCATCCCAACCTTCCTTTGCGAACGAAGATCCAATCTCGCCTCAACCTCAGTTTTTCTTGCTTCGATTTCGCTCACGCCTTCGTTTTGTGTTCAATTCCGGCTCGTTCAGGTTCGAATCAATTCTCATTCACGATTTGGGTTTCATTTGGGTTTGGCTTTCAATTCATCTATTTTCTGGTTCTGCTTCTGCGATTTGGTTTAGTTTGAAATCTCTCTCAATCTCTCTTCATCTTTGTTCTCTGTTTCTGGGTTTGTGAGGCTGAGTGGTGATTGAGGGTGATTTGGGTCCGTGATTTGGAAGGTTTGAAATTGTTGTGAGGTGAAGAGTTGGAAAAAATGAAGGTTAGGCATTGAAGACAGATGAAGGTGTCGAAGCTTGTGGAGTTTTGGTTGAGGTTTAATGGTGTTGATGATTTTCAGACGAAGATTTTGCGTTTGGGTTGAGGTTGAAAGGTTGAAGGTGAGATTTGAGATTTGGAGATTTGAATGGTTATTTTGGGTGGCGGCTAGGTCTTTTCAAGAGTGAAGAAGAGTGTCCGCTTTATAGGAGTGGAGAGATTGAAATCATTTGTGTCCTTTGATGAATTTGAGGTCGTTTTGGAATATCGTCGTACAGGTACAGGGTGTGCGAATCGTTTTGGTGTTGTGTACGTTGTTGTATCAGGTGCGTAGGTGCATATCAAGTGGGGTCAGATTCCATTTTGAATTGTTTGTTATTGTTTTGTGTAAGTCGGTTGGGTGAATCCGTTGCGTTGAAGGTACAGATTTGCAAAGTGGCTTGTGTGGCTCGTTTCATTTTTCGGATTTATTGAGGTTGCAGGTCTGATTTCATGGCTGGTTAGTTTGCAGGTAATGAGTGACTTATTTTTCTTTTGTACTGCAGTTTGGTAATTATTATAGGTAATGGTTGTTGTGTAATGGTTAGTGGCTGTACGAAGCTTGATTGTGTTGAACAAATTGCAGGTAGCAACTGATGATGGTGTATGGAATGGCTTTAAAGAATTACTGGCAAATGTTACAGATGCTTATTGTGGGGCCTACAATTTGTGAATTTACTCATTGCAGGTAATTGTTTTGCTCAGATAATGGTGCATACAACTTTAATGAATGTGCCTTGGACTGCTAGTTTGTCTTGCTAGTATAGTAATCATGTAGGTTTGTGAAAAGCTTGGTTCCCTTATTGGTTTTTCCATATTCATGTGGTTGGTTTTGTGTTTTTCCTTGCAGGATGGTATCATGTGATGTGGGGATTGGTACGGAGCAACAACTTACGAATTATGGGGTCATGATATATACATTATAGGAGCTTGGGTAGGCCACTTGAAGGTTGGTTTGGAGTGTGAAGGCTGGAGGACGCGTTATTGTTGTTAGCTTATTATTCATGATGTGGCCACAAGTATAGTGAATCATGGTTCTTGGTTTGTTTTCTTGTTGTGATTCTTGATTTTGTAAGGTGTAATTTGGGTGGTATTGAACCTTTTGTACAATTGGAATCGGACTTTAAGGTTTTTTTGGCAAAAATATAGTGGTCTTTCTTTGTCTTTATTACTTGAACTCAAATGAGCTTGAATTTCTAATTAAACCCCAAAAACCTCATGAGTCAACACCTTTTCGTTTGAAGTGAAATCTTGAACTAAGCATCAATCAATCTTGCACTTTGAATCAACAACGAATTCGTTTGAACTTTGCCACTTGAACGGTGATAAACCAAAACTTTCACATTGAACCTTATTGAGCAAGAACACTTTGAAACTAGAGAGTTGTGACTTGAACAATGAACTGTAATACACTGCACAATATCCATGTTGAAAGATGAACTGAATCCTGATGATTCTCCAACCACGAAGCCTATACCTTGGGACCATCTGAGAACTTGACTCATCCCATCTTGCCTGACCAAGCAAATTAGGTCAACACCACTCAACCTCATTCAACACTTACCCGAGTCATCTTGAATTCAGCCTTGCACAAACTTGAACCACAAGCAGAAGCAACATATTTTTTGGATTTTTTTGAATAATTGTCAGTGGATGAATGTACAAATAAAAATTATAAACAGGTAGGACAAATTCGGGGTATGACAGATGCCCTTATCTAATTGGCTTGATCCGAGTAAGATGAACAGCTACGACGTTCATTCTTTCAAGGTAGAAGTCAATTAGATATGAAGAAGACCACGAATTTGTCCGAAAAGAAAAAAGTGCTTGGGAGGTGAAATAACAGATTGCTTGCAAAGGTCGTTATCACCAAAAGGATGATAACAGAAGAATCTAACACCAAAAGGATGCCAAGCCTATCACAAAAGGATGATAGAATACACACGCATACAGACCCTGACACCAAAAGGATGACAATGAGGTCAACGCCTGCTATTACCAAAAGGATAATAGGGCACACACACACATAGACCCTCCCACCAAAAGGATGAAAATGAGGTCAAAGCCTGCTATTACCAAAAGGATAATAGGGCACACACACACACAGACCCCTCCACTAAAAGGATGAAAATGAGGTCAAAGCCTGCTATTACCAAAAGGATAATAGGGCACACACACACACACATAGGCCCTTCCACCAAAAGGATGAAAGTGAGGTCAAAGCCTACTATTACTAAAAGGATAATAGGGCACACGCACACACACAGACCTTTCCACCAAAAGGATGAAAATGAGGTCAAAGCCTGCTATTATCAAAAGGATAATAGGGCGCACACACACACACAGACCTTTCCACCAAAAGGATGAAAATAAGGTCAAAGCCTGCTATTACCAAAAAGATAATAGGGCACACACACACACAGACCCTTCCACCAAAAGGATGAAAATGAGGTCAAAGTCTGCTATTACCAAAAGGATAATAGGGCACACACGCACACAGACCCTTCCACCAAAAGGATGAAAATGAGGTCACTGCCTGCTATTACCAAAAGGATAATAGGGCACACACACACAGACCCTTCCACCAAAAGATGAAAATGAGGTCAAAGCCTGCTATCACCAAAAGGATAATAGGGCACACACGCACACAAACCCTTCCACCAAAAGGATGAAAATGAGGTCAAAGCCTGCTATTACCAAAAGGATAATAGGGAACACACATAGACCCTTCCATCAAAAGGATGAAAATGAGGTCAAAGCCTGCTATTACCAACAGGATAATAGGGCACAAACGCACACAGACCCTTCCACCAAAAGGATGGAAATGAGGTCAAAGCCTGCTATTACCAAAAGGATAATAGGGCACACACGCACACATACCCTTCCACCAAAAGGATGGAAATGAGGTCAAAGCCTGCTATTACCAAAAGGATAATTGGGCACACACACACAGACCTTTCCACCAAAAGGATGAAAATAAGGCCAAAGCCTGCTATTACCAAAAGGATAATAGGGCACACACACATACACACAGAGACCTTTCCACCAAAAGGATGAAAATGAGGTCAAAGCGTGCTATTACCCAAAAGGATAATAGGGCACACACACACACAGACCCTTCCACCAAAAGGATGAAAATGAGGTCAAAGCCTACTATTACCAACAGGATAATAGGGCACACATGTACACAGACCCTTCCACCAAAAGGATAAAAATGAGGTCAAAGCCTGCTATTACCAAAAGGATAATAGGGCACACACACACAGACCCTTCCACCAAAAGGATGGAAATGAGGTCAAAGCCTGCTATTACCAAAAGGATAATAGGGCACACACGCACACAGGCCCTTCCACCAAAAGGATGGAAATGAGGTCAAAGCCTGCTATTACCAAAAGGATAATAGGGCACACACACAACTATCTGCCACCAAAAGGATGACAGACCTATCACCAAAAGGATGATAGTAAACATAACTTACTACTACCAAAAGGATAATAGCAAGCAAAACGATAACAAAGGTTGTCACTCACCAAAAGGATGACACACAGACCAAAGGTTTACGGATCGGCGACACCAAAAGGATGACGGATCAAAAACAAGCTACTACCACCAAAAGGATGATAGGAACTTCCCACTTGTGAGGACCAACACCAAAAGGATGAAGGTTAAGTTGACAACATGAACGGCTTCCACCAAAAGGATGATAGGAAGTTTTGATTTGAGGGTTACCAACACCAAAAGGATGTCGGTTAGGCTGAATTGACAGGATTTGACTATCACCAAAAGGATGATAGTAAGGCAATTGACAAAAGTCAAGTTTGCTGGGGATATGATGTGTGAGGCCTTCTTTAAGACATCAACAAAAAGGTTGAAGTAAAGAACTCAATAAGGAACGCCCACTGACTCGGGGAAATGTTTATTGGTTGAGCTGAGGATGACAACTTCATCAACAAAAGGTTGAGGAACACACTTCAATGAGGAACGCCCACTGACTTGCTTGGAGATCACAGCTTTATCAACAAAAGGTTAAAGAACTTCATGAGGAACGCCCATGAACTGAAGAAGATGCCCCTGACTGGGCTGAGATTGCTTGCAGTCTTGTTTAACAAAAGGTTGAAAACTTTGTGAGGAATGCCCATAGATTTGTTGAGGATGCCCCTAACTGGGCTGAAGGAGCTCTTGTAGTCTTAAGATTGATCCTGGATCTTGACATGCGCATGTATGAATGCTTGATTTTGTAATGATGTGCAATGCAAATGCTGACGCACGGAGATGCAAGTGTTGGTGGAGTATGATTGATTCTTGGTATGCATATGATGCACATGATATCGAATGCGATTCATATGATGCGTATGATGACAGATGCAATGCATATGATGCATATGATTGCAGACGGGTGATTGGATAAGTTTGGAGAGGTGCCAGCGTGGTGGATTTTTGGTAGTTGCCAATGAGGATTGGACTTTGGTGGAAGAGGGTTTGATTTCCTCGACACTCAGTTTGAAGACGCCATGATTGATGTAGACGAAGATACTCTAGAAGCCTCAAGTTTGGTGACTTGTTGATGAATTGTGGGTTCACTCCTAAGAGATCCACAACTTTGTGCTTGACCATCTTGAAGATACAAAAGGGATCTGCCTGCTGTAATGGATCTTGCCCCAGTCTGAACATGGTAATGGTCTGCCCCTGATTAACCAATTCTAAAGCAGTCTGATCTTTGGAGGTTGAGATTTGATGTACTTTGAGATGACTTGCTCCTGATTGAGCTGTTGAATGATTTTCCCCAGATTGAGGGTTTGATAGAGTCTTGATTCGGGTCGACACCACTGAAAGTTCAAGTTCCTCTTCGATTGCCCCTTGTTGAAATTGCTTTGATGTCTAACACTGATTTGCAGTTACAATTGCATATTCACAAATGGTAATCTTAATACGATGCCCATGCAAGTTTTGAAAAAGAGTCGTTTATTGGAGTGTCATGATAGTGAGACGAATGGACCGTTAGCCCAAACGTGTGCTGATTTTGATGGTGTGAAAGATATAGCAAGGAGAATGACACCAATTTGAAGATTAGCAAATATGGGGAGCCAGTTTACGCAACCTTGCGATAGTATGCTTTCAGAATAAACCTCGCCTCAATTAGGTCTTTCGAGGGTTGTAACATGGTCTGGTTTACGGTCTAAGAAACAAAGGATATCAGGCTCAAAGTTTGATTTGTACCCACCCCTTCTTCGTGATGAACTTCCAGTCCTACGTTCAGTTAATTCTGCACATGTTTGTCTTTCAAAAAGGGTTGACGTGATGATTCAAGGTTTGCCAGAACAAGCAGTCACCTTATTTTGTTTTTGGAGTGTGTCAGTGACCCTATGATTTTGATTTGGTGGTCACTATGTCTTATTTTTGTTTTTGATGAGGATTCGAGGGTCTCTTTTGTTTTTTTATCCCTATCTTTTGCATGGACTGATTTTGCTTGTCGAGTCCATCAGGGTTGCCTTGATTTTACCTAAGTCTCCCTTGAGGTGCTTGACTTAGCAGGCTTTTGATTATTTTGTTTTTTGGTTTTTTTTTGGAGGGTTGTGACTGCCAAGTCATGGTTATTGATGAACAACCGTCATATTTTTTGGATTTCGTCTTGTTATTTGAGTGTGTAGTTATGATTAACTGAACACTACCCTGCCCCAGGTTGAGTGTAAGGGTTTGTAGATCCGAAGGAAACTGCTACTTCTTGGCTCGAAGTGGTTTAACTAAGGATTATCTCCTTGTCTCTCCAGTGTTTGGGGGATTGAAACAATGCCTGTACATCATCGACAGGATTCTATCCGAAAGCATACATTTTGCAATTATGGGTATTTCGTTGTCATCATCCTCCTTCCAATCATTGCTAACGACAGTTGATAAAGAGAGTGAAGTGGAAATAAATGTGTCAGTGATTTGCAGTAAAAGGAAAAAATGAGTGAATACGACATAACTGATTCAAAACATGCATTGTCAATACATTAAGAAAACCAAATACAAACGGCAATGTTCAAAGCATACAGTACTTACACAAATAAAGACGGAAATACAAGAATGCAAATGATGGGATGGCAACATGACTGCCTTCTTCGGGGAATAAACTTGACTTGACTTGACTTGATGCTGGCACTAGTTTGGCGGCGGCATATGGTTTTTGATGACGTTTGGAGCCCTCCCATTGAACGTGAGAAACTTTGAGTCGATCATGTCTTGAACCTTGTGTTTGAAAGCTCTGCAGTCCTCGATCGTATGCCCTAGAGCACCCTTATGAAACTCGCAATGAGCATTAGCATCATAATCTGGGGGAATGACAGTTGGAGGAGCTAGGTCCCTCAGAGTGATTGCCTTCTTCTCCATTAATTGAGCAAAGATATGAGCATATGATGTTGGCAGACGATCAAAGTCTCTATCAGTCCTCCTTGTCCTTTGCTGATTAGGCTGACGTTGTTGAGCAGCTCTCTGTTGTTGATGTTGAGGAGGATACTGATACCCTTGCTGGTTGTAGGATTATTGCTGAGGAACCTGTTGCTGAGGCATCGGAGCTTGAACAACTTGAACAGTTGGCTGATAAGGCATCGGAGCATATTGCACAACAGCAACATACGAATACTGGAAGTATGCCATTTGATAAGGCATTGGAGCAGGAGCTTGTTGTTCAGCTTGTCCTTTCTGGGTGGAGACAAAATTTGTTTCACCCTCTTTCTTTTTGTATCCATTGAAGGGCTTCTTGGCTTGAGACTGGCTGTTGGAACCTCCTTGGATCTTTCCGCTCTTCAGACCTTCTTCAATTCTCTCACCGACGATTACCAAATCAGAGAATCCGGCAGAAACATTACCAATCAACTTCTCATAGTATTGGCCTTGCAAAGTACCCATGAAGATGTCAATCAGTTCACGATCAACAAGAGGTGGATGCACTCTTGCAGCTAGCTCTCTCCAACGTTGTGCGTACTCCTTAAAGGATTCGTTGTCCTTTTGAGCCATACTCGAAGTTGAGTACGGTTTGGAGCAAGGTCAGTGTTGTACTTATATTGTTTGACAAATGCATCAGACAGATAATCCTAAGTGCGCACATTGCTACGCTCAAGCTGCATATACCACTCAAGAGATGCCCCAGACAGACTGTCTTAGAAGCAATGGATCATCAGCTTTTCGTCTTTGGCATAGGCAGCCATCTTGCGGCAGTACGTCTTCAGATGAATGTGAGGACAACTGAGACCTTTGTACTTTGGGAATTCTTGCACTTTAAATTTGGGAGGAATGACAACATCTGGCACCAAGCATATATCCAGAGCATTTAAAGAAGTTGAGTTGCGTCCCTCTATGACTCGGAGTTTTTCAGCTAGATCACGACACATCTTGATGGCTTCAGAATCCTGAGCAGTAGTAGGATTGACAATCGGGATAGCATCATGATAGTTTTGGACCTCATCATACTGATCTATCAGACTCTCTTCAGCATGAGGAATAGGAATCTGAGCGACAACAGGTTGGGCTTGCGGAATAGCTCCAACAGTAACTCCAGATGTTGGAAGTGGTTGAGATGTGGCAGGAGCGAAGTCCATTGGTATCCCATAAGTGATGGGGTTGGGAACAGGAACAGAGAGCCTTGAGGTAGATGCTTGAACAGGCACAGTGTTGTGGGCAGTAGCGGCTTCACGCAATTCTTCTTCTTTTCTGGCCATCATGATGGCTTCGAGAATCTGGTCAATCTTTCCTTTGATAGAGTCCAGTTCTTCTCTGAAGGCGGCTTGCTCTTGTTGAATCTGCTCCATCATTGCGTACCAGTGTCGAGGAATCAGCTTGATTTACTGGAGAAGGAAGGAAGTTGAAGTAAGATTTTGAGGTCGAAAATGCAATGCAAGATGTATAATAGATGCAATGAAACACAATGAGATGCAATGCAAGATACAAGATCCAGGATCGCAGAACCAAACAGCTTCCAATAGTTCTGAGGTTAGCCGGAGGAACGGGTCAAGAACCACAACTAGGATCAAGAAAGCCCACGGGTAGGTTTCTAAGACGGGTAGGTGCCTAGAGTTACAGATATATATCAAAAACATTATAACCAAGAAGAAGAGACATCCGACTATAATATCCTCGAAATAATCTCGTCTAGGTGAGGTCTTCATTTCTTCCCCACGAGAAAGATTCGTCGGAGGCGCCCACTACACAACCATCAACACACGTGTTCTAAATAGGGTTCCCAGAATCTTAGATCGAGGTCGAAAATATTACTGTCAGGAAGTAATACGTTCGAGGGATCTCATCTGATTAGGGCATTCGCATTAACTCACATAGAATTAACACTACCAACCACCATGGGTAAATTGGGTTAATGGTCCTTGGGATCAACGACCCACCTCGAAAGTATTACCACCATGGCAAAGATTCACCACAACAATAATATATCCAAGGGAATCTACTCCAAGCGGTGGTTTTCGCTTCAACTCACGCGGAAGAGACCACGCAAGCCTACACTACACAACCACCATCCTAATCCTAAGGTTTTTCTCGACTCGGGTGTAGAGCCATCTCACAAAGTTCCCAATATCAGAACAACCCAACAATGTTACAAAAGGTAACACAAATAAGGAAATAGGAAAATAAGTAAATAAGCGTACGAGAAGAAAAAGATAAACAAAGCTAAAGAGCTAGCGACTCGAGTCAAGATAGGCTCGACTCTCTCTTGCACGGAGCAAATATCCCCAGCTGTCGTACCTCGATAAAAAATCGCTTAAATCGAAGACACGACCCTTCGCGCGAAAGGCGCAGAAAACGGTTCGACAGAGTCGCCACCGAACTTTATTTATCCCAAAAGAGGGAAAGGAAAATATCGAGAAAACCTTTAAGGAGAGGATAAGAACATGGTCGTCGCAACCACATTCCGGGTTCGGGAGTCGGTTACGTGAGGGGAAGGTACGCGTACCCCCTCATGTTCGTTGTACTCAACGAGAACCTCTTGATTCGAATCGCGATGCTCGTTAGCTAAGTTTGTTTCTTTTCTTCTCTAAAATAAATGCGGAAGGGTAAAGATAAAAGGAAAAGATACTAAGGGAAAATAGGGTGGTTTAAGGATAGGGTGCTCGGCAAGATCATCGCGACCTCGGGCCTACGTATGCTCATTAGGACGAGAATGAGGAATCAGAGCAATCGTAGTTCGACTACGGGGTTTGACGGAAAAAGATGGTGGTGTGGAAAAGGTAGAAAAAGAAAAAGTGTGGACGCAAACGGGGGAAAAAGAAAAAGTGTGGACATAAACGGGGAAAAAGAAAAAGTATGCTCGCCAAGATCATCGCAATCTTATGCCTACGTATCTTTACTCAGACGAGAATAAAGAATCAGAGCAGTCGTAGTTCGTGGTACGCCCACGAAACAAAAGGGAGAGGGTTGGTTTAGATGACAATTACTTGAACTTAAGAAAGATTCCTCGGGCCCAAGTAATCGGGAGAGTGAGTCAAAGATTTGGCTCACTCTCTTTTTCATCTAAGGTGGTTGAGTTTGAAAAGGTTTGATGGTTTAAAAAGTGTTTTGGATGGTTGGACGGATGGTTGTCGAGTTGGATGTGTTTTAGAGGCGTCAATTGCTCACACACGAGTAAGAGAACTCGCACCCAAATAATCGAAGGAAGATCAAAGACTTGAACCCCCATTTTTCACCATGAAAGAGTTCCGATAGTTGTTTGTCGTTTTGAGGTTTGATTATGAAAGTCCGCTTGACGTGGGATCAAGGGTTTATTGTATGCGCTTGGTTATTTTGAAAAGGATTTGATTTGTTAAAAGAAGAGGCGTCAATTGCTCACACACGAGTAAGAGAACTCGCACCCAAACAATCGAAGGAAGATCAAAGACTTGAACCCCTATTTTTCACCTTAAAAGAGTTGTGATAGTTGTTAATTGTTTTTGAAGTTTGATTATGAAAATCCTCTTGACGTTGGATCAAGGGTTTATTTGTTATGAAAAGAGTTTGGTTTGAAAAAGGATTTGGTTAGAGGTTGATTTGAAAACGGCTCGACGACGAATCAAGAGTTTGGTTGAAAAGGGTTTGCTTGAAAATGGCTCGACGACGAATCGAGGATTAGTTTGAAAATGGGTTGTCTATGCTAGTCCCTAGGGGTGCTCCTAGTAAACAAACCACAATCAAAGAAACAACGAATACGTACATCGAAATGGGGAGCGGGGTACATGTAAATTACAAGGGATGACATGAAATAAAGGGTCTCATTGTAAGGTAGCCCAAGAGAAAGCCGTGTGTGTGCAAGGTGTCCTAAGCTAAGCCTTGAACCAAATCTCCAAGCGAAGTATAGTAACCAACAGTCCATCAAATTATTGTTTTAGGGTTTCGATATTTGTTAATGTTTTTTGATTAAGGTACAAATGAAGAAAATGGTTAGATAAACATGAATATGGATATGAACAATGATAATAATAACCAAGATAATATTGACAAAAGATTAAATTGGACATAAAATAAAATTGGTCTCATCTTAATCACGATTTAATCGAGATATCGATAATCTTTGATACTTGACTTTCATTGACCAAAAAATGAAAAGAAATAAGATAATGGAAAATAAATCAAAATATACATGAAAATCAGCCTCGTCTTAATCAAAATCTTAAATCGATAATCGATAAGTTGTGACATTAGACTTTCATTGACCAATAAAAAGAAAATAAAAGAATATGTGAAATGAAAATGAAATGAAAATAGAAAATAAATCGAAAACTAAGAAAGGTCTCACCTTTATCAAGATTTTAAATCGATAATCGATAAATCATTGATATTTGGTTTTCATTGACCAAAAAGTTGAAAGAAAAATAAAAGAAAATAAAAGTAGGCCTCATATATATCAAGATTGTAGATCTATTAAAAAATTAACCAATCAAGATTTGTGTTATATCATTGGCCCATAGTAAAAAAAATTAGAAAAGATTAACGATTAAGATTTAGAAACTTAGAAACTTCAAGTTTAAAAATTAAGATTAACCACATAAAAAAAACAAAAGAGAGGGCTGAAATCAGAAGGGAGTGTCTAAATGGAGAAGAGGAATCATATGGGCCTTAAAGCCCATCATCCTCTTATAAAACAACATCACGCTAAAAAAACAAAGGGTGGTGTGGTGCATAGCAAATAGGCCAAAACCCATATAACCCCAACGGTCTGAGTCATCAAAACCACCATAGTTGAACCAACACAAGGCCATGGAAATGGATAATTACCATTTTGCAAATACTGAAAATGAATATAAAATAAATAAATAAATAAATAAAACAAAAATGTGTTGTTATCATATAAACCAAGGCAATGTTATTTTTTAAAACGAAAAGAAGAAAGAAAAAGTCAAAGGGGAATATACAAAAAAGGGACTTTGCATCCGGTTAACAACAACAACTTTTCATTTTTATATTGAAACAAGCATCAAAATCAACAAAATCAAACGCGACTCCTCGTTCATCCTAACCTTCCTTTGCGAACGAAGATCCAATCTCGCCTCAACCTCAGTTTTTCTTGCTTCGATTTTGCTCACGCCCCTGTTCTGCGTTCAATTCCGGCTCATTCAGGTTCGAATCAATTCTCATTCACGATTTGGGTTTCATTTGGGTTTGGCTTTCAATTCATCTATTTTCTGGTTCTGCTTCTGCGATTTGGTTTAGTTTGAAATCTCTCTCAATCTCTCTTCATCTTTGTTCTCTGTTTCTGGGTTTGTGAGGCTGAGTGGTGATTGAGGGTGATTTGGGTCCGTGATTTGGAAGGTTTGAAATTGTTGTGAGGTGAAGAGTTGGAAAAAATGAAGGTTAGGCATTGAAGACAGATGAAGGTGTCGAAGCTTGTGGAGTTTTGGTTGAGGTTTAATGGTGTTGATAATTTTCAGACGAAGATTTTGCGTTTGGGTTGAGGTTGAAAAGTTGAAGGTGAGATTTGAGATTTGGTGGTTTGAATGGTTATTCTGGGTGGCGGCTAGGTCTTTTCAAGAGTGAAGAAGAGTGTCTGCTTTATAGGCGTGGAGAGATTGAAATCATTTGTGTTGTTTGATGAATTTGAGGTCGTTTTGGAATATCGTCGTACAGGTACAGGGTGTGCGAATCGTTTTGGTGTTGTGTACGTTGTTGTATCAGGTGCGTAGGTGCATATCAAGTGGGGTCAGATTCCATTTCGAATCGTTTGTTATTGTCTTGTGTAAGTCGGTCGGGTGAATCCGTTGTGTTGAAGGTACAAATTTGCAAAGTGGCTTGTGTGGCTCATTTCATTTTTTGGATTTGTTGAGGTTGCATGTCTGATTTCGTGGCTGGTTAGTTTGCAGGTAGTGAGTGGCTTATTTTTCTTTTGTACTACAGTTTGGTAATTGTTACAGGTAATGGTTGTTGTGTAATGGTTAGTGGTTGTACGAAGCTTGATTGTGCTGAACAAATTGCAGGTAGCAACTGACGATGGTGTATGGAATGGCTTGGAAGAATTACTGGCAAACGTTACAGATGCTTATTGTGGGGCCTACAATTTGTGAATTTACTCGTTGCAGGTAATTGTTTTGCTCAGATAATGGTGCATACAACTTTAATGAATGTGCCTTGGACTGCTAGTTTATCTTGCTAGTATAGTAATCATGTAGGTTTGTGAAAAGCTTGGTACCCTTATTGGTTTTGCCATATTCATGTGGTTGGTTTTGTGTTTTTCCTTGCAGGATGGTATCATGTGATATGGGGATTGGTACGGAGCAACAGCTTACAAATTATGGGGTCATGGTATATGCATTGTAGGAGCTTGGGTAGGCCACTTGAAGGTTGGTTTGGAGTGTGAAGGCTGGAGGACGCGTTATTGTTGTTGGCTTATTATTCATGATGTGGCCACAAGTATAGTGAATCATGGTTCTTGGTTTATTTTCTTGTAGTGATTCTTGATTTTGTAAGGTGTAATTTGGGTGGTATTGAACCTTTTGTACAATTGGAATCGGACTTTAAGGTTTTTTTGGCAAAAATATAATGGTTTTTCTTTGTCTTTATTACTTGAACTCAAATGAGCTTGAATTTCTAATTAAACCCCAAAAACCTCATGAGTCAACACCTTTTCGTTTGAAGTGAAATCTTGAACTAAGCATGGATCAATCTTGCACTTTGAATCAACAACGAATTCGTTTAAACTTTGCCACTTGAACGATGATAAACCAAAACTTTCACATTGAACCTTATTGAGCAAGAACACTTTGAAACCAGAGAGTTGTGACTTGAACAATGGACTGTAATACACTGCACAAAATCCATGTTGAAAGATGAACTGAATCCTGATGATTCTCCAACCACGAAGCCTATACCTTGGGACCATCTGAGAACTTGACTCATCCCATCTTGTCTGACCAAGCAAATTAGGTCAACACCACTCAACCTCATTCAACACTTACCCGAGTCATCTTGAATTCATCCTTGCACAAACTTGAACCACAAGCAGAAGCAACATATTTTTTGGATTTTTTTGAATAATTGTCAGTGGATGAATGTACAAATAAAAATTATAAACAGGTAGGACAAATTCGGGGTATGACAGGTACCATGACTCGTGTTAGACGATGGCAATGATCTAGAAGGGGGGTTGAATAAATCACTAATTTTTAAACAGAGTCGGCGCTTAAAATTTTTTTAAAAATAATGTGCGGAAGCGGCCGAGGAACCAAATCGTCTAAACGAACCGTTATCGAAAAGATCGGATATGGGATAAGCCAAATGGATTAACAAATCTAATGAGAAACCGAATTAATAGTTTGAGAATTAATCGATACAAATAATGTCACTTTAGTTTGTCCAATTTCCAATGAGTTATGAAATGTAAACTTAATTTGACAATATCACAAACAGTTTGTGTGCGATCAATTCGTCAAACACTTGGTGTGTAAAACACTCCAAGTATTATTTCCTATGTAATGTTAGTGCAGAATTTTTCACAATTACAATCCAAGTGATTGTAATGAGTTTTCAAAATAGAATTTCAGCACTACACGACAGCAGAAATTTATTTATCAATTGATATTACATAAATGTGAACAATTCAAAATAAAGAGATAGAGAAAGAGAGAACAACACCGGATTTGTTTAGGCAGTTCCCCTTTCGTTCTCGCTTCGGGTACGTCTGCCCCCAATTCTAAAAATTAGAATTGAGATATGTATTATCTAGTTGCAAAAATTTATACAAGAAAAGCAATAGTCACCACACACTCAAGCCTAATTGTTGAAGTTGATATTATGCCTTCTCTCCCTTTGATTCAAGTCAAATCAAGTGCCTCGAACGTGTTGAACATACCTCCAGTTACCGCTACTTGTCTGAACAACCCCACCGATCTTCAAACCTTTCGCTCGACTGATTTTGATTACACAATATTCGAACCCAAATATTTCTACACAATCCTCCGGTTACCGCTACTTGTTTGAAAGAACCCATCATTCTTTAAACCCTTCGCTCGGCTGAATCTGTGAAGCAAAGATCTGTGCAAAAACCCCCCAAAATCCTCAAGATCTTGGAGGACAAAACCCTAACAGTTTTATTCAAGAAAAACCCACCAAATTCTCAACCCAAACTAGATACACAATCCTACGTTTGGACGCTATCACCTAGAAGATGCAAAAGATCAACAAAAATTGTTATGTGTAATTGTTGAGAAAATGCAAGAATGAGAGTGAAGATGATGAGAAAAATTCAGTGTATATCTTTCACTTTTCTTGTTCTCTGTGAAAATAATGAGACAAAATGAATATATATGATGCATAGACCCACTAACTAACATAACAACATTTTGAAACAAAATAGATCAGAAAAATAGACACAAGGCAGCGAACGGTCGACCAAAGTAACAGGTGGGTCGACTTGAGCACACCTGAATGCAAAACTACACAAAAAATTAAGCGATGCGTCGACCGGAACAGGGCCATGCGTCGACGCAAGCTTGCTTCAATACAACAAATATAAATGCTTCCAGTATGAGTCGACCTAAGGGTCGATATGAGCAGACCCGAGAGCAAATGAGCTTTCATCAACATGCATGCGTCAGCCATAACAGGACTGTGAGTCGACGCAAGCACCCTAAAAATCCAAAAACAAGTTCTTTGCTGACATAGCCATTTTTGTGTAGACATAAGTTCCCTAACATGATCAAATGCACGCATAACATATATGAGATGCTCCTATATGTATAGACACATGAACTTAGAATATTTTGTGCATTTTAAAGCATGAATACAAGTTAAGACGCGATGATACCGTCCAAAGTACAAAGTACGAGCTAATACAAGTTTTGACATCATTAAAATAAGGACTAAGGCACCTTGCCCTCACAACTCGGATACCTAAGTGTTCTTTAACTAACCCCAAATGACCCAATTAAAATTGGGTACCTAGTTCTATCTATTGATATTTTGTGCAAGAGTGTCTGAGAATGTTAATGAAGAAAAATGTATCCAATCATATTTTTTTCGTATTGTTCTTTTGCTATATTAGTTTTTTTCTAACCATACTTGTGCAGCAAGTTAAGTCCTACATCATCATAATCGGTATGATTGTTTCCTTCTTCTCTATCTTCATGTAGTTGAACTTAATTTATCTTACTTGATTTGTTTGCATCGCAGTCATTCAACTATTTTTTATATGCATCCAAATTATTTTCCATATACATCAAAATTATTTTTAACTTCATCAAACAAGTGCTTTCATTGCATTAATGTATTTCTCATTAAATTATTTTTTTTGCATTAAAATGTTGCATACTCATATTTGTTCAGATTTACATTAATGATATCACATCTGGAGCCACTTATGAATCTCTTTGCAAGATTTTTTGCGAGTGTCTTGCACGATGAATTTGAGATGTCTCTAATGGGAGAGCTTACTGTCGCAGCGCAAAAAATATATGAGTGTACTAACGCTCAAAATGACTACAGAGTCGCCACCAAAGTTTTATTTTAAAGGGAAACGTCGATAAAATCCTTGAAGGGTGAAAACATGGTCATTACGATCAATTCAGGTTTGAGAGTAAATTATGCAAGGCGAAGATATTCGCATCTCTCACATCCTTTGTACTCAACTAGAACCATTTAGTTATATTTGCGAATAGAATGTTAGCTTGTGTTTATTTGTTTTCTTCTGATTATTAAAAGATAATTACGAAAATAGGGGAAATTTAGTATTTTTTATTAATGCGCTCGACAAGATTTCAAAATCTTGTGCCTACGTATTCCGAAGTGCCATGGGAAAATCAGAGCCACGTAGTTCGTGGTAAAAAAGATGTGTGCTGGTTGTTTTTAAAGAATAGTGTTTTAGTCATTTGAGTGGTTAAACGTTTGCTTGTATGCGCACACGATGGAGGCTGAAGCCTTTGTTCATATTTCATGTTGAAATAAATCAAACACCATTCTTTTTTATGAAAAAAAGTTTAGTTTTGACTTAGAATGCACAAGGATAAATAGATGATTTGATGAGTTGAGTTTGATTTTAAGTTTATTGTGAAAATTTATTTGTGGGGGAAGCAAACAATCGTTCAGACGAAGCGTGCGCTAAGCTCTCGATCATTCAAAAAATGGGTGAGCATGTATTCATCCATTTCTCCCTATTTAATTAGAATATTTTCATGGAAACATTAATTAAAAACAAGCAATAAAAAATTATTTTTATATTTTTATAAACTTTATTTCTATATTTTTTATATTTTTAATATTTATTGTTTTTTCTAATTATAATAAACTAATTTAATTGATAAAAAATTAAATAACATATTAATTGATTGCCCTAAATAAAACGGGAAAAGAATAAAATGTGGGTGTTCATGCAAAGTTTAGTAATTGAGTCCAAATATAAACTTAGTGGCCTATATAACACAATCTTTTTTTTAAATCTAACATTTATCATAATAAAAATAATAATATATGGAACAAAAAAGAAAAAGAAAAACAAAAGTGACACATGAAACAAACACCAACGTGATATTCTCATACTCAAAATTTACTACACACAAAAATTATAAAACTCAATAATAGAATAAAAGAAAACTAACAAAGTAACTTGTTGACCTTTTAAACATTATTATCACTAACAATCTTTTCTCTTTCCCAGAAAAAAATATAGATGTGTGAATACAACAACATAACCCAAACTTCTTTCTTCCTAACAAATGTGTGAAATTGAAACAAGGACGTAAAAAGAAAAATAGCATGGAAAAGAGAAACAACCCGGTGAATAGTGATGTGTTGACGACAGTTAATAGTGAGGGCCGTGATGTTTTTTTTTCAGCGGCGATCTAAACACTTGGTGGTTCTTCAAGCTTCGAAATGGCTACCGTGGATTTACTGGAAGTGGTAGCGGCGTTGTTAAATGCTTCACCTAGTTATGCGCAATGCTTTTTGTGGTAGAAAGTTTACCGGATCTTAGAGCTTTTTCTTTCCTCTTCTCTTTGATTTTTGTTTTCTTAATTTGTTGTTTATGATTATTGATGTTGAATATTTGAATAGAAGTGAGGTATGAAGATTTAGTCTTGGTATTATTTTGTTGTTGTTAATGGAGTTTCTATTGGGTTAAATAGTATATTCATCCAAGTATCACATCGGGTAATAGGAATTTTTGAGTTCAACCACGATCTATGGTGAATTCTTCTCAATCTTGATCTCAAAATTGTTATGTAATGACAATGAACAAAAACAAGAACACGTTTAAAGAAGATGAGTATGAACTGCAGAGTAACTCTCTGCCCACAACTATGGAATTTTATTATCACCTTGCAACTGCAAAATCGTGATTATCAAACTTGATGATTACAATGATAAGAGTTCCTCCCTATTTATAAATTTAGGTTAACTTGCATCTCAAGCTAAAGCTCAAACTATAAAAGTCCAAAAATATCTAATCTAATCTTTCTAAATCAAATTTGATCTTTCTAAATCAAATTTAATCTTTCTAAAACAATGAATTACATATTTAACACACCACCTAATTCATTGTGTCTAAACTATCTACATTCATCATAGACCTTAGCTTCTTGAACACTTCGACTGACACTTCCTTCGTTGTGGTGTCTGCAATCTGATTCTTAGCTTTACAGTGTTCCAAGTTCATCTTCCCTTCTGCTACCTATTCTCGAAGATAATGGATCCTCATTTCGATGTGCTTGGTTCGATCGTGTGCTATTGGATTCTTCGCCAGATTGATAGCTGACATGTTGTCGATCTTCATAGTAATTGCTCCATGACTCTTTCCTGTAATCTCTTCGACCAGGTTCACCATCCACGTTGCTTGACATGCACAAAGAGAAGCAGCTATGTATTCTACTTCGCATGATGACAATGCCACTACTGGCTCCTTTCTCGAACTCCAAGCAACTGGTGCACCACCTATCATAAACACATAGCCAGCTGTGGATTTTCTATCCTCAGCATTACTACACCAACTTGAGTCAGTGCATCCCACTAACTTGCATTCTTTTCCTTCATCAGTTGCAGGAAACAAAATGCCATAGTCGAGAGTTCCTTTCAGATACCTCAGTATCCTCTTCGTCGTTGCTAGGTGTGATACCTTTGGCTTCTGCATGAATCTACTTACCATACCCACACTGTATGCTAAGGCAGGCCTTGTGTGACAAAGGTATTGAAGTAACCCAATAAGTCTTCTATATTGGGTTGGATCGACAACATCTTCATCTGAATCCTTCGACAGTTGCAATCTGGTCTCAGCTGGAGTCGAAGCTGGGTTACAATCTTGCATCTCAAATCTCTTGAGTATTTCGCATGCATATCTTCTTTGTTGCATCATCAAACCTCTACCAGACTTGTAGAATTTGATGTCAAGGAAATATGAGAGATTTCCCAAGTCTGACATTTCAAACTCCTCACTTAGGTCTTGTTTGAAATCTTCAATCTCCTTTTTGCAACTTCCTGTTATCAGCAAGTCATCGACATTGAGACATAGTATAAACAATTCATTCTTGCTTCTTCTTACATATACTCCATGCTCAGTTGTGCACTTCACAAATTCTTTCTCCCTTAGAAAGTTGTCGATTTTCTTAATCCAAGCTCTTGGAGCTTGCTTAAGTCCATACAGGGCTTTATGTAACATGTACACCTTTATTTGTTTGCCTCGTTTCACATACCCAGCTGGTTGTGTGACATAAACTTCTTCATCTAAGGGGCCATTAAGGAATGCACACTTCACGTCCATCTGACATGTGTGCCAATTGTTCATATTTGCTAGACCAACAACCAACCTGATTGTTTCGATCCTAGCAACAGGTGCAAACACTTCGTCGAAGTCGATTCCTTCCTTCTGAAGAAATCCTTTTTCCACAAGTCTCACCTTGTGTCGAGTTACTTCTCCTTTAGGATTCACATTCACCTTGTAAACCCACTTCACATCAATTGCCTTCATGCCTTAGGGCAATTTGATAAGTGACCAGGTGTTGTTGACTTCGATGGAGTCTAACTCCTCATTCATTGCTTTCACCCACTTTGAATCTTTCAATGCCTCAGCTGCATTGTCTGGTTCGACATCTGCGTAGAAATCATAATGTACCAACTCACACTCTTCATCGACCACATTATCTGATGTAATCACACATTCTTGCAACCTTGCAGGAATGTGTCTTGTTCGTCGAGGTCTGCTTGGGCCTTGTAGCGTGAGATTTTTGTCGGTGATGCGACCATCTTACCACATTGGTTGGAATTGGGTGCTACTTTCTGATTTCTTATTTATCCTATAAAGCTGGAAAGGAAAGGGAAGCTATCTAAAACTAACCTGGCACGCAAATGTTTTCTTTAACAAATGCTAAGAGATTGGGGGGTGGGGAGTTGTCAATTACCCATTCTATATATGGTTATCCCTAGATCGTTAGCAATTTTCTATTGTTTTCTACTTACTGGTGTTTATCTGTCGAGGGATAGGAAAGTTTATTCTTTGGGAGTGTTTGAGAGAGAGAGTTTTTGTTGTTTTCGGCTTTTCCGATGTTTTTGGTGAGGTATTGGACCTAAGGTTTTTGATTGGTATACTCGCTAAGATTTCACAATCTTATGCCTACGTATTCCCATTAAAGAAAACAGGGAAATTAGAGCAATCGTAGTTCCTCCTATTCTATGGGAGGAAAAGATGTTTGGTGTCTTGTTCAAAGGCCAAGATTGAAGCTAAAGGTTATTTGTGTCTTGTTGAAAGCCCAAGATTGAAGCTAGAGGGTTTGACTGAGAGAGAATTTGTCATCTCTAAAGAGAGATATCTCATCTGTTCATCACAGTTGTTGGGTAATTGATTATAAAGGAGGATTACTTTAACTGGGATATAAGGATCCAACAATGTCATAATTTCCTTTATAAGGGATTTATCCTAAAGGAGGAAATTTTAACTCAGTGTTGAGCAATGCCATTTTTCCTTAGGAGTCTTTCATGCTAAGAGAGGGACATTGGTCTGGATGTAAATAATCCAGAGGCTTACCACTTACAGCAATTAGATGAAAGAGGGGATTTACCAGGATAAGAGATGGACTACAACTTGGATTTTTGAATAAAAAAGTATGCCACTTACAACAGTTATCTAGGATTAAGGTTTGTTTTGATTTGTCTGTTTTGATGTGTGATGTACAGAGAAATGTCTTCATACAGAGAGTTTTTTATTTCCTCTAAGGGGATGTTAATTTTTATGTGCCTTGATCAAAGCCCAAGGTTGAAGCTAAAAGGTTGACTCTACTAGGGAGTTTTATATTTGTCTTGTATAAACCCCAAGATTGAGGCTGAAAGAGATTGACTCTTTTGGGAGATCATTATACAAAGCCTAAGAGGAGGCTAAAAGTTGACTTTTCCGGGGAAATATTTTGTATGTCTTGTACAAAGCCCAAGATTGAGGCTAGAAAAAGAGTTTTTGACTCCACTGGGGAATATTTGTATGTGTCTTGTACAAAGCCCAAGATTGAGGCTAAAATGGGAAACCGACTCTATTGGTGAGAGGTTTTATCTGTCTTGTACAAAGCCCAAGATTGAGGCTAAAAGAAGATTGACTCTGCTAGAGAGATTTTATATGTATCTTGTACAAAGTCCAAGATTGAGGCTGAAAAGAGATTAACTGACTCAGCTGGAGAATTTTTATAGGTGTCTTGTACAAAGCCCAAGATTGAGGCTGACTTTTGCTGAAGAAAAGAAGGATCATTATACAAAGCCTAAGAGGAGGCTGGTTAGGGAATTTCTTATATAAAGCCTAAGAGGAGGCTAACTTCTACTGAGGATTATTGAGATCCAGAGACAGGTCTAAAATGGGGAATCAACTCTTACTGAGGATTACAGAGGTGTTGAGATATCAGATGCCTTGAGGTTCTGATAGGGTTGTATTAATAGCAAGCTGACCCTAGATGGGGAAATTTAGGAATGAAAAGTTTAAACTTTGTTGGTGATTGATGAAATGATTAGGGTTTATCTTTTTTCCTTGAGGAGATGAAACTGTCCAAGTCTACTGGTATGAAAAGGTTTATCTTTGTATGATGCCCAAGAGGAGGCAAGTGTCTTAAGGGATAAGAAATAACCCTTAATTGGTTTGAGGTTTTGACTCTTAGGAAGACTGCTCTAACAAAGGATGACTAGGTTCTGTCCTATACCTGTAAGAGGTCTTTGGGTCCTTGTACTAAGCCTAAGAGAAGGCATGAGAACTTTTAAGAAGCCTGAGAGTCCTTGTACAAAGCCCAAGAGGAGGCTGGGGATGCTTTTAAGAAGCCTGTGGGTCCAAACCTAAGAAAAGTTCAAAAAAGGTTTCACCGGGAATAATCCTTTCTTTAGTGAACAGTTATAGGGTTTGAAGAAATTCAAGAGAGGTTTCACCGGGAATTAATCCTCTCTAGGGGAGATGAATTTCTTAGACAGATTTCTAGTAGTGACAGTCTTGAGAAAAGTTTCACCGGGAATAATGCCTTTCTCTGTTCCATATTGTATAAGCCCATGAGGAGGCAAGACTCTATCTGGAAATTCCTATGGGGAATTAGTTTTGACTGTGTTAAAAGAGTGAACACTGGTTTGATCTAATCCTAGACCTAATTTCCTTGGAAAACTCTAAGCAGATAATATACAGGGATATTGTTGGAGCGGTAAAGCGGCAAGCAACAAAAAGATTTGGAAGTATTTTTCCGAGAATTTATCGTGTCCACAGAGATCGGTGCTATTGAACTGCCGTTCGACAGTTTAAATGTTAATGAGTTTGGGTTAAAATTGTTTAAAGTAAATGCAGAAAAGTAAATATTAATACAAAAATAATTCATTCTTCAGAGGGAAGAAACTTATCTGGTATGCACATAATCGACTCCTCACAAACTTAAACCTATCGACCAGTTATACTCAACCTATAATACTCCTTAATATCATCTAGCATCGCTCACAACTGTGTCCATCTCTGACACAATGAGCAGAGAGAACAACCGTGTTACCCTTGTCGACACTCTCGCACCCGACTCGAGATACGGAGGCATTAAGCTTCGACACCCATAAAGATTGTTAGCTCTAAATCTATCTCTAGCATCCAAAAACTAACAGATAATCATCCCTGATCAAAGTTTGCGATGTTTATCTCTAACACAACCCAAAACCCCAAGCATAAAGCAAAAATCAAGGATAATCACCGATAAAGATTTGTAAAGCAGATTTTATACAACGCCATGGGTGACAAATATACATGAGTTCAAAGTAAATACATATACAACAACCCAACAAAGAATAAAAACACAAAGAAGAAAAGAAATAAACTAAACATCTCGCGGTTTGTCAACGCCGATCAATGAGAAATCCACCCCGGATCATCCGTGTGCAAGCTTAAATGTTGTTTTCTAAGCTAATCTACTGAAAAATGAATTTGATGGAGTTGGGAGCAAAAATCCCCAAAACCATAAGCTAAAAAATGAATGAAATGACTTATATAGTATGTCATAATCCGTCAAGTTCGCAGTGCAAACTTTTATTCACAAAACGAACTCCAAAAATTGGCACTTAAGTGCCTCAGAATAGCTAAACCGCCTCTGCTTTTCTGCAGAAATTCGCAATGCGAACTTTTATTCGCAAAGCAAATATTCACTGGAAAGTTCGTAAAGCAAAATTTGGTCCCTTTTTCTACTGCCATAAGTCTGGGAGCATTCGCTGGGAAGTTCGCAAAGCAAATATTCACTGGAAAGTTCGCAAAGCGAACTTGACAGCAAACCAGCCCTTATTTTGACCATAACTTCTGAACCATGACTCGGATTGACGCACGGTCGGAAGCGCTGGAAAGCTTATTCAATGCTCTATACACCATGACAAAATATCATTGCTTTAATACCTACAAAAATGAGAGAAAATCAATTAAACTCAATGATATTTACACGATACGCAATATATACACTATAACGTAAACTAAACGTATTTACAAACAAAGTGGGGTTTATTCGTAGGATATTAACAAAAGTATCGACAAGTGCAACTAAACTTATATACAAAAATAGTTACAATTTGCACTTATCAAAATCTCCCCAACTTAAACTTGTTTGTCCTCAAACAAGAATCAAGCGACTCAAAGAAACAGAGTGACATCCAAAGAATCATGAATCAACAGGTTTTGAAAAACAGAAACAAATGAATGGTTCAAATGAAAAATGGTACTCACAAAGTAGATATTTACCACTAAACTACAACGATAACATAAGCACAAAACAAATGCAAAATACAAAAATCATGCCAAACATCCTAAAACAACACAAGTTCAAACGTGAATCACACCTAGCAAAAATAATCATCGGTAGATGAAAAACACTAAATGAGGTACTTTTCACTCACACAACAATCTTGCAAACAAAAGACTAAATTATGCAATCATCCAAAATTTCACATTGAACATACAAAGGCAAGAATCACAAGGGCTTTCAAGGTTGTAATGTGGTCGGGTAAACAAACAAGGGGCAATTTCTAAAGGTAATTGAAACAAAAACTTGCCTAAACCTAAGGGAGTGATCAACTCACAAAGACTCGAACACAAAATTCCAATCAACTTCGTCCAAAATCCCAAGTGTTACATAAAGCACAATACTTATTTAGCATAATTATTTGAACTCTTTTTGTTTCCTTTCTCAAGGATTTTCTTTTTCTTTCTTTTTTTTCTCTTTTCTTTTTCATATTTTTCTTTTTTTTTTCTTTTTCAACCTCATAGAAACCAACCAATGAGTAAACAATCATTCTCTCCCCAACTTGAATTCAACCATATCATCATGTGAATACTCCCTACTTTCTAAGGCAAGGCAAAAATTCATACAACAACACAAAGTTGAGGGTTCAAGAAAAAACAACCAATTAAAATCCATACAAAACGTGAATTCAATACTCATAGACAAGCATTAAGTTCAAACAACATGGATAATGATAGAAAGGCACAAAGGGATTACGAATGATCACACGTTCACAAGGTGAATTGACTATTTGGCTAGGTAGTTGTGCTCAAAATGAAACAAAATGCCTTGATCCTTTTCATTCTTTCATATAATCAACACAAACAAAAGATTAAGCATAATAAAATCCAGTTAGAACAAGAATGTTGGTACTCCGCGTATATATGAACAATGGAAAGCTACCTCACAAAAAGGGTGGGAACTAAAGTGATTCACAACAAGAACAAGTATACAAAAGAATGAATGGCATGGAAGTTTGTAAAATGCCTAAGTATCATGAATATGCTAAAGTCTAGAAAGCGATAAACACATACCTTGGACGTGTACAAAACTTAACAATATCATTACCATACATCCGCAAGTTGAAATGATCAAACTTGGAACATCACCTTAAATTTCCTCAAGCAAGCCGACCAAAATTTTCGTCCAAACAACAAACAAAAACATTAGAAACTAAAAACAATAAAACAAGCTTGTTTTAAGTCGTAAGCTCGACGCCTGTTATTTAAGAATGTTCCTCCAAGTTGCTTCCACCCGGTTATTCCTAACCAACACGTAAGCAAATGTGAAAAGAAATAAACAATGATATAACAAATTCACAAGTATAAGTATCAATATAAAAAAGTGAAAATATACAATATGTATGATATCTACAAAACTCAAAAAGAAAGAAACTATCGCAATACGATTCAATAAGAACACCAATCCCCGGCAACGGCGCCATTTTGTTGGAGCGGTAAAGCGGCAAGCAACAAAAAGATTTGGAAGTATTTTTCCAGGAATTTATCGTGTCCACAGAGATCGGTGCCATTGAACTGTCGTTCGAAAGTTTAAATGTTAATGAGTTTGGGTTAAAATTGGTTTAAAGTAAATGCAGAAAAGTAAATATTAATACAAAAAGAATTCATTCTTCAGAGGGAAGAAACTTATCCGATATGCACATAATCGACTCCTCACAAACTTAAACCTATCGACCAGTTATACTCAACCTACAATAGTGTCCATATCTGACACACTGAGCTGAGAGAATAACCGTGTTACCCTCGTCGACACTCTCGCACCCGACTCGAGATACGGAGGCATTAAGCTTCGACACCCATAAAGATTGTTAGCTCTAAATCTATCTCTAGCATCCAGAAACTAACAGATAATCATCCCTAATCAAAGTTTGCGATGTTTATCTCTAACCCAACCCAAACCCCGAGCATAAAGCAAAAATCAAGGATAATCACCGATAAAGATTTGTAAAGCAGATTTTATACAACGCCATGAGCGACAAATATACATGAATTCAAAGTAAATACATATACAACAACCAAACAAAGAAGAAAAACACAAAGAAGAAAAGAAATAAACCAAACATCTCGCGGTTTGTCAATGCCGATCGATGATAAATCCACCCCGGATCATCCGTGTGCAAGCTTCAATGTTGTTTTCTAAGCTAATCTACTGAAAAATGAATTTGATGGAGTTGGGAGCAAAAATCCCCAAAACCATAACCTAAAAAATGAATGAAATGACTTATATAGTATGTCAAAATCCATCAAGTTCGTAGTGCGAACTTTTATTCGCAAATCGAACTCCAAAAATTGGCACTTAAGTGCCTCAGAATAGCTAAACCGCCTATGCTTTTCTGCAGAAGTTCGCAACGCGAACTTTTATTCACAAAGCGAATATTCGCTGGAATGTTCGCAAAATGAACTTTGGTCCATTTTTTTACTGCCATAAGTTTGGGAGCATTCGCTGGGAAGTTTGCAAAGTGAACATTCGCTGGAAAGTTCGCAAAGCGAACTTCACAACAAACCAGCCCGTATTTTAACCACAACTTCTGAACCGTACCTCGGATTGACGCACGGTCGAAAGCACTGGAAAGATTATTCAATGCTTTATACACCAATGGAAAAATATCATTACTTGAATACCTACAAAAATGAGAGAAAATTAATTAAACTCAATTATATTTACGCGATACGTAATATATACACTATAACGTAAACTAAACGTATTTACAAACAAAGCAGGGTTTATTCGTACGATATTAACAAAAATTATCGATAAGTGCAACAAAACTTATATACAAAAATAGTTACAATTTCCACTTATCACATATATATACAGATGAAATATATACAAGTATGTAAAAGAGGGTGGGAAGACTTACAGGTGAGCAAGCTTCCAACATTACAAACAAATATATATATATATATATATATATATATACAAGTATGTAAAAGAAAGATGTTTTAACACTTACAGGTGAGCAAGCTTCCATTGTAACAGCTGTATGGTTAGTTGTTCAAGAAATTAAAGAAAGTTTTGATAACAACTATGAATTTGAACCTAAATCAAAGGGGAAAGTTGTTTTAAAAAGAAGACTGGGGCTTATACTCAAGGAGAGGCCCGGATGAAAAACAATAATCGTACCATTTATCTGATTGTATTGGGACTCATACAATGACTGAGGCCCAAATTATTGTATTTACAAAGAGGTTGGGTCTTACACTCTATTAGAGGCCCAAAGCTTATTTTTGTACAAGAGATAGGGCTTACAACTCAAGGAGAGACCCAAAAAGTTTTGTTTAAAAGGCAATGATCGCGTCGCAGTTTTAGAAAACACAGTGGGACTTATACAATGACTGGGGCCCAAATTATTTTATGTACAAAAATATGGGTCTTACACTCTATTAGAGGCCCAAAGGGTTTGAAAAAAGAAAAGAGAATGAGACTTACAACACAAGGGGAGACCCATTGAAAAGACAGTGATCGCACCGTCGTTTTAAGATTCGCAGAGGGACTTATACAATGACTGAGGCCCAAAAGGGTTTTCTGTACAAGGGGATGGGACTTACACTCTATTAGAGACCCAAAAGTGTGTATGTGAAGTTTGAAAAAATCAAAATTTAGAGAAAACCCTAAATTTTGAATTTAAAATATAATTTTCAAAGGAAATTAAATAATAAATGATATAAAATACCAAATATATTTAAAAAACAAGTTGTATACTCTGAAAAATATTTTGAAAAATCAAGTTTAATCACATGAAAGCTTGAAATTCATTTGGAATGAAAAATCAAGGTGGGAATTTCATTTAAAATGTTTAAAAAACAAATAAATGAAATTAATTACAAAAAATTCTAACTATATTAAAATATATATATAAATTGGATTTTTTTGTAT
Organism: Lathyrus tuberosus; assembly: GCA_022829125.1. Classification (NCBI taxonomy): domain Eukaryota; kingdom Viridiplantae; phylum Streptophyta; class Magnoliopsida; order Fabales; family Fabaceae; genus Lathyrus; species Lathyrus tuberosus. Next base: position 3,839,594 of record JALAZF010000253.1, read on the forward strand.
AATAAAATAATTTAACATTTTTGTGACTTTTTAAAAAAAGAACCAATAAAAAATGATAAAAAAATGAGAGAGAAATTAATTTTTGAAATCAATTAAAGAAAATATCAAAAATTTAAATATTTAAAATTTTGAAATATGGCGCTAACTGTCACCTTCTTCTTCCTAGTGACCGCGCCATGGATGATTTACATTTTCTCACTTTTCTCTCTGACATCTGTTTAATATATATGTTTCTGTCCAAACAAATTCTCCCCATAATTCTTTGAGTATATGTTTTCCATTCAACATACTTCTCACCATGTTCATGATGGTTTTGTTCTTTCTTTCTGCAATTCCATTTTGTTGTAGAGTGTAGAGTGGCACCACCTCATGCACTATCCCTTCTTTTTCACATAATGCATCGAACTCTTTCGACACATACTTTCCACCACCACCAGTCCTCAGAATTGTAAGCTTTTGACCACTATGTCTTTCAACCATAGTTTTGAATCTGGAAAATACCTCAATCACATCAATTTTCTTCTTGATGAGGCAAGTCCACAACTTTCCACTGTAATCATCTATGAACGTGACAAATTATCTGTTGCCTGCAATCGAATCCCCCTGGATTGGACCACATACATCAGAGTATATGACTTCCAAAATTTCCTTCGACTTCCTTCCTGCATCCTTGATTAAGCTATTCTTGTGTTGTTTCGACTGAACACACTCTTCACAGACTTCACTTGGAATGACGATTTCATGTAATCCTGAAGCCATATTTCTTCTCTTTAGCTATTTGATGTCGTTGAAGTTGAGATGGCCTAGTCAAAAATTCCATAACCACTCATCTCTGTTGGCTGCAGTTTCTAGGCAATTGTGCTCCATCACATTGAGTTCAATCTTGAAGGTCCTATTCTGAGACATTGGAGCCTTCAAGATCAACCTACCACCTGCGTCGAGAACTCTCATCATCTTGTCTTTGACAACTATCTTGTACTTCTTTTCGACAGGCTGTCCTATACTGAGCAGGTAACTTTTCATGCCTTGTATGTATAACACATTGGAAATTATTGATTTCTTGCCATCATTCCTCACGATCTGAACATCACCAACACCTTCAGCTGCTAGAGTGTTGTCATTTGTAAACTTCACTGTGTTCTTCGACGATGGCTTCATATTGACAAACCAATCTTTCCTTCCAGTTATATGTGATGAGCATCCTGAGTCCAAGTACCACTGGTCCTAGAATCTCTCTTCGTCTCTTGTTTTGACCATCAACAACATCTCTACTTCTTCATGTTTTGCCAGCTTTGCACCAGTTTCTTGATTCTTCTTCTTTTCTGGACAATCACTAAAATAATGACCATACTTCTGACAATTGAAACACTGAATGTGACTTTTGTCAGGCTTTCAACCACCACCTCTTCCTCTACCTGCAACACCACCTCTTTAGTTGCCCATCCATCTTCTTTTTCTAGGTAATGATACTTAGAAAAGGGTAAAAAACTTCCCCTCGATCCTGGTCTTCAGCCAAGGAACTGGTCTTAGTTTCTTTTTGAAATAAACTTCCCCTCGATCCTGGTTTTCAGCCACGGAACTGGTCTTAGTTTCTGAAATAAACTTCCTCTCGATTCTGGTCTTCAGCCACAGAACTGGTCTTAGTTTCGGAAATAAACTTCTCCTCAATCCTGGTCTTCAGCCACGGAACTGGTCTCAGTTTCTGAAATAATCTTCCCCTCGATCCTGGTCTTCAGCCTTGGAACTGGTCTCAGTTTCTTCTTGTCGAGTTTCTCCCTTGGCAAGGGATGCTATGTGTAGCGGTCTTCATCAATCTTCTCACCGAGTTTTACTGGGGAGATGCCATTTGAGGAAAAATTTGAGGTCAGACTTGCTGGGGGTACCCATTTGCCTGAGCCGTAAAGGTGTGCAAACATCTCTATTGGAGACGCCATTTGCTGATTCTATTGGGAAAAACGAGTCTCTTGAGAGACTACTTTTTGCTTGGGGATATTACATTATACTTTTCTTCGAGATCTTCTCAGAGAAATGCCATGTGATGTAATCTAATTTTGAGGTGCTGATGACTTCCTTAACATTGACTTTCTTGGGAGAAAAACCAGTGTGTTACTGAGAGTCTTCAGTTGAGAGGCTTTCTCTGGGGATTTTCCTTAATTCAGGAAAGCGAAAATATCATCTTCAATGGTGAAGAGTGACGTTTTTCGAATGTCTTCTTGCCTTTCAGAGGTTTAAGTTATCAAAGTGGTCGAGGACCGTCTCCGATCCAGGAATAAACTGGGGAGAGATTGCTTAGACAATTCATTTTTTGACGAGGAAATAACTTAAACCAGGATTTTGTCTTATCCGACGCGGAAAGGACAACTGACAACTTGATTGACAATAGGGTTTTATCACTTGGGGAAATGAGTATGACCAGAGCGATATTAATGCAATATGAATATGAATGTGAATCAATTATGCATGATGTATATATGTTTATGCTGACAAAACTGACGCGACATACAGACTAGTGGATGAACACGACTGAATACTCGGCCACTGTGGGGGATGAAAAGTACCATTGCTTCATGATAACAATCCTGTCTTGCTTATGAGAGGTAGTCCCCGTGGGAGGAGAAAGAATCGTCAATCAGTCTTAAGAGGTAAGAACTCTGCCGGGGATATGAGATGGGACATTCGTATTTGAAACTGTTGATCCTTCATTCAGGCGTACTGGTTTAGAAGGAGTGCTTTGATTATACACTTTGAGGTTTAATCACCTTTGGAGAAGCGATCGATGTTCTTTTCGATGTTCATCAGTCAAAAATAATTGCCATCTTTATTTTAAAAGCAGAAAATTTTTTGACAATTAAATTCATTTTTGTTTTATTTCAAGAATCGTTGATCATGTTAAAAATGTCATTCTGTAAAGCTAAAACAAATGAGAATTGCAGACAAAAGCACTAGGGCTCAAATTTTATTGATAGGATAGAAATCAGCCAAGCGCGTGATTCCATATAGCATTTACAAAGTTTAGAACATGGTAATTTAAGGGAAAAGGGCTACATTGAAATATAACAACCGTTATCCTTCTACCAACTTTGAATTCTGGACATCCTGAGCCTCTGTCGAAGATGACCTTGACTGGAGTTTTCTGACGGATGGTACTGCCGTTGGGGATTTAACCTTGTCGGAAGTAGTTACTTGCCATAAATCCCTAATTTTTTCCTGGACTGTCTTTTGAGGTTTCCAATCCATCGGGATGATTTTTGCTTATGTCTCTAATTTTTGCCTGGACCGCCCTTTCGGGTTTTCAATCCACCGAGACGTTTTTTTTTTTTATATTTAGGCGAAGTATTTCTTGACTACATCAACATTTGTGGGGTAGGAAAACTCTTCTCCATCCATGGTTGCGAGTCTCAAGGCGCCGTCTGAGAAGGCTTTCTTGACCACATAGGGGCCGTCATAATTCGGAGTCCATTTGCCCCTGGAATAAGTGAGGAATTATTGTATCTTCTTGAGCACAAGGTCTCCTTTTCTGAAGACGCGGTCGAACCTTTTTGTCGAACTCCTTCTTTATTCTCTACTGATACAACTGACCATGGCATAAGGCTGTTATTCTCTTTTCTTCGATTAGGTTCAGTTCATTGTGTCGACTTTGACACCATTCATCCTCTGTTAGCTTAGCTTCCATCAATACCCAGATTGATGGGATTTCTACTTCTATGGGGAGCACTGCTTCCATGCCATATACTAGAGAGAAAGAGGTTCCCCCTGTTGAAGTGCGGACAGATGTGTGATAAACATGAAGAGCAAAGGCTAGCATCTCGTGCCAGTCTTTGTAGGTTACTACCATCTTCTGAACAATCTTCTTGATATTCTTGTTAGCCGCTTCTACTGCTCTATTCATCTTAGCCTGATAGGGAGATAAATTATGGTGTTCGATCTTAAACTCAACACGCAATTCTTTCATCATCTTGTTGTTCAAGTTGGATCCATTGTCAGTAATGATCTGGCTTGGAACACCATAACGGTAGATGAGATTGTTCTTGATAAATTGGACCACGACTTGTCGGGTTACATTGGTGTATGATGCTGCTTCGACCCACTTGGTGAAGTAATCAATAACTACCAGGATGAACCGATGTCCGTTCGAAGCCTTGGGTTCAATCATGCCAATCATGTCGATTCCCCATATATAAAAAGGCCATGGAGAAGAAAGAACTTTGAGATGCGTTGGTGGTAGATGGATCTTGTCAGCGTATATCTGACACTTATGTCACCTCCTCATGTACTTGTAGCAATCAGATTCCATCGTCAGCCAATAATATTCTGCTCTCAGAATTTTTCTCGCCATTGTATATCCATTGGCATGAGTGCCAAAGGATCCTTCGTGAATTTCTTTCATCAGCATGTTTGCTTCTGGTCTGTCTACGCATCGGAGCAGGACCATGTCAAAGTTTCTCTTATAGAGTGTATCACCGCTCAGGAAGAAATTGCCTGCCAATTTTCTGAGGGTCTTCCTATCTTTTCTTAATGCCCCAGGCGGGTACTCTTGTTTCTGAAGGAAGCATTTGATATCGTGATACCAAGGTTTGTCGTCTATGACTGCTTCAATCATGAAGATGTAAGCGGGTCGTTCTAGGCGCATTATGTCAATTTTAGGTACGTCGTTCCATTGACCTACACTAATCATGGAAGAGAGATTGGCTAGTGCATCAGCCATGTGATTCTCTTCACGAGGGATATGATGAAACTCAATTCTGTTGAAGAATGGTAACAACCTTCTCGCGTAATCTTTGTAAGGAATCAGTCTTGATTGGCATGTGTTCCATTCTCCTTTGATCTGATTAATAACCAGGGCTGAGTCTCCATACACATCCAAGTTTTTTATTCTTAAGTCAATTGCTTCCTCGAGACCCATGATACAAGCTTTGTATTCGGCCTCGTTGTTTGTGCATTTGAAAGTCAGTCGGGCGGTGAAAGGAATATGGGTACCCTGAGGTGTTACGATGATTGCCCCAATTCTGTTTCCATAATTGTTGACAACTCCGTCAAATATTAGTCCCCATTGGGAACCTGGTTTTGGCCCTTCGCTGGGTAGCGGTTCATCACAATCTTTCATTTTCAAGTACATGACATCTTCGTCTGGGAAGTCAAATCCGACTGATTCCTGATCGTCAATCAGTTGATGAGCCAAATAATCAGCTAAAATACTCCCTTTGACGGCTTTCTGAGCATGGTACTCGATGTCGTATTTTGATAACAACATCTGTCAACGGGCGATCCTTCCCGTGAGAGCAGGTTTTTCAAAGACGTAATTGATCAGATCCAATTTGGAGATTAACCAAGTAGTGTGACAAATCATATACTGGCGAAGAGGTTTGGCTACCTAAGCTAGAGTACAACAAGTTTTCTCGAGCATAGTGTGCCGAGTTTCACAGTCGGTAAATTTCTTGCTTAAATAGTAGATGGCAGACTTTTTTCTTTTGGTTTCGTCTTGTTAGCCAAGTACACAACCCATAGAATCTTCCAATACTGTTAGGTATATTATCAACGGTCTTCCCTCCACTGGAGGTGACAGGATTGGTGGATTCAACGGATATTCTTTGATACTGTCGAAGGCTTTTTGGCAGTCTTCTGTCCATACGCAACTTTGATTCTTTCTGAGTAGTTTGAAGATCGGCACGCATGTCGCGGTCATGAGAGATATGAATCTAGAAATGTAATTCAGACGTCCCAAAAATCCTCAGACTTGTTTCTCAGTCTTTGGCGAAGGCATTTCTTGAATGGCCTTGACCTTGTCAGGATCAACCTCAATTCCTTTTTGGATGACGATGAACCCTAAGAGTTTTCCTGAGCGGACACCGAACGTGCATTTATTGGGATTCAAGCGGAGTTTTTACTTTCTCAGACGCTCGAAAAGTTTTGACAGGTGGGTCATATGCTGCTCTTCTGTTTTAGATTTGGAAATCATATCATCGACATACACTTGGATTTCTTTGTGCATCATGTCATGAAACAGAGTAGTCATGGCCCTTTGATAGGTTACCCCGACATTCTTCAAACTAAACTGCATTACCTTGTAACAAAAGGTGCCCCATGGGGTGATGAATGAATTTTTCTCCATATCTTCTGACGCCATTTTGATTTAATTATAGCTCGAGAATCCATCCATGAAGGAGAAGACTTTGAACTTTGTTGTACTGTCTATCAGCATGTCTATGTACGGTAAGGGAAAGTCATCCTTTGGACTGGCTTTGTTTAGATCCTTATGATCTACATACATTCTGACCTTTTCGTCCTTTTTCGGAACTGGCACTATGTTGGCTAGCCATTGAGGATATTCTGAGGTGGTGAGGAAACCTGCGTTGATTTGCTTCCGCATTTCCTCCTTGATTTTGATAGCCATATCTGGATGAGTCATTCTCAACTTTTGTTTCACTGGAGGGCATTCTAATTACAGTGGTAAGTGATGTTCCACGATGCTGGTATCCAACCCTAGCATGTCCTGATAAGACCAAGCAAATACATCGGGAAACTCTTTGAGAAGTTTTATCAAGCTTTCTTTGACAGTCAGACTGAGCAGTGCCCCAATCTTAACTTCTTTCTTTTCTTCCTCTGATCCCAAATTGACCATTTCCAACGGCTCTATGTGAGGTTCAATGGACCTTTCCTCTTGTCTGAGTAATCAAGAGATCTCTTCTGGAATTTCTGTGTCCTCTTCTTCTTCAGCCTCAAATACCGGGAATTCAAAGTTGGGAGAAGGCATTGGATCGTATGTTTCAATGGGGTTTAAAACAAGCAATCTGCATGACGTGATGATTCATTTTTTAGAAGAGATAGAGAGAATGCAAGAGTGTGTGCAGTGTATTTTCTGAAGAATGCTCATTTTTATTTATTTTTGGGCTGTTTTAGGATTACCGTTTTCTGAAAAAACAAAAAGTGAAAACAACAATAAATGCGGAAGTGACAGAACGACGTTATTTATTTATGATTTTGTTGATTCTTGAAATACAGCCCTATAAAACAAAGCTATGTCGCTTTGGGCGAAGCGAAGAGGGACATTTACAGAAAAGTGAGTCCTATAAAAACATCTGTTTCACCTGGGCAGGGTGAAAGGTTAAAACAAAGATGGCAATTACTTAGACTTATGGACGACTTTCGGGACATTGACAGCAACCCATTGGCGATGAACTCCTCGGTGAATCACAAAGTTTGGCACCTTCTTTCTTGGTTTGTCCTAAAAAATGACGCTGATTTCTGGTGGAGTAGGATCATTGGAGTCTTCCTCCCATGCAGAGTTGTCATAAACGAACTCTTCTGTTGTATCTTCCCTAATGTTTTCACTCTCAAGAGGAACTCCCCATCCAGTTGGTTGGACGTCCTCGTATCTGATGCGAGAGCTTTCAGGAGTGGTGTACTTGACCAAGAAGTCGTACTTGCCACTCGGCTGTTCTAAGGTGTCCTATACTTCTGTGGGGATAGAGGAGTCGTCCTTCTCAATGACGTTGACCTCAGGAAAAGCATAGTTGATGAACTCTTGTCCTACAACCTTTGTAGATTCATCGTTGTACTAGATATCTTCGGAATATCCTGAGTAATGATCCCATGACTCGGTGGGGACGTGGTTATTCATTTCAATATTACTCAGCTGATAGGCGTCGTTTGGCTGACTCTTTTGTCCCAAGCCTTCTGTGTACGGCTTCCAGATAGGCAAGTCATCCAGGGGATCATAATAGTCTAGATCGAAGTTGTCCTTCATTAGATCATCTTCTAACGAGTTAGGTGGAGCACGACATCCCCCAGAATCACAATCTCCAAAGATCATTCGGATGTTTGATCTTAGTATATATCTCGGGCCCTGCTTGGGAAAACAGAATGGCATGTGCGTTTCTTCCTGTGACATATAACCATTGTCGTTGAGATAAGATTTCCATTCCTCATCCGTATCAGAGGAGTCACTCTTATCGATGGTGTGTACTTCTTGAGACACTGGGTGGAGGAAGCCCCCACTGTGGAAGAAGTCTTGAATGGGATGAAAACTTTCATCTTTCTTTGCAGTCTAGACACAGGTTGAAGAGAAACTAAGACCTTTCTTTGTCTTGTTATCCATAAGAATTATGAGCTGTCCCCATCCCTTTGCATTATTACTCTCGATTGCTTTGAGAGCATCTTTGTATGAGGAAATCGACGTCCCTTTTTCTGCTCGATTCTCATTGCTCACTGACAGTGCTTAAAATTGGGTTCCAACAACCTCCTTGGGTTCTATATAGGATAATGATGATAAGTTGCTCACGATTATGGCCTGCTCTTCGCATACTATGACTAACTTGTCATTCTTGACGAACTTCAGCTTCTGGTGAAGTGTCGAAGTGACTGCCCCAGCTTCGTGTATCCAAGGTCTTCCTAATAAATAGCTGTATGCTACCCGGATGTCCATGACCTGGAAAGTGACTTGGAAAGTGTGACTTGGAATGATAGTCGTATCAGAGTTGATTTTGGCATAACATTTAAAGTTGATCCTGTGTCTACCAGTACGCTGGCTAGACCATTATCCTGGCAGTTGACTGTAATGTTAAGCGCCATATTGTGATTTTTGCCTTCTTCCGGCTGTTCTTCATCATTGAATCCTAAGTTGTTGTAGGAAGTGATGTTGGAAATGATGTTATCAAACTGTCTTATCGTCACATCTTGTTCTATGAAAGCTTGCTCCAAGATTTTCTGCAGAGCTTCCCTATGAGCTTCGAAACTGAGCAAGAGAGATAGTACAGAGATTCTCGAAGGAGTTTGCAACAGTTGGTCTACAATGTTGTACTCACTTTTCTGGATGAGCTTCAGCATCTCATTGTTGTTTTTTACCAGTTCTGGATTACTAGATTGATCGATTGGTTGATTAGGAACTTCTGTTTGAGGTTCCTTTTCTTTGGTGGGTTCTCCAACTCCTCTGTTGAAGATCCGGCCGCTCCGTGTTACCCGACTGATGTCGACAATATTTACGACGGATGGTAATAGAGTTTTCTTTCCATTTTCGATAGTTGTTGCACCATACTTGTAAGGGATAACCTTATCTGATTTGTACGGTATTGGTCTTGGCAAGTAGACAACCACATGAGCTTTTTAATTTCTCTGACAGTTATAGGCAACCTCAATCAGTTCCCGATTGGGAACCTTTCTACTATCAAGAGGAATTCTTGATTCATCGAGTTGAGGGATTATGGCACAAACGTCTTTGGTCCTCCCATGTTCATAGATTATGACAACATTTTTGCTTTGATCAGGGAAATAGTTTGTCATAACGTTGATCGACTCAGAACTTGAACATGGTCGAATCTCTTTCTGATCTAACTGATTTTGAAGAGCCGCTCGTACGAGGTAGCATCCTTTGTTGTTCTCTAAACAAACTCCACAACGCTCATAGTTGTGGGGTGGCACCCAGCCACGCCCGCTTTGTATGCAGTGCATCTTTACTAGATCTGTTTCCATCGAGCGGACATCCTGACTTTGATGCCTATCAGGATTTCCATCAGTCAAGCTAACCTGTTATGTAGCTTCATCCAAGTAAATTGGAAGCCACCAGTGGTCCAAAAAGTGTTGAAGTGTTCTTTGGACCACTGCACATCCTTGGTCGTCTTCACGGCATTGTTCACAGTCCTGATAATCATGTGAAGCCAGAAAGCTGAGCTTGACTTGCTTAGCGTGTAATTCTACCAGACTGGTATTCATTAAGCATATGTCAAAGATCTGAACCATGTTGACTTGATGGTTATTTCTCTCACGGTAGTCCTGGATCCATTCGAGGTCCATCTGACGCTGAAGGGTCTCTTGTACAAAAGAGCATCCCTGATTGCTTATTGAGCAGATCGGACAAGTATTGTAATCGTGTCGTGGAAGATTATGATATTGACTTTGCCTTGAATGCATCGCCACTAAGTTGACGTTCATTGTGCAGACGTCATGGTTCTGAACAATGTTGGGATGCACATGGGCCATGTTGACTTCACAAATTCGGTGATCTTGGATCCATCCGAAATCCATTTGTTCTTGTAGAGCTGATTGAAGTACGGAACACCCCTGGTTGTTCTTTGAGCAGATATCACACTGGTGATAATTGTGAGGTGGTACATGACTGTACCCGCTCTGTCTACAATGCATCCTGACCAGATTGGTTCCTAAGAGGAGTACATTGTGAATTTGATAACTGCGACTAAATTCTTCCTCTATTAAATTTACTGCAGTCTTCTCATGTTGAGGCAACGGGTTCGTCTAAACATTTGGATTAGTATCTTTGAAAGATATGACTCCGTTCCTGACAAGCTTCTGCACACCGGACTTGAAACTGAGACAGTTCTCAATGTTATGCCCCGATCCTCCTTGATGGTAAGGGCAAGTTTGATCCGCTTTGAACCAAAAAGGTGGATTTTCCGGTACTATAAGAGGAGATCTGGTTTGGACGTGACCCTTGACCAGTAGAAGTGGAAATAGTTCTACGTACAACATTGATATAGGGTCGAACCCTGATGGTCGTGTCATACGATTGTTGATGTTGTACTGTGGACGAGCCTGCTAAAGAGGCTGTTGTGTCCTTTGTTGATAATGTTGTTGATTTGGTTGGCTCTGAGCAACCTGAGGTTGATACGTCGGAGCTGGCGTAAGGTGGATAGCGGGAGTCACCGCTGCTACTGGTTGATACCTTCGCCATTGCTTTCCGAGAGAGATATTACCAATATCTTGCTCTTTTTTCTTTGGGAAAGCACTACCGTATCTTTTGGTACTGCTTGATGGCTCTGCATCTTTGACCAATCGTCTTTCTCGAACTGCTTCTTCAAGGCGTACTCCCATGTTCACCATTTCAGTGAAGTCACTGGGCGCACTGGCAACCATTCGGTCATAATAGAATGAGCTCAAGGTTTTCAAAAAGATCTTGGTAATTTCTTTTTCCTTAAGAGGGGGACAGATCTGGGCGACAATTTCACGCCATCTCTGAGCATATTCTTTGAAAGTTTCTTTGTCCTTCTGCGACATTGCTCTGAGCTGATCCCTATCCGGTGTCATGTCCAGATTCTATTTATACTGCTGAACGAAAGCAGCTCCGAGATCTCTAAAAGTACTGATCTTGGTACGGTTTAAACCCATGTACCATTTTAGTGCAGCACCGGTTAAACTGTCTTGGAAGTAATGGATCAGTAACTGTTAATTTTCTATCTGGGTTGACATCTTTCGAGCGTACATCACCAAATGACTTTGAGGGCAAGAGTTGCCTTTGTATTTTTCAAAGTCAGGCACCTTGAATTTTTACGGGATTTTTACATTAGGGACCAAACAGAGGTCGACGGCGTCCTTTCCGAATAAGTCTTGACCGCGAATGGCATGCAGTTCCTTCTGCATTTCCAAGAATTGTTCCTGGAACTCATTCATTCTTTCATACATGTCTTCGTTTCCACCAAAAATTACTCGTGGAATCTGTCCTTCTGGGACAGTATGTACCACTGGTTGTGGTATAGACATTGCAGCAGTGATTCTTGGAGCTTCATTGTCCTGAAGTTTGTGACCTTCAGGTGTTGCTGTTATAAACCTTGCATCTTCATTTTCCCAAAGTTTATAACCTTCAGGCCCAATGGTTCCTGCTGCAGTTTCTGGGTCTTCAGTGACCGGCGGGATGTATCCTTCAGGGACAAAGTTGAGAGGCATGCCCCAGGGGCGCCCCTTAGGCATGTTGTATCGAGGATCATATGTCTCCACTACGGGCGTAGATGTGATCTCTGAGATCACAGTCCTTTGTTGTTGTCTCTGAGCTGCTTCCAGGGATTGCATGTTATTGTGAATTTTTTCCAAACTTTCCTTTAGAGCGCCGACTTCTTCTCTCAGCTCTCTGTTCTCTTCCTCGAGATCGTCCATTTTTTTTGTCGATTGGCCCGAGTATTGTATGAGTGAGACAGTTTGACACTAGAATCGCGACACACACGTGAGATTTGAAGATAAGAAGAATGTGTTACGTGAGAATGATGAATGATATGCAATGATATATATTTTTAGTTTTAATAAAAAAGAAACTTCAACAAATAGATTGCAAATATCATACAGTGGGGTGAGACCCCTTTTATTGAATTTGAAAGATTGCAGAAAGGGAAAAGTACAGTATTTTACAACGTGCTATAAGGAAAATGGCTAAGCTTATGGATCCTGAGTCCTTTCTAAAGAGAGCTCAGATGTTGGTTCTGATATTTTCCTTTTCTTTGACCGGGGCTCTTCAGCCATTGTCGGGTTGTCAGTCTTTTGCCAAGTGAAAGGATCGAGCATATTTCTTCGGTCTTCCCGACTTTCTAGAACATGTTGCTCTAATATCTTAATCAGAGCATCCTTTTATTTTAACAGTTCCCGAATCTTGTTACACTCCACGTTGAGGATTTGATACTTGTTTTTCCAAGAGCTCTTCTCACGTTAAACTTTGTTGAGAGCTACCTGGAGTTTTTCCGTATCTGACATGAAATAAAGGACAGATTCCTTTAACGGAAAAACTTCTTGGCGAGGGTAAGGCATCCTCAGCTTGAGGGCTCTAGTTTGCACCCAGTGGAGATAAGGCTCCATGGAGGTACAATTTAGTCTTCCTAGAGACTCTCTTCCTTTCCTGTGAATATGTTGCCAGACATGCACTATTTCCTTCTTTAGTGCCCTGTCATTTTCCCCTTCCTTGAAGAAAAGACCTTCCAGATGAACATTATGCGGGATATTCTTCATCGGGTATCCAAGTTGACGGCGAACTAAAATTGGATGATAGTTGATTCCTCCTTTAGTTCCTATGAGGGGTAAGTTAGGGAAATTTCCATAACTGTCGATGATCTCTATCCCCTTATAAATCCTATTATACCAATCTATGTCAGAGTTGGTAAGATACATAATCCTTTGTGACCAACGTAGAGTACTCTTGTGATCCCAAAATGTAGCAGACTTGGGTAAATGGGAAATGAATCATTTGTAAATTAAGGGTACACAACATGTGATCATTCATCCACTGTATAAATTCCTTAACTGTACAGAATGATAAGCATCTGCAAGCAGAGTCGGTACGGGGTTTCCAATCAAAAATATCTTAACAGCATTGGTATCAACGAAGTTGTCAATGTTGGGAAAGAGGAATAACCCGTATGCGAGTAGAACAAAGATGTCTTTGAAAGCAGTAACATTTCAAATACTAGCAAAGTACAGAGCTTTCTCTATCAGGAATTTAGCTGGTAAACCCTGGATTCCTCCTTTAATGGTCATGTGAGTCCTAACTTCTGACTCGTCCAAAGAGATTGCTCTTGCAATGGCCTGATCCTTTGGAATTTCTTCCAGTCCAGAAAATGGAGCTTGATCAGTGATAGGTAAATTAATCAGATGAGAATACTCTTCTAACATTGGTGCCAGTTGATAATCTGGGAATATGAAGCAATGATAAACCGGATCGTAGAACTGAATTAGCGTAGACAGGATTCCTTCAACTACATTGACCTTTAACAAAGACAGCAGTCCTCCATGCTTAGCTCTGAAAGCATCAGGGTTGGTGATCATCCTTGCCAACATCCTTAAATTCTCTAGTTTCGGAGCCTTGAAAGTGTACTTGTGCGTCTTTCTTCTACCGAAATCCATAACGCAATCTTTCTGATATTTACAATGATTGTTTTAGTTTATTTTGAAAGAAAATAAGAGAAGAAACGATTTTTCTTTGTTTAAGAGTTTTTTAAATGAATGCTTGAATGCAGCACACAAAAACATTGAAAAAACATGGGTTCAAGGGTTCAACGTCACGAGCATGGAGTCATGGCTCTACCCATCCCCAAAGGTTATATTCTGGTCAATTTTTGTACCTGTAGAACGGATCCTAAGGTTCCCAAAATAATTGACCCCCTAGGGATATCAGCAGCAAGCTGGTTCACCCGAGCGAGTTGTAGCATCCTAGGGTAATCTCACTTGAGTGTAGTATCGCGTATCAACTATTCCCGATAGTTACCGCACTACCAAGTGGTCATAAGGTTAATGCCTACTAAATCCTCAGGGTCTCGGGTGCCGCACTGGGAAAACTCTGCTTTCACGACCATGGGTCGTTCAACACTAAGTATCCACACGGGCCCTTGCCTGATTTGGTGGTCTACCAGGAACGCTTATTCGGGATTCATTCCCTATAAGTCCACCCGTCTATGCCACCCCTTATCTTAGGGTTCTCTCAAGCTTTCCACATGCGCATCAATCGCATTCCCATTGACAGAAAAATAAACACGGATATCAAGTAGTAATAACAGTAAATATATATAGTATATGGCATGTAGAAAAATTTCTAACAACCTAGACCTCTTAGGAATTCTAATCATAGTTTTGACTCCCCAGCAGAGTCGCCATTTTTTTGTTGGGAAAATGGTGATTAAGGCCCATAAATATCCCCAACAGAGTCGGCATTTTTCTGTAGCGTGCGATTTTTGTCGGTGACGCCACCACCTTACCACATTGGTTGGAATTGGGTTCTACTTTCTGATTTATTATTTATCCTATGAAGCTGGAAAGGAAAGGGAAGTTATCTAAAACTAAACTTGCACGTAAATGTTTTCTTTAACAAATGCTAAGAGATTGGGGGGTCCGGGTCAGATTATACAATGGGGAGTTGTCAATTACCCATTCTATATATGGTTATCCATAGATCGTTAGCAATTTTCTACTTTTTTCTACTTACTGGTGTTTATTTGTCGAGGGATGGGAAAGTTTCTCCTTTGGGAGTGTTTGAGAGAGAGAGTTTTTGTTGTTTTCGGGTTTTCCGATGTTTTTGGTGAGGTACTGGACCTAAGGTTTTTGATTGGTGTGCTCGCTAAGATTTCGCAATCTTATGCCTACGTATTCTCGTTAAAGAAAACAGGGAAATCAGAGCAATCGTAGTTCCTCCTATTCTTTGGGAGGAAAATATGTTTGGTGTCTTGTTCAAAGCCCAAGATTGAAGGTAAAGGTTATTTGTGTCTTGTTCAAAGCCCAAGATTGAAGCTAAAGGGTTTGACTGAGAGAGAATTTGTCATCTCTAAAGAGAGATATCTCATATATTCATCACAGTTGTTGGGTAATTGATTATAAAGGAGGATTACTTTAACTGGGATATAAGAATCCAGCAATGCCATAATTTCCTTTATAAGGGATTTATCCTGAAGAAGGAAACTTTAACTCAGTGTTGAGCAATACCATTTTTCCTTAGGAGTCTTTCATGCTAAGAGAGGGACATAGGCATGGATGTAAATAATCCAGAGGCTTGCTACTTACAGCAATTAGATGAAAGAGGGGATTTACCGGGATAAGAGATGGATAACAGCTTGGATTTTTGAATCAACAAGTGTGCCACTTATAGCAGTTATCTGGGATTAAGGTTTGTTTTGATTTTTCTGTTTTGATGTGTGATGTACAGAGAAATGTCTTCCTACAGAGAGTTTTTTATTTCCTCTTAGGGGATGTTAATTTTTGTGTGCCTTGATCAAAGCCCAAGGTTGAAGCTAAAATGTTGACTCTACTAGGGAGTTTTATATCTATCTTGTATAAAGCCCAAGATTAAGGCTGGAAAGAGACTGACTCTTTTGGGGAGATCATTATACAAAGCCTAAGAGGAGGCTAAAAGTTGTCTTTTCCGGGGAAATATTTTGTCTGTCTTGTACAAAGCCCAAGATTGAGGCTAGAAAAAGAGTTTTTGACTCCGCTGGGGAATATTTGTATGTGTCTTGTACAAAGCCCAAGATTGAGGCTAGAATGGGAAACTGACTCTATTGGTGAGAGGTTTTATCTGTCTTGTACAAAGCCCAAGATTGAGGCTAAAAGAAGATTGACTCTGCTAGAGAGATTTTATATGTGTCTTGTACAAAGCCCAAGATTGAGGCGGAAAAGAGATTAACTGACTCAGCTAGAGAATTTTTATAGGTGTCTTATAAAAAAGTCCAAGATTGAGGCTGACTTTTGCTGAAGAAAGGAAGGATCGTTATACAAAGCCTAAGAGGAGGCTGGTTGGGGAATTTCTTATATAAAGCCTAAGAGGAGGCTAACTTATGCTGAGGATTATTGAGATCCAGAGACAGGTCCAAAATGAGGAATCAACTCTTACTGAGGATTACAGAGGTGTTGAGATATCAGATGCCTTGAGGTTCTGATATGGTTGTATTGATAGCAAGCTGACCCTAGATGGGGAAATTTAGGAATGAAAAGTTTAAACTTTGTTGGTGATTGATGAAATGATTAGGGTTTCTCTTTTTTTCTTGAGGAGATGAGACTGCCAAAGTCTACTGGTATGAAAGGGTTTATCTTTGTATGATGCCAAAGAGGAGGTAGGTGTCTTAAGGGATGAGAATCAACCCTTAATTGGTCTGAGGTTTTGACTCTTAGGAAGAATGCTCTAACAAAGGATGACTAGGTTTTGTCATATACCTGTAAGAGGTCTTTGGGTCCTTGTACTAAGCCCAAGAGAAGGCATGAGAACTTTTAAGAAGCTTGAGGGTCCTAGTACAAAGCCCAAGAGGAGGCTGGGGATGCTTTTAGGAAGCCTGTGGGTCCAAACCTAAGAAAAGTTCAAGAAAGGTTTCACCGGGAATAATCCTTTCTTTAGTGAACAGTTCTAGGGTTTGAAGAAATTCAAGAGAGGTTTCACTGGGAATTAATCCTCTCTGGGGGAGATGAATTTCTTAGAAAACTTTCTAGTAGTGACAGTCTTGAGAAAAGTTTCATCGGGAATAATGCCTTTCTCTGTTCCATATTGTATAAGCCCAAGAGGAGGCAAGACTGTATCTGGAAATTCCTATGCGGAACTAGTTTTGACTGTGTTAAAAGAGTGACCACTGGTTTGATCTAATCCTAGACCTAATTACCGGGGAAAACTCTAAGCAGATAATATACAGACATATATATATATACAGATGAAATATATACAAGTATGTAAAAGAGGGTGGGAGGACTTACAGGTGAGCAAGCTTCCAGCATTACAAACAAATATATATATATACAAGTATGTAAAAGAAAGTTGTTTTAAAACTTACAGGTGAGCAAACTTCCATTGTAACAGCTGTATGGTTAGTTGTTCAAGAAATTAAAGAAAGTTTTGATAACAACTATGAATTGAACCTAAATCAAAGGGGAAAGTTGTTTTAAAGAGAAGATTGGGGCTTATACTCAAGGAGAGGCCCGAATGAAAAACAGTAATCGTACCGTTGATCTGAAAATTGTATCGGGACTTATATAATGACTGAGGTCCAAATTATTGTATTTACAAAGAGGTTGGGTCTTACACTCTATTAGAGGCCCAAAGCTTATTTTTGTACAAGAGATGGGGCTTACAACTCAAGGAGAGGCCTAAAAAGTTTTGTTTAAAAGGCGATGATCGCGTCGCGGTTTTTGAAAACACAGTGGGACTTATACAATGACTGAAGCCCAAATTATTTTATGTACAAAATGATGGGTCTTACACTCTATTAGAAGCCCAAAGGGTTTGAAAAAAGAAAAGAGAATGGGACTTACAGCACAAAGGGAGACCCATTGAAAAAACAATGATCGCACCGTCGTTTTAAGAATCGCAGAGGGACTTATACAATGACTGAGGCCCAAAAAGGTTTTCTGTACAAAGGGATGGGACTTACACTCTATTAGAGGCCCAAAAGTGTGTATGTGAAGTTTGAAAAAAATCAAAATTTAGAGAAAACCCTAAATTTTGAATTTAAAATATAATTTTCAAAGGAAATTAATAATAAATGATATAAAATACCAAATATATTTTAAAAACAAGTTGTATACTCTGAAAAATATTTTTAAAAATCATGTTTAATCACATGAAAGCTTGAAATTCATTTGGAATGAAAAATCAAGGTGGGAATTTCATTTAAAATGTTTAAAAAACAAATAAATGAAATTAATTACAAAAAATTCTAACTATATTAAAAAACTAATATAAATTGGATTCTTTTGTAAAATAAAATAATTTAACATTTTTGTGACTTTTTAAAAAAATAACCAATCAAAAATGATAAAAAATGAGAGAGAAATTAATTTTTGAAATCAATTAAAGAAAATATCAAAAATTTAAATATTTAAAAATTTGAAATATGGCGCCAACGGTCACCTTCTTCTTCCTCGTGACCGTGCCATGGATGATTTGCGTTTTCTCACTTTTCTCTCTGATTATTCAATGGTTTTGCACGATTTAAACACCAATCTTGTTCGTTTTTGAACAAGGATCACAACCATATAGATTAATTGCATTTATATTAAGTATGGAGTGAGAAATCAGAAGATAACCTCAAGAATCCTAATTTTAATATGAACACAATGAAATTCCATACATGATTGATTCATGGCAATTGATTGAGGGTTATCACTCTATATACATGCAGGAACAAGATGGTAATTCACAAATTCATTTATGATGCATGGACTATAGAGTTTGAAGGTGTCAGGCTTACCTCTTGCAGCTGGTGATCGAGCTTGATGATGGAGATGTTACAGATGTGTTCCAATGATCTGGACTACTTCCTTAGGTGCCAAGGAGCTTGTTTGAATGCTTGGAGTGGATTGAAATAAGTTGGAACTTGATGTAGCACCTCAACTGCAAATTTGCTAAAAGCTTGTGCAAATGGGGTACTACTTTTGGATTTTGATGTTCCAGATGTTGTTTATGTGTTTGAATCACTTACATATGATGTATGTGATGTGTTTGCATCATTGGTTTTGACAGAATTGTTCTCAAATGCAAAAATCGATAGTGACTTGCAAGAGAAGGTGTTTTTTGGAGTGAAAGAGAGAATTTGAGGAAAGCATCAGTTTGGGTGCTTTGGTGTGCTCAAACTGATCACAAATAAGCTATATTTATAGTAGAGCAAGTTTGTTTTGGCATCAATAGTGAATGGAAACTTGGATCAGATTGCACTGAATGCTTTGGTTCCTTGGTCAAGGGTCTCCTCTAGCCATTGACTTGTGCCAAACTTTGCAGGTTTAGGTCCTCTGATATTTGGATATGTCTTAACTCATTTAGACTGGTTTATGGCTCATTCATGCCACCTCAATGCATCAATTTAATGCTTGATGCCAAATTTGAATTTCAAGATTCCTTTTCATGATGACTTTGCACATGGAAGGCTAGGTTCTTGGCATTTTGTGTTATGGATCAGATCATTCATTCATTTGTGTTGTAATTGGACAAAATTTGAATGATCAAAGTGTTCAAAATCAGTCTAAGAAATCGTGGGGTGCAAGTTTGCACCAAAATGTGTCTTGAAAATAGTTGCAGCAAGGCAACTTGGGAGATCCATAACTCCTAGTTCAAATGGAGTTTGACTGAGTTCTTGGAAAATTTGGAAAGCTCTCATGACATACTTGAACTTTGTTGTTCACCAACGGACCTAGTGCAAATTGGATCAAGGTGAAAAATGTCCTCAAAGTTGGTGAAAAACCAAGACAGATTCTGACTTGAAAATTTCACGAAGTGTTGGAAAAGTGGTCATTTTCATGTTTTTTGTGATTTTGCTCCATTCATAACTCAAAATCCATGAAGATTTGTGTCATACCCCAAATTTTGACCACCAATATTTCCCATCATTGTGAAAATCATTACCACAATATGTATGTACTTTCATGCCTCGTCAATCTCCTCAAAGATGATCGAGCATTCACCACTATCAAGACTTAGGGTTTCAAGCCCTCTCAGAGCACTTAGACAAATGATCAATCAAGAAATGACATGATATTCAACTTGTCTAACCTCTCAAACACTTATAAAGGATCAAGAGGACTCCCACATCAAGAATCAAGCACAAAGTTGCAACATTTCAAGTGGATCGAGCCTCAAGATCGCCAGTGTCACCAAATTAGGGTTTTGGTCGACCAAGGCCTCCAGATGGAATTTTTCTTCTGGGCATGAGCCAATGCTTCAAAACACAACCTAATATACTCCAAGGGACCTCATGGACCCAATCATCAAGTCAACTTAGCCTCAGGGGATGCATTCACAAAAAATCAGGAATTAGGGTTTCTTGACCTAATTCACCCCTAAGTTAACTTTTGGGACAAAGCATGAGCAAAAACCTCAAGACATGATTTGAGGGCCTCCAATACACCACATTTATCCATTTTCAACAATGGATTGATCCAAGAAACTTGATTCACAAGTTTCAATTTCATCTGGACCACAATTAGGGTTTTGAGGAAAAAGTCAACTGTGCCTTTGAATTTTGACCAGGACATGCTCCCAAACCTTGGGACATGATTCAATACACCCTATAACACCTATGAAATCTATCCATTAGGTTTGATTTAGGTCAAGGACTTGATTTCACAAAGGATCGCACAGTTTGGATTTCATCCGACAAATAGTCAACTGTGCACAAAATCAAGTTTGACTTTTTGGAATTTTTCACAAATATGGTTCCCATAAGTCAAAAATAATGTTAATGTATGGTATTGATCATCATTCATTAAGAAAAATCAAGAAAAGTGAGGTTTCTTGCAAAAGGGGCAACCATAAAAAACCAAAATTTTTCTAAGTTATGGAATAAAAGTGATTTTGCTACCAACTTCCAAAGATCATAACTTGAGATCCAAGCAACCATTTTGGGTGATCCAAAGCTGGATTTGTAGGTCTTGCTACACTCTATAAAAGCTTCAACTACCTCAGACTCCAATTCTTCATGGATTTTGAGTTAGGGATTGATCAAAATCACAAAAACATGAAAATGACACTTTTTCCAACACTTAGTGAAAATCTGCCTAAGTTACCAGCCTTGAACATCAATGTTCATGAGATTTTTTCAGTTGGATCCAAATAGTTTCAAAACAAACTATGATCACACATGTTTTTTATCATATGAGGGCTTTCTGAAAAGCACAAGAGCCTCCCATAACTCAACCTAAGCGGGAGATATGAATCCCTCAAAATCACCATTTCCAATTGTCCTAAGCAGGGCAGAATTTGGTGTTTTGCTCGATTTGACAAATTTGGATAACTCCAAGCCTTGTCATCCATTTGGACACATCTGAGGATAAAACAAAAGGAGAATAATCTGATCCCCAAGCCTCCAAAGTCCAAGAATCTACACTTAGCCATAACAAACCTAAAAAGGCTAAAAAGGTGCCAAGACTCCAATTTTGTTTCCAAGCATTCAATGGATACACCAAGGTGGCATGGACTGGCACATTCCTAACTGAATGAGTCAAGAATAAGCTTTAAATCAAAGGACCATAGGCCTGTGCCCTAACCTCAAGTCAATGGCTAGAGGAGACTTGAGATTCCTTTTGCTCAACATTGGCCAAAAGCCTGTTGCAGCTGCCATTCACTATTGATGCCAAAAAAAACTTGACACACTATAAATAGAGCTCAATTATGATCAGTTTGAGTACCCTAAAGCACTACAACTGATGCTTTCCTCAAAATCTCTCTCTCTCTCTTTAGGCCAAAATATCTTCTTTTGCAAGTCATCTCTGAGTTTTTGAG
The DNA here is from genome assembly GCA_022829125.1 of Lathyrus tuberosus. Lineage (NCBI taxonomy): Eukaryota > Viridiplantae > Streptophyta > Magnoliopsida > Fabales > Fabaceae > Lathyrus > Lathyrus tuberosus. The sequence goes on from JALAZF010000253.1 coordinate 3,861,039, forward strand.
TTAGAGAGCAATTCCACCACAGCTCATGATCCAAACACATCCAATATGTTATATCTAAGCTGTCCAAACACTCACTTGTGACCTAAAACACCAAAATCAGAAAATCCACTTCCAAAACCTCAGAATTGGACTTTTCTGCTTTTTCCAAGCCATGCCTTGATTCAGACACTTCCAAAACCAAACAAGGCCTTAAACACACTCCAAATATTATCCTTAAACTGTCCCAATTGGTTTCCCTCATCTGGAACACCATTTGAGAGAGTTGCCATATTGGTCACTTTTGCCCCTTTTGCAAGAAAAAGCTAAAACTTGTTCCTGAGGATTCCAGCTGGTTTTGATCATCCTAAAAGCTTCTAAGGGATCAATCAAGAGTGTCCAAAGCATTAGATTACTTCTAGCACAAGGATCTTGAAAGTTAGCACAAGAAGCTCCAAGAGGTAAGTGCATGACAACTTGAACTCTTTGAATTATGCATTCCTTTGATGTCCACTGATCATAAACATCTCATACATGTTATATATGTTGTGTTTGAACCAATTTGTCATGTAATTCTTGCATGTACCATGAGATAGCATAGAACATGTAAATCTAGGCCTATTTTGAAACCACTATCGGGTTTTAAAATTGGGACACTTTCTGAAAATTCCAAAAGCACCATTGGATTCCTTGTGAAATTCTAGGCCAGATGCATCTAAATTTTGTCTAAATCCATGGAGAAATGAGAAAGTTAGAGGCTTCACGTAAATTGTCAAAACTTGCCTTGCCTTGCCTTGGCCAGGCCTGAAAACTTGGCACCCCATATATATGCACATGGGGTGGTTTTGATACACAGATGTATCACCACCCCAGTGGTAGCGCGCATGTGCATGTGTTTGTGTATGAGGTCATGGGTTCAAACCCCACCCAGACCTTTTTTGCTATTCTCTCATTTCTGCTATTTTTTTTCAATATTTTCATGTTTTTGTTAATTAATCCAAAAATTAATTTCTCTCTCAATTTTAATTATTTTTTATTGATTATTTTTTTGAAAATTCACAAAAATATTAAAATATTTTATTCCATGAAAATTTCAGAAAAAATATTATTTATTTCATATATTTGATATTTTTGTAAAGAATTATATTTTTATTTGTTTTTAAACATTAAAAATATTTCTTTCTCTTGGTTTTGCAAAATTCAAATGATTTTTAAATCATCCCATGAATGAAACATGATTTTCCAAATATAAATCCAAGATCACAACCTTTTTTCACATGTTTGATTATTTTAATTGAATTTTTTATTCAATTAAAATACATTTTAAAACCAAAAATTAGGGTTTTGATCACTATCACCCTAACAAATCTTTTCAAACAATTTTGGGCCTCTATTAGAGTGTAAGACCCAATCCCTTTTTAACCAAAACCTTTTTGGGCCTCAGTCATTATATAAGTCCCACTGCGATTTTAAAATCTCGGCGCGGTCGTCGCCTTTTAAATGCAAACCATCTGGGCCTACCCTTGTGTTGTAAGTCCCATTTCTTTTCTTTTTCAAACCTTTGGGCCTCTCCTTGAGTTGTAAGACCCATCCCTTTGTACAAAAAACCTTTTTTGGGCCTTAGTCGTTGTATAAGTCCCAATACAATCTTCAGATCAACGGTACGATCACTGTTTTCCATCTGGGCCTCTCCTTGAGTATAAGCCCCAACAATATTTTCAAAATAACTTCCCTTTTGATTTAGGTTCAAACTCATAGCTGTTATAAAAAATTTCTTTAATTTTTTGAACAACTAACCATACAGCTGTTACAATGGAAGTTTGCTCGCCTGTAAGTTTTTATCAGCTTTCATTTACATGCTTACATATATATAATTGTATTGCTGGAAGCTTGCTCAACTGTAAGTCCTTCTTTTAAATCCTTTTAAATGCTTGTCATATATCAACATATATATACTTGTATACCTGCTTAGAGTTTTCCCTGGCAACTAGGTCTAGAACTAGGTAAGGCCAGTTGGTCACTCTTAAATATAGTCAAAAACTAGTTCCCCATAGGAATTCCAGATACAGTATTGCCTTCTCTTGGGCATAAACAATATGGAACAAAGAGAAAGACATTATTCCCGGTGAAACTTTTCTCAAACGACCACTATTAGAAATTGTCAAAGAAGTTCATTTCCCCAGAGAGGCTTAATTCTCGGTGAAACCTATCTTGAATTTCTTCAAACCCTAGAACTGTTCACTAAAGAAAAGATTATTCCCGGTGAAACTTTTCTTGAACTCTTCTTAGGTTTGGACCCACAGGCTTCCTAAAAGCATCCCAGCCTCCTCTTGGGCTTTGTACAATGACCCTCGGCTTCTTAGAAGTTCTCATGCCTTCTCTTGGGCTTAATATAAGGACCCCGAAGACCTCCTAAAGGTATAAGACAGAACTTAGTCATCCTTTGCTAGAGCAGTCTTTCCAGATTCAAAACCTCAGACCAATTTAGGGTTAATTCCCATCCCTTAAAACACCAGCCTCCTCTTGGGCATCATACAAAGATAAACTCTTCCATACCAGTAGACTTGGACAGTCTAATCCCCTCTTGGATCTCAAAGACATTCTCAAGTTCCCTACAAACACAGGAAAAACCCTGGTCATTTAACCAATTTCCAGAAGAGTTAAAACCTCTATAGGTTTTCAAAACTCAATATTTAAACTCTCACTTTAAATTTTCCCAGCCAAGGGTCAGCTTATCATCAGTATAACACTATCCCAAATCAGAACCTCAAGGCATCTGATACCTCAACTCTTCTGTAAACCCTCAGCAAGAGTTAATCCCCCGACTTGGACCTGCCTCTGGATCTCAATAATCCTCAGCAGAAGCCAGCCTCCTCTTAGGCTTTGTATAATGATTTCCCCCAGCTAAGTTGGCTTCAAAAGGACTCTCTTGTTGAGTCAATCAGCTTTAAAAAGAATCTCTTGTTGAGTCAATCACACCTTCAAGGCTCTCTTGTTGAGTCAATCACTTTTTCAGCACTCTCTTGTTGAGTCAAACTTTTCCAGCCTCCTCTTAGGCTTTGTATAATGACTTTCCTCAACAGAGTTAGCCTCAAAAGCACTCTCTTGTTGAGACCATCACTTCTTCAATACTCTCTTGTTGAGTTACCCATTTTAGCATCAATCTTGGGCTTTGTACAAGACAAACAAATGACTCTTTTGTTGAGTCAATCACCTTTCCATACTCTCTTGTTGAGTCAGTGGTACAAAACAAAAATACTCTCTTGTTGAGTCATTCCTTTTTTGCCTCAATCTTGGGCTTTGTACAAGACATATATAAACTTTCTCCAACAAAGTCAAAATCTTCATAACCTTCTCTTAAGCTTGGGACAAACATCTTCCCCAGCGAAGTCAATTCCTCCCAGCCTTCTTTTAGACTTTGAGAAACAATATCCCTAAGCAGAATCAATCTTCTTTTCAGCCTCTTCTTAGGCTTAGTATAATGATTTTCTCCAGTAAGGTCAGCCTCAATCTTGGGCTTTGTACAAGACACCTAAAAATCCTCAGCTGAGTCAGTCAACTACCTTTCAGCCTCAATCTTGGGTTTGTACAAGACACCAAATAAAACAATCTCTTATTGAGTCAGTACCATTTCAGCCTCAATCTTAGGCTTCATACAAGACACCGTATAAATCTTTCTAAGCAGAGTCAATCTCATTTTAACCTCAATCTTGGGCTTTGTACAAGACAGATAAAGATTTCTTTCCCACAGAGTCAGTTTTCCCTTTAGCCTCAATCTTGGGCTTTGTACAAGACAGACAAAATATTTCCCCGAAAAGTCAATTTCTAGCCTCCTCTTAGGCTTTGTATAATGATATCCCCCAAAGAGTTAGTCTCTTTTTTAGCCTCAATCTTGGGCTTTGTACAAGACAGATAAACACTCTCTTGTTGAGTCAGCCTTTTCCAGCCTCCTCTTGGGCTTTGTATAAGGACTTCCCCAATGGAGTCAATCAATCTTTTAGCTTCAACCTTGGGCTTTGATCAAAGCACACAAAAATCAACATCCCCTCAGAGGAAACCAAAAATCTCTCTGTAGAAAGATATTTCTCTATATATCACATATCAAAACAGAAAATCAAAACAAACCCTAAACCCCAGGTAACTACTATAAGTGACACACTTGTTGATTCAAATATTCAAGATGTCGTCCATCTTTTGTCCTGGCGAATCCTCTTTTTCATCTAATTGCTGTAAGTGGCAAGCCTCTGGATTATTTACATCCACGCCACAATCCCTCTCTTAGTGTGAAAGATTCCTAGGGAAAAATGGCATTGCTCAACACTAAGTTAAAGTTTTCTCCTTCAGGACAGATCCCTCATAAAGGAAATTATGGCATTGCAGGATTCTTATATCCTAGTTAAAGTAATCCTCCTTTATAAATAGTCACCTAACAGTTGTGATAAACAGACAAGATATCTCCCTTTAGAGGTGACAAATTCTCTCTCAATCAAACCTTTAGCTTCAATCTTGGGCTTTAAACAAGACACAAATACAACCTTTTAGCTTCAATCATGGGCTTTGAACAAGACACCAAAACATCATCTTTTTCCTCCCATAGAATAGGAGGAACTACGATTGCTCTGATTTCCCTGTTTCTTTAAACGGGAATATGTAGGCATAAGATTGCGAAATCTTAGCGAGCATACCAATCAAACACTCTAGGTCCAGTACCTTCACACTAATCAAAACTTAGGTCCAGTACCTCAATAAAATCATCAAAAACTCTCTCTCTCTCATATCTCCCAAAGAAGAAACCTTCCCAACCCATCAACAGATAAACACCATCAAGTATAAAAGTAGAACCTATTGCTAACAACCTGTGGATAACCACATATAGGATGGGTAACTGACAACTCCCCATTGTATAACCTGACCCCGAACTCCCCGAATCTCTCTAAGAGTTTGTTCAGTTAAACATTCGCGTGCAAGGTTAGTTATAGATAGCTTCCCTTTCCCTTTCAGCTTCACGGGATAAATAAGAAATCAGAAAGTAGCACCCCACTCCTACCATTGCAGTGAGGAAAACCCATTTGCGATAAGGTGGTCGCGTCACCGACAAAAATCGCACGCTACAATTTGGAATGAGTTATTTGAAGTATGTCAGATAGACTTTCATTTGAGCTTTGAATGTGAGAAAAAGGCCTTGTGGTTTAGGAGTTATGACCTTGCAAAGTTGGGTAAAAACCATTTTTGTTCCATAACTTAAAAAAATTTTGGTTTCTCATGGTTGCCCCTTTTGCAAGAAACCTCACATTTCTTGATTTTTCTTTATGAATGATGATCAATACCATACATTAACATTATTTTTGACTTAGGGGAACCATATTTGTGAAAAATTCCAAAAAAGTCAAACTTGATTTTGTGCACAGTTGACTTTTTATCGGATGAAATCTAAACTATGCGATCCTTTGTGAAATCAAGTCCTTGACCTAAATCAAACCTAATGGATGGATTATATATGTGTTATAGGGTGTATTGAATCATGTCTCAGGGTTTGGGAGCATGTCTTGGTCAAAAGTCAAAGCTATAATTGACTTTTCCTTCAAAACCCTAATTGTGGTCCTGATGAAATTGAAACTTGTGAACCAAGCTTCTTGGGTCAGTCCATTATTGCAAATGGATCAATGTGGTGTATTTGAGGCCCTCCAATCATGTTCTTTTACTTGCTCCAGCCAATCTCAACACTCCCATTACAATCACAGGTTTCTGTGATGCTGACTGGGCCTCTGATCCTGATGATAGGAGGTCTACTTCAGGAGCATGTCTGTTTCTAGGCCCTAATCTTGTGTCTTGGTGGGCAAAGAAACAAACTCTAGTTGCCAGATCCAGTGCTGAAGCAGAATACAGAAGCCTTGCTTATGCCACAACTGAGATCTTGTGGCTTTAATCTCTTCTTCTTGAGTTTAAAGTCAAGCATCAGGTCCCTAGAGTTTTATGTGACAACCTCAGTGTTGTTTTTTTGGCTCACAATCCAGTCCTGCATTCTAGGACTAAGCACATGGAGTTGGATATTTTCTTTGCCAGGGAGAAAGTTCTAAGCAAAAGCCTCGTTGTAGCTCACATTCCTGCCTCAGATAAGTGGGCAGATGTGCTGACAAAACCTCTTTCTACCAACAGGTTTCTAGTTCTGAGAGACAAACTTAGGGTCCTTGACAAGTTCAAGTTTGAGGGGGGAATATTAGAGTATTGATAAAAGAGCCCTAATGTAATATAACTAAAGTTAGTTAAGGGTTAGTTAAGAGTTAGTTGAGATTCTGTTACACTGTTGTAACAGAATCAGTTAGGGGTTAGTTACCAAGGGTTGTTATATACACACCCTAATCATAACTGTTGTAACTAACTCAGCATAATGATCTCTCTCTCTCTCTCTCTCTCTCTCTCTGAAAATAGAAATTTAAACAATTAAAAAAAAGTAATAAAAAATAAGAAATATGATAAAATATAAAAATAATATTTCATCAAAATTATAAAGTGATTTATAATTTAATTTTTTATTTGTTAAAAACGTTATATAATTTGAGACGGAGAAAATAATATAATATTTTAAATATTTATCATGGAATTTAGTCTTTTTCTTGTCTTTATTATTTCATAGCATAAAAAAACATCAAGAGAGTTTCTTAATACACCACCCATGTTTCTTAGGCACCACGTGAATTTTCGTTTTTGCCCCCTGATTCCGGATGTGCACATCCGGACGCACCAGTTTTTTAAAAAACGTTGATGTGTTCCGGATATGCACATCCGAAAAAATTCCGGATCTGCAAATCCGGAAAAAAGCATAACTTTATTTTTTTTTTAAATTGGTTTTGTTGGTTGGTCGCATATGTTAATATATCGTCGCAACTTAAAATACATTCGACAACATCCATATATAAAATAAAAGGATATATATACATAATAAACCTCTGTCAAAATACAGTACATACATGTAATAAAAATAGAATACATAAAAAAAAAACTACTGCGTATGGCGAAGGATCTCTCCTGGCTCCCCTGCTCCTCTGTCCCGACCCGCCGTCCTGGCTCGATGTCTGCGGTACTGAAGTGCCCCCTGAGCAATCTCAATAATCCTATCCACGGTAAGTCTGGCACCAGAGCCCTCAGGGAGGTGACCGTCCGTAATGGCCGCCCGTGCTATCTGCTCTATCTCACGAGAGCGAGGTAGGACATCCTGAGTATGGTACAGCTGAGACTGCCGCTCCTCTAATATCTCCTGATGAGCAGGTTTGGGTGGTGATCCCTCAGCAATGGACATTATGCATGGGTGTGAGACGGTGTAGAACCACTTGATGTATCCGACAGGAACGCTCCAATCTCTCGGCGCTCTGGTCGCCCGAGCCTCTTCCGGTACCAAGTGGGACTGGAAGTCAGCATATATTTCATCTATCTGCACGCGGGTCAAGCCTAGAGGAGCAGACTCATGAGGTATCCTGGGGATCGTCTGCGTGTAACCGAACTGGCGCAAAACGCGCTCCGGCAGGTATCAAGCAGTAATGGTCGAACTGCATGCCAACCATCCTGAGAACAGCTAAACCTCATCGAACGGGCGCGTCACACGGTGATCGGCATAGGGGTGATAAAAAACGTCCTCGGCAGCCATCCCATCAAGATACACTCTGTAGGGGTCGGGCATCTGTTTCCCTCTGAGCAGGAGAAATGCAGCAGCACGTGGCATATCCTCAGTGTACCCGTCGGCACTCCCCCAACCAGTAATCTTGGGAAAGTGTTGTAATATCCACGCCTGAAATGGAAAACATAACATCGGTGTCAAACATTATAATGAATATAGAAAGAAAAGAAATGAAAAAATGACTTAGAATATTAGATTATTACCACGTATAGCGTATAACTGCCTGCCACAGTCTTGGCTGCCCAGAGGCAACCATCTGAGAGCCTAGCATAGGTGTATGCCAGCGTAGCCGCCCCCCAGTTGTACCCATGGATCTCTGTGGGATCCAAAAGGTACCTGAGGTAAACGACATCAACATAATAGGCACTGGTGTCCACAAACAGCTGCGTGCCGAGCAAAAACAGGTAGTAGCATCTCAGGGCACGCTGCCTGTGGATCTCCACCTCAGCTGCATCCCCTGCTGCCCGTCGTGCCTCTTCAGGCTCCTCACCAAATCTACGTGTCAGAAAGGAGAACCGGATGTGTGCGCCTCTTAACTGGGTCATCTTCGTAAGTGCCTCCTCTGGGGTAGCCCCAAGCTTCTCAATCAGCATCTCCATTGCGTCCCCTTTCGACATCCTACCGTGACGGAGAAGGGTACTCGTGATCGGTAGATGTAAAAGGCACGACATATCGTCGAGTGTGATCGTGATCTCGCCGTACGGTAGATGGAATGAGGATGTCTCAGGGTGCCATCTCTCAACAAAGACCATCAGCATACCGTACATGATCTGGGGATACCCAATCCTAGACAGGCCTCCAAGACCAGAGGTAGCAAGTGCAGACGTAAACCACTCATCCCCTGGCAGCGTCGCAAGCATGTCCATAACCTTGTCCCCATGGCTATAGAACTTCTGTGAATCCTTCTCCTGAAAGTTTCCAAATAAAACAATGTTACAAATGAACATATTTTCAACGAAAATAATTCTATAAATAAACCGAGAAAGGTTACCTCTCCTAGCCATACATATCTGGCAATATGCTCAGAGTACCCCACGAGTAGGGACATATCAGACGGTCCCCCGGGGTAACCGTCCAGCTCATCAAAATTGTCATCGGCGTCACCACCCTCATGTGCTGGGTGATCACCCTCAGGAACAGGAACATGAACAGGGGATGAAATAGGAGCAGCTGATGGAGCCAGAGTCTCCCGACGACGTCTGCATGCGGGCTGGGACCCTGATGAACTAGCAGTAGAAACCCGACGCCTCCGAGATGTAGAATCGGCGGCTGACGGGGGAGTGGCCAGAACCTGTGATGTGGAAGTGGCCTGAACTTGTGATGTGGATGGCTGTGGTGTAGGATGTGGTGTAGGATGTCCCTCAGCTGTAGGGGCTACCCCAACTCCCTCTGCGCCGGAAGCCTCCGTTGTAGACTGCATCTGCTCACGTCGGACAGATGCGTGTTGAGTTGTCCGTCCATGTATGATACGATCGTCTCTGCCAGCCATGTAATCTGCAAAGCATAATTAATAAATTAGAATTTTTTAATAATAATTTAAAAAAAAAATAAAAAAAAACAAGTGTCTTCCGGATTTGCACATCCGGAAGTACACAAAATATTTAACGTTGGGTGTTTCCGGATGTGCACATCCGAAAGCACTCAGAATATTTAACGTTAAAATCTTTCCGAATATGCACATCCGGTACTTATTTTCAAGCTCAAAAATACCAGTCATGGCTACGATACCATGGAAAAGGGCATTTCAATGCCCTGATCGTCCGTTTGAAGCAGCAAACAATACCTATATTTTCTCTAACCTATGTTATTGATACTACCTAACAATTTCTACACCTAAAAGTCTACTCTAAATCGATTACTCAAAAATAACTCCGAAACTCTAAAGTTCGAAAACTTACCAATTAAATTGAGATACGGAGAATTTGGAGTGTCTTGATCGTTGTAGAAGTTGCTCTGCACCGAACTCGAGTGAAAAAAGTCGAGATTTGTGGGATTGAGAATTTGAGAGTTTGAGAGAGTTTGGTGTTTGGAAAATGAAAATGTGAAGAATGAGGAGGAGGAAAAAGGAAGAAGATCTGGCGCGAATTAATAAGAAATTGTTCCGGATCTACAGCTCCGGAATTTTTTCGGATATGCATATTTAGAACATATCAACGTTTTTTAAAAAATTAGTGCGTCCGGATGTGCACATCTAAAATCAGGGGACAAAAAAGAAATTTCATGTGGTGCCTAAAAAATTTGGGTGGTATATTAAGAAATTCTCAACATCAATTAGCAAGAGTTAAACACATCTATATTTTACACTGGCCAATAAACTGTTGTCTAGTATTTTTGATGAAAAATTTATTTTGTAAACTTAAAAACAAAAAAAAAAATAAAAACAAACTAAATGTAATAATTTTTAAAAATGTTAAAATTCACATTGACGAATTTTTTATCTGCCTTTTTGTTGTTGATAGTAACGACACCTAGTAAACCAAAAAGCGTAAAAGGTAAAATATATTCCGTTGCCGGGACTTGAACCCGGGTCTTTCGGGTGAGAGCCGAATATCCTGACCAACTAGACTACAACGGATGCTTGTTGCTGTATTAACATATACTAATAAAATGTCATAAACTCGCGAATAATCCTTTACAATTTCCTACGTTTTTTTTCCCAACATGATGTTAAAGTAGCTTATAATTCTTTTAACAGCTGTATTATAAATGAATAATTATGAAATAGGACAATCTATAACTCTGTTTGCCAGGACATTTTTTTAATTTATAGCTTATGATTTATAGTTTATAAGTTCATATGATAATAAAAGACTCGTTTGGTAATGGGCTTTTCATTACAAATTTATAGTTTATTTTCTAGATAATATTTTAAATAGCGTTGTAGCTTATAACTTATAATTTATCATTTTTTCTTCCACTTTTACCCTTAATAGTTTACCTAAAACCCACAACTATCCTCTATAATTTATTATAATTTAAAATAAATTAATAATTATTAAATATTATTTATGTCATTTTATTTTATGAGCTAATTAAACTGCTAATTTTACCAAACACTTCAATTAGTTTATCAACTATAAATCATTTGCCATCAGCTATAAATTATCAATAATAAACTATAAACTATCAACTAACTTATTAATCCACTACTATTTTTACCAAATACAACTTATATATAGCGTGCTTACAGTTTTTAGTTATACTTAAAAGCAAAATGTTTCACATATCATAACACAAATACTGTGTGGACAGCAACTTTAACACTACACTGCATCTACCTTTTCTTTCTTTTTATTTCAAAAAAAAAATACTTTTATCAAATAGTCTAATAATAATAACAAGTAGAATGTCGCAGGTTCTAATTTATATCTCTATCATGTTGCATCTCCTTTTTTTTTATAAATATTTTTGTTAAATAAACTAATAATAATAACAAGATGTTATAGGTTCAAACCTACACGTTCATACATAGTTACCAACTAAACTGGTTGAATATAATTTTTTTAAAAATATTTACTATTCTTAAATACAACATATTTGATAATTTTACTTGGACATTTTTGTTATTTTGATTTGAATTCTACCACAACTAGTGGGAGACCCGTGCATTCGCACGGGTACTGATATGGTACGCGCATTTTTTCCAACAAAACAAAATATAAAATATAAATTTTCAACAAAAGGCGTTATTATGTTTAAAACATATAAAATTTAGTGGTTATAATCAACAACGAATTTGAACCCGTATATAAATGTTAAATTTTTGTTTTACATGACTTATTTTTCCATTTTTAAATATATTATAATTATTTATATATATCCACCGTTTAAAATTTTGGTTAAATTACAAAAAGGCTTAATACTTTTTAGTTTCGTAAAAATATTAAAGACTGTGGATTTAAAAAATAGAGTAACAGTTACCTTAACGACAACTATAATTGTTATAAAACATTTAAATATTAGAAACTTAAAAAAAAACATAATAACTGTGAAAATATTTGCTTTCTTTATTTAAATAAAATAATATTCTATATTATTAAAAACATAGTTAAAATGCATTAAATAAATAGTTATTTATGACTGTTAATATAACATTTATATAATTTAAAGATCATGAAATAAATATATATTTAGAGAGATACACTAAAAAATTAGAGTAATATTTATTATTAAAAATATTATTTTACTCATGACATTAAATTTCAAACATTATGAGTTTTGATATGAATGTTCATGGTTAACTTCGCACGGGTAATGGTATGGTACGCGCATTTTTTTGAAATTAAAATAAAAATATAAAATAGAAATATAAATTTTTAACCAAAAAAGTTAATTTATGTAAAGCATATAATAATTTAGTGGTTATGATCAACAACGAATTTGATCCCGTATATAAATGTTATATTTGTTTTGACTTGACTTATATTTTTGAAAGTATATAATAATAATTGAATCAACAATGTATGTTTTAAGGATTTATGAATATATATGAATGACAGAAAAATGTCCGAAATGAAATATAAATAAAATTATGTATTTTACATTAAATGAGTATACTAATTGGATTTAAAAAAGATAGTTAGATGGATTTGCACCGTTGAATATTCGAGTGGTAGGAATAAAAAAAAATAAAAGCAATGGTTCAGAATTTGTGATTTGTAACTGTAGTAAAACAGTCGAAAATGGAACAAAATCACAGATTAAAAATGAAATGAATAACATAGCATGGGATAGGAACAGTAGCAGTTAACGAAAAACTAAAGTTGAGTTTGGAGTGAAAGACCAAATACATGGTAAATGACTTAAAACAAATTGAAAATAAAAGTTGCATAGTTAATAAGTATCTGTAAAACTCTTTCATACATATAGTTCTCCCATGTATAGTTGCGTTCATCGTCATCATCAGAATCAACCGGTTCGTAGTCAGTTTGTTCGTCATCATCTGAATCAAAATAAATTACTTTCCTCACGAATCTAGCTGGAGTCGTTTTTCTTCTCCTCTTTCTTGATTGTCGAACTGCAGGAGGGTCATGGACCTGTAGAAAAAATATCAGTTAATCAGTATTGTCAACATGAACAGACAACCGTTTAGCCACGACATTAATCATGATGTATTGTCGGATATTGTAGAACCCACTTCATCCAAAATGAACATATTTTGGCTGTTAACATGAAAAGAAAAAATAAATAGAGCGTCACATAGATAAAGTAAGGTGTCTTGCTGATGTTACCCAGGCTAAGTTATTCCTTATATTGGCATTAACAAAGGCAAGAAATGTGATGCAATATAACAACAACCAAAGATATGCAGGGAAAACTGAAATGTACTGGGGGGAGCTGCAGAGGTGGTTGAAAGTGGGGTCCCTGTTGGAGCGGTTGACGACGCTCGAAATTCGGCTATGGTTGAACCTCCGTAGGTGGTCGGTTCTTAGTAGCGGGTTGTAGTTGGATGGCAGCTTCGACATGTTGTTGGGTCTGTTGACGTTAAGAAAATTATAATATTTAATCACAATGAAAGAATAAGGGACAAATAATTTTAGTGAGTAAAATATGCAACAGTAAATGTATTTCTTGAAGCTATAGAGTTAGTTGGACGTGTAGAGGATGAAGGAGACCCTGAGGTTGTTGCAATTCCGGAGAAGGTGGTAGGTCAGGCGCTGTCTGGACGTCAATAGGGTCAGTGGCATGGAGAATTTTGTTGGATGCCATAGAAATAGTTGTGTGTTTCAGAAGATTGGTGTCTGTTGTAGAGAATAGAAGGCAGGGTTAAATAATGAGGCCTGTGACTCTGCAGCTTCCCCCTACATTGGAAATAGAAATGCATTAATACTTTTGAAACTGTAAAGTTGGAATAATGAAAGGCAAAATAATAATGACTGGTGATGGTAAAGTATCCAATTAAGTTGCAAATACGATGTATAATGTTATTGGGCATTAAAGGAAAAGTGAAGTATCCATAAAATATATTATGGATACAAAACTTGAGATATAAAGTTACCATATAAATGATAAACCGAACCCTGCTCTTCTCGTGTCTGACCATCCTTTTTTCCACTAGCTTCAAGTATCTCGGTTCCATTAGACTTTCCATTCCCTGTCAAACAAAAATAAAAGTGTCACTTTTACTTTAAATGTTACAGAGTCACAATGATCAAAAGGAATACTTCATATAACAAAGAATAACCATATTCATAACAGAAAGTGTTTATTTGCAATATAATGAAAGCATTTAAACTTTAAATCTAAGAATATTAGTAATATTATGTAACGTATCGCAGTTCGATATGATAGCATTATGAAATTTTCCCAGCAATGGAAATAAATGACACTAACAATTGTTTACTATAAAATAGAATATGGTAATGTAATAGATAATCCCAAATGCAACACTTGCAAGAGATACTATTGCGCCACCTACAAATGTAACACCCCCAATCTAATCCCCGAGCAAATAAAGCGATAACAAATAATCAGAGTATAATTAAAACATTCATGGCATAGACGGAGGCGTTACATCAATTAAGACAAAACACAATAAACCTACTCATAAAGATATGCAACATCAGGTAGTAACACAAACAGAGGAACTCAGTTCCTAACACCCACTATTCAGGTACAGAATAAAAGCGGAAAATCTGCAACTGAAACCTTATATATATATATATATATATATATATATATATATATATATATATATATATATCACATAAAAAGTTTGTCTGTCATATACAGAGTCATACATGTACAATCCAAAAGATATATATACATATACACATAAATCACAAACGATCTCCCCGACCACCCGGTGCTACATATCAGAGCCGACCGACAAAAGAATGAAGACCTAAGCTTCACAAAAAGACCTCCTGCATCTAATCTGCAATACCTCATAGAGCATTAAAAACAGCAGAAGGGTGAGAAACACAATCATAATATAATTGCATACAATTAAATAATAACACAAAAATACACATGTAAAATACTCTCACCAACACTTACGCCATAATTCAAATACAAAACAACACATTTGATATCTCATATATCCATCACAAAGACATATCAATCATGCTCAACGCATTTATCACCAACATATACATATATATCAATCATCAATTCCATTCACAATTCCACACAAAATCAATTCATTCATGATTTATGCAAATGCACAGAGACCGACGCAACGACTCTATGCAATGCAATGCGGTACCATCCATCCATCAATATCACTAGTTCACTCAGGAACTATTGGAATCATCGCTTGTTACTTAGTGTAACTCCCCGTCGGGAAAACGATGTTCCCCGTCGCTTTAGGTCCTCTTTGTATAAGGCACACGACGTTTAAGGATCGCTTTAGGCCCTCTTTGTATAAGGCACACGATCCGATCGCTTTAGGTCCTCTTTGTATAAGGCACACGATCGTCTATAATCATCGTTTTAGGTCCTCTTTGTATAAGGCACACGATGTTATAGCGGATTCCCTATGGAATCGATTCGTCGCTCACACCCCACAAGGGCACACGACATCTCAAGAATGCATATCATGATGCTTGGCATACAATGACTCATGACATTCAAATGCACACATATACACATCCATATTGATGCATATACAATTAAACACAACACAATGCATTTATTGTCCTTAGGCCACAAACCACCTTCGCAACATTTCATCATATGCATTCACATCATATAACATCCCACAAGTCATACGATACATATCAAAAGCACATTGCATTATAACACATCAAATACACACAATTAAAACGGTAAAAGTCGACAAAATGACACATTTCCAAATTCCCAACATAATTAAATCGGCCAACAATCTCAAAAACATTCCTATAAGAAAGAACATCTCATTAGCTTTCTAACGCACCCAACCGCGCCTCAATCCGACTTACGGATCAAAAGTTATGAAGAAAACAAAATGGAACAATCTGACATGTTCGCTATGCGAATCTCCTAGCGAGCGTTCGCTTTCCTCATTCGCCGTGCGAAGCTCCAGCGAACCGTGGCAGAGAAAAAACAACAGAAAGTTCGCTTTGCGAACTCCCCGCGAACCTTCGCTTCCCCTTCGCAGTGCGAATCTCACGCGAACGTTCGCTTTCCCCTTCGCTGGCCATTCGCAGTGCGAACCTGCGAAACCAGAAAATCCCAGCAGCGCGATAGATCACTCCCAACCAACATTTCAACCCCCAAAACACTTCCAAACCAAAACATAACAATCAGAACATATTACAATCATAACAACAAGTATTCTACCGCATTTACACCGATTTTCAACCGCGAAAACATCGATTTCTCTCATTTCCTCTCAATCGACCTAGAATCGAAAACTATGTAAGGGCAAGAGAACATTCAAACACACTCATACATATTCATACACAAGTATAAGATAATCGAGTTTCACACCCTTACCCGATTTAATCGTGTTTGAAAAGTCGGTTGATTAAATTTCTTCCTTTCCAAGTTTTTCTCTCTTTTCTTCTTTTCTTTCCCTTTTTCTTCTTCTCTTTTTCTTTCTCTCTATTTTCTCTCTCTTTTCTTTCTATTATATGAAAAATATAATGTCTACCCAAGCAAAAGACCAAAATACCCCTACACTCAAATATCTCGCAAACGCTCTCAAAACACGATAAAACATAACAACGATGAAAAATAATATATTATCAAATAAAAGTCAAAAATAAAATAATATAATAATAAAAATAATTAAATCGACTCGATTAAATAAATCTAACAAAACTGGGGCGTTACAACAAACACTCTAGGTTTTACAACATTAGTAGGTTCCAAAGTATAGCATCTCTTCGCCACGTTGATCGTTCAGTGTAACACTGGTTAGCAACAGGAGAAATGCAATTAAATACGTGAACCTGTTTGAACAAAGATTATAATCACAAAGAACCATAACATATAACAGGAGTAAATTTTACAATCTTAGTATAACTCTAATGTTATACACAACACTGCACTCGGGTTTTCAAATCCTACACATAATTTCTTTTACACAGCAGAACATTACAGATAAAATCATAAACATGGAGAAATATACGCTATAATGCAAAAGAAATATTAGAACAAAGCGACAGTTACCAGGATAAAACAAAGCAGGCCAGTTCCACCGTCCAACTGGCATGAGGGATTAGCAAATTTCTTCTGAAACAAATGCGAGTAGGATAGCTACATCAAACGCGAGTATTTGAAGGGAAAAAAAAATTACTATCCATAATATAGCAGTCGGTGTATCATTGAAAGCTACTCTAGCAAGACCAAAATTTAAGAGTATAACCCAGGAAAAATGTTACTGATCATAATAGCCTTGAAAAAATGTAAGAGACTTACGAAGTACGTCATGTGTCGTAAGCGTTGTAATCGGTTTTTGATCAAGTATTTTTCGAATTAGATCCTTTGCCCTGTCTAAAATGCTAGGCCAAGGCTCAGTTTGAAAATGAAGTTTTCCTAGTAAAATCTGTCGGAATGATACAAACTATGAACAACCATGTAACGGTTATACCTTTATTTCATATTTACGAATAAAATGCATTATGGCCTAACCAAGTCAAAGGACTTTTGAACATCATTAAAACTTTTGAAGAAGAACTTTGCTGCTCATTATGGCCTAACCAAGTCAAAGGAATAGTCTCTAAAATTGCGTATAGAGATACTCAGTTTGCACCGAACCTTAAATGTTTGAACAAAAGCAACAAAATTGTGATTCTTACAAAACTAAGGTTTTGAATGTGTGTAAAACCAACTAAGAATGTGCAGAAACATGCTATCTTTAATGATATAGTTTTTCAGAGATGGAAAAACTAACCTCTATTACTTCCTCCATCAAGGCAAGGAAAGCCTGCTCTTCAAATTCAATATCATCGGAGATTCGAAGCCTCGCGACTCCTTCCAAAATCTCCTCAGTTTTAAGTGGACCTGCACCAACAGCTGCAAGCCAACAACATAACAGAACATACATAGGATCCCCTGTCTACAAACAACAAACTAACTCTAAGTTAGACAGACATGCACACTCGTCAATAATCTAACTTTTGGAAACAACTTGTGGCAAACAACTTGTGGATTGTAAGATCTAAAAAAATACAAAGGAAAACACAAGCATAATTAGAAATCTGCAAATGAAAAAGCATGAAAAATATGAGACATAACAATACTAACAGTCCTTCGCACGATAACAAATCTCATCATCCAAAACCCACTTCATCCAAACTGTACAAACACAAATCAAATGGTTATACAAATAATATTATAAAGACTCAACAAATATCAACATTGTTACTATAATACATAACATCTAAGAAATGGTTAGACATTTACCGCCGGCGTTGTTCAGGAAGTAGAAAATTCAGGAAGTTGTAGTATGAATGTGTTACCACTAAGTCCAAATCAGTAAGTTGTAGTAGAAAATCGCTAACCTTATTGCTCGACTAAGTCCAATTGTGATCATCAAAAGAGCCTATGATGTTCCAGGTCAGAAAGAGCTAACTCACCAAGATGACGGACAAACATAACTGAAATAAGATTGGTACCAAAATTCAAAAGCGTAATTGATACTAATGGTCTTGATAGACATAACTATTTTTGACCTTCTTCAATCAACTCTCTTATATCTTCTTTGTTGTTGTTCCATTTCTTTTCGTCAACAATCAATGGAGAATTCCAATTTTTACCTGCAATGAATGAACTGCATATGCATGTTCCAAACATAAAGTTAACCCATGTTAACAGGTAATCACAGAAGACCAGCAAACATAGCATTGTGACAATCCGACATCCCTAAAAGTAGACATAATAAAGTAACCTTGGGCAGTATATCAGGCTCTAAGACAAAACTAAAATCCAACAACCTTTAAAGCATGTCAAATTGAAAAAACACGAGATCTTAGTTTAGAAGCTTATACACTCAAGTAAAAAGTTGCAAAGAATAAAAGGTCAGTCAATGTGTTGAATACCTCTTCATATGGATATGAATCATGATATGTCTGAGCAGTAAGTTTTCCAATTCAATAGTTGGCTTTCAGCATCGACCTGCAGCTTTAATTTCCAGCATATAACATGTGCATCTTCAAACTTCAAGCACATAACATTAGCAAATTAACACATGTAACAATAGCCGGTTGAACTCCATCTATATATAAAACAGAATACAAGTTTAAAGATTAAGTCATACCAGTCATGCAGAAAGTAATAACAAATGATAGTCATACTTTTTGGAACCCATACTTTCGTGCATCTACTTTGGTAGAATCTGAGTAGAATCTGCATCATCAGGTTTTAGATGTACACAGAAGCAGGTTCTAAGTAGTGCAGTGGTTGACATTCTATATGATATGCTTCTCTTAGAATCCTGAAGACACCCAATTGTTCATGCAATCATTCCTGAAGAAAAAATACAGACCACCTGAGTAAATATAATTGACATAAACAAATTATAACTAAATTCACAAACCACAACATGAAATAACTTTAATCTCAACCGGTATTATCAAAGTTAAAGCATATATCCTAAAATTAAAGAAACTGAAGATTGTTTATGAAACAAATGTTAAATATTGAAATTCACGAAAGCAAAGAAGTTTTTGTCACCAAAGTGAATGTCTTGTGAGTTTTCGTGACGAAACCCAATGGTTTGTGAGTTTCGACATAGGGCTGGTATTTTGGTAATTGTTCTTTCCCCTGGTGCGTCATCAGTGACTCATGTTGTAGGCTTAAATGATCATTAGACATACACAAAAGAAATTTAAATTTAAAATTCAATGCCAAAAGTGGAAATAAGACAATCATAAGTCACGTTTAGTTCAAATTTTAAAGCAGTTACCTCATTTTGTAATATTTGAAGGGGTCAAAGGTAATAAACAATGATATCACAACCCCTCAATATTGCAGAAAGAGGAGTCTGAAGAATTACCATCAATGGAGACGTTAATAGAGGTTAATGGTTTTGTATTTGCTAACCACGTCTTCCTTCCTACCAGCGTCGGTGTTGCCGACCATTTTAACTTGTGACCTAAATGTTCAAATAATCAAAATTATAACCTAAAACCACATGTAGCTGAAGATGTTAATTGAACAACATAAATATTTTTAAAAATTAGGACCTTACCAACAATGGCTCGACGATACCGACAACGAAGAGAGCCAGAAGCAGCAGACAAATCTCTATCCTTGTTTCTGGAAAAAGGTCTTTTAACAACATCTACAGCAACATCAACATCTTCATTAGTAGCAGCATCTATATAAAATAAATACAGTTATAGTTAGTAGATAATGGTTTTGAATAACTACCTATTTCGACCTCTCAGGGAAACCTTGAAACAAATTTTGCACCTGTAGAACAAACTCTCGAACAACCCATTGTAAAGGATCTGAAGTGTGCACCAAATAACACAGGTAGAAATCCCAAAGCAAACAACCCATTCCAATATTTTGTATACAACAATGCATCGAGGAAACACGGAAGACGGAAGACGCATAAAGAAAAATACGACGACAATGGAAGAAGGAAGAAGGAACGGGAAGAAGGAAGAAAATGAGAAAGATGGAAGACGGAGAAGGAGATGAAGAGAGACACACACAAAAATGACGGTGAGAGAGAGGGAATGACAATGAGAAAGAGACAACGAAGGAAATGAGGAAAAGACAGTGAGAGAGAAAGAAATTATGAAAAAGGTGATGTACGATCCAGTTTGTCATGGTTGGAAACAAATTGTAGGGGCAACTGTTTCCCCAAAATTAAGTGTAACTATGAGAAAGAGTGTAATTAGGAATAAACTAAGTCATGATTTGGTTCAAAACAGTTGGTTTTAGACACTAAATGCCCCTAAATTGCTGACATGGCTTGCTAATGAGAAGGGTTAAAAGTGGTTTTCCAGAACCACTAAATTTACTATATTATAGATTCCCTTTTGCTATGGAAAAAATTTAAATCTAACTTATCCTAAATATAACAGAGAAAAATTAATTTAATTGCCTTTTGCTGTGGGAGAAATTTAAATCTAACTTATTTAAATATAACAGAGAAAAATTAATTTAATTGAAGGAGATGGATGCAAAAGATTTTGATTTTTAATACGGAGATGGCGATGCTGGTAGCTGCTCACACCCACTTCTGACGATCTATTAAATTTAATTTATTATACCCACTTCTGACGATCTATTAAATTTAATTTATTATATTTATTTTAAATCATTCGGGGCAACAATTGACGAATCAACAACAACAACAATTCTATCAAATTCATCAATAACAATAGGCTTAACATCAACATACAATGATCAACGAAAAAATAATCAATTCACAATTACCATTTAATTGAATTTATGAACAATAATACGAGAGATACAAAAGCTACATGATAGAATCTACCCGCCATGATCATCAT
Source organism: Lathyrus tuberosus (assembly GCA_022829125.1). Classification (NCBI taxonomy): domain Eukaryota; kingdom Viridiplantae; phylum Streptophyta; class Magnoliopsida; order Fabales; family Fabaceae; genus Lathyrus; species Lathyrus tuberosus. Next base: position 3,882,087 of record JALAZF010000253.1, read on the forward strand.
GTTATCCCTTAACTAGTTAAGACCTCACCTTTACCTTAGAGTTTTGCAAAGAGTTATCCTTCCTCAACAAATTGATTTCACTAAATGAGTGGTGGCGGGGTGGGCGTAACACCCTTCTACCCAAAGAATATTCACGACAATGATACATAAGTAAATCAGAGTAAAATCACCAAAAAGGGTGCCACATGCTTCATAAAAACATCATAATAAACTTCCTGCTCCGTAACACGGGTTTTCAAACATTTATAATAATAATTTCTTTGATAACATCAATAAATAAAATTCAAACTTCGCAGCGGAATCATAGTCTCAAAATAACTTCATTTATTTCATCAAACATAAAGACCTTTTAGTCATTGTCAAAAGTCATCGTCAAATAAATTCAACATATATAAAACTCATAAAATATGTTTTATAAAACAACACAACTTCAACTCAAGCGTTCCCCACCCGATGTTACATATCAGAGCAAGACACCTCTATTATTAACGAAAATAGAGTAAAATAACTCCAAAGCTAAATCTTCATGCGTCTACAAGCTAATCTTGATCACCTGCAAGTTACCCACCATAGAGGCAACATTTCCAAGCAGGCAAGGTGAGTAATTACAATTAATTATAAAAGATATAAAGAAAAGAATACTAATAGGGCAGGAACAACAACATCATGATATCCTCAATAAAACATACATATTAATCAACAATCAACCCATACACATGCAATGCCACTTAAAATGAAATGCAACTTCATCGGAAACATGCAAGTGGTACCAATTCAATCATGTGATTGACACTAGTCCATCAACCCTCCACAAGGGAGCACAACATAATCATCATGTGATGGACACTGGCCATCAAACCTCCACAAGGGAGCACAACATAATCATTCCAATCCGTACAATGGGATTGAAGCCAACAACAACAGACCGAAGTCCCAACATAGTATGCCATGAATGCCATGATGCAAAAACATCTACATAATCAACAAATTCCTCAAATTGCATCCGCATTCATGTAATCATTAATCATAATCATCATAAAGCATATATACATCAAATATGCACATCATCGACTCCTTCATCATCACAACATCATAACCATCATAATATAACATCACAACTTTATTTTCAACATCAAAACATCATAATGCATCTATCACCATAATAATTCCAACACAATTCTCTTACCCCATATATACATTTAACACGCACATCATTAAACAATCATCATAGATCATATCAACACATAACAACAACTTCACAACAACTCCATAGCATCACTAAGATAGTCATTCAAGTAGAGCATCATAGCATATCATCCATACAAGACATTTGCTTACATTTCACAAAAACGACATAACTCGACACATTCAAAAGACATGTCCACGTGTCAAATAGCTGAAATTCTGGTACTAAAAATATTTTTAAGATAAATTACGTTAACTCAGCTTTCCAAAGATCTGAACCACGCATCAATCGGATGCTCACAGCTCAAGTTATGAATTTTTAAAGTTTTTCAACAAACACAGACACTGACATCTTACAGTGACACCATAAATCCTCATTAGAACCTAGTTAATTTTAATTTCAGGACTTGAAACCATTTTTACAAGAAAGTACATTGTATTAGCTTTCTACATGTTCTAACGGCGCGTCAAACGGACGCCCGAAGCTCAAGATACGAATTTTTGAAGTTCTTAAACAAATATGTCCCAGGGTAATCGGTTACTGCATTAGGGTAATTGGTTACTGCATTAGGGTACTCGGTTACTCTGTTACAGAATCACTTTTCTGCTGTATTTTTGTGCGAAAAATCACTTATTCAACCCATCCCAACATCCCCAGACATCATTTATCATAGAACTCGGATTTCTACATCAGTATACAACAATACACATTCATTAGAAACTCTTATAACACTAAAAATCACAATTCAACCAAGCAATTTACACAATTCGAGCATTTTTATTATCACCGACACGTAACTCCAACTTCTCACCAGAAACACCAAACAATCAACAAACACATGGATAAAAACCCAACAATTTATCTACCCTCATACATACATCATTCTAAATCAAAACATACATCCTAAATTCATCACTTTCTATCTATTTCATCAAGAATTCATCATAAACCCAAAACCCCATAAAACCCCAACCTATCTATATTCAGATTTTTACATCAATCATAATGAAAGTTATACTCCCCATACCCTGTAATTGATTTTTTTTTCTGAATTCTTTCTCTTGAGTTCTGTAGCAATCCCTCCAGAGCCCTAGTTTTCTCCCTCTTTTTCCTTAGAGCACTTCTCACAAAAGTTACGATCAATCATAATAACTTCTCACTTCTATTTTCTTATTAAGTCCAAATACCCCTAATAATGGTTTCCCAATTATATCCTCACTTATCCTTTACAAAAGACCACCTTGCCCTTATTATTACTCATCTTATTTAAAATAATAATAATCTAAATAATGCCATCTATATTATGATTATTATTATTATAACTCCACATATAATATGATTAAATTATTTAAATCTAAATAACTCTAATTATATCAACTTCTCACTAATACCCACAACACACATCAATAAAACCACCCAATGCGTCATAGAATTCACAATCATTCACCATAATCATAAATAATTAATTAAATAATAAAATATGAATTTTGGGGTGTTACAACTCTCCCCCACTTAAAGAATTTTCGTCCTCGAAAATTACCTGATGTAACCAACTCAAGATACGACCCTCGCATTCTTCCCTCCGACTCCCACGACAAGTTTGACAACAATTCGAATACCACTAATCCAAATTCCACATTGTTACCTACAACAATCCAACAAGATGCAATGCTACCGAGTTATGAACGTACTGATTCATTTCACTCTTCGTCTCATCACCTTAGGATCTCATTCGCTCTTGAACCGGAACACAATAAGGTCATTACCATCACCATCAACATCATTATAAGAACATCAATATAAGCATAATATCGACAACTCTGTCACACAACATTAGTACCGCAATGATGTGACTCCTCAATCAACATATAATTCAATACATCTATCGACATAGCATTAACACGAATAATATATAAACCTTTCCCATATCGCTTTCATTATGGGATATGTCCAACGGTTTGAATCATTCCCGTAGGCTTCTGATGCTTAACCCCTGACTCCAATAAGTCATACACACATAATGAACTACGCCGCATCACACTTTAGCTGTGCCACTCTGGTCATCTACCTTAAAGTCATTGTCTTTATTTTGACTTACATTAACTATTAGATCTATAAATCTCATATCTATCTCTAGACTCTCTCTAATATTCACAAGAAAATAATGGTTCACTTTTGACATTCTCAACTTTCCACTCTGCAGCGTTAGCTCGCGTATAACTCACCATATCTAAACTGTCTAATAAGTCCCAACTCTTTTATAGCCACTTTTGCATTAGGTCCACACCAAATAGTGAATAACTATCCTCTCGATAAAACGCAATTCACTTTACTCACTATCAAGCTAGCAAGACAAGTTTATCCCATCCAGTACGATCCTGTCTACTATCAACAAGAGATTAAGGGTGATCAGTTCCTCAATTTGTCAATAGGTAGCCGGCAACCATAACGGTGGCATAAATCATTGTTACCTAACTACAATAGCGTCCTTTACCTTGTGCTCAAAGTTACCTAAGCATAGTGTTCAACAACCTCTCTAAGGCTCGCAAAAGTTTTCCTAATTTCCTTCTTTTCAACCTCGTCAATGATACATAAACGCCCAAAATTCCATTACATATCTTCCTATACACGCTCGTAGCACAACACAATTGTTAAATATTCTCCCAATACCGGAAATGCTACTACACCAAGTACAATCCAAATCGGTTCGCTACAAATGAAGCATTTATCCAAGTAGAGAACTTTAACAACACTAATAAATCCTTCGTCTTTCCTTTAATTTCATAATCTCGATGATTCGTATAGTTTCGCATTTGGATCTCATTCTAATCACAATCTCAAGAGTACCATCTCATCATCTGGTTGGTGATAGAAACTTTCCAAAATCTTCCTGACACATGTCGACACCATGTCATCAATGACACATAATCCACTTTACTATTTAACCTTCTCCCTTCCTCAAAGATCTCTCCACTATAATCATTCTCAATTGGCATATGCCGCAACTCCATGTGCTTCTCCGATACCCTCACCTCCTTTCTATTACTAAACATCTTATACCTGACCTCATCTTACCCATTTCCAGCAAGAATCGCTCAACTTCAAACACGATTATCTCCTTCAATACAGACCTTCCTGATACAAAATTATATGCTAAAATGAAGGGAATTTCATTTAGATTCCAAAAATTCAAGAATCGCTTAAATCCAAGTTACGAGTAAAAAGTTATCACCTGTGTAATGGAGGCTGGTCAAGAAATCTCGTATACATGCCTTCACCAAAATCAGCATCAGACCCAAATCTTCAAATGCATTTCTCTCTCTCGTCAAAAACATGCAGAAGACAAAGTTTATATGTAAAATGTAGGTAATTTCGTAAGCTTTCCAAAAAGTCCAGAATCGCTTCCATCGGAGTTACGAGCGAAAAGTTATTACCTGTTTAGTGAAAGTTGTTCCATAAGTCCGAAAATGAAGATTGGAAATGATGAACATGAGGTCTACTTTTCTCTCTTTCTTCTAAGATCCTCCAACTATCCTCACTCTTCACCCAAATCTAAAAATAATCCAACCTCAATTCAATTATACTGAAGACATACTAGCCTACCAGTTGGTCCATCAAATCGTCAATTCTTTGGAGTGGATCCTTAATCTCTATCATCTCCGTAATCCACTGTCAGTAATCTACGCATAATCTCATATAACCGTTATCACATACATGCATCTATCTGAGATTCATTCCCTAAGAGTTATCCTACTTGCTTAGCAGATATCTCCGAGAACATCTGGAAGGCACGCCCTACCGACATATCATTAATCGCCACATTTCTCTCTACCCTCTGAGAACAACCATCAATATTACTTGATCGTTCTCCCTCAGAGACGCCCAAATTCGCCCAACATACCAAAACCTTAAATTCACAACGTTCTTCAGTCGGAAGAATCTGCATCGACTCAGCGACATAATTCCAAAGCACTTTATTTAACTCCAAACCATTCATCCTCCAGAGTAACCTCAAGTTAATCCAACATCTCGCTCTAACGACATGTCACAATCATCCCCAGAAAGACATTAGGACTCACACACAACTGGCACATCATTATCCATATCATTGCCCTCCACTCCTAGAGATGTTAACAACCCAAGTACCGAACCATTCCCTCTCAAGGACACTGCGACCTGACCGCTAGACATAAATCTTGAATCTGTACTCCCTTCAAAATTGAGAACAACACAGTCTCACCAACAATTATACTCTTGCAATCCATGGCATACTGTACTAATTGTTCATACCTTGCAACCAAACACCTCTGAGAAGCAGCAGCTTCTCCCCCACTTGTTTCAATCTCCCTCCTGCAAATAAGTGATTTAGAAAAACAAGCAAGCACCAACAATGTTTCACACAAATGTCACATACTAAAGGAACAAACAACATTGGACAACCTGTCCGGATGGACCGACCTGCTCTGATACCACTAATGTAACACCCTTCTACCTAAAGAATATTCACGACAATGATACATAAGTAAATCAGAGTAAAATCACCAAAAAGGGTGCCACATGCTTCATAAAAACATCATAATAAACTTCCTGCTTCGTAACACGGGTTTTCAAACATTTATAATAATAATTTCTTCGATAACATCAATAAATAAAATTCAAACTTCGCAGCGGAATCATAGTCTCAAAATAACTTCATTTATTTCATTAAACATAAAGACCTTTTAGTCATTGTCAAAAGTCGTCGTCAAATAAATTAAACATGTAGAAAACTCATAAAATATGTTTTATAAAACAACACAACTTCAACTCAAGCGTTCCCCACCCGATGTTACATATCAGAGCAAGACACCTCTATTATTAATGAAAATAGAGTAAAATAACTCCAAAGCTAAATCTTCATGCGTCTACAAGCTAATCTTGATCACCTGCAAGTTACCCACCATAGAGGCAATATTTCCAAGCGGGCAGGGTGAGTAATTACAATTCATTATAAAAGATATAAAGAAAAGAATACTAATAGGGAAGCAACAACAACATCATGATATCCTCAATAAAACACACATATTAATCAACAATCAACCCATACACATGCAATTCCACTTAGAATGAAATGCAACTTCATCGGAAACATGCATGTGGTACCAATTCAATCATGTGATGGACACTAGGCCATCAACCCTCTACAAGGGAGCGCAACATAATCATCATGTGAAGGACACTAGCCATCAACCCTCCACAAGGGAGCACAACATAATCACTCCAATCCGCATAATGGGATTGAAGCCAACAACAACAGACCGAAGTCCCAACATAGTATGCCATGAATGCCATGATGCAAAAACATCTACATAATCAACAAATTCCTCAAATTGCATCCGCATTCATGCAATCATTAATCATAATCATCATAAAGCATATATACATCAAATATGCACATCATCGACTCCTTCATCATCACAACATCATAACCATCATAATATAACATCACAACTTTATTTTCAACATCAAAACATCATAATGCATCTATCACCATAATAATTCCAACACAATTCTCTTACCCCATGCACTAGTACAGAAAACACTTTTTAAATCGGTTAAAATGATTTTTTAAATCGGTTGGTGGTCCAATTTAATTTCTATCGATTTAGAAAGTTTTTTGTTTTTAAATCACGTTTGATTCGATTTAAAATGTTTTATTAAATCGGTTAGTGTGATTTAAAAACGTTTATTTAAATGTATTTGACACATTTAAAAAATGTTCAAAAAGTAAGGAAAGTTTTTAAATCTAATGATCTGATTTAAAATCTAAAATTTAAATCGGTTAACTTGATTAAGTAATGTTATTTTAAATCGGTTTATCTGATTTAAAAGCACAATGTCATTTTTTTTTACTAATTGTCATTTTTTTAAATTCTTGTTTCTTCCACAATATTGTACAAAAATTATAAATAATACAAAATTTTATCACAACCAAACACTAATCAAATACTTCATACACAACTATTAATACAAAATGTCATAGAACAAATACTCCTCTAAATTGAAAATCAATGATTAATATTGCTTACACATACATAGTAAGCCAAATTCCTATTTATAACCTTCTAGAAGTGAGACAATTCCTATTTTGAAGCCAAATTTCAAAATAAATGCTACTACTATTGAACAACCATAATGAAAATCAAAATCCTTCAACTTTTATCCAATGACAGAATTTAACTAAATAAAAAAAAAACAAAATTGAACAGGTTTTTCATATTAGTCAACATACAGAAATCAAAATTCCTTTCACCCATCTCATATTCCACCAAATGCCTTCTTTGCACCACTGGATGATCCGATGAGAAATCTATTTCCATGCCATCATTAAGTCTGTTTTAGGAGTTATCCATTTCCAAAACAACATTTGTTCCAATGAGAAATCAAATTAAGAACCAAAACAGCTCACAAGCTTCCAACAAAACCCAAAACTTCAAAATCCGATGCAGTAACCTAAACAAACCACTGAACTTCAACAATTAAAATACACTAACTACTTCAAAAAAAACTCTTGACAATAATCGAAGCCATAGGAGAAAATAAAGGAAAGCAAATGGAGCAAAGAGCCAACCAATTCAAATGTATGTACGCAATGTTCACAAGTTAATGCAACGGCAATAAACAAATCATTCGCATGGAATCGAATCGAAGTAAACCCAGTAACAATGACGTCCACAAATTGAAATTAATTCACACATAATAACGAACTCGCAGTGCAATCAAAATCGAACCAAATGCCAACAGATTTCTAATAACCAAATCTGACATACGCGGAAACAAACTTACAAAACTTAATCAAAGCAGCTATGTGATCGAACAAAAATCGAAGTACCAAAAAAAATAAAAATAAAACATATGCAGCCACTATCAGTAGTTCCATGAAAACGAAACAGAACTGAACACGAATTCCACCAAAACTCAAAGTACAAATTAATTCAAATGATACAAATCTTAGATCCATAACAGCATACATGATGAAATCAAACACACAGGGTATCACAAATCGGGCAGTAACCACATACACGACATCAACTCATCAGAAAAATCATGTTAATAACCAACAAGAAATCGATATCAAAAGTTATGATTACAACTATCTCAAGCAGAATTTCGAACATCCATAACCATGACTCTAACATAAAACTAACCAAAAGACCAAGAACAATCAAACTTAAACAGAATTCTAGAGTCAAAATGTTAGAATCGAATTGTTGCGAAACACAGATCAAAACCAACATTAGAACACGGTGAACAACTCTAGCAGTTTGTGGTATAGCCATGAAATTTGAGTAGAAATTAATGTTTTAAAAACACTGTGAACAAATCAAACTAAAATTTTAGCAGCAACGTAAAAACAGGTCGCACAATCAAGTAAAACAACAACATGTCAAAGCTTTTGAACAGACCCATGCATATACGAATTAACAATGTAACAGATAAATTCACTAGCAATGGATCTAAACAGCAGCAGTATAAAACCATAACACACTGCAGTATCTCTACATAATCAAAATCGAACAGTCTACCAAAACTTCAATGTCGGAAACCACAACAAAATAAACAAAACGGCAACAGGATAACAAAAAGTCAAGAAAACCGACCGACATGAGACGTGTTGCCATTGCTATATTACTCGGAGTTATTGAATCATCGACTCAAAAACAAATCGGAATGTTGGAAACTTGCGTATATGCTGAAGTTTTTTTGGAAATGTTAACAACACAGAGCTCCTGCAGCTTTGCTCTACACGTTCAGCAACCGTATTCTACACGAATCGGTCCTCCATTTGAGCCAACAGCAATGCACAAGCGTCGAAGCCGCTCCAAGTCGTTACAACACTTTTCTCTTTCTTAACAGGGATGCTTGAAATGCAAAGCAACATTATAAAAGGGAAATAGTGGAGTACCGATTAGAAATAAATGCAACGGCGGTGGAGGAAACTCTCATCCTGAAGGAGAAATAGACATCGCCGATGGAGCGGTTCTACAACGGAAAACGTGATTCTCCGGCGGATATGAAACGTCGACGAGTCTGTTGGGATTGCATAATGGAAGTCAGAGGTCTTGAGGGTGGCAACGGTGATGATAATCGTGAGTCGAATCTGCAGTGGTGGTTTTGTTTGAATCTCGGTTGGAGTTTAAGTTGTTTGGTTATGGAGTTTATGAATGGAAGCTAGGAAGAGAATGTCAATGATATTGTTGTTGACAGTGGGTCACATGGTGGTCTTAGGTTGTGAGTAGTGGTGGTCTTAGGGTTTGTTTTGCCGTCGATAGAGAGAAAGAAGGAAAAAGGTTGAAAAAAGAGGAATAATTTGTGTGTTTAAAGAGCAGAGACGAAACTTATTTTTTTTAATTATAAAAAATTCTTTTTAAATCAGATTAATTGATTTAAATATTATTCATTAAAAAATGTACTTAACGTGTCCTAGCTTTTCAAGTTTTTAAATCAAGTGGATAGTATCTGATTTAAAATGTGTTTTTTGCACTAGTGATGTATACATTTAACACGCACATCATTAAAAAATCATCATAGATCACATCAACACATAACAACAACTTCACAACAACTCCATAGCATCACTAAGATAGTCATTCAAGTAGAACATCATAGCATATCATTCATACAAGACATTTGCTTACATTTCACAAAAACAACATAACTCGACACATTCAAAAGACATGTCCATGCGCCGAATAGCTGGAATTCTGGTACTAAAAATATTTTTAAGATAAATTACATTAACTCAGCTTTCCAAAGATCCGAACCACGCATCAATCGAATGCTCACAACTCAAGTTATGATTTTTTAAAGTTTTTCAACAAACACAACCATTGACATCTTACACTGACACCATAAAGCCTCATTAGAACCTAGTTAATTTTAATTCTAGGACTTGAAACCATTTTTACAAGAAATTACATTGTATTAGCTTTCCATAGGTTCAAACGGCGCGTCAAACGGACGCCCGAAGCTCAAGATACGAAATTTTGAAGTTCTTAAACAAATATGTCCCAGGGTAATCGGTTACTGCATTAGGGTAATCAGTTACTCTATTAAAGAATCACTTTTCTGCTGTATTTTTGTGCGAAAAATCACTTATTTAACCCATCCCAACATCCCCAGACATCATTTATCATAGTACTCAGATTTCTACATCAGCATACAACAATACACATTCATTAGAAACTCTTATAACACTAAAAATCACAATTCAACCAAGCAATACACAATTCGAGCATTTTTATTATCACCGACACGTAACTCAAACTTCTCACCGGAAACACCAAACAATCAACAAACACATAGATAAAAAACCCAACAATTTATCTACCATCATACATACATCATTCTAAATCAAAACATACATCCTAAATTCATCACTTTCTATCTATTTCATCAAGAATTCATCATAAACCCAAAACCCCATAAAACCCCAAACTATCTATATTCAGATTTTTATATCAATCATAATGAAAGTTATACTCCCCATACCTTGTAATTGATTTTTTTTCTGAATTCTTTCTCTTGAGTTCTGCAGCAATCCCTCCAGAGCCCTATCTTTCTCCCTCTTTTTCCTCAGAGCACTTCTCACAAAAGTTACGATCAATCAGAATAACTTCGCACTTCTATTTTCTTATTAAGTCCAAATACCCCTAATAATGGTTTCCCAATTATATCCTTACTTATCCTTTACAAAAAACCACCTTGCCCTTATTATTACTCATCTTATTTAAAATAATAATAATCTAAATAATGCCATCTATATTATGATTATTATTATTATAACTCCACATATAATATGATTAAATTATTTAAATCTAAATAACTCTAATTATATCAACTTCTCACTAATACACACAACACACATCAATTAAACCACCCAATGCGTCATATAATTCACAATCATTCACCATAATCATAAATAATTAATTAAATAATAAAATATGAATTTTGGGGTGTTACAGCGGGGATACCCGAACCTCACCTAAACCCATTTTGGACGGGTTTGAGTTTTAATTCTTCATCCCCGTTTGGGTTTGGGACGGGGAACACAGATTGTTTGGGGATTCGGGTTTTGATTTGGGGGAGGTAAAAACGGTCCTCGACCCGCCCCGTTGCCATGCCTAGGAATAGTAAAACAATTATAACCAATCCAGATTCTTCTTCTTCCTTCTTCTATCTCTTTCATAAAACTTAATAGGATTTCTTGTGTTTGTTCAAGAAACTCAATCTTTCTCATATTTTGATTTTTTCTTGACGACATCGATTCACAACAAACTGGTGCAGTGAGTGTGGAGGAGAATATGTCATCAACAAAGTATGAGATTGAGAAATCCACTGGTGTGAATGATTTTAGTTTGTGGCACTTGAAGATGCAAGCCCTACTGGTTCAACAGGGTTTGTTAGAAGCGTCTAAAGGATCAGAGAAGATGGATGTCGTCTTAACAGAGAAGGAGAAGACATCGATGACCGAGAAAGCCCACAAGGCCATTTTATTAGGGATGGCAATGGGTAGGGTATGGGTAGGGTACTATAGTACCCGTCCCCATACCCGCAGTTGAAAAAAATCCCCGTACCCGAGCCCATACCCGCTTGGGTATCAAAATTGGCACCCGTCCCCGTGCCCTATGGGTATATAAGTGCCCGTACCCGTACCCGTTACCCGCATTTCTAATAAAAATAAATATATCAAGTATAAAATATCATAATATTTTAAGTTTTAAAAATATTAAAAAAATTTTAAAAAATTTTATTGTTGAATTATGAAATAAATGATCACGTATATTAAATATGTAGTAATTTAAAATTGATGTTTTTTTAAAATTTTATAAATATTTATTTTTATATAATAATATAAATTAAAATATATAAATATATATTGTGCGGGTATGGGGCGGGTTGGGTACTAAGGTGCCCATCCTCGCTTATTTAAGTGGGTAATTACCCGAGCCCGTACCCGTACCCATTTTTGCGGGTTTTTACCCTACCCGTTGTGGGTAATTTTCTGGGTACCCACTGAGGATGGGTCAAATTGCCATTCCTACATTTTATTGATCCTTGGTGATAAGGTTCTTCGATAGGTCTCGAAGGAGAAGACGACAGCGGGTGTGTGGAACAAACCCGAGGGTTTGTATATGACTAAATTGTTGGTAAATCATTTATACCTGAAACAAGCTTTGTATTCATTCAAGATGAGTGAAGACAAAGTCTTGGCTGAGCAGCTGGATATGTTCAACAAGTTTATTCTTGATCTTGAAAATATCAAAGTCAAGATTGATGATGAAGATCAATCGTTGTTGTTGTTGTTGTATGTTTTACCAAGATCTCATGCACACTTCAAAGAAACTCTCTTGTATGGAAGAGATTCATTGACCTTTGAAGATGTTCAATCAGCCTTTTACTCGAAGGATTTGAATAAACGAAAGAAGTATAATTCATCTTATATTGGCGAAGGATTATCCGTAAAAGGAAATTTCTTGAAGAAAAATGGTATGTTTGAGAAGAAAAAGGGTAAGGTTCTACACAATTCTTATGGTGGTAATACTCCTGTAATTAGGTGTTATCAGTGTAAGAAGGAGAGTCATACAAGAAAAGTGTAACATGATCGACTAAATAATCATGGTGGAAAGGATAATGGTAATGCATCCATTGTGTAAGATGATTATGATTCATTTGACGTCCTGGTGGTTTCAAGCAGCAACTCTAGCAAGGAGTAGATTATGGATTCAGAGTGTACTTGGCACATGACTCTAAACAAAGACGTGTTTGAGGAATTATGTGATCAAGATGGTGGATCAGTGCTGCTGTAAAATAACAAAGCTTGCAAAATTACAGGTATTGGATTTGTGAGATTCAAACTCCATGATGAGTCAATAAGGCTATTGACTGATGTTAGGTATGTACCCTAACTTTTTCCTTAATCTCTGCAAGTGAGGTCCTTAATGAAGAATCTAGAGATTACAAGGAAGTTGTGAGGAGTCGAAACAAGACTGAATGGATGAAAGCCATGGATGATGAGATGGAATCTTTTTATGATAATAACACTTGGAGCTAATTGAAAAACTTGTTGGAGCTAGGTTAGTCAGTTGTAAGTGAATCTTCAAGGTTAAGGAACGAATCAAATGAGTGATGTCGAATCAATTTAAGGCAACGTTGATTTCTATAGGTTTCACCCAGAAAGAAGGTGTCGACTTCAATGATGTGTTCTCACCCATTGTAAAACACATCTATTAGAATGTTGTTAGCTATGGTGGCAAAATTCGACCTAGAACTTGAACAGATGGATGTGAAGACAACCTTCATGTATGATGATCTAGATGAAACAGTCCTGATCAGGTAACCTAAAGGGTATGCAGAAAAAGGAAAGGAAAATTATGTGTGCAAGCTGAATAGGTCGTTATATGGCCTAAAACAATCTCCTCGACAATGAAATAAGAGATTCGAGAAGTTTATGGCACACATAGGTTTCACCAGGAGCTAGTTCGACCATTGTGTTTACTTCATATTTCAACCTGGAAATTCACTTTTTATTTTATTGTTTTATGTGGATGACATCCCCATAACAAGCAGTAGTTTCGAGGATGTTATGAAGGTGAAAGCTGAACTCGATAAGGAGTTCGACATGAAGAATTTATGAGCTGTCTCCAAAAATTTTGGGATTAACATTCAGAGAGATAGAAAGTAGTCGAGATTATTCTTATCTCAAAAGACATACCTGAAGAAGATTCTCGACAAGTTTGGTATGTCGAATTCAAAGCTTGTTCTATTAACGACTAATCCTCAGTACAAGTTAAGTACGACTCAAAGTTCTAGTACTGAAGTCGAAAGAGCCTATATGAATAGAACTCCATATGCTAGTATAGTAGATTCTTTGATGTATGTTATGATCTGTACGAGGCCAGATATAGTGTACATAGTCAGTCTTATAAGCAGGTATATGGTCAATCTTGGGAAGGCGCACTGGCAAGCATTGAAGTGGATTCTAAGGTACATAAATGTGTTTCTGAGTATGTGTTCACTATGTTTGACAGATCAATTCGTTGGAAAGCAACACTTCATAAGGTTGTTGCATTCTCAACCACCGAAGAGGAATATATTGTCGTCACTGAATCTCTGAAAGAAGCATTGTGACTTGAAGGTTTTGCTAAGTATTTAAAACTTCAAGGTCAAGTTATCACTGTTAAATGTGATAGTCAAAGTGTCACACATGTCGAAAAATTCAACCTATCATGAGTGAACCAAGCACATCGATGTGAGGCTGCACTTCGTCAGAGAGATAATCAAGCGAGGAGAAGTTCAAGTGCTGAAGGTTTTGACTGATGACAATGTTGTTGATATGATCACCAAGACATTGCTAAGTAGCAAATTTTTCCACTATATGCAATTGATAAAGGTACATGCTGAAAGCTAGTTTGTTTCCTTGTTTGTGTAGAGTTTGTTCTAAGGTGGAGATTTGTGGCTTATGGATTTTAAGCTAGTGTTGTAGCAAACTCTGTCAAAGTCAAAAAGCTCGGTCGAAGTCAAAGATTTGCATCCCATAGTCGAATTTCATTCTTGCATGCAGAAATATGTTAGCTTGTTAAATTAACATGTTGAATTAGACCAACCGATTAAGTCAATTGTTTAAGTTAGCTTGTTACTTAAATTAGTTTAATAGTCTATAAATACTTTCTCTCGGATTGTTGAGACGTAATTATTATTATCACTTATAATCTTTGAATCGTAATAGAGAAAGTAAATAGTAAAACAGTTATAAGCAATCTTGATTCTTCTTCTTTCTTCTTCTCTCTCTCTTTCATAAAACCTAATAAAATTTGTTGTCTTTCTCAAAAAACTCAATCTTTCTCATATTTTAATTTGTTCAACAACAAAATGAGCTAAGAAGAATTTATATTATGTGTGAACTTTGATGTATTTTTATGTCTCAAAATTTATTAACCACTTCTAAAACGTATTACCCAACTTAACTTTTTTACACACAATTCTAGTAATTTACTTTTTTTTTTTTTGTAATTTATTTGTTTTTTATTTTTTATATTTGTAAATTCATTAACTAACATTTGAACTGAATTAGCCCATTTCTTTTTTTATTTTTATATTTGTAAACTCATTAACCAATAATTGAACTATATTAGCCGATTTCTTTTTATTTTTCTTAATATATTTGTGAGCTCATTAACCAATATTTAAACTGTATTAGCCAAATATTTCCACACAATTAATTAACATTTGAGTTACATTAACCAAATTTATACACACTCAATTGGCAATTAGAGTCTTTGGTTTCAAATTGTGGGACATGATCTGTAGATTTGTTTAAATTTTTTCAATCGCAACGACTGCAAACACTTACTATAATATAGGCCTTTTATATAAAAACTCATTGAAACAACAAATTGTTTGCTTAAAACCGATGTTTTAAAACATTGCTTGAAACTTAAAAGTCACAAGATGAGAGAAAAAGGATCTATTTTATTTTAGCTATGCATATAACTATCTGCATATTTGAGTTTTTTTTTACCATCTATCTTAACATGATATATATTCTAATATGTGGGACTTTGGTTATTCTCAATGCACCATTTTTAATATGAAAAGAGAATCATATCACATAACATAACATACACTACAATACATATCAAAATGTTCTTTCTTGGTAGGTAATTTAAACTTAAACTAGGAGATGCAAACTTATTATAATCTAGTGAAATGTTTACATACATCACCTAATAGGAACTATATTTTGCTATGATAAGAACTTGTTGCAAATAGTCCACACATTTTCTGTCTCCATATAGCAAGGCAAAAACAGAACTAGGTAGCTAATAGGAAGCATAAGACTTATTCTCAGCAGGCTGTATTTGAGCCACCATGGCAGCTGAAACCATTGTGTTCATTCCACACATACCATGCCCTCTACAAAGCTTGTAATACCCTTTCTCTCCCCATTGTTCCCCCCACGAATTCTTGATGATCCAATATGGTTTCTTCCTAAGCCTAAGAATGGAGAAACCCTGTGCATTATATCCCACTAGCAATACACCATGGTTCAACCTTCTCGTGCTACATATTAGAGGGCATGAAACACCACCAACGTATGTTTGCATGAAAATCGCATTCAACCCAACTGCACATTATCAGTTTATCATCATTAATAACAATATCAGTGACGGAGTATCAGTGTCGTGTTAGTGTCCTAGTAAGAGACAGATAATTAAGGAGACTTACTTGCAAGTGGACCATGATTAACTAGATATGCAGCAATTTGACTCTCATCCACAGGAATATTAGTGAAATTTGTGACTCTAACAGCTATTTTGCTTGGATCAAACTTGCATTCACCTCGATTACCGATGTAAGGGTATGAAGTTTCCTCCTCTAAACCACCAGCCTCAATCAAATAATCATAGGCAGTTGTCATAAGACCCCCATTACAACCATTGTCACATGATGCCGTAGTTATGTCACACTTGTTGTCACAGTCCACAAGTTGTTGTTCACTAAGACTCACAAGCTTCCCGGTCGCAAGAAAATTGGCTCCCTCTATTGATCCTGTAGTGCTAAAAGCCCAACAAGATCCACATTGACCCTATATCAAATTAATCACCAAAAAAAAAAATTCAAAAATAATAAGAATACAAATTATACAACATAGTTTATATGCATGTGCGGTAAACATAATAACTGAAACAAATTAGTATAAACTTATGTACCTGCGTCTTGATTCCAGTAACAGCTCCCTTTTCTCTCCAATCAAAATTCTCCGGCAAGCCTTCTATATCCAAGGGCGGCGCTATTCCGCCGGCAGCATTACTAGAAGGGAAACCGCCTTTAAAGCCGGTATAGAAACGTTCAAACTCCTCCTCGGAGAGATCAGAGAATTGTGTAACGCCGTGGGTGGCGGTGGGATCAAGTGCTTGGTGCTCCGCGGCTTTCACCATGTTTTTGGCGAAAATTCCGAGACGTAGAAGGTACTCTTGTCTTGTGGAATATTTTTTGGAGTAATCTTTCATGAAAAGTTTGAACTTCTTCTCTGTGTTTAGAAGTTCGTTGTCTTTGAGCTCGAGTTTTCTAGCTATGTCTTGAATCAAGGTTTCATGGTTGGAGGAGGTTCGGTGGAGGGAAGTTGATAGGGTTAGAGCGCAGAGGAAGATTGCAACACGTGCATAGCATGTGAGAGCCATCGCCACCGTCTTTGTGGTGCTCCTACCTACCTCTGGTTTGCTCTGCTTGCTTCCGCTGTGGCGTTTCTTCCACGGAGCTTGAACGGAGTAATGGCGATTTTGACCTGCCTGACGATGCAGTGTGTTTATGTAGGTGTTGTATGGCGGTGAGTGGGATAAGGGGTATAACTGTAAATTCAGAAGTGAGAGGGAAAGGTGGCGACATGCAATGGTGAAGCTCAACATGCAGTTTAACACGTGGAGTCAGACTGGTTGAGAATTGAGATATATGTATTCAAATAGGTGAATTTTTATCTACCCACTTGAAAAAAATTGAGTAGAGTTACTCATAGAGTAAATTAGACTACATTGCATTAGAAATCTATAAAATTTAAATTATTAAATAAATAATTAAGTATAATAAAATGATATGACATTACTGAATTAGTTGAAAGTACACTACCCAACTTTTTGTGATGGGTAATAAAGTTGTCCCCATTCAAATATGGGAATGGATTCTTTGCAGTGAAACTTGAAAGTTTTCCGAGAGGGGTCATCTGTTCCATTTAAATTATGGAGACAACTTCTCTACCCACCATAAAAAGTTAGGTAATAATCAATCAATTAATATCATATCATTTTATTATATTTAATTAGGTGAATTCTTATTTACCCACTTCAAAAAGTTGGGTAGAGTTACCCATAGAGTAAATTAGGCTACATTGCATTGAAAATCTACAAAATTTAAATCATTAAATAAATAATTAAGTACTACCTCCGTCCCTAAATATAAGACCCCGTTGAGAAAATTACGGGAATTAAGAAAGTTGGTTAAAGTATTAAATTTATTGACTATTTTGTATAATTTTACAAGTTTATCCTTAAGAGAGAGAAATAGTTAATGTGTATGTAACTGTATTTATTACAGAGTGCAAAAAAAGATGTAATATAATTAGGGATATATGTGGAAAAAAGTAATTAATACACTTTGAAAGTTGAAGAGGGTCTTATAAAAAGGGACAAGAAAAAAACTCAACAGGGTTTTATAATTAGGGACGGAGGTAGTATAATACAATGATATGACATTAGTGGATTGGTTGAAGGTAGACTACCCAACTTTTTGTGATGGGTAACGAAGTTGTCCCCATTTAATTATTTATTTAATAGTTTAAATTTTATAGCTTTTCAATACAATTTAGTCTAATTAACTCTATGGGTAACTCTACCCAACTTTTTAAGGTGGGTAGATAAAAATTCACCTCAAATTATTTTTAATATTTTGAATTAATGTGTTGTACAAAATTGAATGGTTCGGATACTCTTTAGAAAATTACATTGGAGATAATCTCTTCAAAAAAAACTTGCATGAAATGCAATCTAAATCTTTATTATTAGAATGAAAATAAAAATTTAATTTATTTAAAATTTATTTATTTTTTAATTGAAATTATGGGGTGGTAGTGATTAGGGGTGAACAACGGGTCGGTTGGGACAGGTTCGGGCTCAAAATTCTGAACTGACTCAAACCACGGATTGTAATCATAGATCCATTTTCGTCCATTATTTTTAACGGATTGTGCGGTTTGTGGGTTGTACGGGTTTCGGATTTTCGGGTGGTTTCAAACGGGTTTCATCTCAAACAATCAACAAGTCTTTGAAAATCAACTTCCTACCTAAGAATGGAAGATGCTTATCTACTCTCTAATTTACCCTTCAATTGATTTTTACTTAAGACTAAAGCATGCCCTTTTAGGTAATTTACTAAATAAATATTCATGGACCTATGAGATGTTTCCTTTTGTACACTTGGCATGCTATTTTCAAATGCAATTCAACCCACTTTGTTACACAGCATTATCCGGTGTGTACTTGTATCTGCACGGGTTTCCAAAGTTGGTACAAAATATACATTTTTCTATCTCTCTTGTCTTCTCATTCATTTCCATCTTTCTTCCTCACAAAATACTATCCGATCAAAAACCACAAATCTGGTTGAGCTTTTCCGGGGACGACGGTTTACAACATCAGTGAGGTGAGTTTGTGGTTCTCATCTTCTTCGTTTTTGAACATGCATGGTTTTGATTTTTCCGTTTTCAGCTTAGTCATTATTTCATGAAAACCCAAGTTTAAAATGAAAAAGTTGATCTTCTTATGTAATGAAAGGGAAAATGGTGAATGAGTTAACTTTTCTTATAGTTGATTATCTTGAAGGTTACCAAATTTTTTGGGGTCCATTTTCGTTGGTAACGTGACGGAGTAAGACGATTTGCGTAGCGGTTGTGCATGTGTTATTGTTTTGTTTGTGTTTCGAACTTGTGAATGTTTTTTAGAACGAAGATGATATTTTAAATAGTAGTATATCACACATTGTTTTGTCTAAAATCCATTTTTTTGTTGACTAAAATGGTTTTATGATATACAATGTGTTAACTTTGTACTTATTAGATTTACATGAATGTTTTTGTATTTGCTATTTTCTTTTCAGTTTTTGGAAGAAACATGTCAAGACTACCCATTTTAATCTGTGACTTGAAGCCTGAGAACAACGTATGGAAACTGGTCGTTCGTGTGGTAGATCTATGGTACGTTAAGGAGCGTAATGGACGACAACATCTTGAAGCTGTTATACAAGATGCAAAGGTGTTGGTTTTGTCATTCTTTTGTTCTATAATGCATTGGTGGATTTTATATATTGTGTGTTGCCTTATAAATTTTTATGTTAAACAGGGTGACCAGATACACGTTATTACCCGGTCCCTGGAATTTGATGTGTGGAGCAAGGTTTTACAGGAATACAATACATACATGGTTTACAATGGAGAAACCTTGATGAATGACCTACCCTTGAAAGTTTGTGACAACGACTACAAGCCTTTTTGGAATCGTGCTACCACTGTCACGACGACATATATCCCAAACATCCCACATCACACATTCAAATTTAAACCCTTTCAAGATTTCTTAAATGGGGATTTTGTAGTTGATCGTTTATATGGTAACTTATGTGTTTTCCGTTTTTGTAATTATCGCCGTGTTATTATCTAAAACCATACTAACCAACAATTTATTATTAAACAGATGTGATTGGTGTTGTCATGCAAGTGGTTAGGACTCAAGTTCCAGGTGCTGGGAAAAAGGCTTGCGTAAACCTTACTGCGGTGGATCAATGGTTTAATGCAAAACATTTACCTTAACCTTTTTCCTGCATCTTTTGCTTTAACAATGCATAAGAAATTTATTGTTGTTGTTTTTTTCTAACAGTGGAGCTGAAATTGATCTTACTCTATTGGAGTCATATGTCACCCAATTTATGTCGTACAATGAAGACAATAGTCAGCTGGTCGTCATTCTCAATCACGCATGGTGTCGCCAAAGTTCATGTAATATTTATTATTGTTATTGGATTTTGACATTCCCATAATTTTTTTAATTAATATTCAATATTATTTTTTCCATAACATGCAGCATCTGGAAAGCTGAACTTGTCTAATGCATGGAATGGATCAAAACTACTTCTGAATTTTGACCATCCTCAAGTTGTTGAATTCATGAAAAAGTATATACCTTACTGCATCTTGTATTGGATATGTTTCCATTCTTAATTTTATTATATTATCCATACAATCATACTTTTTGTTTAACCGCAGATTTATTGATGGAAATTCTTCTCCAGATGCCTCACAAAGTAGATCACTCAATTCCTACTCACAAGGGACATTTGATGACAGACCCTTCTCCTTTACAAAGGATGTCAGGAGCATTAGAGAGATGCTTAGTCTTCACGATGTAATTTCTTTTCGTGACATATTTATTAACTGATCCTGAATTATTCTCAATATATGTTTTTATTAGTTTGATCCATGCATTCCATCTGAGTATCTAAACATTTGTTGTTGGAAACCTTCTGCAATACGATTGACACAACTAAGTGGTTCAAGGCCAACCCTTTTGGATGGTACTATATGTAACACCCCTTTTCTATACCCCCAAATAATCACATAATCATTTAGGCACATATTTAACATTTCGTCAGAGTATAATTATAAACATAGTATAAAAGAGGTATGTCACATTATACATGAAATTAAAACATTCAACACCTGCTCAACATTGATATGCAATAGTGGGGTAACTTTGAAACAGAGGAACTTAGTCCTTGCACCCACATCTCATTATTTAGAATAAAAGCGGAAAATCTAAACATTGAATAACATCAAACATATATACATATATATATATCATCAAGTATTATCCACCAACATAATTCATGTTTACATAAACATTCATCAACCAGATACATGTATAAATGTATCCCAAAAGAATCATATACATCCTAGCTACCCGGTGCTACATATCAGAGCCGACCGACCAAAAGAATGAAGACACGCTTCACAAAAAGACCACCAGCATACCTACTCTGCAATGCCTCATAGAGCATCATAAAACAGCAGAAGGGTGAGAAATATTATCATAATAACAATGCATAAAATTATGTATCTTAGCATAAAAATACACATATTCCACATTCTCACCACAATTCATCACAATTCACTCATATACATTACAATGTATATATATACAAAGCCAAGCATATTTATCATGCATACTTTCGCAATCCTTATCAATCCACATAAACATACATATTTATGCTTATTCATCAATTCACAATTACAAAGATGATAAATGCAAATCATAGAGACCGACTCACGACTCTATGCAAATGCAATGCGGTACCGACTCAATCATCTCAAGTTCACTTAGGAACTTATTGGAACCATCGCTCGTTACCAATGTAACTCCCCGTCGGGCCTACGATTTTCACCCATTGCTCACACCCCACATGGGCACACAATGTTTATGGATTGCTCACACCTCACATAGGCACACAATTCGATTGCTCATACCCCACACGGGCACACAATCATTTGTAATCATCGCTCACACCTCACATAGGCACACGACGTTACAACGGATTCTCATTAGAATCATACAACACAAGAATGCACATCATTATGCTTCACATGCAAAATGAATCAAGACATTCTTGAAATGCATACATATTCACAATATATTCATGCATTCATCTCATACTATTACATACAATCTATATACATTCACATCAATGCACTATTGTATGATTCACATCCAAAACACACATTCAAACGGTAAAAGTCGCTAAATAACACTATTCCCGACTTTCCTACATAATTAAATCGGCTAACAATTTCCAAATCATCATAATAATAAAGTACAGCTCAATAGCTTCACAACGATACCAAGAATGTAAAAATCGGATAAACGAAACAAAAGTTACGAAAGAAAAACGAAAAACGATATTTTGAAAAGTTCCATTTTACCATTCTCCTGGCCATACGCGTATTGCCCTGAGCCATACGCGTATTGCCCAAAATACTCGCCATTCCATACGCGTATTACCCAAGGCCATACGCATATGGGCAGAACCATTTTCTTCCCAAAATTCCCATTTTAAACCCCATACGCGTAGTGCATCCCCTCATACGCATAGTGCCCTGAAGTGATACGCGTACTATATGAAAATGGGCAGATGGCCGAGCAAAATGACAATTCATACGCGTATTGGCCCATGGCTCGCCCACCATACGCGTATTGCCAAGGTTCATACGCGTATGAACATGCCCCATACGCGTATGACCTGGAAAAACCAGAAAAATTCTTCTGCATAATTTTGTTCTACGGGTTACACCCAAAATCACCCCAAATTCCACCTAAACACCAGAAAATTACCAATACAATGTCCAATGACAAGTATCTAACATGTACCAACAATTATGGGTACTAAAAACATGATTTCAACCACATTTAATCGATTTCCAAGCAATTTTACAAAATATGGGTTTATACAAAAACTCATAAAAATCAACAACAACAACAACACAATCATACATAATGATATACATTGATAAGATAATAAGATTTCACACCCTTACTCGGATAAATCGATTCCTAGAAGTTGTTTTGAAGATTTTCTAGCTTTCCCTCTTTTCCTTCTCTTTTCTCCTCTTCCTCTTTCTTTCTCTCCTTTTTCTCTCTATTTTTCTTTTCTTTCTCTTTCTCTCCTATTTCCTCTTCTTATCTCTTTTTCTTTTCTATTTCTTATTTTCTACTCAAATTAAATTAATTCATTTTCTCACACAATTCTATTTCCACTAAATTTCTTAACTTATCATTAATTGAGAAATGTCTAAAATACCCTCCATTCTAATTTTCCCGAAAACTCTCAAAAACGGTAAAAATATCATAACATGTCAACATAGCATATTAACACACCAATTTCACAGATAAAATAATTTATCACTCAATTAAAATAAAAGACTCAACAAAATGGGAAAAATCGGAATCGGGGCGTTACAACTCTCCCCCACTTTAGAAATTTTCGTCCTCGAAAATATTACCTGATTCAAACAACTCCGGATACGACTCTCGCATCCTACTCTCTAGCTCCCAAGTCATATTGCCTTCCGCAGCGCCTCCCCACGCTACTTTCACAAGCGTAATATCCTTGCCTCTTAGCTTCTTAACTTCACGGTCCAAAATCTTAATCGGTAAAGCTTCAACTGTAAGGTTATCTCTCACTTCAACCTCATCCATAGGAATAACATGTGACGGATCCGGAACATACTTCCGAAGTTGCGAAACATGGAATACATCATGCAAATTCAAAAGATTCGGAGGCAACGCCACACGGTAAGCCACAGCACCAACTCGTGCAGAAATCTGATACAGACCAATGAAACGAGAAGTCAACTTCTTCGACTTCAAAGCACGACCCACACCCGTAACCGGCGTAACTCTCAAAAACACATGGTCGCCTTCTTGAAACTCAAGATCCTTCCTTCTCTTGTCATGATAGCTCTTTTGTCTACTTTGAGAAGCTTTCATCTTCTCATGAATAAACTTCACTTTCTCTGTCGTTTGTTGTACCATCTCCGGTCCAACTAACGTCCTCTCACCGGTTTCATTCCAACACAAAGGTGTTCGACATCTCCGACCATACAAAGCCTTAAATGGTGCCATACTTATACTTGAATGAAAACTATTATTGTAGGTGAACTCAATCAACGCCAAATAACTATCCCAAGCACCACCTTGCTCGAGCACACAAGCACGCAATAAATCCTCCAACGATTGAATTGTCCTCTCGGTTTGACCATCCGTTTGCAGATGATAAGCCGAACTCAATCTTAGCTTAGAACCCAAAGCCTTTTGTAAACTCTCCCAAAACCTCGATGTGAATCTAGGATCTCTATCCGATACAATAATCTTAGGAACTCCATGTAACTTCACAACCACAAGAACATAAATCTCGGTTAACTTCTCCAAAGGATAACTAATATCAATTGGAATGAAGTGAGCAGATTTAGTAAGCCTATCAACGATTACCCAAATAGCATTATGACCTCTTTGCGTATTTGGCAATCCCGTAACAAAATCCATCGATATACTATCCCATTTCCACTCCGGAATGTCCAACGATTGCATCAATCCACTAGGCTTTTGATGTTCCACCTTAGACTTTTGACAAGTTAAGCGTGCATACACAAATTGAGCCACACCCCTCTTTAATCCGGACCACCAAAAGATTTTCTTCAAATCTTGATACATTTTATTCGCTCCCGGATGAATACTTAAGTTACTTCGGTGTCCTTCTTCCAATATCATCTTTTTCAACTCCGCATCATCGGGAATACAAATACGACCACGGAATCTCAAAACTCTAAAATTATCAACCTTGAAATCCTCATTCTCATTCATCATCAAATCAACGAACTTCAAATCCAACTTTTTCTTTTCACATACGGTTGCAAGAAAATCATTCGTAACATGTAGCATACCAAGTCTCACACTTCTCGGCGTCATTTTACAAACCAAACTCAAGTCTCTAAAATTCTCCAAAAGTTCCCATTCTCTCATCATCAATGCGGACATGTGTAACGACTTCCGACTCAAAGCATCGGCCACCACGTTTGCCTTACCCGGATGGTAATTCAAACCAAAATCATAATCCTTCAAAAGCTCTAACCACCTTCTTTGTCTCATGTTCAATTCTTTTTGATCAAATAAATATTTTAAGCTCTTGTGATCACTAAAAACTTCAAATCTTGCACCATAAAGATAGTGCCTCCAAATTTTCAAAACAAACACGACGACCGCTAACTCCAAGTCATGTGTAGGATATTTCTTTTCATCCACTCTCAATTGTTTTGAAGCATATGCCACAACTTTTCCATCTTGCATCAAAACACCACCTAAACCAACCAATGAAGCATCACAATACACAACAAATGATTCCGTCGGATTTGGAAAAATCAAGATCGGAGCCGTTGTCAACCTTCTTTTTAGCTCATTGAAACTCTCTTCACAATGAATATCCCAAATGAAAGCCTTTCCTTTACAAGTCAATTACGTTAACGGAAGTGCCAACTTCAAAAATCCCTCAATAAACCTCCGATAATAACCCGCCAAGCCTAAAAAGCTTCGAATCTCCGTAACCGATCTAGGAGCCTCCCATTGCATCACTGCATCAATCTTGGATAGATCAACACTAATACCACTACCAGAAATAACATGTCCAAGAAAACTTACTTCCGACAACCAAAATTCACATTTCGACAACTTAGCATACAATTGTTTCTCTTTCAAAATTTGTAACACAATCCTCAAATGCTCTTCATGCTCCTCTTGAGACTTAGAGTAAATCAAAATATCGTCGATGAACACAACCACAAAACGATCTAACTGTTCATGAAAAATACGATTCATGTATTCCATAAACACACCTGGCGCATTAGAAACCCCGAATGGCATCACGGAATATTCGTAATGGCCATACCATGTCCTAAAGGCCGTCTTTTGAATATCCTCTTCTTTCACACGAATCTGGTGATATCCCGATCTCAAATAAATCTTGCTAAAAACACGCGCATCAACCAATTGGTCCATCAAATCATCGATCCTTGGAAGCGGATACTTGTTCTTAATTGTCACCTTGTTCAATTATCGATAATCAATGCATAACCGCATACTCTCATCCTTCTTCTTTACCAACAATACCGGAGCACCCCAAGGAGAAACACTTGGCCTTACAAATCTCTTGTCCAATAAGTCATTCAACTGCTTCTTCAATTCTACCAACTCCGATGCCGACATACGATACGGTGCCATCGAAACCGGTCTAGTACCCGGAACTAGATCAATAGAAAACTCAACTTCTATTTCCGGCGGTACATCCGTAATATCCTTCGGAAACACTTCTGGAAAATCACACACCACTGGGAACACATCGAGCTCAACTTTACTCTCCACCGACAATGATGCAAACAAACCAAACAATTGAGCTTCGTCCGCTAAAAGTTTCTTCAACTCTTTAGTGGATAGGAAACTCTCATCTTCATCATCTTCCAAAGAAGGAAACCTTACAAACTTGTGATAGCAATCTATATGAACTCGATTAAATTGCAACCAGTTCATACCCAAGATTACGTCAAATCCCTCCAACGGCAAACACACTAAATCCATAATGAAGTCTTTACCATACATGGTCAAAGGACAACTTACACACACCAAAGACGTAGTTACCGACCCTAAAGCAGGAGTCTCAATAACCATCTCAGCACTCCAAGAAGTCATAAACAAATTCAAACGCTTAGCGCACTCATGAGAAATGAATGAATGAGTCGCTCCCGTATCAATAATAGCAACTAAAGGCGTACTATTAATAAAGCATGTACCTTTAATCAAACGGCCTGCATTAGTAGTGTCCGTCCCCGCTAATGCAAACACCTTTCCGCCCGCTTGAGCTTGTTTCGGCTTAGTACACTTAGTACTAATGTGACCCACTTCTCCACAATTATAGCACTTCACTACATTCCTCCTACATTCGGTAGTAGCATGCTCAAGGCCTCCACAGTTAGAACATTTCACCACGCTCTTCCCACACTCAAATTATTTATGACCCATTTCACCACACTTGTAACACTTAACGGAACCGGAACCTCCTCCTCCAGATCTCTTATCAAAGATTCCCCTATGCTTGCCCTTATCAACGGGTGTCACATAAGGTCCACTTCTAGCTTGTTGCTTTCCCTTCCTCTCATTCAAACTTTTGTAATGTGTAGAACGAGCCTTGCTATCTTCCTCGAAGATTCTACAACATTCCTTCAAATCCATAAACCTTATTATCCTTTGATATCCCACAGCTTGTTTAATCTCAGGACGCAAACCATTCTCATACTTAATACACTTTGAGAACTCAGCAGTAATTGCAGCATAGTGAGGATGGAATTGAACCAACTCCACAAACTTAGCAGTATAGTCCACCACGGACATACTACCTTGTTTCAGTTCAAGGAACTCCATCTCCTTCTTCCCTTTCACACTTTCAGGGTAATACTTCCTCAAGAACTCGGTACGAAATAAATCCCAAGTTATCTCTTCATCATCCACCTCAAGAACTTGACGCATACCGACCCACCAATCGTCGGCTTCTTCCTTCAGCATGTGAGACCCAAGCCTCACCTTATTCTCCTCCGCACAGCCCATGACTCTGAAGATCCTTTCAATCTCTTTCAACCAAATTTGAGCACCATCGGGATCAAATCTTCCTTTGAAGACCGGTGGTTGATTCTTCCTGAACTTGTCATTAGCATTCACGTTCGGCGCACCTTGCACCGCCCTAGCCATTGCTTCCAAAGCAGCAGCCATCGCATTGTCGTTCCTACCAGCCATATTCTGATCATTCCCAAAAATGACAACAAGGTTAAACAACAGTTCAACCATCACAACAACAAGACAGACACAACTGACTCAACACTGGCTCTGATACCACTTAATGTAACACCCCCTTTCTATACCCCCAAATAATCACATAATCATTTAGGCACATATTTAATATTTCGTCAGAGTATAATTATAAACATAGTATAAAAGAGGTATGTCACATTATACATGAAATTAAAACATTCAACACATGCTCAACATTGATATGCAACAGTGGGGTAACTTTGCAACAAAGGAACTTAGTCCTTGCACCCACATCTCAATATTTAGAATAAAAGTGGAAAATCTAAACATTGAATAACATCAAACATATATACATATATATATCATCAAGTATTATCCACCAACATAATTCATGTTTAGATAAACATTCATCAACCAGATACATGTATAAATGTATCACAAAAGAATCATATACATCCTAGCTACCCGGTGCTACATATCAGAGCCGACCGACCAAAAGAATAAAGACACGCTTCACAAAAAGACCACCAGCATACCTACTCTGCAATGCCTCATAGAGCATCATAAAACAACAGAAGGGTGAGAAATATTATCATAATAACAATGCATAAAATTATGTATCTTAGCATAAAAATACACATATTCCACATTCTCACCACAATTCATCACAATTCACTCATATACATTACAATGTATATATATACAAAGCCAAGCATATTTATCATGCATACTTTCACAATCCTTATCAATCCACATAAACATACATATCTATGCTTATTCATCAATTCACAATTACAAAGATGATAAATGCAAATCATAGAGACTGACTCACGACTCTATGCAAATGCAATGCGGTACCGACTCAATCATCTCAAGTTCACTCAGGAACTTATTGGAACCATCGCTCGTTACCAATGTAACTCCCCGTCGGGCCTACGATGTTCACCCATTGCTCACACCCCACATGGGCACACAATGTTTATGGATTTCTCACACCTCACATAGGCACACAATCCGATTGCTCACACCCACACGGGCACACAATCATTTGTAATCATCGCTCACACCTTACAAAGGCACACGACGTTACAACGGATTCTCATTAGAATCACACAACACAAGAATGCACATCATTATGCTTCACATGCAAAATGAATCAAGACAATCTTGAAATGCATACATATTCACAATATATTCATGCATTCATCTCATACTATTACATACAATCTATATACATTCACATCAATGCACTATTGTATGATTCACATTCAAAACACACATTCAAACGGTAAAAGTCGTTAAATAACACTATTCCCGACTTTTCGGCATAATTAAATCGGCTAACAATTTCCAAATCATCATAATAATAAAGTACAGCTCAATAGCTTCACAACGATATCAAGAATGTAAAAATCGGATAAACGGAACAAAAGTTACGAAAGAAAAACGAAAAACGATATTTTGAAAAGTTCCATTTTACCATTCTCCTGGCCATACGCGTATTGCCCTGAGCCATACGCGTATTGCCCAAAATCCTCGCCATTCCATACGCGTATTGCCCAAGGCCATACGCGTATGGGCAGAACCATTTTCTTCCCAAAATTCCCATTTTAAACCCCATACGCGTAGTCCATCCCCTCATACGCGTAGTGCCCTGAAGTGATACGCGTACTATACGCAAATGGGCAGATGGCCGAGCAAAATGACAACTCATACGCGTATTGGCCCATGGCTCGCCCACCATACGCGTATTGCCAAGGTTCATACGCGTATGAACATGCCCCCATACGCGTATGATCTGGAAAAACCAGAAAAATTCTTCTGCATAATTTTGTTCTACGGGTTACACGCAAAATCACCCCAAATTCCACCTACACACCAAAAATTACCAATACAATGTCCAATGACAAGTATCTAACATGTACCAACAATTATGGGTACTAAAAACATGATTTCAACCACATTTAATCGATTTCCAAGCAATTTTACAATATATGGGTTTATACAAAAACTCATAAAAATCAACAACAACAACAACACAATCATACATAATGATATAGATTGATAAGATAATAAGATTTCACACCCTTACCCGGATAAATCGATTCCTAGAATTTGTTTTGAAGATTTTCTAGCTTTCCCTCTTTTCCTTCTCTTTTCTCCTATTCCTCTTTCTTTCTCTCCTTTTTCTCTCTATTTTTCTTTTCTTTCTCTTTCTCTCCTATTTCCTCTTCTTATCTCTTTTTCTTTTCTATTTCTTATTTTCTACTCAAATTAAATTAATTCATGTTCTCAAACAATTCTATTTCCACTAAATTTCTTAACTTATCATTAATTGAGAAATGTCTAAAATACCCTCCATTCTAATTTTCCCGAAAACTCTTAAAAACGGTAAAAATATCATAACATGTCAACATAGCATATTAACACACCAATTTCACAGATAAAATAATTTATCACTCAATTAAAATAAAATACTCAACAAAATGGGAAAAATCGGAATCGGGGCGTTACACTATAAACTTTGTCCAAAATGTAACAAGACTAACCAATGCATATGTGCCGACAAATCAACTCCAATCACTAAGTAACCGTATACCATTACAGCTATGATGTTCTTTACAGAATTTGCTATATCGGTTGTTATTTGTATTCATCTAAATACCCATATTCTAAAACAATATAAGTTTTGTCTTACTAGGTACAAGATTTAAATTGAGGTTGAACATGATAGAGTGACTGGGAATTTTGTATTCTAGGACAAGGAATGTATACCAATTGTTGGTATGTCTACTCATGCTTTAAGAGGGCTAATGAAAAACGTTTGTATATAATAATCATCACTTATATACTTCTGTCTCATTCATTTAATCAATATTACCATTTTTGTTTTGAATCTCCATCTACCTTTTACTACTGTAACTCACTGTCATTGACCCATTTTTATACACTTTTTGATGACTGTTATTTACAATCATGTTTATCACATATCTCATTCATATGTGTCATATTTTTTTGTAATACATTCAACATTACCTTCCAATATTATGATTCTTTACACACAAATATGAATCTTTAACTAAATAGATACAATAAATCCTTACTCATTACACATTTATACAAACCTTTCCAATATTATGATTTGTCGTTCTATTATCATCTTATTGTTTTGAAACAATCATTAAATATAGAATAATAAAATTCATACTATTTGTTTTCCAACTACATACCATGATATTCAACTTGCACATTTGTATGGCAATTGCTTCTCATAGACCAACGAGGACCATCCATTGATTTACCCCGCTCACCTTGACAATCTACTGAAAAAGTCGTTTGCTTTCCGTGTCAAATATCAACCATTCTACAAACAAGCATTTGTTGTTAGACTAACTCAAGATGAAGATGTCAGGTAACAGATTGAAGATGCCATAAATCCTACTGAAGTATGTTTTGTCATATCTTACAACATAATGTATTTTTTCAACTAATATTGTAACTAACTAACCATACTGATTATTCTTTTTGTAATTAGGATGCTCCAATAATCCCCCCCAACGATGCTGATCATAAGGGAAATGCCACTATTACAGATGAAGACCATAACCATAACATCACTCTGACTCAAACTTCAAATCCTACTGTAAGCTTTCATCCGTTATATTTACCAACCTAAATAATACTTTCAAGTGTAACATACATTTATATTTCAGCGTTCTAGAGTAATGTGTTTGCTTCTCAGAATTGGAGCCCCGAACCAAGATATAATAATACGCCTTCTAAAAGAGCGTCTCCTGATGTTCTAACTCAGGAACCAGAATTAGCAGATATGTTGGCACCCAAACAATTTGCCATGAAGGGTGCAAGATCCAAAAGTGCAAGACACACCAAGAATAAATGAAATCCTGTTACATGAGATATTACCTATTTCCTTAACTTATGTTTACTCTTTTGAACATCTAAATACATGTTATTTCTGTCAAATTTATTATCTACTTCTATTTGAACACTCTTGGAGTGGTTACTTTTAAACATATTATGAAAATGATGTGTTCCTTTCTTTTGTAATGAATATCCATTTTAATGGAAATATTTTGTCATTACCATGAAAATTTCTATGTTAAGGAAATTATGAGTACCTAATATTATCATATGTTTATGCTCCAGCAATGAAAAAATTTTCCCACTTAATATTGATGTAATTGCTTTTAAATCAGCTTCTAAACAATGCATTCAAAACAATGCTACATTACATCCTTTAAAATAATATTAACAATAGTTAACAGAGCCACGACAAAATAAAATAGAGTACCATTCATCTTTTTAATTGCTGAATAAATAGTGTGGTCTACTAATACTCGCGACCTATTTTTAAAATTCATATTGATCATTTTAATTGATATTCCTAAGACTAATAATAGTCAAAAGAGGCAGTATAAACCATGCATAATTAGTGTTTTCTACTAATACTTGATACTTATTTTTTATTATGGAATAAATAGTTTTTCTACTAATACTTGCTACCTATTATTTATTTCATATTAGAAATACATATACTTCACTATCTTGCACAACCTACATAAAGCATGCATCTTAAACGTGATATATTTGCTATAGGACAAAAAAAGGATTTTTTTGGGGGCACACGAACCAATGTATGTTCCCAATCACACATGTGCTATTTCAAAACAATTTGGGCTTTGTATATACCATTGGGAAAAACGCCACAAACAACGCCATGGGGATGACTTTGTATGTTATAATAATTATATTCTTTCAATGTTGTATTTCTTAAGTTATTAAATGCAAAGTCAACGGGATTTGACATCTCATACAAATTTTTATCATTTTCCGTGGAGACTCAGCATGAGTTGTACTTTATTACAATTTTTTTACATCCCATTACACTCAACACTAGCTTGCATTTGGGACTGACTGCTACATCAGCAATCTGTGGTTTTCAATGTATGCATTTACAAAGTAAACTGCCCATTAAAACCGGCACATCAGATCTGCAACAGCTTTTCATTTTTTAGCTTTTCACCTAACAATTTTTAAAAAGTTTATGCAAACTGAACTATAAACTCAAACAAACTTTTTTTGCGTTTTAGTTGGGTTCGGTTGAGCATGTATTAGTTAACGTATACATCTTTCATTCAGAATTATATAATTACTAATATATTGCATTACTATATCTTTTATATTTTTAATATTAAAGTAAACAAATATTATTATTATTATATTTCATGCATTTGGTTTGACTTTTTTAATTAAAAAGAATTTTCAAGTCAATGCTTTGTTGGTGCTGGGAAGAAGGAGGTTAACAACTTGCTTGAACTTCATTCTCAGCTTATTAATTGTAAGTTTAAAAAAACCATTGCTAATCTAAATATGTTTTACTATTGTTTGTACTTAGCCATTGTTTACATCTCAAAGCTTACTATACTTTTTTCTTACATCTTTTCTTAACCAGAACCAATGCTATTCAAACTATGTTTATATAACTTTGTTTTCAAACCATACAATACATGCTTCGACGTTACTATTAATGGATCTATCATTTATAAATTACAGGAACTTCATATACATGTTAGATGTCAAACATACTATATATGTGTATCTGATCCTTGGCATTTTTCAACACTTTTCTATGTTTAATTGTTGATTTTTGGAGTTAATTGTTGTTGTTCTTCATGCATTGTATTTATACCTTTGGTGCTTGTAATGTGTGTGTTATTGTGCAGAAAAGTGCACTAATTGATCAAGGAATTAAGACACAAAGAGATGAAACAAGCTGCCAAAGAAAGAGGAAAACAACAGGGTGTTCGCTTTGCGAACTCTGGCGAAGGTGCCAGCGAAGG
Source organism: Lathyrus tuberosus (assembly GCA_022829125.1). Taxonomy (NCBI): domain Eukaryota; kingdom Viridiplantae; phylum Streptophyta; class Magnoliopsida; order Fabales; family Fabaceae; genus Lathyrus; species Lathyrus tuberosus. The sequence continues at coordinate 3,916,118 of JALAZF010000253.1, forward strand.
TTCGCTTTGCGAACAGCAGCGAGGCTCCCAGCGAATAGCACCAGAATGTCATGGATGGAAAAGAACCTGTTCTAGACTGGGCCGAGGCTATCCAACAGTCGAGCAGGCCCAACCCATACAGCCTGGGGAGGCCCAATAAGGTCCTTCTGTAAGACACGGGACTGCCACGTGCAAGCCACAGTTTTGCCGGGCACTTAGGCAGTGTCGGGCACTTGGGACAATAGGAAAGGAGGACATCACACCCTACTGAGATGTGCCTCCCCGACAGATTAGCTTCTCCCCGCGAGAATGCAACACATCACTTCCCGACGGACACGATTCCTCCCCGCGAGGCCATGTCCATTCTACGGGCTTGATACCTCCTCAACACAGAAGGCTCCTCCCCGCGAGGCCATGTCCATTCTACGGGCTTCATCTCTCCTCGACACAGAAGGCTCCTCCCCGCGAGGAGTGCCCAACGGTTCATACCACGTGGACACGTTCCAAGTAACCTCCCACGTCCGAAGGATTCGGTCTGCCCTACTTCTGAAAATCTAGGAGTAGTTACTCTAGGGCGAAGACCACGTGCTGGTCTTCACTACTACACGTAAGCCCTAGCAGTTGCTTGGAGTAGGCCTAGTTGATCCGGCCCACTGCAGGTATCGTTGGCCCCGCGCTGAGGGCTCTCTATAAATACCCTCTCACTTGAGAGGGTCAGGTTAGACACATTCTTCTTGCCACTCTACACTTTCTATATTTGCTGTTATTCTGTACACTCTCTCACTTGAGCGTCGGAGTACCTTGTAGGTACACCCCCCCGGCCGTCTCTCACCATCACCGGAGCTGCCGTTCTAGACGCCTTTGGCCACTATCAACTGTCTGATCCAGGTACGATCAGTGGCGCCGTCTATGGGAATTATAAGCTTCCCCATTTTTCTGCTCGATAAACCAAAGCTTTCTCCATTCAACAACCATCATGGCCAACCCGTCGGCGAATCAAGCTCTAGACAACGTTATCGCGTAGCTCAGTAATGGCAACCGCGTCGACAACAACGCTGCCAAACCTGTCGTGGAGAACGACATCAGAGACGGACTCACCGCCTCACCATTTTCCGAGGAAGTGGAGTACGAGACAGCTCACCAAGACGGACATGAAACAGTCCTCCATCCCGTTTTCCAGCCCGTGGACCCGCCGCCAAATGCGGACCCGAGCACTGCTGCCCTGTTTGCTTTGGTCAATCAGACCAACCAGATGATCTTCAACCAGAACATCCGGATCGAGGCGCTGGAGAAAGGTCGTGGTCGGACTTCCCCGCGAAGGCACCGACCACCGCCATTTCCAAGACATTCGCAGTCCCCAGAGGCATCTCGCAGCCCCTCCCCAGTTCACAGGGGTCGCAGACCACACTTGGAGCGTACTCAGCCGGAACATACTCAGAAACGCCACCGCTCCCCGCCACCAAAGGGACCAGTTCGTTCCTCGAAAAATAAAAGGAGCAGGCCGGACGCCGAGGAGCCCAGAGGCCGCCCAAAGGACCACCCCCCGAGACGTCACTAGGTTCATGGACAACACTCCCCCTCTGTGTCTCCGGGAGCCAGCGAGGATGACGATTACCGAACCCCTCTGGCCAGGTAGATCATGGACGCCCCTATTCCTAAGGGCCTGGAGAGGCCCCCATCCTTGGGGACATATGACGGGACATCTGATCCTGATGACCATGTCGAGAGTTTTGAAGCTCTGCTTGATTTCAGGAATGTCTCTGGCGCTATCAAATGTCGACTATTCTCTACGACTCTTCGGAAGGGGGCCATGGCTTGGTACAAAAACCTAGCATCTGAATCAATCACGTCGTGGAAGGTCCTGAGGGAGCGCTTCAGAAAACATTTTACGGCTTCTCGTCGACATCCGAAGACGATAGCCTCCCTGGAAGCCATCTTTCAGGGGAAGGATGAACCTCTCGGAGCTACATCGAGAGGTTCAACAAAGAAGCGGTCGAAATCCACGTGACCGATCACATCAAAATGTATCTCATCATCAAGGGTTTACGACTAGGATCCAAGTTCGCAGAATCCGTCGGACTACACCATCCCAGCAGCTTTGAAGGCCTCCTCGAGAGGGCTCAGTCGCATATTGAGTTCGAGGAAGCTGAAGCCGCACAAATTGCCCTCGATTCGAGGCGCAAAGAAGGCCCCCGCGGCAACAAGGAAGAAGACTCCCCTCCACCCAGGCGGGGTGGAGACAGGAGAAGAGAAGACCCCCCTCCACCTAGGCGAGGTGGGGAAAGACAAAAAGAAGCCTGGACCAAAGAGCCCCGTGAATCACGGGGACCGTCTGGCCTTTTCAAAGACTACACACCGCTAAACACGTCCCACGTGCGCATTTATAGCGACTGTGCCAATTCAGAGTTCGTCAAAGGGGGAATCCGCTTCCCGAAACCGACGGCTCCCAAACTAAATGCTGACAAGTCCAAGTACTGCCGGTTCCATCGCAGTCACGAGCACGTTACTGAAGATTGCATCCACCTTAAGGACGTAATCGAGATGCTGATTAAAGAAGGGTACCTGAAGAAGTACGCAAAGCAGTAAAACGCCCCCGCCCCAGCGGCCAGGAGGCCCAGAATGTCGAGGAGTCAACTCCTTCTCCCAACAACGGATCGCTGCAAGTCGCGTTGAGCATCACGCGACCTAAAGACTTTGGCTTTTCGGGAGAACTCGACAACCCTGAAGCTGTCTAAAACATGTGGAAGAGCTTCCCAGCAGAAGAGCCGATAAGTGCCCGCAGTACCTGGGAGTCTTTCCCCCAAGCCCTGGTCATATCGGGCGGAGCCCCTGACCGTTTGACCGTAGGATCAATAAAGAGGAAATTTGACAAACTGAAAGCAACAACTCCTCGAGCCCCTACCCTCGAGAGGGTTCATGGAAGATCAACTCCGATTACCTTCTACCTCGAGGAACTTCCCGGTGGGGCACGTAACGCCAACATCCCCTTCCTGATTCGAGTCCAGATGGCCAATTTTGATGTCCACAGAATTTTGGTTGACCAAGGGAGCTCAGTGGATATCATGTACGTCCACCTCTTCGAGACCCTCCAGCTGACCAAGAGACACTTGTCCCCGTACGTATGGTCAGACCTATAAGGCTTCAATGGCGCGACCACCAGACCATGGGGCTTCGTGGAGTTGATGGTCACCTTCGAGATTGAGGAAACTGCCTGACAGGTGAAGACGCGTTTCTTGGTGGTGAACTGCCCGTCCCTCTACAACTGTATCATGGGGAGGACCACGTTGGCGGAACTGACAGCCGTCCCATCAACGGTCCACCTAAAGATGAAGTACTACACGAAGCGTGGACGTGTGGTCACTCTCCATGGGGACATCAAGGCGGCCAGAAGATGTTTTGACGCAGCAATCAAGGGTCTGAGTGTCGTCGGCGACGTCAAACCCAAGACTCAGGCTGGGGCATCTCCAGACGTCGTGCAGGTTCCACTCCCGCCGGTCAGCGCGGTCGACCTTGACAGCAGGTTTCCCGTGGAGCAGGAAGAAGCTGCAGGCGAGGACCTCCCAGTTGAAATCAATGGGCAACCTCTCCACCCAACGCTCCCCGTCCCAGATGGAGATTTTGAGCTGGTTCCTCTCGGCGACAGCCCAGATCGAAGCGTGAAGATTGGCTATGGACTCCCCGACCTGGCGAAGAGGCAACTTAAGGCATGCCTCCGAGAAAATGTAGATTTATTCGCCTGGAGTGCTGCAGAGATGCCCGGACTGGACCCCGAAGTAGCTTGTCATCAGCTGACTATAGATCCAGCCACTAGGGTTGTAGCTCAACGTAGGCGTATGCAGTCTCCGGAAAAAATGGAGGCTGCTGTAAAAGACCTCCTAGAGGCAAACTTTATTTCCGAGGCCAAGTACACGACTTGGCTCTCAAATGTTGTACTCGTTAAGAAAAATAATGGAAAATGGAGGATGTGCGTTGACTACACGGATCTTAACCGGGCATGCCCGAAAGACTCTTATCCCTTACCTAACATCGACCAGCTGGTCGATAATTCTGCAGGATTCAAATTACTATCCTTCATGGATGCCTACTCGGGGTACAACCAAATCCCCATGGATGAGGCCGACAAGCAGCATACCGCCTTCATGACCAAGTCAGGCAATTACTACTATAACGTAATGCCCTTCGGCTTGAAAAATACTGGCGCCACCTACCAACGGATGATGAACAAAGTCTTCCGGATAGATATCGGCGACATGCTCGAGGTCTATATGGACGACATGATCGTCAAATCTGCAGAAGAAGTCGACCATGCCGCCCATCTCAAGAAAGTGTTCGACACGACGAGGAAATGTCGCATGAGGTTCAACCTTGACAAATGCACCTTCGGCGTTCGCGCAGGGAAGTTCCTCGGCTTCTACCTCACGGAGAGGGGAAGCGAGGCGAACCCTGACAAATGTAGGGCATTCTCCGAAATCCCTACCCCGAACTCGAAGAAGTCGATCCAGTCACTTAACGGAATGCTGACTACTCTCTCCCGTTTTGTCGCCAAATCTGCTCAGTACGCACTCCCTTTTTTCAAGCTTCTCCGACAGAAGGAAACTTTTGAATGGAGTGAAGAATGCGAACAAGCCCTCCTCCATCTAAAACAAGTCTTGTCACAACCCCCGGTCTTGTCCCGACCAGATAACGGGGAAACACTTTTCTTGTACCTGGCCGTCACCGGCAAAGCGATGAGTGCTGTCCTCATACGGGAGACCCCCGACGGACAGAAACCGATTTATTTCACGAGCAGAGCTCTTCAGGGTCCCGAGCTCAGATACCAACAGATTGAAAAGGTCGCCTTGGCCCTCGTATCTGCAACCAGAAGATTACGTCATTACTTCCTGGCCCATACAATCGTGGTAAGGACGGAGCAGCCTATCAGACAGCTCCTCAGTCGGCCAGATATGGCGAGGAGAATGCTCCGGTGGTCTCTCGAGCTATCCGAGTTCGACCTTCGATACGAAGGAAGAAAAGCCTTGAAAGCTCAGGTACTGGCCGACTTCGTAGCAGAAATGACCGTCCCTGAATCCTCGACCAATGGCTCCCAGAAATGGACGATTTACGTCGACGGAGCCTCCAGTGCAAAAGGTAGCGGAGCGGGCATTATCCTCGAAAACGAGCAGGGCATCCTGATAGAGGTCTCCCTCGAACTTTCCTTCAAGACATCGAATAACCAAGCTGAATACGAGGCCTTCCTCGCGGGACTTCGACTTACGGAAGACCTTGGCGCAAAAGAAGTCAAAATCTTTACAGACTCCCAGCTCGTGGCATCACAAGTTCGGGGAGAATTTCAGGCAAAAAATGATAGTCTCATCGAGTACCTAACCCTTGTGCAAGAAAAGTTGAAGAAATTTGTCTCCGCGGAGGTGGCTCACATCCTGCGCGAGCACAACACTCGAGCAGACATGCTCTCCAAGCTTGCGAGCACTAAGAAGAAATGAGGGAACAAATCAGTTATCTAGGAGATACTCTCACAGCCGAGCATAAACAAACCCACACCGACCACAGAGGTCAACGCCATCGGGGACACAAACTGTTGGATGACCCCAGTTTACGAATACTTGATGAAGGGAAAACTGCCCGACGATCCTAAAGAAGCGGGGATAGTCAAGAGGCGGGCATGTGCGTACACCGTCGTCGAAGGTAAGCTATATCGTCGAGGATTCTCCATTCCCTTACTCTGGTGTGTTGAAGAAAGCAAAGTTTCGGGGATCCTCCAAGAAATCCACAAAGGGATCAACGCCCAGCACCTCGGCGGAAGGTCCCTAGCCCGAAAAGCACTCCGAACGGGGTATTATTGGCCCACTATGCAACATGATGCAAAGGAACACATCAAGAAATGTGACCGTTGTTAAAGACACGGGGATATGCACCTCGCTCCTCTAAACGAGCTCAAGTCATTGTCATCCCCATGGCCGTTTGCGTGGTGGGGAATGGATATCCTCGGACCTTTCGTCATAGGGTCGTACCAAAACAAGTACCTCATCGTCGGGGTAGATTACTTCACGAAGTGGGTTGAGGCAGAGGCACTGGCCAAAATCACTGCCTTCAACATACTCCATTTCTACAAGAGAAACATCCTCGCCCGATTCGGTGTGCCCCAAGCCATTGTCACCGACAACGGGACACAGTTCACCGACAGGAACTTCCAAGACTTCGTCGCCAAACTGGGCACAAAACAGCACTTCACGTCGGTCGAACACCCTCAAACCAACGGGCAGGCCGAAGCAGCAAACAGAGTGATACTCCGGGGACTGAAGCGACGACTCGGCGAGGCCAAACAACGGTGGGTCGAGGAGTTGCACAACGTCCTCTGGGCGTATCGAACAACCCCACACTCCACGACCGGCGAGACCCTATTTCGCCTAACGTACGGAACCGAGGCAGTTATCCCCGTGGAGATCAGGGAACCCTCGAGGAGGACAGAAGCTCCCCTCGACGAAGAAACAAACAACGAAGCCCTGCGAGAGGAGCTCGACCTCGTCGAAGAGATAAGGACCGACGCTTCCCTCCAAGAAGCCTCTTTAAAACAAAAAATAACTCTGCGTTATAATGACAAAGTTATCAAACGAGATTTCCATGTAGGCAGCCTTGTCCTACAGCGAAATCAGAAAGATTCACGCCAAGGAAAGCTGGCCGCAAACTGTGAGGGCCCATACCGCGTCATTGCAAAGACGGGGACATGTGCCTATTACCTCGAAAACCTCCACGGTGAACAACTTGCTCGACCATGGAATGCTGAGAAGCTCAAACAATATTACAGTTAGACACTACTCGGGACTATACGACGTCGCGACCACGGGGGCGTGCAACGGTACATGCGCGACACCCCCATATAACACACGACGGCCAAAAACCACGAAGTGTGTGCGTGAGAATTTTTTGCCCGACGAGGAGACCTCAACCGAGCTCCGTCGTCGACGTACCAAATAGGCAGAACACCCAGCTCGCGATGGGAAGTTCACGTCACGAAGCTAAGACCTCGACCGACTTCTTAGCCTCGTTGAAGGTCGGAGTACAACCCCCGACCACTCGACTAGCTCTCTTCACAGTCGAGGATCATCAGAGTCGAGCAAACTCCCAAGACGCCAACGATCTCAACTACTTAGGCAAAAATAAGTAATGTATAAAGTATCACACACAAGCAAAATAAATAAAGAGGCAAAGCGAAGTATTAGAATCGGGCAAAACCCATTGTACGAATATTACATCAATAAGCCCCTAGCCCATAAGCCGGGCAACAACAACAAAATGGCACGCAGGCCAAGTAAACTATACTCCTACGCAGCAACAGTCTCAGCAGCGTCTGACCCACCTCCTTTGTTGGCATTTCCTTCTTGCCCGGGCAACATTATCTGGCCATCGACCACCTCGCAGTTAGCATCAGCCCCGTCGATCACAAGGCCAGGATTTAGGATCCGAAGCTGCGCCACTGCATTTCGGAACCCTATGCCCGCGGCTTCAAGAGTATCATCCTCGACTAGCCGGAGATCCTGCTCGACTCTCCTAAGTTTGGCCACCAGAGCTGCCCGAGAGGTTAGGAGCTTATCCTCTTCAGTTTCGCCTTCAGCTGGCCGAACAACATCCTCCAGCTCTGCAACCCTCTCCTTGAGCCGCTTCTCCTCTGCCTCCAGTTCAGTGATCCGGGCAAGATGACCTTTCTCCGCTTCCTCAGCTTCCTTTAGCTTTGTCTCCGCCCGCTGCTGCTGCTCGCTCTGCTCTTTATTCAGGTCCCTGCGTTCCTTCAACTCTTTGTGCAGGTCTAGTAGCTCAGCCTCCAAGGTCTTGAGCCTTTCTTACAGTCGAGAAAGTTCAGCAGCGGGGCGAGTTTCATCGTTCAGGACAATAGCAGTCGAACAGAGCCGCATAACGGCAGACATGTACTCAAAGATCGTTCTCCTCCTCGCTTCTGCAGCGGTCCCCAGCACAGCTTGGATTTCAGAGGGAGGGACGCGAGGATAGATAACTTCAGAGAAGAAGCGGGGCTTGAGATGGCATGGTGGGAGTTCGAAGCTTGAAGGAGGTGGGGGACTTTCTTCGTGGGCCAGGTCGACAAACTCCGCATTCGAAACCCGTAGCTGTTTCGGCGTCCCCTGAGTACCCCGGGACTGGCTCCCAATAGGAGGTGTGCGCCTACCTGAAATCCTCGACGCAGTCAAAGCAGGTTGGGATTGGCTGGAACCTTCGGGCATCGCAGCAGAGGAAACACCCTAGGGCATGGCCCCAGAAGGAGAAACACCTTGACCCTTTGAATGAGATGACTCTCCCCGAGCCTGTTCTTTCCGAGCCCTCTTCGCCTTCAACTTCTTGAGCCTCTCCTCAGCTCTGGCCATTTTCCCTGCAAAAAGAAAGAAAACATTAGTAAGGCAAGGTATACAGACGCAAGGAAGGCTTAGATCGAGAATGTTTTCACCACCTAACAGCTCATCTGCTTCTTCATCGGGGAAGGTCTCGAGCAGAACACAGGTATTGATCAAGCGACGTTGCTTCATCACCTGCCCGTCTGCTCCCGTTATAGGCTCACCATCCAGTGTTTCGTACTGAGCTTCATTGAAGATTTCGACGAACACGACGATCTTATCGTAAGCTGCCCGGTCGTCGACGTCCAACTTATTGTGTTTCACCTTGTATTTATCCACCCCTTTTTTGAAGTGTTCCTCCGTCCAGTACAGGGGGAACTTCGGCTCCAGAATCTCCTCGGAGCGACCGTTTACTTTACGGGTAACTCTCTGGTACAGCGAGTTGATAACCCCAAGGGTGACCGGCTTCACAAAATAGTAACGGTACTTGAAATCCCGGATGGAATCCAAATACGTGTGGAACAGAGCTTTGCTTTGCTTAAAGGACACCCAGCTGTGTCGTCCACCGACCGACGACCTTTGAAGATGGAATATTCGAAAGAAGAGGGACACTGTCAGTCTGATTTTTAGGTGTTTACAAACAAGCTCAAAATCCCGGATAAAGGCCAGCGAGTTCGGGTGAATCTGCGAGGGTGCCAGCTTTAACCAGGCGAAGGCCCCCTCTTGGAAATCTGTGAAGGGCAGCCTCCACCCCGCTTCGTTGAACATGAACTCGTATAACGGGATACGCATTCCTCGGTAAGGCGAGCATATTCGGTGATGCTCTTCAGGGCAGAAAACCTTCCATGATTTATCAGACCCAATTAGCCGATGCTCGACGGTACAGAACGCGTCTTCCACGTCTCTGTAGACAAAGATGGACGACATCTCTAGGGCTTTGTCGCAGACCCACTCCTCGAGCGGGCGCTCTTGGGAAAAATCCATATGAGCCATAGGAGATTCTGGGTGGTCGTCTTCTTCAAAGGATCCTACGGCCACCTTCGCAGCCAAACCGTCCATTTACCTGAAAAGCAGAAGGAAACGGTGACTTCGATGGGTCATATCAAATTCACCCCTCCACCGCTGTTCAAGCGAACGGGCGAGGAAGGGGCAAGGCTTTCTCGTTTCCCTGACATATCCGGCCGAGGATCAACATGGTCACCGGGGAACTCATCGCCTCCCCGAAAAATTCTGCCCCTTTCTCCCATAACGCTAACGAAAAGAGTGACCATTGGGGACCACGGGACATTCATCGCGTCCCCGAGATATTCATCCCTTGTCCCCGAGACATTCAACAAAAGCGAGAGAAGTTCTTAACACTTCATCTCTCAACAACAAAAGATTCTCGCCGTATTCGTCAGGAACCCTTTCATTTCTCATGGGAACTTCATCAGTTCACCAAGGAAGTGCTATATGCTAGTTAAAATCAAGAGGAAACGCAAGAAAAAGGTCAGTTTTTGAACAAATACCTTATAGGCGACGATTTAGGTTTCCGGTGCGGAGTTCTGGCAGTTGACGGTGGTGAACGGCTGCTGTAGAAGATAGAGAGAGAAGGAGAGAGATTGTTGAGAGAGAAACGAAAAAAGTGGAAAAATGAACGAGGGGAGGAGTTTTTATAGTGGTTTTCACGGAACTCGAGGGACATAGGGCACTTGAGTGCGCTACCCTAGCTAGCCGCCCTAGCCTCCATAGATAATGATGAAAGATGACACGTGGCACACATGCAGCCATTCATCCTCCCACATGTGTCCTTTCAATTTTCCCCAATGTTTCGAATCTGAAAACCCTCATCTCCCGGCATTACGACCAGACACAGCTGCCCGATGCCCGACTTATGTGCGACCGTAGGAACGTCGAGCACGAGAATGGCCTCCTCGGTTCCTCTCTTGGCGTATCCCCGACATGCCAATAACCCTTAAGTCATTACTCTGACATCTCAGAGCAACGACTTGGGGGGCTCCTATTCTGAACTGGGCCGAGGCTATCCAACAGTCGAGCAGGCCCAATCCATACAGCCTGGGGAGGCCCAATAAGGTCCTTCTGTAAGACACGCGACTGCCACGTGCAAGCCACAGTTTCGCCGGACACTTAGGCAGTGTCGGGCACTTGGGACAATAGGAAAGGAGGACATCACACCCTACTGAGATGTGCCTCCCCGACAGATTAGCTTCTCCCCGCGAGAATGCTACACATCACTCCCCGATGGACACGATTCCTCCCCGCGAGGCCATGTCCATTCTACGGGCTTGATACCTCCTCGACACAGGAGGCTCCTCCCCACGAGGCCATGTCCATTCTACGGGCTTCATCTCTCCTCGACACAGAAGGCTCCTCCCCGCGAGGAGTGCCCAACGGTCCATACCACGTGGACACGTTCCAAGTAACCTCCCACGTCCGAAGGATTCGGTCTGCCCTACTTCCGGAAATCTAGGAGCAGTTACTCTAGGGCGAAGACCACGTGCTAGTCTTCACTACTACACGTAAGCCCTAGCAGTCGCTTGGAGTGGGTCTAGTTGATCCGGCCCACTGCAGGTAACCGCTGGCCCCGCGCTGGGGGCTCTCTATAAATACCCTCTCACTTGAGAGGGTCAGGTTAGACACATTCTTCTTGACACTCTACACTTTCTGTATTTGCTGTTATTCTGTACACTCTCTCACTTGAGCGTCGGAGTACCTTGCAGGTACACCCCTCCGCCGTCTCTCACCATCACCGGAGCTGCCGTTCCAGACGTCATTGGCCACTATCAACTGTCTGATCCAGGTATGATTAGAACCTAAAGTTCGCTTTGCGAACTCCCAGCGAATGTTCGCTGGTTTGCTCGCTGTGCGAAGGACCTGGCGAATGGAGGCAGTGGAAAAATGATCCTAAATTCGCTTTGCGATTGAGCTGGCGAATGATTCGCTGTGCGAATGAATCATTCGCAGTGCGTACCCACTACATCAGCCTGGGGCGGTTTAACTCTCTGAGGCACTTAAAGTGCCATTTTCTCTTATTCGCTAGGCGAATGATTCATTCGCAGTGCGAATGCTGCAGAATTCAAGTGTTGTATAAATAGATTTTCACTTTTCTTGAAAGGGATCTTTTGCTATTTTTTCACCCAAAAACCTAGTTTTCTGTCTTTTGATCATCCAAGAGGGAATTTTCACCTAGAGAAGTTGAAGTCACATCCATTCTTGATTATTCGACGTGGATGTTCATTAATCTCATCTTGAAACTTGTCATCCAAGCTACCATGAGAATGAGTAGCTAAACACTCTTGTGTTGAGGTTAGATGTAGTTGATCTTGATAATATGTATTTCTTTTGATCTTTTGTATATGAACAAGGTTTTTGATCAATATAGATTAGGTTATTTGTTCTCAATGATGTATGTGTGGTTTGTATTGCTCTAGACATAGATTTTGCAAATCATGACCTAATAATTTCATCTCTTAAAAACCAAACTCTAGACATAGATTTGGGATTTGTTATTCGCTTTGTGTTGATCTTAACGATTGTTGTTTCGATTGTTAGCGTGAGACAGCATCTAACGGTCTAAACAACGATACTCACGACTTTGCTTTAGACATAAACTTAGTCGGGAGGATACACAGTTGTATTGGTCGGAAACTAAGTTTATATGTGTGATTAATCGGATATATGTGAAAAGGATTAGTGAAACCTAACCTTGACATGCTTTTCTAAAAACCTTACAAACTCTTTGCCACAAATTTACTCTTTGCTACCAATTAATGTTAACCGAAATCGAGAACCATTTGAAACTCTTAAATTTAAAACATTGTGACTATTGAACGACAATCATCTAATATCGCACAATCCCTGTGGAGACGATAAAAACACCCCCTAATACTGTTTCAACAAAATGGCGCCGTTGCCGGGGATTGTTCATTGATATTGCAAGCATTGCAATAGTTGTTTTGTTTTAAGCTTGTTAACTTTTTCTCGAACTTGTTAATTTGTTTTGTTTAGTGTGCAGACTTTGTTTTATGCGAGGGAAACTACCGGCGGACTAACTTCTGTTCGATCCTGAGATTGAAAGAACTGTTCGTAGAATCAATAGCAGAACGAGACGAAGGAGGCAAATAGCGAGACAAAGGCAAGAACAAGAGGGAAGTTCGACTTCTACACCACCACCATTTTCACAGTTACTTCCAGCTATGGAACATCCACCACCACCACCACCTGCTTCTAGACCATGTACCAACAGTCCAAGACACAATGCACAGTTTGCTCGCAATGCGCAGAACGGTCGTCATTCAGAAATGAAGACTGGTATTCTCCAACTGCTATACCAAAGTTCTTTTACTGGTATGGATCATGAGGATCCTTTTACACATATGACAAAGTTCTATGAGATTGCGGGAGCAACTGGTGCGCTCGAAGCTGAAGAGGAATCTCTATTTAAGAGACTATTCCCGCATTCCCTCATTGGGAAGGCCAAGGAATGGTATCTTGATCAGTCGACGACAATAATGACAGATTGAAATTCACTTGAAGAAAAATTTTTGGAGCGATTTTTCCCACATAATCGTTTTATGGAGGCAAATATCACAATTGCAGTGTTCACACAAGGTGCCAACGAATCTCTCAACGAAGCGTGGGAGAGATTCAAATCTATGTTGAGGAAATACAAGGGGCATGGGTTTGATGAATTGTCTCAAATTCATATTTTTTGGAATGGACTTCAACTTGTGCATAAAACCTTGTTGGATGCCACCGCTGGTGGATCCTTGCTGAGCAAAACCGCTGCAGAAGCCACTGCCATTATTGATAAGATGGCTTTGAATGACCATCAGGGAAGTCATAACCGTGGACCTTCTCAAAGGACTCCTGGAGTTTTGGAATTGGGAACCAATGATGCTATACTTGCTCAAAACAAGTTATTATCCCAGCAAGTTGAGTTGTTGACGAAACAAATGTCTAAACTTCCTCAACAATTTAAAGAAATTCATGACTCCTCGAGTAAAAATGTACAAGTCTTGGTTTGTGAACTTTGTAGATGCGACCATCTTACCGGATATTGTCCTCCGGTTATGGAGGAGGTAAACTATGCTGGAAATCAACAAGGCAACCAAGGTTACCAACAACGGGGTAACCAAGGTTATCAACAACCGTGGAGACCACAAGAAGCCAGACCGTCAAACCGTCAACAATATCAGAATTACACTCAACCTCCGCATGCTCCCGTTGGAAATACGAAGATGGAAGACACTCTCACACAATTTATGCAAATGTCAATATCCAATTAGAAGAATACCGATGCGGCCATAAGGAATCTTGAAACACAAGTCGGACAATTATCAAAACAATTGGCCGACCAATAAAAAGGAAACTTTACGGCAAATACTCTACCAAATCCTAAAGAGCATTGTAAGGCGATTCTAACAAGAAGTGGAAGAGAGATTGACATGGGTGTAGGTGAAGTTGTAGTGGAGGAGGAGGTTGTAGTTGAAAAAGAAAAAGATAGTGATGAGATTGAAGTAGAAAAAAATGTTGAGCGTGTTCTAGTTGAAAATAAAAAGGAAAAAAAGTGAGGATGATGAAAAAAGAGAGAGAGAAGAAAAATTAAAAAGAACCAGGAAGGGGAAAGAACCGTTGAATAATATTCCGATCCAACATTTACCATATCCTCATGCTCCTACAAAGAAAGATAGTGCGAGGCACTATGCTCGGTTTATGGATATTTTCAAACAATTACAAATAAACATTCCATTTTCCGAAGCTTTGGAGCAAATGCCAAAATATGGGAAATTTATGAAGGATATTCTCACGAAAAAGAAGAGGTACCAGGATCAAGAGACCATCATGGTGGATGCTAGTTGTAGCGCTATCATTTAACGTACTCTCCCGAGGAAAGAATGTGATCCGGGACGAGTCACCTTGCCGGTTACTATAGGAAATATCTATGTGGGCAACAGGTTGATTGATTTGGGCTCTAGTATCAATTTGATACCTTTGTCGATTGTGAAACGGTTAGGACACATGGAATTGAGATCCACTCAAATGACATTGCAACTCGCAGACAAATCCACTACCCGTCCTCACGGTGTAGCGGAAGATGTATTGGTTAAAGTGGACAAATTCTTATTTCCTATTGACTTCGTGGTAATTGAAATGGAGGAAGATGAAGACGCTTCATTGATTCTTGGGAGACCGTTTATGAAAACGGCTAGAATGGCAATTGATATGGACGACGGTCTTATGAAGGTTAGAGTCCAAGATGAGGAGGTTTGTTTCAATCTATTTAAGGCCATGAAACACAAGAATGACAAAGGTGACTGTTTCAGAATAGATGTAACGAAAGAAGTGGTTATGGATGTCACGAAACAAGTTCATGTAGTGTCCCCTTTGCAAAGAGCTCTTGATGATTCCTTTAAAGTATTCTCCGATGAAGAGGAAAGAGCACTTGAAGAGTGCTTAAAGGAACTTGAATCTTTGGAGGAGTTGCAACCTTGGGAATGTGAATAGGAAGTGCTAAAAAAAGAGGTGAGTGATGCGAAATCTCAACTTGAATTGAAGGTGTTGCCTTCCAATTTAAAATATGCTTTGCTGGATGACGATTGTAATAAACCTGTTATCATAAGCAACATTTTATCTGACAATGAGGAAGATCGATTAATTCAAGTTTTGAGGAAAAATCAAGAAGCAATGGGATGGACTCTCTCCTATCTCAAAGGCATAAGTCCCTCTTATTGTATGCATCGTATATTCATGGAAGAGGATTTCAAACCGGTCACTCAACTGCAACGCCGTTTGAATCCAACGATGAAATAAGTAGTAAGAAAGGAGGTTGTAAAGCTCTTGGATGCCGGTATGATTTACCCAATTTCCGATAGTTCTTGGGTAAGTCCGGTCCATGTTGTGCCAAAAAAGGGAGGAATGACCGTGATCCGTAATGAAAAAAATGAGTTGATCCCGACAAAAACGGTGACGAGGTGGAGGATGTGCATAGACTATAGGAGGCTAAACACCGCGACAAGGAAAGATCATTTTCCACTTCCTTTTATGGACCAAATGTTAGAAAGATTGTCAGCCCAACAATTCTATTGTTTCTTGGATGGTTATTCTGTGTATAACCAAATTACAGTGGACCCGGATGACCATGAGAAAACGGCATTCACTTGTCCTTTCGGAATTTTTGCCTACCGAAAGATGTCGTTTGATCTATGCAACGCATCGGCAACGTTTCAACATTGTGTGTAAGCTATTTTCTCCGATCTTATTGAAAAGACGATAGAGGTTTTCATGGACAACTTCTCCATTTTCGGAGCATCTTTTGATCTTTGTTTGAGAAATTTAGAGGTTGTGCTTGAACGGTGTGTTGAGACGAATTTGGTATTGAACTGGGAGAAGTACAATTTTATGGTTACAGAGGGAATAATGTTGGGCCACAAAGTCTCCTCCAAAGGTCTTGAGGTTGATCAAGCCAAAATTGAAGTGATTGAAAAGTTGCCTCCTCCAACGAATGTCAAAGGCATCTGAAGTTTTCTCGGACATGCGGGATTTTATCGGAGGTTCATCAAGGACTTCGCAAAGATAGCAAAGCCATTGAGCAATTTGCTCAACAAAGATAAGTTCTTTGACTTTGATGAATCTTGCATGTTTGCTTTTAATATTTTAAAGAAAAGTTTGACTACCTCACCCATAATCATTGCACCTAATTGGAAATTGGATTTTGAACTAATGTGTGATGCGAGTAATTATGCGGTGGGTGCTGTTTTTGTAACACCCTCAATCTATACCCCCAATTAATAAAAAGCAGTAAAAGAAAATTCAAAATTTCGTCAGAGTATATTTAAATTATCATGGCATAAACCGAGGGTCACATCAAATTGAAACAATTCATACAACACCTGCTCATAAAGATATGCAACAGTGGGGTAGCAATCAACAGAGGAACTTAGTTCCTTACACCCACATTTCAGAATTTAGAATAAAAGCGAAAAATCTAAAACTGAATAACATATATATATATATATATATATATCATGAGAAGTTTGTCATACATCAGGTTATACATGCACAAGCCAAAAGATATACATATACATAATATACAAATATCACAAACGGCCTCCCTAACTACCCGGTGTCACATATCAGAGCCGACTGACAAAAGAATGAAGACGCAAAGCTTCACAAAAATACCCCCAGCAACTCTAATCTGCAATGCCTCATAGAGCATTATAAAACAGCAGAAGGGTGAGAAAAACAACCATAATATAATTGCATACAATTATATATATAACACAAAATACACATATATATACAATTCTCACCACAACTCACGCCATAATGCAAACACAAGGCAATACAAGGAATAATTCATATGTCCATCACCAACACATATCCATATATCAATTCTATCCATAATTCCACACATCAAACAATCATAATGATTTATGCAATGCAAGAGACCGACATAACGACTCTATACATATGCACATGTGGTACCGACTTCCATTGTTTCTCATCACTAGTTCACTCAGGAACTCTGCTGGAATCATCGCTCGTTACATCACTGTAACTCCCCGTCGGGCCTACGATGTTCCCCACCGCTCACAGCCCACACGGGCACACGGTGTTTATGGATCGCTCACACCCCACACGGGCACACAACCCGATCGCTCACACCCCACATGGGCACACGATCGTCTATAATCATCACTCAGACCCCACATGGGCACACGAAGTTATAGCGAATTCCCTCTGGAATCCAAACTGTCACTCAGGACGTCTCAACAATGCATATCATGATGCTGGGCATACAAGGACTCATGACATTTAATATGCACACACATACATACATTTATATCGACAAAATCACACTTTCCACTTATGCCCAAAACAATGCATTTAATTTCCATACGGCCACAAATCATCACATCCCCATCTAAACACATACATTTACCTCCTACAACAGTACCTTGCATAATACACATCAATTACGCACAGTTATAATGACAAAAGTCGACAACCGACACTATTCCTGATTTTTCGACATAATTAAATCGGCTAACAATTTCGAAATCATCATAATAAGAAGGTACTGTTCAATAGCTACACAACGATACCAAGAATGTAAAAATCGGACAAACGGAACTCAAGTTACGAAAGAAAACGAAAAACGATATTTTGAAAAGTCCCATTTTGCAATTGTCCTGTCCATACGCGTATCACCATGATCCATACGCGTATGAGCAGAGACTCATTTTTCCCCAATTCCACGTTAAAGTGTCCGTACGCGTAATGACCAAAACCATACGCGTAATGCCCTGAAATGCTACGCGTATCATACGCAAATGGGCAGATGGCCGAGAAAATTGAAGACCCATACGCGTATTGGCCCATGGCTCGCCCACCATACGCGTATTGCCAAGGTCCGTACGCGTATGAACATGCCCCATACGCGTATGACCTGGAAAAAATAGAAAAATTCTGCAGAACGTGGTTCTGCGTTTTCTCACCCAAATCACTCCAAATTTCACCTACACCCAGAAAAATTACCAATACAATGCATAGCAACATGTATCTATCATATACCAACATTAAGAAACACTAAAAACATGATTTCCAACACATTTGATCAATTTCTAATCAATTTTACCAAAAATGGGTTTTACTAAATTTCTTCATTTCAATCCAACAAACATCACAAATACACATACATAATCATACACAATCATACAATAATTGAGTTTCGCACCCTTACCCGATTATATCGATTCTAGAGGTTGATTTTTCTTGATTTTTCCCAAGTTTCCTCACTATTTCTCTTCTTCTTCTCTTTTCTCCTCTTTTTCTTTCTTTTCCTTTTCTTTCTTTCTCTTTTTCTCTCTTCCTAATTCCCTTTCTATTCTAACTTAACAAAATATTGTGAAATGTCCAAAATACCCCCACACTCAAATATCTCGCAAACGATCCCAAAACCCGATAAAATATCACAACATTGAAAAATAACATATTTTCAGATAAAATTCAAAAATAAAATAAAATAATAATAAAATAATCAAACGACTCGATTAAATAAAACCCACACAAAAATTGGGTCGTTACAGTTTTGGGTTAGCGGAAAACAAAAATTTTCATGCTATACACTATGCGAGCAAAGTTTTAAACGAAACTCAAATTAACTATGCAACAACTGAAAAAGAGTTGCTCGCAATAGTGTATGCATTGGAAAAATTTTGTTCCTATTTGATTGGGTCGTTAGTTGTCATTTACACGGATCACACGGCGATTAAGTATTTGCTCACCAAGCCCGATTCTAAACAGAGGCTAATTCGTTAGATCCTCTTGTTGCAAGAATTTGATCTAGAAATTCGTGACAAGAAAGGATTCGAGAATTTGGTGGCGGATCACTTATCCCGCCTTGTAAACGTTGACGTGACCAAAAAGGAATGTGAGGTCAAAGAAGAGTTTCCAGATGAAAAATTGTTTAGGGTGCAAGTTAGACCATGGTTCGCCGACATGGCTAACCACAAAGCCGCCGGGTTAATACCGGATGGTCTAACTCACCATCAAAAAAAGAAATTTTGGTCGGACACCAAGTCTTTTGTTTGGGATGAACCACATTTGTTTAAACTTGGTGTCGACAACCTCTTGAGAAGATGTGTGTCGGTAGATGAAGCCACGAACATACTGTGGCATTGTCACAACTCTCCGTATGGAGGATATTTTAACGGGTTAAGAACGGCAACGAAAGTCCTTCAATCGGGCTTTTATTGGCCTTCTTTATTCAAAGATGCGCATGCGCATGCCCAAAGTTGTGACAAATGTTAGAGAAGTGGTGGAATTTCAAAGCGGCATGAAATGCCTTTACAAAATATGTTGGAAATTGAAGTATTTGATTGTTGGGGAATCGACTTTGTCGGACCGTTTCCATCTTCATTTTCTAACGAGTACATTTTGGTCGCTGTTGATTACATTTCCAAATGGGTTAAGGCAATAGCATATGCTAAGGCCGGTGGAAAAACCGTAATAAATTTTTTGAAAAGAAACATTTTTGCTCGATTTGGAACTCCGCGAGTGTTGATAAGTGACGGAGGATCCCACTTTTGCAACACTCAGCTTGAAAAAGCTTTGGAGCAATATGGTGTTAAGCACAAAGTTGCAACACCATATCATCCTCAAGCTAATGGGCAAGCGGAGGTATCAAACCAAGAAATAAAACAAATTTTGGAAAAAATAGTTTCATCCTCAAGGAAGGATTGGGCAAATAAGCTTGATGATGCTTTGTGGGCTTATCGGACAACTTTTAAGGCTCCGATTGGTCTCACCCCTTTTAAAATGGTCTACGGTAAGAATTGCCATTTACCGGTCGAGTTGGAACATAAGGCGTTTTGGGCCTTGAAATTTTTTAACTTTGTTCCAACTCTGAGCGGTGACAAAAGAAAAATGCAATTGCATGAATTGGATGAATTGCGCCTCCGGGCGTATGATTCCAATAAGCTGTATAAAGAGCATGTCAAAACTTACCATGACAGGAAAATTGTGATCAAGCAGTTCGAAGTGGGACAGTTGGTCCTACTCTTCAATTCTCGATTGAAATTGTTTCCAGGTAAATTGAGGTCTAAGTGGTCGGGTCCATTTCGGATTCAGAAAATTAAGTCATATGGGGCAATTATGATTGAAGACATAACGTCAAAGGAGAATTGGACTGTTAATGGCCAAAGGTTGAAAGTTTATCTGGGAGGTGATTTCGAGCGGAATCCCGCCGTTGTTCCTTTTCGCGATCCTTGAGGTTGCGTTGGACCGTCGAGCTTAGCCGACGTTAAACAAGCGCTTGTTGGGAGGCACCCCAACATTGTAAGTATTAATCGCTTTACTTGTTGTTTTATGGATGTTGAAAAAAAAATGAAGTGGCAGCAGGGCAGAAAAAAATTTGAAAAATCTGTCATGTTCGCTGGGGTTCGCTTTGCGAACCTGGGGCGAGCATTCGTCAGCCAGTTCGCATTGCGAACCTAGCGTGACATGGAGAGTCTGTTGCTGCCACCTCAGAAAAAAAAGAAAAAGTTTTTGTTATTATTTGGGTGGGCCAACACTTGGGCCCAAGACCCATTTTGCTTGCTGAACATTGGAGGGGAGAAAGAAAAAAACCTACTCCCACTTTTGTTACTCTCTTTCACACATCACAACATACCCTCTCTAGAAAAAATTTCTCACGTGCTCTTGTGTTCAAATTTCACAACACTTTCTCCAATTCCTTCATTCAGTTCAGGTTTGCCTCTCTTTTCCTTGCTACTCTCTATTAGGTATGGTTAGGTTTGTGATTTACATTAGAGACATTTGTAAGCTTAGGGTTTGATTTCTGTTTTATGGTTTGAAGTCATTGCATGTTAAATTTTCTGAAATCTTTAGAATAGGAATTATAAAAGATAAATGGAGCTCTGATGTTTGGAAACAATGTTGTTTCATTTCTGCATTTTTCGCGTGTTCGCTGTTCTGTTCGCTGTGCGAACTTGGGCAAGTATTCTCCAGACCTTCGCAAAGCGAATCTGGGGCGAATGTTCGCCAGCCTTCACAGTGCGAACATTGGAGTGAACATATCTGAAACTACATTGGAAGCAATGCTGTTTTTTATGTAGTTTCAGTTCTGATTTTGGTTGGCTTCTAAATTCTACTGACCTGTCTTGGTGCTTTGGATTGTTTTGTGTGTTGATGTGTGCAGATGGGTCCAAAAACTAACCCTGCTAAAAAGCGAAAGTCATCCACATCGCGACAAGTGCCGATCCGATTTGATGAAGCTCGATTTAGAGGTGCCACGCAAGCTGCGAGATATCTGACATTGAAAAAAATAACGATTCTAGCGGAAAAGAGGTTCATTTTAAGTGAACAGGGGAGTTATCGTTCGGTGGCCGCTCTCTGGGAAGCAAAAAGTTGGAATCGGCTGATAACGTCGGTCGATAGTTATAATGTGGAAATTTTCCTGGAGTTCTACGCAAACGCCCTCCCGGATGATGGCGACCTGTTCAGTTGGATGACTCAAGTTTGGGGGAAAACAGTGAGGTTTGACCGTAGGACCATTAGTACTGTTCTTGGGAGCCCTCTGCCATTACGATCCAGTGAGATTGATGATTACCATAGGGATCTTCACTTTCACCGAGATATCCCTAAAATGACCAGAGATCTTTTGCGACCGGGAAAGGGTGTTGAACTCAACCCATCTGGGGTTGCGATTAGGTATTGGAGGGAGGACATGCAGCCCTTAGCTCAGCTCATATTGCTTTTGGTGGTTACCAATATCAAACCAAAATCTCATTCCTCAACCGTCCCTATTCCTTTAGCTCACCTAGTCCATAGTATCTTGACAAATGTGTAGATTGATGTGGCGCGTATAATTGCTGATGAGATAAGGGCAATTGTGGAGAGCAGCTTAGGAGGTAACGCTTCTAGGAAGAATGCCCCTCTCGCATTTCCTTGTCTTATCATGTCATTGTGTGCAGAGGCTAGAGTAGATTTGCCTACGCGACGCCAGGTTACGATACCGTCGGCTATCGATGATCGATATGTCAACAAATTCTGCAAGCCTAAGGGGGCTAGGGGTGAGTCGTCTGGTGCTGGTGCTGAGGCCGACACAAGTGGTGGAGATGCTTCTGGGTCACATAATTTTTATCCTTATCAGTAAGAAATCTGCCAGTATAACTAGGACTGGATGGCAGCTTCTCAGCGCGCCATGTTGGACTTACATGATTCTATGCAGGTACTCCAGCTTCAGATTTGAGATCCCACCGCAGAGCATTCTATGATGTCGAGGGAGCAGTTCCTTACACACGCTGGTTGGCCTGAGGCCAGGCCAGTTTTCGGAGGGGGCGAAGATGCGGCTGGTCCTGCCGGTGATGATGCTATTGAGGAGGGGGATGGTAATGATGCGGAGGTATCTGGCTCTGAGGAGGGGGAGGAAGACCAGGAGACCGAGGTGTATGCTACAGAGTCCGAGGAGGACTGATTTCTTTTGATGATGATGATTTTGTACTTCCTTTGTGCTACAAAGTGAAGTTTTACTATGTTCTATTTATTTTGTTGTATTTCAGTTAGTATTGATGTACTATATCCACTATGTTGGATTATTTTGGATTTTGGGATGTATTTGTACCGTTGGTGGTATCTTGTTTTGACTTTGTAGGTGTGTTTACACCATTACATTCCTATTTATTATTAGTAGTAATATTTGATGTTTTCAGTAAAAAATTTCTGTTTTTATTTTACTAATATTTCGGTTTTAATTATTATATTAAGTGTTGAGTTCTTCAGTTTACGAATGCTCAACACTTAAATGGTTGGTATGCTTTTGTGTTAAGAGTTGAATTCTTCAGTTTACGAATGTTCAGCTCTTAAAATTGTTTATATGTTTTATGTTGGGATGCTTGTGAAGATTTAATGTTTCCTTCTTTTGGTGATGAAACTTGGGGAATTTTAGGTTGGTGATTCTTTATCTTAAAGGAAGATTCCTCCAAGATGGGATGGCTATGATAGTACTTTAAGCATGTTGTTGTGGCAAGGTACATAGTTACTTAGTTCTAGAATTTAGAATATATTAGAAATTTGTTGTCTTGGTACAAATGAAAATGTTGTTTCTTGTTACAACTCTCTTTGAATGCTTGTGTCATTTAGGTCAAAAAAATCACAAAAGTGAGAAACCTCCAGGTTATACTATATGCTTTGGATTGATGATAAATTTTGTTTTATACTTTTAATTCATGCTTTATCTTGTGATGTATGTGATTTTATGGAAGTCTTAGAAATGATCAAGGCACTTGTTGATATTGAGCACAACCATTTCCATACAGTAATTTACCCGTGAGTAGCGAGAATTTGTTAGCCCCTTTGTGCCCAAATTTTTTAGATCTCTTTCGGTGATGACTTGGTGTTGTACATATTTTAAAAAAATCTGGTCATCATTGAGTTTTTGAGAGCTTCTAAAATATTTTCTTCTTGATCCTTGGAACTTTTGTTTTAATTGACTCCCTTGCCTTAAAAAGCAAGGAACATTCACGTAAGGTTGAGTCAAAAATAAGTTGGGGAGAATGAAAAAGAAGATTGGTGAATTACTCAAAATTTTGAAAAAATTCTAGCAAGCATGAAAAGAGAAGAGTTGTGAATATTTGTGTACAAATGAGAAAAAAATGCTTGCTTGAATGAGAAAAATAGATCCAATAAATGTGCAAGGAAGTTTGAGAAGGTGAGATAATGAAAAAATTGGTGAATGAAGTTGAGATGTTGTGAATACTTTGTTTAGTGAATGTTCTTTTGCATCGGCAATTTCGTTTCAATGGCCGTTAGAAATGTCCCTTTATTGTCTACCCGACCAAGCTACAACCCTTGAAGTTCTTAGTGATCTTTTGTTTCCATCATTTCTTTTGTGATCATTTAGATATTGTATGAATTGCTTAGTATTTGCATCATTTGTCATTTGAGTGAAATGTTCCCGTGCTCGTATGTGCATTTTCCTTCAATCCTTTTTCGAAGAGGAGTGTTAGAATGACATGTGCATGATGAGTTAGTTGTCTCTTGAAACATCGTTTGAAAGTTGTTTAAGAATCAAGTTCTTTTACATTGTCGATTCTAGGATTGTGTAAGGGTACTTTGTGCAATTCTTGTTTGTTTGAGCTATTTCTCTTGTCTTGGGTTAAATTAAATGCTCGAGCAAATCCTCTTGTGTCAATGAGAGGCATACTTTGCTTGAGGACAAACAAAGAGTTAGTTGGGGAGAGTTTGTTAGATGTCAAACATACTATATATGTGTATCTGATCCTTGGCATTTTTCAACACTTTTCTATGTTTAATTGTTGATTTTTGGAGTTAATTGTTGTTGTTCTTCATGCATTGTATTTATACCTTTGGTGCTTGTAATGTGTGTGTTATTGTGCAGAAAAGTGCACTAATTGATCAAGGAATTGAGACACAAAGAGATGAAACAAGCTGCCAAAGAAAGAGGAAAACAACAGGGTGTTCGCTTTGCGAACTCTGGCGAAGGTGCCAGCGAAGGTTCGCTTTGCGAACAGCAGCGAGGCTCCCAGCGAATATCTCCAGAATGTCATGGATGGAAAAGAACCTAAAGTTCGCTTTGCGAACTCCCAGCGAATGTTCGCTGGTTTGCTCGCTGTGCGAAGGACCTGGCGAATGGAGGCAGTGGAAAAAGGACCCTTACTTCGCTTTGCGAATGAGCTGGCGAATGATTCACTGTGCGAATGAATCATTCGCAGTGCGAACCCAAGACATCAGCCTGGGGCGGTTTAACTGTCTGAGGCACTTAAAGTGCCATTTTCTCTCATTCGCAGTGCGAATGCTGCAGAATTCAAGTGTTGTACAAATAGATTTTCACTTTTCTTGAAAGGGATCTTTTGCTATTTTTTTCACCCAAAAACCTAGTTTTCTGTCTTTTGATCATCCAAGAGGGAATTTTCACCTAGAGAAGCTGAAGTCACATCCATTCTCGATTATTCGACGTGGATGTTCATTCATCTCCTCTTGAAACTTGTCATCCAAGCTACCATGAGAATGAGTAGCTAAACACCCTTGTGTTGAGGTTAGATGTAGTTGATCTTGATAATATGTATTTCTTTTGATCTTTTGTATATGAACAAGATTTTTGATCAATATAGATGAGGTTATTTGTTCTCAATGATGTATGTGTGGTTTGTATTGCTCTAGACATAGATTTTGCAAATCATGACCTAATAATTTCATCTCTTAAAAACCAAACTCTAGACATAGATTTGGGATTTGTTATTCGCTTTGTGTTGATCTTAATGATTGTTGTTTCGATTGTTAGCGTGAGACATCATCTAGCGGTCTAAACAACGATACTCACGACTTTGCTTTAGACATAAACTTAGTCGGGAGGATACGCGGTTGTATTGGTCGGAAACTAAGTTCATATGCGTGATTAATCAGATATATGTGAAAAGGATTAGTGAAACCTAACCTTGACATGATTTTCTAAAACCCTTACAAACTCTTTGCCACAAATTTACTCTTTGCTACCAATTAATGTTAATCGAAATCGAGAACCATTTGAAACTCTTGAACTTAAAACATTGTGACTATTGAACGGCAAGCATCTAATATCGCACAATCCCTGTGGAGACGATAAAAACACCCCCCCTAATACTGTTTCAACAATACAACACTCGTTGCACTTACTTACACCATTGTTGATGTTACATGCTACCTAAATCTACTGGGAAATTATCACAACAACATGCTTCAACTGCAGAAAAAAAAGGTTTCATACAATTTTTTATCTTTCCATTTTATATTGATAACATTGCTTTCTAATGGAGATACAATTATGTAAACAATGGTTTCTGTCTAATATATGTAGGGAAAGCAATCACAGTGCAATCATCAATGATGCTATGTTGTGGAGGCATTATTCAACCAAGCGAGCTAGATTCCGTAGATTTCAGATACTCAAACAAAAGAAATCGAAACGCTTTAAACATGACAGCCTGAATAACACAATTACCCTTACCAACAATAGGATTCCCCTATTTGAAATTCCATTACAGAGTATAAATCAAACTTTCAATTCTAACTATACACAACCTTCTCATTTCAAACATGTTAATCAAACTCCACCAAAATTCTT
Organism: Lathyrus tuberosus; assembly: GCA_022829125.1. Taxonomy (NCBI): domain Eukaryota; kingdom Viridiplantae; phylum Streptophyta; class Magnoliopsida; order Fabales; family Fabaceae; genus Lathyrus; species Lathyrus tuberosus. The sequence goes on from JALAZF010000253.1 coordinate 3,942,065, forward strand.
CAACATTAATAACATCAGGACAAACCTATTAAGTAAGTTCACCAATATCCAAGACAACATCGATGATGAAAATCATAATTCATATCTACTGTTGCATCCACATGGACCACAAATTCATGCTAATTCTCAACTGACTTCAACATCATATGTTAAGTAAGTAATACATTTTCATTACAAACTATTGTATTCTTTAAACAAATATCATATTTTAATAACATTTAATGTTTCAGAGTATGTCAAAATACCCCCGTCTCAATTCGTGAATAACTGAAACCAGGAAGAGGCCATCCTAATAAGGGGCTCCGTTTACCTGAAAGAGCACACAACCTTTTGAGAGACGATGATATTAATGTGGAGACAACTCAATCATCAATGCAAGTCCAGAATAAAATTTCTCCTTTGTAAGTTTATATATGTCTATCTAATTTAGCAGACCGCTTTTGTAATGATAACAAAGCATAGTAAACTTTTTCTATTATCTCAGACACTCCGCTACACTTGCTACTTCACCTGGGATAACCATCATTCCAATGGAAGACATCGTTTATTGCAGCAATCGTGCTACTAATAGCACGGAAAAAATATCGGAACAAGTGAAACGCAGTAGAGAAAGCCCAAAAAAGCCTATTGTACACAATTATATGCAAGTCAACTTACCGAAATCGTCCTTCCAGTACACTATGAAAACTCTTCCTGTGTAAGTATATACATTGCATGCACATTTTTATACAAAATTTTATAATCAAAACGTGTCAGACTTACACTTTTTTTTGTTAGGATTGCTGACAATGTTATTGACCTGGCAGTTAACATTGAATCAAGTACACAGACATTCACACACCATGCTCTACACCTGTTTTTAAGCCTACTATAAACATGGATTTTGAAAGTGAAGATGAAGATGACTCCGACTATGATCATTTCTTAAGTATGTGTTTCTTTCTATATTGTCTTAATGGTTTGTTGCATGTAACCAGTTAAACCATACATTACTCATAATATTATTTCCAAATTTTCTATATGCTTCTTTCACGTGGATTAGGTCAAAACTCAGATGACGACTCAAGCTTTGAAAATATATATGACCTTAACAAGTAAGGTATACCATATATAATTCATTCCTCCAATATATATGCCACTGCTAATTATCTATAGGAATTATTCAATTTCTCAATTTTACCAGAGTATTCCAATTTGGGTGATGCGATGATTGAGTGTCGACATTGCAAGGCCTTAATGTGGTACCAAGAGAGAATGGATAAACATAAACATACTCTGAATCCCAAGTACACATTATGTTGTGGGAATGGCAAAGTGGAACTTCCATACTTAAAACATCCTCCACAAATATTATCACATTTGCTATTTCATAAAGATGCAAAAGATAGTAAAAGTTTCCAATCTAACCTACGCACCTACAATATAATGTTTGCTTTCACTTCACCTGGTGCAAAGTTTGATAACAAATTCAATAACGGATGAGGACTACCAACAATACGAATTCAAGGTCAATCTTGCCATTGGATAGGGAGTTTATTACCACCTGAAGGACATCCTCCAAAATTTGCACAATTGTACATATATGACACAGAGAATGAAATCGCTCATAGAATGGAAGGCATGCGGTAAGCAACTTTCTAACATTTTTATCGAAAGCCTAATACATGTCAATGTTCTTAATAATACATAACTTCATTTACTTTCTATATTCAATGTCATATATATTTTTCATACAACCATTTATTCATGACCATTTTATTGATTTTCTCTTTTTTCATCTCTCTTAAGGGAAAACCACAACATTAATCCCAACATAGTCAAACAACTTTCTGAAATGTTGTACAACAATAATACACATGCAAAGAGTTTCCTAATGGCAAGACAAAGACTTAATCAAGGGAATATCCACAATTTGCAACTCCGATTAATTACAAATAGAAACTACAGATGGAAGGGTGTACAACCAACCAACTGTTTCTGAGGTAGCCGCATTAATTGTTGGTGACATTGACACAGATGAAGAAAGATATATAATTATGCAAAGGCAAGGAGGAAAGCTAAAACGAATAGACGAGTATCATGCAAGCTATATGGCTTTTCAATATCCATTGATATTTCCATATGTAGAAGATGGTTATAGACCTAATGTTGCACATCTAGATCTTGATGTCTTTGATGATAATCCGAGAAACAGGCTTACTATTCGAGAATGGCTTGCATTCCAAATTCAAAAGAGGTGTGATGAAGGTAAAACACATTTATCATCTAGGGGGTTGTTTCAACGCTTTTTGGCAGATGGCTACACAATGCTTGAAGGAGAGAGGTTGAAATGGCTAAGAAACAATCAATCAAAACTTAAGTTTTCAAAGTATAACAATATAAATCAAGATTCAAACCAAGATGAAACAACTAGTTCTAGCATAGGCAAAAGAGTTCTACCATCTTCGTATGTTGGAATTCGAAGATTTATGGATCAGTTATACTATGATGAAATGGCAATTTGTAGTAAAATAGGATTTCTAGACCTATTTATTACTTTTACTTGCAACCCTAATTGGCCTGAAATCAAGAGAGAGTTTGATCCCCTTGTTAGCTCCTAATTTCGACGCTACCTGTTTCAAACAAATTTGGATTTAAAAAAGTTGTGTTGTTCTTTAAAAATAAATAAGCTAAAAGAAAAAAGAGGCTTCGACCATACTTGGTGAAAGCTTGGGTCGGAGAAAGGAGTCTTGAGACTTCAAGTATTTCTAAGTCTAGGAAGTCAGTTCGACGGGATGATGCGCTGCAGTTACAAATAATTAGTGGAGGGAATTTTTTACTATTTTGAATTTGAAAAGAGGACAAGTGGCGAAGATACATAAGTTGAAGACATGCAAAGTTCCAAGTGGCGTGTTTTAGGAGTAAACTGTCAAATGGTGGTTATTTTAGAGTATTATAAATAGGTTAGTTCTAGAGTTAGAATGTGTGTGAAAAATCGTGTTGTACAAGTAACTCCATAATCACTCAAAGTATCCAGCGTGTAGAGAAAAGGGTGAAGCGAGAATGTACGTGATTGTAATCACCATTATCTTTCATTGCAATGCAATTTACTTTGAAGTTTCTACCTTAGATCCTTTACTTTGAAGTCATTTAATTCAGTCTTTTACTTCTAAGCATTTTACATTACAAAATTTTTACTTTACAGTTCTTACATTATAAAGCTTTTACCTTCAAGCATTTATATTTCAGCAGTTTATTCAAGATTTTATGCGCTTCTTTTATCATTTAAAGTTCAGTTTTTATCAAACTTTTCTTTACATTTAAGTCTTTCTTTAAGTTTCTTGTTTCGACCCAAACGTTTTCTTGCTTCTTATTACTTTTCATTCACATTTCAAAGCATCCTTTTTGCACGCAAGCATTGTCGAAATGTTTGTTTTATGCATTAGTGAAACATTTTAAATACACTCATAGCACATGTCCTAGGATCAATCTGATCGATCCTGTAAGTTACTAGAACTTTGTTGTTTTAGAAGATCAGCGGTTGTTTACCAATTTCCAGGGTAAACACCCCTCAACTTGAAGCCACATGACCGATCAGACATCATTGCAAAGGTTTTCAAAATGAAGTTTGATAACCTTTTATCAGACATTACAAAACAAGGTGTCCTTGGGAAAGTTCTTGCCTATAAGTTGGTTTATAACTGAATAACTTCATATATTTTATGCAAAAACATGTTATATGATTTTTTTCTTGATATCATTGTTTCTTTGTTGAACATATATGTACACAATAGAATTTTAAAAAAGAGGTTGGCCACATGCCCATATTCTTATTTTCTTGCATCCGACCAACAAATATCCATTGCCTGATGATATTGATAAAATTATTTCTGCTAAGGTACCAGATCCTTTGAAACATCCAAGACTGTATGGTTTGGTGAAAAACTCACATGGTCCATGGACCTTGTGGTTTGGCAAACCCAAAATTCCCATGTATGAAGGATGGAAAATGTTCCAAGTATTACCCAAAGAAGTTTCAAGATGTGACTATAGTTGATCAAGATGGTTATCCGATTTATAGAAGAAGAGATAATGGCCATACAATCGAAAAGAATGGAATAAAACTTAACAGCAGTCATGTTGTCCCATACAACCCAAGTTTATTAATGAAATATGAAGCACACATCAACATGGAACAGTGCAACCAAAGTACTTCGATCAAGTATCTGTTCAAGTACATCAACAAGGGTTCTGATAGAATTTCGGCTGTTATTGTTCCAACAACTACTTCTGGTCATGAAAATGTTGATGAAATTAAACAATACCTTGATTGTCGGTACGTTTCCCCAAGTGAAGCATGTTGGATAATTTTTTCTTATTCAATCCATGGGAGGAAACCGGCAGTAGTAATATAGTTCTTTCACATGGAAGACGAGCACTCGGTTTACTATAAAGATTTTGAACAAATTTAAAATGTCCTTCTAAAAGCAAGTGTGATGGAGTCAATGTTTACTTCATGGTTTATGGCAATTAGAGAATATGAGGAAGCCAAGTTATTGACATATGGTCAATTTATGTCCACATTTTTTACATGAAAAAAATAAGAAGTTGGAAACCGAGGAAAAGAGGTTATACTATTGGTCACTTAATTTGGGTTCCTCCAATAACTGGTGAATTATATTACATGAGGATGTTGTTTACAGTGAAAAAAGGTCCAACATGTTATGATGATCTCAAAACAGTTAACGGTTTTAAACATACAATTTTCAGATAAGCATGCTTTGCATTTGGGTTTCTTCAAGATGACAAGGAATTCATTGATGCTATAAAGGAGGCTTATAAATGGGGTTCTGGTGTATTCTTGAGAAAGTTTTTTGTTATATGTTGTTATCAGCTTCTATGAATCGTCCAGAACATGTCTGGCGGAACACTTGGAAATACTTATCTGCTGGTATTCTTTATGAGGAGAGAAGATTGTCATTGAATCCAGGTACTTTTCCATTTCCGTACTAATTTTGCTAGAAGTACAGTGTTTGGAATATTTTCTTACTTAACTATAGCTATATTATTCCTTTTAACCATTTATTGTAGATTTATCTTTGACTGATCAAGAAATACAACAATTGACATTGATAGAATTTGAGAAGCAACTACAAAAAAACAAAAGAAGCTTGAATGAGTTTAAGCCAATGCCATATCCTGATGCTTACATCCTGGATTTTCTTGGAAATCGATTAATATATGATGAAAGACAATATGATATTTGTGAGCAAAAATCAAAATACCAAGAATTGTTTCAAACATTAACATGTACTACATAATCTTCATTCACTCTTATTTGGTCATATGTTTTATTTCTAAACACATGAAATTAAACCAATTTAATTATATCTTATGATTCATTTTAACATGTGAAATATACTTCCTAATCCAAATAATGTAAACAGTAAAATTATGACATGTTTTCACATTTCATGAATTTAATGATTTCCGGTGGGACAGTGCTAAATGTGTATTTGGAAGTTTGTAACTTTTAAATAACTGTCAAAAGGAAGTTTTATAACTGCCTTTTTGAAATTTTTCCATTTCATTGGTCGAGATTGTGGCAAACTTCATTGTATGCACTTGAGAAGTGGAAAGGTAGCCAATTCAAACGAATATAGACCAAAGAGAAGAAACACGAGGAAAATGGCATCTAGCCAAGGGAATCCAAACCCCAGTTCTGCTGGGACAAATCCTCAACTAAGCAGTTCAAGCGCTCAGAACAGCACCATCAATCCTCAAGAATTACCAAGAAGTACTGTGGCGCCAACTCCAGTTTCTTCGCCAGGAGGGCCAACAATATCAACCATGGTGACAGAGCCAATGCCTTCGACAGCGGTAACAGGGGCGACATATGTTAGGCCTTACATACAGCCAGTCCTGGAGTACATTGGCCCATCACTGACAAATCCTCAGACTCCGCCAGGAGGAATCTCGACGTTTAGACAATTTTCTCCCCCAGGATTTTCACAGCCTCTGCCTAGGAACCCAATCTATGGCATGCCAACGTCGATGATGCAGAATTGGCGTAATGCACCCCCAGTATTTTCAGAGAATGTGATATCTTCCCCTTTACAGGAGTCAGGTTCTGGAATTAATATGGGTCGAAATAGCCAGTCTATAGGTGTGGGATATTCTGCTCAAGGGCCTAGCTTAACAAACGAATCTGCAGCATATTTGAGGCAACAGATGGATGAGAGCAACATGCAAATGGTACATACTTTATCTCAGACAATGGGAGAGATTTTCCAGCCATTGATCCAGAATACTACTCAAAACAATCAAATGATGACAGCCCAGATGGCGCGTATAGCAGAATTCATGGGAATGCCCGCTCCTGTTCAACACCAAAATCAAGGAGTCGAGATGAGGGAAAACGCTCAACAAGTGAATCCGGTGAATCCAGAGTTGGTCGAACCACCTAGGTAGGAGCCTCCTAGAAATCAAATACCTATACTTGAAGAGGAGGAACCAAGGGTGGTGCTAGTAAACAGAAATCAAAATGCTGATCGTGTGGTGAATCAGGTTCGACGCAATAATATAGCAGCGGAGAACAATTTGGCAGTCATGGTCGAGAGAATAATGGCTTAAAATGGTTTGAATATGGGTTTTACTAGGCCAAACTTCACTTCACCTATAGTAGACTATATACTCCAAGCCGAATTGCCCCCCAGGACGAAAGTACCAAAGTTTACTAAGTTTTCAGGGGACACTACAAAGTCTACCGTCGAACATGTGGGCGCTACCTGATCGAATCTGGCGAGATTGCAAATGATGAGAGTCTAAGGGTGAAGTATTTCCCTAGTTCCCTCACTAAAAATGCATTCATGTGGTTCACTACATTACCATCTGGCTCAATTTGTAACTGGACCCAGTTAAAACGTCTATTCCATGAGCAATTTTACATGGGGCAGACTAAAATTAGTTTGAAGGAATTGGCTAGTGTGAAACGAAAGTTCAATGAGCCAATAGATGATTACTTGAATAGGTTTTGACTACTCAAGGCTAGGTGCTTTACACAAGTTCCTGAGCATGAACTTGTCGAAATGGCCGCTGGTGGCCTTGATTACTCTATCAGGAAAAAACTGGACACCCAGTATTTGAGGGATATGGCCCAATTGGCTGATAGAGTTCGACAGCTAGAGCGTCTCAAGGACGAGAAAGCTAGGGCGAACAAAAACAAGAAGATAACTTACGTCGAATACCATGAGGGCATCGAAGAGTTATATGATGAGCCTATTAAATTTGACGAAAACGAAATAGATCTTGTTGAACTTAAGCAAGGTCCTCCTTATTCTTATAAATTATTAGTCCCATCAAATGGGAAAAATCCTGTCGAAACCGAAAAGAACGATAGGTTCCCAAAGAAAACATACACTTTCGACATCACTAAATGTGACGAAAATTTTGATTTATTAGTTAAGGATGGTCAAATACTAGTGCCTCCTGGTGCTAAAATACCACCTTTAGAGCAAAGGAAAAAGAGAGGTTTTTGTAAATACCATAATTATTTGGGTCATAAAACTTCTCAATGTTTTCTTTTCAGGGATCTGGTGCAGAATGCTATTCAGGAAGGCAGACTCAAATTTGGGGAGAAGACTATGACCCAGATGAAAATTGATACCAACCCTCTTGAAGTAGCTGAAGAAAATTACACAGAGCCCCATGAGGTTAACATGGTCGAACTAGCTGAGGAATCTGACAGCAGCTCAGATAGTGTTAGCACCAATGAAGCTCTTGGCAAAAATACCACAATGGTCGAGGTTACTGAGGACCTTGCCAATGATGTCGTGTTTATTAGAGAAATCGAGGAAATGAATGGTTGCCAGGTTGAGCATTTGATATGTATGGCAGCTGAACACTACTTTAAGACATCTTCTGAAGTCCAAAGGTTCGACGTTGAGTCCACAGTTGAGACCCATGACGAAGCTGAAGCGTCGAAATTGCAGATGGTAACAAAAGAAACTGCTGACCATTTCAGACAGATGGATGAGGTTGTTGAAGGCCTTGAGGTCCACTTCTCCAAAATGCGCTTGAAGGATGAAGTTGACATAAACATGGTCAAAGTTACTAACAGACAGGCCATGGATGTGGACGAACAGGTTCGTCAAGAAGACTGCAACAAGCTGGCTTATCCTAGAGAAGATGAAACCATTGTTGATTTTCTCCACATGTGCCAAGGAAAAAAACTCTGAAGTCATGCTATGTCCTAGGTGCAGTGCTATCTTTGACAAAGAGGCTGCTCATAGCCTCCAAGTGGGGAAAAAAGCCAAGACTGGACGTGAGAAAAGAGTTGCTCAAAGGCCAGGGGGTTTCGACCAAAGTAAAACTTCCCAAAGACAACATGGCCAAAGGCCGTATATGCCAAGGGCTAAGCAGGCTACTTTCAAGCCTAGCAGTGAGGTACCAACTGGAAAGTGGGTCAAACCAGTTGAAGCAGCAGGGAAAGGGAAACAGAGATGGAAGAATTTCGATGTGGCAAGAGGTTCTTCAATGGAGTACCAGAAAGAATTCAAGTCCTCTAATAAATCTGCCTATATTTCTGAGAATTACAAGGGCAAAAATCCTATGTCCAGGTCCCAGTGGAGAAGGGAACAGAGACGAAGAAAGGCTTTGAGGGAAGCTCAGGCCAGAGATCTAACTGAAACTAGTACCAACGTTCTACCTGCTAGCAATAAAGATGTTGGGACAAAAATAACAAATAAGATGCTTATGGGGCGTAGGTTATTTACTTCCAAGAAGGAAGAAGCTGAGAGGTTTGCAGTCGAAGTAGCTGAGGACGAAGATTTGACTCACAACTTTGATTTCGACTCTGATGCCTCTTTAAACATCATTGTTAATGTGGTTTCGATGATGCCAAGAGAATATGATAGGATAAATGAAGTGGAAAACTTAGACGCCAACGCTGAGGCTGAAATGGCAGCGCACCAACCTGTGTGCTACTATGTGATGAACAATGGTTGTGTCGAAAAGCAGAATGCCTTCTTCGAACGACCAACTGAGACCATGAAAGGGCACTTGAAACCTCTGTACATTATAGGGAAAGTAGAGAACGTGGCTGTGAATAAAATCTTGGTGGATTGTGGAGCTACAATCAATTTAATGCCACGTTTCCTACTAAGCAAGATTGGTAAATTCGATTCTGATCTTAAGCCCCACAACATGGTCCTTTCTAACTATGAAGGGAAAATTGGGACCACTCTGGGCGTCCTGCAGGTTGATTTGACTGTGGGAACAGTAACAGACCTACCTTGTTTATGGTAGTCGAAAGCAAGGCTAACTACAATCTTCGGCTGGGGAGGGAATGGATCCATGGTGTTGGAGCAGTGCCTTCATCAATGCACCAGCGGATAGCAATCTGGAGGCCTGATGGCATAGTCGAAAACATTGAAGGTGATCAAGGGTATTTTAAGGTGCTTGTTAATCACGTTGATGGTGTTGAGTTTGACAAAAACTTGGCGCATATTGCGCCTTGTACTCCAGCAGAATTTGATTTCACCCCAGATGACCATGCATTCTGCTCATTATACTTGTACCCTGTGAAGGGATTTCGATGGGATAAAGAGGTCATAAGGGAATAAGGCAATGTCCCATACTGTGGGGAGCCTGATGTAGACCCCACAGGCTGGGGAAGTGAATTCAGTAATAATGACTGAATTCAATGCACTATAAATAATTTCGGCCTATGTGGCCGAATCTAAATTACAAGCGGCCTTGGAGACTGTACAGAACCACATGGTTGTCGAAGCCAAAACTCAAATTTTTGAAGTAGGGCCTGGTAAGGACTTTGAGCCTGAACCACCTGATGGGTCTCAAATCAAAGACCAAAATCAAAGGCTTGATGCTATTTATGATAATGAGCCTTTGGGTTTTGAAAAGGATCCAGTGTCAAATAACATTAAAATGCTGGCGCAAGATCCTTTGGAAGAAATTGACTTGGGTGAAGGGGGAATAAAAAGGCTTACTTATGTTAGTGTTAACCTTGACCCACAACTCAAAGTCAAAAAGGTCCAACTATTGAAGGAATTTAAGGATTGCTTCGCTTGGGACTATGATGAAATGCTTGGTTTGAAGAGAGAGCTTGTTGAACATAAGTTGCCAATCATACCTGGGAAAAAGCCAGTCAAGCAAAATCCAAGACGGTTTGCCCCAACCATCCTTTCAAAGATCAAAGAAGAAATTGAAAGGCTACTTAGATGCAGGTTTATTCGTACAGCTAGGTATGTCGAATGGCTAGCTAATATTGTACCAGTCATTAAAAAGAATGGTTCTTTAAGGGTCTGTATAGATTTTAGAGATCTAAATTCTACAACCCCTAAAGATGAATATTCTATGCCTGTAGCAAAAATGCTAATTGATTCTGCTGTAGGACATGAATATTTGAGTATGTTGGATGGTTATTCTGGTTATAACCAAATATTCATTGCTGAGGAAGATGCCCCAAAGACTGCCTTTCGATGTCCAGGAGCATTAGGCACCTACGAATGGGTAGTAATGCCTTTTGGTCTAAAAAATGCTGGGGCAACTTACCAGAGAGCAATGAATTCGATCTTTCATAATTTTATTGAGACTTTTATGCAGATCTATATTGATGATATTGTTGTTAAGTCTTTTTCAGGAATAGATCACTTAAGCCATCTTCGACATTCCTTTGAAAGGATGAGAAAGCATGGTCTTAAAATGAATCCTCTCAAATGTGCTTTTTGTGTGCAGGCAGGGGATTTTTTAGGCTTTGTGGTCCACAAGAAGGGGATCGAAATTAACCAGAATAAAACCAAAGCCATTATGAAAGCAAAAGCGCCATCAACAAAGAAGGAATTGCAGTCTCTTTTGGGCAAAATAAATTTCTTGAGGAGATTTATATCCAACTCGAGTGGGAAAACGCAAGCCTTTTCGCCATTCCTTCGAGCTAGCAAGGATGGGTTCAACTGGGGACAAGCTCAACAGGAAGCCTTCGATAAGATCAAAGAGTACCTGAGTCACCCCCCAATTCTCTCACCACCTTGCGGGAATAAGAGTATGAGATTGTACATAGCTGCATTAGATAGAACTTTAGGGAGCATGTTAGCTCAAGAGGATGATGATGGCGTCGAAAGAGCCATCTATTACCTTAGTAGAGTTTTAAATGATGCAGAAACTAGATATAGCATGATCGAAAAATTATGCTTATGTTTGTATTACTCTTGTACAAAATTGAAGCATTATATAAAACCAGTTGATGTTTATGTTTCTTCTCGTTATGACGTTATTAAACATATGTTGTCCAAACCTATTTTGCACAGTCGAATTAGAAAATGGGCATTAGCATTAACTGAATATTCTTTAACCTATAAGCCTTTAAAAGCTGTTAAAGGACAAGTAGTGGCGGACTTTATAGTCGACCATTCTATAAATGAAACCCTTCTGAACTATCTTGAACTGGAACCTTGGAAGTTATACTTCGACGGGTCGAGCCACAAAGATGGGTCAGGCATAGGAGTGCTTGTTATTTCTCCTAATGAAATTCCAACAACACTTAAGTATAAAATTGAAGGCCTTTGTTCTAACAACGAAGCTGAATATGAAGCTTTAATTGCTGGACTTGAAGTATTGTTGGAATTGGGGGCAACTCAGGTCGAAATAATGGGAGATTCAGAGCTAGTCATAAAACAAGTTACCAAGGAATACAAGTGCATAAAAGAAAACTTGATTATGTACTTTGTAGTTGTGAATTGACTGTTGAAAAAGTTCGACGCAGTTAGTTTTCGACACATCCCTAGACTGGAAAACCAGGTCGCTAATGACTTGGCTCAAATTGCATCAGGGTATAAAGTTTCGAAAGACAAATTACGAGATGCAATCGAAGTTGAAGTCAGAGGAAAGGTGGTGTCAATAGGATTAGCCCTATCGGACTTGGAAGAAACTAAGCTTGGATACGCTGATGAAGATAATTTTGCAATTCTAGCAGTTGATAGCATAACTGACAAGGATTGGAGAAAACCTATAGTAGATTATCTAAAAAATCCAATATCTTCGACAGAAAGGAAAATCAAGTATCAAGCTTTGAGTTATGTTTTGTTGGGTAATGAATTATTCAAAAAGACTCATGAGGGAGTATTGCTTAAGTGCCTTAGTGAGGCAGAAGCGTAGTTGGCCCTTTTGACTGTCCATAGTGGGACATGTGGAGCACATCAGGTAGGCCATAAAATGAAATGGTTGTTATTTCGACAAGGTATGTATTGGCCTACCATGTTAAAAGATTACATTGAATTTGCTAAGGGTTGTCAAGAATGTCAAGTCCACGCTGACATTCAACACGTCCCTGCAATTGAATTACACTCTATAGTGAAACCTTGGCCTTTTAAAGGATGGGCTTTGGATTTGGTTGGAGAAATCAGACCAGCATCATCAAAAAATCATAAGTACATTTTGGTGGGTATTGACTATTTTACTAAATGGGTCGAAGTTATCCCTTTACCAAATGTTGATCAGGAAGATGTGATTGAATTTATTCAGAAACACATCATCTATAGGTTTGGAATCCCAGAGACAATTACAACAGACCAAGGACCAGTCTTCACTGGTCGAAAAATGCAAGAATTTTCCAAAGAAATGGGATTCAAGCTTTTGACGTCCACACCTTATTACGTTCAAGCTAATGGCCAAGTCGAAGCAGCCAATAAAGTAGTTATTGGGTTGATAAAAAAGCATGTGGGAAAAAGGCCATGAAATTGGCATAAGACATTGGACCAAATACTTTGGGCATGTCGAACGTCCCCAAAAGAGGCAACTAATGCTACCTCATTTCGACTGACATTTGGTCATGATGCAGTTTTACCTGTAGAAATTCATCTTCAGTCCATAAGGATCCAAAGGCATCATGAGATCCCATCTGAGTATTATTGGAATATGATGCTTGATGAGTTAGTGGATTTAGACGAAGAAAGGCTCTATGTGTTGGAGTTGCTGAAAAGGAAAAAGAAAAGGGTGGAGAAGTCTTATAACAAAAAGGTCAAGATTAAAACCTTTTCAGCTGGGGAATTGGTGTGGAAAGTGATCTTGCCTATGGATCGAAAGACCGGATCTTTAGGGAAGTGGTCTCCTAAGTGGGAAGGTCCTTTTCAAATTATTAAGGCATTCAGTAATAATGCTTACGAGGTTCAGGAGATTGAGGGTGATCTAAGAGTCTTAAGGGTAAATGGGAAATATTTGAGAAAATATAAGCCTATTTTGCAAGAGATTCATATTAGAACATAAGTTTTGATAAGATTGTAAAAGCCAAAATAGGCTAGATAAGGCCAAAATGAAGCACAAAGGAAAAGAAACAAGTACAATAACGCCAAACCCAGGAGAAGGATCATTCATAGTCTCTCCAATTGATGGAGTTGAGAAAGGTGAGGTAATCTTTGTCAGCTTCATCATCAGGATCTTGTGCTTTAGAACACCCTTTCTTGGGGACCTTCATCTTAGTTTCTCGCTTCTTGGCATGGGAAGTTGCTCCAGTTGAAGTGCTATTGCAGGCAGTGGTGGTTGCCTTAGCCTTCTGTGTTTCTTCAGCCACCTTCTTGGTTATTGTTTTCTTTGAGGAAGTACTCATACTTGCTTCAGTGAGTGTAGAAAATGGCTCATGTGAAGAGGATTTTATAGGGGAAATGCCTTGTAAGGATTGGCCAGTCAACGATGGAAACACGTGAAATTACTCTTGGAAATATACCCTAGGGTTACACTATTAATATTTCTTTATGGAATAGAGACTTGTGTCATTGGAGCACTAGCCTGCTAAAGCTGCGTTGTTTTCATGATTTCCAAGGAAAAAGGCAGAGTGCCTTAATCACAAAGATTAGCAAAGTTTGAGGCCATTAATAAAACATTTAAAAGAAAATGTGTCGTGATTTCCAAAAAATTTGCAAGTCGAAGAGTGAACAGTAAATAAAAGTATTCAAACAGATGCCAGAGGGCATTAAAATTGTCATTACATAAGGCCTCAAAAGGGCCAGAAAATATGGTGATAAAAAAGAACTACAAACAAAAGTCATGAGATGATCAAAAGGGGAGCTTCGACTTCAACTGAAGAAAGTTGACCTTGTGAGTCTGAAGGCGTGTTTCGCATAAAGCTTTGTCGAGTTTGGCTGCTGAAAGTTCTTTTTCAAGCTTTTGGGCATTATCAATGAAGTCCATAGTGCGTTTCAGCTCTTTGGCCAGTTCGGTGTCGTCGAAATTCTTCAGCTCAAGATTACGCTTTCAGCATCAGAAATTTTGTTTTGCAGTTCTGTGATTTGCTGTCTCCATGTGTCAATATCCTTTTCGTTCGACACTATCTCTTACTGCCTTTTAGCTTGGGCAATTTCCAGGTCTCCGACTTTGGCTTCTAATGCATGTGCTTCATCCCAAGCTAGATGTTCCAGCGCAGTTATATTTTCAATGGTGTTTTGAATGTTGGGAAGAAGCTTGAAGTCTTCAGACATCTGATTCACTAAAGTAGTTAACTCTATAAGGAAATCAGATACCTCTTTCTTAAGGGTCGAGAGGTCCAGTTTCTGGAAGGTGTCTGTCAGAAAGAGATGAGCAGTTCGATCTGCATTCAAGATGTTGTGGATATCTCTCTTGAAGAAATTGTTTTTAATTTTCTGAAGGATAGGGCCAGCAAAGTCATCTGGAGCTGGATCCCCAGAAGTGGTCGAGGTACTAAGATTGATACTAGAGGAGCTGTACTTTTTCCCAAGTATCATTTTGGCGTACTCTCGAGGATTTGGCCATCTAAGGGCAGCCAGTGGATCTTCAGTAGTGGGTCCTCCAGTGGTCAAAGTGCCTGTAGGTTTAGAAGTTGGAGTTTTTACAGGACTTTTTTCAGTTACGGGTGAAGTGGACTGGTCCTTCTCAGTTCTTTCTGCTTCATCCTCTTCATCCTCTTCTTTTTCCTCTTCATCTTCGACCTTTTCTTCTTCTTCCTCTTCGTTTCCTTCTTCATTGTCTTGGTTGTCGTTCTCTTGATCATCATCAGATGTAGTTTGGAATGGGGGTTCTCCCATATTGTCCATCCCTTCATGGGCAGTTTGATTAAGGTGATCATTATCTGGTTCATTTTCAAGACGTCCTTCTTCCATGGCAACGGCCTCTGTAGGTTGTTGGCTAGAGACATCATCCTTTTCAAAATTAGAGCCATCTGTCTGGGATTGTTTAGTGGTGGTCTTGACAAACGAGTTTTTGTTTGTTTCGACCGTCGCAGAGGGAGGAAATGTAAGGAGGATAGGTTGGTTAATTTCGCTTATTGAGTTGTACCCAGAACCAAGGTCAGAAGTGGGGTGATAAGTTGGCTCACCTTGGCTATTTAGAAGAGTTGGTGCAGAGGTCGGCGTAGTTTGTGATGGGTTAGAATCACCTACATCAGCCTGAAACCATAAGTAAGGAAAATAAGATTGAAGGAGATTTGAGTGAATATTGTAAATACTATGAGAAAGATGGTGTGCATACATGAGCATTTGCAACACCAGGGCTTGAGTTTTCACTCTCATGAGTGTCGGCGTTCGATTTTGACGCGGCCTTGGAGGATGGTTTCTCGACACCACTAGTGGTAGGTGTCTTTTCAAGAATTTTGGCTGCCTTCGAGGAAGGTTGGCCAGCAGCTCCAAAAGCTTTGGTAAGGTTTCTTTTCCTTTTAGCTATGACCTCCTCAGGAGATTCATCATCAGCATCTAAAAGAATGACTGTTTGAGCACCTTTCTTGGTCTTCTTTTGAGGTGTTGGAGGTTTTCGAGCAGTCTAAAAAGGTGATGCAAACATTAGAAGGTGATCACATAAAGAAGACTTAGCCAAGGGATATAAAATACCTTTATGTCTTCAGATTCCTTCTCGACCTTCACAGCAGGACTCTTAGCTGGTTTGCTCTTCCTGGGCATAGCTGAAAAGACAGACAATTATTACAAGTTAATAATTAAGTGGTTAGTTATAAATCACAAATCAAGGGCCTCAAACCTTCATATATTTCGGATTCGATGTGAACATCCTCGGTCCCTATATGAAGGTGTCCTTTAAAACTGTCCAGCGTATGCTTAGTCACAACCACCCTTTTGGCTTTCAGTTGAGACTGCTGTCGAAGGATTTTTATGGAATCACCACAGATAAACCAGTCTGGAAATGGAGGGGCAAGTGCCACTCCAAAATCAGCGTTAGGCAGTCGAGGGAACTTTGGAGGAAAGAGTTTAAAAGCCATCTCATAATGTCTCTCAAGAGGAACGTTGGAAGGGATTTATAACTTATCCATTTTTTGTAGAAATTTCTCCTTCAAAGTGACAGCAGCCTCACGAACGGTTCGACTAATATCATCTGGTCGATAGACAGTTTCAAAGTACCTTTGGAAGGCTTGAATTTCTTTGATATGAGTAAACTTACTCTTCCTGGTTTTATCCTACACATCAAGGAAAGCTTGGTCAAGTAATGAGGAGATGGCAGTGTAACGACCCAGTTTTTGTGTGAGTTTTATTTAATCGAGTCGTTTGATTATTTTATTATTATTTTATTTTATTTTCGACTTTTATCTGAAAATATGTTATTTTTCAATGTTGTGATATTTTATCGGGTTTTGGGATCGTTTGCGAGATATTTGAGTGTGGGGGTATTTTGGTCATTTTAGGATATTTTTCATTAAGTAAGAAAATAGAAAATAGAAAGAGAAAAAAATAGAAAGAAAGAAAGGGGAAAGAAAGAAAAAGTGGAGAAAAGAGAAGAAGAAGAAGAGAAATAGTGAGAAAGCTTGGGAAATCAAGAAAAAATCAACTTCTAGAATCGATTTAATCGGGTAAGGGTGCGAAACTCAATTATTGTATGATTGTGTATGATTATGTATGAGTATTTGTGGTGTTTGTTGGATTGAAATGAAAATATTTAGTAAAACCCATATTGTGTCAAATTGATTAGAAATTGATTAAATGTGTTGGAAATCATGCTTTTAGTGTTCATTATCGTTGGTATATGATAGATACATGTTGCTATGCATTGTATTGGTAATTTTTCTGGGTGTAGGTGAAAATTGGAGGATTTTTGGTTAGAAAACGCAGAACTTCGTTCTGCAGAAATTTTTATGGTTTTTCCAGGTCATACGCGTATGGGGCATGTTCATACGCGTATGGACCTTGGCAATACACGTATGGTGGGCGAGTCATGGGCCAATACGCGTATGGAATGTTATTTTGCTCGGCCATCTGCCCATTTGCGTATGATACGCGTAGCATTTCAGGGCAATACGCGTACGAGGTTGGGCATTACGTGTACGGACTTTTACACGTGAACTTTGGGGAAAATGAGTCTCTGCTCATACGTGTATGGAGCAGGGTAATACGCGTATGGACAGGACAATTGCAAAATGGGACTTTTTAAAATATCGTTTTTCGTTTTCTTTCGTAACTTGAGTTCCGTTTGTCCGATTTTTACATTCTTGGTATCGTTGTGTAGCTATTGAACTGTACTTTCTTATTATGATGGATTGGAAATTGTTAGCCGCTTTAATTATGTCGGAAAATCGGGAATAGTGTCGGTCGTCAACTTTTGTCATTATAACTGTGCGTAATTGATGTGTATTATGCAAGGTGCTGTTGTATGAGGTAAATGTATTTGTTTAGATGGGGTTGTGATGATTTGTGGCCGTATGGAAATTAAATGCATTGTTTTGGGCATAAGTGCTAAGTGTGATTTTGTCGATGTAAATGAATGTATTTATGTGTGCATATTAAATGTCATGGGTCATTGTATGCCAAGCATCATGATATGCATTGTTGAGACGTCCTGAGTGACGGTTTGGATTCCAGAGGGAATTCGCTATAACGTCGTGTGCCTTATACAAAGAGGTGTGAGCGATGATTATAGACGATCGTGTGCCCATGTGGGGTGTGAGCGATCGGGTCGTGTGCCTTATACAAAGAGGTGTGAGCGATCCATAAACATCGTGTGCCTTATACAAAGAGGTGTGAGCGACGGGGAACATCGTATGCCCGACGGGGAGTTACAGTGATGTAACGAACGATGATTCCAGCAGAGTTCCTGAGTGAACTAGTGATGAGAAACAATGGAAGTCGGTACCGCATGTGCATATGCATGGAGTCGTTGTGTCGGTCTCTTGCATTGCATAAATCATTATGATTGTTTGATGGGTGGAATTATGGATAGGATTGATATATGGATATGGGTTGGTGATGGAAATATGAATTATACCTGGAGTTGCATTGTGTTGGAATTATGGTGTGAGTTGTGGTGAGAAACGTATATATGTGTATTTTTGTGTTATATATATGACTGTATGCAATTATATTATGGTTGTTTTTCTCACCCTTCTATTGTTTTATAATGCTCTATGAGGCATTGCAGATTAGAGTTGCTGGAGGTATTTTTGTGAAGCTTTGCGTCTTCATTCTTTTGTCGGTCGGCTCTGATATGTGACACAGGGTAGTTAGGGAGGCCGTTAGTGATTATTGTGTATTCTGTATATATATCTTTTGGCTTGTGCATGTACAACTCGATGTATGACAAACATTTTCATGTGATATATATGTATGTTATTCAGTTTTAGATTTTCTGCTTTTATTCTAAATTCTGAAAGGTGGGTGTAAGGAACTGAGTTCCTCTGTTGATAGCTACCCCATATTTGCATATCTTTATGAGCAGGTGTTGTATGAATTGTTTCAATTTGATATGACCCCTCGGTCTATGCCATGATAATTTAAATATACTCTGACGAAATTTTGAATTTTCTTTTACTGTTTTAATTAATTGGGGTATAGATTGGGGGTGTTACATTAAGTGGTATCAGAGCCAGTTTGTGTCAGTCCGTGTCAGTTGTGTCAGTCTTGTTGTTCGTTGTGGTTGAGTGAGTTATTTGTTTAACCATAGTTTCTGTTATTGGAAATGAACAGAATATGGCTGGTAGGAATGATGTTGCTTTGGCAGCGGCTATGCAAGCTATGGCTCGTGCTGTGCAGGGTGCACCTAATGCTGCAGGTAATGATGAGTTCAGGAAGAACAAACCGCCTGTATTCAAAGGAAGATATGATCCGGATGGTGCACATATTTGGCTAAAAGAGATTGAAAGGATTTTTTGAGTGATGGATTGTGCTGAAGATCAGAAGGTGAGACTGGGTACTCATATGTTATTGGAAGAAGCTGATGAGTGGTGGGTTAGTACTCGTCGTGTGTTAGAAGCTGCAGAGGAGGAGATTACTTGGGTTGTGGTTAGTATGGAGTTTCTGAGGAGGTATTTCCCTGAAGATGTGAGAGGAAAGAAGGAAATTGAGTTTCTGGAACTAAAACAAGGTAATATGTCTGTTGTCGATTATACTGCTAAGTTTGTGGAACTTGTACAGTTTTATCCTCATTATGCTGAAGCGACTGCTGAATTCTCTAAGTGTGTAAAGTTTGAGAATGGCTTACGTCCTGAGATAAAGCAGGCAATTGGATATCAGATGATTCGGAGGTTTTCTGATTTGGTAGATTGGTGTAGGATTTATGAAGAAGATAGTAAGGCTCGTTCTACTCATTACAAGAGTGTGAGCGAGAGGAAAGGGAAACAACAGTTCTGTGGTGGTCCGTGTGTGACACCAGCTGATAAAGGTAAACAAAGAGGGAATTTTGAGAAAAGGTCAAGTGGAGGAGGAATGTCTGGTCCTATGAGATGTTATAGGTGTGGTGAAGTGGGGCATCGTCAGTTTGAGTGCAGGAAAGATTTTAGGAAGTGTTCTAACTGTGGAGGTATAGGACACATTGCAGCTGATTGTAAGAAGAACGTGGTGAAGTGCTTTAACTGTGGGGAGCTGGGACATGTTAGTACAAAGTGTCCGAAACCGAAACAAGCTCCAGCTGGTGGGAAAGTGTTTGCATTATCGGGGACTCAGACTTTGAGTGCAGATCGTCTGATCAGAGGTACTTGTTTTATTAATAGTACTCCTTTGATTGCCATTATTGATACTGGAGCGACTCATTCGTTTATTTCGTCTGAGTGTGCGAAGCGTTTGAATCTTATGTTGTCTTCGATGGGTGGTGCGATGGTTATTGACACTCCAGCAATGGGGTCAGTAACTACTTCCTTGGTTTGTCTAAGATGTCCTTTGACCATTTACGGTAAAGACTTTGAGATGGATTTGGTGTGTTTACCGTTGGAGGGTTTAGATGTGGTCCTGGGTATGAATTGGTTGCAATTCAATCGGGTTCATATTGATTGTTATCATAAGCTGGTTCGGTTTCCTTCTCTTGAGGAAGACGAAGACTCGAGTTTCTTATCTACCAAAGAGTTGAAGAAACTTTTGGCGGAGGAAGCTCAGTTGTTTGGATTGTTTACATCTTTAACTGTGGATAGTCAAGTTTCACTTGATGTGTTTCCTGTTGTTGTGAATTTCCGAAAGTGTTTCCTGAGGATATTTCAGACTTGCCGCCAGAGAGAGAGGTGGAGTTTTCTATAGATCTAGTCCCTGGTACTAGACCTGTATCTATGGCACCTTATCGTATGTCAGCATCTGAGTTGGTGGAGTTAAAGAAACAGTTGAATGAGTTGTTGGAAAAGAGGTTCGTGAGACCAAGTGTTTCTCCTTGGGGTGCTCCAGTGTTATTGGTGAAAAAGAAGGATGGAAGTATACGATTATGTATTGATTATCGCCAGTTGAATAAGGTGACGATCAAGAATAAATATCCTCTTCCAAGGATTGATGATCTGATGGATCAGTTAGTTGGTGCGTGTGTGTTCAGTAAGATTGACTTGAGGTCAGGGTATCATCAGATAAGGGTGAAGGAGGAAGACATTCAGAAAACGACTTTTAGAACACGATATGGTCATTATGAATATTCTGTGATGCCGTTCGGGGTTTCTAATGCGCCAGGTGTGTTTATGGAATACATGAATCGTATTTTTCACGAGCATCTGGATCATTTTGTGGTGGTGTTTATTGATGATATCTTAATTTATCCTAAGTCTCGGGAGGAGCATGCAGAACATTTGCATATTGTTTTGCGGGTTTTGAAGGAGAGGAAGCTTTTTGCTAAATTATCCAAGTGTGAATTCTGGTTGTCGGAGGTGAGTTTTCTTGGACACGTAATTTCAGGTAATGGTATTGCTGTGGATCCCTCTAAAGTAGAAGCAGTTCTACAATGGGAGGCTCCGAGATCTGTTACTGAAATTCGAAGCTTTTTGGGTTTGGCTGGTTATTATCGGAGGTTTATTGAAGGTTTTTCTAAACTAGCACTTCCTTTGACCCAATTGACTTGTAAAGGGCAAGCGTTCATTTGGGATATTCGGTGTGAGGAGAGTTTTAATGAGCTGAAGAGAAGATTGACAATAGATCCGATCTTGATTTTGCCGAATCCTAATGAACCATTTGTGGTTTATTGTAATGCTTCTTTGATTGGTCTAGGTGGTGTTCTGATGCAAGAAGGTAAGGTGGTGGCTTATGCTTCAAGGCAGTTAAGAGTTCATGAGAAGAATTATCCTACTCATGATCTTGAATTAGCAGCTGTGGTGTTTGTGTTGAAGATTTGGAGGCATTATCTTTACGGTGCAAGGTTTGAAGTCTTTAGTGATCATAAAAGTTTGAAATATTTGTTTGATCAGAAAGAGCTAAATATGAGGCAACGTAGATGGTTGGAATTCTTGAAGGACTACGACTTTGACTTGAATTACCATCCTGGTAAAGCTAATGTGGTAGCCGATGCATTGAGCCGGAAATCGTTACATATGTCCGCTTTAATGGTTAATGAGTGGGAACTTTTGGAATCGTTTAGAGATTTGAGTTTGGTTTGTGAAGTGACGTCGGATAGCGTTAGGCTTGGTATGCTAACGATTACTAATGATTTTCTGATGACTGTTTGTGAGAAGCAAAAGTTGGATGTGAAACTTGTGGATTTTATGTTGGTTGGAGGAAAAGATGCGAATAGTGATTTTCAAGTGGATGTTAATGGTGTTTTGAGATTTCGAGGTAGAATTTGTATTCCAGATGATGCGGAGTTGAAAAAGATGATTTTGGAGGAAGGACACCGGAGTAATTTGAGTATACATCCGGGAGCGAATAAAATGTACCAAGATTTGAAAAAGATTTTCTGGTGGTCTGGATTGAAAAGAGATGTGGCTCAGTTTGTTTATGCATGTTTGACTTGTCAGAAATCGAAGGTGGAACATCTGAGGCCTAGTGGTTTGTTGCAACCATTGGATATTCCTGAATGGAAATGGGATAGTATTTCCATGGATTTTGTAACAGGGTTACCGAATACTCAACGAGGGCATAATGCTATTTGGGTGGTTGTTGATAGGCTGACTAAATCGGCTCATTTTATTCCGATTGATATCAGTTTTACTTTGGAGCAGTTAGCTGAGATTTACATCAGTATGATTGTGAAATTACATGGGGTTCCATTGAGTATTGTTTCTGATCGAGATCCTAGATTTACATCGAGGTTTTGGGAAAGTTTACAGAAGGCGTTGGGTTCTAAATTGAGATTGAGTTCGGCTTATCATCCGCAGACGGATGGTCAGACAGAGAGGACGATTCAGTCTTTGGAGGATTTATTGAGAGCTTGTGTTTTGGAACAAGGTGGTGCGTGAGATAGTTATCTTGCATTGATTGAGTTTACGTATAATAACAGTTTTCATTCTAGTGTTGGAATGGCACCGTTTGAAGCACTGTATGGACGGAGGTGTTGGACACCGTTGTGTTGGCACAAATCTGGTGAGCGAACGGTGGTTGGGCCAGAATTGGTGCAACAGACGACGGAGAAAGTGAAGTTTATTCGTGAGAAGATGAAAGCTTCTCAGAGTAGACAAAAGAGTTATCATGATCGGAGACGGAAAGATCGTGAGTTTCAGGAGGGCGATCATGTATTTCTGAGGGTTACGTCGGTAACAGGTGTGGGTCGTGCATTGAAATAGAAGAAACTTACTTCTCGGTTTATTGGTCCTTACTAGATATCCGCGAGAGTGGGTGTTGTGGCTTATAGGGTGGCGTTGCCGCCGAATCTGTCGAATTTGTACGATGTGTTTCATGTTTCACAGCTTCGGAAGTATGTTCCAGATCCGTCGCATGTGATTCCGATGGATGAGGTCGAGGTAAGGGAGAACCTTACAGTTGAGGCATTACTAGTTAGGGTTTTGGATCGCGAACTGAAGCGGTTGCGGCGCAAGGACATTGCACTTGTGAAAGTGGCGTGGGGAGGCGCTACTGAGGGCAATTTGACTTGGGAGTTGGAGAGTCGGATGCGAGAGTCATATCCAGAGTTGTTCAAATCAGGTAATATTTTCGAGGACGAAAATTTCTAAGTGGGGGAGAGTTGTAACGACCCAGTTTTTGTGTGAGTTTTATTTAATCGAGTCGTTTGATTATTTTATTATTATTTTATTTTATTTTCGACTTTTATCTGAAAATATGTTATTTTTCAATGTTGTGATATTTTATCGGGTTTTGGGATCGTTTGCGAGATATTTGAGTGTGGGGGTATATTGGTCATTTTAGGATATTTTTCATTAAGTAAGAAAATAGAAAATAGAAAGAGAAAAAAATAGAAAGAAAGAAAGGGGAAAGAAAGAAAAAGAGGAGAAAAGAGAAGAAGAAGAGAAATAGTGAGAAAGCTTGGGAAATCAAGAAAAAATCAACTTCTAGAATCGATTTAATCGGGTAAGGGTGCGAAACTCAATTATTGTATGATTGTGTATGATTATGTATGAGTATTTGTGGTGTTTGTTGGATTGAAATGAAAATATTTAGTAAAACCCATATTGTGTCAAATTGATTAGAAATTGATTAAATGTGTTGGAAATCATGCTTTTAGTGTTCATTATCGTTGGTATATGATAGATACATGTTGCTATGCATTGTATTGGTAATTTTTCTGGGTGTAGGTGAAAATTGGAGGATTTTTGGTTAGAAAACGCAGAACTTCGTTCTGCAGAAATTTTTCTGGTTTTTCCAGGTCATACGCGTATGGGGGCATGTTCATACGCGTATGGACCTTGGCAATACGCGTATGGTGGGCGAGTCATAGGCCAATACGCGTATGGAATGTTATTTTGCTCGGCCATCTGCCCATTTACGTATGATACGCGTAGCATTTCAGGGCAATACGCGTACAAGGTTGGGCATTACGCGTACAGACTTTTACACGTGAACTTTGGGGAAAATGAGTCTCTGCTCATGCGCGTATGGAGCAGGGTAATACGCGTATGGACAGGACAATTGCAAAATGGGACTTTTTAAAATATCGTTTTTCGTTTTCTTTCGTAACTTGAGTTCCGTTTGTCCGATTTTTACATTCTTGGTATCGTTGTGTAGCTATTGAACTATACTTTCTTATTATGATGGGTTGGAAATTGTTAGCCGATTTAATTATGTCGGAAAATTGGGAATAGTGTCGGTCGTCGACTTTTGTCATTATAACTGTGCGTAATTGATGTGTATTATGCAAGGTGCTGTTGTATGAGGTAAATGTATGTGTTTAGATGGGGTTGTGATGATTTGTGGCCGTATGGAAATTAAATGCATTGTTTTGGGCATAAGTGCTAAGTGTGATTTTGTCGATGTAAATGAATGTATTTATGTGTGCATATTAAATGTCATGGGTCATTGTATGCCAAGCATCATGATATGCATTGTTGAGACGTCCTGAGTGACGGTTTGGATTCCAGAGGGAATTCGCTATAACGTCGTGTGCCTTATACAAAGAGGTGTGAGCGATGATTATAGACGATCGTGTGCCCATGTGGGGTGTGAGCGATCGGGTCGTGTGCCTTATACAAAGAGGTGTGAGCGATCCATAAACATCGTGTGCCTTATACAAAGAGGTGTGAGCGACGAGGAACATCGTATGCCCGACGGGGAGTTACAGTGATGTAACGAGCGATGATTCCAGCAGAGTTCCTAAGTGAACTAGTGATGAGAAACAATGGAAGTCGGTACCGCATGTGCATATGCATGGAGTCGTTGTGTCGGTCTATTGCATTGCATAAATCATTATGATTGTTTGATGGGTGGAATTATGGATAGGATTGATATATGGATATGGGTTGGTGATGGAAATATGAATTATACCTGGTGTTGAATTGTGTTGGAATTATGGTGTGAGTTGTGGTGAGAAACGTATATATGTGTATTTTTGTGTTATATATATGATTGTATGCAATTATATTATGGTTGTTTTTCTCACCCTTCTGTTGTTTTATAATGTTCTATGTGGCATTGCAGATTAGAGTTGCTGGAGGTATTTTTGTGAAGCTTTGCGTCTTCATTCTTTTGTCGGTCGGCTTTGATATGTGACACCGGGTAGTTAGGGAGGCCGTTAGTGATTATTGTGTATTCTGTATATATATCTTTTGGCTTGTGCATGTACAACTCGATGTATGACAAACATTTTCATGTGATATATATGTATGTTATTCAGTTTTAGATTTTCTGCTTTTATTCTAAATTCTGAAAGGTGGGTGTAAGGAATTGAGTTCCTCTGTTGATAGCTACCCCACAGTTGCATATCTTTATGAGCAGGTGTTGTATGAATTGTTTCAATTTGATGTGACCCCTCGGTCTATGCCATGATAATTTAAATATACTCTGACGAAATTTTGAATTTTCTTTTACTGTTTTAATTAATTGGGGGTATAGATTGGGGGTGTTACAGGCAGCAACATCAAGAAATTGTTCATTGTAGTGCTTCGAACACTAGTCATGAAATGGTTGAGTGCACAAAAAACTGGGCTGAAAGTACACAGGGGAAAGGACTGCTTTTCAAGCATTCAACCGGTCGAAGTGGATTGCAACACCTCCGTCGTCGAAGCTGGCAGTGTGAAGAACAACATGGCCCTTTTCTCATATAGGCACTTAGGGAAAGTTTGGGCCAACCCAAATTGTCGAGAGACAAGGTTTGGTTGGTAAGCAATCAAGGTTGCTATATCTTTTCCAAGATTCAGCCTATGGACGATAAATCTAGGAATCAAGAAAGCCTTCCAGATTGAAACAGATTCAGTATGGAGCTTTTTGTTTGAATTAGGGAATGGCCTTGTGAACCATTCAGGGCCACATCTTCTCTCAGCAAAAGGGGCCATGCTTGGTGTGAACTCATACCGTTTGGCAAACATCATGATGTAGCTGGAGAAGGCTCTTTTGAGAGTTTCCCCATCATCATTAGGGGTGAGTTTGACCAAGCGAGTCCCTGCGACCTTCCTCTCCTTGATTTCAATAGAAGTTTCATCGACTCTCCCTTTCCTGGAAAGGATGGCTTCGAAAGTTGCGTTAAGCCATAGTTGAAGCAGCCAGAGGGGGCCATTCAGGTGTACAGTGCCCTGGACCTCTAAATCTTTGAGTCGAGATGCCCCTTCGCTGATAGATTCATAGAGGTTTGCCAGGATCAATTCACTAAGGCAAACCCCTCTGTTGTTGTGGAGTTGGTTGGCTAGAGTTAGATACTTCTTAGCCACTTGCAGAGATTTGGAGCAAAACACATACCTAGACAGCCATACAGTCAGGAATGCAATGTGTTCTTGGTCATATACTTCTTCAGTGCCGCGTTTGAAGTGGTGGTTTATGAAATGTGTGTAGGTGAGTTTGGAATTGGAGATCCCTACTGTATCCTCTGCGTCAGTTTCAGGGTTATAAGAAATGCCATCTGGTCGAAGTCCGGTGATGGCAGCCACATCGAAGAGGGTAGGGGTGACCATCCCACAGGGAAGATGAAAGGTAAAGTGGGTACTATCCCAAAAATAAAGGGATGCTGCCAGCAAGTTTAAACAATAAGGAATACTAGTTTTCGACAGCATGAGCAAGTCATAAATTCCTATTGTTTTCCAATGTTCAGATTTTACCTTTTCCATCATGGTCATCCAAAGGTCAAAATCTTTCAATGGGCTAACCGCTCTCACTAATCTAGTGCCATTTTAGAAATATCTAAGATCCATCTTAGTTAAGGTGGGTTTACCAGGGGAAGTTTTGCCTATTTTAGGGTTACTTTTTTGCCCAAATGGCCTTGATTTGCGATAGGAAGGAAAAAACTCACTGAGTTTTTCATCAGAAGCTTTGGCATCGGATAAAGGACCAGATAAAGCATAAGGTTTGTCAGAAAAAATAAGAGGAATCATTACCTGAGATTCATAGATGCTCCTTACTTCTGCATCATGGGGTTCTGGCATGAACTGGTGATTATTTACCATCTTAGGTCCTAGAAGGTTCGAAAATGGTGGAAGGGATTGTTTGAACTGTGTGACCTTGCGTTTTTTACCTTTCTTTTCTTGAGGAGTGGTTTGTGAGGACGCCATTGTTGGGAGTTAGAGAAGAAATGAAATGGTGTTCTGGGTTTCTTGAAGAAAGTTTGAAGGATGAAGAAATGAGTTACAAGAAATTCTGAGAATGCAAAAGTTTGGCAAGTTGTAGAAAAGGAGTATTTATAGGCGTTTGGAAGTTCAAAGGATTGTTAATCCACCGTCAAAGCAAGTCCAGTAGTGGGACGCGTGTCTTCTTTTTGGAAAGTTTTGAGTGGTGGCAGTTATGATCAGACTGTGAAATGTCTAGTTTCAAGAAAAGGTAATGATGAATACTGATCAAAGATACGGCTGAAAAGACATTTGAAGATTCACCATTATGATATGACGTCATAAGCGTGGTTGAAAGAAACTGAATAGTTTCTAGATCGTGGGCTAAACAGTTATGACCATGTCTTCTCATAGTCGAATGAGCAAGCGTCGAAAATTATTCTATCAAAAAATGACCTTCCTACCGATACTGGCGAAAGGACATTTTTGGGGGGCAATTTGTTAGCTCCTAATTTTGACGCTACCTGTTTCAAACAAATTTGGCTTTAAAGAAGTTGTGTTGTTCTTTAAAAATAAATAAGCTAAAAGAAAAAAGAGGCTTCGACCATACTTGGTGAAAGCTTGGGTCGGAGAAAGGAGTCTTGAGACTTCAAGTATTTCTAAGTCTAGGAAGTCAGTTCGACGGGATGATGCGCTGCAGTTACAAATAATTAGTGAAGGGAATTTTCTACTATTTTGAATTTGAAAAGAGGACAAGTGGCGAAGATCCAGAAGTTGAAGACATGCAAAGTGCCAAGTGGCGTGTTTTAGGAGTAAACTGTCAAATGGTGGTTATTTTAGAGTATTATAAATAGGTTAGTTATAGAGTTAGAATGTGTGTGAAAAATCGTGTTGTACAAGTAACTCCATAATCACTCAAAGTATCCAGCGTGTAGAGAAAAGGGTGAAGCGAGAATGTACGTGATTGTAATCACCATTATCTTTCATTGCAATGCAATTTACTTTGAAGTTTCTACCTTAGATCCTTTACTTTGAAGTCCTTTAATTCAGTCTTTTACTTCTAAGCATTTTACATTACAAAGTTTTTACTTTGCAGTTCTTACATTATAAAGCTTTTATCTTCAAGCATTTATATTTCTGCAGTTTATTCAAGATTTTATGCGCTTCTTTTATCATTTAAAGTTCAGTTTTTATCAAACTTTTCTTTACATTTAAGTCTTTCTTTAAGTTTCTTGTTTCGACCCAGACGTTTTCTTGCTTCTTATTACTTTTCATTCACATTTCAAAACATCCTTTTTGCATGCAAGCATTGTCGGAATGTTTGTTTTATGCATTAGTTAAACATTTTAAATACACTCATAGCATATGTCCTAGGATTAATCTGATCGATCCTGTAAGTTACTAGAACTTTGTTGTTTTAGAAGATCAGCGGTTGTTTACCAATTTCCAGGGTAAACACCCCTCAACTTGAAGCCACATGACTGATCAGACATCATTGCATGGGTTTTCAAAATGAAGTTTGATAACCTCTTATCAGACATTACAAAACAAGGTGTCCTTGGGAAAGTTCTTGCCTGTAAGTTGGTTTCTAACTGAATAACTTCATATATTTTATGCAAAAACATGTTATATGATTTTTTTGTTGATATCATTGTTTCTTGGTTGAACATATATGTACACAATAGAATTTCAAAAAAGAGGTTTGCCACATGCCCATATTCTTATTTTCTTGCATCTGTCCAACAAATATCCATCGTCTGATGATATTGATAAAATTATTTCTGCTAAGGTACCAGATCCTTTGAAATATCCAAGACTGTATGGTTTGGTGAAAAACTCACATGGTTCATGGACCTTGTGGTTTGGCAAACCCAAAATTCCCATGTATGAAGGATGGAAAATGTTCCAAGTATTACCCAAAGAAGTTTCAAGATGTGACTATAGTTGATCAAGATGGTTATCCGATTTATAGAAGAAGAGATAATGGCCATACAATCGAAAAGAATGGAATAAAACTTAACAGCAGTCATGTTGTCCCATACAACCCAAGTTTATTAATGAAATATGAAGCACACATCAACATGGAATGGTGAAACCAAAGTACTTCGATCAACTATCTGTTCAAGTACATCAACAAGGGTTCTGATAGAATTTCGGCTGTTATTGTTCCAACAACTACTACTGGTCATGAAAATGTTGATGAAATTAAACAATACCTTGATTGTCGGTACTTTTCCCCAAGTGAAGCATGTTGGATAATTTTTTCTTATTCAATCCATGGGAGGAAACCGACCGTAGTAATATAGTTCTTTCACATGGAAGACGAGCACTCGGTTTACTATAAAGATTTTGAACAAATTTAAATTGTCCTTCTAAAAGCAAGTGTGATGGAGTCAATGTTTACTTCATGGTTTATGGCAATTAGAGAATACGAGGAAGCCAAGTTATTGACATATGGTCAATTTATGTCCACATTTTTTACGTGAAAAAAATAAGAAGTTGGAAACCAAGGAAAAGAGGTTATAATATTGGTCACTTAATTTGGGTTCCTCCAACAGCTGGTGAATTATATTACATGAGGATGTTGTTAACAGTGAAAAAAGGTCCAACATGTTATGATGATCTCAAAACAGTTAACGGTTTTAAACATACAATTTTCAGAGAAGCATGCTTTGCATTTGGGTTTCTTCAAGATGACAAGGAATTCATTAATGCTATAAAGGAGGCTTATAGATGGGGTTCTGGTGTATTCTTGAGAAAGTTTTTTGTTATATGTTGTTATCAGCTTCTATGAATCGTCTAGAACATGTCTGGCGGAACACTTGGAAATACTTATCTGATGGTATTCTTTATGGGGAGAGAAGATTGTCATTGAATCCAGGTACTTTTCCATTTCCGTATTAATTTTGCTAGAAGTACAGTGTTTGGAATATTTTCTTACTTAACTATAACTATATTATTCCTTTTAACCATTTATTGCAGATTTATCTTTGACTGATCAAGAAATACAACAATTGACATTGATAGAATTTGAGAAGCAACTACAAAAAAACAAAAGAAGCTTGAATGAGTTTAAGCGAATGCCATATCCTAATGCTTACATCCTGGATTTTCTTGGAAATCGATTAATATATGATGAAAGACAATATGATATTTGTGAGCAAAAATCAAAATACCAAGAATTGTTTCGAACATTAACAGGTACTACATAATCTTCATTCACTCTTATTTGGTCATATGTTTTATTTCTAAACACATGAAATTAAACCAATTTAATTATATCTTATGATTCATTTTGACATGTGAAATATACTTCCTAATCCAAATAATATAAACAGTAAAATTATGACATGTTTTCACATTTCACGAATTTAATGATTTCCTACACTTATCACCCCTACTTTTGATAGATATTCTCATACTTCTGTCTCATTCTTAGAATATATTTTCCCTACATTTGATTTAACAATCAAATATTTTAACCACTATCTCATACTTCTGTATTTCAAGAACACAACTACACACAACACAAATACATTTTTTTACTATTTCATAATAATATTGCTTACATCCATCACCTTAAAAAAACTACACAAAATACTATTTGGATTTAATCCACACTACTTAACTACTTGTCCAAAATATTACTGAACCCACGATACATTTATGCTACAAGTATGAATACTGCCACTGACTTAAACAAAATGAAACAACTCTTCATAACACTGCCACTGCCATTAAACAACTTCCTGCAACTTACTTCATCATATCAACAAAATGATACCAACAAATACATAACCTACCTTCAAAAGAAACAACCACAATACCCTCAATGATCACTGATTTTAACATACAACCTGTCTGGAGGATTCACTAGAGTGAACTAAACCACGTCTCCTCTCTTAACTTTCCTTGCCCGTGCTAATTTGTACCAAGATCTACCGATATACTTCTCAAACACATTTTGGTTTGCACTTAAAAATTCACAATCATATCTGGTCCCCAAATCCAGATCTATCATCTCAATGTAACTTTGGTTCCATAACAAGCATTGTTCCGAACATTTTCTTGGAAAGTGCTAGACAAACAACAACCAATATTGATTAATAAGTATAACAAACTTTCTCAAAACCTGTTATGTTAATACACACAAGTAATAAACATAGTCACATGCATAATAAGTTGATAACATAAGAAAAAACTATAAAACTTTTTCATAGTGACATGCATGTAAAGAAACAAACTAACACATTTTTCTTCGCGACTTTTCCGGACTTGATTTTTACTCTCCAGGTAAAATTTCCATCAGTATTGTATCCATCGTCGCTATCATCAGTTTCATAGCTGTATGAGGAAGAATCATACCAGCTACAACCGTATACAACGAAACAATGATACAAATTGAAGTAAAAATAAATCATATCAAATACATCGAAAGTTATAATCGAGTATAAAGACCAAAATCTGAAAAAATTGTGCTAAAGATTAACATGCAAACCTGTCATCACTTGAGAGTTGCATGGGAGATTGTGCTATGATGACTTGATTTCTTACTGGAAGAGAGTTGGAAAGAATCTGCTAAACAATAACATTCAAACCTTCTACACAATCTAAAGTGGGTTTTACCCTTTTATAGACATGTGAATGGGTAGTTGTGGAATTTATTAAATGTTACTCTTTCTTACCCAAGTTCCTTTACGCCATGTGGAAGTTATTTCTTATTACTTTGTAAGTTCAACAAATATGGTTGTTAGGCATTTAATATAATGGCAGCGCATTTACTAAACAATATTTAATGCATTTAGTATAACGATGTCCCTTTTTGACAATATGTATTTTCCACCTTTCAAGTATTTTATTTAAGCAAGGAATGGGGAATACAATTATATAGTTCCACTATAAATATATTATACACAAAAATTTTATAATATCTCCCAATTCTACTTTTTCATATGTTTATTTGTTACACATCAGTAACTTTGATTGTTCCTATACGTTATATTATACTTATCATATCAATCCTACGTAATTATTAATGTATACTGTGATACACTTATTTTAGGTTTATTAACTAAATCTTTTATCATGTAGATGAAAAACACCATATTTTTAAAGAAATTATGGATGTTGTAACAGAACAGAAAGGAGGAGTCTTTTTTTATATGATTATGGTGGAACTGGAAAAACATTCATGTGGAACACACTATCAACAGCTTTACATTCACAACGTGATATTGTTTTGAGTGTTGCTTCAAGTGGAATAACAAGTTTACTATTACTAGGAGGAAGAACAACGCATTCAAGTTTCAAAATTCCCGTTCCATGTTTGGAATCATCCATTTGTAACATTGCAAAAAAAAACTGACCTTGCTGGACTATTACAAGTCACAAAGCTGATAATATAGGATGAGGCTCCGATGGCAAACAAATTTTGTTTTGAAGCACTCGACAAGTCTTTGAAAGATATCATGGGGTAATGGAAAAGACCCATGTAAAGAGATCTTTGGAGGAAAAGTAATTGTCTTTGATGGTGATTTTAGACAGATTATACTTGTTGTACCAAGAGGAACTAGGTCTGATAGCATTCATTCAAGTATTAATGCCTCATACATTTGAGATCATTGCAAGGTTCTAACACTTACCAAAAATATGCGTTTGGAAACCGGGTATGTTTCAAACAATGCAGGTGAGATTTAGAAATTCTCTAAATGGATTTTACAAGTTGGAGATGGAAAAATCAATGAACCAAATGATGGTTATGTTGAAATAACAATTCCATCAGAGTTGTTGCTAACCGATTATGTGGATCCAATTGATAAGATTGTTACAAGTACATATCTGAATCTACTTGAGAATTACAAAGATTCTAATTTCCTACAAAGTAGAGCTATTTTGGCATCCACTATTGAGATAGTAGACGAAATAAATGATTATATTACAAATCTCATTTCAGGCAAGAATCATTACTCTTTCGTATTCATTAATAACATTAGCTAATTTTATTCTCATTCCTATATGTTGTTTCTTTTAGGTGATGCTAAAGAGTATTTGAGTAGTGATTCCATAGACAGATCAGAAGCTAATGACAATGATGCTTTAGAGCATTTGACTCCAGAATTCTTAAGCTGTTTGAAAACTTCAGGATTGTCGAACCATTTTTTGAAGTTAAAGATCGGAACAACTATCATGTTGATACGAAATTTAGATCAATCTGAAGGACTTTATAATGGGACAAGATTGACGGTCACAAGATTTACAAATCATGTGGTTGAGGCTAATATTATTTCAGGTACATATGTAGGTAGTACTATTTACATTCCCCGCATGTCGATGTCTCCGTCACAATCTCCATGGCCATTCAAGCTTATTTGATGGCAATTCCCCATAATTGTCTCATTTGAAATGACAATAAACAAATCTCAAGGTCAATCTTTAGACTATGTCGGTCTATATTTTCCAAAGGATGTTTTCAGTCACGGACAACTCTATGTCGCAATATCAAGAGTCAAAAGTAAAGCTGGTCTGAAAATCTTAATTCATGACAAAGATAAAATTCCATTAGATCACACAACTAATGTGGTTTTCAAAGAAGTTTTTCACAACATCGTCTAGGTATTGCCTTTGCTTTTATTACTTATTGTTATACTTTATTGGCATATACTATTAAACTAATTTATCTCCACTCTACCCACTGGAATTTATTTAATTTATCTCCACTATCATTCAGTTTGCAGGTCTCTTACTTCCAGGATTTTTATCATGCCCTTAACAAATTCCACAGTCTTGCTTTTAGTTTTTGGATTATTGCCTCTGTTATATTTTTTGGTCAAATACTGCTATTTCTTTTTGGGATTGAATGTCTATTGATACATTCCTATTTTTTGGGCATAGTATGCTACTTGTATTTGGTATTGCTCTCATGTAATACATTATTCACTTAATTGAATGCCACTTATTTCTTTGTTTTTTTCATACATTTACTGTGTCAAATTTAATTTAGTTCAACCATATTTAACATTGAAATTAATAAACATTTTTTCCCATTTCGTATTATGCAAATAAACTAGGATCACTGCTATTATACAATTCATTTTTTGGACATCTTAATTGCTCTTCATTTCACATACAATAAACATGAACAATATAAATCAAAAACACATCACCAACCAACAACATAACCAACTTCGTTTCACATAACACAATCGTACTAACCAAGTGACGTATAAGCATTTAATACAATTCACCATAAAAAATTAGCGTTGTAAATCACTTTTTGATTACTAACATAATATCACCATCAAAAACCATTTATATTAGACTCACATAATCATAACTAAACATAGTATATTAAATAACCATAACAATTTTATCCATTACAACAAAATGAATGGCACTTAACATCAACTTAAACCCATATATAATTAAACCAAAACACTTGTTTTAACACATATCACATTTCACTACATCTGCATACAAACCAAACTTCTTTTTTAAACCTACCCATCAATCAAAACATCTTCATCCTACTTCCTAAATCCTGAAGCATCTTTTACCGGTTTAAGATCTTCACAAATATCTTCTCTGCTGGAAGATTGTGAATTATGAATGCAAGCCTATCACCTTTTCTAAGTCATCTATTCTTGACAAACTCGTACCATCCACGCCCAATAAACATTTCAATAAAGTACTTTCTTTCAGAACTGTGCAACTCACATTCATACATTTGTCTCAGATTTCCATCACACAACTGAATTTGCCTTTGGCCAGGTTTCAAACATTTCCGAATAACTTTATGAGGAATTTTCTATAAATAAACAACATTTGATTTCATATCATAACAGTTTAAATATTATTTATTCAATACAATAAGAACTGGGGAACAATAGAAATTACCAACACATTTTTCCTGGCCGTCTTCCCAGACCGAATATTCCTAAACCAAACACAGTACTTCAGGCGCCTTCTCATCACTTTATGACATTCCTCTTCATTAGAACTGCACAAGAAAACAAACAATATAATCAGGTGCTTCTATATCTATCACACACACTTCAAAAAATCATAAGCCCTAATTAAACATTGACAATATGTAATATACCTATCACTATCTGACGATATAGATATATGTGACAGTACACAGTCATGAGTTGCAGGATTCTTTCCCTTATGTCCTACCGGAACATCATTTGCAGGCTTCTTTGCACTCTATCCTACCGGAACTTCAGTTGCTATCTTCTTTCTGTTTTGTCCAACACGGTCTTCAATTACAAGCTTCTTTCTCTTCTGTCCTACGTAGTATTCAATTGCAGTCTTCTTACCCTTCAAATCTTTCTCAACAACTTTTATTTCATTCATAACATCATAACCCATACTAGTCACTCCATAAGTCGAATTTGGTGTTTTTTCCTTCCCTGACTTCAACTTAAGACCAGATTCCTCTGCTTCAAGGTATTCCATGTCCATACCCATTCTTCTGCACGAATTCTCTACAACCACACTTTCATTTTCTCTTCATAACATTTACAAAACATCAAATATAATCAATACACTTGTGTATAAATAATATCATATACATCAAATACATCATGTAAAAATTTATAAATCAACATACCTTTTTTCACATATCGGTGTTTGGCATCTCTCTTTAACCATTTGAAATTCTTCAAATGACATTACTTTTTTCTTTCCCTTCCACAACTCACACTCCTCTTCATATTTAAGATACTCTAATTGTAGTTCGTAGAGTCTCAAAACAAAACAAAAATCATATCACTTGGATAATCAACATGCACAATGGATACAACCTTAAATTAACAGAACAAGGCGAATATAAATATGAAGAACTTCAAAAACGAATTTCATAAACCCTAAAATATGATTCACTGTCACGACATGCACAATCAATACACTTTTCCAAATAACTAACCAAACAACATCACATATGTCAAAAATCAAACTAAATCCCAACCCATAAAGCAACATAACGTACCAAACAGTTTTACAAACATATTCACATTACAAACCACAACATAGACATAATAAATAAAATTTGTACCTCATCACCGACGACGACGATTTCTCCTTTCCCATTCTTCCACTTCGGAAACTCAGCCGTGCATTGTTGAAACTGAAAACTTAATTCCACGGCTTGCAAGATTAATATGGTGTCTACTTTCAAATTATAACCCTACCAAATAACAAAAATTCCTTACTCGGACCCATAAAATCCTGCTAAAGTTGGACCCATTTTACCTACTTGGGCCCATCTTAATACATTTATTCCATATAACACTCATTTTATTATTCTAACAAGTAACAACCTATATAACCTTTTTTATGTTATTTTGTTTAACAATTAATATTCATATTCTAACATTATTATACTATTACTATTATTCTTTTTCCTAAACACTATTATAACCACATTTCCTTTTATATAAAAAAAATCTTTCATGCATTACTAATTTTAACTTATGCATATTAAATAATAAATTTGTTCTATTTTTATTTCTAATTTAACATTTTAAACAAAATTACTTTAACCCGTGCGGACATGGGTTTGTTACTAGTTGTTTTCTAAAAAAAGGTTATATCAAGAGTAAAAAGATGGGTGGATTTAATCTCAAACAAACCATAATTATCATAAATGAAAAAACAGAAAAACAGAAAATTTTAAAATTTTAAAAACTTGTGATTTGAGAAAAAGAAAAAAGAAGAAGAAAGTAATGACGAGGATGAAGAAGGAGGAAGTAGAGATTATCTCTCTCAATAAAATCTTAAAACCAACAATGGTTTGTTGATGATAGCAACATCAAACCTTTTTGTAAGAAGGTTAATAGAAAGAACATATGGGTATTTAAAATTGAAAGGATAAGAATTTTTTTCTTGTAATATTGATGGTAGTATCGGTGGAGCAAGAGAAACTAAAACAAAGCTGAATAAAGAAAGAAGATAAAAGAAAAGTAATTTAAGAAATAACATAAATAGTATTAAATTGATGAAGATGAATAGGTGTCACTTTTAACAAGTCTGTGTTAGTGACTAGGTGTAATGTTACCACTTAAGACACTTATCAATGTATCAATACAGCAAAAAAAATCAGCTTATTATTACTACTATATCACAACCTATTAAAGTGTGTCAGCATAGATAGCTACCATTTTAAATGAGTTATATTTTCAATGTTTAGCAGTAATGAAACAATACATGTTTCAAAATATTACTGATATAATTAAAGACTATTTAAAACAATATTAGAGTACCAAGGTCGGGCGGGTTAGGATACCGACGGATTTACTTTTTCAATCCATGCCTGCCTGTAACTATCCGATTGAAACTGAAGAAAAGAAACCACTGACCCGCTGACCCATTTGTATCCGCCCGTTTTCCTTTTTTTCTTCCGGGTAACTCGGATTCTGGGCGGGTCGGCTCACCTTGTCCACCCTTAGTTGTGATAATGAAGGAGAGAGAATATTTTTTTTTATTTTTTAATTAATAAAAAAATTTTGATTGGTTGTTTGTAAAGCCAAGTGTTATGTTTATATCTATGTAAGTTTTTTTCTCAAATATATATCAATTTATTAAATTTTTATTGCATTTGTGTAAATATTTTGAGATGCTTTTTATTAGATTGAGTTTTATTTATAAAGTATTTTATTTTTTTTAATATGTTTTGATAATAATATAGAACAAAATAGGAAATGAATTCACCGCTACTACAAAATGAATGATTCATTTTAATTTATAATACCAATTAATTTTTTTCCAATTTCACTCTTTAATCATTACAACTTTCATCACTCTCAATACTTGAATGATGAATATTTTGGTAAAAAATATTCTCTCCTTTTCATTTATACATATTTTTTAACATGTGTGAAATTGCCAATGTGTTATTCATTGTGGAACAGAGAGAGTATATCAATTGTTCAAGAAGACACAACAATATTATGTATAAGTCTTTAGACTCTATGTAAAAGATTCATTATCTCCAGTGTTAAGAAACCAAAAATGTTAAAGGTAAATGGTATAAAAATATATTGATTGTCGAAGTACATTTTCCCATGTTTGATCACGGTAAAAGCCTTCAATCCTCAGTCCCACCAGTAGGAAAATCTCAGCCCACACATGCATGTTTTCCTCCTACCCAACCATACGCCAGAACATCTACTGGCCTACGTATCGTTCCCCTTTGTAATGGTAAAAAGTACAAGAGTGTGTGTAATACCCCAAATTTTGACCACTTAGATTTCCCATCATTGTGAAAATCATCATCACAATATGGATGTACCTTTATGCTTCATTAGTCTCCCCAAAGATGGGTGAGCATCCACTACAATCAAAATTAGGGTTTCAAGCCCTCTCTGAGTGCTTAGACAAAGGATCAATCAAGAAATGACATGATCTTCAACTTGTCTAATCTCTTAAATATCCACAATGGATCAAAAAGGACTCCCACTTCAAGGATTAAGCACAAGGCTGCTCCCTTCTAGGTGGATCAAGTCTCAAGATCGACAGTGTCACCAAATTAGGGTTTTGGTCGACCAGGGCCTCCAGATGGAAATTTTCATCTGGGCACAAGGCAATGATCCAAAACATAACCTAATATACTTCATGGAACCTCATGAACCCATGCATCAAGTCAATTTTGCCTCAGGGGATGCATTCATCAAAAATCAGGAATTAGGGTTTCTTGACCTAATTCACCCCTAAGTTGACTTTTGGGACAAACCATGAGCCAAGACCTCAAGATATGATTTGAGGGTCTCTAATATACCATATTGATCCATTTGGGACAATGGATTAATCCAAGAAGTTTGAGCAACAAGTCTCAATTTCATCTGCACCACA
Source organism: Lathyrus tuberosus (assembly GCA_022829125.1). Taxonomy (NCBI): domain Eukaryota; kingdom Viridiplantae; phylum Streptophyta; class Magnoliopsida; order Fabales; family Fabaceae; genus Lathyrus; species Lathyrus tuberosus. The sequence continues at coordinate 3,981,168 of JALAZF010000253.1, forward strand.
ATTAGGGTTTTAAGGGAAAAGTCAACTGTAACTTTGACTTTTGACCTGGACATACTCCCAAACCATAATACATGATTGAATATACCCTATGACACCCATGGAACATGTCCATCAAGTTTGATTTAGGTCAAGGACATGATTTCCTGAAGAATTGCACAGTTTGGAATTCATCTGATAAAAAGTCAACTGTGCACAAAAGTCAACTTTGACTTTTTGAGATTTTTCACCAAAATGGATTTTTAACCCTAAAATGATGTTAATGTATGATTTGAATCATCATTCATCAAGAAAAATCAAGAAAAATGAGATAACTTGTAAAAGGGGTAACCATAAAACTTAGAAATTTTTCTAAGTTAAAAATAAAGTGGCAAAGGTACCAACTTTGGAGGACCATAACTCCTAAACCACAAGGCCATTTTTTCTCATCCAAAGATGGATTTGTAGCCCTCATTATCACCTACAAAAACTTCAACTACAAGTCATTCCAATTCATTAAGGATTTTGAGTTATGGAGTGATCAAAGTGGCTGAAAAGTGAAAATGTCACTTTTTCCAACACTTAGTGAAATTTTCACTAAGTCAGATTCTGCCTCACTTTTTGCCAAATGTAGGGGGATTTTTCACTTGGAATCAAAAGGGATCAAAACCAAACTTGTTCAAACAGTTGTTGTATCATGTAAGAGCTTTCCAAAATGGCCAAGAACATTGCCAAATTCAACCTACACCATGAGATACAACATTGCCAAGTTGCCTTGCTGAAATCTGTCAAGGCAAGGCAGAATTTGCAACTTTGGTCGATTTTCCAAAATCAGCCAAATTTAATTGCTCCTATCCACTTGGACACCTCAGAGGATTGAATCTAAAGAGGACAATCACTGAGCCAAGCGTCCAAAGTCCATGGAACAAGAAATAGCATGTTGAACCTAGAATGGCCAAAATAGGGACAAGACTTCAAATTTGGAATGAGGCATTCAATGGAACCATCAAGGTGGCATGGACTGAGCCATTCTCATCTGAAATCAGTCAAGACTTATCCAAGACCAAGGGAACCAAAGCTCTGTGCCCTAACCTCTAGTCAATGGCTAGAGGAGACTTGGATTTTCATTTGCCAACATTGGCTAAACCTACTTACCAGCTGCCATGCACTATTCCTTGCAAAAGAAACTTGCTCTACTATAAATAGAGCTCAATTGTGGTCAGTTTGAGTACACCAAAGCCATCTAACAGATGCTTTCCTCAAAATCTCTTCTTTCACTCCAATTTTGCCTTCTAAGGCAAGTCACTATCGGGTTTTGAGTTTGAGAGCAATTCCAATCAAACCAATCACTCACACACCTCACATACATCACATATGAGCTGATCAAACACTTAGATTACTTCTGAAACATCAATTTCACAAAATCACCAGCTGGTTGCTCAAGGTTTTAACCAAAGTGCAGCTGAGGTACCACAAAATGATCCAGCCAATTTCAATCAAGTCCAACCATCCAAACACAATCCATAGGGTGTAGGGAAGCTGTTCAGATCATCACAACTCATCTGTAACACCTCCAAATCAAAAATCACTTTGAACTTGCTGTCACGGCCTAGAGGTAAGCACATACTTGGTCATCTCTCAATCTATGCATATTTCCTCGCACAATAATTTGGCCATATGTTCATAATCATGCATGAAATGTTTTCCCTCAATTAATTGCATTGTTTGAATCGTGTATCAAAAATCCTAGCCTTCATGCAGAAATTAGGGTTCTTGAGGTCTCTTCGTGATTTCTTGTTGTATGTTTAATTTAAATGAAATTAAAGTACATAGACATGATCGTGAGGTTGAGACGAGCATAATGATATGTGGATTACATGATATGATTACGTATTCTTGGAGATTGGATAGAAAATGCAAATCTGAGAAACCAAGAACACGCGCGTGTTCTTCAGCTGTTCTTGGCGCCATTTTTCATATATTCAAATATTTGAATTTTGTGATTTTGTTTAATTGATTCAAAAATTAATTTCTCTCTGAGTTTTAATGATTTTGAGTTGATTCTTTTTTTAATAATTCACAAAAATGTTAAAATATTTTATTTTCACAAAAAATCCCAAAAATATTATTTATTTCATATAATTGATATTTTTGTAAAGAATTAATATTTTGATTGTTTTTGGCATTTTAAATATTTTTTCTACATTGATTTTGCAACTTTTAATGCTTTCTAATTATTTTGTAGGTCAATACTTAATTTTTGAAGCATTAATCCAAGATCACAATTTGTTTTCCATGTGTTAAACAATTTTTGATCATTTTAATTGAATTTTTATTCAATTAAATACATTTTGAAAACAAATTAGGGTTTTGGATTAATTCAACCCTCATAAATCATTTTCAAAACTCTTTGGGCCTCTTGAGAGAGTGTAAGACCCATCCCCCCTTGTACAAAAACTTTTTGGGCCTCACTCATTGTATAAGTCCCTCTGTACAAGTAAACGGCACGATCGTCGCCCGTTTAAAAATAAAAATCATCTGGGCCTCTCCTTGAGCTATAAGACCCATTCAAAACACTTTGGGCCTCTATTAGAGTGTAAGACCCAATCCCCCTTTTAACCAAAACATTTTGGGCCTCACTTATTGTATAAGTCCCTCTGCGTTAAAAGAAAATCTCGGCGCGATCGCCATTTTTAAACGAAAAATCATTTGGGCCTACCCTCGTGTTATAAGCCTCACTCTTTTTTCTTTAAACCTTTTTGGGCCTCTTGAGAGAGTGTAAGACCCATCCCTTTGTACAGAAAACCTTTTTGGGCCCCAGTCACTTGTATAAGTCCCGCTGTACAAAGTTAAACAGTGCGCTCACTGATAAAACCCTGGGCCTCTCCTTGAGCTGTAAGCCCCAAATCTTTCTTTTTCAAAGCACTTTCTCCTTTGATTTTGAATATACTGTTGTTTTCAATCTTTCTTTGTTGAACAACTAACCAAACAGCATGGAAGCACTCCAACCGAGTAAGTGGTTATCGCTTTCGTTTACTGCTTTCATATTATAAACTGTATTGTGGGGCTGCTCACTGTAAGTCTCCTTTCATAAACTCATATCTACTGTGTAATAATAGTATAGATATTTTAAGTTTCCCCGGCTACTACGTCTAGAACTAGGTGACGCCGTTTCATTTATTCGTAGAAATAGACGCCTAGATCCCCAATAGGAGCACCAGATACAGTCTTCTCTTCGGCTGTCCTCCTTAGGAATCGTCAAGAAGCTCTACTCCCCAAGATGAATGTATTCTCCGTGAATGGAATCTTTGAGTTTCTTCCAAATTCTAGAACTTTCCTGACTTGATCTATTCCTTGTGGATAGCTTGCCTTGAATGTCTCGGGGTTTGGGTACCCACTATGGTCATAATCTTGGACCTTAACTAAGGAACCCTCTTTAAAAGCTAAAAGTCGCTGGATAGTAAACCTCGCATGTTTACCAGTGGTTTTTATCTTTAAAAGAGTTATCTCTCCTAATGGAAAGGAGATGATAGACCCACGGGCTTCTTAAAAGCATCGGCCTCCTCTTGGGCATTATTCAAGGACACTACGGCTTCTTAGAAGTATTCACAGCCTCCTCTTAGGCTTCGTATAATGATCTCTTCCTCTGGGAATGATAGCCTCCTCTTGGGCTTCGTACAAGGACCCGTCGGCTTCTTAAAAGTTTCCAGCCTCCTCTTGGGCTTCGTACAAATTGTCCCGACGACCTCCTAGAGGTATAGGAACAGAACCTAGTCATCCTCATAGAACAGTCCTTTCATAGAGTCTACTACTGTTTCTCAAAGCATAGTACGAAAGATAAAACTCTAGACACGGACAGTCTAACTTCCTTTAGTCTCAAAAGACATTCTCAAGTGACCCCTTCGTTAAATAGGAAGGAAACCCGCAGACTCGGACAGTCTCAATACCCTTTGGATTTCCAGTTTCCCCAAAGAAAAGGAAACAACCCCGATCCTCAGATCTAACCCATGAGTATAGTGATGCTCATATAAGAACTGATTTTCTCTTTCAAAATCAGTATACTGGACCTGTCACTTAACTGACACAATAACCTTAGCCTTCTCTTGGGCTTTCTACAAATGATTCTCCCCAGCAGAGTCAAACAACGTTTAGCCTCTCTCTCGGGCTTTGTACGAGACACATAAGAGACTCCCTCGTTGAGTCAATCCCCCTTTCGCCTCCATCTCGGGCTTTATACGAGATACAAAAAGGTTCTTATTGAGCCAAACAAAAAATAGCCTCCATCTCGGGCTTTATACGAGATACCAAAAGACTCCATCGTCAGGTCAAAATCTTTTAGCCTCTCTCTCGGGCTTTGTACGGGACACAAAATTGCCTCCTCTTAGGCTTTGTATAATGATTTTCCTAGCGGAAATTAGCCTCCTCTTAGGCTTTGTATAAGAAAACCACTGGTTGATCCAATTAACCTTTTAGCATCAAAGTTGTGCCTCGTTCATAGTATACAAACATCAACAACTCCTTCCCCTTCATATAATCGCTGTAAGCGGCAAGCCTCTGGATCATCTATATCCACGCCACTGTCCCTCTTTTAGCATGAGAAATTCCTAAGGAAAGATGGCATTGCTCTACACTGAGTTAAAGTCTTCTCCTTCAGGTTAAAACCCTTTCTTCGGAAATTATGGCATTGCTCGGATCCGCGTATCCCAGTTAAAGTAATTCTCCTTCTCCCCTCTTTAGAGATGACAAATTCTCTCTAAAGCCGAGGTCTTTCAGCTTCACGTCTTGGGCTTTGAACAAGACACAAATAGACCTTTCAGCTTCACATCTTGGGCTTTGAACAAGATACAAACCACCTTTCGCTTCACGTCTTGGGCTTTGAACAAGACACCAAAAGCCAATTTCCTCCCATAGAATAGGAGGAACTACGAACGCTCTGATTTCCCTGTTTCGGTAAACGGGAATACGTAGGCATAAGATCGAAAGAAAAGATCTTAGCGAGCGCAATCAACAAAAAACCCAAATCCCATATCTCTATCAATCAAAAGCAGTATTTCAAAAGCATCAGTCCTAACATCCTAATCCTTTTTCCCCGCCAGAAACCTTCTGCCCAGGTAAAAAAGAAAGAAAACAGTATTGGCGAAAATACAAATAACCAGTACAAAGGCCCCCACATTGATAGCATCCGTAACCTAACAGACCGCTGTTTAAACTCAGTATACAAGCAGGGTTAATTGGAGACTTCTATTTCCCTTCCTTATTCAGCTCACAATAGGATAAAAAATGAATCGACCTGTAGTCAAAACTCAAACCGCAGAGAGCGGTCAGCGCTTAAGAACCGCGTCCAAATCGATCGCTACAGAAAAGTGGTGCCCACCGTGGGGCCTATCTCTTCAGCTTCTTTCCTTTTTCCTCCTTTTCACCTCTTTGGTTGATACCATAGATTGGGGCTTCCGCCGGGGAACCCATTTTCTGTCAGGAACTTAGGAATCATAGCTTTATAAGTGTAGGATGATTAGGACAAATATATATACTGCTTTTCCTAATTGCTATACGTGTTTATTTTTCTGCTACTGGGAATGCGTGTGATGCCGCATGTGGTGAGAATGAGTATACACTTAAGATAAGTGATGGCGACGGGGTCGACCATCAACCTCAGTGGAGGCTGACCAACGCAACCCATTCACTCTTCTAGCCAATGGGCCGGTTGTTAAGTCTGAGAAGCTGAGGAGCCAAACCCTTTCGTAGTGCGAAAACTATCGGAAATAGTTGTTACGCGATACTACCCTCATTTGAGGCTGGTGATCTATTCTCGGTGAATGACACTTACTCTAAGATTGCTCTACAACTCGCTGGCGATCCGCTTGTTGTTTTGCTTTCCTGGGAGGAGCTGATGATAATGAGTACAGGTACAAAAATCACCCTAGTATAAACCTTTGGGGATGGGTAGAGCCTTGACTTCATGACAACGACCCTTTGACCCCATGTTTTTTCTATGTTTTTGTGTGCTGCATTCATGCATTCATTTAATAAAACATTAAAACACTCAAAAAACTTTCTCTTCTAGTCTCTCTGTTTTTCAAATTAAACTAAGACTGTGATTGCAAATATCAGAGAAGAGGATTACGCTAATGGATTTCGGTAGAAGGAGAACTCACCAGTATACCTTCAAGGTTCCAAAACTAGGGGATTTGAGAAGGTTAGCAAGGATGATCGTTAACCCAGAGGCTTTCAGAGCCAAGCACGGTGGTTTGCTACCACTGTTAAGAGTCCATGTGATTAAGGGGATCATGGACGCGCTCATTCAATTCTACGATCCGGTTTATCACTGTTTCACATTCCCGGATTACCAGCTATCACCAACGCTGGAGGAGTATTCTCATCTGACTGATTTACATATCACTGATCGAGCTCCATTTTCTGGATTGGAAGAAATTCCAAAGAATCAGACTATTGCAATAGCAATTCATTTGGACGAGTCTGAGGTCAGGACTCACATGACCACTAAGGGTGGCATCCAAGGTTTGCCAGCCCAGTTCTTGACAAAAAGGGCTCTATACTTCGCTAGTATAGGGAACGGGACTGCTTTTGAAAGCATCTTTGTCTTGCTCACCTACGGGTTATTTTTGTTTCCCAACATCAATAACTTCGTCGATATCAATGCTATTAAGGTTTTTCTCATTGGAAACCCTGTGCCGACTTTGCTTGCAGATGCGTATCATTCTGTACACTTGGGAAATTTGTACAGCGGTGGAGAGATCACATTCTGTGTACCTCTGCTTTACAAATGGTTTATCTCTCACTTGCCCAAGTCTGCTGCTTTTTGGGATTGCAAGAGTGTCTTACGTTGGTCGCAGAAGATCATGTCTCTTACCAACTCTGATATAGATTGGTGTAATAGGATTTATGAGGGAATTAGAATCATTGACCGTTGTTGAAACTTCCCCAGCATACCCCTCATAGGAACTAAAGGAGGAATCAACTATCATCCGATATTGGTTCTTCGTCAATTTGGATACCCGATGAGACACATCCCACTGGGTGTTCATCTGGAAGGTCTTTTCTTCAAAGAAGGAGAAAGTGACAGAGCACTAAAGATGGAAATAGTGCAAGCTTGGAAACATGTTCATAAGAAAGGACGAGAGTCTCTGGGAAAACCGGACTGTGTCTCGGTGGAGCCTTATCTCCATTGGGTACAAACTAGAGCTCTCAAGCTAAAGATGCCTTATCCTCGTTACGGAATTCTTCCACCGAGGGAAACTGTCATGTACTTCATGACGGAAACTAAAAAGCTTCAGGTTACTCTCAACAAAGTTCAAAAGGAAAGAAGATCTTGGAAGAACAAGTACCACACCCTCGACGTAGAGTGTATCCAAATACAGTAACTTCTAAAAGAGAAAGATGCTCTGATTGAAATTTTGGAGCAGCATGCTGTAGAGAATCAAGATGACCAAAGGAATTTGCTCGCTCCTTTCACCTGGCAAAGGAATGACAACCCAACAACGGCCCAAGCACCCCGGTCAAAGAAGAGGACTCGGGACCCATTAGTTTAGGTTTCTATTTCTGCACTTTGTAATCTACTGTATTTCCATTTCTGTAATCCTTTGGAATTCAATAAAAAGGGGTTTCCCCACTGTTTGATATTTGCAATCTAATTGTCGAAGTTTATTTTGATTAAACAAAAAAACAACAATTAATATAATCATTGCATTCATCATTCTCACATCGCGTATTCTCCTTACCTACGAATCTCACGTTTGTGTCTCGATTCTAGAGTCAAACTGTCTCATTCGTACAATACTCGGGCCAATCGTCAGAAAAATATGGATGATCTTGAGGAAGAAAATAGAGAGTTGAAAGAAGAGATCGACGCTCTGAGAGAGGATATGAGAAAGCTTCGTAACGACATGCAAGCCATGGCAGAAGCTCAGCTACAAAGAACTGTGATCTCAGAGATCACCTCAACGCCCATCATAGAAAAGTATGATCCTAAGTATCAGATGTCGAAAGATCGTCCTTGGGGCATGCCTGTTAACTATATCCCGGAAGGATATGTTCCGCCGATCACTGAAGATCAGGGAATCGCAACAGAAGCCGCTGGGCCTGAAGGTTACAAACTTCGGGAAAGCGAAGATGCCAGGGGCATACTCAAGACTCCTGAAGGTTACAAACTTCGGGAGGCGCCAAAACTTACTGCCATAGTCATGGTACCACCCCCTGTGGTGCACACTGTCCCGGAAGGACAGATTCCACCAACACCTTCTGGTAAGAAGGAAACTATGTTTGACAGAATGGATGAATTCCAGGAGCAGTTCTTGGAAATGCAGAAAGAGCTGCAAGCCATTCGCGGTCAGGATCTATTTGGGAAGGACGCCGCAGACCTCTGCTTGGTCCCAAATGTGAAAGTCCCGCACAAGTTCCAAGTGCCCGACTTTGAAAAATACAAGGGTAACTCTTGCCCTCAGAGCCATCTGGTGATGTACGCTCGGCGGATGTCAGCTCAGACGGAGAATTAGGACCTGCTGATTCACTACTTCCAGGATAGTTTAACCGGTGCCGCACTCAAATGGTACATGGGTTTAAACCGTACTACGATCAGTACATTCAGAGATCTTGGTATTGCCTTCGTCCAACAATACAAATACAATTTGGACATGGCACCCGACAGAGATCAACTCAGATCGATGTCGCAAAAGGACAAAGAAACCTTTAAGGAGTATGCTCAAAGGTGGCGTGAAATTGCCGCTCAAATTTGTCCACCTCTTGAGGAAAAAGAGATGACAAAAATCTTCTTAAAGACCTTAAGCTCATTTTACTACGGCCGAATGGTTGCCAGTGCGCCCAGTGATTTCACCGAAATGGTCGGCATGGGTGTACGTCTTGAGGAAGCCGTCCGAGAAGGACGTTTGGTAAAAGACATTGGATCAACGAGCGGTACTAAAAAATACGGTAGTGCTCTCCCTAAGAAAAAAGAGCAAGATATTGGGAATATCTCTCTCGGAAAGCAAAGACGACGTTATCAGCCAGTAGCAGCTGTTACTCCTGCTATCGGCCCCGCGCCTATTTCTATATATCAACCTCAGGTCGCGCAGAGCCAACCTGACCAACAAAGGACACAACAGCCTCTTCAGCAGGCTCGTCCTCCATATAACAACAACCGTACAACACGGCCACCAGGGATTTGATCCTATACCCGTAACGTACGCAGAGCTGTTTCCGTTATTGCTGGCTAAGGGGCACATTCAGACTAAGTCTCCCCTTTCGGTTCCGGAAAATCCGCCTTTTTGGTTTAAAGCGGATCAAACATGCCCTTATCATCAAGGAGGTTCAGGGCATAACATTGAGACTTGTATCAATTTCAAATCCGACGTGCAAAAGCTTGTTAGGAGCGGGCTCTTATCTTTCAAAGATACGAATCCTAATGTTCTTACGAACCCGCTGCCTCAACATGAGAAAGCTGCAGTCAATCTGATTAAGAAAGAGACTAACAATGTCTATCAAATTCATGATGTACTCTTGTTGAAAACCAATCTGGTCAAGATGCATTGTAGACAGAGTGGGTATGGCCATGTGCCACCTCATAATTATCACCAGTGTGATATCTGCTCTAAAGACAACCAGGGATGTTCTGTGGTGCAAGCAGCTCTACAGGAGCAAATGGATCTTGGATGGATCCAAGAGCACCGAGTTCGTGGAGTTAACATGGTTTACACGAATTCCAACGTCATTCAAAACCACGACATCCGTGCGATGAATGTCAACTTGGTGGCGATGCATTCAAGGCAAAGCCAGTATCATAATCTGCCGCGGCACGATTACAGTTCTTGTCTGATTTGCTCGGTAAACAAACAGGGATGCTCTTTCATACAAGAGGCCCTCCAACGTCAGATGGATCTTGGATGGATCGAAGACTACCATGATAGGAACTCCTATCAAATCAACATGGTTCAGATCTTTGACATTCGCGTGATGAATACCAACCTGGTAGAGTTACATGCCGAGCAGGTCCGACTCGGATTCTTAATATCACATGATTATCAAAACTGTAAAGCAGGTTGCGAAAACGATCGAGGTTGTACCCTTGTCCAGGAGGCACTTCAGCACTTGTTAAATCACTGGTGGATGCCAATCTATATGGACGAAGATACTCAGCAGATTAGTATCAATCACAGGAATCCTACTCGTCGTCAAAGTCAGGATGTCCGATCAATGGAAGATAACCTAGTGAGGTTACATTGTATTCAAAGTGGGCGTGGCCAGGTGCCACCACACAACTATGACAGTTGTAGCGTCTGTTCGGAAAGTAACCAAGGGTGTTACCTTGTGAGAGCAGCTCTTCAGGGTCAGGTCGATCATGGAGAAATTCGTCCATATCCAGGTTCAGGACCCATCATTTGGTCGCCGAACTACCTTGCCGAGCAAGTTGAGGATGTTGTCACGATCTCTAGTCATCACAGGACCAGGGATGTTTTTGCCATCATCCCTCTACTTGACGAATCTAGAGTTCCCAACCGGGAACGGATCAAGGTTACTTATGATGGTCAGAAAAATCAGAAGGTTCCCATAGTCATCTATCTACTGGGGCCACTACCGTATGAATCAGCTAAGGCAATCCCTTACAAATACGGTGCAACAATAATCGAGAATGGAAAGGAAATTCCATTACCCTCCGTCGTGAATATTGCAGACATCAGTCATGTAACACGGAGCGGTCGAATCTTCAACCGAGGGGTTGGAGAATCCAACAAAGAAAAGGAACTTCAGGCAGAAATTCCTGATCCACCAGTCGGTCAATCTAGTAATCTCGACTTTTCAAAAGACAAAGATGAGATGCTAAAGCTCATCCAAAGGAGTGAATATAACATTGTTGATCAACTGTTACAGACTCCTTCAAAGATCTCAGTATTATCACTGTTACTCAGTTTAGAAGCACACAGAGAGGTTCTACAGAAAGTCTTGGAGCAAGCCTTTGTGGAACAGGATGTAACAATCAGACAATTCGATAGCATTGTCTCTAACATCACTTCCTACAACAATTTGGGATTTAGTGATGAGGAATTACCCGAAGAGGGTCGCCGTCATAACATGGCGCTCAATATTACAGTTAACTGCCAGGACGATGCTTTAGCCAGCGTACTGGTAGACACAGGGTCAGCCCTGAATGTTATACCGAAGTCCACTTTGATGCAATTATCATTCAAGGGCCCTCCGATGAGAACCAGCGAGGTCGTCGTCAAAGCATTCGACGGATCCAGAAAAACAGTTATCGGCGAAGTTGATCTTACCATAACTATTGGTCCTCACACTTTCCAAATCACTTTCCAGGTCATGGACATCCGAGCAACATACAGCTGTTTATTAGGAAGACCTTGGATACATCAGGCTGGAGCGGTTACTTCAACCCTCCACCAAAAGCTAAAGTTCGTCAAGAACGATCAACTTGTCACGGTTTGTGGGGAACAAGCCTTGCTTGTGAGTAACCTATCATCATCTACTTGTGTGGAACCCGAGGAGGTTATTGGAACTCAGTTCCAAGCACTGTCGGTGAGCAAGGACAATCAGTTCAAAGAAGGAACTTCAATTTCTTCATACAAAGATGCTATCAAAGCGGTCGAGAGTACCGATACGACAGGATGGGGACGGCTTGTCATTCCTATTGACAATAAAACAACGAAGGGTCTTGGTTTTTCTGCGGCCTGTACCCAGACAGCCGCCAACGATGAAAGTCTTCATCCCCTTCAAAACTTCTTCCACAGTGGAGGTTTCCTTCACCCAGTGTCTCAGACAGTTCATGCTATCAATGAGGAAGATCCCTCTGACACAGATGAAGAATGGAAGTCCTACCTTAACAAGGACGGCTATATGTCTCAGGAAGAGGTGCCTATGCCTTTTTGCTTTCCTACAGAAAGTCCGAGATTTATACCAAGATCAGATGTCGAAATGATCTACGGAGATTGTGATCCGGAAGGATGCCGTGCTCCGCCAAATTCATTAGAGGAAGACACTCCAACGAAAGACAACTTTGATCACAATTACTATGGCCCGATGGATGGCCTGCCAATGTGGCAGCCTTACCCAGGAAACTTGGGGCAAGAAAGTCAGCCAAACAATGAAACTCAGCTGAGCATCATTGAACAGAATACCTGTGTCCCCACCATGTCATGGGATCAACACTCAGGTCATTCAGAAACTACTCAACATGAAGATGAATTCGCAACGTTCGCAGGACTTGAATTCATCAACTATGCTTTTCCCGAGGTCAACATCATCGAGAGGGATGATTCCTCCAGTTCCAAAAAAATGTGGGACACCTTGGGACAACCGAGTGGAAAATACGACTATATGGTCAAGTACACCGCTCCCGAAAGCTCTCGTATCAGGCTCGAAGATATCCAGCCAACTGGATGGGGAGACACAGCTGAGAGCACAAATGCTATGCAAAATACAACAGAGGAATCCTCCTACGACAATTCTGCTTGGGAGACAGATTCCAATGATCCTGCTCCACCAGAAATCAGCATCATTTCTGAAGACAAATCAAGGAAGGTGCCAGACTTTGTGATTCACCGAGGAGTTCGCCGCCAATGGGTTGTCGTCGAGGTTCCGAAGGTCGTTCATCAGTCAAAGTAATTGCCATCTTTAACCTTTCACCCTGCCCAGGTGAAACGGATATTTTGATAGGGCTCGTTTTCTGTAAATTTCCCTCTTCGCTTTGCCCGAAGCGACAGAGTTTTGTTTTATAGGGCTGTAGTTTCAAGAATCGACTTGTTCATTAATAAAATAACGTCGTTCTGTAATTTCTGCATTAATTGCTGTTTTCTCTTTTTGCTTTTTCAGAAAATGGTAATCCTAAAAAACAATTCAAATAAAAACAAGCAGTAAAATCAAAACACTGCACACATTTGCATTTTCTCTATCTCTTCTAAACACGAATCATCACATCATGCAGATTGCTTGTTTTACACCCCGTTGAAACATACGATCCGATGCCTTCTCCCGACTTTGGGTTCCCGATATTCGAGGCTGAAGAAGAAGTTGACGACCAAATTCCAGAAGAGATCTCCCGACTACTCAGACAAGAGGAAAGGTCCATTGAACCTCACAAAGAGCCGTTGGAAACGGTAAACTTGGGTTCAGAAAAAGAGAGAAAAGAAATCAGGATCGGAGCACTGCTCAGTCCAACTGCCAGAGAGGGTTTGATAAAGCTTCTCAAAGAATTTCCCGATGTATTCGCTTGGTCCTATCAGGATATGCCAGGGTTAGATACCAGCATCGTGGAACATCACTTACCGTTGAGATCAGAATGTCCGCCAGTAAAGCAAAGGTTGAGACGCACTCACCCGGACATGGCCATCAAAATCAAGGAGGAGGTACAAAAACAGATCGACGCGGGTTTCCTCGCTACATCTGAATATCCTCAATGGTTAGCCAACATCGTACCCATTCCCAAAAAGGACGGAAAGGTTAGAATGTGTGTCGATTACAGAGATCTGAACAAGGCAAGTCCAAAGGGCGACTTTCCTTTACCACACATTGACATGTTGGTTGACAGCACAACAAAGTTCAAAGTATTTTCCTTCATGGATGGATTCTCGGGCTATAACCAGATCAAAATGGCGCCGAAAGACATGGAGAAAACTTCGTTCATTACCCCATGGGGTACCTTTTGTTACAAGGTAATGCCGTTCGGTTTGAAGAATGTCGGGGCAACCTATCAAAGGGCCATGACTACTCTGTTTCATGACATGATACACAAATAAATCGAGGTATATGTCGATGATTTGATTGCAAAATCAAGAACAGAGGATGAGCACGTTGAACATCTGTCAAAATTGTTCGAACGTCTAAGAAAATTCAAGCTCTGCTTGAATCCCAACAAGTGCACCTTCAGTGTCCGTTCGGGGAAATTACTAGGGTTCATCGTCAGCCAGAAAGGAATTGAAGTTGATCCTGACAAGGTCAAGGCCATTCAAGAAATTCCTTCTCCGAAAACTGAAAAACAAGTCAGAGGATTCCTGGGACGTTTGAACTACATCTCCAGATTGATATTCCTTATGACCGCGACGTGTGCACCGATTTTCAAATTACTCAAAAAGAACCAGGATTGCGTTTGGTCAGAAGATTGCCAAACCGCCTTCGATAGTATTAAGGAATATCTGTTGAATCCTCCAATTCTATCACCTCCAGTGGAAGGAAGACCACTGATCATTTACCTCACAGTCCTAGAGGACTCAATGGGATGTGTACTTGGCCAACAAGACGAAACTAAAAGGAAAGAGTCTGCCATTTACTATCTAAGCAAGAAATTCACCGACTGCGAGACTCGGTACACAATGCTTGAGAAAACTTGTTGCGCTTTGGCTTGGGCAGCCAAACGTCTTCTCCAGTACATAATTCGTCATACTACTTGGTTGGTCTCCGAAATGGATCCAATCAAGTACGTTTTCGAAAAACCTGCTCTCACGGGAAGGATTGCCCGTTGGCAGATGTTACTATCAGAATATGACATAGAGTACCATGCTCAGAAAGCCGTTAAAGGAAGTATTTTAGCCGATCATTTGGGTCATCAACCGATTGACGATCAAGAATCAATCGGGTTAGACTTCCCAGACGAAGATGTCATGTATCTAAAGATGAAAGATTGCGATGAACCGCTACCCAGTGTAGGGTCAGAACTAGGTTCCCAGTGGGGACTTATCTTTGACGGAGCAGTCAATCATTATGGAAACGGAATTGGGGCAATCATTGTTACCCCTCAGGGTTCCCACATTCCTTTCACTGCCATACTTACGTTCAAATGTACGAACAACGAGGCCGAATACGAAGCATGTATCATGGGTCTCGAAGAAGCGATTGATTTAAGGATCAAAAACTTGGACGTATACGGCGATTCAGCCCTGGTTATTAACCAGATAAAAGGAGATTGGAACACATACCAATCAGGATTGATTCCTTACAAAGACTATGCAAGGGGGTTGTTACCCTTCTTCAACAGAGTCGACTTTCATCACATCCCTCGTGATGAGAATCACATGGCTGATGCATTAGCCACTCTCTCTTCCATGATTAGTGTAGGTCGATGGAATGACATACCTAAGATCGACATCATGCGCCTTGAACGGCCCGCTTACATCTTCGCGATTGAAGCAGTCATAGACGACAGACCTTGGTATCACGATATCAAATGCTTCCTTCAGAAACAAGAGTACCCATCTGGGGCACTCAGAAAAGACAGGAAAACCCTCAGAAGATTGGCTGGAAACTTCTTCCTGAGCGGTGACACTCTTTATAAGAGAAATTTTGACATGGTCTTGCTCCGATGCGTCGACAGACCAGAAGCAGACATGCTCATGAAAGAAATTCATGAAGGATCCTTTGGCACTCATGCCAACGGACACACAATGGCGAGAAAAATTCTCAGGGCCAGGTATTATTGGTTGACCATGGAATCCGACTGCTACAAGTACATGAGGAGGTGTCACAAGTGTCAGATATACTCCGACAAAATTCATGTACCGCCATCACATCTCAAAGTTCTTTCTTCCCCGTGGCCATTTTCCATATGGGGAATCGATATGATTGGTATGATTGAGCCCAAGGCTTCAAACGGACATCGGTTTATCCTGGTAGCCATTGACTATTTCACCAAGTGGGTCGAAGCAGCGTCATTCGCCAATGTAACCCTACAAGTGGTGGTCCGATTTATCAAAAACAATATCATCTGTCGTTATGGTGTTCCAAGCGAGATCATTATTGATAATGGATCTAACTTGAACAATAAG
Source organism: Lathyrus tuberosus (assembly GCA_022829125.1). Taxonomy (NCBI): domain Eukaryota; kingdom Viridiplantae; phylum Streptophyta; class Magnoliopsida; order Fabales; family Fabaceae; genus Lathyrus; species Lathyrus tuberosus. The sequence goes on from JALAZF010000253.1 coordinate 3,996,923, forward strand.
ATGATGAAAGAGTTGTGTGCAGAGTTCAGGATCGAACACCATAACTCATCTCCCTACCGACCCAAGATGAACGGGGCGGTAGAAGCGGCTAACAAGAACATCAAGAAGATCGTTCAAAAGATGGTTGTAACCTATAAAGATTGGCGCGAAATGCTACCCTTTGCTCTTCACGGTTATCGAACATCTGTCCGCACTTCAACAGGGGCAACCCCTTTCTCTCTAGTATATGGCATGGAGGCGGTTCTCCCCATAGAAGTAGAGATCCCATCAATCCGGGTATTGATGGAAGCTAAGCTCACCGAAGCTGAATGGTGTCAAAGTCGACACGACGAATTGAATCTGATCGAGGAAAAACGAGTCACGGCACTATGCCACGGTCAGTTGTATCAGCAAAGAATGAAGAGGGCGTTTGACAAAAAGGTCCGACCTCGTGTCTTCAGGAAAGGAGACCTTGTGCTCAAGAAGATACAATCATTTCTCACTGATTCTCGGGGCAAATGGACCCCAAATTATGATGGCCCCTATGTGGTCACGAAAGCTTTCTCAGGCGGCGCCTTGAGACTTGCAACCATGGACGGAGAGGAATTTGCCTACCCCACGAATGTTGATGTAGTCAAGAAATACTTCGCCTAAAACTAAAAAAAAAACGTCTCGGTGGATTGAAAACCCGAAAGGGCGGTCCAGGCAAAAGTTAGAGACATGAAAAGAATCATCCCGATGGATTGGAAATCTCATAGTACAATCCAGGCAAAAGTTAGGGATAATGGCAAGTAACTATGTTCAACAGAGGCAAGTCCCTCAGCAGCAGTTGCATCATCATCCGTCAGGAAAACTCCAGTCAAGGTCATCTTCGACAGAAGCTCAGGATGTCCCGAATTCAAAGTTGGTAGAAGGATAGTGGTCGTTATGTTTCAACGTAGCCCTTTTCCCTGTAAATTACCATTTTCTAACTTTGTATATACTCTTTGGAATCACGCGTTTGGCTGATCTCCATCTTATCAATAAAATTTGAGCCCTTGTGCTTTTGTTTGTAATTCTTTACTTGTTTTAGCTTTACAGAACGACGTTGTTTAAACTTAATCAGCGATTCTTGAAATAAAACAAAAATAAATTTACTTGTTAAACTTTTTCTGCTTTTAAATTAAAGATGGCATTTCTTTTGACTGTTGAACATCAGAAGAACATCGATCGCTTCTCCCGAAGTAAGCGAACTTCAAAGTGCAGAATCGAAGTACTCCTTCTAAGCCAGTACTCCTGAATAAAGGGATCAACTGTGTCAGAGACCTTGTTTCGTCTGACACGCCTCAGCCGAGTTCTCATCTCCTAAGCCCGATCAATATAGCTCCCAACGGGACTATCTCTCCTAAGCAAGGTGGAATTGCTATTTTGAACCAACGGTACTTCTTCGCCCCGCGATGGCCGATTATCCAATTGTGTTCATCCATTGTGTTCATGCATTTTTTTATTTGCATTTACATTTCATATTGCATCGTTATCACTCTAGCCGGTCTTGTCCCCTAGTGATAAACAGTTTTCTCAATCGAGTTTGTCAGTTCTTTCCTCGTCAGGAAGTGTTGCGTCTGCACAATCTCGCCACCAGTGTATCTTTAGATCAGAGTCGGCACTTGGCCACTTTGATAACTTGAACCTCTGAAAGATCAGAGAACCTTCAACAGATGTCACTCTTCACCATTAAAGATGATATCCTTGCTTTCCCGGATTAAGGAAAATCCACAGAGAAAGCCTCGTGATCAGAGATTCGGCAGCACGCCAGTTTTGCTCCGAAAAACCACTGATGAGAAGGTCATTGGCACCTCAAAATTGGACCCCATCATATGGCGTTTCTCCGGGAAGATCCCGAGAAAAGTATGATGAAAGATCCCAAATGAAAATAGTCTCTCAAGAGACTCGCTTTCCCTAGTAGAATCGACAAATGGCGTCTCCAAAACAGAGAAGTTTGTGTACCTCTACAATTCAGACGAATGGGTTCCCCAGCAAGTCTGACATCAAAACTTTTTCCACTCAAATGGCATCTCCCCAGGAAAATTCGGCGAGAAGTTTGAAGGAAAGCCGCTACGAATAGCGTCCCTTGTCAGTAAAGTTTATTGATAAAAGAAACCAAGACCAGTTCCTTGGTAAGAAACCAGGATCGAGGGGAAGTTTAAATCAGAAACTAAGACCAGTTCCTTGGTAGGAAACCAAGAACGAGGGGAGGTTTATTTCGAAAGAAACCGAGACCAGTTCCTTGGTAAGAAACCAGGATCGAGGGGAAGTTTAAATCAGAAACTAAGACCAGTTCCTTGGTAGGAAACCAAGAACGAGGGGAGGTTTATTTCAAAAGAAAACTGAGACCAGTTCCTTGGCTGAAGACCAGGATCGAGGGGAAGTTTACCTTTTCTAAGCATCATTGCTTAGCTAAAGAAGATGAATGCGTAAGCTACCATTCATAACCACCATCAAAATTTTGGGTATTCCGATATTTAATCCTCTTGCACCCCGAATGCCCGAATCCCTTCGTCATTCACACCTTCGGGTCCAAGAAGATTAAATAGGGGCATCTGTAATACCCCAAATTTTGACCACTTAGATTTCCCATCATTGTGAAAATCATCATCACAATATGGATGTACCTTTATGCTTCATTAGTCTCCCCAAAGATGGGTGAGCATCCACTACAATCAAAATTAGGGTTTCAAGCCCTCTCTGAGTGCTTAGACAAAGGATCAATCAAGAAATGACATGATCTTCAACTTGTATAATCTCTTAAATATCCACAATGGATCAAAAAGGACTCCCACTTCAAGGATTAAGCACAAGGCTGCTCCCTTCTAGGTGGATCAAGTCTCAAGATCGACAGTGTCACCAAATTAGGGTTTTGGTCGACCAGGGCCTCCAGATGGAAATTTTCATCTGGGCACAAGGCAATGATCCAAAACATAACCTAATATACTTCATGGAACCTCATGAACCCATGCATCAAGTCAATTTTGCCTCAGGGGATGCATTCATCAAAAATCTAGAATTAGGGTTTCTTGACCTAATTCACCCCTAAGTTGACTTTTGGGACAAACCATGAGCCAAGACCTCAAGAGATGATTTGAGGGTCTCTAATATACCATATTGATCCATTTGGGACAATGGATTAATTCAAGAAGTTTGAGCAACAAGTCTCAATTTCATCTGCACCACAATTAGGGTTTTAAGGGAAAAGTCAACTGTAACTTTGACTTTTGACCTGGACATGCTCCCAAACCCTAATACATGATTGAATATACCCTATGACACCCATGGAACATGTCCATCAAGTTTGATTTAGGTCAAGGACATGATTTCCTGAAGAATTGCACAGTTTGGAATTCATCTGATAAAAAGTCAACTGTGCACAAAAGTCAACTTTGACTTTTTGAGATTTTTCACCAAAATGGATTTTTAACCCTAAAATGATGTTAATGTATGATTTGAATCATCATTCATCAAGAAAAATCAAGAAAAATGAGATAACTTGTAAAAGGGGTAACCATACAACTTAGAAATTTTTCTAAGTTAAAAATAAAGTGGCAAAGGTACCAACTTTGGAGGACCATAACTCCTAAACCACAAGGCCATTTTTTATCATCCAAATATGGATTTGTAGCCCTCATTATCACCTACAAAAACTTCAACTACAAGTCATTCCAATTCATTAAGGATTTTGAGTTATGGAGTGATCAAAGTGGCTGAAAAGTGAAAATGTCACTTTTTCCAACACTTAGTGAAATTTTCACTAAGTCAGATTCTGCCTCACTTTTTGCCAAATGTAGGGGGATTTTTCACTTGGAATCAAAAGGGATCAAAACCAAACTTGTTCAAACAGTTGTTGTATCATGTAAGAGCTTTCCAAAATGGCTAAGAACATTGCCAAATTCAACCTACACCATGAGATACAACATTGCCAAGTTGCCTTGCTGAAATCTGTCAAGGCAAGGCAGAATTTGCAACTCTGGTCGATTTGTCAAAATCAGCCAAATTCAATTGCTCCTATCCACTTGGACACCTCAGAGGATTGAATCTAAAGGGAACAATCACTGAGTCAAGCCTCCAAAGTCCATGGAACTAGAAATAGCATGTTGAACCTAGAATGGCCAAAATAGGGACAAGACATCAAATTTGGAATGAGGCATTCAATGGAACCATCAAGGTGGCATGGACTGAGCCATTCTCATATGAAATCAGTCAAGACTTATCCAAGACCAAGGGAACCAAAGCTCTGTACCCTAACCTCTAGTCAATGGCTAGAGGAGACTTGGATTTTCATTTGCCAACATTGGCCAAACCTACTTACCAGCTGCCATGCACTATTCCTTGCAAAACAAACTTGCTCTACTATAAATAGAGCTCAATTGTGGTCAGTTTGAGTACACCAAAGCCATCTAACAGATGCTTTCCTCAAAATCTCTTCTTTCACTCTAATTTTGCCTTCTAAGGCAAGTCACTATCGGGTTTTGAGTTTGAGAGCAATTCCAATCAAACCAATCACTCACACACCTCACATACATCACATATGAGCTAATCAAACACTTAGATTACTTCTGAAACATCAATTTCACAAAATCACCAGCTGGTTGCTCAAGGTTTTAACCAAAGTGCAGCTGAGGTACCACAAAATGATCCAGCCAATTTCAATCAAGTCCAACCATCCAAACACAATCCATAGGGTGTATGGAAGCTGTTCAGATCATCACAACTCATCTGTAACACCTCCAAATCAAAAATCACTTTGAACTTGCTGTCACGGCCTAGAGGTAAGCACATACTTGGTCATCTCTCAATCTATGCATATTTCCTCGCACAATAATTTGGCCATATGTTCATAATCATGCATGGAATGTTTTCCCTCAATTAATTGCATTGTTTGAATCGTGTATCAAAAATCCTAGCCTTCATGCAGAAATTAGGGTTCTTGAGGTCTCTTCGTGATTTCTTGTTGTATGTTTAATTTAAATGAAATTAAAGTACATAGACATGATCGTGAGGTTGAGACGAGCATAATGATATGTGGATTACATGATATGATTACGTATTCATGGAGATTGGATAGAAAATGCAAATCTGAGAAACCAAGAACACGCGCGTGTTCTTCAGCTGTTCTTGGCGCCATTTTTCATATATTCAAATATTTGAATTTTGTGATTTTGTTTAATTGATTCAAAAATTAATTTCTCTCTGAGTTTTAATGATTTTGAGTTGATTCTTTTTTTAATAATTCACAAAAATGTTAAAATATTTTATTTTCACAAAAAATCCCAAAAATATTATTTATTTCATATAATTGATATTTTTGTAAAGAATTAATATTTTGATTGTTTTTGGCATTTTAAATATTTTTTCTACATTGATTTTGCAACTTTTAATGCTTTCTAATTATTTTGTAGGTCAATACTTAATTTTTGAAGAATTAATCCAAGATCACAATTTGTTTTCCATGTGTTAAACAATTTTTTATCATTTTAATTGAATTTTTATTCAATTAAATACATTTTGAAAACAAATTAGGGTTTTGGATTAAATCAACCCTCATAAATCATTTTCAAAACTCTTTGGGCCTCTTGAGAGAGTGTAAGACCCATCCCCCCTTGTACAAAAACTTTTTGGGCCTCACTCATTGTATAAGTCCCTCTGTACAAGTAAACGGCACGATCGTCGCCCGTTTAAAAATAAAAATTATCTGGGCCTCTCCTTGAGCTATAAGACCCATTCAAAACACTTTGGGCCTCTATTAGAGTGTAAGACCCAATCCCCCTTTTAACCAAAACATTTTGGGCCTCACTTATTGTATAAGTCCCTCTGCGTTAAAAGAAAATCTCGGCGCGATCGCCATTTTTAAACGAAAAATCATTTGGGCTTACCCTCGTGTTATAAACCCCACTCTTTTTTCTTTAAACCTTTTTGGGCCTCTTGAGAGAATGTAAGACCCATCCCTTTGTACAGAAAACCTTTTTGGGCCCCAGTCACTTGTATAAGTCCCGCTGTACAAAGTCAAACAGTGCGCTCACTGATAAAACCCTGGGCCTCTCCTTGAGCTGTAAGCCCCAAATCTTTCTTTTTCAAAGCACTTTCTCCTTTGATTTTGAATATACTGTTGTTTTCAATCTTTCTTTGTTGAACAACTAACCAAACAGCATGGAAGCACTCCAACCGAGTAAGTGGTTACCGCTTTCGTTTACTGCTTTCATATTATAAATTGTATTGTGGGGCTGCTCACTGTAAGTCTCCTTTCATAAACTCATATCTACTGTGTAATAATAGTATAGATATTTCGAGTTTCCCCGACTACTACGTCTAGAACTAGGTGACGTCGTTTCATTTATTCGTAGAAATAGACGCCTAGATGAATGTATTCTCCGTGAATGGCATCTTTGAGTTTCTTCCAAATTCTCGAACTTTCCTGACTTGATCTATTCCTTGTGGATAGCTTGCCTTGAATGTCTCGGGGTTTGGGTACCCATTACGGTCATAATCTTGGACCTTAACTAAGGAACCCTCTTTAAAAGCTAAAAGTCGTTGGATAGTAAACCTCGCACGTTTACCAGTGGTTTTTATCTTTAAAAGAGTTATCTCTCCTAATGGAAAGGAGATGGTAGACCCACGGGCTTCTTAAAAGCATCGGCCTCCTCTTGGGCATTATTCAAGGACACTACGGCTTCTTAGAAGTATTCACAGCCTCCTCTTAGACTTCGTATAATGATCTCTTCCTCCGGGAATGATAGCCTCCTCTTGGGCTTCGTACAAGGACCCGTCGGCTTCTTAAAAGTTTCCAGCCTCCTCTTGGGCTTCGTACAAATTATCCCGACGACCTCCTAGAGGTATAGGAACAGAACCTAGTCATCCTCATAGAACAGTCCTTTCATAGAGTCTACTACTGTTTCTCAAAGCATAGTACAAAAGATAAAACTCTAGACATGGACAGTCTAACTTCCTTGAGTCTCAAAAGACATTCTCAAGTGACCCCTTCGTTAAATAGGAAGGAAACCCGCAGACTCGGACAGTCTCAATACCCTTTGGATTTCCAGTTTCCCCAAAGAAAAGGAAACAACCCCGATACTCAGATCTAACCCATGAGTACAGTGATGCTCATATAAGAACTGATTTTCTCTTTCAAAATCAGTATACTGGACCTGTCACTTAACTGACACAATAACCTTAGCCTTCTCTTGGGCTTTGTACAAATGATTCTCCCCAGCGGAGTCAAACAACGTTTAGCCTCTCTCTCGGGCTTTGTACGAGACACATAAGAGACTCCCTCGTTGAGTCAATCCCCCTTTCGCCTCCATCTCGGGCTTTGTACGAGATACAAAAAGGTTCTTATTGAGCCAAACAAAAAATAGCCTCCATCTCGGGCTTTATATGAGATACCAAAAGACTCCATCGTCGGGTCAAAATCTTTTAGCCTCTCTCTCGGGCTTTGTACGGGACACAAAATTGCCTCCTCTTAGGCTTTGTATAATGATTTTCCTAGCGGAAATTAGCCTCCTCTTAGGCTTTGTATAAGAAAACCACTGGTTGATCCAATTAACCTTTTAGCATCAAAGTTGTGCCTCGTTCACAGTATACAAACATCAACAACTCCTTCCCCTTCATCTAATCGCTGTAAGCGGCAAGCCTCTGGATCATCTATATCCACGCCACTGTCCCTCTTTTAGCATGAGAAATTCCTAAGGAAAGATGGCATTGCTCTACACTGAGTTAAAGTCTTCTCCTTCAGGTTAAAACCCTTTCTTCGGAAATTATGGCATTGCTCGGATCCGCGTATCCCAGTTAAAGTAATTCTCCTTCTCCCCTCTTTAGAGATGACAAATTCTCTCTAAAGCCGAGGTCTTTCAGCTTCACGTCTTGGGCTTTGAACAAGACACAAATAGACCTTTCAGCTTCACATCTTGGGCTTTGAACAAGATACAAACCACCTTTCGCTTCACGTCTTGGGCTTTGAACAAGACACCAAAAGCCAATTTCCTCCCATAGAATAGGAGGAACTACGAACGCTCTGATTTCCCTGTTTCGGTAAACGGGAATACGTAGGCATAAGATCGAAAGAAAAGATCTTAGCGAGCGCAATCAACAAAAAACCCAAATCCCATATCTCTATCAATCAAAAGCAGTATTTCAAAAGCATCAGTCCTAACATCCTAATCCTTGTTTCCCGCCAGAAACCTTCTGCTCAGGTAAAAAAGAAAGAAAACAGTATTGGCGAAAATACAAATAACCAGTACAAAGGCCCCCCACATTGATAGCATTCGTAACCTAACAGACCGCTGTTTAAACTCAGTATGCAAGCAGGGTTAATTGGAGACATCTATTTCCCTTCCTTATTCAGCTCACAATAGGATAAAAATGAATCGACCTGTAGTCAAAACTCAAACCGCAGAGAGCGACCAGCGTATAAGAACCGCGTCCAAAATCGCTCGCTACAGTGTGTTCCTCCTACAAGGACATAGGGACTTAAAGACCTTAGTAGGTGTATAACAAATAACAATGGTTAAGGCTTGTCCACGGCAGTGAGAAACTCTATACGGTGGTGATTTTTAGTGGTTTTAATGACCTGCTCACATGAGGTGAGAGACTTTGTTACAAATTGGTTACTTGTATATAAATGTATATGGGGGTGTGATCTGTATCGCTTAAGAGTTGTCTCTTCTCTCCTAGAGAAGATGTATTTATAGACCGCCTAATGGTAGTGAGGGACTTCCTCTCATTTGACTAATGATATTTACACGCCATCATTACTAAAGGCGAGCCCCTTATCCTAACGGGATATCTCCTAATTGAAGGCTCACTTGGGTGAGGGCGTCCTTGTAGGGGCGCTTACAAATATAACACTACATAGTCCCTTAAGCACGAAGACTTTGCTAAGTGTCATACACTAATTTTTCCCCCCTGAACCATTAAATTGATGCATTCATCATGACATTTGCATCGTCTGCATATCATAACACATATTTCATTTTGCATAATGCTTAAAATGTCGTCCAAAATAAATTTTTGGTTTTATAGGCAAACCGATTGAATTGTTTCTCAAATGTGTGTAAAATTAGGGAGTGAAAATTTTTTAGATCAGGCTTGCAGCTATCAGTTTTATTAATCTAAGGTTCACGTAGTTTAACTCGGCATGCTCATTTTATTTTTTCGGTCCCGTTTGCATTCGCATTTTGATCAGCATGAGCCTTTTCAATTTGACATTTTTTATTGCAAAATTTGATCTTTATCTGCATGTTTTCTCGAAGTTTATTTTACGTAGATTATTTTAATGCATTCATTTTATTTTTTCTAACATTTTTGTGTTCGGATTTTATTCATTCTATTTCTTTTTTATTTTTGTCTTTTTATCAAATTGTTCAAAAATAATAATAAGAATTAACCATATCTTCATTTTGACTTTATTGTGTTTATTTAAAAATGTTTAATTTTTAATTGTTTTAATTAATTTGAACTCATGTTAATCTCTTAAAATATCTATAAGGATATTTTGGGGGTTGTTTAATTGGTAAACCCTACTATATATTGCTATTAGTAGTGATTGGTTGGAGGGGGAGAGAGACAAATTCATTGATACCACACACGACACACTAATACCCAGTGACACCTCTCCATTTGTTTGACCCTCAATGTCTCTCTCTCTCTCTCTCTCTCTCTCTCTCTCTCTCTCTCTCTGAGACTGAAATAAGAAATCATGTAAAACAAAAGAAAAGGAACTTGGCTTTCCTTCTTTCTCTTTTGAACGCCACTGTAGCACATCAACATTTCCTATATTCTTCAATATTTTCCCTCATTGCAAATCTACATCTGCAACACATACCTCCCTTTCTCTCCCCTCTTCTCGTGTTTCTCCTCCGACCACCCATCCTTTTCTACTGAACCACTTTTTCCTCCGCTCAACCCTCCACGCCTCCATCGTTGCGCCACCCTTTCCTTCAGCACAAAACCCCACAACCAAACCCTTATCCATCGACTTCACCTCAACACCTAAGACTTCTGTTCGCCATCCTTCACCTTACCTATGTGTTTCTCAATCTCCTCCTCCCACAGTTTCAACCCCGACACTCTCTTCAGAACCGCCACCACCAACATCACAAACACCTTCTCCTTCTTCCTCACTTCGTCATTGTCACAGTGAGAATCAGATACCAAAGCTATCGGATCAGCTTAGCTCGCAAAATAAAGATATCACCACCGAACTTTTATTTTTCCAAGGGAGGGGAGAAAAGATCGAACAAAAACCCTAAGTAAATATGCAAAGCAAAAATCAAGGCCTAAAGCTAAGCAAAGAGAGATCAAATGTACGGGGGTTGGTTATACTAAGGGAAGGTACTAGCACCCTAAGTATCTGCAGTACTCTACAGGAACCTCTTGAAATATTTGTGTTTTGGCTAAAATTGTTTGTTAAAGGTAAGGATGGGTAAAGTAAAGAGAAAAGGGGGAAAAATAAAAAAGGTAGAAAAAGCAAAAAGGTAGCTCGCTAGGATCTCACAATCCTATGCCTACATATCCTTAATAGGAAGTCAGAGCAATCGTAGTTCAGAACTACGGTGTTAGGTTTTAAGGACCAAGAACAACAACAAAGACAAGTATACAAACATGCAAGGAACGTGCACAATGACAATAAGTCAACATACAGTCATTTCCCTTGGATTAGGTCAACAAGGATCAAAGAAAGCAATAGATACATGGAAAAACATCATGCAAATGGCATCAAATAAAGACACGGACATAATACATGGAAAAACATCATGTATAGTCAAACAAACAAGAAATCACAGAGTACACATGGCAAAACATCATGTATGAAAGTAAATGAGATCATCAAACAAAAAGTACATGGCAAAGCATCGTGGTAATCAGACAACAAAAAGTCAACAGAAGATACATGGCAAAGCATCATGGTATCAACAAGTAGAATTAACAACATACATGGAAAAGCATCATGCATAAACAGACAAAGACACTTGGCAAAGCATCGCGAATAAAATCCACAAATAATCACGGCAAAACATCGTGAGAAATCAACAAATAAAATCAACATACATACACGGCAAAGCATCGCGTGATCATCAAATGCAATCAACAAGGCATACATGGAAAAACATCATGTAGAAGTGATGACAAATAAAATCTACAAACAAAATACACTCCAAAACATCGCGTGATCATCAAATGCATTCGACAAGGCATACATGGAAAAACATCATGTAGAAGTGATAACAAATAAAATCCACAAACAAAATACATGGCAAAACATCGTGCAAAACATAAACAGTCACGACAAAACATCGTGAATAAAACATCAACAAAAGTACGTGGCAAAACATCGCGTAATCAACAGAGGTACACGACAAAGCATCATGTAGAAACAATAGGTAAAATCCCCAGACAAAATAAAACACTCACGACAAAGCATCGTGAGGAAAACCAGATAGAAAGTACACGACAATGCATCGTGATAAACAAATAGATAGCACACAGCAAAACATCGTGTGATTAGAGACAAACAAAATCAACCACATTAACGGCAAAGCATTGTGAGAGTTATCAACAATTAATCCAGCCACAACATCAAAAATTAATCGAGGAAACAAGCAAGTCACGAAATAAAATCGGGCAACAAGAGGAATTATTAATTAATTTAAATATAAATATTTAATAAGATTACTTAATAATTTAATTAATCAATATTAAATAAAAATATTTAAATCAATTAATAATAAAATTATTTTTTACATTTTTAATATAATATCACAAATAATTAAATTAGAAATAAAAGTGCTAAAAAAATAAATAATTAAATTGGTAAAATAAAAAAGGAAAGGAAAAAAAAAACTAAACCTAATAATTCTAGAAAAGGCTCACATTTGAATTTTTCTAGATTTAGGATTCAAATGAAATAATTATGATTAATAATAATACTAATTATAATAACAATGATAATAATAATAATAATATATATATATATATTGTTGACTTTTCAAAATTAAAAAAGCTAAATCGATGCACATAACGTTTCTTGAATTAAAAACACAATAACAAAACTAAAGTAGAACTTCTTTTCCTATTTTTCATCTACATTTCATTCCTCTCTCTCTCTCTCTCTCTCTCTCTCTCTCTCTCTATATATATATATATATATATATATATATATATATATAATAACATGCAAAGCATATTGATCGCGACTTTATGAGTCGAATGAGGGTTACTGCAAGTATACAGTTGTATCGCGTAGTTTTAAAAGATTATCGATCCCACAGAGACTAGAAGTCGAACGCACCGTTATCTATCGTTACTATGTTTATCTAAGGCTAATCAGAATTTGGGTTTTTAGTTCAAACGGGAAATTAAAGGGAAATTAAAATTTGGGAATACTAGTTATGAATAAGTTATCGGTATATAATTCGGTAACCTACGTAGAATTAATTAAACCTAAGCCTGTAGAGATTTATCACCCTATTCATCTGTAGGAGAAACCGGTTTAAAAGCCCTCAACTCACACTCCCGTGGATCTTGCTTCGGACTATACTTCTAAGTCAATACGTCTTCTCTCGCTAGCCCGTATGAGGTTAAAAATACTTTTTGAAAACTAATTAAACCTAATTAACTTTAAAGCGTTTCCGCTGTTTTTAAACCTAATGCCCGATTTCAGCTATCCGGGTAAAGCCTCACACTCCCGTGGTCTCGACTTTAACCTATGTTACTTTTTTACTCTCGTAATAAAAGTTTGGGTTTTATATTAAGAAATTGAAGCCAGAAGAAGGATTGATTATTAATTTTAGCTTAGAGAAAATTAATTCATTTTAGTTACTTCATTATACACCGATAATATCGGTTTAGCTCGACATAATTTGGAAATTAAACGCAAAAGCAAGAAAATAAACAAACACAGACATAATTAAGAAATAAACAAACAATACTTGAATTAAATAACGGAACCTGGAATTCAGTAATACTGGCAACAGCAATCCCTCCACAAATCGGTAGGTTCTTGCTTGAAAGTAATAAAATGCAAGGTTGAAGGCAGTGAAACAGAGAAATCTAAAGCTAAGTTGTAACAGTCCCTCAGTGTGAGAAGCTGTCACTTTTGTTCGGTAATGGTTAACAAGGAAATGGAAATGCAATGTAAAAAGAATGACTGAAGCTTCTGAAAATAAATTGGCAGCACAACGGTATACTTTGAAAATAGAAAATGGCCACCCTTTGCTCTTCGTGAGTGTCTCTATTTATAGGCTCAGCATCATGTGGAAGTTGGAGAAAAATCAGCCATTCATGCTAACGGTTATCCCATGTTGAACCTAGAAAACTTCGGAGGTAATGGCATCGTGTGAAACTGTTTCATCTGAGAATTCGTAGTTGAGTCTCTGCCTCCAACGTGCAATTTAAGCGCATGACGATCGTGGTGACGTGTGACGGTCGTGGTGAACTTTGGAGCTGCCACGGTCGTGGCACTCCCATGACGACCGTGATATCAGCAAAAATGGATTTCTTCACTTTTTCTTTTCTTTTCTGCTCTTTTCTTGCATGTTTTGGTTCTTTTCCACATTTAGCATACTTTGACTTGTGAAATATGATTACCTGCAAAAATACTTAAATAACCTCGAGAAAATCGGATATTAGACGAAAAACAGAATAAGAACTAACATAAATCGAAGTAAAAATATGATATAAATTCGTGTTATCAAACTCTCCCAGACTTGAATCTTTGCTTGTCCTCAAGCAATCAATCTATTAAAACGAACAAACTTTATCAAATGCACGTACCTGGCATACCAATGGTGTTGAAAAAGAGTTTCTTGTTAGTCAGACGGGTAGTGGTGCAAAACACTAAGGATACAATAACGACACAAAGCAACAAGCTTGTCATAGACCTCTCTTTTGGACAATCCAGTCCAGATCATTATATTATAGTTCAACCATAAGTTTTCGTATCCGTTTCACCCGGTTTCATTCTAACGCAATCACATTAAGCCTTTTGCCTTATTCACGCGCGTAGTGGAGTAACCGGTTAGTGATTTTGATCCCATTTTCTCGCACGGGGCCTGATACACAAATGTGGTAACCCTTTAAACATCCCATTCGTAGATTGCGGGGGATCGAACAGTAGTTCGCCCTACCAAGTTCAGAATCAGGTACCTCTGAACCAATCAACAACTGATTTTCTTTCTTTCTTTCCTTGCACATTTTCACAACTGTGAGAGTTGTTGCATAATTTATTTATTTTTTCTCGGCATATAGATAAGAAAGATTTATTTCTTTTTCTTGATTTGGGCATCAAACACTTATATTCATTGGTTCCCCACGTGGTTTGTGATATAGACGGTGCTGACTGCTAATATAAACTACTAAGGGTTACTTTGGGACTGAACTCAAGGTATCGTATAATAAGTATCGAAACTGATATCGCATACGCAAGAGGTCTAAGGTGTCAAGACGGTATCGATCTTGTTAGCACTTCCCACGCTTCCTAACATAGTTTAAAGCTTGGTACGTCACAGACGTGCATTAATCGTAAAAATTTTTCGTTATGGCAGAATAAAGTGAGGAAATCGGATAACTGAACGAAAATATTCATATATTACTTTGATAAGGAAAAAGAAAGTACAAGAAAGGGAAATATACGGAAATAAATCTAACTCTCCCACACTATATCGGACATTGTCCTCAATGTTGCGATATAAAGGGGAAATGGAAAAACTAAAAAGGGAAACAAAATACAAAATCAAGGTAAAATCAAGGTGGACCACGTCCTCTGCCTCTAGAGCGTCCTCTTCCATGCTGTGCGACATGATCAGGAATGCCCACATGGTGGATGTACTCGTGTAAGCCCTGCACTCGCAGTGTCAATGCGCTCATCTCCTCGATGACACCGTCAAGTCTTTGTCCTTGGTCAACTTGCCCTTGCTGGATTTGACGCATAAGTGTCATCATTTCATTCTGTTGCTGGGTTTGTTGCCATATAGCCCTTAAGATTTCATCATTAGTAACTGGGTCTTGGTCAGGGTGGCGACGACGTCTGGAGGTCGAAGGAGCATCATTAGCTGGCGGTGGTTGGTTCTCATGGGCGTTATCCATTTCATGCTCCATCTCATCAATAGGTCCCTGTGCTTGATCATCTGGAGCAGGCGCATTTTGCTCAGGAGCATTAAGATCAAAAACCCAATTGGCCATATTTTGAGGGTCAATCCGACTCCTGCAAGGCATGATGATACTTCTTACGGTTTTGGCACGGACCATAGGATGGTATTTCCCATCTCGTCGTAACTTGATGAGCTGAGAGTTTCTGCAATAATCGATATCAAGGAAGACTGGAGGCAGGGGGTAATCTAGCAAGGTCGTTTTCCAAATTCAAACTGAGTGCAATAGAGGTGACAATCCCTCCAAAGTAGAAGGGTTTGGAGCCTCTAGCACAGCTTGACTGTATGTGTGCTAATAAGAATGGTGCGGCATTGATTAGTTCCGGATGAAAAATGCAATGAAGGAAAAACAACTCTTTAGAATTCACCTTATGGTTACTATCTCATGCAAAGATGGTGCTTCCAAGTGTGCGGTGGACGTATCTGACAGCTGGGTTGTGGATAAATGTAGCGTTAAGGCTATCCTAACTGTCAACTGTTGTTCCGGTTAAATGATTCCAAAGTTCGAACCCCGCTTGATAAAAAGTGTCCTGCGGTACTCGGCGATGGACATTCTCGCCATGTTTGAAGCCAAGCATCTCGGCAAGACGATCTTGTTCGATTGAGTACTCTTTGTCGAACATGCGGAACTTTGCGACTCTGGATACTTGGTTTGTTTCGCCCGGAGGGGTTATGTAGGTAAAGGAACTGAGGAACTCTAAAGTGAGGGCTTCGTAAGTGGGGCGGCTCTGAGTGCAAACCTGCCAAAGACTGGCATTCTGTAACATCCATTGAACTCCCTCAAGCAATCCTAGTTCTTCTAAGCATGCAATGTCGACATACCGGGTCGGTAGAATGGAACGGCGATAGAAGTCGATATACCGAGCTCTTTGGCATTCTCCTGCCTCTCCATCTCGGAAGTTTAGTGTAGATAAGTCTGGAACTTCACGTGCCATTGTTGTGTTAGAGAGGGTTTTGGAAAGAAAATGGGTTATGGAATTTTTGAGGGTTTGTGAAAAGAGAAATGGCGTATGATGTGATTATATAGTGTAATGGGAAGTTGAATGGTTATTGAAATGAGTAATGTGGTGCAAATGATAGTGGGACGGTTTGGAATTTCATAAGGTAGTGGACGGCTGGGGTTTGAATGGAGGAAGAAGATGGAACGAATGAAACAATTCTGTTTTTACGCATAATTTGTTTCAGACCCGCGTGACAGTCGTCACGGGGTTGTCACGATCGTGACGCCCACAAAATCTGGGTGGTGAATTAGTTTAATGACAGACACGGTTCCAAACGTTTTAATTCAATAGCAGGTTATAGAAAGCACGTGGAATAGCAGTAATTTCATACACATAGATAAGTAACAATATAACACAAATTAATATAGAATGAAAAGAATAGGAGTGGGATTTGAAATCACATGAATTGAATAACAGCAGCAAATGGAATTATTTATTTAAAAACTAGATAAGTGCTAGTTAAACTACTAGCACTGTGTCCAAAATGTATGAAATCAAATTACTCCCAACATGAGAAAAAAATGAAAACATAATTAATGTAAATTGTTCCAATGTAAAATGCATAAAAAGTAATTCTTGAAAATAATGTGCTTCATAAATCTAGCCAAGGCGTTTCTTCAAAGATGCGATGGCTTCATTTAGATGATTAAACTGTTCAACGGTCATGTCCATAAGTCCAACAATATTTTGACGCACTGTGTTAAGCTCATCCTTCACTGAATTGATTTCTTTATGATATTGATCCATGGTCTTTAAAATAGAATTCATATTAGAAGCATAATCAGTGGCATCAACTTTAGGAATGTCAATATTTTCTTAGAAATCCATATAGTCTAGATCATGGTAATGAGGGGGTGTTTTTGGGTCAATCTCAGGTTCAGGAAAGGTTTCTTCTGGTTCAGGCACGGGTTCATCAAGGTTATATAGCCAGTTATGTTGATCATGCACACTTGTGCGTTCATGATTTGGAAGTGTGAAGTGTGGTACGACAACATTGTTAACTAAAAGTTGGAAGTGGTCTGGACCTTGGTCCCTAATCATAGCCCTATTGAAGCAAAAGGTAATATTCATTGGTCTAAATTCTCCGAAGGGGTTAATCTTAGAGAGTCGGGTTCTGAATCCCATAGCATCAGCTATCTTAGTAACCAGGCTACCTATCAAAATTGGACTGTTTTCATTATTGATAAGTTTGCAAAAGTTATTCAGCATAAAAGTAAGTCCATTAACCTCTCTAGACTGAGAAGCACAAAACATAATAAAAAGCTCGTCCCTCGAAACAGTGTTATCATTTTCGAGTTTTCCAAACAGGGTATAGGCCAGGATCATATGAAAGTATCGGAAAGCGGGGTTATGTATCTCGGTTGAGAGCATAAGGTCCATGTCAAAATCAGGTTTCCCTGAAATTCTACCCCAAAAGTCACTCAGCTCTCCAACTAACTCTAAGTCCTCTTGAACCACAGAGAAAACATGGGGTCCTTCAGGAAATCCCAAAAGATCCGATAGTTCCTTTATGGTGAACTGGCAGCTGTATCCAAACAATCTAAATGTAACTCTTCCCCTGGTTAAACCTTTTCCACATTGAGGGTTATAACTTAGAGAACTCAGGAATTCTAAAGTCAGTCTACGGTAACACTTATGTTTCTTATTTGCAAAACCCTCCCAACCTAACTGACTAAACAGAAAGTTTATGCTCTCACCTACACCTAAGGCGGTCATGGTGGGTCTGTGGGCGAATTTTATCAAAGCAAAAGGTCTAAGAGACAGAGCCTCATAGCGACGCCACTGTGTTCCATCTCTGAATTCTACTGGCATGTTATCCTCGTTTGCTATTAGTTAGTACTTTTTGCAAAAATGAAAGCAGAAGAGGAGAACAGAGAAGAGTAGAAAGACTTTATAATCCTGTAGTTTTTTCAATTTTTAAGATCAGCACAATATTTTCAAATTAAATTTAAAATGATGTAAAAGAAACTAAAAATTTGCAAAATAAAAACAAAACATAGAAAGCATAAAGAAATAACAAATATAAAGCATGAAAACAGAAATCATGGGTTGCCTCCCATCAAGCGCTGTTTTTAACGTCGAAAGCCTGACGAATTCAATTATATGCTTAGTTAGGAGGGTCGGTGGGCAACTCTAAAAGTCTTAGGCAGTTCAAATAATCTCTATTTTCAATGTTGTGATAGTGTTTTAGACGTTGTCCATTGACTAAAAATGGATTACTATTCCTCCCCTTTATTTCTACCGCTCCACTTTGTAGAATTTTCGTAATTTCAAAAGGACCGGACCATCTAGACCTTAATTTCCCAGGAAAGAGTTTTAATCTTGAGTTAAAGAGGAGTACAACGTCTCCCACACTAAATTCTTTTCTAGATAAGCGCTTATCATGCCATCTTTTAGTTCTTTCTTTATATATCTTAGCGTTCTCGTAAGTGTAACGCCCCGATTTCGATTATTCCCATTTTGTTGAGTCTTTTATTTAAATTGTGTGATAATTTATTTTATTTGTGAAATTGGTGTGTTAATACGTTATGTTGACATGTTATGTTATTGTACCGTTTTTGAGAGTTCTCGGGGAAAATTAGAATGAAGGGTATTTTAGACATTTCTCAATTAAATGATAAGTTAGAAAATTTAGTGGAAATATAATTGTGTGAGAAAATGAATTTTTTTAATTTTGAATTGTGTAAAAAGAAAATAGAAAAGAAAGAAAGAGATAAGAAAAGGAAAGATAGAGAGAAAAAGGAGAGAAAGAAAGAGGAAGAGGAGAAAAGAGAAGGAAAAGAGGAAAATCAAGAAAATCAACTTCTAGGAATCGATTTAATCGGGTAAGGGTTTGAAACTCGATTATTCTATACATGTGTGTGATTATGTATGATTGTTGTGGTTGAAAAATTGTGTTTGGTAGAGTTTTGAGTTATATGTGAGTTTTAGGTCGATTTGTGGAATCGGTGTTTTTAACGGTTAAAAATCGATAAAGATGTGTTTAGAATGATCTCTATATGTGTATGGTCCATAACTATGCTTGGTTTTGCTGTTGGGAATGATCAAAGGTGGGAAAAATGAGAAATGGGGGTATTTGATGAAGAAGCCACGCTGCTGGGCATGGCTGTCTGGTGTGAATCGCCAGGCGAAATGCCTAGAGCGTCGGGCGAAGCGTGATTTTGGCCCCTGCGTCGCCGGGCGAAATTGAGAGGCGAGAGGGTGTCACGCTACTGGTTTTGTTCACGTTTTTGGGGGTTTCCTTCGCCCCTACTTCGCCGGGCAAAATGAAGGCGAAATTGAAGTTTCGCCGGGCGAAATATTCCTGTCGCCGGGCGCTCTTGTTTTTTTTAGAAATTTTCTTTTCTTTTAAAACTCATAACTCTCGGACCGTAATTCCGATTTAAGCATTATTTATATCGTTGGAAAGCTTATAAAATGTTCTTACTTGTGATGATGATTTTGAGATTGTTGGCCGATTAAATAAGTCAAAAAATCGGGAATAGTGTTATTTAACGACTTTTACCGTTTTGAATGTGTGTTTTGGGATGTGAATCATACAATAGTGCATTGATGTGAATGTTTATAGATTGTATGTGATTGTATGAGATGAATGCATGAATATATTGTGAATATGTATGCATTTCAAGAATGTCGTGAGTCATTTGTATGTGAAGCATAATGATGTACATTCTTGTGTTGTGTGATTTAATGAGAATCCGTTGTAACGTCGTGTGCCTAAGTGAGGTGTGAGCGATGATTACAAACGATTGTGTGCCTAGGTGAGGTGTGAGCAATCGGATTATGTGCCTATGTGAGGTGTGAGCAATCCATAAACATTGTGTGCCTATGTGAGGTGTGAGCAATGGGTGAACATCGTAGGCCCGACGGGGAGTTACATTGGTAACGAGCGATGGTTCCAATAAGTTCCTCAGTGAACTTGAGATGATTGAGTCGGTACCGCATTGCATTTGCATAGAGTCGTGAGTCGGTCTCTATGATTTGCATTTATCATCTTTATAATTGAGAATTGAAGAATAAACATGAATATGTATGTTTATGTGAAATGATGAGAATTGTGAAAGTATGCATGATGAATATGCTTAGCTCTGTATATATATACATTGTGATGTATATGAGTGGGTTGTGATGAATTGTGGTGAGAATGTAGAATATATGTATTTTTATGCTAAGATATATAATTATATGCATTTATATTATAATTGTGTTTCTCACCCTTCTGCTGTTTTATGATGCTCTTTGAGGCATTGCAGAGTAGGTATGCTGGTGGTCATTTTGGTGAAGCGTGTCTTCATTCTTTTGGTCAATCAGCTCTGATATGTAGCACCGGGTAGCTAGGATGATTATGATTCTTTTGTGATACATTTGTACATGTATCTTGTTGATGAATGTTTATATAAACATGAATTATGTTGGTGGATAACACTTGATGATATATCCATATATGTATATATGTTTGATGTTATTCAATGTTTGGATTTTCCGCTTTTATTCTAGATATTGAGATGTGGGTGTAAGGACTAAGTTCCTCTGTTGCAAAGTTACCCCACTGTTGCATATCTAATGTTGAGCAGGTGTTGAATGTTTTAATTTCATGTATAATGTGACATACCTCTTTTATACCATGTTTATAATTATACTCTGACGAATATTTTAATATGTTCCTAAATGACTATGTGATTATTTGGGGGTATAGAAAGGGGGTGTTACATTAAGTGGTATCAGAGCCAGTGTTGAGTCAGTTGTGTCTGTCTTGTTGTTGTGATGGTTGAACTGTTGTTTAACCTTGTTGTCATTTTTGGGAATGATCAGAATATGGCTGGTAGAAACGACAATGCGATGGCCGCTGCTTTGGAAGTAATGGCTAGGGCGGTGCAAGGTGCACCTAACGTGAATGCTAATGACGAGTTCAGGAAGAATCAACCACCGGTCTTCAAAGGAAGATTTGATCCCGATGGTGCTCAACTTTGGTTGAAAGAGATTGAAAGGATCTTCAGAGTCATGGACTGTGCGGAGGAGAATAAGGTGAGGCTTGGGTCTCACATGCTAAAGGAAGAAGCCGACGATTGGTGGGTCGGTATGCGTCAAGTTCTTGAGGTGGATGATGAGGAGATAACTTGGGATTTATTTCGTACCGAGTTCTTGAGGAAGTATTACCCTGAAAGTGTGAAAGGGAAGAAGGAGATGAAGTTCCTTGAACTAAAACAAGGTAGTATGTCCGTGGTGGACTATACTGCTAAGTTTGTGGAGTTGGTTCAATTCCATCCTCACTATGCTACGATTACTGCTGAGTTCTCAAAGTGTATTAAGTATGAGAATGGTTTGCGTCCCGAGATTAAACAAGTTGTGGGATATCAAAGGATAAGAAGGTTTACGAATTTGACAAAATGTTGTAGAATCTTCGAGGAAGATAGCAAGGCTCGTTCTACACATTACAAAAGTTTGAATGAGAGGAAGGGAAAGCAACAAGCTAGAGGTGGACCTTATGTGACACCCGTTGATAAGGGCAAGCATAGGGGAAACTTTGATAAGAGATCTGGAGGAGGAGGTTCTGGTTCCGTTAAGTGTTACAAGTGTGGTGGAATGGGTCATAAATCATTTGAGTGTGGGAAAACTGTGGTGAAATGTTCTAACTGTGGAGGCCTTGGGCATGCTACTACCGATTGTAGAAGGAATATGGTGAAGTGCTATAATTGTGGAGAAGTGGGTCACATTAGTACTAAGTGTACTAAGCCGAAACAAGCTCAAGCGGGCGGAAAGGTGTTTGCATTAGCAGGGACGGACACTACTAGTGCAGACCGTTTGATTAAAGGTACATGCTTTATTAATAGTACGCCTTTAGTTGCTATTATTGATACGGGGGCGACTCATTCATTCATTTCTCGCGAGTGCGCTAAGCGTTTGAATTTGTTTATGACTTCTTGGGGTGGCGAGATGGTTATTGAGACTCCTGCTTCAGGGTCGGTAACTACGTCTTTGGTATGTGTAAGTTGTCCTTTGACCATGTATGGTAAAGACTTCATTATGGATTTAGTGTGTTTGCCGTTGGAGGGATTGGACGTAATCTTGGGTATGAACTGGTTGCAATTTAATCGAGTTCATATAGATTGCTATCACAAGTTAGTGAGGTTTCCTTCTTTGGAAGATGATGAAGATGAGAGTTTCCTATCCACTAAAGAATTGAAGAAACTTCTAGCGGACGAAGCTCAATTGTTCGGTTTGTTTGCATCATTGTCGGTGGAGAGTAAAGTTGAGCTCGATGTGTTTCCAGTGGTGTGTGATTTTCCAGAAGTGTTTCTAGAGGATATTACGGATGTACCGCCGGAAAGAGAAGTTGAGTTTTCTATTGATCTAGTTCCGGGTACTAGACCGGTTTCGATGGCACCGTATCGTATGTCGGCATCAGAGTTGGTAGAATTGAAGAAGCAATTGAATGACTTGTTGGACAAGAGATTTGTAAGACCAAGTGTTTCTCCTTGGGGTGCTCCGGTATTGTTGGTAAAGAAGAAGGATGGGAGTATACGGTTATGCATTGATTATCGACAATTGAACAAGGTGACAGTTAAGAACAAGTATCCGCTTCCAAGGATCGATGATTTGATGGACCAATTGGTTGGTGCGCGTGTTTTTATCAAGGTTGATTTGAGATCGGGATATCACCAGATTCGTGTTAAAGAAGAAGATATTCAAAAGACGGCCTTTAGGACCCTGTATGGCCATTACGAATATTCCGTGATGCCATTCGGGGTTTCTAATGCGCTGGGTGTGTTTATGGAATACATGAATCGTATTTTTCATGAACAGTTAAATCGTTTTGTGGTTGTGTTCATCGACGATATTTTGATTTATTCTAAGTCTCAAGAGGAGAATGAAGAGCATTTGAGGATTGTGTTACAAATTTTGAAAGAGAAACAATTGTATGCTAAGTTGTCGAAATGTGAATTTTGGTTGTCGGAAGTAAGTTTTCTTGGACATATTATTTTTGGTAGTGGTATTAGTGTTGACCCATCCAAGATTGATGTGGTGATGCAATGGGAGGCTCCTAGATCGGTTACGGAGATTCGAAGCTTTTTAGGCTTGGCGGGTTATTATCGGAGGTTCATTGAGAGATTTTCGAAGTTGGCACTTCCGTTAACGCAATTGACTTGTAAAGGAAAGGCTTTCATTTGGGATATTCATTGTGAAGAGAGTTTCAATGAGCTAAAAAGAAGGTTGACAACGGCATCGATCTTGATTTTGCCAAATCCGATGGAACCATTTGTTGTGTATTGTGATGCTTCATTGGTTGGTTTAGGTGGTGTTTTGATGCAAGATGGAAAGGTTGTGGCTTATGCTTCAAGACAATTGAGAGTGCATGAAAAGAATTATCCTACACATGACTTGGAGTTGGCGGCCGTGGTGTTTGTTTTGAAAATTTGGAGGCACTATCTTTATGGTGCGAGATTTGAAGTTTTTAGCGATCACAAGAGCTTGAAATATTTATTTGATCAAAAAGAATTGAACATGAGACAAAGAAGGTGGTTAGAGCTTTTGAAGGATTATGATTTTGGTTTGAATTACCATCCGGGTAAGGCAAACGTGGTGGCCGATGCTTTGAGTCGGAAGTCGTTACATATGTCCACATTGATGATGAGAGAATGGGAACTTTTGGAGAATTTTAGAGACTTGAGTTTGGTTTGTGAACTGACGCTGAGAAGTGTGAGGCTTGGTATGCTACATGTTACGAATGATTTCTAGCAACCGTATGTGAAAAGCAAAAGTCGGATTTGAAGTTCGTTGATTTGATGACGAATGAGAATGAGGATTTCAAGGTTGATAATTTTGGAGTTTTGAGATTTCGTGGTTGTATTTGTATTCCCGATGATGCGGAGTTGAAAAAGATGATATTGGAGGAAGGACACCGAAGTAACTTAAGTATACATCCGGGAGCGAATAAAATGTATCAAGATTTGAAGAAAATCTTTTGGTGGTCCGGATTAAAGAGAGATGTGGCTCAAATTGTGTATGCGTGCTTAACTTGTCAAAAGTCTAAGGTGGAACATCAAAAGCCTAGTGGATGGATGCAACCGTTGGACATTCCGGAGTGGAAATGGGATAGTATATCGATGGATTTTGTTACGGGATTTCCAAATACGCAAAGAGGTCATAATGCTATTTGGGTAATCGTTGATAGGCTTACTAAATCTGCTCATTTCATTCCGATTGATATTAGTTATCCTTTGGAGAAGTTAGCTGAGATTTATGTTCTTGTGGTTGTGAAGTTACATGGAGTTCCTAAGAGTATTGTATCGGATAGAGATCCTAGATTCACATCGAGGTTTTGGGAGAGTTTACAAAAGGCTTTGGGTTCTAAGCTAAGATTGAGTTCGGCTTATCATCCGCAAACGGATGGTCAAACCGAAAGGACAATTCAATCGTTGGAAGATTTATTGCGTGCTTGTGTGCTCGAGCAAGGTGGTGCTTGGGATAGTTATTTGGCGTTGATTGAGTTCACCTACAATAACAGTTTTCATTCAAGTATAAGTATGACACCATTTGAGGCTTTGTATGGTCGGAGATGTCGAACACCTTTGTGTTGGCACGAAACCGGTGAGAGGACGATAGTTGGACCAGAGATGGTACAACAAACGACGGAGAAAGTGAAGTTTATTCGTGAGAAGATGAAAGCTTCTCAAAGTAGACAAAAGAGCTATCATGACAAGAGAAGAAAAGATCTTGAGTTTCAAGAAGGCGACCATGTGTTTTTGAGAGTTACGCCGGTTACAGGTGTGGGTCGTGCTTTGAAGTCGAAGAAGTTGACTTCTCGTTTTATTGGTCCATATCAGATTTCCGCACGAGTTGGTGATGTGGCTTACCGTGTGGCGTTGCCTCCAAATCTTTCGAATTTGCATGATGTATTCCATGTTTCGCAACTTCGGAAGTATGTTCCGGATCCGTCACATGTTATTCCTATGGACGAGGTTGAAGTGAGAGATAACCTTACGGTTGAAGCTTTACCGATTAGAATTTTGGACCGTGAAGTCAAGAAGCTAAGAGGCAAGGATATTGCGCTTGTGAAAGTAGCGTGGGGAGGCGCTTCGGAAGGCAATATGACTTGGGAACTAGAGAGTAGGATGCGGGAGTCGTATCCGGAGTTGTTTGAATCAGGTAATATTTTCGAGGACGAAAATTTCTAAAGTGGGGGAGAGTTGTAACGCCCCGATTTCGATTATTCCCATTTTGTTGAGTCTTTTATTTAAATTGTGTGATAATTTATTTTATTTGTGAAATTGGTGTGTTAATACGTTATGTTGACATGTTATGTTATTTTACTGTTTTTGAGAGTTCTCGGGGAAAATTAGAATGAAGGGTATTTTAGACATTTCTCAATTAAATGATAAGTTAGAAAATTTAGTGGAAATATAATTGTGTGAGAAAATGAATTTTTTTAATTTTGAATTGTGTAAAAAGAAAATAGAAAAGAAAGAAAGAGATAAGAAAAGGAAAGATAGAGAGAAAAAGGAGACAAAGAAAGAGGAAGAGGAGAAAAGAGAAGGAAAAGAGGAAAATCAAGAAAATCAACTTCTAGGAATCGATTTAATCGGGTAAGGGTTTGAAACTCGATTATTCTATACATGTGTGTGATTATGTATGATTGTTGTGGTTGAAAGATTGTGTTTGGTAGAATTTTGAGTTATATGTGAGTTTTAGGTCGATTTGTGGAATCGGTGTTTTTAACGGTTAAAAATCGATAAAGATGTGTTTAGAATGATCTCTATATGTGTATGATCCATAACTATGGTTGGTTTTGCTGTTGGGAATGATCAAAGGTGGGAAAAATGAGAAATGGGGGTTTTTGATGAAGAAGCCACGCTGCTGGGCATGGCTGTCTGGTGTGAATCGCCGGGCGAAATGCCCAGAGCGCCGGGCGAAGCGTGATTTTGGCCCCTGCGTCGCCGGGCAAAATTGAGAGGCGAGAGGGTGTCACGCTACTGGTTTTGTTCACGTTTTTGGGGGTTTCCTTCGCCCCTACTTCGCCGGGCAAAGTGAAGGCGAAATTGAAGTTTCGCCGGGCGAAATGTTCCTGTCGCCGGGCGCTCTTGTTTTTTTTTAGAAATTTTCTTTTCTTTTAAAACTCATAACTCTCGGACCGTAATTCCGATTTAAGCATTATTTATATCGTTGGAAAGCTTATAAAATGTTCTTGCTTGTGATGATGATTTTGAGATTGTTGGCCGATTAGATAAGTCGAAAAATCGGGAATAGTGTTATTTAACGACTTTTACCGTTTTGAATGTGTGTTTTGGGATGTGAATCATACAATAGTGCATTGATGTGAATGTTTATAGAATGTATGTGATTGTATGAGATGAATGCATGAATATATTGTGAATATGTATGCATTTCAAGAATGTCGTGAGTCATTTGTATGTGAAGCATAATGATGTACATTCTTGTGTTGTGTGATTCTAATGAGAATCCGTTGTAACGTCGTGTGCCTAAGTGAGGTGTGAGCGATGATTACAAACGATTGTGTGCCTAGGTGAGGTGTGAGCAATCGGATTGTGTGCCTATGTGAGGTGTGAGCAATCCATAAACATTGTGTGCCTATGTGAGGTGTGAGCAATGGGTGAACATCGTAGGCCCGACGGGGAGTTACATTGGTAACGAGCGATGGTTCCAATAAGTTCCTGAGTGAACTTGAGATGATTTTGTCGGTACCGCATTGCATTTGCATAGAGTCGTGAGTCGATCTCTATGATTTGCATTTATCATCTTTATAATTGAGAATTGATGAATAAACATGAATATGTATGTTTATGTGAAATGATGAGAATTGTGAAAGTATGCATGATGAATATGCTTAGCTCTGTATATATATACATTGTGATGTATATGAGTGGGTTGTGATGAATTGTGGTGAGAATGTAGAATATGTGTATTTTTATGCTAAGATATATAATTATATGCATTTATATTATAATTGTGTTTCTCACCCTTCTGCTGTTTTATGATGCTCTATGAGGCATTACAGAGTAGGTATGCTGGTGGTCTTTTTGGTGAAGCGTGTCTTCATTCTTTTGGTCGGTCGGCTCTGATATGTAGCACCGGGTAGCTAGGATGATTATGATTCTTTTGTGATACATTTGTACATGTATCTTGTTGATGAATGTTTATATAAACATGAATTATGTTGGTGGATAACACTTGATGATATATCCATATATGTATATATGTTTGATGTTATTTAATGTTTGGATTTTCCGCTTTTATTCTAGATATTGAGATGTGGGTGTAAGGACTAAGTTCCTCTGTTGCAAAGTTACCCCACTGTTGCATATCAAATGTTGAGCAGGTGTTGAATGTTTTAATTTCATGTATAATGTGACATACCTCTTTTATACCATGTTTATAATTATACTCTGACGAATATTTTAATATGTTCCTAAATGACTATGTGATTATTTGGGGGTATAGAAAGGGGGTGTTACATTAAGCGTCTAATCTTAACTCTTCTAGTTCATGCAGATCTAGGATACGTTTTTCACCTGCGAAATCATACCTTAAGTTCAATGTTTTAATTGCCCAATAGGCTTTATGTTCTAATTCCACTGACAAATGGCAGGATTTACCATAGACAAGCTTGAAATGTGTAGTTCCGATTGGTGTTTTGTAGGCCGTCCTATATGCCCATAAAGCTTCGTTGAGTTTTGATGACCAGTCTTTTCTAGAGGTGGCTACGGACTTTTCTAGAATTTATTTTATTTCTCGGTTCGAGACCTCAACCTGTCCACTTGTTTGTGGGTGATATGGTGTTGCTACGCGGTGTCTTACTCCATATTTCGATAGTAATTTGTCAAATATTTTTGATATGAAATGAGAACCACCGTCACTTATGACAAGTCTCGGCACACCAAATCTGGGAAAGATTGTGTTTTTAAAGAGCTTTATGACTACTCGTGCGTCATTTGTAGGAGAAGCTATTGCCTCAATCCATTTTGAAACATAATCGACGGCTACGAGTATAAATTTATTTCCAAAGGATGATGGAAAGGGCCCCATAAAGTCGATCCCCCATACATCAAAGACTTCTACTTCTAGTATACCTTTTTGAGGCATCTCATCGCGTCTTGATATGTTACCAGTGCGTTGGCACCGGTCGCAGGTTAGTATTGCGATGTGGACATCCTTCCAAAGGTTGGGCCAGAATAGGCCGAATTGCAAGATCTTAGCGCATGTCTTTGAGGTACTAGCATGTCCTCCATAAGGAGCAGAATGACATTGAGAGATGATGTTTTCTATTTCTTCTTCTGGGATGCAACGACGGAAGATACCGTCGGCTCCTCTCTTAAACAGCAAAGGTTCATCCCAATAATAATGTTTTAGATCATGAAATTTTTTTTTCTTTTGTTGATAAGATAAGTCTGGTGGAAGTACTCCAGCTGCTAAGTAGTTGACTATGTCAGCATACCATGGCAGGGTTGCGTGCATGTTAATTTCTTCCACGACTTCTTCCATCTTTGGGTCATTTAACTGTAGAGTAGACATATCACTTTCCAGCTGGGCTATGAGCCGTTCATATGGGAAATCCTCATTAATGGGTACTGGCTCTGGTTTAACGCCTTCTAATTTGGATAAGTGGTCTGCTACTATGTTTTTGGTTCCTTTCTTATCTTTGATCTCTAAATCAAATTCTTGTAGAAGTAGGATCCACCTTAGCAGTCTGGGTTTTGCATCCTTCTTGTTAAGTAAATATCTGATAGCTGCGTGATCTGTATAAATGATGATCTTAGCTCCCACTAGGTAGGAACGGAATTTGTCAAGGGCAAAGATCACGGCTAAAAGTTCTTTTTCTGTGGTAGCGTAATTTATTTGGGCGGAGTCTAAAGTTCTACTTGCGTAGTAAATGGCATGAAGTTTTCTATCCCTCTTTTGTCCTAAGACTGCACCTACAGCATAATCACTTGCATCACACATGATTTCGAAAGGTAATCTCCAGTCTGGTGGTTGCATGATAGGTGCGATAATAAGAGCTATTTTCAGCTGTTCAAACGCTTTTAGGCATTTCTCATCAAAGATGAATTCAGCGTCTTTCATTAATAGACCGGTAAGAGGTTTAGTGATTTTCGAGAAATCCTTTATGAATCGTCGGTAGAAACCGGCGTGTCCGAAGAAACTTCGTATTTCTCGTACGGTTTTTGGAGGTTGAAGATCTTTTATAATTTCTATCTTAGCTTTATCAACTTCAATTCCTCTATCGGACACAACGTGTCCAAGTACAATTCCTTCATTTACCATAAAATGGCATTTCTCCCAGTTTAATACAAGATTACCTTTTACGCATCTTTCCAATACCATTTCTAGGTTCGATAGACATCCTTCGAAACTCTGCCCACATACGGAGAAGTCATCCATAAACACTTCCATAATGTCATCTATAAAGTCAGCAAAGATTGACATCATGCATCTTTGGAATGTGGCAGGTGCGTTACATAGTCCAAACGGCATTCGCCGATAAGCAAATGTACCATAGGGACATGTGAAGGTCGTCTTTTCTTGGTCGTCATGATAAATAGGAAT
Organism: Lathyrus tuberosus; assembly: GCA_022829125.1. Classification (NCBI taxonomy): domain Eukaryota; kingdom Viridiplantae; phylum Streptophyta; class Magnoliopsida; order Fabales; family Fabaceae; genus Lathyrus; species Lathyrus tuberosus. The sequence goes on from JALAZF010000253.1 coordinate 4,026,636, forward strand.
TTGAAAGAATCCTGAGTAACCGTCTAAATAGCAGAAGTATGAGTGTTTAGCCAATCTTTCCAACATTTGGTCAATGAAAGGCAATGGGAAATGGTCTTTACGAGTGGCTTTATTCAGCTTCCTATAGTCGATGCACAGTCTACTTCCGGTTACAACCCTTTTTGTTATAGATTCACCTTTTTCGTTCTTAACAACTGTAACACCTCCCTTCTTTGGAACGACATGTACTGGGCTAACCCATTGACTGTCTGATATCGGGTATATGATTCCTGCTTCTAAAAGTTTTTTCACTTCGTCCTTGACTACAGTGCTCAAGATCGGGTTAATCCTTCTCTGATGTTCCCTAGAGGATTTACAGTCTTCCTCCAGCATAATGCGGTGCATACAAATAGAAGGGCTTATTCCTTTAAGATCAGCAATGTTATAGCCTAACGCAGTTGGATATTTTCTTAAGACGTCTAATAGTTTCTTTATTTCGGTCTGTCCTAAGTCTGCATTGACTATCACAGGTCGTTCGAGAGCTTCGTCTAGGAATTCATACCTTAAATTTTTGGGTAATGTTTTCAGTTCTAGAGCTGGGTTCTTTGGGCAAGGTAGATGATCTGGTGTAAGTGCTAAGCATTCACTTAGGCTATCATCTTGATAAGGTTCACGCCAGTTATCATCTTCGAAAATCGGAGGTATAGGAATTTTTAGAATATCTGAATATATGGTCGGTTCCATCTCGATTTCTCTTACGCACTCGTCTATGACGTCTAGTAAATAACATGTGTCGTCTATGGCTGGAGCTTGTAAGAATTGTGTCAAGATGAATTCAACTTTCTCTTCACCAACTTCAAAAGTTAGCCTGCCTCTCTTTACATCTATAATTGCTCCAGCAGTAGCTAGGAATGGCCTTCCTAATATGATAAGAGTAGTAGAGTCTTATGTAATATCCATGATTATGAAATCAGTAGGGATATAGAATTGTCCTATACGAACTGGAACATTCTCTAGTATACCTACTGGGTATTTAACAGAGCGGTCAGCTAATTGAACAGACATTTTAGTTGGTCTTAATTCTCCCATATCAAGCTTCTTGCAAATGGATAAGGGCATAACACTAATACTGGCTCCTAAGTCGCATAGAGCTTTGTCTATGACGAACTTCCCAATTACACAAGGTATTGAGAAACTACCTGGGTCTTTTAGCTTAGGAGGCATTTTGTTTTGGATTATTGCGCTACACTCAGCAGTAAGCGTAACTGTTTCGTTTTCCTCAATCTTTTTCTTATTGGATAGGATTTCTTTTAGGAACTTAGCGTATGAGGGCATCTGTGTGATGGCTTCTGTAAAAGGTATCGTGATGTTTAATTGTTTCAGAAGTTCAACAAATTTCTTAAACTACCCTGCTGTTTTAGAATTTTTCAATCTTTGAGGGTACGGAATAGGCGGCTTATAAGGTGGTGGAGGCACATAAGGTTTTTCTTTGTCTACATCCTCTTGGTCATTATCTTCCTTTTCCTTGGGTTCACTCTCCTTCTCAGTTGTTTGGTCGTTAGCAGACTTTTGGTACATGGCTGGATTTTGAAGTCTTGGGTCAATGGGTCCATCTAATTCTTTTCCACTTCTCAATATAACAGCATTTGCATGTCCTTTAGGATTAGGTTGTGGCTGTCCAGGAAATGTTCGAGCAGGAGCAGCAGTAGGTGCTTGTTGTTGAGCCACGTGGGAAATTTGTGTTTCAAGCATTTTGTTGTGAGTGGCCAAAGCGTCTACTTTGTTTGCTAACTGCTTTATCTGTTCGCTAGTGTGTACGTTTTGATTCAGGAACTCTTTGTTTGTTTGAGTCTAGGTAGCTATGAAGTTCTCTATCATCAGTTCAAGGTTAGACTTCCTAGGAACATTTGGAGCAGTTGTTGCAGCCTTTTGATAACCTGGTGGTGCAGCAGGTGCTTAACCAGGTGCATACAGTGCATTGTTGTTTTTGTAAGAAAAGTTGGGGTGATTCTTCCAACCAGGATTGTAGGTATTTGCATAAGGGTTTGCTTGAGCATAATTCACTTGATTTGTAGAGGCTCCTGCTAAAACTTGGCATTCAGGGGCAGCGTGTCCAGCTGTTCCACATAATTCGCAGTTTGGCGCTACAGCAGCCACGGTGGTTGTGGGTGTCATGGTCAAGTTGTCTATCTTTTGAGTTATTGCATCTACCTTAGCACGGACGACATCTAGGCTAGATACTTCGTACATTCCTCCTTTCGGTTGGGATTTCTCCACTTGAGTTCTTTCACCTCCCCATTGGTAGTGATTCTGAGCCATACTCTCGATGAGTTGTTGGACTTCATCATAGGGTTTATCCATGAGTATACCACCTGCGGCGGCATCTATTGTCAGTCTTGTGTTGTACAAGAGACCATTGTAAAACGTGTGGATAATTAACCAATCCTCAAGACCATGATGCGGGCATATCCTCCTCATATCTTTGTATCTTTCTCATGCATCATATAAAGACTCGTTGTCTTTTTGTCTGAAGCTGTTAATTTGGGCTCTCAGCATAGCTGTTTTGCTCGGCGGAAAATATCTTGCCAGAGAGACCTTCTTCAAATCTTCCCAAGAAGTAATAGAATTTGATGGCAAGGATTGCAACCAAGCCCAAGCTCTATCTCTTAATGAGAAAGGGAAAAGACGTAGTCTTATGGCGTCTACGGTTACACCATTCGCTTTCACTGTGTCTGCATACTGCACAAACTTGGTTAGATGTTCGTTCGGATCTTCTGTTGGGTTTCCAGAAAATTGATTTTGTTGTACAGCAGATAACAGCGAGGGTTTCAACTCGAAATCGTTTCGGTTGATAGCTGGAGCGACAATGCTGTTGTGAGGTTCTTGTTGAGATGCGGCAGCATAGTACTTAAGAGGTCGGTTCTGCGGTGGGTCTTCCATGTCTGGTTCTGATTTGGAATCTGATTCGGATTCGAGTTCAGGATCTGATTGAGATTCAGGTTCTGATAAAGGAAAAGGGATATCATGAGTTAAGCAGTATTCTTGGATACATCTTTTTACAGTAAGAAGACGTTCAGGTTCGTCTGTTGGTCGTACGAGGTCTTCGCCAGAAGAGCGAGTACTTGGCATACAATCAAAAGAAAGGGAATTTTGGTTTTTGCCTTAGTCTATACGACGTAGCAAAGGAATTACGATGTCGACTTAATTAGTCCCCGGCAATGGCGCCAAAAACTTGATCGCGACTTTATGAGTCGAATGAGGGTTACTGCAAGTATACAGTTGTATCGCGTAGTTTTAAAAGATTATCGATCCCACAGAGACTAGAAATCGAACGCACCGTTATCTATCGTTACTATGTTTATCTAAGGCTAATCAGAATTTGGGTTTTTAGTTCAAACGGGAAATTAAAGGGAAATTAAAATTTGGGAATACTAGTTATGAATAAGTTATCGGTATATAATTTGGTAACCTACGTAGAATTAATTAAACCTAAGCCTGTAGAGATTTATCACCCTATTCATCTGTAGGAGAAATCGGTTTAAAAGCCCTCAACTCACACTCCCGTGGATCTTGCTTCGGACTATACTTCTAAGTCAATACGTCTGCTCTCGCTAGCCCGTATGAGGTTAAAAATACTTTTTGAAAACTAATTAAACCTAATTAACTTTAAAGCGCTTCCACTATTTTTAAACCTAATGCCCGATTTCAGCTATCCGGGTAAAGCCTCACACTCCCGTGGTCTCGACTTTAACCTATGTTACTTTTTTACTCTCGTAATAAAAGCTTGGGTTTTATATTAAGAAATCGAAGCCAAAAGAAGGATTGATTATTGATTTTAGCTTAGAGAAAATTAATTCATTTTAGTTACTTCATTATACACCGATAATATCGGTTTAGCTCGACATAATTTGGAAATTAAACGCGAAAGCAAGAAAATAAACAAACACATACATAATTAAGAAATAAACAAACAATACTTGAATTAAATAACGGAACCTGGAATTCAGTAATAATTGCAACAGCAATCCCTCCACAAATCGGCAGGTTCTTGCTTGAAAGTAATAAAATGCAAGGTTGAAGGCAATGAAACAGAGAAATCTAAAGCTAAGTTGTAACAGTCCCTCAGTGTGAGAAACTGTCACTTTTGTTCGGTAATGGTTAACAAGGAAATGGAAATGCAATGTAAAAAGATTGACTGAAGCTTCTGAAAATAAATTGGCAGCACAACGGTATACTTTGAAAACAGAAAATGGCCACCCTTTGCTCTTCGTGAGTGTCTCTATTTATAGGCTCAACATCATGTGGAAGTTGGAGAAAAATCAGCCATTCATGCTAACGGTTATCCCATGTTGGACCTAGAAAACTTCGGAGGTAATGGCATCGTGTGAAACTGTTTCATCTGAGAATTCGTAGTTGAGTCTCTGCCTCCAACGTGCAATTTAAGCGCATGACGGTCGTGGTGACATGTGACGGTCGTGGTGAACTTTGGAGCTGCCACGGTCGTGGCACTCCCATGACGATCTTGATATCAGCAAAAATGGATTTCTTCACTTTTTCTTTTCTTTTCTGCTCTTTTCTTGCATGTTTTGGTTCTTTTCCACATTTAGCATACTTTGACTTGTGAAATATGATTACCTGCAAAAACACTTAAATAATCTCGAGAAAATCGGATATTAGACGAAAAACGGAAGAAGAACTAACATAAATCTAAGTAAAAATATGATATAAATTCGTGTTATCACGTATTATTTTTTTAGAGTAACTGAACATGTATATTTATATAAAAAACAAAACAAACTACTTATACACATACAATATTTACAAAGCTGAAACACAAAATAAGGTTAGCTAATCACAAGGCAATAAAAAATTAGTACAACAACAACTCAATAGAGAATAAACACAACATCTACATGTTTAAATCGAAATCGAAGCAGCGACGAACACAGTAAAACAATTTAAAAGTTACCGACATCGTTTTATCAACATTGTTCCTGGAGTTTTGTTGTTGCTGAATCCGAGTTGGTGGAGGAAGTAGCGTGAGGCGTTGTGAAAAATAGTTATATCTTTTTCAAGTGTGAAGTAAAGGTTTTTTTTTTAAGAAAAAGGGTGATGAAGATGAATAGTGTGATAAGTGAAGGTAGGTGATGATGCGCATGGAGGATGTGTGCTGTGTGTGGGCGGTTTTGGTGTGTTGCAACTAGTTCATAAGGAAAAAAAGAGTACCAAGTGAAAGAGAAATGAAGGTCTCTTGTTTATGAGGGTGATGAAGTATGGGAAAAAAAGTGGTTAGTGTTTCCTGGTTTTCCTTTGTGCAGTAGGGAGTTCATGAAGGGTGGTGAACAAAGGTTATGCTCTCATGGTGTGATCATGGTTTTTGCTAGAGAGAGGTATGAGGCGTTACGTTTCATGATTATGGTGGGAGTAAATTATGGAGAAGATGATGGTGTCATATGAAGATAGGTGTTGGGTTGTATTATGAAGAAAAGGTTTTTCAAAGATAAAGGGTGGTTTAAAAATATCATGAAGAAGATGATGACTACTCATGCGCATGGTTTTTTTAATGAGCAGCAGGTTATTCTGTTATATTTTATTTTCCAATTAAATGGGAGAGTGTTTTGTGAGGGTCCCGCGCGAGGCAAGTGGAGGTCTTGTATCATTTTTATTGTTTTCTTTTTATTCCATGAAAATAGTTGTAGGTTCCTTTATTTTTCTTTTCCAATTAAATGGGGGAGAGAAAGTTAAAGTGTAAAGAATGAGAGGTGGCGTGGGGTAATGAAAAGTAGGAGGGAGTCATGAAAAATTGTCTTTTTGCTGAGAGTTCTATCTTATCATATTGTTTTTTCTGATTTGAAATCACATGGAGTAGTATGTAGTCGGGGGTAGAGTAGTATGTAGTCTGCTGCATAAGTACTATACGATAAAAGGGAATCAGACATTTTTTAGAAGCTTAACTACTAAGTTTGCTTAAAATAAATAAAAAAAACGAAAATTAAAATTAAAATTAAGTAATAAAAATAGGAAAAAGTATTAACTATTAAAAATATATGGGTTAAATATATTTTTGGTCCCTATAAATATCTCACACTTCATTTTTAGTCCCTATAAAAAAAAGAACATATTTTGATCCCTACAAAAAAATTTTGCAAGCAGTTTTAGTCCATGCTATTTTCTAAAATTTTGAAAACTATTTTATTACCCCTAAAATTTAAATTTTTGAATAATTTTTTTCATTCTTGTTTAGATAATTATAAAATATTTCTTTACAAAATTATATAATTTTTTAAAATGAGAAGAATTAAATATGAATTTTTTAAATTTCAAAATATAATAATAAAAGTAATGAAATTCTCGACTTATAAATCAAATTTTGAGTTTCTTTTTTTTCGAAAAACTTTTTATAACGTTCTAAACATATCTGCATGGATATAAAAGGAAACATATTTAACCCAAAATATAAATATAAAAGGAAACCAATTAATTAAACAAGGATTATTAATTAAAAATAGAAATAAATGCGGTAAAAAACGAATAATTGGACCAGTATCGAAGTGCTCGAAAAAAAAATGAATACACTAAAATGATCAGCGCGAAATAAACGTATTGGAAAAATATAGCTTTTTGGTCAAATTTTGAAATAAATTTTACCCGGTTAAATGACTCAAATTGATCAAAATGCGACCGAAAAGCAGCCGAAAAAATCAAATGAGCACGCCAGGTTAAACCATGCGAAACGTAGATTAATATTACTGATGTTTACAAGCTCGATCTTAAAATTTTTCGTCCACTGATTTTACGCATAGTTGACTTTTGGTTTGACCGATTCGACTATAATTCCAACAAGTTTATTTTGGCTGATAAATTAGGCATTATGCGAGATGCAAGACATGATAAACTATGCAGATGATGCAAAAAGATGGGGGATCTTGGGGATAAAAATTAGGGTATGACAGTCACCCTTACAAACCTCACTTCTCCTCTTTCCATTTCCATCTCCGGCACACTCCGGCTGCTCCTCATCTGTGCCACCACACTTATTTCTTCAGCATGCAAATAATCACTCAACATACAAAAAACATGTTCTGAGCAACTCTGTTTTAAAACTACTTCACAACTCAGCAATCAGTCCACGCGCAAAAAACACAACTCAACAACTTGCACCACCCTCAAACATCAACGTCATGCTTCAAGCAATAACTCAACACAACAATGATTCGGGTTTCGTTTCGATTGGCATTCGTTTCACTTTGTTTCAATTTCTATTTCTATTTGGTTTGTGTATTTTGCTTCCATGCCTTTCAATATCGTTACATTTGGTTTCTGTTGTTTCTTTTGGTTTCAGTTACATTGATATTTGTAATAATTTTGTAATTCTTGTAATAATAATAATAATAATAATAATAATAATAATAATATGTGTGGAATGTGCTGATTTATTTATGATTTTGGTTATATTGTTCAGATCGAATTGTGTCAATACGCTGTTTGCATTTATGTGTATCATGCGTGACATTTGCTTTGATTCGATTCAATTGCGATAATCACATTTTTGTGTTAGCAACAATGTTGTATTTTCTTAATCGTTTTGCACATTTAGTTGCGTTAGGTTATAATTCGCACACGTTAACTTTAAGTTGTGTTACATTATGTCCTTTCACGTTAAGTTTCTTTTCTTTACGTTTTCGTTTTCCAGCGTTGGTTTTTGAAATTCTGGCCTATGCAGACAATAGATGTCCTAACACATGTCAAGACATTGTGCTACATAATCATTTAAACTCAGAGGCGCAACAACAGACTGATACCTTGAATATCAGAACTGCACACTCACAGATGTCACGACATCTGATCCAACATGTCAATCAAGAACATTAACAAAACTGTAAATTACAGAATGTTAAATAAGACAGTAATTGTTAACCCAGTTCGGTGCAATTCACCTACATCTGGGAGATACCAATCCAGGATGAAGACTTCACTATCTGTAGAACTATTACAAAGCTAAACTCCCTCGTTTACAACTTTATCCCTAACATCTACCCAATGAACATTTTTACCAAGGCTAAACTTAAACGTTTACAACCCTGATATGAGATACCTCACTCACATCCTAATCACAACCTGTGACATCTCTGTCTTCTACCAATACAGAACTGTCGCGGTTTCTTGACCTCCAAGTTATCTTGGACTTGCTTCAAAGCTTCGTCCAAGAACAATACAACAACCATTACCTACATGCTTCTGGTTGTGTCCCTGTACCTATGTCTTCCACTTTGCATCCCATATTATAGAGTGGAGACTTATAACTCCTAAGAGAGCCAACGACTCTCAAACCCTAAACCCTTATTCAACACAAGAGAACTAGGTTACAAAGTTACAAGTGATACAAAAGTACAGTCCTTAACCCTAGGTTTAAGTCTCCTTATATAGTCTTCTGTTGTCTTGGGCTTTCAATCTTTTCTCCTTTATCCACTCTGCAAATTCGCACCAAATCTATCAAAGATTTATTGAATAATTAAACCTGTTATATCTATAAGATGTTAGGACATCTTCTTTAACATCTTTAATCTTGAGCAAATTTCTTCATCTTTTTCATATTCATGTTTACCAAAATTTCGTCAAACCACAGGAGCTTTCAATCTCCCCCTTTTGACAAATTTTGGCTAAAACATTCCCTTATGTGCTGGATGAGCGAGATTGATAAAGGACCTTGAGTCTCTTCATCTTGAGAGTTTCCCTTCTGATATCTTTTTCCTGAATTCCAGAAAGAGCTTAAACAGTCGTGACATGGAGTCATAAAATATGTAACTCAGATCACAAGTCACAACCTGTTTTTCAACTCAGATCACAAGACACAAAAGAAACAAGTTAAGATGTCAGAGCATCTTATCCAGCATTCTTGCAGAACACCTGCAGGAATGTACCCAGAGAACAACAGAACAACGACTTCCTTCTTCTCCCCCTCTTTAGCCAAAACTTGGCAAAATTGACCAAGACAACTCCAAACCCAGACACAACTTACCCAGAATTTGAGAGATGCCATCGATCACTAAACAGGAATGATGAGACTAGGAGGAATTGATACAGTCTTATTTATAGCCAAGCAATTTCCTTAGGAAGTAACGAACCGCGGAAAATAACTCGGGTCAATTCAAAGATCCATTAATCAAGGAAAATCACTCCACTAAATGCTCACCAGCCAAGACTGTTGATTGTTTCTTCTTTTAAGAACACCGACCAACAAACCCATTACATGCAACATGTTTAACAGAAATGTCCTGACATTGTGTCAGACATTGTCTATTCTTCATAGGAACTTTTCTGTTTTGGTCTTCCAGAGATTTCTTCACAAATATATGATCCCAGTCTGCAGAGAAAAATAAATTCTCCCAAACTCAATCAATTATTCTTAAGTATCCAATAAGAACCATTTAACATGTACTGCCAAGTTTCCCACAACTTGCAATAATACAATAATATCAAGACATCCTCCTTGACATCATAGCATACTTGACGCACAAATGCAAACTGGAACTCCAACTGCACCTACGCAGTAATTCATCTTAGATCAAGAGGCATCTCCCCCTATCTAAGGTAACCAGTGCTCCTCCACAGAACACCTAAGATAATGAATGGAAAACATAAGACGCATCTTCATGTCTTCAAGAGCGTACCCTTAGTCCAACTTACCAGCTGAACACAATCATCAACTCTTTTATTGCTCCCTCTGACAAGAAACAATAATCACTCACACATGATCACCATCATGCTACCCGTGAGGAAATGTATACCAACCATAACAAACTCGTGGCTTAAGATCAAAGTCCCATTGATCCCCCCATCCTGCAACCATCTACACACCACACGAACTCCTCTTGAATTCTCATGTATAGACCTCCAGCTGCTTAAGGCACAAACCAATTGAATCAGAATGCTTCATATTCCTCAAAGAGACGCACATGGGCCCTTAGTTTGTTATAACGATGTCAGCTATCGTATGCATGCTCCATAACTTCACAACTACTAAACTGATCCACCACTAGCATGACTTGCAGCCAGGGCAACATCCCTTTCGCAAGATTTTCCACTGACCTTACCCAACCAACAATAGAGATAGACACCCCACAATCCAAGATAATCATTCCTTATCATTCTCTCGTATGATAACCTGGAATACTTCTGATTTTTGGTGAATATCCACTTATGAACGCATCAGAAACCAGACCTTCTGTTAGCCCTCAATTTCGACGCCAGACAAAATCAAAGTTATGTTAATATTAAAAAGTATTTTTAATGTAAAGAAGGCTTCGACCTAACTTTTGAGAGGCCTGAGTCGAATAAATGTGGAGAAACCTTAAAAAATGGCTAAGTATGGAAAGGGTTCTTCGACCATAAGGATGTAGCACTGCAGTGGTTATATTAAGTTTGGAGGGAATTTCCAATATTTGAAATTTAAATAAGAGCAGTTGTGAACGTGGGAACAGTTGAGATCAAGGGGAAGGCGCCAAAATCCACACGTTCGAAGCAGTAACCACCACTGAGTAGTTATTTCTTAGCACTATAAATAGGAGTTGGTTCTATGTAAATGGGGTGTTCATATTTTTGTACAAGTTACTCTAAGAAACTCAAAGTACCCGCGTGTAGAGAAACGAGTTCGTGAGAATGTACGTAATGTAACACCATTGTCTTCATTAATCTAATTTATCTTCAGCATGTTTACTTTCCATGCCTTTACAGTTTCTTGAAATTTATCTTCCATGCCAAATTTATGTTCAAAGCTATTTAAACTTTCTGCGTTTTACTTTCGACTGCGTTTTTACGTTCAAGCATTTAGTGTTCAAGTCTTTACGTTTCAAAGTCTTTCATTTTCAAGAACGTGGAGTTCTCGTTTAAATCCATTGCATTTATTTTCAAAGTCTTTTACTTTCCTGCACTTTACCTTCGACGACACTTTTATTATCCCAGCCTTTACTTTCCAAGAACGTGGAGTTCGTTGCATTTTACTTTCAAAGCTTTTACTCATTCGGCGCCTTTAATTTCTTCACCCTTTAGTTGCATCACTTTAAATTTCAAGTCTTCACTTTACTTTATTGCCCATAGTCGAACGTGGAGTTCAGTTAGACTTTATTTTCAGCATTGTCGAACGTGGAGTTCAATTTACATTTTCTTTAATTTACACTTGTCTCTCAAACTTAGCACATGTCCTAGGATTTGTGTGGTCGATCCTGCAAGTTAAATCAATTTGCGTTTAGATTGATAGACCAGAGGTTGTTTACTAAAATTCACGGTAAACAAATTGGCACACCTGGTGGGACCCAGTGTTAAGCCAAACCTTTTTGTCAACCTCATCTCTCTTGGTGAAGGAGCACTTTCGTTGTATGTTATTGAGAAGTGGGAAGTTAGCCACGACGAACGAAGGAATACCAAAGAGAAGATATACTAAGAAAATGGCAACCAATGCCAATCAACAAGTTGATCCTCAATGGAGTATTTCAAACACTCAGTCCAGTAGCAGTATTGGGACTCAAAGCACACCATCACCAGTGTCTTCGACGGGAGGACAGGCGTCACTTCCATTAGTAGTGTCTGAGCCAGGATCAACATATACAAAATCATATACTCAACCTGTGTTGGAATACATAGGACCATAAAGTTCTAATTCGCCAACACCCTCAGGAGGAGGAAATACAATGTACAGGCACGTTCCTCCACCAGGTTTTCCACATCCAGGGTCAAGGAGTCAACCCTATGGTATGCCTACATCAATGATGCAAAACCTGCAGAATGCTCCACCCGTGTTTTCAGAAACTGTTGTGTCTTCGCCACTACAGGGGTCAGGATCAGGAGGACGAAACAACCAGAATATAGGTGTTGGTTACTCTGTTCAAACGCCTAGCCTTACAAATACATCCATAAATTGTTTGAGACAGCAGATGGATGAAAGTAACATGCAAATGGTACATACGTTGTCTCAGACAATGGGAGAATTTTTCCAACCTTTGATTCAAAATACAACCCAAACTAACCAACAACTGGCTGCACAAGTGGCACGCATGGCTGATTTCATGGGAGTACCAGCAGTAGATCGAAGAGCGACGGTTGTCGAAGATATCCCAAGACATCATCAACGTCAGATACCTGATGCTAACCTGGAGGATCAAGAGATGGTTGACCATTTCATAGTCGAACCACCAAGAAACCAGATGCCATATCAGATGGAGGAAGAACCAGTAGTGATGGTGAACAGGAACCAAAATGCAGATCAACTACTTAGGTAGGTTCGACACCAGAATCAAGCAGAAGAAAATAATCCAGCAGCCATGGTCGAGAGGATAATGACTAGGAATGGTATGAATTTTGGCTTCACCGGGCCAAATTATACTTCGCCTTTAGTGGATTACATTCTCCAAGCAGAACTACCCCCTAGGATGAAGGTTCTAAAGTTCAGCAAGTTTTCAAGAGATACTACTGAGTCTACTGTCGAACATGTGGCTAGATATTTAATCGAAGCGGGCGAGATTGTAGCTGACGAAAGCCTTAGGATCAAATACTTCCCGAGTTCCCTTACCAAGAATGCCTTCACATGGTTTACTACGTTGCCTCCAAATTCCATATACAATTGGACCCAATTAGAACGTTTGTTTCATGAACAGTTCTACATGGGGCAAACTAAGATTAGCTTGAAAGAATTGGCTAGCATCAAGCGCAAGGTCACTGAGCCAATCGATGATTACCTGAATAGGTTTCGACTTCTTAAAGCCAGGTGCTTTACACAAGTGCCAGAACATGAGTTGGTCGAAATGGCTGCTGGGGGTCTTGATTATTCCATTAGGAAGAAATTAGATACCTAATATCTTAGAGATATGGCCCAGCTGGCTGATAGGGTTCGACAGCTAGAAAGGCTAAAAGAAGAAAAGGCCAAATTTAATAGGGGTAAAAAAGTAGCGTTTGTCGAATGCAAGGAAGATGTGGAGAATCTGTATGGTGAGCCGTCTTGTTTCGACGAAAATGAGGTTGACGTTGCTGAGTTGAAGCAAGGTCCACCTTATGCTTGCAAATTATTAGCCCCTTCAGAAGGAAAAAATCCTGTCGATTCTAACGACAAATTCCCTAAAAAAACATATACCTTCGACGTCACTAAATGTGACGAAATTTTTGATTTGTTAGTTAAAGATGGGCAGATGATAGTGCTTACTGGTGCTAAAATGCCACCTTTAGAACAAAGAAAGAAAAGAGGTTTTTGTAAGTACCATAATTTTTTGGGTCATAAAACTTCTCAATGTTTTCTTTTCAGGGATTTGGTGCAAAATGCTATCCAGGAAGGAAGGCTGAAGTTTGGAGAAAAAGGCAAAGCCCAGATGAAGATTGACTCTGACCCATTGCAAGTTGCAGAGGCCAACTATACAGAGCCTCATTGTAATACCCCAAATTTTGACCACTAAGATTTCCCATCATTTTGAAAATCATCATCATAATATGGATGAACCATCATGCTTCATCAGTCTCCCCAAAGATGGGTGAGCATCCAATACAATCAAAATTAGGGTTTCAAGCCCTCTCTGAGTGCTTAGACAAAGGATCAATCAAGAAATGACATGATCTTCAACTTGTCTAATCTCTCAAACATCCACAATGGATCAAAAAGGACTCCCACTTCAAGGATTAAGCACAAGGCTGCTCCCTTCTAGGTGGATCAAGTCTCAAGATCGACAGTATCACCAAATTAGGGTTTTGGTCGACCAGGGCCTCCAGATGGAAATTTTCATCTGGGAACAAGGCAATGATCCAAAACATAACCTAATATGCTTCATGGAACCTCATGAACCCATGCATCAAGTCAATTTTGCCTCAGGGGATGCATTCCTCAAAAATCAGGAATTAGGGTTTCTTGACCTAATTCACCCCTAAGTTGACTTTTGGGACAAACCATGAGCCAAGACCTCAAGAGATGATTTGAGGGTCTCTAATATACCATATTGATCCATTTGGAACAATGGATTGATCCAAGAAGCATGATCAACAAGTCTCATTTTCATCTGCACCACAATTAGGGTTTTAAGGGAAAAGTCAACTGTAACTTTGACTTTTGACCAGGACATGCTCCCAAACCCTAATACATGATTGAATATACCCTATGACACCCATGGAACATGTCCATCAAGTTTGATTTAGGTCAAGGACATGATTTCCTGAAGAATTGCACAGTTTGGAATTCATCTGATAAAAAGTCAACTGTGCACAAAAGTCAACTTTAACTTTTTGAGATTTTTCACCAAAATGGATTTTTAACCCTAAAATGATGTTAATGTATGATTTGAATCATCATTCATCAAGAAAAATCAAGAAAAATGAGATAACTTGTAAAAGGGGTAACCATAAAACCTAGAAAATTTTCTAAGTTAAAAATAAAGTGGCAAAGGTACCAACTTTGGAGGACCATAACTCCTAAACCACAAGGCCATTTTTTCTCATCCAAAGATGGATTTGTAGCCCTCATTATCACCTACAAAAACTTCAACTACAAGTCACTCCAATTCATTAAGGATTTTGAGTTATGGAGTGATCAAAGTGGCTAAAAAGTGAAAATGTCACTTTTTCCAACACTTAGTGAAATTTTCACTAAGTCAGATTCTGCCTCACTTTTTGCCAAATGTAGGAGGATTTTTCACTTGGAATCAAAAGAGATCAAAACCAAACTTGTTCAAACAGTTGTTGTATCATGTAAGAGCTTTCCAAAATGGCCAAGAACATTGTCAAATTCAACCTACACCATGAGATACAACATTGCCAAGTTGCCTTGCTGAAATCTGTCAAGGCAAGGCAGAATTTGCAACTTTGGTCGATTTGCCAAAATCAGCCAAATTCAATTGCTCCTATCCACTTAGACACCTCAGAGGATTGAATCTAAAGGGGACAATCACTGAGCCAAGCCTCCAAAGTCCATGGAACAAGAAATAGCATGTTGAACCTAGAATGGCCAAAATAGGGACAAGACTTCAAATTTGGAATGAGGCATTCAATGGAACCATCAAGGTGGCATGGACTGAGCCATTCTCATCTGAAATCAGTCAAGACTTATCCAAGACCAAGGGGACCAAAGCTCTGTGCCCTAACCTCTAGTCAATGGCTAGAGGAGACTTGGATTTTCATTTGCCAACATTGGCCAAACCTACTTACCAGCTGCCATGCACTATTCCTTACAAAACAAACTTGCTCTACTATAAATAGAGCTCAATTGTGGTCAGTTTGAGTACACCAAAGCCATCTAACAAATGCTTTCCTCAAAATCTCTTTCTCTTGGCAAAAATGCCTTTCTTAGCAAGGTAGCTATCGGGTTTTGAGTTTGAGAGCAATTCTGCACAACTTATCTGTAACACCTCCAACTCAAAATCACATCTGCTCTTGCTGTTACGACTTGGAGGTAAGCCTAAACTTGGGCATCTCTCAATCTATGCATATTTCCTCGCACAATAATTTGGCCATATGTTCATAATCATGCATGGAATGTTTTCCCTCAATTAATTGCATTGTTTGAATCGTGTATCAAAAATCCTAGCCTTCATGCAGAAGTTAGGGTTCTTGAGGTCTCTTCGTGATTTCTTGTTGTATGTTTAATTTAAATGAAATTAAAGTACATAGACATGATCGTGAGGTTGAAACGAGCATAATGATATGTGGATTGCATGATATGATTACGTATTCATGGAGATTGGATAGAAAATGCAAATCTGAGAAACCCAGAAAAACGCGCGTGATCTTGGTGTTGTTCTTGGCGCCATTTTCATAAATTCAAATATTTGAATTTTGTGATTTTGTTTAATTGATTCAAAAATTAATTTCTCTCTGAGTTTTAATGATTTTGAGTTGATTCCTTTTTTAATAATTCACAAAAATGTTAAAATATTTTATTTTATCAAAAAATCCCAAAAATATTATTTATTTCATATAATTGATATTTTTGTAAAGAATTAATATTTTCGTTGTTTTTGGCATTTTAAATATTTTTTCTACATTGATTTTGCAATTTTTAATGCTTTCTAATTATTTTGTAGGTCAATACTTAATTTTTGAAGCATTAATCCAAGGTCACAATTTGTTTTCCATGTGTTAAACAATTTTTGATCATTTTAATTGAATTTTTATTCAATTAAATACATTTTGAAAACAAATTAGGGTTTTGGATTAATTCAACCTTCATAAATCATTTTCAAAACTTTTTGGGCCTCTTGAGAGAGTGTAAGACCCATCCCCCCTTTGTACAAAAACTTTTTGGGCCTCACTCATTGTATAAGTCCCTCTGTACAAGTAAACGGCGCGATCGTCACCCGTTTAAAAATAAAAATCATTTGGGCCTCTCCTTGAGCTATAAGACCCATTCAAAACACTTTGGGCCTCTATTAGAGTGTAAGACCCAATCCCCCTTTTAACCAAAACATTTTGGGCCTCACTTATTGTATAAGTCCCTCTGCGTTAAAAGAAAACCTCGGCGCGATCGCCATTTTTAAACGAAAAATCATTTGGGCCTACCCTCGTGTTATAAGCCCCACTCTTTTCTTTAAACCTTTTTGGGCCTCTTGAGAGAGTGTAAGACCCATCCCTTTGTACAGAAAACCATTTTGGGCCCCAGTCACTTGTATAAGTCCCTCTGTACAAAGTCAAACAGTGCGCTCACTGATAAAACCCTGGGCCTCTCCTTGAGTTGTAAGCCCCAAATCTTTCTTTTTCAAAGCACTTTCTCCTTTGATTTTGAATATACTGTTGTTTTCAATCTTTCTTTGTTGAACAACTAACCAAACAGCATGGAAGCACTACAACCGAGTAAGTGGTTATCGCTTTCATTTACTGCTTTCATATATAAACTGTATTGTGGGGCTGCTCACTGTAAGTCTCCTTTCATAAACTCATATCTACTGTGTAATAATAATATAGATATTTCGAGTTTCCCCGGCTACTACGTCTAGAACTAGGTGACACCGTTTCACTTATTCGTAGAAATAGATGCCTAGATCCCCAATAGGAGCACCAGATACAGTCTTCGCTTCGGCTGTCCTCCTTAGGAATCGTCAAGAAGCTCTACTCCCCAAGATGAATGTATTCTCCGTGAATGGCATCTTTGAGTTTCTCCCAAATTCTCGAACTTTCCTGACTTGATCTATTCCTTGTGGATAGCTTGCCTTGAATGTCTCGGGGTTTGGGTACCCACTACGGTCATAATCTTGGACCTTAACTAAGGAACCCTCTTTAAAAGCTAAAAGTCGCTGGATAGTAAACCTCGCACGTTTACTAGTGGTTTTTATCTTTAAAAGAGTTATCTCTCCTAATGGAAAGGAGATGATAAGACCCACGGGCTTCTTAAAAGCATCGACCTCCTCTTGGGCATTATTCAAGGACCCTGCGGCTTCTTAGAAGTATTCACAGCCTCCTCTTAGGCTTCGTATAATGATCTCTTCCTCCGGGAATGATAGCCTCCTCTTGGGCTTCGTACAAGGACCCGTCGGCTTCTTAAAAATTTCCAGCCTCCTCTTGGGCTTCGTACAAATTGTCCCGACGACCTCCTAGAGGTATAAGAACAGAACCTAGTCATCCTCATAGAACAGTCCTTTCGTAGAGTCTACTACTGTTTCTCACAGCATAGTACAAAAGATAAAACTCTAGACACGGACAGTCTAACTTCCTTGAGTCTCAAAGACATTCTCAAGTGACCCCTTCGTTAAATAGGAAGGAAACTCGCAGACTCGGACAGTCTCGACACCCCTTTGGATTTCCTATTTCCTCAAAGAGAAGGAAATATTCCTGATCCTCAAATCAAACCCCTGGGTACAGTATTACTCATATAAGAACTGATTTTCTCTTTTAAAATCAGTATATTGGATCTGTCACTCAACTGAAACAGTTACAATAGCCTCCATCTCGGGCTTCGTACGAGATACCAAAATTCTCCCCAGTGGGGTCAAAACAACCTTTTCGCCTCTCTCTCGGGCCTTGTACGAGATACAAAAACACTCTCCTACTGAGTATAAAAGATTCTCCAACTGAGTCAACTCTTTGCTAGCCTCATCTTAGGCTTTGTATAACGATATGCCCCACTGGGTCGAACCCTTTTAGCCTCTCTCTCGGGCTTTGTACGAGACATAAAATAGCCTCCTCTTAGGCTTTGTATAATGATTTTCCTAGCGGAAATTAGCCTCCTCTTAGGCTTTGTATAAGAAAACCACTGGTTGATCCAATCAAACTTTTAGCATCAAAGTTGTGCCTCGTTCACAGTGTACAAACATCAACAACTCTTTTCCCTTCATCTAATCGCTGTAAGCGGCAAGCCTCTGGATCATCTACATCCATGCCACTGTCCCTCTTTTAGCATGAGAAATCCCTAAGGAAAGATGGCATTGCTCTACACTGAGTTAAAGTCTTCTCCTTCAGGTTAAAACCCTTTCTTCGGAAATTATGGCATTGCTCGGATCCGCGTATCCCAGTTAAAGTAATTCTCCTTCTCCCTCTTTAGAGATGACAAATTCTCTCTAAAGTCGAGGTCATTCAGCTTCACGTCTTGGGCTTTGAACAAGACACAAATAGACCTTTCAGCTTCACATCTTGGGCTTTAAACAAGATACAAATCACCTTTCGCTTCACGTCTTGGGCTTTGAACAAGACACCAAAAACCAATTTCCTCCCATAGAATAGGAGAAACTACGAACGCTCTGATTTCCCTATTTCGGTAAACGGGAATACGTAGGCATAAGATCGAAAGAAAAGATCTTAGCGAGCGCAATAAACAAAAAACCCAAATCCCATATCTCAGTCAATCAAAAGCAGTAACTCAAAAACATCAGTCCTAACATCCTAATCCTTGTTCCCCGCCAGAAACCTTCTGCCTAGGTAAAAGAAAGAAAGAAAACAGTATTGGTGAAAATACAAATAACCAGTACAAAGGCCCCCCCACATTGATAGCATCCGTAACCTAACAGACCGCTGTTTAAACTCAGTATGCAAAGCAGGGTTAATTGGAGACATCTATTTCCCTTCCTTATTCAGCTCACAATAGGATAAAAAATGAATCGACCTGTAGTTTTAAGCTCAAACTGCAGAGAGCGACCAGCGCTTAAGAACCGCGTCCAAAATCGCTCGCTACAGAAAAGTGGCGCCCACCGTGGGACGAGCAAATTCCTTTCTTTCTACTTCTCTTATGTGAAAAATTACACAAATGGCGACTCTGCTGGGGAGTCTCCTTTTCTGCCTTAGAGCATCATCCCCGTTTTCTACGGAAAATGGGAACTCTATCGAAGAGAAAGATTGACCTATGCTGGTCCATCTCTTAGGCCGGGAACCACAGATTGGGGCTTCCGCCGGGGAACCCATTTCTGTCAGGAACTTAGGATTCTTAGCTTTAAAAGTCTAGGATGATTAGGACAAATATATATACTGCTTTTCCTAATTGCTATACGTGTTTATTTTTCTTCTAATGGGAATGCGTGTGATGCCGCATGTGGTGAGAATGAGTATACACCTAGAAAAGCCAAACCCTTTCGTAGTGCGGAAGCTATCGGAAATAGCTGTTACGCGATACTACCCTCATTTGAGGCTGGTGATCTATTCTCGGTGAATAGCACTTACTCTAAGATTGCACACAACTCGCTGGCGATCCGCTTGTTGTCTTGCCTTCCTGGGAGGAGCTGATGATAATGAGTACAGGTACAAAAATCACCTTAGTGTAAACCTTTGGGGATGGGTAGAGCCTTGACTTCATGACAACGACCCTCTGACCCCATGTTTTTTCTATGTTTTTGTGTGTTGCATTCATGCATTCATCTAAAAAACATTAAAACATTCAAAAAAAACTTTCTCTTCTAGTCTCTCTATTTTTCAAATTAAACTAAGACTGTGATTGCAAATATCAGAGAAGAGGATTACGCTAATGGATTTCGGTAGAAGGAGAACTCACCAGTATACCTTCAAGGTTCCAAAATTAGGGGATTTGAGAAAGTTAGCAAGGATGATCGTTAACCCAGAGGCTTTCAGAGCCAAGCACGGTGGTTTGCTACCACTGTTAAGAGTCCATGTGATTAAGGGGATCATGGACGTGCTCATTCAATTCTACGATCCGGTTTATCACTGTTTCACATTCCCGGATTACCAGCTATCACCAACGCTGGAGGAGTATTCTCATCTAACTGATTTACATATCACTGATCGAGCTCCGTTTTCTGGACTGGGAGAAATTCCAAAGAATCAGACTATTGCAATAGCAATTCATTTGGACGAGTCTGAGGTCAGGACTCACATGACCACTAAGGGTGACATCCAAGGTTTGCCAGCCCAGTTCTTGACAAAGAAAGCCTTGTACTTCGCTAGTATAGGGAACACGACCGCTTTTGAAAGCATCTTTGTCTTGCTCACCTACGGGTTATTTTTGTTTCCCAACATTAATAACTTCGTCGATATCAACGCTATTAAGGTTTTTCTCATTGGAAACCCTGTGCCGACTTTGCTCGCAGATGCATATCATTCTGTACACTTGGAAAATTTATACAGCGGAGGGGAGATCACATGCTGTGTACCTTTGCTTTACAAATGGTTTATCTCTCACTTGCCCAAGTCTGCTGCTTTTTGGGATTGCAAGAGTGTCTTACGTTGGTCGCAGAAGATCATGTCTCTTACCAATTCCGATATAGATTGGTGTAATAGGATTTATGAGGGAATTAGAATCATTGATCGTTGTGGAAACTTCCCCAGCGTACCCCTCATAGGAATTAAAGGAGGAATCAACTATCATCCGATATTAGTTCTTCGTCAATTTGGATACCCGATGAGACACATCCCACTCGGTGTTCATCTGGAAGGTCTTTTCTTCAAGGAAGGAGAAAACGACAGAGCGCTAAAGATGGAAATAGTGCAAGCTTGGAAACATGTTCATAAGATAGGACGAGAGTCTCTGGGAAAACCGGACTGTGTCTCGGTGGAGCCTTATCTCCACTGGGTACAAACTAGAGCTCTCAAGCTAAGGATGCCTTATCCTCGTTACGGAATTCTTCCACCGAGGGCAACTGTCATGTACTTCATGACGGAAACTAAAAAGCTTCGGGTTACTCTCAACAAAGTTCAAAAGGAAAGAAGGTCTTGGAAGAACAAGTACCGCACCCTCGACGGAGAGTGTATCCAAATACAGCAACTACTAAAAGAGAAAGATGCTCTGATTGAAATTTTGGAGCAGCATGCTATCGAGAATCAAGATGACCAAAGGAATTTGCTCGCTCCTTTCACCTGGCAAAGGAATGACAACCCAACAACGGCCCAAGCGCCCCGGTCAAAGAAGAGGACTCGGGACCCATTAGTTTAGGTTTCTATTTCTGCACTTTGTAATCTACTGTATTTCCATTTCTGTAATCCTTTGGAATTCAATAAAAATGGGTTTCCCCACTGTTTGATATTTGCAATCTAATTGTCGAAGTTTATTTTGATTAAACAAAAAAAAACAATTAATATAATCATTGCATTCATCATTCTCACATCGCGTATTCTCCTTACCTACGAATCTCACATTTGTGTTTCGGTTCTAGAGTCAAACTGTCTCATCATACAATACTCGGGCCAATCGTCAGAAAAGGATGGATGATCTTGAGGAAGAAAACAGAGAGTTGAAAGAAGAGATCGACGCTCTGAGAAAGGATATGAGAAAGCTTCGTAACGACATGCAAGCCATGGCAGAAGCTCAGCTACAAAGAACCGTGATCTCAGAGATCACCTCAACGCCCATCATAGAAAAGTATGATCCTAGGTACCAAATGCCGGAAGATCGTCCTTGGGGCATGCCTGTTAACTATATCCCTGAAGGATATGTTCCGCCGATCACTGAAGATCAGGGAATCGCAACAGAAGCCGCTGGGCCTGAAGGTTACAAACTTCGGGAAAGCGAAGATGACAGGGGCATACTCAAGACTCCTGAAGGTTACAAACTTCGGGAGGCGCCAAGACTTACTGCCATAGTCACGGTACCATCCCCTGTGGTGCACACTGTCCCGGAAGGACAGATTCCACCAACACCTTCTGGTAAGAAGGAAACTATGTTTGACAGAATGGAGGAATTCCAGGAGCAATTCTTGGAAATGCAGAAAGAGCTGCAAGCCATTCGCGGTCAGGATCTATTTGGAAAGGACGCCGCAGACCTCTGCTTGGTCCCAAATGTGAAAGTCCCGCACAAATTCCAAGTGCCCGACTATGAAAAATACAAGGGTAACTCTTGCCCTCAGAGCCATTTGGTGATGTACGCTCGGCGGATGTCAGCTCAGACGGAGAATCAGGACCTGCTGATTCATTACTTTCAGGATAGTTTAATCGGTGCCGCACTTAAATGGTACATGGGTTTAAACCGTACTACGATCAGTACATTCAGAGATCTTGGTACTGCCTTCGTCCAACAATACAAGTACAATTTGGACATGGCACCCGACAGAGATCAACTCAGATCAATGTCGCAAAAGTACAAGGAAACCTTTAAGGAGTATGCTCAAAGGTGGCGTGAAATTGCCGCTCAAATTTGTTCACCTCTTGAGGAAAAAGAGATGACAAAAATCTTCTTAAAGACCTTAAGCTCATTTTACTATGACCGAATGGTTGCCAGTGAGCCTAGTGATTTCACCGTGATGGTCGGCATGGGCGTATGTCTTGAGGAAGCCGTCCGAGAAGGACGTTTGGTAAAAGACACTGGATCAACGAGCGGTACTAAAAAATATGGTAGTGCTCTCCCTAAGAAAAAAGAGCAAGATATTGGGAATATCTCTCACGGAAAGCAAAGGCGACGTTATCATCCAGTAGCAGCTGTAACTCCTGCTATCGGCCCCGCGCCTGTTCCTATGTATCAACCTTAGGTTGCGCAGAGCCAACCTGACCAACGAAGGACACAACAGCCTCTTCAGCAGGCTCGTCCTCCATATAACAATAACCGTACAACACGGCCACCAGGATTTGATCCTATACCCGTAACGTACGCAGAGCTGTTTCCGTTACTGCTGGCTAAGGGGCACATTCAGACTAAGTCTCCCCTTTCAGTTCCAGAAAATCCGCCTTTTTGGTTTAAAGCGGAACAGACATTCCCTTATCATCAAGGAGGTTCAGGGCATAACATTGAGACTTGCCTCAATTTCAAATCCGACGTGCAAAAGCTTGTTAGGAGCGGGCTCTTATCTTTCAAAGATACGAATCCTAATGTTCTTACGAACCCGCTGCCTCAACATGGGAAAGCTGCAGTCAACCTGATTGAGAAAGAGACTAACAATATCTATCAAATTCATGATGTACTCTTATTGGAGACCAATCTGGTCAAGATGCATTATAGACAGAGTGGATATGGCCATGTGCCACCTCATAATTATCACCAGTGTGATATCTGCTCTAAAGACAACCAGGGATGTTCTGTAGTGCAAGCAGCTCTACAGGAACAGATGGATCTTGGATGTATCCAAGAGCACCGAGTTCGTGGAGTTAACATGGTTTACACGAATTCCAACGTCATTCAAAACCACGACATCCGTGTGATGAATGTCAACTTGGTGGCGATGCACTCAAGGCAAAGCCAGTATCATAATCTGCCGCGGCACGATTACAGTTCCTGTCTGATTTGCTCAGTAAACAAACATGGATGCTCTTTCATACAAGAGACCCTCCAGCGTCAGATGGATCTTGGATGGATCCAAGACTACCATGATAGGAACTCCTATCAAATCAACATGGTTCAGATCTTTGACATTCGCATGATGAATACCAACCTCGTAGAGTTACATGCTGAGCAGGTCCGACTTGGATTCTTAATATCACATGACTATCAAAGCTGTAAAGCGGGTTGCGAAAACGATCGAGGTTGTACCCTTGTCCAGGAGGCACTTCAGCACTTGTTAAATCACTGGTGGATGCCAATCTATATGGACGAAGATACTCAGCAGATTAGTATCAATAACAGGAATCCTACTCGTCGTCAAAGTCAGGATGTCCGATCAATGGAAGGTAACCTAGTGAGGTTACATTGTATTCAAAGTGGGCGTGGCCAGGTGCCTCCACACAACTATGACAGTTGTAGCATCTGTTCGGAAAGTAACCAAGGGTGTTACCTTGTGAAAGCAGCTCTTCAGGATCAGGTCGATCATGGAGAAATTCGTCCATATCCAGGTTCAGAACCCATCATTTGGTCGCCGAATTACCTTGTCGATCAAGTTGAGGATGTTGTCACCATCTCTGGTCATCACCAGACCAGGGATGTTTTTGCCATCATCCCTCTACTTGACGAATCTAGAGTTCCCAACCGGGAACGGATCGAGATTACTTATGATGGTCAGAAAAATCAGAAGGTTCCCATAGTCATCTATCTACCGGGGCCACTACCGTATGAATCAGCTAAGGCAATCCCTTACAAATATGGCGCAACAATAATCGAGAATGGAAAGGAAATTCCATTACCCTCCATCGTGAATATTGCAGACATCAGTCGTGTAACACGGAGCAGTCGAATCTTCAACCGAGGGGTTGGAGAATCCAACAAAGAAAAGGAACTTCAGGTAGAAATTCCTGATCCACCAGTCGGTCAATCTGGTAATTCCGACCTTTCAAAAGACAAAGATGAGATGCTGAAGCTCATCCAAAGGAGTGAATATAACATTGTTGATCAACTTTTACAGACTCCTTCAAAGATCTCAGTATTATCACTGTTACTCAGTTCAGAAGCCCACAGGGAGGCTCTACAGAAAGTCTTGGAGCAAGCCTTTGTGGAACAGGATGTAAAAATCAGACAGTTCGATAGTATTGTCTCTAACATCACTTCCTGCAATAATTTGGGATTTAGTGATGAGGAATTACCTGAAGAAGGTCGCCGTCATAACATGGCGCTCAATATCACAGTTAACTGCCAGGACGATGCTTTAGCCAACGTACTGGTAGACACAGGGTCAGCCCTGAATGTTATGCCGAAGTCCACTTTGATGCAATTATCATTCAAGGGCCCTCCGATGAGAGTCAGTGAGGTCGTCGTCAAAGCATTCGACGGATCCAGAAAAACAGTTATCGGCGAAGTGGATCTTCCCATAACTATTGGTCCTCACACTTTCCAAATCACTTTCCAGGTCATGGACATCCGGGCAACATACAGTTGTTTATTAGGAAGACCTTGGATACATCAGGCTGGAGCGGTTACTTCAACCCTCCACCAGAAGCTAAAGTTCGTCGAGAATGATCAACTTGTCACGGTTTGTGGGGAACAAGCCTTGCTTGTGAGCAACTTATCATCATCTACTTGTGTGGAACCCGAGGAGGTTATTGGAACTCAGTTCCAAGCACTATCGGTGAGCAAGGACAATCAGTCCAAAGAAGGAACTTCAATTTCTTCATACAAAGATGCTATCAAAGTGGTCGAGAGTACCAATATGATAGGATGGGGACGGCTTGTCATTCCCATTGACAATAAAACAAAGAAGGGTCTTGGTTTTTCTGCAACCTGTACCCAGACAGCCGCCAACGATGAAAGTCTTCATCCCCTTCAAAACTTCTTCCACAGTGGAGGTTTTCTTCACCCGGTGTCTCAGACAGTTCATGCTATCAATGAGGAAGATCCCTCTGACACAGATGAAGAATGGAAGTCCTACCTTAACAAGGACGGTTATATGTCTCAGGAAGAGGTGCCTATGCCTTTTTGCTTTCCTACAGAAAGTCTGAGATTTATACCAAGATCAGATGTCGAAATGATCTATGGAGATTGTGATCCGGAAGGATGCGGTGCTCCGCCAAATTCATTAGAGGAAGACACTCCGATGAAAGACAGCTTTGATCATAATTACTATGGCCCGATGGATGGCCTGCCAATGTGGCAGCCTTACCCAGGAAACTTGGGGCAAGAAAGTCAGCCGAGTAATGAAGCTCAGCTGAGCGTCATTAAACAGAATACCTGTGTCCCCACTATGTCATGGGATCAACACTCAGGCCATTCAGAAACTACTCAACATGAAGATGAATTCGCAACGTTTGCAGGACTTGAATTCATCAACTATGCTTTTCCCGAGGTCAACGTCATCGAGAAGGATGACTTCTCCAGTTCCAAAGAAGTTTGGGACACTCTGGGAGAACCAAGTGGAAAATACGACTATAAGGTCAGGTACACTGCTCCCGAAAGCTCTCGTATCAGGCTCGAAGATATCCAGCCGACTGGATAGGGAGATACAGCTGAGAGCACAAATGTTATGCAAAATGCAACAGAGGAATCCTCCTACGACAATTCTGCCTGGGAGACAGATTCCAATGATCCTGCTCCACCAGAAATCAGCGTCATTTCTGAAGACAAATCAAGGAAGGTGCCAGACTTTGTCATTCACCAAGGAGTTCGCCACCAATGGGTTGCCGTCGATGTTCCGAAGGTCGTTCGTCAGTCAAAGTAATTGCCATCTTTAACCTTTCACCCTGCCCAAGTGAAACGGATGTTTTGATAGGGCTCGCTTTCTGTAAATTTCCCTCTTCGCTTTGCCCGAAGCGACAGAGTTTTGTTTTATAGGGCTGTAGTTTCAAGATTCGACTTGTTCATTAATAAAATAACGTCGTTCTGTAATGTCCGCATTAATTGCTGTTTTCTCTTTTTGCTTTTTCAGAAAATGGTAATCCTAAAAAACATTCAATAATAAAAACAAGCAGTAAAATCAAAACACTGCACACACTTACATTTTCTCTATCTCTTCTAAACACGAATCATCACGTCATGCAGATTGCTTGTTTTATACCCCGTTGAAACATACGATCCGATGCCTTCTTCCAACTTTGAGTTCCCGATATTCGAGGCCGAAGAAGAAAATGACGACCAAATTCCAGAAGAGATCTCCCGACTACTCAGACAAGAGGAAAGGTCCATCGAACCTCACAAAGAGCCGTTGGAAATGGTAAACTTGGGTTCGGAGCAAGAGAGAAAAGAAATCAGGATCGAAGCACTGCTCAGTCCAACTGCCAGAGAGGGTTTGATAAAGTTTCTCAAAGAATTCCCCGATGTGTTCGCTTGGTCCTATCAGGATATGCCAGGGTTGGATACCAGCATCGTGGAACATCACTTACCGTTGAGATCAGAATGTTCGCCAGTAAAGCAAAGGTTGAGACGCACTCACCCGGACAGGCCATCAAAATCAAGGAGGAGGTACAGAAACAGATCGACGCGGGTTTCCTCGCTACATCTGAATATCCTCAATGGTTAGCCAACATCGTGCCCGTTCCCAAAAAGGACGGAAGGGTCAGAATGTGTGTCGATTACAGAGATCTGAACAAGGCAAGTCCAAAGGACGACTTTCCTTTACCACACATTGACATGTTGGTTGACAGAACAGCAAAGTTCAAAGTATTCTCCTTTATGGATGGATTCTCGGGCTATAACCAGATCAAAATGGCGCCGAAAGACATGGAGAAAACTTCGTTCATTACCTCATGGGGTACCTTTTGTTACAAGGTAATGCCGTTCGGTTTGAAGAATGTCGGGGCAACCTATCAAAGGGCCATGACTACTCTGTTTCATGACATGATACACACAGAAATCGAGGTATATGTCGATGATTTGATTGCAAAATCAAGAACAGAGGATGAGCACGTTGAACATCTGTCAAAATTGTTCAAACGTCTAAGAAAATTCAAGCTCCGCTTGAATCCCAACAAGTTCACCTTCGGTGTCCGTTCAGGGAAACTACTAGGGTTCGTCGTCAGCCAGAAAGGAATTGAGGTTGATCCTGACAAGGTCAAGACCATTCAAGAAATGCCTTCTCCGAAAATTGAAAAACAAGTCAGAGGATTCCTGGGACGTTTGAACTACATCTCCAGATTCATATTCCTTATGACCGCCACTTGTGCGCCGATTTTCAAGTTACTCAAAAAGAACCAGGATTGCGTTTGGTCAGATGATTGCCAAACCGCCTTCGACAGTATCAAGGAATATCTGTTGAATCCTCCGATTCTATCACCTCCAGTGGAAGGAAGACCACTAATCATTTACCTCACAGTCCTAGAGGACTCAATGGGATGTGTACTTGGCCAACAAGACGAAACTAAATGGAAAGAGTCTGCCATTTACTATCTAAGCAAGAAATTCACCGACTGCGAAACTCGGTACACAATGCTTGAGAAAACTTGTTGCGCTTTGGCTTGGGCAGCCAAACGTCTTCGCCAGTACATGATTCGTCATACTACTTGGTTGGTCTCCGAAATGGATCCAATCAAGTACGTTTTCGAAAAACCTGCTCTCACGGGAAGGATTGCCTGTTGGCAGATGTTACTATCAGAATATGACATAGAGTACCACGCTCAAAAAGCCGTTAAAGGAAGTATTTTAGCCGATCATTTGGCTCATCAACCGATTGACGATCAAGAATCAATCGGGTTTGACTTCCCAGACGAAGATGTCATGTATCTAAAGA
Source organism: Lathyrus tuberosus (assembly GCA_022829125.1). Classification (NCBI taxonomy): domain Eukaryota; kingdom Viridiplantae; phylum Streptophyta; class Magnoliopsida; order Fabales; family Fabaceae; genus Lathyrus; species Lathyrus tuberosus. The sequence goes on from JALAZF010000253.1 coordinate 4,055,024, forward strand.
TGAAAGATTGCGATGAACCGCTACCCAGTGAAGGGCCAGAACCAGGTTCCCAGTGGGGACTTATCTTTGACGGAGCAGTCAATCATTATGGAAACAGAATTGGGGCAATCATTGTTACCCCTCAGGGTTCCCACATTCCTTTCACTGCCAGACTTACGTTCAAATGTACGAACAACGAGGCCGAATACGAAGCTTGTATCATGGGTCTCGAACAAGCGATTGATTTAAGGATCAAAAACTTGGACGTATATGGCGACTCAGCCTTGGTTTTTAACCAGATAAAAAGAGATTGGAACACATACCAATCAGGATTGATTCCTTACAAAGACTATGCAAGAAGGTTGTTACCCTTCTTCAACAGAGTCGACTTTCATCACATCCCTCGTGATGAGAATCACATGGCTGATGCATTAGCCACTCTCTCTTCCATGATCAGTGTAGGTCGATGGAATGACATACCTAAGATCGACATAATGCGCCTTGAACGGCCCGCTTACATCTTCGCAATTGAAGCAGTCATAGACGACAGACCTTGGTATCACGATATCAAATGCTTCCTTCAGAAACAAGAGTATCCATCTGGGGCACTCAGAAAAGACAGGAAAACCCTCAGAAGATTGGCTGGAAACTTCTTCCTGAGTGGTGACACTCTCTATAAGAGAAATTTTGACATGGTCTTGCTCCGATGCGTCGACAGACCCGAAGCAGACATGCTTATGAAAGAAATTCATGAAGGATCCTTTGGCACTCATGCCAACAGACACACAATGGCGAGAAAAATTCTCAGGGCCGGGTACTATTGGTTGACCATGGAATCCGACTGCTACAAGTACATGAGGAGGTGTCACAAGTGTCAGATATACTCCGACAAAATTCATGTACCGCCATCACATCTCAAAGTTCTCTCTTCCCCGTGGCCTTTTTCCATATGGGGAATCGATATGATTGGTATGATTGAACCTAAGGCTTCAAACGGACATCGGTTCATCCTGGTAGCCATTGACTATTTCACCAAGTGGGTCGAAGCAGCGTCATTCGCCAATGTAACCCGACAAGTGGTGGTCCGATTTATCAAAAACAATATCATCTGTCGTTATGGTGTTCCAAGCGAGATCATTACTGATAATGGATCTAACTTGAACAATGAGATGATGAAAGAGTTGTGCTCAGAGTTCAAGATCGAACACCATAACTCATCTCCCTACCGACCCAAGATGAACGGAGCGGTAGAAGCGGCTAACAAGAACATCAAGAAGATTGTTCAAAAGATGGTTGTAACCTATAAAGATTGGCACGAAATGCTACCCTTTGCTCTTCATGGTTATCGCACATCTGTCCGGACTTCAACAGGGGCAACCCCTTTCTCTCTAGTATATGGCATGGAGGCAGTTCTCCCCGTAGAAGTAGAGATCCCATCAATCCGGGTATTGATGGAAGCTAAGCTCACCGAAGCTGAATGGTGTCAAAGTCGACACGACGAATTGAATCTGATCGAGGAAAAACGAATCACGGCACTATGCCACGGTCAGTTGTACCAACAGAGAATGAAGAGGGCGTTCGACAAAAAGGTCCGACTGCGTGTTTTCAGGAAAGGAGACCTTGTGCTCAAGAAGATACAATAATTTCTCACTGATTCTCGGGGCAAATGGACCCCAAATTATGATGGCCCCTATGTGGTCACGAAAGCTTTCTCAGGCGGCGCCTTGAGACTTGCAACCATGGACGGAGAGGAATTTGCCTACCCCACGAATGTTGATGTAGTCAAGAAATACTTCGCCTAAACTAAAAAAAAAAACGTCTCGGTGGATTGAAAACCCGAAAGGGCGGTCCAGGCAAAAGTTAGAGACATGAAAAAAATCATCATCCCGATGGATTGGAAATCTCATAGTACAATCCAGGCAAAAATTAGGGATAATGGCAAGTAACTATGTTCAACAGAGGCAAGTCCCTCAGCAGTAGTTACATCATCTATCAGAGGAAATCTCCAGTCAAGGTCATCTTCGACGGAAGCTCAGGATGTCCCGAACTCAAAGTTGGTAGAAGGATAGTGGTCGTTATGTTTCAACGTAGCCCTTTTCCCTGTAAATTACCATTTTCTAACTTTGTATGTACTCTTTGGAATCACGCGTTTGGCTGATCTCCATCTTATCAATAAAATTTGAGCAATTGTGCTTTTGTTTGTAATTCTTTACTTGTTTTAGCTTTACAGAACGATGTTGTTTAAACTTAATCAGCGATTCTTAAAATAAAACAAAAATGAATTTACTTGTTAAAACTTTTTCTGCTTTTAAAATAAAGATGGCAATTTCTTTTGACTGTTGAACATCAGAAGAACATCGATCGCTTCTCCCGAAGTAAGCGAACTTCAAAGTGCAGAATCAAAGTACTCCTTCTAAGCCAGTATGCCTAAATGAAGGGATCAACTGTGTCAGAGACCTTGTTTCGTCTGACACGCCTCGGCCGAGTTCTCATCTCCTAAGCCCGATCAACATAGCTCCTAACGGGACTATCTCTCCTAAGCAAGGTGGAATTGCTATTTTGAATCAACGGTACTTCTTCGCCCCGCGATGGCCGAGTGTCCAATTGTGTTCATCCATTAGTCTGTATGTCGCGTCTGTTTTGTCAGCATATACATACATACATCATGCATTTTTTATTTGCGTTCGCATTTCATATTGCATCACTATCACTCTAGTCGGTCTTGTCCCCTAGTGATAACAGTTTTCTCAATCGAGTTTGTCAGCTCTTTCCTCGTCAGGAAACGTTGTGTCTGAACAATCTCGCCACCAGTGTATCGTTAGATCAGAGTCGGCACTCGACCACTTTGATAACTTGAACCTCTGAAAGATCAGAGAACTTTCAATAAACATCACTCTTCGCCATTGAAGATGATATCCTTGCTTTCCTGGATTAAGGAAAATCCACAGAGAAAGCCTCGTGATCAGAGATTCGGCAGCACGCCAGTTTTGCTCCGAAAAACCACTAATGAGAAGGTCATTGGCACCTCAAAATTGGATCCAATCATATGGCATTTCTCCGGGAAGATCCCAAGAAAAGTATGATGTAACCCCAAACAAAAACAGTCTCCCAAGAGACTCGCTTTCCCCAGTAAAATCGACAAATGGCATCTCTCCAGGAAAATTCGGCGAGAAGTTTGAAGGAAAACCGCTACAAATAGCGTCCCTTGTCAGTAAAGTTTATTGACAAAAGAAACTAAGACCAGTTCCTTGGTAGGAAACTAGGATCGAGGGGAAGTTTAAATCAGAAACTAAGACCAGTTCCTTGGTAGGAAACCAGGATCGAGGGGAAGTTTAAATCAGAAACTAAGACCAGTTCCTTGGTAGGAAACCAGGATCGAGGGGAAGTTTAAATCAGAGACTGAGACCAGTTCCTTGGTAGGAAACCAAGAACGAGGGGAGGTTTATTTCAAAAGAAAACTGAGACCAGTTCCTTGGCTGAAGACCAGGATCGAGGGGTAGTTTACCTTTTCTAAGCATCATTGCTTAGCTAAAGAAGATGAATGCGTAAGCTACCATTCATAACCACCATCAAAATTTTGGATATTCCGATATTTAATCCTCTTGCACCCCGAAGGCTCGAATCCCTTCGTCATTCACACCTTCGGGTCCAAGAAGATTAAATAGGGGCATCTGTAATACCCCAAATTTTGACCACTAAGATTTCCCATCATTGTGAAAATCATCATCACAATATGGATGAACCATCATGCTTCATCAGTCTCCCCAAAGATGGGTGAGCATCCAATACAATCAAAATTAGGGTTTCAAGCCCTCTCTGAGTGCTTAGACAAAGGATCAATCAAGAAATGACATGATCTTCAACTTGTCTAATCTCTCAAACATCCACAATGGATCAAAAAGGACTCCCACTTCAAGGATTAAGCACAAGGCTGCTCCCTTCTAGGTGGATCAAGTCTCAAGATCGACAGTATCACCAAATTAGGGTTTTGGTCGACCAGGGCCTCCAGATGGAAATTTTCATCTGGGAACAAGGCAATGATCCAAAACATAACCTAATATGCTTCATGGAACCTCATGAACCCATGCATCAAGTCAATTTTGCCTCAGGGGATGCATTCCTCAAAAATCAGGAATTAGGGTTTCTTGACCTAATTCACCCCTAAGTTGACTTTTGGGACAAACCATGAGCCAAGACCTCAAGAGATGATTTGAGGGTCTCTAATATACCATATTGATCCATTTGGAACAATGGATTGATCCAAGAAGCATGATCAACAAGTCTCATTTTCATCTGCACCACAATTAGGGTTTTAAGGGAAAAGTCAACTGTAACTTTGACTTTTGACCAGGACATGCTCCCAAACCCTAATACATGATTGAATATACCCTATGACACCCATGGAACATGTCCATCAAGTTTGATTTAGGTCAAGGACATGATTTCCTGAAGAATTGCACAGTTTGGAATTCATCTGATAAAAAGTCAACTGTGCACAAAAGTCAACTTTAACTTTTTGAGATTTTTCACCAAAATGGATTTTTAACCCTAAAATGATGTTAATGTATGATTTGAATCATCATTCATCAATAAAAATCAAGAAAAATGAGATAACTTGTAAAAGGGGTAACCATAAAACCTAGAAAATTTTCTAAGTTAAAAATAAAGTGGCAAAGGTACCAACTTTGGAGGACCATAACTCCTAAACCACAAGGCCATTTTTTCTCATCCAAAGATGGATTTGTAGCCCTCATTATCACCTACAAAAACTTCAACTACAAGTCACTCCAATTCATTAAGGATTTTGAGTTATGGAGTGATCAAAGTGGCTAAAAAGTGAAAATGTCACTTTTTCCAACACTTAGTGAAATTTTCACTAAGTCAGATTCTGCTTCACTTTTTGCCAAATGTAGGGGGATTTTTCACTTGGAATCAAAAGAGATCAAAACCAAACTTGTTCAAACAGTTGTTGTATCATGTAAGAGCTTTCCAAAATGGCCAAGAACATTGTCAAATTCAACCTACACCATGAGATACAACATTGCCAAGTTGCCTTGCTGAAATCTGTCAAGGCAAGGCAGAATTTGCAACTTTGGTCGATTTGCCAAAATCAGCCAAATTCAATTGCTCCTATCCACTTGGACACCTCAGAGGATTGAATCTAAAGGGGACAATCACTGAGCCAAGCCTCCAAAGTCCATGGAACAAGAAATAGCATGTTGAACCTAGAATGGCCAAAATAGGGACAAGACTTCAAATTTGGAATGAGGCATTCAATGGAACCATCAAGGTGGCATGGACTGAGCCATTCTCATCTGAAATCAGTCAAGACTTATCCAAGACCAAGGGGACCAAAGCTCTGTGCCCTAACCTCTAGTCAATGGCTAGAGGAGACTTGGATTTTCATTTGCCAACATTGGCCAAACCTACTTACCAGCTGCCATGCACTATTCCTTGCAAAACAAACTTGCTCTACTATAAATAGAGCTCAATTGTGGTCAGTTTGAGTACACCAAAGCCATCTAATAGATGCTTTCCTCAAAATCTCTTTCTCTTGGCAAAAATGCCTTTCTTAGCAAGGTAGCTATCGGGTTTTGAGTTTGAGAGCAATTCTGCACAAACCAATCACTCACACACCTCACATACATCACATATGAGCTGATCAAACACTCACATAACATCTGGAGCATCAAAATCTCAAAATCACTTGCCATCCACACAAGTTTGAAGTGAAGTTGCAGCTGAGATGCCATAAACTGATCCAGTCCATTTCAATTCAATCCAAGTGTTCAAACACACTCCATATGGTGTAGGGAAGCTGTCCAGATCATCACAACTTGTCTGTAACACCTCCAACTCAAAATCACATCTTCTCTTGTTGTCACGACTTGGAGGTAAGCCTAAACTTGGGCATCTCTCAATCTATGCATATTTCCTCGCACAATAATTTGGCCATATGTTCATAATCATGCATGGAATGTTTTCCCTCAATTAATTGCATTGTTTGAATCGTGTATCAAAAATCCTAGCCTTCATGCAGAAATTAGGGTTCTTGAGGTCTCTTCGTGATTTCTTGTTGTATGTTTAATTTAAATGAAATTAAAGTACATAGACATGATCGTGAGGTTGAAACGAGCATAATGATATGTGGATTGCATGATATGATTACGTATTCATGGAGATTGGATAGAAAATGCAAATCTGAGAAACCCAAAAAAACGGGCGTGTTCTTGGTGTTGTTCTTGGCGCCATTTTCATAAATTCAAATATTTGAATTTTGTGATTTTGTTTAATTGATTCAAAAATTAATTTATCTCTGAGTTTTAATGATTTTGAGTTGATTCTTTTTTTAATAATTCACAAAAATGTTAAAATATTTTATTTTATCAAAAAATCCCAAAAATATTATTTATTTCATATAATTGATATTTTTGTAAAGAATTAATATTTTCATTGTTTTTGGCATTTTAAATATTTTTTCTACATTGATTTTGCAATTTTTAATGCTTTCTAATTATTTTGTAGGTCAATACTTAATTTTTGAAGCATTAATCCAAGGTCACAATTTGTTTTCCATGTGTTAAACAATTTTTGATCATTTTAATTGAATTTTTATTCAATTAAATACATTTTGAAAACAAATTAGGGTTTTGGATTAATTCAACCTTCATAAATCATTTTCAAAACTTTTTGGGCCTCTTGAGAGAGTGTAAGACCCATCCCCCCTTTGTACAAAAACTTTTTGGGCCGCACTCATTGTATAAGTCCCTCTGTACAAGTAAACGGTGCGATCGTCGCCCGTTTAAAAATAAAAATCATTTGGGCCTCTCCTTGAGCTATAAGAACCATTCAAAACACTTTGGGTCTCTATTAGAGTGTAAGACCCAATCCCCCTTTTAACCAAAACATTTTGGGCCTCACTTATTGTATAAGTCCCTCTGCGTTAAAAGAAAACCTCTGCGCGATCGCCATTTTTAAACGAAAAATCATTTGGGCCTACCCTCGTGTTATAAGCCCCACTCTTTTCTTTAAACCTTTTTGGGCCTCTTGAGAGAGTGTAAGACCCATCCCTTTGTACAGAAAACCATTTTGGGCCCCAGTCACTTGTATAAGTCCCTCTGTACAAAGTCAAACAGTGCGCTCACTGATAAAACCCTGGGCCTCTCCTTGAGCTGTAAGCCCCAAATCTTTCTTTTTCAAAGCACTTTCTCCTTTGATTTTGAATATACTGTTGTTTTCAATCTTTCTTTGTTGAACAACTAACCAAACAGCATGGAAGCACTACAACCGAGTAAGTGGTTATCGCTTTCATTTACTGCTTTCATATATAAACTGTATTGTGGGGTTGCTCACAGTCTCCTTTCATAAACTCATATCTACTATGTAATAATAGTATAGATATTTCGAGTTTCCCCGGCTACTACGTCTAGAACTAGGTGACGCCGTTTCACTTATTCGTAGAAATAGATGCCTAGATCCCCAATAGGAGCACCAGATACAGTCTTCTCTTCGGCTGTCCTCCTTAGGAATCGTCAAGAAGCTCTACTCCCCAAGATGAATGTATTCTCCGTGAATGGCATCTTTGAGTTTCTCCCAAATTCTCGAACTTTCCTGACTTGATCTATTCCTTGTGGATAGCTTGCCTTGAATGTCTCGGGGTTTGGGTACCCACTACGGTCATAATCTTGGACCTTAACTAAGGAACCCTCTTTAAAAGCTAAAAGTCGCTGGATAGTAAACCTCGCACGTTTACCAATGGTTTTTATCTTTAAAAGAGTTATCTCTCCTAATGGAAAGGAGATGATAAGACCCACTGGCTTCTTAAAAGCATCGGCCTCCTCTTGGGCATTATTCAAGGACACTGCGGCTTCTTAGAAGTATTCACAGCCTCCTCTTAGGCTTCGTATAATGATCTCTTCCTCCGGGAATGATAGCCTTCTCTTGGGCTTCGTACAAGGACCCGTCGGCTTCTTAAAAGTTTCCAGCCTCCTCTTGGGCTTCGTAAAAATTGTCCCGACGACCTCCTAGAGGTATAAGAACAGAACCTAGTCATCCTCATAGAACAGTCATTTCGTAGAGTCTACTACTGTTTCTCACAGCATAGTACAAAAGATAAAACTCTAGACACGGACAGTCTAACTTCCTTGAGTCTCAAAGACATTCTCAAGTGACCCCTTCGTTAAATAGGAAGGAAACCCGCAGACTCGGACAGTCTCGACACCCCTTTGGATTTCTTGTTTCCTCAAAGAGAAGGAAATATTCCTGATCCTCAAATCAAACCCATGGGTACAGTATTACTCATATAAGAACTGATTTTCTCTTTTAAAATCAGTATATTGGATCTGTCACTCAACTGAAACAGTTACAATAGCCTCCATCTCGGGCTTCGTACGAGATACCAAAATTCTCCCCAATGGAGTCAAAACAACCTTTTCGCCTCTCTCTCGGACCTTGTACGAGATACAAAAACACTCTCCTACTGAGTATAAAAGATTCTCCAACTGAGTCAACTCTTTGCTAGCCTCCTCTTAGGCTTTGTATAACGATATGCCCCACTGGGTCGAACCCTTTTAGCCTCTCTTTCGGGCTTTGTACGAGACATAAAATAGCCTCCTCTTAGGCTTTGTATAATGATTTTCCTAGCGGAAATTAGCCTCCTCTTAGGCTTTGTATAAGAAAACCACTGGTTGATCCAATCAACCTTTTAGCATCAAAGTTGTGCCTCATTCACAGTGTACAAACATCAACAACTCCTTTCCCTTCATCTAATCGCTGTAAGCGGCAAGCCTCTGGATCATCTACATCCATGCCACTGTCCCTCTTTTAGCATGAGAAATCCCTAAGGAAAGATGGCATTGCTCTACACTGAGTTAAAGTCTTCTCCTTCAGGTTAAAACCCTTTCTTCGGAAATTATGGCATTGCTCGGATCCGCGTATCCCAGTTAAAGTAATTCTCCTTCTCCCTCTTTAGAGATGACAAATTCTCTCTAAAGTCGAGGTCATTCAGCTTCACGTCTTGGGCTTTGAACAAGACACAAATAGACCTTTCAGCTTCACATCTTGGGCTTTAAACAAGATACAAATCACCTTTCGCTTCACGTCTTAGGCTTTGAACAAGACACCAAAAACCAATTTCCTCCCATAGAATAGGAGGAACTACGAACGCTCTGATTTCCCTGTTTCGGTAAACTGGAATACGTAGGCATAAGATCGAAAGAAAAGATCTTAGCGAGCACAATCAACAAAACACCCAAATCCCATATCTCAGTCAATCAAAAGCAGTAACTCAAAAACATCAGTCCTAACATCCTAATCCTTGTTCCCCGCCAGAAACCTTCTGCCTAGGTAAAAGAAAGAAAGAAAACAGTATTGGTGAAAATACAAATAACCAGTACAAAGGCCCCCCCACATTGATAGCATCCGTAACCTAACAGACCGCTGTTTAAACTCAGTATGCAAAGCAGGGTTAATTGGAGACATCTATTTCCCTTCCTTATTCAGCTCACAATAGGATAAAAAATGAATCGATCTGTAGTTTTAAGCTCAAACCGCAGAGAGCGACCAGCGCTTAAGAACCGCGTCCAAAATCGCTCGTTACACTCATGAGGTTCAGATGGTGGAAGCCACAGGGGGATTCGACGAGTCAGTCAACATGGTAGAAGTTACTGAAGACTTCGCCATCAGTGCTGTGATGATTGAAGGTTCTAGTAAGGCTATAAGTGGCCTAAACGTTGATGATACCAGTCTGATGTTGGTAACCAAAGAAACTGCTGATAAGTTTGTTGAAATGGATAAAGCTGCCAAGGTTTTGGAGATGACCGTGAATGGGTGGAAGATAAATGCCAATGAAGGCATTAACATGGTCGAATTGGCTGAAGAGTCTGATTCTAGCTCAGATAGTGTCAACACCAATGAGGCTATGGGTAGAAATGCCCCTAAAGTTCAAGTTGTTAAGGAATTGGAAGATGAGATGCTCTTGGTTGGAGAGATGCTGGACATGGATGGTTGTCTGGTGGAAAATTGGATATGCATGGTTGTTGAAAAGTTTTTCAAGACATCTCCTGATGTCGAGAGAGTCAAAGCTGAGGAGATGGTGGAGGCTGAGAAAGCTGCTTGGGAAAAAACTTCCCAAAGAGCTGCAAAAGCAGCAGTAGGTGGTGGCTGCTTGGCAAAGACCACTGAAAGTCTGGAAGCCAGCTTCTCCAAGATGCGCCTGAAGGGCAGAATGGATGTCAACATGGTCGAAATTACGGATCGAAGGGACGAACAATTGAGTAAGGTGGATGAGCAAGAGAAACTCAACAAAATGGCTTATCCTGGGCCGGAAGAGACAATTGTGGACTTCTTGCATCGTTGCCAGAAAAAAGACTCTAGAGTAATGTTGTGCCCCAGGTGCCGCGCCATTTTTTATGAGAAGGTTGCCCACAAGCTGGAAGGTATCAAGAAGGCTGGCGAAAGCTGGGGGCAGAAGGTGAACAAGGGGCACAGAGGTTTTGACCATAGGCGACTTTCGACAGGGTTAAAAAACCAAGCACCAGGAATTAGGCCAGGTACGTTCAAACCAACTGTGAATGTGCCAACAGGTAGTTGGATCAAACCTGTCGAAGGGAGAGGACAGAGGAAAAAGTGGGAGAAGTTTGATGTGGAAAGAGGTGCGTCATTTGAGTACAGAAAAGAGAATCGCACCACAAACAAATCAGCATACATTTCTCAGAATTACAAGGGTAACAACCCAATGTCTAGATCGCAATGGCAAAGAGAGCAGCGTAGGCGAAAAGCTGTCAGGGAGGCTCAGGTGCAAGGGGAGTCAAGCACCAATGTGGTTGGGGCAATGGAGAAGATGCTCATACGACGAAAGTTGTTTACTATTCATCCAGAAAAGAAGGTCGAAGAGGATGATGATATGACTGATAACTTCGATAATGAGTCAGCAGCTTCCCTAGACATTTTGGTAAATGTGGTGTCAGTGATGCCAAGAGAATTTGGTCAAGTCTCAGAGGTCGAAGACTTAGACCAAACTGCTGAGTTGGAAATGATGGCACACAAGCCTGTGTGCTATTACATCATGAACAATGGGTGCGTCGAAGAACAGAATGCTTTCTTCGAGCGTCCCACAGAGGCAATGAAGGGTCATTTGAAGCCTCTTTACATTACTGGAAAAGTGGAGAACGTCCCTGTCAACAAAATTTTGGTAGACTGTGGTGCGACGGTTAATTTGATGCCAAGATTTTTGTTGAGCAAGATTGGAAAATTTGAGACTGATATTAAACCCCACAACATGGTTCTGTCGAACTATGAAGGCAAAGTTGGTTCCACTCTGGGAGTGATTCAGGTGGATCTCACTGTGGGAACTATTACCAGACCAACAGTGTTCATGGTCGTCGAAACAAAGGCTAACTATAATCTACTCTTAGGTAGGGAGTGGATTCATGGGATAGGAGCAGTGCCCTCATCTATGCACCAGAGAATCACAATCTGGAGACCAGATGGGATAGTGGAAAACATTGAAGCTGACCAAGGGTACTTCAAGGTGCCTGTTAATCATGTGGACAGTAGGCAATTTGAGAAACATCTGGCGAACATCGCTCCATGTCCTCCAGCTGATTTTGAGTTTACACCTGACGAGGAAACGTTTTATTCGTTGTACTTACACCCTGTTGAAGGTTTCAGATGGGACAGGGAGGTACCAGGAGGAAGATTGCCATGCTTAGGCACACCTCCAATAAAGCCCACAGGGTGGGGAGATGAATTCAGTGATCATGACTGAGTTCGACGCTTTGAAAAGAATTTCGGCTTATGTGGCCGAAACAAAACTACAAGCGGCTTTGGAAGCCGCCAATGATTATATGGCTGGTGAAGCCATTTCTGAAGTATATCAAGAAGGTCCTGGTGAGGACTTTGACCCAAAACCTCCAGATAAGGTTGAAACTGGAGAGCAAAGCCAGAGGCTCGACGCCATCTATGAAGATGAGCCTTTGGGATTTGAGAAGGATCCGTTGGCGAATAATATAAAAATGTTAGCACAAGATCTGTTGGAAGAAGTGGACCTCAGTGAGGGGGCAACCAAAAGGCCTACCTACATCAGTGCCAATCTTGATCCCCAGTTGAAAGTTGAAGTAGTTCAGCTGTTGAAAGAATTCAAAGACTGCTTCGCGTGGGATTATGATGAGATGCCTGGTCTGAGCAGGGAGTTAGTCGAACACAAGTTTCCTATGACGCTTGGGAAAAAACCAGTCAAGCAAAATCCAAGACGGTTTGCACCAGAGATACTGTCAAAAATCAAAGAGGAAGTCGAAAGACTGCTTCGTTGCAAATTCATTCGCACTGCAAGGTATGTCAAATGGTTGGCTAATATAGTACCTGTTATTAAAAAGAATGGGTCTTTGAGAGTTTGCATCGATTTTTGAGATTTAAACTCTGCAACTCCCAAAGATGAATATTCAATGCCAGTAGCAGAAATGTTAATAGATTCTGCAGCAGGACATGAATATCTTAGTATGCTGGATGGATATTCTGGCTATAACCAAATATTCATTGCTGAGGAAGATGTTCATAAAACTGCTTTTAGATTCCCTGGAGCCTTAGGCACCTATGAGTGGGTAGTGATGCCTTTTGGTCTCAAGAACGCTGGTGCTACTTATCAAAGGGCAATGAATTCAATGTTCCACGATTTTATAGACACATTCATGCAAATTTATATTGATGATATTGTTATAAAATCTATTTCTGGGAATAGTCACATTGACCATCTTCGACAGTCCTTTGAAATGATGAAAAAATATGGTCTTAAAATGAATCCTCTTAAATGTGCTTTTTGTGTGCAGGCAGGGGATTTCTTAGGCTTTGTGGTCCACAAGAAAGGGATTGAAATAAATCAGAATAAAACCAAAGCCATAATGGAGGCGAAAGCGCCATCAACCAAAAAGGAGTTGCAGTCGTTGTTGGGCAAAATTAACTTCTTAAGAAGGTTTATATCTAACCTGAGTGGCAAAACACAAGCTTTTTCGCCATTGCTTCGTTTTAACAAAGATGGTTTCGAGTGGGGGCAATTACAGCAGGAAGCCTTCGACAAGATCAAGGAGTACCTAAGCCACCCTCCAATTCTTTCACCACCTTGTAGAAACAAAAGTATGAGATTGTACATAGCTGCATCAGATAAAACTCTAGGGAGCATGTTAGCTCAAGAGGATGAGAATGGAGTCGAAAGAGCCATTTATTACCTTAGTCGAGTTTTAAATGATGCAGAAACTAGGTATAGCATGATTGAAAAGTTATGTTTATGCTTGTATTTCTCTTGTACTAAACTGAAGCAATATATAAAACCTGTTGATGTGTATGTTTCGTCTCACTTTGATGTTGTAAAACATATGTTATCTAAACCCATTTTGCATAGTCGAATTGGCAGATGGGCATTAGCATTGACAAAAATTTCCTTAACATATCAACCTTTAAAAGCTGTGAAAGGGCAAATAGTTGCAGACTTTATAGTTGATCACTCTATAAATGAAAATGATTTGAATTACGTCGAATTAAGATCTTGGAAATTATACTTCAACGGATCAAGTCATAAAAATGGAACAGGAGTAGGAATATACATTATTTCTCCTGAAAAAATTCCAACAAAATTCAAGTACAAGGTCGAAGGTCCTTGTTCTAACAATGAGGCTGAATATGAAGCATTAATTGTTGGCCTTGAAATTTTGTTAGAATTGGGGGCAACTAGAGTCGAAATAATGGGAGATTCAGAATTGGTTATAAAACAAATCACAAAGGAGTATAAATGTGTTAAAGAAAATCTCATTATGTACTTTGTGATAGCCAATAGATTATTAAAGAAATTTGAGGTAGTGGCCATCCAACACATACCTAGAATAGAGAATCAAGTTGCTAACGACTTGGCCCAAATTGCTTCTGGATACAAGGTGTCGAAAGAGAACCTTCAAGAAGTAATTGAGGCAAGAGGTAAGGTGGTGGCTGTTGGATTATGTCCATCAGACTTAGAAACAACTAAGTTTGGGTGTATAGATGGCGAAAATTTTGAAATTTTTGCCATAGATAATTTAACAGATGAAGATTGGAGAAAGCCCATAGTTGAGTATTTGCGAAACCCAACGGCTTCGACAGAACGGAAAGTCAGGTATCAAGCTTTGAGCTATGTACTGATGGGTAATGAATTGTTTAAAAAGACCCCTGAGGGAGTCTTATTGAAATGCCTTAGTGAAGCAGAGGCGTATTTGGCACTTTCGACAGTACATAGTGGGGCATGTGGAGCACACCAAATTGGCCAGAAGATGAAATGGTTGTTGTTTCGACAAGGCATGTATTGGCCCACTATGCTGAAGGATTGCATAGAATTTGCTAAAGGGTGCCAAGAATGTCAAATTCATGCTGGCATACAGCACATCCCTGCAAGTGAATTACATTCTATAGTGAAACCATGGCCTTTCAGAGGATGGGCTTTGGATATAGTGGGAGAGATTCAACCAGCATCTTCAAAGAATCAGAGATATATTTTGGTGGGAATTGATTATTTCACCGAGTGGATTGAGGCAATACCACTGGTGAATATAGGTCAGGAAGATGTTATTGAGTTCATCCAAAATCACATTATTTACAGATTTGGTATTCCTGAAACAATTACCACAGATCAGGGATCAGTGTTCACTGGTCGAAAGATGCAGGAATTCGCCAAAGAAATAGGTTTTAAGTTATTAACTTCTACACCTTATTATGCTCAGGCCAATGGGCAAGTCGAAGCTGCCAATAAGGTAGTGATTGGGCTAATTAAGAAACATGTGGGAAAAAGGCCTAAAAATTGGCACAAGACGTTAGACCAAGTTCTTTGGGCGTGTCGAACATCCCCCAAAGAGGCTACCAATACTACCCCATTTCGACTCACTTTTGGTCATGATGCAGTATTACCTGTTGAGATTTATCTACAGTCTGTAAGAGTTCAAAGACATCATGAAATTCCCTCTGAGAATTATTGGGAAATGATGATGAATGAATTGGTGGATTTGGATGAAGAAAGGCTTAGAGCCTTGGAGTTGCTGAGAAGACAAAAGAAGAGGGTCGAAGAATCCTACAACAAAAAGGTTAAATCTAAATCTTTTGCATGTGGGGAATGGGTTTGGAAGGTGATTTTGCCCATGGATCGAAAGGATAGAACATTGGGCAAGTGGTCCCCTAAGTGGGAAGAACCATTCCAAGTCATACAAGTATTCTCTAGTGGAGCTTATGAAGTGGAAGAGTTAGACAAAGATAAAAGAATCTTGAAAGTAAATGGCAAGTATTTGAAAAAATATAAGCCTATGCTGCAGGAGATTCATATTAAAACGTAAGCTTTATTGAATAAAAGAAGGCCAAAATAGGCCAAGTCAGGCTAATATGGCATACAAAGCGAAGAGAAACTAATACAACATTTTTTTCTTTCTTTCTCAAGGAAAGGTTATTCATAATCTCTCCAATCTATGGATTTGAGGAAGTCCATATAATCTGCATCTGGCTCATCATCAGAATCTTGGGTGCTGGAGCGCCCTTTCTTGGAGATCTTCATTTTGGTTTCTCTCTTCTTGGCTGAAGAGGTTGCTCCGACGGAGGCATTAGGTCGTTGGGGCGCCTCTACCTTCCTTGTTTCCTCAATTGCCTTGGCCTTTTCAGCCATCTTCTTAGTTGAGGGTTTCTCTGAATTATTCATGGTTGCTTCTACGTAAAACATGGTTAGATGGAAGAAATTTATAGAGGCTAACGGCTGATTGGATTGGCCAGCCAAACGGTGGAAACAGGTGAGTTGTTCTTGGAAGTAGGCCTGAGGGCTATGCTATAAATGTTACTTTAAAGTTAGAGGCTTATGCCTTGGAATTTAAAGCTGGAGGGGTGACTTTCCAAGAAAACGTAGAATGCCTTAATTGCAAATTTGACTGATAAAAGATAACAGTAAAGAATATCATCATGCAATATAGGTCGAAAGCAGTTAAAGGCAAAATAATAATGATTGATTAAATCAATGCCAACAGGCATAAAATTTTCATTACATAAAAGGCCTGAAAAGGCCAGGAAACAAATGGTGATTAAACAAATGAGATAAAGGTGTCGAAGGTATCAGAAGGGAAGCCTCGGCGCCAACTGAGAAAAAGACTCTATGTGATGTTTGAGTCGAGCGTTGCACAGAGATTCGTCAAGTTTTGCTTCTGCGAGCTCTTTCTCATATCTTTGGGCCGCATCAATTCGATCAATAGCATTCTTCGTCTCTTCAGCTATCTCAGTGTCGTCGAGTTGGCGCAGATCACGGTTGCGGTTTTCAGCATTTGCAATTTTAACTTGTAACTTTGTGATCTGTTGCTTCCATGCTTCAATGTCCTTCGTGTTGGAGGCTATCTCGTCCTGCTTTTTCTTTTGATCAGCCTCCATACGTTGGATCTCTTCGTACGCCTCTTGTGCACTACACCAGGCTGCACTCTCACAGCCAGATGTTCTCTCTATGGTATCCTTGATCGAGGGAAGCAGTTTTATTTCTGCAACTATTTGGTTTACCACAACAGTTAGCTCTATCAGAAAACCAGAGACATCTGGATTGAGAGTAGTGAGCTCAATCTTTGCAAGGGTGTCCTTCAGGTAAGCAGTTGCAGTTGGATCTGAGGCCAGAATTTTGTAAATATCCCCTTTGAAGAATTTTTTCTTGATGGCTTGGAGAATTGATTGGGCGAAGTCATCTGGTGCTGAGGTCAAAGAAACAGAGGAAGAACCATGCCTTTGCTCAAGAATCAGTTTGGCAAACTCACGTGGGTTCGACCACTTGAGTGCTATCAGCGAGTCCCCAGATAGTAGAGCGACCATAGGCGAAGGAGTATGGTGGGGACGAGGCTTAGCTTGTTCTTCTTCCTCCTCTGATGATTCTTCTTCCTCTTCATCTTCTTCTCCTCCCATTTCCTCATCAGATTCATCAGCAGCTGGTTGCACATTCTCCTGGTCATCAGCCGGGGTGGTTTGATCAGGAGTGGCGTTGTGCGTTTGGATTTCATGTTCACGCCTTTCTTCTTCAACCATCTGGCCTTTATCCAGATTGATAGGTGGTGGGCTTGAAGCATCATCCTCATCAGATTTAGTTCCCTCAGCTTGTACGTGCTGAGTTGGAGTTGGAGTTGGTGCTGCAGTAGCTGCTGTAACATGTGGAATGGGTTGATTAATCTCACTCAAACCAGAGCCAATATCAGAAGATGGGTGATAAGTTGGCTCACCTTGGCTGTTAAGAAGCGTGGTGGTGAGGCTTTCTGAAGTTGGGTGAGGAACAGAAGCGTCGAGTGTGGTGGCGGCGAAGTTGCTTGGAGTTGGTCGGGGATCCGGATTGTTGATTATGGATGCCTAAAGAACACAAGTGGAGATAATGAGAATGAAATAATAGGCGAAGGATGTCAAGCATAATAGAAAAGATAATGGTGCGCATACCTGAGTTTGTTCAACAGCAGGACTTGATTTATCACCCCCATGGTCACCAAGAGGGGTTCTCGAGGCTACCTTGGAGGATTCCTTCTCGACACCACTTGTGGTGGATGCCTTTTCGAGTATTTTGGCCACCTTCGAAGGAGGTGGGCCAGCAGGTCCAGAGGCCTTTGTGGGTTTTTTCCTTTTCCTTGTGATAACCTCTTCAGGAGATTCATCTGAGGCCTCTGAAGCTATAACTACAGCTGGGGGATCCTTCTTACCTTTCTTGGAAGGTGTTGGAGGCTTTCGACCAGTCTGAAGAGGCAGTGAAAATAAGGAAGAAATTCATAGAGTACAAGTAAAAAATAAAAATGGGTAAAATATACCTGTGTACTCCCTTGTTCTTTGCCACTTTGCAAGGTGGCATCTCTAGTCGAAGCAGCTTTCCTAGGCACAGCTGAAAGATAACACACAAGTGTTACAAGTTAATGATTACATGACTAGTCATAAAGCCATGGAGTAAGGATCTCAAACCTTCATATATTTCAGATTCGACACGAACGTCCTGAATTCCTATATGAAGGTGCCCTTTAAAACTGTCTAACGTATGCTTAGTCGAAACCACTCGTTGGGCTTTTGGCTGAGACTGCTGTCGAAGAAGTTTTAAATGTTCCCCACAGACAAACCAATCTGGAAATGGAGGGGCAAGTGCCACTCCAAAGTCAGCATTAGGCAGTCGAGGGAACTTTGGAGGAAAAAGTTTAAAAGCTACCTCATAACGTTTCTCACGAGGGACGTTGGGAGGAATTTTTAGTTGATCCAGCTTTTCTAGAAATTTTCTCTTTAGAGTAACAGTAGCCTCATGAATGGTTCGACTAAGATCATCTGGTCGATAGATAGTTTCAAAGTATTTTTGAAAAGCCTGTATTTCCTAGATGTGAGTGAACTTACTTTTTTTTGTCTTGTCCTGCACAAGGAGAAAAGCTTGGTCAAGTAACGAAGAAAACGTAGCCGCATCAAGAAAGTGCTCAGTATAATGCTTCAACCACCATTGGTGGAAGGATGAAGTGCATAAAAATGAGGGTTCGAAAAACACAGGGGAGAGGATGCTTCTTTTTTCGTTCTTGCTATTGAGTGCTTCAGAGACGTTCTCCTCGTCGAGGCAGGCGGTGTGAAGAATCACTTGACCCTTTTTCTCATATAAGCACTGAGGGAAGCTCTGGGCCAGCCCAAATTGTCGAGAAACCAAGTTGGGTTGGTAGGCAATCAACGTTGATAAACCTCTCCCTAAGTTCAGCCTGTGGACAATAAATCTAGGAATAAAAAAGGCTTCCCAGATGACAACAGACTCTGGATCAAGGGGTTGGAGAGGATTTGGAAATGGCCTTTGAAACCACTCAGGGCCATGGCTTCGTCGAACAAAGGGTGCCATGCTAGGAGTAAACTCATAGCGTTTGGAGAACATCATTATATAACTAGTGAAAGCCCTTTGAAGGTTTTCACCATCATCATTAGGAGTGAGCTTAGCCAGACGTGTCCCTTCGACGCTCCTCTCCCTGATCTCAGTAGAAGCTTCATCGACTATGCCTTTTCTGGGGAGGCTAGCCTCAAATGTAGCATTGAGCCACAATTGAAGTAGCCAAAGAGGACCGCTCAAATGCATAGGACCTTGGACGTCCACATTCTTCAGTCGAGAAGCCCCTTCACTGATAGATTCGTAAAGGTTCGCCAGAATGAGTTCACTCAGGCAGGTCCCTCTGTTGTGGTGGAGTTGGTTCGCCAGGGGCAGGTACTTCTTAGCCACCTGCAAAGACTTGGTACAAAAAACATACCTCGACAGCCAGACTGTGAGGAAAGCAATGTGTTCTTCATCAGACACCTCATCATCTTCTTGTTTGAAGTGGTGCTTAATAAAGAGGGTGTAGGTCAGTTTTGAGCCTGCAATGTTGATGGTATCATCAGCATCAACCTCAGGATTGTAGTCGAGGCCATCTGGTCGAAGCCCCGTGATGGCAGCTACGTCGAAGAGGGTTGGAGTGACCATTCCACATGGCAGGTGGAATGTATAATGGGTGCTGTCCCAAAAGTACAAAGATGCTGCCAACATGTTCAAGCAATAGGGTATGTTAGTCTTCGACAACATCAGAAGGTCATAGATCCCTATCTCCTTCCAATGGTCAGCTTTAACTTTCTCCATCTTTGCCATCCATTGGTCGAATTCCTTTAAAGGGTTGACGACTCTCATCAGTCTAGTGCCATCAGTGAGATATCCAACATTGAGCTTGGGTAAAGGGATCTCTTTAGGGGAAGCTCCAGCAGCAGAATTAATTTTAGGGAAACTCTTTTGCCCTAATGGTCTGGATTTTCGGTACGATGTGAAAAACTCACTCAGCTTCTCGTTGGAAATGTCCACCTCAGCCAAAGGACCAAATAATGCATAAGTTTTATCAGACATAACGAGGGGAATCATTACCTGAGATTGGTAGATGGCTCTTGCTTCCGTAGAGGTAGGTTCCGGCATACAACGACGGTTATCTACCAGTTGAGGGCCTGGGATGTTAGCGAACGGTGGGATGGTTTGCTTGAATGGAGTGACTTTGCCCTTTTGGGTCTTCTTTGCTTGAGGATTAATGTGGGAGGATGCCATTGTGGAAGAAGATGGAAAGATGGTGTCTTTACTGGGTTTGCGTAAAAAACTGAAGAGAAGAAGAGTTGCTTGAGAGTACTAAAAGAGTGGAAAGATCACAAAGTGGCGGAAATGGGTATATATAGATATTTGAAAACCTTCAGGGACTTGGATCCACCGTTGAAGCTGAGGGGTTAGTGGGACACGTGGCTTCCTCCTGAAGGCGTGATGGAAAGGAGCAGTTATGTGCAGACTGTTAACGTCTGTTTTCAAGAAAGGCGTTATGATGAATATGGCTGAAAAGACGTTTTAAGGATTTGTCATGATGGCGTGACGTCAGAGGCGTGGGTTAAAGAAACTGAATAGTTTAGCTATTAGAGAATTAGTGGGATGTTGAGTTAAGGCCATGCAAATAGGCGTCGAAATAAGCATTATGTCAAGAAATGGCCTTCCTACCAAGTCTGGCGAAAGGACATTCCTTGGGGGCAATTTGTTAGCCCTCAATTTCGACGCCAGACAAAATCAAAGTTATGTTAATATTAAACAGTATTTTTAATGTAAAGAAGGCTTCGACCTAACTTTTGAGAGGCCTGAGTCGAATAAATGTGGAGAAACCTTAAAAAATGGCTAAGTATGGAAAAGGTTCTTCTACCATAAGGATGTAGCGCTGCAGTGGTTATATTAAGTTTGGAGGGAATTTCCAATATTTGAAATTTAAATAAGAGCAGTTGTGAACGTGGGAACAGTTGAGATCAAGGGGAAGGCGCCAAAATCCACACGTTCGAAGCAGTAATCACCACTGAGTAGTTATTTCTTAGCACTATAAATAGGAGTTGGTTCTATGTAAATGGGGTGTTCATATTTTTGTACAAGTTACTCTAAGAAACTCAAAGTACCCGCGTGTAGAGAAACGAGTTCGTGAGAATGTACGTAATGTAACACCATTGTCTTCATTAATCTAATTTATCTTCAGCATGTTTACTTTCCATGCCTTTACAGTTTCTTGAAATTTATCTTCCATGCCAAATTTATGTTCAAAGCCATTTAAACTTTCTGCGTTTTACTTTCGACTGCGTTTTTACGTTCAAGCATTTAGTGTTCAAGTCTTTACGTTTCAAAGTCTTTCATTTTCAAGAACGTGGAGTTCTCGTTTAAATCCATTGCATTTATTTTCAAAGTCTTTTACTTTCCTGCACTTTACCTTCGACGACACTTTTATTATCCCAGCCTTTACTTTCCAAGAACGTGGAGTTCGTTGCATTTTACTTTCAAAGCTTTTACTCATTCGACGCCTTTAATTTCTGCACCCTTTAGTTGCATCACTTTAAATTTCAAGTCTTCACTTTACTTTATTGCCCATAGTCGAACGTGGAGTTCAGTTAGACTTTATTTTCAGCATTGTCGAACGTGGAGTTCAGTTTACATTTTCTTTAATTTACACTTGTCTCTCAAACTTAGCACATGTCCTAGGATTTGTGTGGTCGATCCTGCAAGTTAAATCAATTTGCGTTTAGATTGATAGACCAGAGGTTGTTTACTAAAATTCACGGTAAACACCTTCATGTAATCATCCCATGATCCACTCTAGTCTTCCAAAACCTTACATCAGACCTCCAAGACAGTCCTTCTACTCCATCATTCTCCCATATGACATTGTAGATACTTCTTAGACACGATGCAAGTAACCAGTTCCTCACAAAACCTAAAATCCTTCACCAAGGATAACTAACCCAAAGATGCTCTAGCATCAGTTAGGACATCTTTCACACATCACAGACACCACACACCATGACTCTTGATATGCTCCACCATTGGACTTACTATCAGTATAGTAATCCACACTGAAGATCTTCACACAACACTGCGCCACCAGCTTGAACAAAGAAAACTTTAGACACCCAGAGAGAAATAAACTCTCATCCACCAAAGAAGGTATGCTTCCATTCTCAACCCAGAACTTCTGCCACAAGCTCCCAGAGAACCAGAACCTCCTTACAATTTCAACAAACTACTCTTATGTACAAGAACAATTAGTTTCAAGCATCCTGCTTGAACGCACATTGCGAAACCAACCAAATGCCACCTTTTGATTGACCTCACTCATATTCAGAACTCCCACAAGATACACTGATCCACTAATGAAATCAGATCTTCAAGTCACATGAACTACTTGCCCCATAGCAAGACATCTTGGATTCACCAAGCCTCTTAGTCATGTAACATCTTCCCATCCACAGCTCCCGCAAACTGCATGAGATAGACCTTTTTGAAGCATCCATAACTTCCATTCTCCTGTAGATCACCTTATCTTAAGCTGATGTGCCACATCACCAGCTGAGACTTCTGATGTTAAGCTAGATGTCAGAACATTTTGATATGACATCCAACTGTTGAATTCAGCTTCTCCTTCTGCCACTTAGAAGAACCTCCTCCCTTCGCAGAATAAGAGTTCCATGCTCTCATAGACTTGATTCAACAACCAAGTTTGAGTAGACAACCTCCATCCTGCTTTGAAACTCCAAAGACTTCAAACCTGCCACGTTTGAATCTTCAGAAAAAATAAGTAGTCAAAGACTACCCCATAGCCATACCAAAGAATGTCACTTCCCTTAGTAGAGCCGTCAACAGAAAGCGAGAGATAACTGCCACTTATCCTCGACCTTCACAAACAGAGCAAAAATCCATGCTCCAAAGCACCTAGATCAGAAATAAACTGATCCAAGTTGTAACCATCAAGATTATGATGTCTTCATCTTCATTTTCAACAACATCAAGTCCAGACAAGTTTCTTGCCAGGAAACTCTCCAGAGAACTCATGCTTCTGTCACACCCGACTGAAGCCACTTCTTAGGTCATCACCTAAGACTCAAATAGATGCTAAAGCTTATGCACTACCCCTCCCATGATTCTGCACAAACTCTAATGATGAGATGTTCCAACATCTTGTTGAACATCAACAATCTTGACTTTCAAGGATAATCAATTAAATACTTGTGGATTCCACAAATAGCAATTGATCTTAAATCCTTGTCCAATAACCCTTCTTCACTGTTGTAGCTAAGCTCCACCAGATCATGTCATGAACACTTATAAACTATTCAATCTTTTTGCAAGTATCTTCTTCAAAGGACAATGTTGAGATACCAAGGCTGCCACCCTTGACACAAGTAACTAAGACTTTCTCTAAACAAATCTTATTTACCTCAACGATTCTTCAATTAGATTGGATTCACTCTTAGGGTCAAGAGAGATGAATCCTTCCTTGCTGTTTTTGGATGGTGAAAATAAATCACCTCCACTTTCTTCAGATTGTGTTTCAAAGAAACACCTTCTAGTCAGAAGAGTAACTAAAAGACTCCAGATACACGACATAGATGCCTTTATGAGTGGACTTGAGAGAATTTTCAAGTATCTTTGACAACCTAGCCCACCAACAATTTATCAAACTCCTAGAGCAAGAACCTGATAAACTTAACTCAACTCCTCTCCTCTTCAACTGACTTCAACTGTACCAAGAAACCAAGCTTTCAAGTACCAAGTCATCATACCAGATATCTAACCACAACTCCCTTTACTCCATCGCTCCCGACTTTGGAATAAAAGAATGCAAATATCTTCAAATATACAGAGGCCGACGATTGAGACCTTCCACCAACTGTCTTCAGTAACAACTCCAAAATCCCATAATTCTAGAGCTCTTCCATCAGAAACATATGCAGCGGAACCACCAAGGAACAGATCCTGCTTGCCCTAATAAGATGTCACAACATCTTATAAGACACACCAACAAGAGAACTAGCCACTTCTCCTGTAGTTGTTGTAGAATCTCCTCAGCAACATGAACAACCTCTGGGTTGCTCTCTTCGATCCAAAATATTCATCTCATCCATTAATACCCTTGGGTATGTCTGAGTTGATTGATCTGATCTTCAAAACTCCTCCTTGTTTAAACGCCAGAAAGTATCTCCCAAAGATCTCATCCAGAACCAGACAGGATGCCTGCTCTGATACCAATTGAAATTCTGGCCTATGTAGACAGCAGATATCCTAACACATGTCAAGACATTGTGCTACATAATCATTTAAACTCAGAGGCGCAACAGCAGACTGATACCTTAAATATCAGAATTGCACACTCACAGATGTCACGACATCTGATCCAACATGTCAGTCAAGAACATTAACAAAACTGTAAATTACAAAATGTTAAATAAGACAGTAATTGTTAACCCAGTTCGATGCAATTCACCTACATTTGGGGGATACCAATCCAGGATGAAAACTTCACTATCTGTAGAACTGTTACAAAGCTAAACTCCCCCGTTTACAACTTTATCCCTAACATCTACTCAATGAACATCTTTACCAAGGCTAAACTCAAACGTTTACAACCCTGATATGAGATACCCTACTCACAATCTAATCATAACATGTGATATCTCTGTCTTCTGCCAATACAGAACTGTCGCGGTTTCTTGACCTCCAAGTTATCTTGGACTTGCTTCAAAGCTTCGTCCAAGAACAATACAACAACCATTACCTACAGGCTTCTGGTTGTGTCCATATACCTATGCCTTCCACTCTGCATCCCATATTACAGAGTGGAGACTTACAACTCCTAAGAGAGCCAACGACTCTCAAACCCTAAACCCTTATTCAACACAAGAGAACTAGGTTACAAAGTTACAAGTGATACAAAAGTACAATCCTTAACCCTAGGTCTAAGTCTCCTTATACAGTCTTATGCTGTCTTGGGCTTTCAATCTTTTCTCCTTTATCCACTCTACAAATTCGCACCAAATCTGTCAAAGATTTGTTGAATAATTAAACCTGCTATATCTGTAAGATGTTAGGATATCTTCTTCGACATCTTTAATCTTGAGCAGATTTCTTCATCTTTTTCATATTCATGTTTTACCAAAATTTCGTCAAACCACAGGAGCTTTCAGTTTTCATACGTATTTCGATCCATTTGCAATGATCGCGTTAAGCGTTAGCATTTTGTTGGAATTTTCTTTGGTTTGTGTGCGACATTTTCAATTTAGTTGTCATTAAGTTTTAATGCAATTTCGTATGCACTTACGATGGTTTGGGATAGCGACAATCTGTATTTTTTCCTTTTGCCACTTTACGCTTCGACATATAACTTTTGCTTTCACGTTGTTATATTTTGTTGCATTTTGATTTTATTTGTGATAAGTCCATTGTGTTTTAGAAATTGCAATTCGATTTGTGTTGAGATAAAACAATCCAACATCATTACATTTAAATCGAATTTGAATCCAACTTTTGGTAGCTTTGAGTTGCAGGTCTTCGCGTTACGCGACATCGATTTGCATCCTCGCGTCATGATTTTGATACGTGCATGTTTCATTTTGCTTTAATTTTTTTGATTCAATTATGATGAATGTGTGGAGTAAATATTATGTATGAACTTGTATCCTTTTATCTTGTTGCTTGCTTTATACATATTCGATTCGATTTATTTGTGGCATTAAATTATGCCTTGCGCCAGAGTTCGCGTCACTACGCTATAATTCACGCCCTTCGCGATGCAACTCGTGCCCTAGCGTTATGATTCTTAACTTTTATTTCCTTCGACCATTTTCACCGTCAATTCGAAAACATTTCACCGTCAACCATTTTCAAATCATTTCCATTCCGCAACACAAATAAAAACATTTGATCCAATGTCAAACTCTTTTCTCAAGCAAAACCAAAAAATGACTAACTTAAACAACTTTGACCTTTTTCATAACATCAAATGGAAGGAAAAAACTACCTAGGTGTAAAGTCCAGTCATAGTCCCGAGCTTTGTACCCATGTTGTAAAAGCTTGCAAGTCATAAATACTCTACTTCCAACCCAAAAATAATCCAACACATCCAAACCATTTTACCTTTTGGCATAACCTTCAAACCCTTTTTAAACGAAATATGTTTTGTCTCGAGACGATGCAAAACAATGCCTTGCCCACATATGTGTGAGTAAGTCCAAATGAAAGTTCTCCATATCAAGATGATACAAATGCTCATTTCCTCATACTTGTGGGTATTAAGTTGAGTTTTCCACTCGAATACGACACAATGTTTTTTCAAATTAAAATCAATCAACAAACAACCCAGCTTTTTCATAAACACAGATTTGCAAGTGGTTCCTATGGAGTACCATAGATGTGAGGTGTGATAATATATTTCCCTTGCATAACCAACCCTCGTATCCAGATTTTCTCTTTTGTTTTACTTTTGTGGGTTTTATTCGACCTTTTCCCCTTTCTCTTTGGAAATAATAAAGTTCGGTGGCGACTCTTGCTTTTCGAGTTAAGTTAATCAATATCTTAATCTCAAATTTTCCCGCTGCGACAAACATAAGCCAAGGTTAATTGTACCTTTCAGATACCTGAAGATCCTCTTAACAACTGTTAAGTTGGATTTTCTAGAATCTGATTGGAAGCGAGCACACAAATAGACACTAAACAAAATGTCAAGTCTGTAAGCAGTCAAGTATAGGAGAGAGCCAATCATACCTCTGTATATCTTTTGCTCTACCTTACCATTTACCTCATCCTTCTCAAGGATACATGTAAGATGCATAGGAATCTTTGACGTCTTGCATTCTAACATCTCAAACTTCTTTAGAAGTTCCTTGATGTACTTGCTCTAATAGATGTAGGTTCCTTTTGGACTTTGATTGATCTGAATCCCCAGAAAGAACTTGAGTTCTCCCATCAGACTCATTTCAAATTCTGCCTGCACAGACTTAGCAAATTATTTTCACAAAGTAGCATTAGCAGAACCAAATATAATATTATTAACATAAATTTGCACAACAAGAATGTCATTTTTGAATGTTTTACAAAACAGAGTTGTATTAACCTTCCCTCTGGTGAAATCATTTTCAAGAAGAAAATTGCTTAGTATTTCATACCATGCTCTGGGAGCTTGTTTCAGGCCATACAATGATTTCTTAAGCTTGAAAACGAAATCCAGGTTTTTACGGTTTTCAAAACCAGGAGGTTGGTGTACATACACCTCTTCAATTATGTAACCATTCAGAAATGCGCTCTTAACATCCATCTGATACAAGATAATGTTATGATTAACATCAAAGGAAATCAATAGACGAATATACTCTAACCTAACAACTGGTGCAAAGGTTTCAGTATAGTCAATCCCTTCTTGCTGACTATAACCTTGTGCAACCAGTCGAGCCTTGTTTCTTACTACCTCTCATTGCTCGTTCAACTTGTTTCTGAAGACCCACTTAGTTCCAATAACATGAGTCCCCTTGGGTCTTGGCACAAGAGTCCACACATCATTTCTGGAGAATTGGTTCAACCCTTCTTGCATAGCCCTAATCTATTATGTGTCTAGAAGTGCTTCTTCAACAAATGCCGATTCTATCAAGGACACCAAACCCATAAACGTCTCTTCATAAGATTTGAATGAGGATCTGGTTCTAATAGGTCCAGTCTTATCGCCCTGAATCAATTCTTCACAATATGAGTATCTTTGTCTCTGCTTCCTCAGAGGAGTCTGAACTTCAACAACTTTTGGTTGAGTAGCTTCAAAGTTTTTTGCCTCCGCCTCTTTTGCTTATGAAGTTTTACCTTCGAATCTAACATGAATCTGCAAACTTATCAACTAGCTTTGAATTTTCAAAGTCAAGCTTATCATCGAATCTAACATGAATTGATTCCTCAATAATTTGTGTTTCTGTATTGTATACTCTATAGCCCTTAGAACATTCAGAGTATCCTAACATAATACACTTATGTGCTTTAGAATCAAACTTTTTATGATTCTCCTTAGTGTTCAACATAAAACAGATACATCTAAAAGGATGAAAATATGAAATGTTGGATTTTCTGTTCTTCCACAATTCATAGGAAGTCTTACCCATAATAGGTTTTATAGAGATCCTGTTCTGAATGTAACATGTTGTGTTGACTGCCTCTTCCTAAAAGTGCTTAGCCTTATTAGTCTCGTTGATCATGGTCTTTGCCATTTCCTGCAAAGTCCTATTCTTCCTCTCTACAACTCGATTCTGTTGTGGAGTTCTAGGGCAGGAGAAATCATGGGAAATTCCATTCTCATCAAAAAGTTTATCAAAATCTTTATTTTCGAATTCACCACCATGATCACTTCTGACTTTAACAATTCTGAAGTCCTTCTCGTTTTGCACTTCAGAACAGAAGGTAGCATACACAGAATGTGACTCACCCTTGTGCCTTAAGAACTTTACCCATGTCCATTTGCTGTAGTCATAAACAATGACTAGTCCATACTTCTTTCCATTGACAGAAGGAATTTTCAATGGTCCAAACAAGTCAATGTGCAGAAGTCCTAATGGTCTGGAGGTGGAAACAACATTTTTAGTTTTGAAAGAAGTTTTAAAAAGCCCATCTTTCTGACATGTTTCACAAAGAGCATCTGAAGCGAACTTCAGCTTAGGAAGACCTCTTACTAAATCAAGCTTGTTTAGCTGAGAAATCCTCCTCGTGCTAACATGGCCCAATCGTCTATGACATGTCCATTGCTCTTCATTTACAGACATAAGACATTTAACATTATGATTTTTTAGATTTGAAAGTATAATCTTGTAAATGTTGTTTTTCCTCTTTCCATTGGAAAGAACCGAGTCATCCTTTTAACTGACAGTTTTGTAGGACTTTTGATTGAGGATTATGTCATAACGATTGTCACTTAATTGACTTACAACAGATTTTTTTAAGGTTAGTCTTCCCAGAGTTTTTTTTATAACTTTGGGTTTCTGTGCAGGATATGAATACATTTATGCATAGTTGAAACAGGTATGAGCTTTTGCTTTAGCCTTAAGTTTTTCCACAGCTTTACCTTTAGGCCTAACAACATTTTGTTTACTAGAAGGGACAAAATGAGAAGAGAGAGTATTTGGTTTATCATCTTTTTCAGATTAGATTCTTCATAAGAATCTTAACCAATTCCTCTTGTTCCGTTTTTGCTAACGCCGTAAATCATTGAAGTCATTACGCTTCTATTTAGGTTTCTTGCAAGAGATTTCTGGAAAGATTTGTCATACTTCTTTATGACATCACCAAAATCTGTAGAGACTTCTGAAAGATTATCCTTCTCAAGTTTAGATTTTTTTTTCAAAATAGGGTTTTCTTCGTTCAAACTTGAGAAATCTTTCTTAAGCTTACAGAACGCTTCTGACCCAGATACATGAACCTTTTTCAAATCCTTGTATTTGATCATAAGCTTATGATACTTATCCAAAACTTCTATTAAACTCAATTTAAGTTCAAAGTTAGAGAGTTCATCAAATACTTCTCCTAAGTCTGGTTCAGATTCTGATAGATCTTTCTCAGCAGAAGCTTCAGTACACGACATCAACGTTACATTCGCTTGCTCTTTCATAGTCATTTTGTGAAGAACCTAAATCGTCTCATGTTACCATCAGACCCTTTTTCTTCTCTCAGAAGTCTTTCTTCTTGAGTCTATCATTCTTCAGCTTGGAACAATTATTATAAAATTTTATTTAATAATAATTATAAAAAAAAATTTAATTTTATTCAACACTAAAAATAAATATATTTTTTTTAACAACTTAAAATTAATATCTAAATCAAACTTAAATACTAAAAAGACACAATATTCAAAACAATTACTTATTAAGTTTGATATATATTATTCTCATAAAATTTATAAACAAGTAAAAACAAAAAATTTAATTTACATGCGTGGATCTTAGTGTTGTTGTGCTTTTATTTTGAGAATTTTGAAAAACAAGTAAAACAATGGAAAACGGGCAAGAGTGTGGTGGAGAAACTTGTCACAGCGGCAACGTGCTCTCCGAAGGCGCACAGTGTCAGTTTCTCCTATTCCCCTTTTCAATTTCCGCAATCATCGCAATTTCTTATTTCTATTATTGTAAACTGTAATGGATTGTTACAAGGCTCAATTCTTCGTTTTCTGCATTTTTTAATGGTTTTGCAATGCTAAAATTAGGTTTTGTTATTAATTTGGGAGAATCATTCATAGTTGATCGCTTCAAATTGATTTTTGTTTCCTGTTATTTTAATTCATACAATAGTCGTTAGTATTTGCATTTAAGTTTTTTTCTTATTCATTCTCTAAAATTGATGAATGTAATCCATGCAAGATAAGTAATTTCTGCAGAATGCTTGCGGTAAATATACATTTGCATGCAGAATTTTTGTTGGTTCTGTTCTAACTTTATTCCATGTTAATCCAGCACAGGAAATGAATGCAATTCACGAAGTTTATTAGATGGCAAAACAAAAGCGCAAACCTTTATAAGCTTTAACGCTCCACTGTAAATTGCATGATTCTTTTAATCAGGTAACATCTTTTTGTTTGTTTAACTGTGAAAAGAGCATGCTGTTATGGGTGAATGTAGAATAAGAATTAGACAGTTTCTTGAACAAATGCTTGTTCTGTAATACGATTGTTGTGAAAAATGCTTTGATTGTTTTCAATGAACTAATCAATCTAATTGACAGACACAGTGGAAGTGGAAGTGGAAAGGATAGAATTGTATTTATTTTTAGAAATAAAGTTCCCACTTTTTGTTTGATTCTGTGATACAACTTAAACAATTGGTTTTTGGACTTTGATGTTTTGCTGCTATCAGGATCAAATTTTGATGCATAGATGGTTGGA
Source organism: Lathyrus tuberosus (assembly GCA_022829125.1). Lineage (NCBI taxonomy): Eukaryota > Viridiplantae > Streptophyta > Magnoliopsida > Fabales > Fabaceae > Lathyrus > Lathyrus tuberosus. The sequence continues at coordinate 4,085,713 of JALAZF010000253.1, forward strand.
ATGAGGGATGTCTATATATATATATCTAGAGAAGAGTTTTATTTATTTATTTTGGCCACTTAGGGGAATGGGGTAAATTTTTTGGAATGATTAAATCAATTCCTTGTGGGGCTAAACTAAACACAAAATGTATCAAAGGTTAGTAATACAAATTCTGAAGTATCAAAAGTACACATTGAGACTTGGCCTTATTAGGGGGGTGGGGCTGGGTTTATTTTTCTCCATTTCTCTTTTTGCTCTTGCTATTGCCCTTGTAGTTGTAGCAGTGCTTCTGCATTGCTTATGGTGTATTCTATTTTTTCTTTTGAGGTGTTGCCCTTCTCTTCGTGGTTAATTGGAGCACTCATTATTGTACACTTGTTTCTATTATAAATCTTTGTCGTTAAAGTAAAAAAATACACATTGAGACATGAGCGTTATTCACATATAAAATGGTCTTTTTTTCTATTATATTTAGAAGCAATATTCTTTTATTTTTTTTAGCTACCAAATTCACTTTTAAACTAAAAATTGATTTGTACCAAAAAAGGTTAACAAAAAATAATTAGTACAAACAAATAAACAAAATTATTATTACCATCACAAGAATAATATAAAAGGTGCCATAGATGCAAGGGACAGATTACTATAGTAGAGGTATACAATACAAACAACTGCAGACACGTTCATACTGAGGAAGCACCTTACAGCTGTGGCTAATACAACAAAAAATTCAAACTAAATAAATAAATGCTGCCCTCTAAATATTAATCGAACACTGCGTCACTGATGAAATATATGTGAAGAATCCCCTCGATATTTTTTGTGCATGGCTTTCTTTGCTTTCAAACTCTGTTTAGATCCTACACAAGTACAAATATATATTGATGTCAGTTTATGTATGATACTCCAATCCCTTAACAACCAAAACTATAAGAAAAAGATTAATCTGCAAGAAACTGAAACTAAAATATGTAACAGTAAAAGAATGTTTCATTACACCTATAGTTTCATTTAAATTAGGATTGTATATAATGTGTACCCAACAATCATATTGATAATTCATTAATAAAAAAAGATAAATTAGTTAATAAAGAAAGAATACGAGTAGTTTTGGAAGTACAACTCATATAGTAAAAGGATTTAGGGACATTTGATATGCTGAGGCGCAGCAGATTCACACTCGCACCATGTCTCAGCACTAGTGTGTGTAAGTTTCGCAACTAGGTTCGCTAGAACACAATAAATTGAGAAAATGAGTTTACTGGAGAAGGTAAATTTTGTACTTATTAATATTATAATATATTATGCATGAAAAGTTACCATATAGTGTGATGCCAATTATAGGCTTCTAGTAGTGGTGAGGTGGAGGAGGTGATTTGTAGTAATAATGTGGTGGAGGTGGAGAATAGACAGGAGGAGGAGGAGAATGGTAAACTGGGTGGGGAGCATGAGGAGGGTAGGTGCGAACTGATGGTGGTGGAGAGTGGTAGACTGGGTGAGGGTGAGGGGGGTTGGTATGAACGGGTGGTGGTGGTGGTGATGGGTACTTGTATGACTTTTTGTGTGGTGTTGGTGGTGGTGGTGGTGGGGAGTGGTAGACAGGGTGAAGACCAGAGTAGGTGTGCATTGGTGGCGGCGGAGGAGATGGGTACTTGTTAGGCTTCTTGTGTGGTGTTGGTGGTGGAGGAGAGTGGTAGACTGGGTGTGGGTGAGGGTAGGTGTGCACTGGTGGTGGTGGAGGAGTCGGGTACTTGTAAGGTTTCTTGTGTGGTGTTGGTGGGGGAGGAGAGGGGTAGACTGGGTGTGGGTGAGGGTAAGTGTGAACTGGTGGTGGTGGATCATGGTAGACTGGGTGTGGATGAGGGTAGGTGTGAACCGGTGGAGGTGGAGAAGATGAGTAATGATATGGATCCTTTGGTGGTGGAGGTGAGTAGACCGGTGGTGGTGGTGAGGAATAAGAATAGTGGTTTGCTGAAATTTCAGAAGGGAAAGTGAGAAAGAGCATGGCTAATGCAGGAATGAGAGAAGCAAAGGCCATTAGGGACCTCATTTTTTTTACAAGTGGATTTTGGTTCTGTGGAAGAATGCTGGTGCAACCTCATTTTATAGCATCTTGATTAGTCAACTTGTCCCTTGAGACTCACCTAGGAAACATGATGCATTCATACTAAATTATACTAGGCTGGCTATCTTTGAATTACTAGTACTACTGATTCTTAGACTTTTAGAGTAATGTGACCCTAAGTATTTTGGAATGGTTGCGACTTGCAACCCAGATTTCTTTAATTTTGTTTTGGCAGAAGCTGTCAAGTTGAGAAAAGAATCAAGTAGCTAGCTAGATTTATAGAAATGTTGACAACACCTTGTTTTTCGTTTAGTTTTCCCAAAATTAGAAGACTAGAATATAGGTTAATCATTTCTAATATGTAAGGAAATATGTATTGATTCTAAGTTTCTACATCGTAATCTCAAGAGGTTTTTATTTAACAATTCTCAAGATGATTTAATCATATATTTTATAATCAATTTGTGTTCATACCCAATTTTGAGATTTTGAAGATGTGTAACTTATAGGAAACTAGATTATGTTGTAATATTTCTCGTTTATATCAAATAAATATTTTTTGTGATACACTCAGAAGTTGACATTGATGGTTTGACCTTTTGCTTGCACTTGGATTTAAGTAAGAATTCTTGCATTGGCAGGCTATACATCTTTGTTGAGGGTGGTGATTCTCCCTAACTTTGCATGAGTATTTCTTCCCTAATTTAAATATCATGGTAGTAAGATCTATTTAACAGGTTTGTAATTTAAATTTAATATTGTAATAATGTAATTTAGTGGTATACACAAATAAGAATAAAATGTTAGGAAAATTTTATAAATTAGGGTGTTCTATTGTTTATAAAATATTAATCGAGTAATATCTTTAATGGCCATGTTACCAAGAAATCAAATGTCCCTTTCCTTGATCTCTCTATTGAAATTGCAACACTTTTATCAATCTTTTTAATAACCAAGATAAAAGATTTAGATTTATTAGAAATGTTATTTATCTTTTTTGTGCTGATATTCACTAATGGCACAGGAAAAGGGAAAATAAATGAGATAGATGATTTCAATCCACAATTTTCATCCCTCTATATTTCCTACCAATTATCTCATTTACAGAGCATATTATTGGAATATAGTGTAGGCTGGACAACCCTTAAACATTCATGATCCATTTTCTAAACTTAAGATCTGAATCTGATCTTTTTATTCAATGTAGACTCTTTTAACAATCTAATTTAACTTTTTAAAGAGCTTGACGTAGCCTAAAAACCCATTTAGATGTATATTTTCTTCTAAATCTTTAAAGAGATTTTAAAACTACCTCTAAAGAAGAAAGTTAAGAGACATGATGACAAAAAACAGAGAAAAATATGAAAATGAAAAGATGTAAATAAAAGTAGTATGTGAAAAGATAAAAAAATCAATTTTGTTCTTTAGTCGAGAATCAATTTTCTAACTGGGAATGGTTTTAACCTTTTTTTATTACATACAACTCACAGTGCTGTATTCAAGTTGCGCAATAGTGTTGTACTTATTCATACATATGCATTTCAAAAGTTAAAGCATGTAATTATAGTTTATAATAAAACATAAGTACTTTAGTTGCAATGAAATCTGAAACTTCTACGTTCTTTAGTAGTAACTTATTTCTTATCCGTGACTTCTCATTTCATGTATGGTATTCGATTGTTAACTGGCTAAGGCACAGAAGTTTGTTATGTCACTTGACCTGTTAAGTTTTTTCTCGGTGTTCTGTTCTTTTGGATGCAGCCTTCAGCTAAAACATTGTTGGACTTTAGTTTGACATTATGTAATGGGGTCGATTTGGAAGGTGCAAACTGGGGTTATTTTCTCTAAAAATGTAGTGAATCTTGAGAAATTGGTAGATCGATATAATTTTTCTTCTTAAAGTGGCTTTTAGCATGGTTTTAAATTGCAGTCACAGATGCGGTTGCGGATGTCGCGATTGCGGTCATTGTGGTTGCGGCGATGCTCATTTCGGCGAAAATTTTAATTGGAAGATGTTTGAAATATGCCGTTAAAAAACACTTGATATTAATATTTTTCATTTTTCGTTCTGAAATTGAGTTTTGATGAAAATACTTGAAGATTCACGGGAGAAATTGTCTGCTGTGATTTTTAATGGCGGCCAGATGCATGGTTTTAATTCACATCGCAATTGCGGTCACATGCAGTTGCAGATGCTACTGCATCAGCAATATTGTGGCCGCAATTGTGGTTGTGGACTGCAATTTAAAACCATGGTTTTTAAGTAAGTCCTCGAAGTCTCCCTGTACTTTCTACGGATGAGTGGTTGAACCCTCTGTTTTCCTTTTGAGATAGTTCTTTATGTGCTCACCTAGTTCTTTTTGGTTGTGGCTTACTATGTTGATCTAGTTGACTTTATGTTTGCTTTTGATTTAGTTCCTCTTTATTGGTTTTGCAGTAGTATTTCTTTATTGATTATGGTGTGTTCTATTTTTTGGTTTGAGGTGCTGTACCTCTTTTGGCAGCAAGTTGAAGTACTCTTGTTTATACTCCCTCTGTTACTTTATATGTGTCATTTTTACAATAAATTTTTGTTTCTTTTTAATTGTCACTTGTAAATTATAAGGTAGTATTAATTGCATTTTTGTCAAAATTATCCCTAAGTAATCATTATAGAGAGAGAAAAAGTTAGATGAATGTAATAAATAATTAGGGGTATTAAAGGTAAAAAGAGAATTGTTGTTTGAAAAGTAACTATATTGATTAACTTTCTTAGTAAGTGTAAAAAGTTAAAAAATAACACTTAAAAAGAAACAGAGGGAGTATTATAAATCTATGTCTTCAAAAGAAAAAACATACTTTGATACCTGAACTTAAGTTCACATATAGGTATTTTTTAATAGGCAATAGCAAAATAGGGGATATATTTATTTGGCTTGTCGGTCAGCTTGATACAAAACTGATCTTCGAAACTTACAATTCATGCATACTAAGGCAGTGCCTTACAGCTGTGGCTAATACAACAAAAACACAAATTAAATAAATAAAAGCAACCCCCTAAACAAAATTAATCAAACACTGACGAAATATATATAATATATGTGAAGAATCCTCTGGATCTTCTTTGAGCATGGCTTTCTTTGCTTTCACACTTTCTGTTTAGATCCTACACAAATACAAATGTATATGGATTTGTCAGTTTATATCTGATGCACTAATCCTTTAATAACCAAATACTGTTAAAGAAAAATTAATTTACAAGAAATGCAGACTAAAATATTAAATTAAAAGAATGCTTCATTGCACATGAATTTCATTTTAAATTAGGATTGCATATACTTGACGGTTATACTGTTAAGTAGTTAATGAAGAAAGAATGGTACTCCCTCCGGTCCTTTTTATAAGGAACACTTCATCTTTTTAGATACATTAAATAATTAATGTATTTGGTCTGCATTATAGACCATATACATTAATTATTTAATGAATCTAAAAAAAGTGAAATATTTCTTATAAAAAGGACCGGAGGCAGTAGTTGATTAGTGAAGGGAAATTTTGTACTAATTAATATTGTAATATATTTTGCATGAAAAGTTACCATACGGTGTGATGCCAATGATGTGCTATCTAGTGGTGGTAAGGTGGAGGAGGTGATTTGTAGTAATAGGCTGGTGGAGGTGGGGAATAGACTGGAGGAGGAGGAGAATGGTAAACTGGATGGGGAACGTGGGGAGGGTAGGTGTGAACTGGTGGTGGTGGTGATGGGTACTTGTATGGCTTCTTGTGTGGTGTTGGTGGTGGTGGTGGGGAGTGGTAGACTGGGCGTGGGTGAGGGTAGGTGCGCGGTGGTGGTGGAGGAGATGGGTACTTGTAAGATTTCTTGTGTGGTGTTGGTGGTGGAGGAGAGTGGTAGACTGGATGTGGGTGTGGGTAAGTGTGAACCGGTGGTGGAGAGTGGTAGACTGGGTGTGGGTGAGGGTAGGTGTGAACTGGTGGTGGTGGAGAGTGGTAGACTGGGTGTGGATGAGGGTAAGTGTGAACTGGTGGAGGTGGAGGAGATGAGTAATGGTATGGATCCTTTGGTGGCGGTGGTGAGTAGACAGGTGGTGGTGGTGAGGAATAAGAATAGTGGTTTGCTGAAATTTCAGATGGGAAACTGAGAAAGAGTATGGCTAATGCAAGAATGAGAGAAGCAGAGGCCATTTGGGACCTCATTGTTTTTCTTATGAGTGTGTTTTGGTTCTGTGAAAGAATGGTGGTGCAACCCCATTTTATAGGTAAATTCTTTTAAAGTATCTTGGTTAGTTAACTTCACCTTCTAGGAAACATGCATACATTCATATTAAATTATACTATAGGCTGGCTATCTTTGAATTATTACCGATTCTTATTGACTTTTAGAGCAATGTGACCCTAAGTATTTTGGAATGGTTGCGACCCATGTTTCTTTAATTTGGTTTTGGCAGACGCTGGCATGTTTTGAAGAGAATCAAATAGCTAACTAGGCTTATAGAAATGTTGACCATACATTGGTTTTAGTTTAGTTTGCCCCTCCCAAAAAAAAAAGAAAAACAAGAATATAGCTTTATTATTTATGTATGTAAGGAGGTATATATTGATTATAAGTTTCTATCATTTTAATCTCAAGTTTTTATTAAATTCTAAAATGATTTATTAATGTATTTTACAATGATTTATTTTTCATACCCCATTTCAAGATTTTGAAGTCATGTGATATATAGGACACTAGATTATTTTCTAACATATTTCTCTTATATAAATTAAATATTATTTGTGATACCAATTTAGTTGACATAGCTTTTTGGTTTAGATCAAAATTCTTGCATTGGTCGTTCATACAGTTTCATTGTAAAGATTGTAGTGGGATAGACGCAAGTGCAAAGACTAAAAATTTATGAAAAGTAAACATAAATACAAAATTAAAGAAACCTTTATAGAAAAACTTAAAGAATAAAATTCTTAAAGTAAAAAATACTTTGTTGGTGAGAAATTTTATGTAATAATTAGCAATAATTAAAATACTTTGGTTATACAAAAATTATTTTTTTAACTTCTCTCACCACTATGTAATAATTAAAGAACTTAAGTACACAGCAATAAAATTTAAACAGGGAAGAAATACATAGCAGAATTGAACCAAAAGTAGGAAGAACCAAAAGTTGTGAGTAAGAACATAAAAGAATGGAAAACATAAATTTAAAATTTGAATCTGATTTTTTTTTTTTAATGTAGATTCTTTTAACATTCTAATTTAACTTTTTAAAGAACTTGACATAGCCAAAAAACATATTTAGATATTTATTTTCTTCTAAACTTTTAAATGGATCTTAAAACTGCCGCTAAAGAAGAAAGTGAGATATGTGATAATAAAAAATAGAAAAAAAAATGAAAAAGAAGAGATATAAAAAAAACAGGGTGAGAGAAGTTAAAAAAATAATTTTTGTTCTTGAGTTGGAGTCCTTTTTTCGATTGGGAATGGTTTTAACCATTTTTTTGGTTATGGCTTACTTTCTTGATATGGTTGACTTTTTGTTCGCTTTTGATTCATGCTGTTTTTGGGTGGATTTACTTTGTAAAATTGTTAATTTATAAATATAACAACTTATATATATTAATACATAAATATAAATGAATATTACACTCAGGGATTGAATCTTTCACCCCATCCCTTGTCCGTTCTGTCTTTGTTTATACTTTTATTTTATTTTATGTAACGGGTGTGATCACCTTTTGTACTAATGTCTCAATTTATATTATAAGAAATTCACCATAAAAGAAATCCCTTATAAAATATTCAGATTTTCGTAAGGCTTAAGTTGTTAAAATATTTCATTTTTTATTTGTCTAACTCTGAAAGACAAATCCTATTATTGGTAAATGTAGAATAAGAATTTGAAAGTTTCTTGTGCGAATGCTATAAAAATTATCTTGATTGTTTTTTTTTTTTATGGAAGTAATAATCTTATTGACGATGGAGGAAAATAGAATGCACTAATTGGTGAAAATAGCAAGTTTTGACAAGTTCCCACATTTTGGTCAAATGCTGTGCTAGATGTAAGCTAATGGTTTTTATACTTCCATTTTTTGCTCCTACGTGTATCGAATCTCTCTGTCAAAAGTTTTATGTATTTATTTTGGCAACTTAGGGGAATAGGATATTTATTCTTTTCTAGTTATTATCATTTTATTGATTGGGGCTAAGCTAAACACAAGATGTGTCAAAATTTTGCACTTGCTGGGTGGTGTAGGTTTTTATGTAGTTCTTCTCTATTGGCTTTGTTGTAGTGCTTCTGTGTTGCTTTGTTCTATTTTCCGTTTGTGGTGCTGATAAAACTTTGTTTATATTATATATTATATTATTTTTAAGTTTTCTTTAAAGTTTTTAGAAGTAGTAGTTTTTTATTTCTTTTAGTTTCACTAAAGATTGCTATCGACTTCACTTTAAACAAAAAAATTGTTGTGTACGGAAAAAGTAAACCAAAAATAATCATTACAAACAAAAAAACATAAATTATTATTATCATAAGAATAGTATAAAATGAGCCATAGATGCCAGAGGCAGATTACTATAAAAGGGATATATTTATTTGGCTGGGCAGTCAGCTTGAGACAAAACCAAACTTTGAAAATTACAATTCATGCAAACAACTGCAGACACATGCATATTGAGGGCAGTGCCTTACTGCTGTGGCTAATACAACAAAAAACACAATAAATAAATAACATCAACCCTCTAAACAAATATTAATCAAACATTGACGAAATATATATGTGAAGAATCCCCTCAATCTTCTTTGTGCATGGCTTTCTTTGCTTTCACACTTTCTGCTTAGATCCTACACAAATACAAAATATTAACTAATGTTTTATTTTGAATTAGAATTGCAAATACTTGACAATTATGCTGTTGACGTTAATGAAGAGAGAATGGTAGTTGACTAGGAAAGAAAAATTTATACTTATTAATAATATTATAATATATGTTGCATAATAAGTTACCATATAGTGTGATGCCAATGATGGGCTATCTAGTGGTGGTAAGGTGGAGGAGGTGATTTGTAGTAGTAGCGTGGTGTTGGTGGTGGTGGTGGGGAGTGGTAGACAGAGTTAAGACGAGGGTAGGTGTGCACTGGTGGTGGGGGAGATGGGTACTTATATGGCTTCTTGTGTGGTGTTGGTGGTGGAGGAGATTGGTAGACTGGGTGTGGTTGAGGGTAGGTGTGCACTGGTGGTGGTGGAGGAGATGGGTACTTGTAAGGTTTCTTGTGTGGTGTTGGTGGCGGTGGAGAGTGGTAGACTGGGTGTGGATGTGGGTAAGTGTGAACTGGTGGCGGTGGAGAGTGGTAGACTGGGTGTGGGTGAGGGTAGGTGTGAACAGGTGGAGGTGGAGGAGGTGAGTAATGGTATGGATTCTTTGGTGGTGGTGGAGAGTAGACGGGTGGTGGTGGTGAAGAATAAGAATAATGGTTTGCTGAAATTTCAGATGGGAAACTGAGAAAGAGTATGGCTAATGCAAGAGTGAGAGAAGCAGATGCCATTAGGGACCTCATTGTTTTTCTTATGAGTGTGTTTTGGTTCTGTAAAAGAATGGTGGTGCAACCCCATTTTATAGGTAAATTCTTAAAGCATCTGGTTAGTTAATTTCACCTTCTAGGAAACATGCATACATTCATATTGAATTGTACTCGGCTAACTTTGAATTATTACCCATTCTTATTGACTTTTAAAATAATTCGACCTTGAAAAAAATGGTTCATGTACAACTACTTTCATCATCATTTGATATTTGATTAATCACAACATGCAAAAAATATAATAAATTTAGTTGAATATATATTTGTTTCACGTAGTTGAATCAACTATAATTTTGTTTTTTTAATTAAATTGAATACCAACTAACTTAATTACATTTTTATCCTAATTAGCTAGGTACTGCCCTCATGTACAAAAAGTGGTTGTCTGTATCATTGTTTTTGGGATGGTTGCCACCCAAAGTGCTTTAGTTTAGAGTGCTACTTTGGTTTGGCAGACAATGGCAAGCTGAGATGAGAATCAAATAGCAAGGAGTAAAGAAATTCTGTCACCAGCTTGATTTTAGTTTTAATTTGGCCAAAATAAGAAGATAAGAATATATTTTAATTATTTTGATAAGCTTGATTTTAGTTTTAATTTGGCCAAAATAAGAAGATAAGAATATATATATATATATATATATATATATATATATATATATATATATATATATATATAAAATGTGATTTGTGCTTATGCACCTCAAGTTGGAATATCAAAACCTTTAGGTAAACTCTTTGAAGGATTTAGAAGGTTTATTTTAGGATATATTCTAAGAGAATTTTTTTTAAGAAGGAATTTAAATGGACATGTAGGGAGCATAGTAAGAAGTTTTAAGGGCGTGCATGGGGATGATTTTGGGGAGGTAAATGCGGATGGTATATCTATGTTAGAATTTTCGCCGAGTTTTGATCTTACTATAGCTAATAACTAATTTAGGAAAAAACATGAACATCTTATCACATATAAATATGGGATGACATGTTCTCAGTTAGCTTTCTTAGGAAGTTGGATAGGAAGATTTGTTTGGACTGTAAAGTTATGCCAGTAGAGAGCTTGACTACCCAACATTTTACTTTAATATTGTGTAGAAATATATTTTATATTTCCTTGTGTTTGATGAGAATTACATATGCCGTATTTATAGAATACACAAGGCAGGATTTGAAAGAGACATCTGCCCTAAGAATCAGGGGAATTAATTTCCCATAAATGCTAATTCTAATTACAGAAAAGAACAAGAAATAATAGCTAATTACTTACATTAATCCTAATCCTAATCCTAATGGGCTGTACAAACATAATCATTTGATTCTGTATTGATTGTTCCACACTCCCCCTCAATTTGGGTGGTAGATGTTTATCATACCCAGATTGTATCTGATATTCTCGTATATGTTCCGTGGAAGGGCTTTTGTTAGAATGTCTGTAGTTTGCTGGCATGATGGAATATGGTTAACACTTATAATTTCATGATCAATTTTCTCTTTGATGAAGTGTCGCTCTATCTCTACATGCTTTGTTGTATCATGCTGTACCGGGTTCTTCGCAATGCTAATAGCAACCTTGTTATCACATAATATCTTCATGGGGTGATTGGTAGGAATTTTGATCTCATCTAGCATTCGCTTAAACCAAATTCCTTCACAAATACCTTGTGACATAGCTCTGAATTCTGCGTCTGCACTACTCCTAGCCACAACAGATTGTTTCTTGCTTCTCCAAGTTACCATATTACCCCATACAAATGTGCAGTAGCCTGTAGTCGATTTCCTGTCAGATAAACATCCTGCCCAATCAGAATCAGTCTAGACTTCAATACCTCTGTTTGAGTTCTTTTGAAAATAAAGTCCTCGGCCTGGCGTACCTTTCAGGTACTGGAGAATTCTGTTCACATTTCTCATGTCAGTTTCAGTTGGATTTGACATATAACGACTAGCCATGCTTACAGCAAAAACAATGTCTGGTCTGGTGTGAGTTAGATAGATTAATTTTTCGACTAAACTTTGATATCTATCTTTATTAGCTAGTACATTTTCATCTTCACTCCTTTTTACTTGTTCTATGGGAGTATTGGCAGCTTTGCATCCAAGCATATCTGTTTCTTGAAGTAAATCCAGAGTGTACTTCCTTTGAGAAACTGAAATACCATTCTTTGTTCGTGCAATTTCCATCCCTAGAAAATACTTGAGTTGTCCTAAGTCTTTGACTTCAAATTCTTTGGCTAGAAGTTTCTTTAACTGATTGACTTGTTCATCATCATTTCCCGTAATTACGATATCATCACCTTAGACATTAAACAAAGCTATCTTTCCATCCAAAGAGTGCTTGACAAACATAGTATGGTCTGCTTGAGGACTGCTTGAGGAACCGTCTTTCTAGATGGAGAGGGAGGAACTTATCTATTGGGGGAAGAGTTGTCCTGATAAATTCTGTTACGAGCAACCTGCCCATTCATCATTTGGCGTATTTTAAGGCTCCTAAGAAAGTTGTATAGGAAATCATCGCTATCCAACGAAGATTTCTTTGGGCTGGTGCAGGTTTGGGCAAGTTTACCTCTTGGATCTCGTGGAAGACAGTTTGTAAACCCAAGGATTGTGGAGGGCTGGGTATAAAACATATTGGTCGATTCAATAGAGCTCTACTCGCTAAATGGTTGTGGAAGTTCGTTAGGGGAGGTGATGAAATTTGGAGAAAGACACTTGAAAACCGGTATGGTAACTTGAGCTTGAAGGTTCAAACTTTCGTTGAAAGTGGCAGCACGAAGGGTGATTATGTTTGGATCAAGGATATACTTTCCATGGCAGTTATGGAAGGACCTGATAATTTCTGCAATTTAATGGATATTTCAGTGGGAGACGGTTCATCGGTGGCATTTTGGCATACGAATTGATTGGGAGATTCGACTATGAAACACCTTTTTCCTAATCTGTTTCTTGCTTGCAGGACACCATTATGCACAGTTTCGGAGATGGGTGAATGGGTAGACAATCATTGGCGTTGGAAACTTCGTGAAGCGCTGGTTGTATCTGATAACACGTTGGAATCGGACATTGCTCGTGGCTGCCAGTTCCTGGAAGATTTTCTCATTCAAAAAGACAGCAAAGATAAGTGGAAGTGGTTGATGAATGAAACATTGGAATTCTCGGTTAACTCTTTTTATTCCCTCTTGAATTCTTTAGAAACTTCCATTGAGCTTGAAGTAGATAAGACTGATCTGTTGGAGGTATTATGGAAGACTGATATCCCGACTAAAGTTCAAGTGTTTGGCTGGAGATTAGTGCATGACAGGTTGCCTACTAGAGATAATTTGGTGGATAGGCGGATTATTTCGAACGATCACGACAAGGTTTGCACTTTTTGTTTCTTTGTTAATGAGAGCTCTACTCATCTCTTCTTCATGTGCCATAAATCCATTTTGATTTGGAATAAGATTTGTGATTGGGTGGGTATTAGTAGGATTTCGGATTTCTCCTGTTGCCCTCATGCGTATTCCTGGTTCTCGAGTATTCGTGGTAGAATCAAATTCAGGAAGAGTTATTCAATTTGGTTTATCACTTGTTGGACTATTTGGAAGTGGCGTAATAATATATTGTTCAATGATGCGGTTTGCAATGTAGAAGATATTGTTTTCGAAGTTAAATTATATTCTTGGAATTGGTTGATATTAGGATGTAGAGGTAGTAAGAAATGTAATTTATACGAGTGGGTTAAATTTCCTCTCGATTTTTTGTAATAGTGTAGTTTTGGTGGACAGTTGTTCTTTGGGTTGAGATTCCCTTAATCTCTCTTATTGAAGTTTGCTTATCAAAAAAAAAAAACATAGTATGGTCTGTTTGACATTGAACAAAACCATATTGCTTGACAACTTTTGTTAGTCTGTCAAACCATGGCCTTGGTTATTGTTGGAGGCCATATAGAGATTTTCGAAGTCGACACACCATGTTGGAGGTTCCAGGTGATTCAAGTCCCAGAGGAATTTGCATATATACCTCTTCTTGTAACTCCCCATTTAGAAATGCATCCTTTATGTCTAGTTGGTGTAGGGGCCAATCTAGATTTGCTGACAGAGATAGTAGAACCCGCACAGAATTGAGCTTCGCAACAGGTGCAAAAGTCTCCTCATAATCCACCCCATATGATTGTGTGAACCTCTTAGCAACCAACCGAGCTTTGTACCTGTTTATACTCCCATCAGCATTGTGCTTAATTGAAAATATTTACTTGCATCCTACTGCTTTCTTCCCTTCTGGTATAGCAGTGATCTCCCATGTGCCATTTCTTACAAGTGCTTGAACTTCTTCTGTTACAGCTGCCGTCCATTCAGGTTTCTACAATGCTTGAATATTATTTGGAATTTCTATGTTGTCAACAGCTGCTACAAAGGACCTGTAACTTTGTGATAGTTTTCCATAGGAGATATATTTTTCAATAGGGTGTTTAGTGCAAGTTCTAACCCATTTTCTCATAGCAATAGGAATATCAATATCTGTTGTATTTATATGAACATGTTCAGAGTTAGGAAGAATATTACTTGTGGGAACTTCATTTTCTAGAGTCTGGTCTGACTCATGGCCTTGCATCGGAGCTATACTTGAATCTACTTCCTTCCTCTTCTTTTTATAACAAAAACCATTCTACTTGCCTGCTTTTGAATCACAATTCTGTTGGGATGTGGTTGAGACTATAATTGGTCTTGTTTCCGGCACAGCTTCTGTTGTCCTTTCACTCGGCTAAATGTTAGAGGTTTGGTTTGGTAATTTTTCAACTGATTTAGGCATATGTTCGGCTGATTGAGTGTTACCGGTTTGGTTTGGTAAGATTTTGTCATGTTCGGTTAGTTCAAGAGGTTCAAGAGGCAAAAGTTGGTATTCTAAATTTTCGATGTATGATTGCTCCTCCTGAATACCAGTTTTGGTGTAATAGGGCTGATTTTTAAAGAGGGTTACATCTATAGTGTGGTAAAATTTTTTGGTATGGGGAGAGCATCACCTATATCCCTTTTGATGAGGAGAGTAACCAAGAAAAATGCATTTGATGGATTTTGGGTCTAATTTGCTTCGGTGAGGGTTGAGGTTATGGACAAAAGTTGAGCATCCAAATATTTTTAATGGAATGGAGGAAAAGATTTTGTTGGTTGGAAATAGGTTTTGAAGTGTGGAGAGTGGGGTCTTAAAGTTAAGGATACGAGAGGGCGTTCAATTTATAAGGCGAGTTGCTGAAAGGACAGCTTCTCTCCAAAAGTGTTGTGGGACATTTGTGGCCAACATAATTGATCTAGTTACTTTCAAAAGGTGTCTATTCTTCCTTTCTGCTACTCCATTTTGTTGGGGAGTATCCACACACGAGCTTTGGTGAACAATTCCAACCTTTTGAAGATAGGAATTTATAGCAAGGTTGTAATACTCACGACCATTGTCGGTTCTAAGTATTTGAATATTGCTTTGGAATGGTGTTTGTACCATCTTATGATAAATTTCAAATATTCTCCCTACTTCTGATTTTTCCTTCATTAGAAACACCCAGGTAACACGTGTGTGATCATCAATAAAGATGACAAACCATCTCGAGCCTGTAATGTTGTGGACTCGTGATGGTCCCCATACATCACTATGAATTAATGAAAAAGGTTTGGAGGGTTTATAGGGTTGGGGTGAGTAATGGTTTCGGGTATGTTTAGACAATTGGCAAATTTCACACTGAAAATGTTCCTTGTTTTTATTGAATAAAGAGGGAAACATCTTTTCCAAGTATATGAAATTTGGGTGGCCTAATCTATAGTGCCGCATCATTACAGGATTATTATCATTTTGAAACTGCAACATGATAATTATTCTTGAGTTTTTATTCTGATTTTTCCACTTGAAGAAGGTAGAGTCCAGCACACTCTTCACCATTGCCAATCGTCTTCCCCGACTCCAAAATTGAAATTCACACAAGTTAGGTAAGAATTTAGTAACACATTTCAAATCTTTTGTAATCTTGCTAATAGACAACAAGTTACAATCCAGTTTGGGCACATACAAAACATAGTGAAGTGTGATATTTGGTGAAATGATAATTGATCCTTTATCCATGATCTTAGATAGTGTACCATCAGCTATTCGAACATTATAGTTATAAGGACATGAAGAATAACTACTAAACAAAGTAAAGTCTCCAACCATGTGATCTGAAGCCACTGAGTCAACAATCCATGATTTTGTTTTTTCCTTACTAGTGTTTAGAGCATGTAAGTAATTACCTCTTTGAGCCACTACAACAGTACCACCTTTTTCTGCAATTAACATGGTTCGTTGAAAGAGTTTTTGAAGAGCCTCCATTTGTTCTTTGCTAAAAAGAGATGAGTTAGAGTATACCTCACTTTCTTGATTGTTACATGCTGTGTTACCTCTGCCCTCCTTGCCTTTGAACAGTTTGACCTCTGAAGGTTTTCCATGTATGATCCAACATGTTTCCTTTGTGTGGCCTGGTCTCTTGCAGTGATCACACCAGGGGCGGGTTTTCTTTTATGGTGGCCGAGGCTGATTCCCTCTTGCTGCCATTGCAGAGCTCTCGCTGTACGGAACTGAGTTGGGTGTCCCCAACATGATTTTCCTCCTGCTTTCTTCCATTCTCACTTCTGAAAAGACTTCTCAAATTTTGAGAAGTGATTTGGTTCCAAGAATCCTTCCACACACTTCATTTAGGTCCTTGTTTAGTCCCAATAGGAATTTGTAAATCCTATCTTTTTCCACCAGTTCCTTATACTTCTTTTGATCTTATGTACAACACCATGTAACCTCTTCATATATGTCGAGTTGCTGCCAGTGTTTGTTAAGTATGTTAAAATACTCAGTAACAAAAGATTCTCCCTGTCGAAGGTCATGAAGAATGCTTTTTATCTCAAATACGACATATGTATTGTCAACATCTGAGTATGTTTCCTTCACTGCATCCCATATTTCTTTTGCAGTGTCATAGAACATGAAATTTTCACCAATTTCATTTGTCATGTATTGAGCAGCCATGACATTACTTGGCTGTTCTCAAGTTTCCATTTTTGAAAGTTTTTGTCTCCTTTCTCGGGATATTTATAATCTCCTGTGGTGTAGCTTTCCCTTTCTTTTCCTTCGAGGAAGATCTTGACTGACCTTACCCATTGGGTATAGTTTTGACCATTTAATTTATGGCATGTGATGAGGTGAGTGAGTCCCTCATGTGAACTGGTTGGAAATGATCGAGTCTCCACTTTGAGCGATTCATCAAGTTTGGGATCCTCCATAGTTTGGCGGCTCTAGGTTAGGGATGGTTCAGATCGTGCTCTGATACCATGTAGAAATATATTTTATATTTCCTTGTGTTTGATGAGAATTACATATGCCGTATTTATAGAATACACAAGGCAGGATTTGAAAGAGAAATCTGCCCTAAGAATCAGGGGAATTAATTTCCCATAAATGCTAATTCTAATTACAGAAAAGAACAGGAAATAATAGCTAATTAATTACATTAATCCTAATCCTAATGGGTTGTACAAACATAATCATTTGATTCTGTATTGATTGTTCCACATATTGGATGTACTCACTAAACATATCTAAGAGCTAGCATCGAGATGCATGTTTTTTTGTAGATGATACAATAAGACTTGGATAATAGAAGGAGGAAATAAATGAGAGGTTGGAGATGAGTCTTAGAGACGCATGGATTTCTCCTAGCAGAAGTAAGACAGAGTGTATGAAATGTAAGTTAAGCAAATAGAGAAGTGTTTCGAACCTAGAGGTGAAAGTTGAAGACCATATCATCCCACAAGTCACGCAATTTAAATATCTTGGGTCCGTAATACAAAATGATCGAGAAATAGTAAGGAATGTAAACCATTGAATTCAAGCTAGGTGGCTGAAAATGGAGGAGGGGCTTAGGTGTTTTATGTCGCACAAAGGTACTACTCAAGCTAAAGGGAAAATTTTATCAGATTGCGGTAAGGCCTGCAATGTTCTACGAGACAGAAAGTTGTGCGGTTAATAATCAACATGAGAATAAAGTAAGCGTTGCATAGATGAGAATGTTGTGTTGCATGTGTGGTAAGATTAGACAAAATATGATAGAAATCATGTGTAGTAAGATTAGACAAAATAAGAATCGAAATCATGTGTGGTAAGATTAGACAAAATAAGAATAGAAATGACAATATTAAAGAAAATATTGGGGTAACACTTATAATAGAAAATATGGTGGAAAATAGATTTAGGTGGTTTGGACATGTAGAGAGAATACCTCTAGATTCTGTGGTAAAGAAAGAAGATCAGATAAAAAGGAGTCAAACATCTAGAGGTAGAGGAAAATCTAGAAAATTTATAAGAAAAATTATTAATAAAGATTTCGAGATTAATGAATTGGATAAAAACATGGTTATATAGAACGTTATGGAAGAATTTGATCCATTTAGTCGATTCCACCAAGTGAAACATGGTTATATATATATATATATATATATATATATATATATATATATATATATATATATATATTTTAAACATCGGTTTTATTGGTGGATCTTTTTTAACATATGACCTATAATATTTAATTGATATACGAGAGATGTTGTAACATAATCTAGTGTAGTACACAACTTCTAAATCTGGAAAGTGAGAATGAAACCAAAATAATAAGGGCACAAGTTAGTCTAAATATTATTTGTGATATCAGCAGAGTTCATATAGATGGTCTGCTCTAATATATTGAGGGTTTATAATGCTGTCATGGAATGGTAGTTAATGTGGGAGAGATAGCTCATTTTAGTGTGTCGTGCTTTGTGTTTTGTTTCATCACTGTAGTATAAGTGTGAATTTATACTCTTGTTTATATTATAAATCTACGTCGTTAAAAGAAAAAACACACTTTGATACATGAACTTAAGTTCACAATACACGTATTTTTTAATTTTATTAATCTTTTGAGTAGTATTATTTTATTTCTTTTGGTTTCGCTGAAGATTGCTATCTAGTTCAGTTTTAGGCAACAAATTGTTTTTTTTTTTCTAAAAAAAAGTAAGCCAAAAATGAACTTAAATTATTATTACCATAAGAATAGCATAAAAATGAGGCACAGATGCAAGGGGCAGATTACTATAATAGGGGATATATTTATTTGGCTGGTCAGTCAGCTTGAGACAAAACCAAACTTTGAAAATTACAATTCATACAAACAACTGCAGACACATGCATATTGACTCAGTGCCTTACAGCTGTGGCTAATACAACAAAAACACAAATTAAATAAATAAATATTAATCAAACACTGGCGAAACATGTATGTGAAGTGAAGAATCCCCTAAATCTTCTTTTTGCATGACTTTCTTTGCTTTTACACTTTCAGCTTAGATCCTACACAAATACAAATATATATTGATCTGTCAGTTTTTGTCTGATACTCTAATCCTTTAATAACCAAATAATATAACAGAAGATTAATTTACAAGAAATGCAGACTAAAATATTAAAAAATGTTTCATCACACATGAAGTTTCATTTTAAATTAGGATTGCATATACTCAACAATTATACTGTTAACTAAATTTTCTTCTTATTAATAATATTATAATATATGTTGCATGAAAAGTTACCATATAGTGTGATGCCAATGATGGGCTATCTAGTGGTGGTAAGGTGGAGGAGGTGATTTGTAGTAATAGGCTGGTGGAGGTGGGGAATAGACTGGAGGAGGAGGAGAATGGTAAACTGGATGGGGAACATGGGGAGGGTAGGTGTGAACTGGTGGTGGTGGTGGTGATGGGTACTTGTATGGCTTCTTGTGTGGTGTTGGTGGTGGTGGTGGGGAGTGGTAGACTGGGTGAGGATGAGGGTAGGTGTGCACTGGTGGTGGTGGGGGAGATGGGTACTTGTATGGCTTCTTATGTGGTGGTGGGGAATGGTAGACAGGGTGAGGATGAGGGTAGGTGTGCACAGGGGGTGGTGGAGGAGATGGGTACTTGTAAGGCTTCTTGTGTGGTGTTGGTGGTGGAGGAGAGTGGTACACTGGGTGTGGGTGTGGGTAGGTGTGAACTGGTGGTGGTGGAGAGTGGTAGACTGGGTGTGGATGAGGGTAGGTGTGAACTGGTGGAGGTGGAGGAGATGAGTAATGGTATGGATCCTTTGGTGGCGGTGGTGAGTAGACGGGTGGTGGTGGTGAGGAATAAGAATAGTGGTTTGCTGAAATTTCAGATGGGAAACTGAGAAAGAGGATGGCTAGTGCAAGAATGAGAGAAGCAGAGGCCATTAGGGACCTCATTGTTTTTCTTACAAGTGTATTTTGGTTCTATGGAAGAATGGTGGTGCAACCCCATTTTATAGGTAAATTCTTAAAGCATCTTGGTTAGTTAACTTCACCTTCTAGGAAACATGCATACATTCATATTAAATTAATACTAAAAAGCTGGCTATCTTTGAATTATTTATTACCAATTCTTATTGACTTTAAGAGCAATCCGGCCCTAAGTATTTTGGAATGAATGCGACCCATGTTTCTTTAATTTGGTTTTGACAGACGCCGGGAAGTTTAGAAGAATATCAAATAGCTAACTAGGATTATAGAGATGTTTACAACACATTGATTTTTGTTTAGTTTGCCCAAAATAAAAAGATAAGAATATAGTTTAATCATTTTTATGTTATGTAAGGAGATATATATTGTTCTAAGTTTCTAACATTTTAATCTCAATTTTTTTTTTTAAATCTCAAAATGATTTATTCATGTATTTTATAATTATTTCTTTTTCATACCCAATTTCGAGATTTTGAAGTTATGTGATATATAGGACACTAGATTATATTCTAATATCTTTCTCTTATATAACTAAATATTATTTGTGATATAGTTGACATAGATGGTTGAGCCTTTTGCTCGCACTTGGGTTTAAGTCAAAAAATTTACATTGGTAGGTCATATAATTTTATTGTAAATCTTTTTTTGAGGTTGGTGGTTCTCTCTAATTTTACATGTGAATAATTTTTTTTAAATGGCAAATTATTAGTAAATATTTACACGCTTGGCATTACTTGAATCCTTAACCTTCAACTTCCTTTAATCTTTAACTTCTTTTAATCTTTAACTCAACTGTTTCAAGCTAGTTGAACTACCTTTCCCTTCCAGACCCCTTGAGAGGGTATTACTATTTGGTGAAGTCGGCTTAGACCAGGCTTTCTCTTTAGCGGAAGGAGGAGAAGGTAGGCTGCCCCAAGTGATCAGTGTTATCTAGGGTTTGAAAGAGTTGAGTGTCTTTTAAAGTGAGTTGAGTGTCTTTTAAAGTGGTGGTCTTTTCTTGTCAGCGGTTGGCCGACCAGACAAAGTCGTGGTCTTTTCTTTCCTCTGATAGTGGGGTGGGTGTGGGGTGTGTTTAAAGTAGGTGGAGTGGGTGTGCAAAATATCCGGTTGTGATGTCCAAATTCATAACCAAATTCAAATCTGTTTTAAATATCCGGATATAATTGAATGGTTATTAACAGGTTTAGTGTTTAATGGTTTTGGTTATCCATTCATATAATTCGGATATAATTAAATGGTTATTAACCGGTTAAAATTTTTTGGATTCGATTATAATCCGGTTATTATCCAAAATCCAAATTTTTTAATTTTTAAAATAAAAAAAAAAAATATATTTTCTGAATATTTTTTATTAAAACTGGATTTTTTTTTTAAAATCTGGTTATATAACCATAACCAAATTTATAACAAGTTTTATAACCGGTTTTGATTAAAATGTGGTTTTGGTTATAAATTCAAACCAATTAAATGGTTTGAAAATGGTTATGGTTTGGTTTCTAAAAATAACCAACCATGCACACCCCTACCTGTGAAGTAGCCTCTTTATTCTAGTATAAGGTGATTAGGTGGGTAAACCTCTTCCGTGTTCGATTGTAGAGGTTTTTGAGGTTTTTCAGGGTTTTGGTCAAGGAAAGAAGTCTCTTTTAGGTTTGGTTTTGATCTGACATTCATTAGTCTGGACCATTTGTAAGTTAGGGGTGTTCGCGGGTTGGATTGGGTCAAATTTGATGAAATCCAATACCTGATCCAATCAATAGTCATTGGGTTGGGTTGAAAGTAGGTTCATGCCCGTGCTCTGAAATCTGACTATTCTTTGTTTGACTGGGAGAGAGACCCACTATGGTGCCTCCTCTTTTAAGGGGTGTATTGGGTGGTCAATTGCCCTTCTTTGTCTCTTCATGTGGTCGCGTTTACCTTCCTTCAACTTGCTTTCTATGGGAGTCCAGAGTCTCGTGTTTCAGAGTAGGCTTTTCTGAAGAGTGGGGTGGTTAGGTTTTTTTGTGTGTGGTCAGGGGTTGTGTGTTCTCTTGGTTTTTGTTGTTTTTGAGCATCGCTGGTGCTCTCCTTTTGTATGTTAAAGCAGTGTGAGTGAAGTTAAAAAAATGATTTTTGTTCTTGAGTTGGAGCCCTTTATTTGATTGGGAATGGTTTTAACCATTTTTTATTACATGATACAACTCATAGTGCTCAATACATGTTGCGCAATTGTGCTGAACTTAGTGGTACATATGCATTTCAAAAGATAAATCAGACTATATCTAATTGGTGGAAATAGCAGGTTTTGACAAGTTCCCAGATTTTGGTCAAATGCTGTGATAGACGTAAACTATTGGTTTTTATACTTCCATTTTTTGCTCTTCCTTGTATTGAATTTCTGTGTCAATGTTTTATGTAGTATTTATTTTGGCTACTTAGGGAAATGGGATATTTATTCTTTTTTAAAGATTATCAATTTATTGTTTGGGTTAAGCTAAACACAAGATGTGTCTAAGTTTTGCTCTTGCTGAAGTGGTGTAGGTTCTGATATAGTTAATCTCTACAGGCTTTGTTGTAGTGCCTCTGTGTTGCTTCTTCTTGTTTTTTTGTTTGAGGTGCTGCCCCTCTCTTTATATTTAGTTGGAGCAGTCATTGTACTATTGTTTATATTATCAAACTGTCATTGAAAGAAAAAACACGTTGATACTTGAGCCTAAGTTCTTATAAACTAACAGTATTTTTTTTTACTTTTTTTAATTTTTTTTAAGTAGTGTTATTTTTTTTATTTTTGGTTTCACTAAAGATGGCTATCAAGTTCACTTTTGAAAAAAAAGTGTACGGAAAAGTAGACCAAAAATAATCATTACATGCAAAAATAAACATAAATTATTATTATTATTATCAATAGCATAAGAATAGTATAAAATGAACCATAGATGCAAGAGGCAGATTACTATAATAGGGGATATATTTATTTGGCTTGTTAGTCAGCTTGATACAAAAACCAAACTATGAAAATTACAATTCATGCGAACAACTGCAGACACATGCATATTGGGGCAGTGCCTTACAGTTGTTGGCTAATACAATAAAAACACAAATTAAATAAATAAAAGCAACCCTCTAAACAATATTAATCAAAGACTGACGAAATATATATGTGAAAAATCCCCTCGATCTTCTTTGTTCATGGCTTTCTTTGCTTTCACACTTTCTTCTTAGATCCTACACAAATACAAATATATATTGATCTGTCAGTTTATGTATGATACTCTAATCCCTTAATAACCAAATAACATAACAAAAAATTAATTTACAAGAAATGTAGACTAAAATATTAAAGAATTTTTCATTACACATGAAGTTTCATTTTAAATTAGGATCATATACTCGATAATTATACTGTTAACTAAATTTTGTACTTATTAGTAATGTTATAATACATGATGCATGAAAAGTTACCATATAGTGTGATGCCAATGATGGGCTATCTAGTGGTGGTAAGGTGGAGGAGGTGATTTGTAGTAATAGGCTGGTGGAGGTGGGGAATAGACTGGAGGAGGAGGAGAATGGTAAACTGGATGGGGAACATGAGGTGGGTAGGTGTGAACTGGTGGTGGTGGTGGTGATGGATACTTGTATGGCTTCTTGTGTGGTGTTGGTGGTGGTGGTGGGGAGTGGTAGACAGGGTGAGGGTGAGGGTAGGTGTGAACTGGTGGTGGTGGGGGAGATGGGTACTTGTATGGCTTCTTGTGTGGTGGTGGTGGGGAATGGTAGACAGGGTGAGGATGAGGGTAGGTGTGCACTGGTGGTGGTGGAGGAGATGGGTACTTGTAAGGCTTCTTGTGTGGTGTTGGTGGTGGAGGAGAGTGGTAGACTGGGTGTGGGTAGGTGTGAACTGGTGGTGGTGGAGAGTGGTAGACTGGGTGTGGGTGTGGGTAGGTGTGAACTGGTGGTGGTGGAGAGTGGTAGACTGGGTGTGGATGAGGGTAGGTGTGAACTGGTGGAGGTGGAGGAGATGAGTAATGGTATGGATCCTTTGGTGGTGGTGGTGGTGAGGAATAAGAATAGTGGTTTGCTGAAATTTCAGATGGGAAACTGAGAAAGAGGATGGCTAGTGCAAGAATGAGAGAAGCAGAGGCCATTAGGGACCTCATTGTTTTTCTTACAAGTGTATTTTTGTTCTGTGAAAGAATGGTGGTGCAACCCCATTTTATAGGTAAATTCTAAAAACGCATCTTGGTTAATTAACTTCACCTTCTAGGAAACAAGCATACATTCATATTAAATTGTACTACAAGGCTGGCTAACTTTGAAGTATTACCCATTCTTATTGACTTTTAGAAAAATTCGACCTAGAAAAATAAAATGATAAATTTAGTTGAATATATATTTAATTCACATAGTTGAACCAACCATAATTTTGTGTTTTAATTAATTTAACTATCATCTAACTTAATTACATTATTACCCTAATTAGCTAGGTACTGCCCTCATGTACCAAAAGTGGTTGTCCGTATCATTGTATCATTGTTTTTAGGATGGTTCACCCAAATTGCTTTAATTTAGAGTGATACTTTGGTTTGGCAGACACTGGCACACTGGCAAGCTGAGAAGAGAATCGAACAGCAAGAACTAAAGAAATTTTAAACACAAGCTTGTTCTTAGTTTTAGTTTGCACAAATGAAAAGATAAGAATATATTTTAATCTGCAATATATATATATATATATATATATATATATATATATATATATATATATATATATATATATCGCCTAGACATCTGAAGTTCAGGTTCAGTTAGCACACATCAATAATATTTAGAAGGTTTATTTCAGAATATATCTTAAAAAAGATTTTTTGAGGAGATCTAAATAGACATGTAGGGAGCATAGCAAGAGGTTTTGAAGATTTGTAGATTTTGTGGTAAGGAGAATAGATCAAATTGACGAGAGTCAAATAAATAAAGGTAGATGAAGATCTAAAAAACTATAAAAGAAGTTATTAAAAAAGATATTGAGATTAACAAATTGTATAGAAATATGATCTTAGATAAAACATTATGAAGGAATTTGATCCATGTAGTGACTCAACTTAGTGAGATAAAGGTTGATTGTTGTTGTATATTTGATGTGACTTATCAAGAACAAACCTGGTGCAAGGGTTATGATATATATATTTTTGATTTTAAGTTTCTAACATAGTATTTTTCAGTATGATTTATTCATTAATTTTTAAAATTATTTTGGTTTCATTTAATGTTAAGGGTCATGTTGATTTGTATTCTAAGGGCATATGTTAAAAAAATTCACAAATAAAAGTTTGTGTTAAAAAAAGCAATAAAATAATAAATTCTAAAATTTGAATGAAGTCAATGCACAATTTTTAAACTAAAATTTTTATATTTATTTCTTAACTTGTGCCTTAAGACACAAGTTAGCAATTAAGACACAAATTTAATATTGTGCAAATGTTATTTGTGATATCCACAGAGTTCATATATATGGTTGATCTTTTACCACATTTTGGTTTGATTTTGTGATATGACATGAACAATTGATTTTTATGATATTTTGGTATTACCTATATCGAATTTCTATGCATAGATGGTTGGATCGAGGGATGTCTATATATCGAAGGGAAAATTATACTCAACTCCCCTAAAGTTTATTAAACTGTTACAGACAGCCCATCTAGTATTAAAACATATATTAACCTCTTCTAAGTTCTCATTAAATACAAACACGTCTCTTCTCTAATAATACCCCATTTATTTTCAGTTAAGTTCTAAATTTGACTATATTCAACGAATTATTCCTTTGATAGAACATTTGATTATTACATTGCTCTATTATTTTTCTTTTAAAAATTGTCTCCCACGTGGTTTTAAATTGTGATTGTGGTTATGAGTGTTGTAATTGCAGTTGCTACGATTCGTATTGCGACTATTGCTGTGTGAATACTGATTGGGAGGTGTTTGAATTACTCGGTTGAAAAACTTTTAAAATTAAAAACTTTCACTACATTTAAAGAATGAGATTTATGGTTCTAAATTTTTTTGTTTATGGTGAGAAAATCTAGAAGACGGTAGAAATTTTCCGATGAGGTTCTTGATACCATCTATACTTGATTATATTTCATCCCACAATTGGGTCTGATGTTGCAGAAGATACACATCAGTGAAAATAAAGTAAACCAAAAATAGTTATTACAAACAAATAAATATAAAATGTTATTATCATGAGAATAATATAAAATACGAGGCATAGATGCAAGGGACAAATTACTATAATAGGGGATATATTTATTTGGCTTGCTTGATACAAAAGGAACTTTGAAAATTACAATTCATGCAAACAACTGCAGACACATGCATTTTGAGGGCAGTGCCTTAAAGCTGTGGCTTATACAACAAAAACACAAATAAAATAAATAAAAGCAACCCTCTAAACAATATTAATCAAACATTGACGAAATATATATGTGAAGAATCCCCTCAATCTTCTTTGTGCATGGCTTTCTTTGCTTTCACACTTTCTGCTTAGATCCTACACAAATACAAATATAGATATTGATCTGTTAGTTTATGTCTGTTACTCTAGTCCATTAATAACCAAATATTATAACAGAAAATTAATTTAGGAGAATGCGGATTAAAGTATTAAAGAATGTTTCATTACACATGAAGTTTCATTTTAACTAGTTAATGAAGAGAGAATGTTAGTTGACCAGGGAAGGAAATTTTGTACTAATTAATATTATAATATATGTTGCATGAAAAGTTACCATATAGTGTGATGCCAATAATTGGCTATCTAGTGGTGGTAAGGTGGAGGAGGTGATTTGATGTAATAGGCTGGTGGAGGTGGGGAATAGACTGGAGGAGGAGGAGAATGGTAAACTGGGTGGGGAACATGAGGAGGGTAGGTGTGAGTTGGTGGTGGTGATGGATACTTGTATGGCTTCTTGTGTGGTGTTGGTGGGGAGTGGTAGACAGGGTGAGGGTAAGGGTAGGTGTGCACTGGTGGTGGTGGGGGAGATGGGTACTTGTATGGCTTCTTGTGTGGTGGGGAGTGGTAGACTGGGTGTGGGTGAGGGTAGGTGTGGGGTGGTGGTGGAGGAGATGGGTACTTGTAAGGTTTCTTGTGAGGTGTTGGTGGTGGAGGAGAGTGGTAGACTGGATGTGGGTGTGGGTAAGTGTGAATTGGTGGTGGGGGAGAGTGGTACACTGGGTGTGGGTGAGGGTAGGTGTGAACTGGTGGTGGAGGAGAGTGGTAGACTGGGTGTGGGTGTGGGTAGGTGTGAACTGGTGGAGGTGTAGGAGATGGGTAATGGTATGGATCCTTTGGTGGCGGTGGAGAGTAGACGGGTGGTGGTGAGGAATAAGAATAGTGGTTTGCTGAAATTTCAGATGGGAAACTGAGAAAGAGTATGGCTAATGCAAGAGTGAGAGAAGCAGAGGCCATTAGGGACCTCATTGTTTTTCTTATGATTGTGTTTTGGTTCTGTGAAAGAATGGTGGTGCAACCCTCATTTTATAGGTAAATTCTTAAAGCATCTTGGTTAGTTAACTTCACCTTCTAGGAAACATGCATACATTCATATTAAATTATACTATAAGGTTGGCTATCTTGGAATTATTACCAATTCTTATTGACTTTTAGAGCAATCCAACTTATGTTTTTTGGAACGAAAATGTTTATGAACATTTTTTATTTATAAAATGCAATATCTGATTAATTACATGTAAAAATATAATTAATTTTATTATGTAGATGGTTTATTAAATTCATATTGAAATTTATAGTTCATTCATATAATTGAATTAATAATAGTTTAACAGGTAATTAAATTAACTATCAACTGAATTAGTGATATTTTTCAATGAAATCAACCAAACATTGTTTTGGTGTGTCATTGATTTTGGAAGGGCTGCCACCCAAATTGCTTTACTTTAGAGCATGAATTTGGTTTGCAAGCTGAGAAAAGAATCAAATAGCAAGGACTGTAGAACTGTTGACACCAACTTTAATTTAGTTTTAGTTAACCCAAAACTAACAAAGGTCGATGTTAATCCAGGTAGCACCTCATTTGTGTTTTCTGAAGGCTTCATCTACATAGCACCGACATTTTTTAAAAAAGACATGTCTGTGTTTGTGTTGGTATCGGACACTTACACCTGTGATTGTGATTATGTTTAATTAATTTTTTTTTAAAATTATTACCGATTGTGATTATGTTTAATTTATTTATTTTTTCAAATTATTACCGGTGTCTCTATGTCAGTGTCGAGGTCGTATTCGAGATGTGTGTGATTTATAGGATTTCATTAAATATGATCGTCATTTATTTGTCATGTGCGAGCGTGACTATTGTTTTTAGGATTGGTATAGTATTTTTAAGCGATTAGAGTGAAAGTTAGTGATGATTTTAAGAGTAGTTTTTCTGCTTGCTGTCTTAGATTTGGCTTTGATTTGACATTGGTTATGTGGTTCATTTGAAAATTCTGTAAATAGTACATTTTTTTTAGTAAGACAGTGATTACAGAGAAATTGTAGTACATGGTTATTTTCTCCACAAATTACTCATGCACTTATTAAGAGTGATGGCGGAACCTATTCCATGTTGTTTGGTTTGTTTATTCCTCGATTCTTGTTGGTCATATTGATTGTCTTAGCATGTGTGGGTTGGGCTTCACTCACCATACAAAATTCAGGATTTGAGTTTGGGGTGTGAAACTAAATGGTAAGTGATCCAATAGATCTTAAACCAGGTTCTGATACCAATTAATAGGGTAAAAATTATTCCTACTGATAAATACATATTCAAGCTATAAATTGTCCGATTATCCGATGTTAAACTCTTGAACCAGTTTTTTTTCTATGCCCAACTTAGATCAGAGTTTGCCTGGTGGATGGCCTTCTATTAGCTCTTGGATCTTGTGTTCTCTTTTGGTTGTATCTTGCTATTTTTATTTCTTCTGCTTTGTTGATTTGTTCTAGATGATCTTTGTTTTCTGTAATCTTTAATCGGCTTCTAATTTTAAAAACAATATAACGAGTGGATATGATTAATCATTAAAACATGGGGTATATTTTCTCCACTTTCTTTATAAATATACATGTCTTTGGGCATATAAGACAATGATTTTATAAACATAATAATACAATTACATCTACACCTAATCTAGATCCGGAAAAAAGGGGTAGGATACTACTTAAATTATCAAGTAATCATTTTAAAATTAATCTTTTATAAACTTAGAGTAATGTAAAGATAAAGATACCTTACGCCGAGGTTTGTTTTAGGGGTTGCTCTACATACATATTTGTGTGTGCAATGTAACTCTAATATAGCATCTTGATATGTTTATTTTCACTTGAAAATCATCTTGTAAACATGAGATATATTACTTTTGAAAAGCCAAACAAAACAAAACATGATATATTGATTTTATATAAAGCTGGTTGGCTATCTTAATTATTTGAATTATTCATTCATATTGACATTTTGAGTAACGACCCTAAACATCTTGGAAAGGTTGCACCTAAAGTGTTTAGAGCTTGAATTTGGATTTGATTCAAGGTGCAGGCTTTGAACAGAATAATTCAAAAATAGTAGCTAGGACCGTTGAAATGTTGGCACCACCTTTATTTAAAAAAAATATATATATTTTCCAAAAGAAAAGACAAAATTGTTACTTAACTAATACAATTTTGGATCTGTAAGTAACATATGTATTGATTCTAAGTTTCTAATACTGAACTATTCTCAAAAGAATACATTTTTCATTTAATCCATTTTCTTACTATAATATACATTCATACTCAAATAAATTATATCGAATGTAGTTTAAAACTAAGCGAACTTTATGTATAAAATGTTACTGTGGATTAAAAATTTAAGGACGTGACTAAAAAATGCAATTTGAAATAATAAGTACTACCTATATTACTGCACTCAACTATCACTGTATAAATTTGAGATAATGAATTACCACCGTAAATAGAAATAAATCTTTACATAATTTTCATCTTCTAAAGACATGAGTCACCATATAAGGCTAAAGTTGTACTTATCTATGCAATGAGATATAAAATAACTTTGCCACTTTATTATAATATCAAAATGTACAATATAATTTTCTTTATATGCAATTAAATATAAATGATAAAAATATAATATATATCAACAATAATATTTTCATACCTATAAAAAAATTAAAAAAAAAATTTCTTTATATTTTCAAAAATAGATTTTATAAAACTGTTTTTAAAAATATTACAAGTTTTTTATAATTGTTTTTTCTAAATTAAAAGACTAATTTTGATATCTTATTAAATAAACATGAACATCAAAATATAATTGAAATTACCATTTTTACAAAAATTGTATTTCAAAAGTGATTTTTATGAAAAATTATTTGAAATAACTTTAAAATTAAATAATTTTTGAAATTTTGATACCTAATTTTTTTTAATAGATTGATGAAATATATAAAATAACTATTCAACCTAAATTTTCATTAAAATTTTTTATGAAAAGTTCTTTTATAAATTTGTTTTACACAAAATTACGTTACACTATAAAAATCATTAAAAAAAACCTCCACATTATAAACAAATTAATATAAAAAATATTTATTATTAAATAAATTAAATTTATTATTTAATATTTGTTAAATAAAAATTAGAATAGTTTGTTGGAACAAGATTTGGTTATGCAAGATATCTCTAAGTTTTGATAATAACAAAGTTGTATTTGTGTGAGAACAATTTTGGTACTCTAACGTTTGTTTTCTAAAGTGTTAACAAACAGGTTCTGACTCCGATAAAGATAGCTCTGACTCTGATAAAGATCATGTTAAACGTCACTCTCAATTAATCAAAAGTTGCTTCTGCGTCAAAGAAGTAAGTTTGCTTCTGATCTACTCTACTTCAGAGAAATTCTAAGAAGACAATATGTTGCTGCTGCTGCTAGGGGTGGACAAATTTGAATCGACCGATTAAAACCGACCGACCCATTGTCTTTTTTGTGCAAATGGGTCGGTTCGGATCAGGTGTCAGGTTAATTCGGTTGCTTAATTTGGATAATATAGGGTTGCTTCGGTCGGGTTCAGATGCTTATTTTGGACCCGACGAAAATCGAAACCGACCGAACTTAATTAATATATATTTTATTTACTTTTATTACTATATGGCCGACTCATTATAAAAATGAGATTTATAATATTTGAGGATATTATCATTTTTATAATTTAATGATGGCAATGCTTACTCTTAAAAATACAAGACATGCAATATAAAATTTTGAATATTATTTAGTTTATGGTTTAAAGTATGATAATGATCAAAATTAATGTCAAATAATATTGAAAATATTATCACTTAATAATAGTTTTTCTTTTAATAATAAAAAATATTGTTCTATTCTAAAAATTTGATATTTTTTATAATAAATTTAAAAAATAGTCATTTTTATAAAATTGTTCTAATAAATATTAAACCGACTAAACCGACCCGACTTAACCGACAAACCGACTTAACCGAATCCGACGAAAATCGAAATTTAATCGGTCGAAATTGGGCCATAAAACTAAAACCGTGGTTTACGTCGGATTTAAGTTTTTGATCCGAAACAGACCGAACCCGACCGATTGTCCACCCCTAGCTGCTGCAATGTTCTCTTGGACTCTGACTCTGAATATAACTCTGATATTTATCTTCTGAAGACTAAATGCTAAAGACTCTGAAGACAAGGTTCTGCTGAACAACGTTCTAAGACTCTGAAAATTTAAGTTTATGAAGATCAAGTTCTGAAGACTCTGAAGACAAGGTTCTGTTGAACAACGTTCTGAAGACTCTGAAGACTTAAGTTTCTGATAACCAAGGGTTCTGAAGAAGGAGTGCTGAAGACTCTGAAGACAAGGTTCTTCCGAACAAGTTCTGAAGACTCTGAAGACCCAGTGATCAATTCTTTTGATCATGCATCAATCATATCAATTCAGAAGCCTCTGATGAATAGAAGAAGATGAAACGTTTGTAAGGGAAAATAGTACATAGTACAGATCAAACACGTTTTTTTCACTACCATTCTACTACCTTGAATTGGTGGTACAAATAACAACTTCAGTGTACGATTTTCATCCCAATATAACGACATTATTTCAAGTCGCGAGTAATTTTACTGATATTTCTGATCTGCCCTTCAACGAATCTTTTTCTGCCTATATAAAGACTTGATCACTCGAAGAATAGTAAGTGACACCAAGTGTGAAAAAGATATATACTGAGACACTGATTCATATGAGAAAGAAACATAGAAATACAAATAGAGAAATCCATGAGTGAATAGTAAAACACTACAATACAAAGAAGAAATTTTGTTCATACTGTATAGATTTTCTCTAAGTTAGTTTGAGCTTGAAATTGTGTTTATATCAGCTTATGTAGAAGCATTTCATTGTAAACATCATATTTGATCAAATAGTTGTTTGTATTCCTTAAGGGACCAGTTGGGTCAGAATCCTTAAGAGACGGTTAGTCTGTGTATGTTAGTCACCAGCAGTTGCTAGTGCAGTTGTAATCAGTTTGGTTATAGTGGATTAAGTCCTTGTGTATAAGGTGAAATCACCTTGGCGGGTGGACTGGATTAACTTGATAGTTTTCAAGTGAACCAGGATATATCGTGTGTCTTTTTCTATTGTTAGTTTATTTGTGATCTTTGTTTGAGTTTCACAAAAAGCTTTCATTTTGAAAACCTAATTCAAACCCCCCATTTCTTGTGTTTTTCTCACACCTTCAATTGACATCAGAGCTCTGGTTCTAATTGTGATAAAAAGATTTATCAACACTTCACCGTCTTCAGTACTGTTGAATAGTATTTCGGGGGGTGTTTTTATCGTATCCACAGGGATTGTGTGATATTTTGATGCTTGCCGTTCAATAGTTAAAACGTTTTAAGTAAGGGGGTTTCAAATTGTTCTTGGTTGTGTAACATCAATTTGGTAGCAAAGAAATAAACTATAACAAAGATGTTGTAAGTTTTATAAAAGCATGTCAAGATTAGATTTCGCTAATCCTTTTCATACGTATCTGATTAATCAAGCATATGAACTTAGTTCCGATCAATACAATCGCGTATCCTCGCAAATAAGTTTATGTCTAAAGCTAATTCGTGAGTATCGTTGTTTAAATCGTTAGATGATGTCTCATGCTAACAATCAAAACAACAAACGTTAAGATCAATACAAAGCGAATATTAAACACCAAATCTATGTCTAGAGTTTGGTTTTTAAGAGATGAAGATATTAGGTCAAGATTTGGAACATCTATGTCTAGAGTGATTCAAACCACAAATACATCATTAAGAACAATCAACTTCATCATATATTGATCATCAACCTTGTTCATATACAAAAGATCAAAAGAAATACATATAAGCAAGATTAACTACCTCTAATCTTAACACAAGATGCGTTTAGCTACACATTTTCATGGTAGCTTGTATCATAAGTTTCGTGAGGAGATGAAAGAACATCCGCATCGAATAATCGAGATCGGATGCGACTTTAGCTTCTCAAAATGTGAAATCTCTCTTAGATGAAGAAAACTCAGAAAAGTATGATTTTGTGTGATAATATCAAGTTATGATCCCAAGAAAACATAAAAATCTATTTATAATACACTTGAGATCAGCTACATTCGCACTGCGAATGAATCATTCGCCTAGCGAAAGAAGAAAATGGCACCTTAAATGCCTTCCGAAAGTTAAACCGCCCTTGAATGTCTTCGTGGGTTCGCAAAGCGAACGTTTCATTCGCAAGGCGAACCACTCGCCAAAACATTCGCAAAGCGAATTTTGGGCCCTTTTGCCACTACCATATCCAAGGGTTCTTCGCCAGGTTGTTCGCAAAGTGAGTGAAGCAGCGAACATTCGCTGGGAGTTCGCCAAGCGAACTTTATTTCCTTTTCCCTCTGTCTAATTCTGGAGCTATTCGCTGGGAGCTTCACCAGAGTTCGCCAAGCGAACGCTCGC
Organism: Lathyrus tuberosus; assembly: GCA_022829125.1. Taxonomy (NCBI): domain Eukaryota; kingdom Viridiplantae; phylum Streptophyta; class Magnoliopsida; order Fabales; family Fabaceae; genus Lathyrus; species Lathyrus tuberosus. The sequence continues at coordinate 4,119,652 of JALAZF010000253.1, forward strand.
TGGCAAGTTCGCCAGAGTTCGCAAAGCGAACCTGCTGTTGTTTTCCTCTTTCTTTGATCAATTAGTGCACTTTTCTGCATAAAAGCACACACATTACAAGCACCAAAGGTATAAATACAATGTTTGAAGAACAACAACAATTTCACTACTAAAATCCACTATTAAACATAAAAAAATGTTGAAAAATGCCAAGTATCAAATACAAATATATAACATGTTTGACATCTAACAAGTACTGATCCAGTATTTGTGTGAGATATCATGGCTACACCTAATGTTAATCCTGTTGTAGAAGAGAAAGATCACTACAGTGCCAAACCACCAGTCTTTGATGGTGAAAAGTTTGACTACTTGAAGGATAGAATTGAAAGTTTCTTTCTTGGTCATGATATAGATCTTTGGGATCTTGTAGTCAATGACTACACTCACCCAGTTGATGCTATAGGTGTTAAAGTGTCTAGAAGTGATATGACCAACCAACAAAAGAAAGATTACAAGAATCATCACAAGGCAAGAACCATATTGCTAAATACTATCTCTTATACTGAGTATGAGAAGATAACAAATAGAGATACTGCCAAATCCATTTTTGATTCTCTGAGAATGACTCATGAAGGAAATGCTCAAGTTAAGGAGACAAATGCGCTAGCCCTAATCCAAAAATATGAGGCATTCAGAATGGAGGATGATGAAACAGTTGAGACTATGTTTTCAAGGTTTCAAATGCTAGTCGTTGGACTTAAAGTTCTGGACAAAGGTTACTCAACTGCTGATCATGTTAAAAAGATCATTAGAAGTCTTCCCAAGAAATGAAGACCCAGGTAACAACTCTAAAGCTCTCCAAGGATCTTAACAACATAAGTCTTGAAGAACTTGTTAGTTCTTTAAGAAGTCATGAGATAGAGTTGGAAGAAGATGAACCTCAGAAGAAAAGTAAATCTATTGCTCTTAAGTCTAAAACTGAAAAGGCAAAGGCTTATCAAGCTAAGGAAGAATCAAAAGATTTCGATGAAGAATCAGAAGATGAGCTGTCACTTATCTCCAGAAGGATCAACAAACTCTGGAAGCATAGGCAAGGAAACTTCAGAGGATCAAGAAGAAACAAAGGTCGTTCTGAGTCATCATCTGGACAAAAGAAGCATAACTCTGGAAAAGAGATCATCTGCTATGAGTGTAATGAGCCAGATCATTATAAAAACGAGTGTCAAAAGCTTAAGAAAGACAAGAAGCCTAAGAAGAACTTCTCCAAAGTGAAGAAGGGACTAATGGCAACTTGGGACGACTCTGATTCTGAAGAAGAACAAGCAAACGTTGCGCTAGTAGCAACAATTGACGCTGAAGTTTTTGGAGAACCAGAAGACAAAATATCATCAGAACTAGAATCAGACCCAGACTCTGACTTAGAGGTATTATCTAAACTCTCTCGTTGTGAATTAGAGTCATGTCTTTCAGAAATGCTGGAAAAGTATCAAACTATTCAGAGTAAATACAAAGATCTTAAAAGATTGCATGTAATTGCTTCTGATGCAAAAGATAAGCTTGAGCAGAATAATCCTTCTCTAAATGAAAACATTTTTTCCTTACAAAATAGTAATTGTGCTTTGAAAAGTAAAATTTCTAAATTAGAAGAAGAATTAATCTCCAATGTCTCTGACACAAGCTGTATCAACAAGTATGATAGAGCATTTCAGTATTTTTCTAGATAAAAGCATAAATATAAGTAGAATAGCTTCCATGATCTATGGAGTTAGCAGAAATGGTAAGAAAGGTTTAGGGTGTATAGAAACATTTGATATTGACGAAAGTCAGTCTGTTAAACCAAAACCTCTCTATGACCATTTTGTGCCTTCTGGCACTGAGCTTGTTTGCTCTGAGTTTGCACAAGAACCCCCACCGACACATAAATCTATTTCTAAAGTCAAATATCATGTACAAATTCCACTTGATTATCATGTTGCGCATAAGCCCAAAGTTGTTAAACACTCTGGGAAAACTAATAAGAGAGGACCCAAAAAGTTACCTAAGGACAAGATAATCTATGTTGCAGATATCATTAGCAGCCCAGTTGAAACACCAATCATGGTACCTAGACAGTGGTTGCTCGCGACACATGACGGGAAGAAGGCATATGTTCCAAAGTCTAGAACTTAAGCCTGGAGGCTTCGTTGGTTTCGGAGGAAACCAGAAGGGAAAAATCATTGGCTCTGGAACTGTTGGTAATTGTATCCTTCCTTCTATTACTGATGTTATTTTTGTTGATGGTTTGATGCATAACTTGTTGTCAATTAGTCAACTTAGTGACAATGATTATGATATCATCTTTAATCAAAATTCCTGTAAGGCTGTAAGTTAGAAAGATGACTGTCGTACCTCGAAAAATGAGAACGACCTTGCGAAACGCAATCGCACGCCCGGGGGATAGACTTAACAGAGTCGCCACCGATCTTTATTTATTCCATAGAAGGAAAGGGAAAATATCGAATAAAACCCCTGAAAGAAAGGATAAGATATGGTCATCGCAACCATTGTCTGAGTTCGGGAGTCGGTTACGCAAGGGGAAGATATTAGCACCCCTCACGTCTGTTGTACTCAACCGAAACCATTTAGTTAGGATTGAATGAATGTTAGATTAAGGATTGTTTCTAATCTTCTACTTAAGGAAATAGAGAGAAATGTTTTTAGGATTTTTTAAAGGGGAGACCTAAGGGTTTTTATCACTAGGGGGCTCGACAAGACTTCACAATCTCGTGCCTACGTATCCTCATAGTGCAATGAGGAACTCAGAGCCTTCGTAGTTCGAGGCTACGATGAAAAATGGAAATGTGGAATCCAAGACGACATTGGATGTAAAAGAAAAAGGTGGAAAAAGAAAAGAAAAATTCAAGAAGGCATTAGATGTAAAGGAAAAAGGAAAAGGTAGAAAAAAGAAAAGGTGGAAAAAGAAAAGTTGGCTCGCCAAGGATTAGGGCCCTTGTGCCTACGTATTCTCATTGTAAAATGAGAAATCAGAGCGTCCGTAGTTCTGGCGACTACAGGTGAAAAGCTTGACAGCAAAGCTTGTGAGGATTGATTGTTTAGGAGAAGAGATTAATGAATATCACTAAGGAAAGTTTAGTAAGAAGTTACGAAAGATTAATGGCTATCTCTTGGGAAGGTTAAAGAAAAGGTTAAAAGTTACAAGAGATTAATGGTTATCTCTTGGAAAAGCTAGTGGTTTAAAAGTGGCTTGAATATGTTTTAAGAATGCCAAAGGGTTATGCCAGAGTGCTAGACTCTAACAATCCTTTTCACTCAAGATTGATTGTAAAATTGTTTAATGGACAGTGAACGCTTGATATAAATTAATTGTTCAAGAGTTGCGCCAAGATGCAAGATTTCGACGGCTCTTATTCATCCATGTTGAAATGAAAAATAATTAATAGACAACGAGCTATTGACGATAATCAATTGCTCAAAGAGTTATGCCAAGATGCTAGACCTTGACGGCTCTTATTCATCCAAGTTGATATGAAATTGGTTTAATGGACAATGAACGCTTGATGAAAATTAATTGTTCGAAGAGTTGTGACAAGATGCTAGATCTTGACGGCTCTTATTCGTCCAAGTTGATTAAAGGTATTTTGAGGAGCGAAAGAATGAATGAATGGCTACCCCAAAGTGCGAGACTTGAGACCAATCGTTAGAGGTTTCTGCTAGAATGCTAGATTCCAACAGTCCTCTACTTTCGTATTTTTTATTTAAAAAAAAAGTTTAATCATTAAATTTAAATGGAAAGATTAAGGTACAAAAATAAATAAATCTTAAAAATAATATAACAATAATAAAAAACGTGAACACATAAAATATTACATTTTTACAACATAACTTCACAAACTAAATATATATATATATATACTAAACTACTAACTATATATGGTATGAACAAAAATAAAGGATGAATAATACTCACAAACTCCAAAGCTAGCAAAGGTTAAGCTTGTTGTGTAGAAGGAAGTGAAAGTGTTTTGATGGAAGTTGTTGTTTGTTTATGGAGATGAAGGAAAGGTTAAGGAAGAAGAAGGAGGTTAGGGAATGTATGTGTGGCATTGTTGGTGCCAAAAAATGAGAGAAAGAGATATCTTATTTATAGTGTGAATGAGGTGGGAGTGTTGATGTGGCAATCCATGTGACTTTATGAGAATGATTCTTGGCCATTGATAAGTCCAAGTTGGCAATCCATGTAAAATGTGAGAATGATTCTTGGCCATTGATAAGTCCAAGTTGACAATCCATGTGAAGTGTTTGTACTACAATGTAGTGGTCCCAACTTACCATTTTTCCCTTTATGGACATGAAGACAAACAAAAATAAAAGTAATAATAATAATAATAATAATAATAATAATAAAAATTTTAATAATAATAAAATTAATAATAATAAAACTTATAATAATAAAAAAAGAAAAGAAATAATAATAGTAAAACTAAAAATAATAAAAAAGATAATTGAAAATGGTTAGTAAAAAAAAAGAAATAAAACAAATTAAATTCTAACGAAAAATGCATGATTAATGAGATGTTTAACTAAAATGCGAGACGACTGACTCAAGATAATATGCAAACGATCAGAATATCTGAGGATAAAGTTTGGGGTATGGCAGTTGCCCCTATTTAAATATCTTCACCGGATGACATAAGTGATGATAGTCTTCATGAAATCATGGTGGAAGGTATTTGAATATAGATAACCGAAAATTTTACCCTCAGACGCAATGATATGCAATGCTATGGACCAAACTAATCTATAATGCTGACATGCCATGCTCTCTAGCATGATAAAAATGATGGAATGCTAAATGCAAAAATACAGACGTAAACGAAAGCAAAAAGGGATAGAGACAACACCATGAGTAGACACTCACTAGGGATGACAACCACACTGGGGAATTGAAATAAAACCGGGGGAAATCCAAAGTGATAGAATAACTGGTTCAAGCGTGACTGGCTGACACTTTAGAAAGAAGGGATAACACAAGATCCTCAATGGAAGTAGCACCGGAAAAACGGTCTCCACTGGGGAATCAAAAAGTCATCACGAATGAAATATGGATGGAAAAGAGTCACAATATTCAGAAGATCATTGAATGAGGCGAGGAGGAAAAAACTGGGAAATACATGAGACAAAAAAACATCAGAGGTATTCATAAAAACATTGAATAAACTCTGGGAAATAAACTGACAACAGAGACATTTAGAAGAGCATTGAATGAACTCCGGGAAATATATCAGAGATATTCGGAAAAGCATCGAATAAACTCCAGCACACATCCAGAAAAGCATTGGATGGAGAATGGAAACAGACTTGAAAACATTCAGTAGCCGTTAACCAAAGTCAGAAACGAATTGAAGACATCTAGAAGAGCATTAGATGAAGATAAGCATTCTGAAGATACATGCGAAACATTTAGAAGAGCATTAAATGTACGGGAAAAGGTTTTGAAGACATATCCGGAAGAGCATCAGATAAGCAACAATATATCTAGAAGAACATCAGATAAACAAGGTCATATCCTGAAGAGCATCAGATGATAAAGGCAATGTCATTCCGGAAAAGCATCAGAATAACGAAGCGAAATATCTGGGAAAACATCATATAAGTTTTGGAAGAATATTAGAACAAAAGACTCAATCTGAAAAAACATCAGAAAGAGAAACACATCCAGAAAAGCATCATATGATGAAGGCAATGTCATTCCAGAAAAAGCATCAGAATAACGAAGCGAAATATCTGGAAAAACATCAGATAAGTCCTGGAAGAACATCAGAACAAAAGACTCAATCTGGAAAAACATCAGAAAGAGAGACACATCCAAAAAATCATCAGATGGTAAAAAAGCAATGTCGTTATGGAAAGGCATCAGAATAACAAAGCGAAATATCTGGAAAAACATCAGATAAGTTCAAAGAGAGAGTTCTGGGAAAACGTCAGAACAGAAGACTCGATCTGGTAAAACATCAGACGGTAAAAGAAATGAAATTCTGGGAAAACATCAGAATTACAAAGGACTATCTGGAAAAACATCAGATAGGTTCTGGAAAAACATCAGAACATAGGACTCAATCTGGAAGAACATCAGAAAGAAACGACATCCAAGAACGGCATTGGATACAAAAGAGGAACAAACATATCCAGAAAAATATTGGATAAGAAAGGTCATATCTGGAAGAACGTCAGATAGACACGACAATCTCTGTTTGGTAGGTGCCAAGTAAGTTGGAATTTGACCACAAGGTAAGACGTGGATAACGACACGACCTCGGGAGAAATGCAAATGAGGATGAAACACTCATTAGATGATATATGATCAAATGCAAATGCAAATGTAGACGACACCGCTCGACTCTCTTAGGTAGACAAGACTGGAAGACTGATTCCTCAACACGGAGATCACTACCATTATGCTTGGGACTAGAGATGCTACTGCTGAACACATCATTGCCACATTGGTAAACTGCATCCAAATTGATGATCCTTGTAGGAAGGGTGAAGAGCTGCTTGGGGATTCTTCAGGTAAACTGCCCCTGATTAGTTGACTATTATAGATGAGCTGATCATTGCTTCAGCTTGATTAATTCTGGAAATGACCGTTTCCCAGTGCTCTTAGAAAGCTTGCCCCAGTCTGAGTCTTGAAAAGTTTTCTGGGTAAACCGATTCTGACAAGTCGCCATTAAACCACAAATCTTGAACTAATTCTTAATAGGATATGGAAGGAACTTGCCCCTGATTGGATCACCGACCAAGTTTCTCAAATGTTTGAAAATTCCTTAAGAAGAAAGCTAGTTCGCAAACAAAAGTATTTGTACAAACATGGTAAATGCAAAGTTCATGCAACTTTTGAAATCAATCATTTTTGAAAAAGGTGAAGTATATGAGTCATTAGTCAGAACACGGTGGTTCAAGACATTTAAACGTGAAAGGTAAGGCAAGGCGTGATGCCAAAACAAATGATCTGCAAAGATCCTCGGGAGTCAGTTTACTCAACCTTGCTGTTGTATGCTTTCAAAATAACCCTGCTTCAGTTTGGTCTTTTAAGGGTTATAACGTGGCGTGGTTCACGGTTTAAGAAACAAAGGATAAAAGCTCAAAGTTTATTTGTGCCCACCCAATCTTCGTGATGTTCTCCAGTCCTATGCTCAGTTAACTCAAACTATGAACTCAGGTTCCCATGGGTTAGGAATTGCACTGATCATAGTAATGATGGTTCAGGAGTAAAGGGACCTTGAAATGGCAGTCATTGCTTCTCACAACATTTTTTTGTTTTTTGGTGAGGACCTCAGTCAACTCGTTTTATCTTTGAGGATTTTGGTAACCTCTTGAATGATTTTTTGTTATCCCTAACTTTTGCCTGAACTGTGTCATTTGAGCTTACAGCCAGCGGGATGCCCCAATTTTTGCCTAAGTCTCCTTCATAGGTTTTGACCTAGCTGGCTTTTATTTTGATTTTTTTCTTTCACTCTTCTTTTTTAGTGACTGCCTGGCTTAATGATTACAGTGAACCATCATTGGCGTTTGACTTGAAAGACATCTTCGACACTTGCTTGCTGTGTGCGAAGGAAAACTTATAAGTGCAACTTTTATGTGACATGTGTCTTGCGTGAAACTCTTGCATTTGAATACACAATCAAGTTAACTGAGAACTACCCTGCCCCAGGTTAAAATTGCGGGTTTTTATTTGCAAAGAAAAGAAACTCCTACTTCAAGGCTCAAAGGGGTTGACGAGGGATTATCTTCCTTATGTCTCCAGCGTTTGGGAGTTGAAACAATGCCTTACATCATCAGCAAAGTCTTGATTTAAAAGCATACTAACAATAATTTGAGTATGACGTTTTCATCATCCTTCCTCCAGTCTTTTCATAATCAAAAGGAAAGATAATTTTTTATTTTTCTTGAAAGAGAAAGCATTAAGAAGTAAATAGCACACAAATGAATTGAATCAAAAAGTTGTAAATGCTTATTTCATTAATTGCGAAAGTACAAACATAGTTGAAAGCAAACAGCTATTACAAAATAAAGAAAATGTAAACAACAAGAAACAAAGGCCTAGTGACTAATCAATTCAAGGATAAGTTGTCCTGTCTGAAACACTGGCTTTTAGGAGGATAATCTGCTGAAGTCGACTGAAGCTTCACTTGGCGTGCCCTGGCAGAGGGTTGTTCTGAACATTGGGATTGTCACAAAAGTTAAGAATTCCAGTCTTAATCAAATCACGCACTCTAGCCTTTAGTGCATAGCAATTTTCCAAGTCGTGGCCTGCGGCACCTTCATGGAATGCATAGTGGAGATCAGGTCTAAATCCAGCTGGAAGAGGATTTGGAAGAGGTAAAGGCCTTGTGGTAATCAAACCTTGCTCAACCAGACCAGGATACAGTTCAGTGCACTTCATTGGAATAGGATCAAATTGATTCCTATTACGGTACTAGTTCTGTCCTGCAGTCGGACGTTGAGGAGCTTGAGCTGGTCGTGGAGCAGTAACCGCAGGAGTGACAGCAGCAACAATAGGGTGAATAGTATACTGAGGTTGAGTACGAGGCCTTCTCACTTCAAACATTACAGTGTTGGTCTGATCTTCCTTCTTCTTCTGAAAGTTCCCATAGGATTTCTTCACAGCATTAGAAGATTCGACAGCCTTAGATACTTTTCCTTTCTTAAGACCTTCCTCGAGTCTTTGACCGATAGTAACCAAATCAGTGAAGTTGGAGGAAACACTTCCAATCATCTTCTCCCAATAGAATGGGGACAAGGTATCCATGAACATTCAAGTTAATTCCTTTTCGGCCAAGGGAGGTTCAACCTGGGAAGCCAACTCCCTCCAACGCTGAGCATACTCCTTAAAAGATTCCTTCTCATGCTGAGTCATATTTTTCAGCTGCGGCGATCAGGAGCCATGTTGAGGTTATACTTGTACTGCTTCATGAAGGCATTTGTGAGATCTTGGAAGTAGTGAATGGAACTTTGCTCAAGACTCATATACCATTTAAGTGAGGCTCCACTCAAGCTATCTTGAAAACAATGGATAAGCAGCTTCTGGTTTTTGGTGTAAGCAGTCATCCTGCGAAGATACATGACCAAATGAGCCCTTGGGCAAGAATGCCCCTTATACTTCACAAAATCTGGAGTTTTAAACTTAGCAGGCATAACAAGTTCAGACACCACGCACATGTTGTCTGCGTCCACATTGAAAAAGTCATTACCCTCAACAGCTTTGAGTCTTTTGTCTAAGGTCAGAAACTGCTCACGGACAACTTCAGGTTCAACAAAGTCTTCAGGCTCTTCACCTTGAGCACTGGCAACATTGTACTCATAGAGGGGGTTCTCAAAGGAAGCTCGAACTATCTGTGGAACTGCATGGACCACAGGTCTAGGCTCGGTGAAAATAGGAGCTTCAAATATAGGCATTGCAGTCTGACCAATCATAACAGTAGATGCAAGAGGTGGAGAATAGTTGTGTGGCAAACCAAACTCTGGCCAAGTTGAAGGTGGCATCTGAACTGGTGGAGGATCAGTGCTTGAAACTTCCTGAATGACAGTCCTTTGGGTGGCTCTCCCCTAGCAATCAAGACTTGAAGCATCTCAGTGAGTTTGGTCATGCTTGACTTAAGGTCATCGATTTCCATTCGGATCTCAGCATTGTGTACCTCTTGTTCTGACATCTTGCATCTGTAGTTAGCTCTAGTCCGGTATCGGTGTCGAGGAATCAGCTTGACGACTCACATAAAACACTGGAAGATAGAGACAACTGGAAATGAGCCACTAGACAAACAGACATATGCAATGAAACATGGAAAGATGCAAATGAAATGCAATGCAATGCAAACAGGATGCAAAAAGAAAATGCAAGGTAAGTATGGTTGGGATCTGAGATAGCACGAGAAAATCAAAACATCCTATTAGGTAGGTTTCCCTATAACGGATAGTTCTAGATTATCTACCCATAAACCCACTCACGGGATATTTTCTAGGTTTTTGATAAGGTTTCAGAGTCACGGACCTTAGTCATATCAACGTTATGCAACGGGCTGGCCATTTTACAACGAGAGTGATGAAAAGGTCTATTCTGATCGGGGTTTTCATATTGGTTGGAGCAAGGAGATGTCCTTGAAGTCCAATATTACGCAACCACCAAAATAACACTGGTTCTAAGTGGGGGACCTAGATTCATGGACCCTTCATGAATCAGCGTCATGCAACAGGCTAGCTATTTTATAACGAGATCTACAAACAGGTCTACTCTAGAGGAGCCTTCATGTTGGTTGCTACAAGGAGCTTGCCCTCGTAGTCTAACACTACTAACTACCAAATCAAAACCTATGTTTTCTCTCTGCTTTTTCCAAAACTCGGGTGTAGAGCTTTATTCAAGATATTAGATCCCTAAAGCCCACACATGGATATACAGAGATATATATGAAAAAATAATAAAGCAAGAGCAATAAAACATATAATCAAAGAAGGAAGAGAAACAAACAAAAGCTAAACACATATATGAAAACCTAACTAAACTAGGCTTGACTCACTTAAGGATGTCTCCCCAGCAGAGTCGCCATCTGTCGTACCTCGAAAAATGAGAACGACCTCGCGAAACACAATCGGACGCCCGCGGGATGGACTTAACAGAGTCGCCACCGATCTTTATTTATTCCATAGAAGGAAAGGGAAAATATCGAATAAAACCCCTAAAAGAAAGGATAAGATATGGTCATCGCAACCATTGTCTGAGTTCGGGAGTCGGTTACGCAAGGGGAAGGTATTAGCACCCCTCACGTCCGTTGTACTCAACGGGAACCATTTAGTTAGGATTGAATGAGTGTTAGCTTAAGGATTGTTTCTAATCTTCTACTTAAGGAAAGAGAGAGAAATGTTTTTAGGATTTTTTAAAGGGGAGACCTAAGGGTTTTTATCACTAGGGGGCTCGACAAGACTTCACAATCTCGTGCCTACGTATCCTCATAGTGCAATGAGGAACTCAGAGCCTTCTTAGTTCGGGGCTACGATGAAAAATGGAAAGGTGGAATCCAAGACGGCATTGGATGTAAAGGAAAAAGGTGGAAAAAGAAAAGAAAAATCCAAGAAGGCATTGGATGTAAAGGAAAAAGGAAAAGGTAGAAAAAAGAAAAGGTGGAAAAAGAAAAGTTGGCTCGCCAAGGATTAGGGCCCTTGTGCCTACGTATTCTCATTGTAAAATGAGAAATCAGAGCACCCGTAGTTCTGGCGACTACAGGTGAAAAGCTTGACAGCAAAGCTTGTGAGGATTGATTGTTTAGGAGAAGAGATTAATGAATATCACTAAGGAAAGTTTAGTAAGAAGTTACAAAAGATTAATGGCTATCTCTTGGGAAGGTTATAGAAAAGGTTAAAAGTTATAAGAGATTAATGGTTATATCTTGGAAAAGCTAGTGGTTTAAAAGTGGCTTGAATATGTTTTAAGAATGCCAAAGGGTTATGCCAGATTGCTAGACTCTAACAGTCCTTTTCATTCAAGATTGATTGTAAAATTATTTAATGGACAGTGAACGCTTGATAGAAATTAATTGTTCAAGAGTTGCGCCAAGATGCTAGATCTCGACGGCTCTTATTCATCCAAGTTGAAATGAAAAATAATTAATGGACAACGAGCTATTGACGATAATCAATTGCTTAAAGAGTTATGCCAAGATGCTAGACCTTGACGGCTCTTATTCGTCCAAGTTGATATGAAAATGGTTTAATGGACAATGAACGCTTGATGAAAATCAATTGTTCGAAGAGTTGTGACGAGATGCTAGATCTTGACGGCTCTTATTCGTCCAAGTTGATTAAAGGTATTTTGAGGAGCGAAAGAATGAATGAATGGCTACCCCAAAGTGCAAGACTTGAGACCAATCGTTCGAGGTTTCTGCTAGAATGCTAGATTCCAACAGTCCTCTACTTTCATATTTTTTATTTAAAAAAAAAAGTTTAATCATTAAATTTAAATGGAAAGATTTAGGTACAAAAATAAATAAATCTTAATAATAATATAACAATAATAAAAAACGTGAATACATAAAATATTACATTTTTACAACATAACTTCACAAACTAAATATATATATATATATATATATATATATATATATATATATATATATATATACACACAACTACTAACTATATATGGTATGAACAAAAATAAAGGATGAATGATACTCACAAACTCCAAAGCTAGCAAAGGTTAAGCTTGTTGTGTAGAAGGAAGTGAAAGTGTTTTGATGGAAGTTGTTGGTTGTTTATGGAGATGAAGGAAAAGTTAAGGAAAAAGAAGGAGGCTAGGGAATGTATGTGTGGTATTGTTGGTGCCAAAAAATGAGAGAAAGATATATCTTATTTATAGTGTGAATGAGGTATGAGTGTTGATGTGGAAATTCATGTGACTTTATGAGAATGATTCTTGGCCATTGATAAATCCAAGTTGGCAATCCATGTAAAATGCGAGAATGATTCTTGGCCATTGATAAGTCCAAGTTGGCAATCCATGTGAAGTGTTTGTACTACAATGTAGTGGTCCCAACTTACCATTTTTCCCTTTATGGACATGAAGACAAACAAAAATAAAAGTAATAATAATAATAATAATAATAATAATAATAATAATAAAACTAATAATAATAAAATTAATAATAAAACTAATAAAAAACAAAAAAGAAATAATAATAGTAAAACTAAAAATAATAAAAAAGATAATTGAAAATGGTTAGTAAAAAAAAGAAATAAAACAAATTAAATTCTAACGAAAAATGCATGATTAATGAGATATTTAACTAAAATGCGAGATGACTGACTCAAGATAATATGCAAACGATCAGAATATCTGAGGATAAAATTTGGGGTATGACAATGACTCAATCCTGTTTGTCGGAAAGAGGGAAAACAACATTTATAAAATTAGACTTTTTGATCTCCGTGAATAGAATCTCAAATGCTTAATGTCTGTTAATGATGAACAATGGGTATGGTATAGATGTTTAGACCATATTAGCATGAAGAGAATTTCTCAGCTAAAGAAACTTGAATTTATCAGAAGCTTGCCAAATCTGAAGTATTCTTCAGATGCTCTTTGTGAAGCATGTCAGAAGGGAAAGTTCTCTAAAACTTCCTTTAAAGCAAAGAATGTTGTGTCCACCTATAGACCGTTAGAACTTCTACACATTGATTTGTTTGGACCAGTGAAAACTGCTTCAATGAGTGGAAAGAAGTATGGGTTAGTTATTGTTGATGATTATAGTCGTTGAACATGGGTAAAATTCTTGAAACACAAGGATGAGTCTCATTCTGTGTTCTCTACCTTTTGCCCTCAGGTGCAAACAGAGAAGAATTGCAAAATAGTCAGAGTTAGAAGTGGTCATGGAGGAGAATTTGAGAACAGATACTTTAAGAATCTTTTTGATTCCCATGGCATTTCCCATGATTTCTCCTGTCCCAGAACTCCACAACAAAATGGAGTAGTGGAAAGGAAGAATAGGACTTTGCAAGAAATGGCTCGTACCATGATCCAAGAAACTGACATGGCTAAGCACTTCTGGGAAGAGGCAGTAAATACATCATGTTATATTCAGAATAGGGTTTCAATAAGACCTATTCTGGGTAAGACTCCCTATGAATTGCGGAAGAATAGAAAACCCAACATTTCATATTTTCATCCTTTTGGCTGTATTTGTTTTATGTTGAACACTAAAGAGAATCTTGGCAAGTTTGACTCCAAAGGTCAAAAGTGTTTACTGTTAGGATACTCTGAACGCTCTAAAGGCTACATAATCTATGACACAGAAACACGAATTGTTGAGGAATCAATTCATGTCAGATTCAACGATAAGCTTGACCCTGAAAAGTCAAAGCTAGTTGAAAAGTTTGCAGATCTGAAGATTACCTTATCAGAATCCAAAGAAACAGATTCAAAAGAAGGAGACAAAGATGAAGACTCTCCAGATTCAGATACAACCTTACCAGAAACTGGAAATAGTCTATCTCATCAGAATATCTATATTTTATGGCCATTTCAATTGGTTTCTTTGTTAAGTTAGTAGAATATCTAGTAGTTTTAGTATATTTATGCTAATTTCTAATTTTATTGTACATATTGTATATTATGATCATTTTGATGCTCTTTTATAGGTATTCTTGCTTATATTGGATGTTGGGATCAATCGGTGAAGGAAAGAAGGCCTGAAAGAGCATTTTCGAAGAGTTTGTATCGGCACAGGTGTTGAAAGAGTAATAATGTGGGTGTTTTTAATCGTCTCCACAGGGATTGCTTGATATACGATGCTTGCCTTTCAATAGTAGTGATGTTTTAAGTTCAATGGTTTCAAAAGGTTCTCAATTGTTTTTAACATTAATTTGTAACAAAAGTAATTGGTGACAAATGGTTTGGAAAAGTTTTTATAAAAGCATGTCAAGGTTAGGTTTCGCTAATCCTTTTTATGTATAAATGATTAATCAAGCATATGAACTTGGTTTCCGATCAATACAACCGCGTATCCTCCCGACTAAATTTATGTCTAAAGCAAAGTCGTGAGTATCGTTGTTTAAACCATTAGATGATGTCTCACGCTAACAATCTAAACAACGATCATTAAGACCAACACAAAGTGAATAGCAAATCCCAAATCTATGTCTAGAGTTTGGTGTTTAAGAGATGAAATTGTTAGGTCATAATTTGTAGAATCTATGTCTAGAGCAAAACAAATCACACATAAAGCATTAAGAGAAAACAACTTCATCTATATTGATCAAAGACTTTGTTCATATACAATAGATCAAAAGCAATACATAAACACAGGATCAACTACATCTAACCTCAACATTGAGTGTTTAGCTACCCATTCTCATGGTAGCTTGGATAACAAGTAAAGAGGGGGGATGAAGGACCATCCACGCCGAATAATCGAGAATGGATGCGAGTTCAGCTTCTCAAAGTGAAAATACAAGCTTCAATGGTCAAAAGACTGAAAACTATGATTTTGGATCAAAATGAACAAAAGATCCCTTCTAAGAAAAGTGAAATTCTATTTATACATATCAGAATTCTGCAGGATTCGCACTGCGAGTAAATTATGCGCACTGCGAATGAGGAAAAATGGCACCTTAAGTGCCTCTGATACTTAAACTGCCTCAAGCAGAAATCGTGGGTTCGCACTGTGAACCATTCATTCGCACTGCGAGTCATTCGCTAGCTCATTCGTACTGCGAACAAACTAGCGAGCCAGAACTCTCAAAGCCCAATACTTACTGCCACCCTTCGCTAGCATCTTCGCACTGCGAAACAACCAGCGAGCCTTCGCTGGACCCTCTCCAGGAGTTCGCAGTGCGAACTCTTTGTAATTTCAAAAGTGGAACTCTCTGCCACCATTCGCTGGCGCCTTCACTGACGTTCGCAGTGCGAACCTTCGCTGGGCCTTCGCCAGATCCTTCGCACTGCGGACGCCCTGTTGCAGCTACAAACTCAGTGGAAACTTGCATCCACTCCATGTGTCTTACTATTTTGCTCCTCTCATGCCTATACCTGCACATTAACACACAAATTACAAGCTCCACACATATATCCCAATGTAAGCATTACAACACAATTTACCGCTTAAATTCACAATTTACCGTTGGAAAGAAATGAAAAATGCCAAGTATTTCATACAAATATATAACATGTTTGACATCTAACAAACTCTCCCCAACTAACTCTTTGTTTGTCCTCAAGCAAAGTATGCCTCAAAAGAGGATTTGCTCGAGCATTCAATTCAACCAAGATGCGATAAATGGCTCAACTAAACAATGATCACAACAACGCAACAATTACACAATTCAAGAACCTACAATGTAATAGAACTTGACTCTTAAACAACAACTTCAAATAATGTTTCAAGAGACAACTAACTCATCATGCACATGCCATTCTACACTCCTCTTCGAAAAAGGATTGAAGGAAAACGTGCATACAAGCACGGGACAATTACACTCAAATGACAAATGATGCAATACTAAGCAATTCATACCATATCTCAATGATCATAACAGAAATCATGGAAGTAAAAGATCACAAAGGACTTCAAGGATGTAGCTTGGTCGGGTAAACCAAAAAGGGTCATTTCTAATGGTCATTGAAACGAAATTGCTGATGCAAAAGAACATTCACTACACACCATATTCACACATCACAACTTCATTTCACCAATTTTTCATCACACCTTCACAAACTACCGCACAATTATTGAATCTATTTTTTTCTCATTCAAGCAAGCATTTTCGTATTTGTACAACATATTCACACTCTTTTCTTTACATGCTTGCTTGAATTTTTTTTCAAAATTTGGAGTAATGCACCCCTCTTTTTTTTATTCTCCCTAACTTATTTTCAACTCAACCTAAAGTGAATGCTCCTTGCTTTTTAAGGCAAGGAAATCAAAGTATCCAAGTTTCAAAGGTTCAAGAAGAAAATGTTAGAACTCACCAAATTCAATGATGAACCAAACTTGCAAATTATGTACATAAAACGAGTTCATCACTAAACTGAGTTCTAAACTATTTAGGCTCAAAGGGGCTACCAAATGCTCTCTCCTCACGGGTGAATTACCATATGGACATGGTTGTGCTCAAATTCAAACAAGTGCCTTGATCACTTCTCATACTTCCACAAAATCACATGGTCACAAGATAAGGCATGAATTAAAAGTAAAAACAACATTCATCAATAATCCTTAGCATATAGTATACGTTTAGAGGCTACTCACTTTAATGGTTTTTGATCCTAAAATGACACATGCGTTCAAAGGAAGTTGTAACATGAAACAACATTTTCAATCGCACCAAGACACAAAGTTCTAAAACATCCAAAATTCTCGAACTAGGTAACGATGTACCTTGTCGCAACACAATGCTTAAGGTACTATCATAGCCCTCACATCTTGGAGGAATCTTCCTTTAAAATCAAGAGTCTCCAACCTACTTCCAAAATTCCATCATCAAAGAAGGAACATTAAAATAAAAACATATTAACAATTTAAGTGTTGAGCATTCGTAAACTGAAGAACTCAACACTTAATACAATAATTAAAAACCAACAAAATATTAGTAAAAGCGAAACAAATTTTTTTTACTAAAAACACTTAACATTACTAATAATAATAATAAAGTGCTTAGTGTAAAATCACCTACATAATCCAAAAGGGTACCTCTAGGGTACAAGTACACAATATTCAAAATATTCCACTATGTGGATACACTAGACTAGTAAAAGCTGAAAAAAAAAACAAAATACAAGATACTTCACTTTGGTGACCAAAGGAAGTGCAAAAGTCTATGATCCAAAAAAAATCAGTCCTCATCGGACTCCGTCTCTAAGACCTCGGTAACCTTCTCCTCATCATCTCCCTCATCAGAACCAGAACCAGAAACCTCCACATCCTCGCCATCGCCATCTCCCTCCTCATCAGCATCATCATCCGCAGGATCAGCTGCATCCTCTCCCCCTCCGAAAACTGGCCTGGCCTCATGCCATCCAGCATGTGCGAGGAACTGCTCCCTCGACATCAAAGACTGCTCCGCGGAGGGATCCCGAATCTGCAGCTGAAGTACCTGCATAGAGTCATGTAAATCAAGCATGGCTCGCTGAGAAGCGGCCATCTAATCCCAGTTGTACTGGCAAATCTCCTGCTGATAAGGATAGAAATTAGGAGACCCAGAAGTATCACTCCCACTCGTACCAGCCTCTGTACCAGCTCCAGAAGACTCAGCCCTAACACCCTTAGGTTTGTAAAATTTGTCGACGTATCGATCATCGATAGCCGATGTGACAGTAACCTGACGACGCGAAGGCAACTGAACACTAGCTTCAGCACATAAGGACATGATCAGACAAGGAAATGCGAGAGGGGAATTCTTCCTTGAAGCATTTCCTCCTAAACCACTCTCGACAATTGCCCTTATCTCATCGACAATAATCCTCGCGACATCAATCTGAACATTAGTAAGGATGCTATGGACTAAATGAGCAAGGGGTATCGGCACTGTTGAGGATTGTGACTTTGGCTTAATATTGGTGATAACCAAAAGTAAAACAAGCTGGGCCAAAGGCAACATGTCCTCCCGGTGATACCTGACGGGAACCCCAGAATGGTTGAGTTTAACAGTCTTAACAGGGCGCAACAGATTGCGCGTCATCTGTGGGATATCCCGGTTACGGTTAAGAGTTCTATGATAAGTATCCTCCACACTAGCACGTAAAGGAAGAGGTTCACCAAGAATCCGACTGATTGTCCTTCTGTCAAACCTCACAGTTTTTCCTCCAACCACTGTAGTCCAATTAAAAAGATCACCCTCATCAGGAAGGGCGTTTGCATAGAATTCTTGAACTGCCTCCACATTATACGAATCAAGCGGAGTTATCAGCTGATCCCACTTTTTTTCATGCAAGAGGGCAGCTATCGAACGATAACTCCCTTGATCATTCAGAATAAATCGCTTCTCTGCCAGGATGGTCCTCTTTTCCAGAACTAAATACCTCTCAGCCTGTCTGTGCCCTCGGAACCGAGTATCTTCGAATTTTATCGGTACTTGTCTTAATGTAGAGGCTTTTCTTTTCTTTGCAAGATTAGTCTTAGGACCCATCTGTATATATCACAACAAACCACACAAAACATCAAGATAATTCATTAAAAATTAGGACACAAATGCACTAGGCTGAACTAAAAAAAAACAAAAAATTGGGTTGCTCGCTGCAACACTCGCACTGCGAATCCTGGCGAACGTACGCCTCAGATTCGTAGTATGAACAAGCCAGCGAATCCACGAAAATTTTGAAAAAAATTAGCAGACCCATATTTCACCACATAGCGTGGTTCTTTATGTTTTCTATACCCTAAAACCAGCAGAAAATTTAACATGCATAACCTACAACCCTTAACAACAGAATTGAATCCCAAACTTTCTACACATTTCTCATGCATAATTCACCCCTACCACAAACTAGCAGAAAACATAAAGAAAGGAGATGCAAACCTGGCAGGAGTATGGAAATTGAAGGAGAAACTCTTGAGAGAAGGACATAAAATGCAACGTGAGAGGGAAGGAAGACTTGAGGTTTTTTTTTTCCCTTTTGGTTGAAAGTGAGAGGCACTTTGATTAGGGTTTGGCCCCTCAAGTCCTCATCCAGTCAAATGGGTCATGGGCCTACGCAGGCCCACCCACTTACTCAACCTTCACTTTTAATGAGGTGGCAGCAAAACCACAATGTCTGGTTTGCTGACGTTCGCAGTGCGAATGGCTGGCGAATGCTCGCCCCAGACTCGCAGTGCGAACAAGCCAGCGAACAAGACAGTTTTGCAAATTTTTCAGGTCTGTCTTGCTGCCACAATGCCAATGGTTCAAAATGTTAAAATCACTAAAAATAGCAAAGTAAAGCAAAAATACTTACAATGTTGGGGTGCCTCATAACAAGCGCTTGTTTAAAGTCGGCTAAGCTTGACGGTCCATCGCAACCTCACGGATCGCGGAAAGGCACAACAGTGGGATTCCGCTCGAAATCTCCTCCAAGATACACTTTCAATCTTTGGCCGTTAACAGTCCAATTCTGGTTGGTTGTTGTGTCTTCAATTATAATTACTCCATAAGGCTTGATTTCTCGAATCCGAAACGGACCCGACCATTTAGACCTTAACTTTCCTGGAAACAATTTTAACTGAGAATTGAATAGCAGGACCAGCTGTCCCACTTCAAACTGTTTGATGACAATTTTTCGGTCATGGTAAGACTTTACACGCTCTTTATACAGTTTATTGGAATCGTACGCCATATGGCGTAATTCATCCAACTCGTGTAATTGCACTTTTCTTTTTTCACCGCTAAGAGTTGGATCAAAGTTCAAAATTTTAAGGCCCAAAACGCCTTGTGTTCCAACTCTACCGGTAAATGGCAATTCTTACCATAGACCATTTTAAACGGTGTGAGACCAATCGGAGCGTTAAAAGCGGTCCGATAAGCCCACAAAGGATCATCTAGTTTGTTGGCCCAATCCTTTCTCAAGGCCGAAACAGTTTTCTCCAAAATGCGTTTTATCTCACGATTTGATACCTCCGCTTGACCGTTAGCTTGAGGATGATATGGTGTGGCAACCTTGTGCTTCACACCATATTGCTCCATAGCTTTGTCAAGCTGAGTGTTACAGAAGTGAGATCCCCCATCACTTATCAACACTCTCGGAGTAACAAAACGCGCAAAAATATTTCTTTTCAAAAACTTCACCACGGTTTTTCCATCGGCTTTAGCACAAGCTATCGCCTCAACCCATTTAGAAACATAGTCCACAGCGACCAAAATGTATTCATTAGAAAATGAAGATGGGAATGGACCGACAAAGTCGATCCCCCAACAGTCAAAAACTTTAATTTCTAACATATTTTACAAAGGCATCTCGTGCCGCCGTGAAATTCCTCTACTTCTCTGGCATTTGTCACAACTTAGGGCATGCGTATACGCATCTTTGAATAACGACGACCAATAAAAGTCCGATTGAAGGACTTTAGTGGCCGTTCTTAACCCATTGAAATGTCCTCCATACGGATAGTTATGACAATGCCACAGAATATTCATGGCTTCCTCCACTGACACACACCTTCTTAAGAGGTTGTCGACACCAAGTTTAAATAAATGAGGTTCATCCCATACAAAGGACTTGGCATCCGACAAAAAATTTCTTTTTTGATGGTGCGTTATACCGTCCGGTATCAATCTGACAGCTTTGTGGTTAGCCATGTCGGCGAACCACGGTCTAACCTGCACTCTAAACAATTTTTCATCGGAGAACTCCTCTTTGACTTCACACTTATTTTTGGTCACATCAACGTTTACCAGGCGGGATAAGTGATCCGCCACCAAATTCTTGGATCCTTTTTTGTCACGAATTTCAAGATCAAATTCCTGTAAAAAAAGGATCCAACGAATAAGCCTCTGCTTAGAATCCGGCTTGGTGAGCAGATACCTTATAGTCGTGTGGTCCGTGTAAACGATGACTCGTGAACCAATCAAATAGGAACAAAATTTCTCCAACGCATACACTATGGAAAGCAACTCTTTCTCAGTTGTTGCATAGTTAATTTGAGCCTCGTTTAAAATTTTGCTCGCACAATGTATCGCGTGGAAAACTTTCGTTTTTCTTTGACCCAAAACAGCCCCAACTGCATAATCACTTGCATCGCACATTAATTCAAAATCCAATTTCCAGTTAGGTGCAACGATTATCGGTGAGGTTGTTAAACTTTGTTTTAAAAAATTAAACGCAAAAAGGCAAGACTCGTCAAAGTCAAAAATCTTACCTTGGACGAGCAAGTTGCTCAATGGCTTTGCAACCTTTGCGAAGTCCTTGATGAATCTACGGTAAAACCCGGCGTTTCCAAGAAAGCTTCTTATGCCTTTGACATTCATCGGTGGTGGCAATTTCTCAATAACGTCCACCTTGGCTTTATCAACTTCAAGGCCCTTTGAAGAAACTTTGTGACCGAGCACAATTCCCTCGATCTCCATAAAGTTGCATTTTTCCCAATTAAGCACCAAATTGGTTTCCACACACCGTTCCAACACCGTATCCAAATTTTTCAAGCAAATATCAAACGATTGTCCAAAAACCGAGAAATCATCCATAAAGACCTCAATTGTCTTTTCGATCAAATCCAAGAATATAGCTTGTATACACCGTTGAAAAGTCGCCGGTGCATTACATAATCCAAACGGCATCCTCCTGTAAGCGAAGATTCCAAAAGGACATGTAAAAGCAGTTTTTTCATGATCCTCCGGGTTTACAATAATTTGGTTGTAACCCGAATAACCATCCAAAAAATAGTAGAATTGTTGACCGGAAAGCCTTTCGAGCATTTGATCCATAAAAGGTAGAGGGAAATGATCTTTTCTCGTAGCTTTGTTCAACCTACGGTAGTCGATGCACATTCTCCACCCGGTAACGGTTTTTGTTGGAATGAGCTCATTTTTCTCGTTTCGGACCACCGTTAATCCGCCTTTTTTCGGTACCACATGCACCGGACTAACCCACGGGCTATCAGAAATGGGATAAATCATTCCGGCATCTAACATTTTTACCACTTCTTTCCTCACCACTTCTTTCATGATTGGATTTAACCGGCGTTGAGGTTGAGCAATCGGTTTAAAATCTTCCTCCATGAATATACGGTGCATGAAATACGAAGGGCTTATGCCTTTGAGATCGAACAACGTCCATCCCATTGCATCCTGATTTTTTCTCAACACTTGAATTAAGCGTCTCTCCTCGTTTTTAGATAAAATACTACTTATGATCACCAGTTTATTACCACCGTCATCGAGAAAAGCATACTTCAAGGTTGACGGTAACACTTTCAGTTCAAGTTTGGATTGTTCATCATTAACCACTTTTTTTAGAATTTCCTCTTCATACTCCCAAGGTTGAAATTCTTCCAAAGCTTCAAGCTCTAATACACACTCTTCAAGAGCTTGCTCTTCTTCAACCGAGAACACATCCAAGGAATCATCCAAAGCTCTTTTTAAAGGATCAATGACATAAATTTGCTTTGTAACATCAACAATCACTTCCTCCGTTGCATCGATTCGGAAACAATCACCTTTATCTTTCTTGTGCTTCATGACATCATAAAGATTGAAACACACCTCTTCATCTTGGACTCTCACTTTCATGAGACCATCGTTCATGTCAATTGCCATTCGGGCAGTTTTCATGAAAGGCCTTCCAGGAATCAAAGGTTCATCCTCATCCTCCTCCATTTCAATGACAACAAAGTCTATCGGAAACAAAAATTTGTCCACTTTGACCAACACATCTTCCGCTACACCGTGAGGATGGGTAGTGGATTTATCTGCGAGTTGCAACGTCATTTGTGTGGACCTCAATTCCATGTGTCCTAACCGTTTCACAATCGACAAAGGTATCAAGTTGATACTAGAGCCCAAATCAATCAATCTGTTGCCCATATAGATGTTTCCTATAGTAACCGGCAAGGTGACTCGTCCCGGATCACATTCTTTCCTCGGGAGAGTACGTTGAATGATGGCGCTATAACTTGCATCTACCATAATATTCTCTTGATCCGAATACCTCTTCTTTTTCGTGGGAATATCCTTCATAAATTTCGCATATTTAGGCATTTGCTCCAAAGCCTCGGAAAATGGAATATTTATTTGTAATTGTTTAAAAATATCCATAAATCGAGAATAGTGCCTCGCACTATCTTTCTTTGTAGGAGCATGAGGATATGGTAAGTGTTGAATCGGAATATTGTTCATCGGTTCTTTTCCCTTCCTAGTTCTCTTCACTTTTTCTTCACTCTCTATTTTTTTCTCATTCTCACTTTTTTCCTTCTCATTTTCAACTAAAACACCCTCAACGTTTTTTTCTACTTCAATCTCATCACTATTTTTTTCTTTTTCAACTACAACCTCCTCCTCCACTACTCTCCTACCTACACCCATGTCAATCTCTCTTCCACTTCTTGTGAGAATTGCTTTACAATCTTTAGGATTCAGAAGCGTATTTGCCGTAAAGTGCCCTTTTTGTTGGTCGGCCAATTGCTTTGATAATTGCCCGACTTGTGTTTCAAGATTCCTTATGGCCGCATCGGTATTCTTTTGATTAGAAATTTCCATTTGCATAAATTGTGCGAGAGTGTCCTCCATCTTCGTATTTCCAACGGGAGCTTGCGGAGGTTGAGTGTAATTTTGGTATTGTTGACTGTTCGAGGGTCCGGCTTCTTGCGGTCTCCGTGGTCGTTGATAACCTTGGTTAGCCTTTTCTTGGTAACCTTGGTTGCCTTGTTGATATGGAGGTCGGGGTTGGTATCCTTGATTTCCCGCATAGTTTGCCTCCTCCACAACAAGAGGACAATAACCGGTCGGATGGTCACCTCTACACAGCTCACAAACTAAAATTTGCACATTCTTACTTGAAGAGTCATGAATTTCTTTGAATTGTTGCGGCAGCTTAGACATTTGCTTAGTCACCTCTGCGCAAGGATAGCATCGTTTGTTCCCAATTCCAACACTCCCGGAGTTCGTTGAGAAGGTCCACGGTTGTGACTACCTTGATGATCGTTCAAGGCCATCTTGTCAATAATAGCCGTGGCTTCTGTTGCAGTTTTTCTTAACAAGGATCCACTAGCGGTGGCATCCAACAAGGTTTTGTGTACAAGTTGAAGCCCATTTCGAAATATATGAATTTGTGACAAGTCATCAAAATCGTGGCCCTTGCACTTCCTTAACATTGATTTGAACCTCTCCCAAGCTTCGTTTAGAGATTCATTGGCTCCTTGTATGAATACCGCGATGGCGGTCTTTGCTTCCATAAACCGAGTGTGAGGGAAAAATCTCTCCAAAAATTTCTCTTCCAATGCATTCCAATCCATCATTATGGCCGTTGACTGATCAAGGTACCATTCCTTAGCCTTCCCAATGAGGGAATGCAGGAATAGTCTCTTGAACAGAGACTCCTCTTCTGCCTCAGGTGCACCAGTCGCTCCCGCTATTTCATAAAATTTCGTCAGATGGGTAAAAGGATCTTCATGATCCATACCCGTAAATGGACTTTGATATAACAGTTGGAGAATACCGGTCTTCATTTCGGAATGACGACCGTTATGTGCATGGCGAGCGAACTGAGCATTGTGTCTCGGACTATTTGTATAAGGCCTAGAAGCAGGTGGTGGTGGTGGTGGTGGATCTGCCTCCATAACTGGAAGTATTTGTGGAAGTGGTGGTGGTGTAGAAGTACTTTCCTCTTGTTCTCGCTTCTGTCTTGCTAGCTGCCTCCTTCGTATAGTTCTGCTGTTGATTCTACGAGTGGTTCTCACAATCTCAGGATCAAAAAGAAGTTGGTCCGCCGGTAGCTTCCCCCGCATAAACTAAGTCTGCACACTAAACAAAACAAATTAACAAGTTCGAGATAAAGTTAACAAGCCTAAAATAGCACACTATCGCAATGCTTGCAATATCACTTAACAATCCCCGACAACGACGCCATTTTGTTGAAAGAGTAATAATGTGGGTGTTTTTAATCGTCTCCACAGGGATTGCTTGATATACGATGCTTGCCTTTCAATAGTAGTGATGTTTTAAGTTCAATGGTTTCAAAAGGTTCTCAATTATTTTTAACATTAATTTGTAACAAAAGTAATTGGTGACAAATGGTTTGGAAAAGTTTTTATAAAAGCATGTCAAGGTTAGGTTTCGCTAATCCTTTTTACGTATAAACGATTAATCAAGCATATGAACTTGGTTTCCGATCAATACAACCGCGTATCCTCCCGACTAAGTTTATGTCTAAATCAAAGTCGTGAGTATCGTTGTTTAAACCGTTAGATGATGTCTCACGCTAACAATCTAAACAACGATCATTAAGACCAACACAAAGCGAATAGCAAATCCCAAATCTATGTCTAGAGTTTGGTTTTTAAGAGATGAAATTGTTAGGTCATGATTTGTAGAATCTATGTCTAGAGCAAAACAAATCACACATAAAGCATTAAGAGAAAACAACTTCATCTATATTGATCAAATACTTTGTTCATATACAATAGATCAAAAGCAATACATAAAAACAGGATCAACTACATCTAACCTCAACATTGAGTGTTTAGCTACCCATTCTCATGGTAGCTTGGATAACAAGTAAAGAGAGAGATGAAGGACCATCCACGCCGAATAATCGAATGGATGTGAGTTCAGCTTCTCAAAGTGAAAATACAAGCTTCAATGGTCAAAAGACTGAAAACTATGATTTTGGATCAAAATGAACAAAAGATCCCTTCTAAGAAAAGTGAAATTCTATTTATACATATCAGAATTCTGCAGGATTCACACTGCGAGTAAATCATGCGCACTGCGAATGAGGAAAAATGGCACCTTAAGTGCCTCTGAGACTTAAACCGCCTAAAGCAGAAATCGTGGGTTCGCACTGCGAACCATTCATTTGCACTGCGAGTCATTCGCTAGCTCATTCGCACTGCGAACAAACTAGCGAGCCAGAACTCTCAAAACCCAATACTTACTGCCACCCTTCGCTAGCATCTTCGCAATGCGAAACAACCAGCGAGCCTTCGCTGGACCCTCACCAGGAGTTCGCAGTGCGAACTCTTTGTAATTTCAAAAGTGGAACTCTCTTCCACCATTCGTTGGCGCCTTCGCTGACGTTCGCCGTGCGAACCTTCGCTGGGCCTTCGCCAGATCCTTCGCACTGCGAACGCCCTGTTGCAGCTACAAACTCAGTGGAAACTTGCACCCACTCCATGTGTCTCACTATTTTGCTCCTTTCATGCCTATACCTGCACATTAACACACAAATTACAAGCTCCACACATATATCCCAATGTAAGCATTACAACACAATTTACCGCTTAAATTCACAATTTACCGTTGGAAAGAAATGAAAAATGCCAAGTATTTCATACAAATATATAACATGTTTGACATCTAACAACAACGCGCTAAGCAAGTTTTTCAGTGCGCTTTTAGTGCGCACACACTGGATTCCAGTAGCAAAAGGCCAAAACCGCACTGAGCGGGATTTTCAGCGCGCCTTCAGCGCACTTTTTCTTCAACTTTCAGTAGCTAAAGTCTCAAACCGCGCTAAGCGGGATGTTACCGCGCTTAGCGCGCTTTCTGGGCAAAACACTCTGTTTTCTACTTAGCGCGCTCCTAATGGCGCTAAGCGCGATGCCACTTACTGCACCATATGCACTTCCTATAAATATCTTCTCTTGAAGATATTTTCCAACAACTTGTACTTTTCACTTTTCAGCATTTCTAAAGAGAGAAAAAGGTTTTCTAGGTCAAAAACCTTAGGATTTCAAGGAGAAGTGAGATTCAAATCTTTGGAGCACCAATCCTCGATTCTTCGACTTTGATGCTATCAAAGATTTTTTTCTTACTTGTTGATCAAGCTACCATGACAATGGGTAGCTAAACACTTTTGTGTCAAGATTAGTGGTAGGTAATCCATCATTTTGTATGTATTAATCTTGATTGTAGTTTGTGAACTTTGTTGATGATAAATATATGGTGAAAAACTTTGTTTGTATAGTTTATATTTTGTTTTGGTTCATGATTGAGAAATATGTTCTAAAACTTGACCTAAGTTTCAATCCATCAACAATCATGAGGCTAGAGATAGTTTTGAGAGTTGATGTTCATAAATATTGATCTTGAATGTTATCATATTAATAGTTGGAGTGAGAGATCATCTAAGGATCAATATGGTAAATCCCACAACAAGTGTTAGAGATAAACTTGTTGAGAGGATATGTGATTATATTCATCGTTAA
Source organism: Lathyrus tuberosus (assembly GCA_022829125.1). Classification (NCBI taxonomy): domain Eukaryota; kingdom Viridiplantae; phylum Streptophyta; class Magnoliopsida; order Fabales; family Fabaceae; genus Lathyrus; species Lathyrus tuberosus. The sequence goes on from JALAZF010000253.1 coordinate 4,147,005, forward strand.
CAAGTTCACATCCTTTATCGAGTAAATACGTATAAAACGGATTATCGGATCCTAATCTTGGTATGCTTTTACCAAATCTTTAAAACCAATTTCTTTACCATTACTATTAAACTCTTATGCAAACGATCCGATACAAAACAACCAAAATATTTGTTACTCTAAGTTTCAAACGATTTCGACTATAGAACGGCGTCAATACACATACAATCCCTGTGGATACGATAAAACATCCCCCGAAATACTTTTCAACACTAGTGCAGTTGTAATCAATTTGGTTATAGTGGATTAAGTCCTTGTGTATAAGGCGATTACCTTGGCAGGTGGACTGAATTAACTTGATAGTTTTCAAGTGAATCAAAATATATTGTGTGTTTTTCTCTATTGCTTGTTTATTTGTGATCTTTGTTTGAGTTTCACAAAAAACTATCATTTTAAAAACTCAATTCAAACCATCATTTCTTGTGTTTTTCTCACACCTTCATAGTTATGATATTTTAATTAAAGTATAATATATGCTTAAAAATATTTGTTATGATTGAATTATTTAATATTATTTAACATTTTAACACCTAAATCATTTCGAACAAATTTTAAACATCGTTACATTTTCAACAACTAATGCATAAAAAATGATATTAAACTTTTGGTTTAAATAATATTTCCGTCCCTCTAAGTTGGCGAGTTTTTGATTTTTGTCTCTGATTTTTTTTCTTTTCGATTTTAGTCCCTATATTTCACATTTGTGTTCGTTTTAATCCTTAAAACCAAAATCCGCAGGAAAATTCGAAGGTTTCCTGCGGATCTTCCCGCGGATTTTAGTTTTAAGGACTAAAACGAACACGAATGTGAAATATAAGGACAAAAACCGAAAAAAAAAGATTCAGAGACAAAAACAAAAAATTCGTCAACTTACATGAACGAAATCATTATTTAAGCCTAAATTTTTTTAATTGGAATTGAAATGTTTTTTATTGTTTTTTTTTCATTTATTGACCAACACCACATTTTATACGTCACGTCATCTTTTTTAGGTATTTACATACACAAATATGAAAAGAGATAAAAAAAAATTCAATTTATTAGAGGAACAAAAAGCTGAATTTTGTTAAAGAGATATTAGAAATAAAAAATAAATAAAATAGAACAACTAAAACTGTATTTAAATCTATTAAAAAATAAAAAATAAAAAATAAGTGATTAAAATCAATGCTTATCATATATTATCCATTCCACAACACTATACTGTTGTTTTTTTTGAAAAAAGTTGATTTAGTTATACAGCAATTTTTTAGACAAATATTTAGAAGTACTTTATTTTTAAAAAATATTTCATATTCATTTGTGATTTCAAAATTTGAATATATATCCTCGCCACCTTCAAGTTACGTGATTTATAGGGAAACCTTAAAAATATTAATAGCCGTAATTATCAATTGATTTTTTTTTATAAGCAATTCATTAAAAGTGATTAAGAAAATTTCAAACCAATCAAAAAGAGACAACATCCAACAAAGACTCACAAATACAAAGACCCAATCCCTAAATCTCCAAGAGATCCAACTAAATTTACAAACAAAAATCAAAAGGGCATTAGTACCAATCGTACAAGCGACAATTCTTCCTAATTCTATTACCAAGGATTTATCAATTCCAAGAGGTAACAATAATGTCATTGAAGATGGATTCAATATTACACACTTCATTATTAATCAGAATATTATTCTTCGCCCTCCATATATTCCATCAGACGATGAACTAAATGGAGTTAATCGTCCCGAGTTTACTTCTAAATTTCAGACTAGAGAACTAAGACAAAGCATGATTACAACAATCCTCATCTAAAATCCTATCTATATCAACCCAAGCAAACGCCAAATGCCAAACTCTAACAATTTTAAGACAACTGAAAAACAGATGAGAAGAGTCTCAAGGCTCATAAAGCACATTATACAAACAGGGTCGACCCTGTGCAAGTGCAGCAAGCGCTACCGCACAGGGCCCCAAATTTTAGAGGTCTCAAAATTTAAAAACTTCAATTTTTTTTTTATAAATATTAATAAAAATATATAAAATATTATAATAAAAACTCAATAAATAAATAAAAATGATATGATAAAATTTTAATATATATATTTATATATATATATATATATATATATATATATATATATATATAAATAAAATTGATCAAAACTCAAAATAATTAACTAAATTTATTTTTAATTAATACATAATTGTATTTTTGGGTCTTTTTTAATTATTATAATATTTTTTTATTTTAAAATTTAGACTCATTTTTAAAATTAAAACGGAGTCTCCGAAATGATTGGGCCGGCCCTGCATACAAACAACTATTTCTATAATTATCAATTGATTATTTGATTGTTGTGAGAAACTTCTGTGCCCTATTCACAAACAACTACTTCATTGTTTGCATTAAGAAATCAATAAACAGAAAAGGCCAATTACGACTTGTGCTTCTCTTTGGTAGCTTTTAAGTATATTAAAAAGAAACTAATAATTAACTTGTGTCTAAAATATGAAGGTAAACTCGTGCATCTGTCGGTGATCTCAGTTGGTGGTGCAATTTGTAAGAGATCTTTTAGTAATTTTAATATTATGGTTTTAGATTTTAGTGTTTGTAGTAACTTGTAAGATTTTGATTTTTGTTGTTGATGACATTTTATTTCTTACTATTTGCGTAAACTTTGTGCTGATAAATAGTTTAGACGGTTTTTTCAAAAAAATTACAGCTGTTTTACATATAAATTTTATTTGAAAAATAATTTGTTTAAATTATAGAATACCTAAATTATATTTTAGGTTTAATTATAGTTTTAATTTCATATTTTATCTGCTTCACGAAATTAATTTTCATATTTTAAATTTAAATAGTTTTAATTTCTATTTTAAATTTAAATAATTTTTATTTTTATTTTAAATTTAAAGAGTTTTAGTTTTTTATTTTAACAATCAAACTCACTTGTATTGCCATTGATTTACCAAAACATATGACAGAGAGACCTGTTACAACTTTTGACCCAACATATACATAGACAAAAGGAAACAGAAAGAATATACTGCCTCAGCAAATTGAACGCAGCAAGAATCTCCCCTATGAATAGCTACCTCCTAAATAACTCGCCTAAGTACATTATCAAGGAGGGTGGACAAATTTGAACCGATCCGTTGTCTTTTTTGTGCAAATAGATCGGGTCGGGTCGGATGTCGGGTTGATTCGGTTGTTTAATTTGGATATTATAGGATTGCCTCGGTCGGGCTCGGATGCTAATTTTGGATCCGACGAAAACCGAAACCGACCGAACTTAATTAATATATATATATATTTTTTATTACTATATGAATGACTCACTATAAAAATGAGATTAATAATGTTGCAGGATGCTATCATTTTTATAAATTGATGATTGCATTGTATACTCTAAAAAATACAAGATATGTAATATAAAATTTTGTATATTATTTAGTTTATCAGTTAAAGTATGATAATGATCAAAATTAATGTCAAATAATATTAAAAATATTATTCCGTAATAATAATTTTTATTAAAAAATAGTTTTATTCTAAAAATTTAATATTTTTTATACAAAAATTAAAAAAAATCATTTTAATAAATTTTTTCTAATAAATATTAAACCGACTAAACCGATCCGACTTAACCGCCAAACCGACTTAACCGAATCCGACGAAAACCGAAAATTTATCGGTCGAAACTGGGCCATAAAAATGAAACCATGGTTTAAGTCGGATTTAAGTTTTGGACCTAAAACCGACCGTAACCGACCGATTGTCCACCCCTATCAAGACATCATCAAGCCTCCAAAGGAAGCATTAAATAGTTTTAGTTACTATCTCATACTTTTGCATTTATAATTAATTATATTTCTATTTTTCAAATGACAAGTTTATTTGTAAAACATGATAAATTATCTTTATAAATATATTGTTAAATTTTATAAATAAAAATATAAGTTAAAAAACTAAAATCTTATAATTTTTATGATAAAAAACGTAAGAGAGGACTAAAATTCTTTAAATTTAAAATAAATGATCAAAATTGTTAGAATTTAAAGTAGATATCTAATTTCGGGAATTAAACAAAATTGAGGATCAAATTTATAATTTAACTTACATTTAAAAAAAATCCATATTAATTTACTAACGACATCATTAATTTACATATAAAATAGAAAATTTTAATATCTAAGTTTTTCTTCTATAAAACTTTGACTATTAAAAAAATTATTTTTTGCTTAATTTTTAAATATAGTCTATTTTTTTAAAAATAATTTATATAAAATTGTGAAGTAAATAGGTAACAAATATACTATTTTTGTTTTGGTAAAAAGATATATTATTTGTTAGAATAATTAGACAAATAAGGACAAACATCACAGTCCAATTTAGATATAAATTGATTTAAAAACTGACTTTTTTTATTAATATTAAAGGAAGACTGGGCAATTCAGATTGCACGATAAATTCCTTATAAAAAATGTTATCTCTCCCTATAGAAATTAAATATGATGTAATTGAATTCAAAGTACTATTATAAACTTAAATACACATGTTTATCGCAATTAATTAAATATATTTAAAATTTATATATGTAAAGAGGGTGTAAGAGGTTGAATTTGTACAAATTTTAAGAAAAAATAAATTCAAATTTATAAATAATAATAATAATAATAATAATAATAATAATAATAATAATAATAATAATAATAATAATAATAATAATAATAATAATAATAATTTAATTTTTCCAAATATTTATATAAAAATTGAACCAAACCAATTAAAAGCTGGTTGGTTTGATTTAATTCTATCAAATACATTTTTAAGAGTTTATAAAACATTATGAATTATTTTATACCAATTTTTACTCAAGATGTTTTATACTATTAAAATAAATACATAAATTAATAAAAAAAGTGTGAATACTACATTTTTTTTAAGATGCCGAGATGTTTAGGTGTGGAAATCACACCTAACTAAAGACTTTTTGATTAGTTTAGCTTATACTAATTTTTTCACTTTCGCTTGAGTTATAAAAGATAAATTTGAGAGAGTTTTGCGGGTTTGTTAGGGTTTGAAAGTGTTGGGCGTTTAGTAATGCAAGGTGTGTTGTGTTTGCAGGAGTAACTAAAGTCGACTGATTATCTCCTTTTGTTGCGTGAGGTTACCTCAACCATCTAGTATAAAGTTTTAAGGTGGATGAGATGACCTTAATTAGTCTCTGTCGCCCTCGATTTGTATTTAAGCTGTTTCAGGATCTGGGTCATGGAAAAATGTGACTTTAGGTTTGGTCTCGATCTGAAATTTTATGGTATGGACTATTTTAAAATGCAGAATTTTATGTTAGAAATATTTGACGATTAATCATTGGATGTCTTCGAAGGTCTGTTGTGTCCGAGGCCTTCAGATAGTTGGTGAGCCTTGCTTGTGTTTTTCTTTGCAAGATAATGGAATGCTCGCCTTTTGCACACGCACGCACACACACAAAATCGCCCACACACGCGCGCACACACACACGCTTGTGCACACACACTCATATGTGTAACGTTTTGTCAGCAATCTAATTATGGGACAACATAATTACAGGAAACTAATAATGACAAATTATTACAAAATATTTTATTTTATCACACCTCACAGTCAAAGCGAGAGGTTCACGGGCACTTAGACAGGTCCGAAAATCATCAAAGAGAATGTGAGGAAGCCCTTTGGTGAAATGTCAGCAACTTGATGTCGGGAGGGAACATGAAGAAGACATGTCTGACCATAAGCTACTTTTTTCCGAAGAAAATGGATTTCCATCTCAATATGGTTGGTACAGTGATGTGGCACAGGATTACTAGAAAGACTGACATTAACATTATCACAATACACCAAAGTGGCATGAGGAATAGGAAAATGAAGCTCCTGCAAAAGATTCTGAATCTAACATGACTCAGATACAACATTAGCTACACCTTTATATTCGACTTTAGCATTAAAACAAGAGAGTGTGAATTATCTTTTGGAAGATCAAGATATAAGGTTATTACCTAGAAAAACACAGTAGTCATATATGGAGCGTCTGGTGTCTGGAAATCCACGCTAATCAGATCTGACGGATCAGTTTATATAGATGAACCCATTTTAACGGTTCTAGAATTGGGTTGAGTAATATTGCCTTTTTGATATACTTCTTTTCTTTATAATTTTTTTCTCTATTCTAAATAGGCTGCTGTATTACAATTTTGTGAGTCATTCACTCATCCCTAGTGTCTCACCTTCTTTTACAAGGCCTTATAGGATATATAAAGAGAATTTCTTAATACACCACATGGGTTTCTTAGGCACCGAGCGAAATTCCTTTTTTGCCCCCTGATTCCAGATGTGCACATCCGGACGCACCATTTTTTTTAAAAACGTTGATTTATTCCGGATGTGCATATCAGGAATAATTCCTGATGTGCAAATCTGGAACCATTTCTTATAACTTGGCGCCTGAGCTTCTCCCCCCCCCTCATTCTTTAGATTTTTACAGTCCAAATTATCAAACTCTCTCAAACTCTCAATTTCTCATTCCCACAAATCCCGATTTTTTTCACTCGAGTTCGGCGCAGAGCAACTTCTACAACGATCAAAACACTCCAAACCCTCTGTATCTTAATTTAATCGGTAAGTTTTTGAATTTTAGAGTTTCAGAGTTATTTTCGAGTAATCGATTTAGAGTAGACATTTAAGTGTAGAAATTGTTAGGTAGTAGGAATAACATAGGTTAGAGACAATGTAGGTATCGTTTGCTGCTTCAAACGGACGATCAGGGCATTAAAATACCCTTTTCTATGGTACAGTAGCCATGACTGCGTTTTTTAGAACTTGAAATACGTACCGAATGTGCAGATCCGAAAATTTTTTAACGTTGATTGCTTTCCTGATGTGCACATCCAAAAAAACCCAATGTTAAATATTTTGAGTGCTTCTGGATGTGCATCCACGAAAGTTTTCCTGATGTGCAAATTCGGAAGCAACTTGGTTTTTATTTTTGTTTATTATTTGTTGTTTTTTAAAATTATTTTTAAAAAATTCTAATTTATTTATTATGTTTTGCAGATTACATGGTTGCCAGAGACGATCGTATGATACATGGACGAACAACTCAACATGCATCTATCCGACGTGAGCAGACGCAGTCTATAGCAGAGGCAGTTCCAGCAGCCCCTACAGCTGAGGGACATCCTACACCACAGCCTTCCACATCACAGGTTCAGGCCACCCGTCAGCCGCCGTTTCTACATCTCGGAGGCGTCGGGTTTCTACTGCTGGTTCATCAGGGCCCCCGCCCGCCCGCAGGCGTCGTCGGAAGACTCCAGTTCCATCACCTGCTCCTATTCCATCCCCTGTTCCTATTCCTGAGGGTGATCACTCATAACATGAGGGTGGTGACGGCGATGACAATTTCAATGAGCTGAAGGGTTACCCCGGGGGACCGTCTGATATGTCCCTACTCATGGGATACTCTGAGTATACTGCCAGATATGTCTGGCTAGGACAGGTAACCTTTCTCGGTTTATTTATAGAATTGTTTTCGTTGAAAATATTTTCATTTGTAACATTGTTTTATTTGAAAATTTTCAGAAGAAGGATTCCCAGAAGTTCTATAATCTTGAGGGCAAGGTTATAGACATAATTGCGGAGCTGCCAGAGGATGAGTGGTTCTAGTATGCACTTGCTACCTCTGGCCTCAGAGGCCTTTCTAGGATTGGGTATCCCCAGATCATGTACGGTATGCTAACGACCTTTGTTGAGAGATGGCACCCTGAGACATCCTCATTCTATCTACCGTACGACGAGCTAACGACCACACTCGATGACATCTCGTGCCTTTTACATCTACCGATCACGGGTACCCTTCTCCATCACGGTAAGATGTCGAAGATGAAGGCAATAGAGATGCTGACTGGGGAGCCTGGGGCTACCCCAAATGATGCACTTGCGGAGGTGACCCAGTTGAGAGGCGCACACATCCGATTCTCCTTTCTGACACGCAGATTTCATGAAGAGCTTGCAGCGGCAGGACGGGCAGCAGGTGATCCTGCTGAGGTGGATATCTACAGGCAGCGTGCCCTGAGATGCTACTATCTGTTTTTGCCCGACACGCAGCTGTTTGTGGACACCAGCGCCACTTACGTTGATATCGTTTACCTCAGGTAGCTTTTGGATCCCACATAGATTCATGGGTACAACTAGGGGGCGGCTACGCTGGCATACACCTATTCTAGGCTCTCAGATGGTTGCCTCTGGGCAGCCAAGACTCTGGCAGGTAGCTGTACACTATACGTGGTAACAATCTTATATTCTAAGTCTTTTTTTTTCATTTCTTTTCTTTCTATATTCATTATAATGTTTGACACCGATGTTATGTTTTCCATTTCAGACGTGGATATTACAGCACTTTCCCAAGATTACTGGTTGGGGGAGTCTCGAGGGGTACACTGAGGATATGCCGCGTGCTGCTGCATTTCTCCTACTGAGAGGGAACCAGACGCCCGAGCCCTACAGAGTTTATCTTGATCAGATGACTGTTGAGGACATTTTTTATGACGCCTATGCCGATCACCGTGTGACGCGCTCGTTCGATGAAGTTTCGCTGTTCTCAGGATGGTTGGCATGCAGTTCGACCATTACTGCTCGATACCTGCCGGAGCGCGTCTTGCTTCATATCGGTTACACGCAGACGATCCCCAGGATGCCTAATGAGTCTGCTCCTTTAGGCTTGAGCCGCACGCAGATAGGTGAGACATATGCTGACTTCCAGTCCCACTTGGTACCGGAAGAGGCTCGGGCGACCAGAGCGCCGAGAGACTGGAGCGTTGCGGCCGGGTACATCATGTGGTTCTATACCGTCTCACACCCATGCATGGTGCCCACTGTTGAGGGATCGCCACCCAGACCTGCTCATCAGGAGATATTAGAGGAGCGACAGTCTCAACTGAACCATACTTAGGATGTCCTACCTCACTGTCGTGAGATAGAGGAGATAACGTGGGCGACCATTGCGGGCGGTCACCTCCCTGAGGGCTCTGGTGGCAGACTTGCCATGGATATGATTATTGAGATTGCTTGGGGGGCACTTCAGTACCGCAGACATCGAGCCAGGACGGCGGGTAGGGGCAGAGGAGCAGGGGAGCCAGGAGAGATCCTTCGGCATACACAGTAGTTTTTTGTTTGATGTATTCTATTTTTATTACATTGATGTACTGTATTTTGACAGGAGTATTATTATGTATATATATCATTTTATTTTATAGGGTTAATTATACGATCCCCCTGCCATTAGGGCGAGTTTTGGTTTTGCCCCCCCGAAGTATTTTTTTTTGAACGCCCCCTCACCAAACCAAGATTCTATTTTCACTCCCCCCTGTGCTATCTGGACTAAGGAATCTGCACATGTGGCAAAAGAATATGCACATGTGGCATTTGCTGACTGGATAATTTTATTTAATTTTTTTTTTATTTTCATTTTTATTATTATTTTTATGATTTATTTATTATTTATTTAATTTTTTCGTTTTTTTAAATAAAAAATCTAAAAAATAAAAAAAATAAAATAAAAATTAAAAATTATCCAGTCAGCAAATGCCACATGTGCAAATTCCTTCGCCACATGTGCAGATTCCTTAGTCCAGTCAACAAATGGGGAAGTGAAAACAGAATCTTGGTTTGGTGAGGGGGGTTCAAAAAAAAAAAAACTTCAGGGGGGCAAAATCAAAATTCACCCTAATGACAGAGGGATCGTATAATTAACCTTATTTTATATATTGATGTTTTCGAATGTATATTAAATTGCGACGATATATTAATATCTGCGACCAACCAAAAAAGTTGATTTTACAAAAAAAAAAAATTCTACTATTTTTCCGAATCTGCAGATTATAAATTATTTCTTATATGCACGAAAATTTACGTGGTGCCTAAAAACCTATATAATATAATAAGAAATCCTCTAAATAAAAGAGCTATTATGCTTTTACCTTAAACCTTATTGAATAATTATCTCGGTATTATATAAAAAAGTAGAATAATTATATTTGTAAAAAGCTGAATAATTATAATTTTTTTATTATTTTCCAGAATGCACCTTTAATATAGTCTAAGCTTAAAGTCTTCATCTCATCCATTGTACCAAAAACATATTTTACAATACAACACAAACGCATGTCGGTCCCTTGACTCTGAGAATAAATGTATAACAAGTACCACTTGTACTCGACTTTTAATTACCCATAAATTGACTGATAAAAAAAATGGTTTAGTTAGCGGAAAAAAGACAAAGCATGTTGTTTTTTTTTTCTTTATTAGAAAAAAAACACATAAAATTAAAAGCATGTCATGTGTGTTAATTGACCTTTAATATATAATACTAGTAATAAATTAATATAAGATATTGTGTGACATGTATACTACTGTCCATTTGCTTGCATGTGAAGCAGACAAGAACACAGTTTTACTCTACTTTCCACAAAGAATAATTTAATGGAGTTGGTGATGACTAAATACAATCTTAATTTTGCCTTTTCTTGACGAGGTTGCGGTGTTAATTTTCTCTGTGAATATTTAAAAAAGCAAAAAGATATTGAAAACGATGTAACAGTTTTATAAAGCCATAAACTGCATAGTATTGTAATAGTTCAACTAAAATCTAGGGTTTGTTCAAACTTTAGAAAACTTGGTAGTTCAAAGCCTTCATCAAAAGTTAATTAAATCTTCAACTGGGTTGAATGATTATTTTCATCTTTTCAACTGGGAATCTTTATCACCGATTCCACCAACTTATTAGTTGACATTTATATAATCTACCTTGCTAGTTCAACGAAAATCTTTTTAGATCATGATTGTGCTTATTATAATAGGGTTCTAGGTGATTTTTGTATAATTTATTCATGTGCATATGTTTCATTCTGTCATTAAAAATTAATAAATTCATCATAATTATTCAGTATTTTTTAAATGTATAAAATTGTATAACATAAAAATATTTGTTTTATATTTAATACAATATCACTTTTAATATAAAATTTAGTTTATAAGGACCGTCTCAATTAATGTATCTAGTCACTTTTTTCTTTCCAATTAAGTATGTAGTCACTTTTCACCATATATATTATATTATTTTGCGAAATATCATCAAGACACCTATGAAGTATAGCCATTATTAAATAATGAAATTCGTCTTATCTTAAATAAATAGAGAATAGAAAAAAAATTATAGTGTATTATTATTATTATTATTATTATTATTATTATATATTTGTTCCTTTCTAAAATTAAAATGATTGGTGCAGATCTTTAATACTGTTTGGACTGGGCCGGAGCTTGCCCTTCAGACGGGCAGACCCAACCCACATGACCTGGGACGGCCCAACAAGGCCCGTAGGCAATACCTCCGTCGAGCACGTGTCAGCCTTCAGCAGTGTCGGGCACGTGCAGCAGAGACCGTCGAACAGAGACGTCAAGCCTTGCAGGGTACGTCTCTCCCCGACACACAGAGGCTCCTCCCCGCGAGGACACGTTCTCTTGTAACCTCCCACCTCCGAAGGATACGGTCTGCCCACCTTCCGGAGATATCGGGACCGTTACCCCAGGGCGAAGACCACGCGCTGGTCTTCTCTACGTCACGTAAGCCCTGGCAGTTACTTGGATTAGACCCTGCAATCTAGCCCAGTGCAGGTAACCGTTGGCCCCGCGCTGGGGGATCTCTATAAATACCCTCTCTCTTGAGAGGGCCAGGTTACTTCATATTCTAAACTCACACCTGCTTTCTGTACTTGTTTTCTCTAACCTTACCTGACTTGAGCATCGGAGTACCTTGCAAGTACATCTCCCCCACGCCGTCTCACCAACACCAGAGCTGAAGGTTTCACGACGCTGTTGGCCACTGTCTGATCCAGGTACGATCAGTGGTGCCGTTTGTGGGAACACTACTGCTTCCCCGTTTTTCCTTCATCGTTAAACCAAAGCAATCTCTCCACTCACAACTACCAAGCCCAACATGGGAACAACGCTCCGGACACCGGCTTCGCGCAGCTCGACAACGGAAACCACCGTGAGGACAAGGTTGTCGTCCACGTCGAAGAAGGCGACGTAAGGGATGGGCAGATCGCCTCTCCCTTTTCCGAAGACGCGGCACATGACGCCGTCCAACAGGACATCCCGCCGATTGTCTACCAACCGGTCGCTCCACCTCCAAACTCTGACTTGGGTACGGTTTCCCTGTTCGCCTTGGTCAACTAGACCAACCAGTTGATTGTCCAGCAAAATCTCAGGATCGAAGCACTCGAGAGAGGACGACCACGACGATCTTCCCCGCGAAAACATCGTCATCCATCATCTCCCCATCGCTCTCCTTCCCCGCGAAGGAACCCCCTGGCGGACTCTCGGAGCCCCTATCCACTACGCGAGGGTCGTCGACCGCGCCTGGAACGACCCCAGCAAGTAGTCGCCCAGAAGCGCCCTCGCTCCCCTTTGCAAAACGGACCTCGACATTCCCCGACCAAGAAGAGGAACGCAGCCAACGACGAAAGGCCGAAGGACCGCCCCCGAAACTCTCCTCGACGACATTGACATGGTCGAGGCCATCGCTTCCTGTCACGGTCGCCAGTTAGAAATGATGAGGATGACCAGAGGACCCCTCTATCCAGGGAGATCATGGACACCCCCATCCCGGTGGGCATGGAAAAGCCCCCTCCGCTGGGAACCTATGACGGCACGGCTGACCCCGACGACCACGTCGAGAGCTTCGATGCCATGCTCGACTACAGGAATGTCGGGGGAGCTATCAAGTGCAGGCTCTTCCCGACCACTCTTCGCAAGGGCGCCATGACTTGGTACAAAAGTCTCGCCCCTGAATCATACACGTCCTGGAGGCAACTGAAGGGACGTTTCTCTAAACATTTCACTACATCTCGCCGACATCCTAAGACGGTGGCCTCGTTGGAAGGCATCTTCCATGGAAGAGCGAGTCTCTCAGAGACTACATTGAGAGATTCAACCGGGAGGCTGTTGAGGTCCACACGACCGACGACATGAAGAAGTTCATGATCATGCGGGGACTACGCATTGGAACCGAGTTCGCCAAGTCCGTGGGCATCCACCGGCCTCGTAACTTGGAAGACCTACTCCACCGGGCTCAATTATACATCGAGTTCGAGGAGTCGGAAGCAGCCCAGATTGCCCTCGACTCGAGGTGACGAGAAGGCCCCCGCGGCCACAAAGACGAAGGCTCTCCTCCTCCTTGGCGGGAGAGGAGGCGAGAAGGCCGGTCCAGGGAGTCTCGCGAATCGAGAGGTCCAGCTGGCCGATTCACGGAGTATACTCCGCTCAACGCTCCCCGCGAGCGAATTCTCAACGAATGTGCCAACTCGGAGTTTCAGAAAGGGAGTGTCCGCTTTCCCAAGCCGACAACCCCCAAGGCTAACACCGACAGGTCCAAGTACTGCAGGTTCCACCGGAGCCATGGGCATGTCACGGAAGATTGCGTCCACCTCAAGGACGCGATTGAGACTCTGATCAAGGAAGGGCACCTAAGGAAGTATGCCAAGAGGGACGACGCTCCTCGTCCTAGTGCCTGGGAAGCCCAAAGCGTTGATGAGGCAACACCTCCTCCCGACGAGAGCCGACTACAGGTCGCCCTCAGCGTCACTCGACCCGAGGACTTTTTTGTCCCCGAGGCCCTCGAGGACCAAGAGGCAGTCTGCAACATGTGGGCGAACTTCCCCCATGAAGACCCCGTCACAGCCCGCAGCACGTGGGAGGGTTTCCCCAGGACGATGGTCATATCCGGAGGTGGTTACAAGAAGGTGTCCGTCGGGTCGATTAAGAGGAAGTTTGACGAACTGGAGTCCGCAACCTCGGCGAAGACCACCACTCTCGAGAAGGTGCAAGGGAAATCAAACCCCATCACCTTCTACCTCGAAGAGCTACCGGGCGGAGCGTCCAACGCCACTATCCCCCTCTTGGTCAGGGTACAGATGGCGAATTTTGACGTTCGCAGGATCCTTGTCGACCAGGGAAGCTCGGTTGACATCATGTACGCTCACCTGTTTGGGACTCTCTAGCTCGACGAGAGACATTTAACCCCTTACGTGGGTTCGGATATATAAGGGTTCAACGGCACCACCACTAGACCATGGGGCTATGTGGAACTGATGGTCACCTTCGGGATCGAAGACACTGCTCGGCAAGTCAAGACCCGCTTCTTGGTGGTCGAATGTCCATCCCTCTACAACTTCATCCTCGGTAGGACCACCCTGGCCGAACTCACAGCAGTCCCGTCAACGGTCCATCTCAAGATGAAATACTACACGGCTAGGGGCCGGGTCCTTACGATGCACGGGGACATAGACGCGGCCAGAAGATGATTCGACGCCGCGACCAAAGGGCTGAGTTCTATCAACACCAGGCCCAAGACTGGAGCAAAGCCATCCCCGGACGTTGAGCAGAAGACAGTCCCGCGCGTCAACGTGGTCGACCTTGACAACAGGTTCTCGGGCGAGCAAGAAGAAGGCGGAGCAGCGGGCCACGACCTCCAAGCGGAGAACAACGGGCAGCCTCTCCACCCAGCGCACCCCATCCCAGTCGGAGACTTCGAGCTCGTCGCCCTCGGAGGCGATCCAGACCGAAACGTGAAGATTGGCACCGGTCTCCCCGACCTGGCGAAGAAGTAGTTAAAGGCATGTCTCCGGGAGAATGCTGATCTGTTCGCGTGGAGCGCCTCCGAGATGCATGGCCTCGACCCCGAGGTGGCCTGTCATCAGCTCACCATAAATCCGGCCGCTAGGGCCATAGTTCAACGTAGGCGTAGGCAGTCTCCCGAAAAAGCGGAGGCTGCTAAAAAAGCTGTAAAAGACCTCCTAAAGGCAAATTTTATTTCGAAGGCCAGGTACACGACCTGGCTGTCCAACGTTGTACTTGTCAAAAAGAATAATGGAAAATAGAGGATGTGTGTTGACTATACCGACCTTAACCGGGCATGCCCGAAAGACTCTTATCCTTTGCCTAACATCGACCAGCTGGTCGACAACTCTGCAGGTTTCAAACTATTATCCTTCATGGACGCCTACTCGGGGTACAACCAAATCCCCATGGATAAGGCTGACAAGCAGTATACTGCCTTCATGACCGAGTCGGGAAATTACTACTACAACGTAATGCCCTTCGGCCTGAAGAACGCCGACGCGACCTACCAACGAATGATGAACAAAGTCTTCCGGGAAGAGATCGGCGACATGCTCGAGGTCTACATGGACGACATAATCGTCAAGTCTGCCGAAGAAGTCGATCACGCTGCCCATCTCAAGAAGGTATTCGACACGGCGAGGAGATGCCGTATGAGGTTCAATCCCGACAAATGCACCTTCGGTGTTCGGGCGGGCAAGTTCCTCGGTTTCTACCTCACAGAACGAGGGATCGAGGCGAACCCCGACAAATGAAGGGCCTTCTCTGAGATCCCGACCCCGAACTCGAAGAAGTCGATACAATCGCTGAACGAGATGTTAACCGCCCTCTCCCGCTTCGTCGCCAAATCTGCTCAATACGCACTCCCATTTTTTAAGCTTCTTCGACAAAAGGCCACATTTGAATGGAATGAGGAATACGAGCAGGCGCTCCTCCATCTCAAACAAGTCCTGTCACAACCCCCGGTCCTGTCACGACTAGAGAACGGGGAGACACTCTTCTTGTATCTCGCCATCACGGACGAAGCGGTAAGCGCTGTCCTCATTCGGGAAACCCCTGACAGACAAAAACCAATTTACTTCACCAGCAAGGCCCTCCAAGGCCCCGAGCTCAAGTATCAGCAGATCGAGAAAGTCGCCCTGGTCCTCGTCACCGCGGCCAGAAGGTTGCGCCATTACTTCCTGGCCCACACAGTCGTGGTAAGAACCGAGCAGCCGATAAGACAGCTCCTCGGCCGACCAGACATGGCACGAAGGATGCTCATATGGTCTTTAGAGCTCGCCGAATTCGACATCCAATACGAGGGAAGGAAAGCCCTGAAGGCCCAGGTGTTGGCCGACTTCATAGAGGAGATGACCTTCCCGGAACCCTCGACCAACGGATCCCATAAATGGACAATCTACGTCGACGGGGCATCCAGTTCGAAAGGGAGCGGGGCAGGCACCATCCTCGAAAACGGGGACGACATCCTGATCGAGGTCTCCCTCAAATTGTCTTTCCCAACGTCGAACAACCAGGCAGAATATGAGGCTTTCCTCGCCGGGCTACGATTGTCCGAAGACCTTGGTGCCAAAGAGGTTAAAATTTTCACCGACTCCCAGCTCGTGGCCTCTCAAGTCCGAGGAGAGTATCAGGCTAAGAACGACTGCCTCATCGAATACTTAACTTTGGTAAAGGAAAAGATGAAGAATTTCACCTCCACGGAAGTGACCCACATCCCGCGCGAGCACAATACCCGAGCAGACATTTTATCCAAATTGGCGAGCACAAAGAAGAAAGGCGGGAACAAGTCCGTCATTCATGAAGTACTTTCTCACCCGAACATCGACAAACCCGCTCCGACGACGGACGTGAACGCCATCGGGGACAATAATTATTAGATGACCCCGGTATACGAATACCTCACGACAGGCAAACTGCCTGAGGATCCCAAGGAAGCGGGGATGGTCAAGCGGCGAGCGTGCTCGTACCCCATAGTCGAGGACAACAAGGGGATCAACGCCCAACACCTCGGGGGGGGGGGGGGGGGGGCGATCCTTAGCCCGCAAGGCACTTCGGGCAGGGTATTACTGGCCCACCATGCAACAGGACGCCAAGGAGCACGTCAAGAAGTGCGATAGATGCCAACGACACGGGGACATGCACCTCGCTCCCCCTAACGAGCTCAAAACACTGTCGTCCCCGTGGCCATTTGCGTGGTGGGGAATGGATATCCTCAGACCTTTCGTTGTGGGGTCATATCAAAACAAATACCTCATCGTCGGCGTAGATTATTTCACAAAATGGGTCGAGGCAGAGGCCTTGGCTAAAATCACGGCCTTCAACATACTCCTCTTCTACAAGAGGAACATCCTCTCCCGATTCGGCGTGCCCCAAGCAATCGTCACCGACAACAGGACACAGTTCACCGACGGGAACTTCCAAGACTTCGTCACCAAACTGGGCACGAAGCAGCACTTCACGTCGGTCGAGCACCCTCAAACGAACGGGCAGGTTGAAGCGGCGAACAGAGTAATCCTCCGAGGATTAAAACGCCGACTCGGCGACTCCAAACAACGGTGGGTCGAGGAACTACACAGGGTCCTCTGTGCCTACCGAACAACCCCACATTCCACGACTGGGGATACCCCCTTTCGTCTGACCTACAGAACGGAAGCGGTGATCCCCGTGGAGATTAGGGAACCCTCGAGGAGGACGAAAGCCCCCCTCGACGAGGATGCAAACAGCGAGGCCCTAAGGGAAGAGCTCGACTTCGTCGAGGAGACAAGGACGGGCGCATCCCTCCAGGAAGTCTCACTTAAACAAAAGATAACTTTACGTTATAACAGCAAAGTTATCAAACGTGATTTTCAAGTAGGAACTTTCGTCCTACGAAGGAACCAGAAAGATTCGCGAGAAGGCAAGCTCACCGCGAACTGGGAGGGCCCGTACCGCGTCCACGCGAAAACGGGGACATGAGCCTACTTCCTCGAAAATCTGCACGGGGAAGAACTTGCTCGACCATGGAACGCTGAGAAGCTTAAACAGTACTACAGTTAAGCACTGCCCGCGACACACTAGCGTCGCGATTATGGGGGCGCAATAGGGTACAAGCGCGACACCCCTATACAAAACACGATGATCAAGGGCCGCGTTATGTGTGCGCGAGGACTCTTGATCCGACGAGGATACCTCGATCGAGCTCCATCGTCGCCGTACCAATTAGGCAGAACACCCAGCTCGCGATGGGAAGTTCACGCCACGAAGCTAAGACCTCGACCGAGCTCTTAGCCTCGTTGAAGGTGGGAATACACCTCTGACCACTCGACCAGCTCTCCACGTAGTCGAGGATCATCAAAGTCGAGCAAATTCCCAAAATCACCAAATTACTTAGACAAATATAAGTAAAATATAGCAAACACGCAAGCATCGCACACACAAATAAGCAAAAGGAAAAGTATTAAAACTGGGCAAAAGCCCATTGCACAAATGTTACAAACATGTCAAAAATCCCCTGGCATATAGGCCGGGTAAAAGTCATTACAAAAAATGGCGCGCAGGCCCGACAAACCGAGATCAAAAGAAAGTGGCCCGCAGGCTAAGTATAACGAACAGGTAAACACCTAGCCGAATACGTCCTCCTCTTGCTGCTCGTTTCCTGTAGCCCCTCCGTCGACCTCCGCTTCCTGCATTGGCTGCACGATCTGACCCTCGACCACCTCGTAGTCAGGGTCAGCTCCTTCAGTTATAAGACCAGGGTTGAGGACCCGTAGCTGTTGCACGGCGTTGTTGAAACCAATGTAGGCCACCACGAGGTTATCCTGCTCGGCTTGCCTGAGCTTCGCTATCAGAGATGCCCGGGAGGTCAACAACTTGTCTTTCTCGGTTTCCTCCTCACCCGGGCGAATGACTTCCTCCAACTCAGTGATCCTCGCTAAGAGGCCCTCCCTCTCTTCATCGACTTTCTTTAACCTCTCCTCCAACTTCCCTTGAAGCTCGACCTGGGCCTTGTTCTGGTTTTTGCAGTTAGTCAGCTCCCTGCCCACCTTCTCCATCTCAACTGAGATAGACTTGAAGCTCTCTTGCAACCTGTTCAGCTCGGCCACCGGGCATGTCTCGTCGTTCAAGACCAAGGCAGCAACGCAAACCTGCATCACCACGGACACGTCTTCCACCAACGCCCTTCGCCGAGAAACCCTGTCAACACCCAAGATGTTGGGTGCACCAACATACAGGGAGTTGTTCCCCATAAAGAAATTCGGCCTCGAGTGATAAGGCGGGAGCACAAACTTCACCGCGGGAGGGCTCTCGTGCTCAGTGAGATCGACGTCCACATGCTCGGCGAGTCGCTGTCTCTTCGGTGACCCCTGACTGTCGGGAGACTGACTACCTTGGGGAGAACTGGAAGAACCCCTAGGCGCTAGAGCGGGGTCGGGGTGCTGCGTACGGATTTGCTCGACATGATTTTTCCCACTTTTATTTGAATTGCGGGTAGTCGCCAGCTTCTTGATGCGCTCCTCCGCACTCGACATCTTACCTGAAAAAGAGAAAGAAATGTGTCAGTAAATCGATCCCAGAACGGGTAGAAAGAGTAAGTCGAGGAAGATTCCACCACCTAACAGCTCCATGGCATCCTCATCGGAAAATGTCTTGGGGAGGGCCCTCGTATTGATCAACCGAGGTTGCATTAGAACCTGTCCATCATCGTCCCGAACAAATTTCCCGTCCAGCATCACGAGCTTGGCTTTGTTAAATCCGACGACGAAGTTGACTATCTCCTCGTACGCCAGACGATCCCCTTTGCAAAGTCGACCAGGAATGACGATGTAACTGTCCGTGCCCCTCTTGAAATGCCCCTCAGTTCAGAATAAGGGGAATCTTGGTTCGAGGGTTTCTTCCTGCTGCCCGTCTACTTCTCGGAAGATCCGACGATACACCGAATTCACGACCTCGAGCAAAACCGGCCTCACGGTGTAGTATCGGTATTTAAAGTTGCGAACAGAGTCCATATAGGTCTAGAACAGTCTGTTCACCTGTTTGAAAAACACCCAGTCGTGTCTGCCATCAATTGCCTGTCGCTGTAGGTGGAAAATGCGGAAGAAGAGGGGCACAGTCGCCCCAATCTTGAGATATTTGCAGACAAGCTCAAAGGCGCGGATAAAAGCGAGGGAGTTGGGATGGAGCTGCGAGGAAGCCAGCCGCAACCAAATGAACACCGATTGCTGAAAATCAGTTAAGGGCAGGCGCCACCCCCGCCTCATCGAACATAAATTCGTACAGGGGAAACTGCATCCCTCGGTACGTCGAGCAAATACGATGGTGCGCCTGAGGCCGCAACACATTCCATGTCTTCGCGGAGCCCACCAGGCAATGCTCGACGGTACAGAAGATGTCGTCCTCGTCCCCGTCGACGAACTGGGAAATCATATTTAGAGGCTCATCGCTGACCCCACTCCTCGGGCGGCCGTACCTCGACGTTGTTGATCAGCGCCATCGGGGAGTCAGGTTGATCGTCAACGTCTAAAGATCCCACGGCCACGAGCAAGGCTTCCATTTACCTGAAAAGCAGAAGGAAACGGTGAATTCGATGGTCCGTATCAAATTCACCCCTCCACTGCTGATCAAGTGAAAGGGCGAAGAAGGAGCGTCCTCGGGACCATCCTCAGTACACCGGGGCGTCACCCCGGGGGAATTCGTCCCACAGCTCGGGATATTAGTGAGATCCTAGAGTTATTCATCTCGTGTCCTCGGGACATTCTTCTTGTCCCCATGGAACTCATCCCATCTCCCCGCGAGATTCAACAAAAACATAGAGAAATTCTGTCGTTTTCACCGGAAATTTCATGGTTTCTGAGAGAACTTCAACAGTTCACCGAATGAACACCATATAAAACACCTTAAAGAGGGAAATGATCAAGAAACTTACTTGAAAAATGGCTGTTACGGAGTTCCGGCGCAGCGGTAGGTGGCGGAGAACGGCGGTGCAGATAGAGAAGGAAAAGAGAGAGAATCAGAGCAAGGGAGAGCGAAAAGTGCAAATGAGGCGGGCTGGCCCCTATTTATAAGGCCCCTCACAGGACTCGAGGAATTCCTAGTCACTCGATTACGCTACCCTAGCCTAGCCGCCCTACGTAATGATGGCGCGTGACACGTGGCACACGCTTTCCCCCGCGTGCGCCCTTTCGTTCTCCCACACGCGTCCTTTCACAATGTCTGGTGCTCGACTCCACAACTTCTCGTATCCCCGCGGAGTCGGCCAGCAACGGCCTGTCAAAAACCTGAGCAGACGTCAATGTTTCTACCCCATTTGACATTCCTCGCTCGTAGTATGAGCCCGTCAGAACCGAAAAGGTCCCCGTGACTATCATCATCCCAGTCCCACGATCGAGTCCGATACGTCCTCGACACGATTGCTGATCCTTAAGTCATTACTCCGACACCCTCGGGAGCAACGACTTGGGGGGCTCCTTTTCTGGACTAGGCCGGAGCTTGCCCTTCAGACGGGCAGGCCTAACCCACACGACCTTGGAACGGCCCAACAAGGCCCGTAGGCAATACCCGCGTCGAGCACGTACCAGCCTTCAGCAGTGTCGGGCACGTGTAGCAGAGACCGTTGAATAGAGACATCAAGCCTCACAGGGGACGTCTCTCCCCGACACACAGAGACTCTTCACCCGCGAGGGCACATTCTCTTGTAACCTCCCACCTCCGAAGGATACGGTCTGCCCCACCTTCCAGAGATCTCGGGACCGTTACCCCCATGGCAAAGACCACGCGCTGGTCTTCTCTATGCCACGTAAGCCCTGGCAGTTACTTGGATTGGGCCCTGCAATCCAGCCCAGTGCAGGTAACCGTTGGCCCCGCGCTGGGGGTTCTCTATAAATACCCTATCTCTTGAGAGGGTCAGGTTACTTCATATTCCAAACTCACACATGCTTTCTGTACTTGTTTTCTCTAACCTTACCTGACTTGAGTGTCGGAGTACCTTGCAGGTACACCCCTCCCTTCCCCCCCCCCCCCCCCCCCCCCCCCCCCCCCCCCGCCGTCTCACCATCACCGGAGCTGAAGGTTTCACGACGCTGTTGGCCACTGTCTGATCCAGGTACGATCAAATACGATGGTGTAAGTTGTTCCGATGTGGTTGTGCAGAGTAAATATGTACCTATTTTCTTATTATGTTGTCGAATATATATATATATATATATATATATATATATATATATATATATATATATATATATATATATATATATATATATATATATATACCCTCCATTCTTTTTTATAAGTAAAATTTAACTTTTTTAATTTATTGAATAATTAATGTATCTAGTCTATATATTGTCTAAATACATCATTTATTCAATGAATCTAAAAAATCAAAATTTGCTTATAAAAGAAAATGGAGGGAGTATATATATATATATATATATATATATATATATATATATATATATATATATATATATAATGTCAAATTTAATAACATGACACTTCCGATAACTCTTTATCGCATATTCACATAATAAAATTCACCATTAGATTGAAAGCTATTATCATATAGAACATGTCTACAAAAAGTTAATATCAATCGAAAATCATTTGACATGTCAACAAGATACATAAGAATGAACGCCTTACAAAACTTCATGAAAATCGTTAATTTTTATCATTCTTTTTAACATATCAAATGATATTTGATTGATGTGAAATTTCATAGGCGTGATCTATATGATAATATGTTTTAATCTAATGGTGGATTTTCTTATACTGACATATATATATATATATATATATATATATATATATATATATATATATATATATATATAAACTTAAGATGACATTCTTCAAGTTTCTCCATGAATCTACTCAACAATCCGACACTTTGACAAATATCTGACCTGGTATTGCAAAGGTACCTCAAAGATCAAATGATTTGTTTGTACAGTGTCGTACTTACAAATTTATCATTTGTCTCCTTCTTCAACTTTGCATCAGTTTATAATGGCATAGTAACTGCATTACAATTGCTCATCTTGAACCTCTTCATGATATCTTGGGCATACTTTTTTTGGTGCAGGAGCACTCATTCACTCGTGTCTTTGAATTCCATCCCTAAGAAATATGACAAGTTCCCTAGGTTAAACATTTCAAATTCTTACATCACCTTTGACTTAATTCTTCTTATCCCTGCTTCATCTGCACCTATAATCAACAAATCATCTACATACGTGCATATAATGATTCGGTTGACCCTGTCTGCATTATTGACATACACTCCATGTTCAGAGACACACTTTGTGAAACCTACTTCGATCAGGAAGCTATTTATCCTCTTATTCCAAGCTCTTGGGGCTTGATTCAAACCATATAGAGCCTTCCTCAATTTGTACACTTTCGAGTCCTGCCCTTTGATTTTAAATCCTAGTGATTGACTGGCATAGACTTCTTCTTCCAAAGGTCCACTAAAAAATGTTGATTTTACATCCAACTGATGTATCTTCCATCCTATATATGTTGTTGTCGGCACAACAATTCTGATTGTTTCTAGCCTTACCACAGGCACATACACTTCATCAAAATCAATACCACAGGTTTTTGCAGAAAACCTCTTGCCACTAGTCTTGCCTTATGCTAGGAAATTTCACCGTTTGGTCTTCGTTTCAGCTTGTAAACCCACTTCACGTCAATTAGCTTCTTGATTGAGTTTTCGACAATCTCCCAGGTCTTGTTCTTCTCGATTTCCATGAGTTGTTCTTTCATGGTTACTAACCAATTCGAATCATTCATTGCTTGATCCAAATTGATTGGTTATACTTCATCCATCATCATTGCTTCTTCTATTAAGTCACCATCTACATCGACAACTTGATATGGAAATCTCTCATATCCAGCTAACCTTCTCGACTCAGTTCTTGCTCTAGTCAATCTTCTAACATTCTGCTCAGGGGGTTCTTTATTTCGATTGGTTAGGACTTTAGTTTGTTGGTTTTCTTCAAACATAATTGTGACTGTATCTGACTCCTACCAAACTGACCCATGACTCCAATCTCACCCTTTGCTTTCATCCACTAGAACATCTCGACTGATAACTAGTTTATCATCATTTGGTGAATACATCTTGTATGCACTAGTAAAATGATAACCTATGAGCACCGTAGCCTGATTCCGATCATCTAGTTTCTTCCTCAATTGTTTAGGTACATGCATGAAACACATTGATCCAAACACTCTAAGATGACTAACATTTGGCTTCACACCTATATAAGCCTCGTATGGAGTCTTCTCGACTATCTTTTTGGTTGGACTTATGTTTAGAATGTATACTGTCGTCGAAGCTGCTTCACCCCAAAATCTCTTTGGCATATATTTAGCTTTCAACATGCTCCTAGTCATGTTCAGTATACTTCGATTCTTCCTCTAAGCTATGCCATTTGCTGAGGTGTATAGGGTGCAATGACCTTATGTTATATACCTTCCTCAGTGCAAAATATAGAAAACTCCCGAGAGGTGTATTCACCACCATCATTCGTTCTCAGTTTCTTCAACTTGCATCCACTTTGCCTTTCGACATGCAATTTGAACTTCTTGAACTGTGTGAATACCTCACTCTTCCTTTCAATAAGGTAAACCCATATATATCTTGTGAATTCATCTATGAAGGTTAGGAAATAGTAGTTACCTCCATTCGACCTTACTTCAAATGGTCCACACACATCAGAGTGAACTAACTCTGGTTTTTCCTTCAACCTCATAGGCATGTTACGCTTGAATGCTTTCCTAGCCTGCATTACTTTACAACATTCGTCACACACCTGACTTGGTTCTTGAAGGTGAGAAAAACACAAGAAAGGGGGGTTTGAATTGGGGTTTTCAAAAACAAAAGCTTTTTACTCACTCAATAAAAAACACCTCTAATGAACAACAAAGAGAAATACACTTTGATTTTTATGCTGGTTCACTTTAAAATCTCAAAGTTAATCCAGTCCACCCGTCAAGGTGATTTTGCCTTATACCCAAGGACTTAATCCACTATAATCAACTTATTACAACCACACTAGTAACCGCTGGTGACTAACAAACCACAAAGACACACGGTCTATGTCTTCTCAAGGATTCTGACCTAACTGGTCCCTTAAGGAAATACAAACAACAGTCTGATTACAAAATTGTGTTTACAAAGATTGCTTCTACACAAGCAGATATAAACAAGTTAAAAAACATAATACACTTAAATAAAATTCTGCAAAAATTTAGACAATAGTTTTGCTTGCTTGCTTCATGCGCATGAGCTGTTTTCTTCAAGTTTTTATATAGCCAGTAAAAAAGATCCGTTGAAGGGTAGATCTGGTATTCTTCATGAATGAGCTGGCGACTTGAGTAACGGTTTGATATGGAGGAGACAAGAATCGTACTACCTCAATTTCCTTACTCCACAAAATCCGCTAAGTTGGAGGAATATTGGTTTGTACCATGTACTATTTTTCCCACGTATAAACTCGTTCTTATCTTCTATTCTTCAGTGGCTTCTGGATAAATAGTTGTTTGAAGCATGAGTTGGATGAGTTTATTTAGCTTGAGTTCAGAAACTTCAATCATCAATTAGATGCTTGATCACAACAATATCTGACTTGAGATTCTTCAGAGTTTTTAGAACCTTCAGCGTTTAATCTTCGGAAGCTTGAGTTCAGAAACTTCAATCATCAATCAGAAGCTTAATCACATCAATATCTGACTTAAGATTCTTCAGAGTTTTTGAACCTTCAACATTTGATCTTCGGAAGCTTGAGCAGTCTTCAGAAGCAAAATGATCAGAGTCACACGTCAGAAGTAAGAGCTAAGAGAACGTTGCAGCAGTAACATACAGTTTTATTAGAAGCTTCTCATCTGTGAGTTTGAGCAGAAACAATTTGGATCAATATATTCAGAAACTTGTAACGTTTCACGTTCAAGAGTCAGAATCAAAGTTGTTTGCTAAAGATACATAATAACAAACCGTTAGGGTACCAAAATTGTTCTCACACAAATACTGACTTGTTATCATCAAAACTTAGAGATACAGATGCAGAACCAAATCTTGTTCTAACAATCTCCCCCTTTTTGATGATGACAAAACACTGTATTTTGATGAACAATTTTTGTTGGGTAATCACCAAAACATTTATCAGAAAGAAACACAAAGCTCTCCCTGAGATAAGCAACTCTAAAAAGATAATCAGAATGAAAGAACACTTCCCTGATTGACCTTTTAGTTGGAGTAGATGAACCTTCTGTTCAAAAGAAATGGTTTGACTTTTAGAAGTTTCTTGAACTTGTCCTTACTGTCGTTAAGCATTTTAACAAGGATTTAACATACAGTAACACATATCAACTTCTGATGAGTTTTACTTCTGATCTTGAATAATCTTTAAAGTCTTTTCTCACTCAAGATGATTCCGAACTTTAAGAAGCTAACATATCTTCAAAGTTTGGGCTTCATATGTTCTGTTCTAATTTTTTAGGTGTTTCTAATATATCGTAAGTTTTTCCTGAAAGAAAACAACTAACATAATATCCTTTTAAACAAGGGTTAGTGCAAACATTTGAAATGTTTGGGTTTGGTTCAAGAGAAATTAGGTATATCAAAATCAATACTTTCTCCCCCTTTTTATCAGCAATCAAAAAGAAAATATGCAATAACATGCAATCATATGCAACAAAAAGAAAATATGTGGGTCTAAAGATTATAAGCCACATCAATCATATCCAATAAAAAAGGAATTCATTCAAGATTAACGAAGTTCAACCGAGTTACAAGGACATGATCCAACAAAAGACAGACAAAACACACAAACATGATGGTTAACAAAACACATAAAATGAGATAACAGATTCTGATACACCAACAAGAACACTCACCCATCAAGCCTAAAAAATCCTGCACCTTATCAACTCTTTCACATCTTTCTTCAATCGCAGCATTGTCTGGTCCAAGCCTTTTGGCTAATCCAATTATTCCAGCCTTGAAGAACAACTCAGACAGAATTCTTCCATAAGGAATGAAGGACTTATGCTGAATTCTGGAAACTTCAATAGAATACTTCAGATGATTGAAGATAGTTTGAGGCAGGATGACCCGTATATTGTACATTAGAAAGGAGATAAAGAGTCTGTCATCATGAGACATAGCGTCTTTTGCCACTCCTTGAGGACGAAAGTTGGATAGCAAGAGTTGAAACCACACTTTAGCAGTGGGAATGAGCCCTTCAGGATTATTGGGTTCATATCTGGGAAGAGAATCATCATGAATGACAATGAGTTTCTCAACAAATGAGAAGTTCAGATAAAAATCTTCTACGGTGACTGTAGATTAGACACAACTGATGGGTTCAACAATGGAGGAGGGTGTTATGATTAAAAGAACTCCATAAACAGAAGACCAGATAGAATTGTCATCTTCGCCAACCCTTGCATATTTCCAGAACTCCTTCACAAGATTAGGAAAGATGGGTCCGTGCAAGATTGCATAGTAACCAGACCATCCTTGAATCTGCATGTTTCTAGTTATGTTCAAACCCGAGTCTCTGAGTCTAGGAAATTTAGGCCTTTTCTCAGTGATTACTTCCAAGACTTCTTCATTTCCATAAAAAGTTTTGAGAGACATAATGTCAAAAACAGGATAAGGAAGATTTGAGAGATTGAGGAAGAGAGGTGAGGAAGAACTTGATATATATAGAAGTAATGGATCAACAATAAATGACAATAAAGTTTAGATGAATTAAAACGAAAATTCATCATTTCCTAGACAAGTGTCGTAGGACATAAGCAGAGTAAGAGACAAAGATATCAAAGAATAGGAAAGGAGTGTTGCAGTCTTTTATTAAAGGGAATATCCAAAAGGTCGCAGAATAAGTATACGTTATTCAAGTCTTGACATCAATCAATAAATACGAATATATGTATACTTAAAAGTGGCAGAAGAAATCTGACATGGAATAAAGATTGAGAAGAGAAATACTTAGTCTCAAGAAATCTTTAACTCACATAGGTCTAATGAATGCATAGTTATAGGGGGAAGGCGTAAAGATTTAACCTAATCTCAAGAAGGTTACGAAACCTAATGTGTCAAATCATGATTACACATGTTCATCAAATGGGACAGTTGTTACCACTAGCGTTCACAGGTTCTCAGATGAAAGGACAATAATTAATGTTGTAACTGTTCACAATCTAGAAGACAAATCAAAGGATTTCCTTATGAAAAGAAACATTCTAATTCATGAAACTCCCTTACTTCAGAAAGCCAATGTTTCAGAATTGAACGTGTAACAAACTGAATAAATACATCAGAATCTTATCTCATAGATTCTGGTAACTTGACACATTGAAATTTCATCAACTCATTCTAGACACGGTTGTATAAATAAAATTTTCAAAATGAATACGAATTTATCCTCAGCAAGGGGTTTTTTGAAAATATCAGCCCACTGGTGATCTGTATCCACAAATTTTAAATGAAAAATGCCCTTCTGAACATAGTCACGTAAAAAGTGATGTTTTATTTCAATATGTTTAGCCCTAGAATGCAAAATAGGATTCTTGGATAGACAAATAGCAGAAGTATTATCACAGAAGATAGGAATGTTACTCTCAGAAATCTGATAATCTTCTAAATTGACTTTTCATCCAAAGAATTTGTGTGCTACATCCAGAAGCTGCAATATATTCAACTTCAGTAGTTGATAAAATAATTGTGGATTGTCTTTTACTGGACCATGAGATCAGATTGTCTTCCAGAAATTGACAACTTCCAGAAGTACTTTTTCTTTCTATTCTGTCTCCAGCATAGTCAGCATCATAATAGCCTACCAGTTTGTACTCAAATGATTTTTTATAGAATAACCCAAGGTTAGAAGTACCTTTCAGATACTTAAAGATTCTCTTAACAGTTGTTAAATGAGTTTCTCTAGGATATGATTGGAAACGAGCACATAGGCACACACTGAAGAGGATGTCTGGTCTAGAAGCAGTCATATATAGGAGAGATCCAATCATACCTTTGAATAGCTTCAGTTCTACCTTACCACTTACATCTTCTTTCTCCAGAATACATGTAGGATGCATTGGAGTTTTTGCTGGCTTGCCTTCTGACATTTTGAACTTCTTCAGAAGTTCCTTGGTGTATTTGCTTTGATGAATATATGTTCCTTCAGTTTGTTGTTCAATTTGAATTCCCAGAAGGAACTTCAATTCTCCCATCAAGCTCATTTCAAATTCAACCTGCATTAACTTAGAAAATTCCTTGCACAAGGAAGTATTAGCAGAACCAAATATAATATCATCAATGTAAATTTGCTTAACCAGAATGTCATTTTTATAGGTTTTGTAAAAGAGTGTTGTATTCACTTTTCCTCTAGTAAAATTACTTTCCAAAAGAAAGTTACTTAGCCTTTCATACCAAGCTCTGGGAGCCTCTTTTAGACCGTATAACAATTTCTTAAGTTTGAAAATGAAATATGGGCTTTCAGAACTTTCAAAACTAGGATGTTGGTGCACATACACTTCTTCAGAAATATACCCGTTTAAGAATGCACTCTTTACATCCATCTGATATAAACTGATGTCACAATTTACAGCAAAAGAAACTAAGAGACGAATATATTCTAACCTGGCAACTGGTGCAAAGGTTTCTATATAGTCTATTCCTTCTTACTGACTATAACCTTGTGCTACCAGTCATGCTTTGTTTCTTACAACCTCACCTTTTTCATTGAACTTGTTTCTGAATACCCATCTCGTTCTAATGACGTGGACACTTTTTGGTTTCTGAACAAGATCCCAAACATCGTTTCTGGTGAATTGATTTTGTTCTTCTTCCATAGCCAGAATCCAGTCGTTGTCTTGAAGAGCTTCATCTATAGAGGTTGGTTCGATGAGAGAGACCAAGCCAAGAAAAGTTTCTTCAGAAGGTTTGAATGATGATCTGGTTCTGACTGGTGGGTCTTTATCTCCCAGAATCAATTCGTCAGAATGAGAAGTTCTTGGTTTGCTTTTCTTCTGATGAGATGGACCAACAACAGTATCTGATTGAGTTGTTTGCGAGTCTTTAGTTTCAGCAGTTGTGTCTTTATCTCCAGAGTCTTTATCCTTAGGTTCTGAGAAGATGATTTCTAAATCTGCAAGTTTCTCAACTAGCTTTGACTTTTCAGGGTCAAGCTTATCATCGAATCTAACACGAATTGATTCTTCAACAATTTATGTTTTTGTGTTATAGATTCTGTAGCCTTTTGAGCGTTCAAAATATCCTAACAACAAACACTTTTGAGCCTTAGAATCAAACTTGCTAAGATTCTCCTTAGTGTTTAACATAAAACATGTACAACCATAAGAATGAAAATAAGATATGTTGGGCTTTCTGTTCTTCCATAATTCATAAGGAGTCTTACCTAGTATAGGTCTAATAGAAACTCTGTTCTGAATGTAACATGCTATGTTTACTTCCTTTTCCCAGAAATGCTTAGCCATATCAGTTTCTTGAATCATGGTACGAGCCATTTCTTGCAAAGTCTTATTCTTCCTTTCTACAACTCCATTTTGTTATGGAATTCTAGGACAGGAGAAAAAATGGGAAATGCCATGAGAATCAAATAGATCCTCAAAGTATCTGTTCTCAAATTCTCCGCCATAATCACTTCTGACTTTGACTATTTTGCAATTCTTCTCTGTTTGCACTTGAGAGCAAAAGGTAGAGAACACAAAATGCGACTCATCCTTGTGTTTCAAGAACTTTACCCATGTCCAATGACTATAGTCATCAACGATAACTAATCCATACTTCTTTCCACTAATTGAAGCAATTTTCACTGTTTCAAACAAATCAATGTGTAGAAGTTCTAACGGTCTAGAGGTGGAAACAACATTTTTTGCTTTGAAGGAAGTTTTAAAGAACTTGCCTTTTTGACATGCTTCACAAAGAGCATATGAAGCAAACTTTAGGTTTGGTAAGCCTCTGACCAGTTCAAGCTTATTTAGCTGAGAAAACCTCCTCATGCTAACATGGCCCAAACGTCTATGCCATACCCATTTCTCTTCAATAATAGACATTAATCATTTAACATTATGTTCACTGAGATCAGAAAGTCTAATCTTGTAAATGTTGTTTTTCCTTTTTCAGATAAAAAGGATTGTGCCATCTTTCTGACTGAGAGCCTTACATGAATTTTGATTAAAGATAATATCATGACCATTGTCAGTAAGCTGACTGATAGACAATAAGTTATGCATCAAACCATCGACCAGAAGAACATTAGTAATAGAGGGAAGTTTACCATTACCTATACTTCTAGACCCAATGATTTTTCCTTTCTGGTTTCCTCCGAAACCAACGAAGCCTCCAGGCTTAAGTTCCAAACTTTGGAACATATATCTTTTTCCCGTCATGCGTCGCGAGCAGCCACTGTCCAGGTACCATGATTGGTATTTCAACTGAGCTGCTAAGGATGTCTGCAACATAAACTATCTTTTCCAGGTACCCACTTTATGGGTCCTTTTTTGTTAGTTTTCCCAGAGTATTTAGTAACTTTGGGTATATGTGCAATAGGATAATCAAGTGGAATTTGTGTATGATATTTAGGTTTAGAAATAGATTTATGTGTCGGTGGAGGTTTTTGTGCAAGCTCAAAATAAACAGGTTATGTACCAGAATGTACAAAGTGCTTGTAGAGAGGTTTTGGTTTTACCACGATACTTTCATCAATCATAGAAGTATTTGTACAATCTAAACCTTTCTTTCCATTTCTACTAACTCCATAGATTAAGGAAGTAATTTTGCTTCTATCTATGCTTTTAGTCAGAAAGTGCTGAAAAACTTTGTCATATCTAAATACACAGTTGGTACCGGAAGCATCTGTACCTATTTCTTCTTCTAATTTTGAGATTTGACTTCTTAAAGTAGATTTTATACTTTCTAAAGAAAATATTTTTACATTTAAAGAAGAAATATTCTCTTTATGCTTCTCACAAGTTTCAGAAGCAATTACTTGGGCTTGTTTAAGGTCTTTGTATTTGCTTTGAAGACTTTGATACTTCTCCAGTATTTCAGAAAGACATTATTCTAAATCAGAATGAGAGAGATTAGAAAATACCTCTTCAGAATCATGATCAGATTCTGCATTTGAGTTTGATGATACTTTGTCTTCGGGTTCTTCAGAGACTTCAACATCAGAAGTTGTTGCCATCAATGCAACATTAGCTTGTTCTTATTTAGAATCTTCTTCTTCTGAATCAGAGTCGTCCCAGGTAGCCATGAGTCCTTTCTTTCCTTTGACAAAATTCTTTTTATCCTTTCTGTCTTTCTTGAGAATGGGACATTTATTCTTGTAATGACCTGGCTCTTTGCATTCATAGCAAAAAACTTCTTTCCCAGAACTTGGCTTCCTTTGTCCAGATGTTGAGTCAGAACGACCGATAGTCCTTCTAGCTCCTTTAAACTTTCCTTGACCATTTTGTCTGTTCTTCCAGAGTCTGTTGAACCTTCTTGAAATTAATGAAAGTTCATTATCGTCTGAGTCTTCATCAGAATCTTCTGAGACTTCCTCA
Source organism: Lathyrus tuberosus (assembly GCA_022829125.1). Classification (NCBI taxonomy): domain Eukaryota; kingdom Viridiplantae; phylum Streptophyta; class Magnoliopsida; order Fabales; family Fabaceae; genus Lathyrus; species Lathyrus tuberosus. The sequence continues at coordinate 4,179,313 of JALAZF010000253.1, forward strand.
GCTTGATAAGCCCTTAACTTTTCAGAGTTGGATTTCAAAGCAACTGACTTTCCTTTCCTTTGAGGTTCATCTCCCTCAAGCTCAATCTCATAACTTCTTAAAGAACTAACAAGTTCTTCAAGACTGATACTATTCAGATCTTTAGATAGTTTCAAGGCAGTTACCATAAGTGTCCACTTCTTAGGAAGACTTCTGATGATCTTTTTGACATGGTCAGTAGTTGAGTATCCTTTGTCCATAACCTTGAGTCTCGCGACTAGCATTTAAAATCTTGAAAACATAGTTTCAACTATTTCATCATCCTTCATTCTGAATGCCTCATATTTCTGGATTAGGGCAAGCACCTTTGTCGCCTTAACTTGAGCGTTTCCTTCATGAGTCATTCTTAGAGAATAAAAAATGGACTTGGCAGTATCTCTGTTTGTTATCTTCTCATACTCAGTATAGGAGATAACATTTAGCAGTATAGTTCTTGCCTTGTGATTATTCTTATGATCTTTCTTTTGTTGATCAGTCATAGCACTTCTTGACACTTTTACTTCTACTACATTAACAGGATGACTGTAACCATCAACAATAAGATCCCAAAGATCTACATCATAGCCAAGAAAGAAACTTTCGATTCTATCTTTCTAATATTCAAACTTTTCACCCTCAAAGGCTGGTGGTTTGACACTATAGTGATCTTTCTCTACTGGAATATCGGTAACTTCCATTGTTTCTCACACACACTGGATCGGTACTGAACACGGTTAAGTGTTTGATAAACTTTTATCACAATCAGAATCGGAGTTCTGATGCCAATTGAAGGCGAGAACAACACAAGAAAAGGGGGGTTTGAATTGGGGTTTTCAAAAATAAAAGCTTTTTCCTCACTCAATAGAAAAACACCGCTAATGAACAACAAAGAGAAATACACTTTGATTTTTATACTGATTCACTTGAAAATATCAAAGTTAATCCAGTCCACCCGCCAAGGTGATTTTGCCTTATACCCAAGGACTTAATCCACTATAATCAACTGATTACAACTGCACTAGCAACCGCTGGTGACTAATAAACCACAAAGACACACAGTCTATGTCTTCTCAAGGATTCTGATCTAACTAGTCCCTTAAAGAAATACAAACAACAGTTTGATTACAAAGTTGTGTTTACAAAGATTGTTTCTACACAAGTAGATATAAACAAGTTAAAAAACATAATACACTTAAAGAAAATTCTGCACAAATTTAGACAACAGCCTTGCTTGCTTGCTTCATGGACATGGTGTTGTTTTCTTCAAGTCTTCAAGTCTTTATATAGCCAGTAAAAAAGATCCGTTGAAGGGTAGATCTGGTATTCTTCATGAATGAGCTGGCGACTTGAGTAACAATTTGATACGGAGGGGACAAGAATCGTACTAACTTAATTTCCTTACTCCACGAAATCCGCTTAGTTGAAGGAATATTGGTTTGTACCATGTACTATTTTCCCCACGTATAAACTCGTTCTTATCTTTTATTCTTCAGTGGCTTCTGGATAAATAGTTGTTTGAAGCATGAGTTAGAAGAGTTGTTTTTGCTTGAGTTCAGAAACTTCAATCATCAATCAGAAGCTTGATCACATCAATATCTGACTTGAGATTCTTCAGAGTTTTTTAGAACTTCAGCGTTTAATGTTCGGAAGCTTAAGTTCAGAAACTTCAATCATTAATCAAAAGCTTGATCACATCAATATCTGACTTGAGATTCTTCAGAGTTTTTGAACCTTCAGCGTTTGATCTTCAGAAGCTTGAGCAGTCTTCAGAAGCAAAATGACCAGAGTCACACGTCAGAAGCAAGAGCCAAGAGAATGTTGCAACAACAACATATATTTTTCTTAGAAGCTTCTCACCCGTGAGTTTGAGCAGAAACGATTTGGATCAATATATTCAGAAACTTGTAACGTTTCATGTTCAAGAGTCAGAATCAAAGCTGTTTGCTAAAGATACACAATAACAAACCGTTAGGGTACCAAAATTGTTCTCACACAAATACTGACTTGTTATCATCAAAACTTAGAGATACAGATGTAGAACCAAATCTTATTCTAACAATTCTTTCACCTGAGGTAAGCAATACACAATCTTCTTCTAGTTAAGCATACCTAAACTTTTGAAGTTTAGATGTCCATACCTGTGATGCCATAGCCATTTCTTGTCTTCTTCTGCAGTCAAAGCAAGACACTTGCGATCAACTCGATTGATATCTACTTTAAAGGTCCTGTTGTCTACCAATGGTGCCTTCAGAGTCAATCTTACATCACTATGACACACCTTCATATGATTATTTCTATCTTCTTGTTGTACCATTTTGCAAGTAATTGACCCACACTTATTAAGTTACTTGTCATCGAAGGTATATACAACATCAGTGTTGGCTTTTCAACTATCTTTTCTAATAACATATTTAACACCCTAAATCCAAAAACTTATATAAAATAACTAATCAATAATATTTAGGATGCTACTCTCAAACAACATGCATACTTAAAATTTAAATCAAAATACTCGCAGTGGAATTTCAAATTAATGTTCATAAAATTCATATATTTCAACAATTTTAAATGCTGAATCAAAATGTCATCATCCCATGATTAACTCAATAAAAAAAAAGACGCCCCTTTCCCGATGTTACAGATCAGAGTATTTAACCGATTAAAAAGGATAAATGATAAAGTAAATAAAGATGATCTCCAAGGTTATCTCCCAACTCACAACAACAACAACTCCTGTCCCTGAGTATATGTATTCATTATACATTAACACACAAACAGAAGAACAACTGGGGTGAGAATACACTCAAATATATTAGTGGTGCAAAAGATGAGGAAGGGTAGCATAAACAACAACAATAATAATCATCAATAGGTAATGTATTCACACGACAATCATCAATTGACATATGCAAACTTGTATGCAATGTGACAATATCTCGCCTCTATATGCATGTGGTACCAACTCAAGAATGATTCTTCATATGAATCGGGTCCCAACATCCGAACCTCATGCCCCTTCATCTGAGCTTTGGATAAGTCACTCGTCCCCTCATATGAACTCGTGACTCGCCTCTTTCACAAAAACGACAATATATGATGCATGTCATACGATAATTCAATGACAACAACACAACAATGATTACAACATACATATAACTATAAACTATCATGCCTTTAAACACATCAATAGTAGTTCTCACTCTGAACTACACATCTCAATAATCTTCAAAAGTATTTACAACAATTCACATAACGATACTGTCATACCCCAAATTTTAACCATTAAGATTTCCCATCATTGTTAAAATCATCATCACAACATGGATGGACCATCATGCCTCATTAGTCTCCCCAAAGATGGGTAAGCATCCACTACAATCAATCTTAGGGTTTCAAGCCCTCTCAGAGCCTTAGACAAAGGATCAATCAAGGAATGACATGATCTTCAACTTGTCTAAACCTCTCCAACATCTACAATGGATCAAGAGGACTCCCACATCAATAATCAAGCACAAGGCTGCAACATTCCAAGTGGATTAACCCTCAAGATCGCCAGTGTCACCAAATTAGGGTTTTGGTTGACCAGAGCCTCCAGATGGAAATTTTCCTCTGGGAATGAGCCAATGCTTCAAAAGCATAACCCAAAATACTCCAAGGGACCTCATGGACCCAATCATCAAGTCAATTTAATCTCAGGGGATGCATTCACCAAAAATCAGGAATTAGGGTTTCTTGACCTAATTCACCCCTAAGTTGACTTTTGGGACAAAACATGAGCCAAGACCTAAAGACATGATTTGAGGGTCCCTAATACACTACATTGATCCATTTGCAACAATGGATTAATCCAAGAAGCTTGATTCACAAGTTTCAATTTCATCTGAACCACAACTAGGGTTTTTGAAGAAAAAGTCAACTGTGCTTTTGACTTTTGACCAGGACATGCTCCCAAACCTTGGGACATGATTCAATACACCCTATAACACCTATGAAATCCATCTATTAAGTTTGATTTAAGTCAAGGACTTGATTTCATAGAGGATCGCACAGTTTAGAATTCATCTGATAAAAAGTCAACTGTGCCCAAAAGTCAAAGTTTGACTTTTTGATTTTTTGATCAATTATGGTTCCCTAACCCTAAAATGAAGTTAATGTGTGATTGGAATCATCATTCATCAAGAAAAATCAAAGAAAGTGGGATAACTTGTAAAAGGGGTAACCATAAAAAACTTAGAATTTTTCTAAGTTATGGAACAAAGTGGCTAGGGTACCAAATTCCAAGGATCATATCTTGAGATCCAAGCAACCATTTGGGCTGATCCAAAGATGGATTTGTAGCTCTCATGGCATACTTTAAAAGTGTCAACTACACCTCATCCTAATTCATCATGGATTTTGAGTTATGGTTGGATCAAAATGGCTGAAAGCATGAAATGTCATTTTTTCCAACACTTAGTTAAATTTTCACTAAGTCAAAATCTGTTTCACTTTTTCCAAAATGTAGGGGCATTTTTCACTTGGATCCAAAAAGTGTCAAGACAAACTATGATCACACATATGTTGTATCATATGAGAGCTTTCCAAAATGGCCAAGAACCCCATGAAATTCCATTTGAGCTAAGAGTTATGACAATGGCAATATGCCTTGCTGCAACTGTCAAAACTAGGCAGATTTGTGCATTTTGCTCGATTTGAGCAATTTGTGCAAATGAAAAACAAGTTTATCCATCTGAACACCTCAGGGAGAGACCAAGGAGGGACACACACTGATCCATAAGCCTCCCAAGTCTTTGGAACTAAAAATAGCATGCCAAACCTAAAAAACCCTAAAGAGGGGACAAGACTCCAATTTTGTTTTGGAGCATTCAATGGATGAACCAAGGTGGCATGAACTGAGCCATTTCCAACTGAATTAGTCAAGGATGATCTCTGAACTAGGGAACCAAAGGCCTGTGCTCTAACCTCTAGTCAATGGCTAGAGGAGACTTGGATTCCTATTGATCAACATTTGTCAAACCTCTGCAGCAGTTGCCAATCACTATTGCAGCCAAAACAAAATTGCTCTATTATAAATAGAGCTCATTTGTGCTCAGTTTAAGTACACCAAAGCACTACAACACTTGCTTTCCTTAAAATCTCTTTCTCTAGGCAAAAATGCCTTCTTTAGCAAGGTAACTCTGAGTTTTTGAGTTAGAGAGCAATTCCATCACAGCTCATGATCCAAACACATCCAATATGTCATATCTAAGCTACCAAACTCTCACAAGTGACCTGTAACACCAAAATCACAAAGTCCCTTCTCAAAACCTCAAAATAGGACTTTTTTGCATTTTTTAAGCCATGTCTTGATTCAGTCACTTTCAAAACCAGATAAAACCTCAAACATACTCCAAATATCATCCTTGAACTGTCCCAAATGGTTCCCCACATTTGGAACACCATTTGAGAGAGTTGCTATGTTGGTCACTTTTGCCCCTTTTGCAAGAAAGGGCCAATTTCCATTTCTGAGGTTTCCAGCTGTTTCTAATCATCCTAAAAGCTTCCAAGGGATCATTTGAGGGTGTTCAAAGCTCAAAACATTTCTGGAACAAAGCCCTTGACAGATTGCCCAAAAAGCTCCTAAAGAGGTAAGCATCTCAACTTGACCTCTTTAAAATATGCATTGCTTTGAGGTCCACTGATCCTGCACAACTTCTACATGTTATATATGTTGTGTTTGAACCAATTCATCATGTGATTCATGCCTGTACCATGAGGTAGCACAGAAAATGCAAAGGGAGGCCTATTTCAAAACCACTTTCGGGTTTTAAAATGGGGACCTCATCTGAGAAAACCACCACCACCATTGGATCCCTTGTTAAATTCTAGGCACGATGACTTAAATTTTGTCTCAATCCATGGAGAAATGAGAAAGTTACAAGCTTCACGTTTTTGGCCAAAATCTTGCCTTGCCTTGCCTTGGCCAGGCCAAAAACAAGGCAAACCTTGTATATTTGTGTCTGGGGTTTGATACACGGATGTATCACCACCCCAGTGGTTGGACGCGTGCACTGCACAAGAGGTATGGGGTTCCAATCCCCCTCGCCCCAGATCCTCTTTTTTACCACTTTTTTCATATTTTATTATTTTTTCTTATTATTTTTAATAATTTGAAAAATTAATAACTCCCTCATTTTTAATTATTTTTTATTGGTTCTTTTTGCAAAAAATCACAAAAATGTTGAAATATTTCATTCCATAAAAAAATCAAATTTATATTATTTATTTAATATAGTTGGTATTTTTATGAATAAATTCCTTTTTAATTGTTTTAAAACATTTTAAAAGTGAATATTCATCTTGAAAAATCAAAATCCACTGAGTTTTAATTCATCTTGTGGTTAAAACCTCATTTTTCAAACCTTAACCAAAAATCACAAGTTGTTTATTCAAGCTTATTTGGTGTTTTATCATTTTTTATTGATTTTCTTTAAGAAATCACTTTTAAAAATGATGAAATTAGGGTTTTGATCGATTCCACCCTCATCAATCATTTTTAAACACTCATGGGCCTCTAATAGAGTGTAAGACCCAACCCCTTTGTAAGTAAACCTTTTTGGGCCTCAGACATTGTATAAGTTCCTTTGCGTTAAAAAAATCTCGGCACGATCGCCATTCAAAACAAAAGTCATTTGGGTCTCCCCTCGCGTTGTAAGTCCCATTTCATTTCTTCAAATAAATCTTTGGGCCTCTAATAGAGTGTAAGACCCAACCCCTTTTAACCAAAACAATTTTGGGCCTCACATATTGTATAAGTCCCTCTGCGTTAAAAGAAAAAACTTGGCACAATCACCAGTTCAAAAATCAAATCATTTGGGCCTACCCTCGTGTTATAAGCCCCATTTCTTTTATTTAAATTTATTTGGGCCTCTAATACAGTGTAAGACCCAACCCCTTTTTGAAACCAAAATGATTTGGGCCTCAGATATTGTATAAGACCCACTGTGTTTTCAAAAACCTCGACGCGATCGCCGTTGCCAAACAAATAACCCTGGGCTTCTCCTTAAGTTGTAAGTCCCATCTCTTGTACAAAAATAAATCTTTGGGCCTCTAATAGAGTATAAGACCCAACCCTTTTTTGAAACCAAAATGGTGTGGGCCTCACATATTATATAAGTCCCTCTGTACAGTTTTTAAAACAACGGTGTGATCATCGTTAAAACCTGGGCCTCTCCTCGAGCTGTAAGCCCTAACAATCTTTTCAAAGCACTTTCTCCTTTGATTTTGAATTCAAATATATGTTGTTATCAAAACTTTCTTTGTTGAACAACTAACAAAAAAACATGGAAGCTCTACAACGGGTAAGTGTTTATCCGCTTTCATTTACCGCGTTCATATGTATATAACTGTATTGTGGGGCTGCTTCACTGTAATTCTTCTTTCACATCCTTTTATATACTTGTCACATATCCACTGTGTAATACTAGTATAGTTATTTAGAGTTTTCCCTGGCAACTACGTCTAGCACTAGGTAAAGCCTTGTTGGTCACTCTTAAATACAAACAAAACTAGATCCCCCGTAGGATTCCAGATACAGTCTTCCTTTCTCTTGGGGTTAAAAAATATGGAACAAAGAGAAAGGCAGTATTCTCGGTGAACCTTTTCTCAGACTGTCACCCTTAGAAATTGTCAAAGAAACTCTAACTCCCCAGAGATGATCTTTTCTCCGTGAATGGCATCTCTTGAGTTTCTTCCAAATTCTCAAACTTTCCTGGAATGGTCTCTTCTCTGTGAATTGCATTTCTTGAACTTCTCTTGGTTTGGGGACCCACAGGCTTCGTAAAAGCATCCCCGCCTCCTCTTGGGCGTTGTACAAGGACCCTTCGGCTTCTTAGAAGTTCTCATGCCTTCTCTTGGGCTTCATACAAGGACCCTGACGACCTCTTAAAGGTATAAGACAGAACTTAGTCATCCTTTGCTAGAGCAGTCTTTCCAGTGTCAAACTCTGGCCATTTTAGGGTTGATACTCATCCCTTAAATGCACGTGCCTCCTCTTGGGCATTGTACAAAAGATAAAACTCTAGACTTGGACAATCTAAGCCTCTTGAGTCTCAAAGACATTCTCAAGTTCCTTTCAAACATAGGAAAAAACACCGATCACTCTAGATCAATCTCCAGGAGAAACCCGGTTCAAGATCTAAATAATCCTCAGCAGTAAGACAACCTCCTCTTGGGTTTTGTACAAATGATTCTCCCCAGCGGAGGTAACCTTTTCAGACTCTCTTGTTGAGTCAACCACCTTTAGCCTCCATCTTGGGCTTTATACAAGACATATAAAAACCCATTCTCTTGTTGAGTATAAAAGACTCTCTTGTTGAGTCAAATCAACTTTTAGCCTCCATCTTGGGCTTTGTACAAGACATATAAAACACTCTCTTGTTGAGTATAAAAGACTCTCTTGTTGAGTCAACCACGTTTAGCCTCCGTCTTGGGCTTTGTACAAGACATATAAAACACTCTCTTGTTGAGTATAAAAGACTCTCTTGTTGAGTCAACCACGTTTAGCCTCCGTCTTGGGCTTTGTACAAGACATATAAAACACTCTCTTGCTGAGTATAAAAGACTCTCTTGTTGAGTCAATCTCCTTTTAGCCTCTATCTCGGGCTTCGTACGAGACAGCAAATCACTCTCTTGTTGAGTATAAAAGACTCTCTTGTTGAGTCAATCACCTGTTCAAGACTCTCTTGTTGAGTCAACTCTTTTAGCCTCCGTCTTGGGCTTTGTACAAGACACACACAAAAGCACTCTCTTGTTGAGTTAAACTCAGTTCAGCCTCCATCTTAGGCCTTATACAAGATACATTCTCCCCAACGGAGTCAAAATCCCCTCTAGCCTCAATCTTGGGCGTTGTACAAGACAGAAAGAACATTTTCCCCGAAAAAGTCAAACTTCCCGCCTCCTCTTAGGATTTGTATAAAGAAACCCCCGGTTGAGTCAATCAACCTTTTAGCATTAAAGTTGTGCCTTGCTCACAGCATACAAACGTCAACAATCCCTCTTTAGAGATGACAAATTCTATCTCATCCAAAACCCTTTAGCTTCACATCTTGGGATTTGAACAAGTTACAAACCACCTTTAGCTTCATGTCTTGGGCTTTGAACAAGACACCAAAACAACCTTTTTCCTCCCATAGAATAGGAGGAACTACGATCGCTCTGATTTCCCTGTTTCGCTAAACGGGAATACGTAGGCATAAGATTGCAAAATCTTACCGATCATACTAATCAAAAAACCCAAAATCCCGTACCTTCATACATCCATCAAAAGCATCAGACCTAAACACCTTACCAGAAACCTAGCCAATAGTCTAGACACTCCGTTCTTTTAAGCAAATAACTAAAGACATACCCCCCTTTTGATAGCATCTGTAAACCAACAGTTTTGACTGTTTAACCTCAGTATGCAAGCAGGGTTAATTAGAGATATCTATTTCCCTTTCTTAATCAGCTTCAAAGGATAATAAATGAATCGAACTGTAGTACCAAAGTGATAGTGATTCGAAACCACAAAAATCACACTACAAAAAAATGGCTACCATAGTGGGAGGCATTCTCTCTTACAAATTTAAGTAGAAGGCCTTAAATTTGCGAAGTGTCAGAAATGGCGACTCTGCTGGGGAGTCATTGTCTGTATAGGATCATAAGACTAGAGGTCTAGGATGTTAGGACAGATGTATATACTGCTTTTCCTAATTGATATCCGTGTTTATTTTTCTTCTAATGGGAATGCGTGTGATGCCGCATCTGGAAAGATTGAGTATACACCTAAGATAAGTGATGGCATTATACGGGTAATCTTACGGGGAGTGATCCCCAGATAAGAGGTCCCGGTCGACCATCAAATAAGTTGAGATACCCTTTGCGGATTCAATGCCTATACGACTTCGGTTGTTGAAAGCAGATTGTTCCATTGGGTTATCTGAGAAGCTGAGGATTTTAGTAGAATGAAACAATTTTGTAGTGCGGAAGCTATCGAAAATAGTTGTCACGCGATACTATCCTCATTTAAGACTACTCTAAGATGAACCAGCTCTCTTGGTGATCCGCTTGCTGTCGTCATCCGATGAGGGGTCAGTGATTTTGAGAACAGGTACAAAAAATCACCAGTATAAACCTTTGGGGATGGGTAGAGCCTTGACTTCATGACACCGACCCTTTTACCCCATGTTTTTTCTATGTTTTTGTGTGATGCATTCATGCATTCATTTCATTTAAAAAACATTTAAATAAAGAAAAATCTTCTCTTCTAGTCTCTCTTTTTCAAATTAAACTAAGACAATGATTCCAAATGTCAGAAAAAGAGATTGCGCTAATGGATTTCGGTAGAAGGAAAACTCACAAGTACACCTTCAAGGTTCCAAAACTAGAGGATTTAAGAGGGTTGTCGAGGATGATAACCAACCCTGATGCTTTCAGAGCTAAGTATGGAGGATTGTTGTCTCTATTAAGGGTCCATGTAATTGAGGGAATCCTGTCCACACTAATCCAGTTCTACGATCCGGTCTATCACAGTTTCACATTCCCGGATTATCAACTAGCACCAACACTGAAGGAGTACTCTCACCTGACTGATTTACATATTACTGATCAAGCTCCCTTTTCTGGACTGGAAGAAATTCCAAAGGATCAAACCATTGCAAGAGCAATCTATTTGGACGAGTCAGAAGTCAGGACTCACATGACCACCAAGGGTGGAATCCAGGGTTTGCCAGCCCAGTTCTTAATAAAGAAAGCTCTATACTTTGCTAGTATAGGGAACGTGGCCGCTTTGGAAAGCATCTTTGTTTTGCTTACCTACGGGTTATTTTTGTTTCCCAACATCGATAACTTTGTAGATATCAACGCCATTAAGATTTTTCTAATTGGAAACCCTGTACTGACCCTGCTCGCAGATGCTTATCATTCTGTACACTTAAGGAATTTGTACAGCAGAGGAATGATCACATGCTGTGTACCCCTGCTGTACAAATGGTTCACTTCCCATTTGCCAAAGTCTGCTGCATTTTGGGATCAAAAGAATATTTTACATTGGTCGCAGAGAATCATGTCTCTTACCAACTTTGACATCGATTGGTACAATCGAATCTATGACGGGATCAGAATCATTGACCGTTGTGGAAATTTCCCAAATGTACCCCTTATAGGAACTAAGGGAGGAATCAACTATCATCCAGTTTTAGTTCGTCGTCAATTTGGATACCCGATGAGGCATGTCCCGCGTAATGCTCATCTGGAAGGTCTTTTCTTCAAGGAAGGAGAAAACGACAGGGCACTAAAGACAGAAATAGTGCATGCCTGGAAACACGTTCATAGGAAAGGAAGAGAGTCTCTAGGAAAACCAGACTGTGTCTCGGTGGAGCCTTATCTCCACTGGTTACAAACTAGAGCTCTCAAGCTGAGGATGCCTTGCCCTCGTCAAGAAGTTCTTTCATTAAGGGACTTTGTCCTTTACTTTATGTCTGATACAAAAAAACTTCAGGTTACTCTCAACAAAGTTCAGCAGGAGAAGAGGTCTTGGAGGAACAAGTATCGTATTCTCAATGTGGAGTGTAAGAAAATACAACAACTATTGAAAGATAAAGATGCTCTAATCAAGATTTTAGAGCAACATGCTGTAGAAAATCAGGATGACCAGAGGAATTTGCTCGCTCCTTTCACCTAAAAAAGGAATGACAACCCGACAACGGCTCAAGAGCCCCGGTCAAAGAAAAGGAAAGTACCAGAACCAGCACCTGAGCTCTCCTCAGAGAGGACTCGGGACCCATAAGTTTAGATTTCCTTTTACAGCACTATGTAAATTACTGTATTTCCATTCCGCAATCTTTGAATTCAATAAAACGGGGTTTTCCCCACTGTTTGATATTTGCAATCCAATTATCAAAGTTTATTTTGATTAAACAAAAAAATATATACAATTAATATAATCATTGCATATCATTCATCATTCTCACATAACGCATTCTTCTTGCCTACGAATCTCACATTTGCGTCTCAATTCTAGAGCGTCAAACTGTCTCATTCATACAATACTCGGGCCAATCGACAGAAAAAGATGGATGATCTCGAGGAGGAGAACAGAGAGTTGAGGGAAGAGATCAACACTCTAAAGGAGGATCTGAGAAAGCTTCATAACGACATGCAAGCTCTAGCAGAAGCTCAGATGCAGCAACAAAGGACTGTGATCTCAGAGATCACATCAATGCCCATAGTGGAAAAGTATGATCCTAGGTACAAAATGCCGAAAGATCGTCCCTGGGGCATGCCTATTAACTATATCCCGGAAGGATATGTTCCGCAGATCACTAAGGATCAGGAAACTGCAGCAGGACTCGCTGGGTCTGAAGGTTACAAACTTCGAGAAAGCGAAGATGCCAGGGGCATGACAGCAACTCCTGAAGGTTACAAACTTCGGGAGAGGGAAGCACCAAGAGTCACTGCCGTGATGACTATACCACCACCCGTGGTACACACTGTCTCGGAGGATAGATTTCCCAGATACCTTATGGTGGAAACGAAAGTATGTTCGACAGAATGAATGAGTTCCAGGAACAGTTCCTGGAGATGCAGAAAGAGCTGCAAGCCCTTCGCGGTTAGGATCTATTTAGAAAAGACGCCGCAGACATTTGTTTGGTCCCCAATGTGAAAGTTCCGCACAAATTCAAAGTTCCCGAATTTGAAAAGTACAAGGGCAACTCTTGCCCTCAAAACCATTTAGTGATGTACGCTCGGCGAATGTCAACTTAGACAAAGAACCAGGAGCTACTGATTCACTACTTTCAGGATAGTTTAACCGGTGCCGCATTCAAATAGTACATGGGTTTAAACCGCACTAAGATTGGCACTTTAAGAGATCTTGGCGCTGCTTTCGTTCAGCAGTATAAGTATCACCTGGACATGGCACCAGACAGAGATCAACTCAGATCGATGTCACAAAAGGACAAGGAAACCTTTAAGGAGTACGCTTAGAGATGGCGTGAAATCGTCGCCCAAATTTGTCCACCTCTCGAGGAAAAAGAGATGACAAAGATCTTCTTAAAGACCTTGAGCTCATTCTACTACGACCGAATGGTCGCCAGTGCGCCCAGTGACTTCACCGAGATGGTAGGCATGGGAGTTCATCTTGAGGAAGCAGTCCGAGAAGGACGTTTAGTTAAAGACACTGGATCATCAATTAGTACAAAACGATACGGTAGTGCTCTCCCTAAGAAAAAAGAGAAAGATATTGGTAATATCTCTCTTGGAAAGAAAAGGCGACGGTACCAACCAATAGCAGCTGTAACTCCTGCTATCAACTCTGCACCTGTTCCTACGTATCAACCTCTGGTTGCTCAGAGCCAACCGAATCAACAACAATATCAGCAAAGGACACAACAGCCTCTTCAGTAGGCTCGTCCTCCATATAACAACAACCGTACAAATCGACCTCCAGGGTTCGACCCTATACCAATGTTGTACGCAGAACTATTTCCATTACTACTGGTCAAGGGGCATGTCCAAACCAGGGCTCCTCTTACAGTACCGGAATATCCGCCTTTTTGGTTCAAAGCGGATCAGACTTACCCTTACCACCAAGGAGGACCAGGGCATAACATAGAAAATTGTCTCAGTTTCAAATCCGATGTGCAAAAGCTTGTTAGGAGCGGGGTCTTATCTTTCAAAGATACGAATCCGAATGTTCTCACGAACCCGCTGCCTCAACACGAGAAAGCTGGGGTAAATTTGATAGAAGAAGAGTCTAGCAACAACTATCAAATTCATGATGTACTCTTATTGAAGGCCAACTTGGTCAAGATGCATTGTAGACAGAGTGGATACGGCCATGTGCCACCTCATAACTATCACCAGTGTGATATCTGCTCTAAGAACAATCAAGGATGTTCTGTGGTGTAATCAGCTCTACAAGAACAATTAGATCTCGGATGGATCCAAGAGCATCGAGTTCATGGAGTTAACATGACTCATGCAGGTTCCAACATCATTCAAAATCATGACATCCGTGCGATGAATGTCAACTCGGTGGCAATGCACTCAAGGCAAAGCCAGTATCATAATCTACCGCAGCACGATTACAATTCCTATCTGACTTGCTCGGTAAACAAACAGGGATGCTCTTTGGTACCAAATGCCCTCTAGCGTCAGATGGATCTTGGGTGGATCCAGGACTACCATGATAAAAATCCTTATCAGATCAACATGATTCAAATCTTCGATATTCGTTTGATGAATACCAGTTTGGTGGAGCTACACGCCAAGCAAGTCCAAATCAGTTTTCTCACTTCACATGATTATCTGAGCTATAAAGTCTGTTGTGAAAGTAACCAAGGGTGCTCTCTCGTTTAAAGAACTTTACAACACTTGTTAAACCATTGGTGGCTTCCGATCTATCTAGACGAAGACACGTAACAAATCTGTGTGACAAACGGGAACCCTACTAGACATCAAAGTCAGGATGTCCGATCTATGGAAACAGACCAAGTGAGGTTGCACTGCATTTAAAGCGAATGTGTCCAGGTGCCACCACACAACTACGAGACGTGTAAAGTCTGCTCGGAGAATAACCAAGGATGCTACCTCATGCGAGCAGCTCTTTAGAGTCAGTTGGACCGCAAAGAGATTCAACAATGTTCAGTTTCGGGGTCCATTAACTGGACGCTAGACTATTTCGCTGACCAAATCAAAGATGTTGTTGTAATCTCTGATCCTGAGGGGACCAAAGATGTTTATACCATCATCCCTTTACTTGATAAATCGAAGGTTCTTAACCAGGAACTGATTGAAGTTACTTACGACAGTCAGAGAAATCAGAAGGCTCATATAGTTATCTATCTACCGGGACCAGTGTCGTACAAATATGATAAGGCGATCCCTTACAAATACGGTGCAACAACAATTGAGAATGGAAAGGAAATCCCATTATCCTCCGTCGTGAATATTTCATACATCAGTCGAGTAACACGGAGTGGTCGAATCTTCAACAGAGGAGTTGGAGAACCTAACAGAGAAAAGGAACTTCAGACAGAAGCTCCCAATCCACCAGTCGGTCAATCCAGTGATCCCGACCTTTCAAAGAACGATGATGAGATACTGAAGCTCATCCAAAGGAGTGAATACAACATTGTTGATCAACTGTTACAAACTCCTTCAAAAATTTCAGTGTTATCGCTTTTGCTCAATTCCGAAGCCCACAGAGAGGCTCTACAGAAAGTCTTAGAGCAGGCCTTTGTGGAACAGGATGTGGTGATCAAGCAGTTCGATAGCATCGTCTCTAACATCACTTCTTGAAACAACTTGGGGTTCAGTGATGAGGAATTGCCAGAAGAAGGCAAAAGTCACAACATGGCGCTCAATATCACAGTTAACTGCCAGGACGATGCCTTAGCCAGCGTACTGGTAGACACTGGATCGACTCTCAATGTTATGCCGAAGTCTACTCTAATGCGACTATCATTTAAAGGATCTCCGATGAGAGGCAGTGAGGTCATCGTCAAAGCATTTGACGGGTCCAGAAAAACAATTATCGAGAAGTCGACCTTCCTACAACTATCGGTCCTCACACATTCCTAGTCACTTTCCAGGTCATGGACATCCGAGCAACATACAGCTGTTTGTTGGGAAGACCTTAGATACACCAGGCTGGGGCAGTCACTTCGACACTTCACCAAAAGCTGAAGTTCGTCAAGAATGACCAACTCGTCACGGTCTGTGGAGAACAGGCATTGATCGTGAGTAACCCTTCATTATCCACTTGTGTAGAACCCGAGGAGGTCGTTGGAATTCAGTTCCAGGCACTTTCGGTGAGCAATGAGAATCAATTAGAGAAAGGAACATCGATCTCCTCGTACCAAGATGCTTTTGAGGTGATCAAAAGTAACAATGCAAAGGGATGAGGATAGCTTGTCATTCCTACTGACAATAAAACAAGGAAGGGTCTTGGTTTTTCTGCAACCTGTACCCAGACTGCTACTAACGATGAAAGTTTTCATCCCATTCAGGACTTCTTCCATAGTGGAGGTTTCCTTCACCCAGTGTCTCAAGAAGTACATACCATCAACGAGGGAGATTCCTCCGACACAGATGAGGAATGAAAGTCCTATCTTAACGAGGACGGTTATATGTCTCAGGAAGAGGTGCCTACGCCATTTTGCTATCCCACACAAAGTCCGAGATTTATACCAAGGTCAGATGTCAAAATGATATACGGAGATTGTGATCCAGAAGGATGCCGTGCTCCACCAAACTCATTAGAGGAAGACACTCTGATGAAAGACAACTTTGACCACTACTATTATGGCCGATGGATGTGTAATACCCAAAATTTTAACCACTAAGATTCCCATCATTGTGTCAATCATCATCACAATATGGATGTACCTTTATGCTTCATCAGTCTCCCCAAAGATGGGTGAGCATCCAATACAATCAAAATTAGGGTTTCAAGCCCTCTCTGAGCTTTAGACAAAGGATCAATCAAGAAATGACATGGTCTTCAACTTGTCTAATCTCTCAAACATCCACAATGGATAAAAAAGGACTCCCACTTCAAGGATTAAGCACAAGGCTGCTCCCTTCTAGGTGGATCAAGTCTCAAGATCGACAGTATCACCAAATTAGGGGTTTGGTCGACCAGGGCCTCCAGATGGAAATTTTCATCTGGGCACAAGGCAATGATCTAAAACATAACCTAATATGCTTCATGGAACCTCATGAACCCATGCATCAAGTCAATTTTGCCTCAGGGGATGCATTCATCAAAAATCAGGAATTAGGGTTTCTTGACCTAATTCACCCCTAAGTTGACTTTTGGGACAAACCATGAGCCAAGACCTCAAGAGATGATTTGAGGGTCTCTAATACACCATATTGATCCATTTGGAACAATGGATTGATCCAAGAAGCTTGAGCAACAAGTTTCATTTTCATCTGCATCACAATTAGGGTTTTAAGGGAAAAGTCAA
Source organism: Lathyrus tuberosus (assembly GCA_022829125.1). NCBI lineage: Eukaryota > Viridiplantae > Streptophyta > Magnoliopsida > Fabales > Fabaceae > Lathyrus > Lathyrus tuberosus. The sequence continues at coordinate 4,196,325 of JALAZF010000253.1, forward strand.
CTGTAACTTTGACTTTTGACCTGGACATGCTCCCAAACCCTAATACATGATTCAATATACCCTATGACACCCATGGAACATGTCCATCAAGTTTGATTTAGGTCAAGGACATGATTTCCTGAAGAATTGCACAGTTTGAAATTCATCTGATAAAAAGTCAACTGTGCACAAAAGTCAACTTTGACTTTTTAAGATTTTTCACCAAAATGGATTTTTAACCCTAAAATGATGTTAATGTATGATTTGAATCATCATTCATCAAGAAAAATCAAGAAAAGTGAGATAACTTGTAAAAGTGGCTGAAAAGTGAAAAAGTCACTTTTTCCAACACTTAGTGAAATTTTCACTAAGTCAGAATTCTGCTTCACTTTTTGCCAAATGTAGGGGGATTTTTCACTTGGAATCAAAAGAGATCAAAACCAAACTTGTTCAAACAGTTGTTGTATCATGTAAGAGCTTTCCAAAATGGCCAAGAACATTGCCAAATTCAACCTACATCATAAGATACAACATTGGCAAGTTGCCTTGCTGAAATTTGTCAAAGCAAGGCAGAATTTGCACTTTGGCCCGATTTGCCAAAATCAGCCAATTGCAATTGCTCCAATCCACTTGGACACCTCAGAGGATTGAATCCAAAGGGGACAATCACTGAGCCAAGCCTCCAAGGTCCAAGGAACAAAGAATAGCATGTTGAACCTAGAATTGCCAAAATAGGGACAAAACTTCAAATTTGGAATGAGGCATTCAATGGAACCATCAAGGTGGCATGGACTGAGCCATTCTCATCTGAAATCAGTCAAGACTTATCCAAGACCAAGGGGACCAAAGCTCTGTGCCTTAACCTCTAGTCAATGGCTAGAGGAGACTTTCATTTCCATTGGCCAACATTGAGGGAACCTACTTACCAGCTGCCATGCACTATTCCTTGCAAAACAAACTTGCTCTACTATAAATAGAGCTCAATTGTGGTCAGTTTAAGTACACCAAAACCATCTAACAGATGCTTTCCTCAAAATCTCTTTCTCTTGGCAAAAATGCCTTTCTTAGCAAGGTAGCTATCGGATTTTGAGTTTGAGAGCAATTCTGCACAAACCAATCACTCACACACCTCACATACATCACATATGAGCTGATCAAACACTCACATAACTTCTGAAACATCAATTTCACAAAATCACTTGCCATCCACACAAGTTTGAAGTGAAGTTGCAGCTGAGATGCCATAAACTGATCCAGTCCATTTCAATTCAATCCAAGTGTTCAAACACACTCCATATGGTGTAGGGAAGCTGTCCAGATCATCACAACTCATCTGTAACACCTCCAACTCAAAATCACATCTGCTCTTGCTGTCACGACTTGGAGGTAAGCCTAAACTTGGGCATATCTCAATCTATGCATATTTCCTCGCACAATAATTTGGCCATATGTTCATAATCATGCATGGAATGTTTTCCCTCAATTAATTGCATTGTTTGAATCGTGTATCAAAAATCCTAGCCTTCATGCAGAAATTAGGGTTCTTGAGGTTTCTTCATGATTTCATGTTTTGTGTTTAATTTAAATGAAATTAAAGTACATAGACATGATCGCGAGGTTGAGGCGAGCATAATGATATGTGGATTGCATGTTATAATTACGTATTCAGTGAGATTGGATGGAAAATGCAAATCTGGGAAAACTGAAAAACGCGCGTGTTCTTGGTGTTGTTCTTGGCGCCATTTTCATATATTTGAATATTTGAATTTTGTGATTTTGTTTAATTGATTCAAAAATTAATTTCTCTCTGAGTTTTAATGATTTTGAGTTGATTCTTTTTTTAATAATTCACAAAAATGTTAAAATATTTTATTTTCCCAAAAAATCCCAAAAATATTATTTATTTTATATAATTGATATTTTTGCAAAGAATTAATATTTTAATTGTTTTTAACATTTGAAATATTATTTCCACAATGATTTTGCAACTTTTAATGCTTTCTATTTATTTTGTAGGTCAATACTTAATTTTTGAAGCATTAATCCAAGATCACAATTTGTTTTCCATGTGTTAAACAATTTTTGATCATTTTAATTGAATTTTTATTTCATTTAAATACATTTTTGAAAACAAATTAGGGTTTTGGATTAATTCAACCCTCATAAATCATTTTCAAAACACTTTGGGCCTCTATTAGAGTGTAAGACCCAATCCTTTTTTTGACCAAATTATCTTTGGGCCTCACTTATTGTATAAGTCCCGATACCGTCAAAAAACAAACGGTGCGATCGTCGCCTTTTCAAAAATCATCTGGGCCTACCCTCGAGTAGTAAGACCCATTTCTTTTTCTTTAAAACACTTTGGGCCTCTTGAGAGAGTGTAAGACCCATCCCTTTGTACAGAAAACCTTTTTGGGCCCCAGTCACTTGTATAAGTCCCTCTGTACAAATTCAAATAGTGCGCTTACTGATAAAACCCTGGGCCTCTCCTTGAGCTGTAAGCCCCAAATCTTTCTTTTTCAAAGCGCTTTCTCCTTTGATTTTGAATATACTGTTGTTTTCAATCTTTCTTTGTTGAACAACTAACCAAACAGCATGGAAGCACTACAACCGAGTAAGTGGTTATCGCTTTCATTTACTGCTTTCATATTATAAACTGTATTGTGGGGCTGCTCACTGTAAGTCTCCTTTCATAAACTCATATCTACTGTGTAATAATAGTATAGATATTTCGAGTTTCCCCGGCAACTACGTCTAGAACTAGGTGACGCCGTTTCACTTATTCGTAGAAATAGACGCCTAGATCCCCAATAGGAGCACCAGATACAGTCTTCTCTTCGGCTGTCCTCCTTAGGAATTGTCAAGGAACTCTACTCCCCAAGATGAATGTATTCTCTGTGAATGGCATCTTTGAGTTTCTTCCAAATTCTCGAACTTTCCTGACTTGATCTATTCCTTGTGGATAGCTTGCCTTGAATGTCTCGGGGTTTGGGTACCCACTACGGTCATAATCTTGGACCTTAACTAAGGGACCCTCTTTCAAAGCTTAAAGTTGCTGGATAGTAAACCTCGCACATTTACCAGTGGTTTTTATCTTTAAAAGAGCTATCTCTCCTAATGGAAAGGAGATGATAGACCCACGGGCTTCTTAAAAGCATCGACCTCCTCTTGGGCATTATTCAAGGACACTACGGCTTCTTAGAAGTATTCACAGCCTCCTCTTAGCCTTCGTATAATGATCTCTTCCTCCGGGAATGATAGCCTCCTCTTGGGCTTCGTACAAGGACCCGTCGGCTTCTTAAAAGATTCCAGCCTCCTCTTGGGCTTCGTACAAATTGTCCCGACGACCTCATAGAGGTATAGGAACAGAACCTAGTCATCCTCATAGAACAGTCCTTTCATAGAGTCTACTACTGTTTCTCGAAGCATAGTACAAAAACTCTAGACTTGGACAGTCTAACTTCCTTGAGTCTCAAAGACATTCTCAAGCACCCTTCGTTAAATAGGAAGGAAACCCGCAGACTCGGATAGTCTCAATACCCTTTGGATTTCTCGTTTCCTCAAAGAAAAGGAAATATCCCTGATCCTCAAATTAAATCCCTGTGTACAGTGTTACTCATATAAGAACTAATTTTCTCTTTTAAATCAGTATATTGGATCTGTCACTCAACTGAAACAGTTACAATAGCCTCCATCTCGGGCTTCGTACTAGATACCAAAATTCTCCCCAGTGGAGTCAAAACAGCCTTTTAGCCTCTCTCTCAGGCTTTGTATGAGACACAAAAGATTCCCTCGTTGAGTCAATCACCCTTTTTTTGCCTCCATCTCGGGCCTCGTACGAGATATAAATCCCTTAAGCAAGAGTCGAACTCTTTGCTAGCCTCCTCTTAGGCTTTGTATAACGATATGCCCCACCGGGTCAAAAACTTTTAGCCTCTCTCTCGGGCTTTATACGAGACACAAAATAGCCTCCTCTTAGGCTTTGTATAATGATTTTCCTAGCGGAAATTAGCCTCCTCTTAGGCTTTGTATAAGAAAACCACTGGTTGATCCAATCGACCTTTTAGCATCAAAGTTGTGCCTCGTTCGCAGTACACAAACATCAACAACTCCTTTCCCTTCATCTAATCGCTATAAGCGGCAAGCCTCTGGATCATCTATATCCATGCCACTGTCCCTCTTTTAGCATAAGAAATTCCTAAGGAAAGATGGCATTGCTCTACACTGAGTTAAAGTCTTCTCCTTCAGGTTAAAACCCTTTCTTCGGAAATTATGGCATTGCTCGGATCCGCGTATCCCAGTTAAAGTAATTCTCCTTCTCCCCTCTTTAGAGATGACAAATTCTCTCTAAAGTCGAGGTCTTTCAGCTTCACGTCTTGGGCTTTAAACAAGACACAAATAGACCTTTCAGCTTCACATCTTGGGCTTTGAACAAGATACAAATCACCTTTCGCTTGACGTCTTGGGCTTTGAACAAGACACCAAAAACCAATTTCCTCCCATAGAATAGGAGGAACTACGAACGCTCTGATTTCCCTGTTTCGGTAAACGGGAATACGTAGGCATAAGATCGAAAGAAAAGATCTTAGCGAGCGCAATCAACAAAAAACCCAAATCCCATATCTCCATCAATTAAAAGCAGTAATTCAAAAGCATCAGTCCTAACATCCTAATCCTTATTCCCCACCAGAAACCCTTTACCTAGAAAAAAGAAAGAAAGAACCGTATTGGCGAAATACGAATAACCAGTACAAAAGCCCCCCCACATTGATAGCATCTGTAACCTAACAGACCGCTGTTTAAACTCAGTATGCAAGCAGGGTTAATTGGAGACATCTATTTCCCTTCCTTATTCAGCTCACAATAGGATAAAAAATGAATCGACGTGTAGTTTTAAGCTCAACCGCAGAGAGCGACCAACGCTTAAGAACCGTGTCCAAAATCGCTCGCTACAGAAAAGTGGCGCCCACCGTGGGGCGGTTCACTGACTTTCTACTTATCTTGTGTGAAAAATTACACAAATGGCGACTCTGCTGGGGAGTCTCCTTTTCTGCCTTAGGGCATCATCCCCGTTTTCTACGGAAAATGGGAACTCTACCGAAGAGAAAGATTGACCTATGCTGATCCATCTCTTAGGCAGGGAACCACAGATTGGGGCTTCCGCCGGGGAACCCATTTCTGTCAGGAACTTAAGAATCGTAGCTTTATAAGTCTAGGATGATTAGGACAAATATATATACTGCTTTTCCTAATTGCTATACGTGTTTATTTTTCTGCTACTGGGAATGCGTCTGATGACGCATGTGGTGAGATTGAGTATACACTTAAGAAAAGCCAACCTTTTTCGTAGTGCAGAAGCTATCGGAAATAGCTGTTACGCGATACTACCCTCATTTGAGGCTGGTGATCTATTCTCGGTGAATGGCACTTACTCTAAGATTGCACACAACTCGCTGGCGATCCGCTTGTTGTCTGCCTTCCTGGGAGGAGCTGATGATAATGAGTACAGGTACAAAAATCACCCTAGTATAAACCTTTGGGGATGGGTAGAGCCTTGACTTCATGACAACGACCCTTTGACCCCATGTTTTTTCTATGTTTTTGTGTGCTGCATTCATGCATTCATTTAATAAAACATTAAAACATTAAAAAAAATATCTCTTCTAGTCTCTGTTTTTCAAATTAAGCTAAGACTGTGATTGCAAATATCAGAGAAAAGGATTGCATTAATGGATTTCGGTAGAAGGAGAACTCACCAGTATACCTTCAAGGTTCCAAAACTAGGGGATTTGAGAAAGTTAGCGAGGATGATCGTTAACCCAGAGGCTTTCAGAGCCAAGCACGGTGGTTTTCTACCACTGTTAAGAGTCCATGTGATTAAGGGGATCATGGACGCGCTCATTCAGTTCTACAATCCGGTTTATCATTGTTTCACATTCCCGGATTACCAGCTGACACCAACGCTGGAGGAGTATTCTCATCTGACTGATTTACATATCACAGATCGAGCTCCATTTTCTGGACTGGAAGAAATTCCAAAGAATCAGGCTATTGCAAGAGCAATTCATTTGGACGAGTCTGAGGTCAGGACTCACATGACCACTAAGGGTGGCATCCAAGGTTTGCCAGCCCAGTTCTTGACAAAGAAAGCTCTGTACTTCGCTAGTATAGGGAACGGGACTGCTTTTGAAAGCATCTTTGTCTTGCTCACCTACGGGTTATTTTTGTTTCCCAACATCAATAACTTCGTCGATATCAACGCTATTAAGGTTTTTCTCACTGGAAACCCTGTGCCGACTTTGCTCGCAGATGCGTATCATTCTGTACACTTGGGAAATTTGTACAGCGGAGGGGAGATCACATGCTGTGTACCTTTGCTCTACAAATGGTTTATCTCGCACTTGCCCAAGTTTGCTGCTTTTTGGGATTGCAAGAGTGTCTTACGTTGGTCGCAGAAGATCATGTCCCTCACCAACTCTGATATAGATTGGTGTAATAGGATTTATGAGGGAATCAGAATCATTGACCGTTGTGGAAACTTCCCCAGCGTACCCCTCATAGGAACTAAAGGAGGAATCAACTATCATCCGATATTAGTTCTTCGTCAATTTGGATACCCGATGAGACACATCCCACTGGGTGTTCATCTGGAAGGTCTTTTCTTCAAAGAAGGAGAAAGTGACAAAGCACTAAAGATGGAAATAGTGCAAGCTTGGAAACATGTTCATAAGAAAGGACGAGAGTCTCTTGAAAAACCGGACTGTGTCTCGGTGGATCCTTATCTCCATTGGGTACAAACTAGAGCTCTCAAGCTAAAGATGCCTTATCCTCGTTACGGAGTTCTTCCGCCGAGGGAAATTGTCATGTACTTCATGACGGAAACTGAAAGGCTTCAGGTTACTCTCAACAAAGTTCAAAAGGAAAGAAGGTCTTGGAAGAACAAGTACCGCACCCTCAACGTAGAGTGTATCCAAATACAACAATTACTGAAAGAGAAAGACGCTCTGATTGAGATCTTGGAGCAGCATGCTGTAGAGAATCAAGATGACCAAAGGAATTTGCTCACTTCTTTCACTTGGCAAAGGAATGACAACCCGACAACGGCCCAAGAGCCCCGGTCAAAGAAAAGGAAGATATCAGAATCAGCACCCAATTTCTCCTCAGAGAGGACTCGGGACCCATTAGTTTAGGTTTCTGTTTCTGCACTTTGTAATCTACTGTATTTTCATTTCTGTAATCCTTTGGAATTCAATAAAAAGGGGTTTCCCCAGTGTTTGATATTTGCAATCTAATTGTCGAAGTTTATTTTGATTAAATAAAAAAACAACAATTAATATAATCATTGCATTCATCATTCTCACATCGCGTATTCTTCTTCCCTACGAATCTCACGTTTGTGTCTCGATTCTAGAGTCAAACTGTCTCATTCGTATAATACTCGGGCCAATCGTCAGAAAAAGATGGATGATCTTGAGGAAGAAAACAGAGAGTTGAAAGAAGAGATCGACACTTTGAGAGAGGATATGAGAAAGCTTCGTAACGACATGCAAGCCATGGCAGAAGCTCAGCTACAAAGAACTGTGATCTCAGAGATCACCTCAACGCCCATCATAGAAAAGTATGATCCTAGGTATCATATGCCGAAAGATCGTCCTTGGGGCATGCCTGTTAACTATATCCCGGAAGGATATGTTCCGCCGATCACTGAAGATCAGGGAATCGCAACAGAAGCCGCTGGGCCTGAAGGTTACAAACTTCGGGAAAGCGAAGATGCTAGGGGCATACTCAAGACTCCTGAAGGTTACAAACTTCGGGAGGCGCCAAGACTTACTGCCGTAGTCACGGTACCACCCCCTGTGGTGCACACTGTCCCGGAAGGACAGATTCCACAGACACCTTCTGGTAAGAAGGAAACTATGTTTGACAGAATGGATGAATTCCAGGAGCAGTTCTTAGAAATGCAGAAAGAGCTGCAAGCCATTCGCGGTCAGGATCTTTTTGGAAAGGACGCCGCAGACCTCTGCTTGGTCCCAAATGTGAAAGTCCCGCACAAGTTCCAAGTGCCCGACTTTGAAAAATACAAGGGTAACTCTTGCCCTCAGAGCCATCTGGTGATGTACGCTCGGCGGATGTCAGCCCAGACGGAGAATCAGGACCTGCTGATTCACTACTTCCAGGATAGTTTGACCGGTGCCGCACTCAAATGGTACATGGGTTTAAACCGTGCCACGATCAGTACATTCAGAGATCTTGGTACTGCCTTCGTCCAACAATACAAGTACAATTTGGACATGGCACCCGATAGAGATCAACTCAGATCAATGTCGCAAAAGGAAAAGGAAACCTTTAAGGAGTATGCTCAAAGGTGGCGTGAAATTGCCGCTCAAATTTGTCCACCTCTTGAGGAAAAAGAGATGACAAAAATCTTCTTAAAGACCTTAAGCTCATTTTACTATGACCGAATGGTTGCTAGTGCGCCCAGTGATTTCACCGAAATGGTCGGCATGGGTGTACGTCTTGAGGAAGTCGTCCGAGAAGGACGTTTGGTAAAAGAAACTGGATCGACGAGCGGTACTAAAAAATACGGTAGTGCTCTCCCTAAGAAAAAAGAGCAAGATATTGGGAATATCTCTCTCGGAAAGCAAAGGCGTCGTTATCAGCCAGTAGCAGCTGTTACTCCTGCTATCGGCCCCGCGCCTATTCCTACGTATCAACCTCAGGTTGCGCAGAGCCAGCCTGATCAACAAAGGACACAAAAGCCTCTTCAGCAGGCTCGTCCTCCATATAACAACAACCGTACAACACGGCCACCAGGATTTGATCCTATACCCGTAACATACGCAGAGCTGTTTCCGTTACTGCTGGCTAAGGGGCACATCCAGACTAAGTCTCCCCTTTCAGTTCTGGAAAATCCGCCTTTCTGGTTTAAGGTGGATCAAACATGCCCTTATCATCAAGGAGGTTCAGGGCATAACATTGAGACTTGTCTCAATTTCAAATCCGACGTGCAAAAGCTTGTTAGGAGCGGGCTCTTATCTTTCAAAGATACGAATCCTAGTGTTCTTACGAACCCGCTGCCTCAACACGAGAAAGCTGCAGTCAATCTGATTGAGAAAGAGACTAACAATGTCTATCAAATTCACGATGTACTCTTGTTGAAGACCAACCTGGTCAAGATGCATTGTAGACAGTGTGGATATGGCCATGTGCCACCTCATAATTATCACCAGTGTGATATCTGCTCTAAAAACAATCAGGGATGTTCTGTAGTGCAAGCAGCTCTGCAGGAACAAATGGATCTTGTATGGATCTAAGAGCACCGAGTTCGTGGAGTTAACATGGTTTACACGAATTCCAACATCATTCAAAACCATGACATCTGTGTGATGAATGTCAACTTGGTGGCGATGCACTCAAGGCAAAGCCAGTATCATAATCTGCCGCGGCACGATTACAGTTCCTGTCTGGTTTGCTCGGTAAACAAACAGGGATGCTCTTTCATACAAGAGGCCCTCCAGCGTCAGATGGATCTTGGATGGATCCAAGACTACCATGATAGGAACTCCTATCAAATCAACATGGTTCAAATCTTTGACATTCGCGTGATGAATACCAACTTGGTAGAGTTACATGCTGATCAGGTCCGACTTGGATTCTTAATATCACATGATTATCAAAACTGTAAAGCGGGTTTCGAAAACGATCGAGGTTGTACCTTTGTCCAGGAGGCACTTCCGCACTTGTTAAATCACTGGTGGATGCCAATCTATATGGACGAAGATACTCAGCAGATTAGTATCAATAACAGGAATCCTACTCGTCGTCAAAGTCAGGATGTCCGATCAATGGAAGGTAACCTAGTGAGGTTACATTGTATTCAAAGTGGGCGTGGCCAGGTGCCACCACACAACTATGACAATTGTAGCGTCTGTTCGGAAAGTAACCAAGGGTGTTACCTTGTGAGAGCAGCTCTTCAGGGTCAGGTCGATCATGGAGAAATTCTTCCATATCCAGGTTCAGGACCCATCATTTGGTCACTGAACTACCTTGCAGATCAAGTTGAGGATGTTGTCACGATCTCTGGTCATCACCAGATCAGGGATGTTTGTGCCATCGTCCCTCTACTTGACGAATCTAGAGTTCCCAACCGAGAACGGATCAAGGTTACTTATGATGGTCAGAAAAATCAGAAGGTTCCCATAGTCATCTATCTACCGGGGCCATTACCGTATGAATCAGCTAAGGCGATCCCTTACAAATACGGTGCAACAATAATCGAGAATGGAAAGGAAATTCCATTACCCTCCGTCGTGAATATTGCAGACATCAGTCGTGTAACACGGAGCGGTCGAATCTTCAACCGAGGGGTTGGAGAATCCAACAAAGAAAAGGAACTTCAGGCAGAAATTCCTGATCCACCAGTCAGTCAATCTGGTAATCCCGACTTTTCAAAAGACAAAGATGAGATGCTAAAGCTCATCCAAAGGAGTGAATATAACATTGTCGATCAACTGTTACAGACTCCTTCAAAGATCTCAGTATTATCACTGTTACTCATTTCAGAAGCACACAGAGAGGCTCTACAGAAAGTCTTGGAGCAAGCCTTTGTGGAACAGGATGTAACAATCAGACAATTCGATAGCATTGTCTCTAACATCACTTCCTGCAATCATTTGGGATTTAGTGATGAGGAATTACCTGAAGAGGGTCGCCGTCATAACATGGCGCTCAACATTACAGTTAACTGCCAGGGCGTTGCTTTAGCCAATGTACTGGTAGACACAGGGTCAGCCCTGAATGTTATGCCGAAGTCCACTTTGACGCAATTATCATTCAAGGGCCCTCCGATGAGAGTCAGCGAGGTCATCGTCAAAGCATTTGACGGATCCAGAAAAACAGTTATCGGCGAAGTTGATCTTCCCATAACTATTGGTCCTCACACTTTCCAAATCACTTTCCAGGTCATGGACATCCGGGAAACATACAATTGTTTATTAGGAAGACCTTGGATACATCAGGCTGGAGCGGTCACTTTGACCCTCCACCAAAAGCTAAAGTTCGTCAAGAACGATCAACTTGTCACGGTTTGTGGGGAACGAGCCTTGCTTGTGAGTAACTTGTCATCACCTACTGGAATAGAACCCGAGGAGGTTATTGGAACGCAGTTCCAAGCGCTATCGGTGAGCAAGGACGATCAATCTGAAGAAGGAACTTCAATTTCTTCATACAAAGATGCTATCAAAGCGGTCGAGAGTACCGATACGACAGGATGGGGACGACTTGTCATTCTTATTGACAATAAAACAAAGAAGGGTCTTGGTTTTTCTGCAACCTGTACCCAGACGGCCGCCAACGATGAAAGTCTTTATCCCCTTCAAAACTTCTTCCACAGTGGAGGTTTTCTTCACCCAGTGTCTCAGACAGTTCATGCTATCAATGAGGAAGATCCCTCTGACACGGATGAAGAGTGGAAGTCCTACCTTAACAAGGACGGCTATATGTCTTAGGAAGAGGTGCCTATGCCTTTTTGCTTTTCTCCAGAAAGTCTGAGATTTATACCAAGATCAGATGTCGAAATGATCTACGGAGATTGTGATCCGGAAGGATGTCGTGCTCCGCCAAATTCATTATAGGAAGACACTCTGATGAAAGAAAACTTTGATCACAATTATTATGGCCCGATGGATGGTCTGCCAATGTGGCAGCCTTACCCAGGAAACTTGGGGCAAGAAAGTCAGCCGAGTAATGAAACTCAGCTGAGCGTCATTGAACAGAATACCTGTGTCCCCGCCATGTCATGGGATCAACACTCAGGTCATTCAGAAACTACTCAACATGAAGATGAATTCGCAACGTTTGCAGGACTTGAATTCATCAATTATGCTTTTCCCGAGGTCAACGTCATCGAGAGGGATGACTTCTCTAGTTCCAAAGAAGTTTGGGACACTCTGGGACAACCAAGTGGAAAATACGACTTTATGGTCAAGTACACTGCTCCTGAGAGCTCTCGTATCAGGCTCAAAGATATCCAGCCAACTGGATGGGGAGATACAGCTGAGAGCACCAATGCTATGCAAAATGCAACAGAGGAATCCTCCTACGACAATTCTGCCTGGGAAACAGATTCCAATGATCCTGCTCCACCAGAAATCAGCGTCATTTCTGAAGACAAATCAAGGAAGGTGCCAGACTTTGTGATTCACCGAGGAGTTCGCCGCCAATGGGTTGCCGTCGAGGTTCCGAAGGTCGTTCGTCAGTCAAAGTAATCGCCATCTTTAACCTTTCACCCTGCCCAGGTGAAACGGATGTTTTGATAGGGCTCGCTTTCTGTAAATTTCCCTCTTCGCTTTGCCCAAAGCGAGTGAGTTTTGTTTTATAGGGCTGTAGTTTCAAGATTCGACTTGTTCATTAATAAAATAACGTCGTTATGTAATTTCCGCATTAATTGCTGTTTTCTCTTTTTGCTTTTTCAGAAAATGGTAATCCTAAAAAATATTCAATAATAAAAACAAGCAGTAAAATCAAAACACTGCACACACTTGCATTTTCTCTATCTTTTCTAAACACGAATCATCACGTCATGCAGATTGCTTGTTTTATACCCCGTTGAAACATACGATCCAATGCCTTTTTCCAACTTTGAGTTCCCGGTATTCGAGGCTGAAGAAGAAAATGACGACCAAATTCCAGAAGAGATCTCCCGACTACCCAGACAAGAGGAAAGGTCCATTGAACCTCACAAAGAACCGTTGGAAACGGTAAACTTGGGTTCAGAAAAAGAGAGAAAAGAAATCAGGATCGGAGCACTGCTCAGTCCAACTACCAGAGAGGGTTTGATAAAGCTTCTCAAAGAATTCCCCGATGTATTCGCTTGGTCCTATTAGGATATGCCAGGGGTGGATACCAGCATCGTGGAACATCACTTACCGCTAAGATCGGAATGTCCGCCAGTAAAGCAAAGGATGAGATGGACTCACCCGGACATGGCCATCAAAATCAAAGAGGAGGTACAGAAACAGATCGACGCGGGTTTCCTCGCTACATCTGAATATCCTCAATGGTTAGCCAACATCGTACCCGTTCCCAAAAGGGATGGAAAGGTCAGAATGTGTGTTGATTACAGAGATCTAAACAAGGCAAGTCCAAAGGACGACTTTCCTTTACCACACATTGACATGCTGGTAGACAGCACAGCAAAGTTCAAAGTATTCTCCTTCATGGATGGATTCTCGGGCTATAACCAGATCAAAATGACGCCGAAAGACATGGAGAAAACTTCGTTCATTACCCCATGGGGTACCTTTTGTTACAAGGTAATGCCGTTCGGTTTGAAGAACGCCAGGGCAACCTATCAAAGGGCCATGACTACTCTGTTTCATGACATGATACACAAAGAAATCGAGGTATATGTCGATGATTTGATTGCAAAATCAAGAACAGAGGATGAGTACATTGAACATCTGTCAAAATTGTTCGAACGTCTAAGAAAATTCAAGCTCCGCTTGAATCCCAACAAGTGCACCTTCGGTGTCCGTTCAGGGAAACTACTAGGGTTCATCGTCAGCCAGAAAGGAATTGAGGTTGATCCTGACAAGGTCAAGGCCATTCAAGAAATGCCTTCTCCGAAAACTGAAAAACAAGTCAGAGGATTCCTGGGACGTTTGAACTACATCTCCAGATTCATATTCCTTATGACCGCCACTTGTGCGCCGATTTTCAAGTTATTGAAAAAGAACAAGGATTGCGTTTGGTCAGAAGACTGCCAAACTGCCTTCGACAGTATTAAGGAATATCTGTTGAATCCTCCGATTCTATCACCTCCAGTGGAAGGAAGACCACTGATCATTTACCTCACAGTCATAGAGGACTCAATGGGATGTGTACTTGGCCAACAAGACGAAACTAAAAGGAAAGAGTCTGCCATTTACTATCTAAGCAAGAAATTCACCGACTGTGAAACTCGGTACACGATGCTCGAGAAAACTTGTTGCGCTTTGGCTTGGGCAGCCAAACGTCTTCGCCAGTACATGATTCGTCATACTACTTGGTTGGTCTCCGAAATGGATCCAATCAAGTACGTTTTCGAAAAACCTGCTCTCACGGGAAGGATTGCCCGTTGGCAGATGTTACTATCAGAATATGACATAGAGTACCACGCTCAAAAAGCCGTTAAAGGAAGTATTTTAGCCGATCATTTGGCTCATCAACCGATTGACGCTCAAGAATCAATCGGGTTTGACTTCCCAGACGAAGATGTCATGTATCTAAAGATGAAAGATTGCGATGAACCGCTACCCAGTGAAGGGCCAGAACCAGGTTCCCAGTGGGGACTTATTTTTGACGGAGCAGTCAATCATTATGGAAACGGAATTGGGGCAATCATTGTTACCCCTCAGGGTTCCCACATTCCTTTCACTGCCAGACTTACGTTCAAATGTACGAACAACGAGGCCGAATACGAAGCATGTATCATGGGTCTCGAAGAAGCAATTGATTTAAGGATCAAAAACTTGGACGTATACGGCGACTCAGCGCTGGTTATTAACCAGATAAAAGGAGATTGGAACACATACCAATCAGGATTGATTCCTTACAAAGACTATGCAAGGAGGTTGTTACCCTTCTTCAACAGAGTCGACTTTCATCACATCCCTCGTGATGAGAATCACATGGCTGATGCATTAGCCACTCTCTCTTCCATGATTAGTGTAGGTCGATGGAATGACGTACCTAAGATCGACATCATGCGCCTTGAACGACCTGCTTACATCTTCGCGATTGAAGCAGTCATAGACGACAGACCTTGGTATCACGATATCAAATGCTTCCTTCAGAAACAAGAGTACCCATCTGGGGCACTCAGAAAAGATAGGAAAACCCTCAGAAGATTGGCTGGAAACTTCTTCCTGAGCGGTGACACTCTTTATAAGAGAAATTTTGACATGGTCTTGCTCCGATGCGTCGACAGACCAGAAGCAGACATGCTCATGAAAGAAATTCATGAAGGATCCTTTGGCACTCATGCCAATGGACACACAATGGCGAGAAAAATTCTCAGGGCCGGGTATTATTGGTTGACCATGGAATCCGACTGCTACAAGTACATGAGGAGGTGTCACAAGTGTCAGATATACTCCGACAAAATTCATGTACCGCTATCACATCTCAAAGTTCTTTCTTCCCCGTGGCCATTTTCCATATGGGGAATCGATATGATTGGTATGATTGAGCCTAAGGCTTCAAACGGACATCGGTTCATCCTGGTAGCCATTGACTATTTCACCAAGTGGGTCGAAGCAGCGTCATTCGTCAATGTAACCCGACAAGTGGTGGTCCGATTTATCAAAAACAATATCATCTGCCGTTATGGTGTTCCAAGCGAGATCATTACTGATAATGGATCTAACTTGAACAATAAGATGATGAAAGAGTTGTGTGCAGAGTTCAAGATTGAACACCATAACTCATCTCCCTACCGACCCAAGATGAACGGAGCGGTAGAGGCGGCTAACAAGAACATCAAGAAGATCGTTCAAAAGATGGTTGTAACCTATAAAGACTGGCATGAGATGTTACCTTTTGCTCTTCATGGTTATCGCACATCTGTCCGCACTTCAACAGGGGCTACCCCTTTCTCTCTAATATATGGCATGGAGGCAGTTCTCCCCATAGAAGTAGAGATCCCATCAATCCGGGTATTGATGGAAGCTAAGCTCACCGAAGCTGAATGGTGTCAAAGTCGACACGACGAACTGAACTTGATCGAAGAAAAGAGAATCACGGCACTATGCCACGGTCAGTTGTATCAACAGAGAATGAAGAGGGCGTTTGACAAAAAGGTCCGACCTCGTGTTTTCAGGAAAGGAGACCTCGTGCTCAAGAAGATACAATCATTTCTCACTGACTCTCGGGGCAAATGGACCCCGAATTATGATGGCCCATATGTGGTCACGAAAGCTTTCTCAGGCGGCGCCTTGAGACTTGCAACCATGGACAGAGAGGAATTTGCCTACCCCACGAATGTTGATGTAGTCAAGAAATACTTCGCCTAAACTAAAAAAAAAACGTCTCGGTGGATTGAAATCCCGAAAGGGCGGTCCAGGCAAAAGTTAGAGACATGGAAAAAAAAAGAATCATCCCGATGGATTGGAAATCTCATAGTACAATCCAGGCAAAAATTAGGGATAATGGCAAGTAACTATGTTCAACAGAGGCAAGTCCCTTAGCAGCAGTTACATCATCCATCGGAGGAAAATTTCAGTCAAGGTCATCTTCGACGGAAGCTCAGGATGCCCCGAATTCAAAGTTGATAGAAGGATAGTGGTCGTTATGTTTCAACGTAGCCCTTTTCCCTGTAAATTACCATTTTCTAACTTTGTATATACTCTTTGGAATCACGCGTTTGGCTGATCTCCATCTTATCAATAAAATTTGAGCCCTTGTGCTTTTGTTTGTAATTCTTAACTTGTTTTAGCTTTACAGAACGACGTTGTTTAAACTTAATCAGCGATTCTTGAAATAAAACAAAAATGAATTTACTTGTTAAAACTTTTTCTGCTTTTAAAATAAAGATGGCAATTTCTTTTGACTGTTGAACATCAGAAGAACATCGATTGCTTCTCCCGAAGTAAGCGAACTTCAAAATGTAGAATCAAAGTACTCCTTCTAAGCTAGTATGCCTGAATGAAGGGATCAACTGTGTCAGAGACCTTGTTTCGTCTGACACGCCTCGGCCGAGTTTTCATCTCCTAAGCCCGATCAACATAGCTCCCCGCGTGGACTATGTCTCCTAAGCAAGGTGGAATTGCTGTCTTGAACCAGCAATATCTCTATACGCCCCGCGATGGCCGAGTATTCAATTGTGTTCATCTGTATGTCGCGTCTGTTTTGTCAGCATATACATACGTACTTCATGCATTTTTTATTTGCATTCGCATTTCGTATTGCATCACTATCACTTGAGTCGGTCTTGTCCCCTAGTGATAAACAGTTTTCTCAATCGAGTTTGGCAGTTCTTTCCTCGTCAGGAAGTGTTGCGTCTGCACAATCTCGCCACCAGTGTATCTTTAGATCAGAGTCGGCACTTGGCCACTTTGATAACTTGAACCTCTGAAAGATCAGAGAACCCTCAATAAACATCACTCTTCGCCATTGAAGATGATCCCTTGCTTTCCCGGATTAAGGAAAATCCACAGAGAAAGCCTCGTGATCAGAGATTCGGCAGTACATCAGTATTTCTCCTAAAAGTCGTTGATGAAAAGGTCATCGACACCTCAAAATTGGACCCCATCATATGGCGTTTCTCCGGGAAGATCCCGAGAAAAGTATGATGAAAGATCCCAAACGAAAACAGTCTCTCAAGAGACTCGCTTTCCCCAGTAGAAACAAATGGCGTCTCCAACAGAGAAGTTTGTACAACTCTACAACTCAGACGACTGGGTTCCCCAGCAAGTCTGACATCAAAACTTTTCCCACTCAAATGGCATCTCCCCAGGAAAATTCGGCGAGAAGTTTGAAGGAAAGCCGCTACGAATAGCGTCCCTTGTCAGTAAAGTTTATTGACAAAAGAAACTAAGACCAGTTCTTGGTAGGAAACCAGGATCGAGGGGAAGTTTAAATCAGAAACTAAGACCAGTTCCTTGGTAAGAAACCAGGATCGAGGGGAAGTTTAAATCAGAAACTAAGACCAGTTCCTTGGTGGGAAACCAAGAACGAGGGGAGGTTTATTTCAAAAGAAAACTGAGACCAGTTCCTTGGCTGAAGACCAGGATCGAGGGGAAGTTTACCTTTTCTAAGCATTATTGCTTAGTTAAAGAAGATGAATGTGTAAGCTACCATTCATAACCACCATCAAAATTTCGGATATTCCGATATTTAATCCGCTTGCACCCCGAATGCTCGAATCCCTTCGTCATTCATACCTTCGGGTCCAAGAAGATTAAATAAGGGCATCTGTAATACCCAAAATTTTGACCACTAAGATTCCCATCATTGTGTCAATCATCATCACAATATGGATGTACCTTTATGCTTCATCAGTCTCCCCAAAGATGGGTGAGCATCCAATACAATCAAAATTAGGGTTTCAAGCCCTCTCTGAGCTTTAGACAAAGGATCAATCAAGAAATGACATGGTCTTCAACTTGTCTAATCTCTCAAACATCCACAATGGATCAAAAAGGACTCCCACTTCAAGGATTAAGCATAAGGCTGCTCCCTTCTAGGTGGATCAAGTCTCAAGATCGACAGTATCACCAAATTAGGGTTTTGGTCGACCAGGGCCTCCAGATGGAAATTTTCATCTTGGCACAAGGCAATGATCCAAAACATAACCTAATATGCTTCATGGAACCTCATGAACCCATGCATCAAGTCAATTTTGCCTCAGGGGATGCATTCATCAAAAATCAGGAATTAGGGTTTCTTGACCTAATTCACCCCTAAGTTGACTTTTGGGACAAACCATGAGCCAAGACCTCAAGATATGATTTGAGGGTCTCTAATACACCATATTGATCCATTTGGAACAATGGATTGATCCAAGAAGCTTGAGCAACAAGTTTCATTTTCATCTGCACCACAATTAGGGTTTTAAGGGAAAAGTCAACTGTAACTTTGACTTTTGACCTGGACATGCTCCCAAACCCTAATACATGATTCAATATACCATATGACACCCATGGAACATGTACATCAAGTTTGATTTAGGTCAAGGACATGATTTCCTGAAGAATTGCACAGTTTGGAATTCATCTGATAAAAAGTCAACTGTGCACAAAAGTCAACTTTGACTTTTTAAGATTTTTCACCAAAATGGATTTTTAACCCTAAAATGATGTTAATGTATGATTTGAATCATCATTCATCAAGAAAAATCAAGAAAAGTGAGATAACTTGTAAAAGGGGTAACCATAAAACTTAGAAATTTTTCTAAGTTAAAAATAAAGTGGCAAAGGTACCAACTTTGGAGGACCATAACTCCTAAACCACAAGGCCATTTTTTTTCATCCAAAGATGGATTTGTAGCCCTCATTATCACCTCCAAAAACTTCAACTACAAGTCATTCCAATTCATTAAGTATTTTGAGTTATGGAGTGATCAAAGTGGCTGAAAAGTGAAAAAGTCACTTTTTCCAACACTTAGTGAATTTTTCACTAAGTCAGAATTCTGCTTCACTTTTTGCCAAATGTAGGGGGATTTTTCACTTGGAATCAAAAGAGATCAAAACCAAACTTGTTCAAACAGTTGTTGTATCATGTAAGAGCTTTCCAAAATGGCCAAGAACATTGCCAAATTCAACCTACATCATGAGATACAACATTGGCAAGTTGCCTTGCTGAAATCTGTCAAAGCAAGGCAGAATTTGCACTTTGGCTCGATTTGCCAAAATCAGCCAATTGCAATTGCTCCAATCCACTTGGACACCTCAGAGGATTGAATCCAAAGGGGACAATCACTGAGCCAAGCCTCCAAGGTCCAAGGAACAAAGAATATCATGTTGAACCTAGAATTGCCAAAATAGGGACAAGACTTCAAATTTGGAATGAGGCATTCAATGGAACCATCAAGGTGGCATGGACTAAGCCATTCTCATCTGAAATCAGTCAAGACTTATCCAAGACCAAGGGGACCAAAGCTCTGTGCCCTAACCTCTAGTCAATGGCTAGAGGAGACTTTCATTTCCATTGGCCAACATTGAGGGAACCTACTTACCAGCTGCCATGCACTATTCCTTGCAAAACAAACTTGCTCTACTATAAATAGAGCTCAATTGTGGTCAGTTTAAGTACACCAAAGCCATCTAACAGATGCTTTCCTCAAAATCTCTTTCTCTTGGCAAAAATGCCTTTCTTAGCAAGGTAGCTATCGGGTTTTGAGTTTGAGAGCAATTCTGCACAAACCAATCACTCACACACCTCACATACATCACATATGAGCTGATCAAACACTCACATAACTTCTGAAACATCAATTTCACAAAATCACTTGCCATCCACACAAGTTTGAAGTGAAGTTGCAGCTGAGATGCCATAAACTGATCCAGTCCATTTCAATTCAATCCAAGTGTTCAAACACACTCCATATGGTGTAGGGAAGCTGTCCAGATCATCACAACTCATCTGTAACACCTCCAACTCAAAATCACATCTGCTCTTGCTGTCACGACTTGGAGGTAAGCCTAAACTTGGGCATCTCTCAATCTATGCATATTTCCTCGCACAATAATTTGGCCATATGTTCATAATCATGCATGGAATGTTTTCCCTCAATTAATTGCATTGTTTGAATCGTGTATCAAAAATCCTAGCCTTCATGCAGAAATTAGGGTTCTTGAGGTTTCTTCGTGATTTCATGTTTTGTGTTTAATTTAAATGAAATTAAAGTACATAGACATGATCGTGAGGTTGAGCCGAGCATAATGATATGTGAATTGCATGTTATAATTACGTATTCAGTGAGATTGGATGGAAAATGCAAATCTGGGCAAACTGAAAAACGCGTGTGTTCTTGGTGTTGTTCTTGGCGCCATTTTCATATATTTGAATATTTGAATTTTGTGATTTTGTTTAATTGATTCAAAAATTAATTTCTCTCTGAGTTTTAATGATTTTGAGTTGATTCTTTTTTTAATAATTCACAAAAATGTTAAAATATTTTATTTTCCCAAAAAATCCCAAAAATATTATTTATTTTATATAATTGATATTTTTGCAAAGAATTAATATTTTAATTGTTTTTAACATTTGAAATATTATTTCCACAATGATTTTGCAACTTTTAATGCTTTCTATTTATTTTGTAGGTCAATACTTAATTTTTGAAGCATTAATCCAAGATCACAATTTGTTTTCCATGTGTTAAACAATTTTTGATCATTTTAATTGAATTTTTATTTCATTTAAATACATTTTTGAAAACAAATTAGGGTTTTGGATTAATTCAACCCTCATAAATCATTTTCAAAACACTTTGGGCCTCTATTAGAGTGTAAGACCCAATCCTTTTTTTGACCAAATTATCTTTGGGCCTCACTTATTGTATAAGTCCCGATACCGTCAAAAAACAAACGGCGCGATCGTCGCCTTTTCAAAAATCATTTGGGCCTACCCTCGAGTAGTAAGACCCATTTCTTTTTCTTTAAAACACTTTGGGCCTCTTGAGAGAGTGTAAGACCCATCCCTTTGTACAGAAAACCTTTTTGGGCCCCAGTCACTTGTATAAGTCCCTCTGTACAAATTCAAACAGTGCGCTCACTGATAAAACCCTGGGCCTCTCCTTGAGCTGTAAGCCCCAAATCTTTCTTTTTCAAAGCGCTTTCTCCTTTGATTTTGAATATACTGTTGTTTTCAATCTTTCTTTGTTGAACAACTAACCAAACAGCATGGAAGCACTACAACCGAGTAAGTGGTTATCGCTTTCATTTACTGCTTTCATATTATAAACTGTATTGTGGGGCTGCTCACTGTAAGTCTCCTTTCATAAACTCATATCTACTGTGTAATAATAGTATAGATATTTCGAGTTTCCCCGGCAACTACGTCTAGAACTAGGTGACGCCGTTTCACTTATTCGTAGAAATAGACGCCTAGATCCCCAATAGGAGCACCAGATACAGTCTTCTCTTCGGCTGTCCTCCTTAGGAATTGTCAAGGAACTCTACTCCCCAAGATGAATGTATTCTCTGTGAATGGCATCTTTGAGTTTCTTCCAAATTCTCGAACTTTCCTGACTTGATCTATTCCTTGTGGATAGCTTGCCTTGAATGTCTCGGGGTTTGGGTACCCACTACGGTCATAATCTTGGACCTTAACTAAGGGACCCTCTTTCAAAGCTTAAAGTCGCTGGATAGTAAACCTCGCATGTTTACCAGTGGTTTTTATCTTTAAAAGAGTTATCTCTCCTAATGGAAAGGAGATGATAGACCCACAGGCTTCTTAAAAGCATCGGCCTCCTCTTGGGCATTATTCAAGGACACTACGGCTTCTTAGAAGTATTCACAGCCTCCTCTTAGGCTTCGTATAATGATCTCTTCCTTCGGGAATGATAGCCTCCTCTTGGGCTTCATACAAGGACCCGTCGGCTTCTTAAAAGATTCCAGCCTCCTCTTGGGCTTCGTACAAATTGTCCCGACGACCTCATAGAGGTATAGGAACAGAACCAAGTCATCCTCATAGAACAGTCCTTTCATAGAGTCTACTACTGTTTCTCGAAGCATAGTACAAAAACTCTAGACTTGGACAGTCTAACTTCCTTGAGTCTCAAAGACATTCTCAAGCACCCTTCGTTAAATAGGAAGGAAACCCGCAGACTCGGATAGTCTCAATACCCTTTGGATTTCCCGTTTCCTCAAAGAAAAGGAAATATCCCTGATCCTCAAATTAAATCCCTGTGTACAGTGTTACTCATATAAGAACTGATTTTCTCTTTTAAATCAGTATATTGGATCTGTCACTCAACTGAAACAGTTACAATAGCCTCCATCTCGGGCTTCGTACGAGATACTAAAATTCTCCCCAGTGGAGTCAAAACAGCCTTTTAGCCTCTCTCTCAGGCTTTGTATGAGACACAAAAGATTCCCTCGTTGAGTCAATCACCCTTTTTTTGCCTCCATCTCGGGCCTCGTACGAGATATAAATCCCTTAAGCAAGAGTCGAACTCTTTGCTAGCCTCCTCTTAGGCTTTGTATAACGATATGCCCCACCGGGTCAAAAACTTTTAGCCTCTCTCTCGGGCTTTATACGAGACACAAAATAGCCTCCTCTTAGGCTTTGTATAATGATTTTCCTAGCGGAAATTAGCCTCCTCTTAGGCTTTGTATAAGAAAACCACTGGTTGATCCAATCGACCTTTTAGCATCAAAGCTGTGTCTCGTTCGCAGTACACAAACATCAACAACTCCTTTCCCTTCATCTAATCGCTGTAAGCGGCAAGCCTCTGGATCATCTATATCCATGCCACTGTCCCTCTTTTAGCATGAGAAATTCCTAAGGAAAGATGGCATTGCTCTACACTGAGCTAAAGTCTTCTCCTTCAGGTTAAAACCCTTTCTTCGGAAATTATGGCATTGCTTGGATCCGCGTATCCCAGTTAAAGTAATTATCCTTCTCCCCTCTTTAGAGATGACAAATTCTCTCTAAAGTCGAGGTCTTTCAGCTTCACGTCTTGGGCTTTAAACAAGACACAAATAGACCTTTCAGCTTCACATCTTGGGCTTTGAACAAGATACAAGTCACCTTTCGCTTCACTTCTTGGGCTTTGAACAAGACACCAAAAACCAATTTCCTCCCATAGAATAGGAGGAACTACGAACGCTCTGATTTCCCTGTTTCGGTAAACGGGAATACGTAGGCATAAGATCGAAAGAAAAGATCTTAGCGAGCGCAATCAACAAAAAACCCAAATCCCATATCTCCATCAATTAAAAGCAGTAATTCAAAAGCATCAGTCCTAACATCCTAATCCTTATTCCCCACCAGAAACCCTTTACCTAGAAAAAAGAAAGAAAGAACCGTATTGGCGAAATACGAATAACCAGTACAAAAGCCCCCCCACATTGATAGCATCTGTAACCTAACAGACCGCTGTTTAAACTCAGTATGCAAGCAGGGCTAATTGGAGACATCTATTTCCCTTCCTTATTCAGCTCACAATAGGATAAAAAATGAATCGACCTGTAGTTTTAAGCTCAACCGCAGAGAGCAACCAGCGCTTAAGAACCGCGTCCAAAATCGCTCGCTACCGGATGGTCTGCCTATCTGGCAGCCGTACCCAGGAGACTTGGGGCAAGAAAATCAGCCGAACAATGAAAATCAGCTAGGCATCATCGAAAAGAATACCTGCGTCCCCACCATGTCATGGGATTAACATTCAGGGCATTCAGAAAATATCCAGCACGACGATGAATTTGCAAAGTTTGCAGGACTAGAATTCATTAACTATGCTTTTCCCGAGGTCAATGTCATCGAAAGGGATGACTCCTCTAGTTCCAAAGAAATGTGGGACACCTTAGGACAACCGAGTGGCAAGTACGACTTTATGGTCAAGTACACTGCTCCTAAAAGCTCTCGTATCAGGCTCAAAGACATCCATCCAACTAGATGGGGAGATTTACCTGAGAGCACAAATACTATGCAAAATACAACAGAGGAATCCTCCTACGACAGCTCTGCCTGGGAGACAGATTCCAATGATCCTGCTCCACCAGAAATCAACGTTATTTCTGAAGACAGATGTTTTGATAGGGCTCACTTTCTGTAAATATACCTCTTCGCTTTGCCCAAAACGACAGAGTTTTGTTTTATAGGGCTGTAGTTTCAAGAATCGACAAAATCATACAGAAATAAACGCCGTTCTGTAATTTCCGCATTAATTGCTGTTTTCTCTTTTCGCTTTTTCAGAAAATGGTAATCCTAAAAATTAACAAATAAAAACAAGCAGTTTTCAGAAAAACATTGCACACACTCTTGCATTTCTCTCTATCTCTTCTAAAAAACAATCATCACGTCATGCAGAGTGCTTGTTTTAAACCCCATTGAAACGTACGATCCGATGCCTTCTCCCAACCTTAAATTCCCGGTATTTGAGGCTGAAGAAGAAGATGACGAAGAAATTCCAGAGGAAATCTCCCGATTACTCAGACAAGAGGAAATGTCTATTAAACCTCACAAAGAGCCGTTGGAAACGGTCAACTTGGGCTCAGAGGAAGAAAGGAAAGAGGTCAGGATTGGGGCACTACTCAGTCCAACTTTAAAAGAAAGTTTGACAAAGCTTCTCAAAGAGTTTCCTGATGTATTCGCTTGGTCCTATCAAGATATGCCAGGGTTGGATACCAACATCGTGGAACATCATCTACCGTTAAGATCAGAATGTCCGCCAGTAAAACAAAGACTAAGACGGACTCACCCGGACATGGCCATCAAAATCAAAGAGGAAGTACAGAAACAGATTAACGCGGGTTTCCTCGCCACATCAGAGTATCCTCAATGGTTAGCCAACATAGTATTCGTTCGAAAAAAGGACGGAAAGGTCAGAATGTGCGTAGACTATAGGGATCTGAACAAAGCAAGTCCAAAGGATGACTTTCCCTTACCGCGCACTGACATGCTGGTAGACAGAACAACAAAATTCAAAGTCTTCTCCTTCATGGATGGATTCTCGGGCTATAAGCAAATCAAAATGGTGCCGAAAGATATGGAGAAAACTTGCTTCATCACCCCATGGGGCACTTTTTGTTACAAGGTAATACCGTTCGGGTTGAAGAATGTCGGGGCAACCTATTAAAGGGCCATGACTACTCTTTTTCATGACATGATACACAAGAAAATAGAGGTATATGTCGATGACATGATTGCCAAATCTAAAACAGAAGAGGAGCATGTGACCCACTTTTCAAAGCTATTCGAGCGGCTGAGGAAGTATAAACTCCGCTTGAATCCCAACAAGTGCACCTTTGGTGTCTGCTCAGGGAAACTGCTAGGGTTCATCGTCATCCAGAAAGGAATTGAGGTTGATCCTGACAAGGTCAAGGCCATTCAAGAAATGCCTTCTCCGAGGACTGAAAAATAAGTTAGGGGATTCCTGGGATGTTTGAATTACATTTCCATATTTATATTCCTCATGACCGTGACATGCGCACCAATCTTCAAATTACTCAAAAAGAATCAGGACTGCGTTTGGACAGAAGACTGCCAAACTGCCTTCGACAGTATCAAAGAGTATCTGTTGAACCTACCGATTTTATCACCTCCAGTGGAAGGAAGACCACTGATCATTTACTTAACAGTCTTGGCAGACTCTATGGGTTGTCTACTTGGCCAACAAGACAAAACCAAAATGAAAGAGTCTTCCATTTACTATTTGAGCAAGAAGTTCACTGACTCTGAGACTCGGTACACTATGCTCAAGAAAAATTGTCGTGCTCTGGCTTGGGCAGCCAAACGTCTTCGCCAGTACATGATTTGCCACACTACTTGGTTAATCTCCAAAATGGATCCGATTAAGTACGTCTTTGAAAAACCTGCTCTCACGGGAAGGATTGCCCGTTGGCAGATGTTATTATCAGAATATGACATAGAATATCATGCTCAGAAAGCTGTTAAAGGAAGTGTTTTAGCCGATCATTTGGCTCATCAGCCGATTGACGATCAGGAATCAATCGGGTTTGACTTCCCAGACGAAGATGTCATGTATTTGAAAATGAAAGATTGCGATGAACCGCTACCCAGTGAAGGGCCAGAACCAGGTTCCCAATGGGGACTTATCTTTGATGGAGTTGTTAATCATTATGGAAACAGAATTGGGGAAATCATCATAACACCTCAGGGTACCCACATTCCTTTCACTGCCAGACTGACATTCAAGTGTACAAACAACGAGGCCGAATACGAAGCTTGTATCATGGGTCTCGAGGAAGCAATCGACTTGAGGATCAAGAACTTGGATGTATATGGCGACTCAGCCCTGGTTATTAATCAGATCAAAGGAGAGTGAAACACATACCAATCAGGATTGATTCCTTACAAAGATTACGTAAGAAGGTTGTTACCATTCTTCACCAGAATCGAGTTTCATCATATTCCTCGTGAAGAGAATCATATGGCTGATGCATTAGCCACTCTCTTTTCCATGATTAGTGTAGGTCAATGGAATGACATACCTAAGTTTGACATAATGCGCCTTGAACGGCCTGCCTACATCTTTGCGATCGAAGCAGTCATAGACCACAAACCTTGGTATCAGGATATCAAATGATTCCTTCAGAAACAGGAATACCCACCTGGGGCATTAAGAAAGGACAGAAAGACCCTCAGAAGGCTAGCAGGTAGCTTCTTCCTGAGCAGCGATACACTCTATAAGAGAAACTTTGAGATGGTCTTGCTCTGATGCGCAGACAAACCAGAGGCAAACATGTTGATAAAAGAAATTCATGAAGGATCCTTTGGCACCCATTCCAACGGACACACAATGGCTAGAAAAATTATGAGGGCAGGGTACTACTGGTTGACCATGGAATCCGACTGATACAAGTACATGAGGAAGTGTCACAAGTGTCAGATATACTTAGACAAGATCCATGTACCGCCAACACATCTCAAAGTTCTCTCTTCTCCATGGCCTTTTTCCATATGGGGAATCGACATGATTGGCATGATCGAACCGAAAGCTTCAAACTGACATCGGTTCATCCTGGTAGCCATTGATTACTTCACCAAGTGGGTCGAAGCAGCGTCATACGCCAATGTAACCCGACAAGTGGTAGTCCGTTTCATCAAAAACAATCTCATATGTCGTTATAGTGTTCCGAGCCAGATCATTATTGACAATGGATTTAACTTGAACAATAAAATGATGAAAGAGTCGTGCACTGAGTTTAAGATCAAACACCATAACTCATCTCCCTACCGACCCAAGATGAACGGAGCGGTAGAAGCGGCTAACAAGAACATCAAGAAGATCGTTCAAAAGATGGTTCTAACCTACAAAGATTGGCACGAGATGCTACCCTTTGCTCTTCACGGTTATCGCACATCTGTCTGCACTTCAACAGGGGCAACCCCTTTCTCTCTAGTATATGTCATGGAAGCAGTGCTCCCCATAGAAGTCGAAATCCCATCAATCCGGGTATTTATGGAAGCTAAGCTAACAGAGGCTGAATGGTGTCAAATTTGGCACGACGAACTGAATCTGATCGAAGAAAAATGAATGACGTCACTATGCCACGGTCAGTTGTATCAGCAAAGGAAGAAGAAGGAGTTTGACAAAAAGGTCCGACCCCGTGTCTTCAGAAAAGGAGACCTTGTGCTCAAGAAGATACAATCATTCCTCACTGATTCTTAGGGCAAGTGGACTCCAAATTATGACGGCCCCTATGTGGTCAAGAAAGCTTTCTCAGGTGGTGCCTTGAGACTCTCAACCATGGATGGAGAGGAGTTTTCTTATCCCACGAATGTTGACGTAGTCAAGAAATACTTCGCCTATATAAAAAAAAACGTCTCAGTGGATTGAAAACCCGAAAGGGCGGTCCAGACAAAAATTAGAGACATAATAAAAAATCATCCCAGTGGATTGGAAATATCACAGTATAATCCAGGCAAAATTAGGGATAATGGCAAGTAACTATGTTCAACAAAGGGGCAAATCCCCCAGAATTCAGAATTCAAAGTTGATAGAAGGATAGTGGTCGTTATGTTTCAATGTAGCCCTTTTCCCTTAAATTACCATTTTCTAACTTTGTAAATACTCCATGGAATCACGCGCTTGGCTGATTTCTATCCTATCAATAAAATTTGAGCCCTTGTGCTTATGTTTGCAATTCTTATTTGTTTTAGCTTTACAGAATGACGTTTTAACATGATTAACGATTCTTGAAATAAAACAAAAATGAATTTTACTTGTCAAAATTTTTCTGCTTTTCAAGATAAAGATGGCAATTTCTTTTGACTGTTGAACATCGAAAGAATATTGATCGCTTCTCCAGAAGTAATCAAACTTCAAAGTGCAGAATCAAAGTACTCCTTCTAAACCAGTGCACCTGAATGAAGGATCAGCTGTGTCAGATGCGAATATTCCACCTGACACCCCCCGGCAGAGTTCTTATCTCCTAAGCCCGACCAACGGTGTTCCCCATGGGGACTATCTCTCCTAAGCAAGGCAGAATTATTATTTTGAACCCAGTGGTACCTCTTCATCCCCCGCGGTGGCCGAGTATCCAGTCGTGTTCATCTACTAGTCTGTATGTCGCGTAAGTTTTGTCAACATAAACATACATACACCATGCATTATTGATTTACATATTCATATTCATATTGCATCACTATCAATCTAGTCGGTTTTATCCCTTAGTGTTAGAAGTCCTCTTAATCGAGTTGTTAGTTCTTTCCTCGTCAGGAAGTGAACCATCTAAACGATCTCTCCTCTAGTTTATTTTTGGATTGAAGTGGGTCCCTTGACCACTTTGATAACTTGAACCTCTGAAAAGCAAGAAAACTTGACAAACGCCACTCTTCGCCATTGAAGATGATATCTTCGCTTTCCCGGATTAAGGAAAATCCCCAGAGAAAGCCTCTTAATCAGAGATTCGGCAATACAACGGTTTTTCTCTGAAAAATCCGCTGACGAAAATGTCATCAGCACCTCAAAATTGGATCACATCATATGGCATTTCTCCGAGAAGATCCGAGAAAAGTATGATGTAATACCCCAAGCGAAAGCGGTCTCTCAAGAGACTCGTTTTCCCCCAGTAGAGTCAATAAATGGCATCTCCAACAGAGAAGTTTGTACACCTCTACAGTTCAGACGAATGGGTTCCCCAGCTAGTCTGACATCAAAATTCTTTCCATCAAATGGCATCTCCCCAGGAAAATCCGACGAGAAGTTTGAGGAAAACCGCTACGAATAGCGTCTCTTATCAATAAAGTTTATTGGCAAAATAAACTGAGACCAGTTCCTTGGTAGGAAACCAGGATCGAGGGAAGTTTATTTCAGAAACCGAGACCAGTTCCTTGGTAGGAAACCAGGATCGAGGGGAAGTTTATTTCGAAAACTGAGACCAGTTCCTTGGTAGGAAACCAGGATCGAGGGGAAGTTTATTTCGGAAACTTAGACCAGTTCCTTGGTAGGAAACCAGGATCGAGGGGAAGTTTACATCAGAAACTGAGACCAGTTCCCTGGCTGAAGACCAGGATCGAGGGGAAGTTTTACCTTTTCTAAGCACCATCACTTAGCAAAAGAAGATGAAGGCGTAAGCTACCATTCATAACTACTATCAAAATTTCGGGTATTCCGATATTTAATCATCTTGCAACTCGAATGCCCGAATACCTTCACCATTCACACCTTCGGGTCCAAGAAGATTAAATAGAGGCATCTGTCATACCCCAAATTTTGACCACTAAGATTTCCCATCACTGTGAAAATCATCATCACAACATGGATGGGCCATCATGCCTCATTAGTCTCCCCAAAGATGGGTGAACATCCACTACAATCAAACTTAGGGTTTCAAGCCCTCTCAGAGCCTTAGACAAAGGATCAATCAAGGAATGACATGATATTCAACTTGTCTAAACCTCTCCAACATCCACAATGGATCAAGAGGACTCCCACATCAAGAATCAAGCATAAGGCTGCAACATTCCAAGTGGATTAAGCCTCAAGATTGCCAGTGTCACCAAATTAGGGCTTTGGTCGACCAGGGCCTCCAGATGGAAATTTTCCTCTGGGAATGAGCCAATGCTTCAAAGCATAACCCAAAATACTCCAAGGGACCTCATGGACCCAATCATCAAGTCAATTTAACCTCAGGGGATGCATTCACCAAAAATCAGGAATTAGGGTTTCTTGACCTAATTCACCCCTAAGTTGACTTTTGGGACAAAACATGAGCCAAGACCTCAAGACATGATTTGAGGGTCCCTAATACACTAAATTGATCCAATTGTAACACTGGATTAATCCAAGAAGCTTGATTCACAAGTTTCAATTTCATCTGAACCACAACTAAGGTTTTTGAAGAAAAAATCAACTGTGCCTTTGACTTTTGACCAGGATATGCTCCCAAACCTTGGGACATGATTCAATACACCCTATAACACTTATGAAATCCATATATTAAGTTTGATTTAAGTCAAGGACTTGATTTCATAGAGGATCGCACAGTTTGGAATTCATCTGATAAAAAGTCAACTGTGCCCAAAAGTCAAAGTTTGACTTTTTGATTTTTCGATCAATTATGGTTCCCTAACCCTAAAATGATGTTAATGTTTATGGTTCCCTAACCCTAAAATGATGTTAATGTGTGATTGGAATCATCATTCATCAAGAAAAATCAAAGAAAGTGGCATAACTTATAAAAGGGGTAACCATAAAAAACTTAGAATTTTTCTAAGTTATGGAACAAAGTGGCTAGGGTACCAACTTCCAAGGATCATAACTTGAGATCCAAGCAACCATTTGGGCTGATCCAAAGATGGATTTGTAGCTCTCATGGCATACTTTAAAAGTGTCAACTACACCTCATCCCAATTCATCATGGATTTTGAGTTATGGTTGGATCAAAATGGCTGAAAACATGAAATGTCATTTTTTCCAACACTTAGTGAAATTTTCACTAAGTCAGAATCTGTTTCACTTTTTCCAAAATGTAGGGGAATTTTTCACTTGGATCCAAAAGTTTTCAAGACAAACTATGATCACACATATGTTGTATCTTATGAGAGCTTTCCAAAATGGCCAAGAACCCCATGAAATTCCATTTGAGCTAAGAGTTATGACAGTGGCAATATGCCTTGCTGCAACTGTCATAACTAGGCAGATTTGTGCAGTTTGCTCTATTTGAGCAATTTGTGCAAATGACAAACAAGTTTATCCATCTGAACACCTCAGGGAGAGACCAAGGAGGGACAAAAATTGATCCATAAGCCTCCCAAGTCTTTGGAACTAAAAATAGCATGCCAAACCTAAAAAACCCTAAAGAGGGGACAAGACTCCAATTTTGTTTTGGAGCATTCAATGGATGCCCCAAGGTGGCATGAACTGAGCCATTTCCAACTGAATGAGTCAAGAATGATCTCTGAACTAGGGAACCAAAGGCCTGTGCTCTAACCTCTAGTCAATGGCTAGAGGAGACTTGGATTCCTATTGATCAACATTTTCCAAACCTCTGCAGCAGTTGCCATTCACTATTACAGCCAAAACAAACTTGCTCTACTATAAATAGAGCTAATTTGTGCTCAGTTTAAGTACAACAAAGCACTACAACAATGGCTTTCCTCAAAATCTCTTTCTCTAGGCAAAAATGCCTTCTTTAGCAAGGTAACTCTGAGTTTTTGAGTTAGAGAGCAATTCCATCACAGTTCATGATCCAAACACATCCAATATTTCATATCTAAGCTATCCAAACTCTCACAAGTGACCTGTAACACCAAAATCACAAAGTCCCTTCTCAAAACCTCAAAATAGGACTTTTTTGCATTTTTCAAGCCATGTCTTCATTCAGTCACTTTCAAAACCAGATAAAACCTCAAACACACTCCAAATATCATCCTTGAACTGTCCCAAATGGTTCCCCACATCTGGAACACCATTTGAGAGAGTTGTTATTTTGGTCACTTTTGCCCCTTTTGCAAGAAAGGGCCAATTTCCACTTCTGAGGTTTCCAGCTATTTCCAATCATCCTAAAAGCTTCCAAGGGATCATTTGAGGGTGTTTAAAGCATCAAAACATTTCTGGAACAAAGCCCTTGGCAGATTGCCCAAAAAGCTCCTAAAGAGGTAAGCATCTCAACTTGAACTCTTTAAAATATGCATTACTTTGAGGTCTACTGATCCTGCACATCTTCTACATGTTATATATGTTGTGTTTGAACCAATTCATCATGTGATTCATGCCTGTACCATGAGGTAGCACAGAAAATGCAAAGGGAGGCCTATTTCAAAACTATTATCGAGTTTTAAAATGGGGACCTCATATGAGAAAACCACCACCACCATTGGATCCCTTGTGAAATTCTAGGCAAGATAGACCTAAATTTTGTCTCAATCCATGGAGAAATGAAAAAGTTACAAGCTTCACGTTTTTGGCCAAAATCTTGCCTTGCCTTGCCTTGGCCAGGCCAAAAACAAGGCAAGCCTTGTATATTTGTGCCTGGGGTTTGATACACGGATGTATCACTAGCCTAGTGGTAGGACGCTTGCACTGCACACAAGAGGTCTGGGGTTCGAATCCCCCTCGCCCCATATCCTCTTTTTTACCACTTTTTTCATTTTTTATTATTTTTTCTTATTATTTTTAATGATTTGAAAAATTAATAACTCCCTCAATTTTAATTATTTTTTATTGGTTCTTTTTTCTAAAAATCACAAAAATGTTGAAATATTTTATTCCATAAAAAAAATCAAATTTATATTATTTATTTAATATATTTTGTATTTTTATGAATAAATTCCTTTTTAATTGTTTTAAAACATTTTAAAAGTGAATATTCATCTTGAAAAATAAAAACCCAATGAGTTTTAATTCATCTTGTGGTTAAAACCTCATTTTTCAAACCTTAACCAAAAATCACAAGTTTTTTATTCAAGCTTATTTGGTGTTTTATAATTTTTTATTGATTTTCTTTAAGAATTCACTTTTAAAAATGATGAAATTAGGGTTTTGATCGATTCCACCCTCATCAATCATTTTCAAACACTCATGGGCCTCTAATAGAGTGTAAGATGCAACCCATTTGTAAGTCAACCTTTTTGGGCCTCAGACATTGTATAAGTCCCTTTCCGTTAAAAAAATCTCGGCGCGATCGCCATTTCAAAACAAAAGTCATTTGGGCCTCCCCTCGCGTTGTAAGTCCCATTTCATTTCTTTAAATAAATATTTGGGCCTCTAATAGAGTGTAAGACCCAATCCCCTTTTAACCAAAACAATTTTGGGCCTCACATGTAGTATAAGTCCCTCTGCGTTAAAAGAAAAAACTCTGCACAATCGCCAGTTCAAAAATCAAATCATCTGGACCTACCCTCGTGTTATAAGCCCCATTTCTTTTCTTTAAATTTCTTTGGGCCTCTAATAGAGTGTAAGACCTAACCCCTTTTTGAAACCAAAATGATTTGGGCCTCAGATATTGTATAAGTCCCACTGTGTTTTCAAAAACCTCGGCGCGATCGCCGTTGCCAAACAAATAACCCTGGGCTTCTCCTTGAGTTGTAAGTCCCATCACTTGTAAAAAAATAAATATTTGGGCCTTTAATAGAGTATAATACCCAACTCTTTTTTGAAACCAAAACGGTGTGGGCCTCACATATTGTATAAGTCCCTCTGTACAGTTTTCAAAACAATGGTGTGATCATCGTTAAAACCTGGGCCTCTCCTCGAGCTGTAAGCCCCAACAATCTTTTCAAAGCACTTTCTCCTTTGATTTTGAATTCAAATATATGTTTTTATCAAAACTTTCTTTGTTGAACAACTAACAAAACAACATGGAAGCTCTACAACGGGTAAGTGTTTATCCGCTTTCATTTACCGCTTTCATATGTATATAACTGTATTGTGGGGCTGCTTCACTATAAGTCTTCTTTCACATCCTTTTATATATTTGTCACATATCCACTGTGTAATACTAGTATAGTTATTTAGAGTTTTCCCCGACAACTACGTCTAGCACTAGGTAAAGCCTTGTTGGTCACTCTTAAATACAAACAAAACTAGATCCCCCGTAGGATTCCAGATACAGTCTTCCCTTCTCTTGGGGTTAAACAATATAGAACAAAGAGAAAGGCAGTATTCTCGGTGAAACTTTTCTCAGACTGTCACCCTTAGAAATTGTCAAAGAAACTCTAACTCCCCAGAGATGATCTTTTCTCCGTGAATGGCATCTCTTGAGTTTCTTCCAAATTCTCAAACTTTCCTGGAATGATCTCTTCTCTGTGAATTGCATTTCTTGAACTTCTCTTGGTTTGGGGACCCACAGGCTTCCTAAAAGCACCCCCACCTCCTCTTGGGCGTTGTACAAGGACCCTTCGGCTTCTTAGAAGTTCTCATGCATTCTCTTGGGCTTCATACAAGGAGCCTGACGACCTCTTAAAGGTATAAGACAGAACTTAGTCATCCTTTGCTAGAGCAGTCTTTCCAGTGTCAAACTCCGACCATTTTAGGGTTGATACTCATCGCTTAAATGTTCGTGCCTCCTCTTGGGCATTGTACAAAAGATAAAACTCTAGACTTGGACAGTCTAAGCCTCTTGAGTCTCAAAGACATTCTCAAGTTCCTTTCAAACATAGGAAAAAACACTGATCACTCTGGAACAATCTCCAACAGAAACCCGGTCTCTTTCATGAGAGTTCCTCACACTTGGACCCGCTTCAGGATCTAAATAATCCTTAGCAGTAAGACAACCTCCTCTTGGGCTTTGTACAAATGATTCTCCCCAGCGGAGCTAACCTTTTCAGACTCTCTTGTTGAGTCAACCACCTTTAGCCTCCGTCTTGGGCTTTGTATAAGACATATAAAAACCCACTCTCTTGTTGAGTATAAAAGACTCTCTTGTTGAGTCAAATCAAATTTTAGCCTCCGTCTTGGACTTTGTACAAGACATATAAAACACTCTCTTGTTGAGTATAAAAGACTCTCTTGTTGAGTCAACCACTTTTAGCCTCCGTCTTGGGCTTTGTACAAGACATATAAAACACTCTCTTGTTGAGTATAAAAGACTTTCTTGTTGAGTCAATCTCCTTTTAGCCTCTATCTCGGGCTTCGTACGAGACATCAAATCACTCTCTTGTTGAGTATAAAAGACTCTCTTGTTAAGTCAATCAACCTTCAGACTCTCTTGTTGAGTCAATCACCTGTTCAAGACTCTCTTGTTGAGTCAACTCTTTTAGCCTCTGTCTTGGGCTTTGTACAAGACACACACAAAAGCACTCTCTTGTTGAGTCAAACTCAGTTCAGCCTCCATCTTGGGCTTTATACAAGATACATTCTCCCCAGCGGAGTCAAAATCCCCTCTAGCCTCAATCTTGGGCGTTGTACAAGACAGAAAGAACATTTTCCCCGGAAAAGTCAAACTTCCCGCCTCCTCTTAGGCTTTGTATAAAGAAACCCCCGGTTGAGTCAATCAACCTTTGAACAAGATACAAACCACCTTTAGCTTCATGTTTTGGGCTTTGAACAAGACACCAAAATAACCTTTTTCCTCCCATAGAATAGGAGGAAATACGATCGCTCTGATTTCCCTGTTTCGCTAAACGGGAATACGTAGGCATAAGATTGCAAAATCTTAGCGAGCATACTAATAAAAAAACCCAAAATCCCGTACCTTCATACATACATCAAAAACATTAGACCTAAACACCTTACCAGGAACCTAGCCAATAGTCTAGACACTCCATTCTTTTAAGCAAATAGCTAAAGACATACCCCCCCTTTTGATAGCATCTGTAAACCAAGAGTTTTGACTGTTTAACCTCAGTATGCAAGCAGGGTTAATTGGAGACATCTATTTCCCTTCCTTAATCAGCTTCACAGGATAAAAAATGGATCGAACTGTAGTACCAAAGCGATAGTGATTTGAAACCACAAAAATCGCGCTACATATACATGCACTCTACAACATATATGCACAATTCAAATAAACATCCACATAGCACTCGATCACATCAAATTACCTATCTTCGCTTCAGCATTAATTCGTTCACTTACAATGACTAACCGTTCATTCTTTACCGTCAACCATTATGTAAAATGTAAAATAATTAAATTTCACATATTCCATTACCCATATAACTTCTTAATGCATCACTATAGACTAGCCATACGCGTTTGCTTTCTAACGCTTCAAATCACACCTCATTTGGAGTTACAGAACTAAAGTTTTGGAAAAATAATCGGAGAAAATAATAGGTTTTAGCTAACTTTCAGTTCAGTAATTTTTCAAGGTGTCAATCGATTGCAAGGGAGGTTCAATCGATTGATAAAACTCTCTGCTAAGCTTTTTCACGCAAATTATGAGGGAACAATCGATTGATTCTAGGAATTAATCGATTGACATGAGTTTTATTTTCAAAATTTTCTAAGATTTCACGTGCATCAATCGATTGACATAGGGGGTCAATCGATTGACATCTTTAATTTTTCCAAAAATCTTACGTTTAACATCATCTTCTCCAACCCCTACCCCTCCTACACCATACTAATTCATATCCCAACACATCATATCTTGAACAGAAATACTTTAAGAATGAAGTCTTTATTTTTAATGAGGGAGATCTCATGATTAAGTCACACTTAATGTACTATTAAACAGACTAATTATTCTAAAAACTTTATTATGTCATATACAATTAACACAATAGATGTAATGCCTAATATATATATATATATATATATATATATATATATGGGGGGGGGTGCGTGTGTGTGTGTGTGTGTGTGTGTGAGAGAGAGAGAGAGAGAACCCCTTTTTACCCCTTGATCATTTATCATATGGATAACCTTTTTTTAAAAATTTTTTGTTTAACATATTTCTTTCTTACCATATCATTAGCATTCATTTTTTTTGGCATTTTTTAGAAGTCATATGACACTTTAAAGAAAAATCAACTACACCATTATTAGTTCTTTACCATATTTTGAACCAATTTGCACTTGTATTCATATTTGAGTTCCATTCATAAACAAACATCACAATTAAATTTAATTTGTTTTTGCACCATACCCTAAACCAATTTTCATTCAAATCGTAAACCATGCATATTTTTATTTTTAATAAAGTCCATATAAAATCAAGTTTATCGCCTTTACATATCATCATCTTAATACCATGTTACAATTAATGCTTTCATTTCCATGATCATTGTCTCATCATCAAGCCATCATGCCATGCTCCATTACCATGTTCATTGTATCTACAAAACCATGTTTCATCATAAAAATCCAATATGACATGAACAAAAGCATAAACATAAGCATACTAAAATGATAATCAAGCATTGTAGTGCTAAATATTTGCAGTGAATCATCACTAATTCATGCCATAACATCCACACATGCATCAAAGTTCAACTTGGGACCACATGGTTTTCAGAAACCAAAACCACTTCCAAAACAACTTGAAACATACACAAAACCATAACTAAATCACATTTCAGTAGGAAATTAACTTCAATAAGCACACTTAGATGCAATCCTAACCCTTGATTAAACACTCTTTCACATGGATGACTAATTGGTGCAATCCTAACTATTCTTCATTTTCATTTTTCACATTCTAACTTCCTCCAAAACTCACCCTCACATTTCACACCAATTTGAATACATTCACATTCATCTTAGCCTATTTAAACAACACTGTATCACTAACCAAAAGGGGGGAGAAATGAAGATTAAATACGTTCGATTTTGAACTCGATTTTGGAAGTTTCTCATATTTTGAATTTGTGTAGACGAGGTTGAGAGGATTTAAAATCTACAAAAAAATTATGAACTAGAAGCTCGTTTGGAACTTTTTTGGAGCTTGATCAGAGAGCCACCGTGTCTACCATTATTGCCGGAGTGAGCTTAAGCATTTTCGTTCAAGTAAGCCTTAATCGATATAATTTGAGCGATTTCTTTGCATGGTTAAGTTTTTGCACCTATTTTGGTCATGATTCATCATTTAAGTTCATGTTTTGGTGCTAATTTGAGACTATATAATTTTTTACTCATGAACACATAAACTCAAAAATAACAAAACTGTGAATCTCAACCATAAATTGCAAACTCATATATCATTTGAACTGGTTTTTTCGCGTTGATCATGAATATGTAATTAGTTTTACGCTTGGATGTGTAGTTTGGCCAGAATGAACAATTTTACATTATAGATTTTGTCCACTTTTTGCTTCAATTTTTTCAATTTATAGCTTATTCGCTAATTTTGATTGCATATTTGAATTCATGGCAAAATTCCAATTTCAATGGGATATTAGTTCGTCAAATTAGGTCGCATTTTGGATAATTTAGAATTTTGCATATTGGTCTCTGATGGTATTATTTGATTTCCTGCTCTTGAGTATTTTTCTTTTGGCTTAAATGCAGTTTTAGTCCCCCTATTATGGCTTTTTCTCAGTTTTGGTCCCCCTATTTCTAAATCCTGTTTTTTAGTCCCTTAAGTTTCATTTTATGAGGATTTTGGTCCCCCATTCAGTTTGAGGCCAAATTTTGATGACATGGCTGTCAAAATTGCCACATGTCAGTGCCAAATCATAAATTTTATTTTTATTTAATATTTTAATTGTTTTTAAATTATTATTCATTTTACATGAATATGATAAATATGTATCATCATTTTTCAAACCCTAATTCATGTTCTTCTCCAAAGGCATGTTCCTTCCATACACCTATAGCCACCAAAGCAGGACCCTATTTACGGCGCTTCTTACAGTTTTCCTGTCAAACTTGTCCATCAAACTCTCCCACAAAATCCTTCAAAGATCCTGCATACAAAAGGAGGTGTTGATTTTCGATAAAAAAGAAAAAAAGAAAAATAGAAGCTGAGGACTTTTTCCTCTCTTTAAAAAGAACATAATCAACAACATAAAAGGGGGGACTTTTCAATCGAATGATTCATCATCATCGGACCTTCTTCCCTTCTGCCTCACTCACCTTCCTCCTATAACTTCAATACATAATCCTCTATTGAAACAACTCTTCTCTTCTAAAAATCTCTTCGACCTCACCTCTTTCTTCCTAACATTCATGATTCTACAACAATAACCCTAACCAAAATGTTAAAAATTATAACTCCAATCAATACCAAATACAACCACAACCACAAATCTTTCCAAACTTCCGTTCACACTAAGCCCAGATTCTCAAACGCAAACGCACAGAAAGGGTAGAAGAGTGAGGTGATTTCAAATCCAAATCCACAAAACTGAAACAATGTTGAGCAAAACCAGAACCCATTCTTTCAAACAACCTCACACCTTTCCCTTCATTCCCTTTTCAAACCAACAACAACCAATTGATTTAACCATCGATCAATGCCCAAAACTAGAAGGAGATGAAGGGAGGTTGAGTAAATCGCACAAAGTACAAACCTAATCAAAAACTGAGAATCAGAACGAGAAGGAGAGAGACTTGAAGCGAACCAAACCGAGGTTGAAAGCGGAGCAGAGACGAACGGGATCTTGCGCAAGGAGAAGGTTGGGATATGGAGCTTCTGAGTTTCGAAAATGTTGTTGTTTCGTGTTCGTTGCCATTGATGGTCGGACCCTTTTTTTATTTTTTATGTGACTATGATTTCCTCTCTTTGTGTTGTTCATAGCCTCTATGTTGTTTTAAAAAGAAAGAAAATGGAGAACAATGCCTTTGAAAAATGAATAATAATTTAAAAACAATTAAAATATTAAATAAAAATAAAATTTATGATTTGGCACTGATATGTGGCAATTTTGACAGCCATGTCATCAAAATTTGGCCTCAAACTGAATGGGGGACCAAAATCCTCATAAAATAAAACTTAAGGGACTAAAAAACAGGATTTAGAAATGGGGGGACCAAAACTGAGAAAAAGCCATAATAGGGGGACTAAAACTGCATTTAAGCCTTTTCTTTTCATGCATTTCTTGTATGGATTGGAGGGTGAATAAGGGAATGTGGCCCCACCACCTTTTTCTTTTTTTTTCTTTCTATTATTTTATTACTACTTTCTCTTCTTTTGTTTTTTATATATAATTAATTGATTCATTTAGTTAATTAATTTTTAATTAACTTGATAAATTGATTAGTTTTGTTAATTTATTTTAATTAGTTTGATTAATTGATTAATTTATTTAAATTGATTAATTTTGTTAATTGATTTTTTTAATTAACTTGATTAATTGATTACATTTATTTTAATTGATTAATTTTTTAATTAAGTTTTAATTAACTTGATTAATTGATTAATCTCATTTTAATTGATTTATTTGGTTAATTGATTAATTAAATAGCTTGATCACCTAAAATCAATCTTCCAAAAATAAAATTAAATACTTTATCAACACCAAGTTGGTTTTCTAAATATCTCACCACTTCAGTATTATCAAACCACTTTACTAATTAAATGTTACAATAATTTTTTTTATAATAAAATTGAAAGAAGAGGAACATCAGAGTCTCGCATTCCATGAAAACCTTAAACAATCGGCCCGAGATACACGTCTTGGTCTTACCTAATGTTCGTTGTCCACAAATAAATTCCATAAACGCTTCGAATGAGAAAGGGTACATTGGAGTCTTGCATTCCATGAAAAACCTCGAATAATCGACCACGAGGCATATGTCTTAGTCCTACCGAGCATTCATCATTCTCCTAAAAATAACTCAACATTCATCAATCCATTTCAAACCATCACACTTTATAAAATCAAGTTTTTTTTTTCAAAATACGAACTAAAGGTCTTGATCAATATCAAGTCCTTTTTCAAAAATACAAATCAAACCATTTTTAATTCAAAAATCCAAAACACATGATTAATATCAATCACTTTTTCAAACCCAAACCAAAACCAATCCAAAATCATCTCTCGCCCAACTGTAAGTCTTTTACCCAAAATCATGCTTCGCCCAAGTGCGAGTATTTTATCCAAAATCAATTCTCGCCTAAGTGCGATACCCAAAATCATGCCTCGCCAAAGCGCGACTAAACTCATTTTTACAATTAAAATCAACCAACAAATAAAGTTATTTCTACCAAGAACTATATAGCTTTGAGTTCCCTATCGCACATGGGAATACGTAGGAGCGAGACTCAATGTCCTGTCAAACACTATAACAAAAAACCCAAAAATATCTTTTGCCTTGCCCAAAACTACTTCTCTTTGAATTCCTCATCGCACCTGAGGATACGTGGGAGCGAGACCAACAAACTCGTCAAACACCCTTATTAAAAACTTTTTGCGACCCCTTTTAGTTTTCCTTTTCAATCTTTTATCACTCAAGAAAACAAATAACATACGCTAACATTCAATTAAAAATCTAACTAAATGGTTTCCGTTGAGTACAACGGACGCGAGGGGTGCTAATACCTTCCCCTTGCATAATCGACTCCCGAACCCGAATTTAGTTGCGACGACCATTTTCTTTTTCTTTTAAGGGTTTTATAGATATTTTCCCTTTCCTTTTGGAATAAATAAAGTTCGGTGGCAAATTTGTTCAATCATTCCCCGAGCACGAAAAATACTTGTGAGGTCGTATTTTCGAGATTCGACAGATAGTTAAGCCTAATTTAGTTAGCTTTGCAATAAATGTTAACTTTGTTTTGTTTTTTTTCCTATATTCTCTCATTTTCCTATTACCTCGCATGATTTATTACTTTGTTCATCTGTGGGATTGGGATGGCACTTTGAGTAAACCTCTATACCGGAGCCTTGAAAAAGAAGAAAAAAAACATAGGTTAGAATGGAAGTTGTGTAGTGTTAGTCCCCAAGGTGCACATCTTGAATGCCTAACATGAAGACTCCTCATAGAGTAAACCTCCTCGTGGATCTCGTTATAAGATGGCTAGCCTATTGCATAACATTGATTCATAAATGGTCTATGACTCCAGGGACCCTTCTTAGAACCAGTTTTGCTTTGGTGGTTACGTAGTTTTATCCCCAAAGGTGCACACCTTGAATGGATAATACGAAGACCTTGCATAAAGTAGACCTTTTCGTCAATCTTGTTATAAAGAGGCTCGCTAGTTGCAGGACGTAGATCTGATTAAGGTCTGTGACTCTAGGAACCCTTTCCAACACCGTAAATTCAACCTTGTGAGCGGTTTATTGGTAGAAAGCTTAGAATTGTCCATTATATGGAGAACTTCGTTGTAGGGTGTTATGTACTACTCATGTTGTCTTGGATCCTTACATCCACACATGACATTTCATTGCATCCATAGCGGTATGGCATTGCATTTTTTTGCATAAAAAAATGAAAAAAATTCATGCATTCACATTTCATTAGCATACATAACCATTTTCCAAGACTCCGGGAAACACTCCTAAAGCCAATGGATCAGACGGGAAAGCCCATCCTTGATGCTGATAGACACTAGGCCCTTTTATCATTTCAATTTTCAATTTCTGTGTTTTTAAAAATGTTTTTTTGCATTTGAAATTGTTATTCTTGAATAGTTATCTTAATGAAATGAGCATTGCATTTTTTGAATAAATTATATCATGTTCACTCATTTTTTTCTTTCTTTTTTTCCATAAAAGCAAAAAAAAAATACAATATCAATATTTCTCCACCGCACTTTCCTTTATCAACTTTTTGTTTAAGCAAAGAATGAAGGGTGAATGATGAAAAACAAAATACCCAAAAATGGTGATGGTATGCTTTTGTATAAAACTCCGCTGATGATGTAAGGTAATATTTCAACTCCAAACACCGAAAATATAAGGAGTTAATCCCTAGTCAACCCCTTTGAGCCTAGAAGTTGGTGTTTCTTTCTATATGAAAAACCCTTTAATCTTAACCTGGGAGATGGTAGCTTTTAGATAATTTGACGGTGAATCCAAATTTCAAGAGAATCTGTCCATCTATACACCTTCCACTAAGAGGTTCAACCATATGATCTTCTTCGCATACATCAATAAGTGTCGAAGAAATCATGAAAAATCCAAAAGTTATAATGATTTTTCCTCAATAACCAATAACATGGCAGTCACAACCCTTGTTAAAATCAAACCAAAAGAACAAATTCCATAGAAAGTTTTAAAAAAAAGAGTCCGCTAAGTCAAACACCATAAAATGAGTCTTAGGAAAAAATTAGGGCATCCCGATGGACTGAAAGCTCAAAGAAGCGGTCCAGGCAAAAATTAGGGATAAAAAAGAGAGAAAAAACAAAAAAAGAAGGATCACCAAAAATCCTTGATGAAAAAAAGAACAACTTTGTGTCACAACCAAAATAAAAAAAGGTGACTACCACCTCAAGCGAAAAACCTTATTGGTTCTCAGACCATCACATTTCCACCATCAAAATTCTCTTGGAAGTTGAAACCATGTGTCAAATTAACTGAGCGTAATACTGGAGATCATAAA
The DNA here is from genome assembly GCA_022829125.1 of Lathyrus tuberosus. Lineage (NCBI taxonomy): Eukaryota > Viridiplantae > Streptophyta > Magnoliopsida > Fabales > Fabaceae > Lathyrus > Lathyrus tuberosus. The sequence goes on from JALAZF010000253.1 coordinate 4,239,844, forward strand.
GGAGAATGTGTTAGGTTAAAATCAAATTTTGAGCCTTACATCCCTTTGTTTCAAAAACTATAAACCAGGCCACGCTACAATATTCAAAAGACTTAATAGAAACAAGCTTTATTTTGAAAGCATACTACAATAAGGTTGTGTTAACCTGACTCCTAGAGATTTGCTAATCATCTGTATTGGTATCATATTCTCGCATCGTATTTCACACTTTAAATAAATCTGTGATCCATTCACTATACATCACAACATCATCTTTGGAATAACTTTGATTTCAAAATCTGCATGAGCATCGCATTAAAGTTACCATTTTAACATGAACAATTTTATCTACAAGTCAACACTCAACTCCAAGAAAGTTCCAACAAAGTGAAATTATTGGAAAAAAATTAATCTTTTGTAAGTGATCCCATCAGGGGAGAACAATTCTAAAGAAGTAATCACACTCAATGGAAAATTATCTAAAGACTCTGTTGAGCAAGGGGCAAGCCACCTCAAGAACTAGTTGATATGGGGAAAAACTTTTATGCACTCCGCAAATCGTTCAATTGATCAGTTAATCAGAGAAAATCAGTTTCAAAGTTCCCAAACACTGGGGCATACCATCTCAAAATCATCACTTTGCTTCCAAACTCCTATAAAGGCAAAATTCTTCAAAGACCTAACACGCTGGGGCAAGATAAACAACATGACGAAGGCCAAATCCTCTTCATACCTTCAAGTTGCTCAAACAAACCTTGTTTTGCATCTACAAATACTGAGTTTGAAAGGGGTGTCAGGAAATCATGCTTGAAATTTCCTACCAAAATACCTTTTCTCTTGAAAAAAACTTCATTGCGAAAGAACCCTTCTTGGTTTTAACTGTCCATAGCATACCACATGGGAAGTGGTTGAAACATCCAAATCATTATCCTCAATCACCTTTTACTCATCATTTACATCAACCATGTTTGCATTGCCTTAACATCAAACCATGCATATCATCTCATTCATGGGGTGCATTCCCATAGCATATACAAAAAAAAATTCCAACTTTGCTCGCCCATTTTTCAAAGAAAACCAAGCCATGCCTGACATATTTACCCCAAAGTTTAATATCTATTGGCGCACATCCAAAAAATCATTACATGCATTGACCAGTCATTACATTTTATGCATCATTGCATATGTATCATATTCGTAAATTAAGTGTACTATGTTCAAAAACCAAAGGAATCTCACGCATCAACTATTACATCTACATAAAGCATGCATGCATGTCATAAGCTAGGATTCAGTGACCACTCATGGAAGCTCGTAGTAATCCCTAAAAAAGAAATTTGTAATCATTCATTTCTTATCAATCTTCGTCAACCCATTGGTTGAAGTTGGTTCTCTTAATCTGAATCAACCCATCATTGGAGGATGATGTTTTCATTCACTGACCTTCGTCAACCCTTTGGTTGGAGTTGGTTTTCTTGTGTTTATCTAAATCAACCCATTGGTTGAGGACAATTTTTCTTTCATTGACCTTCGATAACCCATTGGTTGAAGTTGTTTATTTTTCATCTGAATCAATCCATTGGTTTAGAATGATTTCTTTCATTGACCTCCATCAATCCAATGGTTGAAGTTGGATCTCTTGATACGAATCAACCCATTGGTTCAAGATGATCTTTTTGTTCATTGACCTTTGTCAACCCATTGGTTGAAGTTGGTTCTCTTGATCCGAGTCAATCCATTGTTTAAGGATGATCTTTTCGTTCACTGACCTTCGTGAACCCATTGGTTGGAGTTGGTTTTCTTGTGTTGAACTGAATCAACACATTGGTTGAGGACAATTTTTCTTTCGTTGACTTTTGACAACCAATGGTTAAAGTTGGTTATTTTTCATTTGAATCAATCCATTGGTTGAGGATGATTTCTTTCGTTGACCTTCATTAATCCATTGGTCGAAGTTGATTATTTTTTCATTTGAATTAACACATTGGTTGAGGATGATCTTTTCATTTATTAAACTTCATCAACCCATTGGTTGAAGTTGGTTCTCTTGATCTAAATCAACCCATTGTTTAAGGATGATCTTTTCATCTACTGACCTTTGTCAATCCATTGGTTGGAGTTGGTTTTCTTGTGTTGATTTGAATCAACCCATTGGTTGAGAACTATTTTTCTTTAGTTGACCTTTGACAACCCATTGGTTGAAGTTGGTTATTTTTCATCTGAATCAATCCATTAGTTTAGGATAATTTCTTTTGTTGAACTTCATTAATCCATTGGTTGAAGTTGGTTATTTTTCATCTGAATCAATTCATTGGTTGAGGATGATCTTTCATTGACCCTTGTCAACCCTTTGGTTGAGGTTGGTTATGTTGGTTGAGGATGATCTTTCATTGAACTTCGTCAATCCATTGGTTGAAGTTGGTTATTTTTCATCTGAATAAATCCATTGGTTAAGGATAACTTATTCGCGGACCTTCGTCAATTCATTTGTTGAAGTTGGTTATTTTTCATTTGAATCAATCCATTGGTTTGTGGACCTCCGCCAATCCAAAGGTTACAGTTAGTTGTTTCAAGTTATGCCGATCCGAATCAACCATTTGGTTGAGGATGATCTTTTTGTCGCGAACCTTCATTAATACATTGGTTGATGCTGGTTGTGTTGTATTTTGTTGATCTGAATCAACACATTAGTTAAGGAAGATTTATCGTTAACCTTCATCAATACATTAGTTAATGTTGGTTGTCTTTTGTTGATCTAAATCAACACATTAGTTAAGGACGATTTGTCGGTGCCATTGCCTTTCCCTAGCAAGTCTTCCCATTTACCTCCTTTGTCTTCCCATTGGAATTCCTTGGCAAGTTATATCAGTTAATCTCCATAGATTCTGCATCGCATATCCCCAACAAACTCATAACACCTCATACCATTGCATTTCATACATTTAAGGGACAAAATCCGGATCTTTTTGTATTTAATTACCTTCCGCCACTAATATCATGAAGACCAAAGTCATTCATGCTATCTAGCTAAAGATAATTAAATAAGGGAAGTTGTCATACTCCATATCATTAGCATTCATTTTTTGGGATTTTTTAGATGTCATACACTTTAAAGAAAAGTCAACAAAAGTCAACTACACCATTATTTGTTTTTTTACCATATTTTGATCTAATTTGCATTTGCATTCATATTTGAATCTCATTCATAAACAAACATCACAATTAAATTTAATTTGTTTTTTCATCATACCATAAACCAATTTTCATTCAAATCGTAAACTATGCATATTTTTATTTTTAATAAAGGCCATAAAAATCAAGTTAACCTCATTTACATATCATCATACAATATCATCATCTTAATACCATGTTATAATTCATGCTTTCATTTCCATGATCATTGTCTCATCATCAAGCCATCATACCATGCTTTATTACCATGTTCATTGGACTTACAAAACCATGTTTCATCATAAAAATCCAATATAACATGAGAATAAGCATAAACATAAGCATACTAACATGATAATCAAGTATTGTAGTGATAAGTATTTGCAGTGAATCATCACTAGTTCATGCCATAGCATGCATACATGCATCAAAGTTCAACTTGTGACCACATGGTTTTCATAAACCAAAACCACTTCGAAAACCACTTCAAACAAACACAAAACCATAACTAAATCTCATTTCACTCGAAAATTAAATTCAATAAACACACTTAGATGCAATCCTAACCCTTGATTAAACATTTTTTTTCACATGGATCACTAATTGGTGCAATCCTAACCATTCTTCATTTTCATTTTTCACATTCTAACTCCCTCTAAAACTCACCCTCATATTTCACATGAACTTGAATGCATTCACATTCACCATATCCTATTTAAACAACATCATATCACTAACCAAAATAGGGGAGAAATGAAGATTAAAGGTGTAGTTCGATTTTGAACTCAATTTTTGAAGTTTCTCAGATGTTGAATTAAAGCTTGGATTTGAGTATAGGAGGTTGAGATGATTCCAAATATACAAATAAATTCTGAACTGAAAGCTCGTTTTGACCTTCGTCGGAGCTTGATCGTAGAGCCACCGCGTCCACTATTGTTGCCGGAGTGAGCTTAAGCATATTTGCTCAAGTAAGCCTTAATCGATGTAATCTGAGCGATTTCTTTGCATGCTTGAGTTTCTGCACCTATTTTGATCATGATTCATCATTTAACTTCATATTTTGGTGCTAATTTAAGACTTTATAATTTTTTACTCATGAACACATAAACTCAAAAATGACAAAACTGTGAATCTCAACCAAAAATTGCAAACTTGTATAGCATTTGAACCGGTTTTTCGCACTGATCATGAATATACAATTAGTTTTGCATTTGGATGTGTATTTTGTCCGAAACTAACAATTTTTCATTATACATTTCATCCTCTTTTTACTTAGATTTTCCAATTTGTAACTTGCTTTCTAATTTTGATTGCATATTTGAATTTGTGGCAAAATTTCAATTTCAAAGATATATTAGTTCGTCAAATTCAGCCGCATTGCAAATTAGTCTTTGATGATATTATTTGGTTTCCTGCTACAATGAAATATTCTTTTCGTGCGTTTCTCGTTTGGAATGGAGGAAGAAAAAGGGCACGTGGCGCCACCACCTTTTGCCTTCTTTTTTTATTTTTATTTTTTAATTCTATTACTTTATTACTATTTTAGTCTCTTTTGTTTTTTTATATATAATTAATTGATTAAATTTAATTTTAATTGATTAATTTTGTTAATTGATTTTTAATTAGTTTGATTAATTGATTAAATTATTTTAATTGATTACTTTTGTTAATTGATTTTAATTAGCTTGATTAATTGATTAATTTATTTTAATTGATTAATTTTGTTAATTGATTTTTTAATTAATTTGATTAATTAATTTAATTTATTTTAATTGATTAAATTTATTAGTTGATTTTTAATTAACATGATTAATTAATTAATCTTATTTTAATTGACTAATTTGATTAATTGATTAATTAAATAACTTGACCACCTTAAATCAATCTTTCAAAAATCAAATTAAATACTTGATCAACATCAAGTTGGTTTTCAAAATATCTCACCACTTCATCGTTATCAAACCACTTTCCTAATTAAACATTACATTAAAAAGTATTTTTATAATAAAATCGAAAGAAGAGGAACATTGGAGTTTCACATTCCATGAAAACCTTGAACAATCGGCCCCGAGGCACACGTCTTGGTCTTACCGAATGTTCGTTGTCCACAAATAAATTTCATAAATGCTTCAAATGAGAAAGGGTACAATGGAGTCTTGCATTCCATGAAAACCTCGAATAATCAGTCTCGAGGCATACATTTTGGCCCTATCGAGCATTCATCATTCACCTAAAAATAACTCAACATTCATCAATTCATTTCAAACCATCAAACTTGATCAATATCAAGTCTTTTTTTTCAAAACGCGACCTAAAGCTCTTGATCAATATCAAGTCTTTTTTTGAAAACCAAATCAAACAATTTTCAATTAAAAAACCAAAACACTTTATCGATATCAAGTCATTTTTCAAACCCAAACCAAAATCGATCCAAAATCATCTCTTGGCAAAGTTCGAGTCCTTTATCCAAAATCATGCTTTGCCCAAAAGTGACTCTTTTATCCAAAATCATTTCTCGCCTAAGTGCAAGTCTTTTTTCAAATAACTTTCATCGTTCAAGCGCATACCATTTTCAACCATTGAGTCTTTTTTCGCCCAAGCATGACCAAACTCATTTTCACAATTAAAAACAACCAACAAACATAGTTATTTCTACCAAAAACTATGTAGCTTTGAGTTCCCCATTGCACATGGGGATACGTAGGAGCGAGATTCAACGTCTCACCAAACACTTTAACAAAAAACCCAAAAATAACTTTTGTATTGCCCAGAACTACGTCGCTTTGAATTCCTTATCGTACTTGAGGATATGTAGGATTGAGACCCACAATCTCGTCAAGCACCCTAATAAAAAACCTATTGCAACCTCTTTTTATTTTCCTTTTCAATATTTTATCATTCGAAGAAAATAAATAACATACGCTAACATTCAATCGCAAATCTAACTAAATGGTTCCCGTTGAGTACAACGAACGTGAGGGGTGCTAATACCTTCCCCTTGCATAATCGACTCCCGAACCCGAATTTGGTTGCGACAACCATTTTCTTTTTCTTTTAAGGGTTTTATCGATATTTTCCCTTTCGTTTTGGAATAAATAAAGTTCGGAGGCGACTTTGTTCAACTATATAAAAAAATAATATAAGTCACAGTCATGATACAATATCAAATATTACCAATACTGATTCGCTATTAGGGGTTACTCCAACAAAATTGTTGTATCCACAAAGATTGTATTAATTTCGTATAAGAAAGATGTGATTGTACTTGTGATTTCATCATGGTGAGGCTGGAATAGTAACGAGTGGTATGCAGAGCGTGATTGCTTGTGTGCCTAAATGTAAACTAAAAAGATGAACAAACGATTGACACATATAATTATTAAGACGATTAAGTCCCTTTTGAATTATCTACCCATAGATATGATAAATTTCATAAATAAACCTATAATGACTCTGTTTTTACTATGACCTTTTGCAAAACACAGTTTTAAAATTTTACATTCCCCCAAATGCTGGGAGTATCTAATCATAAAGCAAACCCTTTTATTTGAAATTTCCTTCCAGCTACTAGGAGTCTTCAATCGCAAGTGGCAAAAGTTTTATAGTGTGTGAGTAAGAAGATTGTATTACAAAACACGGTTTTACAACCTTGAAACCTCCCAGATGCTGGGAGTATCTAATCGCAAGGAAACTCACTTCATCAAAGCAATCTCCTATATATTGGAATCTTCAATCAAATATGACAAAGGTTTTATGATGCATAAAACTAAACTAATAGTGGAGACTATTCTTGCCAGAGTGCGAGCAATCATTACAACTCCATATTTTTATCAATCAGAAGTGAAAATACCCATGTTAGGTCTCATTTGAATCTAAATAATTTTCTCAATTCCATAGACGAGAAATAACATTAATCTCTAATTAAATTATATAACTATAAGATAGAGATTATAACAAAAACAATCATGAAAAATTACATAGATCACATGTTTAGGGTAGAATCATATAAATGTAATTCATAGATTTAATAATATAAAATAAAATAAAGGCCTACAACGATTAAGAGTGATCCCTTAATGGTAGCCTTTATTTTCCCCTCTCATTAGTACAAAAATATGCCTTAGACTCTCTAAAATTGGAACCATAATGACTAAACATGTTTTTCATTCTATAAAAAATTATGAAATTACAAGACCAAGCCACACTTTCTCTTAATCATGCCATGATTAGACGTTGGTTTTGTTTTTCAATCCCGAAAGAATGTTTGGATCGTACTGCTGGTCTCAGGACCGCGCCACTTATGTTGTTTTGTATTGAATAACGCCCCTATGCTTGAAGGTGAACAAGTATTGCCTATTTCTTGTGATTTATTTTATAATTTTCTTCCTTTCATTATGTGTTGGTCCTCTCATTCAAAATTCAAATTCAAAATTTCTAGATGTATCGCCATGGACAACTTTAAATTCAAAATCATTCCAAGATTTTGGCAGATAGATTAGCTATTCTCATGCCTCATTTGATCTCACAGGAACAAAAGGGATTCTTTTGAGGGAGAAACATAAATGACTGCATCCGCTTGACCTCTGAAACTTTCAATCTTTTATATAAAATGATTTTTGGGGGTAATCTTGAAATTAAGGTGGATTTCAAAAAGCCTTTGACACCTTGTGTTAGAACAAGATTTGTTCATGACATATATTCCTTGGGTTTTGATGATAACAAAGTATTAAAAAAACAATGGTTTTATCTAATGTGTGTTCCAAGTATGCAGGTTCTAATGCTTAAAGTTATATATTCATAATCTGATATATAAGGACGCACTTCTGAGAAGCTGAATTACTAGCTTTTGGTGGTGCAAGATCTGAATAACACTCTTTAAGTGATGTTTGGCGTAGACTCTTAAGCTGAAGGTCTCAGCATCAGAAGAAGCAACATATTGTCTTTACACTTGGTGAATGTAATTAGCTTCTAGTGATCATTCAGAATTAGTGATAAAGCTAAAGCTATCCATACCACAAAAAGCAAGTTGCATTGTCAAATTAGTTTGTCAGTTAGAGTCTAAGTTCACAAGGCTCAAGAAGAGTTGACATGCTTTACGTATATCTACTCTCAACGAATCTATAGTACAAGATTACATGGAAGACGCAATGATGAAACATATTACACAATGGATTAAGATCTTTTGGTGCATCTCTCTTCAACGTCTCCTGTACTATGGAGAAACAAAGATATTTGTTCAAGTTATCTCTTCCAACGGCTAGTATTCTACAACTGCTATATAAGCTACTGAAGATTCAAACTGAAGTCTTGAACAAGGGAGCAATCAAAAGGGAAAATGTAGAAGGAAAGCCAAGAAGGATATAATTGTTCTACACTTTTGTCTGGATGGAGGAATAGCAAAATCATACAATAAGCAACGCAATCGAGTATGCAAATTTTCTGTTATATGTTGTAAATTGTAATAAGCCTTAAGATTTCTTAAACATTGAATATCTTATAAATCTTAAGTGCATAGAGGTCTTTGTTAGGGTGATTTCCTTGTACCTCTGATAATTGTATCAAGTACGCATTGTTCTCTATTATGCTAAACATGATTATTTAGTAGTTTCGATAAAGTATCTTGCTATGTGCTTGAGCAGCAAAGTCTTTTGCTGAGAAGCTTGAGCCAAGTAAGTCTCCTGCTATGTGCTATAGCTTTGAAAGTCTTGATCATTTTTGATTGAGTAAGGAAGTCTTGGACTGTGAGTCTGAGCAAGGAAGTCTTGGGCCTGAGGGGCTTAAGAATAAGTCTTGGGTTCGTGGAACCTAAGCAAGGAAGTCTTGAGTTCGTGGAAGTTGAGCAAGGAAGTCTTGGTCCTGAGGGGCTTGAGCAAAAGTCTTGGATTCAAGGAATCTGAGCAGGGAAGTCTTGGACCGAGGGTCTAAGCAGAAGTATTGAGTCTGAGGGGCTTAAGCAAGGAAGTCTTGGGTTCGTGGAACCTGAGCAGAAGTCTTGGACCTGAGGGGTTTAAGCAGGAAGTCTCGGGCTGAGGGTATGAGCAAAGAAAAGTATTATGCTTAAGTGCATAAGCGATTGTAATCATGTTTTAATTGTAGTGAAAATCTCTTGTGCTGCAAGGGGACTAGACTACTCTCATTTGGGAGGAACCAATATAAATCTCTGTGTGTTTTGTTATTATTTATTTGCTTCTATTAACATCCGATGCAACGTATAATCAGAATCTAAACACCAGTTTAGATTCTGAACTTTGATCAGATGCAAACTAAAGAAATGGAAAACACAGTTCAATCCCCCTTCTTATGTATTTTTCTCACCTTCACCTTCGACCGTGAATTTCTACTTAAATTTTTGAAGTTGTTTGGTTTTAACACTAAATTCTACCAGTGGATTTCTTCCATTCTATCCTCAACTCATCTCTCTGTGGTTGTCAATGGGTCCTTGCATGGTTATTTCAAGTGTGCTTGGGGATCATACAAGGTGATCCTCTATCACATTTTCTTTTCTGTTTGGCAAAAGTGGGACTCAATAAAAGTATTTCAAAATTGGTATTGGATGAATCCTTGAAGCTAATGATGGGATCAAAGAACCCGCATTTTCCAACTCATATCTTTTATGCATATGGAATTTTTGCCTTCTTCAAAGGCATTTAGTCTAATATTTAAGCTCTCACGTCTCTCTCTCTCTCTCTCTCTCTCTCTCTCTCTCTCTCTCTCTCTCTCTCTCTCTCTCTCTCTTATCCACTTATGCTAGGGATTTAGGTTAGATTTTTAATAGTTTTAAATCAACTATTTTTACTGGTAGTATGTCAAGTTATAGGCTGAATAGTATGGTGAATATGATTAGTTTTAGCAAAGGAATCATTCCCTTTAATTACATTGGTGTGCCTATATTCAAAAATACGTTAGAGTTAACCACTTGCACCACATTGGCGACATAATGCTTGCTAAGCTCACAACTTAGGAATGATCTCTACTTTCTATTGTAGGCAGAGCCCTCTTAGTTCATTATATCATTCATGTTATGATTACTCACTCCATTTATGTTTATTCTTGGCCTATATCTCTCCTAAAATAAATTGACAGAGCTACAAGAAATTTTATTTGGAGTGGCTCAACTAACAAAAGGAAAATGGTAATGGTCTATTGGAAGAAATTTTGTAACACTAAATTCAATGGAGGTTTAGGCATTAGATATCTCATTTGCCTTAATGAAGATTCAAATCTAAAGTTTTTTGGGATTTACTTAGTTATGGGGAAGAGTGGTAGGCATAGTTTTGAGACCTCGTGGTAAGATTAAGCATCACATTGCTTCTTTTATTTTGCAAGAAGTCAAGTTTGAATTCAACACGGTTAAGGAACATTTAACATTGATTCTTGGAGACGAATATATGATTAATTTATAATATGACTATGGGTGTGGGGAACCTCTATTTGATTCCATGGATTTACATAATTCTCATCACTTGAACACCAATCTAAATGTTAAAGTTTTTGATTTTATTGATGATAGATAACATGTGGTCTTTTCATGTTGCTTGGGAAGACTTATTCCCTTTTGTTGAAGAAAGACTCAGTAGCTTCTGTCTGCCTTCTAGTTTATTGACTCTAAAGGACGCCTATATTTTCAAAGATCAACTTTACCCAAAGCTTCATTGGTTCATGGCTATTTGAAATGAAGACTTCCTTCTTTCAAAAACCTTAATTGTTTGGAGACTAATGCGTAATAAATTGCCAATAGATGAGTAAATTTAGAGTAATGGATATTACATGTCCTCAATTTGATCTCTTTGTAAGAAGTGTGGAACCACATGCTTGTAGGTATAATCACAAAGTGATTAAAGCTCATAGATAAGCAAGATATGCTTATTTTTGATAAGGTCATGGTTTTGATGATAACAACACTTAAAAACATAACAACTCTTGAAGTGGTTTGGATGACAATAATGCATGAAGACAACAAAGTACTAAAGCTAGTCAATAGGTGAAATATGCACAAAGTGGATAATCAAACCATTCCTTAGAATTAAGCTAAAGAATTAGGATTTATGATCACCTGTGATATTTCTACCCGCTTTTGATGGTGACTAACTTGAAGATATCTCAAGACTCAAGAAAATTCAAGTTAAGTGCTTAGTTAAATTTCATATTCGACAAAAGGATTTGAAGATTCAAAGTGTGAAAGAGAGGAAGTGTTAAAGCTCGTCTGATCGTGTCAGATTGAGTGATAAGTGTTTTGTAAAAAAACTAGTGCATCTTGATAAGTAGTATGGCTAACATACACACACACACAAAAGTATTTTTGAAGCCTCTATTTTTCAAATAACATCTAGAAAAATGTTTTTGGACAGTTATTTTGGAAACTGTTAAATTGATTAAGACAAGTTTTTTGAACTGTCTAATCGATTATAACAAATGCTTAATTAATTAGATGAAGGTGAATCAAGTCCATAATTGATTATAACAACGTCTTAATGAATGATAACGACTCTATATCAAAACCTTCCAATTTGGGCAACAATAATCGATTATTACAAGCATCTAATCGATCATGTCATTTATTTGGCATATGGATTGTATCCTAAAATGAACCATTTTGTCGCCTATAAATAAAGGGCTTCCTCTTAATTTCATTTCATCCAGAAAAACATGAATATCTAACTTTTTATTTTTCTGTCAATCTTCATAAATAGATGGCTTAGCCATAATTCTATGAAAGCATTCTTGAGTTTAATGAGGAAATTGTTCAGGGCAAGGACTTTACTGTAAATTTATCAAGAATTTTTTTCCTCTCAAGTAAATTATTATTTATTAGGAAGTGTGTGTTTTTGTTTGGAGCTAAACCTATATAAAAACTCTTTAGAGGATTAGCTTAAGTGTCCATTTGGTTCGTGAGCTCTGCCATTGAAGAAAAACTCTTCTTTTGGACTCTAAAGAATAACTCGAGAAAAATCTTCACAATGATTCTTGAGCTCATCCCGGTTAAAAGCTCTATTGGTTCGAGATTATCTTGGTATAAAATCTCACTCGGTTTCTTTGTTCAACATGTTGAAAAGCTAAGTAGGCTCGAGATTAGCTCAGTAAAAATCTCAATTTGGTTCGTGGTCAGCCCGTATAAAACCTTGTTTCGGTTCAGAGGATAGCCAACTCAAAACTCTAACTTAGTTTTGAGACCAACCTATGAAAAATCTCATCTTGGCTTAGAGATTAATCGCTCGAAGCTATGTTCATTGTTTTGTGTGAAGACTAGCCGCTTCATTCCTAAGTTTGTTGTTTGGTTAGAAGTTATCCTAAAATTTATTAGCCTTGTATAAGGGGGGTTCACGGGCTTAACCTTCTAAAAGCTCTCAAGCATTATTGGATATTCTCAAGATCGTTTCTTGGGGAGAGGAGCGAGTCACTTCATTAAGACTAGACCTCTATAAATTCCCGGTGTTATCTCTCTTCTCTTAACGTTTTTATTTAACGCTTAATTTTTCCTATATATTTAAATGTTTTTATTAAAAAAATTTCAAACTCTGTTTTAGAAGATAATTTTGTTTCAAACTATCATTTTTCAAACCTCCATAATTCACCCCCTCTTGTGTATGGAGTTATATGTCCAACAAGACGCATACTAAACCAACACATTACCTCTTCTTCACCACTTTATTTGCTGTCAAGCTCTGGAATTGGCTTAGGAAGACCATAAAAAAAAATTTCCATGCCTTTTCTGCTGATAATAAATGGGATTAGTGTTCCATCTATAGACCCCCTTAATGCGCGATAACTGTAAAAGCCTTCTCATTCTTCTTGATAAATTAAATAGGGACGATAATGAACTATGTTCGATTTAGGGACCAAGAGGTTCATTTCCCACTGTTTGTTCTCAAATTTTGGCACAAGTCCAACTGACAAGATCCAATTCTAAGTCAGCCTTTAAGGCATATTGAGAGGAGTTTTCTATTTTAAAGGCCTTCAAGGTTTTAATCCAACCCCCTAAGGCTCATAATATCAAGGAAATCATTTGGTGGCCTCCTTCTTTTGATTTTCTTAAATGTAATGTTGATGAAGCCTTATTCTCAAATCCTAGTTTTGCAGGCTGTGGTGGGATTTACATAGATAGCACAGAGTTATTTATTTTGGCTTTTGCAGAACCTCTAAGTTGGAATAATTCTCTTTTGGCTAAATTTTGTGATGCTTTTAGATGCCTTGAGATAACTAAGGAGAAGAGATGGTCGAAACTATGGGTAGAATCTGATTCTCTTATAGTGGTCAAGAATTTTGCTTCAGCCAACCTTGAGTTTGTGGCTTGATTGTTAAGAAATAGATGGCTTGCTTGCTCTAAGATTATTTTTGACACGTCTTTCATCATCAACACATATTTAGAGAAGGAAATAGATATGCGTATTTTTTGCTAATATAGGCCGCACATCTACGTCCTTCACTTAGTTTGATTCTTTACCTTTGAATATTATAAATGATTATGTAAAAACTAGACTAAGTTTAATTTTTTTTAAGGTTTAAATCCTTTTGATTTAATTTTGCCATAGTCCTTTCACTTTTTTTGTGTATTACTATTCTATTAAATATATTTTGAGCTTTAAAAAAATAGTTTAATTAAATTTATATTTCATCTAATTTTCAGTTCATTCAATTTCTAGTTTAACCCTGGTTTAATCTAATTTTGGATTATTAAACATGAAATAATTATTTTTATGATTTAATCCAATTTTTTAATATGAAGACATGAAAGTACAATGGAAGGGCACAAGCCCCAAACAAGAAAAAAAACTAGGCAACCAGCCTCAGAGACAACCTAGAACTATCAAACCTAAACAAACTCCTCATAGACAAAGTGAGGAAGAAGGCGGAAAATCTATCTAATCAAATTCAAACCATGCCTTAGATGACTAGAAACTCCTTGAAATGTATCCACCGATGTCTTGTTATCTACTTGAATAATCACTTTTTTAAAACCATGCTTCCAATCTAAATCCAACCCCAAGAACACACCCCAAAGCTCAACATAATCACTGCTGCAACCACCTAGAAAGCTATGAAATTCACCAAGCCAAGTTCCAAGATTGTCTCGATAAAGCCCTCCACAAGCAGCACCAAAACCAACCTTAGCAGCCCCGTCAGAATTGAAACACATTCAACCCAAAGCAGGGGGTTTCCGATGCACAACAATGAAAATTTTAGCTATAAGAGTAACTTTAGCTAGCATCTGCTTACTATTCCTGTAAATCCAAACTGAATTACGAATATTAAGAATAGAATTAAGAGGCATCACGAAACAAGGATCATAAATACGCTTGTTCCGCCAAATCCAAATTTGATGGCAACTAAAAGCTCAAATATCAGAGAATTACTGTCTTGATTTAATCAATATTGTTATTAATAATTTTTTGGTATAACTCATTTAGTACCTTTTAGAGTATGTGTGCATTATGTTTCTTCTTCTTATTTCATATCTAGTTTAGTGAAAAATTCAAGAGAGTTGTGGTTTTGGAATTTGGTTAATTAACTTTTCATTGTTTCCTTAAATTCAGTTTTCTTTTAGCTTTCTAATTAAAATGTATATCATAATCAATAATAATTTAAATAACATGGATATTGCACAATATCATTTATAGACATGACAACGAGGCAGGTTGGAAACGATTTTTATCTTTCCCAAACTCAAACCTAAATCTCCAAACAATTTCAATTCCCCGTCCAATTTTTAATAGGGATAGAGAATTAAAACTCAAACCTGTCTTAAACGGGTTCGGATATCATAGTCCTGCCATCATCCATTTAGCAAAATCAATTCTTTTAATAGAAATATTTATTTTTTCTGAAGTTAAATTACATTATAAATAATAAAATAAAAAATCTCAAAAAAGTATATACAAATATTTCAAATATTTTAAATAATAAATACAAATTAAAATATCTAAACATTGACCACATATTTAATATTCTAAATTACCAAAAATAAATAATAAAGTATATATCAAAATAAATAAATAAAAAGTAGATTCGTGGTGGATACTAGTGTTCCTATTACCCGATCCATCCTCATATTTTATAATCGGAAAAAATCCAAATTCGAATTCAAACCTAGTTAAAGAAGATTTTCTCTGTCAATTTCCTGGTGGATTTCGGTGGGTACCTGCAAATATGAATTATGTTGCTGTACATAACCACTTTTTTTATAAGCAAATTCAATCTATTCATAAGGATTGCAAGGAGCAAACCAAAACTCCAACAGATACAAAACAGAGTATGACTTGCACAAAATATACAACCCTACCAACCCAAATAAAAACCTTTAGAAATAATCAGTAGGAAATTTTGACCATTCATAGAACATACAATGAATTCTATTAGACGCTCCCATAGATACCCAACACCACGAAATATGCATTATTTTATGGACTACATCTTCTATAAATTGGTTTCTAACCCACCAAATACACCAACAAGTGCAAAACAAAATCAAAGACGCAATTTTTTTTGACGTTCTATAAACTAACTTAATGAACCACTCCATCAAGTGTTCTCCACAGTTATCTCTATCACACCAAGAAACTCCGACCCAATCCGAAATCGCTCCCTAAATCAAAGAAATCTTCGGATAAAATATCATAACATGGTCAAAAGCTTCCACACCATTGAAACATTAAACATAAACAATATCATATGGATTAGAAATTACCCCCTGGCTACAAGATTGTAACGAGTTGGTAATCTATCCAATAACAGTTGCCATCAGAACATTTTGACCTTCATCGGAATCATTGATTGCCACAAAATTTCTATAACAGTCTTGGAGTTAATTTCCATCCAATCAAACCCAACAAAATGTTGAATAAATTCATAGCAAGCTTTCATTGAGAATTTATTACATATAGAACATGGCCAAGAATAAGTATCCTAAACACCTACTCTTGGCAATTTTTACATCAACATTTGCAACATATCATTATATTGTATTAATATTTCCTCCCCTAACTCACCAGCTTGAATTCCCCAATCCCACAGCCACACTGAATTCAACCAATAACCGAACTCAACAACTGCTCCAAATTTTGAAACTGAATGCTCGTATAAATCTGGGAACTTGTTGCGCAGCGGAATCGAATCTATCAAACGAGCATTCCAAAAGGAAACACGAGAACCATCCCCCAACTTGCACGAATCTTGCATCAAGAAAGAATCCTCCTTATTCGAATGCGCAATCTCCAGAATTTCTCTCCATCACAGTGATGAATGCCTTGCATTGTTATCCACCTATAATAACATAACTTTTTCATGACAGCCACCATATTTAAAATTCAGTACAGGTTTCCAAATTGCCTCATCCTCTTGAATAATTCTCCATAACCATTTTGAGAGTAGTGCTCTATTGAAGATTTCAATATCTTTTATCCTAAGCCCTCCCAATTCCTTTGGTTTGCAAACATTCCTCAAACTTACCCATGCCATTGCTGAAACCTCCAAAGAACACGACCACAAAAATCGTCTTTGAATGAAAAACAATTCTTTAATCACTTTTACAGGAACTTTAAAGAAAGACATATGGTGGACCGAAAAATTCGTAAGCACTGGGTTTATAAGCGTAACCCTACCGCCCATTGATAATATTTTGCCTTTCCAAGTAGATAATTTTGCCTTGAAACAGTCCACAACCGGTTTCCAAAAATTAGACCTTCTATGGTTTCCTCCCACCAGCAGCCCGAGAAATTTAAATGGTATAGAACCTTGTCTGCACATTAAGAAATCCGCTGCAGCAGACAACAATGCTTCCTCAACTCCCACTCCATATATGCAACTCTTATAAAATTGATAGCAACCCCGATACTAATTCAAATCCTCTTAAAATAGATTTGATTCCCCACAAATTTTTCCACTCTACTTCACAAAATATAATTGTATCATATGCAAATTGAGCAAGGCTGACAACATCAATCCCATTTAATCTAAAGCCGCAGAAAATCCCTCTATTGCAAGCCCTTTTCACCAAGCACGCCAAACCTTCCGCCACTATAGAAAATAGGAAAGGTGACAAGGGGTCGCCTTGTCTTAAACCCCTAGAGCTTTTAAAATCTTTGGTAGTTCCTCCATTCACCAAAACCAACATGAAATTATTTAAGACCTCCCCTTTAAGCCAAAGCATCCATTTGTCACTGAAATTCACAGCCAACAATATCTCTTCCAAGAAATCCCACTCTACGCAATCGTATGCTTGCACAAAATCCACCTTAAACATTAGACAACTACGTTTCCTTCTCTTAGCTAAGTCTATAACCTCATTAGTTACCAAAACACCATCTAAAATATGTCTACCCGGGATGAAGGCCGTTTGAGACTTAGAAACCAACTTTCCAACCACCTTACTTAGCCTAGAAGACAATATCTTTGCAATCACCTTATATATGCAACCCACAAGACTAATAAGCCGGTATTCATTCAAATCTTGGGGATTAAGATTCTTAGGAATTAATGCAATAAAGGACAAGAGCAAAGCCTTAGGAAGGGACGCCGTTTCATGGAACTCTTGGATACAACTAGTCATATCAGGCCCAACAACACTCCAACATTTTAAAAAGAAAATCCAGGTTGAACGCATCCGGACCTGGACTTTTGTTTCCATCACAACCACATATTGCTTCATAGATTTCGTCAGCTGAAAATGCATCATGTAGCATCTCCCTATCCTCTATCGTAAGCCTAGGACAGTCCAATAGGTCTAACTTAGGTCTCTTACCAGCAACCCACTGAAATCTAGAGGCAAATACCTCTTTGACATTGTGTTTCACAGAGGCCACATCTTCTAATAGGCTTAATCCCACCTTAACAGAATGAATAAAATTGTTCCTAGATCTAGAGTTCATAACAGCACGGAAATACCTCGTATTAACATCATCATCCTTGATCCATTTCATTCTCGACTTCTACCACAACATGTTTTCTTTAATCTTGAGGTTGTTCCAAATTGCATCTAAAGCTTCACTTCTCACGGCTAATTTATCCTCCTGCGTGCCACCACTTTGAACGGCCATCTCATCTTCAATGTTATTCAAAGTAGCAACCCCTGCCTCAATCTTTAAATCCACCCAGCCAACGATGTTTCTATTCCACCACCTTACCTTCTCTCTAAGGAACATGAGTTTAAACGCAAGTCTATGTCCACAACTCCTCGAAACCACAATGGAATTCCAAGTAGATTCTATAAACGCCATAAATTCAGGATGTTCGAACCAACAACTAAACACTTTAAACGGCTTCGCACCCCAGTTATTGTTATTAATCTTCAGCCAGATTGGTCTGCGATCAGAAATATCACGTATACCAACATGTTGCACCTTAACTTTCCACTATCTTATCAAGCCTTCAGTCAATAAAATTTTGTCCAACCTGCTTCTGCACCTCCTGTTTCAGTTGAACCATGTATATTTGTTACCCACAAAAGGTAAATCAATGAGCTCTATTGCTTCGATGAAAGTTGAAAAATCGTTCATCTTTGCCATGTTCACTTTGCCAATCCCTTTCCTTTCTTCCTATACATTTACAGAATTGAAATCACCCCCCATAAGCCATTCACCACGAGGAAGCTTGTTCTTAGTGTTAATCAATTCAATCCACATTTTCTCTTCTCAATAATACGACACAAAGAATATACATCAACAAAGTAGTAATTCGTACCCTTCCATATACAGTTAACTCCCAAAAATCCATCACCTCTAAAACTGAAAATCATGTCAATTGCTTCCTTGCTCCATATAGATAAAATACCTCCCGACTGCCCAATTGAATTTATTGCACACCACCCAACATTATCTTTCCCACAAATATTACTCGCCACTCTATCATTAATTACCTGAAGTTTCGATTCCTGGTTGAAGCAGATATCTACTTTCGCTTCCGCTATCATTTGACGAACTTTCCTTTTCTTAATTGAAGAGTCGCGCCCTCTTATGTTGAATGACAATATATTCATGGCACCCTAGTTACATTCCCCTTGTTCTCTTCAAATAATCGGTGTTCCCTTGTTTTTAGGTCTCTCACAATACTTTCGAATAATTCATCATCCTCTTCTCCACTTAAACTATGTTAAGCATTCAATTAATCTATCATATTATAAAAAAATACATTGTGAGGATTAAAATTCTGAAAAATATTAAAATAAAAGAATTAAAAATAAAATAAAATAAAAAATAAAAAATAAGGAAATTAAAATTGAATTAAAATTAATTTTTAATTGTAAAGACTTTGTTTTCTTTAAAGAAATAATTTTTGTTCCCCACTAACTATAAATATTCCAACTTTATCCCCACACTTCTTCACAATTTTCTTTTAAATGTGAAAAATTTATGTATTATGAACTTTCTAAAATATAAATAATATGAAAAGTTAAGAATGGTATTTTCTCTCTTTTTTTTTTCATGTGTAGTTTCAACTTAACCTAAGAAGCTAAAGACATTACTCCATTATTATCGGCTCAGGATACGATGCGAGACCTCAGTAGGTCTCTCACGTAAGCGATTCCCTTTCAATAATTAGTGACAGTTTTTAACTGTCACTAAATGTTATTGTTTAATTTGCGATGCTTTATACCGTCACTAAAAAACTACTGTTCATTTAGTGACGAATGAATAGAACTATTTCTGTCCCTAATTATAAGATTCTGTTGAGTTTTTTTCTTGTCCCTTTTTATAAGACCCTCTTCAACTTTCAAAATGTATTAATTATTTTTTTCCACACTTACCCCTAATTATATTACATCTTTTTTTGTACTCTGTAATAAATACAGTTACATACACATTAACTATTTCTCTCTCCTAAGGATAAACTTGTAAAATTATACAAAATAGTCAATAAATTTAATAGTCTAACCAACTTTCTTAATTCCCGTGATTTTCTCAACGGGGTCTTATATTTAGGGACGGAGGTAGTAATATTTAGTAACGGTAAAAAACCGTCACAAAATAAATAGTAACATTTAGTGATGGTTAAAAACCGTAGTAACATTTATTGACGGTAAAAAACCGTCACAAAAATATATAGTACTCCTTAGTTTATTTCATCATCTTCTTCTCTCTCCGGTCACAATTATAAGCCAAAATAATTACTTTCACACGTATTAAGAAAGTTAGTTAAGTGTAATTAATTTTCTTGATTTTATGCACAATCAAAGTAAAATTTATGATAATATCCTTAGTTTATTTGATTAATCAACTTTTAATATTAAATGCTTTTGAATTAAATTAAGGATATAATAGTAATACAAGTATTAATTAGTCTAAAATTTAATGACTTTTACTTATAATAGTGACCAAGATTTAAGGTATTTTTTTGCTTATAATACTGACCGAAGGAAATAACATTTAGTGACTGTTAAAATCCGTCACTAATATTGAAAAAAAAAAAAAAGCATTGCTCACGTAGGTCTTACAGTAGACGGCGCTATTATTATCATTTTAAACATGAAAAGTTATGTTCCGATTAAAAAAAAGTTTAGAGTTAAAACAAAACTTTTTTATAGTGTAGTCTACAGTGATGATGCTGCCTACCGTGAAGAATAGATCTTTTATTTCATCGTACGAGACTAAATTTTTTTTTTTAACTATTTTTTTTTTTTTTTTTAGAAATCTTGGTATCCGACTTTACGACCGACTAATCCAAGAGGGACCAATACCCACCGTCCACTAGTGAGGGTCCCGTTTCTAGTCAGAGCAGAGCTCCGTATGGACTGACCCACACAAGAGTTGATTGCACCTAGTAGAATTCGAACCTGAAACCTTGAAAGAAACACACTCTCAAGACCCAAACCTCCACCACTAGGCCAACCCTTGGGGGTTATTTAACTAGAGTTATTTACAGGTTTTAAATTTTTCAACTATTTAACTAGAGTTATTTTACAGGTTTTAAACTACTACATACATGTCAAAATATTTTTTCCCCTTAATTATATTTCAGAGTTATTTTAGTTTCTTAATTTTAAAAAAATCTATATCAATCCTTTAACTTTTCAAAATATTTTAAATTAGTGTTTTTTGTTTAATTAGCAATTGATTTTTAAATTTTTTAGTCGATAATAGGACAAAATGACTAATATGAAATATTTTGAAAAGTTAAGAAATTAATATAGACATTTTTAAAGTTAAAGACCTAAAATAAACCCCAAAATATAGTTAAGAAAAAAAAATATTTTATCTATTTATCAGGACAATATTTACATAGGTAAATAACCTCACAGTTAAATTTTTATTTTTTACTTCAGCAGTTTAAAACATCCAAAAGATTTACTGTATGTGGTAGTGGTATTATGAAACAAATGGTAATTGACGTATGTGGTAGTGGTATTATGAAACAAATGGTAATTGAGGTACAATAAATTTCTTTTAGGAAGTCGCCTATCACTGAAAAATCTTAAAATTTGAATTTAATTTTTTTCTTAAAAAGATAAATAATTATTATTATTTTACAAACTTTTAAAAAAATCTATAAAAGTAATTTAAAAATAACTTATAAACATGCTATAAATTTTTATTTTATAAATCATATCAAACAATATAACTAATATTAATATTTATGCTAGTAGATATGATTAAGCTCAACTAAGACCACTGCCCCAAGTTGAATTTGGGTCTAAAGACTTTGTACAAAGAAGACTCAACAAATGTTGCCACATGAAATGCACAAGACACACACACAGTTGAACAAATTCCATTCATTATGCTTGTGTTTAAGTGTGGGGTTAGGGATGGGGTGGGGGTGGGGGTGGGGGTGGGTGTGGGGTTAGGGGTTTAGAGGGGGTTTAGAGGGTGTGAAAAGTATAAAATTTTTAAAATAAAGATAGATTCGTAAAAGGCAGAGTCCAAAAAGACTAAACTAGCTTGCTTAGAAACAACATGAAAACAGCCCTTAGTTATTTAGGCTTTATGTACCCACCTCCAAATATGTTTAAAATACATTTTTCTTTCTTTTATTTTAACCAATAAGTGAAGTTTTTATTAATTTTTTTTAATTTTAAAGAATTAACTAATTCACACCTTTTACATGATCAATATTTTTTTGAAAAACTTTCATATCCTCCATCCATGATAGTAAAGAAATATAATTAAGTAATTTGTTTGTCTTTTCAATTTTCATTTGAAAATTAAAGATACATTTTCTCCATATTTTTTATATAAAAAATACAATAAAAATGCATGGAAAAAATTATGGATGTGATTTATTTTTGTATACTTGTGCTAAATATTGAAAAAAAATGCAAGACATATATCCATAATGACGTTTTCCGCATATTTGTGCTAAATATGCAAAAAGAGGGATTTCCCACACAATGCATATGATAAGTTAAGCCCTTACCACGTATTTTTGTCAAATATGAAAAATTTCATATGGTTCCATCTTTTTCTTGTTTTTTCTCTAATGTTTGTGTTAAAAATATCGGTAAAGTTGAATTGATTTCGGGCTGAATGAATGATGTCACTTTTCTTAAAAGTGTTTCAAGCACTCTCTTGTACGTCGTAGAGTTGGAACGCAGAAATACCCAGGATAGTTCAGCATTATATCGAATTTGCGCAAGACCGAAAAAAACTTGATTTGTAGCGAAGAGTATTTGGAATTTGTACAAGAGGATTTTCGGTCTGTGATATGATTTTCTGAATTTCGGAATGGAGTATTTATAGGCCATGTATGTGTTGTTTCACAAGGTTGCGACCCTTGATGAAATAACACCTTTTAACCAAAAGTTGCATAGTTTCCAAGTATTGCCTATGTTCATTCTGCAGCAAAAAGTGTTGCTTCTCTTCGAATTCCTAATTATTTATTGACATTTACTCACTTCCATTTTTCTTGTTATTTTAGAACACACCCATGGACATTTATTGTTCATAAAATACAATAATTCTCCACTTGTTCTAATAATGACAATACCAATTCCAATTAGGGGTGAGAATAGGCCAGACCAACTAACAGGGGCCTACGGCCTAGCCTACATAGGCTCAGGTCAGGCCAGACTTTTTCTTAAATAGAAAAGGCATAGGCTTTTTTATAAGTCTATTTAGCTAAAGAGGCTAGGCCACAGGTTGTAAGAAAAGCCTTTTAAGCCTATCAGGCTGACCTATTTAAGAAAAAATCAATAAATTTATTATTATTATATTCTATTTTGTACTTTGAATTAAAATACGAAAATAAAACTTAGTTATCTTGAAGAACTTATGAAAATAAGTTGAAAAAACATTATAAACAATGTCATAAGTTGTTGTCATAAGTTTTTCTCATAAGTTATCTTCAACAAATAGTATCACAAAACTTATGCTAATAAGAAAACTTGAACGAGACAATGAAAACAAACATTTAATCTCATAGATCTTTTAACTTGTTAGTCTATTTAACATTAGTTGAATTTCTTATTTACAGATGTTCAAATGAAGTAG
Organism: Lathyrus tuberosus; assembly: GCA_022829125.1. NCBI lineage: Eukaryota > Viridiplantae > Streptophyta > Magnoliopsida > Fabales > Fabaceae > Lathyrus > Lathyrus tuberosus. The sequence goes on from JALAZF010000253.1 coordinate 4,263,408, forward strand.
GCTAGTAGGGTAATCAGGCCTTCGAAAAGGCCAGACTTAGGCCTAAAAATAAGTCTATGATAGACTACAGCCAGACTTAGGCTTTGAATTTTTTAGCAGGCTAGGCTCAGGCTTGGCAAAGCCTAGCTCGGCCCAGCCTATTCCCACCCTTAATTCCAATAAAGAGAAACAAAGAATGTTAGTACAGTTAGGTATCTTTCGACTTAAAACTTAACCTTAGTAAAGACAACGCAAAGTCTAATCGTAATGTTAGGTAGCAATGCTTTTATACCATTAATCCATGTGAATAGACCGGCGTTACCTCAGACACATTATTTAAGGTTCTCCGCCTACATTTCTCACCTAACACTTATTTATGGCCATATGCTTTCATGTTTCATGAATTTTTCGTGAGAGAAGCTCTAACTCTCTCTTTGAGACGACACCATCTCGAAATTCACATAGGTGAAGTTCATATTGTATCCTTCCATGAGACACATACCCTTGATATTGAACTTTATTACGAGTTTAAATAAAAACTCAACACTTATTTTAAAGGTCAACATTATCACAAAATGTTCAACAAACATCTGAATCAATGAATTGTTGTTACCCATTGAATCTTGAGGTTAATGTTCTGTTAACTTAAGATTGGGTTGCTGCCGCTGTCGGAACTCTTACTCAAGGAGTTTCAACCCCATGCCTCCCGAGGTTTTTTTTACTAAGTCTCTGGCCAGTGGCTTAGTAAATGGATCATCTAAATTATAGCATGTTCGTATATAGGTGAGTGAAATGATTACATTTTTAATCAATTTTCTCACAAAGGAATGTCTAAGTCTTATGTGTCTAGACTTTCCATTATACAATTCGCTGAATACTCTAGCTAAAGTGGCTTGGCTATTGCAGTGTATCAACACCTTTGAAACATAGTATTTTTCCAATGGAACTTCTAATAGAAGGTCCCTTAACCATTCCGCTTCTTGACCAGCGGAAGTGTAATATCCCATATTCTCTTAAATGCTTAATTGGGTGTCAGTTGAGATCAACTGAGTTCCTATGCACTCTATCTTTTGTCAGTTAGAACAATGAGAGCTCCTAAGTGCTCTAAATGTTATCAGTTGGGACCAATAGAGTAACTAGTGAACTCTGAAGAAAGATCAATTATTAATAAAGAGACAGACCAATATTTATAAGCATGATAGAGGACACTTTGGTAACATTAATAATTGGCCAATTGGTGTTAGATGAAAAAAATATCAATTGAATTATTTTGTATCATTGTATAATATTATATTATATATGTGTTATATGTTTTGGGTGGATAAGAAAGAATAAAAAGGAAATAGAAAAGAAGAAGTTAGTAAGAAGAAAAAGAGAGAGAGAAAGAGGAAAAGAGAAAGAGAAGAGAAAAGGGGAAGAAGAGAAGAAAAACTCATGGAAGAAGAAGCTATGGATTCATCATCATCATCAACTCCATCTCATTTTCTTCATTTCCAAGGTGAGTTCCATTAGAAAGTGTAGTCTTTGGGGGGAAAATATGAGAACATTGGTGGGCTAGGTTTTTGTGTTGAAATTGAATTAGTGTTGTTTTCATGTTGTAATTGATGAATTGCATGCTTAATAATGTTATAACATGCTTAAGTGAGTGTTTGGATGCGTTTTGGGCATGTGGGTTTGGAATTTTGGCCATGGTTGCCTTCAATTCATGTTCTGCAGAATCTGAGTTTCGCTTGAGTCGTCGGGCGAGCTCTGGCAAGCTCGAGGTGAGTTATTTTCTGATAGCGTTGCCGGGCGAGCTTTGGCTAGCCAGTATGACCTATTTCTGCTAGCGTCACCGGGAGAGGTTTGGTGAATAGGTAGCGAGCTGCCTCGCTACCTGCTCGTCGGGAGACCATGATGCAAATTTGGTTCTGTTTAGGCCTCGCCCGGGGTTAGCTGGGCGAACCAGAAGCGAGCCAGCCTCGTTGGCTGCTCGTTGGGCGACCATGACAGTATGCAGAATTTTAGTTTCTTGTTTACCCCATATCTTGAGAACCGTAACTCCGGATGTCTTGTCTTCTCCTTCCATTTCCATCATATGTTGATGTTGTTTGTGTACATTTTATTTGTTTGGAATTTGTTGATGAACAAATTAGAGAGGATAGTTTTAGTTTTAAAAGACAAAGAAATTTTGTTGTTGTTGTTGTTGTTGTTAACAGAGCAAACACACGAAGAAGAATAAGAGAAAAATGTTGTTTTTTTGAACTTTATCTCAGCCACGTGTCACATTGTGGATGGATGGCTCAATTTATTTTTGTAAAAAAGAACAAATCCTCATTCTCTGTTTATGAAACTAGCACATTTCACTTTTTTTTTCTTTTTTTTTCTTATTTTGTTATGTTATATTATTATTGTTTTTTCCTATTATTATTATTATTATTATTATTATTATTATTATTATTATTATTATTATTATTATTATTTATTTATTTATCTATTACTAGTTATTATATATACTCTTATTATTTTTTTGTCATTTAGATTTAATTAGGTTTTTGGAATTTAGATGGGCTCTAGGCCCATTGATATTGGCACCGCCCATTTATTTTATTTCTTGTTTTTTTAATTAAAGAAACTTTGGACCTTAAGTCATGTTTGTTATTATTTGCACTACTCCTCAAACTATTTGCACCTTTATTATTATTATTATTATTATTATTATTATTATTATTGTTGTTGTTGTTGTTGTTGCGATGAAAATTGGATAACAAACTATTAATTAACTTGCATCATTTTCTTTTACAACCGACTTTGATTTATCCAAATGAAATGTTCAAGATCTTTAGAAAAACCTAAAGGGGAAGATCTAAGGTTCGGGGGTTGGTTACGCCTAGGGAAGGTATTAGCACCCTAAACGTCCGTAGTACTCTACGGGAACCTCTTGTTAGTATTTGTGTTATATTAAAGTTGCTTGCTAAGGAAATGTGCTAAGGCTAAAGACCTAGGGGTATGTACACTAAGTATGCTCGCCAAGACGTCGCATCTTGTGCATACGTATCTGACTAAAGAATCAGAGCAACCGTAGTTCACCTAAATGGGGGTGAGGAACTCTTGACTGTGGTCAAGGTTCCAAGGGAAAGTAAGGTGAAAAGCTTGAAAACAAAGCTTGTGAAGATAGATTGTTGAGGAGAAAAAGATTAATGGCTATCTCTTATAAAAGGATTGTGAAAGGTTGGATCGTCTTAAAGGAGAAGAGATTAATAGCTATCTCTTTGGGAAGACCAGGTCAGAAGGGAGAAGAGATTAATGGCTATCTCTTGTGAAATGGTTTGAGGTTAACAGGGTATTTGAGCTATCTATGACATGAAGTCAATAGAGAGACTTTTCCTTTGGAAGGAGGTATGAGCAAGATATGAACAAGGAGGAAAACCTCGAGTGTCAAGTGTAAGATAACAATATACAGCAAATGCAAATGATGGTTAAATGAAAAATGAATAATAGGAATAAACTAAAATGAAAATAGGAGGATGTGTCAAGATAAATTTAAGAATTAAATAAAAATCTAAATAAACAAAATTTGAAAATAAACCAAATTTACCTTAAGCTAATTAATTAATTAAATTAATTCTAACTAAAAGTTAATTACACTAAAATCTAGTTAAAAACTAAATAAATTAAATTCTAATAAAAAACTAAATTCTAGTTAAACTAAAATGTTGAAAATGAGTTATTAAAATAATTTTGGTTTTTCTTGTAACATCTAATAATTAAAACAAAGTATAAATAAATAAATAAACAAAAGTAAAACAATTAAAAAAACTATTTCAAACAATTAAATCATATTAATTAAGAAAATATTATAATAAAAAACAATTAACAATTACAAATTAATTAAAAAACAGGAAATCTAAAATAAAGCTAGAACTAAAGTTGTATAGTACTAATATAAAACTAAATACCAACTTACCATAACGACTCACAGTAAGCAATATACTGGCATAATTATTTTTATAGCAAAAATGATAAAACTACCTAATCAAATAAATAAAGAAAACTATCATACTACTATATTTAAAACAAAAAAAACAAACCATTCACGTAAGAAACAACCTTCTTCCTTATGTATACATTTTCAACGGCAGTACCACCGTCACCAGCAAGTTACGGCAAAATTTGGTGGAAAAAAAACAATCACAGAGTAAATCTAGAACGGCAACAGCAGTAAGAATCAACTCTCTTATTAAAACACAATTTTTTTTTAAAAGAACAAGTTAGCTTCAAAACAAAATGACAAAATGATTCAATCTCTAACTTCAAAATAGTCAACAACAACAACTGTGAAAAGAAAAAAAAGAAGGAGGAAAATGAACTACCAGTGACGAAGGATTCAAGACAGTTGAGGAGATCCACGGCGAGAGCTTGGAATTTGATGGTTGTTGTAGAGCTGAAGCTACGTTGACGATACTCCGTGTCGGTGTTGTCGGTGTCGGCGGAAAGCGGAGATGGTGATGATGCGTTTGAAGATGATGAAGGCTAGTTTGCAGCAAGGTTCTTTTTCAGAAGGATAATGAAGGTGGTGATATATCGAAAAGGAGGGTGGTGTTGCGTGTCGGTTCGATGGTGATAACTGTGCGAGGAAGCGAGTTGGATGGTTCAATGGTTTTAGAGAAGAAGATAGTGGCAAGGTTTAATGGGATTCATGTGTTGTTAGGTTGACATGAAGACGTGTTGTTTTCTACATGAGGATTAACAGGTCCATGGAGGTGTCGAAGGTAAGAGGTAGCAGCTTGTTATCGAGCGCGTTTTAGAGGGTGGTGCACGCCAGGGTTGATCGTGGTAATAGACTGAGAGGGTGGTGGCATTTCAACTTTCAAGTAACCAGCAGTGAAGGAGTTTTTTAGAAGGTTGGAAATGATTATCGAGTGAGGTTAGATGAAGGGTGATTTGTGTTCAAGCAAAGAGAAGGTTTGGACAGAGGAACATCTTTGGTTGTTCTTTTTTTCGTTATTTGAAAACGCTCCCCCCAGTGATCTGTTCTTGTTGCCCTCTTTAAAACCACATAATGCTTCCTCAATAAGTTTTCAAATTAGTCCGTTGTATTAACGCGTTGCTTTCATCTTGCATAGCAGTGATGCAGGACTGGTTTGGTATATAGCAGGATGAGAGGTCGTTGTTGCTTGTAGCAGCATGTAGCAGTGTTGTTATGTTTTTGTCTTGTTTGGTCTTGGTCAAGGCAGTTGACGCAGGGGTTTGTACTCGTTGCAGCAGACTTTGGTTTGTGTAGATTTGGCTTGGTGTGGAAGCCTTGCAACTTTGGATTGTAGTGGTAGTGACTTCTCGTTTTTTTTTACAAAAGAAAGTAAATGAAATGAAAGTATTTAAAATTAAAAAATTAAAGTTTAAAGTTAAGGTTAGAATTATAGTCAAAATTACAATTAATAAACTTAAACTAATTAATAGTAAAATATGACTAAACTTAAAAATAAACTAAATGAAAATTAATCTAAATTAAACTAGACTAAAATAATGGTTAAATTAGAATTAATCTATATTAAACTAAACAAATACACTAAAAAAGCCTTATAAATAAACTAAATTAAATTTGAACTAAGGTAAAATAAACCATATTAAAATCAAGATTAAACTGGATTAATTCTAAATAACTCAAAAATAATTACTTAACCAAATATGAATGTATAAGTAAATAAAATCAAGAATGACATGGAGTAAAAAAATGCATGATTAATGATCAATAAAATGTTTAACAAAAAATGCGAAAAATGACCTAAAATGATATGCACACGGTTAAAGAATCTGTGGGTAAAATTTGGGGTACAACAGTTGCCCCTATTTAAATAGCTTTACCGGATGACATGAGCGATAGTTCTCGTGAAATCATGGTGGAAGGTATTTAAATATAGATAACCAAAAATTTTGCCCTTAGATGCAATGACATGCTATGCTATGGACAAAAGAAAACTAAATCTATAATGCTGACATGCTAAGACTCTAATATGATGATATGATGTTATGATAGATGCAAAGGTGCAGACAAACAAAACACCAAGGATGAAGGGAAATCCACCACAGGTGAGCTTACCGGGGAAGGATAAGGTTAATATCCATGAGGAAAACTCATTGAGGATACAGACTGACCAACAAAAGACTCACTGGGGAGACTCTAAGGAAACACTGGGGAAAGAGAAATAAAGAGGAAATTCTACAGGTCCTCACTGGAGATGGGAATCAGAGAGGTGCTCTCCACTAGGAAAAAGTCCAAGGAGATGGACGACAGGTTTACAGGTGACCGGACGACACTGGGGGAATGAAAATACTCTCTTTACTGGGCATGGAACCAGAAAGAAGACATGACCTCCACTGGGGATCAATTTGAAATAAAAGGATAGACATCAACAAAGGATTTTCTAGGATTTTCTCGTACTGAAGAGTTCAAACGGGATCTTCGAGAAAAGCCAAAAGAGAAAGACACATCCGGAAAAACATCAGATGGTAGAGAAACGGACATCCAATACTGGCTTTGAATGAAAGGTATAAATCACAATATCTAATAATGGAATTAGATAAAGTGATCGAAGACTCGATCTGAAAAAACATCAAAAAGAGAGACCCATCCGGATAGGCATCAGATGGTAGAGAAACCAGACATCCAATAACGACTTTGAATGAAAGGTACAAATCACAATATTTAACAACGACTTTAGATAAAGTGAACAAAGACTCGATCTGAAAAAACATCAGAAGGAGAGACACATCCGGATAGGCATCGGATGGTAGATAAACCGGACATCCAATAACGGCTTTGAATGAAAGGTACAAATCACAATATCTAATAACGGCTTTAGATAAAGTGAACAAAGACTCGATCTGAAAAAACATCAGAAGGAGAGACACATCTGGAAAGGCATCAGATGGTAGAGACACCGGACATCCAATAACGGATTTGAATGAAAGGTACAAATCACAATATCTAATAACGGCTTTAGATAAAGTGAACAAAGACTCTATCTAAAAAATATCATAAAGAGAGACACATCCGGAAAGGCATCGGATGGTAGAGAAACCGGACATCCAATAACAGCTTCGAATGAAAGGTACAAATCACAATATCTAATAACGGCTTTAGATAAAGTGAACAAAGACTCGATCTGAAAAAACATCAGAAGGAGAGACACATCTAGATAGGCATCAGATGGTAGAGACACCAGACATCTAATAACGGCTTTGAATGAAAGGTACAAATCACAATATCTAATAACGGCTTTAGAAAAAGTGAACAAAGACTCTATCTGAAAAATATCAGAAAGAGAGACACATCTGGATAGGCATCAGATGGTAGAGACACCGGACATCCAATAACGACTTTGAATGAAAGGTACAAATCACAATATCTAATAACGACTTTAGATAAAGTGAACAAAGACTCTATCTGAAAAATATCAGAAAGAGAGACACATTCGGAAAGGCATCGGATGGTAAAGAAACCAGACATCCAATAACGGCTGTGAATGAAAGGTATAAATCACAATATCTAATAACGGCTTTAGATAAAAGTGATCAAAGACTACATTCAAGAATGGCTTTGAATGCAAAGAAACCGGTCATCCAATAATGGCTTTGAACAAAAGGTATAAATCACAATATCTAATAACGGCTTTAGATAAAGTGAACAAAGACTCTATCTGAAAAATATCAGAAAGAGAGACACATCCGGAAAGGCATCGGATGGTAAAGAAACCAGACATCCAATAACGGCTGTGAATGAAATGTATGACTCACAATATCTAATAACGACTTTAGATAAAAGTGAACAAGGAAGACTATATGGCGTTGAATAAAAGGACACCGGGCATTCAATAATGGCTTTGAATAGAAGGTACAAATCAATATATCTGAGAATGGCATCGAATTATAGCAAGAAAGACATCCAGGAATGACACTGAATGCAAAGGAGAAAACTTATCCAGGAATGGAACTGAATGGACAAATAAGACTTTCAGGAATAGTACTAACAGATATCCAAGCAAATTTGATTGTGGTTATAGAAGGTAGGCAAAACTTCCAGGAATAGCACTGGGAGAAACAAGAGGAATAAGATATCCAGGAATGGCACTAGAGATCACAAGAGACAGGCATCCAGGAATGTCACTAGAGTGAGAGAATATAAAGATCCAGGAATAGCATTAGAATGAGAGAAGACCAACATCTATCAATAAGATTAGATGCGCAAGAGAATGACAACATTCAGGAATGGCACTGAATGAAAAGGACAGGTAACATTTTGGTAAGGTGAGATGTGGACAACGACACGACCTCGAGAGAAATGCAAATGAGGATGAAACACTCATGATATGCATATGTATATGAATTATGCTGATGATATATGATCAAATGCAAATGCAGATGTCGACGACATGGCTCGACTCTCTGGGAAGACAAGACTGGAAGACTGATTCCTCAGCACGGAGATCACTGTCACTCTGCTTGGGAACTAGAGATGCTACTGCTGAACACGCCTCTACCACACTGGTAAATTGTATCAAGTGATGATCCTTGTAGGAAGGATGAAAAACTGCTTGAAAGTTGCATGGGGATTCTTCAAGTAACTTGCCCCAGATTAGCTGATTATTGTAGATGAGATAATCATTGCTTCAGGTTGATTGATTCTGGAAATGACCATTTCATGGCGCTCTTAGAGAGCTTGCCCCAGTCTGAGTCTTGAAAGATGATTGTTTTACTGTACACTGGGAAAGCTTGCCCCAGCCTGAGTCTTGCAAAATCTTCTGTATAAACCAATTCTGAGAAGTCGCCATTAAACCACAAATCTTGAACTGATTCTAAATAAGATATGGAAGGAACTTGCCCCTGATTGGATCACCGACCAAGTTTCTTAACTGTTTGAAAAATCCTTAAGAGGAAAACTAGTTTGCAAGCAAAAGTACTTGTATAAACATGGTAAATGCAAAGTTCATGCAACTTTTGAAATCAAAATCATTTTGAAAGAGGTGCAAAGTATATGGGATACTGGTCAGAACACGGTGGTTCAAGACATTAAAGTGAAACGTTTAAGCAAAGGGTGTAATACCCAAAATAGGTGACCTGCAAAGATCTTTTGAAGTCAGTTTATGCAACCTTGCTGTAGTATGCTTTCAAAATGACCTTGCTTCAATTAGGTCTTTTGAGGGTTATAATGTGGCACGGTTCACGGTTTATGAAACAAAGGATAAAGGCTCAAAGTTTATTTGTGACCCACCCAATCTACGCGATGAACTCCAGTCCTATGCTCAGTTAACTCAAACTATGCACTCAAATTCCCATGAGTTAGGAATTGCACTGATGATAGTAATGATGATGGTTCAAAATTCAATGGACTTGAGATGGCAGTCACTGCGTCTCACAACATTTTGTTGTTTTTTGGTGAGGACCTCAGTCAACTCGTTTTATCTTTGAGGATTTTGGTAACCTCTTGAATGATTTTTATTATCCCTAACTTTTGCCAGAACTGTGTCATTTGAGCTTACAGCCAACGGGATGCCCCAATTTTTGCCTAAGTCTCCTTCATAGGTTTTGACTTAGCGGGCTTTTATTTTGATTCTTTTTTCACTCTCTCTTTTTTTAGTGACTGCCTTGCTTAATGATTACAGTGAACCATCATTAGCGTTAGACCTGAAAGACATCTTCGACACTTGCTTGCTGTGTGCGAAGGAAAACTGTGAGTGCAACATTTTGTTGAAAGTCGTCTTGCATGAAGCTCTTGTAATTGAATGCACAATCAAGTTAACCGATAACTACCCTGCCCCAGGTTAAAATTGCGGGTTTTTATTTGCAAAGAAAAGAAACTCCTACTTCAAGGCTCGAAGGGGTTAAAGAGGGGTTATCTTCCTTATGTCTCCGGTGTTTGGGATTTGAAACAATGTCTTACATCGTCAGCAAAGTTTTGATTTGAAAGCATACCAACAACAATTATGGGTATAGCGTTTTCATCATCCTCCCTCCAATCTTTGTATAATCAGAAGAAAGTGGACAAGAGAATCTTTATTTTATTTTTCATGAAAGAGGAAGCAATAAGGAGTAAATAGCAAACACAAATGAATTGAATCAAAAGTTGCAATACTCATTTCATTAATTGTGAAAGTACAAACATAATTTGAAAGCAAACACTCATTACAAAATAAAGAAAGTGCAAACAATAAGAAACAAAGGCCTAGTGACTAATCAACACAAGGATGAGATGTCCTGTCTGAAACACTGGCTTTTAGGAGGATAGCATGCTGAAGTCGACTGAAGCTTCACTTGGCGTGCCCTGGCAGAGGGTTATTCTGGACACTGGAATTATCCTTAAAGGAGAGGATTTTGTTTCTCATCAGCTCTTGTACTCTAGCCTTCAACGCAAAATAACCTTCCAAATTATGGCCCGCACCACCTTGATGGTATTCACAATGAAGATCAGCCCTATAGCCGGCTGGAAGAGGATTTGGAGGAGGAGGCATAGGCCTTATGGTAATCAAACCTTGCTCAAACAGACTAGGATACAGTTCAGTGTACTTCATGGGAATTGGATCAAAATGATTTCTATTACGGTACTGGTTTTTTCCTATAGTCGGACGTGGAGGAGCTTGAGCTGGCATGTCAGTCTGACCAACCGTAGCAGCAGATGCAAAAGGTGGAGAATAACCGTGTGGCAAATCAAACTCTGGCCAAGTTGAAGGTGGCACTTGAACCGGTGGAGGATCAGCACCTGAAACTTCCTGGATGGCATTCCTTTGGGGAGGCCCTCCTCTAGCAATCAAAACTTGAAGCATCTCAGTTAGTTTGGTTACACTTGACTTGAGGTCGTCAATCTCCATTCGGATCTCAGCATTGTGTACGTCTTGTTCTAATATCCTGCGTCTGTAGTCAGCTCTAGTCTAGTATCGGTGTCGAGGCATTATCTTGACGACTCACAAGCAGACTCTGGAATATAGAGACCACTGGAAATAAGTAACTGGACAGACAGACACATGCAATGAATCATGCAAAGATACAAATGATATGCAATGCAATGCAAACAGGATGCAAACACATGCAACAGGATCAAGGGTTCGAGATCACAGCATGTAGTCTGGGTAAATAACCAAACCAAAGGTGTGTACTAGGGTTTATCAACTGTAGAACATGGTTCTAAAAGTTCCCAGAGTCTACGTAAATCCTTCAGATATTATCGGCCTACGTGACTACTCACGTGGGTTAATAATATTCTCAAGATAAACTCGTCTGAGTGTAGTATCGCGTGACAACTACTCGGGACTGGCTCCCTCATAGTCACCGCACTACGCTATAAAGGTCAAGTGGGGTGAAGGTAACTACAGTCCTCAGAATCCCTGGCACTCATTTGAAAAAGTAATATCAATGTGACTGCTCACATCAGACATCAACAATCCCAAAGGGCCTCATCTGAGTGTGGTCATCATATGCCATAAATTGTTGGTACTACTGCCAATAACCGACTATTGATTACACCACGATCCTATCAAAAGTGCTCTCAAGTCCGGGTTAGGACTTATCTCACCACTCAAGGTAGTAACCCTGCACACAGATATATACAAATATATAAATATACAAATATACAAGCAAGCAAACATGTAAAATAACACAGATACAAACAAGATAGGCTTAACCCACTTAGGGAGGGACCAGAAATAGGTCTAACGGTCCCCAGTGAAGTCGCCATTTCTGTTGGGGTGAAAATTGGATAACAAGCTATTAATTAACTTGCATCATTTTCTTTTACAACCGACTTTGATTTATCCAAAGGAAAGGTTCAAGATCGTTAGAAAAACCTAAAGGGGAAGATCTAAGGTTTGGGGGTTGGTTACGCCTAGGGAAGGTATTAGCACCCTAAACGTCTGTAGTACTCTACGGGAACCTCTTGTTAGTATTTGTGTTATATTAAAGTTGCTTGCTAAGGAAATGTGCTAAGGCTAAAGACCTAGGGGTATGTACACTAAGTATGCTCGCCAAGACGTCGCATCTTGTGCCTACGTATCTGACTAAAGAATCAGAGCAACCGTAGTTCACCTAAATGGGGGTGAGGAACTCTTGACTGTGGTCAAGGTTCCAAGGGAAAGCAAGGTGAAAAGCTTGAAAACAAAGCTTGTGAAGATAGATTGTTGAGGAGAAAGAGATTAATGGCTATCTCTTATAAAAGGATTGTGAAAGGTTGGACCGTCTTAAAGGAGAAGAGATTAATAGCTATCTCTTTGGGAAGGCCAGGTCAGAAGGGAGAAGAGATTAATGGCTATCTCATGTGAAATGGTTTGAGGTTAACAGTGTATTTGAGCTATCTATGACATGAAGTCAATAGAGAGACTTTTCCTTTGGAAGGAGGTATGAGCAAGATATGAACAAGGAGGAAAACCTCAAGTGTCAAGTGTAAGATAACAATATACAGCAAATGCAAATGATGGTTAAATGAAAAATGAATAATAGGAATAAACTAAAATGAAAATAGGAGGATGTGTCAAGATAAATTTAAGAATTAAATAAAAATCTAAATAAACAAAATTTGAAAATAAACCAAATTTACCTTAAACTAATTAATTAATTAAATTAATTCTAACTAAAAGTTAATTACACTAAAATCTAGTTAAAAACTAAATAAATTAAATTCTAATAAAAAACTAAATTCTAGTTAAACTAAAATGTTGAAAATGAGTTATTAAAATAATTTTGGTTTTTCTTCTAACATCTAATAATTAAATCAAAGTATAAATAAATAAATAAACAAAAGTAAAACAATTAAAAAAACTATTTCAAACAATTAAATCATATTAATTAAGAAAATATTATAATAAAAAACAATTAACAATTACAAATTAATTAAAAAACAGGAAATCTAAAAAAAAGCTAGAACTAAAGTTGTATAGTACTAATATAAAACTAAATACCAACTTACCATGACGACTCACAGTAAGCAATATACTGGCCTAATTATTTTTATAGCAAAAATGATAAAACTACCCAATCAAATAAATAAAGAAAACTATCATACTACTATATTTAAAACAAAAAAACAAACCATTCACGTAAGAAACAACCTTCTTCCTTATGTATACATTTTCAACGGCAGTACCACCGTCACCAGCAAGTTACGGCAAAATTTGGCAGAAAAAAATAATCACAGAGTAAATCTAGAACGACAACAGCAGTAAGAATCAACTCTCTTATTAAAACCCAATTTTTTTTTAAAAGAACAAGTTAGCTTCAAAACAAAATGACAAAATGATTCAATCTCTAACTTCAAAATAGTCAACAACAACAACTGTGAAAAGAAAAAAAAGAAGGAGGAAAATGAACTACCAGTGACGAAGGATTCAAGACAGTTGAGGAGATCCACGACGAGAGCTTGGAATTTGATGGTTGTTGTAGAGCTGAAGCTACGTTGACGATACTCCGTGTCGGTGTTGTCGGTGTCGGCGGAAAGCGGAGATGGTGATGATGCGTTTGAAGATGATGAAGGGTAGTTTGCAGCAAGGTTCTTTTTCAGAAGGATAATGAAGGTGGTGATATATGGAAAATGAGGGTGGGTGTTGCGTGTCGGTTCGATGGTGATGACTGTGCGAGGAAGCGAGTTGGATGGTTCAATGGTTTTAGAGAAGAAGATAGTGGCAAGGTTTAATGGGATTCATGTGTTGTTAGGTTGACATGAAGATGTGTTGTTTTCTACATGAGGCTTAACAGGTCCATGGAAGTGTCGAAGGAGAGGTAGCAGCTTGTTATCGAGCGCGTTTTAGAGGTAGGTGCACGCCAGGGTTGATCGTGGTAATAGACTGAGAGGGTGGTGGCGTTTCAACTTTCAAGTAGCCAGCAGTGAAGGAGTTTTTTAGAAGGTTGGAAATGATTATTGAGAGAGGTTAGATGAAGGGTGATTTGTGTTCAAGCAAAGAGAAGGTTTGGACAGAGGAGCATCTTTGGTTGTTCTTTTTTTCGTTATTTGAAAACGCTCCCCCCAGTGATCTGTTCTTGTTGTCCTCTTTAAAACCACATAATGCTTCCTCAATAAGTTTTCAAATTAGTCCGTTGTATTGACGCGTTGCTTTCATCTTGCATAGCAGTGATGCAGGACTGGTTTGGTATATAGCAGGATGAGAGGTCGTTGTTGCTTGTAGCAGCATGTAGCAGTGTTGTTATGTTTTTGTCTTGTTTGGTCTTGGTCAAGGCAGTTGACGCAGGGGTTTGTACTCGTTGCAGCAGACTTTGGTTTGTGTAGATTTGGCTTGGTGTGGAAGCCTTGCAACTTTGGATTGTAGTGGTAGTGACTTCTCGTTTTTTTTTTTACAAAAGAAAGTAAATGAAATGAAAGTATTTAAAATTAAAAAATTAAAGTTAAAAGTTAAGGTTAGAATTATAGTCAAAATTACAATTAATAAACTTAAACTAATTAATAGTAAAATATGACTAAACTTAAAAATAAACTAAATGAAAATTAATCTAAATTAAACTAGACTAAAATAATGGTTAAATTAGAATTAATCTATATTAAACTAAACAAATACACTAAAAAAACCTTACAAATAAACTAAATTAAATTTGAACTAAGGTAAAATAAACCATATTAAAATCAAGATTAAACTGGATTAATTCTAAATAACTCAAAAATAATTACTTAACCAAATATGAATGTATAAGTAAATAAAATCAAGAATGACATGGAGTAAAAAAATGCATGATTAATGATCAATAAAATGTTTAACAAAAAATGCGAAAAATGACCTAAAATGATATGCACACGGTCAAAGAATCTGTGGGTAAAATTTGGGGTACAACAATTATTTTTATTATTATTATTATTATTATTATTATTATTATTATTATTATTATTATAATTATAATTATTATTATTATTATTATTATTATTATTATTATTATTATAGTAGTAATTAGTTAATTATTTATTTGTTAAGTGATTAGTTAATTATTAATTTATTAAGTGATTAGTTAATTATAGTTTAATTACTTAATTATTTTTTTACTTGCTAAAATAGATTATTTAACTTAATTATATAGTCGATTGATTAGGTTGTCCATGTTCATATCATTTCACATGTAAATAAATCATACTGCCTTTCTCACACTAATCTCACTAATATTTCACTATCGATTAAATAACTTTAAATTATTTTCAAAACCTTTTTCAAATCTAATTTCAATTTCGACTATTTCACTATTCATTTCAACCATTACTCAAATGCGATATCAACTCACTTTTTTCAAGTAAACACGAAAGAAGAGGACTGTTGGAATCTAAAATTCTAGCAGAACCCTCGAATGATCAATCTCAAGTCTTGCACTTTGGGATAACCATTCATTCATTCTTTCGTTTCTTAAAATACTTAATATCAACTTGGACAAATAAGGGTCGTTAAGATCTAGCATCTTGGCGTAACTCTTTGAACAATTGATTTTGATAAAGCGTTCGTTGTCCATCAAACATTTTTCTCAAAATTAATCTTGAATGAAAAATGGCGTTAGGATCTAGCATTCTAGCGTAACTCTTTGAACAATTGATTCTCATAAAATGTTCGTCATTCACCTAAAACACATCCAACCAATCAAACTATTTTTTTCTTCGCCTTGTGATTAATCCCAAAACTTTTTCATAGACGTGAGATATTGTTGTTGGAGCGGTAAAGCGGCAAGCAAAAATATTATGTTCGGAAGAATTCCCTCCGGGATTTATGTCGTGTCCACAGAGATAGATGCTATTGAACTGCCGTTCGACAATTTAAATGTTAATGAGTTTGGTTAAAATGGGTTTAAAGTAAATGCAGAAAAGTAAACATTAACACAAAAAGAATTCATTAATCAGAGAGAAGAAACTTGTCCGGCATGCATATAATCGACTCATCACAAACTAAAACTTACCGACCAGTTATACTCAACCTACAATACTCCTCAATATCATCCAGCATCGCTCACAACAGTGTCCATCCCTGACACACTAAGCTGAGAGAACAACCGTGTTATCCTCGTCGACACTCTCGCACCCAACTCGAGATACGGAGGCATTAAGCTTCGAAACCCATAAAGATTGTTAGCTCTAAATCTATCTCTAGCATCCAGAAACTAACAGATAATCATCCCTAATCAAAGTTTGGGATGTTTATCTCTAACACAACCCAAACCCCGAGCATAAAGCAAAAATCAAGGGTAATTACCGATAAAAATTTGTAAAGCAAATTTTATACAACGCCATGGGCGACAAATATATATGAGTTCAAAGTAAATACATGTACAACAACCCAACAAAGAAGAAATACACAAAGAAGAAGAGAAATGAACCAAAAATCTCCCAGTTTTTCGGCGCCGATCAATGATCAATCCAACCCGAATCATCTGTGTGCAAGCTTCAATGTTGTTTTCTAAACTAATCCTACTGAAAAATGAGTTTGATGGAGTTGGGAGCAAAAATCCCCAAAACCATAACCTAAAAAATGAATGAAATGACTTAAATATCATTTTAATCTGTCAAGTTCGCAAATCTAACTTTTATTCGCAAAGCGAACTTCAAAATTTGGCACTTGATGCCTCAGGAATAGTTAAACCGCCTCTGCGATTCTGCAAAAGTTCACAATGCGAACTTTTATTCGCAAAGCGAATATTCGCTGGAAAGTTCGCAATGCGAACTTTGGTCCCTTTTTCTACTGCCTTAAGTCTGGGAACATTCGCTGGGAAGTTCGTAAAGCTAACTTAACAGCACATCAGCCCTTGTTTTGACCATAACTTTTGAACCGTAACTCGAATTGACGCACGATCGAAAGCGTTGGAAAGCTTATTCAATGATATTTATGAATATGACAATATATCCTTGCTTTGAACATACAAAAATGAAAGAAAAACAATTAAACTCAATGATATTTACACGATATGTAATATATACACTATAACTAAAGTAAACTTATTTACAAACAAAGCGGAGTTTATTCGAACGATATTAACAAAAAGTATCGATAAGTGCAACAAAACTTATATACAAAAATAGCTACAATTTGCACTTATCGAACTCTCCCCAACTTAAACTTGTTTGTCCCTAAACAAGAATCAAGCGACTCAAAGAAACATAGTAACAACCAAAGAATCATGAATCCACGGGTTTTGAAAAACGGACAAATGAATGGTTCAAATGAAAAAAGATACACACAAAGAAAATACTTACCACTAAACTACAACGACAACATACGCACAAAACAAATGCAAAATACAAAAATCGTGCCAAACATCCTAAAACAACACAAGTTCAAACGTGAATCACACATAGGAAAAACAATCATCGGTAGATGAAAAACACAAAATGAGGTACTTTTCACTCACACAACAATCTTGCAAACAAAAGACTAAATTATGCAATCATCCAAAAATTCACATTGAACATATAAAGGCAATAATCACAAGGGCTTTCAAGGTTGTAGCGTGGTCGGGTAAACAAACAAGGGGCAATTTCTAAAAGTAATTGAAACAAAAACTTGCCTAAACCTAAGAGAGTGATCAACTCACAAAGACTCAAACACAAAATTCCAATCAACTTCTTCCAAAATCCCAAGTGTTACACAAAACACAATACTTATTTAGCACAATTATTTGAACTCTTTTTGTTTCCTTTCTCAAGGATTTTCTTTTTCTTTCTTTTTCACATTTTTCTTTTCTTTTCTTTTCTTTTTCATATTTTTCTCTTTTTTTTCTTTCTTTTTCAACCTCATAGAAACCAACCAATGAGTAAACAATCATTTTCTCCCCAACTTGAATTCAACCACATCATCATGTGAATACTCCCTACTTTCTAAGGAAATGTAAAAATTCATACAACAACACAAAGTTGAGGGTTCAAGAAAAAATAATCAATCAAAATCCATACAACAAGTGAATTCAATACTCATAGACAAGCATTAAGTTCAAACAACATGGATAATGATAGAAAGGCACAAAGGGGTTTAACAAATGTTCACACACTCATAGGGTGAATTGACTATTTGGCTAAGTAGTTGTGCTCAAAATGAAACAAAATGCATTGATCCTTTTCATGCTTTCATATAATCAACACAAACAAAATATTAAGCATAATAAAATATAGTTAGAACAAGAATGTTGGTACTCCGTGCATATATGAACAATAGAAAGCTACCTCATAAAAAGGGTGGGAACTAAAGTGATTCACATCAAGAACAAGTATACAAAAGAATGAATGGCATGGAAGTTTGTAAAAAGCCTAAGTGTCATGAATATGCTAAAGTCTAGAAAGCGATAAACACATACCTTGAACGTGTACAAAACTTAACAATATCATTACCATACTTCCGCAAGTTGAAATGATCAAACTTGGAAAATTACCTTAATTTCCCTCAAGCTACTCAAAACAAGCTCTTAGACAAACATAAAAAACTATTAATATAAACAAACTAAAAGACCGGCTGAAAATGGATTAAACAAGTTGTAAAGTGAAGATTTGAGAATTTAACGAACAATCCGAGTACAACTTGTTTAATGAATGTTCACTACACTACCTAAGCTAGAATGAAAAAGTAATAACGAAACAAAAAACGATAAAACATGCTTTTTTTACGTCGTAAGCTCGACGTCTTTACTGTGCTTAGCTAGTAACTTACTCCCTTCATGCCATGATGATGCCTCACCGCGCAAACCAAAAGCAAGTGTCCTAACCAAACACTTGAACAAACGTTACGGGAACAAAATGTATAGAACACTTGAATAAACATAATGGAAAATAAAAGCAAAACAAGTATCAATACAAGAATATATACAATATAAACAATTATGTACAAAGCTCCAAAACATCGAAACTATCACAATGCAATTCAATATCAAAACCAATCCCCGACATCGGCGCCATTTTATTGGATCGGTAAAGCGGCAAGCAAAAATATTATTTTCGGAAGAATCCCCTCCGGGATTTATGTCATGTCCACAGAGATCGGTGTTGTCGTTCGAAAATTTAAATGGGTTTAAAGTAAATGCAGACAAGTGTCGCTCCCGGGATTTTCATCCTAGTACAAACGCGAAAGTGTGATGCGTTGTATTCGCAAGTGCACAAATCGCGTCAGAGTAATATAAAAAGTTATCGTATCCACAGAGACCAAATGTCGATCTAACGATTTCCGTTTGTTACAGTGCTTATCTAAGGCAGTTCAATTCAAGGTTTACTAATGCAGAGGAAAATAAATAAAAGTAAATGACGAGGTAATAAAATTCAGACAAAACAATATACTTGAATGTAATTCTCATAACCGATAATATTTCTATATTCATCAACAGAACTACTTACAAGCAATATCTTCTATTTTAAGAAAAGAATTCAATTTAACAGGAACTGTCGCTTTCGCGTAGTCAGAACCAAGTTTACCCTCTAAACTAACCCCTTTATTGTCACTTATAAAAAGGCGCGCATTGCGTTAGAGTAATGTAAAACTTACTTTTAAGAAATGCAAATTCTAAACTAAACAGAAAAGTATTTTGACCTGAAATCTCTAAACTAAAGAGGTTCAAAATGAACCAGATTCTAATCCCACTAACGCGTCCGAAAATAGTTTTAAAATCTCTTTTCTAAAGTGTTAAAAATCCCTACTCAACTGAGCAAAGCACTTTCGCTATATTTGATCAGTTGAGAACTAAACAAGTTCACAAATGGTTGGACGGCTTTCGATCTTACCTAAAATTGCTTTTAAGTACAGAAAACTTGTGTTAAAGATTAAAACAGCCCTTAAGTATTTCTATTAACATATAGACGTATTACGGTGGTTATGGTCTTTACATTCTTACCTATCTAAAACTTAGCCAGCCATGGTAGTTATAACAGTCATATTAATTCTTATCATGTATGGAATTAAGTCTTTTGAAAAGTAAGGCAAGACAATAATTAAACAAAATAAAGCAAGTGCAAGAAATAAATGAAAAGTAAATGCGATTAAAATAAAACCTGCTCCAAAGCGGAGTCTTTAAATCTGGTACAATGTACGGAAAAGAAAATGCTGGCAGGATTACTTCTACCAAAGTGCTCCAACTTGATTACAGACACTCCAAGACTTGATTACAAACTCGATCACACACAGTGCAATAACTCCTCGATGTGAGAAGATTACCGCTTTACAAGAGTGAAATTTATGCCTAGGTTGAAGTAAACTAAGATTGGATGATCCTAAAATTCGAGTCCTGAGAGTATTTATAGGCAAAGTTGGCATGGTGCAAAGACAAAAGTGACCTTGGCTTGAAAAATGGGTGGGAACTACTTTTGCTCTGTCGCGCCTGCGACAGGCCTACTGCGCCCGCGACATGAAGAAAACGGCAAAGGTCGTGGGAACGTGGCAGTTGAGTCGTCGAGATCATGGGACACGTCGTCGCCTACCCTGGGGCGCCCGCGACAAGAGAAGCGACAAGAGTAAATTGCTGCCAAACTTGAATTCTAGCTCCTTTTGCATCCTTTTTCGTCTGGGACCTCGATTTATTGAAAACCTGAAAAACAAAGGAAAACATAACAATAACAAAGCATAAAAAATAGAAAAACAACTAATATGCATGCGAAATCAGAGTCGAAAATACAGTATAATTTAGTGTCATCAAATTCTCCCACACTTAGACCTTTGCTTGTCCTCAAGCAAAACATTTAAAGATCATAGAAAAATCAGTGTCGATTGATGATTTTTGGGCGAAAAGGGCTTCTAAGTCCAAGTCTGGATGCAGTGGTCGGTACTAACTGAGTGAACCAAGGGCATCGTGATGACACTAATCCGCAAATACGGACATAAACTTCGCTCCTATACCAATCAACCCGTTATATCCCACAATACTTAGGTCTTCCTTTTCCATCTCTTTTGAGTCCTTTTCATTCAAGCGCAATCACATTAAGCCCGTTTTCCGCACATGCTTCATGGTAGAGTGACCTGTTAGTGATTATGATCTTTTCATACCGGATTTCTGGCACAAGGAACAGTGTAAAATCCTTTTATTCCTCTCAAGTGCAGTTGTGGGGGATCGGATCGTAATCCGCCCTACCGAGTTCAGCGCCAGATACCTCTGAACCAACTGAAATGAGCAAGCTAAACATCTTATTACTTTTTTTCTTTTTTTTTTCTATCTTTCTTTTGTAGCAACGGTGTAGATAAATTTTTTTCTTTTTGCTTTTTCTTGCACTCAGATCAGTCACTTATATTCGTCGGTCTCCTACTTAGAACATTTTTAGGCCGGAGCTGATTGCTGAAATAAACTACTAAGGATGATTTTGAAATAAAATTAGGGCCATGGTACATGGGGTTTCAGGTGTGATTCTTATATTTACGAAGTTCATGGTGTAAGGACGATACTGATGTTTCGAAGGTTCTCCCAAGTCACCGCATCCTAACCCGAACCTGTCTTAAAGTCCAGAAATTTTTCAGAACAACACTTTTTTCTAGAAAATTTTTTTTTTGGTGCTAAAATATGTGGGAAAAAAAATGAAGGTGAACCAAAAAAATATACTTATACTAATGACTCTTCAAACACATGCATTTTCTAAAACAGAAACAAAAGTAAATAACTGAAGGGAAATAAAAATAAACTACTAAAATGATGGAAATAAAAACGATAAAATCTCCTCCCACACTTAAATCAAACATTGTCCCCAATATTTCGAAGTAAGCTAAGGAGAAAGGAACCTGGCAAAACTAGTGAGGACCGCTGGTGCCCTCGCCGCCCTGTGCTGAACGCTCGGAACGACGGGATCTGCTACGGTGATGGTCTCGCTGGTCCATCCTAGCCTACAATTCTGCCTGAGCAGATTTCACCTCACGAAGGTTACCTAAGATGGAACCCTGAGTGGCCTCCATAAGCTGAAAGTGCTGATGGTTATATTGCTGTTGACGGGACTGCTCATTGGTGATCGCAAGTAGAGTACGGGAGATGGTCTCGTAAGATTGGTCTGCTCTCCGCTGCGACTCTTGCATAAAGCTCATCTGGTCTGCCATCTGTTACTGAATGAAAGAGAGCAGGTCTTCATGCCATGCTTCTCTAGCCATATGGTCTCGCCACATCTCCTCCGTAATATAAAATCCTGGAGCAGCTCCTGCAAAAGTGTTAGAAGAAGATGGTGCGGTGTGTGATTATGTAGGGCGAGGGGGGGACAGATGCTCTCTATGGTCATACTCATCATCTGTGTCGGGCCCCTCATTATCATGGACATTAGGAGGAATTGGACCTAGAAAAGGTGGGGCAGTAAGGTCATAGATCCAGTTCCTCTCGAATCGTACATCTGTACGTCTACTGCACGGCATAACAATTGATTCGACGGCTACCCCATGAATCATCAACTCAAAACCACCAGCCCTCCTCGATCGGCACAATTTCATGCCTTTCAGAAATTTTAAATTAATTGTGCGAGGGGGCAGTGGTTCTAAAGTAGCTATCTCATCATTCAAATTTAGTGCCCGAGCAATAGACGTAATCAATCCGCCAAAAACTATCGGTCCACCCTTATTTACCGTTAAGCATATGTGGGTGATCATAAATGGAACCAGATTGATTCTTACATCTGTGAGGCATCCTCGCAAGAACAAAAGTTCTTTGCTATTAACTTTGTTTTGATTCTCCCGACCAAAATTAGAGCATGCCAAAAGATATCTGAAAATTCTTATGGCCGGGTTATGAATGGTCGAAGCGAGTATTCCCTTAAAGGAATCAACAATAGTATCTGACAACCTGCGCCAGAAGGCGAATATCTCGACTGACCATTCAACATCTGAAGGAGCCTCACAAACAGCACCCTCCCCATGAGGGAATCTCAATAGACCTGCTAGTTCATCGGTACTAAACTGATACTCAACAGCAAACAGTCTAAAATGCACGGTACCCGGCTGTGCTAGCAGTGTCGGGACGAACGGTATAAACCAATGAACTCAAAAACTCAACCGTCATCCTCTCATAGGTGGGTTCTTTTGTGGTGAAAACAGTGCCTAAACCTACAAAGTCTAACATATGGAAAATGCTATGATGAACCCCTAAAGCGTGAAAGCAAGTATCATCGACATACCTCATCGAGAGAATTTCTCGATCTTGAAGCTTTTGAAGTTGCCGCCTCTTCCTATTCCCAGATTGTCCTTCCCGAAGAATGACTCCATTAAACTCCATTGATGAAGATGGTGAAGAGGGTGGAAGATAAACGTTGGATTTTTTTGG
The DNA here is from genome assembly GCA_022829125.1 of Lathyrus tuberosus. NCBI lineage: Eukaryota > Viridiplantae > Streptophyta > Magnoliopsida > Fabales > Fabaceae > Lathyrus > Lathyrus tuberosus. Next base: position 4,286,577 of record JALAZF010000253.1, read on the forward strand.
GTTTTTGTTGATGGAAATTGAAATGGAAAGTTAAGAGATGATTGGTGAATGCTAGAGATATGAATTTCAATGGGGTTTTATAGGGATTTTTCGGAGGGAAAAATGGGTTTGAAAAGGTTGGAGCTTCAAAAATGGTGGGAATGGAGGTTCTGTCCCGATTTTACAAGGACGCTGCCGCGGGCGCGACAGGTGTGTCGCGGGCGCGACGAGAGCAAATCCGCTGATGGGCCTCAATTTGTCTTTTTGAATGGGCTTTTTGTCCTTCATTTGGCCTTCGGGGGTCTTTTTAGCATTCCACATGTCCTAAAAATGTAGTTTTGCACAAAATTTTCACAAGCATATATATTTTTTATAATAAAAACTTTTTATATATTTTGTCAAAGAAAAAAATAAAATAAAAGAGAATATTAGCATATAAACATAAAAAACTCAAACCTTAATATAAATCGGAAATATATCAAATGCAAATAGTAGGAAATATGTCTGGGTGATACTGGAAGTAAATTAATGCATAAGAAATATAGTAAATAATACGAAAATGGAAATCAAGATGTCTGGTCATCAGTCTGGTCATCTCCACGGAGTATTGCTATCTCACGACGGAGCTCCGCCATGTCTTCATACAGCACATCGTACTCAGTAGCGTGGGTCAGCTCTGACACTTCCATCCTCAGGTGTAGGTCAGCAAGAGTCTATCGGAGATCTGCTATCTCTTGGCGCATCATCACCATCTGGGTCTGCATATCTGGAGTACCTAATGAATGATTATTTGACCATACCGTGGTCCTGTCAAGTGGTGGAGCTGGAACGTACTCTGGCTCTGGGCAGGGTCGTGGTGCGTCCACCGTCTCACCGTGTCCTTCTAAGGCATATGTCCAGTTTACTAGGTCATGGACACTGGTCATAACAGGATCTGGCAAAGTGAAATGATGTATGGTCTCACCATCGATCAGGAGTCTGAACTGAGAGGGATTAAAGGAGTTCCTTCTCATCAGCCCCCGATCTAAACAAAAATCAATATCCATGGTGGTATGGCTGTAGTAGGGAGTAAAATGAAATAGCTTTCGGCCAAGGCCTAGAGCAGCAGCAATCTCAGTCACATTACCTCCTACATGTATAGGTCCTTCTGCCCAGGTGGCAACACCACTAAAAGAGTACAGCATAAAGTTACCACAAGCTAAACGACGCGACTGATTTGCACAAAACATGAAAAATATGTCCTCCTCAGTAACGTGGTCATCAACATCTGCTCTCCTAAAGAATGTATGGGCAATGATCATCTGAAAGTATCGGAGAGCTGGGTTATGGATAACCTGCGAAATGTGAGTATCAGGGTCAGGGCCTCCACCTCCAGAGATGTCACTCCAAAATTTCTCCACGTCTCTATTCATGAAGTAACCCATGGGCAGCTCAGGGATAGCACCAACTCCAGTCTCAAATCCAAGAAGATCACCGAACTCAGTATGGGCGAACGAATACTCTGTGCCAAATAACCTGAAGCTGGTGTGGCCATCTGGTCCCAAGTACGGATCATAAGAGAAAGAGCTAAGGAACTCCAGAGTGAGGTTCCTATAGGTGGGATGCAAATCATCAGCGTACTGGTCCCATTTGAGCTGGTGGGTCAAGTATCGGACACTGGGCTCTATGCCCAAAGCTTCCATGCAATCACTGTCTGGGTAGCGAGTGGGTGCCATAGGTCTGAGTGAAAGCATCACATAACGCTCTCTCTGGGCGTTGTCTCTAAAGGTCGCGTGCATGTCGTCGACTGGTGGCATCCTGAAAGAAAAGGTTAGGAAAAATAGGCCCTGAAATCAAACACACCAAACAAGTTAGACATATATGTACAAACAAGCAAACAAACGTAAATCAAAATAAACAGAAAGAAAATAAATACGAAAAGGAAAAGAACCATGGGTTGCCTCCCATGCAGCGCTTGCTTAACGTCGTTAGCTCGACGAGTTCAAGTCATGTATCTGGTGCGAGGATAGGTGGGTCTGTTAACGTGAACCTGGAGTAGTATGCTGGGATGTCACCTCCTTCATAATGCTTAAGCCTTTGTCCATTTACAACAAACGGACTGCAAGATTTGTTCTTAATTTCCACTGCCCCGGATTTAAGGACTTTGGAAACTTCGAACGGGCCCGTCCATCTAGATCGAAGCTTACCTGGAAAAAGTCACAGTCTTGAATTGTATAGAAGAACAGGGTCACCTATGTTGAAGTATTTCTTGACGATCTTCTTGTCATGCCATGCTTTGGTTCTCTCTTTATATATGATGGCATTTTCATAGGTTGATTGTCGGAGCTCTTCTAGCTTATGTATGTCTAAGATGCGTTTCTCACCGGCTGGTAAGTAATCGAAATTTAAGGTTCTGATGGCCCAATATGCTTTGTGTTCCAATTCAAAGGGTAAGTGACATGATTTTCCGTAAACTAGTTGGTAAGGGGTTGTTCCAATGGGAGTCTTATAGGCTGTCCTGTAGGCCCACAGTGCTTCTGAAAGTTTCTGTGACCAGTCCTTTCTGGATATCGAGACAGTTTTTTCTAAGATAAGCTTGATCTCTCTATTGGATACTTCTACTTGCCCACTGGTTTGCGGGTGGTAAGGTGTGGCTACTCTATGTTTAACTCCATACTTCCTAACTCCGAATCTGGGGAATATATTCTGCTTGAACATCTTAATCACTACTCGGGTGTCGTTTGTGGGTGCAGCTATAGCTTCAATCCATTTGGACACGTAATCGACAGCGACTAAAATATATTTGTTTCCTAAGGATGATGGAAAAGGCCCCATAAAGTCGATTCCCCAAACATCAAAAAGTTCTACTTCTTGAATGTTTCTTAATGGCATTTCATTTCTCCTCGAGATGTTTCCGGAGCGTTGACACGGGTCACACTTGGTTATATATGTATGAACATCACGCCATATAGTTGGCCAATAAAGACCAGCTTGTAAGATTTTAGCGTGAGTCTTACATGTGCTTGCGTGTCCTCCGTAGAGTGCTGAGTGACAATGTTCTATGATGTGGTGCACTTCTTCTTCTGGAACACACTGGCGAAAAATTCCGTCAGTGCCTCTCTTAAAAAGGAGTAGTTCATCCCAATAGAAATGTTTAACGTCATTGAAGAACTTCTTTTTCTGCTGATAGCTGAGGTCCGGAGGTATTATATATGCGGCAAGATAGTTAACAAAATCAGCATACCAAGGTACATTATTTACTGCTAAGGATTTTTCAGAATCTTCTAGGGTTTCTAAACTTACATCTCCAATGGCATCTAGCTTAGCGATTAACCTGTCATAAGCAAAGTCATCATTTATGGGTACTACATCAGGTTTCAAGAACTCAAGCCTGGAGAGGTGATCGGCAACTACATTCTCAGTTCCTTTCTTATCTCTGATATCAAGGTCAAATTCTTGCAATAAAAGTATCCACCGGAGTAACCTAGGTTTAGCATCCTTTTTATTCAAAAGGTATCGGATGGCGGCATGATCAGTGTAAACAATTATTTTGGCTCCCACCAAATAGGATCTAAATTTGTCTATGGCGAAAACTACGGCTAGGAGTTCTTTTTCTGTGGTTGCATAGTTTAGCTGAGCGACATCTAGAGTTCTACTGGCGTAGTAAATCACATGTAACTTCTTATCCGATCTTTGTCCTAGCACTGCTCTTACAGCGTAATCACTAGCATCACACATGATTTCAAAAGGTTTTGTCCAATCTGGTGGTTGCATAATGGGTGCTGAGATTAAATCTTGTTTTAAAAGGTTGAATGCTTCGTTGCATTTTTCATCAAAAATGAACTCGACATCTTTCATCAGAAGACCTGTCAAAGGTTTAGTGATCTTAGAGAAATTTTTAATGAAACGCCGGTAAAATCCAGCATGTCCAAGAAAACTTCGAACTTCTCTAATTGTTTTGGGTGGTTTAAGATTCTCTATCACCTCGATCTTAGCTTTATCAACTTCAATGCCTTTTTCAGAAACGATATGTCCTAGAACTATACCTTCAGTGACCATGAATTGACATTTCTCCCAATTTAATACCAGGTTTACTTCGACACATCTCTTCAAGATCTTTTTAAGGTTGACTAGACAGTTGTTGAAATCAAATCCGCAGACTGAGAAATCGTCCATGAATACTTCCATAATTCCATCAAGATAATCAGCGAAGATTGACATCATGCAACGTTGAAAAGTTACTGGGGCATTACAGAGTCCGAAAGGCATACGTCTATAGGCAAAAGTTCCATATGGGCATGTGAAGGTCGTTTTCTCTTGGTCATCAGGGTGTATAGGAATCTGGAAAAAACCTGAATATCCGTCGAGGTAATAGAAGTAGGAATGTCTAGCTAGACGTTCCAACATCTGATCTATAAAAGGTAATGGGAAATGGTCTTTCCTAGTGGCTTTGTTTAATTTTTTGTAATCTATGCACATACGCCAACCTCCTTCTATCCGTTTTGTAACGTGCTCACCTTTTTCGTTTTGAACCACGGTGATGCCTCCCTTTTTAGGTACTACATGCAGAGGGCTTACCCATTTACTGTCCGAGATCTGATATATTATCCTTGCTTCCAACAACTTAAGAACTTCCTTCTTAACTACCTCACTCATTATAGGGTTAATCCTTCTTTGGTGTTCTCTCGAAGGTTTAGCATCTTCCTCAAGTGAAATACGGTGCATGCACACGGATAGACTTATTCCTTTAAGATCTGAGATGTTGTACCCTAGTGCTGAGGGATATCTTCGCAAGACATCTAAGAGTTGGTTTGTTTCATTTTGGTTCAAAACGGCACTGACTATAACTGGTCTGTCTATTTCTTTGTCTAAATACTCATATCTTAGATTCTTGGGTAATTCTTTTAATTCTAAGGTTGGTTTGCTGGGGTTTTGTATAGGATCTGGAGTTAAGGATAGACATTCAAAAAGGCTATCATCCATGTAGGGTTCCATACTTTCATCATCTTTCTCAATGGGCGTTGAAGGTAGTTTTATTCTTTCTATTGGCTCTTCCTAGTTAAGTTCACGGACACATTCATCAATGACATCAACTGCATAACATGCATCTCCTATTACTGGTGCCGCGAGAAACTTTGCTAGGACAAACTCTATTTTTTCGTTACCTACCTCAAAGGTCAATTTTCCTTTCTTGACATCTATTATGGCTCCTGCAGTTGATAGGAAGGGTCTACCTAGGAGGATTGGGATATCTTTATCTTCTTTGATGTCCATTACGACGAAGTCGGTGGGAATGAACAACTTGCCTATTCTAACTGGGATGTCTTCTAATACGCCTACAGGGTATTTTATAGATCTGTCAGCTAATTGGAGAGACATCTTAGTAGGTTGCAAATCTCCTAGTTTCAATCGTTCACAAACTGCAAGGGGCATTAGGCTTACACTGGCTCCTAAGTCCAGAAAGGCTTTATCTATGACATGATTCCCCAAAATACAAGGTATGGAGAAATTCCCCGGATCTTTGTCTTTTTTGGCAAGTTTGTTCTCAGAAATGGAATTACACTCCACTGGTTTTGGATCGTCAAGTCTACGTTTATTGGTGAGGATGTCCTTCAGGAATTTAGTATAAGATGGTATTTGGGTGATGGCTTCTGTAAAAGGAATCTCTACATGGAGTTTTTCTATAACTTTAACAAACTTCTGGAATTGGTCATTGATCTTAGTTTGTTTAAGTCTTTATGGATAGGGAATTGGTGGTTTGTATGGCTGAGGGGGTGTTGAAGCTTCGTCCGTAACTTCTCCTTTATCTTTGTCTTTTGGTTTCTCAATTTCTACGGGGGTAGCATCCTTGTTGGAAATTTCGGAGTCACTCAATGTCGGGTTTTTAGGCCCTTCATAAGTGGTTCCACTTCGTAAGGTAACAACGTTAGCTTGCCCTCGAGGGTTCTGTTGAGGTTGTCCGGGAAATTGTCCTCCAGGAGTAGTTTGGGGTGCTTGCTTTAAGGCTACCTGAGAGATCTGGGTTTCAAGCATCTTGCTGTGGGTGGCCACTTGGTCCATTTTGGTTCCTAGTTGGGTAAGCAGCTCATTTACATGAATATTCTGATTTAGGAACTCTTTGTTTTGCTGGGCTTGTGCTGTCATAAAATCATTTAGATCTTTCTCAATATTTGGCTTAGGTGGCACTGCTTGCATAGGTTGGTTTTGTCTAGGTGCTTGATTGTTGGTTGATCTCAGAGGTGCTTGGTTTTGGATAGAGTTATTATTTTTGTAGGAAAAATTAGGGTGATTCCTCCATCCAGGGTTGTAAGTATTTGAGAACGGGTTTCCTTGGGCATAGTTGACTGGGTCTGGGTTAGTCTCGTTTAACAGATGGCAGTCAGCTGATTGATGACCTTTAGTACCACAAAGTTTGCAATCCGACACTACTGCTGCTGCAGCGGTAGGTTGTGCGTACATTTGATCGATCTTGAGGGCCATAGCATCCATTTTGGCTTGCATTATGTCTATAGAACTTACCTCATGTTTACCTCCTTGGGATTCTTTCTTTTCCACTGTTGCTCTTTCGTTTCCCCATTGATGATGGTTTTGAGCCATAACTTCAATGAGACCACAAGCGTCAGGATAGGGTTTGTTCATCAGGGCACCGCCAGCGGCAGCGTCGATGAACATCTTTGTGTTATAATGAAGTCCGTGGTAAAAGGTATGTATGATCAACCATTGCTCCAAACCGTGGTGTGGACAAGCCCTTAGAAGGTCTTTATACCTCTCCCAAGCTTCAAATAGCAATTCTCCTTGGTTTTGGGTAAATCTTGTTATTTGGTTTCGGAGAACAGCTGTTTTGCTTGGGGGAAAATATCTAGCAAGGAATGTTCTCCTAAGGTCTTCCCATGTTGTTATAGAATTGGCTAGAAGGGAATCTAACCAAGTTAGGGCTTTGTCTCTAAGGGAAAACGGAAATAGTCTTAAACGAATTGCCTCAGGACTAGCACCATTGGTCTTAAAGGTGTTTGAAAACTGGATAAAGACTTTTAGATGTTGGTTTGGGTTTTCAGATGGTAGTCCTGCGAATTGGTTTTGTTGAACTAGTTGTAATAGGGACGGTTTTAGTTCAAAATTATTGGCAGGTATGGTAGGGTTAACTATACTAGAGCTCGGTTCTTCGTCAGCAGGCTGAGCGAATTCCTTAAGGGGTCTTTGGTTACGATCTTCGGCCATAGCTTGCTTAATTCGACGAAGCCAAAGTCGTGCGCGAGCATAACGTTCTGGTTCCACTAAAGGATCTATTACACTACTGGAGCTGCGAGATCTTCGCATCGACCAGTTCGTGCGGCCCTAGTCTAAACGGTGATAACAAACGAAATTCGAAATTCGGCGAAATTGGTCCCCGGCAACGGCGCCAAAAACTTGATGCGTTGTATTCGCAAGTGCACGAATCGCGTCAGAGTAATATAAAAAGTTATCGTATCCACAGAGACCAAATGTCGATCTAACGATTTCTGTTTGTTATAGTGCTTATCTAAGGCAGTTCAATTCAGGGTTTACTAATGCAGAGGAAAATAAATAAAAGTAAATGACGAGGTAATAAAATTCAGACAAAACAATAGGCTTGAATGTAATTCTCATAACCGATAATATTTCTATATTCATCAACAGAACTACATACGGGCAACATCTTCTATTTTAAGAAAAGAATTCAATTTAACAGGAACTGTCGCTTTCGCGTAGTCAGAACCAAGTTTACCCTCTAAACTAACCCCTTTATTGTCACTTATAAAAAGGCGCGCATTGCGTTAGAGTCATGGAAAACTTACTTTTAAGAAATGCAAATTCTAAACTAAACAGAAAAGTATTTTGACCTGAAATCTCTAAACTAAAGAGGTTCAAAATGAACCAGATTCTAATCCCACTAACGCGTCCGAAAATAGTTTTAAAATCTCTTTTCTAAAGTGTTAAAAATCCCTACTCAACTGAGCAAAGCGCTTTCGCTGTATTTGATCAGTTGAGAACTAAACAAGTTCACAAATGGTTGGACGGCTTTCGATCTTACCCAACATTGCTTTTAAGTACAAAAAACTTGTGTTAAAGATTAAAACAGCCCTTAAGTATTTCTATTAACATATAGACGTATTACGGTGGTTATGGTCTTTACATTCTTACCTATCTAAAACTTAGCCAGCCATGGTAGTTATAACAGTCATATTAATTCTTATCATGTATGGAATTAAGTCTTTTGAAAAGTAAAGTTTTGAAAAGTAAGGCAAGACAATAAATAAACAAAATAAAGCAAGTGCAAGAAATAAATGAAAAGTAAATGCGATTAAAATAAAACCTGCTCCAAAGCGGAGTCTTTAAATCTGGTACAATGTACGGAAAAGAAAATGCTGGCAGGATTACTTCTACCAAAGTGCTCCAACTTGATTACAGACACTCCAAGACTTGATTACAAACTCGATCACACACAGTGCAATAACTCCTCGACGTGAGAAGACTACCGCTTTACAAGAGTGAAATTTATGCCTAGGATGAAGTAAACTAAGATTGGATGATCCTAAAATTCGAGTCCTGAGAGTATTTATAGGCAAAGTTGGCATGGTGCAAAGGCAAAAGTGACCTTGGCTTGAAAAATGGGCGGGAACTACTTTTGCCTTGTCTGCCCGCGACAGGGCTACCGTGCCCGCGACATGAAGAAAACGGCAAAGGTCGTGGGAACGTGGCAGTTGAGTCGTGGAGATCATGGGACACGTCGTCGCCTACCCTGGGGTGCCCGCGACAAGAGAAGCGACAAGAGTAAATTGCTGCTAAACTTGAATTCTAGCTCCTTTTGCATCCTTTTTCGTCTAGGACCTCGATTTATTGAAAACCTGAAAAACAAAGGAAAACATAACAACAACAAAGCATAGAAAATAGAAAAACAACTAATATGCATGTGAAATCAGAGTCGAAAATACTGTATAATTTAGTGTCATCAAAGTGGCACCGAAATAGAGTCGCCAGCAATGTGTATTTATCCCAATAAAGGGAAAGGAAACACCGCAGAAACCTGAAGGAAAGGATAGAGCATGGTCTTGCGACTAAGAGAATTGGGTTCGGGAGTCGGTTACGCGCGAGGAAGGTATTAGCACCCCCACGTGTCCATCGTACCCGATGGGATCCACACTTGCTTGTCTCAATAAAAGGGTGTAAGGAAAGAATACTGGAAAAGGAACTGCTAGCTGGAGAACTGGAAAATGAATGGAAAGAGAAAGAGAAACAGATGTAGGGAAAATAAAAGAAGTGCTCGCATGGGCCCTACCCCACTGCCTACGTATCTCATCGGGAGCATGAGAATCAGAGCGGCGTAGTTCCCCTCACTAGGGATGGATTATTTGTGTTTTTTTAGTGGAATACGTCAACGTTTGCGTCCTAGCAGTTTAGGTGTTGCAGCTCGCTGTAGGGAGACTTAGGCGTTACCTGTTTGCGGTAGAACGGAAATGACGCATCCTTAAGGAATGAGTGAATGAGATGAGGAAAAAACTTCCCGAAGGAAAGACGTTATTGTTTGTTTTTGTCTTTTAAGCAAGAATTGTTTTGATTATTGGTGTTTAGTAACACACATTGTATTTAAGTCCCTCATGTGAGATTGAATGCCTCGCACATCGTCCCCAGACGGTACGTATGCTAAACATTCTCCCAAAGAAATGAGAGAAGACCCCTCACCTCCTTGTTCCCACATGAAAGGCCTAAATACAATATTTGTTATGCCTTTATTAAGTGTTTTTTACTTTTTGTTATAAGATGAGAGAGAAGAGACTCAAGAGAGAGGTAAAGGTGAAAACTAAGGGGAGACTAAGACACACCCTAATGTTAACATGCTCGGAGATCCTATGGTCAATGTGGTATAGGTAAGAAAGGGAATTCTACCTAATGTTAGCATACATGGATTGCTATCCTAATGTCTCTCCTACCTTTGACTTAATCAAAAATTAAGTGGAGCGAGGAATCCTAAGGGATCATGTCATCAGACAAGTAAACACAGGATAAATCAATCACAAAATGAATTAAAAGCAAACGGAAGAATAACAGGGTTAGTCTTATGTTATGTTTTCTAACCTATCTAACTTGGACAAATTAGAATAGGTATCCTAATGAGGAAGCAAAGGCTAAAACAAACAATACAATGATATCAAATATCAAAGTAGATCAATAAAAAAGATGTGAATGAGATCACATAAGCGTCAACATCGGTCGATGTGAGCTACTAACAATGAGTGGGGGTCGGTTGCGAACCCTATCTTCCACTTGACTAACTCGATAACAGGAGCAGGTGATGTTCAAAGCTTCAATCATGTAATGAGAGCTAAGAACGACTCGACTAGAATAACGGGGGTCGATTGCGAACCCTGCCTTCCGTCAATTGCCTCCTTAGAGGTCTTCAGCACAACATCAAACAAGCACAATCATGGCCTCACTTGAGGGCTTTCCATACAATCCTACTTATCATGGCATCGACTATTCCTACTTCTCATGGCATTTGAAAGCATTAAAGAGGAATGAAGAGATAAGAGGTCCTACCAAACGGATATGAATCCGTAGCAAAGCAACGAAAGCGCAACGAAAGCAAGTCACGAAAGCACCTATAAACATATAGCAAACCAAGTTAGAAACAAGCTTTTATTTACAAAATGAAATGGTCACACCAGCTTTGGAATGTCTCCTTTATGTACCTTGCACACGTGAACCAAAGACATTAGTAGTAACAAGAGAGTGTATGTACAACATGAAACCTAAGTCTAATGGCTATGTACATTCGAGTCACACTAGTCAAAGTGAAAGACCTAAAAGGATTATGAAATTACAAGTCAAGTTACAACTATGCTACAAGACCAACCAACAAAAGAAATCACCTAAGGGTTACAAGCAAAGGCAAAGGACATGAAAGTAAACCAAAACCATAATTGAACTCATGTTAGAAGTGCGCACATCTCTTATAAACATCCACCAATGGCTAAAGTAAAACAAGTTTAAGTCCTTAAGACGAAACAAGGCAATGAGCCATAAACAGCAGCAACAATAGCGCTCATGTACCTGCATAGCTATAAAAAACCAGCAACAAGTAAAAGCATTCTATAACAGCTACTATTTCCAGAACTGGGCAGATGTGTATACAATCAGGCAGAATAGCAACATTTTACAGCACACTTTGTGCACAGCAGCTGTATATGTGGCAACAACTTCTACATTTTACTAATCAAGTGTAAAACACTACAAAACAAACTCAAAGGTTAGTCAAACTTCAAATGGAAAGATCAATAAGAAGTAATTGAAATCAATACTAAATGTAACCAACAATTAGTCAAAAATCTATGCAAAACATATTAAAGACCATTAACAAAGTTACCAAATGAAACATTAAAATGATTAGTCAATGTCATCTTTAAAATCTAAGTAAAGTCAATGTGAGAACAAAATCAATACAAACTATGTCAATGTCAATTAGTCTAAAGTTAATTTCTAATTCTAAAATGATTAATGAACAATTAGTGGCCAATTAAACCAAAAACATATTATCAAGTCATCAAGCTACAAAACAACTATCAAGCAATTAAGCTAAAAATCAATTAGTGAGCAATTGAGCTAAAAATCAATTATCGGCGCTTGCTAACTGAACTACCGAATGCTAATCGAAGAGTTTTATCAAAGTTTAATCCAAGTAACTACATCAAGAATTAACCAACATCAAAATCTACCTCAAATCGAAATTGACTTCTAAACGAAAGTTAATCGAAATTAACTTTCTAAAAACTAATTCTAACTTAAGAACGAATTCTAATTTGAAAGCCAAATCTAAAAATAAAATCTAAATCAAACTCAAACGAGGTTATTATCTAATCAAAGATTAAAAACTAATATAACTAAAGGTTAATCTCTAACTAAAAAGTAACATCTAAACTGAATTTCTAATCATGAACATATGTTGCTAACACAACAATTAGCATTAATATACATCACAAATAAAATCTTAATTAAAAAGAAAGAGAGAGGGGTACCTTATTGGTGTTGGCGGTGTGAACAGAAGGTATATGGGGCTTGAAGGCTTTGAACATAGGGTGTGGAAAAGAGAATTACATGAACCCTAAGTCCAATATGCCGTGAAAATCAGGCTTAACATACACCACAATGTTGAAGATAACCTAATAACCCTACTCAGATGCGCCGTTACCTCCTTCAAATTGCATCACCGAGAAATGCTTTCGCCGCACCGTCATCTCGTTCTTCTCCTTCTTCCAACTCAATTTCGCCGGTGATCCCATCCCTTTCCTTTGTTCTTCACCAAACTGCGCCGTCAATCAAAGACAACGACCTCGCACATTGCTTCGTCTTCAACATTCCTCTCCGACTTACCTTCAATAAACCGCCGCACTTTAAATCACGCCGTCGCCGTAAACCACCACCGTTCCCTTTCTCCATGACCTCACGAAGCAATCGTCGCCTCCTTCATCATCACTTTCTTTCCACCTTTCTCTCCCAACCTCACAACGACGTCTTTCTCTCAAGACCTCCGGCAATTGAGGTGTTTCGATTTCGATCACAATACGCAAATTGACATGAAATTCAATTGAACCTTAGAATCACTCAGCTACACCGTCGAATCAAGAAGGCGATGGAATTTACATGAACTAACCTTCAAAGATCTCTCAAGCAATGTACGCAACAGCACGATGAGGAAGGAAGTTTCGGGATCTTCGGCATTTTAGGTATAGTTCTTCACTTTGTTCTTTTTCTTGAATCAATTTCATATTCCTCTCCTTCAATTCTTGTTCAATCTTCCACGTCGTGATATCGTTGTAATGTGTGAGTTCGTTGGATTGTTGTTGATGTGTGAATTGATTGTTGCTGTTGCTTCCAGATTGAAGGAGAGTCAAGAATTGGAATTGGTGAATAGTTGTTGATTGAAGAAGAGGATCGTGGAAGTTATATTCCGCGGCAGTTTTCGAGTTGTTGCGATGGTGAATTATTTGATGATTTGTGAGTTGCAGAGATTGTTGGATTGAGAAGGTAGAAGATCTCAGAAGGTTGAGATGAAACTGAAGATGAAAAAAAGAAAAATGAGGGAGAAAGAGTTTGGTTATGGCGAAGATGAAGACGAAGCTATGGAGTTGTGGAGATTGAAGGAGATTAGTGATGGTTTGAGAAGAAGCAGAAGATTGAAGACGAGGTGGAAAGAATGGAGAAGCTTGGAGGTTGATGAGGATTGGAGGTTGTTAGCAATAGTTAGAAAACGGTTAGGGAGAAAAAATGACAGTTAGTTCTATTAGGGAAAAATGTTTAGAGTGATTTTCTGTTGGTTCTGATATCAGGTTATGTAATGACTTGATGTTATAAAGACTCTGTAATGTAATCATTTTTCTGCTGAGAATTCTTTGTTAATTTCTGTTATGTATTTTCTGGTGTGAACTTTGTATAGCTGCCCTGGTATTTTCATTTGCCGGTATCATCTTCTGCTATCTGTTAGGAACTTGCTTGCATGAAATCTGTTACGACTCGTGAACCTTGCCGCTGTTATGGCTTTTTGTTGTGAACTTTGACGTGGTTTTTTCTATGTAATTTTATCTCTTTTGAAACTGCTTATTTTTAAGTCGCTGCTATGCACTTGTTTTCTGCGGACTTGCCAAATTTTCTTGTTTTTGCTTCTGCTATAAACTCTTAATTTTCACCTGCTATGCATCTTTTATTTGTAATTATTTTTCTGAGATGAAAGAAAATTTACTATGATGGATTATTAGTCACTCGGGTCGTATATGCTTGGATTAATCCCCACAAAGACAAAAAAAAGAGCGAGGCCAGTGCATATGTGCTTGCCTCAACCTCTTTCGTGATTAGCCAGTATGTTTCAAGAGAGCAAATCATTGTGAGAAGCTACAGGAGATTTGAAATGGTCACACAACACCTAGAGCTCATTAACTTCATCAAGATTGTCTTTTGCCTTTCACTATCATCACATTCTAGAACAGATGCTTTCTCAAAAACTTCCATATGCCATTCCATAACTGAGGTTCCTTAGACCTTGAAATTCTCACATGGTGAAATCTTTTAAGTTGTTTGGCTATTTTAGGAACCAGTTTAGGGTCTCGCATATCCGATGGTGTAAGAGTATGGATTTAAAAGAATGGTTTTATTTGAAAAAAGGATGCGGTTATGAGATGAAATGGATAATGAAATGTAGGTTGGAAAATGGATATGTATCCCTATATGGACAATTGGATATTTTGATGTAAAAAATATAACTGGTTTAGTTGGATTAGAATGAGAAAACGAACATGAATTGGTCTTATGGATTTGAAATGGTTTTGAATGGACAAATTAAATTCTAGATGAGTATTGGATTTGAAATGAAGTTAAAATGGATTTGAAAATGTAGGCAAAATGGATTGAAATAAAATGTGGGTCAAGAAATGGATAAAAATAGAAATGGATTATGAAAATGGATATTTGGAATTTTAAATGGAAATGGATTTAAGAATTGGATAAAGGAAAATGGAAATGGATAATGGATTTATGGTAGAAATTTGAATTTCAAGTAGCCCACACAACTAATCTCGACACGCCCAATTCTACACCAAACTCATATCTTCAATAAATTTCCACAATTCAATCAGTAAGCTCAATCAACCATGACCAATGATTTGCAATTCAATCCACAGATATCCTGTCTTTATAACCAAGAATCTCAATACAAGAACAATTCCCCGAGAACAACTTGAAAATGAAGATAAGTCATGAAGCAGAAAGAACATGATCAACCGGAGGTCCTTGATGCTCACTGATAATATTCTGAAAGCTCAAACCAAAGGAAGACGCCTTGATCACATGTCCTATGCTGAATGCAATGCTTTATTTTTCTATGCTTGAATGGAATGCAATGCAAGGCTAATGAGATGGATATGATATGATATATGATAATGCTATGCTATGATGACAAAAGAGAGAGCAAATTTTGGGGTATTACAGCTGCCCCTATTCAAATGTTGTAGACCTGAATGCCTGAAAGCGATTGCTTTCAGACGTTCAAGGTATATAGCGATTGAATACCAAATATAGCCAAAAGTTTTCTCTGGATGATGAAGAACAAAAGGGATATAAACCCATCGAGACTGTTGGATTAAAACTTCAATGAAACGTTGTAGGAGAGATCTGTCTTTTGAATGACGCCAGGCGACTACTGGCTTACCATACTGTCGATGGACTTTCAACAATGTCTTTTTGAACGATGCCAGACGACTACTGGCTTGCCATACTGTCGATGGACTTTCAACAATGTCTTTTTGAACGACGCCAGGCGACTACTGGCTTGCCATACTGTCGATGGACTTTAGCTGCTCTGCCAATCTGTCGTTAGACTTTCTGCCAAACTGTCGTTGGACTTTCACCAATTTGTGCTGGATTTCTGCCAATCTGTCGTTGGACTTCTGCCAAACCGTCGTTAGACTTTCACCAATTTGTGCTGGATTTCTGCCAGTCTGTCGTTGGACTTCAAGGATTACCAAACCGGCTTTGGAATCTCACAATTGCCATCTTCAGATGGACTTTTGCAGCTTTGCCAAATTGTCGTTGGACTTCGGTGCTTACCAAACTGTCATGGGAAGCTTTGCCAAACTGTCGTTGGACTTCGGTGCTTACCAAACTGTCGTTGGAAGCTTTGCCAAACTGTCATTAGACTTTGGTGCTTACCAAACTGTCGTTGGAAGCTTAAAATTTCCAAATGATCACTCCACCTGCTGGAATAACATGAACAAATTGTACGCATGCCAAAAATAAATTGGACTTTGGATTGTAAATGAGCACTGCTGAGAATTACACCACCTGCTGGGTAATATCATATGTTGACACCTTGCTGAAGAAGAGATTCAGTCGATCTCTTTAGACCTTGCTGGGGAATGCCTTTTGAGAGGATTTTACAGAAGTCCAAACGTCTTCAAACTCTACTGGGGATAATAGATTGGGAATATCTTTTGCTGGGGAAATTCAAAATGCCCCATGTTCGGGAGGGTCAACAACTCCGCTGGGGATTATTCTTTGACAAATTTCACCTGCTGAAACCTGCGGGAGATATGACACTACCACTTGCTGGTAAATGCCACAAAGAACATTATTGCGAGAAGCTTCGTCTCTTAAGAGGATTTTATAGAAAACCAAGCATTTTCAAACTCTCAGACGAACACTCTGTCTTGAACTACCCTTCACATCGTCTGCGAGGTATCAGAGGATTGCACTCGTTATTGACATGGAGTGCTCACTGCATTAATAACCGTTATCAACACAGAAGAATTCAATCTTCGGCCGTCGTTGTCACAACACCCGGTGGGAAATCTTGAATGGAAGAATCGACTTAATAAGATACAACAGTATCAAGTCATAGCAAATACCTGTTCGTGGTTACGATCATGCTGCTTGGATCGATCGTACTCGTTACCTGCAACAGAAAAATATATGCACATGCCCCAGGATATTGCGTGGGGATAAGTGATTACTCGTCTAGGAGAAATTGGCCCATGCTCTTGAAAAGGCTTCAATCTTGCTTTTGAGCCTAGTACGAGGCTGCTACTTGCAAGCAAAAGGAGATGCGCGTATGCCCCGTGCCAGACATGACTTCTAAAAATGAGAAAATCCCACTCTGAACCACCACTTGTTGGGGAGAAAGGTTTGTATGCAATCTCTTGCTGGGAACCACAAATTCCTTGGGTTGGAATGCCCCTTTGTTTCAAGCCCTTTTGGCTGATTGACTACATATGCGTGAACAACAGTTTTTCTTCTTCACTTGCCCCAGACCATCATGGTCCACCAGAAGAAATTGTCTCAAGAGGATTTTACAGAAGACTTGACATCCAAAATGCCTTAATGTCTTCAAACTCTTGGAGATATTCGCCGGATCTCGAAGTAACTGCCCCGGACTGCATGGATTACAGAGAAGAAGTCATCTCAAGAGGATTTTACAGAAGACTTGGCATGCTCAATGCTTCAGTGTCTTCAAACTCTTGGAGAGATTCAATGCATCTCAAATTAGCTGCCTCAGACTGTATGGTCTACGGGGGAAGTCGCCTTGAGAAGATCCATGAACAATCTCATATCATCGTGAGATATTCTGTCCCAATACTCTGATCTCTAGATAGGCTGATCAGTCATCTGGATGGACTAACTTCTCGGGCTCTTGGGATGGCCTACCCCAGTATGAACCTTGAAGTGGTTTTGCCCCTAACTACTGATCTTCGAAGGAAAACCAAGAATGCCTGCATTTGTAGGGATTTGAGTCTCGAAGTAATTGCCCCAGTTTGGCTGAACTTTGGAGAGATTTCTCGACGTGATTGGCTCAGATTGGCTACACCTTAAAGAGAGGATTCGACGTGATTGCCCCAGATCGACTACGTCTTAGCACAACCTGTTGGGAAAGCTCCTTCTCAACAAAGTTTCCTGAGGAAGCACCATTGGATGTGGTTGTCCTTTGGGAGTTTCAGTATTCTCAACTCGGCAAGATTAAGCTTCTGGACTGAATTTCCATATGTAAACTTCTTTTGATGTCAAACAAATGTATGCAAGCAGAAAATGTTTTAGTCTGAGAATGAAAATTCTAATGCAACACACATGTTAATCTAGAAGTTTTACTGAAAAGACGTCGCAAAAAGCCATGTGAACGAATCACCGCTTAGAATACGACATTGATTTTTGAATGAAAGAATGCAATGCACGTGCAACACCAACAAAGATCTTTTAGCACAACTCATAGGAGTCAGGAACGCTATCTCTTGGTAGTATGCTTTCGAAATAACCCTGTTTCAATTAGGACTTTTGAGGGTTGTATAGTGGCCTGGTTCACGGTTTTGAGAAAAACAAAGGATTTAAGGCTCAAAGTTTATTGGTGCCCACCCACTCTTCGTGATGTTCTCCAGTCCTACATTCAGCTAATTTGCACAAGCGATCGCCTCTCAAAAAGATTTTGTGATCTTTAAGGAATCCATGCATTTGATGGTTTGATACCTAATGAGGCTTTGGAGTAACAGTCACCCCTTTTGTCTTTTGTTCGTAGTCACACGACTTTGTTCTTGCTCAAGGATTTTCTTTTGTAATCCTTTTGTTTTTCGCTTTCGCATTCTTTGCTTTTTGATTTTTTTATCCCTAATTTTTGCCTGGACTGATTCTTTTGAATCTTTGATTTTGAAGTCCAGCGGGATGCCCTAACTTTTGCCTAAGTTGCTTGTTTTCAAGTTTCAACTTAGCGGGCTTTTTCATTTCTTTTTTTTTATTCTCTTTCTTTTTCTTGAACTCGTCGTGTGACACTAGCTTGTCTTGACTTTGTTGAAAGGGTTGTGACTGCCTCAACTCTTTGATTGTTGATGGATAACCATTGTGGTTTCACATCTCTTGACCTCTTGACGGTGGAATAGAAGGTAATGGATCCTCAGATGCACACTCCTTTTGAAATTTGAACGCTTGGTCAAATTAACTGACGCCTACCCTTCCCCTGGGTTAAATATGAGGGTTTTTTTGTACGGAAAGAAACTCCTACTTCAAGGCTCAAAGGGGTTAACGAGGGTTTATCTCGCTTATATCTTCAGTGTTTGGGGAGTTGAAACAATGCCTGTACATCCTCAACAGGGTTTTATCCAAAAGCACACAATTAGAGATTTTTGCGTATTCAGATCATCATCCTCCCTCATAGAGTTTAAGCAAGACAGTTGGTATTGCAATGCACATATACAAACTTGTGAGTGAATACGAATGGATTACTTCAAGAAAAACATGCTTATTGTATTATGATTGTCATTTAAGAGTAAACAAATTTTTACATGCAAACATTGTTTAAACAAACAAATAAAGCTACATATGAAAATGCAGTAAAGAAGCTAAATGATTGTCCTTGTTGAGGAGGCTTGACTCTGTCTAGACTTATTGATTCTGAAGATGTCTTTGCAAACTGGGTGCTCAATCTGATGAAGAAAGTTTAATTTATGGGCCACCCGTCTGGTGTGATAACCTTTGAGTCAATTAAGTCTTGCACTTGGTGCTGGAATGCTCTACACCCCTTAATATCATGGTCTGGTGCCTCTGAGGGAAAATCACAATGAGCATTAGCATCGCATCCTTTTGGAAGCTCAGCAGGAGGAGGAGTCAACTTCCGGAGGTCAATCAATCTTAACTGAAGCAGTTGCTGAAGTAACTTGGCATGACACATTGGTAGAGGATCAAAAACCCTTTCTTGTTTCTGTTGATGATGAAGGGATGCAAACGGGAGAGTCCCAGCTATGATTTGCTGATGCGGTAGTTTCGGAAACCAAGGCTTCTGGATTGAGGAAGGTCCCTAAGAGGAGGGAAGAATATCCACCTCTTTAGCAGCAGTCGGAGGAACATCTCTTCGCTTGACAGTGTTGATGGGCGCAAACTTGATTGCCCCTGAATCAATGAGCCCTTTGACCTTATACTTGAGCATCTTACAATTTTCAACATTATGACCAGGTACCCCTGAATGGAATCCACACCTTTCATGGACAGCAAGTGTTGAAGAAGCTGAGCGTATGGCATCTGGATCAGATCAAACTTCCTTTCAAGCTTTTCTGGATTAGGATCCTCAAGAAACAATTGGTGATGAAAAAGCTCTGCGTGTAGAGAGGATTAACAAGGCAATCCATATTCTATAAGAGATCCCAAAGAAATAAGAGGAGT
Source organism: Lathyrus tuberosus (assembly GCA_022829125.1). Taxonomy (NCBI): domain Eukaryota; kingdom Viridiplantae; phylum Streptophyta; class Magnoliopsida; order Fabales; family Fabaceae; genus Lathyrus; species Lathyrus tuberosus. The sequence goes on from JALAZF010000253.1 coordinate 4,306,230, forward strand.
GAGAAGCTCTGCTGCAGAAGCGGACACCTGATCGTTTTCCTTTCTTAACACGGCATCTAGAATTTCCATAACCTGACCCATCTGAGTCTTTATCTGGTTGACTTCTTCTCTCAGCAGTTCCTGACCTCGTGACAACGCTTGAATGTCCCCCATAAAATGCCCCAGCCGGGCCTTCATCTCAGTCACCTCCGTGCGGAGTTGTTCCATACCTGAACCTTGACTGTGGCGAATCGGGTAGTTGAAATAAGTCCTGTTGGCCGTTTCTGTAGAGAATACCAAGTCAGAATGAGAAATCCGCTCCGGAACACCTGTTATGCATATGAGTATGAGAATGCAATGCAGAATGCCATGTTCGAGTATTTCCAAGGGATCATTATGCTTTGATTCGAAATTTTTTTTTTTTAGAAAAATATAAGAAATGGATGGAAATGCTCAGTGGCAAGTCTCAAAGTTAATCTCCCTTGGAAATACAAGAACATGTATGCGAAAATGATGATGCAGATGCAACAGACATGGGATCAAAGCTTCCTTATAATTTGGATAACTGCTGTGCAGGTGGCTGAATAAGCTCATAGGTCGGCTCTGAAGAGAAAACCGGAATACCAGAATATCCGAATAATCAGAATACCAGGATGCCAGGATATCGACATAATCAGAATACCAGAATAAACAGAACACCGGCGTGATCAGAATACAGTGATGCCAGAATACCAGGCTGATGAGTCCACACTGATAAGATAACCAAAATACCGGGTAGGTTGAAGGTCAAGGTTACCTGCAAACCTGTAAACAACCCGCCCCTCTCACATGTGGGTACTAGGATGTTCAGTATCCCGAGCTCTCAGGTCGAGAAATGATGATACGTTCACCATTTCTGGTTTGGCATCATCATCAATCGAGGAGGCCTCAACTGATTCTCCAAAACGAAAGGTCCTCAGCTTCTGGCACTAAGGTCGAGAAGCAATAGTACATTCATCCCTCGGAGTACAGTATTATCGCCAATCAAGGAGTGCCTCCACTGATTCTCTTTCAAAAAAGGATATCCTATAGCGAGTTCCCAGCATTGGGTCCTCGGATCGAGAATGTGCAATGGGTTTGCCACAGAATGTGGTCTACCACTGTCACATCTCGGGAGGAGTGCCGCAACTGAGTCCTCGGGAATGGTCACCAGAGTCGACAGCTCTCTAGATCAACACCCTAACATGTGCAAGACGCACACGTCAGAATGCATCCCAAGATAGCCTCGTCTGGCTGTGAATTTCGTGAATACCCAACGCACTCCAGAAGGCATGTAGGTCCCACTACTCTCCACTCTAATCCTAAGTGTATACTCAAGCTTGTGTAATGGGCTTATCTCTCAGAAATCCCATCCCACCAAACAGATAGAACAACACAACACAATATAATATATGAAATGTAAATGCTAACATGCTGTAAATATGGTACAAGTAATAAAATACAGTAAACAACAAATACAATACAACAGTAAACACCCGATGAAAGAAAAGCAAACAAGCGCTAGGATTGACTCGCTTAGGATGGACCAGCAATAGGTCAACCTGTCCCCAGCAAAGTCGCCAGCTGTCGCTCCCGGGATTTTCATCCTAGTACAAACGCGAAAGTGGCACCGAAACAGAGTCGCCAACAATGTGTATTTTTCCCAATAAAGGGAAAGGAAACACCACAGAAACCTGAAGGAAAGGATAGAGCATGGTCTTGCGACCAAGAGAACTGGGTTCGGGAGTCGGTTACGCGCGAGGAAGGTATTAGCACCCCCACGCGTCCATCGTACCCGATGGGATCCACGCTTGCTTGTTTCAATAAAAGGGTGTAAGGAAAGAATACTGGAAAAGGAACTGCTAGCTGGAGAACTGGAAAATGAATGGAAAGAGAAAGAGAAACAAATGTAGGGAAAATAAAAGAAGTGCTCGCATGGGCCCTACCCCACTGCCTACGTATCTCATCGGGAGCATGAGAATCAAAGTGACGTAGTTCCCCTCATTAGGGATGAATTATTTATGTTTTTTAGTGGAATACGTCAACGTTCGCGTCCTAGCAGTTTAGGTGTTGCAGCTCGTGTAGGGAGACTTAGGCGTTACCTGTTTGCGGTAGAACGGAAATGACGCATCCTTAAGGAATGAGTGAATGAGATGAGGAAAGAACTTCCCGAAGGAAAGACGTTATTGTTTGTTTTTGTCTTTTAAGCAAGAATTGTTTTGATTATTGGTGTTTAGTAACACACATTGTATTTAAGTCCCTCATGTGAGATTGAATGCCTCGCACAACGTCCCCAGACGGTACGTATGCTAAACATTCTCCCAAAGAAATGAGAGAAGACCCCTCACCTCCTTGTTCCCACATGAAAGGCCTAAATACAATATTTGTTATGCCTTTATTAAGTGTTTTTTACTTTTTGTTATAAGATGAGAGAGAAGAGACTCAAGAGAGAGGTAAAGGTGAAAACTAAGGGGAGACTAAGACACACCCTAATGTTAACATGCTCGGAGATCCTATGGTCAATGTGGTATAGGTAAGAAAGGGAATTCTACCTAATGTTAGCATACATGGATTGCTATCCTAATGTCTCTCCTACCTCCGACTTAATCAAAAATTAAGTGGAGCGAGGAATCCTAAGGGATCATGTCATCAGACAAGTAAACACAGGATAAATCAATCACAAAATGAATTAAAAGCAAACGGAAGAATAACAGGGTTAGTCCTATGTTATGTTTTCTAACCTATCTAACTTGGACAAATTAGAATAGGTATCCTAATGAGGAAGCAAAAGCTAAAACAAACAATATAATGATATCAAATATCAAAGTAGATCAATAAAAAAGATGTGAATGAGATCACATAAGCGTCAACATCGGTCGATGTGAGCTAATAACAATGAGTGGGGGTCGGTTGCGAACCCTATCTTCCACTTGACTGACTCGATAACAGGAGCAGGTGATGTTCAAAGCTTCAATCATGTAATGAGAGCTAAGAACGACTCGACTAGAATAACGGGGGTCGATTGCGAACCCTGCCTTCCGTCAATTGCCTCCTTAGAGGTCTTCAGCACAACATCAAACAAGCACAATCATGGCCTCACTTGAGGGCTTTCCATACAATCCTACTTATCATGGCATCGACTATTCCTACTTCTCATGGCATTTGAAAGCATTAAAGAGGAATGAAGAGATAAAAGGTCCTACCAAACGGATATGAATCCGTAGCAAAGCAACGAAAGCGCAACGAAAGCAAGTCACGAAAGCACCTATAAACATATAGCAAACCAAGTTAGAAACAAGCTTTTATTTACAAAATGAAATGGTCACACCAGCTTTGGAATGTCTCCTTTATGTACCTTGCACACGTGAACCAAAGACATTAGTAGTAACAAGAGAGTGTATGTACAACATGAAACCTAAGTCTAATGGCTATGTACATTCGAGTCACACTAGTCAAAGTGAAAGACCTAAAAGGATTATGAAATTACAAGTCAAGTTACAACTATGCTACAAGACCAACCAACAAAAGAAATCACCTAAGGGTTACAAGCAAAGGCAAAGGATATGAAAGTAAACTAAAACCATAATTGAACTCATGTTAGAAGTGCGCACATCTCTTATAAACATCCACCAATGGCTAAAGTAAAACAAGTTTAAGTCCTTAAGACGAAACAAGGCAATGAGCCATAAACAGCAGCAACAACAGCGCTCATGTACCTGCATAGCTATAAAAAACCAGCAACAAGTAAAAGCATTCTATAACAGCTACTATTTCCAGAACTGGGCAGATGTGTATACAATCAGGCAGAATAGCAACATTTTACAGCACACTTTGTGCACAGCAGCTGTATATGTGGCAACAACTTCTACATTTTACTAATCAAGTGTAAAACACTACAAAACAAACTCAAAGGTTAGTCAAACTTCAAATGGAAAGATCAATAAGAAGTAATTGAAATCAATACTAAATGTAACCAACAATTAGTCAAAAATCTATGCAAAACATATTAAAGACCATTAACAAAGTTACCAAATGAAACATTAAAATGATTAGTCAATGTCATCTTTAAAATCTAAGTAAAGTCAATGTGAGAACAAAATCAATACAAACTATGTCAATGTCAATTAGTCTAAAGTTAATTTCTAATTCTAAAATGATTAATGAACAATTAGTGACCAATTAAACCAAAAACATATTATCAAGTCATCAAGCTACAAAACAACTATCAAGCAATTAAGCTAAAAATCAATTAGTGAGCAATTGAGCTAAAAATCAATTATCGGCGCTTGCTAACCGAACTACCGAATGCTAATCGAAGAGTTTTATCAAAGTTTAATCCAAGTAACTACATCAAGAATTAACCAACATCAAAATCTACCTCAAATCGAAATTGACTTCTAAACGAAAGTTAATCGAAATTAACTTTCTAAAAACTAATTCTAACTTAAGAACGAATTCTAATTTGAAAGCCAAATCTAAAAATAAAATCTAAATCAAACTCAAACGAGGTTATTATCTAATCAAAGATTAAAAACTAATATAACTAAAGGTTAATCTCTAACTAAAAAGTAACATCTAAACTGAATTTCTAATCATGAACATATGTTGCTAACACAACAATTAGCATTAATATACATCACAAATAAAATCTTAATTAAAAAGAAAGAGAGAGGGGTACCTTATTGGTGTTGGCGGTGTGAACAGAAGGTATATGGGGTTTGAAGGCTTTGAACATAGGGTGTGGAAAAGAGAATTACATGAACCCTAAGTCCAATATGCCGTGAAAATCAGGCTTAACATACACCACAATGTTGAAGATAACCTAATAACCCTACTCAGATGCGCCGTTACCTCCTTAAAATGCATCACCGAGAAACGCTTTCGCCGCACCATCATCTCGTTCTTCTCCTTCTTCCAACTCAATTTTGCCAGTGATCCCATCCCTTTCCTTCGTTCTTCACCAAACCGCGCCGTCAATCAAAGACAACGACATCGCACCTTGCTTCGTCTTCAACATTCCTCTCCGACTTACCTTCAATAAACCGCCGCACTTCAAATCGCGCCGTCGCCGTAAACCACCACCGTTCCCCTTCTCCATGACCTCACGAAGCAATCGTCGTCTCCTTCATCATCACTTTCTTTCCACCTTTCTCTCCCAACCTCACAACGACGTCTTTCTCTCAAGACCTCCGGCAATCGAGGTGTTTCGATTTCGATCACAATACACAAATTGACATGAAATTCAATTGAACCTTAGAATCACTCAGCTACACCGTCGAATCAAGAAGGCGGTGGAATTTACATGAACTAACATTCAAAGATATCTCAAGCAATGTACGTAACAGCACGACGAGGAAGAAAGCTTCGGGATCTTCGGCATTTCAGGTATAGTTCTTCACTTTGTTCTTTTTCTTGAATCAATTTCAGATTCCTCTCCTTCAATTCTTGTTCAATCTTCCGCGTCGTGATATCGTTGTAATGTGTGAGTTCGTTGGATTGTTGTTGATGTGTGAATTGATTGTTGCTGTTGCTGCCAGATTGAAGGAGAATCAAGAATTGGAATTGGTGAATAGTTGTTGATTGAAGAAGAGGATCGTGGAAGTTGTATTCCGCGGCGGTTTTCGAGTTATTGCGATGGTGAATTGTTTGATGATTTGTGAGCTGCAGAGATTGTTGGATTGAGAAGGTAGAAGATCTCAGAAGGTTGAGATGAAACTGAAGATGAAAGAAAGAAAAACGAGGGAGAAAGAGTTTGGTTATGGCGAAGATGAAGACGAAGCTATGGAGTTGTGGAGATTGAAGGAGATTAGTGATGGTTTGAGAAGAAGCAGAAGATTGAAGATGAGGTGGAAAGAATGGAGAAGCTTGGAGGTTGATGAGGATTGGAGGTTGTTAGCGATAGTTAGAAAACGGGTAGGGAGAAAAAATGACAGTTAGTTCTGTTAGGGAAAAATGTTTAGAGTGATTTTCTGTTGGTTCTGATATCAGGTTATGCAATGACTTGATGTTATAAAGACTCTGTAATGTAATCATTTTTCTGCTGAGAATTCTTTGTTAATTTTTGTTATGTATTTTCTGGTGTGAACTTTGTATAGTTGCCCTGGTATTTTCATTTGCCGGTATCATCTTCTGCTATCTGTTAGGAACTTGCTTGCATGAAATCTGTTACGACTCGTGAACCTTGCCGCTGTTATGGCTTTTTGTTGTGAACTTTGATGTGGTTTTTTCTATGTAATTTTATCTCTTTTGAAACTGCTTATTTTTAAGTCGCTGCTATGCACTTGTTTTCTGCGGACTTGCCAACTTTTCTTGTTTTTGCTTCTGCTATAAACTCTTAATTTTCACCTGTTATGCATCTTTTATTTGTAATTATTTTTCTGAGATGAAAGAAAATTTACTATGATGGATTATTAGTCACTCGGGTCGTATATGCTTGGATTAATCCCCACAAAGACAAAAAAAAGCGTGAGGCCAGTGCATATGTGCTTGCCTCAACCTCTTTCGTGATTAGCCAGTATGTTTCAAGAGAGCAAATCTTTGTGAGAAGCTACAGGAGATTTGAAACGGTCACACAACACCTAGAGCTCATTAACTTCTTCAAAATTGTCTTTTTCCTTTCACTATCATCACATTCTAGAACAGATGCTTTCTCAAAAACTTCCATATGCCATTCCATAACTGAGGTTCCTTAGACCCTGAAATTCTCACATGGTGAAATCTTTTAAGTTGTTTGGCTATTTTAGGAACCAGTTTTGGGTCTCGCATGTCCGATGGTGTAAGAGTATGGATTTAAAAGAATGGTTTTATTTGAAAAAAGGATGCGGTTATGAGATGAAATGGATAATAAAATGTAGGTTGGAAAATGGATATATGGACAATTGGATATTTGGATGTAAAAAATATAACTGGTTTAGTTGGATTAGAATGAGAAAACGAACATGAATTGGTCTTATGGATTTGAAATGGTTTTGAATGGACAAATTAAAATCTAGATGAGTATTGGATTTGAAATGAAGTTAAAATGGATTTGAAAATGTAGCCAAAATGGATTGAAATAAAATGCGGGTCAAGAAATGGATAAAAATAGAAATGGATTATGAAAATGGATATTTGGAATTTTAAATGGAAATGGATTTAAGAATTGGATAAAGGAAAATGGAAATGGATAATGGATTTATGGTAGAAATTTGAATTTCAAGTAGCCCACACAACTAATCTCGACATGCCCAATTCTACACCAAACTCATATCTTCAACGAATTTCCACAATTCAATCAGTAAGCTCAATCAACCATGACCAATGATTTGCAATTCAATCCACAGATATCCTGTCTTTATAACCAAGAATCTCAATACAAGAACAATTCCCCGAGAACAACTTGAAAATGAAGACAAGTCATGAAGCAGAAAGAACATGATCAACCGGAGGACCTTGATGCTCACTGATAATATTCTGAAAGCTCAAACCAAAGGAAGACGCCTTGATCACATGTCCTATGCTGAATGCAATGCTTTATTTTTCTATGCTTGAATGGAATGCAATGCAAGGCTAATGAGATGGATATGATATGATATATGATAATGCTATGCTATGATGACAAAAGAGAGAGCAAATTTTGGGGTATTACAACAAGTAAACATTAACACAAAAAGAATTCATTAATCTGACAGAAGATACTTGTCCGACATGCATATATAATCGACTCGTCACAAATTTAAACTTGCCGACTAGTTATACTCAACCTACAATACTCCTCAATATCATCCAACATCGCTCACAACAGTGTCCATCTCTGACACACTAAGCTGAGAGAACAATCGTGTTACCCTCGTCGACACTCTCGCACCTGACTCGAGATACGGAGGCATTAAGCTTCGACACCCATAAAGATTGTTAGCTCTAAATCTATCTCTAGCATCCAGAAACTAACAGATAATCATCCCTAATCAAAGTTTGCGATGTTTATCTCTAACACAACCCAAACCCCGAGCATAAAGCAAAAATCAAGGATAATCACCGATAAAGATTTGTAAAACAAATTTTATACAACGCCATGGGCGACAAATATACACGAGTTCAAAGTAAATACACAAAGAAGAAGAGAAATGAACCAAAAATCTCCTGGTTTATCGGCGTCGATCGATGATCAATCCAACCCGGATCATCCGTGTGCAAGCTTCAATGTTGTTTTCTAAGCTAATCATACTAAAAAAATGGGTTTGATGGAGTTGGGAGCAAAAATACCCAAAAACAATAACAACAAAAAAATGAATGAAATGACTTAAATATCATTTTAAAATCTGTCAAGTTTGCAAAGCGAACTTCAAAATTTGGCACCTGATGCCCCAGGAACAGTTAAACCGCCTCTGCGATTCTGCAAAAGTTCGCATTTGCTGGAAAGTTCACAATGCGAACGTTGGTCCCTTTTTCTATTGCCTCAAGTCTGGGAACATTCGCTGGGAAGTTCGCAAAGTGAACTTGATAGCACACCAGCCCTTGTTTTGACCATAACTTTTGAACCGTAACTCGAATTGACGCACGGTCGAAAGCGTTGGAAAGCTTATTCAATGCTCTTTATGAATATGACAAGATATACTTGCTTGAATACCTACAAAAATAAGAGAAAGTAAATTAAACTCAATGATATTTACACGATACGCAGTATATACACTATAACGTAAAGTAAACGTATTTACAAACAAAGCGGGGTTTATTCGAACTGTTGGTTCTTGGATTGGCTAGAATTTTGGTAAAACAAAGTTGTTCAATGTTGATGTCACATGGGGGATGTCTTAACATTGAGTCTTAACATTGGTTTATGTTAAGTATTTAACTTGTTGAAGTTGTGAAGTCTGATGTCACATGCGATGTCATGACATCAGATATGCAGATCATTAAAACATCAGGTTTGAGATGTTTTTAGGGTTAAGTGTATTAGCTGGAATTTGGGAGAGCTGTTAGAGCTATTGGATGCGAATATCTTGGAGGAGATATTTTCTGTTGCAAACAGATTTGATGCAGATTTGTAGGACTGTTTAAAGGCTGAAGATTTAAGAAGATTTTGAGAGAGAAGATCTGTTGAAGATTCCGTTTTAAATAACAAATCAGGTCAGATATTGTAGCAGGTCCAAGACCAAATCAAATACCTATTTAAAGCGCATCAATCCTGAAGGAAAAGGGATGAAAAAAGAGAGCTAAAGACTGAGAGTCGTTTGTGTCTTCGTGTATGTATGTGTAAACCATTCTAGTGTGAATTGGTGCTGTTGTTTTGAGTTGTTCTTGATCAAAGCTGTGAAGCAGAATCAAGCTGTGTTATTCAAAGTGTGTGATCTTGGAATTATATCACTGAAGTGATTTAGGGATTGAGTAGTGTTCTCATACCTAAGTGGTCTCTTAGGTAGAAGGCTTATTAAGTAGTGATTAAGTTTAGGAGATGTCAACTGGGTTGTTGAGTCTGTAAATTAATTCTACTGATAGTGAAATTCATCCCTGGCTTGGTAGCCCCTAGAGTAAGTTGTTTAACTGAACTGGGTAAACAATTCTTTGTGTACTCTTCTGTTGTTTTACATTGTCCATTGCAGAGTGTGTTGTTGTGACATCACACGTAACATCACATATCTGGTACCAGAATTTCAATTGGTATCAGAGCAGGCATCCTGCTCTGTATCTGGGTGTGATCTAGGGCTGATACTTTCTGGTAAAGATGGACAAGGAAGCTGATGGATTTGTGAATAGACCCCCGATTTTGGATGGCTCTAATTATGATTATTGGAAGCCAAGGTTGATTACCTTCTTGAAATCCTTGGACAACAGGGCTTGGAAGGCTATCATAAAAGAATGGAAAACACCTGTTGTTGTTGAGAAAGTTGATGCTGGGAAAGAAAAAGAAGGCAGCTCAAAACTGAAACCTGAAGAAGAATGGACCAAGGAAGAAGATGAGCTTGTCCTTGGTAATTCCAAAGCTTTAAATGTTAAGATGTCAAGACTACAACTTCTGACATCAAAGTTTGAAAGTCTAAAGATGAAGGAAGATGAAACTATTCATGAGTTTCACATGAGTATTCTTGAGCTGTCTAATGCCTCTAGTGCTCTTGGAGAAAAGATGATTGAAGAAAAGCTGGTGAGGAAAATCCTTAGATCCCTTCCCAAGAGATATAAGATGAATGTGACTGCAATTGAAGAAGCTTAAGACATCAGCAAAATGAGAGTTGATGAGCTAATTGGATCTCTTCAAAGTTTTGAGTTAGGGTTGAACGAAGATGAACCTGAAAAGAAGACCAAGAGTATAGCCTTGGTATCTAATACTCAAGAAGAGAAGAAAAGGAATGGTGCTGAATCTTAGGAGGAGCTATCTCAGGCTATTGCTATGCTGGGAAGACAGTTCAACAAGGTGTTCAAGAGAATGAATAGAAACTACAAACCCAATGTTAAGAACATCTCCTCTGACATCAGTAAGTCAAAAGAGAAGGATGAAGAGAAGACTGCTCAAGACAAAGGGATTCAATGCTTTGAGTGTGAAGGATATGGACATGTCAAAAAACAATGTCCTACATTCCTTAAGAAGCAGAAGAAGGGCATGACAGTTTCCTGGTCTGACACTGACAGTGAAAGTGAAGAAGAGTCAGCCAAGCATGTTAGAGCTTTGACAGGGACATGTGTGTCTGATGGAGAATCAAGTGAGGAGGAACTGACTTTTGAGGATTTAGCAGCCTCCTATCAAGAGTTGTGTCTGAAGAGTGCAGAGGTATGCCAAGAAATTGAGAAACAAATGAAACAAATTATTCAGCTTGAGACTGTCAAAGCTGATCTTGAAAATGAAGTCTTGTTGGTTAAATCTCAACTTGATCAAATGACAAAATCTGTTAGAATGTTGAACAGTGGATCTGATACTCTTGATAAGATCCTTCAAGCAGAAAAAGTAGCAGGAGACAAATCTGGCTTAGGATTTGTTGAGGAGAAGCTTTCTGCTGAAACTAGTACTTCAGGAACCAAAAAGGACATGTCTCAACCAATGTCTCAACATAACAAAAAGAGACATAATCCTAAACCCAAACAGGTTGCTCACCAACAGCCTCAAAATGTTGGGAAAAGGTATGCTCATGGTCCTCATCAAGGGAAGGTACATACTTATAGAGCTAGGCAGTATATGCCTCCTCAATACCATAGGAGTATGCAGGCTCCTAGGTTCAACATGTTCCATCAGATGTCTCAACATCAGGGGAACATGTATGGCTTTGAATATAATAATGATGTGCCTCATTATTATGGAAGAAGGAAGCCACATCACCATAGAAGACAGCCTAAGAGACAGAATCCTCACTACATTCATAATCAAGGTGGCAGGAAGTTTAACAACTTCAGAGAAGAAAGAGTAAGGTGCTTCTATTGTGGAAGATTTGGCCATATGCAATTTTCTTGCTTCAAGCTTCATGGCTATCCCAAGTTTATCCCTTAACCTAGACAGAAGGATAATAGGCCCAAGGTTGTTAAACAGTGGGTTCCTAAGGCTAAGGTTACATGTCTATTGGTTCACATTTCAGATAGACAATCTACTAAGGATGAATGGTACTTTGACAGTGGCTGTTCAAAGCACATGACTGGATTCAAAAACCAATTGGAGGATGTCAATTCTTGCTCCTCAATTGATGCTACTTTTGGAAATGGAGAGAAAGGGGTGGTAAAAGGTGTTGGAAAAGTGAAGTGTCATGATGGACTTGATCTTGACAATGTGCTTCTTCTCAAAGGTTTGAGTGCTAACTTGATTAGCATAAGTCAGCTCTGTGATGATGCATATAAGGTCAGCTACACTAAAGATGAGTGTTTGATAACTAATGAGGAAAATGAGGTAGTTATGAAAGGAGTCAGATCCAGAGATAATTTCTATCAATGGATACCTCAAGAGGTATGCTCATCTAATGATGTTAAGGTTGATGTTTTGACATCAGACTGTAACATTAAGTGTGAAAGTCTGAACATGGTGAAAGGTCAATTAAGGTTAATAACTTATGGTGTGAATTCTTTTAAAAATGTAAAAGGAAAGTTATTTTGGAGGGAGAAACTCATTGATGAGCGTTTAAGTGATCCACAAAATCAGGCTCCATACTTTAGGCCATCATTTCCTATTGTAGCTTTCACACGCTTCATCAAACATCATACCCTCAGACTGTTCGTCTCCTTCTCCATCAACAGAAGTAGCAATCCTTCCCTGATCCTCAAGTGCTTCACAGGAACAATGTCAAAACATATATCATCTCCATCTAAGAAATCTGCTTCACAAAGTTCATCGTGCGAAAAAGCTAGGGTTTTTATAGAGGAGGGATCTGCTGAAGAAGCATTGAATGTAGCACCCATCTCCATGATGGTTCCTGAATCTGGTAAGTCAAGACCTTCAAAACTTCAACCAAAAAGGGATGGAACAAAATTTAATGATAATGAAACTAAGAGGTTAGTCACTAGTGTACTTTTTAGTGATAAATCTGCATCTAGGTCATCTACCTCTCAAGCTGTTGAAGAGAGGGTTGATGTTGATAGCAGTCTTAATCAGATTGCCACCAAAATTTTGGATAAGGGTTTATCTGTAAGAGGCATTTCTATTCCCCTTAGACAAATGCCTGCTGAAAAGGCAGACATGCAAAGTGCTGATACAAATCTTCATAGACTGGCTTTGTCTGTCATAGAAGATGCTGAAGTAGATGTTGAAGAAGAAGGTGTTCATGAGGAAGCTGATGTTGAAACAAATGTCAGAACATCGCCTGATAGGGATGTTGAAACTAGTCATAGTGAAAAGAAGAATACTGATCAGGTGGATGCAATTGATCTTTCTAATAATGAAGTGATTGGAAAAGCTGTCCCTGGGATTGCAAATAGATTGAAAATAAGGAAAGGAAAGAATGTGGAATCCTCTCCTAAGAATTCAGCTGAAAGAAAGAAGAAAAAGGCTTCAGTGGTTGGTCCTACCAAGTCATGGAGCAAAGTGGCTGTGAAATCCAAAAAGAGAAAGGTGAGGGAGGATTTAGAGTCTGAATTTGATGTTGAGAATGATGTTCAAGACATCACACCTGTGAGAAAGTCAATCTTGAAGAGAATTGCTGACAAGATACCTAATGTTCCTGTTGACAACATTTCATTCCATTATGCAAGCAGTGCTTCCATGTGGAAATTTGTTTGTCAAAGAAGACTTGCTCTTGAAAGAGAGATTGGAAAAGAGGCTATGGAAATTAAAGAAGTCATAGAGGTGATAAAGATTGCTGGATTGATGAAGACTGTTTGTGGGTTCTCTAAGTGTTATGACAGTCTGGTTAAGGAATTTATGGTTAACATTCCTGTGAATATTTTGGACAAAAGATGTGTGGATTTCATGAAAGTGTTTGTTAGAGGCAAATGTATTGAGTTCTATCCTGAGGTGATCAACAATTACCTAGGAAGAAAAGAAGAAGAGTTTACAGAGTTAGAGGTTACTGATAATGATGTCTGCAAGGAGATAACTGCTGGTAAAGTAAAGGTGTGGCCCTTGAAAGGAAAATTGTCAACTAGCAAACTTAGTGTTAAGTATGCTATCTTGCACAGAATTGGAGCTGCAAATTAGGTGCCTACTAATCATAAAACCACAACAGCTGTGGGATTAGGAAGGTTCATTTATGCTGTGGGCACTAAGAAGAAATTTGACTATGGATCATATATTTTTGAACAGACTGTGAAACATGCCACCACTAATGCTATCAAAATGCCTATAGCATTCCCATCTCTCATTTGTGGAGTAATTCTGAAACAACATCCTGGCATATTGACAAGCTTAGACACAGCCTGCAAGAGGGAGTCTACTTTATCTATGCAACCAAAATTGTTTGTTGGGAGTCATGTTCCAGACATTGTCTCAACATCAGATGCTGGCAACATGAAGAAAAGTACTAAGGCTGATTTGCTTGCAGAATTGAAGGCTAATTGCAAGGATCTGGATGTTGTGATCAGTACCAGCATGACTAGAAAGAAGGAGATTGAGAAGCTAATTCAGTCCTTGGAACAAGATGATAATGATGTGGTTTATGAAGGTGTCAATTCTGAGGAAGATGATGAGGATGATGAAGATGGGCCTAGCTCTGATGAAGATTAAGTTTCTTTTGTTGTTTCTGCTAGACAATAATTTTTTTTTGCTTTTGGTCATTTTGTTTTACACTTGATGTGCTTATTTATGTAATTTGAATATTGTGGTTTTTTAAGCACTTTTTATGTTCTATGATTTGTCTTGTCTTGAATACTGACTTTAGACTGACAATGAGAGCTAGCTTAGGAATAACTAGTAGTTAGTAGGTGGTTGTCCAATTATGGCTAAAAAGGGGGAGAGGTAGCCAAGCCAATGTGTGGTTATGTATCCTGTTCCTGATGTGGTGCAGAAGTTGAGGGGGAGAGTGTTTGTGCAGCTGTATGTTGGTTCTGGTTTTGAGGGGGAGCTTGACCCTTTGCTGAGCTGATGAAGTATGTGCAACATTTTGAAGTAGGAAATGTTTTGAAGGAGTGCTGCTAACTGGTAGGAGTTTTTAATTTTTTTCAATTTTTATCTGCTGCTGAAATCTCTAATGTTGCAGAGATTGTTTTACCCAAAATTACCCAAAGGGGGAGATTGTTGGTTCTTGAATTGGCTAGAATTTTGGTAAAACAAAGTTGTTCAATGTTGATGTCACATGGGGGATGTCTTAACATTGAGTCATAACATTGGTTTATGTTAAGTATTTAACTTGTTGAAGTTGTGAAGTCTGATGTCACATGCGATGTCATGACATCAGATATGCAGATCATTAAAACATCAGGTTTGAGATGTTTTTAGGGTTAAGCGTATTAGTTGGAATTTGGGAGAGCTGTTAGAGCTATTGGATGCAAATATCTTGGAGGAGATATTTTCTGTTGCAAACAGATTTGATGCACATTTGTAGGAGTGTTTAAAGGCTGGAGATTTAAGAAGATTTTGATATAGAAAATCTGTTGAAGATTCAGTTTTAAATAACAAATCAGGTCAGATATTGTAGCAGGTCCAAGACCAAATCAAATAGCTATTTAAAGCGCATCAATCCTGAAGGAAAAGGGACGAAGAAAGAGAGCTAAAGACTGAGAGTCGTTTGTGTCTTCGTGTATGTATGTGTAAACCATTCTAGTGTGAATTGGTGCTGTTGTTTTGAGTTGTTCTTGATCAAAGCTGTGAAGCAGAATCAAACTGTGTTATTCAAAGTGTGTGATCTTTGAATTATATCACTGAAGTGATTTAGGGATTGAGCAGTGTTCTCATACCTAAATGGTCTCTTAGGTAGAAGGTTCATTAAGTAGTGATTAAGTTTAGGAGATGTCAACTGGGTTGTTGAGTCTGTAAATTAATTCTACTGATAGTGAAATTCATCCCTGGCTTGGTAGCCCCCAGAGTAAGTTGTTTAACTGAACTGGGTAAACAATTCTTTGTGTACTCTTCTGTTGTTTTACATTGTCCATTGCAGAGTGTGTTGTTGTGACATCACACGTAACATCACATATCTGGTACCAGAATTTCACGAACGATATTAATAAAAAGTATCGATAAGTGATACAAAAATTATATACAAAAATAGCTATAATTTGCAATTATCAATGGTATCTTGAGACGACGCAAAATATTGCTTCGTCCACAAACTATTTGAGTTGAGATGAGAGGCGTTTCCCACGAATGTTGATTTGTAAAACAATGTTTTCTGTCAAATGCGACTAAATATCTTTCGTTGAAATCGAACAACAAAAAAAACCCTTTTTACCCAGAACTATGAACACTCTGATTTCTCATTTATCAATGAGAATACGTAGGGACAAGGGCCCTAATCCTTGGTGAGCCACCTTTTACCTTTTTCCTTGTAGTCCCTGAACTACTAAGGCTCTGAGTTCCCCATTGCAGTATTAGGATACGTAGGCACGAGATTGTAAAGTCTTGTTGAGCCCCCTAATAGTAAAAACCCTCAGGTCTCCTTTCTCTTCTCACATATCTCTTTTCCCACTCAATAAGCAGAATATTAGAAACTAACATAAGCTAACACTCTTTCAACCCTAACTAAATGGTTTCCGTTGAGTACAACGGATATGAGGGGTGCTAATACCTTCCCCTTGCGTAACCTACTCCCGAACCCAGATATTGGTTGCGATGACCATATCCTTGTCTTTCTTTTAGGGGTTTTATTCGATATTTTTCCTTTCCCTCTATGGGAATAAATAAAGATCGGTGACAACTCTGTTAAGTCCATCCCACGAGCGTGCGATTGCGCTTTGTGAGGTCATTCTCAATTTTCGAGGTACGAGAGACGGTGACTCTGCTTTGGATTTTCCCATCCCTAAGTGAGTCAAGCCTAGTTTAGTTAGGTTTTCATATGTGTGTTATATTTGTTTATTTCTTTTTCTTCTTTGATTATATGTTTTATTGATCTCTGCTTTATCGCATTTTACATATATATATCTTTGTATATTCATGTGTGGGCTTTTGGATCTTATATTATAAGTAAAGCTCTACACTTGAGCTTTGAAAAAAGAAGAGATAATACATAGTTTAGATTTGGATGTTGTGTAGTGTTAGTCACCAAGGGCAAACTCCTTGTGTGCCTAGCATTAAGACTCCTCTAGAATAGACCTATTCATAGATCTCGTTATAAGGCGGCTAGCCTGTTGCATGACGTCGATTCATTAAGGGTCCATGACTCTAGGACCCCCTTTTAGAACCAGTTTCTCCTTTGGTGGTTGCGTAATGTTGGACTCCAAGGATTTATCCTTGTTGCAACCAACATGAAAACTCCACTCAAAAGAGACCTTTTCTCCACTCTTGTCATAAAGCGGCTGTCCTGTTGCATGACGTTGATACAACTAAGGTCCATGACTCTGGGAACCTTATCCATCAACCTAGAAACTATCCTGTGAGCGGTTTATGGGTAAAAAGTGTAAAACTGTCCACTATAGAGAGAGACCTACCTAATAAGGTGTTCTGATTTACTCGTGTTATCCCAGATCCTAACCATACATGCATTGCATTTTCTTTGCATAAAAATACAAAAAAAAATCCATTCATGCATCTGCATTCATCAGCATGCATATCAATTTTCAAAAAACTAAAATCATATGGTCACATACATTGCATTTTCATTTGTCAGCATGCATTGCATTTTATTAAAAAAACTCATCCTCATCCTGTGTCTACAACCCGCAGCTGATTTCCTGACACGTACATCAGACTTGAAGCAATTCTCGAAAGATCATGAACCCTGGAGAGGAAAACCAGACTATGTTAAGGTGAGATTTTGATTTGGTAAAGAACCAGCTGAACCAACTCATGGAGGCTATGACAACTTTGGCAAGGAAAGATGACAATGTTCAACGGACTACCATCACTAAAAAATGTTATTCCACCTCAAGTAAGCGGCCCAGTTCAACTTCAGCCTGTACGGATCCCAGTTGAGTCCCCCGTTATTCAAGAGCATCCCATTGTTCGAGATGGACATTCTCCACCTCATGACACTATTGAGTATCAAAGCTTTGCGTTCTCTGAGTCAGATCCCCAAGGGGCAATCCCAGTAAGGAAGACCAAGAAACCATAAGTCATTGAGATGGCTGAGAAGTGTCGTGTACGGGATGAAAGACTTAAAGCTATAAAAGAGCATGATGCTTTTGACCTAGACACTTTAAACATGTGTTTAGTACCTGACTTGGTTATACCCCCAAAATTTAAGACACCAGACTTTCAGAAGTACAAAGGGGATAACTGCCTAAAGCACCATTTGGTGATGTTTTGCCAAAAAATGATTGCCTATGCTCTCGTCGATAAGCTGATGATTCACTGTTTTCAAGAAAGTTTGAGTGGGGCATCTTTGACTTGGTACATGGAATTAGAAAGAAACCACATTCATTCATGGTCAGACCTAGCTAACGTTTTTTTCCAGGCAATACCAATACAATTTGGATGAGGCTCCCGACCGCTTCCAATTGAAAGACCTATCTCAGGAGAGTAATGAGTCGTTCAAAGAGTACGTCCAAAGGTGGAGAGAGTTTGATGCTCGCTGTAATACCCTAATTTTTACCCCTAAGATTCCACAGGTCTTTTGCATTTCATGCCACAAACAAGATCGCACATTGGTTCCCTCTTTTGAAGGATTGTGCCTTGCAGGGATGTTTGAGTGTGTGTGTGTGTGTTTGTTTAGTTGTTTTATTGCTTAATTTGTTTGTGTTTACTAACCATTAATTAAAATCCAAAAATATTTTGTTTTCTTTCACTAACATTTTCAGGGGAAGAACAGGTTAAAAATACCAAAAACCAGTCCCTCGGCTAGAATGAATTTCATCTGAACAAAGTCAAAGTTGATCTGCAAGTCATTCAAAATCATCTGATTAAGAGTTTCCAAGATTTAATTGATTTTTATTCAAGAGACTCCAAGGTTCATGTGTTTATTTCCATGCCTTATTTGACAAACAAGAGAATCGAGCCAAGATCCAGCACAATATAGCAAGAATGGCATTTTTAAAGATTTTCAACTGTGAAATCGATTACACTAATGGTCCAATCGATTGCACCCTGCAGTTTTTGCCTAGATTTTGAAATTTTCAGCAGTGCAATCTATTCGCGATACAGTGCAATCGATTGGACGAAGACAGAATTGGCTAAAATCAGCATTTTTCAAGTTTTGAAGCATTTGGCACCAATCTTGACCATTTATCATATGTGGAATATTCTAGATCACCTCATTTTAATTCCCCTACATCATTTTTATCATTCCCCACCATGTACCTCCACTAATCACCACTCTTTTGTGATTTCTCTCCAAATTTAAATTCCAATCCTAATTTTCATTTCCAAACCACCAAAATTTCCAAGCCTAAATTCTATAAATAGAGGCCTCATTTCATTCATTTCACAAGCTTTTGAGAGGCAAATTCAGCTAGCTAAAATTTCTCTTGAAGCTTTTGATAGCCAACAAACCTCTTGCAATTTCTCTCCTCAACCACAAAATTCACTCAAAGCTCAGTTTTCTTCTCTTGAAAGTTAACAAGAATTCACATTGAATCTTGTTCAACTTTGAGCTAAACCTTCATCCAAACTTATTTTCTTCATCAATTCTCATAGATCAAGGCTTTGGAGTTTGGATCTTGAAGCAATTTGAAGGAATTTTCAGATTTTAAGTGGTAATTCATCATTCACCATTGTTGAAGCTTCAATTTCATCTTCCATAATGTAGATCTTTGGAGATCCTTGTTACTTAATCTTTTGGATCTTGTAATTGTGTTTAATTACTGGTATTGGTTGCTATTTGCTTTGCATTTTCGTGCACTTTTGATTCCATGATCATGAGGTATTTGAAGAAAGTTTTAGATCATGATCATGCTGAATTTTGCTGAATTTTTGCTGTCACAGCAGGGTACACTCGATTTGCATCTTCGTGCAATAGATTGCACAGTGCTGTTTTTTGCCTTGTTTTCTGACAGTGTGCAATCAATTCGCACACTGGTGCAATTGACTCGCACTGAACAGAATGGTGTTTTTCACCTATTTTTGGGACTGTTTTGGTTTTTCTTCCTCCTTCTTCCCCTTTCTTCTTGTTTTAGCCTTGAAATGCATTGTTGAGATTAATTTCTCTTCAATTTCAATGGACTTTGGATATGGTTAAAGTAATTAAACATTCATTAGTTAAATCTATCTTTAAATGAATTGTTGAATTCATTTGAGGTGCTTTGAATTAGTGATATGTTTTCACACTTAAACTTATCAATTAAAGGTGATTGAACTTCAAGATGAAAGGTTCTTGATTTTGTAATTCAATTTGGCTTTCTCTTCATCTATTTCTTTTTATTTTTGATCGATGAAAGTCTTATGGATCTTAGAATTTCTTTGTTGAATTCTTGATCAAGACTAGATCGTTACCTATTATCTTTTCGTGCGGTATTGCTTTCGGATGGCGATCTACATATCATTCATCTAGCATGCATTAGAATAAAGATCTATTGACCGGCCTCATTGTAGGGTAATTACTTCGTAAATTA
Source organism: Lathyrus tuberosus (assembly GCA_022829125.1). Classification (NCBI taxonomy): domain Eukaryota; kingdom Viridiplantae; phylum Streptophyta; class Magnoliopsida; order Fabales; family Fabaceae; genus Lathyrus; species Lathyrus tuberosus. Next base: position 4,326,249 of record JALAZF010000253.1, read on the forward strand.
CTCGGCGATTGCTTAACATAGCACAACATTTGTCCCTCTTTATCCAATTCGGAATTTGAACTTTCGTGGTCGGGACCTGGATTGGCCGCGTCAACCCAATGGTGGTTGATCTTTTGTATTAGGTTCAAAATCTTTGAAGCTTGTTGTTGTAGAGGCTTTGATTCTATCAATCTTCTAACAAGTCTTCATTAACCTTGACCTTAGTACATTGTTTAATCACTATAGTTCAAGCCGCAAAATGGAATAATCAGTGAAGGCTTATGGAACTAGAGCCTCGTGCTACTAATCACTAACTTCTAACCCTTATGTTTCCTTCTCGCTCCCTATCTCTCTTTTACTTTTATGCAATTTTTTCCTTTGTCTGTTGGACACATGTTTATGCTTCCGCATATTTTTCCTTTGTCCGTTGGACACATTTTTATGCTTCTGCAATTTTTCCTTTGTCCATTGGACACATGTTTATGCTTATGTCATTTTTCTTTTGTCCACTTGGACCATTTTATCTTGTGCTTTGTGTTTCTTTTGTCCATTTTGGACTCAAAAACATTAATAAAGGATTAAACCACTAAAAGACTTGTGCTCTTAATTGTTGGACTATGGCCACTATCCTTTGCATTGGAGGACCTATACTCTTGATTATGGACTTTGGACTTAGAATTAGGATCCTAACCTATGCTTGGGAGTTTGTGATGGAAAACCTTGGATTTTGGATACTTAGAGTCCTCTTTTGAAGACTTATTTTGAATCAAGGACAAATCAAAAAGGGAAAACTGCTTATGCTATGGAGCTTGTCCATGTGGTTAGATCTTTTTTATCCTTAGCTTTTACTTTATGCACTAGTATAGTCACTTTTTCTCCACCTCCTTCTTAAATTTTCAAAACCTTCTCCCTTTTTCAAAACTTTCTTGTTTTCAAACTTAAAACCGCTTTCATAATAAAACCTTGACTTCGGTCAAGTGATTTTTTAAACTTCATTTTCTTTAATAAATGTCAATCAATATTAATCATATTTTGACCATTTCAAAAAGACATAAAAAATACAAAACTCATCAAACTCTTTTTGTGCTTTATGCACCTTTTCCTTTTAAATTTCTTCATAAGTTTAGACATGATTCATTTCTTTAAGCGGAATTATTCGCTTGGAAATGACGACTTGTCTTTACACTTAACATCAATCATAACAAACAAATTTTTGTTCTTTGTACCACGAACTACAAGGTTTTGATCCTACATTGCACATTGTGGGTACGTAGGCATGAGGCGATAAGTCTCTCCAAACACAAAAATATTAAAAAATAATTCTCCTCTCATCTCCCTAATCTCTTTCAAGCAAACCATTTTTAGACCAAAAAGCATGAATACATCAAAGGGCTCCTATTGAGTACTATAGATGTATTGGGTGCGTAAAACCTTCCCTTTACATAACCAACCCCCTTACCCATTTCTTTTTGTCTTTTTTAGCTTTTTCTTTTTTAGACTTCTTAGGATTTATTCGCTCTTTTTTCCTTTTCCTTTGTGGAATAAAGAAAAGCCCGGTGGCAACTCTTGCTTTATGAATTAAGTTAATCAATAGCTTCCACTCACGATTTTTACCACTACAGAAAAGTGGCGACTCTGCTAGGGAATCATATCCCTTGAGGGGTTTCGCCTACTTTGATTTATTTACTGCTTTTTGTCTGATTTGCTTGTTACTTGTTTGTTCTGTTTAGGAGTTCCTCTGTGTGTGAGATAGGTCCTATATCCAGACCAGAGTGCACTTTGAGATATGAGGATGGTATATTTAAGGGAACTTTGAGGGAGTCGAATCCCAAAAAAGTAGAACTTGAGAATCTATCCACTCGGTGGTTGCCTCTTTGGAATTACTGATGTCGCTCAAGCGATCGTTGAAGGCATTACTTTTTCCATAGAAGCCTATAACACTGAGGACCGTAGTAACCCTTAACCCATCTTAGCCTTTTTAGGATCGTGGCGTGGAAGCTATGAGGATACAAATCCGACTTAGCTGTCATGCGATGCCACACTCAGGTTAGATTCTCTTGAGGATAACTACCAACCTCCGAGCAAATCAGTGCGCTGGTGTGTCTGATAGTGGATTGTGGACCCTGGGCACTCTATTAGAACCGTTGTTTTCCGCAGGTACAATAAAGACAAAATCTTAATACACAACTTTGAGGGATTGGTTCTTACCCTTGGCTTCTGCTCGTGACTTGAACCTTGACCCGTGTGCTTTGTGTGATCTTGTTTATGGTTGTTGCATCCATGCATCCATACATTCATCATCTCAGCCGTTTTCAAGGAAAACAACTCAGACTATTGCAAATATGGACAAGGCAAATGTCCCTTTGGCAAAAGTTTTGAATAAAAGTCGTGATACTCATATACTTGATGCTTCCCATGTTTGTAATAATCGGGTTGATTTCCTAAAAACATAAAATAAAAGATTTGCATTCATCATTTGCATACATACAGTTCCCTAAACACAGACTCATTTGTCCTTCTGTCCTTGTACCAGTCAGCTAATTTTCTGGCATTCGTACCAAGTTTGAGGTAGTTACTGAAGTAACATGGAGAGAACAAAAGATAATGATCTCATGTCAGGATTTACAGTGATGACCAATCCGATGTATGATTCTCCTCTGGACGACGATGTTCCACAAGTGGATGTTCCTACTCGATCCCGACCTGTGCAAAATGACCTGGTTGGTCAAGTTGTTGAAAAAGATTCTCAATTTTCGAGGGATATGCCAAATCCTCAGAATGTCCACCCTATGACAGAGATGATTGACGATGAGGTGTTGACCTTCAAGGAAGGAAACACATTTGTGAATGGAACACCTTTATGCTGATATTAGTGCATTGACCCTTGGTGGTCGTGTTGTTTGCTTCTGTGTCTCCCAAGAAAGTTGATGATGTTCTTTCAAGCTCAGACTAAGACAGTCTCTTCAGATCTCTAGTTTATTACTGCAGTTTCGTTTGTAATCTTTTATGATTGTTATTGCTTTGTTTGCATGTAGAACTTGTTTGTTTTGAATATTAATCTTAATGCAATGAGTATGTTTATCTTGAAGTGATCCATTCGCATTCGCTCGTAATTTGTTTTTTGCATTTGCAACACCAACTTCTTGTCTAAACTCTTGGAGGGAGGATGATGAAGTGAAAACGCAAAATTTATGGTTGTGTGCTTTTGAATAAGACCTTGCTAATGATGTAAGGCATTGTTTCAAATTCCCAAACACCAGAGATATAAGGAAGATAATCCCTTGTTGACCCCTTTAAGCCTTGAAGTAGGAGTTTCTTTTCTAAATAAGAAAACCCTCACATCTAACCTAGGGGCTGGGTAGTCTTCAGTTAATTTGACCAAGTGTCCAAATTTCAAAAGGAGTGTGCGTCTAAGGAAATCACAATGGTTATTCCTCATCCATGAAGGAAAGAGGCAGTCATAACCCTTTCAAATAAGCCAATGTCACATGATTTGTTCAAAAAAAAAGAAAGAAAAAAAAAAGCCCGCTAAGTCGAAAGCTTGAAAACAAGTGACTTAGGCAAAAATTGGGGCATCCCGCTGGACATCAAAAATTCAAAAAAAAAAAAAGTCCAGGTAAAAGTTAGGGAAAAATAAAAAGAATGAAAATATGAAAAGCAAGAATAAAAGAAAAATTCTCATCAAAAGAACAAATCTTTGTGTGACTACAAGTCGAAAGACAATAAGGGGACTGTTATTCCCCAAATAACCTCATTGGTTCTTAAACCATCAGTTTTATCCTTTTGAGAGATGAACATTTATGTCAAATTGGCTGTATGTAAGGCTGAAGAACATCACGGAGAATGGGTGGGTACAAATAAATTTTGAGCCTAAAAATCCTTTTTTCTGAAAACCGTGAACCAGGCCAAGTTATAACCCTCAAAAGACCTAATTGAAGTAGGGTTTATTTTGAGAGCATACTTCAAACGAGATAACGTTCCTGACTCCCATGAGTTGTGCTAAAAGATCTCTATTGGTATTGCATGTGCATTCAAAAATCAATGTCGTATCTAAACTAGTGATTCATTCACAAGGTTTGGCGACATCTTTTCAGTAAAAACTTCAAGATTAACACGTCTGTTGCATTAGAATTATCATTCTCAGAATTAACATTTTCTGCTTGCATACAAATGTTTGACATCATGGAAGTTTACATTTGAGCATCAGTGATGAGCTTAATCTTTTGAGGCCTGAAACTCTGATGAGTAATTGGCAAATCATTTCAAGGATGATCCTATCCAGGGGCATGTTGCCTGAAGGCTTTGTTGAGTATGTGCAAACTTGTTTTCCCAGTTGATGCTTTCAAATGGGGCAAAGCTGGAAGACTCTATTGATTGAAGAGTGTTCCAAGTTCAGTAAATCTGGGGCGGTTACATCGAGATTCAATGAATCTCTCCAAGAGTTTGAAGACACTAGGGCAGATTATCTCAAGTCGTTATAGTACAAAGTTTCCTTTTGGTGTAAAATCCTTTGTAGACCATGTAGTCTGGGGCAAAAGTTAAATGGTGAACTCAACGCTCTCCCATGCAGAGTTTGTTCTTGTGGATGTAATCAAGTTGTTAATCAGATGATGGATTCCCTCAAGATTATTGTGAGGTGTTAGACTCTTGAAATCCATTATTCCCCAATTGAGCGCCATTTTGGATATTTCTCGTCCAAGTACTATTTTGGGTATTCCTCCAGCTAAGTCTTGATTCAGATTTCCCCAGCTGAGTATGATTCTATTCTCCAGCCAGGTTATGATCAAGCATTTGTGAAGCTTTGGGGTGATGTTTCCCCTTGATGTGGAATCCTCGCACAGAGTTTTACCTCTTGTTGTGATTGCTTTGATCACTTCCCAAGCAAAGAGTAATGTTGACTTCTTAATCCCCCAATTGGTTGATATCCCTATTAGGGTTTGCTTTGTGTATACTCCTTGACAGGATCTATTTTGGTATCTCTATCTTGTTGAGATTAGCCGAGTATTCAGCTGAGCTATGGTGTTCTTCTACCTTCTACTTATCCTTATGTCTGTTTTGTCAGCATATTCATACTCATGAGCATTGCATGCGCATTATTTTGTTGTGCATAGCATGTTGTTATTGCATTGTGCATTTTGCGTTTGTGTTGGTGCTTCTTTGCTCTCTGGTGCTGTTATCCCCGCAGAGCACCTGTGTCCTCTCTCCATTTAGAGTGTCGACCCGTAAGCAGAAAATGCCTATCTTTAATAATTCCCCACTGAGTTTATGCCTCGTGGAAGATATTTGTTTTAGCCTTCCTCTCCAGTTCATTTATTTGGATGGAATTTTTCCCAATTGAGATATTTCCTCCTTGGGATGAGTCTTATTTGACTGTTTCTCTCCAGTTTCTTCCTGGATTGAACTTTGGTCTCTGGCGGTGACTATTTTGAAACTCTCTAGGCTGTGCAACCTAGATGATTGGGAGTGCATTTATTTTGCACCTTTGAAGATTTTGTATTCCTTAGCAGATTATCTTTTTATGGTTACCATTAGAAGATGAAGCTTTTGTTTCCTCCAGCAGTGTTGTTGCAACACTCTTTTGGAATCCATTGCATGACAAAAAGCAGCATCCTCTTTATTTGAGAAACTTGTGTGTCTCCAGTTATCAGACGTTATCTTTTCCATCAAATGGTATCCCTCAGGTTGTGCCTGTCAGAGAAGTTTGTTGTAAATCTCCAACAGATGGTTGTCTCTTTATTTGAGAAGTCTGTTGCATGATCTAACTTGACCATATCTCCTGTGAAGATCCCTGGTAGATTTATTGATTCCTAGTTCCTGGCAAGTCTCGGCAGAAGATTTCCAGTTGACCTCGGCAGAAGGTATTTTCTTTCCAAGAATCCCGACAGTAGATTTCTTGGATATTTTCAAAAGATTTCCAGCAAACCTCGGCAGAAGGTGATTTCATTTCAGATTTCTTTGGTTGATCTCGGCAGTAGATTCTCCAGTGAGTTTTAAAATAGAATTTGCAATAAGTCTCGGCAGAAGGTATTTTCTTTCCAAGAATCTCGGCAGTAAATTTCTCGGATAATTTCAAATATATATATATATATATATATATATATATATATATATATATATATATATATATATATATATATATATATATATATATATATATATATATATATTATTACAGCAACCTCGATAGAAGGTATTTTCTTTTTAGGATCTTGGCAGTAGAATCCTTAAAAGATTTTTCAGTAAAGCCTCGGCAGCAGGTATGTTTTCGGTTATTCCTCGGCAGTAGGAATTACATATAAAATCTCGGCAGAAGGTGTTTCATTTGCAGGTTCTCTAGTTGATCTTGGTAATAGATTCCCCAGTATATTTTTGATGGTTGACACATTTCTCAAAAAAATCTTGGTAGAAAGTATTCCCAAATGAAGTCCTAAGTCTCGACAATAGACTCCTGCAGTTGATATCTTTTGAAATCCCCGCAGTGGACCTCGTCAGCAGGTTCTCCAAGTGGAATTTGTTAAAATATCTCATTAAAATCTCTCAATTTGAGTTTATTACCCTCGTTGTAGTTAATATATCTCGTGTTCTCTTTGGTTCGCCTACCATATGCCTGGTAGTAGGTGATCTCTACTTCGATGAATGGTAAGTCTTTTCGGTTAGACGAGACAGTTCGTTGTTGAGATTGTTTACTCCGGTGAATGGTAAGTCTCTTTGGTTAGACGGGACAGTTCGTTGTTGAGGTTTGTTACTCCAATGAATTGTAAGTCTCTTCGGTTAGATGAGACAACTCGTTGTTGAGATTTTCTACTCTGATGGATGATAAGTCTCTTCGGTTAGATGGGACAGTTTGTTGTTGATATTTTTTTACTCCGATGAATGGTAAGTCTCTTTGGTTAGACGGGACAGTTCGTTGTTGAGGGTTGTTACTCCGATGAATGGTAAGTCTCCGGTTAGACGGGACAGTTCGTTGTTGAGATTTTGTTACTCCGATGAATGGTAAGTCTCTTCAGTTAGATGGGACAGTTCGTTGTTGAGGTTTTCTACTCCGATGGATGGTTAGTCTCTTCGATATGCTAGAGATAGTTCATTGTTGAGGTATTGATTTCCCCCAGTGGAGCCTTGTTGTGCTAAGTCTTCCCCGTTGAGTTATATACTTGTTGTGTTATGGTTTATTTCCATATACAATTATCCCTAGTTTGAATCTTTTCCTCAGCTGAGTCCCAGTAGTTGTGCGGTATGTTCCCCGGCTAGTTGGTGGTATCCGGTAATCTTTCCTTTTTGAGATTATTACCTTTGTCGTCCTGCCCTTTGTTGGTAGTAGGTAATATTTTTCATATCCTTGGTTGATTACATTTGTTTTAACTGTCACTTGGTTGATAGTTGGTAACCCCTCTTTTTGGCTTATCATCTTTGTCGTCCTACCCTTTGTTGGTAGTAGGCGATACTTCTCGTACTCCTTTTTGAGATTATTACCTTTGTCGTCCTACCCTTTGTTGGTAGTAGGTGATACTTCTCGTACTCCTTTTGTGAGATCGTTACCTTTGTCCTCCTACCCTTTGTTGGTAGTAGGTAATTCTTCTCATATCATTTTGATTGACTGTCTTGTTGTAGCTATCACTTGGTTGGTAGTCGGCAATCTTTCCTTTTGATCATGCTATTACCAGATGTCTGGTATTAGACGATCTTTTCCTCAGCGGAGACTTTTCTCTCCATATTGGGACGAAGTTATCCCTCTTTTACTTTTGGCGTTGGTATTTTTCCTCGGTGAAATCTTATTCTTTCTTTATTCTTCCCCCAACGGAGATTGTTTCTTCCCCTGTTGGGATGTGTTTTCCCTCTTTTGTTTTCCCCAGGTGGAGTCTTCTCTCTTTGCTCCCCAGCTTGTTGTTTATCTCCTGTGGCATATTCTCCCCACAGAGGTCTTGTGTCTGCATATCATCAGCATGATCATATTATTGTGTGGTCTCTTAGGGCCAAAAATTGGGTTTCTTGTTATATTTAAGTCTCTTCTATCTCGTCGAGACAAAGATGTCAATCTTCTTATCTCTGGATAGAAGAAACTTAAATAGGGGCAGCTGTAATACCCTAATTTTTACCCCTAAGATCCCACAGGTCTTTTTCATTTCATGCCTCAAACAAGATCGCACATTGGTTCCCTCTTTTGAAGGATTGTGCCTTGCAGGGATCTTTGAGTGTGTGTGTGTTTGTTTAGTTGTTTTATTGCTTAATTTGTTTATGTTTACAAACCATTAATTAAAATCTAAAAATATTTTGTTTTCTTTCACTAACATTTTCAGGGGAAGAACAGGTTAAAAATACCAAAAACCAGTCCTTCGGCTCGAATGAATTTCATCTAAACAAAGTCAAAGTTGACCTGCAAGTCATTCAAAATCATCTGATCAAGAGTTTCCAAGATTTAATTAATTTTTATTCAAGAGACTCCAAGGTTCATGTGTTTATTTCCCTGCATTCTTTGACAAACAAGAGAATCGAGCCAAGATCCAGCACAATATAGCAAGAATGGCATTTTTGAAGATTTTCAACTGTGCAATCGATTGCACTAATGGTCCAATCGATTGCACCCTGCAGTTTTTGCCTAGATTTTGAAATTTTCAGCAGTGCAATCTATTCGCGCTACACTGCAATCGATTGCACGAAGACATAATTGGCTAAAATCAGTATTTTTCAAGTTTTGAAGCATTTGGCACCAATCTTGACCATTTATCACATGTGGAATATTCTAGATCACCTCATTTTAATTCTCCTACATCATTTTGATCATTCTCCACCATGTACCTCCACTAATAACCACTCCTTTGTGATTTCTCTCCAAATTTGAATTCCAATCCTAATTTTCATTTCCAAACCAAATTCCAAACCACCAAAATTTCTAAGCCTAAATTCTATAAATAGAGGCCTCATTTCATTCATTTCACAAGGTATTGAGAGCCAAATTCACCTTGCTAAAATTTCTCTTGAAGCTTTTGATAGCCAACAAACCTCTTGCAATTTCTCTCCTCAACCACAAAATTCACTCAAAGCTCACTTTTCTTCTCTTGAAAGTTAACAAGAATTCACATTGAATCTTGTTCAACTTTGAGCTAAACCTTCATCCAAACTTGTTTTCTTCATCAATTCTCATAGATAAAGGCTTTGGAGTTTGGATCTTGAAGCAATTTGAAGGAATTTTTAGATTTGAAGTGGTAATTCATCATTCACCATTGTTGAAGCTTCAATTTCATCTTCCATAATGTAGATCTTTGGAAATCCTTGTTACTTGATGTTATTTCTGTGATTTTGTGGTTGACATTTATTTTGCGAAAACTATTCTAGAAGCAAGATGTTGAAACAATATGTTCTAATTTTCTGCATTCAACATGTCGAATAAAGATGTCCCATACTGGGCCTTAGGACATCGCGTCTGATTTTGGTCTAAAAGGAAGATTCTGTTGCTGTTATTTGTTACTGAATATTCTGTGAATATTTAGTTATCCTATGTGGCATCCAAAGCATTTTTGGCTTGAGTTTTTGTGTTGGTTTTCGGATTCTCAGCGCTTTCTAATTATGGAGACATATTAGGAAACTTTAGATTGAAGACCTATTTTGGTGGAGTTTATTTTGCAGATTTGTGAGCAGTCTCTTTGCTGCGCTTTTGAAGCCCAATCCAGTCCAGATTTAATGTTATATATTGACTGGTGTAAACCTAGTTTAGGTGTGGAACTTACGTGTGTTTTTGTTACGGTTTCGATTGTTATTTGTGAGCCTAACTGGTATCATTTTGATAACAGTATAAGGACTGGTTTTTGTGTTGTAAGTTCTGTCAGTTACTCATAAGCTTTGAAGCATTGAGTTTCTTGTGTGTCAATTCTCAAGCTTTGAAGTATTGAGAATTGTGTGTTTTGAAAGTGTGGCTTTCGTTTTGTTACTTGTGCTGGAAGGAACCAATCACGGGTTGTGATTGTAGAGGGATTTGAGGAGGGCCTCTTACCTAGGTGAGTCTTAGGTAGAAGTCATAGTAAGGGTAGTGATTAAGTGAGCAGATTGTAACCTGGTGTGGTTGTTGTATGATCTGTGAATTGATACTATCGTATATTGGTTTCGTCCCAGGCTTGGTAGCCCCCAGAGTAGGATTGTTGATCCGAACTGGGTAAACATATCACTGTGTTTTTACTTTCTGCACTGTTATTATTATTGCTGTCTTGTCATTGTGTTGGATATCAGTGTCTCAACATATGTGTAGGACATCTAATATCTGTGCCAGAAGTTTAATTGCCATCAAGACTTGCACCCTTGTTTGGTTCTAGGTGAGATTTAGGGAAGGTACTTTCTGGTACAATGGACAAGGATGGAGGATTTTTGAACAAACCACCTCTGCTTGATGGTTCCAACTATGACTATTGGAAACCAAGGATGATAGCGTACATCAAATCCATGGATGATCAAGCATGGGAAGTTGTTATCAAAGGATGGGAACCCCCAAAGGTTAAAGATGGAAAAGGTAATCCTACTGATGTGGTGAAGGAAGAGGAAGACTGGGATGCTGCAGACTACAAAGGGTCCGTGGGAAATTCCAAAGCCATGAATGCATTGTTTAATGGTGTTAATAAGAATATCTTCAAGTTAATTGAACATTGCACCATTGCAAAAGAGGCGTGGGAAGTCTTGAAGGTTGCTCATGAAGGGACTTCAAAGGTGAAGATGTCGAAACTTCAGCTTCTCACTACCAAGTTTGAGAGTTTGAAGATGAAGGAAGATGAGAGCATTCAAGATTTTCACATGAACATTATTGAGATAGCTAATGCTTCAAGTGCCCTAGGTGAAAAGATGTCTGATAGCAAACTGGTCAGAAAAATCCTCAGATCTCTACCTAAGAGATTTGACATAAAGGTGACTGCTATAGAGGAAGCTCAAGACATAGATAAGATGAAAGTGGATGAACTTGTGGGATCTCTTCAAACATTTGAATTGGGGATCAGTGAAAAGTCTGAAAAGAAGAATAGCATAGCTTTTGTGTCAAATGCTGGTGATTTAGACGATGAAGGTGACCTGGTCAGAGATGAAGGGGTGTCTAAAGACCTGGTATTGCTTGGAAAACAATTTAACAAAGTGTTGAAAAGGATTGACTAGAAGTCAAGAGCAAATCTTCAGAACAAGTCACTCGACATCAGTAAAAACCAGGATGGAGGCAGAAGGTCCAGAACTGAAGAAGACTCCAATCAAGGGAAAAGAGTTCAGTGTTTTGAATGTGAGGGATTTGGGCACATAAAAACTGAGTGTCCCACGTATCTCAAAAGGAAGAAGAAGGGCTTATCTGTGTCTTGGTCAGAAGGAGAGTCTGAGAGTGATCTTGAAGAAGAATCAGCAAAATTGGTGACAGCCTTGACCGGAATATGTAAGGCTGATGGAGAAACGACTTGTGAGTCTGATTCTGACAAAGAATCTTATATTGGAGAACTCACTAAGCAAGAAGTCTTCACCGGGTTCTTAGAGTTGTGTATCAAGAATGTAGAGAGGTGCCAGATAATATTAGAACAGAAGATTCTGATAGCTCAACTAGAAGCTGAGAAGGAAGAACATCTATCAATCATTGCTGATCTTAAAGAGGAGGTTGTATGGCAAAAGTCAAAACTTGACAATATGACCAAATCTATAAGAATGCTGAAAATGCTACCACGCAGCTGGATACGATTCTTCAGACTGGGAAAAATGCTGGAAATGTACAAGGTCTTGGTTTTAACAATCAAGCAGAGAACTACAAGAAGCCTGTATTAAAGTTTGTACCTCAGAAAATAAAGCAAGATGAGGAGATGTCAAATCACAAGTTTCAACATCAGATGAAGCATCAGAAAAGAGTATGTAGTTCAAAGTATAAACCATGGAGATGTCATTACTGTGGAAAGATTGGTCACTTAAAGTCCTTTTGCTACACTTGCACGGTTATCCCAAAACTGTTCATCAACAAAATAAAGGACAGAGTTGGGCTAAAGTAAAGGAAAGATGGACTCCTAGAAATATGATGCCTGGTTTCATAACACATACCTCTCTCAGAGCATCTGCAAGGGAAGATTGGTACTTTGACAGTGGTTGTTCAAGACACATGACTGGTGTGAAGAAATTCTTGTCAAATATCAAGCTTCACTCCACCAATTATGTCACTTTTGGGGATGGATCAAAAGGTGAAATAAAAGGTGCTGGAAAGCTGGACTACACAGGACAACCAAATCTGGATCGTGTTCTATTTGTCAAAGGGCTGACTGCAAATTTGATCAGTATAAGCCAACTATGTGATCTAGGACTCAAAGTAAATTTCACAAAATCTGAATGTCTAGTAACCAATGAGAAAGATGAAGTTGTTATGAAGGGAACCAGTTCTAAGGATAACTGCTATCTGTGGAATCCTCAAGAATCAGAAAGCTTGTCTACCTGTTTGATGTCAAAGGAAGATGAAACCAAACTGTGGCATCAGAAATTGAGTCACTTACATTTGAAAGGGATGAAGAAAGTTGTGTCAAGTGAAGCTGTTAGAGGTATTCCCAAGCTGAAGATTGATGAGGATAGAATATGTGGTGAATGTCAAGTTGGGAAGCAAACAAGGGTGTCACACAAAAGGCTTCAACATCTTACCACAACTTCCAGAGTTTTGGAACTGCTTCACATGGACTTAATGGGACCTATGCAGGTTGAAAGTCTTGGTGGGAAGAAGTATGCCTATGTTGTCGTTGATGATTACTCCAGATTCACCTGGATAAGCTTTATCAGAGAAAAGTCTGAAGTATTTGTAGCCTTCAAGGAGTTGTGTCAAAGGATTCAACGGGAGAATGATTGTGGTGTTGTTCGAATCAGAAGTGACCATGGGAAAGAATTCGAGAATAACAGGTTTGAAGAGTTTTGTTTGGCTGAAGGAATCACTCATGAATTCTCATCACCGATCCATCCTCAGCAGAATGGTGTGGTGGAACGCAAGAATAAGACTATACAAGAGTGTGCAAGGGTCATGATTCATGCCAAAAAGCTTCCATATCATTTTTGGCCTGAAGCCATGAATACCGCTTGCTATATACACAATAGGGTGAATATCAGATCAGGTACTTCTGTTATTCTTTATGAGCTATGGAAAGGTAGAAAGCCAAATGTGAAGTATTTCCATGTGTTCGGGAGTAAGTGTTATATCTTGGCGGATCGTGAGCAGAGGCGAAAGATGGATCCTAAGAGTGAAGAAGGGATATTTTTGGGATACTCTACAAATAGCAAAGCATATAGGGTATTTAATTCCAGAACTAAAGTGATGATGGAATCCATAAATGTGGTGGTCGATGACTATGGGAAGGATGAAGATGTCCCAGATGATGTCGGAGCATGCTTTCCCATGAACAATGAAATCTCACAAGACATTGAGTCAGTAGAAGATAATGCTCAAGAAACTGACACTAGACATGAGAATGAAGAGGTAGAGGATGCTAACAAGGGACCCTCTATAAGGATTCAGAAGGATCATCCTAAGGAGTTGATTATTGGAAATCTGAATGAAGGTATAATAACCAGAACGAGGGAGGCTGTGTCAAATGCATGCTTTGTTTCAAAGCATGAACCAAAGAATGTCAAAGAGGCATTGACAGATGAGTTCTGGATAAGTGCTATGCAGGATGAGCTTTGTCAATTCAAGAGGAATGAAGTCTGGGAACTGGTACCACAACCAGCAGGAACAAATGTGATTGGAACAAAGTGGGTTTATAAGAATAAGTCTGATGAACAAGGAGTTGTTACCAGAAATAAAGCCAGATTAGTTGCTCAAGGATACACACAGATTGAAGGAGTAGACTTTGATGAAACATTTGCTCATGTGGCTCAATTAGAATCCATCAGATTATTGCTAGGAGTGGCATGTTTGTTGAAATTTAAATTGTTTCAAATGGATGTCAAGAATGCCTTTCTGAATGGCTATCTTAATGAGGAAGTTTATGTTGAGCAGCCTAAAGGGTTTGTGGATCCATATTTTCCTGATCATGTTTTCAAGCTAAAGAAGGCTTTGTATGGGTTGAAACAAGCTCCACGAGCTTGGTATGAGAGGCTTACTGAGTTCTTAGTCAACCATGGATACAGGAAGGGTGGTATTGATAAAACACTTTTTGTCAAGGAGAAGGATGGGAAACTAATGATTGCTCAGATTTATGTAGATGATATTGTGTTTGGTGGGATGTCGGATGAAATGGTCCAACATTTTTTCAACCAAATGCAGTCTGAATTTGAAATGAGCTTGGTAGGTGAATTGACTTACTTTCTTGGATTACAAGTCAAGCAGATGAAAGATTCCACTTTTATTTGTCAGAGCAAATATGCGAGGAATATTGTGAAGATGTTTGGACTGGATAATGCCAAGCATAAGAGAGCTCCTGCTCCTACTCACTTGAAGTTATCCAAAGATGAAAAGGGAGTGAATGTTGAACAAAGTTTATACAGAAGCATGATTGGCAGTCTGCTGTATCTTACAGCAAGTAGGCCAGACATAACCTTTATTGTTGGTGTATGTGCAAGATACCAAGCAGAACCCAAGGTCAGTCACATCAATCAAGTTAAGAGAATTCTTAAGTATGTGAGTGGTACATGTGATTGTGGGTTGTTGTACTCCCATGACTCAAGTTCCATTTTAGTAGGATACTGTGATGCTGATTGGGCTGGAAATGCTGATGATAGGAAGAGTACTTCTGGAGGTAGTTTCTTTTTGGGAAATAATCTTATTTCATGGTTTAGTAAAAAGCAAAATTCTGTATCTCTTTCTACTGCTGAAGCTGAGTACATAGCAGCTGGAAGTAGTTGTGCTCAACTGGTCTGGATGAAGCAAATGTTATCTGAGTATAATGTCACACAAGATGTCATGACATTATTTTGTGACAACCTGAATGCTATTAATATTTCTAAAAATCCTATTCAACATAGCAGGACTAAGCACATTGATATCAGGCATCACTTCATCAGAGAACTTGTGGAGGACAAAGTCATAACTCTTGAGCACGTGAGCACAGAAAATCAGCTTGCTGACATATTTACCAAGGCTCTGGATGCAGTTCAGATTGAAAACCTGAGAAGCAGACTTGGGGTTTGCATTCATGAAGAACTATAGCAATTAATGTTTCTTCTGGCTGCCAGATTAAAAAGATTAAAGGTGGTTCTGTTAGTGCAGTGTGTGCAGGTGGGGAAGATGCTGCGGTTTGAGCATGACACTTGGTCATGTGATGTGGTGTGCATCTACTCTCTGATGTTGTTTATTCTGGTTTATGACTTGATCATTTCTCAAAAATTAATAATTGTTCTGCTTGCCTTTGTCATATTTCTGGCTAAAAAGGGGGAGTAGTATTAGTATGCTTATGTGTGTTGTGCTTGTGCTTGTGCTTGTGCTAGTGCTGCTGCTGAGGGGGGTTTTTTTTCGAATGTGGAATGTTGTGTTGCTGCAGTTGAGGGGGAGAATGTGGAATGTTGTGTTGAGGGGGAATTTTTTTTGTATGATGCTATGCTGTGATATGTGTTGATATTTCGCTGTTGTCTCTGATATGGATTTTTTTTGCTTGTGGTTTCTTTGCAAGATTTGTTTGGTGTGTAGTTTTAGCCAAAATAAGCCAAAGGGGGAGATTGTTATTTCTGTGATTTTGTGGTTGGCATTTATTTTGCTAAAACTATTCTAGCAGCAAGATGTTGAAACAAGATGTTCTAATTTTCTGCATTCAACATGTCGAATAAAGATGTCCCATACTGGGCCTTAGGACATCGCATCTGATTTTGGTCTAAAAGGAAGATTCTGTTGCTGTTATTTATTACTGAATATTCTGTGAATATTTAGTTATCCTATGTGGCATCCAAAGCATTTTTGGCTTGAGTTTTTGTGTTGGTTTTCGGATTCTCAGCGCTTTCTAATTATGGAGACATATTAGGAAACTTTAGATTGAAGACCTATTCTGTTGGAGTTTATTTTGCAGATTTGTGAGTAGTCTCTTTGCTCCATTTTTGAAGCCCAATCTAGTCCAGATTTAATGCTATATATTGACTGGTGTAAACCTAGTTTAGGAGTGGAACTTACGTGAGTTTTTATTAGGGTTTTGAGTGATATTTGTGAGCCTAACTGGTATAATTTTGATAATAGTATAAGGACTGGTTTTTGTGTCTTAAGTTCTGTCAGTTACTCATAAGCTTTGAAGCATTGAGTTTCTTGTGTGTCAATTCTCATAAGCTTTGAAGTATTGAGAATTATGTGTTTTGAAATTGTGGCTTTGGTTTTGTTACTTGTGCTAGAAGGAACCAATCACGGGTTGTGATTGTAGAGGGATTTGAGGAGGGCCTCATACCTATGTGAGTCTTAGGTAGAAGTCATAGTAAGGGTAGTGATTAAGTGAGCAGATTGTAACCTGGTGTGGTTGTTGTATGATCTATGAATTGATACTATCGTATATTGGTTTCGTCCCTGGCTTGGTAGCCCCCAGAGTAGGATTGTTGATCCGAACTGGGTAAACATATTCCCGTGTTTTTACTTTCTGCACTGTTATTATTATTGGTGTCTTGTCATTGTGTTGGATATCAGTGTCTCAACATCTGTGTAGGACATCTGATATCTGTGCGAGAATTTCACTTGATCTTTTGGATCTTATAATTATGTTTAATTACTGGTATTGGTTGCTATTTGCTTTGCATTTTCGTGCACTTTTGATTCCATGATCATGAGGTATTTGAAGAAATTTTTAGATCAAGATCATACTGAATTTTGCTGAATTTTTGCTGTCACAGCAGGGTGCAATCGATTTACATCTTCGTGCAATAGATTGCACAATGCTGTTTTTTTCCTTGTTTTCTGACAGTGTGCAATCGATTCGCACACTGGTGCAATCGATTTGCACTGAACAAAATGATGTTTTCACCTATTTTTGGGACTGTTTTGGTTTTTCTTCCTCCTTCTTCCCCTTTCTTCTTGTTTTAGCCTTGAAATGCATTGTTGAGATTAATTTCTCTTCAATTTCAATGGACTTTGGATATGGTTAAAGTAATTAAACATTCATTAGTTCAAATCTATCTTTAAATGAATTATTGAATTCATTTGAGGTGCTTTGAATCAGTGATATGTTTTTACACTTAAACTTATCAATTAAAGGTGATTGAACTTGAAGATGAAAGGTTCTTGAATTTGTAATTCAATTTGGCTTTCTCTTCATCTATTTCTTTTTATTTTTGATCGATGAAAGTCTTATGAATCTTAGAATTTCTTTGTTGAATTCTTGATCAAGACTAGATCGTTACCTATTTTCTTTTTGTGCGGTATTGCTTTCGGATGACGATCTACATATCGTTCATCTAGCATGCATTAGCACAAAGATCTATTGACCGACTTCATTGTAAGGTAATTACTTCGTAAATTACTTGGTGATTGCTTAACGTAGCGCAACATTTGTCCCTCTTTATCCAATTCAGAATTTGAACTTTCGTGGTCCGGACCTTGATTGGTCACGTCAACCCAATGGTGATTGATCTTTTGTATTAGGTTTAAAATCTTTGAAGCTTGTTGTTGTAGGGGCTTTGATTCTTTCATTCTTCTAACAAGTCTTCATTAACCTTGATCTAAGTACATTATTTAATCACTATAGTTTAAGACGCGAAATGGAATAATCGGTGAAGGCTTATGGCACTAGAGCCTCGTGCTACTAATCACTAACTTATAACCCTTATGTTTCCTTCTCGCTCCCTATCTCTCTTTTACTTTTATGCAATTTTTTCCTTTGTCCGTTGGACACATGTTTATGCTTCCGCATATTTTTCCTTTGTCCATTGGACACATGTTTATGATTCCGCAATTTTTCCTTTGTCCGTTGGACACATGTTTATGCTTATGTCATTTTTTTTGTCTACTTGGACCATTTTATCTTGTGCTTTGTTTTTCTTTTGTCCATTTTGGACTCAAAAAAATTAATAAAGGATTAAACCACTAAAAGACTTGTGCTCTTAAATGTTGGACTATGGCCACTATCCTTTGCATTGGAGGACCTATACTCTTGATTATGGACTTTGGACTTAGAATTAGGATCCTAACCTATGCTTGGGAGTTTGTGATGGAAAACCTTGGATTTTGGATTCTTAGAGTCCTCTTTTGAAGACTTATTTTGAATCAAGACCAAATCAAAAAGGGAAAAATGCTTATGCTATGGAGCTTGTCCATGTGGTTAGTTCTTTCTTATCCTTAGCTTTTACTTTATGCACTAGGATAGTCACTTCTTCTCACCCCCTTCTTAAATTTTCAAAACCTTCTCCCTTTTTCAAAACTTTCTTGTTTTCAAACTTAAAACCGCTTTCATAATAAAACCTCGACTTCGGTCAAGTGTTTTTTTAAACTTCATTTTGTTTAATAAATGTCAATCAATATTAATCATATTTTGACCATTTCAAAAAGACATAAAAAATACAAAACTCATCAATCTCTTTTTGTGCTTTGTGCACCCTTTCCTTTTAAACTTTTTCTTAAGTTTAGACATGATTCATTTCTTTAAGCAGAATTATTCGCTTGGAAATGACAACTTGTCTTTACACTTAAAATCAATCATAACAAACAAATTTTTGTTCTTTGTACCACAAACTACGAGGTTTTGATCCTACATTGCACATCGTGGGTACGTAGGCATGAGGCGACAAGTATCTCCAAACACAAAAATATTAAAAAATAATTCTCCTCTCATCTCCCCAATCTCTTTCAAGCAAACCATTTTCAAACCAAAAAGCATGAATACATCAAAGGGCTCTTATAGAGTACTATAGATGTATTGGGTGCGTAAAACCTTCCCTTTACATAACCAACCCCCTTACCCATTTTTCTTAGTCTTTTTTAGCTTTTGCTTTTTTAGACTTCTTAGGATTTATTTGCTCTTTTTCCTTTTCCTTTGTGGAATAAATAAAAGCGCGGTGACGACTCTTACTTTATGAGTTAAGTTAATCAATAGCTTACACTCACGATTTTTATCGCTACACTCGCGTTCAACTGCTGCTCGCAGAAAAGAGTTAGTTGACATGTTTATGGATACCTTACAGGGCCCATACTTTGGAAAGATGGTAGGCAGTGCATCGACAAGTTTCTCCGACCTAGTGAAAGTTAGAGAACGTATTGAGAGTGGTCTTAAAAGCGGAAAAACCCTAGGTGCCTAGAGTATTCAGAGCATTGAGAGTGAATCCCTTAGCGATTCCCAAAGGGGGAGGAAGATGCGATTGATTCAATCAAAGAAGCTCCACAAGCTCCACCTTCAGTGCCCTACTATCAGCATTCATATGTAGTAGTTGTTCAAATCAGCAACCTATTAGGTCTCCATATCTGATGTCATTCATTCCATATGGTCAATATCCTCCTATAAATTGAGGTATCCTTCAGCATCAACGACAGATATCACAACAGCAGCCATACCAACAGCGACACACTTCTCATTGAGGAGGCTACTACACTAAAAGGCCAAAGAGGCATTTTGATCATTTTCCAATGCCATACAATCACATATTGCTATATTTAATCAATAGTGGATTGGTAGAGCCGAAGGAACTGGATCCAGTGCCTCTTCTGTACTCACCAGGCTTTGACCTCAATGCCCGATGTGGCTTCCATGCCGGTGCACCAGGACATTCAGCTGAAGATTGCAAACAACTCAAGAATAGGGTACAAGATTTGATTGAGTCCAATTTGATTTCATTTACGCCTCAAGGCCTTCATATAAATCCTTTAACTGGTCAGGTGGGTCAATCAGTCCATGCTATGGAAGAAATTGTCGAGAATGGGTGTGAAGATGATTATTATACTGATCTCAGTGAGCATGACGACCACCAACTCTGAAGAAGGCTTAAACCAATAGTGAATCAAGACAAGGAAGCCCGTTCACTAATGCTGGCAATTATTTGGTTGTTTCAGCATTTCCTTTTGTAATTTCTCTGCATGTTGATTGTGTATTTGCTTTTAAGCATTATTGTTTCTTTGAATTGGTAAGATTAATGAAATGTTTATGCATCTTTTGAATCAATCAATTCGTATTCACCCGTTTTCTTTCATTTTTATGTCAAAAATCAAAAAAAAAATTTCCCCTATTCACTTGTCTTTATCAAACTGTTGTTTTAGCAAAGATTGGAGGGAGAATGATGAAAACCAGATACCCATAATTGTTGTGGTATACTTTCAATTAAAACTTTGATGATGATGTAAGGCATTGCTTCAAATCCCCAAACACTGAAGAAATAAGGAGTTAGTCCCTAGTCAACCACTTTGAGCCTAGAAGTTTGTGTGTCTTTTGGAATCAAAACCCTTAATCTTAACCTGGGGCAGGGTAGTTTGTTCAGTTAATCTGACTTTGCGTTCAAATTACAAGAGAAAACATCCTTCCATAGAGGATCAACCACATGTTATCATTCGCACACACCATAAAGTGTCGAAGAAGTCGTGAAAATCCAGAAGAAATTATAGTGGTTGTTCCTCATCCACCAGTAACATGGCAGTCACCAACCTTTTAGCAAAAAAAAAAATGAATTAGCCCGCTAGGTCGAATACCACAAAAGACGACTTAGGAAAAATTTAGGGCATCCCGGTGGGCCGATAGCTTCAAAGAAGCAGTCCAGGAAAAAATTAGGGATCAAAAACAAAAAAGAGGTCATCAAAATCCTCGGAAAAAAAAAACAAAATAATGTGATTTTCATTTCAAGAAAATCTTGAATCCTCATCCTCACCATAACACCTCTAAATCCTCTTGGTAGTTGGATGTGTGTGTGTGTGAATTAACTGAATGTAGGACTGGAGTTCATCAAGAAGAAGAGGTGGGTTAAAATTAATTTTTGAGCCTTATATCCTTTTGTTTCAAAAACTGTGAACCAGGCCATGTTACAACCCTTAAAAGACCTAATTGAGGCAGGGTTTGTTTTGAAAGCATACTGTAGCAAGGTTGTGTTAACCTGACTCCATAAGATCTTTGCTAATCCTTTGTATTGATCACACCATATTTCATCCTGTGAATGGCTAGATCCACTTTGTGTCTTGATTATTGACTAGTTCACTGTATATCTCCATCACTTCAATAAGGATTGATTTCAAAATTTGCATTTTGTGTTGCATTAAATTGCCATTTTTGAATGACAATTTTATCTGCAAATAAGCATTCAACATCAGAGGGAATTCCGACAATGTGCAGCCAGTTGAGGAACTTGATCATGTAAAAGAGGTCCAGTCAGAGGCAAATCACTGGAAGGATCAATTAATCTAAGCCAATCACCACAAAAGTTGGTTAATCAAAGAACAAAACTCTTCAAGACTTATAGTGGGGCAATCCACCTCAAAAGCACAGTGAGCCCACTCTCTAAAGGCCAGTCAATCAAAAGCAAACCATACCAAGAATTGCTTAATTAGGGGCAGAACTCTTCAAAGTTCAGAATATTAGGGCAAGTTATCTCGAGGTCATCTCATGGCAAGCTGCTTCCAATATCCTTTTGAGGGGAACGTTTTCAAAGATCCAGTAGGTTGGAGCAAATCCTGCAAGGCATCAACAATTGATAAGTTCGAAATGAGTGTCAGGAAATCTTGCTAGCATGACCCGTCATTCCTCTGAAATGATCCCCTTGGCCAATATAACTATCATGCGTGTTAAATTTTCATCTGAACGTATCTTGAACATGATACTTGGTTGGGTCCTTGGTGTTGAAG
This sequence comes from Lathyrus tuberosus, assembly GCA_022829125.1. Lineage (NCBI taxonomy): Eukaryota > Viridiplantae > Streptophyta > Magnoliopsida > Fabales > Fabaceae > Lathyrus > Lathyrus tuberosus. The sequence goes on from JALAZF010000253.1 coordinate 4,347,913, forward strand.
AATCAAAACATCGATAGGCAGCCTTTGTAAAACTCTCAGTTTGTATGCAAATTCCAACCATGCATAGCCAAAGTGCACTTCGCGCTCATTTCGCATTGACCCAGGTCTTGTCATTGATTGTTGTCTTCTGTTTTAAAGTCCAATTGTTGTTGGCACATACATATAGTTTTATTACCCTGTTTGTTTTTCCTGATGGTTCCTAGAAGGTCATGTATGAATCTTCATTTCAAGGAATTTTTAGAAGCTTGGATGTTTATTCTTGTTGGAAAACTCCAATGATGTTTGTTTTAATCGATTTCTTTATAAAGAGTCGTAAAAGTCTTGTTTTGTGTGGATGGTCTTCTAGTAAGAAGACTCTAATATCTTATTTTTGTGGATGATCTTCTAATAAGAAGGCTCCAAAATTGTTAGTTGTATTCTAAATATTGTCAGGTCATGTCTGAACCTGTTGATAAAGCTAATTTGAATTTTCCCCAGTGTACTTTTCCCCAGCACCTTTGCTGATTTTGATCCCCAAGCAGATGTCTTGTTTAGAACTTTTCCTTCGCAGAGTTTTCCCTAGTAAAATTTTCTCCTGAAAGAGTACTTTCTGGGACGTTCTCACAACTGGCTATCAATGCCTGTCAACCCCTGAGTTGATGTTTCCTTGATTTTCTCGACCCCTGAGTCGATGTTGTTTTGATATTTCCTCAACCTCCGAGTTGATTTTTTTTCGATCCCTGAGTCGATGTCTTTGTCTTTATGTTTCGACCCCTGAGTCGATGTCGTCTTTGTTTCTCGACCCCTGAGTTGATGTGTTCTCGACCCCCTAGTTGATGTCTTTGTCTTTATTCTGAGTTGTCAATGTCATGTCCTTATTTTTCTTGACCCCCGAGTCGATGCTATTGTCTTTAAATATCTCTCAACCCCCAGGTCGATATATGTTTTAGCTTGATATCTCTTCAACCCCTGAGTTGGTTCGTTGTCTTAATTTGTTCTCGAACCCCGAGTCAATATTATATTTATTTTATCAAATCCCCGAGTTAATATATTTGTTATCCCCAGTGAGTCTTCACCCTTTGTCTTTGACATTTCATGTGGTTCGCCATTACCGCTATCATGTGTCTCCAGCATTCCCCACATGTTTTTCTATCATTCATCATAAAAAAAATCATATTAGGGTCCATTTCATTTCATGTCATATCCCCAGCAAACCAAAAAAGAGTCCTTCATTCATTGCAAGTCATATCATTTCATCTGTATTCAGGAACAAAATTCAGGTCTTTTAAATATTTAACTATCTCTCACTGCGATCATATGAAGAGTATCCTTCTCCATATTCTCTGGTTGAAGATACTTAAATAGGGGCAACTGTCATACCCCAATTTTGACCTTGAAGTTTTTGAATCGATACATTTATCATGGCATCTACATCATTTGCATAGCCAATCATGCATTTCATCTTACACAATACCCAAATTGTCAGTCAGAATAAACTTGTTGGATTTACAGGCGAACCAGTCAAAGTGAAAGTCAACCGTGCGTAAAATCAGTGGATGAAAAGTTTCAAAATTTAACTTGCAGTATTCATTTATTTTAATCTACATTTCACGTAGTTTAACCTGGCGTGCTCGTTTTAATTTTTGATGACTTTTACACCACATTTTGATTAGCTTGAGCCTTTTAATCAAGGAAAAATTATTTCGAAATTTGACCAAATGCTGTATTTTTCTGAGTCATTTATTTTGCGTTGATCAATTTGGTTCATTCATTTTATTTTTTCGAGCACTTCGATACCAGTCCGATTATTCGTTTTTAATCGGTTTTATTTTAATATCTAATTAATTAATCATTTGAATTTAATCACATTTTATATTTATTTAAATAGTTTATTTTATTTTTATTTTATCTATCATTTAATTTTTTTAATTATATAATATTTGATATTTATCTCCTTTTAGTAATACTTCATGTGTTAAAAAGTGATTTTTCTACTAGCTCCATATATTTACACGGACCACACGATTTATTTTGTTCTTGTTTCTCACTACGCCAAACAAGGGAAAAGAGGGCGCTTTTTTTGCCCTATGACAGCGCTTAAAAGCGCTGTCTAAGCCAGCGCTGTCGTAGGTAAAGACAGCGCTTTTTTATTTATGAAAAAGCGCTCTCTAAAAGGGGACTTTAGACAGCGCTTATAAAAGCGCTGTCTAATGTATACGTTTAAAATTTTAAAGAATTTTTTTATATACTTTAGAGAGCGCTTTTTTCTTCAAAAGCGCTCTATAAAGTGGGACTTTAGACAGTGCTTTTGAAAGCGCTGTCTAATGTATACGTATAATGATTTTTTTATTTACCTTTAGAGAGCGTTTTTTCCTTAAAAGCGCTCTCTAAAGGTGGACTTTAGATAGCGCTTTTGAAAGCGCTGTCTAATGTATAACCTTAGACAACGTTTTTTTTCTCAAAAGCGCTGTCTTTTGTCTACGTATAATTTTGAAGATTTTTTAAAAAAATCCCATTTTAACCATTTTTTTATGCAGAAACCTGTATAATTCACATTTCCATAAACCTGTATAATTCACATTTCAATAAACCAGTATGGATACGCATTTCCATCAACAAATTCTATTTCAAAACTAGAATTTACATTAATGTAGAATTCACACAAATTCTATAAACTAGAATTTGTACATTTCAATAAACTAGAATTTACATGCAGAATTCGCACAAATTCTATTGTATGGTTTCAAACCTGCATAGAATTTACATTTCAATAAATTAGAATTTACATTCACAAAACTATACATTCAAAAAAGAATTCTTCTTGCAATAAAAAATTCGCACAATTCCTCCTTAGTATCTTGCAATTGTTTCCTCGTGTAATAAGGACACGCCATATCATCGAAATACTATATAACAAAACAAAATACGCATTAGTTAAGAAATAATATATAGATGTTTTGTGTTATCAAGTAGCATCACTAATAAGCAATATTGTGAAAATTAATATACCTCCACTTTGACCCATGTAATATTGGTTGCTCTAGCCCGTGCTACTCGTGCGTATCTTCCTGGTTACTAGACATTTGACCTGTAAGAAAGAAAAAAACAGAAATTAAATGACAAATATAAAAATCCATAATCCTAATCTATTGAATGATATAAGCTATATTGAATGATATAAGCTATAATTTTACAACTAGTACCTTTTTCACTAACGTCTCTTTCTTTTCTTGTTTGGAGTATGTTCTACCCGTCTCTTAACAACACGGACGGTTGGATTGATCCAAATACCCTCATTATGATCATTTCTAGTATATGATTCATTCACTATAATATTTTCATCTTGATCATTTCTAGTAAAAGATTCAATATCAACATCAATATCACCTTGATCTCCAACGTTTTCATCAATTACTTTATTAGATAAAAGCACTATAGACCATTTTGTACTTGTCAGATCAGTGACATAGAACACTTGTTTAGCTTGAGAGGATAGAATAAAAGGCTCATCTTTGTACCCCACCCTATTAAGATCCACTTGCAAAAATCCTGACTTATCCATTCGTACGCCATTATTATTTTCAACCCACTTGCAACGAAATATAGGAATCTGAAACTTCTCATAATCAAACACCCAAATGCGCTCGATAACCCCAAAATATGACAGATTTGCAAATTTGGGGTTTAAGTCTTTCACACTTGAAATGTGCATTGCTTCAGCTACCACAGTGACACCACTATTTTGCATAGTACTTTTATCTTCTTGTTCTTTGGTATAAAATGTGTATCCATTAATTGCGTATGCCTATAAGAAAACACGACCATACTTGGACCATATGCTAAACATCTCAACCTTATTGTTATTGAATCGCGGTCTGAATAATACTTTGAATAAATATGATCCTTAAACCAAGGTATGAAACTTCGATTGTGCTCTCGTACTATCCATTTCTCATTTCTATTCGGATTTAAACCTCGGAGAACATCCTTGTGTATTTCAACATACGGCTCAACCTCATTCTCATTGTGCAGAACATACAAATGCACTTGATCCCGTTCGACCCTTGATACTGTCACAACTTCATTTCCAATTAACTTTTTTCCTTCTTTTTTTCGACAATATGAGATTTGGGGAGTCCAATTGATTATACATTGGACAGATATTCAGTACAAAACTCAACCGCTTCTTCAACAATGTATCGTTCGGCAATACAACCCTCTGGTCGACTTCGGTTTTTCACATGCCCTTTTAATATTTTCATATAACGTTCAGCAGGGTACATCCATCTCATATAAGCCAGTCCACACAATTGTGTCTCTTTCACTAGATGAACAACTAGATGAACCATTATGTCAAAAAATGAGGGAGGAAAATACATTTCAAGATCACACAAAGTAATAACTAGTTCTTTTTGCAATGTTGGTAAGATCGCAGGATCGATCACCTTACTGCCAATTGACTTGAAGAAAAAACACAATTTAGTTATTGCGCTTCTTACTTTTTCTGGCAGAATAGAACGTATACCTATTGGTAGAAAATGTTCCATTATAACATGGCAGTCATGCGTCTTTAAACTCTTTAACTTGAGGTCTTTCATAGACACAAGTCTTCTAATATCTGAAGAGTATCCTTCTAGAACTTTAACTTCACTTAGAAACTTACACAATACTTTTTCTCCTTTCTAGATAGAGTATACGCAGCAGATGGTAGATATGTTCATTTTCCTTTCTTCAAGGGTCCTAATTCAGTTCTTATCCCCATATGTACCAAGTCCTTTCTTGCTTTAAGGCCATCCTTAGACTTTCCTGGTATATTGAGTAACGTACCAATAACACTGTCAAATACATTTTTTTCAATATGCATAACATTGAGAAAATGTCTTACATACAACGACTTCCAATATGGCAGTTCAAAAAAATTGACCTCTTCTTCCACCCACTCTTGACAAGTGTATGTGCAAAAGGCTTTCCAAACTAAGTTGTCACATCTTTCACCTTTTCAAAAACTTGATCACCTGTCAATATAGTTGGAGCTCTACCATGTTCTGGCTCTCCATTGAATGCTTTTCTCCACCCACGATAGTGATGATTAGAATTTAAGAATCTACGATGACCGAGAAAGGCATTCTTCTGACCAAACTCCAATCGCGTCCAATCTGTTTTATCTTCACAAATAGGACACGCACATTGACCTTTTATGTTGTACCCTGATAGATTTCCGTATGCTGGAAAATCATTAATTGTGCTAAACAACATCGCCCTCAAGTTGAAACTTTCTTTCCTATACCTATCATAAACCTCCACACCGTTCTCCCACAAAAATTTTAAATCTTCGATTAAGGGTGCCAAGTATACGTCTATGCCATTCCCTGGTTGTCTAGGCCCAGAAATTAGCATATATAACATCATGTACTTACGCTTCATACATAGCCATGGAGGTAGGTTATAAATCATTATGATCACAGGCCAAGTGCTATGTGAGATACTTTGAATACTATGTGGGTTCATTCCATCAGTAGATAATGCCAAGCGAAGGTTTCTTGCTTCTTTTCCAAATTCAGGATAATCGTCATCAATTTTCATCCACTGTGGTGAATCTGCCGGATGTCGAAACTTTCCATCAATAATTCTTTCATCTGCATGCCAAGTCAAGTGTCTTGAATCGGTCTCACTACCAAACATGCGTCTAAATCTCGGAATTATAGGAAAATACCATAAGACTTTTGCTGGAGACAACTTTTTCTTATATCGAGAGACACCACATTTAGGACACTCATTTAACGATGCATACTCATTTCGAAACAATATGCAATCGTTTGGACAGGCATGTATCTTATCATAGCTCATGCCAATAGAGCACAACATCTTTTTGGTCTCATATGTTCGATTGGGAAGAGCATTATCCTCTGGAAGCATATCTTTCATAAGGGCCAATAATTCTGTGAAACTTTTATCCGACCATCCATTGCCCGCCTTTAAGTTGTACAACTTTAATACCGCAGACAATCTTGTAAATTTGGTGCAACCATTATACAACGGTTTCTCTGCATCGCTTACCAACTTCTCAAATATTTTGGGACAATCCTTAATATCTTCTTCAAGTGCTTCTGCAATCTCGTCGACTCGATCAGAATCGTATGTATCTGTGCCATTGTCGTATGAAGTGTAGGTCGTATTATCCCCCGATTCAACATTCCCGTTAATTTTCTCACCATGCAAATTTCAACATGTATAACTTCTATCAATTCCACTCCTCAATAAATGCAATGCCAACTGAACGCGTCAACCCGACTCCCAAAACAGCAACCCAAGCAAGGACATATCATTCGACTGGGGTCTTTGGTGTGCGCAACAGCAAACTTAACGAATTCCGATACCCCATTGTCGTACTCTTTCGACAATCGACTTGAAGACATCCATTTCTTATCCATAGTTATACTAATTAAACTAAACAAAAACAAAAAGAAAAAATGTTATACCTGTAGGGAAACGATCCGACTTTCACACTTTGAACACAAGTAACCCCTATACACGTATCATAAAATGAAATATCATTAATTGACCAATTATGAGTCATGACTTGATAAGTGGCAACTAACTTATAATTTAAAGTATCAAAAAAAATTCTAATTAACTTATAAAGTAGACAATTATAATTTAAAGTATCAAAAAAATTCTCTCCTCAATAAGTATAAAGTAGACAATTAACTTATAACAAAAAGTCACAAGTTCTAGAAAATAAAAGAAATGAAAATACCTTCCACAAAACTAGGTTGTATCATGAATTCATAACACAATGAGCTTATTATAAAAAAAGAGGGACATTTGTAAAAATAAGAGATGAAAGATTAAGGATTCTGCAAAATATACATGAAAAATATACATGATAAATACTTTGCAAAATATACATGAAAAATACTTTGTCAAATATACATGAAAAATAAAAGCAAAAAATAGGTTCGATTCTGCAACAATAAAAGAGGGAGCTTTTATCCTCATCGTGAAAACTTTTTCAGCATAAAAATCAAATCAAAAACAAATTTTAAAAACAGAGAAATGAATAATAAAAGAGTAACAACGTACCTTATTCGTTTTCAGAGGATAAGAGAATAAGAAGAAGAACAACAACAACGTTTTCACGAATGGAATGCAACAATGGCGGCAACGGTGATGGCAACGGTGACGGCAATGGCAATGTAAGAATGACGGTAATGACAATGCAAGAACGACGACAAGGGTTTAGAGAAACGGCCGAGAGAAAAAATGAATAGAAGTGTCTCTGAAAATGTTTAGAATTGTTTTATATTTTAATTAGTACAGGACTTTAGAGTCTAAAGTGAAAATAATTAGAGTCCTATAAGAGCGCTTTCTGAAAGCGCTTTCTAAGGTGGCCTTTAGACAGCGCTTTTTAAAAGCGCTCTCTAAAGTAATACCTATAGCAGCGCTTTTTGGAAAGCGCTTTCTAAGGTGGTATAAGGTGGCAGTCTTTTACAGTGCTTTTGAAAAGCGCTTTCTAAAGCATTTCTTTTAAGGCGCTTTTTTTTAGCGAAATTTTTTTATTCTTTTTAGCAGCGCTTTTGTATAAAAGCGTTGTCTTTTAGGTGCCGTCTAAACATATTTTTGGTGTAGCGTCTCTACACATCATATAAAACTACCATTTCACCTTGCATTCTTTCAACAATAAAAACCACTTTACCTCCAAACCTCTTCCCTTGTGCACATTGTTGCATCACTGTGACCTGCAATTTTTTCTCCATTTTTTCTCTAATACAACTCACACTCATATATTGAGCAAAAAAACCTCCATTTTTGTAACACTACGCGTACTCCCTCCTGCGCATAACTTCATCCAATCTACTCACTAACCCCACCTTCAACTCACCCTGATTCACCACCGTGGAAACTCCCTCCTCTGTAAGCGCCGCCAAAAGTTGTCCTCTCCTTCCATTTTCGTCATATGTTGATGTTGTTTGTGTACTTTTTATTTATTTGAAATTTGTTGATGAACAAATGAGAGAGGATAGTTTTAGTTTTAAAAGAAAAAAGAAAATTTTGTTATTGTTGTTAACAGAGGAAACACACGAGGAATGACAAGAGAAAAATGTTGTTTTTTTTTTTAACTTTATCTCAATCACGTGTCGCATTGTGGATGAATGGCTCAATTTTTTGTGTGAAAAAAAAAAAACAAATCCTCACTCTCTATTTATGAAACTAGCATATCTCTCTTTCTCTTTTTCTTTTTTTTTCTTCTTTTTTTGTTATGTTATATTATTATTGATTTTTCTTATTATTACTATTATTTATTTATTTATTTATCTATTACTATTTATTATATTTACTCTTGTTATTTGTTTACCATTTAGATTTAATTAGGTTTTTGGAATTTTAGATGGGCTCTAGGCCAATTGATATTTGCGCCTCTATTTATTTTATTTCTTGTTTTTTCAATTAAAGAAACATTGGACCTTAAGCCATGTTGGTTATTATTTGCACTACCCCTCAAACCATTTGTACCTCTTTTATTATTATTATTATTATTATTATTATTATTATTATTATTATTATTATTATTATTTTAGTAGTAATTAGTTAATTATTTATTTGTTAAGTGATTAGTTAATTATTTATTTGTTAAGTGATTAGTTAATTATTTATTTATTAAATAATTAGTTAATTATATTTTAATTACTTAATTATTTTTTACTTGCTAAAATAGATTATTTAACTTAATTGTTTAGTCGATTGATTAGGTTGTCCATATTCATACCATTTCACATGTAAATAAGTCATACTACCTTTCTCACACTAATCTCACTAATATTTCACTATCAATTAAATAACTTTAAATTATTTTCAAAACCCTTTTCAATTCTAATTTCAATTTCAACTATTTCACAATTCATTTCAACCATTACTCAAATGTGACATCGAATCACTTTTTTCAAGTAAACACAAAAGAAGAGGACTGTTGGAATCTAGCATTCTAGCAGAACCCTCGAACGATCGGTCTCGAGTCTCGCACTTTGGGATAACCGTCCATTCATTCTTTCGTTTCTTAAGATAATTAATATCAACTAGAACAAATAAGGGCCGTTAAGATCTAGCATCTTGGCGTAACTCTTTGAACAATTGACTTTGATCAAGCGTTCGTTGTCCATCAATCATTTTTCTCAATTAATCTTGAATGAAAAAGGGCTGTTAGGATCTAACATTCTGGCGTAACTCTTTGGACAATTGATTGTCATCAAATGTTTGTCATTCACCTAAAACACATCCAACCAATCTAACTATTTGTTTCTCGCCGCCGTGCGATTAATCCTAAAACTTTTTCATAGACGTGAGATTTTGTGTCTTGAGATGAAGCAAAACATTGCTTCGTTCTCAAACTATTTGAGTTGAGATAAGAGGCATTTCCCCTGAATGTTGATTTGTAAATCCATTATGTTGTGATGTAAACGTACGCTCCTCACTTGTTTTAGGTAAAACAATGTTTTCTATCGAATGCGACTAAATATCTTTTGCTGAAATCGATCAACAAACTAACTCTTTTTACCCAGAACTACAGACGCTCTGATTTCTCATTTATCAATGAGAATACATAGGTACAAGGGCCCTAATCCTTGGTGAGCCACCTTTTCCCTTTTTCCCCGTAGTCCCCGAACTACGAAGGCTCTGAGTTCCTCGTTGCACTATGAGGATACGTAGGCACGAGATTACGAAGTCTTGTCGAGCCCCCTAATTGTAAAAACCCTTAGGTCTCCTTTTGTCTTCTCTCTTATCTCTTTTCCCACTCAATAAGAAGAAGATTAGAAACTAACATAAGCTAACACTCTTTCAAACAAAACTAAATGGTTCCCGTTGAGTACAACAGACATGAGGGGTGTTAAAATCTTCCCCTTTTGTAACCGACTCCTGAACCCAGATTGGTTGCGGTGACCATATCCTTGTCTTTCTTTTAGGGGTTTTATTCAATATTTTCCCTTTCCCTCTATAGGAATAAATTAAGATCAGTGGTGACTCTGTTAAGTCCATCTCGTGAGCGTGTGATTGCGTTTCGCGAGGTCGTTCTCATTTTTTGAGGTACGACAAGAATAAATCTGCCTTATCTTCCATCCGTCCCTCGAACTAATGAATCCCTAAAGCCCAGACATTCATGCATAAAAAACACTTCTCGCATGCATCCATGCATCATCTTGTATTTCAAAAACAATATCAAAAGCCTCATATCACCTTCCATTTCTAACCAAATAGCTAACTTCCGGGCATACGCTCAGAACTAGAAGCATGTCTCAAATCACCATGTGAATTTCAACATGTTTTCAGTGAGGGTTTTAGGTTGACAAACCAATCCTTCCTACCAGTCATGTGTGATGAGCATCCTGAGTCCAAGTACCATTGGTCTTGGAATCTTTATTCATCTCTTGTTGTGACCATCAACAACTTCTCTTCTTCTTTGTGCTTTGCATCACTTTCTTGGTTCTTTTGTTTTTCAGGACAATCACTAGAGTAGTGACCATATTTCTGATAATTGAAACATAGAATGTGACTTTTGTCAGGTTTTTGACCACCACCTTTTCCTCTACCTACCACACCACCTCTTTGGTTGCTTTGGTATGATGACTTTCTCTGATTAGACCATCATCCTTCTTGATGATTTCGACCAGTCAAATTATTGTAGCCCCCTCACTACAACATTTATCGTTTCTTGCAACACTTGAAAATTGTTGCTAAAACTCTGAAAAACGTTGCTTAAAATAATAGGCAACGATTTTCAAGCGTCTTTTATGCGAGCGTTGCCTATTGTTTGTGGCAACGTTTGTGTTTACTCTAAGGGCACACTTTTATAAACGTAGCCCATATAATGAAAATAGGGGACGATTTTCTATGGCAGCTAAGGCGACCCTTTTTAAGTGTTCCCAAAAGTGTCAACATTTTATAACTGTTGCCATAAGGTTAAATTAAAAAAAAATGTATACAGCGGCCACAACTCAACTGTGGCTATCCAGTAACCTTTTTTTTTGTACCAATTATAGTATTTGCAGGCAGGACCGAATTTATGAAAAGTATTTTAAATACATTAACTAACAAGAGTTGAGTTTGAGCACACAATTCTTAATATAAAATAATGCAATAAATAATTTGGTATTTGTTTTTAAACATCTAAATAATATAATTAAACTTTGAATTCGAGCACAAAACGTTTCCAAATAAGAACAAAAAAATTACAATTCATTGAAAAAAGAGGCCAAACTCACAATGAAAACAACAAATCCCCTTCCCTTTACTACATACTTCAAACATTACAAAAACTAGTGGAAAGGCTAACAAAGGGACAAGACTAGAAAAAAAAATAGCTGTAAAACTATAAAACACCTCTCCTGACCACCATACCAGAAACAAACTGGGAAACCATTGCCATCCCCCAAACAGTGATGACATATTCACCTAAACAACATGTAATTTAGGTATATAAATTCATTTCAAACAACCTGCACATCAAAAACAAAAGAAATCAAAATATATAAGTCAAAACTACAAAAAAAAACATAATACAAATATGAATTAGAAACAACATTTAACAACACTTACAGCATGTTCAAACCGGGAAGTCAAAGCGTTATGCAACACTTACATCACTTAACAGCACTTATAACATGATGTCACCGTGGTATTTAGCCGATCTTAGTTTATTGTAAATAAAATAAAGAATTAGTGGTTGTCTAATGTAACAAATTTTCACTATTGTCGGCCTATATGTTTAGTGGGGATATTGGTTAGTATTTTCTTTTTGTAACAGATAGTGCTTATTTTTTAGATTTTATTTAATTCTAGTTAGTCATTACTGTTATAATAATAATGATTACAATTATATCGTGTAAGTAAAGATGGTGAACCAAACAATACTATTATAATAATAATCATTACTATTATAGTTTGTATCCTTATTCCTTAGCACAAGCTTATGATTCAACAAAATTGTAAGTCTCATTGCCACTTCATTGGCTTATAAAGTCAAATAACAGAAGAAATTACATAATATATCAATAAAAACTCCTAGCTAAATGAATCGATCAACTTGTTGTCCCACACCCACTTCATATGTTCCGACTATAATGTATCCACACAAATATTTCATGGTGTCACTTATTCCTCACTGATATTTCCAATCTGTATGCTGGTTTGTAAAGACAGTTGTCAATGTGGTCGCACAAGACTACATCACACAAGCAGCCACCATGCGTTGCTCACGCCTTAACTTCAAATTGACATTCCTTGTGTAGTTTTGCTTGCCAAAAAACAACTCCAACTTCTCTTCTTGTTACATACACACAAACTCTCTTAACTTAACTTGAACACAAATCACCTCACACTACTACAAGCTTAATTAGCATCTCATGAGTAATTTAAATTTATTATATTCTTTTCAACATACATTTTAAAACACTCACTTTTCTATATTCCTAGTCAAAATGACACATATTCCCATAACACAAGGAGCATTAAGAAGTATACTGTGAAGATGAATGATTTTCTTATACAAGGATCATTAAGAATGTATACAGTGATTTTCTTATACAGGGAGCATTAAGAATGCATATAGATAGGTCAGTCCCCCTACCCCCTCAACAACCCCTAATACTAGTCCTCCACTCCTTCAACAACACATAATACTAGTCCTCCTACTCCTTCAACAACACCTGCGACTAGTCCACCTACTCCAATATCACCAAAAATTCTTAGTGACAAATTAAAACTAGTTGTTTGTGTTGATGTTTTAGGACTTGGTAATGTTATTGTTGGAAGTCATGTATCAAGCAAGTGTGGTGCATTTATTCATTGTTTGGCAGATTTGGATGCAATAGTCTGTCTTTATACTACTATTAAGACTAATGTTCATAGTATCAACTTGAATATTCCTGTCACACTCAGTCTACTACTTAGTGCTTTTCAAAAATTTGTTCCTACTTGTTTCCAATGCTCCTAAAATTTGATGTTATAAGTTCAAACCATACAAATACTTATGTTACTACCATTTCCATTCTTGTTTTTATTTAGTTATCATGTTAATAATTAGAATCACTATGAATCTATCAAAATCAAATAAACATCGTGATTCAGCTAAATTATCATCAATCCAAATGTACTGTGTGTCAGTTATTGTGTGAGATGCGTAAACATGTTTAGTGTGGGAAATAACTTTATAACTTATATGGTAAAATCAGGTTTCATTGATCAGAGAGATTATGTATTTATGAATACCTCCTATGTGTATAAAATAAATATCCTAGAATATAAGATTAACAGGAACAATCATTAATTGAAACAAAAATAAAATTAAACATTAGATTGAACCAGAAAACAAGCTTAATTCTAGATACATATGAGTAAACAAATGAAAATGTTATAATAACAGTAGCATTTTGTCGCTCCCGAAAGATTCGCATCCAACGGTACAAACGCGAGAGTGGCGCGGAAAAACACAGAGTCACCAGCAATGTGTATTTATCCCAAGAGAGGGAAAGGAAACACTGCATAAACCTGAAGAGAAAGGGAAAGAACATGGTCTCACGACTAAGAGAAATGAGTACGGGAGTCGGTTACGCGAAGGGAAGGTGTTAGCACCCAACACGTCCATCATACTCAACAGGATCCATGCTTGTTGTCTGCATCAAAGGGTGTCGTCGTCCGGAGCTCCACTGCTACTAGACCGGAGAAGAAACGAGAACAGAAAGAATGGAGAAACGAGGAAGAAAAGAAAAAAGGAAGTGACTCGATAGGACGGTATCGTTGTCCTAGGCCTACGTACTCCCTCAGTGCAATGGGAAAGTCAGAGTCAACGTAGTTCGGACGGGTACTGTGGGGGAAGGTTGCTCGCCAAGACAATCGTTGTCTTGTGCCTACATATCCTCAATCGGACGAGAGAGAGGAATCAGAGCTAATGTAGTTCGTGGGTACGACCACGAATGGGTAAGTGTATTTTACGTGAGCGACGAGCTCTTTCCGAAAATAAAGTTTGAAACCCAACAATCCCGAAGGACAAAAAGATTTGAATTTGTTTGGTGTCTTTTAGACAGAAGTGTTTTAAGTTAGTTCATAACTTGCATTGCACCAAAGTCTTAAATACAGGAACGAATACTTCGCGCATCGTTCCCAACAGGACGTGCACTAGGTATCCTAGAAGAATGAGAGGAAGCCCCTCGTTCCCCATTTCCCACATAGAAGGCTCAAGCGCAATACACGTTAACCTTTATTACGTGCTTTGAAGAAGTTTTGAGATGAGAAGAGAGAAGACCCAAAGGAAACTCTAAAGGGAAACTAAGAGTCCTAATGTTATCATGCATGGGTAACCTATGGTTAGTGAGGCTTAGGAGGGACTACCCTAATTGTTAGCATGCTTGGATTGAGAGCCTAATGTCTATCCTACTCCGAGCTTAATCAGAAATTAAGTCGGACTAGGAGCCTTAAGGGAGCATGTGAATACAGAGATAATCAACAAGTAAACACCAGACAGCTCAATCACAAAGAGAGACTAAACAAAAGGCAGTCAAGTACTTAATCAAGGATTAATCAAAATCATAATCAAGATCAACAATTAATCAAGAATATCCAAGTTAAAATTAAAATGCTAATTAAAACAAGATTAAATTCTAAGACTAAAAGCTAAATTTAAGGATTAATTAGAAAATTAGTATCTAAACCTAAGAATTAATTCCTAATTAATTTCTAATTAAATCTATTTCTAAAATTATTCTAATTAAAAGAAAATCCAAAATTAACTTTTAATTACTCAAAACCAAAGTCCAAATTAAAATTATAATCTCTAATTAAAATCTAATTCTAATATTAAGATCAAAATAAATCCTAATAAAAGCTACTAATTACCAAAATAAAACAATTAAAACAAAGGGGGTGCAGAGGCAGCCCAAGGTGGTGTGAGAAGAACCTCCAGGCGCATGGGCCTGAGTCTTAAGCCCAAAAATTCCATTCAATCAAAAGGGGGGTGCGGACAGCTCTTCAAGGGTGGAAAAAAGAAAGCCAGACGTGTGGGTTCTACATGTTAGGCCCAAAAAATAGATTGAGTGGCAGCCAAAGGGGGGTGCGGATGGAATAGGCCCAATGAAAGTTAGGGCTTGAGGGCGCGTACAGTGGACCTTCAGTCAACAAAGTTGACTAGGAAAGGAACCCTGGCCGTTGATTCGTTGCTATGATGATGATGGACAAAATGAACGGTTGCAAGATGAGGGAGTACGGTAGAGGAATGTGAATAGCACGCACTGGATTGAAAAAGAAACCTACCGGACGGTGACAAGTGTCACCGCCGGTGTGGACCGCAGCCTCCATCTTATCTCCTTATCTCTTAACGTTCATAAGGTTCAGAAATCTCAAAACATCAAATGTAACTCTCTCTTGCTTCTTAACCTCCTCTCTTCCAAAAACGACGCCGCCGACAGCTCTCTCTGTCACTCTCTCGTATCGCCTCCTCCGTTCGCCGCCGTTCCTCAACGTTCAACAACCCCGTCCGTTCCCTACATCGCTGAAAACTAAATAGATCCACACCTTTTTCCATTAAAGCCCTCCCCTTCTGATTTTACTCTCGCTGTCGGAAAAGACATCGACTCCATACAGGCTTCTCATTCTCGTCGCTCTACTGCCACGGTTTCAACCTCCTCAACTTCAACAACACCTCGCACAAAATTAATGACACGGAATCGTATTCAAGCCAAAGATCGAGTGAAACACAGTTCAGATTAAACTCAATAAACTCGAATTTAGAGCCAATCGAAAACAGGAAATAAATCATCACAGATCAAAACAAAGCTCAAACAGACAACAGGCAGATTTATGTGATAATGATGAAGGAGAGAAAACTTACGAATCAGAGTCGCTCTGATGGCGTCTTCGACGGAACAAAGCACGAACAGAAAACCAGAGCGTTCTTCAGGTATGTCACTTCTTCGATTTGAATTGTTTCTTCTTCTTGTCCTTTGTTCTGCTGTGAATTGCGAGCGAGCGTGTGAGTTGCTAAAAGGTTGAATACTTGAGTCGTTGTTGATCTGAAATCTCTTCCTCTACCTTTCTGAGTGTGTGAATATTGCGTTGCTCAAATTGTTGTGAGTTCTTGTTGAATTCGTAGATTCAACTCATGAGGCTTGTTAATGGACTTGTTGCAGGTTGGTTGAAGCTTTTGAAATTGAAGATGATGAGAATGTTGAAGAGCTGTTGATGATGTTTTGAGTTGTGGATCAGCGAACTGAAGGTATGAAGAAGAACTTGAAGTTGTTCCTTTATTCTATGATTCCTTGGGATTCCTTGCGTAATTGCTGGTGTTTGCAGGTCGTGGATTCACTGATAATGAAGAGAGTGAAGTTCAGAGGAAGTTCTTTTGGTTTCTGCAAATGATAAGTTTGAGGAGAATTGTAGAATGAGTGATGAATTAAATCGAAGATGGTGAGAAATTATGCAGAGAATGAGTGGTAAAGATGAAGCTGAGATATGTGTTTCGTTGGTGATTTGCATCTGAGAATCCCAGCCTTTATATCAACAATCAAGGAGGGTAGAATGGTATTTCACATTGAAATTCTGTTATGCAAAGTTTAACTGTGAATTCTGTTATTCTATTCTTCCCAATTTGCTTTTCGTTTGCACTCGCCTTACGTGTTGCGCCTAGGATGTGGGGTCCACTGCAATTCGTTTTTTTGTCACGGTTTTTGTAGCTGCTGGTACTGGTGATTTGAATATGTAATTTTCCTTTTCTTTTTTCAGACAAAAATTTAATTATTTGGATACTATTGGTTTGTCTCAGAGTATGTAGTGCATTTCCTCACAGCACACTTTTGACATCACCTGAATAACGCATCCAACATGAAGCTATCTTATTGACGTTTCTCATCCAAAAGAAAGAAACCTTACACTAGAGAACCTCATCCACCACCTCAGCGAAATCCATAAAGTACTATGTATCCATATATGTGTAGATATGAAGCTTAGTGAAAAAGAGGCATGTTGTAATTTTATGATTCAATGCACAAGTAATGGACTTGTGGAGAATGGGCTTTGTAACCTTTGGCCTTTTAGATAAAAGAGGAGTTTTGAATTAAAATAGAATTAAAAATGGACATGGAGTTGAAGTTTAGAAAATGAAAATGGTTTATGGATTTTTGGTTTAAATTGGATAAGAAGAATAGATGTGGATTAAAAAATGGAAATATAAAAAAGTGGATAATTGAATAATGAAAAGTGAAAATAAACAATGAGTTTAATGGTTAGAAAATGGATTTTGATTAAAAGGATATGGATATTGGTAATGGAAAATTGGTTAATGAATGGATATGGACAAATGAATTAGACAAAATGGATTTTGGGTAATTGGTTAATATTTGGATAAAGAAAGAAATTAAAAATGGATTAAAGAAATGAATGGGTTTAGAAGGAAAAGGGTTATGGGCTTGTACATGGACAAAGAGAAATGGTTCTAAAAAAGGATAACCACATTACACCAACTCTCGACTTTCCACAGCACCCGATTAAAGGCACACAACTACCACTGAAACAAAACGCCTAAATCACACATCCTCTGAATCTTTGATCAAGTGAATCCTCACATGAATTTGTCTGAATAAATCTCTGGGAAAATAAATCCACAGATCCTGACTTTTTTAATCAACCCCACATGAACCAATGCTTGATAACTTGACCTCCAGTGCATAACAAACTGACCCTTGATGCGCACTTCCTGAGAAATAAACCAATAACACGGATAACTTGCACTTGAAGCAAAACTCCTGATGATTTGACCAAGATGAAGTCAAACTTCCACCTGATCATAACTGAATGAGCACTTAACCTGAAACCAATTCTCTTGAGATATTAAGAAGGATCCAAACCCTGGTTCACACCAATGAAACCTTGACTCAATACTTTTGATGCCTCCTCTGAAAATGAGAAACCCTGGGAGAACCATGATCCCACGTCTTAAGAACCAATGCGGATGATTATGAGTTATGACCTAAAGATGCAAAATGAGAAAGAATCATAAGCCAGAAAAAGGTAGGGCAAATTTTGGGGTGTTACACATTTCCTCTTCCAACTTCCAAATGAATAGAATAACAATAATAAATATGATATATATTAATATAAAAGAAAAATCAAAGGTTTTCGATTCTTACCGGGATTGGAATGAGTGATAACCAAAAGAGGAAAGAATCTTGATATCAATCTCGATGTTTTTGATTTCGATTATGAGAGAGATCGAGGGGTTTAACTTCAGTTACGAGGGAAATCAATTTTGGTTTTAGAGATGGAAGTTGAAAGCAATTTCTGTAGTGAACGTTAAAATCGATTTGAATTTCGGCTGTGGAAATCGATTCAGATTATGAGGTGAAAATCAAAATTTATTAGATTTTGATTATGATTTAAAACGAGAAAACAAAAATGAAAATTTGAGTTAGGGTTTACGAAAGGTTGAAGAAGAACTTTTGTGACCGTAGAGTTTTTTTTTTTTGGATAATTTTGTTACTTTATCATATAGGTTTTGTTAGAAAACCCTATAACTTTAAAACAAACGAAACAACAAGCATAAGTTTTTTAAAAAGATTTATCACTATTAAAATTATATTTATATTATTATACTATTATTAATTTGATTTGTTAAATGAAATTTATAGAATACTCATTCATTATATATATTATAACAGAACATTTGAATTATTATTTTAAATATGTTATAATATTTATAATTAAATAAAAAAATATAATAAGTTCGCTAATATATATATATATATATATGGTTCATATCTTATGAGAATGCTATTTTTATGTGAGAACATAAGAATGAATCTGAATCATTAGATTTTAAAATAAATGGTGGAGATTATGTGTGGTTTTTGTTTTTCTCTCTCCTATATTAATAAAATAAATGATGGAGGAGAGAGAAAAAACTGACACATAATCTCCACCATTTATTTTAAAATCTAATGATTCAGATTCATTTTCATGTTCTTACATAAAAATATCATTTTCATGTTCTTACATAAAAATATATGGGTTCATATCCTATGAGAATGCAATTTTTATATAAGAACATGAGAATGAATCTGAATCATTGAATTTTAAAATAAATGGTGGAGATTATGTGTGATTTTTGTTTTTCTCTCTCCTCCATTATTAAAATAAATGATGGAGGAGAGAGAAAAAAAATTGATTCATAATCTCCACCATTTATTTTAAAATCTAATGGTTCTGATTCATTCTCATGTTCTCACATAAAAATGGCATTCTTATATGATACGTTTCCTATATATATATATATATATATATATATATAATAAATTTGTTTATGTTTTGAGGAAAAATTGCCCCCAAAATTTTATTAATGTTAAATTTTTATGCAACATTTAAAAATTATAGCTTTTTGTAGAGCTCTAAACGTGAAATGTGTGTTAGATGATATAATAAATATAAAAAATCATCTAATACATAATATAATAATATACTACTATATTATTATATTATGTGTTAGATGATTTTTTATATTTAAGTTTTTTCTAATAATAATGTTTTGAGGAAAATATTTGTTTTTCAGTGTATAAGTTTGGAGGTAAGATTGCCACCAAAAATTTGATGTTGCTTAAATTTTGTGCAAGATTAAAGGAATGTAGCCTTTTATTAGAACTAATGTAACAATCTAAAAATGTCCCCAAAAGTATTTAAGGGGACAATGATCAAACATTGATCAAGAAATAGTATAATGACGCTCCAAAATCGTCCCCCAAAGTAGTTAAGGGCACAATTAACAATTGTTGCCAAAAAATAAAAGAGTGACGCTCTAAAAACGTCCCCAAAAGTACTTTAGGCAACGATTATCAAGGGTTGCCAATATATTTTTGTCATCAGCCATAAATTGTTGCCTATACAAATTTTAGACAACAATTTTTACATGTTACCTAAAAAAGTGTTGCCAAAGACAACAAATGATGTAGTGCCTATACTTTTGTTGTCAAACTACTTCCCTTTGCCTTTCTTTTCTCTTGATGATTGCGCCTGCAAAGCCACATCACTATTCGATTTTCTTGCAGCTCTTTCGGCCATCCTTTGTTCATGAGATTCAAGCGTCCCTTGAAGTTATTCCTTTGTCAAACTTGACAAATCTTTCGACTCTTCTATGGATACTACCACGTGGTCGAACTTTGGAGCCAATGACCTCAAGATATTTGCAACAATTGATCTTGATGTCAACACTTCTCCACATACTTTGATTTGATTCACTAGTTTAGTAACCCTAGTGAAGGCCCCGACAAGTAGTCGCCCAGAAGTGCCCTCGCTCCCCTCCGCAGAACGAGCCTCGACGTTCCCCGACCAAGAAGAGGAGCACAGCCTGTAACACCCTAAAATTTGCCCTCTTGTTTCTAACCCTTTTTTGGCTTACGTTTCATTTCATTTGCATCGTCATTTCTGCATTTGCATGGTTCTTCTGGGCATGGGGTCAAGGTATTTTCCAGTAGCTCATGGTGTCATCAGTTCCAGTATCATTTTCAACAATGTTTAGAGCCAAGCAGATAGCTTTCAAAGTCTTCTTGAGCATTTATTTTGCTCATTAGATGATTTGATAATCAGAAGCTCTGACAGTCATTTTTTGATCAGCGATTCAGCACCAGACGATCATTTTCAGCAGTATTCCAAGCATGAAATGGAATTCACAGCATATTTCAAGTGTGTTTCAGTGTTAGTAGCAAATGGCAAGTTTCAGAGGTCTAATGTGGCTCAGAACAAGTGGAATCAGGCATTTCACCAAGTTTTCCTCCAAAAAGCGCCAAATTCAAAATTTCTTTGTGTTAATCGATTAACACATTTTGTACTAAAAATGGTTAATCGATTAACCAAGGCAAAATTTGCCCAAATACTTCATTTTTCAGCACTGCATTCTTTGGGATTCAAATTTTTATCACCAATTTCATTTTCACACCAGTAGAAGGATCTAGAGAGGGTTCTATTTTGAATTATTTTCCACCCAATTTCCACTCCAATTCCTCATCTCCTTTCCTAATTCATTTTTCACCCCAATTTCCACACACTAAGCCTCACTCCAAACCCGAACTTAACTCCTAACCTAGGGGTTATTTAATCTAATCAACTCCAAACCTCACATAACCTTGATCATTTTTCACTCTCAATTTTCAGAATTCTCTCTCAATTCTCTCTCACTTTTTCATTCTCAACCTCCATTTTCAACCACACTCAAAGCTCTTCCATAGAGATTAACAAGTTCTTCATTGGAACTTGTTAATTCTTGAGCTAAAGCCTCTCATTACCACTTCATTCTTTCTTTCCATTGGTGATTTTCGTTTGGATCTAGATCTGAAATTTCAGAAGTGCTTATTGGAAGTGATTTCGGAGTATTGGTAGCTTATTGCTTGGATTTTCAGCTTTTGCTTGCAAGGAGCTCATAGATCTTGGAATTTCTTGCTTAGATTCATCAAATTCTGTTTGCAACACTTACCAAAGCATTTCTCAGCTTTGTAGGTTGGTTTTTCTTAGATCTATACTTGATTCAGCTTAATTTTAGCTTATGCAATGTAGATCCTTGGTTTTGCATGTGATTTGATCCATTTGCTTGAAATTGATTGTTCATGTTGATGATTATTGCACTTAATTGATACTTGATTGCTGTGATTAAATTTAATTTTTGTGCATTGTTGATTACATGATCATTAGAAATGATTGCATAAGTGATTTTACTGCTGAAAGTGATTTTTCAAAGTGTTTTTCTGCTTCTAGTACATGGTTAATCGATTAACCAAAACCAGTTCATTTTGGTTAATCAATTAACCAGTGTAAAATTTGGATAATGAGAGTTATTAATCGATTAACCAAAATGAATTGTAACTGGTTAATCGATTAACACTGGTGCAGAGTGTGATTTTTGTGCATTTTTTAGCATGATTCGATCCCGTTTCACTTTTAATCTTCATGGATTGATATGACACATGTTTGTGGACTGTTTCGATGATGTTACACCTCACGCCTTTGTATGAACATGATTTTATGACACGCGACCTTTTGATTTCAATTGATGAATGTTCATGATTGCATTGATGTTTTCTTGATGTGATGAACACTTTGCACACACTCCTTGAGCATGTTAGTTGTGAATTATTGCTGGTGTTGCTGAAGTTGTTGTATTGTGCATGCTTGCATTTAATTTCATGAGGTGTATGTTTGAATTAATTTGATCAAATGACAAATAATGTGCATTCTTTCATGATGATTTCAATAATTGTTCACCATGGTTTGTGGTGTGAGGGTGATCATGATTGATTGATTAATGTGCAATGTTTGATGCATGTTCGTTATGCCATGATTACATCGTTTCAAATGCATCACTTACTGCCCTGTTTCCGCTGCTGTCTTGGTGCATATGTAGTGTTGTATGTGCTGGAACATGAGCTGTTGAATGTTGTTTGGTGTATTGTGCTATTTTTACCGCTGTGCAGGTGCTGGAGCGTTGTTGTAGCCGTTGTTTTTGATTTATCGCTTTGGTTTTTACCTTGCTTTTGCTTGCTCCCTTAGGGTTCCCTAGTCCAACTTAATCTTTGATTAAGCTTGAGGTAGGGTAGACATTAGGTTTCAACCATGCATGCTAACGTAGGTAGATGTTTCCCCTTTGAACTCAACCATAGGGCCACTTTTGCATGACAACATTAGGGTAGATTTCTCCGTAGTCTTTTCTTTTCGACTTGAGTCTCCTCTTCTCATCTCATAACGATTCTAAAGCACTTAATAAAGTTAACGTGTATTGGGCACGAGCCTTGTATGTGGGAAGTGAGGAATGGGGGGTCTCCCTTCGTTCTTCTATGGTGTTTAGTGTATGTCATGTTGGGGACGATATGCGACGCATTCGTTCCTATGTTATAGACTTGGGTGCAATGCAAGTTACGAACTAACTTCAACCCACTTCTGTTTAAAAAAAACAAACAAATTCAAACCCTTTTTATCCTTCGGGATTGGTAAGTTTCAAATCTTTTTTTTCTTCAGAAAAGAGCTCATCGCTCACGTAAAAAACACTTACCGACCTTGTTAGGTCGAACTACGTTTGCTCTGATTCCTCTTTCCCGTCCGATTGAGGATATGTAGGCAAGAGATGTGATATCTCGATGAGCAACCTCCCCCCGTTAGTGCGTAGTCCATCGAACTACGTTGACTCTGATTCTTCGTTCGTCCACGAAGATACGTAGGCATTGGATTTCGATAAATCCTTGCGAGTCCGTCTTAGTCTCCCCCTCCTCGTTTTTTGTTCAGCCGTAGACTTTAGGATAACTCACCCATTGTTTAGACAACAAGCATGGATCCTATCGAGTACGATGGACGCGTGGGGGTGCTAATACCTTCCACTCACGTAACTGACTCCCGAACCCGGACTATGGTTACGATGACCATGTCTTTCCCTTTCTCTAGGTTTTCTTCGATAGTTTCCTTTCCCTGTGTCGGGGTAAATCACGTTCGGTGGCGATTCTTCTGTTCTTGTTTCTCACCGGTTGTTTTTTTCGCAGTTGCGACAGCTGGCAACTTTGCTGGGGACAGTTGACCTCTTGCTGGTCCGTTCCCTATGCGAGTCAATCCTAGCGCTTGTCTATTTATTTTTTATTAGGTGTTTACTGTTGTGTTTTATTTGTTGTATATTATTGTTTTTACAGCATTTATTGCATTTCATTTCATTATTGTCATATACTGGACTGTGCTGCACTGTACTGGATTTTCTGTTTGGCAGGTTGGGGGGTTTCAAGAGATAAGCCCACTACCCATGCTTGAGCATACACATAGGTATTTGCGTGGATAGTCGTGTCGCTCTCGTGGTGTTGACCACGCGGGGTGTTCGTGAGACCCACTGCCAGACGAGGTTCTATCGGGAGATGTCCGATACTGCATGTTGATGCAGGCCATTGGATCTTCTTTTGATGAACTGTCAACTCTGGTGACCATTCCCGAGGACTCAGTTGCGGCACTCCTCTCGAGAGGTGATAATGGCAGACCAGAAATGGAAAATCCATTACGCTTCTTGATCCGAGGACCCAATGCTGGGAACTTGCTATAGGATATGCTTTTTGAAGGGAATTAGTGGAGACGCTCCTCGATTGGCGATAGTATTGTATCCAGAAGGATGAATGTACTATTGCTTCTCGACCTCAGTGCCAGAAATTGAGGACCTTTCGTTTTCTAGAACCCACATGTGAGAGGGGTGGGTTGTTTACAGGCCTGCAGGTAACCCTGACCTTCAGCATACCCGATATTCTGGATTTCTTATCAGTGTGGTTATTCTGGTATTCTGGGTATTCGGACAGATCCTTGAGATTATTCAGTCAGTTTAGTGCAGCAGTTGTCCAGCTTGTGTGGCAACCTTGATCCCATGCTCTGCATTGCATTATCATTTTTTCTGACATTCATATTTTTAATTTCCAGGTAGTGTTTGACTTTTGATTCCGGTCAACGGGCATTCATCGGGATCGACACTGAGAAGAAGAAGAAGAAGAACATCCATTCTTTACAAGTTCCCGAAGCTCACTCTTGGTCAGCTTAGCAGTCTACAAGATATGGCCAGTCCGGAAGTGTTGGGGGCTTTCAAGGAGAAATATGGTTGGATCCTATCTCCTATTCATAACCTCAGTAACTATGAATATAGGGGCCTACATACTTTGATGCAATTCTACGATCCTCCCTTGAAGTGCTTTGTGTTGACAGATTATCTATTGGTCTCTACTCTAGAGGAATATTCCAGCATCTTGGGAATTTCCATCAAGGAAGGTGCTCCATTCTTTGGTTCCAAGGTAGATCCTGATTTCAAAGTTATGGCTGACGCTCTTTATTTGAGCAAATCAACATTGGAAGCCGACATTTCTAGCAAAGGAAAATTTTGTGGCTATCATTTGGCATACCTGGTGAAGAAAGCTCAAGAAGCAGCTAAAGAGAAGAAGTGGACAGGTTTTAACGCAGTACTGGCCCTCTGCGTATATGGCATTGTCATGTT
This sequence comes from Lathyrus tuberosus, assembly GCA_022829125.1. Taxonomy (NCBI): domain Eukaryota; kingdom Viridiplantae; phylum Streptophyta; class Magnoliopsida; order Fabales; family Fabaceae; genus Lathyrus; species Lathyrus tuberosus. Next base: position 4,372,910 of record JALAZF010000253.1, read on the forward strand.
TTCTAATGAACCTGATTTTGTTGATATGAATGCTATTAGGATATTTACGACTCAGAATCCAGTACCGACCTTGTTGGGGGATCTTCATTATGCCTTGTATAACAGGAATGAGAAGAGACGAGGTGGGATGGTTCATTGTTGTGCACCTCTCTTTTACAAGTGGTTCGTGAATCATCTACCTCAGTCAGGTGCTTTCGTGGATACTAAAACTTCATTGGAATGGAGTCAACGGTTGATGGGTCTAGCTGCTAAAGATATCGTCTGAGTGGAAGGCTTCCGAAACATGGTTCAGTAGGAAGAAGAAAGGAAAAGTTGCTTTGGGAAAATCCAACAATCAAGCTTTCTCTCCATATGTAGACTGGATTAAGAAGAGAGTGGAAGATTTCTATTTTCCTTTTGACTGGGCACTTCCCTTGTATCCTGAGATTGTGGAGGAGAGGCTTACTGTACCCATCGAAGAGTTTAACAAGCAACGGGAGTTGGTGTATGAGTTGAGGGTAGAAAATTTTGACATGAGTAGTCGGCTGCAAGGTGCTCTACATGATAACTTGGAATTGAAATGGAAAGTTCAAGATGTGACGAAGCGCCTGGAAGAGAAAGAGAATGGCCTTATTGACAGAGCTCAGAACTATAGAAAAGTCAGCATGACTGCGGAATCTTCTAACATAGCCCACCGGGAAACCAAGAAGCTCTTGACCAAGACGGAAGCCAAACTTTCCACCTATCAGGAGATGTGGGAGGAAGTCAAGATTCAAAATGGGGAACTGAAAGAAGAGTTTCAAAGGGTGAAAGCATAAAAGAAGTATTTCTCTGACAAGTGGAAGGATGCCCAGAAGGAAATTAAAGAGCTTAAAGTGCAAGCCGAAGTCAAAAGACCAAAGCGAGGAGACAAAGTCGTTGAAGAGCAGATTGTTAGACTGAATCAGGACATTGAAAGGAGAAACAAGCTGATTAAAGGGCTGATAGAGCGACCTACACATCCTGACACTATGAACCTTCTTGAGGAAGTTGAGGCCAGTTTATTTGGGATTGATTTGTAGTGATATTGATGTTTATATTTTGTTGTGGTTACCATCGGGATTGTTGATGGAATCGCCTTTGATTATATCAGACCTGTTTGTATGAATTCTTGCGGTATGATATTGAAGTGTTTGATTCAACCATTTATGTCTCAACAGTTCTTTTTCTTAAAGGGGTTTGCTTCCATTGTTTTGAACCTGCTATATTTTTTTGTCCGGATTTATTTTCCAGTGTTGTGACTAATCCCTTGTCCGGTTTCAAGGCTGGAATCAAAGTGGATACATCCTGGAAATGTTTAAATATGATGTTTGCATTTGCATTTGCATATTCATAGTCATTGTGCATAGCAGGTGTTTGTCTCCGATTTTCTTATCTTGCTCTTTTCTTCAGACATGATTGCTGATCAACGCATTCACCGCTACTCTACCAGACAAAATCAAAAGAAAGCCATGGATCAGGTGCAAGCCGAGTTGATTGAGATGCGGACTCGCATGGCCCAGTTTATGGAGTTAATGCAAGGCGTTGCCCAGGGGCAAAAACAGCTGAGGACTCTGGTCCAGCCTTTGGTTGCAAGAGTTGACGAAGATGGTGTTCTTCATGGTGGCCTTCATAACAATGTTGTTCCTCCAGGTGGAGGTATTGTTGGTAATGATGTTCAAGGTGGTCCCGTTGATGGTGTTGTTATCCTTCCGGGCGGAGGAGAGAATGTGATTCCTTCTATAGTAGGAGGAGGCAACAGTGTTTGCGCGGTGCACGGTCGTCGCTATGATGATCAGTAGGATGATATATTTTCTATGCCGGGTGGGAATACTGACCCCTGACTTGATAATGATCAGAGAATCATGATGATTGAAGAGCAGTTGAAAAGGGTTGTGAATCAGAATTCCCTGGGTTTGGATATGGAGGATTTGGGACTGGTCCCCGGCGTCAAAATTCCGCACAAGTTTCAGGTGCCTACTTTCGAGAAGTATAATGGTGTTACTTTCCTAAAGACTCACGTCCGAGCCTATGCTAGGAAAATGGCTGCCTATTCTAATGATGAAAAGTTATTGATGCATTTCTTCCAAGATAACTTGTCTGGGGCATCTTTGGAATGGTACATGCAGTTGGAGAGGTCCCATGTTCGCAACTGGAGGGAATTGGTGGAGGCTTTTGTGAAGCACTATCAGTACAATACTGATATGGCTTCTAATAGGACACAGTTGCAAAATCTGGCGCAGAAAAACAATGAGAGCTTTAAGGAGTATGCCCAGAGGTGGAGAGAGTTGACAGCAAGGGTACAACCTCCCATGTTAGAGCGGGAGATGATAAATATGTTCATGGCTACCCTGCAGGGTCATTATTATGAAAAGCTGGTGCCTTGTATGCCCAGAAAGTTTGCCGACTTGATCCTAGTTGAAGAAATGGTAGAAAGCGGGATCAAAGCTGGAAAGATCTCTGGTAGTGAAGGGTCCTCATCTGGAGGAGGGAAGAAACCGTATGTAAACTACAAAAGGAAAGAAGGAGATACAAATTATGTTTCATCGTACAATGGTAGGGGAAGGGTACGACAGAATTACAATAAACAAGTTGCCTCTGTAACTATTCCGGCCACAACTATTCCGGCTGCACCTCAGCAGCAGAGGAATAATCCTAATCAGTACCAAAACAGGCAGCCAAACCAGTATCAAAATCGACAAAGGAATGTTGAAAGGAATTTTGATCAGCCGCCCATGTCATATGCTCAATTGTTGCAACACTTGTTACAGTTACGTTTAGTCGAGCTCTGCACATTGGCTCCGCCCACTGGGAGGCTACCTACGGGCTATGATGCCAACGCACATTGTGATTTTCACTCCGGTACCCCAGGGCATACAGTTGAAGGGTGTAGGGTGTTCCATCATAAAGTACAAAATTTGGTAGACTCCAAAGCCATCAACTTCTCTAATGACGTGCCAAATGTCATTCAGAACCCAATGTTGAATCACGGTGGACCAAGGGTTAATGCCGTTATTGAAGATGATGAATCCTTGAATTTGGTTTTAGATGTGAACGAGTTGAAGTCTCCGTTGTTTATGGTAAAAGTAAGGTTGCTGAAGGGAGGGGTATTCCCTGGTTGTGATGAGGGCTGTTTTGAATGTGGGCTGCAATCAAACGGTTGTGATTTATTGAGATCAGGTATTTAGAGAATGATTGATGAAGGACGGTTACAGTTTGACAGATGTGATAAGCAGAGGGAAATTACTAACAAAGAGAATGATATTTCCACTATAACAATTCCTTTCAAAACAATAACCATATCAGCACCGGCAAGACCAGCGCCGACCATCATTACAGTTCCTGGGCGTGTCCCGTATTAAAGTACCAAAGCCGTCCCGTGGAACTATGGGGCTGAGGTATTTGTTGATGGAAAGAAGCAGGAATTGGTAGAAACATCAGCCGCGAATTCAGAGGTTGGCAATTCTATTGACGCAGGGGCTATCACCAGGAGCGGTAGAGTCTTTGTTCCATCTGATAATCAGGTCGGCGTTTCCAAGCAGGATAAAGGGAAACAGGTGATGGTTTATTCTGTACAGAAGCAGGTCGTGAATGATTCCGCAACGAAACAAGTTGACACTTCCTTCTCAAAAAATGTGGAAGAGTTTATGAGATTAATCAAGAAGATCGATTACAAGATTATTGATCAGTTACATCAGACGCCGTCTAAAATTTCCATCCTATCTCTGCTATTGTGCTCCGAGGCGCATCGGAATGCGTTGCTGAAGGTTTTGAACACAGCCTATGTACCTCAAGAAATATCTGTTAATCAGTTAGAAGGGGTCGTAGCTCACGTGAATGCTGGTAATGGCTTAGGGTTCACAGACCTAGATCTAACTCCAGCTGGGAGGAATCACAACAACTCTCTACATATTTCAGTGGAATGCTGAGGCTCCTTAATGTCACATGTGCTAGTTGATACTAGGTCATCCTTAAATGTGTTGTCGAAGTAGGCTTTGATGAATTTAGATGCCCGTGGACTGATTTTCACACCAAGTGACTTGGTGGTGCGTGCTTTCGATGGTTCTAAGAGGTCTGTTTTTGGAGAAATTGTATTGCCGATCAAAGTTTGTCCTGAAGTTTTTGATGCCACTTTTTATATCATGGACATTCAGCCTGCCTATAGTTGTTTATTGGGTCGTCCGTGGATCCATGGGGCTGGGGCTATGACGTCCACGCTGCATCAAAAGCTGAAGTACATGGTGGATGGCCATGTTGTGATAGTCTGTGGTGAAGAAGACATCATGGTGAGTCACCTATCAACCTTCAAGTATGTGGAGGTAGATGGTGAGATACATGAGACTTTGTGCCAAGCCTTTGAAGCCGTGAAAATTCCTGAGGAACCTCCAAGAGTAGTCAATATGCCTGAGGTGGTAAATCAACCTGAAGTGATAAATTAGCCAGAAGTTTCGATGTCTTCTTTCAAAGATGCGCGCGCTGTAGTTAAAGCTGGCAGTTCCCAGAAGTGGGGCCAGGTCATTGATGTTCAGGTAAAGCAGAATACTTATGGACTGGGGTATAAGCCACCCCGACGAGCTCAAGAGCCACCCAAGTATGTTGGCCCAATTCAATTCACAAGTGTTGGGGTCTTCTTTAATCGGGTTAATGCCATTGATGATGAGGGGGATATCGATTACGACATGGATGAGTGGATTCGCCCCTGCACTCCCGGTCAAAGTCTATGCAATTGGTCGTCTGAGAAAGTCATCCAAGTGACCTGTCAAGAGCAATTGCCTTTGTTTTCTGTTTGTGTTAAATCCTACGTTCTGCCCAAGACGTAGTGATGCTTGTCTGTAGGGCTTTGATGTCTTTGTTTGCTTACTTTGTCAATAATAAAGGATGTTTTCACATTCAAATATTTTGATCCCTGTTCTGTTTTTACTTTTTGCATTAACTCATATCAAAATGGCAATGTGTTTTCTTGTTTGTTGCATTCATAATAAACATATATCATCAATCATGCAGGTTTCTTCGTTCAGATTCCACCAATAATGATTCAGCTATGGCTCGATATGACTTTGACAATCCTATCTATCAGGCCGAAGAAGAGACTGACGAAGATTGCGACTTACTTGAGGAATTGGCCAGATTGCTGAAATAGGAGGAAAGGGTTATTCTACCTTATCAGGAGGAAATCGAGACCGTTAATCTTGGAACCGAGGACGCAAGGAAGGAAGTAAGGATTGGGGCTGCTTTGGAAGACACTGTCAAGGGAAGATTGATTGAAATGCTTCTAGAGTATGTGGATATCTTCGCCTGGTCTTACCAAGACATGCCCGGGCTTGACACTAATATTGTGGTACACCGGATGCCGCTCAAAGAAGGTTGTACTCCGGTTAAGCAGAAATTAAGAAGGACGAAACCGGATATGGCTGTCAAAATCAAGGAAGAGGTTCAGAAATAGTTGGATGCTGGGTTTCTCGCTGTGACAAATTATCCTCCGTGGGTTGCTAATATTGTGCCTGTACCTAAGAAAGATGGCAAGGTCCGAATGTGTGTTGACTACAGAGATTTAAATAGAGCAAGCCCGAAAGATGATTTCCCGCTCCCCCACATTGACGTGTTAGTGGACAACACTGCTCAATACTCTGTATTTTCCTTCATGGATGGCTTATCTGGGTATAAGAAAATCAAGATGGCCCCAGAGGACATGGAGAAGACGATGTTCATAACACCGTGGGGAACATTTTGTTACAAGGTAATGCCCTTCGGATTGAAAAATGCTGGGGCAACCTATCAGCGGGCAATGGTGACTCTCTTTCATGATATGATTCACAAAGAGATTGAAGTCTACATTGATGACATGATTGCGAAGTCACAAACGGAGGAAGAACATCTGGTGAATCTTCAGAAGTTATTTGAAAGGTTGAGGAAGTTCAAACTGAGGTTGAATCCGAACAAGTGCACCTTCGGGGTGAGATCTAGAAAATTGTTGGGGTTTATTGTTAGTGAAAAGGGTATCGAGGTTGATCCTGCTAAAGTAAAATCCATACAAGAAATGCCTGAGCCGAGAACAAAAAAGAGGTCAGTGGTTTCTTGGAGAGATTAAACTACATTTCTAGGTTCATCTCTCATCTCACAGCCACGTGTGAACCAATATTCAAATTGTTAAGAAAATATCAAGAGGTCAGGAGGAATGAAAATTGTCAAAAGGCGTTTGAAAAGATAAAGAAATATTTGCAGGAACCTCCGATCCTTATGCCGCCAGTACCAAGAAGGCCATTGATTATGTATCTTACGGTTCTTGAGAACTCAATGGGATGTGTGCTCGGTTAACACGACGAGTCAGGTAGAAAAGAACATGCCATCTACTACCTGAGCAAAAAGTTCACTGATTGTGAGTCAAGGTACTCCATGCTGGAAAAAACATGTTGTGCACTCGCTTGGGCAGCTAAGCGTTTAAGGCAGTATATGTTAAACCACACAACCCTATTGATTTCGAAGATGGATCCGATCAAGTATGTGTTTGAGAAGCAGGCGCTTTCTGGAAGAATAGCTCGTTGGCAGATGGTTTTGACAGAATACGATATTCAATATGTTTCCCAAAAAGCCATTAAGGGAAGTGTTTTGTCAGAATACCTTGCCGAACAACCGATTGAAGATTATCAACCAATGAAGTTTGAATTTCCAAATGAGCATATTATGTTTCTAAAGATGAAAGATTGTGAAGAGCCTTTGCCTGACGAAGGAACCGACATTGGATCTCGGTGGAAATTGGTTTTTGATGGAGCTGTCAATTCATATGGTAACGAAATCGGGGTAATCATTACAACTCCAAGGGGTTTTCACATACCCTTCACTGCCCAGGTAGCGTTCGTATGTACCAACAATAAGGCAGAGTATTAAGCATGCATCATGGGGTTAGAAGAAGCAATTGATTTGAGAATCAAGAACCTCGATGTTTATGGTGATTCTGCGCTGGTAGTCAATCAGATTAAGGGAGAATCGTCAGGTAAATCTGGTGCCTTATAACAACTATGCTAGAAGGTTGTCACGCTTCTTTGACAAGGTGAAATTTCATCATATACCCCGGTCGGAAAATCAGATGGCAGATGCGTTGGCAATATTGTCTTCAATGTATCAAGTGAACCGTTGGAATGAGACTCCCTCAATCAGAATCATGCGTCTGGATATACCAGCTTTTGTGTTTGCAGTTGAAGACGTATCAGATGGTAATCCTTGGTATCATGATATTAAGTGTTTTCTGAAGAGTCAAGAGTATCCAGAGGGTGCTTCTACCAAGGACAAGAAAACTCTGAGGAGGTTGGCAGAAAACTTCTTTTTGAATAAAGATGATGTGCTGTACTAGAGGAAATTTGACATGGTCTTGCTACGTTGTGTTGATGAACACGAGGCATGCCTGTTGATGGAAGAAGTTCATGAAGGTTCTTTCGGTAACCATGCCAATGGGCATGCTATGGATAGAAAATTGTTGAGAGCGGGGTATTACTAGATGACTATGGAGTCTGACTATTTCAAACATGCCCGAAAATGTCATAAATGCCAGATTTATGTTGATAAGGTGAATGTACCGCCTACTCCCTTGAATGTACTGTCATCTCCTTGGCCTTTTGCCATGTGGGGTATTGATATGATTGGAAAGATCGAGCCGACCGCTTCCAATGGGCATCGTTTCTCTTGGTTGCCATTGATTATTTCAAGAAATGGGTGGAAGCAACCTCGTATGCCAACATCACCAAATAAGTGGTAGCCCGGTTTATAAAAAGAGATATCATCTGCCAGTATGGGGTCCCGGAGAGAATCATTACTGATAATGGTTCAAATCTGAATAACAAGATGATGAAGGAGCTGTGTCAGAGCTTTAAGATTGAACATCACAATTCTTCTCCCTATCGTCCAAAGATGAATGGGGCTGTTGAAGCAGCAAATAAGAATATCAAGAAGATTGTGCAGAAAATGGTGGTGACGTATAAAGACTGGCATGAGATGTTGCCTTACGCTCTACACGGTTATCGTACTTCAGTACGCACATCAACTGGGGCAACTCCTTTCTCACTGGTATATGGCATGGAAGCGGTTCTACCATTAGAGGTTAAGATTCCTTCTTTAAGAATTCTGGCAGATGTGAAGCTTGATGAAGCTGAATGGGTGCGTTCCTGGTTGAATCAGCTGAACCTTATCGAAGAGAAGAGATTGGTAGCCATTGCACATGGCAGTTTGTATCAGAGTAGGATAAAGAAAGCCTTTGATCAGAAAGTGCGTCCTCGGTGTTTTCAGACAGGCGAGTTGGTTTTGAAAAGGATCCTTCCTCGTTAGACAGATCACAGGGGCAAGTGGACTCCAAACTACGAAGGGCCATATGTGGTAAGAAAGGATTTCTCTGGCAGATCCTTATTACTCTCAACTATGGATGGCGAAGATTTTACATCCCCTGTGAACGCAAACGTAGTCAAAAAATACTTTGCATAAAAGAGACCCGTTGGACATAAAAAGAAGATCCAGGCAAAAAAGGGCATCCCGACGAACCATAAAAAGAAAAGGTTCAGGCAAAAGTTAGGGATAAAAAGAATTAAAAAAAAGAATAAACCCGCAAGGTTGAAAACCTGAAGAAGGAAACTTTGGCAAAAAGGGGTATCCCGGTGGATTGAAAACCCGAAAAGGGCGATCCAGGCAAAAGTTAGGGATTTGAAAGCAAGAGGATACGATTTGCGTTCGATCTGTGAGCACGTTTGATACTTGGGAATTTCGAAAGAAAAGAATCAGTCCAGTCAGTCTCTTCGAAAGTCAAAGCATTTGTGGATAAGCAAGGCATATGAGTCATAGCTGAATTGAATCATGGTGGATATTTGTTCCCACATTGCCGACATGTGTATTTTCTTTTTGCTTTTGCGCAATTACCTCTTTTCAAGAATTGCTTCCGGATGTAAATGCCTATTTACAGGCCAATTCATTCAATAAAATTTTCATTTTCACTCAAAGAGCTTTCCATTTATGTTTTTACTTTTACTGTTTTGTTTGTGACAACGTCCGATATTTTGATAAACATTGCATGCGAAAGTGTTAAGCTTTGTGGAGCATATCGAAAAACAATGGAAATTGCTTAGGCAACTGATATTGGGGATGGTAATCGAGGTATCCATTTTTGCATATGGAATATTCTGTTGTTGTTGTGTGCAGGGTAGCAATGTTTCTCCCTAGTAGAGTTACTCTCCCCAGCGTTGAGATTTCATCATCCTCAGCAGATTGTTACTCTCTCCAGCCAGAGTATAGAAGATTGTTTCCCCAGCCAGAGTTGTGATTGATTTATTACTCCCCAGCAAGCATTTAGAAGTTGGTGTTGTTGTATCCCCAGCAGAAGACTGGTGGAATATCTTCCCGGGCAAAGATGTTATATTCCCCACAGAGTCTTGGTGTCTGCTTTCCTCAGATGGTCAGGAAGTGTTTTCTTCACCAGCAACAATATGCTCTAATCCCCAGAAGGGTGAGGGTAAAGTTATTTCCCCAGCAGCAGTTTAAGCTCAATGGTATCCCCAAGCAGAGTTAGTGGTAATCTTCGCAGCAGTTTGTTCAACGGTGGTTGACATCCCTAGCAGGTTTTAAGTCCAATGGTTATGGGCACCTTTTCAGTAGCAGGTTTTGGGTTCCATCTTCATTAGTTGTTATTCTCAATCCCCAACGTAGGGGGAATTCTCTTTGGGTTTCATCTTTCAGCAGAGTTTGTGATCAGGAAAGTTGTTCAGTATGGTTTCCTCAGCAGGGCTTAGGTTTCAGAGGACAATTTAGTTTGTCATCCCCGGTGGAGTTTCCTTCATCTTCAGCATTTATTTTGCTGCAGCGATCCTTTGCATTGCATGAGCATTTTTGCATGGCATCCTCCCAAAAGCGTAGCATTTCCATTTCGTATGGAGCATTACGCCATAGAAAAATTCAAACATATGCATTCGAAGCATAAGCCATGTTTGATGTTCTTGTTTGACAGGTGTTCCCCGGCATGAAGCACACTAACTCAGGAGATATCGTCCAACTTTATACCCCAAGCCATGGATTTGGTCATGTGGAGAGACTATTTGGTATACCCCTGTAGAGTTGTTTGTCGGGATCGTCAGTCCGTGGTTTCTTTTCACCCCTCCGTCTAGGTGGTCTTTTGGTTTATCCCCTCAAAGTTGTTAGCGTTAAACACTCGTCTGTGTTCTTTTGATACTCGTTCGTGTCCTTTTTCATTTCCTCGATACTTCGTCTGTATTGATTCTAAACATTCGTCCGTGTTCCTTCAACACCCGTCTGTGTTCGGTTTAGCATGTCAATCCCCAGTGAAGTTGCCATTTGACTTTTTCAATACCCGTCCATTTTGACCTTAGACACCCGTCCGTGTTCTTTCATCACCCGTCCGTGTTTGAACTTTTTAGCCAATACCCGTCCGTATTGACCTTTAGGAACCCGTCCGTGTTCTTTCATCACCCATCTGTGTTTGAACTTTTTAGCCAATATCCGTCCGTGCTCTTTCATCACCCGTCCGTGTTTGAACATTTTAGCCAATACCCGTCCGTATTGACCTTAGACACCCGTCCGTGCTCTTTCATCACCCGTCCGTGTTTGAACTTTTTAGCCAATACCCGTCCGTATTGACCTTTGGCACCCATCTGTGTTCTTTCAGCACTCGTCCGTGTTTGAACCTTTATTTCAATACCCGTCCGTATTGACCTTTAGACACCTGTCCGTGTTCTTTCATCACCCGTCCGTGTTTGAACTTTTTAGTCAATACTCGTCCGTATTGACCTTTGGCACCCGTCTGTGCTCTTTTATCACCCGTTTTAGCCAATACCTGTCCGTATTGACCTTTGGCACCCGTATGTGTTCTTTCAGCACTTATCCGTGTTTGAACCTTTATTTCAATACCCGTCTGTATTGACCTTTAGACACCCATCTGTGTTCTTTCATCACCCGTCTGTGTTTGAACTTTTTAGCCAATACTCGTCCGTATTGACCTTTGGCACCCGTCCGTGCTCTTTCATCACCAATCCGTGTTTGAACTTTTTAGCCAATACCCGTCCGTATTGACCTTATACACCCGTCCGTTCTCTTTCATCACCCGTCAGTATTTGAACTTTTTAGCCAATACCCGTCCGTATTGACCTTAGACACCCGTCCGTGCTCTTTCATCACCCGTCCGTGTTTGAACTTTTTATCCAATACCCGTCCGTATTGACCTTAGACACCTGTACGGGCTCTTTCATCGCCCGTCCGTGTTTGAACTTTTTAGCCAATACCCGTCCGTATTGACCTTGGACACCCGTCCGTGCTCTTTCATCACTCGTCCGTGTTTGAACTTTTTAGCCAAAACCGGACCGTATTGACCTTAGACACCCGTCCGTGCTCTTTCATCATCTGTCTGTGTTTAAACTTTTTAGCCAATACCCATCCGTATTAACCTTAGACACCCGTTCGTGCTCTTTCATCACCCGTCTGTGTTGTTTTAGAACCCGTCAGTGTTCTTTTAGCACCCGTCTGTGTTTGAACCTTTGACACCCGTCCGTGATCTTTCAGCACCCGTCCGTGTTCTTTCAGCACCCGTCCATGTTGGAACCTTTGACACCCATCCGTGTTCTTTCAACACTCGTCCGTGTTTTAACCTTTGACACCCGTCCGTGTTCTTTTAGTACCCGTCCGTGTTTGAACCTTTGACACCCGTCCGTGTTCTTTCAGCACCCGTCTGTGTTTGAACCTTTTACACCCGTCCGTGTTCTTTCAGCACCCGTCTGTGTTTGAACCTTTTTGCACTCGTCCGTGTTTGTCCCCAGCACAGTCAACACTCGTCCGTGTTTGTTTCCATACATATTCAATACTTTGTCCGTATTGATTTCTGACACTCGTCTGTGTCATGATCCTACATCTTTTATTACTTGTTCCCCAGCGGAGTCGTCCCTCCATTTGCAGGATGCAAATTTGTGCGATTAGTTTGGTATTCAATCTCCGTGTATCCCGACCGTCTGAAAGCCTTTGCTTCCATACCCTTGGATCCAAGAAGTTTAAATAGGGGCAGCTGTAACCCCCCAAAATTTGCCCTATTGTTTCTAACCCTTTTTTGGCTTACGCTTCATTTCATTTGCATCGTCATTTCTGCATTTGCATGGTTCTTCTGGGCATGGGATCAAGGTAGTTTCCAGCAGCTCATGGCGTCATCAGTTCCAGTATCATTTTCAACAATGCTTAGAGCCAAGCAGATAGCTTTCAAAGTCTTTTTGAGCATTTATTTTTCTCATTAGATGATTTGATAATCAGAAGCTCTGACAGTAATTTTTTGATCAGCGATTTAGCACCAGACGATCATTTTCAGCAGTATTCCGAGCATGAAACGGAATTCACAGCATATTTCAAGTGTGTTTCAGTGTTAGTATCAAATGGCAAGTTTCAGAGGTCAAATGTGGCTCAGAACAAGTGGAATCAAGCATTTCTCCAAGTTTCCCTGGAAAAAGCGCCAAATTCAAATTTTCCTTATGTTAATCGATTAACACATTTTGTACTAAAAATGGTTAATCGATTAACCAAGCCAAAATTTTCCCAAATACTTCATTTTTCAGCACTGCATTCTTTGGGATTCAATTTTTTATCACCAATTTCATTTTCACACCAGTAGAAGGATCTAGAGAGGGTTCTAATTTAAATTATTTTCCACCCAATTTCCACTCCAATTCCTCATCTCCTTTCCTAATTCATTTTTCACCCCAATTTCCACCCACTAAGCCTCACTCCAAACCCAAACTTAACTCCTAACCTAGGGATTATTTAATCTAATCAACTCCAAACCTCACATAACCTTGATCATTTTTCACTCTCAATTTTCAGAATTCTCTCTTAATTCTCTCTCACTTTTTCATTCTCAACCTCCATTTTCAACCACACTCAAAGCTCATCCATAGACATTAACATGTTCTTCATTGGAACTTGTTAATTCTTGAGCTAAAGCCTCTCATTACCACTTCATTCTTGCTTTCCATTGGTGATTTTCGTTTGGATCTAGATCTGAAATTTCAGAAGTGCTTATTGGAAGTGATTTCAGAGTATTGGTAGCTTATTGCTTGGATTTTCAGCTTTTGCTTGCAAGGAGCTCATAGATCTTGGAATTTCTAGCTTGGATTCATCAAATTCTGTTTGCAGCACTTACCAAAGCATTTCTCAGCTTTGTAGGTTTGTTTTTCTTAGATCTATACTTGATTTAGCTTAATTTTAGCTTATGCAATGTAGATCCTTGGTTTTGCATGTGATTTGATCCATTTGCTGGAAATTGATTGTTCATGTTGATGATTATTGGACTTAATTGATGCTTGATTGCCGTGATTAAATTTAATTTTTGTGCATTGTTGATTACATGATCATTGGAAATGATTGCATAAGTGATTTTGCTGCTGAAAGTGATTTTTCAAACTGTTTTTCTACTTCTGGTACAAGGTTAATCGATTAACCAAAACCAGTTCATTTTGGTTAATCGATTAACCAGTGTAAAATTTGTGTAATGAGAGCTATTAATCGATTAACCAAAATGAACTGTAATTGGTTAATCGATTAACACTGGTGCAGAGTGTATTTTTGTGCATTTTTTAGCATGATTCGATCTCGTTTCACTTTTAATCTTCATGGATTGATATGACACATGTTTGTGGACTGTTTCGATGATGTTACACCTCACACCTTTGTATGAACATGATTTTCCGACATGCGACCTTTTGATTTCCATTGATGAATGTTCATGATTGCATTGATGTTTTCATGATGTGATGAACACTTTGCACACACTCTTTGAGCATGTTAGTTGTGAATTATTGCTGGTGTTGCTGGAGTTGTTGTATTATGCATGCTTGCATTTAATTTCATGAGGTGTATGTTTGAATTAATTTGATCAAATGACAAATAATGTGCATTCTTTCATGATGATTTCAAGAATTGTTCACCATGGTTTGTGGTGTGAGGGTGATCATGATTGATTGATTAATGTGCAATGTTTGATGCGTGTTCGTTATGCCATGATTGCATCGTTTCAAATGCATCACTTACTACCCTGTTTCCGCTTCTGTCTTGGTGCATATGTGCTGTTGTATGTGCTGCTGTTTGGCTTTTTACACCTATTTGTGTGCTGGAACATGAGCTGTTAAATGCTGTTTGGTGTATTGTGTTGTTTTTACCACTGTGCAGGTGCTGAAGCGCTGTTGTAGCCGCTGTTTTTGATTTATCTCTTTGGTTTTTACCTTGCTTTTGCTTGCTCCCTTAGGGTTCCCTAGTTCAACTTAATCTTTGATTAAGCTTGGGGTAGGGTAGACATTAGGTTTGAACCATGCATGCTAACGTAGGTAGATGTTTCCCCTTTGAACTCAACCATAGGACCACTTTTGCATGACAACATTAGGATAGATTTCCCCGTAGTTTTTTCTTTTCGACTTGAGTCTCCTCTTCTCATCTCATAACGATTCTAAAGCACTGTATAAAGTTAACGTGTATTGCGCATGAGCCTTGTATGTGGTAAGTGAGGAATGTAGGGTCTCCCTTCGTTCTTCTAGGGTGTTTAGTGTACGTCCTGTTCGGGACGATATGCGACGCATTCATTCCTATGTTATAGACTTGGGTACAATGCAAGTTACGAACTAACTTCAATCCACTTCTGTCTAAAAAAAACAAACAAATTCAAACCCTTTTTATCCTTCGGGATTGTTAAGTTTCAAATATTTTTTTTTCAGAAAAAAGCTCGTCACTCACGTAAAAAACACTTACCGACCTTGATAGGTCGAACTACATTTGCTCTGATTCCTCTTTCCCGTCCGATTGAGGATATGTAGGCACGAGATGTGATATCTCGATGAGCAACCTCCCCCCGTTAGTGCGTAGTCCGTCGAACTACGTTGACTCTGATTCTTCGTTCGTCCACGAAGATACGTAGGCATTGGATTTGGATAAATCCTTGCGAGTCCGTCTTAGTCTCCCCCCTCCCCGTTTTTTGTTCAGTCGTAGACTTTAGGATAACTCACCCATTGTTTAGACAACAAGCGTGGATCCCATCGAGTACGATGGACGCGTGGGGGTGCTAATACCTTCCCCTCGAGTAACCGACTCCCGAACCCGGACTATGGTTGTGACGACCATGTATTTCCCTTTCTCTAGGTTTTCTTCGATTGTTTCCTTTCCCTGCGTCGGGATAAATAACGTTCAGTGGCGACTCTTCTGTTCTTGTTTCTCGCGGGTTGTTTTTTTTGCAATTACGACACAGCTGACGGTGAAAGGCTGAAGAACCGCCATAAAAACTCTCCTCGACGATATGGACATGGTCGAGGTCATCGCTCCCCATCACGGTCGCCAATTAGAAGTGATGAGGACGACCAGAGGACCCCTCTATCCAGGGAGATCATGGACACTCCTATCCTTGTGGGCATGGAGAAGCCTCCACCACTTAGGACCTATGACAGCACAGCCGACCCCGACGACCACATCGAGAACTTCGAAGACATGCTCGACTATAGGAATGTCGGGGGAGCTATCAAGTGCAGGCTCATCCCGACCACTCTTCGGAAAGGCGCCATGACTTGGTACAAAAGTCTCGCCCCTGAATCAATCACATCCTGGAGGCAACTGAAGGGACGTTTCTCTAAACATTTCACCGCATCTCACCGACATCCAAAGGTGGTGGCCTCGTTGGAAGGCATCTTCCAGGGGAAGAGCAAATCTCTCAGAGACTACATTGAGAGATTCAACCGAGAAGCTGTCGAGGTCCACACGACCGATGACATGAAGAAGTTCCTGATCATGCGGGGACTACGTATTGGAACCAAGTTCGCCAAGTCTATGAGCATCCACATGCCTCGTTACTTGGAAGACCTCCTCCACCGAGCTCAATCATACATCGAGTTCGAGGAGTCAGAAGCAGCCCAGATCGCCCTCGACTCAAGGCAGTGAGAAGGCCCCCGCGGCCACAAAGATGAAGGCTATCCTCCCCCCAGGCGAGGGGGAGAGAGAAGGTGAGAAGGCCGGTCCAGGGAGTCTTGCGAATCGAGAGGACCAGCTGGCTGATTCACAAAGTATACTCTGCTCAACGCTCCCCGCGAGCAAATTCTCAACGAGTGCGCCAACTCGGAGTTTTAGAAAGGGGGTGTCCTCTTTCCTAAGCCGACAACCCCCAAGGCTAACACCGACAGGTCCAAGTACTGCAGGTTCCACCGGAGCCACGGACATGTCACAAAAGATTGCGTCTACCTCAAGGACGCGATAGAGACTCTGATCAAGAAAGGGCACCTAAAGAAGTATGCCAAGAGGGACGACACTCCTCGTCCCAGTGCCCAGGAAGCCCAGAGCGTCGAGGAGATAACACCTCCTCCCGAAGAGAGCCGACTGCAAGTCGCCCTCAGCGTCACTCGACCCGAGGACTTTTTTGTCCCCGAGGGAATCGAAAACCAAGAGGCAGTCCGCAACATGTGGGCGAACTTCCCCCACGAAGACCCCGTCACAGCCCACAACACATGGGAGAGCTTCCCCAGGGCAATGGTCATATCAGGCGGAGGTTTCGAGAAAGTCTCCGTCGGGTCGATCAAACGGAAATTTGACGAGTTGGAATCCGCGACCTCAGTGAAGACCACGACTCTCAAGAAAGTGCGAGGGAATTCAAACCCCATCACTTTCAACCTGGAGGAGCTACCAGGCGGAGCGTCCAACACCACTATTCCCCTCTTGATTCAGGCACAGATGGCCAATTACGACGTCCGTAGGATCCTGGTCGACCAGGGGAGCTCGGTGGACATCATGTACGCCCACCTCTTCGAGACCCTCCAGTTCGACGAGAAGTATTTTACCCCTTACGTGGGCTTGGATCTACAAGGGTTCAACGTCACCACCACCAGACCATGGGGTTACGTCGAATGTTCATCCCTCTACAACTGCATCCTGTGAAGGACCACTTTGGCCGAATTCACAGCGGTACCATCGACAGTCCATTTGAAGATGTAGTACTACACGACCAGGGGTCGGGTCGTCACCATGCACGGGGACATTGAAGCGGCCAGGAGGTGCTTCGATGCCGCGACCAAGGGCATGGGTTCCATCGAAACGAAGCCCAAGATCGGAGCAAGGTCATCCCAGGAAGAAGTGCAGAAGCCACTCCCGCGTGTCAACGCGGTCGACCTCGACAGCAGGTTCCCTAGCGAGCAGGAGGAAGGCGGAGCAGCTGACCACGACCTCCAAGCAGAAATTAACGGGCAGTCTCTCCTCCCAACACGCCCCATCCCAGATGGAGACTTCGAGCTCGTCGCCCTAGGAGACGATCCAGACCGGAACGTGAAGATTGGCACCGGGCTCCCCGACTTGGCGAAGAAGCAGTTGAAGGCATGTCTTTGGGAGAACGATGATCTGTTTGCGTGGAGCACCTCCGAGATGCCTGGCCTTGACCCCGAGGTGGCCTGTCACCAGCTCACCATAGACCTGGCCACTAGGTGTTGGCAGACTTCGTGGCAGAAATGACCGTCCCAGAACCTTCGGTCAATGGATCCCAAAAGTGGACAACCTACGTCGACGGGGCATCCAACACGAAAGGGAGCGGGGCGAGCATTATCCTCGAGAACGAGGAAGGCATCCTGATCGAGGTCTCTCTCGAATTGTGCTTCCCAACATAGAACAACCAGGCAGAGTATGAGGATTTCCTCGTCGGGCTACGGTTGGCCGAAGATCTCGGCGCCAAAGAGGTCAAAATCTTCACCGACTCCCAGCTCGTAGCCTCTCAAGTCCGAGGAGAGTACCAAGCCAAGAACGACAGCCTCATTGAATACTTGACCTTGGTGAAGGAAAAGATGAAAATTTCACCTCTGCAAAAGTAACCCACATCCCGCGTGAGCACAATATCCGAGCAAATGTCTTATCCAAATTGGCGAGCACAAAGAAGAAAGGCGGAAACAAGTCCGTCATACAAGAAGTGCTTTCTCGCCCGAGCATCGACAAACCCTCTCCTTCGACAGACGTGAACGCCATCGGGGACATTAATTGCTGGATGACCTCGGTATACGAATACCTCACCACAGGAAAGCTACCCGACGATCCCAAGGAAGCGGGGGTGGTTAAGCGAAGGGCGTGCTCATACACGATAGTCGAGGACAAACTATACCATCGTGGCTTTGCTATCCCCCTCCTCAGGTGCGTCGAAGAAACCAAAGTTCCCCGTATACTCCAAGAAATCCATGAGGGGATCAATGCCCAACACCTCGGCGGACTATCCTTAGCTCGTAAAGCACTTCGAACGGGATATTACTAGCCCACCATGCAACAGGACACCAAGGAGCACGCCAAGAAGTGCGATCGATGCCAATGACACGGGGACATGCACCTTGCCCCTCCAAACGAGCTCAAAACATTGTCATCCCCATGGCCGTTTGCATGGTGGAGAATGGATATCCTCCGGCCCTTCGTCGTAGGGTCATACCAAAACAAATACCTCATCGTCGGCGTAGATTATTTCATGAAGTGGATTAAGGCGGAAGCCTTGGCCAAAAGCACGGCCCATAACATACTACATTTCTACAAGAGGAACATCCTCGCTTGATTCGGCATGCCCCAACCAATTTTTACCAACAACGGGACACAGTTCACCGACAGGAACTTCCAAGACTTCGTCACTAAGCTGGGCACGAAGCATCACTTCACATTGGTCGAACACCCTCAAACGAACGAGCAAGCCAAAGCAGCAAACAGAGTAATCCTTCGAGGATTGAAACGCTGACTAGGCGACGCCAAACAAAGATGGGTCGAGGAGCTACATAGTGTCCTCTGGGCCTACCGAACAACCCCCCATTCAACGACCGGGGAGACCCCATTCCGTTTGACCTATGGAAAAGAAGCGGTGATCCCCGTGGAGGTCAGGGAACCCTCGAGGAGAATGGAGGCCCTCCTCGACGAGGCCGCGAACAGTAAGGCCCTAAGGGCGACTTTGTCAAGGAGATAAGGACGGGCGTGTCCCTCTAGGAAGCCTCACTTAAACAGAAAATAACTCTACGTTATAACAACAAAGTTATTAGGTGTGATTTTCAAGTAGGCACCCTCGTCCTATGAAGGAACCAGAAAGATTCACGGGAAGGCAAGCACGCCGCAAATTGGGAGGGCCCGTACCGCGTCCGTGCGAAAACGGGGACAGGAGCCTACTACCTCGAAAATCTACACGGGGAAGAACTTGCTCGGCCATGGAACACTGAGAAACTTAAACAATACTACAGTTAGACACTGCCCACGACACGACCACATCGCGATTATGGGGGTGCAATAGGGTACAAGCGTGACTCCCCTATATGAAACACGGTCATCAAGGGTCGCGTTGTGTGTGCGCGAGGACTTTTGATCCGACGAGAACCCCTCGACCGAGCTCCGTCGTCATCGTACCAAGAAGGAAGAACGCCCAGCTCGCGATGGGAAGTTCACGCCACGAAGCTAAGACCTCGATCGAGCTCTTAGCCTCGTCGAAGGTCGGGATACACCTCTGGTCGCTCGACCAGTTCTCCCACACGATCGAGGATCAATAATGTCGAGCAAACCCCCAAATTACCAACACTTTGACAAAAACAATAGCATCACACACACATAAACAAGCAAAAGCATGCAAAGATCATACACGCAAATAAGCAAAAATCAAAGCATTTAGCGGGCAAAAACCCATTGTACAGATATTACAAAAGTATCAAAAGGCCCCTGGCATGCAGGCCGGGCAAAAGTCATTACAAAGTTCATGGCACGCAGGCCAAAACGAACGAAGTCAAAAGATAAGTGGCGCGCAGGCCGAACAAGCTAAACAGAAAATCTAAGCAGTCACGTCCCCTCTGGGTTATCATTCCTCTGCAGTCTCGTCGTCTTCCTCTTTGAGCTACAGGGGGACAATCTGGCCGTTGATGACGTCGTGATAAGGGCCAGTTCCCTCGGTGATAAGGTCGGGGTTCAGCACCTGGAGCTGCTGCAACGCTTTTTTAAAACCAAACTCGACAGACTGAAGAACATTTTGCCCGGCCAACCGGAGTTGGGAAATCAGCTCAGCTCAGGAGGTCAACAATTTTTCATCCTCAGTCTCATCCTCGGCAGGTCGGACAACCCGCTCTAGCTCGTCGATTCTCGCCAGGAGGGCTTTTCTCTCCTCGGAGGCTTTCTCCAGTCTCCCTTCCAGCTGCTTTTGAAGCTCGGCCTGGTCCCCATTCTGCTTTTGGCACTCCACAAGGTCTTCACTCATCTTCCCCATTTCGGCTTCAAGTGATTTAAAATTGTTCTGCAGTTTTGTCAGCTCCGACGACGGATAGGTTTCGTCGTTCAGGACTAGCACAGTGGCGCGAACCCGCATCATCGTGGCCATATCCTCCACCAGGTTTTTTCTCCTCGAAATCTGATCAGCCCCCAAGATGGCCTGAACTTCGGAACCAGACACGGTCGGGGAGTTGGCCCCCGAGAATACGTTAGGCCTCAGATGACAGGGTGGAAACACAAATCCTTCACGGGGAGGGCTATCGGTGAGATTGACGTGGGTCTGCTCGACAGTCTTCTCTCTTTTCGGAGACCCCTGCGAGTCCAGAGACTGACTGCCCTGCGCAGAACCGAAGGACCCCCCGGGGGACGGACAGGACCCAGAGCCTGTCGCTTGACCTGCTCGACCCGTCCTTTCCCAACTTTCTTCGAGCCTCGAGCGGAGGTCAACTTCTTCACGCGTTCCTCCAGGGTCGACATGGCACCTGTAGAAAAAGGGAACAAACATCAGTAATCTAACGAACAGAAACGATAAAAAGCCCCGGACCGGGGGTGCGCACACTACCTAAGATTTGAAGAGCCTCCCCCTCAGTGTCGCACTCGAGGAGGGCCTTGGTGTTTATGAGTCGGGCTTTGGTAAGGGTCTCCCCGTGGGCGTTGGTTATGAAGTTTGCATCCGGGGTCACCAACTTCGCTTTGCTAAACCCTTGGACGAACTTCACTATCTTATCATAGGCCTAATGGTCCTCCTCGCCCAAGGTGCCCAAACTGACGATGTAGCTCTCGGTGCTCAGCAGGAAGTGCTCCTCTGTCCATTCCAGGGGACACTTCGACTCGAGGACCTCTTTCTTTCTACCACCTTCTAGCTTCACTTCCCTATGATGGTACAGAGTGTCAGTGGCTGCCCGGGTGAGAGGCTTAACGATATACCATCGACCTTTGATATTACGGACAAAGTCCATATACGTCCGGAATAGACTCCTCGGCTGCTTAAAGGACACCCAGCTGTGACGACCATCCACCATTTTTCGTTGTAGGTGAAAGATCCGGAAAAAGAGGGGGGCAGTAGCCTCGACATCGAGGTATTTACAAATAAGTTCATATGTCCGCACAAAGGCAAGGGCATTTGGATAGAGTTGGCAAGGCACCAGGTGTAGCCAAGAAAACACCCCCATCTGGAAAGCGCTGAAGGGCATACGGATGCCCGCCACCTGGAAAGCGAATTCGTACATAGGAAATCGGGTCCTCTTGAATGTCGAGCATATTCTGTGGTGCTCTAGCGGTCTGTATGCCTGCCAACTCAGCGGGGAACCTGGGCGAACATCCTCAATAGTGGCAAAAGCACCGGGGCTACCAGGGATAAATAACGAGGGGAAGTTGAGAGGTTCGTCCCCGATCCAGTCCTCGGAAGGTGGGGCATCATTCTTAGGGGACACAGGGGAGTCGGGCTCGTCGTCTGTTTCAATAGTCCCTTCAATCCACTCGGTAGCCATTTTAACCTGAAAAGCAGAGGAAACTAGTGAATTCGATGTCCTAGATCAAATTCACCCTTCCACCACTGATCAAGTGAAAGGGCGAAAAGATACGGGGAGACGACCATCCAACCACGATGATCGGGGAGAAGCTCGGATGTGTTTAGTACCTCTGTCGTGTGTCCCCGAAACAATTACGCTAGCGTCCCCGGTATCTTTATTTGGTGTCCCGGGAAATTCATCATTCCTCCTCGGGGCCTTCCCCAGGTCCCCGGGACATTCATCCTATTTCCCTGCTATATTCATAAAAAAGTTTAAAAGAGCTCCGCCGTTTTCTCCGAAAACTCCGTGGCCTCCCCGGGAACTTCACCAGCTCACCGGAGAACCACTGTAGAAAACATAAAATATAAAGAAAAAGGAAGAAAACTTTACTTGTGATGGCGGTCACGAGTTTCGGTACGGCGGTACGATGGCAAGACGGCGGCGGAAGCAAAAAGAAGACGGGAGAGACTTCGAGCGAAAAAAGGGGAGCGAAAAAGAGGGAAACGTGCAAATGGCACAAACTGATCCCCTTTTTATAAGCCCCTCACAGGACTCGAGGCGCCCCTAGGCCTTCGAGTACCCTAACTATAGCCTAGCTGCCCTAGGTAATCATGACAAGTGACATGTGGCACATGGATTCCCGCGTGTGTCCTTTCGTTTACCTTGGCGTTCGAATCCACAACTTTCCATCTCCCCGCAACGTCGAGTGTTGATTGCGGTATAGCGGCAAGCAAGAAAAAATATTTATTTTTGGAAGAATTCCCTCCGGGATTTATATCGTGTCCACAGAGATCGGTTCGAGGGAAAGAATGCCGTTCGACAATCTCTCGCGTTTATGAGTTTGGATTAAAATGGTTTACAAGTAAAAACAAACAGAAAAGTAAAGATGAACATAAAAAGAGTACATTCTTTGAAGAGAAAAAACCTATCAAGCATGAATATACACTACTCAGAACAAACGTAAACCTATCAATCGGTCGCATTCAACATACAATACTCATCAAAATCATCACGTATCGCTCACAACAAAGGTTATGTCTAACGCACAGTTGAGAGAGCAACCGTATTACTCTCGTCGACGCTCTCGCGCACGACGCCTCGAAACACGGAAGACATTAAGTTCCGACACCATAAAGATTATTATCTAAATCTATCTCTAGAGTCTAGACAATAGATATCCATCCTTAATCAAGATTCATGATATTTATCTCTAACACAACACAAATCCAAACATAAATGCAAAAAGATCAAGGAAAACATCGATAATGATATGTAAAGCATATATATTATACAACCATGATCAATACATGTACATAGGTTTAGAGTAACAATACAAACATAACCCACAAAATAGAGAAATACATAGAGAAGAAATGGAGAAAAACCAAACATCTCAAAAGTTGTCGGCTCCGATTGATGAAGGATTCAACTCCGGATCATCCTAATTCATGCTCCAATGTGTTTTCTAGCCTAATTCTGGTCAAAAAATGCTATTGGATGGATTTGGAACTAAAAATATCAAACCCATCACTAAAAAATGATGAAAAATGGCTTAAATGGGCAATTCTGCATTTCCAGGTTCGCCTAGCGAGTCCCCGTTCGCTAGGCGAACGTAAACCGCCTTTCTGTTGAGTTTTTTTCACGATTCTGGAACTTTTCGTTCGCCCCGGTTCGCCTAGCGAACAAGCCAGCGAGTGTTCGCTGCGGGGGGCTCGCCTAGCGAGCATGACAGAAAACCAGAATTTGTTTTTTTCATAACTCTTGAACCGTAACTCCGATTGACGCACGGTTTGAAGCGTTGGAAAGCTTATTCAATGCTCTTTATGAATATGGAAACATCCCATTGCTGGAACACCTACAAAAATAAATGAAAATCGATTAAACTCAATGATATTTACACGATAACGCACTATACACCGA
The DNA here is from genome assembly GCA_022829125.1 of Lathyrus tuberosus. Lineage (NCBI taxonomy): Eukaryota > Viridiplantae > Streptophyta > Magnoliopsida > Fabales > Fabaceae > Lathyrus > Lathyrus tuberosus. The sequence continues at coordinate 4,396,576 of JALAZF010000253.1, forward strand.
AAACGTAAAGTAAACGTATTTACGAACAAAGCGGGGTTTATTCGCACGATATTTACCACAAAGCATTGATAAGTGCAACAAAACATATATACAAAAATAGGTACAATTTGCACTTATCAAACTCTCCCCAACTTACCTAATTGTTTGTCCACAAACAAGAATCAAACAGACTTGAAAATGCACAAGCAATATCCAAAGAATGACGAATCAACAGGTTTTGAAAAACGGAAACAAATGAATGGTTCAAATGAAAATGGTACACACAAAAAGTAAATACTTACCACTAAACTGCAACGATAACATAGTCACGAAACAAAAGCAAAATACAAAAATCATGCCAAACATTCTAAAACAACACTAGTTCCAAAGTGAATCACACCTAGCAAAAACAATCATCGGTAGATGAAAAACACAAAATGAGGTTCTTTCACTCACACAACAATCTTGCAAACAAAAGACTAAATTATGCATACATCCAAAAATCATATTGAAAATACAAAGGCAAGAATCACAAGGGCTTTTCAAGGTTGTAGCGTGGTCGGGTAAACAAACAAGGGGCAATTCCTAAAGCTAATCGAAACAAAAACTTGCCTAAACCTAAGGGAGTGATCAACTCACAAAAGTTCAAACACAAAATTTCAATCAAACTTCTTCTTTCATCCCAAGTGTTACACACAACACAATGCTTATTTAGCACAATTATTGCAACTCTTTTTGTTTCCTTTTTCAAGGATTTTTCTTTTTTCTTTCTTTTTCACTTTTTTCTTTTCTTTTCTTTGTCATATTTTTCTCTTTTTTCTTTTCTTTTTCAATCCTCATAGAATCCAACCAATGAGTAAACAACCATTCTCTCCCCAACTTGAATTCAACCGCACCATCATGTGAATACTCCCTACTTTCTAAGGCAAGGAAAAAATCCATACAACAACACAAAGTTGAGGTCCAAGAAAAAACAACAAAATCCATTCAAAAATAAGTGAACTAAATACTCATAGACAAGCATTAAGTTCAAATAAAAACATGGATCAAAAAGCTCAAAGGGGTTACGAATTCTCACACACTCACAAGGTGAACTGACTATTTGGCTAAGGTAGTTGTGCTCAAAATGAAACAATTGCCTTGATCCTTTTCATGCATTCATATAATCAACACAAATAAAATATTCAACATAATAAAACCCAGTTATAACAAGAATGTTGGTTCTCCGCGCATATATGAACAATAGAAGGCTACCTCACAAAAAGGTGGGAACTAAAGTGATTCACAATAAGAACAAGTATACAAAAGAATGGATGGCATGGAAGTTTGTAAAATGCCTAAGTATCATGAATATGCTAAAGTATAGAAAGCGATAAATACATACCTCGGACGTGTACAAAACTTACAAAGATCATTACCACGCATTCGCAAGTTGAAACGAACCAACTTGGAAAATCACAAAAGCATCCTCAAATAAGTCAATCAAAATCTGTGAGCAAACAACAACCAAAATCTTAGCAGCCTTCGCCTAGCGAAGGAATCATTCGCCTAGCGAATGAACTAAAACATGGCACTTTAAGTGCCTCAAACTTAAACCGCCCACAAAAGTTATCGTGGGTTCGCTAGGCGAACCAAATCATTCGCGACGCGAGCCTTCGCTACATCCTTCGCCCCAGCGAAGTTTGGGTGTTTTCAAAAGTGAAAGTTTCTGCCACCCCCTCGCTGGAACCTTCGCCTCGCGAACACATCAGCGAGCATTCGCTGGCACCTTTTCCCAGCGAATTTACCCAATTTTCCTACTGAAGGTTTTTGCATACTTTCTGCCACCCCCTCGCTGGCACCTTCGCCAACATTCGCGAGGCGAACCTTCGCTGGTGACTTCGCCAGAACTCGCTTAGCGAGAACAAGAATTATTAATATAAACAAACGAAAAGAAAGGGAGAAATTTCATTAAACAAGTTGTAAAGTGAAGATTTGAAGTTTACGAAAAATCCGAGTACAACTTGTTTAATGAAAGTTCACCACACAACCAAAGAAAATAATACAACATGCTTGTTTTACGTCGTAAGCTCGACGCCTTTACATTGCTTAGCTAGCAAACTCACTTCCTTCATGCCATAGTGATACCTCACCGCGCAAACCTAAAGTAAGTGTCCTAACCAAACATATGAACAAACGGTTACGGGAACAAAATGTATACAACACTTGAACAAACATAATGGAAATAGACAATATATACGATATATACAAAACTCAAAAACAAAGAAACTATCGCAATGCGATTCAATATCAAAACCAATCCCCGGCAACGGCGCTATTTTGTTGATTGCGGTATAGCGGCAAGCAAGAAAAAATATTTATTTTCGGAAGAATTCCCTCCGGGATTTATATCGTGTCCACATAATCGGTTCGAGGGAAAGAATGCCGTTCGACAATCTCTCGCGTTTATGAGTTTGGATTAAAATGGTTTACAAGTAAAAACAAACAGAAAAGTAAAGATGAACATAAAAAGAGTACATTCTTTGAAGAGAAGAAACCTATCAAGCATGAATATACACTACTCAGAACAAACGTAAACCTATCAATCGGTCGCATTCAACATACAATACTCATCAAAATCATCACGTATCGCTCACAACAAAGGTTATGTCTAACGCACAGTTGAGAGAGCAACCGTATTACTCTCATCGACGCTCTCGCGAACGACGCCTCGAAACACGGAAGACATTAAGTTCTGACACCATAAAGATTATTATCTAAATCTATCTCTAGAGTCTAGACAATAGATATCCATCCTTAATCAAGATTCATGATGTTTATCTCTAACACAACACAAATCCAAACATAGATGCAAAAAGATCAAGGAAAACATCGATAATGATTTGTAAAGCATATATATTATACAACCATGATCAATACATGTACATAGGTTTAGAGTAACAATACAAACATAACCCACAAAATAGAGAAATACATAGAGAAGAAATGGAGAAAAACCAAACATCTCAAAAGTTGTCGGCTCCGATTGATGAAGGATTCAACTCCGGATCATCCTAATTCATGCTCCAATGTGTTTTCTAGCCTAATTCTGGTCAAAAAATGCTATTGGATGGATTTGGAACTAAAAATATCAAACCCATCACTAAAAAATGATGAAAAATGGCTTAAATGGGCAATTCTGCATTTCCAGGTTCGCCTAGCGAGTCCCCGTTCGCTAGGCGAACGTAAACCGCCTTTCTGTTGAGTTTTTTTCACGATTCTGGAACTTTTCGTTCGCCCCGGTTCGCCTAGCGAACAAGCCAACGAGTGTTCGCTGCGGGGGCTCGCCTAGCGAGCATGACAGAAAACCAGAATTTGTTTTTTTCATAACTCTTGAACCGTAACTCCGATTGACGCACGGTTTGAAGCGTTGGAAAGCTTATTCAATGCTCTTTATGAATATGGAAACATCCCATTGCTGGAACACCTACAAAAATAAATGAAAATCGATTAAACTCAATGATATTTACACGATAACGCACTATACACCGAAAACGTAAAGTAAACGTATTTACGAACAAAGCGGGGTTTATTCGCACGATATTTACCACAAAGCATTGATAAGTGCAACAAAACATATATACAAAAATAGGTACAATTTGCACTTATCAAACTCTCCCCAACTTACCTAATTGTTTGTCCACAAACAAGAATCAAACAGACTTGAAAATGCACAAGCAATATCCAAAGAATGACGAATCAACAGGTTTTGAAAAATGGAAACAAATGAATGGTTCAAATGAAAATGGTACACACAAAAAGTAAATACTTACCACTAAACTGCAACGATAACATAGTCACGAAACAAAAGCAAAATACAAAAATCATGCCAAACATTCTAAAACAACACTAGTTCCAAAGTGAATCACACCTAGCAAAAACAATCATCGGTAGATGAAAAACACAAAATGAGGTTCTTTCACTCACACAACAATCTTGCAAACAAAAGACTAAATTATGCATACATCCAAAAATCATATTGAAAATACAAAGGCAAGAATCACAAGGGCTTTTCAAGGTTGTAGCGTGGTCGGGTAAACAAACAAGGGGCAATTCCTAAAGCTAATCGAAACAAAAACTTGCCTAAACCTAAGGGAGTGATCAAATCACAAAAGTTCAAACACAAAATTTCAATCAAACTTCTTCTTTCATCCCAAGTGTTACACACAACACAATGCTTATTTAGCACAATTATTGCAACTCTTTTTGTTTCCTTTTTCAAGGATTTTTCTTTTTTCTTTCTTTTTCACTTTTTTCTTTTCTTTTCTTTGTCATATTTTTCTCTTTTTTCTTTTCTTTTTCAATCCTCATAGAATCCAACCAATGAGTAAACAACCATTCTCTCCCCAACTTGAATTCAACCGCACCATCATGTGAATACTCCCTACTTTCTAAGGCAAGGAAAAAATCCATACAACAACACAAAGTTGAGGTCCAAGAAAAAACAACAAAATCCATTCAAAAATAAGTGAACTAAATACTCATAGACAAGCATTAAGTTCAAATAAAAACATGGATCAAAAAGCTCAAAGGGGTTACGAATTCTCACACACTCACAAGGTGAACTGACTATTTGGCTAAGGTAGTTGTGCTCAAAATGAAACAATTGCCTTGATCCTTTTCATGCATTCATATAATCAACACAAATAAAATATTCAACATAATAAAATCCAGTTATAACAAGAATGTTGGTTCTCCGCGCATATATGAACAATAGAAGGCTACCTCACAAAAAGGTGGGAACTAAAGTGATTCACAATAAGAACAAGTATACAAAAGAATGGATGGCATGGAAGTTTGTAAAATGCCTAAGTATCATGAATATGCTAAAGTATAGAAAGCGATAAATACATACCTCGGACGTGTACAAAACTTACAAAGATCATTACCACGCATTCGCAAGTTGAAACGAACCAACTTGGAAAATCACAAAAGCATCCTCAAATAAGTCAATCAAAATCTGTGAGCAAACAACAACCAAAATCTTAGCAGCCTTCGCCTAGCGAAGGAATCATTCGCCTAGCGAATGAACTAAAACATGGCACTTTAAGTGCCTCAAACTTAAACCGCCCACAAAAGTTATCGTGGGTTCGCTAGGCGAACCAAATCATTCGCGACGCGAGCCTTCGCTACATCCTTCGCCCCAGCGAAGTTTGGGTGTTTTCAAAAGTGAAAGTTTCTGCCACCCCCTCGCTGGAACCTTCGCCTCGCGAACACATCAGCGAGCATTCGCTGGCACCTTTGCCCAGCGAATTTACCCAATTTTCCTACTGAAGGTTTTTGCATACTTTCTGCCACCCCCTCGCTGGCACCTTCGCCAACATTCGCGAGGCGAACCTTCGCTGGTGACTTCGCCAGAACTCGCTTAGCGAGAACAAGAATTATTAATATAAACAAACGAAAAGAAAGGGAGAAATTTCATTAAACAAGTTGTAAAGTGAAGATTTGAAGTTTACGAAAAATCCGAGTACAACTTGTTTAATGAAAGTTCACCACACAACCAAAGAAAATAATACAACATGCTTGTTTTACGTCGTAAGCTCGACGCCTTTACATTGCTTAGCTAGCAAACTCACTTCCTTCATGCCATAGTGATACCTCACCGCGCAAACCTAAAGTAAGTGTCCTAACCAAACATATGAACAAACGGTTACGGGAACAAAATGTATACAACACTTGAACAAACATAATGGAAATAGACAATATATACGATATATACAAAACTCAAAAACAAAGAAACTATCGCAATGCGATTCAATATCAAAACCAATCCCCGGCAACGGCGCTATTTTGTTGATTGCGGTATAGCGGCAAGCAAGAAAAAATATTTATTTTCGGAAGAATTCCCTCCGGGATTTATATCGTGTCCACATAATCGGTTCGAGGGAAAGAATGCCGTTCGACAATCTCTCGCGTTTATGAGTTTGGATTAAAATGGTTTACAAGTAAAAACAAACAGAAAAGTAAAGATGAACATAAAAAGAGTACATTCTTTGAAGAGAAGAAACCTATCAAGCATGAATATACACTACTCAGAACAAACGTAAACCTATCAATCGGTCGCATTCAACATACAATACTCATCAAAATCATCACGTATCGCTCACAACAAAGGCTATGTCTAACGCACAGTTGAGAGAGCAACCGTATTACTCTCGTCGACGCTCTCGCGCACGACGCCTCGAAACACGGAAGACATTAAGTTCCGACACCATAAAGATTATTATCTAAATCTATCTCTAGAGTCTAGACAATAGATATCCATCCTTAATCAAGATTCATGATGTTTATCTCTAACACAACACAAATCCAAACATAAATGCAAAAAGATCAAGGAAAACATCGATAATGATTTGTAAAGCATATATATTATACAACCATGATCAATACATGTACATAGGTTTAGAGTAACAATACAAACATAACCCACAAAATAGAGAAATACATAGAGAAGAAATGGAGAAAAACCAAACATCTCAAAAGTTGTCGGCTCCGATTGATGAAGGATTCAACTCCGGATCATCCTAATTCATGCTCCAATGTGTTTTCTAGCCTAATTCTGGTCAAAAAATGCTATTGGATGGATTTGGAACTAAAAATATCAAATCCATCACTAAAAAATGATGAAAAATGGCTTAAATGGGCAATTCTGCATTTCCAGGTTCGCCTAGCGAGTCCCCGTTCGCTAGGCGAACGTAAACCGCCTTTCTGTTGAGTTTTTTTCACGATTCTGGAACTTTTCGTTCGCCCCGGTTCGCCTAGCGAACAAGCCAACGAGTGTTCGCTGCGGGGGCTCGCCTAGCGAGCATGACAGAAAACCAGAATTTGTTTTTTTCATAACTCTTGAACCGTAACTCCGATTGACGCACGGTTTGAAGCGTTGGAAAGCTTATTCAATGCTCTTTATGAATATGGAAACATCCCATTGCTGGAACACCTACAAAAATAAATGAAAATCGATTAAACTCAATGATATTTACACGATAACGCACTATACACCGAAAACGTAAAGTAAACGTATTTACGAACAAAGCGGAGTTTATTCGCACGATATTTACCACAAAGCATTGATAAGTGCAACAAAACATATATACAAAAATAGGTACAATTTGCACTTATCAAACTCTCCCCAACTTACCTAATTGTTTGTCCACAAACAAGAATCAAACAGACTTGAAAATGCACAAGCAATATCCAAAGAATGACGAATCAACAGGTTTTGAAAAACGGAAACAAATGAATGGTTCAAATGAAAATGGTACACACAAAAAGTAAATACTTACCACTAAACTGCAACGATAACATAGTCACGAAACAAAAGCAAAATACAAAAATCATGCCAAACATTCTAAAACAACACTAGTTCCAAAGTGAATCACACCTAGCAAAAACAATCATCGGTAGATGAAAAACACAAAATGAGGTTCTTTCACTCACACAACAATCTTGCAAACAAAAGACTAAATTATGCATACATCCAAAAATCATATTGAAAATACAAAGGCAAGAATCACAAGGGCTTTTCAAGGTTGTATCGTGGTCGGGTAAACAAACAAGGGGCAATTCCTAAAGCTAATCGAAACAAAAACTTGCCTAAACCTAAGGGAGTGATCAACTCACAAAAGTTCAAACACAAAATTTCAATCAAACTTCTTCTTTCATCCCAAGTGTTACACACAACACAATGCTTATTTAGCACAATTATTGCAACTCTTTTTGTTTCCTTTTTCAAGGATTTTTCTTTTTTCTTTCTTTTTCACTTTCTTCTTTTCTTTTATTTGTCATATTTTTCTCTTTTTTCTTTTCTTTTTCAATCCTCATAGAATCCAACCAATGAGTAAACAACCATTCTCTCCCCAACTTGAATTCAACCGCACCATCATGTGAATACTCCCTACTTTCTAAGGCAAGGAAAAAATCCATACAACAACACAAAGTTGAGGTCCAAGAAAAAACAACAAAATCCATTCAAAAATAAGTGAACTAAATACTCATAGACAAGCATTAAGTTCAAATAAAAACATGGATCAAAAAGCTCAAAGGGGTTACGAATTCTCACACACTCACAAGGTGAACTGACTATTTGGCTAAGGTAGTTGTGCTCAAAATGAAACAATTGCCTTGATCCTTTTCATGCATTCATATAATCAACACAAATAAAAGATTCAACATAATAAAATCCAGTTATAACAAGAATGTTGGTTCTCCGCGCATATATGAACAATAGAAGGCTACCTCACAAAAAGGTGGGAACTAAAGTGATTCACAATAAGAACAAGTATACAAAAGATTGGATGGCATGGAAGTTTGTAAAATGCCTAAGTATCATGAATATGCTAAAGTATAGAAAGCGATAAATACATACCTCGGACGTGTACAAAACTTACAAAGATCATTACCACGCATTCGCAAGTTGAAACGAACCAACTTGGAAAATCACAAAAGCATCCTCAAATAAGTCAATCAAAATCTGTGAGCAAACAACAACCAAAATCTTAGCAGCCTTCGCCTAGCGAAGGAATCATTCGCCTAGCGAATGAACTAAAACATGGCACTTTAAGTGCCTCAAACTTAAACCGCCCACAAAAGTTATCGTGGGTTCGCTAGGCGAACCAAATCATTCGCGACGCGAGCCTTCGCTACATCCTTCGCCCCAACGAAGTTTGGGTGTTTTCAAAAGTGAAATTTTCTGCCACCCCCCTCGCTGGCACCTTCGCCTCGCGAACACATCAGCGAGCATTCGCTGGCACCTTCGCCCAGCGAATTTACCCAATTTTCCTACTGAAGGTTTTTGCATACTTTCTGCCACCCCCTCGCTGGCACCTTCGCCAACATTCGCGAGGCGAACCTTCGCTGGTGACTTCGCCAGAACTCGCTTAGCGAGAACAAGAATTATTAATATAAACAAACGAAAAGAAAGGGAGAAATTTCATTAAACAAGTTGTAAAGTGAAGATTTGAAGTTTACGAAAAATCCGAGTACAACTTGTTTAATGAAAGTTCACCACACAACCAAAGAAAATAATACAACATGCTTGTTTTACGTTGTAAGCTCGACGCCTTTACATTGCTTAGCTAGCAAACTCACTTCCTTCATGCCATAGTGATACCTCACCGCGCAAACCTAAAGTAAGTGTCCTAACCAAACATATGAACAAACGGTTACGGGAACAAAATGTATACAACACTTGAACAAACATAATGGAAATAGACAATATATACGATATATACAAAACTCAAAAACAAAGAAACTATCGCAATGCGATTCAATATCAAAACCAATCCCCGGCAACGGCGCCATTTTGTTGATTGCGGTATAGCGGCAAGCAAGAAAAAATATTTATTTTCGGAAGAATTCCCTCCGGGATTTATATCGTGTCCATAGAATCGGTTCGAGGGAAAGAATGCCGTTCGACAATCTCTCGCGTTTATGAGTTTGGATTAAAATGGTTTACAAGTAAAAACAAACAGAAAAGTAAAGATGAACATAAAAAGAGTACATTCTTTGAAGAGAAGAAACCTATCAAGCATGAATATACACTACTCAGAACAAACGTAAACCTATCAATCGGTCGCATTCAACATACAATACTCATCAAAATCATCACGTATCGCTCACAACAAAGGTTATGTCTAACGCACAGTTGAGAGAGCAACCGTATTACTCTCGTCGACGCTCTCGCGCACGACGCCTCGAAACACGGAAGACATTAAGTTCCGACACCATAAAGATTATTATCTAAATCTATCTCTAGAGTCTAGACAATAGATATCCATCCTTAATCAAGATCCATGATGTTTATCTCTAACACAACACAAATCCAAACATAAATGCAAAAAGATCAAGGAAAACATCGATAATGATTTGTAAAGCATATATATTATACAACCATGATCAATACATGTACATAGGTTTAGAGTAACAATACAAACATAACCCACAAAATAGAGAAATACATAGAGAAGAAATGGAGAAAAACCAAACATCTCAAAAGTTGTCGGCTCTGATTGATGAAGGATTCAACTCCGGATCATCCTAATTCATGCTCCAATGTGTTTTCTAGCCTAATTCTGGTCAAAAAATGCTATTGGATGGATTTGGAACTAAAAATATCAAACCCATCACTAAAAAATGATGAAAAATGGCTTAAATGGGCAATTCTGCATTTCCAGGTTCGCCTAGCGAGTCCCCGTTCGCTAGGCGAACGTAAACCGCCTTTCTGTTGAGTTTTTTTCACGATTCTGGAACTTTTCGTTCGCCCCGGTTCGCCTAGCGAACAAGCCAGCGAGTGTTCGCTGCGGGGGCTCGCCTAGCGAGCATGACAGAAAACCAGAATTTGTTTTTTTCATAACTCTTGAACCGTAACTCCGATTGACGCACGGTTTGAAGCGTTGGAAAGCTTATTCAATGCTCTTTATGAATATGGAAACATCCCATTGCTGGAACACCTACAAAAATAAATGAAAATCGATTAAACTCAATGATATTTACACGATAACGCACTATACACCGAAAACGTAAAGTAAACGTATTTACGAACAAAGCGGGGTTTATTCGCACGATATTTACCACAAAGCATTGATAAGTGCAACAAAACATATATACAAAAATAGGTACAATTTGCACTTATCATCGAGCATACTTAGGAATTCCTGCCCGCCTAGCATTCCCCGCTCGTGGTCCGTCCGTTGTCACATGCTCACTATCACGGGTACATCGTCCCATTTAACGAGTCTCCCCGACAGCAGATTGCCTGCAGGTGTCCGACACCTGCCCTCAACCTGATTTTTCGACCACGTGATGTGTCCCCGACAGTGGATGACCCTTAAGTCATTACTCTGGCACGCCGGAGCAACGACTTGGGGGGCTCCTGTTCTAGACTGGGCCACTGCCTGCCCAACAGTCGGGAAGGCCCAACCCAATAGCTTGAGGTGGCCCAACAAAGCCCACTATTGTCCAGTTCCGAGCACGTGCCCATCTCCACAAGTGTCGGACACGTTACGCCAGCATCGTCGAGCAGAGCCTTTGACCCTTATGGTCGCACCTCTCCCCGACCTCCACGTGCTCCTCCCCGCGAGGCTATGTCACCTTGTAACCTCCCATTTCCGAAAGAAGCGGTCTGCCCACCTTCCGAAGATCTCGAGACCGTTACCCCAGGGTGAAGACCACGTGCTAGTCTTCCCTACGCCACGTAAGCCCTGGCAGTCTCCTGGATTAGGCCTGGCAATCTAGCCCAGTGCAGGAGACCGTTGGCCCCGCGCTGGGGGCATTCTATAAATACCCTCTCATTTGAGAGGATCAGGTTATGTTCATGCTAACTCTCACCTATATTCTGTACTTGCTCACTCCCGTTTCCTGACTCTGGCATCGGAGTACCTTGCAGGTACACCCCCTGCCGTTCCATTACTACCGGAGTTGAAGACCTCACGGCGTTGTTGGCCACCGTATATTTTTTGATCCAGGTACGATCAGTAACTTCACTTCTTTCACCTTCTCAGCGCCTCTAAACTATTTCTCCAAGATTTCCCATGCTTCATTCGCTAATTTTACATCCCAGACCTTTTCAAAATTGTCTGGATCAACATATTGATGAATTATAAAGAGAGCTTTATAATCTTTCTTCTTCAATTTTTTGTATGCATCTTTTTATTGATCCGTCATGTTTTCTGTAAGCGATGTTACTCCTTCCTTCACAAGATCCCAAAGATCTTGACAACAGAAGACAACCTTCATTTGTTAACACCAATTCTCATAATTCTGACCCTTCAGAATTGGGAGACTCGTCGAAAAATGTCCATTCGAATGATTCATCGCCATTGCCATCATGTTTTGCTTCCCACAAATCGCTCAGCCAATGCTCTAGATACCAGATGTTGGAATTAAACCCAAGACTTTGAGTAATTCCGAATCAATCTTGATGAACAAGATTTAATCAACCGATTGGATTCTCTTCTTGTTCTTCACTATTCATTCGAGTGAATCAATCAACATTGGTTGCAAGATTGTGTTTCTGCACAATAGTGATGAAAGACAAGAAAAAAATGAATTGAGAAGAAAGGAAATTAAGAATTCAAAACAAAATAGGGGAAGAAGGAGAATTTCTGCAAAATAACTCTATCCTTTAAAAACAACAATTTTATTCCAGTGAATCACTTTACAATAATATAATTACTCCCTATTTATAGATTTGGCTTGCTTGCTCCCTAAGCAAAGCCCAAACAAAAGCCCAAAATACCTAATTCTGTTAACATTACAAAATTAGACCTAAGTTAAAATTTCTGTCGAGGTACATTTCTTCGACGTTTTTACACCCACACAATTTTGACACACAACATTTCGACGATAACAAACTCTGTCAAAAATACTGCTTTAACAAGATTCCGAATCAATCTTGATGAACAAGATTCAATCAACCGATTGGACTCTCTTCTTGTTCTTCACTCTTCACTCTAGTGAATCAACCAACATTGGTTGCAAGATTGTGTTTCTGCACAATTGTGATGAAAAACAAGAAAAAAAGAATTGAGAAGAAACGAAATTAAGGATTCAAAACAAAATAAAGGAAGAAGGAGAATTTCTGCAAAATAACTCTATCCTCTAAAAACTGCAATTTTATTCCAGTGAATCACTTTACAATAATTGAATTACTCCCTATTTATAGATTTGGCTTGCTTGCTCCTTAAGCAAAGCCCAAAAACAAAAGGCCGAAATACCTAATTCTGTTAACACCACAAAATTAGACCTAAGTTGAAATTTCTATCGAGGTACACTTCTTCGACGTTTTAACACCCACACAATTTTGACACACAACATTTCGACGATAACAAACTCTGTCGAAAATACTACTTTCTGTTGGGGAAGATTTTCACTAGGGAGCATTGGACGTTGTGAGACTTCCTTTTTAGAGCAACACCTTTGTGAGAGACACACCATATATTCACCCAAAATTTTAAGGTGTTTGAGGGTGATAGGTGGGTGGGTTCTCATGGAACGTTTCTTACTCACCACCCTTGTAGTGCCGTTGACTTTCGATACAAGTAAGTCAGTCCCTTTCTCGAACGAAGGGCTCATGATACTATTTGTTGGGGGAGTTTTTCACTAGGGAGCATTGAAAATTGTGGGACTTCCTTTTTAGAGGAACATCTTTGTGAGAGACACACCACATATTCACCCAAAACTTTAAGGTGATAGGTTGGTGAGTTATCTCATTTATAAATGCTCAAATCTCAATATTTTTAACCAGTATTAGACTATTACCCACACTACTCACACTTGCTACATTCTCAACAAACACAAAGAATTATAATTAAACATTCTAAATCTTTCTCGCCTCTCAATTATAAAGAAAAAGTGTAAACCCGAGAGGGTTGACCTAGTGGGAGGGTACTTGGGTCTCAAGGGTTTGCTCTCCTTGAGGTCTTGAGTTCGAAGGAGCCTAGGTCCAATTTTCGGAGGCTACGCGGGTCGAAAGCTCTCGGGTGGATTAGTCGGTACGGAAGGAAGGATACCACTCTATTAAAAAAAATAATAAAGAAAAAGTGTACATTAAACATTTTCAAGAACCATTTTCTAAACCGACATTGTTATAATAAAAGATATAACAAGAGTCTAATTAGAATTGCAACAATAGAGTTGAGCATAAATTTTAGCATTTTTTTTATAAAATAAATGTTCAAAGTTTTTCATTTTTAGTTTTATGAACATACATGTAGAATTTTTGCAAGCATTTGAATGAATTACTGAAGTTACTTCTAAGAAAAATAATTAAAAAAGAAGTCCCGTACCACCACTGGGCTACTTTGGTAGTCACTCACGGACAAATGCTTCCCGTGTGAAGAAGCAAATGTGAGACAAAAATGTCGCAGCAATTTTACTAATAATTACAGTAACCAACATTTGCAGAGACTATTGTCAATGTGTTAATTTGTGCTGCATGTAACCACACACACCCTCATAAATATTTTTCACCAAATGTATAACGACGTTAGACCTAACACGACACTCCCTTTACACCATGCAAGTTAATTCAATGGTAGTGGAATATTTTATAACAATAAAATCCTAAAGGCACGTCGCAGTTAATAAGAAAAAGAGTCCCAACAAAAGCACCTGAAAATATGCATGGTCTCTAAGAAGCTGCCACCAACATTTGGAAATTGGGTTTGGTGGGAAGTTGCATTGCAAAAACTTTAGGAGCATTCCAAATGATTTGCTGATTTCTATACAAGATATGGTGATAAAAAACCAGGATAGTGTAAAATATGTGAAGACTTCAAATTTGCATGAGGGAAATTTTCTAAACCTCAAACGGCAAATCGGGTCCCACGTGAAACGAGTCTTTTTATTGATGACCAAACCCCATGGAATACATACCAAATGTTGGTGGCAGGTTCTAAGATATGGCTTGAAATTTTGCTTAGGCAAAATTAAAAAAAAAACTCTTGACATTTATTTATTAAAAGACTATGCAGATAGTATCTAACTTGAATGAAATTCTTTTCTTAAAAGAAAACACTTGTTTTATCTACGGAAGTATTTCTTTTTAATTTATTTCAAAAATATAGTTTTTGGATTATTTTTTTGACAAAATGAAGATAACTCAATTATTAGATATTATGATGTGGTGCATTCGAAAGTATATTTCTAAATTGTAGAGACATTATATGAGTTTTTACGGGAATGCATGAGTACAATTGTGGGTGTCATAGAAAATCCGGAATTTTAATTGAATGTGTATGAGAGCCCAACAAACAAGGATTGAATCTTACACAAAAAAAGTGAAAATTCTATCCGGCACCCCCTCAAATTTGTTTTGACACCCCATATATTTCAATAATGCTAAAATGATCCCTGCCATTATTTATCTCTTTCAAAAGATATAGTTTGAGAAAAAAAATTTACTCAAAAAATTTATAAAACGCCAAAAATTTGAAGTTTTATTAAAAAATCCAATAATTTTTTATTGATTCAGAAAAAAAAATCTTTTTTATCAAAATTTATAAAATATAGTATTAGTTTTACCATTTTTTTAAATATCTAGGACATGCTTCTGTTTTATCATATATTTTTGCTAGTTATTTAAGCATGTTTTTTTCTTATATGTTCATGAGGTAGATGGTTCTTCAACAGATTGTATCAAGTTCTTCAAACATCTATTATATAAACTTTTGAAAATTTTAATAGAGTTATGAAATCTACGAGTAATTCATTATATATTTTAATTGACAAATATCTCTCTCCCCCCCTCCCCCGAATCGAAGTGTTATCATGAGCACAATTGGGAGACAATATGGTATTATTGTTGTTACCATTCATTTTGATACAACAAATATGCAAAGAGGGAGAAAAACAAATTTATTATGGGTTGTGAGAGGGGAGGAAACTACAAGAGCCATAAATCTATTCAAGTCACTTGTTGTAGAAGAGTTAAATGTCCAGTTAAGTCGAGAAATGTGGCAAGCGTTAGTGATTGGAACATAATAGTTAAATGCGGTATTCACAATCATGATCTAGCTACGAATTTAGTGGATCATGACATATTAGTCTGTCTAAAACTCGATGAAAGAGTGTTTGTGAATGAAATAACAAAACACCCATGATGTCGAGGTACATAGTGGCTGCATTGAAAAATAGGGAAAATGATAATCTAACGACTACGACAATGGTGTATAAGGCAAGATCGATATACTGGTTTACAATCATGGTCTATTCATTGAAATGCAACATATGTTGTGTAACACCTTAATGCCCGACTCGACATTAAATCAGATAGTTCAAATAAAATTCCATAATTAGAGTGTCACGCATGCTCCACCGTAGTATAATAACATCGGCACAACATAGTCATTTAACAATAAGCAGCAGAAAATCACCAAATTCGAGATATAAGTCTCAACATAAAAAAAAAAACTCCAAGATAAGTAAGGCATAACACAAATAAAGAATGAACAACCCATCCCCAAAGCTACATATCAGAGCGACTCCTCTAAGACACAATGATAAAAGCTAAAGAAACATCAATGTCATCCTCTAACTCAAGCGGCTACTCTTGACCTTGATTGTCTGTACCCCAGAGAAGCATAGACGCCATAACAACAAAAGGGTGAGAATACACCTTACAAATGTTAATGGTGAAAATTAACAGTAAGATGGTAAACAAAAACAACAACAACAACAACACGTATAATATTCTCACACAACACTATCATATTCCAATTTATATAATCTCTCGGTTATTTAAGGAACCTAAGGAATAGATAATTTAATTTACAAATAAAAAATAGAATAAAAAGAAAGACACCATTGTTAAAGAAATAAAAATATGAACTGCATTTGCTGGGATTCGAAGCATGTCGTGAAAAAAAAAACATGGCGCATCCTGGAATTATACCTCGGTTTTTTGTTGGGTGAGGTGAATGCTTTGTCATGAAATGTAGTATTTGTAATAGTGTCATGATTTGATTAATCAAGATTCGAAATCAACATTATTGAAGATTGATCCCTTGCGCTTTTGAAGGTTTAGCTGCTTTCAAGATTTAAGCCCTACTAGGCTTTATAACTAGACTTTTCTTGCTATTTAAGGAGTAGTTCTCTTTTTGTGAAGACTTAGACCTTGCATACTAAGCTTGGCGTGTTTTATTGTTCTTGAGTCTTTTGTTCGTGTTTGTGTAATACTTTACTCCTGATTCATAACTCCAAGTTAGGAGAATAAAGTATTTGAGTTGTATTATTGTTCCATCATTCTTATACTTTTGTAACTCTCCAAACACTTGGGAGAATGTTTAAGTGAAAGTGAAAGGGATCTCAGATTCAGGGGATGTCTGGATCGAAGCTCACGTGTAGTATAGGAAAAAAGGTATTGAATTATGAGAGTTCAAATTATACAAATTTGTACTTCTGACAATTAAGAGATTGAAATTCCCTTAATTGGGCTAACGCCCTCAAGACGTGGCTAATATTTCACTTAACTGAGTTATCAATTCTTGTGTTATTTATATTCTGCATGTATTCTGTCTATTACGCATTTTACTTGTCATACACATTGTTTCCACATTGTGTCTGACATCTTATTATCCATAGAATTTAATTTCACTTCGAGTTTCATTGCCTTTCTTGAGTTTCAAGTTTCATTTGAGTGATCTTCAATGAAGCTAATGTCATTCAAGAGGAGGTTGAAGTTTCGAAACTTATTATGGAAGGGGAAATGTTTTTTTTAGTTTCGTTTACAAGATAAATGAAGTTTTGAGTTGTTTGGAGAAGTTGAAGTTTTGATGGCGAATATGAATATTCAATTTAAGGTTCGGTAAATTTTGAAGGAGAAATGAAGATAATGTTTGTTTTGAAAACACTCATTTTTTTTTTACAAATATTATTGTGTTTGAGTTTTCCTATCGATTGGGGATTCAATCGAGGGAATAGCTAATACTTTATTTATCAGTTATCACCTCAATCGAAGGAATAGGAAGTCAAAATTTTAATTTAAAAAAATGATAGGCGGCATGTGAAATAGTTTACCCATCAGTTTGTTGGAATTAACCCAAAACCTTTTGGAATTCCTATTTAATCTTGATCTCAAGATTGTTAACAAAACACGTAATGGCAATGAAAAAGAATAGGGGTTGAGAAAGAACAGAAAGAAAAAAAAATGTTGGAGGAGAAGATGAACAATTTTCTGCAGAGAACTCTCTGCCCACAAACTGTGGAAATTCTGTTATTTCACTTGCAACTGCAAACTGTGAATACAAGTTCTCAATTCTGAGTCTGTTATACTTTTTCTTACCAAAATAAGGGTTTCTCCCTATTTATAGATTTAAGTTAGCTTGCACCCCAAGCCAAGGCCCAAAACTATAAAAGCCCAAAATAGTTAACATTACTAAAATAGGCCTAAGTCAAAATCCTGTGTGATGGGACCTCCTTCGACACTTTGACACACTATTACAACTTGACACACACATTATCACAATTCGTCTGCTCCTTGTTTCTGTCGAGCTAAACTGCTTCGACACAAGGAATTACAACTCAACACACCACCTAATTCATTGTGTCTAAGCTGTCTACATTCATCATGGCTCTTAGTCTTCTGAAAACTTCGACCTGCACTCCCTTCGTCATGATATCTGTAATCTGATTCTCAGTTCTGCAGTGTTCCAAGTTCATCTTCCCTTCTGCTACCTGCTCTCGAAGATAATGGAACCTCATTTCGATGTGCTTGCTTCGACCGTGTGCTATTGGATTCTTCGCCAAGTTGATAGCTGACATGCTGTCGATCTTAATGGTAATTACTCCATGACTCTTCCCTGTAATCTCTTCGACCAAGTTCACCATCCAGGTTGCTTGACATGCACAAAGAGAAGCAACTATATATTCTGCTTAGCATGATGACAATGCCACTACTGGCTCCTGTCTCGAACTCCAAGCAATTGGTGCACCACCTAACATAAACACATATTCAGATGTGGATTTTATATCCTCAACATCACTACACCAGCTAGATTCGGTGTATCCCACTAACTTGCATTCTTTCCCTTCATCAGCTGCAGGAAAAAAAATGTCGTAGTCGAGAGTCCCTTTCAGATACCTCAGTATCCTCTTCGTTGCTGCTAGGTGTGATACCTTTGGCTTCTGCAAGAATGTACTTACCATACCCACACTGTATGCTAAGTCAGGCCTTGTGTGACAAAGGTATCTAAGTGACCCAATAAGTCTTCTGTATTGGGTTGGGTCGACATCATCTTCATCTGAATCCTTCGACAGTTACAGTTTGGTCTCAGCTGGAGTTGAAGTTGGGTTGCAATCTTGCATCTCAAATCTCTTGAGTATTTCGCCTGCTTATCTTCTTTGGTGCATCATCAAACCTCTACTAGTCTTGTAGAATTCGATACCAAGGAAATATGAGAGATTTTCCAAGTCTGACATTTCAAACTCCTCACTTAGGTCATGTTTGAAATCTTCGATCTCCTTCTTGCAACTCCCTATTATCAACAAATCATCGACATAGAGGCATAGTATAAGCAATTCATTATTGCTTCTCCTTACATACACTCCATGCTCAGTCATATACTTCACAAATTCCTTCTCCCTTAAGAAGCTGTCAGTTTTCTTATTCCAAGCTCTTGGAGCTTGCTTAAGTTCATACAGGGCTTTATGCAGCCTGTACACCTTTCCTTCTTCTCCTCGTTTCATATACCTACCTGGTTGTGCGATATAAACTTCTTCATCTAAGGGGTCATTAAGGAACACACACTTCACGTCCATATGACATGTGTGCCAATTGTTCATATTTGCTAGACCAACAACCAACCTGATTGTTTTGATCCTAGCAACAGGTGCAAACACTTCATCAAAATCAATTCCTTCCTTTTGAAGAAATCCTTTCGCCACAAGTCTTGCCTTGTGTCGAGTTACTTCTCCTATAGGATTCACCTTCACCTTGTAAACCCACTTCACATCAATTTCCTTCTTGCCTTGAGGCAATTCAACAAGTGACCAGGTGTTGTTTGATGGACTCTAACTCCTCATTCATTGCTTTCACCCACTTCGAATCTTTCAATGCCTTAGCTGCATTGACTGGTTCGACATCTGCGTAGAAAGCATAATGTACCAGCTCACCCTCTTCATCAACCACATCATCTGATGTAATTATACATTCTTGCAACCTTGCACGCATGTGTCTTGTTCGTCGAGGTCTGCTTGGACCTGCCTCATCTATGACTGATTCCTGTCGAACTTCTCTTTCGACTTCAGTGGCTGGTTCTTCACGTACAAGAGATTCTCATTGAATCCTTCTTTGCATTCCCAGTCCAGTCCCATTCTTTAAGCTCATCTATGATCACGTCCCTGCTGATCACTACCTGCTTATTAACCGGGTCGAACAGTTTGTAACCTCTAGTCGAATGATATCCTATCAAGATCATCTTATTCGACTTGTCATCAAGCTTCCTTCTCAACTGATCTGGCACATGTCTATGTGCTATAGATCCAAACACCTTCAAGTGACTGAGGCTAGGCTTGACACTAGACCAACATTCTTCTGGTGTGATTCTTTCAAGCTTCTTCGTCGGACATCTGTTCAAAATATATGTTGCTGTCGAAATCGCTTCTCCCCATAATTCTTTGGGTAGATGCTTTCCATTCAACATACTTTTCACCATGTTCATGATGGTTCTGTTCTTTCGTTCTACAACTCCATTTTGCTGTGGAGTGTAGGGTGGCACTACCTCATGTACAATCCCTTCCTTTTCACATAATGCATCGAACTCTTTCGAAACATACTCTCCACCACCATCAGTCCTCAGAATTTTCAGCTTTCGACAACTCTGTCTTTCGCCCATAGATTTGAATATGGCAAATACCTCGATCACATCACTTTTCTTCTTTGATGAGGTAAGTCCACAACTTTCGACTGTAATCATCTATGAACGTGACAAAGTATCTGTTGCCACCAATCGAATCTACCTGGATTGGACCACATACATCAGAGTATATGACTTCCAGAATTGCCTTTGACTTCCTTCCTGCATCCTTGCTGAAGCTATTCTTGTGTTATTTCGACTGAACACACTCTTCACAGACTTCACTTGGAATGTCGATTTCTGGTAATTCTGAAACCATATTTCTTCTCTTTAGCTCTCTGATGTCATTGAAGTTGAGATGGCCAAGTCGAAAATGACATAACCACTCATCTCTGCTGGCTACAGTTGCTAGACACTTGTGCTCCATCACCTTGAGTTCAATCTTGAAGGCCCTATTCTGAGACATTGGAGCCTTCAAGATCAACCTACCACTTGCGTCGATGACTCTCATCATCTTATCTTCGACAACTATCTTGTAGTTCTTTTCGACCAGCTGCCCTATACTGAGCAAATTACTCTTCATGCCTGGTATGTACAACACATTGGAAATTATTGACCTCTTGCCATCTTTCCTGATAATCAGAACATCACCAACACCTTTAGCTGCTAGAGTGTTGTCATTTGCAAACTTCACCGTATTCTTCGACGAGGGCTTCATGTTGACAAACCAATCTTTCCTTCCAGTCAAGTGTTATGAGCATCCTGAGTCCAAGTACCACTGATCTCGGAATCTTTCTTCATCTCTTGTTGTGACCATCATCAACGTCTCTTATTCTTCATGTTTCGCCAGCTTTGCATCAGTTTCTTGATTTTCCTTCTTTTCTGGACAGTCACTAAAATAGTGGCCATACTTCTGACAATTGAAACACTGAATGTGACTTTTTCCAGATTTTTGACCACCACCTCTTCCTTTACCTGCAATACCACCTCTTTGGTTGCCTTGATTCCAGGTTTTTTTCTGATTCAACCAGTTTCCTCCTCTACCTTTATTGCCATTCCCGCTTCCTTTGCATTTCCTTTCCTTTTCTGACTGCGCCTTCAAAGCCATATTGCTCTTCGACTTTCCTGCAGCTCTTTCAGCCATCCTTTGTTCATGAGACTCAAGCGTCCCTTGAAGCTCTTCCTTCGTCAATACTGACAAGTCTTTTGACTCTTCTATGGCTACTACCACGTGGTCGAACATTGGAGCCAATGACCTCAAGATCTTTGAAACAACTGATCTTGATGTCAACACCTCTCCACATACCTTGATTTTATTCACCAGCTTTGTAACTCTGGTGAAGAAATCTGTTATACTTTCATTGTCTTCCATCTGAAGAAACTCATAGGTTCTCTTGTGAGTTTGTAACCTCACCTCTTTCACCTTCTCTGCACCTCCAAACGACTTTTCAAGAATCTCCCACGCTTCCTTCGCTGACTCTACATCACTAACCTTTTCAAAGTTATCTGGATCAACACACTGATGGATTATAAAGAAAGCTTTATAATCTTTCTTCTTCAACTCTTTGTGTGCAGCCTTTTCTTGATCCGTCGCGTTCTCCGCAAGTGGTGTTACTCCTTCCTTCACAAGATCCCAAAGATCTTGATAACAGAAAACCACCTTGATCTGGTTGCACCAATTCTCATAATTGTCTTTCTTGAAAATCGGAAGGCTCGCCGAAAAGTGCCCGTTTGGATAGTTCATCGCCATCACGATTTTTCTTCCTTGAATCGCAACCGGAGCTCTAGATACCAGATGTTAGAATTAACCCAAAACCTTTTGGAATTCCTATTCAATCTTGATCTCAAGATTGTTAACAAAACACACAATGACAATGAAAAAGAAAAGGGTTGAGAAAGAACAGAAAGAAAAAAAACGTTGGAGGAGAAGATGAATAATTTTCTGCAGAGAACTCTCTGCCCTCAAACTGTGTAAATTCTGTTATTTCACTTGCAAATGCAAATTGTGAATACAAGTTCTCAATTCTGAGTCTGTTCTACTTCTTCTTACAAAAATAAGGGTTTCTCCCTATTTATAGATTTAGGTTAGTTTGCACCTCAAGCCAAGACCCAAAACTATAAAAGTCCAAAATAGTTAACATTACTAAAATAAGTCTAAGTCGAAATCCTGTGTGAAGGGACCTCATTCGACACTTCGACACACTATTATAACTTGACACACACATTATCACAATTCGTCTACTCTTTGTTTCTGTCGAGCTAAACTGCTTCGACATAAGGAATTACAATTCAACACATACCAACCGATGTAATAAGTAGTATTTTATAAAAATAAAATTAAAAAATGTAATTGTTGGAAATAAAAGACATGTCTCCTAAGAACCTTTTCCATCAATTGCTAGTCCAACCAAGAGAATAGGTAATATTTAAAAAAAAAAAATTAAAAAGTAGCACATTTATAAATTACACCTCGGTTGATTATTGATTGAGGTGAAAACTTTTTTATAAAATCTATTAATTGTTACAGTGATAGTTAAATTTCTATTTGGTTTAAGTTGTTTGGTTTTGTTTAAAGTATGTATAGAAAAATATGAAGTAATGCATACGCACAACGAATACACGGAAATAAAGTGTGCTCATTATAAAAAATTCTCTAATTAGCCACCCACCGTGAAAACTATGGAAATTTAGCATAATAATTATGGCAAATTACAATTAGCTACGATTGACAAAACATTGGATAAGTGTCGTGGCAAATTGTTAGCCAACGGTTAAATTACAATTTTGCCACGGTAATTTAGATTGTGGTAACAAATATTTACAATGGTTGTATAGTGTATTAAAATTTTTAAGTATGCATTTAGTCACGGTTTAAATGTGTTAGAATTCAATATTCATGAGGTTCATATTCAAAGCATGATATTGATTCTGAACTAAGAGAAAGTGAATTGAATATTCATTGTATCCTTTTTACATAAAGTATGATTAGCCTATATACAAAACTATGTTACTCTAGCTAACAGTTACATTTAAATTTAAGTTCTAACTGCAGCCTAACTAACTCATCCGTGTGCATAGGCTAACAGTGTTAGAAGGATACAACAGAAGGAAACCAACAATAAGTAAAAATTCCATACTGCTAGCTAAAGAGATATTTTATCTCTAACACACCCTGCAAGCTCAGGATGGATATAGACAGCTTCTTAGATAAAACTCTCTCACGAACGAAGTGGATTTCAAGCTCAATATGCTTGGTGCGAGCATGTAAAACATGATTATGAGACATTAACATTGCACTCATATTGTCACACAAGGTTGGTGTATGAAATTGCACATCAGGCTCAATCAAAAGATATTCGATCCATAATAGTTCAGAAGTAGAGTGAGCTAACGCACTATACTCGGCTTCAGCACTCGAACGAGCAACTAGGGATTGCTTTTTTGAACTCCAAAAGATGAGATTAGGACCAAATAAAATACACGTTCCTGATGTTGATCTTCGATCATCCTGGTCACTTGCCCAATCAGAGTCGCTCAAGGCTCGAAGGGAAAATTTCTGGTCTGATAGAGATGGAGAAAGCAACAAGCCATGTGAAATAGTACCACTAAGATATCGTAAAATCCTTCTAACAGCTGACCAATGTGCCTCAAGAAGAGTTGCCATAAATTGACATGCCTTGTTCACACTAAAGGCAAATGTCTGGCCTAGTCAATGATACATATTGCAAAGCACCAAAAATGGAACGATGTCGTAATGGATCAGAAAAGGGTGAAGAAGTATGTTCACTTGGTTTACATGTGCTGAACATGAGGGTAGAGACTCCATTTGCATTCACCATGTCGGCTCTTGTCAACAAATCTCAGATGTATTTGGTTTGAGTGAGAAATAGAGAGCCATTAGGCTGATTATTGTCTTTTATTCCCAGAAAGTAGGAAGGTCGACCTAGCGTCTTCAAGGAAAACTCATCATGCATCTTGTTAATGATCTTGTGAATTAGTGTAGAGCTGGAACCTATGATCAAGATGTCATCAACATGTACAAGAACTTAGAGAGGATCCCTTGGTGACAATACACAAACAGTGAGTGGTCACACCTTGAATAAACAAAGCCAAACTGAATGAGGTCATATATGGCTTTGTTGAGCTTGCACACCAGAGTTTTATCACCATTAACAAACCCATGAGGTTGAGTCATATACACTTCCTCTTGGAGAATGCCATTTAAAAATGCATTATTCACATCTACCTGTTGGATGTCCCATTTGTAAGTGAGGAAAATAGTAAGAATGAGTTTAATTGTTGTTAGTTTAACCACTAGAGATAAAGTTTCATTGAAATAAAATCCCTGATCTTGATGGTAACCCTTAGCAACAAGTATGACTTTGTGTTTTGGTATGCTTTCATCTGAGTTATCTTTTACTTTGAAGACCCACCTACACCCAACTGGTTTTCAATGAGAGGGTAAAGTAGTAAGGGTCCATGTGCCAATAGCAATGAGAGCATCATACTCACTTTGCATAGCCTTAGTCCATTCTAGAATAGAAATAGCTTGTTTAACACTAGTAGGTTATATGTGTGTTTGAGCTAGAAAGACCTTGGATTTAGAATTTCCAGTTTTGGCTCTAGTGAGCATGGGATGATCATTCTGCAGTAGAGCAGAAAAGGGTTGATGATTGTGAAGGGATGGTGACAATGAACCATCAGAAACAACTGTTGGAAACATCCAGCTAGAGGTGTCTGAGGTGCAACCAAAATTCTGCTCTTTATTAGAAAAAGGAGATTCATGTGATTGAGAAGATACATTATCCTCTGGATGATGCCTATGTGTAGGATCCTCTAGATTAGGAGACTGACCAGACTCATTATCATGTGGTCCAAACTCATTATCATGTAGGCCAGAAGAGAGGTTATAGCCTTTGGCTTTATCATAGGACATGATAGCCTGCTGAGTAGAATCAGGACTGCTCAAGCTGGGAGGTACAATTGTGTTATCCTTATCAGAGGGCACAATGACATGATGGATAATGGATGGTACAACATGCACTAGAGTGGTGTCTGCACTATGTGAGACAATTTGAGTAGGGCTAGGGCAGTCATTATCACCTGCAGATTGATGTGGAGAAATTAAAGCAATGTCTGATTGGGATCCGTCATCAGAATTAGGAGCAATAGTCCCATTTGAACCTCCACCAAAATTAGAAGCATCAATAATGAGAGAAGGGGTAATTAGAGGTAATAGTTTGACAGGGCTTTTCAAAGAGCCGACTGAGAAGACTCAATGTTGGGAAGCTCAAAGGGAAACAAATGAGGAAAAGGAAATACTTGCTCATGAAAAATCACATCTTTAGATATGTATATTTTATCTTCTTTACTGAGGCATTTGAATCCCTTATGTTGAGGTGAAACCCCCAAGTATACACATTCAGAGCTTCTTAATTGAGGTTTGTTCTTGTTGTATGGTCTTAACAATGGAAAACATGAACATCCAAAGACTTTCAAGGTTTGATAATTGGGTTATTTATTATAGAAAGCATGATAAGGTGAATCAAACTTGGGAAGTGATGAGGGTAACCTATTAATCACATAAATAGCAGTAGCAAAACTACGATCCTAATAGGTTACTGGAATAGATAAATCAGCAAGTAAGGTGAGTCCCATTTCAACTGTGTGTCTATGTTTTCTTTCTACAGAGCCATTTTGGTGAGATGTATGAGGATAAGTGTAATACCCTGTATTTTATTACCGCTCTGGATAATATTAGTTGAGACCAGTTGAGATCCAGTGTGCTCTGAGTATTTTATCTGATAAGATAATTAGAGCAACTGATGAACTCAGAGCTGATTAGATTAATATTATCTAACTCTAAGGTTTTATTAATTGGTGCATTTGAGCTAATTTGGACTTTTAGTAGTGTTACTAACTTATGAGTATTTCCTATATCAATTCTTTTCTCTCATTTTCCAAAGTTAGAAACATTTGGAGAAAGAGAAAGTAGAGAGAAGGAAAAGGAAAGGAAAGAAAAGAAAAAATCTCCAAAGAGCTCAAGAACAAGAATCATCATCTCATCTTCATTTTTTCATCCCATCTTCTTCATCATCATCTTCTAATCCAGGTGACTTCTAGGTAGATGCTTTAGTTGTAGAGTTTCTTGAGTTTCTAGAGTTAGGTTTGATTTTGAGAAAAATGAACAATTTTGCAAATCAATGAATCTAACGGTTGAAAATCGATATAAATTGCGTAGTATAATCGTAATATGCATATGAACATTGTTGATACTTGTTTTAATTGTTTGACAATGTGTTGGGTTGAAAGAAGTTGGATTTTTGGGGTTTGGAACCATGTAACTCACAGCAGAAAATTCTGCTTCTGGTGCGATTCACCAGGCGAATCAGGACTCGCTAGGCGAGTGAGGTCTCGCCACAGGTTCGCCAGGCGAAGTGCTGGCGAAGAGGGATTCGCTAAGCGAAATCTCAAGTCGCCAGGCGAAAATGGGGAGACAGAACATGTTTTGGCTACTGGAACTTTTGGGTTTTCTAAAATTGTGTTTCGCCACAGGTTCGCCAGGCAAAGTGCTGGCGAAGGGGGATTCTCCAGGTGAAATCCTAAGTCGCCAGGCGAATCTGGCTGTTTCTCAACAATTTTATTTTCTTTGAAAATCCGTAACTTTTGACTCGGCTATCCGTTTTAGACGTTCTTTATATCGATGTGAAGCTATGAATGTGTTCTAGGCTATGGAAAGTGAAAATATTGATTATGAGCTGAATTTATTTCGATTATGTTAAAATATCGAGATTTTGTGATTTATGTAAAATGGAACTTTTGAAAATCTAAAAGCTTCAAGATGTGAATTTGTGAGGAAACCTTAGTACATTAGAAAGACTTAGAGAATTGTGCGGCAATGCTTACATCGATACTTGAAGAGTATCTTTGTTAAGTAGTTGTTAGTGGAGGACCATATTTCCTCCAGTTTGTGGTTTGTTCCTTAATAAATATCGTGACACGTGTTTAATCTCCTAGTGCGGGATGGCCGGGGAGAAGTATTTATTAAGTAGGTATCCCTTAATAAACATCGTGAGCCATGTTGAAGAGCCCCTTGTGCGGGATGGCCGGGGAGAAGTATTATTAAGTAAGTAACTTTGACCCGTGTTGTAGTGCTCCTTGTGTGGGCTGGTCGGGGAGAAGTTACTTAGTGGATGGTACCGTGACCCGTGTTGTAGTGCTCCTTGTGTGGGCTGGCCGGGGACAAGTACTATTTGTAGATAACCGTGACCCGTGTTGAAGTGCTCCGTGTGTGGGCTGGCCGAGGAGAAGTTATCTACGTTAAGGATCCGTGACCCGTGTTGTAGTGCCTTGTATAGGCTGGCCGGGGAGAAGATTCCTTAACTAGTTGTCCTTTTGTGAATTGTGCGATTGGTTCTCTAGTGTGAGATTTTGTGAACTCGAAGTCCTTTCCTTTCCCTTAGACTTGAGTTAGGATTTGGTTAGAACCTTGTAGAGCCTAGAGAATCCATAAGATAGAGAACTCACTGAGATTTGATGTATCTCACCCCACTATTGTTGAATATTTCAGGTACTTCAGGTTCCGCAAATGGTAAGGATAAGGCCAAGTGAAGAGTTCCGATGTGCCTAAGATTGCATTTAGAACGCGTTACGGCCATTACGAATTCTTAGTGATGCCTTTCGGTGTGACTAATGCTCCAACTGTTTTTATGGATTACATGAACCATATATTTCAAGCTTACTTGGACCAATTTGTCGTAATCTTTATTGACGACATTCTTATTTACTCTCGTACTCCACAAGAGCACGGAGAACATCTGAGAATTGTCTTATCGGTATTGCAGGAGAAGCAAGTTTTTGCTAAGTTAAGGAAGTGTGAGTATTGGATGTCGGAAGTTAATTTTCTTGGTCATGTTATATCTCAAGGTGGTGTGGCAGTGGATCCGTCGAAGGTAGAAGCAGTGATTAATTGGGAGAGACCAAGGAATGCTTCGGAAGTTCGAAGTTTCTTGGGATTAGCAGGTTACTATAGAAGGTTCATCAAAGGTTTTTCTCAATTTGCCTTACCAATGACAAAACTTACTTGAAAGGTTTGTGCTTATGAGTGGGAATCAGGTTGTGAACAAAGTTTTATGAAATTGAAGGAAAGTTTGATGACGGCTCCTGTGTTAATCATTCCTGATCCTAACAACTCTTACGAAGTATTTTGCGATGCTTCTAAGATGGGATTAGGAGGTGTTCTGATGCAAGGAGGTCAAGTGGTAGCTTATGCTTCTCGACAATTAAAAGTTCATGAGAAGAATTATACAACTCATGATTTGGAACTAGCAGCAGTTGTGTTTGCACTGAAGGTGTGGCGCCATTATCTGTATGGTGTGCATTTTGAAATGTTCAGTGACCATAAAAGTTTGAAGTATTTATTTGATCAAAAGGAGTTGAGTATGCGGCAAAGAAGGTGGATGAAGTACTTAAAGGATTATGACTTAGAATTAAGGTATCATCCAGGAAAAGCAAATAAAGAAGCAGATGCATTAAGTTGGAAAATGGTTCATAGTGCCGAATTGATGATATTGGAGTATGCTTTGTTGGAAAAGTTTAGAGATCTTAATCTCTAGTTTGTGTGGACTCCGAATGGTGTAATCATGAGAAATTTGAATATCAATTCTACTCTAAGAGTTGAGATTTAACAAGAACAAGTTTTAGAGGAGAATTTTCAAGAGATGTTACTTCAACCGGGGTTTTCACGAGCAGCGGATGGGATTGTCCTGTTTAACCAAAGGATTTGTGTTCCGAATGACGAGGTATTAAAAAGAAATATTTTAGATGAAGCTCATAAAGGTACTTTTACGATACATCCTGGTTCTTCGAAGATGTATCAAGACTTAAAGAAGGATTATTGGTGGCCCAGAATAAAAAAGGATATTGCGGTGTATGTGTCAGAATATGCAGTGTGCCAACAGGTGAAGGTCGAACACCAAAGACCGGGCGGTCTGTTACAACCTTTAGAGATTCCAATTTGGAAGTGGGATAGTATTTCTATGGATTTGCAGTAGGTTTACCCCGTATGCAAGGTGGCTATGATTCTATTTGGGTGATTGTGGATCGACTAACGAAATCTGCGTATTTCTTAGCCGTGAAGACTACTTACAAGGCAAGTCATCTTGCAAGATTGTTTATTTCTGAAATTGTGAGATTGCATGGTGTTCCCTCTAATATTGTGTCCAATAGAGATCTAAAGTTTACTTCGAGGTTTTGGAAAGCTTTTCTACAAGCTATGGGTACGAGGTTGCGTTTGAGCACGTCGAATCATCCTCAGATGGATCGTCAGACTGAGCGAACAATACAAATGATGGAAGATATGTTAAGAGCTTGTGTGCTAGAAAGTATAGGAAATTGGAGAGAACTTCTACCGTTGATTGAGTTTTCTTATAACAATAGTTACCATGCGAGCATCGGTATGGCTCCTTACGAAGCATTATATGGAAGAAAATGTAGAACACCTTCGTGTTGGGCGGAAGTTGGTGAAGATAGACTTCTGGGACCCGAAATTATTCAAGAGACTACGGAAAAGATTCGGATGATCCGCGAGAAAATTAAACAAGCACAAGATCGTCAAAAGAGTTATGCGGACAATCGTAGGAGGCCATTAGAATTTGAGGAAGGTGATCATGTGTTTCTGAAAGTTACTCCGAGATTGAGATTGAAAGGACCGTTTAAGTCACGCAAGTTAAGTTCGAGTTACATGGGACCGTATCAGATCTTAGAAAGGATTGGTGAAGTCGCTTACAGATTAGCCTTACCACCCTCTCTGTCAGAGATGCATGACGTCTTTCATGTATCTCAGCTCTGAAAGTTTATTCCTGACCCTCTTCAGCCAGTTTTACCGGAATCAGTTGAAATAGAAGCAGACTTGACTTTTGAACCTCAACCGAGTCGTATTGTGGGAAGAGAAACAAAGGTATTAAGGAACAAAGACATTCCTCTTGTTAAGGTGCAATGGGATGTGACGCATCCGGTTGATGCTACTTGGGAACTAGAATCAGAGATGCGGGATACTTACCCTCATCTGTTCAGGTAATCTTTTAAATTTGAGGACGAATTTCTATTTAAGGGGGGGAGGATGTAATACCCCGTATTTTACAACCGCTCTGGATAATATTAGTTGAGACCAGCTGAGATCCAGTGTGCTCTGAGTATTTTATCTGATAAGATAATTAGAGAAACTGATGAACTCAGAGCTGATCAGATTAATATTATCTAACTCTAAGGTTTTATTAATTGGTGCATTTGAGCTAACTTGGACTTTTAGTAGTGTTACTAACTTATGAGTATTTCCTATATCAATTCTTTTCACTCATTTTCCAAAGATAGAAACATTTGGAGAAAGAGAAAGTAGAGAGAAGGAAAAGGAAAGGAAAGAAAAGAAAAAATCTCCAAAGAGCTCAAGAACAAGAATCATCATCTCATCTTCATCTTTTCATCCCATCTTCTTCATCATCATCTTCTAATCCAGGTGGGTTCTAGATAGATGCTTTAGTTGTAGAGTTTCTTGAGTTTCTAGAGTTAGGTTAGATTTTGAGAAAAATGAATAATTTTGCAAATCAATGAATCTAACGGTTGAAAATCGATATAAATTACGTAATATAATCGTAATATGCATTTGAACATTGTTGATACTTGTTTTGATTGTTTGACAATGTGTTGGGTTGGAAGAAGTTGGATTTTTGGGGTTTGGAATCATGTAACTCGCAGCAGAAAATTCTGCTTCTGGTGCGATTCGCCAAGCGAATCAGGACTCGCCAGGCGAGTGAGGTCTCGCCACAGGTTCGCCAGGCGAAGTGCTGGCGAAGAGGGATTCGCCAAGCGAAATCTCAAGTCGCCAGGCGAAAATGGGGAGACAGAACATGTTTTGGCTACTGGAACTTTTGGGTTTTTCTAAAATTGTGTTTTGCCACAGGCTCGCCAGGCGAAGTGCTGGCGAAGGGGGATTCTCCAGGCGAAATCCTAAGTCTCCAGGCGAATCTGACTGTTTCTCAATAATTTTCTTTTCTTCTAAAATCCGTAACTTTTGACTCGGTTATCCATTTTAGACGTTCTTTATATCGATGTGAAGCTATGAATGTGTTCTAGGCTATGGAAAGTGAAAATATTAATTATGAGCTGAATTTATTTCGATTATGTTAAAATATTGGGATTTCGTGATTTATGTAAAACAGAACTTTTGAAAATCTAAAAGCTTCAAGATGTAAATTTGTGAGGAAACCTTAGTTACACTAGAATGACTTAGAGAATTGTGCGGCAATGCTTACATCGATACTTGAAGAGTATCTTTGTTAAGTAGTTGTTTGTGGAGGACCGTGTTTCCTCCGGTTTATGGTTTGTTCCTTAATAAATACTGTGACCCGTGTTTAAACTCCTTGTGCGGGATTGCTGGGGATAAGTATTTATTAAGTAGGTATCCCTTAATAAATACTGTGACCCGTGTTGAAGAGCCCCTTGTGCGGGATGGACTGGGAGAAGTTTTATTAAGTAAGTAACTGTGACCTGTGTTGTAGTGCTCCTTGTGTGGGCTGGCCAGGGAGAAGTTACTTAGTGGATGGTACCGTGACCCGTGTTGTAGTGCTCCTTGTGTGGGCTGGCCGGGGAGAAGTACCATTTGTAGATAACCGTGACCCGTGTTGAAGTGCTCTGTATGTGGGCTGGCCGGGGGAGAAGTTATCTACGTTAAGGATCCGTGACCCATATTGTAGTACCTTGTATAGGCTTCCCGGGGAGAGGATCCCTTAACTAGTTGTCATTTTGTGAATTGTGCGATTGGTTCTCTAGTGTGAGATTTTGTGAACTCGAAGTCCTTTCCTTTCCCTTGGACTTGAGTTAGGATTTGGTTAGAACCTTGTAGAGCCGAGATAATCCATAAGATAGAGAACTCACTGAGATTTGATGTATCTCACCCCACTATTGTTGAATATTTCAGGTACTTCAGGTTCCGCAAACGGTAAGGATAAGGCCGTGTGATTATCCTTACTTGTCTGATGGCGTAGCTTCCGTTGTGGAGTTTTTGAGATCGTTGTCGATCTAGTTCTTAGTATTTATCTTTGGAACAACTTGTATATATATTTATGCCATAGTTTTTTTTTTGTATTAGGCATTTTGGGCATGTATATGTATAATGTGTTTACTAAGGACTTATTGGTATTTCAGTACCAAACGTGGAATTCATGTATAATATATGATTTGATATATGTATTTATATATGGGCGTTACAATAAGTGAGTCTATGACTAATGCCAAGGTCGGCTAGGAACTTGGAGAAGGGTCTGAATCCACCTCCAAATTCAGATTGAAATGACTTGATGGTTGTATTAAATTGAGCCTTTACAAGCATATAAAATAACTTAAGTAATATCTATATCCAGAGCTAGAGGGATTGTGAGATGGACCCCACAAATCAGAATACACAATATCAAAAGCATTATCTTAGACATTAGTTAAAGTAGGAGCATATAACCTATGAGCTTTGCCAAGATTACAGGATTTGCATAACAAAGAATCATTTTTATTAGATATAGAGACATTACACTTTTTGAGAATTTGTTTGACAGAAGTATAATTGGTATGTCCTAATCTAAGATGGCACAATGACAAAAATTTATAAGAAGAGACCTCATCTATGCTAGGCTTGACAATAATATAACCTTGAGCATTAAGATGGGTAGATAGGTATTTATTAAATGAATTGGATCCTAGGAGCTTCAATGATAGATTGGGAAGGCAATACAAACAATTAACATCAAGGAAGCCCTTAAAAAGAACTTGTTTAGAAACCTGACATTTCACACAACATTTGTCAGCCATAAACTCAAAGAAAACATTGTTATCAGCAGAAAATTTGGAAATTGATATCAAGTTCCTAGTTATAGAGGGTGTAAGACCCTAATTTTTGACCCCTAAGATTCCACATATCATTCACATATCATTTGTACATCATTGCATACAAACGAGATCACACATTGAATCCCTTATTCCTCTCATCTTTAGGTTTATTCCTTACAAGGATCACCTAGCATCTGTGTGTTTCTTTTTCGCTTTACTACTTTATTTGTTTATGTTTACTAACCATTAATCAAAATCCAAAAATATTTTGTTTATCCTTTATTCATTTCTAAGGGGAAGAACAGATCAAAACACCAGGCAATAATCCCTCAACTCGAATAAATTTCATCTGATAAAGTCAAAGTTGATCTGCACATGATTCATAAATTCATCTGATCAAGAGCTCTCAAATTTTTGATTGATTATTATTCAAGTTTTATTTCCATGCCTTCTTTGACAAGCAAAAGAAACGAGTTAGAGCCATAACAGTGCACTCAAAAGGCCATTTTGCCTGAAGTAATCAATTACCATGATCAGGGTAATCGATTACCGTCGTGCAGAATTGTGAAAATTAAGCAAATTCAAATATTGTAGCATTTTGGCGCCAATTTTTAAAAATGATCACATGTGGAATATTCTTGACCACCTCATTTTAATTCCCCTACCTCGTCACAATTAATTCCCACCATACACCTTCACTAATCACCACTTTTTTGCTAAATTCTCTCCAAATTCAAATTCCAAGCCTAATTCTCATTTCCAAACCAAATTCCAAACCACCAAAATTTCCAAGCCTAAGTCCTATAAATAGTACCCTCATTTCATTCATTTCACAAGCTTTTGATAGCCAAGAAACCTCTTGCAAATTCTTTCCCCAACCACAAAATTCACTCAAAGCTCACTTTTCTTCTTTTGAAAGTTAACAAGTTTTCACATTGAATCTTGTTCAAATTTGAGCTAAACCTTCATCCAAACTTCTTTTCTTCATCAATTCTTGTAGATAAAGGCTTTGGAGTTTGCATCTTGAATCAATTTGAAGGAAATTGCAGATTTGGAGTGCTAATCTCATTTTCCACCATTGTTGTTCTTGATTCATCTTCCACAATATGATCCTTTAATATTTCTTATTGCTTGATCTTTGGATCTTGCAAATTGTGTTTAAATTAGTGTATTTACTGTTTTTTACATTGAAATTTCGTGCACAATCCATTTCTTGAGCATGCTGAATTTTAGAGATGCTGATTTTTTGATGTTTTTCTACTATTTTTGCAGTGATAATCGATTACCCTAATCATGGTAATCGATTACTCTGAGATAGAATTGTGTTTTTCACTTATTTTTGGGACTTCTTTGGTTGTTTCTTCATTCCTAACCCCTTCCCTTTGTTCTTAGCCTTAGATCACATAATTTTGTGGTTTAATTTGGCTTTCTCTTCATCTATTTCTCTTTTCTTTTGATCGATGAAAATCTTACATATCATAGATTATTGATTTTTCAAGGATGTTTAATCTTCATTATTTCAAATCTATGGTTGAATGATCATTTGGATCATTCTCCATACTTTGGAATTGTGATAGGTTACCTTTCAAAATGATATCACTATGTATTTTCTTTTTGTGCGGAATTACTTTCGAAGAGTTATCTACATATCACTTCTCTAGCATGCATTAGCACTAACATCGTTATTGACCGGCCTCGAGTAGGGTGACTTATATATAAGTCACTTGGCGATTGCTTAACATAATGCTACATTTGTCCCTCCCTCCGAATCGGAACTTGATCTTTCGTGGCCTAAACCTTTTGGTTGTGTAAGCCCAAGGATGGTTAATCTTTTGTATTAGGCTCAAAATCTTTGAAGCTTGTTGTGTAGAGGCTTTGATTCTATCAATCTTCTAACAAGTCTTTATTAACCTTGACCTAAGTACATTTTTTAATTATTATAGTTCAAGACGCGAGACGGAATAATCGGTGTTACTTTTGAAGGCTTATGGCACTATGGCCTTTGTGCTACTATTAAGTATATACTACTACATTACTATTACTATACTTTTATGATTCCTTCTTGCTCCCTATCTCTCTTTACTTTTATGTCATTACATCATATCATATCTTGTTTATACTTCCGTCATTTTCACTTTGTCCACTTGGACCATATGTTTATGTTTATGCTTATACCATTTTCTCTTTGTCCACTTGGAACAAAAACATTAATAAAGGTCATAACCTCTAAAAAAACTTGTGCTTCTAATCTTGGACTATGGTTACTATCCTTTGCATTAGACTTGGAATTTTGAACCTAGACCTTGGACTTCAATGCTATTCTTAGATCCTTGGACTTAGAACAAGGACCTTTTCTCTTTGCTTTGGAATCATGGTTTGAAGACTTTGGAGCTTTGTTCTTTTTCTTGGTTTATGGTGAAGATGGCTACATTTGTGGTTATATCTTTCTTATCCTTAGCTTTTACTTTTTGCTTTAGGATAGTCACTTCTTCTCCACCCCTTCTTCAATTTTCAAAATCTTCTCCCTTTTTCAAAACATTCTTTCTTTCAAAACTTGAACCTCTTTTACAATAAACCTTAACTTTTGTCAAGTGCTTTTTCAAACTTCCTTTTCTTTAATAACATGTTAATCAATGTTAATCATACTTTGACCCTTTTTCAAAAAAACATAAAAAATATTCAAACTCATTCAAACTGTTTTTGTGCCTTATGCACTTTCTCTTTCAAAACTTTTTCAGAAGTTTAGACTTAATTCATCTCTTTAAGCGGAATTATTCGCTTGGAAATGACGACTTGTCTTTACATTTAAAAATAACCATAACAAACCTATTTTGTTATTTGTACCATTAACTACGGGGTTTTGATCCTATATTGCACTTTGTGGCTACGTAGGCATGAGGCGACAAGTCTATCCAAACACAAAAAATCTCAAAAAATGCTTCTTTTTCATCTCCTTAATCTCTTTTCAAACAAACCTTTTCAAACCAAAAAACATAGATATTTCAAAGGGTTCCTATAGAGTACTTTAGACGTTTTGGGTGCTAACACCTTCCCTTAGCGTAACCTACCCCCTTACCCAGTCTCTGTTTGCTTGTTCTTGTTCAGAACTTGTTTAGGTTTTGTTCACTCTTTTTCCTTTCCTTTTGGATAAAATAAAAGTGCGGTGGCGACTCTTGCTTTATGAGTTAAGTTAATCAATAGCTTACACTCACGATTTTTGCCGCTACAGAAAAGTGGCGACTCTGCTGGGGACTCTGGTTCTTTGTGGGTTCGGCCTACTTTGATTTATTTACGCTTTATTTGTTTGATTTGACTATTATTGGTAGTTCTGTTTTGGTGATCTTGTGTGGTGAGATAAGTCATATACCCGGACTTGAGTGCACTTATGATAGGAGGGTGGTATAGTCTTGTTCGGCTTATGTGGAGTAGTCCTTAATAAGCTGACTTGAGATCCCCCACTCAGTGGAGGCCCCTTTGGAATTACTGATGTCATACGAGTAGTCATGAATGGCATTACTTTTTCCATCCTGGGTTCCTGAGAAGCTGAGGACCTTAGAAATCTTTAACCCATATTGGCCTTATTAGGACGTGATGCGGTGGCTATTCAGGTGTAGACTTGAAATAGTTGATACGCGATACTACTCTCGGATGAGGTTCTCTTGAGAATATTACTGATTCCCGAGTAATCGGAGTGCTAGTAATATCCGAAAGAGGATTGAGGACTCTGGGCACTTTTTAGAACCTTTTTTCGGTAGGTGTTATACCCTTAGTACATACCTTTGTGGGTTGGTTCTTAACCTTGACTCCATGCTCGTGACTCGGACCCTTGACCCGTGTGGTTTGAGTGATATTGTTTGTGGTTGTTGCATCCATGCACTCTTGCATCCATGAGCATACATCTGCATTTATCCAAGTTGCCACAAAAACTCATTTCAACTGTCTCCTTCTTCAGTTATATGTTCACCGTTAAGCTGTTTCCTCGACACAACTACAGAACTAGAGCTGCTGTCAAATTGAGAATGGTAAATCAAGAACAACACAATGCCAAAGTCAGAATGGAAATTGATGAGTTGAAGGCCAGCATGACCAAGCTCACATAAATGATGCAAGTTCTGATTGCTAGAGGTGAACCGCCTCAAAGGACTGTGATCTCTGAAGTCTCAACTTCTGCTGTTGACCCTCCACTGATTCAGCAACTAGCTTCTACTTGGACAGAATTTGGGTTACCTCTAAATTACTCGCCGCCCTTTGCAACTACTCCAATGGTTGTCCCGTCTGTACTGCCAGTATCTTCAGCTCCATTATTCACTGAACCTTAGCTTTTTGTGCGTTCTGCTACTCAAGCTACTCCTGAGAATCCTCCTTTCGTGTACCATGCTGCTAGTCCACAATCCGAAAGCCAGGGAGAGCCTAGATACATTGAAGAAGTTAGAGAGCAATGGCAAACTTTGGAAAAAAGGATAAGAGCCGTGGAAGGAAATAATGTCTTTGGTGCTCCCACAATGGACATGTGCTTAGTTTCAGACTTGGTTATGCCTGCCAAATTCAAAACTCATGATTTTGAGAAATACAAGGGGCACACTTGTCCTAGAAGCCACTTGGTGATGTACTACCTCAAGATGGCTGCCTATACCAACAACGACAAACTGCTCAATCACTGTTTCTAAGATAGCTTGAGTGGGGCTTCACTGAAATGGTATATGGGACTTGAAAAGAACCGTATCCAAAGCTGGAAGGGCTTGGATGATGCTTTCTTGAAGCAGTATAAGTACAATCTGGACATGGCACCTGATCGCCATCAACTGCAAAACATGTCTCAGAAAGAAAAAGAATCCATTAAGGAGTACGCTCAACGCTGGAGAGAGCTAGCTGCTCAGGTGGAGCCACCCTTGGCAGAAAAGGAATTGACTGGATTGTTCATGGACACTCTTCAGCCACTCTTTTGGAAAAAGATAATAGGCAGTGTATCATCTGGTTTTGCTGACCTGGTCACTATTGGAGAAAGACTAGAAGAGGGTATTAAGAAGGGAAAGATTACTAATGCTGAAGCCTTTAATGGTGCTACAAAGTCCGTTGGGATTTTTCAAAAGAAGAAGGATGGCGATACACATGCTGTTTCAGTTGAAAGGAAACCTCGTCGCAGGCAACAACAATATGTAGCTACAGTACTCAACCGATTTAAGCTCCTTGTCAGGTTGTTAGACAAAATCAGAATCGCAATAGGGATCCTATCCTGATGTCCTACACTGAGCTGTATCCAGGTCTTGTTCAGAAAGGTTTGATTACAATGAGAGCTTTAACTCCTCCTCCAAATCCTCTCCCAACCGACTATAGAGATGATCTTCATTGTGAGTTCCATCAAGATGGGGCAGGCCATAACTTGGAAGGTAGCTATGCATTGAAGGTTATAGTACAAGAGATGATCAGAGACAAGATCTTCACTTTTCTTAATGATAATCCCAATGTTGTCAACAATCCTTTGCCAGAGCATGCCAAATGAAGTTTGAGTCAGTTCAGACAGATCATCTCCTAAAGCCAGTGTTTCAGACAGAACGACTCATCCTTGTTGCTAATTAGTCACTAGGCCTTATTTCTTTTTGTTTGCATTTTTATTTGATTGTATTGATTGTTTGCTTTCAAACTTCATTTGTACTTTCATGGTTAATTTTAATGAAATGAGCAGTGCAATATTTTGATTCAATTCATTTACATCCAATGTGTGCATCTCTATGCTTCTTTTTCACAAAACAAAAATATATCTCTTGTTCACTTTCTTTATCAAGCTTTTGTTTATACAAACATTGGAGGGAGGGTGATGAAAACGAAAGACCCAAAAATTGCTGGATTGTATGCTTTTAATTAAAACTTGGCTAATGATGTACAAGGCATTTCTCCAACTCCCAAACACTAGAGAAATAAGGAAGTTAATCCCTTGTCAACCCCTTTGAGCCTAGAAGTTGGAGTTTCTTTCTGTACGAAAAAACCTGCAATCTTAACCTGGGGATGGGTAGTTCTCAATTAATTTGACTGTGTATTTAAACACAAGAGAATCATTCAAGACGTCTTCCAATAAAGGTTGCAATCACAAGCTTTCCTTCGCACGCATCAAAGAAGTGTCGAAGATATCTTTCAAATCATAAACCAATGATGGTTCACCATAATCATTAACCCAGGCAGTCACTATCTTTAAAAAAAAGAGAATAAAAAAAATCAAAAGAAAAGCCCGCTAAGTCAAAACCTATGAAGGAGACTTAGGCAAAAATTTAGGCATCCCGCTGACTGTAAGCTTAAATGACACAGTTAAGGCAAAAGCTAAGGATTAAAAAAATCAATCAAGAGGTTACCAAAATCCTCAAAGATAAAACGAGTTGACTAAGGTCTTCATTGAAAACAACAAAATGTCGTAAGAAAAAGTTACTGCCGTCTCAAAAATCCGCTGGCCATTAAGTCATCTTCATAACTGTGTTGCAATTCCAAAATCGCTTGGAACCTAAATGCATAGATTGAATTAACTGAACATAGGACTAAAGATCAGCACGAAGAATGGGTTGGGTACAAATAAACTTTGAGCCTATATCCTTTGTTTCGAAAGCCGTGAACCAAACCATGTTACAACCCTCAAAAGACCTAATTGAAGTCAGGTTTCTTTTGAAAGCATACTACATCAAGGTTGTGTAAATTGACTCCTAAGTTTGTTTCCAATAATTTGTTTTGATGTTATACCTTTGATTTCTCTTTCATTTTGAATGTCTAAACCACTGTGTTTTTACAAGTAATTCATTTGCTTTACATCAATAATATCATTCCAAAAATGATTTTTGATTTCAAAATTGCATGAGCTTTGCATTAAAATTACCATGTTTGAATGATTTTATTTGCAAACAAACTTCTCCTCATCAAGAAATTTCAAACAGTTGAGAAACTTGGTCAGTGATCCTATCAGGGCCACACTACTTCCAGATCCTGTTGTGAATCAGTTCAAGATTTGTTTACTCAGTGCAAGTTATTCTCAAAATTGGTTAACTAGAAGATCTCTTTCAAGACCCATACTGAGTTTAGCCTTCTCAACAGTCATTTTAAGAACTGAAGCCATGATCAGTTCATCCCCAACATTTGTTTCAAGAACTGAAGCCATGATCAGTTCATCCCCAAGAATAGTCAAGCTGAAGCCATGATCAGTTTATCCTCAACATTTATTTCAAGAATTAAAGCCATGATCAATCTTTTCCCCTACAGCAGTCAAGCTGAAGCTATGATCAGTTTATCCTCATCAGTCAATCAATTTGGGACAGTCTTCTTCAAGAATCCTCAAGATGTCTTTCCTCAAAGGACCATCAGCCTGATACGATTCATAAGTGACAGAGATATGTTCAACATCTTCTCTCCAAGCAGAATGGGCAGTGTTCCCAGTGTTGAGGAATCAGAGTTCCATTCTTCCCTTAAAAGAGTCTATCTCGGTTGTCCCTATCATCTGCATTGCATACACAAATCATTCATATACCATGCATAGAAAGATTTGCATAGCTCGAAGTGTGTTTCGTGCTCATATGCATTTCTCGAGGTCCTGTTGTTGTCAACATCTTACCTTGTGATCAAAGTCCAACTTACTTGGCGCCTACCAAAACATTACCTGTCTTTTCATTCAGTGATATTCCTGGATGTTGTTGTTTCCCTATGCATCTAGTGCTATTCCTGGATCTTTGTCTTTTTTCATTCAGTGTTATTCCTGGATGTTGTTGTTTCCCTGTGCATCCAGTGCTATTCTTGGATCTTTGTCTTCATTCATTCCAGTGCTATTCCTGGATCTTTGCTTTCTTTCCCTCCAGTTCCATTCTTGGATGTCTGTCTCTTTTGATCTCTAGTGCCGTTCCTGGATATCTTGTTCCTCTTGTTTCTCCCAGTGCTATTCCTGGAAGTCTTATCTCTCTTCTGTAATCCCCAACATATTTGCTTGGATATCTTTCAGGTCCATTCCTGAAAGTTTTATCTGTTCATTCAGTGCCATTCCCGGATGAGTTTTCTCCTTTGCATTCAGTGTCATTCCTAGTTTGTCTTTCTCACTATCATTCAATGCCATTCCTGAATGTAGTGATTTACCTTTACTTTCTGTGCCATTCCTGAAAATTCTTTCTCACTTTATTAAATGCCAGTCTTTGATACCGTGAACTCTTTTTATCCAATGCCATTCTTGGATAATTCAGATGTATTTTTCCAGAACTTTTCTCACTTCATTCAATGCCATTCTTGGATGTTGTGATTTCTTCTGTCTAATGCCATTTTTGGACACCTTTACCCCAGCTGAGTCCAATACTACTCTTGGATACCTCTGATGTTTACCCTTGTCATCCAGTGCCCTTCTTGGATGTCCCCGGTGAATTTTTTCAAATGGAAGTTTGTTGCCATCCAATGCTATTTTTGGATGTAGATTGATATATTATCGGTTGAGTTTGTCTCCGTCCACTGCCACTCTTGGATGTCTCTGATGTTGGCTGTTGCCCCATTCAACGCCATTCTTGAATGTTGTAGTTCCTTTCATTCGATTCCATTCTTGGATATCTTATCCCCAGTAGAGTATTTTTCACCTCCATTCAGTGCTATTCTTGGATGACGTCGTTGTTTTACTATAAACTTTCTTGTTGTTTGTCCAATGCCATTCTTGGACATATTTTGGCTTACTTTTGTCTCGTTCATAGTTTCCATCCAATGCCATTCTTGGATGTTACTACTCGTCTTCCCAGGGTCTTATCCCTCTCTTTTCAACTATTGATGGATACTTCTTGTCGCCTTGCGGATCTCCAGAAATAGCTTGTGTTCCCCAGCATGTCTTTTCACGTCATCTCACTCAATTTACCGTAAATATCTTGTTTTAAGTTTCCCCGTAGAGTGTTTTATCCTTTGTATTCATATCATTCTTGTGGCATCTTTGGGCTAAAAAATATAGCTTTTTGTATTAAGTATCTTCATATCTCCCGATAGAAGAGACTTAAATAGGGGCAGCTATAAGACCCTGATTTTTGACCACTAAGATTCCACATATCATTCACATATCATTTGCACATCATTGCATACAAACGAGATCACACATTGGTTCCCTTATTCCTCTCATCTTTAGGTTTATGCCATACAGGGATCACCTAGCATCTGTGTGTTTCTTTTTCGCTTTACTACTTTATTTGTTTATGTTTACTAACCACTAATCAAAATTCAAAAATATTTTGTTTCTCCTTTATTCATTTCTCATAGGAAGAACATATCAAAACACCAGGCAACAACCCCTCAGCTCGAATGAATTTCATCTGATAAAGTCAAAGTTGATCTGCACATGATTCAAAAATTCATCTGATAAAGAGTTCTCAAGTTTTTGATTGATTATTATTCAAGAGACTCCAAGGTTTATGTGTTTATTTTCATTCCTTCTTTGACAAGCAAAAGAATCGAGTCAGAGCCACAACAGTGCAACCAAAAGGCCATTTTTCACATTTTTTCCTGAAGTAATCGATTACCATGATCAGGGTAATCGATTAACCTCGTGCAGAATTGTGAAAATTCAGCAAATTTAAATTTTGTAGCATTTGGGCACCAATTTTAAAAAATGATCATATGTGGAATATTCTAGACCACCTCACTTTAATTCCCCTACTTCATCTAAATTAATTCCCACCATACACATTCACTAATCACCACCCTTTTGCTAATTTCCCTCAAAATTCAAATTCCAAGCTTAATTCTCATTTCCAAACCAAATTCTAAACCACCAAAATTTGCAAGCCTAAGTCCTATAAATAGGACCCTCATTTCATTCATTTCACAAGCTTTTGATAGCCAAGAAACCTCTTGCAAATTCTTTCCCCAACCACAAAATTCACTCAAAGCTCACTTTTCTTCTTTAGAAAGTTAACAAATTTTCACAATGAATCTTGTTCAACTTTGAGCTAAACCTTCATCCAAACTTGTTTTCTTCATCAACTCTTGTAGATCAAGGCTTTGGAGTTTGCATCTTGAAGCAATTTGAAGGAATTTTCAGATTTAGAGTGGTAATTTCATTTTCCACCATTGTTGTTCTTGATTAATCTTCCACATTGTGATTCTTTAATAATTCTTCTTGCTTGATCTTTGGATCTTGAAAATTGTGTTTTAATTGGTGTATTTACTGTTGTTTACATTGAAATTTCATGCACAATCCATTCCTTGATCATGCTAAATTTTGTAGGAATGCTGAATTTTAGAGATGCTGATTTTTTTGCTATTTTTCTGCTGTTTTTGCAGTGGTAATCGATTACCCTGAGACAGAATGGTGTTTTTTTTACCTATTTTTGGGACCGTTATGGTTGTTTCTTCATTCCTAACCCATTCCCTTTGTTCTTAGCCTTAGATCACATAATTTTGTGGTTTAATTTGGCTTTCTCTTCATCTATTTCTCTTTTCTTTTGATCGATGAAAATCTTACATATCATAGATTATTGATTTTTCAAGGAGGTTTAATCTTTATTATTTCAAATCTATGGTTGAATGATGTTGAAGCGGTAAAACGGCAAGCAAAAATACTATTTTCGAAAGAATTCTCTCCGGGATTTATGTCATGTCCACAGAGATCGATTCGAGGGAAAGAATGTCGTTCGACAATCTCTACGTCTCAAAGCTTGGGTTTAAATGGTTTGGGATAAAAATGCAAAAGAAAAAAAAACATAAAACATGAAAATAAATACATTCTTAAGACACGAGAAAACTCGTCAGGAGTTGTATTTCGTTCTACCCATCATGTACTAAAAAAATCTATGGATAAAATGCACGCCACCTAAATCACTCGTTAAAATCCCCACGTATCGCTCACAACAAGAGGTTATGTCTAACGCAAACGTTGAGAGATCAACCACATTCTCTCGGAGGTGATGTCTCGCGCAACTCAACAACACGGAACATTAAGATTCGACACACATGTGAATATTAGACCGCTTCCCACAGCCAATAGACATACATCTTAGGTCGAGTTCAAAAAGTATATGTCTATAGCGAATCAAACCCATTAAGATAAATATTAAATCAAAGATGACATTGATTAAGAGTTGTAAAAGAGATTTTATACAAAGATCCATAAATATACATACAATCAAGATAAACTTACATAAAAAACCCCAACAATTGAAAAATACATAGAGAGGAAGGAAGAAGAACACAAATCTCACGGTTTGTCAACTCCGATTGAAGTGGATTCGACTCCGGATCGTCAAGATATACACTCCAAGTGTTGTTTCTAAGCTAAATCTACTCAAGAATGTGTTTGATGGAGTTTGGAGCAAAAAACCCCAAAAACATCCCCTAAAAAATGAATGAAATGACTTAAATAGTATTTCAAAATCAGTCAAGTTCGCAGTGCAAACTTTTATTCACTGAGCGAACATCAAAATTTGGCACTTAAGTGCCTCAGAATAGTTAAACTGGCTCTGCTTTTCTGCAGAAGTTCACAATGCGAACTTTTATTCACAAAGCGAATATTTGCTAGAAAGTTCGCAAAGTGAACTTTGGTCAATTTTTTTCTGCCA
The DNA here is from genome assembly GCA_022829125.1 of Lathyrus tuberosus. Lineage (NCBI taxonomy): Eukaryota > Viridiplantae > Streptophyta > Magnoliopsida > Fabales > Fabaceae > Lathyrus > Lathyrus tuberosus. The sequence goes on from JALAZF010000253.1 coordinate 4,441,298, forward strand.
TAATTCTGGGAGCATTCGCTGGGAAGTTCACAAAGCGAACATTCGCTGGAAAGTTCGCAAAGCGAACTTGGCAGCAAACCAACCCTTATTTTGACCACAACTTCTGAATCATAACTCGGATTGACGCACGGTCGGAAGCGCTGGAAAGCTTATTCAATAATCTATACAACAATGGAAAAATATCATTGCTTGAATACCTACAAAAATGAGAGAAAATCAATTAAAATCAATGATATTTACACGATACGCAATATATACATTATAATGTAAAGTAAACGTATTTACAAACAAAACAGGGTTTATTCGAACGATATTAACAAAAAGTATTGATAAGTGCAACAAAACTTATATACAAAAATAGTTACAATTTGTACTTATCAAAATCTCCCCAACTTATACTTGTTTGTCCTCAAACAAGAATCAAGCGCCTCAAAGAAACAGAGTGACAACCAAAGAATCACGAATCAACAGGTTTTGAAAAACGGAAGCAAATGTATGGTTCCAATGAAAAAAGGTACACAAAAAGTAAATACTTACCACTAAACTATGGCGAGAACATAGTCATGAACCAAATGCAAAATACAAAAATCATGCCAAACATCCTAAAACAACACAAGTTCAAATGTGAATCACACCTAGCAAAAACAATCATCGGTAGATGAAAAACACAAAATGAGGTACTTTTCACTCACACAACAATCTTACAAACAAAAGACTAAATTATGCATCCATCCAAAAATCATATTGAAAACATAAAGGCAAGAATCACAAGGGCTTTCAAGGTTGTAGCGTGGTCGGGTAAACAAACAAGGGGAAATTTCTAAAGGTAATTGAAACAAAAACTTGCCTAAACCTAAGGGAGTGATCAACTCACAAAGACTCAAACACAAAATTCCAATCAAATTCTTCCAAAATCCCAAGTGTTACACAACACAATACTTATTTAGCACAATTATTTGAACTCTTTTTGTTTCCTTTCTCAAGGATTTTCTTTTTCTTTATTTTTTTTTCTTTTTCATATTTTTCTCTTTTTTCTTTTCTTTTTCAACCTCATAGAAACCAACCAATGAGTAAACAATCATTATATCCCCAACTTGAATTCAACCACATCATCATGTGAATACTCCCTACTTTCTAAGGTAAGACAAAAATTCATACAACAACACAAAGTTGAGGGTCCAAGAAAAAACAATCAATCAAAATCCATACAAAAAGTGAATTCAATACTCATAGACAATCATTAAGTTCAAACAACATGGATAATGATAGAAAGGCACAAAGGGGTTTAACAAATGATCACACGCTCACAAGGTGAATGACTATTTGGTTAGGTAGTTATGCTAAAAATGAAACAAAATGCCTTGATCCTTTTCATGCTTTCAAATAATCAACACAAACAAAAGATTAAGCATAATAAAATCCAGTTAGAACAAGAATGTTGGTACTCCGCGCATATATGAACAATGGAAAGCTACCTCACAAAATGGTGGGAACTAAAGTGATTCATGTCAAGAACAAGTATACAAAAGAATGAATGGCATGGAAGTTTGTAAAATGCCTAAGTATCATGAATATGCTAAAGTCTAGAAAGCGATAAACACATACCTTGGACGTGTACAAAACTTAACAATATCATTACCATACATCCGCAAGTTGAAACAATCAAACTTGGAACATCACCACGAATTTCCTCAAGCTACTCAAAACAAGCTCTTAGAAAAACACAAAAACTATTAATATAAACGAACTAAAAGACTGGGTGAAAGTGCATTAAACAAGTTGTAAAGTGAAAATTTGAGAATTTTATGAAAAATCCGAGTACAACTTGTTTAATGAATGCTCACCACACTACCTAAGCTAGAAAGAAAAATTAATAATGAAACAAAAAACGATAAAACATGCTTGTTTTACGTCGTAAGCTCGACGCCTTTACGGTGCTTAGCTAGTAACTTCCTTCCTTCATGCCATGGTGATGCCTCACCGCACAAACCAAAAGCAAGTGTCCTAACCAAACACTTGAAAAAACGTTATGGGAACAAAATGTATACAACACTTGAACAAACATAATGGAAAATAAAAGAAAAACAAGTATCTATACAAGCCTATATACAATATAAACAATTATGTACAAAGCTCCGAAACATCGAAACTATGCAATGCAACTCAATATCAAAACCAATCCCCAGCAACGACGTCATTTTGTTGGAGCGGTAAAGCGGCAAGCAAAAATATTATTTTCGGAAGAATTCCCTCCGGGATTTATGTCGTGTCCACAGAGATCGATTCGAGGGAAAGAATGTCGTTTGACAATCTCTATGTCTCAAAGCTTGGGTTTAAATGGTTTGGGATAAAAGTGCAAAAGATAAAAAAAACATAAAACATGAAAATAAATACATTGTTAAGACACGAGAAAACTCGTCGGGAGTTGTATTTCGTTCTACCCATCATGTACTAAAAAAATCTATGAATAAAATGTACGCCACCTAAATCACTCGTCAAAATTCCCAAGTATCGCTCACAATAAGAGGTTATGTCTAACGCAAACGTTGAGAGATCAACCACATTCTCTCGGAGGTGATGTCTCACGCAACTCAACAACACGAAGCATTAAGATCCTACACACATGTGAATATTAGACCGCTTCCCACAGCCAATAGACATACATCTTAGGTTGAGTTCGAAAAGTATATATCTATAGCGAATAAAACCCATTAAGATAAAGATTAAATCAAAGATGACATCGATTAAGAGTTGTAAAAGAGATTTTATACAAAGATCCATAAATATACATACAATCAAGATAAACTTACATACAAAACCCCAACAATTGAAAAATACATAGAGAGGAAGGAAGAATAACACAAATCTCACGGTTTGTCAACTCCGATTGAAGTGGATTCGACTCCGGATCGTCAAGATATACACTCCAAGTGTTGTTTCTAAGCTAAATCTACTCAAGAATGTGTTTGATGGATTTGGGAGCAAAAAACCCCAAAATTATCCCCTAAAAAATGAATGAAATAACTTAAATAGTATTTCAAAATCAGTCAATTTCGCAGTGCGAACTTTTATTCGCTGAGCGAACATCAAAATTTGGCACTTAAGTGCCTCATAATGGTTAAACCGACTTTGCTTTTCTGCAGAAGTTCGCAATGCAAACTTTTATTCGCAAAGCGAATATTCGCTGGAAAGTTCGCAAAGCGAACTTTAGTCCTTTTTTCTATGCCATAATTCTGGGAGCATTCGCTGGGAAGTTCGCAAAGCGAACATTCGCTGGAAAGTTCGCAAAGCAAACTTGACAACAAACCACCCCTTATTTTGACCACAACTTCTGAACCGTTACTCGGATTGAAGCACGGTCGGAAGCGCTGGAAATCTTGTTCAATGCTCTATACAACAATGGTAAAATATCATTGCTTGAATACCTACAAAAATGAGAGAAAATCAATTAAACTCAATGATATTTACACGATACACAATATATACACTATAATGTAAAGTAAACGTATTTACAAACAAAACGGGGTTTATTCGAACGATATTAACAAAAAGTATCGATAAGTGCAACAAAACTTATTTACAAAAATAGTTACAATTTGCACTTATTAAATGATCATTTGGATCATTCTCCATACTTTTGGAATTGTGATAGGTTACTGTAGCGTGCTATTTTTGTCGGTGACGCGACCACCTTATCGCCATGGGTTTCTCCTCCCCGCAATGGTAGGAGTTGGGTGCTACTTTCTGATTTCTTATTTATCCTGTGAAGCTGGAAAGGAAAGGGAAGCTACCTAAAACTAACCTTGCACACAAATGTTTAACTGAACAAATGCTTAAGAGATTAGGGAGTTCGGGGTCAGGTTATACAATGGGGAGTTATTAATTACCCATCCTATATGTGGTTATCCACAGGTTGTTAGAAATTTCTACTAGTTTCTACTTATTGGTGTTTATCTGTCGTGGGTTGGGAAAGTTTCTCCTTTGGGAGTGTTTGAGAGAGAGAGAGAGTTTTTGTTGATTTTGGTTTTTCTGATGTTTTTGGTGAGGTACTGGACCTGAAGTTTTTGATTGGTGTGTGAAGGTACTGGACCTAAAGTTTTTGATTGGTGTGCTCGCTAAGATTTCACAATCTTATGACTACGTATTCCCGTTAAAGATAAACAGGGAAATCAGAGCAATCATAGTTCCTCCTATTCTATGGGAGGAAATGTAACACCCCATTTTGTCCGATTTATTTAATCGAGTCGATTTAATTATTTTTGTTATTATATTATTTTATTCTTGACTTTTATTTGACAATATATTATTTTTCATCGTTATTATGTTTTATCGCATTTTGAGAGCAGTTGCGAGATATTTGAGATGAGGGGTAAAATGGTCATTTTGAGAGGTTAGATATTTTAGAAAAATTAGATATTTTTAATAAATAGAAAGTAGAGAGAAAAAGAGAGAAAAGAAAGGGAAAGGAAAAGCAGAGAAAGAGGAAAATCGAGGAAACCTCCGTTTCTATCGCGATTAATTGGGTAAGGGTGAGAAGTTTCGATTATAACTTGCTTGTGTATGTATATGTGTTGTTTGTTGTAATTGTTTTGGTTGTTTTACAACTTTTTCTTATTGATAAATTGACGAACAATTGATAGAAATCGATGTTTTCGCGGTTGAAAAGCGATGTAAATGCGGTAGAATACTTGTTGTTATGCTTGGGTTATGTTCTGGTTGTTATGATATGGTTTGGATATGTTTTGGTGGGGAAAATGGTGATTTAGGATGAGTAACAGCGCTGCTGCGAATCCCAGAATTTGCAGGTTCGCAGTGCGAATAGCAGCGAAGAGGAAAGCGAAGGCTCGCCAGGGCTTCGCAGTGCGAATGGGTGGGCGAATGTTCGCCAGTAGTCCGCAAAGCGAACTTTGTGCTGTTTTTTATCTGCCACGGTTCGCTGGAGCTTCGCACGACGAAGAAGGAAAGCGAATGCTCGCTAGGAGATTCGCATAGCGAACATGACAGATTGTTCCGTTTTGTTTCCTTCATAACTTTTGATCCGTAAGTCGGATTGAGGCGCGGTTGGATGCGTTGGAAAGCTAATGAGATGTTCTTTCTTATAGGAATGGTTTTGGGATGGTTGGCCGATTTAATTGTGTCGGGAATTTGGAAATGTGTCATTTTGTCAACTTTTACCGTCTTAACTGTGTGTATTTGATGTGTTAACATGCGATACGCTTTTGATATATAACGTATAGCTTGTGTGTTGTTATATGGTGTGAGTGCATGTGATGAAATGTTGTGATGATGGTATGTGGACTAAGGGCAAGTAAATGCATTGTGTTATGTTTGATTGTAGATGCATGATTATGGATGTTGGAATGGTTTACATGGTTGTATATGTGGACGCATTTGATTGTCATGAGTCATTATATGCCAAGCATCATGATATGCATTCTTGTAATGTTGTGTGCCCTAGTGGGTGTGAGTGACGAAACGATTCCCGAGGGGATCTTCTATAATGGTCGTGTGCCTTATACAAAGAGGACCGAAAGCGACGTTATGGATGATCGTGTGCCTTATACAAAGAGGACCGAAACCGATCTGGTCGTGTGCCTTATACGAAGAGGTGTGAGCGATCCATAAACGCCGTGTGCCTTATACAAAGAGGTGTGAGCGATGGGAGAACATCGTTTGCCCGACGGGGAGTTACACTAAGTAACAAGCGATGATTCCAATAATTCCTGAGTGAATTAATGATGAGAATGATGGATGGAACGGCACCACATTGTATTTGCATAGAGTCGTTGTGTCGGTCTCTTTGCATTTGCATAAATCATGAATGGATTGATTATGGGTGGAAAATCATGAATGGATTGATTATGTGTGGAAAATCATGAATGGATTGATTATGTGTGGAAATTGTGAATTGATTGATTATGTGTTGAGCTTGTGATAGCATTGGTGATTTGATATGCAATTGTGATAAATGCATTGGTTATGGATGATATGTTTTATGTATAGACATATGCTATGTTCTGTGGGGATGTTGTACATTACAATGATTGTACTAATTATCTATGGTATGCTATATATGAATATATGTGATATGGTGGTGTGTTTCCATATGTCATAACCTTGGTATGCCTTATGTGTGAATATGTGATTATGTTCGTATAATTGATATATGCTATATGTGTTGGTATGTGATGCTTGTGGTGAGAATAACTATGCCTGTGAATTTATATGTGTTTGCATATTATTATGCAATCTTGATTTAGTTGTTATTTCTCACCCTTCTGCTGTAGTTTGTTGCTCTATGAGGCAATTGCAGATTAGTAGTCTTGGAGGCTTTTGTGAAAATTAGTTCTCCATCCTTTTGTCGGTCTTTCTGCTCTGATACGTAACACGGGAGTCGGAGAACGCTTTTGTTATATATGTGTACATTTGTTGGATCTATTTTGTATTACCTTTGGATGAATATTTTGATGTTATAAAATAATTTATTTTGTAAAACAAGTCGGTTATGGATCTTTCCGCTTTATTCCATAATTGAACTTCCTTTTGTTGGAAAAAGTTTCCCTTTTATGTATATTCCATTTTGTGTTATGTATCAAATTTATGAGCATGGATTGTGTTTTCTTTCTTTAAATGTGGCATCCTTGTTTCTGTCTAAGAATAATAAATTTTTATTTACTTTGATTTATTTATGTATTATTTATTCGCGATGGGAATTAGGGTGTTACAGGAAAGAGATGTTTTGGTGTCTTGCCCAAAGCCCAAGATTGAAGCTAAAGGTTATTTGTGTCTTGTTCAAAGCCCAAGATTGAAGCTAAAGGGGTATTGACTGAGAGAGTTTGTCATCTCTAAAGGGAGACATCTCGTTTGTTTATCACAGTTGTTGGGTAACTGATAATAAAGGAGAATTACTTTAACTGGGATACGCGAATCCAACAATGCCATAATTTCCTTTATAGGGGTGTTATCCTGAAGGAGAAAACTTTAACTCAATGTAGAGCAATGCCATTTTCCTTATGAGTCTTTCATGCTGTTGATTGCAGAATAGGGCAAGCAAGCAAAACTATTTATTTTCGGAAGAATTCCCTCCAGGATTTATGTCGTGTCCACAGAGATCGGTTCGAGGGAAAGAATGCCGTTCGACAATCTCTCGCATTAATGAGTTTGGGTTTAAAATAGTTTCAAACAAGAAAATAGAAAAGTAAACATTAAAACAAAAAGAAATCATTCTTCAGAGAGAAAAACTCGTCCGACAATGCATATAAATCACTCCTCACAAACTTAAACTTACCGACCAGTTATACTTAACCTACAATACTCCTCAATATCACCCAGCATCGCTCACAACACAGGTTATGTCTAACGCAAAGTTGAGAAAACAATCGTGTCACTCTCTTCGTCACTCTCGCGAGCGAAGCCTCGAAACACGGAAGGCATTAAGCTTCGACGCCTATTGAAGATTGTTAGCTCTAAATCTATCTCTAGAATCCAGAAACTAACAGACAATCATCCCTAATCGAAGTTTGCGACGGTTATCTCTAACGCAACCCAAACCCCGCGCATAAAGCAAAAATCAGAGACAATCACCAATAAAGATTTGTAAAGCAAGTTTTATACAACGCCATGGGCGACAAATATACATGAGATCATAGCAAATACATATACACAACCCAACCATAAAGAAAAACACAAAGAAAAAGAGAAATGAACCAAACATCTCGCGGATTGTCAGAGCCGGTCGACGATCAATCCACTCCAGATCATCCGTATGCATGCTCCACAGTTGTTTTCTAAGCTAATCCTATGAAGAAATGAAGTTTGATGGAGTTGGAGCAAAAATCCCCAAAACCATCCCTAAAAAATGCTGAAAAATGAACTATATACATTGCAAATTCTGCATGGTTCGCAGTGCGAACGATCATTCGCAGTGCGAATGACTAAAAAAATGGCACTTCAAGTGCCTCTGATTGCTAAACCGCCTTTGCTTTCCTTCGTTGGTTCGCAGTGCGAACGAACCATTCGCAGTGCGAATGCTCGCTGACTGGTTCGCAGTGCGAACATTGGCTTATTTCTCTTTTGTAACTCTCTGCCAGCCTTCGCTGGGACCTTCGCTAGACCTTCGCAAAGCGAGCATTCGCTTCCAGTTCGCAGTGCGAACAAGACAGAAAACCAGTCCTTATTTTGGCCATAACTTCCACACCGAAACTCCGATTTACGCACGGTCAGAAGCGTTGGAAAGCTTATTCAATGCTCTTCAAGAATATGGCAAGATAGACTTTATTTACTTCCTACAAAATTGAGATAAAAATCAATTAAACTAAGTAATATTTAAGCAATACGCAATATATACATTAAAACGTAAAGTAAACGTATTTATAAACAAAGTGGGGTTTATTTGAACCGATATAGACAAAAAGTACTGATAAGTGCAACAAAACTTATATACAAAAATAGGTACAATCTGCACTTATCAAACTCTCCCCAACTTACCTAATTGTTTGTCCACAAACAAGAATCAAACAAACTTGAAAATGCACAAGCAATATCCAAAGAATGACGAATCAACAGGTTTTGAAAAACGGAAACGAATGAATGGTTCAAATGAAAATGGTACACACAAAAAGTAAATACTTACCACTAAACTACAACAACAACATAGTCACGAAACAAATGCAAAATACAAAAATTCATGCCAAAAATTCTAAAACAACACAAGTTCCAAAGTGAATCACACCTAGTAAGAACAATCATCGGTAGATGAAAAACACACAATAAGGTACTTTACACTCACACAACATTCATGCAAACAAAAGACTAAATTATGCATACATCCACAAATTCTCATTGAAAATACAAAGGCAAGAATCACAAGGACTTTCAAGGTTGTAGCGTGGTCGGGTAAACAAACAAGGGGCAATTTCTAAAGGTAATTGAAACAAAAACTTGCCTAAACCTAAGGGAGTGATCAACTCTCAAAGATTCAAACACAAAATTTCCATCAAACTTCTTCTTTCATCCCCAGTGTTACACAACACACAATACTTATTTAGCACAATTATTGAAACTCTTTATGTTTCTTTTTTCAAGGATTTTCTTTTTCTTCTTTTTTTTCTTTCTTTTTCACATTTTTCTTTTCTTTTCTCTTTCATATTTTTCTCTTTTTTCTTTTCTTTTTCAATCCGCATAGAATCCAACCAATGAGTATACAATCATCCTCTCCCCAACTTGAATTCAACCACACCATCATCTGAATACTCCCTACTTTCTAAGGCAAGGAAAAAATCCATACAACAACACAAAGTTGAGGTCCAAGAAAAAATAAAATCCATTCAAAAATAAGTGAACTAAATATTCATAGACAAGCATTAAGTTCAAATAGAAACATGGATCAAAAAGCTCAAAGGGGTTACGAATTCTCACACACTCACAAGGTGAATTGACTATTTGGCTAAGGTGGTTGTGCTCAAAATGAAACAATTGCCTTGATCCTTTTCATGCATTCATATAATCAACACAAATAAAAGATTCAACATAATAAAATCCAATTAGAACAAGAATGTTGGTTCTCCGCGCATATATGAACAATGGAAAGCCACCTCACAAAAAGGTTGGGAACTAAAGTGATTCACAATAGAACAAGTATACAAAAGAATGGATGGCATGGAAGTTTGTAAAAAGCCTAAGTATCATGAATATGCTAAAGTATAGAAAGCGATAAATACATACCTCGGACGTGTACAAAACTTAACAAAATCATTACCATACATCCGCAAGTTGAAACGAACCAACTTGGAAAATCACAAAAGCATCCTCAAATAAGTCAATCAAAATCTGCGGGCAAACAACAACCAAAAACATTAGAAATGAAAAACAATAAAAACATGCTTATTTTACGTCGTAAGCTCGACGCCTTTACGGTGCTTAATTAGAAACTTCCTTCATTCATGCCATGGTGATGTCTCACCGCGCAACCAAAAGCAAGCCTCCTAACCAAACACTTAAATAAACGTTACGGGAACAAAATGTATACAACACTTGAACAAACATAATGGAAATAGACAATATATACGATATATACAAAACTCAAAAACAAAGAAACTATCGCAATGCGATTCAATATCAAAACCAATCCCCGACAACGGCGCCATTTGGTTGGTTGCAGAATAGGGAAAGCAAGCAAAAATATTTATTTTCGGAAGAATTCCCTCCGGGATTTATGTCGTGTCCAGAGAGATCGGTTCGAGGGAAAGAATTTCGTTCGACAATCTCTCGCGTTAATGAGTTTGGGTTTAAAATAGTTTCAAATAAGAAAATAGAAAAGTAAACATTAAAACAAAAAGAAATCATTCTTCAAAGAGAAAAACTCGTCCGACAATGCATATAAATCACTCCTCAAAAACTTAAACTTACCGACCAGTTATACTCAACCTACAATACTCCTCAATATCACCCAGCATCGCTCACAACACAAGTTATGTCTAACGCAAAGTTGAGAAAACAACCGTGTCACTCTCTTCGTCACTCTCTCGAGCGAAGCCTCGAAACACGGAAGGCATTAAGCTTCGACGCCTATTGAAGATTTAGCTCTAAATCTATCTCTAGAATCCAGAAACTAACAGACAATCATCCCTAATCGAAGTTTGCGACGGTTATCTCTAACGCAACCCAAACCCCGCGCATAAAGTAAAAATCAGAGCCAATCACTAATAAAGATTTGTAAAGCAAGTTTTATACAACGCCATGGGCGACAAATATACATGAGATCATAGCAAATACATATACACAACCCAACCATAAAGAAAAACACAAAGAAGAAGATAAATGAACCAAACATCTCGCGGATTGTCAGAGCCGGTCGACGATCAATCCACTCTGGATCATCCGTATGCATGCTCCACAGTTGTTTTCTAAGCTAATCCTATGAAGAAATGAAGTTTGATGGAGTTGGAGCAAAAATCCCCAAAACCATCCCTAAAAAATGCTGAAAAATGAACTATATACATTGCAAATTCTGCATGGTTCGCAGTGCGAACGATCATTCGCAGTGCGAATGACTCAAAAAATGGCACTTCAACTGCCTCTGATTGCTAAACCGCCTTTGCTTTCCTTCGTTGGTTCGCAGTGCGAACGAACCATTCGCAGTGCGAATGCTCGCTGACTGGTTCGCAGTGCGAACATTGGCTTATTTCTCTTTTATAACTCTCTGCCAGCCTTCGCTGGGACCTTCGCTAGACCTTCGCAAAGTGAGCATTCGCTGCCAGTTCGCAGTGCGAACAAGACAGAAAACCAGTCCTTATTTTGGCCACAACTTCCACACCCAAACTCCGATTTACGCACGGTCGGAAACGTTGGAAAGCTTATTCAATGCTCTTCAAGAATATGGCAAGATAGCCTTTATTTGCTTCCTACAAAATTGAGATAAAAATCAATTAAACTAAGTAATATTTAAACAATATGCAATATATACATTAAAACGTAAAGTAAACGTATTTATAAACAAAGTGGGGTTTATTTGAACCGATATAGACAAAAAGTACTGATAAGTGCAACAAAACTTATATACAAAAATAGGTACAATCTGCACTTATCACATGCTAATAGAGGGACATTGGCGTGGATGTAAATAATCCAGAGGCTTGCCACTTACAGCAATTAGATGAAAGAAATGGATTTACCAGGATAAGAGATGGACTACAACTTGGATATTTGAATTAACAAGTGTGCCACTTACAACCGTTATCTGGAATTAGGGTCTGTTTTGATTTATCTGTTTTGATTTATCTGTTTTGATGTGTGATATACAGAGAAATGTCTTCCTACAGAGAGATTTTGATTTCCTCTGAGGGGATTTTGGTTTTATGTGTTCCTTGATCAAAGCCCAAGATTGAAGCTAAGAGATTGATTGACTCCACTGGGGAGATTATTATCTGTCTTGTACAAAGTATAAGATTGAGGCAAAATAAAGAGACTGACTCTTTGGGGGATATCATTATACAAATCCTAAGAGGAGGCTGAAAGTTAACTTTTCCAAGGAAATCTTTTGTCTATCTTGTACAAAGCCCAAGATTGAGGCTAAAAAAGAATTTTTGACTCCACTGGGGAATATTTGTATATGTCTAGTACAAAGCCCAAGATTGAGGCTAAAAAGGGAAACTGACTCTACTGGTGAGAGGTTTTACCTGTCTTGTACAAAGCCCAAGATTGAGGCTAGAAGAAGTTGACTGACTCAGATGGAGAGTATGATTTGTTTTGTACAAAGCCCAAGATTGAGGCTGATAAGAGGATTGACTCTGCTTAAGGAGATTTTATATGACGTCTTGCACAAAGCCCAAGATTGAGGCTGAAAAGAGACTGACTCAACAAGAGAGTGTTTTTATCTGTCTTGTACAAAGCCCAAGATTGAGGCTAAAAAAGATATTTGACTGACTCAACAAGAGAGTGTGTATGTGGGTGTCTTGTACAAAGCCCAAGATTGAGGCTGACTTTTGCTGAGGAAAAGAAGGATCATTATACAAAGCCTAAGAGGAGGCTGAAAAATGATTGACTCAACAAGAAAGTATTTTTATCTGTCTTGTACAAAGCCCAAGATTGAGGCTGAAAAAGATGATTGACTCAACAAGAGAGTGTTGAAAGATCCTTATACAAAGCCTAAGAGGAGGCTAAAAGTGATTGACTCAACAAGAGAGTGTGGAAAGATCATTATACAAAGCCTAAGAGGAGGCTAAAAGGGATTGACTCAACAAGAGAGTGAGGAATTATCATTATATAAAGCCTAAGAGGAGGCTAAAAGGTGATTGACTCAACAAGAGAGTGTTTTTATCTATCTTGTACAAAGCCCAAGATTGAGGCTGAAAAAGATGTTGAGGGATGATCATTATACAAAGCCTAAAAGGAGGCTGGTTGGGGAATCTCTCATATAAAGCCTAAGAGGAGGCTAGCTTCTACTGAGGATTATTGAGATCCAGAGACAGGTCCAAATTGAGGAATCAACTCTTGCTGAGGATTACAGAAGAGTTGAGATATCAGATGCCTTGAGGTTCTGATAAAGGTTTATTGATAGTGATTTGACCCTAGCTGGGGAAATTTAGAAGTGGAAAGTTTAAACTCTGTTGGTGATTGATGAGATGATTAGGGTTCATCCTGTACTTTTGGGAAACTTGAGGGTTTTTTTGAAATCCAAGAGGATATGAGACTGTCCAAGTCTACTGGCATGATAAGGTTTATCTTTGTATGATGCCTAAGAGGAGGCTGGTGTTTTAAGGGATGAGAATCAACCCTAAATTGGTTTGATGTTTTGACTCTTTGGAAAGACTGCTCTACCAAAGAATGACTAAGTTCTGTCTTATACCTTTAAGAGGTCTTTGGGTCCTTGTACTAAGTCCAAGAGGAGGCATGCTAACTTCTAAGAAGCGTGAGGGTCCTTATACAAAGCCCAAGAGGAGGCTGGGGATGCTTTTAGGAAGCCTGTGGGTCCAAACCTAAGAAAAGTTCAAGAAAAGTTTCACCGGGAATAATCTATTCTTTAGTGAACAGTTCTAGGGTTTGAAGAAATTCAAGAGAGGTTTCACTAGGAATTAATCCTCTCTGGGGAAATGAATTTCTTTGACAATTTTCTAATAGTGACAGTCTGAGAAAAGTTTCACCGGGAATAATGCCTTTCTCTTTGTTCCATATTGTATAAGCCCAAGAAGAGGTAAGACTGTATCTGGAAATTCCTATGCGGAACTAGTTTTGACTGTGTTGAAAGAGTGACCACTGGCTACTGGCTTTATCTAATCCTAGACCTAATTGCCGGGGAAAACTCTAAGTGAATATATACAAGGATATATGTACATATGAAATATATACTGTATGTAAAAGAGGGTAGGAGGACTTACAGGTGAGCAAACTTCCAGCACAAAAAAAAATAAATAAAAAAAAAAAAAAAAAAAAATATATATATATATATATATATATATATATATATATATGTATATATATGCAATTATGTAAAAGAAAGCTGATAAAACTTAAAGGTGAGCAAGCTTCCATTGTAACAGCTGTATGGTTAGTTGTTTAAAAAATTAAACAAAGTTTTGATAACAACTATGAATTTCAACCTAAATAAAAAAGGAGAGTTGTTTTGAAAAGATTGGGGCTTACACTTAAGGAGAGGCCCAAAGAATTGTTTATTTTCAAATGGACGGGTCTTACAACCCAAAGAGAGGCCCAAGAGTTTATTTTTGTACAAGAGATGGGGCTTACAACTCAAGGAGAGGCCCAAAAGGTTTTGTTTAAAAGGTGACGATCGTGTCGCGGTTTTAGAAAACACAGTGGGACTTATACAATGACTGAGGCCCAAATTTATTTTATGTACAAAGGGGGTTGGGTCTTACACTCTATTAGAGGCCCAAAAGTATATTTTAAGAAAAGAAAATGAGACTTATAACTCAGGGAGAGGCCTAGATGAAAACAACGATCACACCGTTATTTTGAAAATCGTATCGGGACTTAAACAATGACTGAGGCCCAAATTTATTTATGTAAAAAAGAGGATTGGGTTTTACACTCTATTAGAGGCCCAAAGTGTTTGAAAAATTTTTATGAGGTTGAAAATAAGCAAAACCCTAATTTGATTTAAAAATGTATTTTAATTGAATAAAAATTCAATTAAAATGATCAAAATTACAAACATGTTTGAAAAACAAGTTGTGATCTTGGATTAATATTTGAAAATCATGTTTCATTCATAGAATGTTTTGAAAATCATTTGAATTTGCAAAATCAAGAGAAAGAAATATTTTTAAATGCTTAAAAAAACAAATAAAACATAATTCTTTACAAAAATACCAAATATGTGAATTAAATAATATTTTTGTGAAATTTTTGTAGAATAAAATATTTTAACATTTTTGTGAATTTTCAAAAAAAGAACCAATAAAAAATGATTAAAATGGAAAGAGAAATTAATTTTGGAATTAATTAATAAAACCATAAAATATGTGAAAAATAGCAAAAATGAGAGAAAATGGCAAAATGGTCTGGGTGGGTGTTGAACCCACGACCTGCCAAACAAACACACATGCGCGCTTCCACTGGGGTGGTGATACATCCGTGTATCAAAACCA
The DNA here is from genome assembly GCA_022829125.1 of Lathyrus tuberosus. Taxonomy (NCBI): domain Eukaryota; kingdom Viridiplantae; phylum Streptophyta; class Magnoliopsida; order Fabales; family Fabaceae; genus Lathyrus; species Lathyrus tuberosus. Next base: position 4,456,402 of record JALAZF010000253.1, read on the forward strand.
CCCCATGAATATATATGGGGGCCTTGTTTTTAGGCCTGACTAAGGCGCCATAGTCTGGCCCTTGCCCAAGGCAAGGCCTGATTTTGTGCCTCTTGCATGAAGGCTCTAGCTTCCTTATTTCTCCATGGATTTAGACAAAATTTAGGTGTATCCTGCCTAGAATTTCATGAGGAATCCAATGGTGCCTTTGGAATTTTCAAAAAATGTTTCTATTTTAAAATTTGATAGTGATTTCAAAATAGGCCTAGATTTGCATGTTTTATGCTATCTCATTGTACAGGCCATAAAAGCAGGGCAAATTGGTTCAAACACAACATATATGACATGTATGAGATGTCCATAATCAATGGACATCAAAGCAATGCATGATTTAAAGAGTTCAAGTTGTGATGCACTTACCTCTTGAAGCTCCTTGTGCTACCTGTCAAGATCCTTGTGCCAGAAGTAATCCAATGCTTAAGACACTCTTGATTGATCCCTTAGAAGCTTTTAGTTTGATCAAAACCATCTGGAAACCTCAGGAACAAGAACTGGCTCCTTCTTACAAAAGTGGCAAAAGTGACCAAAATGGAAACTCACTCAAATGATGTTCCAGATGAGGGGAACCAATTGGGACAGTTTGAGGATGATATTTGGAGTGTGTTTGAGGCCTTGTTTGGTTTTGGAAGTGACTGAATTAAGACATGGCTTAAAAAATGCAGAAAAGTCAAAATTTGAGGTTTTGGAGGTTGACTTTCTGATTTTTGTGTTTCAGATCATAGGTGAGTGTTTGAACATCTTATATATGATACATTGGATGTGTTTGGATCATAAGTTGTGGTGGAATTGCTCTCTAACTTTAAAACTCAGAGATGACTTGCAAAAGAAGGCATTTTAGCCTAATGAGAGAGATTTTGAGGAAAGCAAGTGTTGTAGTGCTTTGGTGTACTCAAACTGAGCACAAATGAGCTCTATTTATAGTAGAGCAAGTTTGTTTTGCAAGCAATAGTGAATTGTAACTTGGACAGTCCCTTGGCCAATTGTAGCATAAATGCATCTTTAGTCTCCTATAGCCATTGACTTGAGGTTAGGGCACATGCCTATGGTCCTTTGGTTCAGAGCTGAATCTTGACTCATTCAGTTAGGATTGCTTCAGTCCATGCCACCTTGATGTATCCATTGAATGCTTTGAAACAAAATTGGAGTCTTTGAGCTTTTTATCTTTTTTAGGGAACTTATGGTGACATGTAGTTCCTTAGACTTGGAAGGCTCGTGGATCAGATCATTCCTCTTTGAATTTATCCCTTGAGGTGTCCAAATGGATGACAATGCTTGGAATTATCTAATTTGGCCAAATCAAGCAAATGACCTATAATCTGCCTTGAACAAAATCAGTCCATAATACCATGTTCCAAGGGTTGGATCTCTCTACTCAAATTGAATTTGGAGATGATCTTGTACTTGTTGGAAAGCCCTCATGGCATACCTCAACTTTGATGTCCAACATTGGTCCTGGTTTAGCTTGGATCAAAGTGAAAAATGCCTATACATTTTGGAAAAAGTAAGACAGATTCTGACTTATAGAAAATTTCACTAAGTGTTGGAAAAAGTGGAATTTTCATGTTTTTGTGATTTTGATCAATCCATAACTCAGAATCCATGATGATTTGGAATTTATTGTAGTTGACATATTTGAAGTATGTCGGATGGACTTTTATTTGAGCTTTGAATGGTAGATAAAGGCCTTGTGGTTTAGGAGTTATGACCTTGCAAAGTTGGTACCAAAGCCATTTTGTTCCATAACTTAGAAAAAATTTGATTTCTCAAGGTTGCCCCTTTTGCAAGAAACCTCACTTCTCTTGATTTTTCTTGATGAATGATAATCAATTCCATACATTAACATTGTTTTTGACTTAGGGGAACCATATTTGTGAAAAATTCCAAAAAGTCAAACTTGATTTTATGCACAGTTGACTTTTTGTCAGATGAAATCCAAACGGTGTGATTCTTTGTGAAATCAAGTTCTTGACCCAATTCAAACCTAATGGATGGATTCCATAGGTGTTTTAGGGTGTCTTAAATCATGTCCCAAGGTTTGGGAGCATGTCTTGGTCAAAAGTCAAAGGTACAGTTGACTTTTCCTTCAAAACCCTAATTGTGGTCCAGATGAAATTGAAACTTGTGAATCAAGCTTTTTGGGTCAATCCATTGTTGTAAATGGATCAATGTAGTGTATTTGAGGCCCTCAAATCATGTCTTGAGGTCTTGGCTCATGTTTTGCTCTAAAAGTCAACTTAGGGGTGAATTAGGTCAAGAAACCCTAATTACTGATTTTTTATGAATGCATCCCCTGAGCCTAAATTGACTTGATGATTGGGTCCATGAGGTCTAATGGAGTATCTTGGGTTATGCTTTGAAGCATTGGCTTATGCCCAGATGAAAATTCTCATCTAGAGGTCTTGGTCGACCAAAACCCTAATTTGGTGACATTTGCGATCTTGAGGCTTGATCCAATTGGAATGTTGCAACTTTGTGCTTGATTCTTGATGTGGGAGTCCTCTTGATCCCTTATGGGTGTTTGAGAGGTTAGACAAGTTAAAGATCATGTCATTTCTTGATTGATCCTTTGTCTAAGTGCCCCGAGAGGGCTTAAAACCCTAATTCTTGGTTGTAGTGAAACGTCAACAATCCTTGAGGATATTGATGAGGTATGGTGGCACATCCATATTGTGGCAATGATTTGCACAATGATGGAAAATCTTGGTGGTCAAAATTTGGGGTATGATAGATGCTCCTATTTAATCTTCTTGGGCTCGAAGGTGTAAATGGCGAAGATATTCGGACATTCAGGGTGCAAGAGGATTATATATCGGAATAACCGAAATTTTGACGGTGGTTATGAATAGAAATTTGTTCATCCATCTTCTTTTGCTAAGTAATGATACTTAGAAAAGGTAAAAACTTCCCCTCGATCCTGGTCTTCAGCCACGGAACTGGTCTTAGTTTCTGAAATAAACTTCCCCTCGATCTTGCTCTTCAGCCACATAACTAGTCTTAGTTTCTTCTTGTCGAGTTTCTTCCTTGACAAGGGACGCTATGTGTAGCGGTCTTTATCAAACTTCTCGCTGAGTTTTTTACTGGGGAGATGCCATTTGATGGAAAAATGTTTTGATGTTAGACTTATTGGGGAAACCCATTCGTCTGAGCTGTAGAGGTGTGCAAACTTCTCTGTTGGAGATGCCATTTATTGACTCTACTGGGGAAAACGAGTCTCTTGAAAGACCATTTTCTGCTTAGGGATACTACATCACATTTTTCTTCGAGATCTTCTCGGAGAAATGCCATGTGTTGTGATCCAATTTTGAGGTGCTGACGACTACATTAACATTGATTTTCTCGGGAGAAAAACCAATGTGTTGCTGAGAATCTTCAGTTGAGAGGATTTCTTTGGGGATTTTCCTTAATCCGGGAAAGCGACAATATCACCTTCAATGGTGAAGAGTGATGTTCCAAAGGTGTTTGTTGAATGTTTTCTTGTCTCTCAGAGGTTCAAGTTATCAAAGTGGTCGAGGACCGTCTTCAATCCAGAAATAAACTAGGGGAGAGATTGTGCAGGAAAAACATTTCCTGACGAGGAAAGAACTGACAACTCGATTGATAAGAGGACTATTATCACTTGGGAGATGAATATGACCAGAGCGATAGTAATGCAATATGAATACGAATATGAATCAATAATGCATGATGTATGTATGTTTATGTTGACAAAACTGATGCAACATCAAACTAATGGATGAACATGATTGGATACTCGACCACTGCGGGGGATGAAAAGTACCATTGGTTCATGATAACAATCATGTCTTACTTAGGAGAGGTGGATCCTTTGGGGAGAAAGAATTGTCAATCGGTCTTAAGACGTAAGAATCCTGCCGGGGATATCATATGAAACATGGCATCTGAAACAGTTGATCCTTCCCTCAGGTGTACTGGTTTTAGAAGGTGTAGTTTGATTCTACACTTTGAGGTTCAATCACCTTCAGAGAAGCAATCAATGTTCTTTTCTATGTTCATCAGTAAAAAAGAATTGCCATCTTTATTTTAAAAGCAGAAGAAAATTTTTACAAGTAAATTCATTTTTGTTTTATTTCAAGAATCGTTGATCATGTTAAAAATGTCATTCTATAAAGCTAAAACAAATGAGAATTGCAAACAAAAGCACTAAGGCTCAAATTTTATTGATAGGATGGAAATAAGCCAAGTGCGTGATTCCATAGAGCATTTACAAAGTTTAGAAAATGGTAATTTATGGGAAAAGGGGCTACATTGAAATATAATGACCTTTATCCTTCTACCAATTTTGAATTCTGGACATCCTGAGCTTCTGTCGAAGATGACCTTGACTGGAAGTTTTTCGATGAATAGTGTTACTGCTGGGGAATATCACCTTGTCGGACGTAGTTACTTGCCATGAATCCCTAACTTTTGCCTGGATTTTACTTTGAGATTTCCAATCCATCGGGATGATTTTTGCTTATGTCTCTAATTTTTGCCTGGACCGCCCTTTCGGGTTTTCAATCCACCGAGACATTTTTTTTATTTAGGCAAAGTATTTCTTGACTACATCAACATTCGTGGGGTAGGTAAACTCCTCTCCATCCATGGTTGCGAGTCTCAAGGCACCGCTTGAAAAAGCGTTCTTAACCACATAGGGGCCGTCATAATTCGGAGTCCATTTGCCCCGGGAGTCAGTGAGGAATGATTGTATCTTCTTGAGCACAAGGTCTCATTTCCTGAAGACGCGAGGTCGAACTTTCTTGTTAAACGCTTTCTTCATTCTTTGTTGATACAGCTGACCGTGGCATAGAGCCATTATCCGATTTTCTTCGATTAGGTTCAGTTTATCGTGTCGACTTTGACACCATTCAGCTTTTGTTAGCTTAGCTTCCATTAATACCCGGATCGATGGGATCCCTACTTCTAAGGGGAGCACTGCTTCCATGCCATATACTAGAGAGAAATGGGTTGGCCCTGTTGAAGTGTGAACAGATGTGTGATAACCGTGAAGAGCAAAGGGTAGCATTTCATGCCAGTCTTTGTAGGTTACAACCATCTTCTAAACAATCTTCTTGATGTTCATGTTAGCCGCTTCTACCGCCCCATTCATCTTAGGTCGGTAGGGAGATGAATTATGGTGTTCAATCTTTAACTCAAAACACAACTCTTTCATCATCTTGTTGTTCAAGTTAGATCCATTATCTGTAATGATCTGGCTCGGAACACCATAATGGCAGATGAGATTATTCTTGATAAATCGGACCACGACTTGTTGGGTTACATTGGCATATGACGCTGCTTCGACCCACTTGGTGAAGTAGTCAATGGCTACCAGGATAAACTGATGTCCGTTTGAATCCTTGGGTTTGATCATACCAATCATGTCGATTCCCCATATAGAAAAAGGCCATGGGGAAGAAAGATCTTTGAGATGCATTGGCAGTATATGGATCTTGTCTGCGTATATCTGACACTTGTGACAATTCCTCATGTACTCATAGCTATCGGATTCCATTGTCAACTAATAGTACCTTGCTCTCATAATTTTTCTCGCCATCACGTGTCCGTTGGCATGAGTGCCAAAGGTCCCTTCGTGAATTTCTTTTATCAGCATGTTTGCTTCTGGTCTGTCTACGCATCGGAGCAAGACCATGTCAAAGTTTCTTTTATAGAGTGTATCACCGCTTAGGAAGAAGTTGTCAGCCAGTCTTCTGAGAGTCTTACTATCTTTTCTGGATGCCCTAGGCGGGTATTCTTGTTTCTGAAGGAACCATTTGATATCGTGATACCAAGGTTTGTCGTCTATGACTGCTTCGATCGCGAAGATGTAAGCGGGCCGTTCTAGGTGAATTATGTCAATCTTAGGTACGTCGTTCCATTGACCTACACTAATCATGGAAGAGAGAGTGGCTAGTGCATCAACCATGTGATTCTCTTCACGAGGGATGTGATGAAACTTGATTTTGTTGAAGAATGGTAACAACCTTCTCGCGTAATCTTTGTAAGGAATCAGTCCTGATTGGTATGTGTTCTAATCTCCTTTGATCTGATTGATAACCAAGGCTGAGTCTCCATACACATCCAGGTTCTTAATCCTCAAGTCGATTGCTTCTTCGAGACCCATGATACAAGCTTCGTATTCAGCCTCGTTGTTTGTACACTTGAATGTCAGTCGGCCGGTGAGAGGAATATGGGTACCCTGAGGTGTCACGATGATTGCCCCAATTACGTTTCCATAATTGTTGACAGCTCTTTCAAAAATTAGTCCCCATCGGGAACCTGGTTCTGTCCCTTCACTGGGTAGCGGTTCTTCACAATATTTCATTTTTAAATACATGACATCTTCGTCTGGGAAGTCAAATCTGACTGATTCCTGATCGTCAATCGGTTAATGAGCCAAATGACCGGCTAAAATACTCTATGTCGTATTCTGATAACAACATCTGCCAACGGGCAATCCTTCCCGTAAGAGCAGGCCTTTCAAAGACATAATTGATCGGATCCATTTCGGAGATTAACCAAGTAGTATGACAAATCATGTACTGGCGAAGACGTTTGGCTGCCCAAGCCAGAGCACAACAAGTTTTCTCGAGCATAGTGTACCGAGTCTCGCAGTAGGTGAATTTCTTGCTTAAGTAGTAAATGACAGACTCCTTTCTTTTGGTTTCGTCTTGTTGGCCAAGTACACAACCCATAGAGTCTTCCAAGACTGTTAGGTAGATGATTAATGGTCTTCCCTCTACTGGAGGAGACAGAATAGGTGGATTCAATAGAGATTCCTTGATACTGTCGAAAGCTTTTTGGCAATCTTCCGTCCATACACAGCTTTGGTTCTTTCTGAGTAGTTTGAAGATCGGCGCGCATGTCGCAGTCATAAGGGATATGAATCTTGAGATGTAATTCAGATGTCCCAAAAATCCTCTGACTTGTTTCTCAGTCTTTGGTGAAGGTATTTTTGTTGAATGGCCTTGACCTTGTTAGGATCAACCTCAATTCCTTTTTGGCTGACGATGAACCCTAAAAGTTTGCCTGAGCGGACACCAAACGTGCATTTATTGGGATTCAAGCGGAGTTTGTACTTCCTTAAACACTCGAATAACTTTGACAAGTGGGTCACATGTTCCTCTTCTGTTTTAGATTTGGAAATCATATCATCGACATACGCTTCGATTTCTTTGTGCATCATGTCATGAAACAGAGTTGTCATGGCCCTTTGATAGGTTACCCCAGCATTCTTCAAACCGAACGACATTACCTTGTAACAAAAGGTGCCCCATGGGGTGATGAATGAAGTTTTCTCCATGTCTTTCGGCGCCATTTTGATTTGATTATAGCCCGAGAATCCATCCATGAAGGAGAAGACTTTGAACTTTGCTGTACTGTCTACCAGCATGTCTATGTACGGTATGAGAAAGTCATCCTTTGGACTGGCTTTGTTCAGATCCCTGTAATCTACACACATTCTGACTTTTCCGTCCTTTTTCGGAACTGGCACTATGTTGGCTAGCCATTGAGGATATTCTGAGGTAGCTAGGAAACCTGCGTCAATCTATTTCTGTACTTCCCTTTTTATTTTGATAGCCATACCCGTGTGAGTCCGCCTCAGCCTTTGTTTCATCGGCAGATATTCTGATCTTAATGGTAAATGATGCTCCAAGATGCTGGTATCCAACCCCGACATGTCCTGATAGGACCATGCAAATACATCGGGAAACTCTTTGAGAAGTTTTATCAAGCTTTCTTTGACAGTTGAACTGAGCAGTGCCCCAATCTTGACTTCTTTCCTCTCTTCTTTTGAATCCAAGTTGACCGTTTCCAATAGCTCATTGTGAGGCTCAATAGATCTTTCCTCTTGTTTGAGTAATCGGGAAATCTCTTCTGTAATTTCTGCGTCCTCTTCTTCTTCAGCTTCAAATACCGGGAATTTAAAGTTGGGAGAAGGCATTGGATCGTATGTTTCAATCGGGTTTAAAACAAGCAATCTGCATGACGTGATGATTTATTTTTTAGAAGAGATAGAGAGAAATGCAAGAGTGTGTGCAATGTATTTTCTGAAAAATGCTTGTTTTTATTTTGGGTTGTTTTAGGATTACCATTTTATGAAAAAAAGAAAAGGGAAAACAGCAATAACTGCGGAAATTACAGAATGACATTGTTTATTTATAATTTTGTCGATTCTTGAAACTACAGCCCTATAAAACAAAAGTCTATCACTTTGGGCGAAACAAAGAGGGATATTTACAGAAAAGTGAGCCCTATAAAAAGATCCGTTTCACCTGGGCAGGGTGAAAGGTTAAAATAAAGATGGAAATTAATTAGACTTATGGACGACTTTCGGGACATCGACAACAACCCATTGGCTGCGAACTCCTCAGTGAATCACAAAGTTCTGCACCTTCTTTCTTGGTTTGTCCTCAGAAATGACGCTGATTTCTGGTGGAGCAGGATCGTTGGAGTCTTCCTCCCATGCAGAGTTGTCATAAATGAACTCTTCTGTTGTATCTTGCATAGTGTTTTTACTCTCAGGCGGATCTCCCCATCCAGTTGGCTGGATGTCTTCGAGCCTGATACGAGAGCTTTCAGGAGCGGTGTACTTGACCGAGAAGTCGTACTTGCCACTCGGTTGTCCTAAGGTGTCCCATACTTCTGTTGGACTGGAGGAGTCATCTTTCTCGATGACGTTGACTTCAGGAAAAGCATAGTTGATGAAGTCTTGTCCTGCAATCTTTGCAGATTAATCGTTGTGCTGGATATTTTTTGAATGCGCTGAGTAATGATCCCATGACCCGGTGGGGACGCAGATATTCTTTTCAATGATGCTCAGCTGATATGCATCGTTTGGCTGACTCTTTTTCCCCAAGTCTTCTGGGTTCGGCTGCCAGTTAGGCAAGTCATCCAGGGGTCAAAATAGTCATAGTCGAAGTTGTCTTTCATCAGAGTGTTCTCTTCTAATGAGTTGGACGGAGCACGACATCCTTCCGGACATCATCTTGTCGTCTGATCTTGGTATATATCTCGGACCCTGCGTGGGGAAACAAAATGATATATGCACTTCTCCCTCAGACGTATAACCGTCCTTGTTGAGATATGACTTCCACTCTTCATCTGTATCAGAGGAGTCACCCTCATTGATGGTGTGTACTTCTTGAGACACTGGGTGAAGGAAGCCTCCACTGTGGAAGAAGTCCTGAATGGGATGAAAACTTTCATCTTTCTTCGCAGTTTGGGTACAGGCTGAGGAGAAACCAAGACCTTTCTTTGTCTTGTTGTCCGTAGGAATTACGAGCTGTCCCCATCCCTTTATGTCGTTACTTTTGATCACTTCGAGAGCATCTTTGTACGAGGAAATCGACGTCCCTCTTTCTGATCGATTCTCATTGCTCACCGAGAGTGCTTGAAACTGGGTTCCAACAACCTCCTTGGGTTCTACACAGGAAAATGATGATAAGTTGCTCACGATTAAGGCCTGCTCTCCGCTTACCGTGACTAACTTGTCATTCTTGACAAACTTCAGCTTCTGGTGAAGTGTCGAAGTGACTGCCCCACCCTCGTGTATCCAAGGTCTTCCTAATAAACAACTGTATGCTGCCCGGATGTCCATGACCGGGAAAGTGACTTGGAAAGTGTGAGGACTGATAGTTATGGGAAGGTCGACTTCGTCGATAACTATTTTTATGGATCCATCAAAGGCTTTGACGATGTCGCTGCCTCTCATCGGGGATCCTTGAAATGATAGTCGCATTAGAGTTAATTTTGGCATAACATTCAAAGCTGATCCTGTGCCTACCAGTACGTCGGCTAAAGCATCGTCCTGGCAGTTGACTATAATGTTAAGCACCATGTTGTGATTTTTTCCTTCTTCCGGCAGTTCTTCATCACTGAATTCTAAATTGTTGCAGGAGGTGATGCTGGAAATGATATTGTCAAACAGTTTTATCGTCACATCTTGTTCTACGAAAGCTTGCTCTAAGACTTTCTGCAAAGCTTCCCTGTGAGCTTCTGAACTGAGCAAGAGAGATAGCACAGAGATTCTCGAAGGAGTTTGCAACAGTTCGTCCACAATGTTGTACTCGCATTTCTGGATGAGCTTCAGCATCTCATCGTTGTTTTTTACTAGTTCTGGATTACTGGATTGCCCGACTAGTTGATTTGGAACTTTTGTTTGAGGTTCCTGTTCTTTGGCAGGTTCTCCAACTCCTCTGTTGAAGATCCGACCACTCCGAGTGACTCGACTGATGTTGGCAATGTTTACGACGGAGGGTAATATAGTTTCTCTTTCCATTTTCAATTGTTGTTGAGCCGTACTTGTAAGGGATAGCCTTATCAAATTTGTACGGTATTGGTCCCAACAGATAGATAACCACATGAGCCTTTTGATTTTTCTGACCATCGTAGTCGGCCTCAATTGGTTCGAGGTTGAGAATCTTTCTACTATCAAGAGGGAGTCTTGATTCATGTAGTAGAGGGATTATGGCGCATACATCTTTGGCCATTTCATGATTAGAGATTAGGAAAACGTCTTTGCCTTGATCAGGAAGATAGTCTTGTATCACATTGATCGAACCAGAGCTTAAACATGGTCGAATCTCTTTCTGGTCCAACTAATTTCGAAGAGCTGACCGTACAAGATAACATCCCTAGTTGTTCTCTGAGAAAACTCTATAGCGCTCATAATTATGTGGTGGAACCCGACCACGTCCGCTTTGTATGCAGTACAACTTTACTAGATCTGTTTCCATCGAGCGGACATCCTGACTTTGATGCCTATCTGGATTCTTGTCAGTCATACTGATCTGTTGTGTAGCTTCATCCAAGTACATTAGAAGCCACCAATGGTCCAACAAGTGTTGAAGTGTTCTTTAGACAAGTGCACACTCTTGGTTGTTTTTATGGCATTGTTCACAATCCTGATAATCATGTGAAGCCAGAAAGCCGAGCCTGACTTGCTTAGAGTGTAATTCTATCAGACTGGTATTCATCAAGCGTATGTCAAAAATCTGAATCATATTGACTTGATGGTTATTTCTCTCACGGTAGTCTTGGATCCATCCGAGATCCAGCTGACACCGGAGGGCCTCTTGTACAAAAGAGCATCCCTGATTGCTTATTGAGCAGATTGGACAGGTATTATAATCTTGCCGTGGCAGATTATGATATTGACTTTGCCTTGAATGTATTGCCACTAAGTTGATATTCATTGCACGAATGTCGTGGTTCTGAACAATGTTGGGATGCACATGGGCCATGTTGATTTCACGGATTCGATGATCTTGGATCTAACCGAGATCCATTTGTTCTTGTAGAGTTGATTACACTACGGAACACCCTTGATTATTCTTTGAGCAGATATCACACTGGTGATAATTGTGAGGCAGTACATGACCGTACCCGCTATGTCTGCAATGCATCCTGACCAGATTGGTTCCTAATAGGAGTACATCGTGAATTTGATAACTGCGGCTAAATTCTTCTTCTATCAAATTTACTACAGTCTTTTCGTGTTGTGGCAACGGGTTCGTTTGAACATTTGGATTGGTATCTTTGAAAGATAGGACACTATTCCTGACAAGCTTCTGTACCTCAGACTTGAAGCTGATACAGTTCTCAATGTTGTGCCCCAGTCCTCCTTGATGGTAAGGGCAAGTTTGATCCGCTTTGAACCAAAAAGGCGGATTCTCCAGTACTGTAAGAGGAGACCTGGTTTGGACGTGCCCCTTGACCAGTAGAAGTGGAAATAGTTCTGCGTATGACATCGGTATGGGGTCAAACCCTGGTGGTTGTGTCGTACGATTGTTAATGTTGTACTGAGGGCGAGGCTGCTGAAGAGGCTGTTGTGTCCTTTGCTGATACTATTGTTGACTCGGTTGGCTCTGAGCAACCTGAGGTTGATACGTTGGAGCCGATACAGGGTTGATAGCGGCCGCTGCTACTGGCTGATACATTCGCCTTTGGTTTCCGAGAGAGATATTACCAACATCTTGCTCTTTTTTATTTGGGAAAGCACTATCGTATCTTTTGGTACTGCTTGATGGCTCTGCATCTTTGACCAGTCATCATTCTTGGACTGCTTCTTCAAGGCGTACCCCCATGTTCACCATTTCAGTGAAGTCGTTGGGCGCACTGGCGACCATTTGGTCGTAATAGAATGAGCTCAAGGTTTTCAAAAAGATCTTTGTCATCTCTTTTTCCTCAAGAGGGGGACAGATCTGAGCGACAATTTCACGCCATCTCTGAGCATATTCCTTGAAAGTTTCTTTGTCCCTCTACGACATTGCTCTAAGTTGATCTCTGTCTGGTGCCATGTCCAAATTGTACTTGTACTGCTGAACGAAGGCAGCGCCGAGATCTCTGAAAGTATTGATCTTGGTGCGATTTAAACCCATGTACCATTTGAGTGCGGCACCAGTTAAACTGTCTTGAAAGTAATGGATCAGTAGCTGTTGATTTTCTGTCTGGGTTGACATCTTTCGAGCGTATATCACCAAATAAATTTGAGGGCACGAGTTACCCTTGTATTTTTCAAAGTCAAGCACCTTGAATTTGTGCGGTATTTTCACGTTAGGGACCAGACAAAGGTCTGCGGCGTCCTTTTCGAATAAATCCTGACCGCGAATGGCATACAGTTCCTTCTGCATCTCCAGGAATTGCTCTTGGAACTCATTCATTATTTCGTACATGTCTTCGTTTCCACCAGAAATTATTTGTGGAATTTTTCCTTCCGGGAGAGTGTGTACCACTGGTTGTGGTAGTGTCATTACGGCGGTGACTCTTGGTACTTCGATGCCCCGAAGTTTGTAACCTTCAGGAGTCGCTGTCATAACTCTTGCGTCTTCGCTTTCCCGAAGTTTGTAACCTTCAGGCCCAGCAGTTTTTGGGTCTTCAGTGACCGGCGGGATGTATCCTTCAGGGACAAAGTTGATAGGCATGCCCCAGGGGCGACCTTTAGGCATGTTGTACCGAGGATCATATGTCTCCACTATGGGCGTAGATGTGATCTCTGAGATCACAGTCCTTTGTTGTTGCCTCTGAGATGCTGCCAGGGATTGCATGTCATTGTGAAGTTTTTCCAAACTTTCCTTCAGAGCGTCGACTTCTTCTCCCAGCTCTCTGTTCTCTTCCTCGAGATCGTCCATTTTTTTTGTCGATTGGCCCGAGTATTGTATGAATGAGATAGTTTGACTCTAGAATCGTGACGCATACGTGAGACTCGAAGATAAGAAGAACACGTTATGTGAGAATGATGAATGATATGCAAAGATATATTTTTATTTATTTATTTTTGTTTTTTAATCAAAAAGAAACTTCAACAAATAGATTGCAAATATCACACAGTGGGGAGACCCCTTTTATTATTGAATTTGAAAGATTGCAGAAAGGGAAATACAGTATTTTACAAAGTGCTGTAAGGAAAACTCTAAGCTCAAGGATCCTGAGTCCTTTCTGAAGAGAGCTCAGATGATGGTTCTAGTACTTTCCTTTTCTTTGTCTGGGGCTCTTTAGCCACTGTCAGGTTGTCAGTCCTTTGCCAAGTGAAAGGAGAGAGCAAATTTCTTCGGTCTTCTATAGCATGCGGTTCTAGAATCTCAATCAGAGCATCTTTTTCCTTTAACAGTTCCTGAATCTTAGTACACTCCACATTGAGAATTCGGTACTTGTTTTTCCAAGAGATTTTCTCCCGTTGAACTTTGTTGAGAGCGACCAGGAGTTTTTCCGTATCAGACATAAAATAAAGGACATATTCCTTTAACGGAAGAACTTCTTGATGAGGGTAAGGCATCCTCAGCTTGAGGGCTCTAGTTTGTACCCAGTGGAGATAAGGTTCCATGGAGGTACAGTCTGGTCTTCCTAGAGACTCTTCCTTTCCTGTGAATATGTTGTCAAGCATGCACTATTTCCTTCTTTAGTGCCCTGTCATTTTCTCCTTCCTTGAAGAAAAGACCTTCCAGATAAACATTATGCGGGATATTCTTCATCGGGTATCCGAGTTGACGACGAACTAAAATTGGATGATAGTTGATTCCTCCTTTAGTTCCTATAAGGGGTATGTTAGGGAAATTTCCACAACTGTTGATGATCTCTATTCCCTCATAAATCTTATCATACCAATCTATGTCAGAGTTGGTAAAGGACATGATCCTTTGTGACCAACGTAGAGTACTCTTGTGATCCCAAAAAGTAGCAAACTTGGGTAAATGGGAAATGAACCATTTGTAAATCAAGGGTACACAACATGTGATCATTCCTCCGTTGTACAGATTCCTTAAGTGTATAGAGTGATAAGCATCCGCAAGCAGGGTTGGTACGGGGTTTCCAATTAGAAATATCTTAACAGTGTTGGTATCAACGAAGTTGTCTATGTTGGGAAAGAGGAACAACCCGTATGTGAGTAGGACAAATATATCTTCGAAAGCAGTTATGTTTCCTATACTGGCAAAGTATAGAGCTTTCTCCGTCAGGAATTTAGCTGGTAAACCATGGATTCCTTCCTTAGTGGTCATGTGAGTCCCGACTTCTGACTCGTCCAAATAGATTACTCTTGAAATGGTTTGATCTTTGGAATTTCTTCCAGTCCAGAAAATGGAGCTTGGCCAGTGATAGGTAAATAAGTCAGATGAGAGTACTCTTCCAGTGTTGGTGCCAGTTGATAATCCGAAAAATGTGAAGCAGTGATAAACCGGATCATAAAACTGGATTAACGTAGATAGGATTCCTTCAACTACGTGGACCCTTAACAGAGACAACAATCCCCCATGCTTAGCTCTGAAAGCATCAGGGTTGGTGATCATCCTTGCCAACCTTCTTAAACCCTATAGTTTTGGAGCCTTGAAGGTGTACTTGTGCGTCTTTCTTCTATCGAAATCCATAACGCAATATTTCTGATATTTGCAATTATTGTTTTAGTTTATTTTGGAAAAAAGAAAGAAAGAGAAGAGAAAAGAGAAGATTTTTTTTCTTTGTTTAAGAGTTTTTTAAATGAATGCATGAATGCAGCACACAAAACATTGAAAAAACATGGGTTCAAGGGTTCAACGTCACGAGCATGGAGTCATGGCTCTACCCATCCCCAAAGGTTGTATTCTGGCCAATTTTTGTACCTATAGAACGGGTTAAAGGTTCCCAAAATCATTGACCCCCCTAGGGATGTCAACAGCAAACTGGTTCACCCGAGCGAGCTGTAGCGTCCTAGGGTAATCTCATTAGAGTGTAGTATCGTGTATCAACTATTCCCGATAGTCACCGCACTACCAAATGGTCATATGGTTAATGTCTACAAAATCCTCAAGGTCATGGGTGCCGCACTGGGATAGCGTTTATTTTCACGACGATCGATCGTTCAACATAGTATCCACACGGGCCCTCGCCTGATTTGATGGTCTACCAGGATCGCTTATTCGGGATTCACTCCCTATAAGTCCACCTGTCTATACCATCACTTATCTTAGAGTTCTCTCAAACTTTCCACATGCGTATCAATCGCATTCCCATTGACAGAAAAATAAACACGGATATCAAGTAGGAAAAGCTATATATATATATATAGTATAGTATGATTGCTAACAACCTAGACCTCTTAGGAATTCTAATCCTAGTTTGTCTCCCCAGCGGAGTCGCCATTTTGCTATAGCGTGCGATTTTTGTCGGTGACACGACCACCTTATCGCCATGGGTTTCTCCTCACCGCAATGGTAGGAGTTGGGTGCTACTTTCTGATTTCTTATTTATCCTGTGAAGCTGGAAAGGAAAGGGAAGCTATCTAAAACTAACCTTGCACGCCAATGTTTAACTGAACAAATGCTTAAGAGATTGGGGAGATCGGGGTCAGGATATACAATGGGGAGTTGTCAATTACCCATCCTATATGTGGTTATCCACAGGTTGTTAGCAATTTCTACTGCTTTCTACTTGCTAGTGTTTGAGAGAGAGAGAGTTTTTGTTGATTTCGGTTTTTTGGTGAGGTACTGGACCTGAAGTTTTTGATTGGTGTGTGAAGGCACTAGACCTAAAGTTTTTGATTGGTGTGCTCGCTAAGGTTTCGCAATCTTATGCCTACGTATTCTCGTTAAAGATAAACAGGGAAATCAGAGCAGTCATAGTTCCTCCTATTCTATGGGAGGAAAGAGATGTTTTGGTGTCTTGTTCAAATCCCAAGATTGAAGCTAAAGGTTATTTGTGTCTTGTTCAAAGCCCAAGATTGAAGCTAAAGGGGTATTGACTGAAAGAGTTTGTCATCTCTAAAGGGATACATCTCGTTTGTTTATCACAGTTGTTGGGTAACTGATAATAAAGGAGAATTACTTTAACTGGGATACGTGAATCTAGCAATGTCATAAGTTCCTTTATAGGGGTGTTGTCCTGAAGGAGAAAACTTTAACTCAGTGTAGAGCAATGCCATTTTTCCTTAGGAGTCTTTCATGCTAATAGAGGGACATTAGCGTGGACGTAAATAATCTAGAGGCTTGCCACTTACAGCAATTAGATGAAAGAAAGGAATTTACCAGGATAAGAGATGGACTACAGCTTGGATATTTGAATTAACAAGTGTGCCACTTATATCCGTTATCTGGAATTAGGGTCTGTTTTGATTTATCTATTTTGATGTGTGATATACAGAGAAATGTCTTCCTACAGAGAGATTTTGATTTCCTCTGAGGGGATTTTGGTTTTATGTGTTCCTTGATCAAAGCCCAAGATTGAAGCTAAGAGATTGATTGACTCCACTGGGGAGATTATTATCTGTCTTGTACAAAGTATAAGATTGAGGCAAAATAAAGAGACTGACTCTTTGGGGGATATCATTATACAAATCCTAAGAGGAGGCTGAAAGTTAACTTTTCCAAGGAAATATTTTGTCTGTCTTGTACAAAGCCCAAGATTGAGGCTAAAAAAGAATTTTTGACTCCACTGGGGAATATTTGTATATGTCTTGTACAAAGCCCAAAATTGAGGCTAAAAAGGGAAACTGACTCTACTGGTGAGAGGTTTTATCTGTCTTGTACAAAGCCCAAGATTGAGGCTAGAAGAAGTTGACTGACTCAGCTGGAGAGTATGATTTGTTTTGTACAAAGCCCAAGATTGAGGCTGAGAAGAGGATTGACTCTGCTTAAGGAGATTTTATATGGTGTCTTGTACAAAGCCCAAGATTTAGGCTGAAAAGAGACTAACTTAACAAGAGAGTGTTTTTATCTGTCTTGTACAAAGCCCAAGATTGAGGCTAAAAAAGATATTTGACTGACTCAACAAGAGAGTATTTATATGGGTGTCTTGTACAAAGCCCAAGATTGAGGCTGTTGTTGAGGAAAAGAAGGATCATTATACAAAGCCTAAGAAGGGGCTGAAAAATGATTGACTCAACAAGAGAGTGTTTTTATCGGTCTTGTACAAAGCGCAAGATTGAGGCTGAAAAAGATGATTGACTCAACAAGAAAGTGTTGAAAGATCCTTATACAAAGCCTAAGAGGAGGCTAAAAGTGATTGACTCAACAAGAGAGTGTGGAAAAATCATTATACAAAGCCTAAGAGGAGGCTAAAAGGGATTGAATCAACAAGAGAGTGAAGAAAGATCATTATACAAAGCCTAAGAGGAGGCTAAAAGGTGATTGACTCAATAAGAAAGTGTTTTTATCTGTCTTGTACAAAGCCCAAGATTGAGGCTGAAAAAGATGCTGAGGGATGATCATTATACAAAGCCTAAAGGGAGGCTGGTTGGGGAATCTCTTATATAAAGCCTAAGAGGAGGCTAGCTTCTGCTGAGGATTATTGAGATCCAGAGACAGGTCCAAATTGAGGAATCAACTCTTGGTGAGGATTACAGAAGAGTTGAGATATCAGATGCCTTGAGGTTCTGATTAAGGTTTATTGATAGTGATTTGACCCTAGCTGGGGAAATTTAGAAGTTGAAAGTTTAAACTCTGTTGGTGATTGATGAGATGATTAGGGTTTTTCCTGTACTTTTGGGAAACTAGAGGGTTTCTTTGAAATCCAAGAGGAGATGAGACTGTCCAAGTCTACTGGCATGAAAAGGTTTATCTTTGTATGATGCCCAAGAGGAGGCTGGTGTTTTAAGGGATGAGAATCAACCCTAAATTGGTTTGATGTTTTGACTCTTTGGAAAGACTGCTCTAACAAAGGATGACTAAGTTTTGTCTTATACCTTTAAGAGGTCTTTGGGTCCTTGTACTAAGCATATGAGGAGGCACGAGAACTTCTAAGAAGCCAGAGGGTCCTTGTACAAAGCCCAAGAGGAGGCTGGGGATGCTTTTAGGAAACCTGTGGGTCCAAACCTAAGAAAAGTTCAAGAAAAGTTTCATCGGGAATAATCTTTTCTTTAGTGAACAGTTCTATGGTTTGAAGAAATTCAAGAGAGGTTTCACCGGGAATTAATCCTCTCTGGGGAAATGAATTTCTTTGACAATTTTCTAATAGTGACAGTCTGAGAAAAGTTTCACCGGGAATAATGCCTTTCTCTTTGTTCCATACTATATAAGCCCAAGAGGAGGCAAGACTGTATCTGGAAATTCCTATGAGGAACTTGTTTTGACTGTGTTGATATAGTGACCACTGGCTTTATCTAATCCTAGACCTAATTGTCGGGGAAAACTCTAAGTGAATATATACAAGCATATATATACAGATGAAATATACACTGTATGTAAAAGAGGGTAGAAGGACTTACAAGTGAGCAAGCTTCCAGCACAAACAAATATATATATATATATATATATATATATATATATATATATATATATACATATATATATATATATATATATATATATATATATATATATATATATATGTAAGTATGTAAAAGAAAGCTGATAAAACTTATAGGTGAGTAAGCTTCCGTTGTAACAACTGTATGGTTAGTTGTTCAAGAAATTAAAGAAAGTTTTGATAACAACTATGAATTTGAACCTAAATTGAAAGGGAAAGTTGTTTTGAAAAGATTGGGGCTTACACTTAAGGAGAGGCCCAAAGAATTGTTTATTTACAAATGGAAGGGTCTTACAACTCAAAGAGAGGCCCAAGAGTTTATTTTTGTAAAAGAGATGGGGCTTACAACTCAAGGAGAGGCCCAAAAGGTTTTGTTTAAAAGGTGACGATCGCGTCGCGGTTTTAGAAAACACAGTGGGACTTATACAATGACTGGGGCCCGAATTTATTTTATGTACAAAGGGGGTTGGGTCTTACACTCAATTAGAGGCCCAAAAGTATATTTTAAGAAAAGAGAATGAGACTTATAACTCAGGGAGAGGCCCAGATGAAAACAACGATCGCACCGTTATTTTAAAAATCGTAACGGGACTTATACAATGACTGAGGCTCAAATTTATTTATGTACAAAAGAGGGTTGGGTCTTACACTCTATTAGAGGCCCAAAGTGTTTGAAAAAGATTTGTGAGGGTAAAAATAAGGAAAACCCTAATTTTATTTAAAAATATATTTTAATTGAATAAAAATTCAATTAAAATGACCAAAATTATCAAACATGTGTGAAAAACAAGTTGTGATCATGGATTAATGTTTGAAAAATCATGTTTCATTCATAGAATGTTTTGAAAATCATTTGAATTTGCAAAATCAAGAGAAAGAAATATTTTTAAATGTTAAAAAAAACAAATAAAACATAATTCTTTACAAAAATACTAAATATGTGAAATAAATAATATTTTTGTGAAATTTTTGTAGAATAAAATATTTTAACATTTTTGTGAATTTTCAAAAAAAGAACCAATAAAAAATGATTAAAATTGAAAGAGAAATTAATTTAGGAATTAATTAATAAAAACCATAAAATATGTGAAAATAGCAAAAATGAGAGAAAATGTCAAAATGGTCTGGGTGGGTGTTGAACCCACGACCTGCCAAACAAACACACATGCGCGCTACCACTGGGGTGGTGATACATCCGTGTATCAAAGCCACCCCATGAATATATATGGGGGCCTTGTTTTTAGGCCTGGCCAAGGCGCCATGGCTTGGACCTTGCCCAAGGCAAGGCCTGATTTTGTGCCTCTTGCATGAAGGCTCTAACTTCCTCATTTCTGCATGGATTTGGACAAAATTTAGGTGTATCCTGCCTAGAATTTCATGAGGAATCCAATGGTGCCTTTGGAATTTTCAGAAAATGTTTCTATTTTAAAATCTGATAGTGATTTCAAAATAGGCCTAGATTTGCATGTTCTATGCTATCTCATTATACAGGCCATAAAAGCAGGGCAAATTGGTTCAAACACAACATATATGGCATGTATGAGATGTCCATAATCAATATGGACATCAAAGCAATGCATGATTTAAAGAGTTCAAGTTGTGATGCACTTACCTCTTGAAGCTCCTTGTGCTATCTGTCAAGATCCTTGTGCCAGAAGTAATCCAATGCTTTAGACACTCTTGATTGACCCCTTAGAAGCTTTTAGGGTGATCAAAACCAGCTGGAAACCTTAGGAACAAGAAATGGCTCCTTTTTGCAAAAGTGGCAAAAGTGACCAAAATGACAACTCACTCAAATGATGTTCCAAATGAGGGGAACCAATTGGGACAATTTGAGGATGATATTTGGAGTGTGTTTGAGGCCTTGTTTGGTTTTGGAAAAGACTGAATCAAGACATAGCTTGAAAAATGCAGAAAAGTCAAAATTTGAGGTTTTGGAGGTTGGCTTTCTGATTTTGGTGTTTCAGATCAAGGGTGAGTGTTTGAACAGCTTATATATGAAACATTGGATGTGTTTGGATCATGAGTTGTGGTGAAATTGCTCTCTAACTCAAAAACTCATAGATGACTTGCAAAATAAGGCATTTTGGCCTAATGAGAGAGGTTTTGAGGAAAGTAAGTGTTGTAGTGCTTTGGTGTACTCAAATTGACCACAAATGAGCTCTATTTATAGTAGAGCAAGTTTGTTTTGCAAGCAATAATAAATGGCAACTTGGACAGTCCCTTGGCCAATTGTAGCATAAAGGCATCTTTAGTCTCCTATAGCCATTGACTTGAGGTTAGGGCACAGGCCTATGGTCCTTTGGTTCAGAGCTGAATCTTGACTCATTCAGTTAGGATTGCTTCAGTCCATGCTACCTTGATGTATCCATTGAATGCTTTGAAACAAAATTGGAGTCTTTGAGCTTTTTAGCCTTTTTAGGACACTTATGGCTACATGTAGTGCCTTGGACTTGGAAGGCTCGTGGATCAGATCATTCCTCTTTGATTTTATCCCTTGAGGTGTCCAAATGGATGACAAGGCTTGGAATTATCTGATTTGGCCAAATCGAGCAAATTACCTATAATCAGCCTTGAATAAAATCAGTCCATGATGCCATGTTCCAAGGGTTGGATCTCCCTACTCAAATTGAATTTGGAGATGATCTGGTTCTTGTTGGAAAGCCCTCATGGCATACTTCAACTTTGATGTCCAACATTGGTCCTGGTTCAGCTTGGATCAAAGTGAAAAATGCCTCTACATTTTGGAAAAAGTAAGACAGATTCTGACTTATTGAAAATTTCACTAAGTGTTGGAAAAAGTGGAATTTTCATGTTTTTGTGATTTTGAAGTATGTTAGATGGACTTTCATTTGAGCTTTGATTAGGAGAAAAAGGCCTTGTGGTTTAGGAGTTATGACCTTGCATAGTTGGTACCAAAGCCATTTTGTTCCATAACTTAGAAAAAATTTGGTTTCTCAAGGTTGCCCCTTTTGCAAGAAACCTCACTTTTCTTGATTTTTCTTGATGAATGATGATCAATATCATACATTAACATTGTTTCTAACTTAGGGGAACCATAATTGTGAAAAATTCCAAAAAGTCAAACTTGATTTTGTGCACAGTTGACTTTTTGTCAGATGAAATTCAAACCGTGTGATTCTTTGTGCAATCAAGTTCTTGACCCAATTAAAACCTAATGAATGGATTCCATAGGTGTTTTAGGGTGTCTTAAATTATGTCCCAAGGTTTGGGAGCATGTCTTGGTCAAAAGTCAAAGGTACAGTTGACTTTTCCTTCAAAACCCTAATTGTGGTCCAGATGAAATTGAAACTTGTGAATCAAGCTTCTTGGGTCAATCCATCGTTTTAAATGGATCAATGTAGCGTATTTAAGGCCCTCAAATCATGTCTTGAGGTCTTGGCTCATGCTTTGCTCCAAAAGTCAACTTAGGGGTGAATTAGGTGAAGAAACCCTAATTCCTGATTTTTTATGAATGCATCCCTTGAGTCTAAATTGACTTAATGATTGGCTCCATGAGGTCCCTTGGAGTATTGTGATTTGAAGCATTGGCTCATGCCCAGATGAAAATTCTCATTTGGAGGTCTTGGTTGACCAAAACCCTAATTTGGTGACACTGGCGATCTTGAGGCTTGATCCACTTGGAATGTTGCAATTTTGTGCTTGATTCTTGAAGTAGGAGTCCTCTTGATCCCTTATGGGTGTTTGAGAGGTTAGAAAAGTTGAAGATCATGTCATTTCTTGATTGATCCTTTGTCTATGTGCTCTGAGAGGGCTTAAAACCCTAATTCTTGGTTGTAGTGAAAGCTCAACAATCCTTGAGGAGATTGATGAGGTATGATGACACATCCATATTGTGGCAATGATTTGCACAATGATGGGAAATCTTGATGGTCAAAATTTGGGGTATGACAGTTACCTTTAATAAATTGATGATAGACCTTGATCAAGATGAGATCACTACCTATTTTCTTTTTGTGCGGTATTGCTTTCGGAGAGTGATCTACATATCACTTCTCTAGCATGCATTAGCACTAACATTGTTATTGACCGACCTTGAGTAGGGTGACTTCTATATAATTCACTTGGAGATTGCTTAACATAGCGCTACATTTGTCCCTCCCTCCGAATCAGAACTTGATCTTTCGTGGCCCAAACCTTTTGGTTGTGTAAGCCCAAGGATGGTTAATCTTAGGTATTAGGTTCAAAATCTTTGAAGCTTATTATGTAGATGTTTTGATTCTATCAACCTTCTAACAAGTCTTCATTAACCTTGACCTAAGTACATTTTTTAATCATTATAGTTCAAGACGCGAGACGGAATAATCGTTGTTACTTTTGAAGGCTTATGGCACTATGGCCTTTGTGCTACTATTATGTATATTCTACTACATTACTATTACTATACTTTTATGATTCCTTCTTGCTCCCTATTTCCCTTTATTTTTATGTCATTACATCATATCATATTTTGTTTATACTTCCGTCATTTTCACTTTGTCCACTTGGACCATATGTTTATGCTTATGCCATTTTCTCTTTGTCCACTTGGACCAAAAACATTAATAAATGCCAAAACCTCTAAAAAACTTGTGCTTCTAATCTTGGACTATGGTTACTATCCTTTGCATTGGACATGGAATTTTGAACCTAGACCTTGGACTTCAATGCTATTCTTGGATTTTGGACTTAGAACTAGGACCTTTTCCCTTTGCTTTAGAATTATTGTTTGAAGACTTTGGAGCTTTGTTCTTTTGCTTGGGTTATGGTGAAGATGGCTACATTTGTGGATAGATCTTTCTTATCCTTAGCTTTTACTTTTTTCTTTAGGATAGTCACTTCATCTCCACCCTTTCTTCAATTTTCAAAATCTTCTCCCTTTTTCAAAACCTTCTTGCTTTCAAAACTTGAACCTCTTTTACAATAAACCTTGACTTTTGTCAAGTGCATTTTCAAACTTCTTTTTCTTTAATAACATGTCAATCAATGTTAATCATACTTTGACCATTTTTCAAAAAAACATAAAAAATATTCAAACTCATTCAAACTCTTTTTGTGCCTTATGCACTTTCTCTTTCAAAACTTTTTCACAAGTTTAGACATGATTCATCTCTTTAAGCGGAATTATTCTCTTGGAAATGACGACTTGTCTTTACATTAAAAAACAACCATAACAAACCTATTTTTTTATTTGTAGAACGAACTATGGGGTTTGATCCTATATTGCGCTTTGTGGGTACATAGGTATGAGGCGACAAGCCTCTCCAAACACAAAAAATCATTAAAAATGCTTCTCTTCTCATTTCCTCAATCTCTTTTCAAACAAACCTTTTCAAACCAAAAAGCGTAGATATTTCAAAGAGTTCCTATAGAGTACTATAGGCGTTTTGGGTGCTAACATCTTCCCTTAGCGTAACCAACCCCCTTACACAGTCTCTGTTTGCTTGTTCTTGTTCAGAACTTGTTTAGGTTTTGTTCGCTCTTTTTCCTTTCCTTTTGGATAAAATAAAAGTGCGGTGGCGACTCTTGCTTTATGAATTAAGTTAATCAATAACTTACACTCATGATTTTTACCGCTACAGAGGGCACATGAAGTACATTATCAAGAGTTAACTTATGATTAGGGTCAAACTTAAAATAAAAGACAATGGATCCAATAGACTTGATAGCAAGTGATTAAACATTATCAACACATACTTTACTAGAGCCTAGATATGGTTTGAGATTATGTAAGTATCCAAAAGAGTGAGATAGTGAGAGGCACCTGAATCAACAACCCAGGATTGAGACTCTAGATGAGAGGGAAGAGAATACTCTTGAGTGAAAGCATATGGTTGATTTGTGGTAGCTACCAGCACCATAACTTGAGTGTTTTGAGAGGCCTCTTTTGTTGAGTCTTGTTTAGTGCCAGAGCTGCTTGCATCATTGGACTAATAGTTTGTTGCATTGGGAGGCATGGAATTCTCATCATACTCGTGCCAATAATCAACAACAGAGTGACCATATTTACCACACAACTGACAGGTAGGTCGATTGCCATTCCTACCAGAGGTAGCATGACTTCTTCCATGACCTCTACCTCTAGTGAAACAATTGCATCTGCCATGAAATATGCCTCTCGAACCATTGATCTCTTGACTTAAGTGAGCTATGTTAGCAACAATAGTTGACACAAGTAACTCTTGGCGAAATTTGTCCAATTGAGCTTCTTCACATAGAGAAGTGCTTCCAAATCACTCAATGAGGGGGATTCAGTGCTCCCATACATCTTCATCACAAACAAATTGTGCTCTTCCAGGAGTCCATCGAGAATGGAGATAATTTGATCTTGTTCAAAAATTGAATCCCTAACAGGTAGGAGTAAATTAGCGATAACTTTGTGTCTCAACTGCGAAAAAACAATCGGCAAAAACAAAATAGAAGAGTCGCCACTGAACGTTATTTATCCTGACGCAGGGAAAGGAAATGATCGAAGAAAACCTAGAAGAGAGAGAGAAGACATGGTCATCGTAACCATAGTCCGGGTTTAGGAGTCGGTTACAAGAGGGGAAGGTATTAGCACCCCCACGCGTCCATCATACTCGATGGGATCCACGCTTGTTGTTTAATCAAAGGGTGAGTTATCTAAAGCCTACTGCTAAACGGAAACGAGAAGGGAAAAAACAAAAACGGACTCGCAAGGATTATCGCAATCCTATGCCTACGTATCTTTGTGGGCGAACGAAGAATCAGAGTCGACGTAGTTCGATGGACTACGCCCTAAAAGGGGAGGTTGCTCACCAAGACATCGCCGTCTTGTGCCTACGTATCCTCATTCTAACCAGAAGGAGGAAGTCAGAGCAGTCTGTAATACCCCAAAATTTGCCCTCTAATTTATTTCCTTATAGCAGTGGCTTATGCTTCACATTCATCTGCATATCCATTAGGTCATATCATTCACGATCATGCATTTCATTGAGCTCCTAAGACATGGGATCAAAGTATTTCCTTGTGATTTGAGTTCTCTTGTTCAGAGACGAATTATCCGACTACCACACTCAAGATTGAGACAAAAGCTGAGCTACCAACATCATGAGTATATTCTTGTCAGAGGTTATCAAGTTACATTGTCATGTTCTTCAGATTTTCTCAAATCTCAAGTGATTAAGGTTTTATCAGGGTTTCAACTGGGAACGTTATTGAGCTAAGGGTTTATTTCCCTTCAACTTCTCAGACATTTCTTCATCAATGAGCATCTCAAAGCTTATTTTCATCAAAGGACTTACTGATTCAAAGGCATCGGTCCGTTCCAATGTTCACGAAGAAATTTAAGACTGATCTGTATTTCAAGGCCGTAACGCATTCAAAGTTCGAGGACTGATTCATTGGAAGATTCATTGATTCGGAGGATTTAGTTCGTTCAGGGCCAAGAGTGATTTTCAGTTGTTCTTATTTCTCAGGGACCGATTCGAGATCTTAATCAAGAAGTTGAAATTTTGTTCAATGTTGCGAGTTGGTTTAATGAAGTTTAAGCATGATGTTTTTGATCAATACAAGTTTCATTATTCAAACATGGTTCAAACAAACACCAAAATGCAAGCCCAAGTCAAATTTCTTTCAAAGTTGGAATAGTAAACTCACAACAATATTTAAATTCCAACACAAGTGTGATTTAGAGTCAACAATTTTGGATGGAATAGTAAACTCACTACTCTCTTGTTTCTGAGAGAAATCCAAAGGAAACACCATGCCAGGTTCACATGTCATTGAAATACCGCCACCCAAAGAAGAAAAAAAAAGACGATGTCTCCGACTCCAGCTCTGACGAAGACTCCGACGACAAAAACTCCAAGAAAAACCATCCTCCATCCGTTTCAGGAGAACCATCAAAAGCCAACTCTTCTGGATCCTCACCATCCAAGGCACCTCCATCGTCGTCGTCATCATCGACTATAGAAGCTGTATCTTCTACGACACCACCAAACTCCGGTTCTCCAGCATCAATTAATAACCTGCGAATTCAAGAACGAACTAAATTAAATTCCAGTATGCAATATGTAATCAATGCCGCCAATTTCCGCAATTCGCGCATCAGAAAATAACAAACCGCAACGAGTCGAAGTCACAACGAATGACACAAGACGCGCGATAACGACTTCACGGAGCGGTTTTCATCAGAAGAAGGGGGAGCGGAGAAACAACAGAAATTCAATGACGGATCAAAGATTCACCGAACTTACTTGGATAAAGCTGCGATTCGAGGTAGTGCGGCGGAGCTTTTGCAGTGGCCAGGTCTTGTTGGCGGCAAGACTTTTCTTGAGAGCTAACGATGGTGACGAACGAAAGCGTTACGAGGGAAAGACTTGAGGTGTTTAACGAATTAGGGATGGTGATGAGAGAATGACGGAGGGAGTTGAATGAAGGGGGAAAGAGATGGTGTTGTGACGAAGGAGAGGAAAGGAAAACGACGCATGGAAGAAGAGAATAGAGTGAGCTTGTTGTGATACCTAGGTTTTTTTAAGAAGACCAATTTTCTTCTTAAGACTGAAATCAATTTGGACCGGGTTTGCTTGATTGATGAGTTGGACCATTCTCCATGGAAATTCTACCCTCACCCCCCATTTTCGCTACTGCACTCATCTGGTATGTTATTTGTTAAGTTTTTAGATAATTCATAGAATTAGGATAATTTTAAAATAGGTTAATTCTAGGTTAGGTTTTTTAATTGAGTTTAACCTCAATTTTAAGTGATAATCAAATTTTTGATATTAGTCTTAGATAACTAGATTTAGGTAATTGATTTTTGATAATCGCTTGGATAATGGAATTTTTGGCTTAATTGCTTTGTTAATCGAGTTATTGACTAATTGTTTTTTAAAACTAGATTAATCCTAGTTGCTTTTAGAATTAGAATTAGAATTTTAGGAAATTATCTAGTTTGAATTGGTTTTTAACATTTGTAATTGGATATTAGAATTAGAGACTTTAGGAAATTAACGAGTAATTTTGGTTAATCAATTTAGGATCTTTAGAATTAATTCATAACATTAGAATTAGATTAATTTGGAATTGAGATTAACTTGTAATCCTAAACCTTAGTTAGTTTTTCCTTTTAACTAGAAATAGGTTGTAGAATTAATTCGCAATTTAGAATTTGGTTTGAATTAGAAATTAATCTTGACTTTAATTGGCATTTTAACTTGGATTAACATTGACTTGTAACTTTGTTTAGTAGTTGATTAACGGTGGATTGATATTTGTTTTAATTCGACTAATTGGAATTGGATTTTGATAATTGTTTTCGGACGATTATTTTTTGGTTTAATCATATCCTAATTAATTTATTTTGCTTACTAGTTCACTAATTGTCTTTTGCCTAATTGCACTAATTGTTTTTAGCTTAATTTCTCAATCATTGTTTTTGGCTTAATTGTTCACTAATTATTTTTAGAGTTAGAAACTAATTTCGAACTAATTGATCTTGACTTAGTTGAATTGATTTTGTTCTAACATCGACTAAACTTAGATTTTAATGCTAACGTCGATTAATATTTATAGTATTTTCATTTGTTAACTTTGTTAATGGTTCTTAAATGTTAGTTTTGACTAATTGTTACTTACATTTTGGTATCAATTTCACTTAATTCTTGTTGATATTTCCCATTTGAATTTTGGCTGCTAACCTTGGTTATTTTTGTTGATTGCTTAGACTAATTATTGAGTTGTTTTGTAGTGATTCACACTTGATTTGCTAAGTTATTTAAAGGTAGGAAGTGCTGTTGCATACATGGCTGTTGTGCACAAGGTGAGCTGTTAAATGTTGCAGTTCTGCCCAGAGTTTCTTACACCTATTCATTTCTGAAAACAGGTGCTGTTGAAAGCTGTTTGGGCTTGTGGTTGGATTTTATAGTTGTGCAGGTGCTGGAGCGCCGTTGTTGCTATTGTTTGTGGTTTATTGAAATTGCTTGTTATTACTAACTTGTGTGCTAGCTTGTTCATGGACTTTTGAAAGAGTCTCCGATGGTGTTTATCCAATTGGTTCATTCCACTTTCATTTGTGAATTAAGTCCACTTCTAACATTTTTGTTCATTAATGTCAATAGGCTCGAGGCTTTCAAGTGCTTACGTTGCTTTGCTTACGTTGCTACCTGGTAGTACTCTTCATCCCTTCTACTCACTTTCTCCTTTTCAAATAACATGAAAAGTAGGATTGGAGTCTCGACCGTTCTTTTTGGTGGGCATTTTTCTGGAAAGTCCTCAATGGAGGCTCTGTATGTGTGTGTTTATATTTGTGCTAAAGACCTCAAAAGAAGGCAAGCGAAGGAGGGACTAGCAATCAGTCCCCGTACTTTCCGTTGAGTCGTTCACTAGCTCACACTACGTGTTGATGCTTTGAACACAGCTTGCTCCTATCGAGTCGGTCAAGTGGAATGAGGGTTTAGCAATCAAACCCCCACGATTAGTCTCTAGCTCGCATCAGGCCGATGCTGGCGCTTATGTGATCTCATTCACATCCCCTTTATGCTCCGCTCACCATGATTTTCAATATCATTGGTTGAGACTCTTGTGTCTTTCCTCCAGCTAGCTTGTTTGCCTCGGTTGATATGACCCCTTGGGTAAAGCTCCCCCTTTTTCTCATTTTGATTGTTTGATGTTATTGTTGATTGATACTGCTTACTCTTTCATTTACTTGCAGTTCCTTTTGTTTATGGATTGAGTTACATAATGTCTACTTGTTTCGTATGGTCCCCATAGGGCTCCTAGATTGAATCTAATTCTAGATTAGGTTCAAAGTAGGATCGACATTAGGTTACTAATCCATGTATGCTAACTTAGGTAGAGATCTTCCCTTTCTTGCTCATAATTCAATCATAGGATCAATGATGCATGCTAACACTAGGATTGAGTCCCCCCATTAGATTTTCTTTTCAAACCTTGACTCATCTCTTCTCTCTCTCAAAGAAAAGCTAAAACACTTAATGAATAAAGAAGTGCTTTGTGTGCCATGAGCCTTAAGTACATAGTATGCTTTGTCGTGCGAGGCGTGTGACTCGTTACGCAAAGTTTTCACAATGTCATAGACTTTAACACTTTGCATATTGCAAACAAAACAACCAAAATAATTCTTCTAAACGACAATAAACAGACACACATCTTTCTCTTCTCATCTCAAACTCTCACTCGACGTAAGGGCGTACTTCTCCTTGTTCTATTACAAGCCGGTAACACGAGCCTCGATTCAGCGGGTCGTAACATCTAAGCTAGAACATTAGCATTTCCTAGTTAAAAAACACAAACAAAGCAGGGGTCACCCTTAGTTAAAGGAACTACATCGCTCTGATTCTTCATTGGTTAATAGAGATACGTAGGCAGGAGATCGTGCGAGATCTTTCTGAGAAACCTTATTTATCAACCTCTTTGTTTCTCCTTTCTTCTCTACTGATTCTGACAGGTTTTAGGAGCACCTTTCCTTTTGTTGTAAGTCTGCCTTCGGTCGGCGATCCTTTTGTCTCCCTTTAGCCACCCGTAGTGAGACGAACTACGACGCTCTGATTCTCGCGTGCAAGCGAGATACGTAGGCACAGGCGCGACGCCTGGCAAGCACAATCCCCATTCATTCTAGAACTACGTTGACTCTGACTTTCCCGCTCCCGAGGGAATATGTAGGCCTAGGACTGCGATGTCCTATCGAGTCACCTTTTCTTTTTCCCTGTTTCTCCGTTTCCCGTTCTTTTCCCTTTCCGTTAGCAGTTGAGCTTCAGATACCCGACACCCTTTGATCAAAACAAACAAGCGTGGATCCCATTGAGTACGATGGACGTAGAGGGGTGCGAATAGCTTCCCTTTGTGTAACCGACTCCCGAACCCCGATCTTGGCCGCAAGACCATTCCTTTCCCTTTGTTGAGGTTTTCTTCGATCGTTTCCTTTCCCTGCGCTGGGATAAATAACGTTAGGTGGCGACTCTTCTGTTCATTTCCGCTGGTTGATTTTCGCAGATGCGACACAGTCGTAGTTCGA
Organism: Lathyrus tuberosus; assembly: GCA_022829125.1. Classification (NCBI taxonomy): domain Eukaryota; kingdom Viridiplantae; phylum Streptophyta; class Magnoliopsida; order Fabales; family Fabaceae; genus Lathyrus; species Lathyrus tuberosus. The sequence continues at coordinate 4,487,150 of JALAZF010000253.1, forward strand.
CCTACAAGGTCATTGTGTTTTTTATGAGCGAAGTTAGGTTCGCATCCGGCAGTTAGGGTCGATGCCTGTTTGCGACTGAACGGAAGTAACATGCTCTTTTCTGAAGATGATTTGAAACCCAACAATCCCGAATGATGAAAAATATTTGAATTTGTTTTTTTATTTTTTAGACAAAAGTTAGTTTGAAACTCACATTTCACTAAAGTCTATGACATAGGAGCGAATGCGTCGCATGGTCGCCCCCAATGGGACGTATGCTACACACTCTAGAAGAGTGAAGGGAGGCCCTTAATTCTTCATTTCCTATATACTTAAGGCTTATGGCGCACAATGTTTGTTGCCTTTATTAAGTGTGTTAGACTTGTTATTGAGATGAGAAGAGAAAACTCAAAGTTGAAAAGAAAACACTAAGGGAATTCTATCCTAATGTTGTCATTCAAAGGTGGCCCTAAGGTTGAGGTAAGAAGGGAAAATTCTACCTAATGTTAGCATACATGGATTGAATCCTAATGTCTACCCTACTCCAAGCTTAATCAAAGATTAAGTTGGACTAGGGAACCCTAAGGGAACATACAAAAGCAAATCCAAGACTTAAACAAGTCTTAGGATCCAAAGGAGAAGAAAGAAGTAAGAGATGGAGAAGAAAATGAAACATGAGATGAGAAACAAGGTAGGGCAGCAAGAACATCATGTATATCACATCCAATTCACACCACCAAGCATGTTCCAAAAGATCACACATTGCAGTTCAAACAAGAAGGTAGAAGCAAACAAGAATGAGTGCAAACAACTTGCATTAGGATCATACTTGAACACCATTAATCATCATACAAAGGTGACGTGAACAAAGTGAGGTGAGAATAAAGCAAATTCATAACCCAAGTTATATCATGACCATCCAATTCAAACATGTAAGAAAGCTCACACTAACATGCACCATGGACCAAAGTGGAAACAATCAAATGCTAATGAAATATATCATGGAAATCAATCAACAATGACCAAGTGAAGTGAAAACATGATGTAAATCCAAGTGGGCAGCAGCAAGTGCATAATCCATGAATCATAATTAAACTCAAATCATCCAAGAAGGAGCATCAAGTATCATACTCGAAGCATATGTCAAAACTAGGCATGTATTCAACAAGATCAAGTCCAAAATGATTCACATGTTCTTATACAAGTAAGACAACACAAAAGATGGTCAATGCATCAAGAGCCAAGGCAAATCAGAACCTTAAACATGTCTTATCAAGCCAAGAAAGATCACCAAGCATCAAAGAGATTCATGTCATTCAAAAGTACAAGAATTAGGTCAAAGTGTGTGCATTATTAGCATGCTCAAAAAATATCCAAAGACAAGTTCAAACATCCAATTAAGCATGTACAAAAGATGGGACCAAAACAAGTTCAAGAACATGTCCAAAAGTGACCACCAAGGCAAGGAATACAAGTAATCGAGCATAAATTGAGGGCCAACAAAAGTTGAATGGCAAGTCACTAAAAGTAACTCAAACCAAGCCCAAACCAGCATCAAAACAACCTCATATGAAGGTCTAAATGTGGCCAAAAGATCAGCCTCAAATGATGAGCAATGGTCAAGAAAATTCCTAACCCTAGATAAAGGGTATCATTGGAAATACATTGCCAAATTAAATCTAAATAAAATACTAAAAAAAGAATTAAAAAAATATGAAAATAAGCCAAGACACCAATTGACCAGAAAACTATTTTTGTTGATTTTTTAAAAGAGTTTAACAATTAAAAAGAAAATGAAGTTAAAAATGAAACAAAAATAAAATAATAAAACAAGGATGAACCAATGATATGCACAAATGATAATGCAAAAATGAAATGAAACATAAGCCAGTTAGTGTTAGAAAAAGAATGGCAAATTTTGGGGTGCTACAGCTGCCCCTATTCAATCAACTTGGACCTGAAGGAATGATAGCAACGACTTTCAGACATTCAGGATGCACGGAGATTGAATACCAAAGAACCCAGAAATTTGCAACCTGTGGGGAAATACATGGTAAAGTGTTTGCCAACCGCAGGTGGACTTACAACCAAATATACCAACCCAAAATTTGGAACGAACAAAGAGGGTACCAACCAAGAGTTGGGATATAACAAAGAATACTAACCAATAGTTGGGATACAACAAAGGAGACTAACCAAGAGTTGGGATGAAACCAAAGATACCAACCAAGAGTTGGGATAAGACCAAATATATCAACCAAGAGTTGGAATAACGGAAGAAGGTATCAACCAAGAGTTGGGATACAACAAAGGAGACCAACCAAGAGTTGGGATAAAATAAAGAATACCAACCAAGAGTTGGGATAAGACCAAAGATACCAACCAAGAGTTGCAATAACGGATAAGATACCAACCAAGAGTTGGAATAAGAAAGAAGGTACCAACCAAGAGTTGGGATATAACAAAGGAGACCAACCAAGAGTTCGGGTGAAACCAAAGATACCAACCAAGAGTTGGAATAAAAGCTACTACCCAAAAGTTAGGATAACGAGGACGCCGATCCAAGGCGTGCTCACAACAAAAGATACCAACCAATAGTTAGGATAACAAAGAGGATACCACCCAATATTTGGGATATAACAGAGGATACCTACCAATAGTTGGGATAAATGAAGAATACCAACCAATAGTTGGGATGAAAAATGAGTACCAACCAATAGTTGGGATAATACAAAGGGTACCAACCAATAGTTGGGATGACAAAGGGTACCAACCAAAAGTTGGGATGAGACACGAAGATACCAACCAAGAGTTGGGATAAAGGAGAAGATACCAACTAAGAGTTGGAATAACAAAGAGTACCAACCAAAAGTTAGGATGAAGAAATACTAACCAAGAGTTAGAATAAATGGGATGCTGACCGAATGCGACCCCACCAAAGGTAAAAACCAAGAGTTGGGATAAAAACTACTAACCAAAAGTTAGGATAACGAGGACGCCGACCAAAGGCGTGCTCACCACAAAATATACCAACCAATAGTTGGGACAACAAAGGATACCAACCAAGAGTTGGGATAAACGAATAATACCAACCAATAGTTGGGATGAAAATAGGGTACCAACCAAGAGTTGGGATAAACCGGCGATATACAGGAAGTAGAATCAATGGACTTACGACCTGAAGAGAAGAGAAGATGACTCCGCTGGGGAAAAGAGAAGCCTAAACAGACAATTCTGCAGGGGAGCATAAGATAGTTCCTCCAAAAGAGAACAACAACGGGTAGGAAAAATCCACGGGTTGGGGTATAAAAATAAACAACATCTCCTGAGTTATGCCACTTTCTACTGGGGAAAAGTATGGCAAAGGATATCAAACTTGGCTTATGCTTCAGATGCATATGTTTGAATTTTTCTATGGCGTAATGCTCCATACGAAATGGAAATGCTATGCGTTTGGGAGGATGCAATGCAAATGCTGCCTATGCTATGCAAAAGGAACACCACAGCGAAATAAATGCTGGAAACAAGGCAACTCCACCGAGGAAGACAAACTAAATTGTCTCCAAGGTCACAAACCCTGCTGAGGAAGTCATACTGAACGACTTTCCTGATCACCACCTTTTGCTGAAGATGAAACCCAAAGAAAACTTCCCCTCCGCTGGGGATTACAAGCAACTCTTGCTGAAGATAGCACCCAAAACCTAATACTTAAAAGTGCCAATAAAAATTGGACTTAGAACCTGTTGGGGATGCTAACCACCGTTGATCAAACCGCTGAAAGGATTCCCACCAAACTCTGCTTGGGGAGAGAAGTAAATAATACTAAACCTGCCGAGGGATATCATTGAACTTAACCTGCTGTTGGAGAAACGACTTTACCCTGCCAGGGATTAGGGCATACCATTGTTGGTGAAACTACACTTCCTGATCCGCTGAGGGAAGTAGGTATCAAGACTATGTGGGGAATGTAACATCTTCGTCCGGAGAAGATATCCAACAAGTCTTCTGCTGGAGATACAACAACATCCCCCCTGGAGCAAAAAACTTATGACTACTTCCTGGGGAACAATAGACCGACCATGACTCTGGCTGGGGAAACAATCCTCTGCGCTCTTGTTAGGGAGAGTATGCTCTGTTGAGGATGATGAACTCTCAATGCTGGGGAGAGTAATTTTACTGGGGAGAAACAATCTTCCTACCCTGCAAATGCACAACAACAACATAATATTCTATATGCAAAATGGCTACCTCAGTTACCATCCAAAATAACCATTGCTTAAGCAACTCCCATTATTTTCCGCTATGCTCCGCAATGCTTAACATTTTCACATGAATGTTTATAAAAACTATCGAACGTTTTTGCAGACAAAACAGTAAAAGTAAAAACGGAAATGGAGAGCTCTTTGAGTAAAATGAAAACTTTATTGAATGAAATGGCCTATAAATAGGCATTTACAATTGGAAACAATTCCTGAAAAGAGGTAATTGCACAAAAATGAAAAAGAAAATACACATGTCGGCAATGTGGGAACAAATATCCACCATGCTTCTATTCAGCTATGACCCATATGTCTTACTTATCCGCAGATGCTTTGACCTTCGAAGAGACTGACTGGACTGATTCCTTTCCTTCGAAATTCCCACGTATCAAAAGTGTTCACAAATTGAACGCAGACCGCAACCTCTCACTTTCAAATCCCTAACTTTTGCCTGGATCGCCCTTTCGGGTTTTCAATCTACCGGGATACCCATTTTTGCCAAAGTTACCTTTTCAGGTTTTCAACTTTGCGGGTTTATTCTTTTTTTTATCCCTAATTTTTGCCCAAACCTTTTCTTTTTATGGTTCGTCGGGATGCCCTTTTTTTCCTGGACTTTTCTTTTTATGTCCAGCGGGTCTCTTTTTATGCGAAGTATTTTTTGACTAGTCTGCATTCATAGGGAATGTAAAATCTTCACCATCCATAGTTGAGAGTAACAAGGCTCCACCAGAGAAAACCTTTCTTACTACATATGGCCCTTCGTAATTTGGAGTCCACTTGCCCCTGTGATCTGTCTGAGGAGGAAGGATCCTTTTCAAAACCAACTCGCCTGTCTGAAAACACCGAGGACGTACTTTCTGATCAAATGACTTTTACATCCTGCTCTAATATAACCGGCCATGTGCAATGGCTGCTAATCTCTTCTCTTCGATAAGGTTCAGCTAATCCAACCTGGATCGTACCCATTCGGCTTCATCAAGCTTTACATCTGCCAGAATTCTCAAAGAAGGAATCTCAACCTCTAATGGTAGGACTGCTTCCATACCATACACTAGTGAGAAAGGAGTTGCCCCGGTTGATGTACATACCGAGGTATAATAACCGTGTAGGGGAAAAGGAAACATCTCATGCCAGTCCTTATACGTTGCCACCACTTTCTGCATAATCTTCTTGATATTCTTATTTGTTGCCTCAACATCACCATTCATCTTCGGACGATATGGAGAAGAATTATGATGTTCGATTTTAAAGCTCTGACATAGCTCCTTCATCATCTTATTGTTCAAATTTGAACCATTATCAGTAACGATTCTCTCCGGGACCCCATAACGGCAGATGATGTCCTTCTTTATAAACCGGGCTACCACCTGTCTGGTGACGTTGGCAAACGAGGCTGCTTCCACCCACTTCGTGAAATAATCAATGGCAACCAAAATGAAACGATGCCCATTGGAAGCAGTCGGCTCAATCTTTCCAATCATATCAATGCCCCACATGGCAAAGGGCCAAGGAGACGATAGTACATTCAAAGGAGTAGGCGGTACGTGCACCTTATCAGCTTAAATCTGGCATTTATGGTATCTCCTGGCGTATTTGAAACAATCAGACTCCATAGTCATCCAGTAATACCCTACCCTCAACAACTTTCTAGCCATAGCATGCCCATTGACATGAGTACCGAATGAACCTTTGTGAACCTTTTCCATCAACAGGCCTGCCTCGTGTTCATCAACACAACGTAGCAAGACCATGTCGAAGTTCCTCTTGTACAACACATCGTCTTCATTCAGAAAGAAGTTGCCTGCTAACCTTCTTAGAGTTTTCCTATCCTTGGTAGATGCCCCCGCTGGGTACTCTTGACTCTTGAGAAAACACTTGATGTCATGATACCAAGGCTTGCCATCTGATACCTCCTCAACTGCAAACAAAAAAGCTGGTTTATCAAGACGCATAATTCTAATTGATGGCGCTTCATTCAATCGATTTACCTTGTACATGAAAGCCAACGTTGCCAACGCATCGGCCATCTGATTCTCAGTCCGGGGTACATGATGAAAGTTCACCCTATCAAAGAAAGGTAACAACCTTTTGGCATAGTTCTTATAAGGCACCAAATTTTCCTGATGAGTCTCCCATTCTCCTTTGATCTGATTAATTACCAATGCAGAATCACCATACACATCGAGGTTCTTGATTCTCAAATCAATAGCTTCTTCCAACCCCATGATGCATGCTTCATACTCTGCCTCGTTGTTGGTGCATATGAACGGTAATCGGGCAATAAAAGGTATATGAGAACCCTTTGGAGTTGTAATGATTACCCTGATTCCATTACCATATGAATTAACAGCCCCATCAAATACTAAGCTCCACTGAGATCCAAATTCAGGTCCTTCGTCAGGCAAAGGCTCATCATAGTCTTTCATCTTCAGAAACATGATATGCTCATTAGGAAATTCAAACTTCATCGGTTGATAATCCTCGAATGGTTGTTGAGCAAGATATTCTGACAGAACACTTCCCTTGATGGCCTTCTGGGAAACATACTGAATATCGTATTCTGTCAAAACCATCTGCCAACAAGCTATTCTTCCAGAAAGTGCTTGCTTTACGAACACGTACTTAATCGGATCCATCTTTGAAATCAATACGGTTGTGTGGTTTAACATATACTGCCTCAAACGCTTAGTTGCCCAAGTGAGTGCGCAACATGTTTTTTCTAGCATAGAGTACCTCGACTCACAATTAGTGAACTTTTTACTTAGGTAGTAGATGGTATGTTCTTTCCTACCTGACTCGTCATATTGACCGAGCACACACCCCATTGAATTCTCAAGAACCGTAAGATACATAATCAATGGTCTTCCTGGCACTGGCGGCATGAGGATCAGAGGTTCCCGCAAATAATCTTTTATTTTTTCAAACGCCTTTTGACAATTTTCATTCCACCTGACCTCTTGATCTTTTCTTAACAATTTGAATATTGGTTCATACGTGGCTGTAAGATGAGAGATGAACCTAGCAATGTGTAGCGCGATTTTTGTGGTCCTGAGTCACGATCGCTTGGGTACTACAGTTTGATTCATTTTTTATCCTATTGAGCTGATTAAGGAAGGGAAATTGATGTCTCCAATTAACCCTGCTTGCATACTGAGTTCGAACAGCGGTCTGTTAGGTTACAGATGCGATTAAGATGTGGGTCCCTCTTCGGTTTATTTTGTTAAAATTACAATGTCTGGATCATTCGCGAGGTTTTTGGTAGGATGTTAGGATTTGGTGCTTTTGGGTTGATATACGGGGGTACTGGATTTTGGGTTTTTGATTAGTATGCTCGCTAAGATTTTTGTAATCTTATGCCTACGTATTCCCGTTTAACGAAACAGGGAAATCAGAGCGATCGTAGTTCCTCCTGTTCTATGGAAGGAAAAAGGTTGTTTTGGTGTCTTGTTCAAAGCCCAAGACATGAAGCGAAAGGTGGTTTGTATCTTGTTCAAAGCCCAAGATGTGAAGCTAAAGGGGGTTGGCTGAGAGAGAATTTGTCATCTCTAAAGAGGAGTTGTTGATGTTTGTATGTTGTGAGCAAGGTACAACTTCGATGCTAAAAGGTTGATTGACTCAACCGGGGTTTTCTTTATACCAAGCCTAAGAGGAGGCTAGAAGTTTGACTTTTCCGGGGAAAATGTTCTTTCTGTCTTGTACAACGCCATGATTGAGGCTAAAAGGGTTCACTCAACAAGAGAGGGTTTTCACGTGTCTTGTACAAAGCCCAAGACGGAGGCTAAAGGGGTGACTGACTCAACAAGAGAGTCTTTTATACTCAACAAGAGAGTGTTTTTCTATCTCGTACAAAGCCCGAGATTGAGGCGAAAAGGTTAACTCAACAAGAGAGTCTTTTATACTCAACTAGAGAGTGCGGAAAGGTGATTAACTCAACAAGAGAGTCTAAAAAAATGATTGTCTCAACAAGAGAGTCTAAAAAGTGATTGACTCAACAAGAGAGTCTGAAAAGGTGATTGACTCAACAAGAGAGTCTTTTACTATCTCGTACGAAGCCCGAAATAGAGGCTAAAAGGGGGTGACTCAACAAGAGAGTCTTTTATACTCAACAAGAGAGTGATTTATATGTCTTGTATAAAGCCCAAGACGGAGGCTAAAAGGTGTTTGACTCAACAAGAGAGTCTGAAAAGGTTAGCTTTACTGGGGATGATCATTTGTACAAAGCCCAAGAGGAGGTTGTCTTACTGCCGAAGGTCAGCGAGATTCCTAGGCAGGTCCAAGTATGGGGAACTCTCATGAGAGAGACTGGGTTTCTGCTGAAGATTGATCCAGAGTGATCAGTGTTTTTACCTATGTTTGAAAGGAACTTGAGAATGTCTTTGAGACTCAAGAGGTTTAGACTGTCCAAGTCTAGAGTTTTATCCTTTGTACTATGCCCAAGAGGAGGCACGGGCATTAAGAGATGAGTATCAACCCTACAACGGTGTCATACCCAAACTTTTGACCACTAAGCTTTCCCATCACTGTGCAAATCATCATCACCATATGGAAGAACCATTAGTCTCCCCAAAGATGGGTGAGCATTCACTACAATCAAACTTAGGGTTTCAAGCCCTCTTTGAGCTTTAGACAAAGGATCAATCAAGGAATGACATGGTCTTCAACTTGTATAAACCTCTCAAACATCCCCAATGGATCAAGAGGACTCCCACCTCAAGGATTAAGCACAAGGCTGCAACAGTCCCAGTGGATCAAGCCTCAAGATCGTCAGTGTAACCAAATTAGGGTTTTGGTCGACCAGGGCCTCCAGATGGGAATTTTCCTCTGGGCATGAGCCAATGCTTCAAAGCATATCCTAAAATACTCCATGGAACATCATGAACCCAATTATCAAGTCAATTTTGCCTCAGGGGATGCATACATTAAAAAATCAGGAATTAGGGTTTCTTGACCTAATTTACCCCCCAAGTTGACTTTTGGGACAAATCATGAGCCAAGACCTCAAGAGAGGATTTGAGGGTCTCTAATAAACCACATTGATCCATTTGCAACAATGGATTGATCCAAGAAGCTTGAGCATCAAGTTTCAAATTCATCAGAACCACAATTAGGGTTTCGCGGGAAAAGTCAACTGTGCCTTTGAATTTTGATCAGGACATGCTCCCAAACCCTAGGACATGATTCAATACACCCTATAACACCTATGAAATCAATCCATCAAGTTTGATTTAGGTCAAGGACTTGATTTCATAGAGAATCGCACAGTTTGGAATTCATCTGACAAAAAGTCAACTGTGCACAAAAGTCAACTTTGACTTTTTGAGATTTTTCACAATTATGTGTCTTTAACCCTAAAATTATGTTAATGTGTGATTTGAATCAACATTCATCAAGAAAAATCAAGAAAAGTGGGATAACTTGTAAAAGGGGTAACCATAAAAACTTAAAAAATTTTCTAAGTTTTGGAACAAAGTGGCTAGGGTACCAACTTTGGAGGATCATAACTCCTAAACCACAAGGCCATTTTCCCCCATCCAAAGCTGGATTTGTAGCTCTCATGGCCCTCTACAAAAGCTTCAACTACAACTCATTCCAATTCCTCATGGATTTTAAGTTATGGGATGATCAAAATCACAAAAAGTGAAAATGTCATTTTTTTCCAACACTTGGTGAAATTTTCACTAAGTCAGAATCTGCCTTCACTTTTTTCCAAATGTAGGGGAATTTTTCACTTGGATCCAAAAAGTATCAAAACCAATTATGATCAAACAGTTGTTGTATCATATGAGGGCTTTCCAAAATGGCCAAGAACTCCGTCAAAGTCCACTTGAGCCATGAGATATGACAATGCCAATATGCCTTGCTGCAAACTGTCATGGCAAGGCAGATTTGGGATTTTTGCTCGATTTGCTCAAATTTTGCAAAGGGAGAGCAACTCTATCCATCTGAACACCTCAAGGGGGGACCAAGGAGGAACCAACTCTGATCCCCAGCCTCCCAAGTCTTTGGAACCAAAAATAGCATGCCAAACCTAGAAATTTTGGATTGGAGCATTCAATGGATGCACCAAGGTGGCATGGACTGAGCCATTTCCAACTGAATTCAGTCAAGACTTATCCAAGACCAAGGGGACCAGCAGCCTGTGCCCTAACCTCTAGTCAATGGCTAGAGGAGACTTGGATTCTCATTGCTCAACATTGGCCAAACCTCTGTTGTAGTTGCCATTCACTATTGCAGCCAAAACAAACTTGCTCTACTATAAATAGAGCTCAATTGTGTTCAGTTTGAGTACACCAAAGCACTACAACACTTGATTTCCTCAAAATCTCTTTCTCTAGGAAAAAATACCTTCTTTAGCAAGGTAACTCTGATTTTTTGAGTTAGAGAGCAATTCCACCCAACTTATGATCTAAACACATCCAATATATCATATATAAGCTGTCCAAACTCTCACAAGTGTCCTGTAACACCAAAATCACAAAGTCACCTCTCAAAACCTCAAAATAGGAATTTTGTGCATTTTTCAAGCCATGTCTTGATTCAGTCACTTTCCAAACCAGATAAAACCTCAAACACACTCCAAATATCATCCTTGAGCTGTCCCAAATGGTTCCACACATTTGGAACACCATTTGAGAGAGTTGCTATTTTGGCCACTTTTGCCCCTTTTGCAAGAAAGAGCCCAAACTTGTTCCTGAGGTTTCCAGCTGATTCCAACCATCTTAAAAGCTTCTAAGAGATCATTTGAGGTTGTTCAAAGCATCAAATCATTTCTGGAACAAGTGGCTTGGCAGATTGCACAAAAGCTCCAAAAAGAGGTAAGCATCACAACTTGGATTCTTTGAACCATGCTTTCTTTTGATGTCCACTGATCATGCATCCCTTATACATGTTATATGTGTTGTGTTTGCACCAATTTATCATGTAATTCATGCTTGTACCAAGAGATGGCATAGAAAATGCAAATCATGGCCTATTTCAAAACCACCATCGGGTTTTTCAATAGGAGCATGATCTGAAAAAAATACCACCACCATTGGATTCCTTGTGAAATTCTAGGCAGGATAGACCTAAATTTTGTCCCAATCCATGGAAAAATGAGAAAGTTATGGCCTTCACGTTTTCAACCAAAATCTTGCCTTGCCTTGCCTTGGGCCAGGCCAAAAACAAGGCAAGCCTTGTATATTTGTGGTTGTCTTTCTATCAACGGATGTATCACCACCCCAGTGGTAAGGCGCACGCCCTATACACAAGAGGTCTGGGGTTCAAATCTCCCTCGCCCCAGATCCTCTTTTTGCTAATTTGTCCACTTTTTTATTGTTTTTCTTATTATTTTTAATGATTTGAAAAATTAATAACTCCCTCAATTTTAATTATTTTTTATTGGTTCTTTTTGCAAAAAATCACAAAAATGTTGAAATATTTTTATTCCACAAAAAAATCAAACTTATATTAGTTATTTAATATAATTAGTATTTTTGTGAATAAATTCCTTTTTAATTGTTTTTAAGCATTTAAAAGTGAATATTTACTTTGAAAATAAAAACCAAATGAGTTTTAATTTGTCTTGTGATTAAAACCTCATTTTTCAAACCTTCAACAAAAATCACAAGTGGTTTATTCAAACTTATTTGGTATTTTTATCATTTTATTTGATTTTCTTTAAATATTTCCTTTTAAAAGAAAACAAATTTAGGGTTTCCTTGATTTTCACTCATCAAACTTTTTCAAACACTTTGGGCCTCTAATAGAGTATAAGACCCAATCCCCTTTTAACTAAAACAGTTTTGGGCCTCAGATATTGTATAAGTCCATCTGCGTTAAAAGAAAACCTCGGCGCGATCGGCAGTTGAAAAATTAAACCCTTGGGCCTACCCTCGTGTTATAAGCCCCATTCTTTAAAAATTATTGGGCCTCTATAGAGTGTAAGACCCAACCCATTTTTGAAACCAAAATATTTGGGCCACAATGTATTGTATAAGACCCACCGTGCTTTCAAAAACCTCGGCGGGATTGCCGTTTTCAAAACAAAAAACCCTGGGCTTCTCCTTGAGCTGTAAGCCCCACCACTTGTACAAAAACACCTTTGGGCCTCTTGAGAGAGTGTAAGACTCATCCCTTTGTACAGAAAACCTTTTTGGGCCTCAGTCACTTGTATAAGTCCCTGTACAATGTACAAAACAACAGTGCGATCACTGATAAATCCTTAGGCCTCTCCTTGAGCTGTAAGCCCCAAACAATCTTTTCAAAGCACTTTCTCCTTTGATTTGGAATATAATATTATTATCAAAGCTTTCTTTGTTGACCAAACTAACCAAACAGCATGGAAGCTTTACAACCGAGTAAGTGTTTACCCGCTTTCTTTATCCGTTTCATATATATAACTATATTGTGGGGCTGCTCACTGTAAGTCTTCTTTCACAAACTTTTATATACTTGTCAAATATCAACTGTGTAATACTAGTATAGTTATTTAGAGTTTTCCCCGGCAACTACGTCTAGCACTAGGTAAAGCCCTGTTGGTCACTCTTAAATACAAACAAAACTAGATACCTATAGGATTACCAGACACAGTCTTCCCTCCTATTGGGGTTAAACAATATAGAGACGTGAAAGGCAGCATTCTCGGTGAACCCTTTCTCAGACTGTCACCCTTAGACATTGTCAAAGAAACTCTAACTCCCCAGAGATGTTCTTTTCTCCGTGAATGGCATCTCTTGAGTTTCTTCCAAATTCTCAGACTTTCCTGGCTTGATCTATTCTCGGTGAATGGTATGTCTTGAACTTCTCAGGGTTTGGGGACCCACAGGTTTCTTAAAAGCATCCCCGCCTCCTCTTGGGCGTTGTACAAGGACCCTTCGGCTTCTTAAAAGCTCTCATGCCTTCTCTTGGGCTTAGTACAAGGACCCAGAGACCTCTACAGGTATAGGAACATAACCTAGTCATCAATTTGCTAGAGCTGTCTTTCTGAGTCAAGTGTCAGACCAGTTAATGGGTTGACCTTCATCCCTTAACATACCAGCCTTCTCTTGGGCATCATACAAAGATCATTCACTGCCTGAGAATCGGCTTCTCAAAACACCCGTAGACTTGGACAGTCTCAATACCCTTTGGATTTCCCATTTCCTTAAAGAACAGGAAATAACCCTGATCCTCTGATCAATCCTAAAGCACAACATTACCCGTATAAGAACTGATTTTCTCTTTATCCAACATACTGGACCTGTCACTAAACTGAAACAGTCACCAACACAATAGCCTCCTCTTGGGCTTTGTACAATGATTCTCCCCAGTGGAGCTAACCTATTCACACTCTCTTGTTGAGCATAAAAAACTCTCTTGTGGAGTCAACCACTTTTAGCCTCCATCTCGGGCTTTGTACGAGATACCAAATCACTCTCTTGTTGAGTATAAAAGACTCTCTTGTTGAGTCACTTCCATTTTTAGCCTCCATCTCGGGCTTCATACGAGATAAAAATCACTCTCTTGTTGAGTATAAAAGACTCTCTTGTTGAGTCAAACATTTTCAACCTCCATCTCGGGCTTCGTACGAGGTACAAAGACTCTCTTGTTGAGTCAAACACCTTTAGCCTCCGTCTTGGGCTTCGTACAAGACATATACAAAAGCACTCTTTTGTTTAGTCAACCATTTTAGCCCCTCTCTCGGGCTTCGTACGAGACACATAAAAACACCATCTTGTTGGGTCAATGGCCTCCTCTTAGGCTTTGTATAAGGAAACCCCGTTTGAGTAAATCAACCTTTTAGCATCAAAATTTGTGCCTCGCTCACAGTATACAAACATCAACAACTCCTTATCCCATCTAATTGCTGTAAGCGGCAAGCCTCTGGATTATTTACATCCACGCCATTGTCCCTCTTTTAGCATGAGAAATTCCTAAGGAAAGATGGCATTGCTCTAAACTGAGTTAAAGTCTTCTCCTTCAGGTTAAAAATCCCTTATAAAGGAAATTATGGCATTACTGGATTCACATATCTCAGTTAAGTAATTCTCCTTTATAACCAGTCACCCAACAGTCGTGACAAACAGACCAAACACCCCTCTTTAGAGATGACAAATTCTCTCTAAAGTCAAAACCCTTTAGCTTCATATCTTGGGCTTCGAACAAGATACAAATAGGTCCTTCAGCTTCACATCTTTGGCTTTGAACAAGATACAAACCCCCTTTAGCTTCATGTCTTGGGCTTTGAACAAGACACCAAAACAACTCTTTTTTCCTCCCATAGAATAGGAGGAACTACGATCGCTTTGATTTCCCTGTTTCGTTAAATGGGAATACGTAGGCATAAGATTGCAAAAGAATCTTAGTGAGCACACTAATTAAAAACCCAAAATCTCGTACCTTCATACATCAATCGAAAAGCATCAGTCCTAACATCCTCACAAATAGTCCCGTCATTTCATTCTTAGCAAAATAAGTAGAGAGAGGCCCACAATCTAAACCGCATCTGTAAACCAACAGTCATCTGTTTAAACTCAGTATGCAAGCAGGGTTAATTGGAGACATCTATTTCCCTTCCTTAGTCAGCTTAATAGGATAAAAAATGAATCGACCTGTAGTACCCCAGAGCGACAGTGCTTAAGAACCACGTCCAAAATTGCTCGCTATAGAAAAATGGCGCCCACCGTGGGGCCACGCAGGGCATCTTGTCCCTCTTATCTCTCTGGTTGAAACCCTAAATTCATGTCACAGAAATGACGACTCTGTTGGGGAGTCATTGTCTGTATAGGATCATAAGACTAGAGGTCTAGGATGATTAAGACAAATATATATACTGCTTTTCCTAATTGATATCTGTGTTTATTTTTCTGCTAATGGGAATGCGTGTGATGCCGCATGTGGAAAGAATGAGTATACACTTAAGATAGGTGATGGCAATGCGGGTAATCTTACTGGGAGTGAATTCCAGTTAAGAGCCCCCGATCGACCATCAAACTCAGTGGAGACTCCATTTGTAGATACATTGCCTATACGACTTCGGTTGTTGAAAGTAGTGTGGTCGATTGGGTTATCTGAGAAGCTGAGGTTTTTAGTAGACTTAAGCCATTTTGTGGTGCGGAAGCTATCGGAAATAGTTGTCACGCTATACTTGTAACACCCCTTCTATACCCCGTACAAAAACCAGAATAAACTAATCTTATAAATAAAACATCCGATCAAAGAGTAATTTATCATGATATAGCCAGAGATGCCACACCAACGTGAGTTAAAACAACCTGCTCATATAGATATATAACAACCTGATAGTCATACAAACATAGGAACTCAGTTCCAAAATATCATCGTTCAGTTACAGAATTAAAGCGGAACATCCATAACTGATGTCATCACAAAAGATAAGTATGTCATATACATGTTCATACAAAGCCACTATATACAAGCCAAAATAAACATCTACACTCGAACCCCGACTACCCGTGTTACATATCAGAGCCGACGGAACGACAAAAAGACGAAGACACTAATCTTCACAAAAGACCTCCAGCGTCTAATCTGCAATGCCATTACAGCATTAAACCACAGCAGAAGGGTGAGAAACAGGATTATAATATAATTGCATATCATTATAAAACACTTAGCAAAATATGCACAATTATTCTCACCACACAAATACGATACTTGTAAACAACACAAGACATATTAAACCCATTTCACACATCAATCACATAAGCATATACATTAACACAATGCATAACAAATCCTTCTCAAAATTCAACACATAAACATTCATGTAATGAATTATGCAAATGCACAGAGACCGACACAACGACTCTATGCATGCGGTACCATTAGTCCCCTAGGAACTCTTGGAATCATCGCTCGTTACTTAGGATAACTCCCCGTCGGGCATACGATGTTCCCCGTCGCTACCACTTATCAACAAGCATACGACGTTATGGATCATTTTTAGTCCTTTATAATAGGCACACGATCAATACAACAATTGCTTACACCCATATGGGATCTACAATTCAACATGCATTGTTTACACCCACGAAGGGATCTACAATGTCTACATGCATTGTTTACACCCACAAAGGGATCTACAATGTCTACATGCATTGTTTACACCCACGAAGGGATCTACAATGTCTACAACCGGATGCATGTCATATAATGACCCATGGCAATCAAGGCTCATACATTAAATCATGCATTTCAAGTACACATAATACAATGCACATAATTGCCAAACGGCCACAAACCTTCACCACAACATCATATACCCATCAAACATCCCTCACACAAGTCATACGTTACATATCATATCGTATCGCACAATATAGAAAATAACTCAAAATTCCATTTTTACGGTTTCTCGGAAAAGTCGGCTAAAAGTCGGCCAAAAATAATATTTTCTATCATCATCAAAAAGTACTCATCGACAGCTTCGATTCGGTATAACGAACTCTTAAATACGATAAACGGTTAACAAGATATGAATATTTCAAAATAACGCAAAAACATAAACCGGACGCCCAACACTACGAAACGGTTCGAAAAAACTGTACCGATTGGACTAGATTCAGACCTCAAAGCTATTTTTCCTAGAAAGAACATCTCGTTAGCTTCCCAACGCTTCAAACGGGGATCAAAACCGACTTACGGTTCAAGAGATATGATTTTCCGAAGTTTCCCCGACAAACCCGAATTTTCTGGTTCAGCACAGTATGTATCGATACATAGGCTTATGTATCGATACAAAAAGGCCACATGTATCGATACATAGAACGCATGTGTCGACGCATGCTGTAGTGAAAATTCTGTTTTCTCAAATTTCTACAGTATGTATCGATTCATAGGGGTTATGTATCGATACATAACTCTGTTTTTCTCAAAAAAACCAGATTTCTCAAATTTCTCCCTTGCTGCCACTTTTCCGAAATGCCCGGAAACTTGACTAAATCGAACATTTTCACCAAAACAAACATATACGCTCAACCACCAAATACATAAGAACAATTTAGAACACATAAACGAAATTTCTACGACGGTCGATTTTTCGATTAAATTTCAACCTTTCAAAAAAACCAGAATTTTCAAACATCACCAAATCGAATAAAAAGCACGCTATACGACGACCTAACCTTACTCGATACAACTACGTAATTTATTTCGAATTCTAACCGTGAAAACTCTCGATTCTACCGATTATGTCAAAAATAGCAACCTAACCACATAATTCTCTACACATTCAAACAATTCAAAAACAAACATATATAATCATACACAATCAATATAATAACCGAGTTTCACACCCTTACCCGATTTAATCGTGTTCTAGAAAGTCGGGAGATTGATTTCTTCCTTCACAAGTTTTTCCTCTCTTTTCTTCTTTCTCTTCTCTTTTCTTCTTCTCTACTTTTCTTTTCTCTCTTTTTCTTTCTATTCTTTCTATTTCTATTTTTCTTTTCTTTTCTTACTAACTTAGTGAAATTAAATGTGAAATGTCCAAAATACCCCCACACTCAAATATCTCGCAAACGTTCCCAAAACGCGATAAAATATATTCCCGCCGAAAAATAACATATTTTCACATAAAAGTCGAAATTAGAATAAAATAATAATAAAATAATCCAAAAAGACTCAATACAATAAAACTGGCAAAAACTGGGGCGTTACAACTCTCCCCCACTTAGAAATTTTCGTCCTCGAAAATAATACCTGATACAAACAACTCTGGATACGCCTCCCGCATCCGACTTTCCAAATCCCAAGTCAAATTGCCCTCAGCAGCGCCTCCCCACGCCACTTTCACAAGTGCAATCTCCTTGCCTCTTAACCTTTTCAACTTGCGATCTAAAATCCTCACCGGTAAAACCTCAACCGTAAGATTATCTCTTACCTCAACCTCATCCATCGGAATCACATGAGACGGATCTGGAACATACTTCCGTAGCTGTGAAACATGGAAAACATCATGTAGATTCGAAAGATTCGGTGGCAATGCTATCCTGTAAGCCACTACACCAACTCTTTTGGATATCTGATATGGACCAATAAAACGTGAAGTAAGCTTCCTCGACTTCAAAGCACGTCCAACATCAGTCACCGGCGAAACCCTCAAAAACACATGGTTACCCGCTTGAAACTCAAGATCTCTTTTCCTTTTATCATGATAACTCTTTTGCCTACTCTGAGAAGCTTTCATCTTCTCCCGAATAAGTTTCACCTTTTTCCGTCGTCTGTTGAACTAACTCAGGTCCAACTACTGCACTTTCACCAGATTCATGCCAACACAAAGGTGTTCGACATCTCCTTCCATAAAGTGCCTCAAAAGGTGCCATTCCGATACTAGAATAGAAACTGTTATTATACGCAAACTCGATCAATGAAAGAAAACTGTCCCAAACTCTACCTTGCTCAAGAACACAAGATCTCAGTAAATCTTCCAATGACTGAATTGTTCTCTCCGTCTGACCATCAGTCTGCGGATGATAAGCAGAACTTAATCTCAGCTTAGAACCTAACGCCTTTTGCAAACTTTCCCAAAATCTGGAAGTAAACCTCGGATCACGATCAGAAACAATACTCAACGGGACGCTATGCAACTTCACAATCCCACGGATATAAAGCTCAGCCAAACGCTCCATAGAATAACTGATATCAATCGAAATGAAATGCGCCGATTTAGTCAGCCTATCAACGATCACCCAAATAGCATTATGCCCACTCGGAGAATTAGGCAAACCCGTCACAAAATCCATCGATATACTATCCCATTTCCACTCCGGAATATCCAACGGTTGCATTAATCCTGCAGGCCTCTGATGTTCCACTTTCGACTTCTGACAAGTCAAACACGCATAAACAAACTGAGCCACATCTCGTTTCAAACCAGACCACCAAAATATTTTCTTCAAATCTTGGTACATCTTATTAGCACCAGGATGTATACTCATACTACTCCGGTGTCCTTCCTCAAGAATCATCTTTTTCAACTCTGCATCATCCGGTATACAAATTCTACCACGGAATCTCAAAATACCCTGATCATCCACTTTAAAGTCACCGTTCACTTCTTAATTTCCAACAAGCAACAAATCAACAAGTTTCAAGTCCAACTTCTGTTTCTCTATAACAGACAACAGAAAATCATTAGTGATCTTTA
Source organism: Lathyrus tuberosus (assembly GCA_022829125.1). Taxonomy (NCBI): domain Eukaryota; kingdom Viridiplantae; phylum Streptophyta; class Magnoliopsida; order Fabales; family Fabaceae; genus Lathyrus; species Lathyrus tuberosus. The sequence goes on from JALAZF010000253.1 coordinate 4,506,518, forward strand.
ACATACCAAGCTTCACACTCTCATGTGAAAGCTCACAAACCAAACTCAAGTCTCGAAATTGTTCCAGAAGTTCCCACTCTTTCACCATCAAAGCAGATATACACAAATATTTCCGACTCAAAGCATCAGCTACCACATTAGCCTTACCAGGATGGTAATTCAAGCTAAAGTCATAGTCCTTCAGAAGTTCCAACCATCTCCGTTGCCTCATATTCAACTCTTTCTGATCAAACAAGTATTTTAAACTTTTATGATCACTAAAGACTTCGAATCTAGCACCGTAGAGATAATGCCTCAAAATCTTTAATACAAAAACCTTCGCAGCTAATTCCAAATCGTGAGTAGGGTAATTCTTCTCATGAACTCGTAACTGCCTCGAAGCATAAGCAACCACCTTACCATCTTGCATCAAAACACCACCTAAACCAATTAGAGATGCATCACAATACACAATGAACGATTCATTAGGATTCGGTAAGATCAAAATCGGAGCTGTAGTCAATCTCTTCTTTAGCTCGTTGAAACTTTCTTCACATTGAATATCCCAAATAAATGCCTTACCCTTACAAGTCAGTTGAGTCAACGGAAGTGCCAACTTGGAAAAACCTTCGATAAACCTCCGGTAATATCCAGCTAAACCCAGAAAACTTCGAATTTCAGTAACAGATCTAGGAGCCTCCCATTGTAGAACTGCCTCTACTTTGGATGGATCCACAGCAATACCATTACCTGAAATCACATGCCCAAGAAAACTCACTTCTGACAACCAGAACTCACACTTGGACAGTTTGGCATAAAGTTTCTTCTCCTTCAGAATCTGCAACACAATACGCAAATGTTCCGCATGTTCCTCCTGTGACTTAGAATAAACCTAAATGTCATCAATAAAAACAACAACAAAATGATCTAAATGCTCATGGAATATACGATTCATATACTCCATAAACACACCAGGCGCATTAGAAACCCCGAATGGCATCACAGAAAACTCGTAATGTCCGTATCGGGTCCTAAAGGCCGTCTTCTGAATATCCTCCTCTTTAACCCGAATCCGATGGTATCCTGACCTCAAATCAATCTTACTAAACACACTTGCACCCACTAGTTGATCCATCAAGTCATCGATCCTTGGAAGTGGATACTTGTTCTTAATCGTCACTTTATTCAACTGCCGATAATCGATACACAAACGCATACTTCCATCTTTCTTTTTGACCAACAAAATAGGAGCACCCCAAGGTGATACACTAGGCCTTACAAACCTCTTTTCCAACAACTCATTCAATTGTCTTTTCAACTCCACCAACTCAGATGCTGACATCCGATATGGTGCCATAGATACAGGTCTAGTACCAGGAACTAGGTCTATAGAAAACTCCACCTTTCTTTCTGGCGGCACATCTGAAAAATCATCCGGAAACACCTCCTGAAAATCCCACACAACAGCAAAACTTCCAATTGCAACTTGACTTTCCACAGACAACGATGCAAATAATCCAAACAACTGAGCTTCCTCCGCCAAAAGTTTCTTCAACTCTTTGGTAGATAAGAAACCAGATTCCCTTTCTTCTTCAAGAGAAGGAAATCTCACCTGCTTAAGATAACAATCAAGATGAACACGATTAAACTCTAACCAGTTCATTCCCAGAATCACATCCAAACACTTCAATGGCAAACATACCAAGTCCATCACAAAATCTCTACCAAAAATTGTCAAAGGACAACTTAAACAAACGAAAGAAGTAGTTACCGACCCCGAAGCTGGAGTATCGATAACCATCTCTCCACCCATCTTAGACAACACCAAATTTAAACGTTTCGCACAATCAATCGAAATAAACGAATGAGTCGCTCCAGCCATAATCTGAATGTTCCCAATGATAGCAAATTATGGTTAAACAACCACTCCACAGAGTGCAACAGACCAAAAAGACACAACCGACACGACAACATGGTCAGACAAACCAAACATTGGCTCTGATACCACTTAATGTAACACCCCTTCTATACCCCGTACAAAAACCGAAATAAACTAATCTTATAAATAAAACATCAGAGCAAAGAGTAATTTATCATGATATAGCCAGAGATGCCACACCAACGTGAGTTAAAACAACCTGCTCATATAGATATATAACAACCTGATAGTCATATAAACATAGGAACTCAGTTCCAAAATATCATCGTTCAGTTACAGAATTAAAGCGGAACATCCATAACTGATGTCATCACAAAAGATAAGTATGTCATATACATGTTCATACAAAGCCACTATATACAAGCCAAAAGAAACATCTACACTCGAACCCCGACTACCCGTGTTACATATCAGAGCCGACGGAACGACAAAAAGACGAAGACACTAATCTTCGCAAAAGACCTCCAGCGTCAAATCTGCAATGCCATTACAGCATTAAACCACAGCAGAAGGGTGAGAAACAGGATTATAATATAATTGCATATCATTATAAAACACTTAGCAAAATATGCACAATTATTCTCACCACACAAATACGATACTTGTAAACAACACAAGACATATTAAACCCATTTCACACATCAATCAGATAAGCATATACATTAACACAATGCATAACAAATCCTTCTCAAAATTCAACACATAAACATTCATGTAATGAATTATGCAAATGCACATAGACCGACACAACGACTCTATGCATGCGGTACCATTAGTCCCCTAGGAACTCTTGGAATCATCGCTCGTTACTTAGGGTAACTCCCCGTCGGGCATACGATGTTCCCCGTCGCTACCACTTATCAACAAGCATACGACGTTATGGATCGTTTTTAGTCCTTTATAATAGGCACACGATCAATACAACAATTGCTTAGACCCATAAGGGATCTACAATTCAACATGCATTGTTTACACCCACGAAGGGATCTACAATGTCTACATGCATTGTTTACACCCACAAAGGGATCTACAATGTCTACATGCATTGTTTACACCCACGAAGGGATCTACAATGTCTACAACCGGATGCATGTCATATAATGACCCATGGCAATCAAGGCTCATACATTAAATCATGCATTTCAAGTACACATAATACAATGCACATAATTGCCAAACGGCCACAAACCTTCACCACAACATCATATACCCATCAAACATCCCTCACACAAGTTATACGTTACATATCATATCCTATCGCACAATATAGAAAATAACTCAAAATTCCATTTTTACGGTTTCTCAGAAAAGTCTGCTAAAAGTCGGCCAAAAATAATATTTTCTATCATCATCAAAAAGTACTCATCGACAGCTTCGATTCGGTATAACGAACTCTTAAATACGATAAACGGTTAACAAGATATGAATATTTCAAAATAACGCAAAAACATAAACCGGACGCCCGACACTACGAAACGGTTCAAAAAAACTGTACCGATTGGACTAGATTCAGACCTCAAAACTATTTTTCCTAGAAATAACATCTCGTTAGCTTCCCAACGCTTTGAACAGGGATCAAAACCGACTTACGGTTCAAGAGATATGATTTTCCGAAGTTTCCCCGACAAACCCGAATTTTCTGGTTCAGCACAGTATGTATCGATACATAGGCTTATGTATCGATACAAAAAGGCCACATGTATCGATACATAGAACGCATGTGTCAACGCATGCTGTAGTGAAAATTCTGTTTTCTCAAATTTCTATAGTATGTATCGATTCATAGGGGTTATGTATCGATACATAACTCTGTTTTTATCAAAAAAACCAGATTTCTCAAATTTCTCCCTTGCTGCCACTTTTCCGAAATGCCCGGAAACTCGACTAAATCGAACATTTTCACCAAAACAAACATATACGCTCAACCACCAAATACATAAGAACAATTTATAACACATAAACGAAATTTCTACGACGGTCGATTTTTCGATTAAATTTCAACCTTTCAAAAAAACCAGAATTTTCAAACATCACCAAATCGAATAAAAAGCACGCTATTCGACGACCTAACCTTACTCGATACAACTACGTAATTTATTTCGAATTCTAACCGTGAAAACTCTCGATTCTACCGATTATGTCAAAAATAGCAACCTAACCACATAATTCTCTACACATTCAAACAATTCAAAAACAAACATATATAATCATACACAATCAATATAATAACCGAGTTTCACACCCTTACCCGATTTAATCGTGTTCTAGAAAGTCGGGAGATTGATTTCTTCCTTCACAAGTTTTTCCTCTCTTTTCTTCTTTCTCTTCTCTTTTCTTCTTCTCTACTTTTCTTTTCTCTCTTTTTCTTTCTATTCTTTCTATTTCTATTTTTCTTTTCTTTTCTTACTAACTTAGTGAAATTAAATGTGAAATGTCCAAAATACCCCCACACTCAAATATCTCGCAAACGTTTCCAAAACGCGATAAAATATATTCCCGCCGAAAAATAACATATTTTCACATAAAAGTCGAAATTAGAATAAAATAATAATAAAATAATCCAAAAAGACTCAATACAATAAAACTGGCAAAAACTGGGGCGTTACAACTCTCCCCCACTTAGAAATTTCCGTCCTCGAAAATAATACCTGATACAAACAACTCTGGATACGACTCCCGCATCCGACTTTCCAATTCCCAAGTCAAATTGCCCTCAGCAGCGCCTCCCCACGCCACTTTCACAAGTGCAATCTCCTTGCCTCTTAACCTTTTTAACTCGCGATCTAAAATCCTCACCGGTAAAACCTCAACCGTAAGATTATCTCTTACCTCAACCTCATCCATCGGAATCACATGAGACGGATCTGGAACATACTTCCGTAGCTGTGAAACATGGAAAACATCATGTAGATTCGAAAGATTCGGTGGCAATGCTATCCTGTAAGCCACTGCACCAACTCTTTCGGATATCTGATATGGACCAATAAAACGTGAAGTAAGCTTCCTCGACTTCAAAGCACGTCCAACACCAGTCACCGGCGAAACCCTCAAAAACACATGGTTACCCGCTTGAAACTCAAGATCTCTTTTCCTTTTATCATGATAACTCTTTTGCCTACTCTTAGAAGCTTTCATCTTCTCCCGAATAAGTTTCACCTTTTTCCGTCGTCTGTTGAACTAACTCAGGTCCAACTACTGCACTTTCACCAGATTCATGCCAACACAAAGGTGTTCGACATCTCCTTCCATAAAGTGCCTCAAAAGGTGCCATTCCGATACTAGAATGGAAACTGTTATTATACGCAAACTCGATCAATGAAAGAAAACTGTCCCAAACTCTACCTTGCTCAAGAACACAAGATCTCAGTAAATCTTCCAATGACTGAATTGTTCTCTCCGTCTGACCATCAGTCTGCGGATGATAAGCAGAACTCAATCTTAGCTTAGAACCTAACGCCTTTTGCAAACTTTCCCAAAATCTGGAAGTAAACCTCGGATCACGATCAGAAACAATACTCAACGGGACGCCATGCAAATTCACAATCCCACGGATATAAAGCTCAGCCAAACGCTCCATAGAATAACTGATATCAATCGAAATGAAATGCGCTGATTTAGTCAGCCTATCAACGATCACCCAAATAGCATTATGCCCACTCGGAGAATTAGGCAAACCCGTCACAAAATCCATCGATATACTATCCCATTTCCACTCCGAAATATCCAACGGTTGCATTAATCCTGCAGGCCTCTGATGTTCCACTTTCGACTTCTGACAAGTCAAACACGCATAAACAAACTGAGCCATATCTCGTTTCAAACCAGACCACCAAAATATTTTCTTCAAATCTTGGTACATCTTATTAGCACCAGGATGTATACTCATACTACTCCGGTGTCCTTCCTCAAGAATCATCTTTTTCAACTCTGCATCATCCGGTATACAAATTCTACCACGGAATCTCAAAATACCCTGATCATCCACTTTAAAGTCACCGTTCACTTCTTGATTTCCAACAAGCAACAAATCAACAAGTTTCAAGTCCAACTTCTGTTTCTCTATAACAGACAACAGAAAATCATTAGTGATCTTTAACATACCAAGCTTCACACTCTCATGTGAAAGCTCACAAACCAAACTCAAGTCTCGAAATTGTTCCAGAAGTTCCCACTCTTTCACCATCAAAGCAGATATACACAAAGATTTCCGACTCAAAGCATCAGCTACCACATTAGCCTTACCAGGATGGTAATTCAAGCTAAAGTCATAGTCCTTCAGAAGTTCCAACCATCTCCGTTGCCTCATATTCAACTCTTTCTGATCAAACAAGTATTTTAAACTTTTTTGATCACTAAAGACTTCGAATCTAGCACCGTAGAGATAATGCCTCCAAATCTTTAATACAAAAACCATCGCAGCTAATTCCAAATCGTGAGTAGGGTAATTCTTCTCATGAACTCGTAACTGCCTCGAAGCATAAGCAACCACCTTACCATCTTGCGTCAAAACACCACCTAAACCAATTAGAGATGCATCACAATACACAATGAACAATTCATTAGGATTCGGTAAGATCAAAATCGGAGCTGTAGTCAATCTCTTCTTCAGCTCGTTGAAACTTTCTTCACATTGAATATCCCAAATAAATGCCTTACCCTTACAAGTCAGTTGAGTCAACGGAAGTGCCAACTTGGAAAAACCTTCGATAAACCTCCGGTAATATCCAGCTAAACCCAGAAAACTTCGAATTTCAGTAACAGATCTAGGAGCCTCCCATTGTAGAACTGCCTCTACTTTGGATGGATCCACAGCAATACCATTACCTGAAATCACATGCCCAAGAAAACTCACTTCTGACAACCAGAACTCACACTTGGACAGTTTGGCATAAAGTTTCTTCTCCTTCAGAATCTGCAACACAATACGCAAATGTTCCGCATGTTCCTCCTGTGACTTAGAATAAACCAAAATGTCATCAATAAAAACAACAACAAAATGATCTAAATGCTCATGGAATATACGATTCATATACTCCATAAACACACCCGGCGCATTAGAAACCCCGAACGGCATCACAGAAAACTCGTAATGTCCGTATCGTGTCCTAAAGGCCGTTTTCTGAATATCCTCCTCTTTAACCCGAATCCGATGGTATCCTGACCTCAAATCAATCTTACTAAACACACTTGCACCCACTAGTTGATCCATCAAGTCATCGATCCTTGGAAGTGGATACTTGTTCTTAATCGTCACTTTATTCAACTGCCGATAATCAATACACAAACGCATACTTCCATCTTTCTTTTTGACCAACAAAACAGGAGCACCCCAAGGTGATACACTAGGCCTTACAAACCTCTTTTCCAACAACTCATTCAATTGTCTTTTCAACTCCACCAACTCAGATGCTGACATCCGATATGGTGCCATAGATACAGGTCTAGTACCAGGAACTAGGTCTATAGAAAACTCCACCTCTCTTTCTGGCGGCACATCTGAAAAATCATCCGGAAACACCTCCTGAAAATCACACACAACAGCAAAACTTCCAATTGCAACTTGACTTTCCACAGACAAAGATGCAAACAATCCAAACAACTGAGCTTCCTCCGCCAAAAGTTTCTTCAACTCTTTGGTAGATAAGAAACCAGATTCCCTTTCTTCTTCAAGAGAAGGAAATCTCACCTGCTTAAGATAACAATCAAGATGAACACGATTGAACTCTAACCAGTTCATTCCGAGAATCACATCCAAACCCTTCAATGGCAAACATACCAAGTGCATCACAAAATCTCTACCAAAAATTGTCAAAGGACAACTTAAACAAACGAAAGAAGTAGTTACCGACCCCGAAGCTGGAGTATCGATAACCATCTCTCCACCCATCTTTGACAACACCAAATTCAAACGTTTCGCACAATCAATCGAAATAAACGAATGAGTCGCTCCAGCCATAATCTGAACGTTCCCAATGATAGCAAATTATGGTTAAACAACCACTCCACAGAGTGCAACAGACCAAAAAGACACAACCGACACGACAACATGGTCGGACAAACCAAACATTGGCTCTGATACCACTTAATGTAACACCCCTTCTATACCCCGTACAAAAACCAGAATAAACTAATCTTATAAATAAAACATCAGAGCAAAGAGTAATTTATCATGATATAGCCAGAGATGCCACACCAACGTGAGTTAAAACAACCTGCTCATATCGATATATAACAACCTGATAGTCATATAAACATAGGAACTCAGTTCCAAAATATCATCGTTCAGTTACAGAATTAAAGCGGAACATCCATAACTGATGTCATCACAAAAGATAAGTATGTGATATACATGTTCATACAAAGCCACTATATACAAGCCAAAAGAAACATCTACACTCGAACTCCGACTACCCGTGTTACATATCAGAGCCGACGGAACGACAAAAAGACGAAGACACTAATCTTCGCAAAAGACCTCCAGCGTCTAATCTGCAATGCCATTACAGCATTAAACCACAACAGAAGGGTGAGAAACAGGATTATAATATAATTGCATATCATTATAAAACACTTAGCAAAATATGCACAATTATTCTCACCACACAAATACGATACTTGTAAACAACACAAGACATATTAAACCCATTTCACACATCAATCACATTAGCATATACATTAACACAATGCATAACAAATCCTTCTCAAAATTCAACACATAAACATTCATGTAATGAATTATGCAAATGCACAGAGACCAACACAACGACTCTATGCATGCGGTACCATTAGTCCCCTAGGAACTCTTGGAATCATCGCTCGTTACTTAGGGTAACTCCCCGTCGGGCATACGATGTTCCCCGTCGCTACCACTTATCAACAAGCATACGACGTTATGGATCGTTTTTAGTCCTTTATAATAGACACACGATCAATACAACAATTGCTTACACCCATAAGGGATCTACAATTCAACATGCATTGTTTACACCCACGAAGGGATCTACAATGTCTACATGCATTGTTTACACCCACAAAGGGATCTATAATGTCTACATGCATTGTTTACACCCACGAAGGGATCTACAATGTCTACAACCGGATGCATGTCATATAATGACCCATGGCAATCAAGGCTCATACATTAAATCATACATTTCAAGTACATATAATACAATGCACATAATTTCCAAACGGCCACAAACCTTCACCACAACATCATATACCCATCAAACATCCCTCACACAAGTCATACGTTACATATCATATCCTATCGCACAATATAGAAAATAACTCAAAATTCCATTTTTACGGTTTCTCGGAAAAGTCGGCTAAAAGTCGGCCAAAAATAATATTTTCTATCATCATCAAAAAGTACTCATCAACAGCTTCGATTCGGTATAAAGAACTCTTAAATACGATAAACGGTTAACAAGATATGATTATTTCAAAATAACGCAAAAATATAAACCGGACGCCCGGCACTACGAAACGGTTCGAAAAAACTGTACCGATTGGACTAGATTCAGACCTCAAAACTATTTTTCCTAGAAATAACATCTCGTTAGCTACCCAACGCTTTGAACGGGGATCAAAACCGACTTACGGTTCAAGAGATATGAATTTCCGAAGTTTCCCCGACAAACCCGAATTTTCTGGTTCAGCACAGTATGTATCGATACATAGGCTTATGTATCGATACAAAAAGGCCACATGTATCGATACATAGAACGCATGTGTCGACGCATGCTGTAGTGAAAATTCTGTTTTCTCAAATTTCTACAGTATGTATCGATTCATAGGGGTTATGTATCGATACATAACTCTGTTTTTCTCAAAAAAACCAGATTTCTCAAATTTCTCCCTTGCTGCCACTTTTCCGAAATGCCCGGAAACTCGACTAAATCGAACATTTTCACCAAAACAAACATATACGCTCAACCACCAAATACATAAGAACAATTTAGAACACATAAACGAAATTTCTACGACGGTCGATTTTTCGATTAAATTTCAACCTTTCAAAAAAACCAGAATTTTCAAACATCACCAAATCGAATAAAAAGCACGCTATACGACGACCTAACCTTACTCGATAGAACTACGTAATTTATTTCGAATTCTAACCGTGAAAACTCTCGATTCTACCGATTATGTCAAAAATAGCAACCTAACCACATAATTCTCTACACATTCAAACAATTCAAAAACAAACATATATAATCATACACAATCAATATAATAATCGAGTTTCACACCCTTACCCGATTTAATCGTGTTCTAGAAAGTCGGGAGATTGATTTCTTCCTTCCCAAGTTTTTCCTCTCTTTTCTTCTTTCTCTTCTCTTTTCTTCTTCTCTACTTTTCTTTTCTCTCTTTTTCTTTCTATTCTTTCTATTTCTATTTTTCTTTTCTTTTCTTACTACCTTAGTGAAATTAAATGTGAAATGTCCAAAATACCCCCACACTCAAATATCTCGCAAACGTTCCCAAAACGCGATAAAATATATTCCCGCCGAAAAATAACATATTTTCACATAAAAGTCGAAATTAGAATAAAATAATAATAAAATAATCCCAAAAGACTCAATACAATAAAACTGGCAAAAACTGGGGCGTTACAATACTACCCTCATCTGAGATCACTATAGGATACATCAGCTCGCTGGCGATCCGCTTGCTGTTGTTATCCCTGAGGGGTCAATGATTTTGCGGACAGGTACAAAAAATCACCAGTATAAACCTTGGGGGGGGGGGGGGGTAGAGCCTTGACTTCATGACACCGACCCTTTGACCCCATGTTTTTTCTATGTTTTTGTGTGCTGGATTCATACATTCATCTAAAAAACATTAAAACAAATAAAATCTTCTCTTCTAGTCTCTCTTTTTCAAATTAAACTAAGACAATGATTGCAAATATCAGAGAAAAGAGATTGCGCTAATGGATTTCTGTAGAAGGAAAACTCATAAGTACACCTTCAAGGTTCCAAAGTTAGAGGATTTAAGAGGTTTGGTGAGAATGATCACCAACCACGAGGCTTTCAGAGCTAAGTATGGAGGATAGCTGTCTCTGTTAAGGGTTCATGTAATCGAAGGAATCCTGTCCACATTAATCCAGTTCTACGATCCGGTCTATCACTGTTTCACATTCTCGGATTATCAGCTTGCACCAACGTTGGAGGAGTATTCTCACCTGACTGATTTACATATTACTGATCAAGCTCCCTTTTCTGGAATGGAAGAAATTCTAAAGGATCAGACCATTGCAAGAGCAATCTATTTGGACGAGTCAGAAGTCAGGACTCACAGGACCACTAAGGGTGGCATCCAGGGCTTGCCAGCCCAGTTCTTAACAAAGAAAGCCTTGTACTTTGCTAGTATAGGGAACGTGGCCGCTTTCGAGATCATCTTTGTTTTGCTCACCTACGAGTTATTTTTGTTTCCCAACATCGATAACTTTGTAAACATCAACGCTATTAAGATTTTCCTGATCGGAAACCCTGTACCGACCTTACTCGCAGATGTGTATCATTCGGTACACTTAAAGAATTTATATAGGGGAGGAATGATCACGTGCTGTGTACCCCTGCTATACAAATGGTTCACTTCCCATTTGCCCAAGTCTGCTGCATTTTGGGATCAAAAGAATACTTTACGTTGGTCGTAGAGAATCATGTCTCTTACCAACTCTGACATCGATTGGTACAATCGAATCTACGACGGGATCAGGATCATTGACCGTTGTGGAAATTTCCCAAATGTACCCCTTATAGGAACTAAGGGGGGAATCAAATATCATCCAATTCTCGTTCGTCGTCAATTCGGATACCCGATGAGGCACGTCCCACGGAATGCTCATCTGGAAGGTCTTTTCTTCAAGGAAGGAGAAAATGACAGGGCATTAAAGACGGAAATAGTGCACGCTTGGAAACACGTTCATCGGAAAGGACGAGAGTCTGTGGGAAAACTAGACTGCGTCTCGGTGGAGCCTTATCTCCACTGGGTACAAACTAGAGCTCTTAAGCTGAGGATGCCTTACCCTCGTCAAGGGACTCTGCCCTTTATTTCATGTCTGAGACGGAAAAACTTCAGGTTACTCTCAGCAATCTTCAGCAGGAAAAGAGGTCTTGGAGGAACAAGTACCGTATTCTCAATGTGGAGTGCGAGAAAATACAACAACTGTTAAGAGAAAAAGATGCTCTGATTGAGATTTTAGAGCAACATGCTGTAGAAAATCAGGATAACCAAAGGAATTTGCTCGCTCCATTCACTTGGCAAAGGAATGACAACCCGACAACGGCCCAAGAGCCCCGGTCAAAGAAAAGGAAAGCACCAGAACCAACACTTGAGCTCTCTTCAGAAAGGACTCAGGATCCATTAGTTTAGATTTCCTTTTTCAATCTACTGTATTTCCATTTCCGCAATCCTTTGAATTCAATAAAACGGGGTTTCCCCACTGTTTGATATTTGCAATCTAATTGTCGAAGTTTAGTTTGAATAAACAAAAATAATTAATAATCATTGCATTCATCATTCTCATAAACACATTCTTCTTACCTAAGAATCTCACGTTTGTGTCTCGGTTCTAGAGTCAAACTGTCTCATTCGTACAATACTCGGGGCAATAGTCAAAAAAAGATGGATGATCTTGAGGAAGAGAACAGAGAGTTGAGAGAAGAGATCGACACTCTAAAAGCGGATCTGAGAAAGCTTCATAACGACATGCAAGCTCTAGCAGAAGCTCAAATGCAACAACAAAGGACTGTGATCTCAGAGATCACAACAACTACCATAGTGGAGAAGTATGATCCTAGGTATAAGATGCCGAAAGATCTCCCCTGGGGCATGCCACTTAACTTTATCCCGGAAGGATATGTTCCGCCGATCGCTGAGGATAAGGGAACCGCAGTACAAACTTCGGGAAAGCGAAGATGTCAGGGGCATAACAGCAACTCCTGAAGGTTAAAAACTTCGGGAGGCACCGAGAGTCTCGACCATAATGACTATACCACCGCCCGTGGTACACACTTTCCCGGAAGGACAGATTCCCCAGATACCTTCAGGTGGAAACGAAAGCATGTTCGACAGAATGAATGAGTTCCAGGAACAATTCCTGGAAATGCAGAGGGAGCTGCAGGCTATTCGCGGCCAGGATCTATTTGGAAAGGACGCCGCAGACCTCTGCTTGGTCCCCAATGTGAAAGTTTCGCACAAGTTCGAAGTGCCCGACTTTGGAAAATACAAGGGTAACTCTTGCCCTCAGAGTCATTTAGTGATGTACACTCGGCGAATGTCAGCTCAGACAAAGAACCAGGAGCTACTAATTCACTACTTTCAGGATAGTTTAATCGGTGCCGCATTAAAATGGTACATGGGTTTAAACCGCGCCACGATCGGCACTTTCAGAGATCTTGGCGCTGCTTTCGTTCAACAATATAAATACAATTTGGACATGGCACCGGACAGAGATCAACTCAGATCAATGTCACAAAAGGACAAGGAAACCTTTAAGGAGTACGCTCAGAGATGGCGTGAAATTACCGCCCAGATTTGTCCACCTCTTGAGGAAAAAGAGATGACAAAGATCTTCTTAAAGACCTTGAGCTCATTTTACTACGATAGAATGGTCGCCAGTGCGCCCAGTGACTTCACCGAGATGGTGGGCATGGGAGTTCGTCTTGAGGAAGCCGTCTGAGAAGGACGTTTAGTAAAAGACGCTGGATCATCAAGTAGTACAAAACGATACGGTAGTACTCTCCCTAAGAATAAAGATCAAGATATTGGGAATATCTCTCTCAGAAAGCAAAGGCGACGTTATCAACCAGTAGCAGCTGTAACTCCTGCTATCAACCCTGCGCCTGTTCCTACGTATCAACCTCAGGTTGCGCAGATCCAACCGAATCAACAGCAATTTCAGCAAAGGACACAACAGTCTCTTCAGCAGACTCGTCCTCCATACAACAACAACCGTACAACGCGACCACCAGGGTTCGACCCTATAACCATGTTGTACACAGAACTGATTCCATTATTACTGGTCGAGGGGCATGTCCAAACTAGGTCTCCTCTTACAGTATCGGAAAATCTGCCTTTTTGGTTCAAAACGGATCAGACTTGCCCTTATCATCAAGGAGGACCAGGGCATAACATAGAAAACTGTCTCAGTTTCAAATCCAATGTGCAAAAGCTTATTAGGAGTGGAGTCTTATCTTTCAATGATACGAATCCGAATGTTCTCACGAACCCGTTGCCTCAACACGAGAAAGCTGTAGTCCATTTGATAGAGGGAGAGTCTAACAACATATATCAAATTCATGATGTACTCTTGTTGAGGGCCAATCTGGTCAAGATGCATTGTAGACAGAGTGGATATGGCCATGTGCCACCTCATAATTATCATCAGTGTGATATCTGCTCTAAGAACAATCAGGGATGTTCTGTGGTGCAATCAGCTCTACAGGAACAATTGGATCTCAGGTGGATCCAAGAGCATCGAGTTCGTGGAGTCAACATGACCTACACGAATTCCAACGTCATTCAGAACCATGACATCTGTGCAATGAATGTCAACTTGGTGGCGATGCACTCAAGGAAAAGCCAGTATCATAATCTGCCGCGGCACGATTATAATTCCTGTCTGACTTGCTCGGTAAACAAACAGGGATGTTCTTTTGTACAAGAGGCCCTCCAGCGTCAGATGGATCTTAGATGGATCCAGGACTACCATGATAGAAGTTCTTATCAGATCAACATGATTCAAATCTTCGATATTCGTCTGATGAATACCAGCTTGGTGGAGTTACATGCCAGGAAAGTCCAACTTGGTTTTCTCACTTCACATGATTATCAAAACTGTAAAGGATATTGTGAGAGTAACCAAGGGTGCGCTCTCGTTCAAAAAACTTTACAACACTTGTTAAACCACTGGTGGCTTCCAATCTATATGGATGAAGACACGCAACAAATCAGTGTGGTTGATGGGAACCCTACTAGGCATCGAAGTCAGGATGTCCGATCTATGGAAACAGATCTAGTGAGGTTACACTGCATTCAAAGCGGGCATGGCCAGGTGCCACCACACAACTATGAACGCTGTAGAGTCTGTTCGGAAAATAACCAAGGATGTTACCTCGTGCGAGCAGCCCTTCAGAGTCAGTTGGATCGCAGGGAGATTCACCCATACCTAGCTTCGGGGTCCGTTGACTGGACGCCAGACTACTTCGCAGATCAAATCAGAGACGTGGTTGTAATCTCTGACCCTGAGAGGAACAAGGATGTTTGTGCCATCATCCCTCTACTGGAAGAATCAATGGTTCTTAGCACGGAACTGATTGAAGTTACTTACGACAGTAAAAAAATCAGAAGGCTCCTGTAGTTATTTATCTACCGGGACCGTTACCGTATGAATCAGCTACAAATACGGTGCAACAATAATTGAGAATGGAAAGGAAATTCCATTACCCTCCATCGTGAATATTGCAGACATCAGTCGAGTAACACGGAGCGGTCGAATCTTCAACTGAGTAGTTGGAGAACCTAAAAAAGAAAAGGAACCTCAGACGAAAGTTCTCAATCCACCAATCAGTTAATCCAGTGATACCGGTCTTTCAAAAAACAATGATGAGATGCTGAAGCTCATCCAAATGAGTGAATACAACATTGTTGATCAGCTGTTACAAACTCCTTCAAAGATCTCAATGCTGTCACTTTTACTCAGTTCTGAAGCCCACAAGGAGGCTCTACAGAAAGTCTTAGAGCAGTCCTTTGTGGAACAGGATGTGTCAATGTGACAGTTCGATAGCATCATCTCTAACATCACTTCCTGCAACAACTTAGGAATCAGTGATGAGGATTTGCCAGAAGAGGGCAAACACCACAACATGGTGCTCAATATCACAGTTAACTGCCAGGACGATGCTTTAGCCAGCGTACTGGTAGACACAGGATCGGCCATCAACGTTATGCCAAAGTCCACTTTAATGCGACTATCATACAAAGGATCCCCGATGAGGGGCAGTGAGGTCATCGTCAAAGCGTTTGACGGATCTCGGAAAGCAGTTATCGGTGAAGTCGACCTTCCCATAACTATCGGTCCTCACACTTTCTTAATCACCTTCCAGGTCATGGACATCCGGGCAACATACAGTTGCTTATTAGGAAGACCTTGGATACACCAGGCTGGGGCAGTCACTTCGACATTACACCAAAAACTGAAGTTCGTCAAGAACGATCAACTCATCACGATCTGTGGAGAACAAGCCTTGCTCATGAGTAACCTGTCATTATCTACTTGTGTAGAACCCGAGGAGGTTGTTGGGACTCAATTCCAAGCACTTTCGGTGAGCAATAAGAATCAATCAGAGAAAGGAACCTCGATTTCCTCATACAGAGATGCTCTCAAGGTGATCAAAAGTAACAATGCAAAAGGATGGGGACAGCTTGTCATTCCCACTGATAACAAAACAAAGAAGGGTCTTGGTTTTTCTGCAACCTGTACCCAGACATCTGCTAATGATGAAAATCTTCATCCCATTCAGGACTTCTTCCACAGTGGAGGTTTCCTTCACCCAGTGCCTAAAATAGTCTATACTACCAACGAGGAGGATTCCTCCGATACGGATGAGAAATGGAAGCCCTATCTTAATAAGGACTATTATAGGTCTCAGGAAGAGGTGCCTACACCATTTTGCTATCCCGTACAGAGTCCGAGATTTATACCAAGGTTAGCGTCGAAATGATATACGGGGATTGTGATCCAGAAGGATGCCGTGCTCCACCAAACTCATTAGAGGAGGACACTCAGATGAAAGACAACTTTGACCACGACTATTATGGCCCAATGGATGGCCTGCCTATCTGGCAGCCGTACCCAGGAGAATTGGGGCAAGAAAATCAGCCGAACAATGAAAATGAGCTGAGCATCATTGAACAAAATACCGGTGTCCCCACCATGTCATGGGATCAACACTCAGGTCATTCAGAAAATATCCAGTACGACGATGAATTGGCAAAGCTTGCCAGACTAGAATTCATCAATTATGCTTTTCCTGAGGTCAACTTCATCGAGAGAGATGACTCCTCCAGTTCCAAAGAAGTATGGGACACCTTGGGACAACCGAGTGGAAAATTCGACTACATGGTCAAGTATACCGCTCCCGAAAGCTCTCGTATCAGGCTCGAAGATATTTAGCCAACTGGATGGGGAGATTTACCTGAGAGCACAAATACTATGCAAAATACAACTGAGGAATCCTCCTACGACAACTCTGTCTGGGAGACAGATTCCAATGATCCTGCTCCACCAGAAATCAGCGTTATTTTTGAAGACAAATTAAGGAAAGTACCAGACTTTGTGATTCACCGAGGAGTTCGCCGCCAATGGGTTGATGTCGATGTTCCGAAGATTGTTCATAAGTCAAAGTAATTGCCGTCTTTAACCTTTCACTCGGCCCAGGTGAAACGGATGTTTTGATAGGGCTCACTTTCTGTAATTATCCCTCTTCGCTTCGCCCAAAGCGAAAGAGTTTTGTTTTATAGGGCTGTAGTTTCAAAAATCGACTAAATCATAAATAAATAAACGTCGTTCTTTAATCTCCGCATTTATTGTTATTTTCTCTTTTCGCTTTTTCAAAAAATGGTAATCCTAAAAAAATTAATTCAAAATAAACAAGCAGTTTTTCAAAAAAATTCACTACACACACTCTTGCATTCTCTCTATCTCTTCTAAACACAAATCATCACGTCATGCAGATTACTTGTTTTAGACCCCGTTGAAACACACGATCCGATGTCTTCTCCCAACTTTGAATTCTCGGTATTTGGGGCTGAAGAAGAAGTTGACGATGAAATTCTAGAAGAGATCTCCCGATTACTCAGACTAGAGGAAAGGTCCATTGAACCTCATAAAGATCCGTTGGAAACGATCAAAGTGGGTTCAGAAAAAGAGAGAAAAGAAATCAGGATTGGGGCACTACTCAGTCCAACTGCCAAAGAGAGTTTAACAAAGCTTCTCAAAGAATTTCCCGATGTATTCGCTTGGTCCTATCAGGACATGCCAGGGTTGGATACCAGCATCGTGGAACATCATTTACCATTAAAATCAGAATGTTCGCCAGTAAAACAAAGGTTGAGACGGACTCACCCAGACATGGCCATCAAAATCAAAGAGGAGGTACAGAAACAGATTGACGCAGGTTTCCTCGCCACATCAGAATATCCTTAATGGTTAGCCAACATCGTACCAGTTCCGGAAAAGGACGGAAAAGTCTAAATGTGTGTCGATTACAGAGATCTAAACAAGGTTAGTCCAAAGGAAGACTTTCCTTTACCACACATTGACATGCTGGTTGACAGTGTCATACCCCAAATTTTGACCACTTAGATTTCCCATCATTGTGGAAATCATCATCACAATATCGAGGAACCATTATACTTCATCAGTCTCCCCAAAGATGGGTGAGCATTCACTACAATCAAAATTAGGGTTTCAAGCCCTCTTTGAGTGCTTAGACAAAGAATCAATCAAGGAATGACATGATCTTCAACTTGTATAACCTCTCAAACATCCACAATGGATCAAAAGGACTCCCACTTCAAGGATCAAGCACAAGGCTGCTCCCTTCTAGGTGGATCAAGTCTCAAGATCGACAGTGCCACCAAATTAGGGTTTTGGTCGACCAGGGCCTCTAGATGGAAATTTTTCATCTGGGCACAAGCCAATGATCCAAAACATAACCTAATATACTCCATGGAACCTCATGGACCCAATCATCAAGTCAATTTTGCCTCAGGGGATGCATTCATCAAAAATCAGGAATTAGGGTTTCTTGACCTAATTCACCCCTAAGTTGACTTTTAGGGAAAATCATGAGCCAAGACCTCAAGAGAGGGTTTGAGGGTCTCTAATGAACTATATTGATCCATTTGCAACAATGGATTAATCCAATAAGCTTGAGCAACAAGTCTCAATTTCATCTGCACCACAGTTAGGGTTTTAAGGAAAAAGTCAACTGTAACTTTGACTTTTGACCAAGACATGCTCCTAAGCCCTAAGAAATGCATCAATATACCCTATGACACCCATGGAACATGTCCATCAAGTTTGATTTAGGTCAAGGACATGATTTCCTGAAGAATTGCACAGTTTGGAATTCATCTGATAAAAAGTCAACTGTGCACAAAAGTCAACTTTGACTTTTTGAGATTTTTCACCAAAATGGATTTTTAACCCTAAAATGATGTTAATGTATGATTTGAATCATCATTCATCAAGAAAAATCAAGAAAAGTTGGGTAACTTGTAAAAGGGGTAACCATAAAAAACTTAGAAAATTTTCTAAGTTAAAAATAAAGTGGCTAGGGTACTAACTTTGGAAGGTCATAACTCCTAAACCACAAAGCCATTTTCTTCCATCCAAAGCTTGATTTGTAGATCTCATTGCCCTCTACAAAAAATTCAACTAGACCTAATGTAGGGGGATTTTTCACTTGGATTCAAAAGAGATCAAAACTTAGTGAAAATTTCACTAAGTCAGATTTTGCCTTACTTTTTGCCAAATGTAGGGGGATTTTTCACTTGGATTCAAAAGAGATCAAAACCAAACATGTTCAAACAGTTGTTGTATCATGTAAGTGCTTTCCAAAATGGATAAGAACATTACCAAATTCCATTTGAGTCATGAGATATGACATTGGAAAGTTGCCTTGCTGAAATCTGCCAAGGCAAGACAGAATTTGCATTTTTGCTCGATTTGCCAAAATCAGCCAAATCCAAATGCTCCTATCCACTTGGACAACTCATAGGATTGAATCTAAAGGGGACAATGACTGAGCCAAGCCTCCAAAGTCTTTGGAACAAGAAATAGCATGTTGAACCTAGAATGGCCAAAATAGGGACAAGACTCCAATTTTGGATTGGAGCATTCAATGGAAGCATCAAGGTGGTATGGACTGAGCCATTTGCAACTGAATTCAGTCAAGACTTATCCAAGACCAAGGGAACCACAACCATGTGCCCTAACCTCTAGTCAATGGCTAGAGGAGACTTGCATTTCCATTGGCCAACATTGAACAAACACCTGCTGCAGTTGCCATTCACTATTCCTTGCAAAACAAACTTGCTCTACTATAAATAGAGCTCAATTGTGGTCAGTTTAAGTACACCAAAGGCCTACAACACTTGCCTTTCGCAAAAACCACTTCTCACTCTAAAAAATGCCTTTCTTAGCAAGTCACTATCAGGTTTTTCATTAGAGAGCAATTCCACTCAAACCAATCACACACACACCTCATATACATCACATATGAACTGATCAAACGCTTAAACAACAACTGGAACACTGATTTCTCAGAATCACCAGTCAATTGCTCAAGGTTTTAACCAAAGTGCAGTTGAAATGCCATGAAGTGATCCAGCCATTCTCAGTCAAGTCCAAGCATTCAAACACACTCCATAGGGTGTAGGGAAGCTGTCCAGACCATCACAATTCATCTGTAACACCTCCTACTCAGAAATCAATTTGCTCTTGCTGTCACGACCTAGAGGTAAGCTTAAACTTGGTCATCTCTCAATCTATGCATATTTCCTCGCACAATAATTTGGCCATATGTTCATAATCATGCATGGAATGTTTTCCCTCAAGTAATTGCTTTGTTTGAATCGTGTATCAAAAATCCTAGCCTTCATGCAGAAATTAGGGTTTTTGAGGATTATTCATGATTTCTTGTTATATGTTTAATTTAAATAAAATTAAATACCATAGACATGATCGTGGGGTTGAAACGAGTTGATTGGTATGTGGATTACATGATATGATTAAGTATTCAGTGAGATTGGAGAGAAAATGCAAATCTGGGCCAAGCTGAAACACGCGCGTGTTCTTCTGCTGTTCTTGGCGCCATTTTTCATAAATTCAAATATTTGAATTTTGTGATTTTATTTAATTGATTCAAAAATTAATTTCTCTCTGAGTTTTAATGATTTTGAGTTGATTCTTTTTTTAATAATTCACAAAAATGTTGAAATATTTTATTTTCCCAAAAAATCCCAAAAATATTATTTATTTCATATAATTGATATTTTTGCAAAGAATTAATGTTTTAATTGTTTTTAACATTTAAAATATTTTTTCCACCTTGATTTTGCAACTTTTAATGCTTTCTAATTATTTTGTAGGTCAATACTTAATTTTTGAAGCATTAATCCAAGATCACAATTTATTTTCCATATGTTAAACAATTTTAATCATTTTAATTGAATTTTTATTCAATAAAATACATTTTTGAAAATAAATTAGGGTTTTTGGATTAATTCAACCCTCATAAATCATTTTCAAAACTTTTTGGGCCTCTAATAGAGTGTAAGACCCAATCCTTTTTTGACAAAATCAAATTTGGGCCTCAGTGTATTGTATAAGTCCCGATACCGTAAAAAATAAACGGCGCGATCGTCGCCTTTTGAAAAATAACCTTTTGGGCCTCTCCTCGAGCTATAAGACCCATTCAAAACTTTTGGGCCTCTATTAGAGTGTAAGACCCAACCCCCTTTTAACCAAAACCACTTTGGGCCTCAGATATTGTATAAGCCCCTCTGCGTTAAACGAAAACCTCGGCGCGATCGCCATTTTTAAAACGAAAAATCAATTGGGCCTACCCTCGTGTTATAAGCCCCACTCCTTTTCTTTAAACCTTTTGGGTCTCTTGAGAGAGTGTAAGACCCATCCCTTTGTACATAAAACAATTTTTGGAGCACAGTCACTTGTATAAGTCCCACTATACAAACTCAAACAGTGCGCTCACTGATAAAACCCTGGGCCTCTCCTTGAGCTGTAAGCCCCAAATCTTTCTTTTTCAAAGCACTTTCTCCTTTAATTTTGAATATACTGTTGTTTTCAATCTTTCTTTGTTGAACAACTAACCAAACAGCATGGAAGCTCTACAACCGAGTAAGTGTTTATACGCTTTCATTTATCGCTTTCATATACATATAAGTGTATTGTGGGGTTGTTTCACTATAAGTCTTCTTTCATAAACTCATATCAACTGTGTAATAATAGTATAGATATTTAGAGTTTCCCCGGCAACTACGTCTAGAACTAGGTGACGCCGTTTCGTTTATTCATAGAAATAGACAACTAGATCCCCAATAGGATCACCAGATACAGTCTTCTCTTCGCCTGTCCTCATTAGGAATTGTCAAGAAACTCTATTCCCAGAGATGAATGTATTCTACGTGAATGACATTTTTGAGTTTTTTCCAAATTCTCGAACTTTCCTGACTTGATCTATTCCTTGTGAATAGCTTGCCTTGAATTTCTCGGGGTTTGGGGACCCACGGGCTTCTTAAAAGCATCGGCCTCCTCTTGGGCATCGTACAAGAATCCATAGGCTTCCTAAAAGCAACCCCACCTCCTCTTGGGCATCGTACAAGGACCCTACGGCTTCTTAGAAGTATTCACAGCCTCCTCTTAGGCTTCGTATAATGATCTCTTCCTCCGGGAATGATAGCCTCCTCTTGGGCATCGTACAAGGACCCGTCGGCTTCTTAAAAAGTTTCCAGCCTCCTCTTGGGCTTCGTGCAAATTGTCCCGACGACCTCCTAGAGGTATAGGAACAGAACTTAGTCATCTGCATAGAACAATCCTTTCATAGAGTCTACTACTGTTTCTCAAAGCATAGTACACAAGATGAAACTCTAGACTTGGACAGTCTAATCTCCTTGAGTCTCAAAGACATTCTCGAGTGACCCCTTCAAGAATAGGAAGAAAACCCGTAGACTTGGACAGTCTCAATACCTTTCGGGTTTCCCACTTCCTTAAAGAACAGGAATAACCCAGATCCTCGAACCAAATCCTCGAGTACAATATTGCTCATATAAGAACTGATTTTCTCTTTCAAAATCAGCATACTGGACCTGTCACTCAATTGAAACTGTCACCATAGCCTCCTCTTAGGCTTTGTATAATGATCCTTCTCCAGTGAAGTTAGCCTCCTCTTGGGCTTTATACAATGATTCTCCCCAGCGGAGTCAAACAACGTTTAGCCTATCTCTCGGGCTTTGTACGAAACACATAAGAGACTCCCTCGTGGAGTCAATCACCTCTTTCGCCTCCATCTCGGGCTTTATACGAGATACAAAAAGGTTCTTATTGAGCCAAACAAATTTTATCCTCCATCTCGGGCTTTGTACGAGATACAAAAACTCTCTTGTTGAGTCAAGTAGCCTTCATCTCGGGCTTTATACGAGATACCAAAAGACTCTTGTCGAGTCACTTCCCAAATAGCCTCCATCTCGGGCTTTATATGAGATACCAAAAGACTCCATCGTCGAGTCAAAACCTTTTAGCCTCTCTCTCGGGCTTTGTACGAGACACATAATAACCTCCTCTTACGCTTTTTATTAGAAAACCACTGGTTGATCCAATCAACCTTTTAGCATCAAAACTGTGCTTCGTTCACAGTATACAAACATCAACAACTCCTTCCCCTCCATCTAACTGCTGTAAGCGGCAAGCCTCTGGATCATCTACATCCACGCTAATGTCCCTCTTTTAGTATGAGAAATTCCTAAGGAAAGATGGCATTACTCTACACTGAGTTAAAGTCTTCTCCTTCAGGTTAAAATCCCCTATAAAGGAAATTATGGCATTATCGGATTCACAAATCCCGGTTAAAGTAATTCTCCTTTATACACAGTCGTAACAGACAAACCCCTCTTTAGAGATGACAAATTCTCTCTAAAGACGAAACTTTTAGCTTCACATCTTGGGCTTCGAACAAGATACAAATAAACCCTCCAGCTTCACATCTTGGGCTTTGAACAAGATACAAACCACCTTTCGCTTTACGTCTTGGGCTTTGAACAAGACACCAAAACACCCATTTCCTCCCATAGAATAGGAGGAACTACGAACGCTCTGATTTCCCTGTTTCGGTAAACGGGAATACGTAGGCATAAGATTGAAAGAAAAATCTTAGCGAGCACACTAAACAAAAACCCAAAATCCCATACTTTCATATATATCCGTCCTAACATCTCAACCGATGGCCTAAAGCACCCCTCGTCAACAAAATAAACCTAGGAAAAACCCCGAATCTTTGTAGCATCTGTAAACCAACAGTTTTGACTGTTTAATCTCAGTATGCAAGCAGGGTTAGTTGGAGACATCTATTTCCCTTCCTTCATCAGCTTTAATAGGATAAAAAATGAATTGAACTGTAGTACCAGAGCGATCGTGCATCGCAACCACATCCAAAAATCACTCGCTATAGAAAAATGGCGACTCTGCTGGGGAAGACAAGTCTCTTTAGGGATCTTGTTCTTTTTCGTAGAAACCTTGACGTCATTAGGATCTTAGGTCAAAACGCCATTAATTTGGAATGAAACCACAGATTGGTGACTCCGCCGGGAAACCATTTTCTGTCAGGAACTTAAGATTCTTAGCTTTTAAAAGTCTAGGATGATTAGGACAAATATATATACTGCTTTTCCTAATTGCTATACATGTTTATTTTTTTGCTAATGGGAATGCGTGTGATGCCGCATGTGGAAATATCGAGTATACACTTAAGATAAGTGATGGCGACGAGGTCAACCATCAACCTCAGTGGAGGCTGACCAATGCAACCCATTCTCGAACCTAGACAATGGGCCGATTATGATGTCTGAGAAGCTGAGGAGCCAAACCCTTATGTAGTGCGGAAACTATCGGGAATAGTTGTTACGCGATACTACCCTCATTTGAGGCTGGTGATCTATTCTCGGTGAATGGCACTTACTCTAAGATTGCTCTACAACTCGCTGGCGATCCGCTTGTTGTTTTGCTTTCCTGGGAGGAGCTGATGATGATGAGTACAGGTACAAAAATCACCCTAGTATAAACCTTTGGGGATGGGTAAAGCTTTGACTTCATGACAACGACCCTTTGACCCGATGTTTTTTCTATGTTTTTGTGTGCTGCATTCATGCATTCATTTAAAAAAACATTAAAAACATTCAAAAAATTTCTCTTCTAGTCTCTCTGTTTTTCAAATTAAACTAAGACTGTGATTGCAAATATCAGAGAAAAGGATTGCACTAATGGATTTCGGTAGAAGGAGAACCCATAGGTATACCTTCAAGGGTCCAAAGCTAGAGGATTTAAGAAGGTTAGCAAGGATGATCACTAACCCTGAGGCTTTCAGAGCCAAGAACGGAGGTTTGCTACCACTGTTAAGAGTCCATGTGATTGAGGGAATCATGGATGCGCTCATTCAGTTTTATGATCCAGTTTATCACTGTTTCACATTCCTGGATTACCAGCTCGCACCAACGCTGGAGGAGTATTCTCATATGATCGATCTACATATCACTGATCGAGCTCTATTTTTTGGACTAGAAGAAATTCCAAAGAATCAGACCATTGCAAGAGCAATTCATTTGGAAGAGTCTGAGGTCAGGACTCACTTAACTACCAAGGGTGGCATCCAAGGTTTGCCAGCCCAGTTCTTGACAAAGAAAGCCCTGTATTTTTCCAGTATAGGAAACGTGACTGCTTTTGAAAGCGTATTTGTCTTGCTCACCTACGGGTTATTTTTGTTTCCCAACATTAATAACTTCGTCGATATCAACTCCATTAAGGTTTTTCTCATTGGAAACCCTGTACCGACTTTGCTCACAGATGCGTATCATTCTGTACACTTGGGAAATTTGTACAGCGGAGGGGAGATCACATGCTGTGTACCTCTACTTTACAAATGGTTTATCTCTCACTTGCCCAAGTCTGCTGCTTTTTGGGATTGCAAGAGTGCCTTGCGTTGGTCGCAGAAGATCATGTCCCTTACCAACTCTAATATAGATCGGTGTAATAGGATCTATGATGGAATCAGGATCATTGAACGTTGTGGAAACTTCCCCAACGTACCCCTTATAGGAATTAAGGGAGGGATCAACTACCATCCGGTATTGGTTCGTCGTCAATTTGGATACCCGATGAGACACGTCCCACGGGGTGTTCATCTGGAAGGTCTTTTATTCAAGGAAGGAGAAAACGACAGAGCACTGAAGATGGAAATAGTGCACGCTTGGAAGCATGTTCATAAGAAAGGACGAGAGTCTTTGGGAAAACCAGACTGTGTCTCGGTGGAGCCTTATCTCCATTGGGTACAAACTAGAGCTCTCAAGCTAAAAATGCCTTATCCTCGTTACGGAATTCTTCCGCCAAAGGAATCTGTCATGTACTTCACAACGGAAACTGAAAAGCTTCAGGTTACTCTCAACAAAGTTCAAAAGGAGAGAAGGACTTGGAAGAACAAGTACCGCACCCTCGACGTGGAGTGTATCAAAATACAGCAACTACTGAAAGATAAAGACGCTCTGATTGAAATTTTATAGCAACATACTGTGGATAATCAAGATGACCAAAGGAATTTGCTCGCCCCTTTCAACTGGCAAAGGAATGACAACCCGACAACGGCCCAAGAGCCCCGGTCAAAGAAAAGAAAGATACCATAATCAGCACCCGATTTCTCTTCAGAGAGGACTCGGGACCCATTAGCTTAGATTTCCGTTTCTGCAATTTGTAATCTACTGTATTTTTATTTCTGCAATCCTTTGAATTTCCATAAAAAAGGGGTTTCCCCACCGTTTGATATTTGCAATCTAATTGTCGAAGTTTATTTTGATTAAACCTTAAATAATTGTCGAAGTTCATTCTCACATCGCGTATTCTTCTTACCTACGAATCTCACGTTTGTGTCTCGGTTCTAGAGTCAAACTGTCTCATTCGTACAATACTCGGGCCAATCGTCAGAAAAAGATGGATGATCTTGAGGAAGAGAACAGAGAGTTGAAAGAAGAGATCGACGCTCTGAGAGAGGATATGAGAAAGCTTCGTAATGATATGCAAGCCATGGCAGAAGCTCAGCTACAAAGGACGGTGATCTCAGAGACCACCTCAACGCCCATAGTGGAGAAGTATGATCCTAGGTATCAAATGCCGAAAGATCGTCCTTGGGGCATGCCTGTTAACTATATCCCGGAAGGATATGTTCTGCCGATCACTGAAGATCAGGGAATCACAACAGAAGCCACTGGGCCTGAAGGTTACAAACTTCGGGAAAGCGAAGATGCCAGAGGTATACTGAAGACTCCTGAAGGTTACAAACTTCGGGAGACGCCAAAACTCACTACCGTAGTCACGGTACCACCCCCTGTGGTGCACACTGTCCCGGAAGGACAGATTCCACAGACACCTTCTGGTAAGAAGGAAACTATGTTTGACAGAATGGAGGAATTCCAGGAGCAGTTCTTGGAAATGCAGAAGGAACTGCAAGCCATTCGCGATCAAGATCTACTTGGAAAGGATGCCGCAGATCTCTGTTTGGTCCCAAATGTGAAAGTCTCACACAAATTTCAAGTGCCCGACTTTGAAAAGTACAAGGGTAACTCTTGCCCTCAAAGCCATCTGGTGATGTACGCCCGGCGGATGTCAGCTCAGATGGAAAATCAAGGCCTACTGATTCACTACTTTCAGGACAGTTTAACCGGTGCCGCACTCAAATGGTACATGGGTTTAAACCATGCCACGATCAGCACATCTAGAGATCTTGGCACTGCCTTCATCCAACAATACAAATACAATTTGGACATGGCACCCGACAGAGATCAACTCAGATCGATGTCGCAAAAGGACAAGGAAACCTTTAAGGAGTACGCTCAAAGGTGGCGTGAGATTGACGCTCAAATTTGTCCACCTCTAGAGGAAAAAGAGATGACAAAAATCTTCTTAAAGACCTTAAGTTCATTTTACTATGACCGAATGGTTGCCAGTGCGCCCAGTGATTTCACTGAAATGGTTGGCATAGGCGTACGTCTTGAGGAAGCTGTCTGAGAAGGACGTTTGGCAAAAAAGACACTGGATCGACGAGCGGTACTAAAAAATACGGTAGTGCTCTCCCTAAGAAAAAAGAGCAAGATATTAGGAATATCTCTCTCGGAAAGCAAAGGCGACGTTATCAACCGGTAGCAGCTGTGACTCTTGCTATCAACCCTGCGTCTATTCCTACGTATCAACAGCAGGTTGCGCAGAGCCAACCTGATCAAGAAAGGACACAACAGCCTCTTCAGCAGGCTCGTCCTCTATACAACAACAACCGTACAACACAACCACCAGGATTTGATCCTATACCCGTGTCGTACGCAGAGCTGTTTCCGTTACTACTGGCTAAGGGGCACATTCAGACTAAGTCTCCTCTTACAGTACCAGAAAATCTGCCTTTTTGGTTTAAGGTGGATCAAACTTGCCCTTATCATCAAGGAGGTCCAGGGCATAACATAGAGACTTGTCTTAATTTCAAGTCCGACGTGCAAAAACTTGTTAGGAGCGGGGTCTTATCCTTCAAGGATACAAATCCTAATGATCTCACGAACCCGCTGTCTCAACATGAGAAGGTTGTAGTCAATTTGATAGAAGGAGAGACTAACGATGTCTATAAAATTCACGATGTACTCTTGTTGAAAACCAATCTGGTCAAGATGCATTATAGACAGAGTGGATATGGCCATGTGCCACCTCATAACTATCACCAGTGTGATATCTGCTCTAAAAACAATCAAGGATGTTCTGTGGTGCAAGCAGCTCTACAGGAACAAATGGATCTCGGATGGATCCAAGAGCACCGAGTTCGTGGAGTTAACATGGTCTACACAAATTCTAACGTCATTCAGAACCACGATATCCGTGCAATGAATGTCAACTTGGTGGCGATGCACTTAAGGCAAAACCAGTATCATAATCTGCCGCGGCACGATTACAGTTCCTGTCTGATTTGCTCGGTAAACAAACAGGGGTGCTCTTTCATACAAGAGGCCCTCCAGCGTCAGATGGATCTTGGATGGATCCAAGACTACCATGATAGGAACCCTTATCAGATCAACATGGTTCAGATCTTCGATATTCGCGTGATGAATACCAACCTAGTAGAGTTACATGCTGAGCAGGTCCGACTCGGATTCTTAATATCACATGACTATCAAAGCTGTAAAGCGGGTTACGAAAATGATCAAGGTTGTACCCTTGTCCAGGAGGTACTTCAGCACTTGTTAAATCACTGGTGGATGCCAATCTATATGGATGAAGATACTCAGCAAATTAGTATCAATAACAGAAACCCCACTCGGCGTCAGAGTCAGGATGTCCGATCTGTGGAAGCTAACCTAGTGAGTTTACATTGTATTCAAAGTGGGCGTGGCCAGGTACCACCACATAATTATGACCGTTGTAGCGTCTGTTCGAAAAGTAACCAAGGTTGTTACCTTCTGAGAGCAGCTCTTCAGGGTCAGGTGGATCGTGGAGAGATTCGCCCATATCCGGGTTCTGGACCCATCAATTGGTCGACGGACTACCTTGCCGAGCAAGTTGAGGATGTTGTCACGATCTCTAGTCATCACAGGACCAGGGATGTTTTTTCCATTATCCCTATACTTGACGAATCTAAAGTTCCCAACCGGGAACGGATCGAGATTAATTATGATGGTCAGAAAAATCAGAAGGTTCCCATAGTCATCTATCTGTCGGGATCACTACCGTATGAATTAGCTAAGGCAATCCCTTACAAATACAGTGCAACGACAATTGAAAATGGAAAGGAAATTCCATTACCCTCCGTTGTGAATATTGCAGACATCAGTCGTGTAACACGGAGTGGTAGAATCTTCAACTGAGGAGTTGGGGAACCTAACAAGGAAAAGGAACATCAGATGGAAACTACTGATCCACCAGTCGGTCAATCCAGTAATCCCGACCTTTCGAAAAATAATGATGAGATGCTGAAGCTCATCCTAAGGAGTGAATACAACATTGTCGATCAACTGTTACAAACTCCTTCAAAGATCTCGGTATTATCATTGTTACTCAGTTCAGAAGCCCACAGGGAGGCTCTACAGAAAGTCTTGGAGGAAGCCTTTGTGGAACAGGATGTAACAATCAGACAGTTCGATAGTATTGTCTCTAACATCACTTCCTACAACAATTTGGGATTTAGTGATGAGGAATTACCCGAAGAGGGTCGTCGTCATAACATGGCGCTCAATATCACAGTCAATTGCCAGGACGATGCTTTAGCCAGCGTACTGGTAGACACAGGGTCAGCCCTGAATGTTATGAAAAAGTCCACTTTGATGCAATTATCATTCAAAGGCCCTCCGATGAGAATCAGCGAGGTCGCCGTCAAAGCGTTCGACGGATCCAGAAAAACAGTTATCGGCGAAGTTGATCTTCCCATAACTACCGGTCCTCACACTTTCCAAGTCACTTTCCAGGTCATGGACATCCGGGCAACATACAGTTGTTTATTAGGAAGACCTTGGATACATCAGGATGGAGCGGTTACTTCGACCCTCCACCAAAAGCTAAAGTTCGTCAAGAACGACCAACTTGTCACAGTTTGTGGGGAACAAGCCTTGCTTGTAAGCAACTTGTCATCATCTACTGGTATAGAACCCGAGGAGGTTATTGGAACTCAGTTCCAAGCACTGTCGGTGAGCAAGAACAATCAGTTCAAAGAAGGAACCTCGATTTCCTCATACAAAGATGCTATCAAAGCGGTCGAGAGTACAGATACAATAGGATGGGGACAACTTGTCATTCCTATTGACAATAAAACAAATAAAGGTCTTGGTTTTTTTGCAACCTGTACCCAGACAGCTGCCAACGATGAAAGTCTTCATCCCCTTCAAAACTTCTTCCACAGTGGAGGTTTTCTTCACCCAGTGTCTCAGGCAGTACATGCTATCAATGAGGAAGATCCCTCTGACACAGATGAAGAATGGAAGTCCTATCTTAATGAGGACGATTATATGTCTCAGGAAGAGGTGCTTACACCATTTTGCTATCCCGCACAGAGTCCGAGATTTATACCAAGGTCAGACGTCGAAATGATCTATGGAGATTGTGATCCGGAAGGATGCCGTGCTCCGCCAAATTCATTAGAGGAGGACACTCTGATGAAAGACAACTTTGACTACAATTACTATGGCCCAATGGATGGTCTGCCGATATGGCAACCTTACCCAGGAAACTTGGGGCAAGAGAGTCAGCCGAACAATGAAAATCAGTTGACCGTCATTGAACAGAATACCTGTGTCCCCACCATGTCATGGGTCCAACACTCAGGTCATTCAGAAACTACTAAACATGAAGATGAATTCGCAACGTTTGCAGGACTTGAATTCATCAACTATGCTTTTCCTGAGGTTAACGTCAACAAGAGAGATGACTCCTCCAGCTCGAAAGAAGCGTGGGACACCTTGGGACAACCGAGTGGGAAATACGACTATATGGTCAAGTACACCGCTCCCGAAAGCTCTCGTATCAGGCTCGAAGAAATCCAGCCTACTAGATGGGGAGGTACAGCTGAGAGCACAACTACTCTGCATAATACAACAGAGGAATCCTCCTACGACAACTCTGCCTGGGAGACAGATTCCAACGATCCCGCTCCACCAGAAATCAGCGTTATTTCTGAAGACAAATCAAGGAAGGTGCCAGACTTTGTGATTCACCGGGGGGTTCACCGCCAGTGGGTTGCTGTTGATGCTCCAAAGGTCGTTCATTAGTCAAAGTAATTGCCATCTTTAACCTTTCACCCTGCCCAGGTGAAACGGATGTTTTGATAGGGCTCACTTTCTGTAAATTTTCCCTCTTTGCTTAGCCCAAAGCGACAGAGTTTTGTTTTATAGGGCTGTAGTTTCAAGGATCGACTTGTTCATTAATAAAATAACGTCGTTCTGTAATTTTCGCATTAATTGTTGTTTTCTCTTTTCGTTTTTTCAGAAAATGGTAATCCTAAAAAACAATTCAATAACAAAAACAAACAGCAAAATAAAAATACTGCACACACTTGCATTTTCTCTATCTCTTCTAAACACGAATCATCACGTCATGCAGATTGCTTGTTTTAAACCCCATTGAAACATATGATCCGATGCCTTCTCCCAACTTTGAATTCCCGGTATTCGAGGCTGAAGAAGAAAATGACGACAAAATTCCAGAAGAGATCTCTCGACTACTCAGACAAGAGGAAAGGTCCATTGAACCTCACAAAGAGCCATTGGAAACGGTAGACTTGGGTTCAGAAAAAGAGAGAAAAGAAATCTGGATTGGGGCACTGCTCAGTCCAACTGCCAAAGAGAGTTTGATAAAGCTTCTCAAAGAATTCCTCGATGTATTCGCTTGGTCCTATCAGGATATGCCAGGGTTGGATACCAGCATTGTGGAACATCACTTACCGTTAAGATCGGAATGTCCGCCAGTAAAGCAAAGGTTGAGACGCACTCATCCGGACATGGCCATCAAAATCAAAGAGGAGGTACAGAAACAGATTGATGCGGGTTTCCTCGCCACATCTGAATATCCTCAATGGTTAGCCAACATCGTACCTGTTCCGAAAAAGGACGGAAAGGTCAGAATGTGTGTCGACTACAGGGATCTAAATTAGGCTAGTCCAAAGGACTACTTTCCTTTACCACACATTGACATGCTGGTAGACAGCACAACAAAGTTCAAAGTTTTCTCCTTCATGGATGGATTCTCGGGCTATAACCAGATCAAAATGGCGCCGAAAGACCTGGAGAAAACTTCGTTCATTACCCCATAGGGTACCTTTTGTTACAAGGTAATGCCATTCGGTTTGAAGAACGTCGGGGCAACCTATCAAAGGGCCATGTCTACTCTTTTTCATGACATGATACACAAAGAAATTGAGGTATATGTCGATGATATGATTGCAAAATCTAAAACAGAGAGTGAGCACGTTGAACAACTGTCAAAATTGTTCGAACGTTTAAGAAAATTCAAGCTCCGCTTGAATCCCAACAAGTGCATCTTCGGTGTCCGTTCAGGGAAACTACTAGGGTTCATCGTCAGCCAAAAAGGAATTAAGGTTGATCCTGACAAGGTCAAGGCCATTCAAGAAATGCCTTCTCCGAAAGCTGAAAAACAAGTCAGAGGATTCCTGGTACGTTTGAACTACATCTCCAGATTCATATTCCTCATGACCGCCACATGTGCGCCGATTTTCAAATTACTCAAAAAGAACCAGGTTGCGTTTGGACAAAAGATTGTCAAACCGCCTTCGACAGTATCAAGGAATATCTGTTGAATCCTCCGATTCTATCACCTCCAGTGGAAGGAAGACCACTGATCATTTACCTCACAGTCCTAGAGGACTCAATGGGATGTGTAGTTGGCCAACAAGACGAAACCAAAAGGAAAGAGTCTGCCATTTACTATTTAAGCAAGAAATTCACCGACTGCGAAACTCGGTACACAATGCTTGAGAAAACTTGTTGTGCTTTGGCTTGGGCAGCCAAACGTCTTCGCCAATACATGATTTGTCATACTACTTGGTTAATCTCCGAAATGGATCCAATCAAGTACGTCTTCGAAAAACCTGCTCTCACGGGAAGAAATGCCCGTTGGCAGATGTTGTTATTAGAATATGACATAGAGTACCACGCTCAGAAAGCCGTTAAAGGAAGTATTTTAGCCTATCATTTGGCTCATCAACCGATTGACGATCAGGAATCAATCAGGTTTGACTTCCCAGACGAAGATGTCATGTATCTAAAAATGAAAGATTGCGATGAACCGTTACCCAGTGAAGGGCCAGAACCAGGTTCCCAATGGGGACTTATCTTTGACGGAGCAGTTAATCATTATGGAAACGAAATTGGGGAAATCATTGTTACCCCTCAGGGTACCAACATTCCTTTCACCGCCAGACTTACGTTCAAATGTACGAACAACGAGGTCGTATACGAAGCTTGTATTATGGGTCTCGAGGAAGCAATTGATTTAAGGATCAAAAACTTGGACGTATACGGCGATTCGGCCCTGGTTATCAATCAGATAAAAGGAGATTGGAACACATACCAATCAGGACTGATTCCTTACAAAGACTACGCAAGAAGGTTGTTACCTTTCTTCAACAGAGTTGAGTTTCATCACATCCCTCGTGAGGAGAATCACATGGCTGATGCATTAGCCACTCTCTCTTCCATGATTAGTGTAGGTCAATGGACTGACCTACCTAAGATCGACATAATGCGCCTAGAAAGGCCTGCTTACATCTTCACGATTGAAGTAGTCATAGACGACAAACCTTGGTATCATGATATCAAATGCTTCCTTCAGAAACAAGAGTGCCCACCTGGGCACTAAGGAAGGACAGGAAAACCCTCAGAAGGCTGGCAGGCAGTTTCTTCCTAAGCGGTGACACTCTCTATAAGAGAAATTTTGACATGGTCTTGCTCCGATGCGTAGACAGACCAGAAGCAGACATGCTTATGAAAGAAATTCATGAAGGATCCTTTGGCACTCATGCCAACGGACATACAACGGCGAGAAAAATTCTAAGAGCAGGGTACTATTGGTTGACAATGGAATCCGACTGCTACAAGTACATGAGGAGGTGTCACAAGTGTCAGATATACTCCGACAAAATTCATGTACCGCCATCACATCTCAAAGTTCTCTCTTCCCCATGGCCTTTTTCCATATGGGGAATCGACATGATTGGCATGATTGAGCCCAAGGCTTCAAACGGACATCGGTTCATCCTGGTAGCCATTGACTACTTCACCAAGTGGGTCGAAGCAGCGTCATTCGCCAATGTAACCCGACAAGTGGTGGTCCGATTTATCAAAAACAATATCATCTGCCGTTATGGTGTTCCAAGCGAGATCATTACTGATAATGGATCTAACTTGAACAACAAGATGATGAAAGACTTGTGCACAGAGTTCAAGATTGAACACCATAACTCATCTCCCTACCGACCCAAGATGAACGGAGCGGTAGAAGCGGCTAATAAGAACATCAAGAAGATCGTTCAAAAGATGGTTGTAACCTACAAAGATTGGAACGAGATGCTACCCTTTGCTCTTCACGGTTATCGCACATCTGTCCTCACTTCAACAGGGACAACCCCTTTCTCTCTAGTGTATGGCATGGAAGCAGTGCTCCCCATAGAAGTAGAGGTCTCATCAATCCGAGTATTTATGGAAGCTAAGCTCACTAAAGCTGAATGGTATCAAAGTCGACACGACGAATTAAACCTGATCGAAGAGAAGCGAATCACGGCACTATGCCACGGTCAGTTGTATCAGCAGAGAATGAAGAAGGCGTTCGACAAAAAGGTTCGACCTCGTGTCTTCAGAAAAGGAGACATCATGCTTAAGAAGATACAATCATTTCTCACTGATTCTCGGGGTAAATGGACTCTGAATTATGATGGCCCCTATGTGGTCACGAAAGCTTTCTCAGGCGGCGCCTTGAGACTTGCAACCATGGACGGAGAGGAATTTGCCTACCCCACGAATGTTGATGTAGTCAAGAAATACTTCGCCTAAACTAAAAAAAATGTCTTGGTGGATTAAAAACCCGAAAGGGCGGTCCAGGCAAAAGTTAGAGACATAAAAAGAAAAAAATCATTCCGGTGGATTGGAAACGTCACAGTACAATCCAGGAAAAAGTTAGGGATAATGGCAAGTAACTATGTTCAATAAAGGCAAGTCCCTTAGCCGCAGTTACATCATCCGCCAGAAAACTCCAGTCAAGGTCATCTTCGACAGAAGCTCAGGATGTCCCGAATTCAAAGTTGGTAGAAGGATAGTGGTCGTTATGTTTCAACGTAGCCCTTTTCCCTGTAAATTACCATTTTCTAACTTTGTAAATACTCTTTGGAATCACGCGTTTGGCTGATCTCCATCTTATCAATAAAATTTGAGCCCTTGTGCTTTTGTTTGTAATTCTTACTTGTTTTAGCTTTACAGAACGACATTTTAACATGATTATCGATTCTTGAAATAAAACAAAAATGAATTTACTTGTTAAAAATTTTTCTGCCTTAAAATAAAGATGGCAATTTCTTTTAACTGTTGTACATCAGAAGAACATCGGTCGCTTCTCCAGAAGTAACCGAACCTCAAAGTGCAGAATCAAAGTACTCCTTCTAACCCAGTACGGCTGAATGAAGGGATCAACTGTGTTTGAGACCTTGTTTCGTCTAACACGCCTCGGCCGAGTTCTCATCTCCTAAGCCCGATCAACATAGCTCCCAACAGGGGCTATCTTTCCTAAGCAAGGTAGAATTGCTATTCTGAACCAACGATACTTCTTCGCCCTGCGATGGCCGAGTATCCAGTCGTGTTCACCTGTCAGTTTGTATGTCGCGTTAGTTTTGTCAGCATAAACATACATGCATCATTGCATTATTGATTTGCATACACATTTCATATTGCATCGCTATCACTCTAGTCGGTCTTGTCCCCTAGTGATAAAAGTCCTCTCAATCGAGTTGACAGCCCTTTCCTCGCCAGGAAGTGTTACGCCTGAACATTCTCTCTCCTCCAGTTTTATTTCTGGATTGAAGTGGGGTTCTCGACCACTTTGATAACATGAACCTCTCAAAGACCAGAGAGCCCTCAGTTAGCATCACGCTTCGCCATTGAAGATGATATCCTTGTTTTCCCGGATTAAAGAAAATCCCGAGAGAAAGCCTCCTAAATCGGAGATTCGGCAGTACGGCAGTTATTCTCCGGAAAACCCACTGATGAAAAGGTCATCGGCACCTCAAAATTAGATCACATCATATGGCATTTCTCCGAGAAGATCTCCGAGAAAAGTATGATGTAAAGACCCCAAGTGAATGCAGTCTCTCAAGGGACTCGCATTCCCCAGATAGAGTCGACAAATGGCATCTCCAACAGAGAAGTTTGTACACCTCTACAACTCAGACGACTGGGTTCCCCAGCAAGTCTGACATTGAAACTTTTTCCACTCAAATGGCATCTCCCCAGGAAAATTAGGCGAGAAGTTTGAAGGAAAGCCGCTACGAATAGCGTCCCTTGTCAGTAAAGTTTATTGACGAAAGAAACTAAGACCAGTTCCTGGGTAGGAAACCAGGATCGAGGGGAAGTTTACATCAGAAACTAAGACCAGTTCCTTGGTAGGAAACCAGGATCGATGGGAAGTTTACATCAGAAACTAAGACCAGTTCCTTGGTAGGAAACCAGGATCGAGGGGAAGTTTACATCAGAAACTAAGACCAGTTCCTGGGTAGGAAACCAGGATCGAGGGGAAGTTTACATCAGAAACTAAGACCAGTTCCTGGGTAGGAAACCAGGATCGAGGGGAAGTTTACATTAGAAACTGAGACCAGCTCCTTGGCTGAAGACCAGGATCTAGGGGAAGTTTACCTTTTCTAAGCATCATTGCTTAGCTAAAGAAGATGAATGTGTAAGCTACCATTCATAACCACCATCAAAATTTCGGGTATTCCGATATTTAATCCTCTTGCACCCCGAATACCCGAATACCTTCGTCATTCACACCTTCGTGTC
Organism: Lathyrus tuberosus; assembly: GCA_022829125.1. NCBI lineage: Eukaryota > Viridiplantae > Streptophyta > Magnoliopsida > Fabales > Fabaceae > Lathyrus > Lathyrus tuberosus. The sequence goes on from JALAZF010000253.1 coordinate 4,543,812, forward strand.
CAAGAAGATTAAATAGGGGCATCTGTCATACCCCAAATTTTGACCACTTAGATTTCCCACATTGTGCAAATCATCATCACAATATGGAGGAACCATCATACTTCATCAGTCTCCCCAAAGATGGGTGAGCATTCACTACAATCAAAATTAGGGTTTCAAGCCCTCTCTGAGTGCTTAGACAAAGGATCAATCAAGGAATGACATGATCTTCAACTTGTATAACCTTTCAAACATCCACAATGGATCAAAAGGACTCCCACTTCAAGGATCAAGCACAAGGCTGCTCCCTTCTAGGTGGATCAAGTCTCAAGATCGACAGTGCCACCAAATTAGGGTTTTGGTCGACCAGGGCCTCCAGATGGAAATTTTTCATCTGGGCACAAGCCAATGATCCAAAACATAACCTAATATACTCCATGGAACCTCATGGACCCAATCATCAAGTCAATTTTGCCTCAGGGGATGCATTCATCAAAAATCAGGAATTAGGGTTTCTTGACCTAATTCACCCCTAAGTTGACTTTTAGGGCAAATCATGAGCCAAGACCTCAAGAGAGGGTTTGAGGGTCTCTAATGAACTATATTGATCCATTTTAAACAATGGATTAATCCAAGAAACTTGAGCAACAAGTCTCAATTTCATCTGCACCACAGTTATGGTTTTAAGGAAAAAGTCAACTGTAACTTTGACTTTTGACCAAGACATGCTCCTATGCCCTAAGACATGCATCAATATACCCTATGACATCCATGGAACATGTCCATCAAGTTTGATTTAGGTCAAGGACATGATTTCCTGAAGAATTGCACAGTTTGGAATTCATCTGATAAAAAGTCAACTGTGCACAAAAGTCAACTTTGACTTTTTGAGATTTTTCACCAAAATGGATTTTTAACACTAAAATGATGTTAATGTATGATTTTAATCATCATTCATCAAGAAAAATCAAGAAAAGTTGGGTAACTTGTAAAAGGGGTAACCATAAAAAACTTAGAAAATTTTCTAAGTTAAAAATAAAGTGGCTAGGGTACTAACTTTGGAGGGTCATAACTCCTAAACCACAAAGCCATTTTCTTCCATCCAAAGCTTGATTTGTAGATCTCATTGCCCTCTACAAAAACTTCAACTAGACCTAATTCCAACTCCTCATGGATTTTGAGTTATGGAGTGATCAAAATCAAGAAAAGTCACTTTATTCCAACACTTAGTGAAAATTTCACTAAGTCAGATTTTGCCTTACTTTTTGCCAAATGTAGGGGGATTTTTCACTTGGATTCAAAAGAGATCAAAACCAAACATGTTCAAACAGTTGTTGTATCATGTAAGGGATTTCCAAAATGGCTAAGAACATTACCAAATTCCATTTGAGTCATGAGATATGACATTGGAAAGTTGCCTTGCTGAAATCTGCCAAGGCAAGGCAGAATTTGCATTTTTGCTCGATTTGCCAAAATCAGCCAAATCCAAATGCTCCTATCCACTTGGACAACTCATAGGATTGAATCTAAAGGGGACAATGACTGAGCCAAGCCTCCAAAGTCTTTGGAACAAGAAATAGCATGTTGAACCTAGAATGGCCAAAATAGGGACAAGACTCCAATTTTGGATTGGAGCATTCAATGGAAGCATCAAGGTGGCATGGGCTGAGCCATTTGCAACTGAATTCAGTCAAGACTTATCCAAGACCAAGGGAACCACAACCATGTGCCCTAACCTCTAGTCAATGGCTAGAGGAGACTTGCATTTCCTTTAGCCAACATTGAACAAACACCTGCTGCAGTTGCTATTCACTATTCCTTGCAAAACAAACTTGCTCTACTATAAATAGAGCTCAATTGTTGTCAGTTTAAGTACACCAAAGGCCTACAACACTTGCCTTTCTCAAAAACCACTTCTCACTCTAAAAAATGCCTTTCTTAGCCAGTCACTATCGGGTTTTTCATTAGAGAGCAATTCCACTCAAACCAATCACACACACACCTCATATACATCACATATGAACTGATCAAACACTTAAACAACAACTGGAACACTGATTTCTCAGAATCACCAGTCAATTGCTCAAGGTTTTAACCAAAGTGCAGTTGAGATGCCATGAAGTGATCCAGCCATTCTCAGTCAAGTCCAAGCATTCAAACACACTCCATAGGGTGTAGGGAAGCTGTCCAGACCATCACAATTCATCTGTAACACCTCCTACTCATAAATCAATTTGCTCTTGCTGTCACGACCTAGAGGTAAGCTTAAACTTGGTCATCTCTCAATCTATGTATATTTCCTCGCACAATAATTTGGCCATATTTTCATAATCATGCATGGAATGTTTTCCCTCAAGTAATTGCTTTGTTTGAATCGTGTATCAAAAATCCTAGCCTTCATGCAGAAATTAGGGTTCTTGAGGATTATTCATGATTTCTTGTTATATGTTTAATTTAAATAAAATTAAATACCATAGACATGATCGTGGGGTTGAAACGAGTTGATTGGTATGTGGATTACATTATATGATTAAGTATTCAGTGAGATTGGAGAGAAAATGCAAATCTGGGCCAAGCTGAAACACGCGCGTGTTCTTCAGCTGTTCTTGGCGCCATTTTTCATAAATTCAAATATTTGAATTTTGTGATTTTATTTAATTGATTCAAAAATTAATTTCTCTCTGAGTTTTAATGATTTTGAGTTAATTCTTTTTTTAATAATTCACAAAAATGTTGAAATATTTTATTTTCCCAAAAAATCCGAAAAATATTATTTATTTCATATAATTGATATTTTTGCAAAGAATTAATGTTTTAATTATTTTTAACATTTAAAATATTTTTTCCACCTTGATTTTGCAACTTTTAATGCTTTCTAATTATTTTGTAGGTCAATACTTAATTTTTGAAGCATTAATCCAAGATCACAATTTGTTTTCCATATGTTAAACAATTTTAATCATTTTAATTGAATTTTTATTCAATTAAATACATTTTTGAAAATAAATGAGGGTTTTTGGATTAATTCAACCCTCATAAATCATTTTCAAAACTTTTTGGGCCTCTAATAGAGTGTAAGACCCAATCCTTTTTTAACAAAAACAAATTTGGGCCTCAGTGTATTGTATAAGTCCCGATACCGTCAAAAATAAACGGCGCGATTGTCGCCTTTTGAAAAATAACCTTTTGGGCCTCTCCTCGAGCTATAAGACCCATTCAAAACTTTTGGGCCTCTATTAGAGTGTAAGACCCAACCCCCTTTTAACCAAAACCACTTTGGGCCTCAGATATTGTATAAGCCCCTCTGCGTTAAAAGAAAACCTTGGCGCGATCGCCATTTTTAAAACGAAAAATCAATTGGGCCTACCCTCGTGTTATAAGCCCCACTCCTTTTCTTTAAACCATTTGGGCCTCTTGAGAGAGTGTAAGACCCATCCCTTTGTACAAAAAATAATTTTTGGACCACAGTCACTTGTATAAGTCCCTCTGTACAAACTCAAACAGTGCGCTCACTGATAAAACCCTGGGCCTCTCCTTGAGCTGTAAGCCCCAAATCTTTCTTTTTCAAAGCACTTTCTCCTTTGATTTTGAATATACTGTTGTTTTCAATCTTTCTTTGTTGAACAACTAACCAAACAGCATGGAAGCTCTACAACCGAATAAGTGTTTATACGCTTTCATTTACCGCTTTCATATACATATAAGTGTATTGTGGGGTTGTTTCACTATAAGTCTTCTTTCATAAACTCATATCAACTGTGTAATAATAGTATATATATTTAGAGTTTCCCCGGCAACTACGTCTAGAACTAGGTGATGCCGTTTCGTTTATTCATAGAAATAGACAACTAGATCCCCAATAGGATCACCAGATACAGTCTTCTCTTCGGCTGTCCTCATTAGGAATTGTCAAGAAACTCTAATCCCAGAGATGAATGTATTCTCCGTGAATGGCATCTTTGAGTTTCTTCCAAATTCTTGAACTTTCCTGACTTGATCTATTCCTTGTGAATAGCTTGCCTTGAATTTCTCGGGGTTTGGGGACCCACGGGCTTCTTAAAAGCATCGGCCTCCTCTTGGGCATCGTACAAGAACCCACAAGCTTCCTTAAAGTAACCCACCTCCTCTTGGGCATCGTACAAGGACCCTACGGCTTCTTTGAAGTATTCACAGCCTCCTCTTAGGCTTCGTATAATGATCTCTTCTTCCGGGAATGATAGCCTCCTCTTGGGCATCGTACAAGGACCCGTCGGCTTCTTAAAAAGTTTCCAGCCTCCTCTTGGGCTTCATACAAATTGTCCCGACGACCTCCTAGAGGTATAGGAACAGAACTTAGTCATCTGCATAGAACATTCCTTTCATAGAGTCTACTACTATTTCTCAAAGCATAGTACACAAGATGAAACTCTAGACTTGGACAGTCTAATCTCCTTGAGTCTCAAAGACATTCTCGAGTGACCCCTTCAAGAATAGGAAGAAAACCCGTAGACTCGGACAGTCTCAATACCCTTCGGCTTTCCCACTTCCTTAAAGAACAGGAATAACCCGGATCCTCGAACCAAATCCTCGAGTACAATATTGCTCATATAAGAACTGATTTTCTCTTTCAAAATCAGCATACTGGACCTGTCACTCAACTGAAACAGTCACCATAGCCTCCTCTTAGGCTTTGTATAATGATCCTTCTCCGGTGAAGTTAGCCTCCTCTTGGGCTTTATACAATGATTCTTCCCAGCGGAGTCAAACAACGTTTAGCCTCTCTCTCGGGCTTTGTACGAGACACATAAGAGACTCCCTCGTGGAGTCAATCACCTCTTTCGCCTCCATCTCGGGCTTTATACGAGATACAAAAAGGTTCTTATTGAGCCAAACAAATTTTAGCCTTCATCTCGGGCTTTGTACGAGATACAAAAACTCTCTTGTTGAGTCAAGTAGCCTTCATCTCGGGCTTTATACGAGATACCAAAAGACTCTTGTCGAGTCACTTCCCAAATAGCCTCCATCTCGGGCTTTATATGAGATACCAAAAGACTCCATCGTCGAGTCAAAACCTTTTAGCCTCTCTCTCGGGCTTTGTACGAGACACATAATAGCCTCCTCTTAGGCTTTGTATAAGAAAACCACTGGTTGATCCAATCAACCTTTTAGCATCAAAACTGTGCTTCGTTCACAGTACACAAACATCAACAACTCCTTCCCCTTCATCTAACTACTGTAAGCGGCAAGCCTCTGGATCATCTACATCCACGCCAATGTCCCTCTTTTAGTATGAGAAATTCCTAAGGAAAGATGGCATTACTCTACACTGAGTTAAAGTCTTCTCCTTCAGGTTAAAATCCCCTATAAAGGAAATTATGGCATTATCGGATTCACAAATCCCGGTTAAAGTAATTCTCCTTTATACACAGTCGTAACAGACAAACCCCTCTTTAGAGATGACAAATTCTCTCTAAAGACGAAACTTTTAGCTTCACATCTTGGGCTTCGAACAAGATACAATTAAACCCTTCAGCTTCACATCTTGGGCTTTGAACAAGATACAAACCACCTTTCGCTTTACGTCTTGGGCTTTGAACAAGACACCAAAACACCCATTTCCTCCCATAGAATAGGAGGAACTACGAACGCTCTGATTTCCCTGTTTCGGTAAACGGGAATACGTAGGCATAAAATTGAAAGAAAAATCTTAGCGAGCACACTAAACAAAAACCCAAAATCCCATACTTTCATATATATCCGTCCTAACATCTCAACCGATGGCCTAAATCACCCCTCGTCAACAAAATAAACCTAGGAAAAACCCCGAATCTTTGTAGCATCTGTAAACCAACAGTTTTGACTGTTTAATCTCAGTATGCAAGCAGGGTTAGTTGGAGACATCTATTTCCCTTCCTTCATTAGCTTTAATAGGATAAAAAATGAATCAAACTATAGTACCAGAGCGATCGTACTTCACAACCACATCAAAAAATCACTCGCTACAGACAGTACAACAAAGTTCAAAGTTTTCTCCTTCATGGATCGATTCTCGGGCTATAATCAGATAAAAATGGCGCCGAAAGACATGGAGAAAACTTCGTTCATTACCCCATGGGGTACCTTTTGTTACAAGGTAATGTCGTTCGGTTTGAAGAACGCCGAGGCAACCTATCAAAGGGCCATGACTATGACATGATACATAAGGAAATCGCGGTATATGTCGGTGACATGATTGCCAAATCTAAAATAGAAGAGGAGCATGTGACCCACCTGTCAAAACTATTCGAGCGGTTGAGAAAGTACAAACTCCGCTTGAATCCCAACAAATGCACCTTCGGTGTCTGTTCAGGGAAACTCTTAGGGTTCATCGTCAGCCAGAAAGGAATTGAGGTTGATCCTGACAAGGTCAAGGCCATTCAAGAAATGCCTTCTCCGAAAACTGAAAAACAAGTCAGAGGATTCCTGGGACGTTTGAACTACATCTCTAGATTCATATTCCTCATGACCGCGACATGTGCATCGATTTTCAAATTACTCAAAAAAATCAGGACTGCATTTGGACAGAGGACTGCCAAACTGCCTTCGACAGTATCAAGGAATACATGTTGAACCCACCGATTCTATCACCTCCAGTGGAAGGAAGGCCACTGATCATCTACCTTACAGTCCTAGAGGACTTAATGGGTTGTGTGCTTGGCCAACAAGACGAAACAAAAAGGAAAGAGTCTGCCATCTACTATTTGAGCAAGAAATTCATCGACTGCAAGACTCGGTACACTATGCTTGAGAAAACTTACTGCATTTTGGCTTAGGCAGCCAATCGTCTTCGCCAGTATATGATTCGTCACACTACTTGGTTAATCTCAGAGATGGATCCAATCAAGTATGTATTTGAAAAACCTGCTCTCACGGGAAGGATTGCCCGTTGGCAGATGTTGTTATCAGAATACGACATCGAATACCACGCTCAAAAAGCCGTTAAGGGAAATATTTTAGTTGATCATTTGGCTCGTCAACCGATTGATGATCAAGAATCAATCGAGTTTGACTTCCCAGACGAAGATGTCATGTATCTAAAAATGAAAGATTGCGATGAACCGCTACCCAGTGAAGGGCCAGAACCAGGTTCCCAATGGGGACTAATCTTTGACGGAGCTGTCAATCATTACGGAAACAGAATTGGGGGCAATCATCATAACACTTCAGGGTACCCACATTCCTTTCACTGCCAGACTTACTTTTAAGTGTACAAATAACGAGGCCGAATATGAAGCTTGTATTACGGGTCTCGAAGAAGCGATCGATTTGAGGATCAAGAACTTGGATGTATATGGCAATTCAGCCCTGGTTATCAATCAAATCAAAGGAGATTGGAACACATACCAATCAGGACTGGTTCCTTACAAAGACTACGCAAGAAGGTTGTTACATTTCTTCAACAGAATCGAGTTTCATCATATCCCTCGTGAAGAGAATCACATGGCTGATGCATTAGCCACCCTCTCTTCAATGATTAGTGTAGGTCAATAGACCGACTTACCTAAGATCGACATAATGCGCCTTAAACGGCCCGCTTACGTCTTCACTGTTGAAGCAGTCATAGACGACAAACCTTAGTATCACGATATCAAATGCTTCCTTCAGAAACAAGAGTACCCACCTGGGGCACTAAGAAAAGGCAGAAAAACCCTCAGAAGACTAGCAGGAAGCTTCTTCCTGAGCGGTGATACAATCTATAAGAGAAACCTCGACATGGTCTTGCTCCGATGCATAGACAGACCAGAAGCAGACATGCTGATAAAAGAAATTCACGAAGGATCCTTTGGCACTCACGCCAACGGACACACAATGGTGAGAAAAATTTTGAGAGCAGGGTACTATTGGTTGACAATGGAATCTAACTGCTACAAGTACATGAGGAGGTGTCACAAGTATCAGATATACTCCGACAAAATCCATGTACCGCCAACACATCTCAAAGTCCTTTCTTCCCCGTGGCCTTTTTCCATATGGGGAATCGACATGATCGAACCTAAGGCTTTGAACGGACATCGGTTCATTCTGTTCGCCATTGACTACTTCACCAAGTGGGTCGAAGCAGCGTCATACGTCAATGTAACCCGACAAGTGGTGGTCCGATTTATCAAAAACAATACCATCTGCCGTTATGGTGTTCTGAGCCAGATCGTTACTGATAACGGATCTAACTTGAACAATAAGATGATAAAAGAGTTGTGCGTTGAGTTCAAGATCGAACACCATAACTCATCTCCCTACCGACTCAAGATGAACGGGACGGTAGAAGCGGCTAACAAGAACATCAAGAAGATCGTTCGAAAGATGGTTGTAACCTATAAAGACTGGCACGAGATGCTGCCCTATGCTCTTCACGGTTATCACACATTTGTCCACACTTCGACAGGGGCAACCCCTTTCTCTCTAGTATATGGTATGGAGGCAGTGCTCCCCATAGAAGTAGAGATCTCATTAATCCGGGTATTGATGGAAGCTAAGCTTACAGAGGCTGAATGGTGTCAAAGTTGACACGACGAAATAAATCTGATCGAAGAAAAGCGAATTACGGCTTTATGCCATGGTCAGTTGTATCAACAGAGAATGAAGAAGGCGTTAGACAAAAAGGTTCGACCTCGCGTCTTCAGGAAAGGAGACCTCGTGCTCAAAAAGATACAATTATTTCTCACTAATTCTCGGGGAAAATGGACCCCGAATTATGACGGCCCCTATGTGGTCAAGAAAGCTTTCTCAGGCGGTGCCTTGAGACTTGCAACCATGGACGGAGAGGAATTTGCCTACCCCACAAATGTTGATGTAGTCAAGAAATACTTCGCCTAAACTAAAAAAAAACGTCTCGGTGGATTGAAACCCCGAAAGGGTGGTCCAGGAAAAAATTAGAGACATAATAAAAAAATCATCCCGATGGATTGGAAATCTCAAAGTACAATTCAGGAAAAAGTTAGGGATAATGGCAAGTAACTACTTCCAACAGGGGCAAATTCCCTAGTAGCAGTCCTGCCATCCATCAGAAAACTCCAGTCAAGGCCATCTTCGACAGAAGCTCAGGATGTCCCGAATTCAAAGTTGGTAGAAGGATAGTGGTCGTTATGTTTCGATGTAGCCCTTTTCCCTTAAATTACCATTTTTCTAACTTTGTAAATACTCTATGGAATCATGTGCTTGGCTGATTTCCATCCTATCAATACAATTTGAGCCCTTGTGCTTTTGTTTGCAATTCTTATTTGTTTTAGCTTTACAGGAAGACATTTTAACATGATCAACGGTTCTTGAAATAAAACAAAAATTACTTTACTTGTTAAAAATTTTTCTGCTTTTAATAAAGATGGCAAATTCTTTTGACTGTGGAACATCGAAAGAATATCGATTGCTTCTCCCAAAGGCGGTTAAGCTTCAAAGTGCATAATCAAAGTATTCCTTCTAAACCAGTACTCCTGAATGAGGGATTAACTGTGTCAGAGACCGTGTTTCATCTGACACCCCTAACATAGTTCTTACCTCCTAAAACTGATCAACGGTTGTTCCCCGCGGGAACTACTTTCTCCTAAGCAAGGCAGAATTGCTATCTTGAACCAACGGTACCTCTTCATCCCAGCAGTGGCCGAGTATCCAGTCGTGTTCATCCATCAGTTTGTATGTCGTGTCAGTTGTGTCAGCATAAACATACATACATCATGCATTATTGATTTACATTCACATTCATATTGCATCACTATCACTCTAGTCGGTCTTATCCCCTAGTGATAAAAGTCCTCTCAATTGAGTTGTCAGTTCTTTCCACGTCAGGAAGTGAATCATCTAAGTAATCTCTCTCTAGTTTATCTCTGGATTAGAGACGATCCTCGACCACTTTGATAACTTGAACCTCTGAAAGTCCAGAGAACCTTCAGACAAACATCACTCTTCGCCATTGAGGATGATGTCTTCGCTTTCCCGGATTAAGGAAAATCCCCAGAGAAAGCCTCTTAATCAGAGATTCGACAAGTCTCTATGTTATTCCCTGGACCTCCTTGATGATAAGGGCAAGTTTGATCCACCTTAAACCAAAAAGGCGGATTTTCCGGTACTGTAAGAGGAGATTTAGTCTGAATGTGCCCCTTAGCCAGTAGTAATGGAAATAGCTCTGCGTACGACATGGGTATAGGATCAAATCCTGGTGGCCGTGTTGTACGGTTGTTGTTGTATGGAGGACGAGCCTACTGAAGAGGCTGTTGTGTCCTTTGTTGATCAGGTTGGCTCTGCGCAACCCGAGGTTGATACGTAGGAATAGACGCAGGGTTGATAGCAGGAGTCATAGCTGCTATCGGTTGATAACGTCGCCTTTGCTTTCTGAGAGAGATATTCCCAATATCTTGCTCTTTTTTCTTAGGGAGAGCACTACCGTATTTTTTAGTACCGCTCGTCAATCCAGTGTCTTTTACCAAACGTCCTTCTCGGACGGCTTCCTCAAGACGTACGCCCATGCCAACCATTTCGGTGAAATCACTGGGCGCACTGGCAACCATTCGGTCATAGTAAAATGAACTTAAGGTCTTTAAGAAGATCTTTTTCATCTCTTTTTCCTCAAGAGGCGGACAAATTTGAGCGGCAATCTCACGCCACCTTTGAGCGTACTCCTTAAAGGTTTCCTTGTCCTTTTGCGACATCGATCTGAGTTGATCTTTGTCAGGTGCCATGTCCAAATTGTATTTGTATTGTTGGACGAAGGCAGTGCCAAGATTTCTGAATGTGCTGATCGTGGCACGGTTTAAACCCATGTACCATTTTAATGCGGCACCGGTTAAACTATCCTGAAAGTAGTGAATCAGTAGGTCCTGATTTTCCGTCTGAGCTGACATCCGTCGGGCGTACATCACCAGATGGCTTTGAGGGCAAGAGTTACCCTTGTACTTTTCAAAGTCGGGCACTTGAAATTTTTGCGGAACTTTCACATTTGGGACCAAACAGAGATCTGCGGCGTCCTTTCCAAATAGATCCTGACCGCGAATGGCTTGCAATTCCTTCTGCATTTCCAGGAACTGCTCTTAGAATTCCTCCATTCTGTCAAACATAGTTTCCTTCTTACCAGAAGGTGTCTGTGGAATCTGTCCTTCCGGGACAGTGTGCACCACAGGGGGTGGTACCGTGACTACGGTGGTGAGTCTTGGTGTCTCCCGAAGTTTGTAACCTTCAGGAGTCTTCAGTATGCCTCTGGCATCTTCGCTTTCCCGAAGTTTGTAACCTTCAGGCCCAGCGGCTTCTGTTGTGATTCCCTGATTTTCAGTGATCGGCGGAACATATCCTTCCGGGATATAGTTAATAGGCATGCCCCGAGGACGATCTTTCGGAATCTGATACCTAGGATCATACTTCTCCACTATGGGCGTTGAGGTGATCTCTGAGATCACAGTTTTTTGTAGCTGAGCTTCTGCCATGGCTTGCATGTCGTTACGAAGCTTTCTCATATCCTCTCTTAGAGCGTCGATCTCTTCTTTCAATTCTCTGTTTTCTTCCTCGAGATCATCCATCTTTTTCTGAGGATTGGCCCGAGTATTATACGAATGAGACAGTTTGACTCTAGAACCGAGACACAAACGTGAGATTCGTAGGTAAGAAGAATACGCGATGTGAGAATGATGAATGTAATTATTATATTAATTGTTTAAGGTTTAATCAAAATAAACTTCGACAATTAGATTGCAAATATCAAACGGTGGGGAAACCCCTTTTTTATTGAAATTCAAAGGATTGCAGAAATGAAAATACAGTAGATTACAAAGTGCAGAAACGGAAACCTAAGCTAATGGGTCCCGAGTCCTCTCTGAAGAGAAATCGGGTGCTGATTCTGGTATCTTCCTTTTCTTTGACCGGGGCTCTTGGGCCGTTGTCGGGTTGTCATTCCTTTGTCAGGTGAAGGGAGCGAGCAAATTCCTTTGGCCATATTGATTCTCTACAGCATGTTGCTCCAAAATTTCAATCAGAGTATCTTTCTCTTTTAGTAATTACTGTATTTTGATGCACTCCACGTCGAGGGTGCGATACTTGTTCTTCCAAGACCTTCTCTCCCGTTGAACTTTATTGAGAGTAACCTGAAGCTTTTCAGTTTCCGTCATGAAGTACATGACAGATTCCCTCGGCGGAAGAATTCCGTAACGAGGATAAGGCATTTTTAGCTTGAGAGCTCTAGTTTGTACCCAATGGAGATAAGGCTCCACCGAGACACAGTCTGGTTTTCCCAGAGACTCTCGTCCTTTCTTATGAACATGCTTCCAAGCGTGCACTATTTCCGTCTTTAGTGCTCTGTCATTTTCTCCTTCCTTGAAGAAAAGACCTTCCAGATGAACACCCCGTGGGACGTGTCTCATCGGGTATCCAAATTGACGACGAACCAATACCGGATGGTAGTTGATCCCTCCCTTAATTCCTATAAGGGGTACGTTGGGGAAGTTTCCACAACGGTCAATGATCCTGATTCCATCATAGATCCTATTACACCAATCTATATCAGAGTTGGTAAGGGACATGATCTTCTGCAACCAACGCAAGGCACTCTTGTAATCCCAAAAAGCAGCAGACTTGGGCAAGTGAGAGATAAACCATTTGTAAAGCAGAGGTACACAGCATGTGATCTCCCCTCCGCTGTACAAATGTCCCAAGTGTACATAATGATACGCATCTGCGAGCAAAGTCGGCACAGGGTTTCCAATGAGAAAAACCTTAATGGAGTTGATATCGACGAAGTTATTAATGTTGGGAAACAAAAATAACCCGTAGGTGAGCAAGACAAAGATGCTTTAAAAAGCAGTCACGTTTCCTATACTGGCAAAATACCGGGCTTTCTTTGTCAAGAACTGGGCTGGCAAACCTTGGATGTCACCCTTGGTAGTTAAGTGAGTCCTGACCTCAGACTCGTCCAAATGAATTGCTCTTACCATGGTCTGATTCTTTGGAATTTCTTCCAGTCTAGAAAATGGAGCTCGATCAGTGATATGTATATCTATCAGATAAGAATACTCCTCCAGCGTTGGTGCGAGCTGGTAATCCGGGAATGTGAAACAGTGATAAACTGGATCATAAAACTGAATGAGCGCATCCATGATTCCCTCAATTACATGGACTCTTAACAGTGGTAGCAAACCTTCGTGCTTGGCTCTGAAAGCCTCTGGGTTTGTGATCATCCTTGCTAACCTTCTTAAATCCTCTAGCTTTGGAACCTTGAAGGTATAACTATGAGTTCTCCTTCTACCGAAATCCATTAGTGCAATCCTTTTCTCTGATATTTGCAATCACAGTCTTAGTTTAATTTGAAAAACAAAGAGACTAGAAGAGAAATTTTTTTGAATGTTTTGAATGTTTTATTAAATGAATGCATGAATGCATCAAACAAAAACATAGAAAAAACATGGGGTCAAAGGGTCGTTGTCATGAAGTCAAGGCTCTACCCATCCCCAAAGGTTTATACTAGGGTGATTTTTGTACCTGTACTCATTATCATCAGCTCCTCCCAGGAATGGAAAACAACAAGTGGATCGCCAGCGAGTTGTAGAGAAATCTTAGAGTAAGTGCCATTCATCGAGAATAGATCACCAGCCTCAAATAAGGGTAGTATCGCGTAACAACTATTCCCGATAGTTTCCGCACTACAAAAGGGTTTAGCTCCTCAGCTTCTGAGACATCACAATCGGCCCATTGTCTAGGTGAGAGAATGGGTTGCATTGGTCAGCCTCCACTAAGGTTGATGGTCGACCTCGTCGCCATCACTTATCTTAAGTGTATACTCGATCTTTCCACATGCGGCATCACACGCATTCCCATTAGCAGAAAAATAAACATGTATAGCAATTAGGAAAAGCAGTATATATATTTGTCCTAATCATCCTAGACTTTTAAAAGCTAAGAATCTTAAGTTCCTGACAGAAAATGGTTTCCCGGCGGAGTCACCAATCTGTGGTTTCATTCCAAATTAACGGCATTTTGACCTAAGATCCTAATGACGTCAAGGTGTCTACGAAAAAGAACAAGATCCCTAAAGAGACTCGTCGGTATTCCCCAGCAGAGTCGCCATTTTTCTGTAGCGAGTGATTTTTGGATGTGGTTGCGAAGCACGATCGCTCTGGTACTACAGTTTGATTCATTTTTTATCCTATTAAAGCTGATGAAGGAAGGGAAATAGATGTCTCCAACTAACCCTGCTTGCATACTGAGATTAAACAGTCAAAACTGTTGGTTTACAGATGCTACAAAGATTCGGGGTTTTTCCTAGGTTTATTTTGTTGACGAGGGGTGCTTTAGGCCATCGGTTGAGATGTTAGGACGGATATATATGAAAGTATGGGATTTTGGGTTTTGTTTAGTGTGCTCGCTAAGATTTTTCTTTCAATCTTATGCCTACGTATTCCCGTTTACCGAAACAGGGAAATCAGAGCGTTCGTAGTTCCTCCTATTCTATGGGAGGAAATGGGTGTCTTGGTGTCTTGTTCAAAGCCCAAGACGTGAAGCGAAAGGTGGTTTGTATCTTGTTCAAAGCCCAAGATGTGAAGCTGAAGGGTTTATTTGTATCATGTTTGAAGCCCAAGATGTGAAGCTAAAAGTTTCGTCTTCAGAGAGAATTTGTCATCTCTAAAGAGGGGTTTGTCTGTTACGACTGTGTATAAAGGAGAATTACTTTAACCGGGAGTTGTGAATCCGGTAATGCCATAATTTCCTTTATAGGGGATTTCAACCTGAAGGAGAAGACTTTAACTCAGTGTAGAGTAATGCCATCTTTCGTTAGGAATTTTTCATACTAAAAGAGGGACATTGGCATGGATGTAGATGATCCAGAGGCTTGCCGCTTACAGCGATTAGATGGAGGGGAAGGAGTTATTGATGTTTGTGTACTGTGAACGAGGCACAGTTTTGATGCTAAAAGGTTGATTGGATCAACCAGTGGTTTTCTTATATAAAGCCTAAGAGAAGGCTATTATGTGTCTCGTACAAAGCCCGAGAGAGAGGCTAAAAAGGTTTTGACTCAACGAGGGAATCTTTTGGTATCTCATATAAAGCCCGAGATGGAGGCTATTTGGGAAGTGACTCGACAAGAGTCTTTTGGTATCTCGTTTAAAGCCCGAGATGAAGGCTACTTGACTCAACAAGAGAGTTTTTGTATCTCGTACAAAGCCCGAGATGGAGGCTAAAATTTGTTTGGCTTAATAAGAACCTTTTTGTATCTCGTATAAAGCCCGAGATGGAGGCGAAAGAGGTGATTGACTCCACGAGGGAGTCTCTTATGTGTCTCGTACAAAGCCCGAGAGAGAGGCTAAACGACTTTTGACTCCGCTGGGGAGAATCATTGTACAAAGCCCAAGAGGAGGCTAACTTCACCGGAGAAGGATCATTATACAAAGCCTAAGAGGAGGCTATGGTGACTGTTTCAGTTGAGTGACAGGTCCAGTATGCTGATTTTGAAAGAGAAAATCAGGTCTTATATGAGCAATACTGTACTCGAGGATTGGGTTCGAGGATCTGGGTTATTCCTGTTCTTTAAGGAAGTGGGAAATCTGAAAGGTATTGAGACTGTCCGAGTCTACGGGTTTTCTTCCTATTCTTGAAGGGGTCACTTGAGAATGTCTTCGAGACTCAAGGATATTAGACTGTCCGTGTCTAGAGTTTCATCTTTTGTACTATGCTTTGAGAAACAGTAGTAGACTCTATGAAAGGACTGTTCTATGCAGATGACTAAGTTCTGTTCCTATACCTCTAGGAGGTCGTCGGGACAATTTGTACGAAGCCCAAGAGGAGGCTGGAAACTTTTTAAGAAGCCGACGGGTCCTTGTACGATGCCCAAGAGGAGGCTATCATTCCCGGAGGAAGAGATCATTATACGAAGCCTAAGAGGAGGCTGTGAATACTTCTAAGAAGCCATAGGGTCCTTGTACTAAGCCCAAGAGGAGGCGGGGTTGCTTTTAGGAAGCCTGTGGGTCCTTGTACGATGCCCAAGAGGAGGCCGATGCTTTTAAGAAGCCCGTGGGTCCCCAAACCCCGAGAAATTCAAGGCAAGCTATTCACAAGGAATAGATCAAGTCAGGAAAGTTTGAGAATTTGGAAGAAACTCAAAGATGCCATTCACAGAGAATACATTCATCTCTGGGAATAGAGTTTCTTGACAATTCCTAATGAGGACAGCCGAAGAGAAGACTGTATCTGGTGATCCTATTGGGAATTTAGTTGTCTATTTCTATGAATAAACGAAACGGCGTCACCTAGTTCTAGACGTAGTTGCCGGGGAAACTCTAAATATCTATACTATTATTACACAGTTGATATGAGTTTATGAAAGAAGACTTTCAGCGAAACAGCCCCACAATACAGTTATATGTATATGAAAGCGGTAAATGAAAGCGTATAAACACTTACTCGGTTGTAGAGCTTCGATGCTGTTTGGTTAGTTGTTCAACAAAGAAAGATTGAAAACAACAGTATATTCAAAATCAAAGGAGAAAGTGCTTTGAAAAAGAAAGATTTGGGGCTTACAGCTCAAGGAGAGGCCCAGGGTTTTATCAGTGAGCGCACTGTTTGAATTTGTATAGAGGGGCTATACAAGTGACTGAGGCCCAAAAATTGTTTGTTGTACAAAGGGATGAGTCTTACACTCTCTCAAGAGGTCCAAAAGGTTTAAAGAAAAGGAGTGGGGCTTATAACACGAGGGTAGGCCTAATTTATTTTTCGTTTAAAAATGGCGATCGCGCCGAGGTTTTCTTTTAACGCAGAGGGGCTTATACAATATCTGAGGCCCAAATTTGTTTTTGGTTAAAAGGGGGTTGGGTCTTACACTCTAATAGAGGCCCAAAAGTTTTGAATGGGTCTTATAGCTCGAGGAGAGGCCCAAAAGGTTATTTTTCAAAAGGTGACGATCGCGCCGTTTATTTTTGACGGTATCGGGACTTATACAATACACTGAGGCCCAAAAATGGTTTGGTCAAAAAAGGATTGGGTCTAACACTCTATTAGAGGCCCAAAAAGTTTTGAAAATGATTTATGAGGGTTGAATTAATCCAAAAAACCCTAATTTATTTTCAAAAATGTATTTAATTGAATAAAAATTCAATTAAAATGATTAAAATTGTTTAACATATGGAAAACAAATTTTGATCTTGGATTAATGCTTCAAAAATTAAGTATTGACCTATAAAATAATTAGAAAGCATTAAAAGTTGCAAAATCAAGGTGGAAAAAAATATTTTAAATGTTAAAAACAATTAAAACATTAATTCTTTGCAAAAATATAAATTATATGAAATAATTAATATTTTTTGGATTTTTTGGGAAAATAAAATATTTCAACATTTTTGTGAATTATTAAAAAAAGAATCAACTCAAAATCATTAAAACTCAGAGAGAAATTAATTTTTGAATCAATTAAATAAAATCACAAAATTCAAATATTTGAATTTATGAAAAATGGCGCCAAGAACAGCTGAAGAACACGCGCGTGTTTCAGCTTGGCCCATATTTGCATTTTCTCTCCAATCTCACTGAATACTTAATCATATCATGTAATCCACATACCAATCAACTCGTTTCAACCTCACGATCATGTCTATGGTATTTAATTTCATTTAAATTAAACATATAACAAGAAATCATGAAAAATCCTCAAGAACCCTAATTTCTGCATGAAGGCTAGGATTTTTGATACACGATTCAAACAATGCAATTAATTGAGGGGAAACATTCCATGTTATGTGAGTGTTTGGATCACTTCTATATGATGTATATGAGGTGTGTGTGTGATTGGTTTGAGTGGAATTGCTCTCTAATGAAAAACCCAATAGTGACTTGCTAAGAAAGGCATTTTTGAGAGTGAGAAGTGGTTTTTGAGAAAGGCAAGTGTTGTAGGCCTTTGGTGTACTTAAACTGACCACAATTGAGCTCTATTTATAGTAGAGCAAGTTTGTTTTGCAAGGAATAGTGAATGACAACTGCAGCAGGTGTTTGTTCAATGTTGGCCAATGGAAATGCAAGTCTCCTCTAGCCATTGACTAGAGTTAGGGCACAGGGTTGTGGTTCCCTTGGTCTTGGATAAGGCTTGACTGAATTCAGTTGCAAATGGCTCAGTCCATGCCACCTTGATGCTTCCATTGAATGCTCCAATCCAAAATTGGAGTCTTGTCCCTATTTTGGCCATTCTAGGTTCAACATGTTATTTCTTGTTCCAAAGACTTTGGAGGCTTGGCTCAGTGATTGTCCCCTTTAGATTCAATCCTCTGAGGTGTCCAAGTGGATAGGAGCATTTGGATTTGGCTGATTTTGGCAAATCGAGCAAAAATGCAAATTCTGCCTTGCCTTGGCAGATTTCAGCAAGGCAACTTTCCAATGTCATATCTCATGACTCAAATGGAATTTGGTAATGTTCTTGGCCATTTTGGAAAGCCCTTACATAATACAACAACTGTTTGAACATGTTTGGTTTTGATCTCTTTTGAATCCAAGTGAAAAATCCCCCTACATTTGGCAAAAAGTAAGGCAAAATCTGACTTAGTGAAATTTTCACTAAGTGTTGGAACAAAGTGACTTTTCTTGATTTTAATCACTCCATAACTCAAAATACATGAGGAGTTGGAATTAGGTCTAGTTGAAGTTTTTGTAGAGGGAAATGAGATTTCCAAAGTTAGTACCCTAGCCACTTTATTTTTAACTTAGAAAATTTTCTAAGTTTTTTATGGTTACCCCTTTTACAAGTTACCCAACTTTTCTTGATTTTTCTTGATGAATGATGATTAAAATCATACATTAACATCATTTTAGTGTTAAAAATCCATTTTGGTGAAAAATCTCAAAAAGTCAAAGTTGACTTTTGTGCACAGTTGACTTTTTATCAGATGAATTCCAAACTGTGCAATTCTTCAGGAAATCATGTCCTTGACCTAAATCAAACTTGATGGACATGTTCCATGGGTGTCATAGGGTATATTGATGCATGTCTTAGGGCTTGGGAGCATGTCCTGGTCAAAAGTCAAAGTTACAGTTGACTTTTTCCCTAAAACCCTAACTGTGGTGCAGATGAAATTGAGACTTGTTGCTCAAGCTTCTTGGATTAATCCATTGTTGCAAATGGAACAATATAGTTCATTAGAGACCCTCAAACCCTCTCTTGAGGTCTTGGCTCATTATTTGCCCTAAAAGTCAACTTAGGGGTGAATTAGGTCAAGAAACCCTAATTCCTGATTTTTGATGAATGCATCCCCTGAGGCAAAATTGACTTGATGATTGGGTCCATGAGGTTCCATGGAGTATATTAGGTTATGTTTTGGATCATTGGCTTGTGCCCAGATGAAAAATTTCCATCTGGAGGCCCTGGTCGACCAAAACCCTAATTTGGTGGCACTGTCGATCTTGAGACTTGATCCACCTAGAAGGGAGCAGCCTTGTGCTTGATCCTTGAAGTGGGAGTCCTTTTGATCCATTGTGGATGTTTGAGAGGTTATACAAGTTGAAGATCATGTCATTCCTTGATTGATCCTTTGTCTAAGCACTCAGAGAGGGCTTGAAACCCTAATTTTGAATGTAGTGAATGCTCACCCATCTTTGGGGAGACTGATGAAGTATGATGGTTTCTCCATATTGTGATGATGATTTGCACAATGATGGGAAATCTAAGTGGTTAAAATTTGGGGTATGACAGAGAGCAACTCTATCCATCTGAACACCTCAAGGGGGGACCAAGGAGGAACCAACTCTGATCACAAGCCTCCCAAGTCTTTGGAACCAAAAATAGCATGCCAAACCTAGATATGCCTAAAAGAGGGACAAGACTCTAATTTTGGATTTGAGCATTCAATGGATGCACCAAGGTTGCATGGACTGAGCCATTTCCAACTGAATTCAGTCAAGACTTATCCAAGACCAAGGGGACCAGCAGCCTGTGCCCTAACCTCTAGTCAATGGCTAGAGGAGACTTGGATTCTCATTGCTCAACAATGGCCAAACCTCTGCTGTAGTTGCCATTCACTATTGCAGCCAAAACAAACTTGCTCTACTATAAATAGAGCTCAATTGTGTTCAGTTTGAGTACACCAAAGCACTACAACACTTGTTTTCCTCAAAATCTCTTTCTCTAGGCAAAAATACCTTCTTTAGCAATGTAACTCTGAGTTTTTGAGTTAGAGAGCAATTCCACCACAGCTTATGATCCAAACACATCCAATATATCATATCTAAGTTGTCCAAACTCTCACAAGTGACCTGTAACACCAAAATCACAAAGTCACCTCTCAAAACCTCAAAATAGGAATTTTGTGCATTTTTCAAGCCATGTCTTGATTCAGTCACTTTCCAAACCAGATAAAACCTCAAACACAATCCAAATATCATCCTTGAGCTGTCCCAAATGGTTCCACACATCTGGAACACCATTTGAGAGAGTTGCTATTTTGGCCACTTTTGCCCCTTTTGCAAGAAAAAGCTCAAACTTGTTCTTGAGGTTTCCAACTGATTCCAACCATCTTGAAAGCTTCTAAGAGATCATTTGAGGTTGTTCACAGCATCAAATCATTTCTGGAACAAGTGGCTTGGCAGATTGTACAAAAGCTCCAAAAAGAGGTAAGCATCACAACTCGGATACTTTGAACCATGCTTTCTTTTGATGTCCACTGATCATGCATCCCTTATACATGTTATATGTGTTGTGTTTGCACCAATTTATCATGTAATTCATGCTTGTACCAAGAGATGGCATAGAAAATGCAAATCATGGCCTATTTCAAAACCACCATCGAGTTTTTCAATAGGAGCATGATCTGAAAAAAATACCACCACCATTGGATTCCTTGTGAAATTCTAGGCAGGATAGACCTAAATTTTGTCCCAATCCATGGAGAAATGAGAAAGTTATGGCCTTCACGTTTTCAACTAAAATCTTGCCTTGCATTGCCTTGGGCCAGGCCAAAAACAAGGCAAGCCTTGTATATTTGTGGTTGTGTTTCTATCAACGGATGTATCACCACCCCAGTGGTAAGGCGCGCGCCCTATACACAAGAGGTCTGGGGTTCGAATCCCCCTCGCCCCAGATCCTCTTTTTGCTATTTTTTCCACTTTTTTATTATTTTTCTTATTATTTTTAATGATTTGAAAAATTAATAACTCCCTCAAATTTAATTATTTTTTATTGGTTCTTTTTGCAAAAAATCACAAAAATGTTGAAATATTTTTATTCCACAAAAACATTAAATTTATATTAGTTATTTAATATAATTAGTATTTTTGTGAATAAATTCCTTTTTAGTTGTTTTTAAGCATTTAAAAGTGAATATTTACTTTGAAAATCAAAACCAAATGAGTTTTAATTTATCTTGTGATTAAAACCTCATTTTTCAAACCTTCAACAAAAATCACAAGTGGTTTATTCAAACTTATTTGGTATTTTTATCATTTTATTTGATTTTCTTTAAATATTTCCTTTTAAAAGAAAACAAATTTAGGGCTTCCTTGATTTTCACTCATCAAACTTTTTCAAACACTTTGGGCCTCTAATAGAGTGTAAGACCCAATCCCCTTTTAACTAAAACAATTTTGGGCCTCAGATATTGTATAAGTCCCTCTGCGTTAAAAGAAAACCTCAGCGCGATCGCCAGTTGAAAAATTAAACCCTTGGGCCTACCCTCGTATTATAAGCCCCATTCTTTAAAAATCATTGGACCTCTAATAAAGTGTAAGACCCAACCCATTTTTGAAACCAAAATATTTGGGCCTCAATGTATTATATAAGACCCACCGTGCTTTCAAAAACCTCGGAGCGATCGCCGTTTTCAAAACAAAAAATCCTGGGCCTCTCCTTGAGCTATAAGACCCACCACTTGTACAAAAACACCTTTGGGACTCTTGAGAGAGTGTAAGACCCATCCCTTTGTACAAAAAACTTTTTTGGGCCTCAGTCACTTGTATAAGTCCCTGTATAATGTACAAAAAAACAGTGCGATTACTGATAAAACCTTGGGCCTCTCCTTGAGCTGTAAGCCCCAAACAATCTTTTCAAAGCACTTTCTCCTTTGATTTGGAATATAATATTGTTATCAAAGCTTTTTTTGTTGAACAAACTAACCAAACAGCATGGAAGCTCTATAACCGAGTAAGTGTTTACCCGCTTTCTTTATCCGCTTTCATATATATAACTGTATTGTGGGGCTGCTCACTGTAAGTATTCTTTCACAAACTTTTATATACTTGTCAAATATCAACTGTGTAGTACTAGTATAGTTATTTAGAGTTTTCCCCGGCAACTACATCTAGCACTAGGTAAAGCCCTGTTGGTCACTCTTAAATACAAACAAAACTAGATCCCCATAGGATTACCAGACACAGTCTTCCCTCCTCTTGGGGTTAAACAATATGAAGACGTGAAAGGCAGCATTCTCGGTGAACCCTTTCTCAGACTGTCGCCCTTAGACATTGTCAAAGAAACTCTAACTCCCCAGAGATGATCTTTTCTCCGTGAATGGCATCTCTTGAGTTTCTTCCAAATTCTCAGACTTTCCTGGCTTGATATATTCTTGGTGAATGGAATGTCTTGAACTTCTCGGGGTTTGGGGACCCACAGGCTTCTTAAAAGCATCCCCGTCTCCTCTTGGGCGTTGTACAAGGACCCTTCGACTTCTTAAAAGCTCTCATGCCTTCTCTTGGGCTTAGTACAAGGACCCAGAGACCTCTACGGGTATAGGAACAGAACCTAGTCATAAATTTGATAGAGCTGTCTTTCTGAGTCAAGTGTCAGACCAGTTAATGGGTTGACCTTCATCCCTTAACATACCAGCCTTCTCTTGGGCATCATACAAAGATCATTCAATACCTGAGAATCGACTTCTCAAAACACCCGTAGACTTGGACAATCTCAATACCCTTTGGATTTCCCATTTCCTTAAAGAACAAGAAATATCCCTGATCCTCTGATCAATCCTAAAGCATAACATTACCCGTATAAGAACTGATTTTCTCTTTATCCAACATACTGGACCTGTCACTCAATTGAAACAGTCACCAGCACAATAACCTCCTCTTGGGCTTTGTACAATGATTCTCCCCAGTGGAGCTAACCTATTCACACTCTCTTAATGAGTATAAAAGACTCTCTTGTTGAGTCAACCACTTTTAGCCTCCATCTCGGGCTTCGTACGAGATACCAAATCACTCTCTTGTTGAGTATAAAAGACTCTCTTGTTGAGTCACTTCCATTTTTAGCCTCCAACTAGGGCTTTGTACGAGATAAAAATCACTCTCTTATTGAGTATAAAAGACTCTCTTGTTGAGTCAAACATTTTCAGCCTCCATCTCGGGCTTCGTACGAGGTACAAAGACTCTCTTGTTGAGTCAAACACCTTTAACCTCCGTCTTGGGCTTCGTACAAGACACATACAAAAGCACTCTCTTATTGAGTCAACCCTTTTAGCCTCTCTCTCGGGCTTTGTACGAGACACATAAAAACACCCTCTTGTTGGATCAATAGCCTCCTCTTAGGCTTTGTATAAGGAAACCCCGGTTGAGTCAATCAACCTTTTAGCATCAAAATCTGTGCCTCGCTCACAGTATACAAACATCAACAACTCCTTATCCCATCTAATTGCTGTAAGCGGCAAGCCTCTAGATTATTTACATCCACGCCACTGTCCTTCTTTTAGCATGAGGAATTCCTAAGGAAAGATGGCATTGCTATAAACTGAGTTAAAGTCTTCTCCTTCAGGTTAAAATTCCCCTATAAAGGAAATTATGGCATTACTGGATTCACGTATCCCAGTTAAAGTAATTCTCCTTTTAACCAGTCACCCAAAAGTCATGACAAACAGAAAAAATACCTCTCTTTAGAGATGGCAAATTCTCTCTAAAGTCAAAACCCTTTAGCTTCATATCTTGGGCTTCGAACAAGATACAAATAGGCCCTTCAGCTTCACATCTTGGGCTTTAAACAAGATGCAAACCACCTTTAGCTTCACGTCTTGGGCTTTGAACAAGACACCAAAACAACTCTTTTTTCCTCCCATAGAATAGGAGGAACTACGACCGCTCTAATTTCCCTGTTTCGTTAAACGGGAATACGTAGGCATAAGATTGCAAAAGAATCTTAGCGAGCACACTAATTAAAAACCCAAAATCCTGTACCTTCATACATCAATCGAAAAGCATCAGTCCTAACATCCTCACAAATAGTCCCGTCATTTCATTCTTAGCAAAATAAGCAGAGAGAGGCCCACAATCTAAACCGCATCTGTAAACCAACAGTCATCTGTTTAAACTCGGTATGCAAGCAGGGTTAATTGGAGACATCTATTTCCCTTCCTTAGTCAGCTTAATAGGATAAAAAATGAATTGACCTGTAGTACCCCAGAGCGACAGTGCTTAAGAACCACGTCCAAAATCGCTCGCTACAAACGGTCGGAGTTTTGACACTGGAAAGACTACTCTAGCAAAGGATGACTAAGTTATGTCTTATACCTTTAAGAGGTTGTCGGGGTCCTTGTATGAAGCCTAAGAGAAGGCATGGGAACTTCTAAGAAGCCAAAGGGTCCTTGTACAACGCCCAAGAGGAGGCGGGGATGCTTTTAGGAAGCCTGTCGGTCCCCAAACCCCGAGAAGTTCAAGACATGCTATTCACCGAGAATAGATCAAGCCAGGAAAGTCTGAGAATTTGGAAGAAACTCAAGGGATGCCATTCACGGAGAAAAGATCATCTCTGGGGAGTTAGAGTTTCTTTGACAATGTCTAAGGGTGACAGTCTGAGAAAGGGTTCACCGAGAATGCTGTCGTTCATGTCTCCATATTGTTTAACCCCAAGAGGAGGGAAGACTGTATCTGGAAATCCTATGGGGATCTAGTTTTGTTTGTACTTAAGAGTGACCAACAGGGCTTTACCTAGTGCTAGACGTAGTTGCCGGGGAAAACTCTAAATAGTTATACTAGTATTACACAGTGGATATTTGACAAGTATATAGAAGTTTGTGAAAGAAGACTTACAGTGAAACAGCCCCACAATACAGTTATATACGTATGAAAGTGGTAAATGAAAACGGATAAACACTTACCCGTTGTAAAGCTTCCACGCTGTTTGGTAAGTTGTTCAACAAAGAAAGTTTTGATAACAACATATATTTGGATTCAAAATCAAAGGAGAAAGTGCTTTGAAAAGATTATCGGGGCTTACAGCTCGAGGAGAGGCCCAAGGTTTTATCAGTGATTGCACTTTTGTTTGAAGTCGTACAATGGGACTTATATAATATGTGATGCCCAAAAGGTTTTCTGTACAAAGGGATGAGTCTTACACTCTCTCAAGAGGCCCAAAGGTGTTTAAAGAAAAGGAATGGGGCTTATAACACGAGGGTAGGCCCAGATGATTTGTTTTTTAAACTGGCGATCGCGCCGAGGTTTTTCTTTTAACGCAGGGGGACTTATACAATGTCTGAGGCCCAAAATGGTTTTGGTTAAAAGGGGATTGGGTCTTACACTCTATTAGAGGCCCAAAGATTTATTTTTGTACAAGTGATGGGGCTTACAGCTCAAGGAGAGGCCCATGGATTTTTTTGTTAAAAAGGCGACGATCGCGCCGAACTTTTTGACGGTATCGGGACTTATACAATACACTGAGCCCAAAATATTTTAGTTTCAAAGAGGGATTGGGTCTTACACTCTATTAGAGGCCCAAAGTGTTTTAAAGGAAAGAAATGAGGCTTATAACACGAGGGTAGGCCCAGATGATTTGATTTTTGAACTGGCGATTGCGCCGAGATTTTTCTTTTAACGCGGAGGGACTTATACAATATCTGAGGCCAAAATAGTTTTGGTTAAAAGGGGATTGGGTCTTACACTCTATTAGATGCCCAAAGATTTTAAGTAAAAGAAATGGGGCTTATAACACGAGGGTAGGCCCTGATGATTTTTTAAAAAAGACGACGATCGCGCCGTTATTTTTGAAAATACAGTGGGACTTATACAATGGCTGAGGCCCAAAAAGTAGTGTATTTACAAAGGGGATGGGTCTTACACTCTAATAGAGGCCCATGAGTGTTTGAAAATGATTGATGAGGGTGAAATCAAAGAAACCCTAATTTTGTTTTTCTTTAAAAGTAAATATTTAAAGAAAATCAATAAAAATGATAAAAATACCAAATAGATTTGAATAAACCACTTGTAATTTTTGTTTAAGGTTTGAAAAATGAGGCTATAATCACAAGATGATTTAGAACTCATTTGGTTTTGATTTTCAAAATAAATATTCACTTTTAAATGTTTAAAACAATAAAAAATGAATTTATTCACAAAAATACTAATTATATTAAATAAATAATATAAACTTGATTTTCTTGTGGAATATAATATTTCAACATTTTTATGATTTTTTGCAAAAAGAACCAATAAAACATAATTAAAATTGAGGAAGTTATTAATTTTTCAAACTATTAAAAATAATATGAAAAATAATAAAAAGTGGGAAAAAAATAGCAAAAAGAGGGTCTGGGGCGAGGGGGATTCGAACCCCAGACCGCTTGTGTACAACATGCGCGGCTTACCACTGGGGTGGTGATACATCCGTGTATTGAAACACAACCACAAATATACAAGGCTTGCCTTGTATTTGGCCTGGCCAAGGCAAGGCAAGGCAAGGTTTTTGGTCAGAAACGTGAAAGCCATAACTTCCTCATTTTTCCATGGATGGAGGCAAAATTTATATGCATCTGGCCTAGAATTTCCTAAGGAATCCAATGATGGTGGTGGTTTCTTCAGAAAATTAATCCTCCTCAAAACCCGATAGTGGTTTTGAAATAGGCCATGGTTTGCATTTTCTGCGCTACCTGTTGGTACAGGTGTTAATTACATGATAAATTGGTGCAAACAGAACACATGTAACATGTATAAGAGATGCATGTTCAGTGGACTTCAAAGCAAGACATATTTCAAAAAGTTCAAGTTGAGATGCTTACCTCTTTAGGAGCTTTTTGGGCAATCTGTCAAGTGCCTTGTTCCAAAAATGTTTTGATGCTTTGGACAATCTCAAATGATCCCTTAGAAGCTTTTAGGATGATTGGAATCAGCTGGAAACCTCAGGAATTGAAATTGGCCCTTTCTTGCAAAAGGGGCAAAAGTGGCCAAAATAGCAACTCTCTCAAATGGTGTTCCAGATGTGTGACACCATTTGGGACAGTTCAAGGATGATATTTGGAGTGTGTTTGAGATTTTATCTGGTTTGTAAAGTGACTGAATCAAGACATGGCTTGAAAAATGCAAAAAGGCCCTATTTTGAGGTTTTGAGAGGGGACTTTGTGATTTTGGTGTTACATGTCACTTGTGAGAGTTTGGACAGCTTAGATATGACATATTGGATGTGTTTGGATCATGAGATGTGATGAAATTGCTCTCTAACTCAAAAACTCAGAGTTACCTTGCTAAAGAAGGCATTTTTGCCTAGAGAAAGAGATTTTGAGGAAAACAAGTGTTGTAGTGCTTTGGTGTACTCAAACTGAGCACAAATGAGCTCTATTTATAGTAGAGCAAGTTTTTTTTGGCTGCAATAGTGAATGGCAACTACTGCAGAGGTTTGGCCAATGTTGATCAATGGGAATCCAAGTCTCCTCTAGCCATTGACTAGAGGTTAGGGCACAGGCTGCTGGTTCCCTAGTTCTTGGATAAGTCATGACTGAATTTAGTTGGAAAGGGCTCAGTCCATGCCACCTTGGTGCATCCATTAAATGCTCAAAACCAAAATTGGAGTCTTGTCCCTCTTTTAGGCATTTTTAGGTTTGGCATGCTACTTTTGGTTCCAAAGACTTAGGAGGCTGATGGATCAGTGTTTGTCCCTCCTTGGTCCCCCCTTGAGGTGTTCAGATGGATAGATTTTCTTGTCCTTTTCAAAATTTTGGCAAATCGAGCAAAATCTCTTAATCTGCCTTGCCATGACAGTTTGCAGCAAGGCATATTGGCACGGTCATATCTCATGACTTAAGTGGAGTTTCATGGAGTTTTTGGTCATTTTGGAAAACCCTCATATGATACAACATATGTGTGATCATAGTTTGTCTTGATACCTTTTGGATCTAAGTGAAAAATCCCCCTACTTTTGGAAAAAAAGCAAGACAGAATCTGACTTAGTGAAAATTTCACTAAGTGTTGGAAAAAGTGACATTTCATGTTTTCAGCCATTTTGATCATTCCATAACTCAAAATCCATGATGAATTGGAATGAGGTGTAGTTGAAGTTTTTGTAGAGGGCCATGAGAGCTACAAATCCATCTTTGAATGGGGAAAAATGGCCTTGTGGTTTAGGAGTTATGATCCTCCAAAGTTGGTACCCTAGCCACTTTGTTCCATAACTTAGAAAATTTCTAAGTTTTTTATGGTTACCCCTTTTACATGTTATCCCAATTTTCTTGATTTTTCTTGATGAATGATGATTCCAATCACACATTAACATCATTTGAGGGTCAGGGAACCATAATTGACCAAAAAATCAAAAAGTCAAACTTTGACTTTTGGGCACAGTTGACTTTTTGTCAGATGAACTCCAAACAATACGATCCTCTATGAAATCAAGTCCTTGACCTAAATCAAACTTGATGGACATGTTCCATGGGTGTTATAGCGTGTATTGAATCATGTCCCAAGGTTTGGGAGCATGCCTGGGTCAAAAGTTAAAGGCACAGTTGACTTTTTCCGCGAAACCCTAACTGTGATTTTGATGAACTTGAAACTTGTGAATCAAGCTTCTTGGATCAATCCATTGTTGAAAATGAATCAATGTAGTTTATTAGAGACCCTCAAATCATGTCTTGAGATCTTGGCTCATGTTTTGTCCCAAAAGTCAACTTAGGGGTGAATTAGGTCAAGAAACCCTAATTCCTGATTTTTATGAATGCATCCCCTGAGGCTAAATTGACTTGATGGTTGGGTTCATGATGTCCCTTGGAGCATCTTAGGTTGTGCTTTGAAACATTGGTGCATGCCCAGAGGAAAATTTCCATCTGGAGGCCTTGGTCGATCAAAACCCTAATTTGGTGACACTGGCGATCTTGAGGCTTAATCCGCTTGGAATGTTGCAACCTTGTGCTTGATCCTTGATGTGGGAGTCCTCTTGATCCTTTGTGGATGTTTGAGATGTTTAGACAAGTTGAGGATCATGTCATTTCTTGATTGATCCTTTGTCTAAGAGCTCTGAGAGGGCTTGAAACCCTAAGTTTGATTGTAGTGGATGCTCACCCATCTTTGGGGAGACTAATGAGGTATGATGATCCATCCATATTGTGATGATGATTTGCACAATGATGGGGAATCTTAGTGGTCAAAATTTAGGGTATGACACAATGTAGTTCAATCTCCCTAAGAAACCACGAACCTCCTTTTCTGTTCTTGGTTCAGGTATTTCTTGTATGGCTTTTACTTTAGCAGGATCTACCTCGATACCCCTTTCGCTAACAATGAACCCCATCAATTTACCAGATCTCAAAAGTGCACTTTTTTGGATTCAACCTCAGTCTGAACTTCCTCAACCTTTCAAACAGCTTCTGTAGATTCACGAGATGTTCTTCCTCCATTTGTGACTTTACAATCATGTCATCAGCATAGACTTCGATCTCTTTGTGAATCATATCATGAAAGAGAGTCACCATCGCCCGCTGGTAGGTTGCCCTAGCATTCTTCAATCCAAAGGGCATTACATTATAGCAAAATGTTCCCCACGGTGTTATGAACGTCGTCTTCTCCATGTCCTCTAGGGCCATTTTGATTTGGTTATACCCAGAGAAGCCAGCCATGAAGGAAAATACAGAATACTGAGCGGTGTTGTCCACTAACACGTCAATGTGGGGGAGCGGGAAATCATCTTTTGGGCTTGCTCTGTTCAAGTCTCGGTAATCAACATACATCCTGACCTTTCCATCCTTCTTTGGTACAGGCACAATATTAGCAACCCACGGAGGATAATTTGTTACAGCAAGAAAACCAACGTCTAACTGTTTCTGAACCTCTTCTTTGATTTTGACAGCCATGTCCGGTTTTGTTCTTCTCAATTTCTGCTTGATCAGAGTACAACTCTCTTTAAGCAGCAACTGGTGTACAACAATGTCAGTGTCAAGCCCGGGCATGTCTTGGTAAGACCAAGCGAAGATATCCACATACTCTTGGAGCATCTCAACCAATCTTCCTTTAACAGTGTCTTCCAAAGCAGCCCCAATTATTACTTCCTTTTCACGTCATCGGTGCCCAGATTAACAGTCTCAACGTCCTCCTGATGAGGTAGAATAATCTGTTCCTCCTATTTCAACAGTCTGGCCAATTCTTCCGGCAAGTCACAATCTTCGTCAGCCTCTTCTTCAGCCTGATAGATGGGATTGTCGAAGTCATATCGAGCCATATCTGAATCATTATCGGTAGACTCTGAACAAATAAACCTGCATGATTGATGTTTTATGTTTATTATGAATGCAACAAACAAAAGCACATTGCCATTTTACTTTGAATAAATGCAAAAAGTAAAAACAGAAAAACAGGGATCCAAACATTTGAATGCGAAAAACGTCCTTTATTGATGATGAAACTGGAAGTAAAACATCAAAGCCCTACAAAAGAAAATCACTACGTCTTGGGCAGAACGTAGGACTTAACATAAGCAGAAAAAAAAAGCAATTACTTTGTGCTGGTCACTTGGATGACTTCCTCGGAAGACCAGTTGCACAAACTCTGACCAGGAATGCAAGGACGGATCCATTCATCCATATCACTATCACTATCTCCTTCTTCCCCAATAGCGTTAATCCGGTTAAAGAAAATCGCAGAACTTGTAAATTGAATTGGACCATCATACTTAGGAGGCTCTTGAGACCGTTTGGGTGGCCTATACCCCAAACCATAGGTATCTCTCTTCATTTGCACGTCAATCACCTGGCCCCATTTCTGGAAATTGCCAGCTTCAACCACTGCACGCGCATCTTTGAATGAGGACATGGAAACTTCAGGCTGAGAAACCTCTGTAGGAGGCTCCTCAGGAATCTTTACAGCTTTAAACACTTGGCACAAAGTTTCATGTATCTCCCCATATACTTCCACATACTTGAATATTGACAAGTGACTCACCATTATATCTTCTTCGCCACAAACCGTAACCACATGACCGTCCACCATTTACTTTAACTTTTGGTGCAATGTTGACGTCACTGCTCCGACACCGTGGATCCAAGGGTGACCCAACAAACAACTGTACGCAGGCTGGATATCCATGATGTAGAAAGTAGTGTTAAAAATCTCTGGGCCAACCTTAATCGGTAACACAATCTCCCCAAATACAGACCTCTTCGAACCATCAAAGACTCGCACCACCAAATCACTTGACATGCAAATCAAACCTCGTGTATCCAAATTCATTAAAGCTTTCTTTGGCAACACGTTCAAAGAAGATCCCGTATCAACCAATACATGAGACATCAAGGAACCTCTGCATTCCAACGAAATATGCAAAGCATTGTTATGAGTCCTTCCAGTCGGAGTCAAGTCTAAATCTGTGAAGCCCAAACCATTTCCGGCGTTTACATGCGCCACAACCCCTTCCAACTGATTGACTGATATCTCCTGTGGTACATAGGCTGCATTCAAAACTTTCAACAAAGCATTTCTGTGCGCCTCTGAACACAACAATAAGGACAGAATGGAGATCTTCGACGGTGTTTGATTGAGCTGGTCAACAATCTTGTAATCACTCTTTCTTATCAACCTCATAAATTCTTCTACATTTTTTGAAAAAGAATTATCAACACACTTTGATACTGAATCATTCACAACTTGTCTTTGTACAGAATCATCAACTACTTTCTTTCCGTTGTCTTGCCTTGAACTACCCACTTGACCATTTAATGGAGAAAAGACTCTACCACTCCTTGTGATAGCTCCAACCTCAACAGTATTTTCCATTCTTGAATTCACAACCGACGACCCTACCAACTTTTGCTTCTTCCCATTACAGAACACCTCGGCCCTATAATTCCTTGGAATGGCTTTGGTACTTTCATAAGGAACTGGTCTTGGGACAGTGATGATAATTGGCGTTGGTCTCGCCGGTGCTGATATATTGATTGTTCTGTATGGAATGGATATTGTGGCAATATCATCCCCCTCATCAACAAATTTCCTCTGACTGTTCACTCTATCAAATTGCAACCGTCCTTCACTGATCAATTTCTGGATGCCTGACCTTAGCAAAACACAACCCTCAGACTGTAGCAAACATTCTGGATAACTATCTGTGCACCCGGGAAATACTCCCCCTTTCAACAATCTTTCTTTAACCACTGACAAGGCAGTATTCAACTCATTTACATCCAATACCAGATCCAAAGGTTCCCCATCTTTAATAGCATTAACCCTCGGCCCACCATGGTTTGGCATCGGGTTCTGAATAACATTCAGCGTGTCATTAGTGAAATTTATGGCCTTTGAATCCAGTAAATCTTGGACCTTGTGTTTGAATTCCTTACAGTTTCAATATGATGCCCCCGGCGCTCCAGAATGGAACTCGCAATGGGCATTGGCGTCATAACCGGGTGGTGGATTACTGGTAAGAGGGGCCAAAGTCCTCTTCTGGATCAACTGCAACTGTAACAGATGTTGTAACAATTGAGAGTAAGGCATGGGTGGCGCCTGAAAATGCCTGTCAGTCGTTCTCTATCTACCTGGGTATTGACGAGGAGCGGTATTTTGTTGTTGCGGTGTTGCTTGTCGCTGAGGTGTTGCCGGAATGGTCACGGAAGCAACCTGCTGTGCTTTTCCTTTACACGATAAGATGAAACAGAACTTGCATCTCCTTCCTTCTTCTTATAATTCCCAGAATATGGTTTCTTTCCTCCTCCAGATGAGGATCCATCATTGGTCGTTATCTTCCCAATCTTAGTTCCACTCTCCACTCGTTCACCAACTAGAACCAAATCAGAAAACCCACCGACATACAACTCACCAGCCTTTCATAATATGGCCCCTGAAGAGTAGGCATGAACATATCAACCATCTCCCTCTCCACCATGGAAGGTTGGACCCTGGCAGCCAGCTCACGCCACCTCTGGGCGTACTCTTTGAAACTTTCGTTATTCTTTTGAGAAAGGCTTTGTAGTTGCATTCTATTAGGAACCATGTCTGTGTTGTATTGATAATGCCTGGCAAATGCTTTAACTAGCTCGCGCCAACTATGGATACGACTTCTTTCCAGCAGCATGTACCACTCCAAGGATACCCCAGACAGGCTGTCCTGGAAGAAATGCATTAACAATTTTTCGTCCTCCGAGTAAGCCGACATCTTTCGGTAATAGGCCCTAACATGAGTCTTAGGGCATGTAACACCAGTGTATTTGTCAAAAGTATGCACTTGGAACTTATGAGGAACCTTCACGCCCAAGAACCAATCCCAAGTCCTCCATATCCAGACCCAGCAAGTTTTGACTTTCGTAGGCCTTCATATTTTCCTCGATCATTTTGAACCTTCTATCAGTATCAGGTTGGTGGCCAGCATCCCCACCTTGCATGGAGAAAACGTTATCTAGCTGATCCTCCCAATGATGGCCTCCAGCGCCATGCACCGCGCATACACTATTACCTCCTCCCACCACAGAAGGGATTACAACAGCTTCTCCTCCGCCCGGAGGAATAACAACATTAGGGATAGGAATACCTCGGCCCGGAGGACCAACAGGGACACCATTACCATTACCACCTCCGACCAGAGGAATAACATGAGTCTGAATACCCCCATGAAGAACCCCATCTTCATCAACCCTGGCAATCAAAGGCTGGACAAGGGTCCTTAGTTATTCTTGCCCCTGGGAAACATTCTGCATTAAGTCTATAAATTGATTCATACTAT
Source organism: Lathyrus tuberosus (assembly GCA_022829125.1). Classification (NCBI taxonomy): domain Eukaryota; kingdom Viridiplantae; phylum Streptophyta; class Magnoliopsida; order Fabales; family Fabaceae; genus Lathyrus; species Lathyrus tuberosus. The sequence continues at coordinate 4,577,632 of JALAZF010000253.1, forward strand.
TGCGGACCTCATGAAGCTCACCTTGAACCTGTTCCATGACTCTTTGTTGGTTGAGATGAGTTGCGTAGCGGTGGGTGCGTAATTCAGCAATCCTGCTAACAAACATCAGTCAAAGATAAGGAACCCAAAACCAAAACACTTGTTATGCAAATGGGTATGAAAATGCAAATGCAACATGACATATATGAGTATTTACAGGGCGATCCACCCCTTGATTTCAGTTTAAAGGATAAGTAACAAGACGGATATCAACAACATCTGCTCATATATTAGAAAATCGAAGAATAATCATCTGTCAATATATACAGCCCAAGATAAAGAAAGATGTCAGAATACAATGATCAGAGATCCCAACCAATAAGCCTGGCGGTGATCAAATACAACAGGAAAGAAAACTAAGGTATATCATCAAAGTCCACCAATGTCAACCCTCCCCAGCCACCGTGCTCTCTGCTCCAGTCTTGGACCTCTTTAAACAACTTCTTAGTGTCGGGGTGCTTTGGCCTCTGAATCAGCTCTTGAATAAGAACGTCTCGCCTGTGCATGATCCCCTCCTTGTAACAAAAATGCAATTCCCAAGCATCCTCTCCAGAAGTATCGGCTAGTCTAGAGCTCTCACCTATTGGTTTCTTCACCTCTGCTTGAATTTTAAGTTCTTCTATAGCAGATAAGGCTTCATTGATTCGATCTTCAGTTGTTCGCCTTTGAAATACCTCTGTTAGGATTTCTTCTTCTTTCTTTCTGAGCTTTATCTTCAAATTCTCGATCTCATCCAGAAACTCGTCTTCCTTTAGTTTGTTAGCAACCATTGCGGTGTTTCGGTGAGCATCGAACTTTTGAATTCTAACCAAGGCTCTTGTTGGCTCCTCCTTCTTGGACTTAAGCATAATACTAGTACTTTCTAAAGCTTGACCTACCCGTTTTTTGGCTGTGACCTCTTCAGCTAACTCTTTCTCCCTTTTAACCAGAAGTTCTGTCTTCACCTTAGCAGTGTAGATAGCTTCACCTCGATCGTGCTTCAACTGACTGATCTCCCTCTACAATTCAATATTCTCTTCATGTAGCTTCTCTTTCTCAGCCCATAACTTGTTATACTTTTATATCTCAATCGTAGTAGGCTGCTCAATCGTCAAGGGGTATGAGGGTGGTTCTATGGAGAACGACAGAAGCTCCTTCTCTACTCTCTTCTGAATCCACTCTTCACATGGAGGGAAGGCTCTGTTGTTACTCTTCCCAAAAAAGGCTTTCCCTTTCTTATGAAGATCTTCCCAAGCATTTGCGGCCTCTTTCAACAGATCTGGGTTAACTTCTCCACTTAAAAATAAGGACTCGCGGACATCCTCCTCTTTTGGTGGTCCTCTCAAGGCATACCCGAATTACCTAACAGCAAGAATAGGGTTGTAGTTAATCCCCGCTTTCCTTCCTATTAGAGGCACATTAAGGAAGTTTCCACAATTGATGATGATCTCTTGGCCCAACAAATCATGGTTGACCCATATCAAATTATACGCTCTTAGTCCCATCAGTCTTTTGGACCACTCCAACGTCCCTCGAGTATCCACGAATGCCCCAGACTTGGGAAGACGATCAGAAAACCATTTGTAGAAGATTGATGCACAACAATATAGGGGTCCTCCTCTTCTCTTTTCATTCTTGTAGTGCAATGAGTGGTACAGATCTCCAAGCAAGGTAGGTACCGGATTCTTCATGGTGAATATCCTGACGGCATGCATATCCACGAAATCTTTCACATTTGGGAATAACACCACCCCATAAACACACAGGGCTAAGATTTCCCTGAAGACTGACCAGCACCTAGCCTTAGCATATACATCAACCTGATCAACTAAGAACTTCATATGAAAGCCTTTACACCCTCCTTTACTGGCAACGCTACTTTCCAACAAAGACTGATCTAAATGAATAGCAGCGGAGACCTTTTCCAGATTAGGAACTTCCTCAGAATAGTAGAAAGGCGCCTCCTCCTTGATAGATGAAGGTGTGAAAAACGCAAGAAAGGGGGGTTTGAATTGGTTTTTCAAAATAAATCATTTCTTTAAAATAACTTTCTCTTTAAAACTTTACCCCTTTTCTAAAGAAAAACAACTTGGTTAAACAAAGAGATATAAACACGTTATGTTTATACTATTTCACTTGAGAACCTCTCAAGTTAATCTAGTCCACCCGCCAAGGTGATTTCTCCTCTCTCAACGAGGTCTTAATCCACTATTCAACAAAATAGTACACTGCACGAGCTAACACAGCTGGTGACTAACAACAACCTCTAGAACTCACACGTTCTAGACTTCTTAAGTAATCCAACCACACAGGTCTTACTTAAGGCACAATCTCTAAGACACACGTCTTAGACTTCTCAAGAGATCTAATCACTAAGACTCTCTTAAGGAATGCAACTTTAAGTTCAAATACAATGGGTTTACAGAAAATTTCTTCTTTTCAAGCTGATAATGTAAACAAGTTTTTAGACCAAGAATGACTTAAGTAAGAACAGAGTTAGAACGTATTGTAGCAGTTCGCGTGTGGTCTTTCTTCAAGTCTATGAGCTTCATTTTATAGCCGAGTGAAAAGAGCCGTTGAGATGGAATCATGATAGCTAAGTAGGCTTATGGCTAGAAGCGTGAGGACAGGTACAAAGTCTTCTGCATGCTGCGCGTCCTGTCTGTGTCAGATTGTCTTGTTTGTATTTCGCACAGTCTTCAAGATTTTTAACGTTGTAATGTGGTACAGCTGTACAGTGTGGCAAGTTTTCTTGGCTTCTCAACTTCAGAGGCTTTTTGTGAGCATGAGTAAGAAGGGAAAACATTGCTCGGTTCTTGAGATTATCAAGTCTTCGAATCATCAGCTCTGTGCTTCCATAATCTTCAGAACCTTGTTCTCTTAATCCACTTTCTTCATATCTTCAGAGGCTTCTGATAATATTTGATTGAAGCATGAGAGTATACTTTGGGTAGGTCTTCAGAACCTTGATCAGAGAGCGTGAGGCTATAACATCTGGACTTCGTTCCATCAGAACCCTCGTCTTCAGATCTTCAGAACTCATACTCTTTTCCTTTCAAATTAAAGTCTTTTGTGTTATCTTTGTTCAGCTCTTTTAAGTGCATAGACGAAATGTCTTTCTTTAAACATTGCGCTGATTCTCAGGAGCATAACCTGTTTGCTAGGTTCTCACAAGAAACAACATTAGTTGTGCAAAATTGTTCATGCCAATACTCATTTGTTATCATCAAAACTTAGAGAAAATATTGCAGAACCAAATCTTGTTCTCACAATCTCCCCCTTTTTGATGATGACAAATCTATGTATTTGATGACGCAATTTTGATATATAAATATATAACATAGAGAACATGGAAAAAGGTTTTTAGGATAGCTTATCCTTTTTATGAAGTGCTCCCCCTGAGTATTAGATTTGATTAAGGTTCGTGCTCGGGCTCCCCCTGACTTCATTAACCTTTTGAGTCTTTCTTCATTATCAGAGTTCTGAGTTATCTGCACAGAGGAAAAATACAGAAAAACAATCTAATAGAGATGATAGATTTATCTGTTAGCATGTAAGCAGCATTGTTTTTCAGAGAATGACTATAGGATTAAAATTATCACATTCATATACTTTCTCCCCCTTTTTGTCATGAATCAAAAAGATAAACACAGGGTAGTCCAAGGGTGAAAAACACAGAACTAAAACTTAAAAGAAAGACAGAGGTTTATTTGCTGTCAGAGGACATCTTGTCCCAAATCTTCTTCATCATGATCTGAAGATTTTCATTGACAGTATCTTACCTATCAAACCTTTCTTTGAAGTTCTTCTGTTCAATTCTGATTTCATCAATGGCATCTCCCAGACGCTTGATAATAGGATCAGAAGTGGAAGTAATCATAACACGTTCTTTAGCTCTTTCATCTTCAGCAGCTTCTTGTGCCTTTCTAGCAGCTTGCTCTTCTGCTTCTTTAGCAGCCTTTTCTTCAGCTTCTTTCTGCTTGGCAGCCAAGAACTTGAGTACTTTGACTCTTGCTTCAGCTTCTGCTCTCTCCTTAGCCTTTGCTAGTTCACTAGTTATGGTTGTATTTGAGAAACTTACAATTCTTGTAAGTTCCATGTCCAGCCATTTTTGAAAACTTTGACAGGCACTCTCAAGTTCCATGAGCTTTGTGCTTGTACAAAGTTCTGCTCTTAGCTTAGCAAACATCTCAAGTGCTTTGTCATGAAATTGACTTGGACATTCTTCAAAGGATGTTGGAGGTGGAGCATTGTAGATAACCAGAGCGAGGTTAGATTTATCAGAGTTGGTTTTAGGTGGTGGTTGCTGAGATAAGTCAATCCCAGTAGCAGCAGGTTCAGGTGGTTGTTGTTGATCGGTAGGAGAGATTACTTCTAGATTGTCGGAGCTCATGACGTTTTCAGGTAAGACAATTTCTAGGGATTCATAGGAGGTTCCCTCAGAACTAGATTCAGTATTGGGAGCTTGAGATTCAGAGATTTGATTTGTTGGTTCTAGTTTATTTGGCTGAATTGTTGAGGTAGTTGTTGTTGAAATATAGGTAAAAACAGTCTCAGACAAGATTGGAGTAGTTATTGATGGGTTGGTGGTTGATTGATCAGTGGTTGGTAAAGGAATAGAAAAATATGGGGGTTTAAACCTTACTTGTGGAATGGAGGTAGAGGTGATTGGTGATGAAGATGGTGCAGCAACGATGGATTTGCATCAACTTTATTGATTTTCTCAAGAAGAAGAGCTTCTTTTATGGAGATTTCAGTTTCATCTTTTTTCTTCTTTTTGCACTCCGCATCCTCTTCAGCGAGTTTCCTCTTACTCCTGGTAATATGCTTTGACTGAGGGACAACTTCTTCAACTCTAGATTCTGCTTCTCTCATTATGGCAATGTAAGAGGCTATTGCGGTTGGATTATCTTCTTTGCGGTAGAATGGATAGTTTTCTACTGGATTCCTGATCTTTTTCACCGTGTCGGGAGAAATAGGTGTTGGTTTCACATCGACACTTGCAATCATCTTCATATGCTTAAGATTTACAGCATTGAAAGCTTCTTCAACCTTTTCATTCAGATATTCTGTGAACTTTGCTTCCTTGATCAGATAATTCACTAATCCGCTTTCAACCAGAATGTCAGAGATCATCCTTCCAAAAGGAATGTAGTTAACAATCTTCTTTTCTGGTGAGGTCGTTGTTCTTGTCTTGCGCACCATATCCCTTAAATAGTAGAATAGAGTGGAGGGAATGCACATTTTCTCATGTTTGTGCAAGTAGTACAACATGTGTTTTTGATTTGTGTTGGCAAAATCTGTAGCACTCTTCGCCGGTCTTGGATTGATGCATCCAAGAATGATCTTTTGCAGTCCGTTGTTCCTGATTGACAGCTTTTGAAGATAGCTTTGTTGATGACCAGCTCAGATTTTTCAGTTTTTCTGTACACCCTCTTTCCTTCCAAGAACTTCATTCCTAGCAATTCTAAAATTGATCTCTCAGTGATGATAATCTTCTGCTCCAGAACAAAAGATACCACATGAAATTTGCCTGTATCTGCATGTCTCCAGAATTCTTTCACTAGATCATCAAAGCATGGACCTCTTAGTCTATCAAAGTAATTTTTCCATTCTTGAGCACCCAATTGATCAATTAGGTTAAACCCATTATCAGAGAGGTTGTTGAAGTTAACATCTAGCTCTTTCAGAACAGTTAGATCATTTGCATGTGTCACACATGTCACAGAGCGAGTTTTCTGGGTGACATGGTTTGCATCAATTGTGGGAAGGGTTAATGGATTTGAAACAGCTGGTTCAGCCGTTGAGAGAGTAGTAGTGGGTGTGATGGATGAGGATGGTAGTTCTTGAGAGATTTGAACAGTATCTTGTTGATGAGTGTTCATCCTTATGGTGGTAAGAAAGACTGAGGATTAAACTTGAGTTGATTTTGAGGGAGTGATAGATAGAGAGATAAATAGATGAGAGTTGATTAACTTTTTAGGGTTTGTGAGAGAAAGAGAGAGAGAGAGAGAGAGAGAGAAGATGTTCTCGAGAGTTTAAAGGACAGACACCTTCTTGAGGGGACAAGCTAATAAATGTGATAAAGTTGAGTCAATCTCGAGAAAAATGTTGTTCGTTCAATTTGAATAATTAAAGTGACTTAATTTTATTTAAATCACATGCAAAAATAATTTTCCGAATATATGACATATCACATATTTATCAGAACTTGAGATGCGTTAAGAAAAAGGTTCTGATGATTTGAAAATACTTTTCTTCTGACTAAACACATGGGTTCTGAAAATGTTTTTATTCTGAATAGTACTCCATATTCAGATGTTTTAAAATGATTAGAAATCTATCTTCAGCTAAGGGTTTTATAAAAATGTCAGCCCACTGATGGTCTGTATCAATGAATTTTAAGCATAGAGTTCCCTTCTGAACATAGTCCCTAATAAAATGATATTTTATTTCAATGTGTTTAGCCCTAGAATGAAAAATTAGATTTTTACTTAAGCAAATAGCAGCAGTATTATCACAGAAGATAGGAATGTTACTCTCATATATCTGATAGTCTTCCAGCTGATTTTTCATCCATAGCATTTGAGTGCTGCATAGGGAAGCTGATATGTATTCTGCTTCTACTGTTGAGAGAGCAATTGTAGATTGTCTCTTGCTTGACCATGAGATTAGGTTGCTTCCTAAGAACTGACAGTTCCCCGATGTGCTCTTTCTTTCTAATCTGTCTCCGGCATAATCTGCATCGCAGTAACCAGAAAGAGTATACTCTGATGTTTTCTTATACATCAGGACAAGGTTAGTTGTTCCTTTCAGATGCCTTAGAATTCGATTGACAGCGGTTAGATGTGATTCTCTTGGATCTGATTGGAATCTAGCACATAGATGTACACTGAATAATATATTAGGTCTAAAAGCAGTTAGATATAAGAGAGAACCTATCATACCACGATAGAGTTTTTGGCAAACCTTAACTCCTGTTTCTTCTTTTCCCATGACACAAGTTGGATGCATTGGCGTTTTAGCATTGTTGCAATCCGTCATATTGAACTTCTTCAGAAGTTCTTTTGTGTACTTGGTTTGATGGATGTAAGTGGCCTCTGATCTTTGATCAATCTAAATTCCAAGAAAGCACTTCAGTCCTCCCATGAAGCTCATTTCAAATTTGGCCTGCATTAACTTTGAAAATTCTTCACATAGAGAAGAGTTAGCAGAACCAAAAATAATGTCATCAACATAGATTTGAACAATAAGAATGTCATTCTTATATGTCTTGCAGAAAAGAGTTGTGTCAACCTTTCCTCTGGTGAAATTGTTTTCTAATAAAAATTTGCTCAATCTATCGTACCAAGCTCTGAGAGCTTGCTTTAAACCATAGAGTGATTTTTTAAGTTTAAAAACAAAGTCTGATTTTTCTGAATTTTCAAAACCAGGAGGTTGTTTGACATAAACTTCTTCTGATATATAACCATTTAAGAATGCACTCTTAACATCCATTTGATATAGAGTAATGTTATGATTTACTGACAAGTCGTGCTTTGTTTCTGACAACTTCTCCCTTTTCATTTAGCTTGTTCCTAAATACCCACTTAGTTCCTATTACATGAACATTCTTAGGTTTAGGAACTAGATCCCAAACATCATTTTTGGAGAACTGGTTAAGTTCTTCTTCCATAGCCAGAACCCAGTCTTTGTCCATGAGGGATTCTTCAATTGTAGCTGGTTCTATCAATGATACTAGTCCTACAAGTGTTTCTTCTGATGGTCTAAAGGCTGATCTGGTTCTGATAGGAGCATCTTTGTTACCCAGAATTAGTTCCTCAGGATGGGATGTGGATAGTCTTCTTCTTAGTTGAGATGGGGTATTTGGAGTTACTTCAGTGGTTTCTGGTGTAGGATCTTGTTGTTCTTTAACTTCATCTGTCTTTTCCTTAGGTTCGGAGAATCGGATTTCCAAATCTGTAAGTTTCTCAACTAGCTCTGACTTTTCTGAGTCAGGCTTGTCAATGAATCTAACATGAATAGATTCCTACATAATTCTTGATTCTGTGTTGTAAACTCTATAGCCTTTCGAGCGTTCAGAGTATCCCAACAACAGACACTTCTGTGCTTTGGAATCAAACTTGCTAAGATTCTCTTTAGTGTTAAGCATAAAACAGACACATCCAAATGGATGAAAATAAGAAATGTTGGGTAATTTATTCTTCCACAATTCATATGGAGTTTTATTCAGGATAGGTCTTATAGAGATTATATTTTGAATATAACATGTTGTGTTAATTGCTTCTGCCCAGAAGTGCTTAGCTATGTCAGTTTCTTGGATCATGGTGCGAGCCATTTCTTATAAAGTTCGATTCTTTCTTTCTACAACTCCGTTTTGTTGTGGAGTTCTAGGGCAATAAAAATCGTGAGATATTCCATGTGAATCAAAAAGTTCTTCAAAGTTTTTATTTTCTCCACCATGATCACTTCTGACTCTGACTATTTTACAATTTTTCTCATTTTATACTTGAGTGCAGAAGGAAGCAAACACAGAATGTGATTCATCCTTGTGTTTTAAGAATTTTACCCATGTCCATCTGTTGTAGTCATCAACGATGACTAGTCCATATTTCTTACCATTGAGAGAGACCGTTTTTACAGGGCCAAACAGATCAATGTGAAGAAGTTCCAAGGTCTAGAGGTGGAAACAACATTTTTAGCTTTGAAAGAGGTTTTTGAAAACTTTCCTTTCTGACATGCTTCACAAAGAGCGTCTGACGAATATTTCAGATTTGGCAAGCCTCTAACAAGACCAAGCCTGTTAAGCTGAGAGATTTTTCTCAAACTGACATGGCCAAGACGTCTGTGCCAGACCTATTGCTCTTCGTTTACAGAAAGAAGACATTTTACATTTTGATGTTTTAAATCAGATAATTTAATTTTGTAAGTGTTGTTTTTCCTCTTTCCGTTGAATAAGACAGATCCATCCTTCTGACTTACAGCTTTACAAGACGTTTGATTAAAAATGGGATCATAGCCACTGTCGCTAAGTTGACTTATTGACAACAGATTATGCATTAGACCTTCTACTAATAAAAGATTCTTAATGGAAAGAAGCTTACCATTTCCAACAGTTTCGGAGCCAATGATTCTTCCTTTCTGATTTCCTCCGAAACCGACGACACCTCCAGGCTTAAGTTTCAGATCTTGGAACATAAGCCTTACTCCCATCATGTGTCGCGAGCACCCACTGTCCAGGTACCATGACTGGTGTTTCAATGGAGATATTAAGGATATCTGCAACATAAATTATCTTGTTTTTAGGTACCCATTTTGTGGGTCCTTTTACATTAGTTTTTCTAAAGGTTCTGATCCCTTTAGATTTCCTTACGTTAGCAAAACGGTGTGGAGTTTGTGCATAGTGTTTGTGTTTAGGATATTTCTTTAGTGTGTGTGTTTGTGTAATCCTAGTGTTTGAACCTTTTGGTTCTGAATGCTTAAGGCTAGTACCAGAGGGAATAAACTGTTTGGACAGAGGTATTATTTTGATGTTTTTGGTTTCATCATATGGTTGAGATGGTCCTGAATATCCTAGACCTCTACTGCCATTTCTACTGACTCCATAGATTAGTGAAGCCATTTTGCTTCTATCTACGCTTTTGGCAAGAAAGTTTTTAAATGTGTTATCATATTTGTCTTCTTCACTAGTGTTAGTTAAGTTTGAAACAATTTCTTCTTCTAACTTAGATAATTTACATTTCAGGACAGTGTTTGAGTTTTCCAAGACAAATATTTTCTCATTTTGTTCAGAAATGGTTTTCTTGTTTTTTAGTAAAATCTTCTGAAGAAACTATAAAACTCTTTTTCAAGATTTTGAATTTGCTTTGAAGGTTTTGATATCTTTTTATAAGTTCAGTTAATCCTAATTCAAGTTCAGAATATGATAAGGAGGAAAGTACCTCTCTTTCATCGTTGGAGTCTGATAGTTCTTCCTCTGACGAGTCGCTTCTGGTTTCTGCCATGAATGCCATGTTGACCCAACCTTCATCAGCATCATCTTCAGATTCTGAATCATCCCAGGTTTCCATGAGACCCTTTTTGGCTTTCCTAGGTCTTTCTTCTTTCTTGGCCTTTGGACAGTCATTTTTCAGATGTCCTGGTTCTTTGCATTCAAAGCACGTAACATCTTTTCCATAGTTTCTTCTTTGACCGGATGTAGATTCGGATCTTCTCCTTGGTCCTTTGAACTTGTTCCTTTTGTATTTCCAGAGTTGAGTTATCTTTCTTGATATGAGTGATATATCATCTTCTTCTTAATCATCTTCAGATTCTTCCATTTCTTCTTCTGCCTGATACGCCTTCTTCTTTTCTGGCTTTGCCTTCAGTGCAATGGATTTATTTTTCTTCTGAGGTTCATCTCCTTGAAGCTCTATTTCATGACTTCTTAAAGAACTGATAAGTTTTTCAAGAATGATACTATTCAAGTCCTTTGCAAATTTCAAGGCAGTCACCATTGGTTTCCATTTGGCCGGAAGACTTCTGATGATTTTCTTGACATGATCAGCAGTAGAATAGCCTTTGTTCAGAACTCTGAGTCCGGAAACAAGCATTTGAAACCATGAAAACATGGTTTCAACAGACTCATCATCTTCCATTTTGAAGACTTCGTATTTTTGGATTAGCACAAGAGCCTTCGTCTCCTTGACTTGAGCATTTCCTTCGTGAGTCATACGAAGAGAGTCAAAGATGGACTTTGCGGTTTCTTTGTTTGTGATTTTCTCATACTCGGTATAAGAAATTGCGTTCAACATAATGGTTCTTGCTTTGTGATGATTTTTGAAAGTTTTCTTCTGAGCATCTGTAAACTCACTTCTTTCAATCTTTTTACCTACAGAATCTACAGGATGACTATAGCCATCATGTACTAGATCCCATAGATCTAGGTCAAATGATAAGAAATAACTTTCAATTCTATCTTTCCAATAATCAAACTTTTCGCCATCTAAGATAGGAGGTTTTGCAGTGTAAGATTCTCTTTCAATAACATTTGTTTCAGAAGTTGTTGGTGGTGGTGTAGTCATTATTTTTCACACTTGGATCGGTACTGAACACTGTTAAGTGCTTGATAAAAATTCAATCTTTTTATCACCTCAGAACCGGAGCTCTGATGCCAATTGAAGGTGTGAAAAACGTAAGAAAGGGAGGTTTGAATTGGTTTTTCAAAATAAATCGTTTCTTTAAAATAACTTTCTCTTTAAAACTTTACCCCTTTCTAAAGAAAAACAACTTGGTTAAACAAAGAGATATAAACACGTTATGTTTATACTAGTTCACTTGAGAACCTCTCAAGTTAATCTAGTCCACCCGCCAAGGTGATTTCGCCTCTCTCAACGAGGTCTTAATCCACTATTCAACAAAATAGTACACTGCACGAGCTAACACAGCTGGTGACTAACAACAACCTCTAGAACTCACACGTTCTAGACTTCTTAAGTAATCCAACCACACAGGTCTTACTTAAGGCACAATCTCTAAGACACACGTCTTAGACTTCTCAAGAGATCTAATCACTAAAACTCTCTTAAGGAATGCAACTTTAAGTTCAAATACAATGGGTTTACAGAAAATTTCTTCTTTTCAAGCTGATAATGTAAACAAGTTTTTAGACCAAGAATGACTTAATAAAGAACAGAGTTAGAAAGTATTGTAGTAGTTCGCGTGTGTGTCTTTCTTCAAGTCTTTGAGCTTCCTTTTATAGCCGAGTGAAAAGAGCCGTTGAGATGGAATCATGATAGCTAAGTAGGCTTACGGATAGAAGCGTGAGGACAGGTACAAAGTCTTCTACATGCTGCGCATCCTATCTGTGTCAGATTGTCTTGTTTTCATTTCGCACAGTCTTCAAGAATTTTAACGTTGTAATGTGGTACAACTGTACAGTGTGGCAAGTTTTCTTGGCTTCTCAACTTCAGAGGCTTTTTGTAAGCATGAGTAAGAAGGTTAAACATTGCTCAGTTCTTGAGATTATCAAGTCTTCTAATCATCAGCTCTGCGCTTCCAGAATCTTCAGAACTTGTCTTCAGAACCTTGTTCTCTTAATCCACTTTCTTCATATCTTCAGAGGCTTCTGATAATATTTGATTGAAGCATGAGAGTCGACTTTGGGTAGGTCTTCAGAACCTTGATCAGAGAGCGTGAGGCTTCAGCATCTGGACTTCGTTCCATCAGAACCCTCGTCTTCAGATCTTCAGAACTCATTCTCTTTTCCTTTCGAATTAAAGACTTTTGTGTTATCTTCGTTCAGCTCTTTTAAGTGCATAAACGAAATGTCTTTCTTTAAACATTGCGCTGATTCTCAGGAGAATAACCTGTTTGCTAGGTTCTCACAAGTAACAACATTAGTTGTGCAAAATTGTTCATGCCAATACTCATTTGTTATCATCAAAACTTAGAGATAATATTGCAGAACCAAATCTTGTTCTCACAATAGAGACACCCAAAATGAGAGCGAACTCCTCTAATGTCGAGACTAGGACATAATCAGGAAATAAGAAACACCGTAGAGGAGGGTCATAGAACTGCACCAGAGTGTGTAGAGCTCTATACTCATATTCAGTGATGTTGCGGACAAAATTCAGAATCTTTCCATACTCTTCCTTGAAGTCTGCTAACACCCCGGGCTCTGCCATAGCCATCACCTTGTGAACAGAATCCAAAACAAACTGCGGGAACTTGTACACTATAATATTCTTCTTTCTTTCAGTATTCATCTTTGACAGTCTTCAGAAACCGGAATCAAGGATAGGATGCAAACCCTACAAATAAGCAAACATGTTAGAATGCAAAATGATGATGCAGATGCACACATGGGATCAAGGTATCCATAAAGCTCTGTACTGCTGTTGTACTGCTGATTAAATAAGACCCAAATTCCTCTAGAATACCAGAAACCCAGAAAAACCCAGAATATCAGAATATAGGGACGATAAGTTCACACTGATAAGAAATCCATAATACCGGGTAGGTTGAAGGTTATGGTTTCTTGCAAACCTGTAAACACCCAGCCCCTCTCACATGTGGGTTCTAGAAAAACCGAGGATGATACGGTCACCATTTTTGGTTTGGCATCATCATCAATCGAGGAGGCCTCAACTGATTCCCCTCAAAAAGGTCAGCCTATGATAAGTCCCCAGCTTTGGGTCCTCGGATCAAGAAGTATAATAGGTTTGCCATTTCTGGTCTTCCATTATTGCCTCTTGGGAGGAATGCCTCAACTGAGTCCTCGGGGAATGGTCGCCAGAGTTGACAGCTCTCTAGGTTACATTCTATCATCTGCCCCAATGGGCAGGATATAACATAACCAAAGAAAACCTCGTCTGGATGTGGAATTTTCATGTATACTAAGTCTGGCCAGATGCCACACAAGTCACACTACTTTCCACTCTAATCCTAGGTGTATACTCAAGCCTGGGTATTGGGCTTATCTCTCATGAATCCAACTCACCCAACAGCACAACAACAGCAGAGCAGTATGATAACAATAATCAAATGCGATAAATGAAGTAAAATATAATAATATACAACAAATAATGCACAAATATAAATACCCAATGAAATAAAACAGACAAGCGCTAGGATTGACTCGCATAGGGAACCAGTGTCCCCAGCAGAGTCGTCAGTTGTCACAACTGCGAAAAAATAACCGGCGAAAACAAAATAGAAGAGTAGCCACCGAACATTATTTATCCCAACCAGGGAAAGGAAACGATCTAAGAAAACCTAGAAGCAGGAGAAGACATGGTCATCGCAACCATAGTCCGGGTTCGGGAGTCGGTTACGCGCGAGGAAGGTATTAGCACCCCCACGCGTCCATCGTACTCGATGGGATCCACGCTTGTTGTCTAATCAAAGGGTGAGTTATCTAAAGCCTACTGCTAAACGAAAACGAGAAGGGAAAAAACAAAAATGGATTCGCAAGGATTATCACAATCCTATGCCTACGTATGTTCATGGACGAACGAAGAATCAGAGTTAACGTAGTTCGATGGACTATGCACTAAAAGGGGAGGTTGCTCGCCAAGACATCCATGTCTTGTGCCTACGTATCCTCAATCTAACCAGAAGGAGGAAGTCAGAGCAGTCGTAGTTCGACCTAAAAGGTCATTGTGTTTTTTATGAGCAACGTTAGGTTCACGTCCGGCAGTTAGGGTCGATGCCTGTTTGCGACTGAACGGAAGTAACGTGCTCTTTTCTGAAAATGATTTGAAATCCAACAATCCCTAAAGATGAAAAAGATTTGAATTTGTTTTTGTATTTTTTAGACAGAAGTGAGTTGAAGTTAGTTTGAAACCCACATTGCACTAAAGTCTATAACATAGGAGTGAATGCGTCGCATGGTCGCCCCCAATGGGACGTATGCTACACACTCTAGAAGAGTGAAGGGACGCCCCTCATTCTTCATTTCCTATGTACTTAAGGCTCATGGCGCACAATGTTCGTTGCCATTATTAATTGTGTTAGACTTGTTATTGAGATGAGAAGAGAAGACTCAAAGTTGAAAAGAAAATACTAAGGGAATTCTATCCTAATGTTGTCATGCAAAGGTAGCCCTAAGGTTGAGGTAAGAAGGGAAAATTCTACCTAATGTTAGCATACATGGATTGAATCTTAATGTCTACCCTACTCCAAGCTTAATCAAAGATTAAGTTGGACTAGGGAACCCTAAGGGAACATATAAAAGCAAATACAAGACTTAAACAAGTCTTAGGATCCAAAGGAGAAGAAAGAAGTAAGAGATGGAGAAGAAAATGAAACATGAGATGAGAAATAAGGTAGGGCAGAAAGAACATCATGTATATCACATCCAATTCACACCACCAAGCATGTTCCAAAAGATCACACATTGCAGTTCAAAGAAGAAGGTAGAAGCAAACAAGAATGAGTGCAAACAACTTGCATTAGGATCATACTTGAACACCATTAATCATCATACAAAGGTTATCTGAACAAAGTGACGTGAGAATAAAGCAAAGTCATAACCAAATTCATATAATGATCATCCAATTTAAACATGTAAGAAAGCTCACACTAACATGCACCATGGACCAAAGTGGAAACAATCAAATGCTAATGAAATATATCATGGAAATCAATCAACAATGACCAAGTGAAGTGAAAACATGATGTAAATCCAAGTAGGCAGTAGCAAGTTCATAATCCATGAATCATAATTAAACTCAAATCATCCAAGAAGGAGCATCAAGTATCATACTTAAAGCATATGTCAAAACTAGGCATGTATTCAACAAGATCAAGTCCAAAATGATTCACATGTTCTTATACAAGTAAGACAACACAAAAGATGGTCAATACATCAAGATCCAAGGCAAATCAGAACCTTAAACATGTCTTATCAAGCCAAGAAAGATCACCAAGCATCAAAGATATTCATGTCATTCAAAAGCACAAGAATTAGGTCAAAGTGTGTGCATTAGCATGCTCAAAACACTGCCAAATAGAAGCATCAATCAAAAATAGTAAAATGATCCAATAAAATCCCAAAAAATACCCAAAGGCAAGTTCAAACATCCAATTAAGCATGTACAAAAGATGGGAGCAAAACAAGTTCAAGAACATGTCAAAAAGTGATCACCAAGGAAAGGAATACAAGTAATCGAGCATAAATTGAGGGCCAACAAATGTTGAATTGTAAGTCACTAAAAGTAACTCAAACCAAGCCCAAACCAGCATCAAAACAACCTCATATGAAGTTCAAAATGTGGCCAAAAGATCAGCCTCAAATGATGAGCAATGGTCAAGAAACTTCCTAACCTTAGATGAAGGGTATCATTGGAAATACATTGCAAAATTAAATCCAAATAAAATACTAAAAAAAGAATTAAAAATAAAATAAAAAAATATGAAAATAAGCCAAGACACCAATTGACCAGAAAACTATTTTTGTTGATTTTTTTAAAAGAGTTTAACAATTAAAAAGAAAATGAAGTTAAAAATGAAACAAAAAGAAAAAAAAAAAAAAGGATGAACCAATGATATGCACAAATGATAATGCAAAAATGAAATGAAACATAAGCCATTTAGTGTTAGAAAGAGAATGGAAAATTTTGGGGTGCTACACTTCGATGCGCAACACAAATTCGGTAATCGATTTGTTCCCTTTGTTTATATATTTCAACTCAACACGAAGCTGACGAACCCTAGCTTTCATTTGGGCATTGAAATATTGATGAATTTTTCCCACACTTCATAGGTATGCTTACATGAAAGAACTCTAGGTAACACAGAGTCATAAATCGTAGATAGCAACCAAATGAATACAACTTGATCTTGGACCAACCATGCTTTATATTCATCAGAAATCGTACCTGAAACTCAATCTTGAACCGAATTAAATTTCTGAGGGATTTGGGATTTTACCACCACTTTGTGCATCTTTTGCGTCAAGATTACACCTTCTACTTGTTGATTCCATAGAAGATAGTTATTGTCTTGCAATTTGACAGAGAGCTTTGGTCCAAAGGACTTGGACTTGGAGCTAGAAAAAATAGTTGGAAAAGCCTGCGACTAAGACGGGTTCTTGGCGCCTGAATCTTGATGTTCGTCGGAATCCATAGCGAGCTCAGACAAAGTGGCACAAAAGGATTATCAGCAAGGAAGAAGGTGATTTGAATATTCATTGTATTTTTTTTACAAAAAGTATGATAAACCTAAATACAAAACTATGTTACTCTAACTAACGAGTAGAATTAGATTTAACCTTTAAGTGTAACCTAACTAACTCACACGTGTGCATAGACTAGCGGTGTTAGAAGGACACAACATAGGAAGATCAGTAATAAGTAAAAACTAGAATAGGACCCGCGCGATGCGCGGGTGGTAAAGAAGATCGTGCGGGTAGTAAATAGAAGTTGTTGAAGTAAAATGAGACGTTATTTATGGTATATATTATTTTTATAAAAACTCTATAACATAGACAATACGATTAGCATAACAAAAGAAAATAGTCTAATTTTAATTGAAAAGTAATACATTTATAAATAATTAAAATGCAAGGTGAGAAGTGACTCGTCGTCAGAGGATAATATCTAAAGTTCATTGTTGCTACTATTGTTTTTTTAATTCCCTTTGATATGTGTTTCATCATCTGATGATGTTATGATTAGCCTTCGTTTAGCACTGCGAGTTTTTGTTTTTCTTTTCTTTTATCTTTCTTCTTCTTTTTTCTTCTTCTTGCACATGGCTTCCCATTTTGTCGACGAGGACGAGGACACTATTTTTTGCACAGTCGAGCACCAGCTGGTGGGTTCCTCGAAGTCGTGGAAGGTGTTCCGATCTCAAGCACACCATCGCATATGCTCGACGTACCGAGGGATGAGGTTCCCTCTTTACGAGTTCATGTTCGACAAGGTGGGTGGCGTCTGCCCTTTACAAATTTTCAACAAGCGGTATTTGTTTGGTTGCACTTGGCGCCTTCGCAACTCCACCCCAACTCCCTTGCTTTCATCCGAGCTTTCGAGCTCGTCTGTAAATATCTCCGAATCGGGGAAACAGCGTTTTAGCGCGAACGCGGTACGGGCCCTCCCAGTTCGCGGCGAGTTTGCCTTCTCGCGAGTCTTTCTGGTTCCTTCGTAGGACGAGGGTGCCTACCTGGAAATCCCGCTTGATAACTTTGTCGTTATAACGTAAAGTTATTTTCTGCTTAAGTGAAGCTACTCGGAGAGAAGCGACCGAACGTGTCTCCTCGACGAAGTCGAGTTCTTGCCTCAGGGCTTTGTTGTTTGCGGTACGGGCCCTCCCAGTTCGCGGCGAGTTTGCCTTCTCGCGAGTCTTTCTGGTTCCTTCGTAGGACGAGGGTGCCTACCTGAAAATCCCACTTGATAACTTTGTCGTTATAACGTAGTTATTTTCTGCTTAAGTGAAGCTTCTCGGAGAGAAGCGGCCGAACGTGTCTCCTCGACGAAGTCGAGTTCTTGCCTCAGGGCTTCGTTGTTCGCGTCCCCGTCGAGGGGGGCTTCTATCCTCCTCGAGGGTTCCCTGATTTCCATGGGGATCACCGCTTCCGTTCCATAGGTCAGACAAAAAAGGGGTCTCCCCAGTCGTGGAATGTGGGGTCATTCGGTAGGCCCAGAGGACGCTGTGAAGCTCCTTAACCCACCGTTGTTTGGCGTCGCCTAATCGACGTTTTAATCCTCGGAGGATTACTCTGTTCGCCACTTCAGCCTGCCCGTTTGTTTGAGGGTGTTCGACCGACGTGAACTGTGTCCCGTTGTCGGTGACGATTGCTTGGGGCACGCCGAATCGGGCGGGGATATTCCTCTTGTAGAAGCGAAGTATATTGAAGGTCGTGATCTTGGCCAAGGCCTCCGCCTCAATTCACTTCGTGAAATAATCTACATCGACGATGAGGTATTTGTTTTGATACGATCCCACGATGAAAGGTCCGAGGATATCCATCCCCACCATGCAAATGGCCATGGGGAGGACAGTGTTTTGAGCTTGTTAGGAGGAGCAAGGTGCATGTCCCCGTGTCGCTGGCATCTATCACACTTCTTGACGTGCTCCTTGGCGTCCTGTTGCATGGTGGGCCAGTAATACTTTGCCTGAAGTGCTTTACGGGCTAATGATCGTCCACCGAGGTGCTGTGCATTGATTCCCTCATGGATTTCCTAGAGGATACTGGGGACCTTGGTTTCCTCGACGCACCTGAGGAGGGGGATAGAAAACCGTCGCCGGTATAGCTTGTCCTCGACTATCGTGTACGAGCATGCCCGCCGCTTGACCATCCCTGCTTCTTTGGGATCTTCGGGCAGTTTGCCCGTCGTGAGGTACTCGTATACAGGGGTCATCCAACAATTGCTGTCACCAATGGTGTTTACGTCCGCCACCAGAGCGGGTTTGTCGATTCTCGAGCGGGAAAGCACTTCTTGTATGACGGATTTGTTCCCGCCTTTCTTCTTTGTGCTTGCCAATTTGGACAAGACATCTGCTCGGGTATTGTGCTCGCGAGGGATGTGAGTTACTTCTGCGGAGGTGAACTTTTTCATCTTTTCTTTCACCAAGGTCAAGTATTTGATGAGGTTGTCGTTCTTGGCCTGGTACTCTCCTCAGACTTGCGAGGCCACGAGCTGGGAGTCGGTGAAGATTTTAACCTGCTTGGCGCCGAGGTCCTCGGCCAGTCGAAGCTCAGCGAGGAAATCCTCGTACTCTGCTTGGTTGTTCGACGTCGGGAAGGATAGCTCGAGGGATACCACGATCAGGATGCCTTCCTCGTTTTCGAGGATGATGCCCGCCCCGCTTCCCTTCGGGCTGGATGCTCCGTCGACATAGATCGTCCATTTTTGGGATCCGTTGGTCGAAGGTTCCGAGACGGTCATCTCCGCTACAAAGTCGGCCAATACTTGAGCCTTCAGGGCTTTACTTACCTCGTATTGGATGTCAAACTCGGCGAGTTCGAGCGACCACCTGAGCATCCTCCCCGCCATATCCGGTCGTCCAAGGAGTTGCCTTATAGGCTGTTCGGTCCTTACGATGACAGTGTGGGCTAGGAAGTAATGGCGTAGCCTCCTGGCCGCGGTGACGAGGGCCAGGGCGACTTTCTCTATCTGCTGATACCTGAGCTCGGGCCCTTGGAGGGCTTTGCTCATGAAGTAAATCGGTTTCTGCCCGTCCGGGGTTTCCCGAATGAGGACGGCGCTGACCGCTTCACTCGTGATTGCGAGATACAAGAAAAGTGTCTCCCTGCTCTCAGGCCGTGAGAGGACCGGGGGTTGCGATAGGACTTGTTTTAGGTGGAGGAGCGCCTGCTCGCATTCATCGCTCCATTCAAACGTTGCTTTTTGTCAAAAATGGGAGTGCGTATTGCGCAGACTTGGCGACGAAGCGGGAGAGGGCGGTGAGCATCCCGTTCAACGATTGTATTGACTTCTTCGAGTCCGAAGTGGGGATCTCGGAGAAAGCCCTACACTTGTCGAGGTTGGCTTCGATTCCTCGCTCTGTGAGGTAGAAGCCGAGGAATTTTTCTGCCCGAACGCCGAATGTGCATTTGTCGGAGTTGAACCTCATGCGGCATCTCCGCGCTGTGTCGAACACCTTCTTGAGGTGCGCGGCATGGTCGACTTCTTCTGCGGATTTGACAATCATGTCGTCCATATAAACCTCAAGCATGTCACTGATTTCAGCCCAGAAAACCTTGTTCATCATCCGTTGGTAGGTCGCACCAGCGTTCTTCAGGCCGAAGGGCATTATGTTGTAGTAGTAATTGCCCGACTCGGTCATGAAAGCTGTGTGCTGTTTGTCGACCTTATGCATGGGAATTTGGTTGTATCCTGAGTAGGCGTCCATGAAGGATAATAGTTTGTAACCTGCAGAATTGTCGACCAGCTGGTCGATGTTAGGCAAAGGATAGCAGTCTTTCGGGCAAGCCCGGTTAAGATCAGTATAATCAACACACATCCTCCATTTTCCATTATTCTTTTTGATGAGTACAACGTTGGACAGCCAGGTTGTGTACCTGGCCTCCGAAATAAAATTCGCCTCTAGGAGGTCTTTTACAGCTTTTTTGGCAGCCTCCGCTTTTTTGGGAGATTGCTTACGCCTACGTTGAGCTATGGCCCTAGCGGCCGGATCTACTGCGAGCTGATGGCAAGCCACCTCGGGGTCAAGGCCAGGCATCTCAGAGGCGCTCCATGCGAACAGATCAACATTCTCCCGGAGACATGCCTTCAGCTGCTCCTTCGCCAGGTCGGGGATCCCCGTGCCAATCTTCACATTACGGTCTGGATCTTCCCCGAGGGCTACGAGCTCAAAGTCTCCGTCTGGGATGGGGCGTGCTGGGTGGAGAAGCTGCCCGTTGTTTTCCTTCTGGAGGTCGAGGTCTTCTGCCCCATCTTCATCGGGTTCGCCCGGGAACCTGCTGTCGAGTTTGACCGCGTTGACCCGCGGGAGAGGTACCTGTTCGATGTCCGAGGATGGCTTTGCTACGGTCTTGGGTTTGGTGCCGATGGAACTCATGCCTTTGATGGCAGGGTCGAAGCACCTCCTGGCAGCGTTTATATCCCCGTGCATCGTAACTACTCATCCTCTGGCCGTGTAGTACTTCATTTTGAGGTGGACCGTTGATGGTACCGCTGTAAGTTCGGCCAGGGTGGTTCTCCCGAGAATGCAGTTGTAAAGGGATGGACATTCGACCACCAGGAAGCGGGTCTTCACCTGTCGGGCAGTGTCTTCACCCCCGAATGTGACCATCAGCTCAACGTAGCCCCATGGTCTGGTGGTGGTTCCGTTGAATCCCTACAGATCTGAGCCGACGTACGGGATCAGATGTCTCTTGTCGAGTTGGAGAGTCCCGAAAAGATGAGCGTACATGATGTCGACCGAGCTGCCCTGGTCGGCAAGGATCCTTCGAACGTCAAAATTCGCCATCTGTGCCCTGATCAGGAGGGGGATAGTGGCGTTGGGTGCTCCGCCGGGGATCTCCTCGAGGTAGAAGGTGATAGGGTTTGAGTTCCCTCGCACTTTCTCGCGAGTGGTTGTCTTCGACGACGTTGCTGATTCTAGTTCATCAAATTTCCTCTTGATCGACCCGACGGATAACTTCTCGTAACCACCCCCGGAGATGACCATTTCCTTGGGGAAGCCTTCCCAGGTGCTACGGGCAGCGACGGGGTCCTCGTGGGGGAAGTTCGCCCACATGTTGCGAACTGCTTCCTGGCCCTCAATGTCCCCGGGGATGAAAAAGTCTTCGGGTCGAGTCACACTGAGGGCGACCTGAAGCCGACTCTCGTCGGGAGGAGACGTCGTCTCCTCGACGTTCTAGGCTTCCCAGGAGCTGGGTCGAGGAGTATCATTCTTCTGGGCGTATTTCTTCAAGTGCCATTCCTTTATCAGGATCTCAATTGCATCTTTGAGATGGATGCAGTCTTCTGTGACATGTCCGTGGCTCCGGTGGAACCTGCAGTACTTTGACTTGTCCGTGTTTGATTTGGGGGTAGTCGGCTTCGGAAAACGGATGCCTCCTTTCAGAAATTCCGAGTTCTGGCACTCTGAGAGGATTCGCGCGCGGGGAGCGTTGAGCGGGGTGTATTCTGTGAACCGGCCAGCTGGTCCGCGCGGTTCACGAGGATCCCGGGGGAGATTTTATTTCTTTCTTTCTCCTCCTCGTCGGGGAGGAGAGTCTTCTTCTTTGTGGCCGCGGGGGCCCTCCTTGCATCTCGAGTCAAGGGCGATCTGCGCTGCCTCCAACTCCTCGAGCTCGATGTACGACTGAGCTCGTTGGAGGAGGTCCTCCAGACGGCGGGGTCTGCGGAGGCCCACGGACTTGGCAAAATCAGATCCAAAACGTAGTCCATGGATGATTAAATACTTCTTCATGTCGTCGGTCGTATGAACCTCGACATCTTCTTTGTTGAATCTCTCAATGTAGTTCTGGAGAGATTCGTTCTTCCCCTGGAAGATGCTCTCTAGGGCATCCTCCGTCTTCGGGTGTCGACGAGACGCAGTAAAGTGTTTGGTGAAGCGTTGTCTTAGTTGCTTCCAGGATGTGATCGACCCGGGTGCCAGACCCTTGTACCATGTCATGGCGCCTTTCCGCAAGGTGGTGGGGAAAAACCTGCACTTAATGGCTCCCCTGACCTTCCTGAAGTCGAGCATGGCTTCAAAACTTTCGACGTGATCGTCGGGGTCGGTCAGTCCGTCGTAGGTCCCCAACGGCGGGGGTTTCTCCATGCCCACAGGAATTGGGGCGTTCATGATCTCCCATGATAGAGGGGTCCTCTGGTCGTCGTCGTCGCTTCTGGCCGGGGACCTCGAAGGGGATCGGTGATGCCGTGGAGGGGAATTCCTCGAACGGTTCCTTGGCCTCTCCTCGGTGGTTTTGGACTTCTTGGTAGTGGAGGGCCTGGGTTCCTTCCGAGGCGAGGAACGATGGCGCTTCTGGGAGATCACCAGCTGGGGGAGTTCAAGGCGTGGAGGACGGCCCTCGCGCCCCGGCAAGGGGGTTCGAGATTCTTCAGATGGGGTCCTTCGCGGGGAAGGAGAACGGCGAGGTGAAGGTCGACGATGATGTCTTCGCGGGGAAGATCGCCGTGTCCGCCCTCGCTCTAGTGCTTTAATTCTGAGATTCTGGTGTACGATCAGCTGGTTGGTCTGATTGACCAAGGCAAATAGGGCCACGGTGCTCGAATCTGCATTGGGCGGAAGAGCAACTGGCTGAAAGACGGCTTGCTGGTCGTCCTGGCGGGCGGCGTCGTAAGCCGTGTCTTGGAAGTCCGAGGAGGTGGTCTGCCCGTCCCTGACGTCACCTTCTTCGACGTTGAGGGTGGTAGCGTCCTCATGGTGGTTTTCGTTCTCGAGTTGCGCGAGGACGGTGTCCAGAGCTTTGTTAGCAGACAGGTTGTTGGCCATGTTGGTGATGAACGAGAGGATTGCTTTGGTTTATCGGAGGAAAAACGGGGAAGCAAGGGTTCCCACAGACGGCGCCACTGATTGTACCTAGATCAAACAGTTATTCAGTGGCCAGCAATGTCGTATGGACTTCAGCTCCGGTGAGGTTGAAAAACGGCGGGGGGGGGGGGGGGGGGGGGGGTGGGGGGGGGGGGTGTATCTGCAACGTACTTCGACGCTCAAGTAAGGCAAGGGTCACGTAAAAGCAAGTACAGAAAGAGGTTAGAGTGTATGAGATTGCGTAACCTGACCCTCTCAAGTGAGAGGGTATTTATAGAGAGCCCCCAGCGCGGGGCCAACGGTTACTTGCATTGGGCTGGATTGCCAGGCCAAATCCAAGTAACTGCCAGGGCTTACGTGGCGTAGTGAAGACCAGCACGTGGTCTTCGCCCTGGGGTAACCGTTCTTAGATCTCCGGAATTAGGGCAGACCGATTCCATCGGGAGTGGGTGGTTACATGAGGACATGTCCTCGCGGGGATAAGTCTTACGTGTCGGGGAGAGACGTGTCCTCGCGGGGAGGACTCTTATGTGCAGAAGGAGATGGATCCTCGTAGGGAGGAGCACCTGAGTGTCGAGGATGAGCGAGCCCGGAAAGGCTTAGCCCCCTGCCCGATGCTCCATGTCGTGCGTGTGCCCGACGATGTTGAGGAGGGGCATGTGCTCGACATTGGTCGTGCTAAGAGGCCTTTGTTGGGCCATCCCAAGACGTGTGGGTTGGGCCTGCTCGATTGAGGGGCAGACCCCGGCCCAGTCTAGAATATTATTTTTAATTTAAAAATAATATGAAGAATATTTTTTTTATTATAAAAAATTAAGAATATAATTAATTATAAATATGAATAAAATGAAATGATCTCTTTTATATTGATTGTTTCTGATGTTATATTAAAAAATTTGATATGAATAATTATAATAACAATAATAATATATAAGTAAATCATGTATATTGTTTATTAATTATAAATTAATAATATATAAGTAAATCATGCATATTGATTATTAATTATAAATTATAATGTAATTGGAATTTAATTAATTATTAATTTTCATAAAGTTAATTGTTAAATGTCTAAAATATGACTGCCATATATTCATATTACCAGACAATCAGCAATAGAAAATTTTATAGAGACAATAAAAAGTTAATTTAGTCTCTATATAAAAGTATTTATAATGCAATTAGAATCCAATTAATTCTTAATCATTATAAAATTGAATTAGTCAATTATTTAATATGTAAGGAAACAATCATAGCAATCAAGTTATGAGTTATAATGAACCTTAAACGAGTATACAATTTTATTTTTATATCACCACAATATGTAACTCAAGTCCAATATGTAACTCAAGTCCATCCATTCATCGATTTTCTTTCATGATTTAAAAAACAATCTATATTTTTTTAAATGATATAAATATTTTAATTTAGTTCAAAAATGAAATTGATAATTTTTTTATCGTCATTATGAAATAAATAGTCATAAATTTGATGTGATTTTATTGTTCAATACAAAAACTAAAAATTAAATTAAATTACGGAAGGATAGTAAAAAATATAATGTAATAGAATTTAATTAGTTTTTCAAAAGTAATAATGTTAACAATATAAAATTTAAATATTTATTATAATCATTATTGTATTTAATCGGGAACAACTTTAAATATACTTTATTGTAAATATTATAGTAAAATTTGGTTTTTTTAATGATAAAATTAATTTTATGACATTAATGTTTTAAAAAAAAGTTACAATGATTTATAACGTTTTGTCTTAAAAATAGCTGACCCTCTTTTATTATTAGTGACAAATAAAATTTAATTTTTATAGATAATAAAATTATTTTTTGTAACATTTTATTATGTGTTATAAATATTCGGGATAAAATATTATATGACTTATATTTTATAATGTTCAAGTAAAACAAAATAACATAGTTATTATTTATATGTTTTTTTTTTCAATTTTTAGTAACAATACAAAATTTAATTATTTATTTTTTTCATTATTGAATTTAATTGTGAACAATTTTGAATATAATTTATTGTAAATATTTAAGCAAGGTTCGGTTTCTTTTATTAGTATCACAAATAAATACTTTTTTATAGAGACTAAATTAATTTTTTATGATTCAAATGAATTTTATTTTAATATTTTAATTAATGTTAGAAATAAAATTTGATTGTATATAAATTAATTAGTAATTTAATATCTATATTCATTATTTATAATTTAACAACAATATGAAGAATATTACTTTGATTATTAAAAATAATAAATATAATTAATAATGAAGATGAATAAAATGATGTACAAAACGGTCTCTTTTATATTGATTATTTCCAATGTTATATTTTAAAATATTTATATAAATATTTATAATAATAATAATTGTTACTGATGTAAAGCAAGAAATGATAAATGTTACTGGTTTTCAAGAAGGACAACTGCCTTTTAAATATCTGGGTGTGCCAGTGACGGGGAAAACATTAGCTATCAGTCATTATATGCCTCTGGTAGACCGGATTGTGGGGAAGATTAAACATTGGACTGCTCGTATGTTAACATACGCAGTGAGATTGCAACTGATATATAGTGTAACTTTTGCTCTGACTAATTATTGGTTACAAGTGTTTCCCTTTCCTAAAAGTTTGATTCATAAGATAGAAGCTATTTGTCGTATATTCTTATGGACAGGAGGCTATGAAGGCAGCAGGAAGTCGCCAATCGCATGGAAGAATATTTGTAGACCAAAAAGTCATGGTGTCTTAAACATCATTGACATTGAGGTATGGAATAGAGCAAACCTGATTAGGCTATTATGGAACCTAAGTATGAAAAAAGATTCGCTTTGGGTTCGTTGGATCCAAGCATACTATGTGAAAAATGGTAATTTGATGGATATTGCTAGTAAACCGAATGATACTTGGATCATGAAAGCTATCCTAAACCAAAGGAATGAGGTTAAAAATCTGGCTGGTTGGGAAGACATCATGGGGTGGACAAACTTCAGCATGAAAAAGTTGTATAGCAGATTACAAGACTATGGCACAAAATGTGAATGGAGAGAGCTGATTTTTGGGAATAATGCTCGTCCGCGGGCGTGTTTCATTTTATGGATTGCCTGCCATAACAGGTTAGTAACAAAAGTCCGTTTACATAAGTTTGGTATGATTAATAATAAAGACGGCTGTTTTTGCACGGGAGAGGAGTCGACACAACACTTATTTTTTTAATGCGAAGAAATGAAGAAGGTTTGGACAGAAATTCTGGATTGGTTACAGATTAGTCACACACCACTCGGTTGGAAGAATGAGATGCAATGGATAACGACACAAGCGAGAGGCAAAAGTCCCCGAGCTCGTGTGCTCAAAATGGCGGCAGCAGAAACCATTTACGAACTGTGGAAGATGAGGAATAATAAAAGTTTTGGCCTGGATATTGATACTACGAATGTAGGAAAGAACATTATAGATAGCATTGTTTATAGAAGGTGGAATAACAAGAAAATTAGGAATCATATAGCTATACTGATGATGGAGGATTTATAGGTTTTACGTTGGCAGGTTTTAGGTTTGTTTTTGTCTTTTAGAACATTTGGTTGCTGGATCCACTGTGGATCGCTTGTGTTTCTTATTTTTTTTAATTAATCAGTATATTTAAAAAAATAATAATAATAATAATAATATAAGTGAACTATGAATATTGATTATTAATTATAAATTATAATGCAATTGAAATCCAGTTAATTGTTAATTATCATAAAATTAATTATTAAATGTGTAAAATATTAATTATTAAATATTTAAAATATAATTGTCATAATAATAAATGAATATTATTTATAAATTAAAATGCAATTAAAGCTAATTAATTCTTAATTATGGTAAAATTGAATTAGTAAATTATTTAATAGGTAAGTAAACAACCATATCAATCAGTTTTAAATTGAATGAGTTGTAAGTTATAAAGAATCATAAGTCAGTATAAAACTTTATTATTATATTTACCAAAATGTTTAACTCATGTCCATCCATTCATGGGTTTTCTTTCCTGATCTAAAAAATAATTTATTATATGTATTGTCATTATTTCATGTGTTTTTTAAATGATATAAATGTCTATAATAATGATAATACACATGTTTATTATTTTATTAATAAAAAGGAAATATTTTATTTATGTAATGCAATTAAAAGTTGGAATAAAATAGTATATGTATTAATATTTTTTAATGTTTAGAGATATAATAATATATTTATCATTCATATTTATTTTTTAATTTTCAATAATTTAAAATTTAATTATTTTTTATATTCATTATTTAATGATGGAATTAATTTTTATAACATTAATTTTTTCAATATTTATTTAACATATGACCTTTTCGTGTTCATAATTGATATTTTATTTATGATTTTTTTGATAAATAATATAGTATATTAAAATGATAATATTAATGGTTAAAAAAGTGTAGTTAATTGTTTCATTATAATTTTAATTAAAATTTTTAAAATTATTTTGATTATTAAAAATAAAAAATAATAATTAATTATTAACATGAATAAAATAATGTACAAAATTATCTCTTTTATTTATTTTTAAATTGATTTTATCATATGTTATATTTAAAAAATTTAAATGAATATTTATAATAATATTAATATATAAGTAAATTCTTTATTTTGGTATTTTTTTTTTCTTTGTGATGCTAATAATATTTGGGATAAAAATATTATATGTTTTATATTATTTTTTTAAATTGAGTGGAATAAAAGAGTATATTTATCATTCGTACGAAAAATAATATTCACCAAAAAAATGTATAAAATTATATTTTCCTATAATATTGATAACACAAATTAAAAAATTAGAGATTTACTGAAATGGAAAATCAAAATCATTATATTTATAAAAAATTATAACCAACTATTAGGTATTACGTAAAGGGAAAATCTAACCGGAATTGAATTCTGAATGCTGCAATTTTAATCCCAAATCGATTTGTCAGAAATTGTAAGAAGGGATATTCGAACCGTCGTAATCGTAGAACATCCATGCTTCGAGAGATATTGAAAACATGAGGAGTGATTATTTTTGTCACTTGTAACGAGGTATTGGAGAATTAGGGAAGGTGAGAACAGGGGTTTGGCAGGGAAATAGTCAAATAATCCCAAATCAATTTGTCGAAAACTGTAGAAAGGAGAAACTCGAATCATCAATTTGTTGGAAATTGTAGGAAGGGGATATTCAAACTGCCGTAATCATAGAACAGTCATACTTCTTGAGATAATGGAAAAATGAGGAGCAATTATTTTTGTTACGTGGTATTGTCACTTGTAACGTGATATTGGAGAATTAGGGAAGGTAAAAAGAGAGTTTTGATAGGGAAATTGTCAAATAATATGTGTTGGCAAATAGTAGTGTTTTGATTGGTAGTTTAGTAAAAACTGTACACATAAGCTAATAGGATGATGTAGACTATTTTTAAAGAAGTTAGTGTTTACAAAATAGTTTGATGCATTATATTTAATATATATAAATAGATAAATAGATGCTATACTACTCATATTTTATCTCTAACAAAATGTAGCTATGAACGCATATATTTTCCCACACATTTTACCACGGTCCATGTTTTATATTAACTACAGTCAAATCATTATTAATCAAAATTTAAACTATTTAAATACAACTAGCAAAATAAAAAGTTTTACCCAGAGCCTTATAACCGTGGAGTAAACAACTGTGGTTAAACAATAACTTTTTTTCTATTCGAAATTGTTAAGTTAATTGGCTATAGTTAAACCGTGACAAACTAAAAAAAAAATTAACTACCGTCTTTCAACCGTGGCTAAACAGTAAGTTTTCGATAGTGGCTAAACACGAGCACTAGGTATGTGGGATAGCCCGACAAAAGAGACCAAAAAAACAAAACCATAAAAGAAGATACAAGAGACAAAATCTCCGAGAACCATCGATACCACCAACAAAAAAACAAACAAGAGCACAAGAAGAAGAACCACCATCAACAAAAGTTTAAATTGTTGAGTGTCTATCCCTTATATGAAATTTCCGCATAGACTAAATAGATCCTGAATTGCTAAAGAAAACTCAACCCTAAAGAGTACAGCAAAAAAGAAAGATGCTACCTAACATATTTTTAATAATTTTTCAGACCTGTATATACTGTCACACTTTAATAATGTACTCATATATTGTATATAAAAAAACAATGTACTTATATATATTCTCTAAAAGTAAGGTACTATAAATATTAGGTAAGCAATGCTACAAAATTTCTTGCTTTATAGTAAAGTCAGTGTAAGTATTGTACGTGTATAAAAAACAATGATGAAATTGAACGGAAATCAGACATTGTCGCTTCCATTGGAATATAGCCATAACATAAGACAAGACATTGCCAACATCTCATCCTTGTTTGGTAATTGGTACACAACACAACTAACAACACTTGCGTAAATATACTTTTTACTGTCTCAAATTCATAAACTATTATCTCAAATCTCAATCAATCTCACACATGAAATTCAATGAAACAGTAAATTTTACTATTACATCTCTGTCACATCACATTCATATTAAGAGAGAGTGAGAATAGGGAAAGTAATGTGTTCAACAAAATAACATTGGAACCTTAATTAGTTTACCATTAGTAGTTTACCAATTAACTACACTTCTTTTGATGAAAACAAAAACAAAATAAGCACTATGAGATAGTAAAAAGCAATATTTTCTTTATTTTTCTTCATTGCATCAAATTTGAGCTTCCAAAGTGTTGACTTGACTGAGGTGATTTTAGGTTAGGATTCATAGAAGCCATGGCATGTTGTTGTTGTTGTTGTTGTTGATGATGATTTTGTGAAAATCCAGGAGCACTCATGTTTCTGACCATTCCACCAACACCAAGAAAATCTAATGTTAACTTATCAGATTCACCAAACCCTATATTAAGGTTACTTTCATTGCCAAATATGGAGGATGTGTTTCCATTTCCATTTGCAATAGAGTTTATCAATCCGTGAAGTTCATCGTTGTTGTTATGATCATTTAATTCCATACTTGAACTATTTCCAAAAGATGTGGTGGTAGTAGTAGTAGTAATACCTTTGTTGTTGTTGGTTGAATTAGTTGAACAAATTTGAGAAGCTTTCTGAAGTAATGCAGTGGCAGACATGTGAGGACTAGACAGGTTTTGGTTTTGGTTTTGATGATCTTGTTGTTGCAGATTTGAGTTGACCATAAAGAGTGATTGATGATGATGATCACTGATAAGAGGATTGTTGTTGAATTGATCATCATGAATATTATTCATGAGGTTGAAAAGATTATTCGAGTTATTACTCGTTGTGTTTCCTTGAAGATCAGGAAGTTGCATTAGACCATGTAGCTGTTGTTGTTGCTTGTTCGAGAATTGTCCTTGGTGTTCTTCAAATGATTGATTTGCAATATCACTCATATTGAAGAACGGCGATGAGGAAGCCGGAACTGAGTATTGTCCAAATGAGGAAGTAGAGTGATTCAAAGGCGGTGACGAGATTAAGTGTTGCTCAAACTTTGGCACCGATGATCCAAGTCGTAAAATGTTGTTGCTAGTGGATGATGTTTGGTTCTGATGAAGTTGCAATTGATGAGAAATTTGACCTAAACTCATGTGGTTTGTGGCATGGAAATGAGGATGTGTTCCAAAAGGGTTAGGGTGTCTTATTACACTCTCTTGTGCTAATGCATCACAAAATGCCCTATGAGTGATGAAACTGTCGCGCCTACACCAAAAAATACACAAATGTTTAGGAAGAATTCAAAATATTGTAGACAGATATATCGTTTGATATAACGTCTAATTTTGTATACATCATTTAATATAGCGTCTAATTTTATAGACAGCGTCTGATAGTGTCTAATACGAACTTTTAAAAAATGTTCAAAGATGAATCCCTATTGTTTTTAGTAAATATAATCTTTTAAGAAATAACATATTGAAAATTAGATGTATTATTTTCGATTCGAGTCATATTAGAATTGGAAAAAAAAAAAAATCAATTGAATAACTTTTGTTATAAAAAAAACCCTAATGAAGACTGCATTACATGAAGCAAAGAAAGCATTTAATGTGAAATTAATTGAAACTATACTAGTATGTTGAAATGAAGAAAACTACAATAGAAGTAGAGGGTCCATGGATTATGCCAAAATATGAAACAAACCAAGAATTTCCAAATCAAATTTCCACTTTGAGGTCTTTCTTTGATGAACATAAGAGAGAATTATTTGCATATTTGATGAAAGTCAATACTAAAAAAACTCCTATATGGGGCCAGTTCAATAAATGCAAGCAACCTCAATACTTGTCTATATTCTACCAATAGAAATCATTAATTTATGAAAAACATGAAAATGTATTTGAATTTTGAACCACTACAATAGCCAACAAGAAAGATAAGAAAAACCAGCATCTTCATTCCAACTCATGTAAGAACAAACTTTAAATGTTAATTGTTTCACTACACGTGAATGTGAATAAGAATAATATGGACACTGTTCCCTAGAAACAAAGTTCAATTTTTTTTCTACCTTTTTCACAAAACATTTCAATTTTTGTACTATATTTGAATAGTGTACTCACGTGCATGCAGTCTTCTGCCATACAAAAATTATACCTTCACTAACACCCAAACACAAACTAACAATGAAAGGATGAAAGCTCTTGTTCACTTTTTTTGGGGATAAGAAATTAAAAGAGACTCTTTCTCTCCTCTCTGATGGTTTCGAGATTTCGGTCTGTACAGATGTTGCGACACTAATCGAGATCGTCGCATGTGAATGAACTATAATATATTCTTTATTATAAAAACAGTGAATAACGTTATTAAGGCTGTTTTCACAGTAATTGACTCTTTTTTTAAAACCTCGATGAAATTAGTGCAAAACCATATGTAACCCTAACTTTTGACAAATGTGGTTAGCAAATATATATAGAAATGCATTCATATAACAATAATGTGAAGATAAATATATAAAGTTGTTGATAAGTTTGTTACCTAGAGAAGAGGGTGCCACAATCACATCTATATTCCCTTGTACCACAAGTTTTTGAATGTGCTTTCCAATCAGATTGAACAGCATATTTCTTCGAACACTTTTCGCATTTCCACTTCTTCTCACCGTGCTTACGCGAGTAATGCTTTTTAATCCCAGTGAGGTCTCCTAAAGCTCTTGAAGGGTCATGATGAACACAAGTTGGCTCAGGACAAAGATAAACCTTTCTCTTTGGCTCTTTGTTGGACTTTTGCTTTAGCTTCCATGGAAGATTGTGTCCTCTTCTATGAAGTTGAAGATTTTGCTCCCTTTGAAACCCTTTGTTGCAAACTTCACATATGAATCTATTTGTTGCCATTAGTGTCTTGGGAGATAGTGCTACCACTTCTGCATCTGGATCTTTTTACCATGAAAAGTTCCAAACAACAAAAATATTATATAAAATTCTATGGTTTAAGAAATACTTGCTGAAATTGAATATGCACCATGAACTGAACACATACTCATTAATACTTATAGTAGTAAAAAAAGATGAATATGCACCATTCTAAAAGTAGAAAAAAAAGTTGAAGATAGAAAAATCATTATAAAATTATAACCAAAATCTCATGCTTTTGAGAATAAAAATGAAAGAAAGTGCATGCATCTCAATCAATTATTTACCATAAAAAAAATAGCCCTAATTCATATTCATGATTTAGGGTTTATTTTTTGTTTGTCAAAAGTTACAAAAGAAATGTAAAAGATGTGTGCATGTGATGTGAAATTGAATGAGCTAAACAAAATTGATATAATTAAGCTACTTGCTTGGTGTTCCTGGTTGATTTCTTCTTTTCTTTTGAGGAACTATGGTTGAGGGAGCTGAAGAAGTAGCAGAAGTAGTTGTGGATTGAGGATGAAGATGATGTGTTATCTGACTTTGATTTTCTTCTGTGATTCCAAAGAATGATGTCGACGACGAAGCCGCCATAATAATACTTTGCAATCTGAAATTTTGTTGAACTAAATATCAAATATTTGAATCATTCTTCCAAAAAGAAAAAAAAATTCAATAACATGTTTCTTTGTCTCATCAAAAGTATAACAAATTAAAAAAAGCACTTAAAGAGTAAACTAATAAACAAAACAATAAAAAGAAGAAGAAGATGATAGAAGGAGCTGAAAAAAGTTTGATTTTTCTGTGTCAGAAGAAGAAAAAGAATAAAAAAAAAACTCACTGATTAAGAGCAATCAAAAAGGTAGGAAGAAGAAAGGATTTAAGGAGACAAGAGAGTATAATGTGGAGACGAGGAGAAGAGAACAGTATTATTAAATCACTTTGTATATACCTAGCTATTTATCTTCAGGCTATTGTTTTCTTGTGCATAAAATTTAGCTACACTCTCTTGTTATATTCCTCAATCATTTGGTGTCATCTTAATATATAATACTAGTTTAGTTTACATGCATGCTTGTCCACTCAAATAGATATATAATATCTCTTTCTTAATTTAAGTTGTAATGGAAAATTAGTTAGGGTGGTAAAATAAAAAGATTGCTTGATAGCAAAGAGTGGTGGATTGAGGGGTAAATTGTGTCATTGTTATATATGCTGCTATTGCACAGGCTACTGTGTCCTTCATAGATGATGGCTAGGGGCCACCGACCCTACTAGCCCTTACCCCTTTCCTTATCACTCTTTCTCTTATTACCAATAGTCTTATTCTTTGGTAATTTTCAGCCCCCACCATGCTAATGCTCTATTATTATTAAGTATATGATTTTTTTTATAAGCAAAAGATTCCAATAAAAGAGTGTGAGGGGTATTCAAACCCAAAATACAAGGAGAGACATCAAATCAACTAAATTATGACATACATATCAATGGAGCTAAACAAAAATCATAAAAATTGAAGTTGGTGTTTGACCTATCTCCTATTAAAGATCATCTCTAACAAAAAAAAAAACTTAATAGACCAAACTACCTTTTTAACATTACAAAGTTGTTCATTGAAAAGAATGTCATTTCTATGCTTCCATAAATCCCAAATAACTGTCCACCAAATAATTGTTTCTTTATTCTTTTTAACCTACTTAGCGAAATTGTTGCAGCTAAACACGAAGCATCTAACAATGTCTCCCTTTCCGAGACTTTAAAGTTGATCCACCTATTGATAGCATTCTGAATCTGGACTGAAATTCTGGTCTATGCAGACAGCAGATGTCCTAAGACATGCCAAGACATTGTGCTACATAATCATTTAAACTCAGAGGCGCAACAACAGACTGATACCTTGAATATCAGAACTGCACACTCACAGATGTCACGACATCTGATCCAACATGTCAGTCAAGAACATTAACAAAACTGTAAATTGCAGAATGTTAAACAAGACAGTAATTGTTAACCTAGTTCGGTGCAACTCACCTACATCTAGGGGATACTAATCCAATGAACATCTACCAAGGATAAACTCAAACGTTTACAACTCTGATATGAGATACCTCACTCACATCCTAATCACAACCTGTGATATCTCTGTCTTTTGCCAATACAGAACCTGTCGTGGTTTCTTGACCTCCAAGTTATCTTGGACTTGCTTCAAAGCTTCGTCCAAGAATAATACAACAACCATTACCTACAGGCCTCTGGTTGTGTCCCTGTACATATACCTTCCAGTTTGCATCCCATATTACAGAGTGGAGACTTACAACTCCTAAGAGAGCCAACGACTCTCAAACCCTAAACTCTTATTCAACACAAGAGAACTAGGTTACAAAGTTACAAGTGATACAAAAAGTACAGTACATTAACCCTAGGTCTAAGTCTCCTTATATAGTCTTCTGTTGTCTTGGGCTTTCAATCTTTTCTCCTTTATCCACTCTGCAAATTCGCAACAAATCTTTGACAGATTTGTTTAATAATTAAACCTGCTATATTTGTAAGATGTTACAACATCTTCTTCCACTATGCCAAGGAAGGGAAAAGACAACGCTTTTTTTGGCCTTTAACAGCGCTTAAAAGTGTTGCCTAAGATGGCGCTGCTGTAGGTAAAGACATCACTTTTTTTTATGCAAAAGCGCTGCTAAAGGCATATTTTAGGCAGCGCTTTACCTTGAAAAGCGCTTTCTAAAGTAGGCCTTTAGCAGCGCTTTTTCCTTGAAAAACGCTTTCTAAAGTGGACCTTTAGCAGTGCTTTTTCTGGCCTTTTATGATTCCTATTGGCAACTTTAGGCAGCGCTTTTTCAGGAAAAAACGCTTTCTATTGTCCCCCTTTAGACAACATTTTTTATTTAAAAGCGCTGCCTATTCTTTCTTTTTTAGAAAGCATATTTTTGGAAATAATTCCATAAACCTGTATAATTCAGGCCTTTGTTTCAAACACATTGGCATTATATGACATTCAACAAGCCTTTATTTCAACACATAGGCCTTATATTTCAACCATTGAGCCTTTATTTCAACAAACAATCCTTTATTTAAACATAGGCATTATATACCATTATAATCCAAAATATATACACCATTGTAATTCAACACATAGACCATTTGATCTAAATCAACACAAACATGCATCATATATACACCAATCCATAATTCTAATAACAATTTATCCACTTAGAAATCCTTAAACTTCTAAAGATTCCTAATATACAACAACTTCCAAACCTATACAATTCCATAACTACACAACAACTTCCATACCTTATATAATTATTTTTTCAATTAAATATTCACACAAATCCTCCTTGATTTCTTCCAATTTATCTTTCAAGTAATGAGCACACTTGTATTCATCAAAGTACTACATAATAAAACACAATATGCATGATTTAGTTAAAAGTAATAAATTATATGAAATATCTGATAAATATTAAAAGAAATCCTAAGTTATAAATGCATACCATGATTGGAATCTCTATTTGATCCAAATGAATGATTTCTCTCATGAACCTCAAAACGAAATAACCGCAATCTATACCATTACGCTGACGAGGACACTACACAGAAAAAGAAATAAGAATATATAGTTGTCTTGTTTTATCAAGTAGCATCACTATTATAAGCAAAATTGTGAAAATTAATATACCTCCACTCTGACCTATGTAAGGTTGTTTGCTTTAGACCGTGGTACTCGAGCTTCTCTTTGTGATCAGAATACTTGTATTGCTCTAACAAAATAAAAACATATATTTAGAACAATCTCACAAAAATAATTAAATATACAAATACACGAATATTTAGAACAATCTCACTTACGTATAAACCATATCCTTCATATTCGGATATGTTGTCCAATCACCATCTAATGAATTCAGATAATACACTACTTCTCTTACAGGATTAATACCATGTAAAAAATGTACGTAATGGTTCAGAATGATTTTCATAATGGTTCAGAATTGACATTTGAATGCTAAAA
Source organism: Lathyrus tuberosus (assembly GCA_022829125.1). Classification (NCBI taxonomy): domain Eukaryota; kingdom Viridiplantae; phylum Streptophyta; class Magnoliopsida; order Fabales; family Fabaceae; genus Lathyrus; species Lathyrus tuberosus. Next base: position 4,614,552 of record JALAZF010000253.1, read on the forward strand.
GATTCATAATGGTTTTCAACATACCTCATCATCTATGAAAATGAGGTATGACGACCATGCAACAAACGATCCGACTTTCACACTTCACAAGTAACCCCTATATATAGAAAATCAATAAGTTAGTTCCCAATCATTGCAAGCAATGCGTATCCATCATAGCAGTTCATTCAAAGCAGTTCATTCACATGGTTTTACCTGTAGAGAAGTAAGCAACTTCTAGACCCACACAGTGTAAGATTCTTGTAAACGATCAGACTTTCACTCTTCACAAGTAACCCCTATAACAAATTCACAAAGTAATCACCACCACAATATATCACAAATTAAACGCCCTTGCAAACAATTTCATAGCTGACCTCCTGACAAAGTAACTACAAAAACCTGATAACTAGCTCATAACAAATTTTCAAAGGCATAACAATTTCGTTTTGTTTTACTAAGCAACAGACCAAGATGAACAACACTTTTTCACATTTGCAAGCCATAACAGAATTTGAGATTAAGCCATAACAAAGCTGACTGCAATAAACTAATTTCACAAGTTCACTCATCACAAACTCATAGCAGTTAGCAAATACTCCTATTCGCAATAGCTAATACACGGGCAAAACATGATAGCAAACATAATCAAGCTAACTACACTCCACATACAACAATTTCACAAAAACAGATTTTTCAATATTCATGCTAACCGTTTCAAACTAACTACACAACTAACTTAAAAGCTCATAACCAAACTGCATTTTAAACTTGGTTCAAGCATTTCACCGAACACTTGGTGTGAGAGTTACGGAACGACAAACATTCTACCCAATATTGTATCAACAACAACAGAACCAACATTGTATCAACAATAATAGAACCACATTCAGAAAATACAGAACCACATTTTATCAATATTGTATCAACAACAACTACAGAACCAACAATGTATCAACAACAACAATAAAAGCAGCATTCAATAACAACAGTGGCGAGAGAGAACGAAAATGGTATATACCTCTTCTTCTACTTCGTTTTCTGCTTCTTCTTCTTCTTTGAACGAAAACTAAAATAACAGACGCAAGAGAGAATGATGGCGGTCAGAGAAAGTACAGTGGCGGTCGGAGAACGATGGCGGTCGGAGAATGATGGCGGTCGGAGAAAGTACAGTGGCGGTCGGAGAAAGAAAGAATAGTCGGAGAGAGAAATGAGTGAAAATAATTAGAAAAAATAATTAGGGCTCTTCTTAAAATGTGGTGTTTTTATTTTTAAATTAATAAATGACCTAAGGCAGCGCTTTTGGAAAGCGCTTTCTTAGGTGGTAGATTTAGCAGCGCTTTTTTCTTAGAAAGCGCTTTCTTTTCATTGGCCTATAGTAGCGCTTTCAAAAAGCGCTTTCAAATGGGGGGCCAATTTAAGGACTTTAGAAGTGCTTTTCAAAAGCGCTTTCTAAGGTTAACATTTAGCAACGCTTTATAAAAGCGCTTTCTAAGGTTATACCTTTAGCAGCGCTTTTATAAAAGCGTTTTCTAAAGTGTGGCCTAGGTACGACCTTTAGCAGCGCTTTTAGAAAGCGCTTTCTAAAGGCAGCCTTTAGCAGCGCTTATTTTCAGCGAATTTTTTTCACAACATATAGCAGCGCTTTGTGATAAAAGCGTTGTCTTTGTAGTGCTGCTAAAAACGATTTTTGGCGTAGTGTTCAACATCTTTAATCTGGAGCAGATTTCTTCATCTTTATCATATTCATGTTTTACCAAAATTTCTTCAAACCACAGGAGCTTTCATGGACTGCTACTCTACAATCAAGAAACAAATGCTGCAGATTTTCCTCGTGGAAAAAGCAGAGAACAAAAGGAAGATCATGGATATAGCTAATTATTCATCTTTTTTTCAGTTGATCTTTACTGTCTAACCTGTTCAAGAAAATTCTACATCCAAAAACTTTATTTTTTTTTATAGGAATCTGAGATTTGCATGTCTTATCGAACTCAGAGACTAAATTCTCAATACTTCTCTCCTTTGCAAGCTGTGGATAACAAGAACTCAATGTGAAACCTTCTGCAAGATCCTTAATCCACATTACTTCATCCTTTTTTAACTTAATTAAAGTGGTTTTCTCCAACAGAGGCAAGACCTCTCAATAGCTTTCATGCCACCTTTTCTGTTTCTCAACCGATAAATCAGTGTCTCCCCATCACCGCGCTCCTTGCACCCAAGACCCAATGTGCAAACAAAATCACTCTTTAGCCTACTTTCTCTAAACATATCGAGAAACAAATTAAACAGGGGTAATTTTCAGCCCCCACCTTGCTAATTGCTCTGATATTATTTATTATGGTCCATTGGATTGGATTAAAGGTTATGAGCCTTTTCTCCTAAGAGTGTATCCTGTGATTTTATCTTCTTAATTAGAGTCTTTGAGATGATTTTGGAGGCCTCTCATCTTTCACGAGTGATAATTTTGGTCTTGTAGATGTTTTTCCAGTTTTATCTCAGCTTTATTTACCTTCATCAGACGAGGTCAGAGCATTATACTTAGCTTTAGTGCTTATGTCAAATTAGATGGCAATTTTTCCTTCCTCTCCAATCACGGACTCAGATCCTAGGTTTCTTGGTGTCTGTTTGGAATGGGGAGCTGCTAAAACTGTGTGCTTTGTGGTATGTATTGATTCCAAGTATCCTTTTATCTGATAAAGAGTCTATGTGGAAAGATCTTTGTTCACATAGAATCAACCTCAAAGGTGATATTTAGGATGTTTTGGGTAATTTAAACTCTGTTTGTTGTTTTGCTAAAAGGTTAGGTGGAAGAGGTTCAATTGGTTCTTTTGTGTGATCTCCCTCTCTTAGGTAGGAAGTTCACCTAGTTTAAGACCAATGAAGGTGCTTATAGTAGGTTATATATGATCCTCATTTCCAATGGTTGGGAGTTTTTTTTTGGGGGGGGGGGGGGGGGGGGGGTGGGGGTGGGGATGACTCAGTGGGATCTTCCTAAGGATGTTTATTTACCATTTCCATGTCACTCTCAAGTACTCTAATAAATTATGGGGGCCAAAACATTTTTGATTTAATAACCATTGCTTATGCCATATCAGTTTCTCTGAGGTGGTTATTTCTTATTGGTTCGAAGGCTTTTGTGTTTTTGGAAAATTTCAAATCCCTTAAGTTGGTGTTGAAAGTTTGGAGTAAATAAGTGTTTGGAAATTTACACTTTCAGATTGAATCTTTAAGGTAAACAGCGAGGAAGTTGGATGTTCTGATTGATTAGGGATATCTTTCTAAAGAGGAAATTTAGGCATGTATTAGTACCATTGTAGATCTTGTTAGAACAAGATTTGTTCATGACATATTTTTCTTGGGTTTTGATGATAACAAAGTATTGAAAGAACAATGGTTTACATTAAGTCTGAATCTGTTTTACATTAAGTACATTTTGAGAGTTACTGAATTGCTAGCTTCTAGAGGGAGAATCTGAAGAACACTTGCTAAGTGATGCCTGTCGTAGACTCTAAAGCTGAAGGTCTCAGCATCAGAAGAAGCATCATAATTGTCTCTACACTTAGTGAATGCAAATTGGCTTCTGGTACCATTCAGAGTTTGTGATAAAGCTTAAGTTGTCCGTACTACAAAAAGCAAGTTGTATTGTCAAATCAGTTTGTCAGCTAGAGTCTACAAATTGCAAGGCTTAAGAAAGGCTGAGATGCTTTATAGATATCTAATCTCAATGACTCTAATAGTACAGAATCTCTTAAAGACTCAAAAGTTAAATATGTTACACATTGGATCAAGATCTTCTGGTGTATTTATCTTCAAGGGCTCTTGTACTAGGGAGTAACAACAAAGACTTTTGATCAAGTTACCTCTTCAACGACTAGTTTATAAAAAAGATATAAATATGGTTTAAGGTTCAAACTGAATCGTTAACAAGGATAAACCAGAAGAAGGAGTAACAAGATCAGCAATTATTAACACATTATATATGCAGATTTTTCTGATATAGGTTTTAATTAAAAAAGACTTAAGATTTCTTACACATTGAATATATTATAAATCTTAAGTGCTTTAGGTCTTTATTATGGTGATTTCCTTTACCTCTGATACTTGTATCATGTACACCTTATTCTCTATTCTACTGAGCTTGTTCAACAGTTTAGATAAAAGTCTTGTGTCATTGGGATACAAGCAAGGAAGTCTCGAGCTAAGATTCTTGAGCCACATAAGTCTTTTATTATGTGCTTGAGCTGTGAAAGTCCTGTATCATTGGGATACAAGCAAGGAAGTCTCGAGCCAAGATGCCTGAGCAACGCAAGTCTCTTGCTATATGCTTGAGCAGTGAAAGTCTTAATCAAGTAGATTGATTGAGCAAGAAGTCTTGAGCCAGAGGGCTTAAGCACGTTAGCTCGATGCATGAAATTTGGAGCAGTAAGTTTTGACCAGAGGGGTTCAAGAAGGGAGGCTCGTCTCATGGGACCTGGAGAAGAAGTCTTGAGCCAGAGGGCTTGAGAAAGAGAGCCCAGTACATGGAATTGAAGTAGTAAGTCTTGATCTGAGGGGTTCAAGCAGGGAGGCTCGTTTCATGGGACTTGGACCAGAAGTCTTGGGATGAGGGCATGATCAAGGAAGTCTTGGGTTTGTGTAACCTGTGCAAGAAGTCTTGAGTGAGGAGCTTGAGCAGAAGTCTTGAACCTTAGGTCTGAGCATTTGTAAAAGTCTTATGCAGAATGCATAAGCGATTGTAATCATGTTTTGATTATAGTAAAAATCTCTTGTGAAGTATGGAGACTGGACTAATCTCAGTTTAGGAGGAACTAGTATAAATCTTTGTGTCTTCTGTTATTATTTATTTGCTTTTGTTAACATTCCGCTGCTAAGAATTAACCAGAATCTGAACACCACTTTAGATTCTGAACTCTGATCAGATGCAAACTAAGAAAACGAAAAACACAATTCAACCCCCTTTCTTGTGTACTTTTATCACCTTCAATTAGTATTAGAGCATGGTCTGTGCTTAGCACTTAACAATGGCTTAGATAATGATCCAATAAGAAAAGTTTGTCCGTCAAAGACTTTTCTTCAAGAAGGAATAAAGTGTCACATGAAAAATATTATATTGCTTTTCTTAACATTTTCAAAGGGTGATTCCACTGAGTTTAAATTATGGAAAAGCAAAACATATTTTTTAACTCATTGGTCTTGATAAAAGGAGTTTTGAATGTCTATAGAATATCCTTTTAAAAGGTATTACTATAGAAGTTGATGGTGTAGAGATAATCTATTTGAAAGTCTCTATCACCAGCTCAGAAGAAGCTTATTGAATATCTTCAGAGGTAGTTGAATTCTGGTAGGTGCTCTATCTCACTTCTGAGTATGTCAACATCATTGATATGTCTGATACTCGGACTATCTTTGAATCCTTGTGCTCTGATTTGTGGGAATATGTTTTAAAGGTTGTCTAGTTACACTTCATCTTATCTTTCAAGCAAATTCAGAGAAGATTGGTTTAGACTCAAACCTGAGGTCACAGTTGTTGCACCCCAAATTTTACCCTCAGTTTTCTTGCTATTTGTTTTATATTACTTATTATTTATTACTTTTCTCTTTATTTTAATTTGATATTTGTCTTAGTACCTATTTGCTCTATGGCCTTTTAATTTCAATTTGACACTTTTTTCTTTTTTACTTTAGTTGAGTGTTCTAATTTCATTTAATCTAAATCAATTTTATTTAAGTCCAATTCTAATTAATCAAACTGATTATCCTTTTAAATTAGTTCTTAATTTAAATGATGGTATTATTACATTTTCATAACTATGTTATTATGTTGGTAAGAATTCCACGTTAGTTTTTGGTTTCTCTTTCTTTTATTTTGAACCAATGAGGATCAAGCTTGTGGGGTTTGACTTTTCAACATTTCTTCCAACCATTGAGAGCATGACATGTGGCGTCCAAAGTGCCAAAGGAAACCAATTCTTCCTCCTCCTTTCGTTCTTGCTGAAGAATTGTAAACAAGGGAGAAATCTCAAGTTGTATCGTGTATCAATCCATTCATCCAACGATTCAAATTGCAAGACCGTTGGCGCGGGCTCTTCAATTTTGAATCTCAAAAATCCATTCCTCTTCGAGCTCGTCTTTGCGTTGTGCAGAAAATGGTTCAAAAAAGGCATGCCATTTCCAGCATACGACTGCTCTGTCTGCGAACACGTCTACGCTACCTCCAATCTTTACTTCGTTTGGTATCCCTCTCAAACAGCATCAATGGGAGAGTTTTTGAATTCATTCACCAAGTAATGACTACGATCCTGCACGTCTGAGATGTCACAGCGCATTTCTCTCCCAGAATTGGACTGAAATTGAAATTCAAACGGAAACCTAAAGAGATTCAGCTTATGCCCACCAGCTGCTTGGAAATTTGACCCGGCTCATATGTCTATCAATGACCCAACACTCTGCCTATATAAAGAGGCTCAAATTCAGTTCATAAACAACAACAATTCTCACAAAATATTCTAAGTCTTTGAGTTTTGAGTTTTCACGAGCAAAAGAGGAGAAGAGCTGCTTTGGAGTTTCTTTTTGCTAGTTCAGAAAGGAGAGTATTCAATCTCCTTGAAGGTGCAGTGGACATTACTCCACTTGGTAAATACACGTCCCCTTTTTAATATTCATGTCATCATAGCATATCTCAATCATAACTGTTATAATGTGCTTTATATTGTTTTTCACTTGTCTACAATGTGCTTTTGTGTATGTTCTGTCCATGGCTTGATATCTTGAAGTAGGGTGATTCTGTTTGCTTTACTGAGATAGACATGTATGCTGCTCTTATTTAAGTTTTTGTGCTCGAGATAATATCATGTTGATTGTGCATTTGGTTGTGTCCATTAGCTAGCTGCAAGCATATAAGGTTTCATTTTGTGTTGTACTGTCAAACTTAGATGATTTGAATGGTTAACTTACTTGTGTATGTCGTTATGTTTGGATCTTACTTTGAGATGAGAGATTCTTGAATTTTTAGTTCACTAATTGCTTCTGAGATGCTCATGTGTTGTATGGTTGATGAACCTATTTCTCATTGTTAGCTCACATGTAATACTAGATTGGAGTTTGTTTTCATTAAAAGTCATTCTTGTTCTTTTTCTGTCATCACTAATGTATGATCAGTTTGTGTATTTAAAATCATTGGCTTTGCTTTGTATCTAAAGATTCATTTAGGTGTTGATGCTTGTTGAGTTGTATTTGTGAGCATGGAACTATTTTTGACCTACTCTGTCACAGAGGTTACTTGTGGCATTCATGTGCTTGACTACATCCTGATATGCACCTTTTATCCATGACATGATCTTTGTGTTCTTGACCTATGTGCTTAAGTGTTTTGAATTGCTAAAATGTATAACTGTTTATTACTTGGTATTTGACTTGATGTTTAACTTGAGAACTTGCTATTATCTTTGGAGTTAAGTTTTGTCCCAACCATGTGCTTATAAACACTTCACCACTTGTTTGAATCTGTGCACTTTGTTGTTGCTTGGTTACCTGTTGGTTTTGAAACTGATTCATCTAAACTGTTGTCCTGATTAGAAGTTTACTTGTTGTGTTTACTTGCTGCTGTGATACATAATATGCCGTGTTTACTTTGTTGTCATTATGATTTGTGACCAATTTTTGAACTCAGAATCTATGTTAGATGTGCCTTGCCATGCTTAAAACTGGTTTTGCTTCAATGATATCACATGCTGTCAGTTTGGTACTTCTAGTTCATATGCAAGTTTTAAATGTTTAACATGATATGCGCTTTTTTTTTCTGCCATGTAATTGTCTGATTTTGGTTTCTAAACCTTTGAAGTATTTGTCTTGATACTTTATGTCTTGCTGTCACAGAAATATATGCTTCTTTTTAATGTTTTCTCTGCATTAAGTCTTAGTTGTACCTAATTGTCTGAACATTTGTCTTGAATGCCACTGATAATACTTAGCTTTGATATGTTGTCATGCCTCTGCCTTAAACCAGAACTGTTGTTAGTCCATGCCTTTAAGTTTTTCGTATCCATTATATGTTAGTGTTTGTGTTCACCATGCTGCCCTATCATATGCCACTACTTAAATGAACTTAATTTCCTTGCTGTCATGCCATTGTGCCTTGTTTATGCCTTGAATACATTGTGTTGGCCCTTGGCCATCAAGTTGTTGTTTCTATATGTGATAGTCATGCTTAAACTGTCATTTGATTTGGATGTCACTATGTATGTACAACTTCTGTTCGAACCTATGCTTCATGTTAATTTTGTGTATCCAAAATGCTACGAAATTATGTCCTCCACCATCATGTCATTAAATGCAAAACCTTGCCTTGACTTTGTGTTTAGTTTGTGAACTCTTACCATGCCTTACATGCTATCCATTGTGTAGTTATGACTGCTGCCTTGTTCAATAATCTCAATGTATCATGACGCATATGAATCTTGTTACTTAACTGATATGTTAGCATTCATAGTTGCTTTTAACCTTTTGAACTTACTGCCCTTTGAATCATAACTGCTCTAAGATGACATTTGGTTTGCCTGCACATTGATTACTTGCTTATATTGATATGTCATTTTGTTGTCTGCATCTATTTACAAGTGCTTAAGGCCTACATATAGAGTTGCTGTTTAAGTTGCCACTGATATTAGTATGCTTCTGCAATGTCTGTTCTCAACTTTTGCCCTACATCTAAATGTGAATGTCTTTTCTGTCAGCATGTTAATTGAGCGTCCAAATTCTGTTGTATTTTAACATGGAAATATCTGTGCATTCTCATGATTATGTCATATGCTTTGTTTCAATGATGTTGCTTGGATTTGGTTCTGTCATGATTTCTTATGACCCATTCTGTTATGAACATGTATATATGTGAGTCTTAGGAGCTTTTGCTCATCATGAGATGCATGTGTCTTGTTTTTGTAGCTTAACTTTCCTTGTGTTAACATGATATATATAACTGTTTGTATGATACCCAAACTGTCAGTCGATTTTGATTTATATAGATTGTCGCTTTGCCATACCATGTGTTTTTACTTTGAACTCATGATTGCATTTGTATGTTAACCTGCCTACTGTTCCCAAGGTTTGTTTCACTTGCTGTGTCTGTTTTGAATAAATCAGCTCAGCTGGGTCTGTGTATGCTTGATTGAGATGCTTGATTTTGTTGCTTTAATGCCATACTACTTGCTGCTACTGTTAGCATTTAAATGCTATGTTTTTGTTGCCTTTCTCATAAAATCATGTGTTGACCAAGTTGATAACCTTGCGTATTGGTTTTGTGTAATAGTTGGTCCTCTCCTTGTGCACTTAGCCTTACTGATAATGTGTTTTTGGGTCTTGATATGGCTGCTCTGTTTGGTCTATTTCACTTGTTTTTTATTTTGAATCTATGCGCATAACTTAGATCATATATTTATCAAATCACATTTGTTACTGGATGTATTCCCGCCCCAGCGGATGGACTTGTGTTTGCGTTACTATTCCTCATTGCCATGCCTATAAGGACTGGGGTTCGATCCCTGCCCAGTCCTTTTGTTTTTTTTCCTCTGGTGTTCGCTTCTTCAAAATATATGTGTGCTTTGGTATTTCCTGAACACCAGCGCGTGTTAGCTCATTTGGCAAAGGCTTTGGTTTATTGTTGTGATGCATAAGGGCAAGGGTTCAAACCCTATGTATGCCATTTCTTTTAGTTATTTGTTTCCTTTATTTGTTTTTTAGTTAATCATGATATTTAAGTATCCTTCTATTTGTCTCTAACTTATTTAGATTTCAAATCATTTTTACTTTAAAATTAACCCTTTAATTCTAATTGTGTAATTAATTACTATTTCCAATTAAGTTAATTGTTGGTTAATTACTAATATTATCTTTAAGCATTGTTTGTTAATCTTGAAATATTATTAAATTGACTTGTTTAATTTTTAAGATAATATATCCATGTTGATTGGCCATATGTTTGACTCTATATGAATATTATCTTTCTCTTTATGTCATCTTTTATATCACTTCTCTATGTTTGTCTTCATAAAGATTGAAGCATATTGATTTGTTCTTATATATCATTCCTATATGTTTGTCTTCCTAAAGATTGAAGCATACTTGATGTACTCTTTTATCATATCCATCTTATCCATATCCTTGTCATAAACATATTGCCATCCTCATGCTTATGTTGTTTTATCTATTATATCAATGTCTTTTATATCATCTTATTATTTTATCTACTCTTTTCCCCCATTCCAGAGGAAGGTGATTAACCTTGACTCTTAAAGTCATTGACCACCATCTCAACCTAAGTAACCTCTTAGGAAGAAACTTGTTTCTTGGCCTCATCAGAGCCATAGAAATCATAACTAGCTTTAGGAGAGAGTTCTTCAACTCTTAGTGATATTCATCCTAATGAATTTATCACTTCCCCTATTAACTAAACCTCAACATAGGTCCATTTCAACTAGACTTAGAGAGTTCCTAAACTCTACAATGAGCTTGTACTCATTTCCCCTCTGAATATTGACCATAGTCAATCGTTCAGTAGAAGTAGAACTACGCATACTCTGATTCTATTCCCGAGGATACGTAGGCGCAAAGTGCGATGCTTTGTCGAGTATACTTAGATACTAACCCCTAGGGTTTTTCAAGCCTTTAGCATAGAACCTTAGCAAACATAAGATAACTTAAGCAAGAGGTTCCCGTAGAGTACTACGGACGTTTAGGGTGCTAATACCTTCCCTAGGCGTAACCAACCCCCGAACCTTAGATCTTTCCCTTTAGGTTTTTCTAAACGATCTTGAACCTTTCCTTTGGATAAATCAAAGTCGGTTGTAAAAGAAACTGATGCAAATTAATTAATAATTTGTTATCCGATTTTCACCGCAACAGAAATGGCGACTTCACTGGGGAGATGTTAGACCTATTGCTGGTCCATTCCTAGGAGGGTTGAGCCTATCTTGATTTTATGTTATTTATGTTTGCTTGTATGTGCTTATGTATGTCATATTTGCTTATCTGTACATTTGTTCTTGCTTGATCCTTGGGTTGACATGGTATCTATGAGTGAGATAAGTCCTAACTCGGACTTGAGAGCACATTATTATAGGATCGTGGTGTAATCAATAGTCGGTTGTTGGCAGTAGTACCAACAATTTATGGCATATGATGACCACACTCAGATGAGGCCCTTTGGGATTGTCGATGTCTGATGTGAGAAGTCACATTGATATTACTTTTTCAAATGGGAGCCGTAGATTCTGAGGACCGTAGTTACCTCCACCCCACTTGGCCTTTTAGGATGTAGTGCGGTGACTATGAGGGAGCCAGTCCCGAGTAGTTGTCACGCGATACTACACTCAGACGAGTTTATCTTGAGAATATTATTAACTCGTGTAAGTAGTTACATGGGCCGATAATATCCGAAGGATTTACATAGACTCTGGGAACCCCTTAGAACCCTGTTCTGCGAATGACAAACCTGTAGTCCACACCTTGTTGGGATGGGTAGACCTTGACTTCATTCAAGAGATCTTAAACCTAGGGTTTGTTTGCTGTGTGTTTATATGTGTGTTTGCCTGTGTTTGCGCATTGCATACATCTCATTGCATCCTTCTTTGGTTTTAAGGAACTCAGTCTTACTTTCCTTTGAAAATTTAGGTATCATGGATATTGAGAAGAGAAACACTAAGAAGTTCAATTTCAAGAGGCCCAAATTGGCAAAACTGAAGAAGTTAGCAACCTTGATACGAGGACATGAGAGTTTCCGTAAGAGATATGGAAGATTGGTTAGCCTTCTTGGAACTAAAATGGAGGAAGGAATCCTTGACACCTTGGTCCAATTTTACGACCCTCTCTATCATTGCTTTACTTTCCAAGATTACCAACTGGTTCCCACTTTAGAAGAGTACTCTCATTGGATTGGCATACCTGTGAAGAAACAAAGACCTTTCAGCGGTCAAGAAAAGATCCCGACTCCAAAAGAGATTGGCGAGTGTATTCATTTGGACGCATCAGAGGTCAAACCCTACATCACCACCAAGGATGGCATCAAGGGATTACCATCCAAGTTCTTGTATGAAAAAGCTTGTCAGTTTTTCAACGCAAACAGTATTGCAGCCTTTGAAGCCACCTTTGCTTTGTTGGTCTATAGTCTGTTCTTATTTGCTAATGTAGAGGATTTTGTCGACGTCAATGCAATCAGGATCTTCATCAGTAGAAACCCTGTGCCTACACTATTGGGTGACGCTCTCCATTCTGTTCACCATAGGATTCTTCGAGGAAAAGGAACTATTTTGTGTTGTACACCTTTGCTTTACCAGTGGTACATCACCCATCTACCTCGGACGTCAGAATTCCGAGACAACCCCGACAAGCTCCGTTGGTCTCAAAGAATCAGTTCTCTTACCCATAATGACATCTTTTGGTATGACCCGGTTTATGACAAGAATGTATACTTTGACAGTTGTGGGCCATTTCCTAATATACCGCTTCTTGGTATTTACGGTGGGATTAGCTACAGTCCTGTTCTCGCTAGACGCCAATTCGGATTTTCCATGAAGGAAAAGCCTAAGAGTATCCATGTGTCTAGTTTCTTCTATCTTAATGAAGAAGCCACTGATGAGACCAAAAGTGGAGCTTGGTGTGCTTGGGATAAATTCCACGAAAGTACTAAGGACGAGTTGGGAAAGAGAAACTGTGTGTCCTTGGAACCGTACCTTCAGTGGGTTCGATCTAGAGCCCGTGACCTCAGGATGCCTTATATTCCCAGGATACTTCAGCAGCCAACTATTGCATCCCCATCTGCCATTCCTATTGAGTGCATGGAAGAATATCAAGAGAATTTAACCAGGATGAAGCTTGAGAGAGACACATGGGAGTGGAAATATCATACCGTCTGCATTGAGCAAGAAAAGATGAAAGAGAAGATGAAAGAGAAGGATGATCTGATTGAATGGCTGGAAAGGCGTGTGATAGATGAACCCCAGGCACAAGAGAATTCATTTTTCTCCAGCATGAGGCCTACCCCTAGCACTCATGAGTATGCTTGCATCCCTCTAACATCTGGCGCTTGGAAAGGGATTGTTGACAAATTGATCTTCGAGAACCAGGAGCTGAAGAGACAGAAGAGAAGACGTGAAGAAGGGCAATCTTAGATAGTGTTTATTTTCCCCTCTAGGCTTAGTTGTTGTTCCTTTTGTATTTTGGGCCTTTTTGATGTACTTTCAAAGTTGTAAAACTCTACTCAATATTCAATGAAATGAGGATTTGTTTTAAGAAATTTGTCGTGCTTTGAGTTCCTTAAAACCAAATCGCATTCGCATTGCATTATACATCCCTGCTAAACTATCAAGTCACTAATCTTGTCTTGCAGATTTTGTAGAAATGGATGCCGCAGGAAAAAGTGTTTGGCCTTACTGCTTCGAGCTGCCAGAGGTGGATCGTCTGCTACGGTTGGGAGAGATGATTGAAGACCAGTCAGCCTTTGCTGATAGATATGGGTGTGTCATACCCTTGATGAAGACACCAGTAACTATGGGACCACTTGAAGTTCTAGTCCAACTGTATCACCCAGCATACCGTTGTTTCTTGTTCCCTGAATTTCAGTTAGTACCAACCTTGGAAGAATTTTCAGCCATGATAGGGATCCCAATCAGGGATGCTCCTGTCTTTTCCGGAATTGAAGAAACACCTTCTGCCAGAGACATAGCCAGATTGACCAGAATCAGGTTATCTGATGTCCAAGCCAATTTGACCAATAAGGGAGGAAAGCGTGGTTTGCCAGCACAGTTCTTGATGGAGAAAGCTCTGTACTTTAAGAACAGGGGAAATGAAGTTTTGTTTGAATCAACTTTAGCATTGATGATATACGGTTTGTTCCTGTTCCCAAACGCCAAGGATTTCGTAGACACCCAGGCCATTCAGCTGTTTGCAGTCAATAATCCAGTCCCGACACTGTTGGCTGATGTCTACCATTCCATACAAACCAGATATATGAGAGGCAGTGGGTTGATTGTTTGCTGTGTGGCCCTTTTCTACAAATGGTTTGTTTCTTATTTGCCGAAGACCCCAGCTTTCTGGGAGATTGAAGACTGCAAGGTGTGGTCTAAGAAGTTGATGGAACTAAAGCATACCGACATTGAATGGTATGATTCAACGAACGAGGGAATCACCATAATCGTTAGCTGTGGGGACTGCCCCAATGTACCTCTCATGGGAAGGAATGGTTGTATCAATTACAACCCCGTCCTCGCTCGCCGTCAGCTGGGTCATTTGAAGGAAGGAATCCCAGATGATAAAGACATGCAGATGATGTTTTATGACGAGAAAGAAGGATTCGAGATGAAGATGTGCTTGAGACGCACTTGGCGCTATATCAACAGGGAGCTGTGGAGGTCTGAATGCCCGGTCACAGAGTCTCATTTACAATGGTCTCGTAGCATAGCCCAAGTAATGATGAAGCCACATCCCCGCCACGAGTCCCCTACTAAAACAAAACAGAGAATGATGGAGGAATTGGGAGAGCTGGTTCTCGCCAAGAAAGAAACCAAGGAGTGCATCATCAAGATAATGAGGGTAATTAATGGAGAAGGATCGTCAACCGGCGGATTCAATTTCTAAGTATTGTTGTTGACCTTTGTGTTGTTATTGTATCTTTTCATTTTGTTGTACCTCTACTTATGTACTTGGAGTATGAGAATACCCTGCTCCAGATGTAATGTTTGCCAAACTCTTAATGAAGAAGTTGTTTTATCAAGGATTTATTCTTTATATTATTTGCAAGATGTCTTTGGTTTCTTGATAGTTTAGCTTGCATTTGCATTTGCATCTCATTTGCATCTTTGCATACGCACGCGCATTCTTCTGTGTCTCATCGCCGTTTTGTCTTCTTCAGAACCAGCACCCTGATCTCTACATTTGTTGCAATATCCGGACCAGGCTTAAGGAGGAAAGATGTCTGATAATTGTGAGAATCTGGATCAAGTCAACGAGGAGCTCAATGAGTTAAGAGTAGGCATGGGACAGATTATGGAAGTTTTGCATGTTATACGAGCAAAAATGGATACTCAAGCTACTGTAGTCTCAGAAATCGTCACCACAACTGTTGAGCCGCCAGTCATCCCTGCTGTGGACACTACTTTAGGGATACCGTTTGAGTTTATACGAGCCACAGCTCCTCAGTCCACTCAACAAGCTGCACCTTTGTTTGGTGAAAACCAACAAACTATCCCAACTTATACTCCACCAGTGATTCAGACCCAGTTTCAGCCCGTCTTCCAGAATCAGCATCATCTTATTAATGACAACGTATCCATGGAAGGAGACGACAGCAACGAGAAATTGAGGGCCAGTATGGAGATTATGCAGAGAAAATTGAAGGCCATGGAGGGAGGTAATGTCTTCAGCTCTGACTTAAGGGATATGTGTTTGGTAACTGACCTAGTAATTCCACCAAAGTTTAAATTACCAAGCTTCGAATTGTACTCTGGCGCTACGTGTCCAAAGGCACACTTGGTCATGTATCTCCGAAGAATGGCAGCATACATGGATAATGATAAGTTGATGATCCATTGTTTCCAGGATAGCCTAAAAGGCGCTACTGCAAAGTGGTATTTAGGTCTAGATCAGTCTCAGATTAAGTGCTTTCAAGATGTTATGGATGTCTTTATAAAACACTATAAGTATAACCTGGATCTAGCACCTGATCGTAGGCAACTTTTGACCATGACTCAGAAAAACACTGAGTCGTTCAAAGAATACGCTCAGAGGTGGAGGGAGACTGCGTCACAGGTTGAACCGCCGTTAACCGAAAAGGAGCTAGCCGATTGGTTTGTAGACACTGTGAAACCTGAATTCTATGAGAAGATGATTAGCAACATTGGCGCCAATTTCTCTGACATTATTGCAATCGGTATGAAGGTAAAGGCAGGTCTAAAAAGTGGGAAGGTGGCTAGTTCACCTAACAGTGCTACCAGTACCAGCATCAAAAAGTCTCCAGGCAATTTTCATAAGAAGAAAGAAGGCGAGACTAACGCCATCATGACAAGGGAGAAGCAGAGTCCTCGTTGGAAGCGAGCTCTTTTCCAACCACAGCCAGGTCCCAGCTTTCCCCAATAGCCAGTTTATGCTATGTAATTCCCCCAGCAACCATACGTGGCATCTGTTATGCCCACCTTCAATCATCCAGTAATGCAACAGGCTCCTGCTTCCCAACCACAAAATCAACAGCAGTGGCCAAGGAATCAGAACCAGAATTACCAGCAGCAGCGGCGACCAGCGCCACAACAAAATACCCCGCCAAGAAAACAGGCAGTGACACCGAACTTTCCTCCTATACCAATGACATACACAGCATTATATCCTTCGTTGGTGGAGCAAGGGTTAATTGTTACTAGCCCATTGGGGCCACCCTCTGAAAGGTCTATGCAGTTTTACAACCCCAATGCAACCTGCGCCTTCCATCAAGGAGGGGTAGGTCATGACTTAGAAGGATGTTTGGCATTGAAGAATCTAGTAAAAGGCCTGATAGAGAAGAATGTTCTGTCTTTCGTCAATAGCCAACCAAATGTGAAAAGCAACCCTTTGCCAAACCATGGGTCAACTAATGCTATTGAAAATGAGAATGACGAGGTAGTAATCTCAGATGCAGCACAGATTAAAACTCCCTTGAATTTGTTTCATGCCAGGCTATTCAGCGCCGGTTTGGTCGAAGCTTGCCATGATGATTGTGAAGAGTGTGATGGTGTTAGTGAAGGATGTTCGTTAGTACAAGGGGATATTCAGCGCTTGATTAATGAAGGTTTCTTACAGGTTTTCAGGAAGGAAGACAGAATAGCGGTGATTGAGCCGGTATTCAACTTGCCAAAACAAGAGCAGTTGTTTATTGAAGAAAAGTACCCCTCAGTAGTCCCTGTGTTCAACAATCCAGGGGCAAATACTGTGAGTCCTGTTTTTAAACAATCAGTTCCGAGATTTAACAGGCCTGAAGCTGCTGTTCCTGTTAATCGTGCTAGACAAAATAACTTCCCAAAACCAGTTCCATTCAGGTTCAGAGGAACCAAAGCAGTGCCCTGGATTTATGAGGATATCACAGGTGAAAGAAAGAAAAAAGAAATGACCCCAAGGAAAGAGGTGGGGGTCGTGATAGAAGAACCGGTCCCAAGGAAAGAGGTCGGGGCCGATGAGAAGAACGTGTCTAATATAGCAGGGGCAGGGAGAATGATGAGAAGTGGAAGGATTTGTCCCCCTGTGAGCATGGAAACATCCAGAAAAGAAGGTGTTAGTCATGTACCTACCAACGATAAAGGAAAAGAAGTAATCTCCAAAGAGGACGATGAAGAGTTCCTTAGAATAATAAAAATAAGTGACTATAGGATTGTGGATCAGCTCCATCAAACCCCGTCAAAGATTTCTGTTTTGTCTCTATTGATTAATTCACCGGCTCACCGATCTGCGCTGCAGAAGGTTTTGGCTCAGGCTCACGTGGCTCAAGACATCACTACCGGACAATTTGATCACATTGTTGCTAACATTACCGCCTGTAATACCCTCAGTTTCAGTGAGGAAGAGTTAACCCAAGCTGGCCGGAAGCATAATCTTGCTCTGCATATATCCATGACATGTCAAGAAGATACATTGGCTAGAGTCCTCGTGGATACAGGGTCCTCTCTGAATGTCTTACCAAAGAGAACTCTTGATAAATTGGCATACAAAGGAGGAGTCATGAGACCCACTTCGTTGATTGTCAAAGCTTTTGATGGTTCGCGAAGGTCTGTTATGGGGGAGATAGAGCTCCCAGTGTTGATTGGACCTCAGGAATTCAATATTCTGTTTCAAATTCTAGACATCAATCCTGCTTATAGCTGTTTGCTCGAAAGACCTTGGATCCATGAAGCAGGTGCTGTGACCTCTACGTTGCATCAGAAGATGAAGTTCGTAGCTGATGATAGGTTAGTTATCATACATGGTGAGGAGGATTTGATGGTCAGTAACCTGTCCTCATTTCGCTACATCGAGGCTGATAAGGATGCGTTAGAAACCTCTTTCCAAGCTTTGGAAATAGCCAATGCAGTTATGATCGACAACGAGAAGCCGATAGTTCCAGAGTATCCATCATTTGCTTCGTATAAGAGCATACAGTCCGCCCTTCAGGAAGGCGTGCCTGCAGGGTGGGGCGAAGTCATCGAGATCGAGAAGAGGGACCGACATCAGGGGTTGGGTTACAAACCAACTCCAGAAGATGAAGCTGCTTCAAGAATGAGAAGAAAGACGAAGACTGTGCAAGAGATATTTGTCAAAGGTGGACATCAGGTCCACGCAATCATTGGAAGCGCTGAAGAGGAAGAAGACATTGATCATCTGGTTTTTCGCCAAGAGGGTGCTTTGAGCAATTGGGAGGCTATAGAGATCCCAACTGTGTACCCGGAACCAGAGTAACTTGTTTTGATTTGTTGTTTTCATTTCCCTAGTCTTGCCCAAAGCTAGTGGATTATTTTGTATGGGCCTCCGTTTTCAATATTAATCAATGAAATGACTTTTTTTGCAATTTTCGCCGTCTTCACTTTACTGCATTCTTTTCTAAAAATGGCAATCTTTTCAAACAAAACATCTTCATCTTGCATGATTGTGAATTGTCGTACACTTTAGTAATACAAATCATTCTATTATGCAGAATTAACCGTAAACCCATTGTATTCAATGACCCTGTTATTACCATTGACTTTGACTCCCCTGTCTATCAAGCTGAGGAGGAGGAGAATTTTGAGGTACCCAAAGAGCTGGCAGACATGTGTGATTACCAGTATACAGACCTCCAGCCACATGAAGAGCAGGTGGACGCCATCAATCTTGGTTCTGAGGAAGAAAAGAAAGAAGACAAGATTGGGGCATCTTTGAAACCAGAAATTAGACAGCAGTTGATTTCACTACTTAAAGAATATGTGGATGTGTTTACTTGGTCCTACCAAGATATGCCCGGTTTAGATACAGATATTGTGGTTCATAAATTACCGCTCAAGCCCGAGTGCCCGCCGGTAAAACAAAAGCTTCGTAGAAGTCATCCTGATATGGCCCTCAAACTCCGAGATGAAGTCAAGAGGCAATTGGATGCCGGATTTTTAGCAGTCTCCAAGTACCCAGAATGGGTAGCTAATATTGTTCCTGTTATGAAGAAGAATGGAAAGGTGCGAATGTGTGTGGACTACAGGGATCTCAACAAAGCTAGTCCCAAGGATGATTTCCCTCTACCACATATTGATACGCTGGTGGACAACACTGCCCGTTTCGCCATGTTCTCATTTATGGATGGCTTCTCAGGCTATAATCAGATTAAAATGGATCCGGTTGACATGGATAAGACCACTTTCATTACCCCGTGGGGCACTTATTGCTATAAGGTTATGCCTTTTGGACTGAAGAACGCAGGGGCAACGTACCAAAGGGCCATGGTGACTTTGTTTCACGATATGATCCACAAAGAGATAGAGGTGTATGTGGATGATATGATAGCCAAGTCTCAGAATGAGGAGGAACATGTAGATCACTTGCTGAAACTGTTCAAGAGGCTTCGGAAGTATCAGTTGAGGTTGAACCCTGCAAAGTGTACCTTTGGGGTCAGATCTGGGAAACTATTAGGTTTCATTGTCAGCCAGAAGGGTATTGAAGTAGATCCAGATAAAGTGCGAGCAATTCAAGAAATGCCAGCTCCGCAAACTAAGTCTCAAGTCAGGGGATTTTTGGGTCGTTTGAATTACATCTCTCGTTTCATCTCCAACATGACTCCAATTTGTTCACCAATCTTCAAATTGCTCCGTAAGAATCAGCCAGTAGAATGGAATGCTGACTGTCAACAAGCTTTTGAGAAGCTCAAAAGTTATCTCCAAGAACCTCCTGTTCTAATTCCTCCGGTATCCGGAAGACCTCTCATTATGTACTTAACGGTTTTGGAAGAGTCCATGGGCTGTGTCTTGGGACAGCATGACGAGACTGGCCGGAAAGAGCACGTAATCTATTATTTGAGTAAGAAGTTTGCAGATAGTGAAAGTCGTTACTCATTACTGGAAAAGACTTGTTGCGCTTTGGCTTGGGCCGCCAAACGCTTGAGGCAGTACCTGATCTGTCATACCACCCTTTTGATTTCCAAGATGGATCCGATAAAATACATCTTTGAGAAACCTGCTCAATCAGGTAGACTTGCCCGTTGGCATATGTTATTATCTGAATATGACATTCAATATGTCACTCAAAAGGCCATTAAAGGAAGTATCCTCTCAGAATATCTTGCTGATCGACCAGTTGAAGACTATGAACCACTCAAATTTGACTTCCCTGACGAGGACATTATGGCGGTAAAGGATGATGAACGGCCAAGTTCTGAAGAAGATCCCAGGGCGGAATATAGATGGAAGATGATGTTCGACGGTTCATCCAATTGCAAGGGGCATGGAGTGGGTGTTGTCATAATTAATCCTGAAGGTGGCTACACCCCTTTTACAGCTAGGCTGGATTTTGGGTGTACAAATAATATTGCTGAGTATGAAGCATGCATTCTGGGTTTGGAAGCTGCAATTGATCTTGGAATCTGTTTTCTCGAAGTTATGGGTGACTCCGCTCTAGTTATTTATCAGATTAGAGGCGAGTGGGAGACCAAGGATGAGAAACGTATCCCTTATCAGGCATATGCTTTGGAGCTGGTTAAGTGTTTTGACGAGATAACATTTTGTCATGTACCACGTACGGAGAATCACGTGGCCGATGCATTAGCGACACTGGCTTCAATGTGGCAAGTCAGATTTATCAATGAAGATCCAGTGATCAGTATTGGAAGAAGGACTGAGCCGGCCTATTGCCAGGTCATCGAAGAAGAATCAGACAACAAACCTTGGTTTCATGATATTTTGAATTTCCTGAAGAATCAAGAATATCCGGCCAATACCTCCGTTCTTGATAAGAAGACTTTACGAAGGCTGTCAGCCAAGTTCTTCATCAGCAACGGTGTATTGTACAAGAGGAATCATGATATGGTTTTGTTAAGATGTGTCGATAAGAGAGAAGCTGACTTGTTGATCCACGATATTCACGAAGGAGCTTTTGGCACCCATGCCAATGGGCATGCCATGGTTAAGAAGATCTTGAGGGCTGGATACTACTGGTTGACTATGGAGACTGATTGCATCCAGTATGCTAGGAAATGCCACAAATGTCAGATCTATGCAGACAAAATGCATGTTCCTCCTACTCTGTTGAATGTACTGTCATCACCTTGGCCGTTCTCCATGTGGGGCATTGATATGATTGGGGCAATTGAGCCTAAAACGTCTAATGGGCATCACTTTATCCTGGTGGCCATAGATTACTTTACCAAATGGGTGGAAGCCGCCTCTTATACAAACGTAACTAAGCAAGTAGTTGCTCGTTTCATCAGAAACAATATCATTTGTCGCTATGGGATTCCAAGCAGAATCATAACTGACAATGGGACCAATTTGAATAACAGAACCATGAAGGAGTTGTGTGATAACTTCAAGATCGAGCACCATAATTCTTCACCGTATCGTCCGAAGATGAATGGAGCAGTCGAAGCTGCAAACAAGAATATCAAGAAAATCCTTCAGAAGATGGTCAAAACATACAAAGATTGGCATGAGATGTTGCCGTATGCACTACACGGATATAGGACGTCTGTCAGAACATCAACAGGGGCAACCCCTTTTTCGTTGGTATATGGAATGGATGCTGTCCTCCCCATAGAGGTGGAAATACCTTCGCTGAGAATATTAATGGAGACAAAGCTTGATGAAGCTGAGTGGATTCAAGAGAGATATGACCAGTTGAATTTAATTGATGAGAAGCGCCTAACAGCTATGTGTCATGGTCAGTTGTATCAGAAAAAGATGAAGAGAGCATTTGACAAAAAGGTCCGCACTCGAGAATTCCGAATAGGCGAGTTGGTACTTAAGAAGATCTTGCCGTCGCAAAGAGACGCCCGTGGAAAGTGGGCGCCTAATTATGAAGGTCCATACGTAGTTAAGACAGTATTTTCAGGAGGATCTCTTTTCCTCACAACTATGGACGGAGAACAGCTTGCGCATCCCGTGAATGCTGATTCGGTGCGGAAGTATTATGCTTAAGACTAGGACACCTCTATGAATCCCCAGAGAAGCTCAAGTTCTGCTACAACTGGAGTCCTTAGTCATTAGGGTTATCGGTCATTGAATACAATGTAACCTTTGATAAATTGCCATTTTTGTTGCATTTGTAATATTTCATGGGACTCTGCTATTTGGCAAGTCACCATTTTTCAATGAATATCAGCTATTGAATCATTTTCGTGTTTAACACGTTATCCTTCCTTTTTGCAAGTTTAGTCATTTTCACTTGATTTTTGAGAACGGAAATTTTGCAATATCTTGAGAAAACACAAAGATAAACTAAGTTTTACTTTGGAATTAAGACGTTTTGGAATCAAGTTCGTACACAGAGAGTCAGCAGTACTTTTTCCTTTTGGCATGGATCTGCCACCTCCAGTGAATGAAGACCACCCCGGTTGTCCTTGATGTTTGGGTTTCAGGGTGTTGACTTGTGTTATCCTTTCTTCTTTCCTGTTTTGCGTCGTTCGCGTCGTTTCTAGCATATAGCCAAGCATATGCATCATACCCTAGCATCTTCGCTCCTTGGAGTTTGTTTTGCTTGTGGTCCTGTGTTGGCGTCTGTCTTTATTTCCCCAATGAAGTGAAGACGTCCCCGGTTTGCTTTATGTCGTGCTCATTCGGTCTTAACCTTTGCGCGCCAGAGTTGCATCTTTAAAATCTTTTTCTACTCCCCAAGAAGTTTAACTTTAAAGGATTTTGGAAAGTTGTTCTTGTTTGAATCGTGTCAAACTTGAACTTGGACTCTGTTTGAATCACGTCAAACATTGTCATTTCTGTTCTTGTTTGAATCATGTCAAACTTGAACTTGGACTCTGTTTGAATCGTGTCAAGCACTGTCTTTTGTGTTCTCGTTTGAATCGTGTCAAACTTGAACTTAGACTTTGTTTGAATCGTGTCAAGCACTGTCTTTTGTGTTCTCGTTTGAATCGTGTCAAACTTGAACTTAAACTTTGTTTGAATCGTGTCAAGCACTGTCTTTTGTGTTCTCGTTTGAATCGTGTCAAACTTGAACTTAGACTTTGTTTGAATCGTGTCAAGCACTGTCTTTTGTGTTCTCGTTTGAATCGTGTCAAACTTGGACTTGGACTATGTTTGAATCGTGTCAAGCACTGTCTCTTCTGTTCTCGTTTGAATCGTGTCAAACCTGAACAGAGTCTTTGTTCGAATCGTGTCGGAAACTGACCCCCTTTGTTTTAAAACCATTCCTATTCGAATCGTGTCGAACTTGAATTGGGACTTTGCTTGAATCGTGTCAAGCACTGTCTTTTTGTTTTAAAACTGTTCTTGCCCGAATCGTGTCGGACATTGAACACCTCTTTATTTCGTTTCTTTCCTAAAAATACTTTAATATAAATTTATGGGAATATCTTTTTTATTTAACCCTATAAGACTCCTATCTGGTGCGCAGGGTTAGCCTCTGTCTTCCTGGCTTTTCTTGAAGATCCCACTTTTAACCCTTCAGTTTAGGTTCCCCAGGAAGTCCTTGCTTGTTTGTCTGTACCTTTTTAGATTGATCCCCTGTGATCAAGTTTCTTCCTTCTGGTTTCATGTTCAGGAAGGATGTAGGTTTGTTTTGCCCCCAGTAGCTTATCTCCCCGGATCTTTCCCCAGTGGAGATTGTCTGTGGTCTTTTCCCCAGTGTTTCTTTGGAGTCTCCCCAGTGAGTCTCTCTTTTGTTGGTTAGTCGGTATCCCCAGTGAGTTTTCTCATGGATACTGTACCTTTCGTCCTTCCCAGTGAAGCTCTGATTCTTCTTGCTTCCTGTTCGTCCCTTGGTGTCTTGTTGTGTCGGCATTTTCTGGCATCTTCTTGGCATCATGTTTGCTGCATTGCATGTGTGTGCATTTGAGGATAAAATTTTCGGTTATCTATATTTAAATATCCTTCACATTTGATTACATGAGGATCTTCATCTCTCATGTCATCAGGTGAAGATATTTAAATAGGGGCAACTGTTGCACCCCAAATTTTACCCTCAGTTTTCTTGCTATTTGTTTTTTATTACTTATTATTTATTACTTTTCTCTTTATTTTAATTTGATATATGTCTTAGTACCTATATGCTCTATGGCCTTTTAATTTCAATTTGACACTTTTTTCTTTTTTACTTTAGTTGAGTGTTCTAATTTCATTTAATCTAAATCAATTTTATTTAAGTCCAATTCTAATTAATCAAACTGATTATCCTTTTAAATTAGTTCTTAATTTAAATGATGGTATTATTACATTTTCATAACTATGTTATTATGTTGGTAAGAATTCCACGTTAGTTTTTGGTTTCTCTTTCTTTTATTTTGAACCAATGAGGATCAAGCTTGTGGGGTTTGACTTTTCAACATTTCTTCCAACCATTGAGAGCATGACATGTGGCGTCCAAAGTGCCAAAGGAAACCAATTCTTCCTCCTCCTTTCGTTCTTGCTGAAGAATTGTAAACAAGGGAGAAATCTCAAGTTGTATCGTGTATCAATCCATTCATCCAACGATTCAAATTGCAAGACCGTTGGCGCGGGCTCTTCAATTTTGAATCTCAAAATCCATTCCTCTTCGAGCTCGTCTTTGCGTTGTGCAGAAAATGGTTCAGAAAAGGCATGTCATTTCCAGCATACGACTGCTCTGTCTGCGAACACGTCTACGCTACCTCCAATCTTTACTTCGTTTGGTATCCCTCTCAAACAGCATCAATGGGAGAGTTTTTGAATTTATTCACCAAGTAATGACTACGATCCTACACGTCTGAGATGTCACAGCGCATTTCTCTCCCAGAATTGGACTGAAATTGAAATTCAAACGGAAACCTTAAGAGATTCAGCTTATGCCCACCAGCTGCTTGGAAATTTGACCCGGCCCATATGTCTATCAATGACCCAACACTCTGCCTATATAAAGAGGCTCAAATTCAGTTCATAAACAACAACAATTCTCACAAAATATTCTAAGTCTTTGAGTTTTGAGTTTTCACGAGGAAAAGAGGAGAAGAGCTGCTTTGGAGTTTCTTTTTACTAGTTCAGAAAGGAGAGTATTCAATCTCCTTGAAGGTGCAGTGGACATTACTCCACTTGGTAAATACACGTCCCCTTTTTAATATTCATGTCATCATAGCATATCTCAATCATAACTGTTATAATGTGCTTTATATTGTTTTTCACTTGTCTACAATGTGCTTTTGTGTATGTTCTGTCCATGGCTTGATATCTTGAAGTAGGATGATTCTGTTTGCTTTACTGAGATAGACATGTATGCTGCTCTTATTTAAGTTTTTGTGCTCGAGATAATATCATGTTGATTGTGCATTTGGTTGTGTCCATTAGCTAGCTGCAAGCATATAAGGTTTCATTTTGTGTTGTACTGTCAAACTTAGATGATTTGAATGGTTAACTTACTTGTGTATGTCGTTATGTTTGGATCTTACTTTGAGATGAGAGATTCTTGAATTTTTAGTTCACTAATTGCTTCTGAGATGCTCATGTGTTGTATGGTTGATGAACCTATTTCTCATTGTTAGCTCACATGTAATACTAGATTGGAGTTTGTTTTCATTAAAAGTCATTCTTGTTCTTTTTCTGTCATCACTAATGTATGATCAGTTTGTGTATTTAAAATCATTGGCTTTGCTTTGTATCTAAAGATTCATTTAGGTGTTGATGCTTGTTGAGTTGTATTTGTGAGCATGGAACTATTTTTGACCTACTCTGTCACAGAGGTTACTTGTGGCATTCATGTGCTTGACTACATCCTGATATGCACCTTTTATCCATGACATGATCTTTGTGTTCTTGACCTATGTGCTTAAGTGTTTTGAATTGCTAAAATGTATAACTGTTTATTACTTGGTATTTGACTTGATGTTTAACTTGAGAACTTGCTATTATCTTTGGAGTTAAGTTTTGTCCCAACCATGTGCTTATAAACACTTCACCACTTGTTTGAATCTGTGCACTTTGTTGTTGCTTGGTTACCTGTTGGTTTTGAAACTGATTCATCTAAACTGTTGTCCTGATTAGAAGTTTACTTGTTGTGTTTACTTGCTGCTGTGATACATAATATGCCGTGTTTACTTTGTTGTCATTATGATTTGTGACCAATTTTTGAACTCAGAATCTATGTTAGATGTGCCTTGCCATGCTTAAAACTGGTTTTGCTTCAATGATATCACATGCTGTCAGTTTGGTACTTCTAGTTCATATGCAAGTTTTAAATGTTTAACATGATATGCGCTTTTTTTTTTCTTCCATGTAATTGTCTGATTTTGGTTTCTAAACCTTTGAAGTATTTGTCTTGATACTTTATGTCTTGCTGTCACAGAAATATATGCTTCTTTTTAATGTTTTCTCTGCATTAAGTCTTAGTTGTACCTAATTGTCTGAACATTTGTCTTGAATGCCACTGATAATACTTAGCTTTGATATGTTGTCATGCCTCTGCCTTAAACCAGAACTGTTGTTAGTCCATGCCTTTAAGTTTTTCGTATCCATTATATGTTAGTGTTTGTGTTCACCATGCTGCCCTATCATATGCCACTACTTAAATGAACTTAATTTCCTTGCTGTCATGCCATTGTGCCTTGTTTATGCCTTGAATACATTGTGTTGGCCCTTGGCCATCAAGTTGTTGTTTCTATATGTGATAGTCATGCTTAAACTGTCATTTGATTTGGATGTCACTATGTATGTACAACTTCTGTTCGAACCTATGCTTCATGTTAATTTTGTGTATCCAAAATGCTACGAAATTATGTCCTCCACCATCATGTCATTAAATGCAAAACCTTGCCTTGACTTTGTGTTTAATTTGTGAACTCTTACCATGCCTTACATGCTATCCATTGTGTAGTTATGACTGCTGCCTTGTTCAATAATCTCAATGTATCATGACGCATATGAATCTTGTTACTTAACTGATATGTTAGCATTCATAGTTGCTTTTAACCTTTTGAACTTACTGCCCTTTGAATCATAACTGCTCTAAGATGACATTTGGTTTGCCTGCACATTGATTACTTGCTTATATTGATATGTCATTTTGTTGTCTGCATCTATTTACAAGTGCTTAAGGCCTACATATAGAGTTGATGTTTAAGTTGCCACTGATATTAGTATGCTTCTGCAATGTCTGTTCTCAACTTTTGCCCTACATCTAAATGTGAATGTCTTTTCTGTCAGCATGTTAATTGAGCGTCCAAATTCTGTTGTATTTTAACATGGAAATATCTGTGCATTCTCATGATTATGTCATATGCTTTGTTTCAATGATGTTGCTTGGATTTGGTTCTGTCATGATTTCTTATGACCCATTCTGTTATGAACATGTATATATGTGAGTCTTAGGAGCTTTTTCTCATCATGAGATGTATGTGTCTTGTTTTTGTAGCTTAACTTTCCTTGTGTTAACATGATATATATAACTGTTTGTATGATACCCAAACTGTCAGTCGATTTTGATTTATATAGATTATCGCTTTGCCATACCATGTGTTTTTACTTTGAACTCATGATTGCATTTGTATGTTAACCTGCCTACTGTTCCCAAGGTTTGTTTCACTTGCTGTGTCTGTTTTGAATAAATCAGCTCAGCTGGGTCTGTGTATGCTTGATTGAGATGCTTGATTTTGTTGCTTTAATGCCATACTACTTGCTGCTACTGTTAGCATTTAAATGCTATGTTTTTGTTGCCTTTCTCATAAAATCATGTGTTGACCAAGTTGATAACCTTGCGTATTGGTTTTGTGTAATAGTTGGTCCTCTCCTTGTGCACTTAGCCTTACTGATAATGTGTTTTTGGGTCTTGATATGGCTGCTCTGTTTGGTCTATTTCACTTGTTTTTTATTTTGAATCCATGCGCATAACTTAGATCATATATTTATCAAATCACATTTGTTACTGGATGTATTCCCGCCCCAGCGGATGGACTTGTGTTTGCGTTACTATTCCTCATTGCCATGCCTATAAGGACTGGGGTTCGATCCCTGCCCAGTCCTTTTGTTTTTTTTCCTCTGGTGTTCGCTTCTTCAAAATATATGTGTGCTTTGGTATTTCCTGAACACCAGCGCGTGTTAGCTCATTTGGCAAAGGCTTTGGTTTGTTGTTGTGTTGCATAAGGGCAAGGGTTCAAACCCTATGCATGCCATTTCTTTTAGTTATTTGTTTCCTTTATTTGTTTTTGAGTTAATCATGATATTTAAGTATCCTTCTATTTGTCTCTAACTTATTTAGATTTCAAATCATTTTTACTTTAAAATTAACCCTTTAATTCTAATTGTGTAATTAATTACTATTTCCAATTAAGTTAATTGTTGGTTAATTACTAATATTATCTTTAAGCATTGTTTGTTAATCTTGAAATATTATTAAATTGACTTGTTTAATTTTTAAGATAATATATCCATGTTGATTGGCCATATGTTTGACTCTATATGAATATTATCTTTCTCTTTATGTCATCTTTTATATCACTTCTCTATGTTTGTCTTCATAAAGATTGAAGCATATTGATTTGTTCTTATATATCATTCCTATATGTTTGTCTTCCTAAAGATTGAAGCATACTTGATGTACTCTTTTATCATATCCATCTTATCCATATCCTTGTCATAAACATATTGCCATCCTCATGCTTATGTTGTTTTATCTATTATATCAATGTCTTTTATATCATCTTATTATTTTATCTACTCTTTTCCCCCATTCCAGAGGAAGGTGATTAACCTTGACTCTTAAAGTCATTGACCACCATCTCAACCTAAGTAACCTCTTAGGAAGAAACTTGTTTCTTGGCCTCATCAGAGCCATAGAAATCATAACTAGCTTTAGGAGAGAGTTCTTCAACTCTTAGTGATATTCATCCTAATGAATTTATCACTTCCCCTATTAACTAAACCTCAACATAGGTCCATTTCAACTAGACTTAGAGAGTTCCTAAACTCTACAATGAGCTTGTACTCATTTCCCCTCTGAATATTGACCATAGTCAATCGTTCAGTAGAAGTAGAACTACGCATACTCTGATTCTATTCCCGAGGATACGTAGGTGCAAAGTGCGATGCTTTGTCGAGTATACTTAGATACTAACCCCTAGGGTTTTTCAAGCCTTTAGCATAGAACCTTAGCAAACATAAGATAACTTAAGCAAGAGGTTCCCGTAGAGTACTACGGACGTTTAGGGTGCTAATACCTTCCCTAGGCGTAACCAACCCCCGAACCTTAGATCTTTCCCTTTAGGTTTTTCTAAACGATCTTGAACCTTTCCTTTGGATAAATCAAAGTCGGTTGTAAAAGAAACTGATGCAAATTAATTAATAATTTGTTATCCGATTTTCACCGCAACAACAGTTATTCAAGAAGTTATACAACTTGAATTTATTGTGCTACGTTGGTTTGTCTTGCAAATCTTCAAAGAAAATAAATTAAATTAGATGATGAAAAGCCATCTAACAAATCACATTTCATAAAGCTTGGTTCTTTGGAATGTTTGATGATGAGGAATTTATATTTCTTATCAGAAGTACTTCTTTACCAGCTGGATGGGTTGTAACATCTGTTGATAGAAGTGTAACTTTAGAAGCTTCTGAAATACTTGTATTTCAACTTATTTCCCATATCTGAAAGCAAGGAGAAACACTACCAGAACTTAATGTCAATTAATATTTACTGCATATTCTTTTGAAGATGGCATTAGTGCATAATTCAGATAAATGAGTAATTTGGCTCTGCCAGTCATTATTGCTTCTGAAGAAGCATCTGATTCCTGAAATAAAAATCAAGTATTTAAGAGAAAGAGATTATACCAAATCTATATTGCTTCAATATTTGATAATAAGGAGTCTGCTCTTTAAGGTGATATCTTAAGAGACTCCATTGCTCCTTGATTGAGGGTCATCATGGAATTTGTATTAAAGAACAAGTCTATGAGAAACCTCTAAGTTTTATTTGTATTCTGTAGGAAATTAGATGATGGTGCTTTAATTTATTTTATACCATTCTCTGATAGCTAACATCATTTGGTTCTTTGCTTATCAAAGATCTCAAAGTCTTGAGTCAAGATAATGAAATTAATGATTATGCTAAGAACAAGTTCTTGTTCATATTATGATTTATTCTAGATTGATACTCTGGAATGAATCATGGTACTGTTATCAGAATGTGGCATAAGGCGAACAAAATACTTTCTGGACATTTATGTATGGTCTCATAAAAATATGAGTGTCATTATTTAAATGTATTTACTGCATATATCAAATAAATGAGTAGAGGAATCTTCCATGGCATTTATCAAAGTTTGTTTACAACATTTGATGGAAGAAGAGCCCACAACCCAGACCTAAGTGCTAGAGAGACTGAGTTTGGTGAGAGAAATAGAGTCATTGGTCTAACAGCCATTGAATCAGAATCCACTCAAAGTGGTGTTCAGACTCTATGGTTAAGTCTGAATACTGATACGAGTCTAGCCGAGAAAATAACAAAAAAAAAAGGTATGCTTGTTCTTTTCTGGCCTATCTCTCAATTCAATGAGATATTTGTGTAGGTGTAAATACAAAGTTTGTGTTAGATTTCTAGAGAAGATCTTTTGAAAAAGGATCTTCAGACATCTTTAGAAAGAAACTCTATTATATTTATCTATACTAAATATTTTATTAAGTCGGATGATGATCATATTTATGGAAACAGTTTCCTCACTTTTTGGGATGTTACTGTTGTTTGTTAGTTGTCAAAGGAAACAATTCAATATTCATCTATCACTCATGACTTTTGTTTCAAGAAGAAGTGTTGCTTCTGAATAGAACCTTGGAGACTTATGACTGGCAGAAGATATATCTCTCTCAGTCTAGTTCTACTAAACTCTGATGGATGATAGCTTCTGAAAGTTGTCAGATTCTGAGATTCAGAAGAGGATTCTTTACTTCTGATAAATCAGTTTAAGTAAAAGGTTTTCCAAAACTTTTATAATAATTAAATCTTTATAAAAGTGAAATTTATCTAGTGGATTCAAGAAATCTGTTGGATAAGAACCTTTGGGTAATGATGTTTGCTTTTTGGATACTTATTGTCACCATCCCCTGTCTTGTGAAACATCATTTTGTCCTTCTTCTGACAAGATTCTTATTCCTTTAGGAATCTTGTTCAGTTCTTTCCTTTTTATTTTCTCTTTGGTTGTGTGCTGATCAAGCCAAACTTGAGATGAGTTTCCTAGTCAATTCTTCTTTGAATCAACTGGTTGTCATCAATGAAAAGTTTGTGGATTTTGATGAGTTTCTTAAGTTAGGCTTTAACTTCTAGAAGAACGTGTCTGAACAGGAATGGAATGCATACTTTGATATGTAATGGGGTTTCACTTATCCAGATCTTGTCAAAGAGTTTTGGATTAATGCTTCCATTGTTGAGCTGAATTCTGAGTGTGCTATTCTTTCTAAAGTGACTAGTGTTTCTATAACAGTAACCTTTAAAGCGATTGCTAATGTGATCAATTGTCAGGAGATTGGAGAAATCCTCATAAAATCTTTTGGGAACACAATCTTCCTACTTGGTGTATCTTGTGTAGATCCATCTAATACATCAGTGGTTTCAAATCTTCGTCCTGATGCAAATGTTCAGAATTAGATTACGAATTCAAACATACTTCCTAATTATGTTTGCCAACAGACTAGAATGTCTAAATAATTAAGATCATCTGACATGTCCAGATTATCTAAGTAATCTTGCCATTCTTCCTTGGTAAACTCAAAAGCCTCCTTTCTCAGTTGATTTATGCGTCTGGACCCTGAAGATCTTCTTCTTCTGTGTGTTTTCACAAAGGATGCTTAAGAGGTGAGAGCTTCTAAAGTCATCTGCTACTTTGCTTTCATTTTCCTGAGTTGTTACATTCAGTATGGTTGTCTTTTTGAAATCTCTCTTTAGAACCTAGATTTGTTTCAGTTTATACATCTTGGTGTTTTAAGGATTAAGTGATTGATCCGCTGTCGCGCACGGATCAAAACGAGTGATTTTTAAACTGTAGTAAAGCGACAGTGGCTCGAGTCGTATCGCAAGGATTCTTATTCAAATTAACCAAAAGCAATCGAATTGGGAGGGTTATCATTTTCGTTTCGAAAAGTTATGAGAAAAGTGATTAAAAATAAGTGATTATGAAAATAAACTAAACGATTTATCTACTGTTTCGGTTTCCCAACTTATCATTGATTCACATAATTTTCATGCCTAAGAGGATTCTAATCCCTTTTCGATAATAATATCAATTAACAAGTGCAATTGACCCTATAAGACTTATATTTTTAAATTCCGAATTAAGCAAACGGATTAAATCTTTCGTGAATTAAGCAAACACGAAAACTTGCGCGGATTAAGCAAACGCGATAAAGTAAAGGAATATTAGGTGCAATCGAAATTAATCAATATTTGTTCTATATAATTGAATAAAGCAAACAAGATATATAGCATAATATTGAAAGGGAAAAGCATTTGATTGAAAATTATAGAGCCTCAAGGTTGCGGTGGAAACCGATTACAGTAGATGAATCTTAGTGATTAGTTCTCCATGGAAATTCGTCAAAAGCCAAAAAGATTTATTTTTTTGTGAATAGAAGGTGTTCTCTACAGTAACACGCTTCCTAATTTTACATGAAATAATGAAATTGGGTCATAACCCAACTGGGTCAAAAACAAGAAAAGAACCGGCCCAAAAAATGGTCCAAAACTAATTGTTTCTTATGACTGAAACTTCAACGAATTTTTCGAGGCATCTATATTCTGAATC
Source organism: Lathyrus tuberosus (assembly GCA_022829125.1). Lineage (NCBI taxonomy): Eukaryota > Viridiplantae > Streptophyta > Magnoliopsida > Fabales > Fabaceae > Lathyrus > Lathyrus tuberosus. The sequence goes on from JALAZF010000253.1 coordinate 4,647,430, forward strand.
AGCTTCTTCGTCCAACATAACAATTGTAGATCTTTTTCTTAGCTTTCCGAAGAATGGTAGAACGCCTCAATCCGATTCCTGTAGCTCCAGTTATGAATTTTTTTATTGAAAGCTGCTAATGCTGAAAATAACAACGAAAATCAAATAAGGCTGAAAATAAATTAAATTATAAAAACATCATAAAATAGAAAAATAAACAAACCAAACCATAGAAATTCCTAAGTCTAAACATAGAGGAATGTGCATCAAAATGCACTGATCAAATTCCTTCACACTTGAACTTTTGCACTCCGAGCAAAATCAAGAATTTAAAAACAGAAACTTCAAAGCAAAAACCAAACAGAGCATGCAATCTCAAAGGTTCTCTGGATACGAAGTGCAAGCAAACTTCTAATTCTAAGCTTCAAGAATATGACATTAGTGATTAACTCTTTTGTGACATTCAAAGAATATATGAAAAACAGATTCCCAAAAAGTACATCACAAGCATCAAGATCCTCACAAGATAAACTGTTTCCACTCAACTCTCAAGTGTTTAGGTTACATGTTTAGACTCAAAGCACAACATGAGAGTTAGTACTACCATAAGCTTGAAAGAACTCTAACATTCACAATTGGCTTACATGCACACAAAGATCAAAAGGACTTTTATTAAGGTTGTAACGTGGTCAAGGTAAGTGTAGGATAAATCCTAAGGTGTACTAGGCTAAAATCAAAGAGTTAAAAGAGAATTGAATGAATTGCGGGAGTTGAACTACACGATACATCAATTGCTTTCAAACAACAACCTCACAACTTATTTCTCTTCTCTTTTTCCTTTTATTCTTCTTTTTTTTCCGGAAGGATTATGTATTGACATCCTTCTTTATTTTTTCATTTTTTTTCCTGCCAACATCATAACAACATTACAACAATAATTCAAGAATAATGCTCAACCCCACACAACTCCATACAAGACTCTCTTAACCCTTTGAATAAGGTTATTTCATTGTTTTTCACTTTTCGGCTTGTAATGAGTTTTAAACAATAAAGGATAATAGGCTCAAAGGGGCTTGAAAACAAGGGTAATATTATCAAGGTTGGCTTTTTGGCTAACTAGCTAAAAATAAAACAAAACAACATGCCTTTATCATTTCCGTGTGCACAAGTAAATAAAAAGCTTCAACAAGAGTCAATTCAAGTTCTAGAGACTAACAAACATGAGTGGAATCACACAAGAAAGAAAGAGATGGATTTTTTATGTATATCCATTATTAGGCTCAAAATCTCACAAGGTTTAGTGATCTACCACCAATGATGTACAATTCAGAGATTAGTCCTACATATTACACTAAGAATGTACAAAAAGAATCAATGACATCACACCACAAGTCTTTTGTTAAAGGACATAAAGAAAACTCACAATTGTAACAAAAGAACCAACGAAAAAAACATGCAATTTAAATATTTTTTTTTATAGAAAAAGAAACAAAGAAAACAAAACGAAAACAAATGGTTCCCCTCCCCCACACTTAAAACAGGCATTGTCCTCAATGAAAGGGACTCAATTATAAAGTAAGAGTGAGAGAAAGGAAAGGGTGCTCCCTGGTCAAGTTGCAGTGTAGTTAGGCGCTTCCAAAGAAAACTCTTCTATAGTAGCATCTTCAGGCACTGAACTTTCATGGAATAGCTTCAGGCGCTGCCCATTGACCTTGAAAACCTTGTTAGTACCTGCACTTTTAATTTCTACTGCACCATGAGGGAAAACATTGGTAACAACAAAAGGGTCAATCCATTTGGATCAAAGTTTCCCAACCATAAGCTTAAGGCGGGAGTTAAACAGTAAAACCTGTTGGCCCACAGAGAACTCCTTCCTAGAAATCATTTTATCATGGAAGTGTTTAGACCTGACAAAAGATATTAGACCTGACAAAATCTGCAACAACTCTAGAATCATTAGTCCTAGTGGGGATAGCTTCCACCCACTTTGAAACATAATCAACAGCAAGTAAAATATAGAGAAAACCAAATGATACAGAAAAGGTTCCCATGAAGTCAATTCCCCATACATCAAATACCTCATAGAAAAACATAGGTTACTGAGGCATTTCACTTTTACGAGTGATGGTTGTACCTGCTATCTGGAACTCTTTACAAGTGCGGTAAGTCTCATAAGCATCCTTAAAAATAGTGGGCCAATAGAAACCTGAGTCAAGGACTTTTCTTGTAGTCCTTTGCGGGCCAAAGTGTCCCCCTACTTGAGAGGTATGAGAAAAATTCAAAATAGATTCAATCTCATAGTCGGGAACACACCTCCTAGTAACCTGATCACTACCAAACTTCCAGAGATAAGGATCATCCCAAACATAATATTTGGCATCACTCTTGAGTTTGTGGATCTGTGTCTTTGATGCACCTGCAGGAAAAACACCAGCAACAAGATAATTAACAATATCAGCAAACCAAGGAGTAACCCCATGCAAAAGTAAAAGCTGTTCATCAGGAAAGTCATCCTGAATTGGAAAAGGATCTTCATCCCTCTCTATCCTGCTCAAGTGATCAGCCACCAAGTTCTCAGCTCCACTCTTATCTTTAATCTTCACATTAAACTCATGGAGCAATAACATCCACCGTATTAACCTCGGTTTTGCTTCCGGCTTCTTCAACAAGTACTTTAAAGCTGGATGGTCAGTAAAAACAACAACCTTGGACCCTAGCAAATATGATCTGAATTTATCAAGAGCAAAAACAATAACTAGAAGTTCCTTTTCAGTGGTGGTGTAATTAGATTGTGCTGAATCTAAAGTCCTAGAAGCATAATAGATAACATGGGCGGCCTTGTCAACTCTTTGTGCAAGGACCACTCCAACAGTATAGTTGGAAGCATCACACATAATCTCAAAAGGGAAGGTCCAGTCAGGGGGCTGAATGATGGGAGCAGAGGTCAATGCTTTATTCAAGACGTCAAATGCCTTTTTGCAATTTTCATCGAAGTTGAAAATGACGTCATTCTTCAACAAGTTTGACAACGGAAGAGCTATCTTGCTGAAATCCTTAATGAAGCGCCTGTAAAAACCTGCATGACCAAGAAAAGAACGAATCTCACGAATGAAAGAGGGGTAAGGCAGTGTAGAAATCACATCAATCTTGGCAGGATCTACAGAAATTCCTTTTTCAGAAATAATGTGACCCAAAACAATTCCCTGCTCAACCATAAAATGGCATTTTTCATAATTTAAAACAAGGTCAGTTTCGATGCATCTCTCTAAAACCATATTCAAACTGTTCAAACATGCATCAAAAGAAGAACCATAAACAGTGAAATCATCCATAAACACTTCCATGCAATTTTCAATAAAATAAAAAAAATGCTAATCATGCATCGCTAGAAAGTGCCAGGAGCATTGCAAAGACCAAAAGGCATCCTCCTGTAAGCAAATGTACCGAAAGGGCACGTGAAAGTGGTATTTTCTTGATCTTCAGGTGCAATATGAATCTGAAAGTAACCTGAAAAACCATCAATAAAACAATAATGTGATTTACCTGCGAGCCGTTCGAGCATTTGATCAATGAACGGCAAAGGAAAGTGATCCTTTCTAGTCGCCTGGTTCAACCTCCTATAATCAATACAAACTCTCCAGCTATTCTGAACTCTAGTGGGAACAAGTTCATTTTTTTTCATTTTTTATCACAGTGAGTCCAGATTTCTTTGGTACAACCTGTACTGGACTTACCCAGTTATTGTCAGAGATAGGATATATGATACCTGCTTGTAACAGCTTGGTTACCTCTTTCTTCACCACATCAAGAATTAAAGGATTAAGCCTCCTTTGGGGCTGCCTTACTACCTTAGCTCCTTCTTCAAGCAGAATCCGATGCATGCACATGGAAGGGCTAATACCGGGAATGTCCGCCAAGGTCCGCCCAATTGCCTTTTTGTGCCTCTTTAAAACCTGCAAAAGCCTACTTTCATGATCGAAATCAAGGTTAGATGAAATAATAACAGGAAGCTTATCATTTATGTCTAAGTAGGCATATTTGAGATTTTCTGGGAGAGGTTTGAGGTCTAAAGAAGGGGGCTGCTCAATGGATGGAATGGTTGGGGCAGTAGTGATGTCCAGAGCATCAGTTGTATAAACAACTTCATAGACAACAACTTCACATGTAGTAAACATGTCACCCTGCAGGGCAGCATCAATCTCAGCACATACAACATAAATGTTAGTGTCAGTACAATCAGAACATGAGTAGACATCATCAAAACCAGATAAAGATGGAAAATCAAGTCAAAACAATTCAGAACAAGTGGTATCTACTAATTCAGAGATTAATTCAATATGGAAAACGGAATGCTCCTCCATGGGGTGTTTCATGGCATCGAAAATGTTAAATTTTGCGACAATGTCACCAAATTCCATAGACATGGTTCCATCGTCAACATCAATTTTTATTTTCGCCGTTTTCATGAACGGTCTGCCTAAAATGATGGGAGCCTTGTTTGACTTAGTTTCTCCTTCCATGTCCAGAATATAGAAATCTGCAGGAAAAATCAATTCGTTAACTTGAACAAGGACATCTTCCACTACTCCAGCAGGGCGGGCGTTGCTCCTGTTCGCTAGTTAAATGATTAAACATGTATGCTGCAAAGGACCAAGACAAAGGTTATTATAAACAAAAGTAGGCATAACATTAATGCCCGCCCCTAAATCAAGCATGCAATTCTCGAATTTACTATTCCCGATGGTACAAGGAATAACAAAAGTTCCTGGGTCCTTGCACTTTTGTGGCAAGACCTGAGTGAGGGCTGACACATTTTGCTCGCCTGCAAATTTTTCGGATGAAGGCTTGGGCTGAGTAAAAGCAAAAATATTTCTTCCCAAGTTAACTCTCTCACTTCCCTTCATTCTCCTCTTTTTTGTACACAAATCTTTCAGAAACTTTGCATACTTAGGAACCTGCTTGATTACATCAAGAAGCAGAATGTTTACCGCCACTTTTTTAAACACATCCAAAATCTCTCTCTCCTTGTCTTCCTCAAGAATGTTCTTATTTTTCTGCACTTGGTGAGGGAAAGGTATCCGAGGTACATACTGTTTTTCATCAACAGCAAAAGGTTCAGGCTCAACAACAACAGAAGGCTCAATAATTTCCTCATTTTTTTAGGGTAGAATCTGTAACTTTTTCGGATCGCAAGGTTATTGCACTCACAATTGGACCTTTAGGATTCACCACTATTTGAGACGGTAGTTGGTTGGATCCTTGTGCTTGTTGAATACCATTAACTGAAGAAGCAAGTTATCCTATTTGTGTTTGCAAGGCTTGGATGGTGGATTTCGTCCGTTGTTGGAATTGGAGATTATTGGTAGCCAATTGCTTAACAATATCCTCTAATGAAGGACCAGAAGCTGGGGCAGCAGTGGTTGCAGCCTTTGGAGGATTTTATGGTGGTGGCAAGGGTAGCATCAATTGTTGGTGGTTGGGATAGTGTTGTTGGTTGGGAGGCTGGTTTCCATATCGGAGGTTTGGATGGTTCCTTCAATTTGGATGGTACTTATTGGTGGACAGGTCAGGAATGTTGTACCTGTTTTGGTTGCTACCTTGATTGTAAAGGGCTGCAGCATATGCTTGAGGCAATTCAGTAGGTTTTTCATCTTGCAGAATAGGACATGTGTTGGTAGGATGATCAGAAGAAGTACATATACCACATAACCTTGCTTTTTGGGCTTGTTGGGCTACTTGAGCTTTACCTACCACTACCAACTGTTTCACTTAATCGGTCAGCTCACTCATTCTGTTTCGAAGGCCTTGTCGGAATGAGAAATATGAGAAGAAACGTGAACCTCAATCACACCTTTTAATTGAACATAATTTTCTCTTGTTGTGAATTGTTGGGAGTTAAGCGACATGTTCTCAATCAGAGCCTTGGCAGTGGCTGGAGTCTTATCAACGAGTGCTCCACCACTAGCAGCATCCAAAATATTCCTATCCATATGGTTTAATCCTTCATAGAAATACTGAATTAATAATTGCTCGGTGATCTGATGTTGTGGGCAACTCAAAACTAATTGTTTGAACCTCCCCCAATATTCAGCCAATGATTCATTATCCCGTTGTCTAATACCACAAATGTCCTTTCGTATTGAGGCATCTCTGGATGCAGGAAACTATCTCTCTAGGAATACCTTCTTCAAGTCATTCCAAGTAGCAACAGAATTTGGTTCAAGATAATACAACCAGTCCTTGGTTGCACCTTGTAGAGAAAACGGAAAGGCTCTCAGCTTGATGTGATCTTCCGTAATTCCTTCGGGCCTAAGTGGGGTAGAACAAACAATCTGAAATTCTTTAAGATGCTTGTGTGGATCCTCACCTGCAAGACCACTAAATCTCGGCAACAAGTGTATTAATCCAGATTTTAATTCAAACGGAACAGCAAGATCAACATATTCAATACACAAGCCATTATAGTTAACATCAGGGGCAGCCAACTTCCTTAAAGTTCTTTGGTCGGTCATATCAAAAACAATTTCAGAATCCAACTCAAACAAGTTATTAAAATAATCCGAATCAAAATCGGAATCAGTTGTGGGTGGTGAACTATTAATAGCCTGGACTGCTCTACGACGTGTGTGCAAAGTTCTTTCTACCTCAGGATCGAAATTCAAAAGATCAGAACACGAAGACCTAGTAGCCAGGACTAAAGCAAAACAATGCAGCAATAACTGTGTAAATGCCAACAATGTCCCTAATAGACAAAAACAAACAGAGTGAAGGAAAACGATTAACACAAATTCAGAAAATTATAAAAACACCGAAATTAATCTAATGAAGCAAATTAAGAATTTTGATAATTTTTTAGATTTTTTCGAAACTGTGAAAACAGTAAAAAAATAATTAAAAATAGAAAAAAGAGGAATTTGGCGATTTGAGACCGAAATCCCGTACCTTTTCTAGAGTACGGGATAATTGATCGTACGATTTTTCTGCTCTCAATGGGCAAACAAGTTTTACAATCGGACACAATTTTTCCAAAAACCAATTTTTTTTACTAGGTCGTACGCGAGACGGGACGTCCGGACGCGAAAACGTGTGAAACCGCAGAAAAATTCAGAAAAATAACAGAAAATTGCAGAATATCAAAACACACAATACCTGAAACTAACTATTGGCTAATTCAACAAGAATCCCCGGCAACGGCGCCAATTTGATATGCTGTCGCGCACGGATCAAAACGAGTGATTTTTAAACTGTAGTAAAGCGACAGTGGCTCGAGTCGTATCGCAAGGATTCTTATTCAAATTAACCAAAAGCAATCGAATTGGGGGGGGGGGGGTGTTATGATTTTCGTTTCGAAAAGTTGTGGGAAAAAGTGATTAAAAATAAGTGATTATGCAAATAAGCTAAACGATTTATCTATTGTTTCGGTTTCCCGACTTATCATTGATTCACATAATTTTCATGCCTAAGCGGATTCTAATCCTTTTTCGATAATAGTATCAATTAACAAGCACAATTGACCCTATAAGACTTATATTCCTAAATTCCGAATTAAGCAAACGGATTAAATCTTTCGTGAATTAAGCAAACACGAAAACTTGCGCGGATTAAGCAAACAAGATAAAGTAAAGGAATATTAGGTGCAATCGAAATTAATCAATATTTGTTCTATATAATTGAATAAAACAAACAAGATATATAGCATAATATTGAAAGGGAAAAGCATTTGATTGAAAATTATAGAACCTCAAGGTTGCGGTGGAAACCGATTACAGTAGATGAATCTTAGTGATTAGTTCTCCATGGAAATTCGTCAAAAGCCAAAAAGATTTTTTTTTCGTGAATAGAAGGTGTTCTCTACAGTAACACGCTTCCTAATTTTACATGAAAGAATCAAATCGGGTCATAACCCAACTGGGTCAAAAACAAGAAAAGAATCGGCCCAAAAAATGGTCCAAAACTAATTGTTTCTTATGACTGAAACTTCTACGAATTTTCCGAGGCATCTATATTCTGAATCAGCTTCTTCGTCCAACATAAAAGTTGTAGATATTTTTCTTAGCTTTCTGACGAATGGTAGAACGCCTCAAACCGATTCCTGTAGCTCCAGTTATGAATTTTTTATTGAAAGCTGCTAATGCTGAAAATAACAACGAAAATCAAATAAGGCTGAAAGTAAATTAAATTATAAAAACATCATAAAATAGAAAAATAAACAAACCAAACCATAGAAATGCCTAAGTCTAAACATAGAGGAATGTGCATCAAAATGCACTGATCAGTGATTATGAAAGTAAGCCTGCTATGAGTTCTTGTATAGACGTGTTACATACATTGTTCCAAGTTTAAGACTATGGTTGGTTTCTTATATAAGTTAGTGGATAAAGTGTTATCTGCTAGACTATAGGAGGTCATGGATAAGATTGTTTTCCCTAATGAATTTGAATTTCTAAAAGGTAGAATGTTGGTGGATTGTGTGGTAGCTGTGAATAAATTAATAAACCTTGCTAAGAAATCTAGGAAAACATGTCTCATTATTAAATTTGATTTTGAGAAAGCCTACGACTCAGTGTGTTGGGACTTTATGAATTATAGGTTGGTTCATTTTGGTTTTAATGATAAGTTGAGATCTTGGATTAGAGCTTGCGTGTTTGTTGGGAACCTCGCGGTGTTGGTCTACGACTTCCAAACTCAAGATATTAGCATTCAAACGGGTCTAGAGCAAGGGGACTCCCTATCTCCTTTCCTTTTTTTTATAGTTGTAGTGGTGACTTACTTCACTATAGAATTGAGACTCTTCCTTTTAAGTATCTAGGGTTCCTTTTGGAGCTATTTGTATAACATAAGTCACTTGGGAAACCCATGTTAACCTTAATGCTAAAAGGCTTTATTCTTGGGAGCACATGTATGTTAGTTTGGGTGGTCAGGTTATTTTACTTAATTTTGTGCTTAATTCTATCTTTATTGTCGCGACCGGCAAAAATGACAGAGTCGCCATCATTCTTTATTCGTCCTATGGGACAGGAAAATAATGATAAAACCTAAATCGTAAGGGAGAGACGCTAAGTTCGGGAGTCGGTTAAGTGAGTGGAAGGTGTTAGGCACTCCTCACCTCCATTGTACTCAATTGGATCCTCCTTAAGTTCTAGGGTATGTTTGCTTGTTACTTGAATGTTTGACTTTTTATTTTTATTTACAAAAATTCCTATTATTATACAGAGAAAACTTAGATGTAAGAAGGGGACCCTGAGTTTTTTATTATTATCGTACTCGTTAGGGTTTACAATCCTATGCCTACGCACCCTCAATTTTAAAGGATCAGAGTTTCCGTAGTTCACCTCCCTAGTTTAGGTTTGTTGGTTGATTTTATCCCTTACCCTTTTATGTTTAAGTTGTAATTATCCCCTATTCCTTATCCCTAATCCTTTATTTATACTCTCCGATTTTTAGAGTTTTATCGCAAAGTTTCTATCCCAATTCTATCACTTGAAAAGAAGCGAGTTAGATGTTTATTATCCCTTTATCCCTTTGAATTTGGAAAAATATCCCTTTAAGTTTGGTTATAAAAAATGATATAACATTTATTATAAAACTCTTATCTCTTATCCTTAATCCTATATTTATACTCTTGGATCTTAAGAGTTTTATCCCATATCCCTAGTCCTATATTTATACTCTTGGATCTTAAGAGTTTTATCTCATATCCCTAGTCCAATATTTATACTCTTGGATCTTAAGAGTTTTATCTCATATCCCTAGTCCTATATTTATACTCTTAGATCTTAAGAGTTTTATTTCCTATCCATAGTCCTATATTTATACTCTTGGATCCAAGAGTTTTATCCCCAAATTTCTATCCCAAGATTTTATCCCATAATTATCCCTTTTTACTATAAACCCTATATTTAATCCCTTATCCCTTATTTATTTATCCCAAATTATATCCCTTAATTATCCCAAAAATTATCCCTAAAACTATCCCAAAATTATCCCAAAGAATTAATCCTATTTCCCAAATTGATTATTATTCCCTATAATTATCCTAATGAATTAACCTCAATCTCCCAAATTGATTATTATTCCCTAATTAATCCCTATTCTTATTCTTTATAATATTTATATTAAAGAGGAACTCTTAAATAAAGATAAAGTTACTTTAACTTTTAATTAACCCCTTTTATCCCAAGTAAGTTATCCCCTAATTCTAATTTAGTCAATTATAAAAATTAATCAAATAAATTTAATTATAAAATTAATTAACCTAGTTTAACCCTAAATATCTAATTATCAAAGTAAAATAAATAAAACAAAATCCCAAGTATTTAATTATTATAATAAACTCATATTTTTTTGGAAAAAAAGAATTTTATTAAATTCCAAAAAAGCCACAATACACCACAAGGCGGTCTAAGACCCGGCCAAGAAAACAACAAAACAAGAGTACAAATAAACTTAAGGCAAAAGTAGAACACTAATGTGGTCTCTAAGCTTATGCATATTTCAACATCTATGAACAATGATGGTCACTATCTTTGCACCAATGCTATTGTCTTTTCCTTTATCATCAAAACAAACTTGATTACGGTAGTTCCATACTTCATAGATCATTTCCGTAAAGGCACACTTGAGAATTTTACTCCTATACTTTCCACCTTTACTATTTACCAAAAACCTATACTTAATTATTTTTTTTTATAATTAATAAACTCATATTTATTAATTATAAAAAAATAAATATATCGCAATTTTAAATCAACCCCAAATTTATTAATTATAAATATTATAATAACCCCAAATTATAAATTAAATCCAAATTTATATAAATAAACCCCAATTTATTATAATAAACCCCAAATTATAAATTAAACCCAAAATTTTATAATAAACCCCAAAATTATAAGTTAAACCCAAAGATATTAATCGTAAAAACAATTAGATTATAAACACAAAATTTTAAGTTAAATCCAAAAATATTAATTGTAAAAAAAATTAAATTATAATACCCATAAATTAAACCTGAAATTATTATAAATAAACCCAAATGAATAAATCCCCATTTATAAAATAAATAAGCCCACATTTATTTTTGTGCACTCAAGATTATAAACTCTCATTATTTAATTATAAAAATAAATTAAATACAAAATTATTAATAATCCAAATTTATTATAAAATTAATAAAACCCCAAAATTTAAGAAAATACTAGCTTAACCCTATTAATCCATAAGTTTTGATATATTAAATCCTAACTTAATAATTAAAGTATTTTAATATTATCGATCCCTAAACTATTAAATCCTAACTATCTATATACATATATTAATCCTTTAATCCCTAATTAAAATTAATTAAAATATTTTAATCAGTTAAAATTGTAATCCTTATTATTATTATTATTATTATTATATTTTTATACAAATCTCATTGTTATGTGAAATTGTGAAATTACCCCTAACCCCTATTTAAAACCTTCCAGTTATATTGTATTTTTATTCCATTTTTGTTGTTAATCAAATTATTGTATTAATAATAAAAATTATATTTTTATTAAACCAATTATTTAATTATTAAACATAATTAATTCTAATTATATTATTTTAATTACCAGAAAATTCCCTAAATAAATATTTTTTGATAATGAATTGTTCTATGTATTATGTTTGTAATGTTGTTAGTTACGGTATATGTGCCATGAAAATAGAAGTAACAAGTTATGTAAATGTGATTTTTGTGATTTAGACAATAAATAGGAATAAAGTTAGAAACATATAGAAGAGAAAGGAAATAAAAAGTTGAAAAGGTGGGACTTGAACTCATGACCTCTCGCACTCACAACTCCTTACACCTAAATCCTTACCAAATATACCAATTTAATCATTCAAAATGAAATGTCACTTATACTAATAATTCTTAAAAAAATAATTTAATAATAATTTAAAAACCCACCAATTCCTAATAATAATAAAAGTTATACCCTTTAATATTAATGGTAGGCCTATTAATATTTTCCTAGTAAATTAGTCCAAATTTTCTTTCTAATGAAATTTGGATGTTAAATAATTAAAAAACTATAGATCCTAAAATAACAACCAAACCCTTAATGTGAGATCAAACTCCTTAAGAGAGGATAAGATATCAAAAAGGGCCCCATTTGACTGTTTAGGTCATTGAGAGTGACCAGAGGACTTGTAAGGACGTTGGGTATGTTAATGATTTAAGTTTTAAGAGTGGTCAAAATTTGCGGTACGACACTTATATTCTTCTTTTCTTATCTTAAAATGCATGTGTGGGGGAGGTGTCAAGGGAGGTTCTAAAGTCTCTTGAGTTAGTTGGGATGATGTCTGTGAACCTAAGAGTAAAGGTGGTTTTGGGGTTATAGACCTATGCTTGGTAAACTTAACTCTTTTGGCTAAGTGGAGGTGGCGTATTATTTCAAGCGCCTCTAATCTTTGGATGGATGTCCTTATTGCTAGTTAGAGTGACTTTGTTGTCTCTTCTTTAAGGGAAGGGGTAAAGATTCTAGTTTACATAACGCCTCCTTCTAGTTGGAAGGATTTTCTATTCTTGGCTATAAATAGGTTGATCCTTAGGATTTTTTCGTAGATAGAAAACTTAGGACGGTTGGATCTAGGTTTCAAACATCTTTTTAAATAGACCCTTGGATAGAGAGCATACCTCTTAAGGATAGGTCCCTAGTTTTTTTTATGATCACAGACTATTCTAAGGGGAGTGTTTGTCACGTTGGTAGGTGGGTTGGTGACATCTTAATTTGGGAATTTAGGTGGAGGAGATCTTTCTTTGTGCACGAGAACCCTATGGTTGCTAATTTTCTCTCGGCCATTTGAGTGCATCTTTTCTCCTTGGATAGAGATAAGTGGGTTTCTAATATTTTGAATGATGGTGTTTTCTCAGTGTCTTCTTCTTATTAATTTCATTTGAATTCTTCTAGCCATTCCTCCGAGTACATTTAGGTTAATTCCCACATTTGGCATAGTTGGGCACCATCTAAGGTTATTGTGTTCTCCAAGAAACTTCTCCTTGATTGGTTGCCCTCTAGAGTGAATTTATTCTAGAGAAAGGTTATTCTCGACCCTTAGTCTTTCTTTGTGTCCCTTTTGTGGTGTTTCCATTGAGACAGTGTCTCAATTTCATGTCACTTCTGACTTGGTTAGTATATTATGATATAGGATTTTCAGTTGGTTAGATCGACAGTTTGTTCTTCCTAGGGACCCGAGTAGTATTTTTGAAAGTTTCATCTCTTTAGGTGGTAGAGCAAAGTCTAGAAGGGGACTTTCTATTATTGTGTGGGTTAAGAATGAGTTCGTGTTTTCTGGGCCTTCAACAAACATCACATATGTGAAGGAGAAATTATTTCTCTTGGCTTGGAAATGGTGTTTGGAATGATCAGGTGAGAACTCTTGCACCTTCATAAAATGGCTTCATAATCCTATCATTCAAATTAATCAATAGCATATTGAGATTTATGGATGAGTTTTGAGTTTGGGTGTTCCTTTCTTTTTCTTGGTAGTCTTTGATATGGTGTTTTATGTTTCTAGTGGCTTGAGATCTAGCTTGTTCTTCATTGTAGTGTAATTTTGAGGGCGGGTTTCTTTGGAGTTTGACTCATGGTCATTTTTGTTTCTCTTTGTGCATGTATTTATTTTTCTTCTTGATTTTATTTTTTCTTGGATTCTCGGGTGTAGCTTTTGGTACTTATTGTGCCATTTTTGTGCATCTATACTCTGTTGGGTTCATCCCTCATTTCTATTTTTATTATATATAGTTTGTACTGGTAAAAAAGTATAGGTGTACATGTTCTCCCTGCAAGGGCATAGAGACTTAGAGGCCTTAGAAGGTTTATAACATGATATGGTGGTTATGGCTTGCCCACAACGGCGAGAAGTCTTGTACTGTAAAGTATTTTTCTGGGAATTATCGTGTTCGCAGAGATCGGTGCTACTGAACTTCCGTTCGACAATTGAAATGTTATTGAGTTTGGGATAAAATGGTTTGAATAAAAGCGGAAAAGTAAATATCAACATAAAAAGAATTCATTCGTCAGAGAGAAAAGACTTATTAAGCATGTATATATTCCACACATCACAAACTTAAACTTACCGACCAGTTATACTCAACCTACAATACTCTTCAATATCACCCAGTATCGCTCATAACAATGTCCATCTTTGGCACACTGAGCTGAGAGAACAACCGTATCACTCTCTTCGTCACTCTTACGCACGAAGCCTCGAAATACGGAAAGCATTAAGTTCTGACACCCATACTGATTGTTAGCCCTAAATCTATCTCTAGCATCTAGAAACTAACAGATAATCATCCTTAATCGAAGTTTGTGAAGTTTATCTCTAACACGACCCAAACCCCACATATTTAAGCAAAAATCAAGAACAATCACTAATAGAGATTTGTAAAGCAAATTAAATATAACGCCATGGGCGGAAAATGTACATAAGATCAAAGTAAAAACATATACAAACCCAACAAAGAAGAAAGACAAGAAGAAAATCAGAAATGAACCAAACACTTCACGGATTGTCAGAGCCGATCGATGAGAAATCCACCCCGGATCATCCAAATGCAAGCTTCCATGATGTTTTCTAAGTAAATCCAATGAAGAAATGAAGTTTGATGGAGTGGGAGCAAAAAATACACAAACCATCCCCTAAAAAATGTGTTTTTTCCCTATTTAATGACTGTCAAAGTCGCAGACCGCGCTAAGCGCGCCCTCAAAAATTGTTAAATCATCTTAAAACCGTGCTAAGCGGGCTCGGAGTGCGCTAAGCACGCTACTCGCTAGAATTTGCTCCTTTTGTGGGCTGGGAGCGCGCTAAGCGCGCTCGTAGCATGCTTGAAAATCCAAAGCTTGTTTTCTTCATAACTCTTGAACCGTAATTCCGTTTTTTGCTCGGTTCGAAGCGTTGGAAAGCTTATTCATTGCTCTATACAAAAATGGCAAAACCACCTGCTTAAATACCTAAAAAATGAGATAAAATCAATTAAACTCAATGATATTTACACGAATCGCAATATATACACTAAAATGTAAACTATACGCATTTATAAACAAAACAGGGTTTATTCGTATGATATTTAACAAAAAGCAACGATAAGTGCAACAAAACATATATACAAAAATAGGTACATTTTACACTTATCAAACTCTCCCCAACTTACATAATTGTTTGTCCTCAAACAAAGCCAACATCTAAAGGAACAAAAGCAAAATCCAAGAAATCACGCAACAACAAGTTTTTACAAACAAAAACAAATGCAATGGTTCAATCGAAAATGGTACACACAAAGTAAATACTTACCATTAAACTACGACGATAACATAGTCACGAAACAGATGCAAAGTACAAAAATCATGCCAAACATCCTAAAACAACACAAGTTCCAATGTGAATCACACCTAGCAAAAACATTCATCGGTAGATGAAAAACATAAAATGAGGGATTTTTCACTCACACAACAATCTTGCAAACAAAAGACTAGATTATGCACCCATCCAAAAATCATATTGAACATACAAAGGAAAGAATCACAAGGACTTTTCAAGGTTGTAGCATGGTCGGGTAAACAAACAAGGGGCAATTCCTAAAGCTAATCGAAACAAAAACTCGCCTAAACCTAAGGGAGTGATCAACTTACAAAGATCCAAATACAAAATTTCAACCAACTTCTTCCACAAACCCAACTGTTACACAACAACACTACTTATTTAGCACAATTATTGAAACTCTTTTTGTTTCCTTTCTCAAGGATTTTCTTTTTCTTTCTTTTTTTTTCTTTTCTTTTCTTTTGTCATATTTTTATCTTTTTTTTTTCCTTTTCTTTCCTCAAAGAATCCAACCAATGAGTAAACAATCATTCTCTCCCCAACTTGAATTCAACCACATCATCATGTGAATACTCCCTACTTTCTAAGGCAAGGTAAAAATTCATACAACAACACAAAGTTGTTCAAGAAAAAACAAAATCCATAAAAAATAAGTGAACTAAATACTCATAGACAAGCATTAAGTTCAAATAAAAACATGGATTAAAAAGCTCAAAGGGGTTACAAATTCTCACACACTCACAAGGTGAATTGGCTATTTGGCTAGGGTGGTTGTGCTCAAAATGAAACAAATGCCTTGATCCTTTTCATGCATTCATATACAAAACATAAACAACAGATTCAACATAATAAAATCCAGTTAGAACAAGAATATTGGAACTCCAAGCATATATGAACAATGGAAGGCTACCTCACAAAAAGGTTGGGAACTAAAGTGATTCACAATAAGAACAAGTGTACAAAAGAATGAATGGCATAGAAGTTGTAAAAAGCCAAAGTATCATGAATATGCTAAAGTATAGAAAGCGATAAACACATACCTTGGACGTGTACAAAACTTAACAATATCATTACCACGCATTCGCAAGTTGAAACAATCAAAATCGGAAAAATCACCGAATGCGACTTCAAGATATCGGGTTAAAATTTGAGTCCAAACAATCAACAAAAGAATTAGAAAAATTGCTAATAATTACTAATATATAAGGCCTTGGTGGAAGTGGGAAGAAGGGGGAACCAAGTGAACAATTAAAAGAATTCACTGGCTCAGCACAGCAGAGCGCGCTAAGCGCGCAGGCCCGCGCTAAGCGCGCTACACCAGAACCAGAAAAACCAGTACAGCAACAGGGTTCTGGTGTAGGCCTCCACTTAACACCTACACAATCTCATTTACAAAACATACAATATTTACACATACAAACTTCGTCAAGTTAAACACGGTAAGCTTGAGGAAAACAAAACTTAACACCTAAACACGAACTACCATAAACATACTAAAAGAATGGGAGAAAAAAAACATTAGAAACTAACAACAATAAAACATGATTGTTTTACGTCATAAGTTCGACGCCTATTATTTACAAACCAACACGTTGCTTCGGAAGAGCCAAATGCTTTCACTACCGCCTTTGCTCTCATCTCTTCGAGCTCTAACCGGAACTACACATCTAACCATACTTTTGGCAAACGTGAAGAGAAACAAATATATACACTATATTCACAATTATGCAAAACAAGTAAAATTCACAAATATGGTAAACATATACAAGTATCAATATAAACAAGTGAAAATAAACAATATATATGATATTTACAAAACTAAAAAACAAAGAAACTATCGCAATGCGATCCAATAAAAACACCAATCCCCAGCAACGACGCCATTTTGTTGGTGCGGTATAGCGGCAAGCAACAAAATATTTGGAAGTATATTTCCGGGAATTATCGTGTCCACAGAGATCGGTGCTTCTGAACTGCCGTTCGACAATTGAAATGTTATTGAGTTTGGGATAAAATGGTTTGAATAAAAGCGGAAAAGTAAATAACAACATAAAAAGAATTCATTCGTCAGAGAGAAAAGACTTATCAAGTACGTATATATTCCACGCATCACAAATACCGACCAGTTATACTCAACCTGCAATACTCCTCAATATCACCCGGTATCGCTCACAGCAGTGTCCATCTCTAGCACACTGAGCTGAGAGAACAACCGTATCACTCTCTTCGTCACTCTCACGCACGAAGCCTCGAAATACGGAAAGCATTAAGTTCCGACACCCATACGGATTGTTAGCCCTAAATCTATCTCTAGCATCTAGAAACTAACAGATAATCATCCTTAATCGAAGTTTGTGAAGTTTATCTCTAACACGACCCAAACCCCGCATATTTAAGCAAAAATCAAGAACAATCACCAATAGAGATTTGTAAAGCAAATTAAATATAACGCCATGGGCGACAAATGTACATAAGATCAAAGTAAAAACATATACAAACCCAACAAAGAAGAAAGAGAAGAAGAAAATCAGAAATGAACCAAACACTTCACGGATTGTCAGAGCCGATCGATGAGAAATCCACCCCGGATCATCCAAATGCAAGCTTCCATGATGTTTTCTAAGCAAATCCAATGAAGAAATGAAGTTTGATGGAGTGGGAGAAAAAAATACCCAAACCATCCCCTAAAAAATGTGTTTTTCCCTATTTAATGACTGTCAAAGTCGCAGACCAAGCTAAGCACGCCCTCAAAAATTATTAAACTGCCTTAAAACCGCGCTAAGCGGGCTCGGAGCGCACTAAGCGCGCTACTCGCTGGAATTTTCTCCTTTCGTGGGCTAGGAGCGCGCTAAGCGCGCTCGTAGCATGCTTGAAAATCCAAAGCTTGTTTTCTTCATAACTCTTGAACCGTAATTCCGTTTTTCGCCCGGTTTGAAGCGTTGGAAAGCTTATTCAATGTTCTATACAACAATGGCAAAATAACCCTGCTTAAATACCTACAAAAATGAGATAAAATCAATTAAACTCAATGATATTTACACGAATCGCAATATATACACTAAAATGTAAACTATACGCATTTATAAACAAAACAGGGTTTATTCGTATGATATTTAACAAAAAGCAATGATAAGTGCAACAAAACATATATACAAAAATAGGTACATTTTGCACTTATCAACTGTGGTGTTTTGAGGTAGTTTATGAGTCCTGTTCACGTGAGGTGGGAGGATCTGCTAATGATCACTAATGTTTGGGAGCAAGCGCATGGTTATGTAAGACAGTGGTGAGCATTGTGCTCTTTTGAGTGTAAAGAAAGATCTCCCCTCTTCCCTTGGAGGGAAGATTATTTATAGAGGCTATTTGATCCTATGGTTTAAGTTCTCCTCATTTGTGTCAACCATTCCCTTCTTATCAAGGAAGGTTATCGACCACCTATCTTTAAGGAGTTAGTGGAGACTCCCTCTTACTTCACTCATATGTCATGGATACCTCTGGTCGTATCTCTGATTCATCTCCTAGGCGATACGGTTTCGGGCGAGGACACCCTAGTTTAAGACTTCCACAAATATAACACAACATATTTTTTCAAGAACGAGGGATTCTCTAAGGATGAAGTGTTTTTAAACTCCTTTTTTACTTGAAGTGTGCCCCTCCCCATAATAGTGGTTTCCTCAGTCGAGGGCGACCATGCTCACGGGGTGAGTCCCTCATCTAGCAGAGAGTCCCTCAGTCGAAGTCATCTATATATAAAGGGAAAGTCCCTTAGCTAGGGTTGAGTCCCTTGGCTGAAGGTATTTACATATAAAGGGAGAGTCCCTCAAATATGGGTGAATCCCTCTATTGAAGGTATCTATATATAAAGGGTGAGTCCCTTAGCTAGGGGTGAGCTTCTCAGCTGAATGCATTTATTAAAATGGAGAATAGACTATGAAAGGACGTGCTTACTTTTAGGTGAGGTTCCAAGACATCAGAACGTCAATCACTTCTTAGAGCTTGAGTGTTTGAATGGGAAAAATGGTACGAGTGGCATTTAATGCACCTCATGATGGATCTTCTTTGAAAAATTAATTTGCTTAACTTCTTACACGTGTCTTCCATTTGTGGACTCTTTCACACTTCTTTTGGCATTTCCCCTATTCGGTGAACGTATGGCTGCATGTTTTTGGGTTTCCCTATATTTTTCATAAAAACCCTTTTTTTCCATTTCTCTTTTCACATTAACGTTTTTGGGTTGGAATTTTTTTCCTAAGTTCCTGTTTCTATTGATCATGAGGAAGAAAACTAAACTCGTTCATATCAAGGATATTAAGTCCTTATTGATAAACTTTGTCATGACATGAGATTTTCTAGCACGGGTTGAGAGAGGTATGTGATCATGGAAATGTATTCGAAGGATCAGAGGGAAATTAAAGATACTTCCGGCGAGTCGTTTGCTCCTTATTTTTACATTCATCTTCCTATTATATATGAGATAAGGGTTTTCATTCTCTTTACTTCTTTCGAAATAAATTTTTTGCCTGCTGCTAATGTCACCCCTTCTTAGGTTACCCCAAATGTATCAGGTTTACTCAGATCTTTCCAGATATTTTGTTGTAGTTTGGGTATACCCCCCTCTGTTGGAGTGTTTCTCTATTTATTCAAAATGAAACTTCTTCCCACCAATGGTTAGGTAACACTACGCCCTTTTCTTAGTGGAAACCTGCTAAAACCCTTTGCCAACCCTTATGAAAATTGGAAATACATGTTTGTGCGAATAAGAGAGCATGATAGTGCTTCTCCCGTTATCACGGGGGAAAACCCCTCTTTCCGTTATCCTTTTTGTTGAAGCTAGAATAGCAGCTTTGACCTAAAAATGACATATCTTTCTTTGCATTTTTTCCATTCTTTTCTCATGTTTTCATTCGTTTTACTCTTGATTGATGTTATTCTTTTAAACATTGAAAATATCTTGGGTGCTTGTAATATGTGTGCTATTGTGTAGAAAATAGGCATAAAACATCAAATGTAGTAAGACACAAGAAAGGGTGCAAGCTGCTTAAGAAAAGAGAATGATATCAGTTAGTTCGCCTAGCGAACATGTAGGCGAGTCCCAGCAAACATTCGCTTCGCGAACGCTGGCAAAGCTCCCAGCAAATGGACCCAGATTTTGGCAGAGGCAAAAAGAGACAAAATTCGCTTTGCGAGCTGGAAATGGAATTTTCGCGTCGCAAACATTCCTTCGCTTACTGAATGCACGTGAATTTCTGGGGCGGTTTAACTGTTTGAGGCACCTGAAGTGCCTATTTTTAACCATTCGCTTAGCGAATGAATAGGTTCGCCTAGCGAACCTGCGAATTCCTTAATTGTATAAATATAATTTTCACACTTTTTAGGTTATGTTGTTGTAATTTTGGATAGAGAAACTTGTAGTTAAGGATCATAACTTGATATTTCTTCATTTTCAAGGGAGAAAAGGTAGGATCTTTGCTTTCTTGTTGGTGATTGGATGTAATCTTTTGATACCTATTGTATTTCCTCTAACATATGTTTGTTAATTGAATTTTGATTTACTATTGTTGTTGTCTTTGGTTGATTATTTGTGGTCTTGACAAAACCTTTACAAATCTTAGATCCTAGATTTTCATCTATAATTGAACAAGCTTTTGACATGGTTTTGTGAGTTGATATTCATTTTATCTTTTGTTGTATTATGTTGATTAAGTAGCATGGGTAGCATGAGTAGGATCGATATGGTATCGCGAGGATGCATGATAATAGTGATGAAGAAGGATATTCACATTCACTAAGCAAAGGAATGTTCGCGAAGCGAACATTCGCTTTCCAACTCGCAAAGTGAATTTTGTCTCTTTTTGCCTCTGCCAAAATCTGGGTCCATTCGCTGGGAGCTTCACTAGCGTTCGCGAAGCGAACGTTCGCTGGGACTCGCCTACATGTTCGCTAGACGAACTAACTGATATCATTCTCTTTTCTTAAGCAGCTTGCACCCTTTCTTGTGTCTTACTACATTTGATGTTTTATGCCTATTTTCTGCACAATAGCACACATATTACAAGCACCCAAGGTATTTTCAATGTTTAAAAGAATAACATCAATCAAGAGTAAAACGAATGAAAACATGAGAAAATAGTGGAAAAAATGCAAAGAAAGATATGTCATTTTTAGGTCAAAGCTGCACCTAACACCTGGCATTCAAACGTGCGACTTAATGAAAGGGTGGACCCACATATCCTTTCTCCTCTCGATTGACAAGTGATTCAGGTTTTGGGATGCTTCCGTTCTATAGAGTCTAGCATCCATATTAACTGTGATCATGAAGATGACGATGTAGTTGAGGTACATTTAGCTATGAAAAAACTTTTTATCACCTAGAATTGTTTGCTGCTGTGTTTTAATGATGTTTGTTACCTACAGAGGAGATGTCGAAGGTCCCTCCTTGTTGAGAAAAGGGAGCGTCTGGTAAAAATCCAGGCAGTTCAGTAGTGGGTGATGTTGTCAATTGCCCAAGAAATAGATAATGCTAGGGAGTCAATGCAATGTGAGACTTCGCAAGCAGCCGAGGTTTTCCCTCCTAAGGTTCCTAGAGGGAAGCGAATCCTTATGAGCTATTAGGAAACTGTGAGTCTGAGCCACGTGTGGAAAGGACAGTGGATGATTTGGTCTGTCATTAGCCTTCCTTATGGTATAATATAGATTTTAATGCAGTGGAGTTTGTTGATCACTTTTTTCCTTCTCCGTGAACTTCCTCGGTGACTATTAGTTGATTGCTGATATGTCCTTCATTCAACTATCTACTTTTCTAGAGACCTAACTCGTGAGGTTCTTCTTAGTGGAGAAAGTACTAAGGTAGAAATTCTCCTGCAACCTTGGGAGGCTCTAATCTAAGGTGATTAATATAAACAAGAACATACGTGAAGGAGGTATGGCGATGAAGCAGGTGAGTAAGAGACGAGATGCTTTGAAAGAGTTTTCCAAGGGGCTGACAACCTATGTCCTTACTTAACTCTAAGAGGTGGAGGGCTTGAAGTGATCAATAGAGAATTCTCGTGACACCTTGAAAGGTATGTGTCATACCCCAAATTTTACCCCTAGATTCAATCATCATACACATAACATTCTAGGTCAATCATTCATGCATAGCTAGCCAATTATCAAGGTGTGTTTGTTTTTGCTTACTTGTGAATTAGGGTTTTCCCTAAGAGGTTCAATGGATTAATAAGTCAAGGTTTTGGATGGATCATCAATAAAAAAAGTTCCCATACACTCAAGAGACCTCCCTTCACCAATAATCGAGTGTAAATTGGCCTCATTGCAAGTTCCTCAAGATCCAAGTTCATCTGGCCATAAATTAGGGTTTTGTCAACCAAAGTCAACTACATCTTTGACTTTTGATCAAGGCATGACCTCAAACCTTGGTACATGATTCAAGACATTCAAATACACCCTTGGAGTCCATCCATGGTGTTTAAATATCCCAGGAGATTGAATTCATTGAAGATCAAGAAGTGAAAGTTCATCTGATACACAAGTCAATAACTGCAAAGTCAAGCCTTTGACTTTAGGGTTTTTGGTCAAACATGAGTTCCTCAAGTCATATTGATTGGAAACATGTTTGATGATTGATTTTGATAAAGAAAAATCAAGATAATTGAGGCTACTTGTAAAAAGGCAAACTTTGAAGAAAGGAAATTTTTTCTAAGTTATGGATGCACAATGATTTTTGCCCAACTTGCCAAAGCCATAACTCTCAATATAAGCATCCATTTTCCTTGATCCAAAGATCAATTTGAAGAGCTCTTTACATAATACAACTTTGTCATTGAGGATGAATTCCCAAAAGGTGCTTAAATTTCAAGTTATGAGGCCATGAAGTTGGTGTTTCATTCAAAAATGAACTCCAACACTTAGAAATTTTTTTAGACAAATCTGCCTTGTAAAAGTAACCAACGTGTGACCCATTTTTCATCATGATCCATTTTGATTCAAGGAAAACTTAAAACATGAAAGTTGTAGATCATGTTTCAAGCTTTCCAAAGAGTACAAGAACTCATTGATACCATTTTTGAGCCATGAGTTTCGAAGAGGCAAAGTTGGCCTTCCACACATGAATTCTAGTTCATTTCTCATGCCAAAACTTTGAGCAAATCCTACAAAACCTACCCAGTCTCAGTATGCAGATTATGTTTCTTCTAAACCTTCACATAATTGATGATTTACACAGATCATAGATGCATTATCCAACTGTTTTGAGCTGTATACAATGGATTATGCCATTTTGGGAAGAAAGTTCTCACTTCCATTTTGGTAAAGCTACTTTAATCACAATGTCAACTCTCCTTGAGCTTCCGAGTTGTTTATCTGCACTCAATCTTTTCTTTGCTCAAAAGCAACATGCCTGTACTTTACAACAGCTTTTGGAACATCACAAAATGAAGAAACTATCACTTTGATCCTAACCAAACCAAGAGAACTTCCATTTCTGATTTTTGTATAACCTCTGATACTCACTCCTCCCCTATAAATAGAGGATTGTTTCATGCTTCTAAACAACAACAAAACCCTCAAAAACACTCTCAAACCACCGTTGCTTCAGCCTCTTCAAAACCAACTTTCCCTTGTGGCAAGAAACCTCATTTTGCATAAACATACCCATCTGCATTTCCACACATCAAACCACCAAACCAATTGCTCAAACACATTATAAAACACTCCCTAGAGGTGTCCAAACCCTTATTTCCACCCAAAACCTACAAACTCAGAAAGTCAACCTTCAAACTAAATTTTGTTGACTTTTTGCATCTTCCACACCAAAATCATATTCTGGCCCTCTACAAACACTTTGATCACTGAGAATCAATCCTCAAACATGTCTTGAGCTATCCATAACCTCATTTCCTGACTGTAACCACATTTGCTTCAGAATCCAAATTACATTTTTCTCATTTTACAAGAAGAATGGTGCAGTTGGTTAGAAGTTATTCCAAGTGATTCCAAGCATTCAAAAAGTTCCTAGGAGATCCAAGGAAGCTATCCAGGTCATCAAACTATTTCTGTAACATCATTTGTGAAGTTTTGAAATTTTCTCCAAGAGGTAAGTTCCCTACAAACTGAACTCATTGAATCATGCTATATTTTGATCCACATTGAACTGAAAACTTGTTAGTTATGATGTTCATGATGTTTTACCTTGTTTAATTGTTGTTAATCATTAATGTATGTGACTGTCTTATGGGAACTGCAGTTTTAGAGTTCTTGAGTTTCAGTTAGGATTTTTGAACAAGAGATATAATTAGGCAAATTAAGTATTATCATTGTGTTCCTTATCAAAAAATGCACAAGTTTCATTTCATGCCATATTCAGAGAGTTGTGTTTTGTTGAAATTTAAAAATGGGGGGAATGAGTGTCAGGTTGAAGAAGAGAAAAGGAGGGCTCCCTATTCATTTTATGACACATGTTTCGTATACATATATATATATATATATATATATATATATATATATATATATATATATATATATATATATATATATATATATATATAATTTGTGGATTAATTAACAGATGTAAAGACCACCCAGTGGTAGCATGCACCTTGCCTTGTGTTTCTCTTGTGAATTGTCATGGGTTCAAGTCCTAGTGACCACCCTTTTTTCTATTTTGTGTTGTTTTGTAATTCTGAAGTAATTTCAATATATATATATATATATATATATGTGTGTGTGTGTGTGTGTGTGTGTGTGTGTGTGCGCGTGCGTGTGTGTGTGTGTTTCCATTATTTATCATGTGCGTGCACATGCCCTGATTGGAAATATTTTGAGTGGCAAGCCTAGTGTCATGGGTTCAAACCCTCCCAAGACCAAAATCTTATTTTTACCACTTTATTTTTCATGTTTTCTTCACAACTTTGGAAGATCATAACTTGTTGATCCCTAAGCCTGTTTGAGCCACTCCTTCTCCTACTTGCTCCTTACATTGCCTATTTTATTGTTGTATTTTTAATTTCCATAAAATATTTATTTTTCATATACTTATGTGTAGTTAAAGTTAGGAACTTTTTAGGGTTTATTTTGGGCTTTAGTTGATTTCTTTGACTTATCCCTTGATTTCTCTTGGCCATGTTGACTTGTGTGAGTGTGGTATACTATGTTTGGACCTTATGTTATGTTGATAACATGTTGCGTTGAGTTTTCCTTAAGTTTAATGTACTTAAATGCATTTTTTATATACAAATGAACTTGTTTTCCATGTTTGATTGTGAAGTTTTCTTCTTGATTTTTGCCATGATATTTGTCAATTCTTTCATATTTCCTTGAACATTTGTGTGTATGTAAGTCCTTTAACTTGTCCTACTTTGTGTATGTGTTCATAAATGGCTTTAACTTTAATGACATGTCTTTGCATAATTCAAAGCTTGTATGTTTACATGACTAAGAGATGTCTAAACTTATTTGCATGACTAAGAGATGTCTTAACTTGTTTTTCATGTTTAACTTTTGAATAATACCATGTTTAAGTAATGTCTTGACTTATCCATGTTTGCCTTGAACTTTGAATAATACCCTGCTAAGTAATGTCTTGACTTATTCATGCTTATATGTACAAACTTGTTATTCATGTTTAAGTAATGTTTTTACTTATACATGTCTTGTATGAACTTTGAATCTTATCAATGTTTAAGTACTGTTTTGACTTATCCATGTCTTGTATGAACTTTGAATCTTATCCATGTTTAAGTAATGTTTTGACTTATCCATGTCTTGCTGGAACTTTGAACCTTATCCATGTTTAAGTAATGTCTTGACTTATTCATGTCTTGTTGAATTTTTGAAACCTATCCATGTTAAGTAATGTATTGCCTTATCCATGTTTTGCCTTGTATTCATGATTAAGTGGTGTTAGTAAACCCTAATTCTTGCTTGTCTTTGTTGTACATTTGAGCCCTTAATTTCATCCATGAAATGTTTTGGTCTTGTTAGAACCATGTCACATGAATGTTTTGGTCTTGTTAGAACCATACTGTGTATAATTCCTTGATTAACATCATGTTTGAATGTTACCTTTATCACTTATAATTGATATCATGTTTGAATATCATTTTTGTCAATTTCATCCATATCCACTCATCTTGCTCATGTTCACATTAACTTTATCAAGTTATC
This sequence comes from Lathyrus tuberosus, assembly GCA_022829125.1. NCBI lineage: Eukaryota > Viridiplantae > Streptophyta > Magnoliopsida > Fabales > Fabaceae > Lathyrus > Lathyrus tuberosus. The sequence continues at coordinate 4,673,926 of JALAZF010000253.1, forward strand.
CCCCAAGTGATGTTAGCTTGCTAGCCTTCATCCTTCTTTGTTATCTTGTTATTTTCATATCCAAAGGAAAGGTCTTTTCATTGAATTTATGTCATAGGTAGCTAAGCCTTACCTTAATTCCCCTCTTGACCTTGTTAGAGTCATTACCTTTTTCAACTTTAGCCTAGGATAGGGTTTGTAAACTTTATGTAAGTGTTATTGTTATGAACACTTACCTCCCCCTTTGAGCCTTGATCACTACCAAGTGTTCTTCACCCTTGTTTAGGTGAAGTATGGTTGCTCTGATTCCATCCTTGTTAGGATACGTAGGCATAAGACTGCAAATTCTTTGCGAGCAAAAATAACAATAAAAGTTTAGGTTTTTCCCCATAGACATTCCCAAACTTAGCAAACAACAATAACATAACACAAATACAACAAGAGGTTCCTATAGAGTACTATAGATACTTAGGGTGCTAATACCTTCCCTTAGTATAACCAATGTTTTCCCTTTCCTTTCCTTTGGATAAACAATTAGGGTTTTATTCGATCTTTTCCCTTTCCTTTGGATAAATTAAAGTTCGGTGGTGAACATTCAATGTTTTGTGATTCAAGTTAATTCAATAGCATGATATATGATTCTCACTGCAACAATATAGAGCAACATGTTTCTCTACTTAAGGATGAATTTGTGACGACTTTTGTCCACCATTATGAGAAGGTAAGAAGGCCAGTTACCCTTCATTATCCTAATATAAACTTGAGTTCCATGGATTATTTCCAAGCGATTTGACATGGGTAGCTGGTGGATGAAGAATAGTTTTTGTTCCTACCTCCCCCCTTTGGATGTATTTCTTCTTCCCCTTCGAGGGCTTTTATGGTTTTAATGAACAGAGGCATGCCTTTGGGCACTTTTTATATTAACTGCTTTTATCATTATATATTTATTTTTAACCTTTCCTTAAAGTCGTCTGTTTTCATGATTGCCTCTATGGGCAGCAAGGATTCCACTTAAGGATCCAATAACTAATTACTTAAATAGGCCCAAAGGATACCACTTAAGGATTCAACGATTTGATTGCCTCATTGGGCGACAAAGATCTCATTTAAAGTAAAGCTTAAGAGACAAGAAACAGAACGACATAGAGGTATCTCTTTTAATGTATCAAAGACATGCAACTTTAGTCTCCCTCTTTTTGATGTTTGGCAAGATTTCACTTGGAATTCAGTCAACTTCAGGCAAAATAAATAATATGATCAACGATTTCCTTCAATTGCTTGTTTCCCTTGAATCATTGCATAATATACAACAAAAAACATTAAATAAATCTAGACTCACAATACAACTTCTCCCTATTTGACAAGTTAAAAAAGAAATAGATGCAATAAGCCTAAACACAAACAAAACCAACACCACAAATGATACTCTAGTGAAACAAATTATCTAAAAATAGCTAAGAAGAATATATAACATCAAAGATGGAATACACAATACAAATATAGACATGATAAATGCAACAAATAATCAATTAGACATGCAACTACACATCAAAACAAAATTACGTGATCAAAACTACTATGAATGGAAGAATAAATAATGCATGAACAAACACAATAATTCTCAAATGCACATAATTAACAATACACAATTAAAAAGATATTAAATGAAACATATGAACAATCATACAATCACTTATGAATGAATGAATGAAATAATAAATGGTGAGAACTCTCTAAATGTTTAGTATGTGAATAAGTACAAGATTCTTAGTGAGGCTTATTGCGTTAGTGTTATCGCATTTGATTGGAACGCATTCGAGTTTTAAATCGTAATGTAATAAATTTTGCTTTATCCATAAGACTTGTGCATAACAATTACCAGTGATTACATATTCATCTCAGTAATAGAAAAAGCAACGTTATGCCGCTTCTTACTGTGCCAAGAAACTAAATTGTTTCCAAACAGATGACATAAACCACTAGGGATTTTCCTATCCGACTTCCAACCAGCAAAATCAGAGACGTAAAGACATACTAAGCTATATTCGCTACCTTTGAGAAACCAAAAACCGTGATGTGAGATTCTGTTAGAAGCCTTAAAAAATTTTATGATTTTAAAATTGGATTCTTTAGGACACACATGAAATTTAGCACACATGCACACACTAAATATAATATATGGTCTACTCGCGGTTAAATAGAATAAGGATCCTATTATACCTCGATATATGGTAATGTTGATCTCTACTCCCCTATCGTCTTTGTTTATCAACACATTTGACGCCATGGAGGTTGAGATGATTTTTAAATTTTGCATAACCAACTTCTTTAGAATCTTCAATCAATACTTTGTTTAGCTTATGAAAGTTCCATCTTATACTTGCTTGATTTGCAACCCAAGGAAGTAGGTAAGCTTTCCCATTAGAAACCTTTCAAATTCACTGCATAATACTAGAAAACATCTTGTAAAAAGATTCATCAGTGGCGCCAAATATACTATCATCAATGTAAATTTGATCTAATAAGAATATGCAACTTGTTAAAAAAATTAATGTGAAAAACCATTTAATGCAAGGTAAATTTAATGAAAAAAATTTGAAGCGACTAAAACATTATTTTAATGCAGATGAAAAATAATTTTGACGCAAATGAAAAATAGTTTTCATTCAAATGAAAAATAGTTGAATGATCATGATGCAACCAAAAAAATTAAGATAAATTAAGTACAACTACATAAAAGATAAAAAAAATTAAAGGAGCAGTCATACCAATGATGGTGCTTTAGAACTAAACTTGATGCATGAGTAAAGTTAGAAAACAAAACTGATATAGAAAATTCACAATTCAATCACAAGTATGATTGGATACATCTTCATGTACTTGTCTAAGATTCCTAGATATTCGGGCACAAAATATCAATAGATAGAACTAGGTACTCAATTTTTGTTGGGTCCTTAGGGGTTAGTTAAAGAAAACTTAGGTATCCATGACATGGTACCATTAGGAACTTTGACATTCCTAACATGGAAAAAAGGTCTAATGTGACCTTTATCACCACAATAATGACATATAGCTTTATATGAAAAACTCTTTCTATTTCTTCTAGTAAGTCAAGAGTTTTTCTCAAAACCAATACCTCTTTCGCTTGAAGATATAATATTAGTAGTAGATACAGAAATAACTTGTGCTAATTGTTCTTTCAGATCTTCATTTCCATGTTTTATAATTGAACATGTAATGCAATCTATCTTTACTATCTTTTCAACTTCTGAAGTACTAAAATTCTCATCTACAAGAGATACATGCTCTTAATTTTAGGAATCTAAGGCACTATTAATATCATTAATCTTCTTTTAATGTTTTGAAATAATTTTTTTTAGAGAATTTTTTTTAAAAGCATCTAGAGAATCTGCATGCAGTTCACTAAATGCTTTCAAAAGTTGTTTATAAGATGACTTAACTTCAGGGTCAAAAGTATATACCTCAATGTTTTCACTTTTCTTGTGTGCCATCAAACATAGGTTAGCACATTCATCATCAGAACTTGAACTGGAAGATGAAGATAAGCCCTCATGTTTTTCTTCCCAGGTGATATAGGTTCTACAACCTTTAGAATGTTTGTCCTTCATCTTGTTGAATTCCTTATCATTTTTATTATTATGTTTGTCGAGACTCGAACACATAGCTCTAAAGTGACCCAATTTTCCGCATTCAAAGAAGCATATACCATCTTCTTATTTTCTCTTATGTTCCTTCTTGTGTAGAAGAGAAATTTTGAAGTTAATAATATTTTTGTTGGAATGCTTGATCTTATACTTCCCTGTATATTGATTGTAGCACTTGACGAATAATAACTCCATATCTTCTTCTTTAGAAAATTCTTCTTCAAACCTATTACTTTCTTCCTTATTTTTCTTTTCCTTGACGATGAAGCTTTCAAGGATAAATCCAACTTCTTTTCTTTATCCTTCTCTTTCTTCTTCTACTTACTTTGCTTTCACCGAGCTCTTTTAGTTCATTCTCATGTTCGGGAAGCTTTTTTACTAAATAGTTTTGGGATATCTAACACTACTAGAAAAACACATGCAATCACGGCAAAGATATATAATCACGGAGGACCAGCCGTTGTCAAGTAGCGTATGGTTTTATATGCGATACTTACATTCACAGTCTAGTGTCCGTTGTAGAAAATTGGAATACGCGCTACCTATCACCACGAATGTGATACATAATCGTTGTGAAAAGTTTAAAGGTCATTGGTTCGATTCCCATCAATGCTAATTTTGGGATTTAAATTATTCTGGATAGCGTTAACATATAACCATTATTGGATTTAGCACCATGGTGAAATCACTTGGTTTTTTATATATATTTTGGCTTTTATACATTTTCCCATTGTTTAACATGTATTTTTTTGAATTGTATCAGATAGACACATCAACACACATTTGTGAATTGTATCATATCAAAAATTGTATTACATCAAATCCAAAAATTGTATATTACATCAAAACCAAAATGGAACAAAACAACCTATAATTTACACATCATTACTTTAAATAATTGTATCTTGGTGTTTTAGTTTCTTGTCTTTTGGTGTCTTGACTTTAAACACCTAAAATTTTAAATAACCATACTTGTTAGTAAATAAGCTTAGAAATTATAACTTACAATAAATTATGAATAATGAATAATATACTTACTTGTTGATTTTCCCATATGTCATCTATATGATCGTTACAAATAGCATACACATCATCTCTATCAACTTCATCATATGAGGTAGACACTTGTGTAGTGTAAGAAGGAGTGGAAGAAATATCAAAACTTTCATCATTACGAGGAATGTATTTTCCTTGGAGAACGATTGACCATCTCCCTGATATATCTAAAGGGTCATTCACATAGAAAAATTATTTTTCTTGAGAAGCCATGATGAATTGTACAGTCATATAAGTTGCCTTGCCAAACTCAACCCGGGTGAATCCTAAGTCATCATTTTGTACACCATTATTATTGGGAATCCACTTGCATTTAAATAAAGACACTTTGAAAATAACATAATCAAAATCCCAAATCTCCTCAATGACACCATAGAACGCTCTAGATGAAAATATAGGATTCTTATCTTTTGAACTAGATAAATACATGGATTCGGCCTCAACCATAACCCCACTATTTTGCATTATACTACGATTATCTTTTGATTTTGTATAAAAGGAAAAATGACCAATGTCGCATGCAGTCCAAGTTATCACATTAAATTTTGGTATTTACAACAACCATTTAATTGTCTAGGATGCACTATCATCATTAGATATTTCTTTATTAAACCAATCTATGAATTTCTTGTTATGCTCAGACAACAACAAATTGTCACTCATTCAGGGATTTTTTTTCACAAGTGTTTTGTGAGTAGCTATGTAAGGCAGAACTTCATCAAGATTATTCAATATATAGAAATGTGCTTGAAGAACTACATCCCAAGTCATTGACTTAAAATTTAAACCTTGAGTATCTCTATCTTCATAGCTGTCAGCATGACGAGACTTTGGAAATCCTATAGACTCTGCTTTTCACAAATAGTTTGAACAAAACTGAATAGCTTCTTTTGTAATGCGCCTTTCAAAAATCGAAGCTTCGAGTCGTTGATGATTTTTCATGTATCATATAAATATCTTCATGTATCGCTCTATTGGATACATCCACCTTAAATAAACTGGACCACAAAGTCTGATTTCTATGACTAGATGAACAAGTAAGTGAACCATTATTCAAAAAATGGTGGAGGAAAATATATCTCAAATTGACACAAGATTATGGCAGTTTCATCTTCTAATTCATCTAATTTTTTGAAATTAATAACTTTGTTACATATAACATTGAAGAATAAGCACAATCTGGTTATAGTTACTCTCACGTTTTTGGGTAGGATGCCACAGATAGCCACTAGTAGAAGTTGTTGTATCAAGACATGACAATCATGATGTAGCGAGCAATTTTGGACGCGGTTGCGAAGCGCTATCGCTCTTTGGTGTCTACAGCTCGATTCATTTTTTATCCTATTAAAGCTGATGAAGGAAGGGAAATAGATGTCTCAAATTAACCCTGCTTGCAAACTGAGGTTAAACAGTGGGCTGTTAGGTTACAGATGCTACAAAGATTCGGGGTCTCTATTGGGTGTATTTTTTTAAAAGCGGCGTTCGACAGAGATTGGTGGGATGTTAAGATGTTAGGACGGATGCTTCTTGATAGATATGTGAGAGTATGGGATTTTGGGTTTTTGTTTAGTGTGCTCGCTAAGATCTTTTCTTTCGATCTTATGCCTACGTATTCCCGTTTACCGAAACAAGGAAATCAGAGTGTTCGTAGTTCCTCCTATTCTATGGGAGGAAATGGTATTTGGTGTCTTGTTCAAAGCCCAAGACGTGAAGCAAAAGGTAGTTTGTATCTTGTTCAAAGCCCAAGATATGAAGCTAAAAGGGTTTGTCTTTAGAGAGAATTTTTCATCTCTAAAGAGGGTCTGTTTGTCACAACTGTTGGGTGACTGGTTATAAAGGAGGATTACTTTAACCGGGATATATGAATCCGGCAATGCCATAATTTCCTTTATATGGGTTTTTTAACCTGAAGGAGAAGACTTTAACTCAGTGTAGAGCAATGCTATCTTTCCTTAGGAATTTCTCATGCTAAAAGAGGGACAGTGGCATGGATGTAGATGGTCCAGAGACTTGTCGCTTACAGCAATTAGATGAAGGGGAAGGAGTTGTTGATGTTTGTGTACTGTGAACGAGGCACAACTTTGATGCTAAAAGGTTGATTGGATCAACCAGTGGTTTTCTTATACAAAGCTTAAGAGGAGGCTAATATGTGTCTCGTACAAAGCCCGAGAGAGAGGCTAAAAGGTTTTGACTCGACGATGGAGTCTTTTGGTATCTCGTATAAAGCCCGAGATGGAGGCTATTTGACTCAACAAGAGAGTTTTTTGTATCTCGTACAAAGCCCGAGATGGAGGCTAAAATTTGTTTGGCTCAATAAGAACCTTTTTGTATCTCGTATAAAGCCTGAGATGGAGGCGAAAGGGGTGATTGACTCGACGAGGGAGTCTCTTATGTGTCTCGTACAAAGCCCGAGAGAGAGGCTAAACATTGTTTAACTCCGCTGGGGAAAATCATTGTACAAAGCCCAAGAGGAGGCTATTGTAACTGTTTCATTTGAGTGACAGGTCCAGTATACTGATTTTGAAAGAGAAAATCAGTTCTTATATGTGCAACACTGTACTCAAGGATTTGATTCGAGGATCCGGGTTATTCCTGTTCTTTAAGGAAGTGGGAAATCCGAAGGGTATTGAGACTGTCCGAGTCTACGGGGTTCCTTCCTATTTAACGAATGAGTCACTTGAGAATGTCTTTGAGACTCAAGGAGATTAGACTGTCCAAGTCTAGAGTTTCATCTTTTGTACTATGCTTTGAGAAACAGTAGTAGACTCTTTGAAAGGATTGTTCTATGCAGATGATTAAGTTCTGTTCCTATACCTCTAGGAGGTCGTCGGGATAATTTGTACGAAGCCCAAGAGGAGGCTGGAAACTTTTAAGAAGTCGACGGGTCCTTGTACGATGCCCGAGGAGGCTATCATTCCCGGAGGAAGAGATCATTATACGAAGCCTAAGAGGAGGCTGTGAATACTTCTAAGAAGCCGGCGGGTCCTTGTACTAAGCCCAAGAGGAGGCTAGGGTGCTTTTAGGAAGCCTGTGGGTCCTTGTACGATGCCCAAGAGGAGACCGATGCTTTTAAGAAGCCGAAGGGTCCCCAAACCCCGAGAAGTTCAAGACATGCCATTCATCGAGAATAGATCAAGCCAAGAAAGTTCAAGAATTTGGAAGAAACTCAAGAGATGCCATTCACGGAGAAAATATCATCTCTGGGGAGTAGAGTTTCTTGACAAGTGCTTTTAAGAAGCCTGTGGGTCCCCAAACCCCGAGAAGTTCAAGATATGCCATTCACCGAGAATAGATCAAGCCAGGAAAGTTCGAGAATTTGGAAAAAACTCAAGAGATGCCATTCACAGAGAAAAGATCATCTCTGGGGAATAGAGTTTCTTTGACAACTTCTACGAGTGACAGTCTATGAAAGGGTTCACCGAGAATGCTGCCTTTCATGTCTCCATATTGTTTAACCCCAAGAGGAGGGAAGACTGTGTCTGGTAATCCTATGGGGATCTAGTTTTGACTATTTAAGAGTGATCAACGGGCTTAATGCTAGACGTAGTTGCCGGGGAAACTCTAAATATCTATACTATTATTACACAGTTGATATGAGTTTATGAAAGAAGACTTACAGCGAAACAGCCCCACAATACAGTTATATGTATATGAAAGCAGTAAATGAAAGTGTGTAAACACTTACTCGGTTGTAGAGCTTCCATGCTGTTTGGTTAGTTGTTCAACAAAGAAAGATTGAAAACAACAGTATATTTCAAAATCAAAGGAGAAAGTGCTTTGAAAAAGAAAGATTTGGGGCTTACAGCTCAAGGAGAGGCGCACGGTTTTATCAGTGATCGCACTGTTGTTTTGTACAGAGGGACTTATACAAGTGACTGAGGCCCGAAAAAGGTTTTCTGTACAAAGGGATGGGTCTTACACTCTCTCAAGAGGCCCAAAAAGTTTTAAAAGAGAAAGAGTGGGGCTTATAACACGAGGGTAAACCCAGATGACTTTTCGTTAAAAATGGCGATCGCGCCGAGATTTTCTTTTAACGCGAAGGGACTTATACAATAAGTGAGGCCCAAAATGTTTTGGTCAAAAGGGGATTGGGTCTTACACTCTATTAGAGGCCCAGGAGGTTATTTTTCAAAAGGCGACGATTGTGCCGTTTGTTTTTGATGGTATCGGGACTTATACAATACACTGAGGCCCAAAAATGATTTGGTCAAAAAAAGGATTGGGTCTTACACTCAATTAGAGGCCCAAAAAGTTTTAAAAGAGTTAAAGTGGGGCTTATAACACGAGGGTAGGCCCAGTTGACTTTTCGTTTAAAATGGCGATCGCGCCGAAGTTTCCTTTTAACGCAGAGGGACTTATACAATAAGTGAGGCCCAAAAGGTTTTGGTTAAAAGGGGATTGGGTCTTACACTCTATTAGAGGCCCAAAAGTTTTGAATGGGTCTTATAGCTCAAGGAGAGGCCCAGGGTTTGTTTTTCTACGGATGATGATCGCGTCGAACATTTTGAAATACAACGGGACTTATACCATAAGTGGGGCCCAAAATAGGTTGTATTTACAAAGGGTTGGGTCTTACACTCTATTAGAGGCCCAAAAGTTTTGAATGGGTCTTATAGCTCAAGGAGAGGCCCGGAAGGTTATTTTTCAAAAGGCGACGATCGCGCCGTTTGTTTTTGACGGTATCGGGACTTATAGAATACACTGAGGCCCAAAAATGATTTGGTCAAAAAAGGATTGGGTCTTACATTCTATTAGAGGCCCAAAGTGTTTTGAAAATGATTTATGAGGGTTGAATTAATCCAAAAACCCTAATTTATTTTCAAAATGTATTTAATTGAATAAAAATTCAATTAAAATGATCAAAATTGTTTAACATGTGGAAAACAAATTGTGATCTTGGATTAATGCTTCAAAAATTAAGTATTAACCTACAAAATAATTAGAAGGCATTAAAAGTTGCAAAATCAAGGTGGAAAAAATATTTTAAATGTTAAAAACAATTAAAACATTAATTCTTTGCAAAAATATCAATTATACAAAATAAATAATATTTTTGGGATTTTTCGGGAAAATAAAATATTTTAACATTTTTGTGAATTATTAAAAAAAGAGTCAACTCAAAATCATTAAAACTCATAGAGAAATTAATTTTTGAATCAATTAAATAAAATCACAAAATTCAAATATTAAAATATTGGAAAATGGCTCCAAGAACAAAGGCAAGAACACGCGCGTTTTTCAGTTTTGCCCAGATTTGCATTTTCTCTCCAATCTCACTGAATACTTAATCATATCATGAAATCCACATACCAATCAACTCATTTCAACCTCACGATCATGTCTATGGTATTTAATTTCATTTAAATTAAACATATAACAAGAAATCATGAAAAATCCTCAAGAACCCTAATTTCTGCATGAAGGCTAGGATTTTTGATACACGATTCAAACAATGCAATTAATTGAGGGGAAACATTCCATGCATGATTATGAACATATGGCCAAATTATTGTGCAGCAAAAATTGCATGGATCATAGAGTTAGAAGAGCTCATGCTTACCACTTGCAGCTGGTGATCGTGATTTGTGTTGGAGGTGTTACAGCTAGGTTCCAATGATCTGGATAGCTTCCCTAGGTGCCATGGAGTGTGTATGAATGTTTGGAATGGATTGAAATGATCTGGAACTTGAGATGGTACCCCAACTGCAAATCTGTCAAGAACTTGAGCAATTGGCTGGTGATTTTGTGAAATCTGTGTTCCAGATGTTATGTGAGTGTTTGGATCACTTCTATATGATGTATGTGAGGTGTGTGTGTGATTGGTTTGATTGGAAAAGCTCTCAAACTCAAAACCCGATAGTGACTTGCCTTAGAAGGCAAAATTGGAGTGAAAGAAGAGATTTGAGGAAAGCATCTGTTTGATGGCTTTGGTGTACTTAAACTGATCACAATTGAGCTCTATTTATAGTAGAGCAAGTTTGTTTTGCAAGGAATAGTGAATGGCAACTGCTGAGTAGGTTTGGCCATTGTTGGCAAATGAAAATCCAAGTCTCCTCTAACCATTGACTAGAGGTTAGGGCACAGGCTGCTGGTTCCCTTGGTCTTGGATAAGTCTTGACTGAATTCAGTTGAGAATGGCTCAGTCCATGCCACCTTGATGCTTCCATTGAATGCTCCAATCCAAAATTGGAGTCTTGTCCCTATTTTGGCAATTCTAGGTTCAACATGCTATTTCTTGTTCCAAAGACTTTGGAGGCTTGGCTCAGTGATTATCCCCTTTAGATTCAATCCTCAGAGGTGTCCAAGTGGATAGGAGCATTTAGATTTGGCTGATTTTGGCAAATCGACCAAAAGTGTAAAAATTTGCCTTGCCTTGGCAGATTTCAGCAAGGCAACTTGCCAATGTCATATCTCATGACTCAAATTAAATTTGGTAATGTTCTTGGCCATTTTGGAAAGCCCTTACATGATACAACAACTGTTTGAACATGTTTGGTTTTGATCTCTTTTGAATCCAAGTGAAAAATCCCCCTACATTTGGCAAAAAGTAAGGTAAAATCTAACTTAGTGAAATTTTCACTAAGTGTTGGAACAAAGTGACTTTTCTTGATTTTGATCACTCCATAACTCAAAATCCATGAGGAATTTGGACATAGGTCAGTATGAAGCTTTTGTAGAGGGCAATGAGATCTACAAATCAAGTTTTGAATGGGGAACAATGGCCTTGTGGTTTAGGAGTTATGGTCCTCCAAAGTTGGCACATTAATGTCACTTTTTCCATAACTTAGAAAAATTTCTAAGTTTTTATGGTTACCCCTTTTACAAGTTATCCCACTTTCTTTGATTTTTCTAGATGAATGATGATTTAAATCATACATTAACATCATTTTAGGGTTAAAAATCCATTTTGGTGAAAAATCTCAAAAAGTCAAAGTTGACTTTTGTGCACAGTTGACTTTTTATCAGATGAATTCCAAACTGTGCAATTCTTCATGAAATCATGTCCTTGACCTAAATCAAACTTGATGGACATGTTCCATGGGTGTCATAGGGTATATTGAATCATGTCTTAGGGCTTGGGAGCATGTCCTGGTCAAAAGTCAAAGTTACAGTTGACTTTCCTCGCGAAACCCTAATTGTGGTGCAGATGAAATTGAGACTTATTACTCAAGCTTCTTGGATTAATCCATTGTTCCAAATGGATCAATATAGTTCATTAGAGACCCTCAAACCCTCTCTTGAGGTCTTGGCTCATGACTTGCCCTAAAAGTCAAGTTAAGGGTGAATTAGGTCAAGAAACCCTAATTCCTGATTTTTGATGAATGCATCCCCTGAGGCAAAATTGACTTGATAATTGGGTCCATGAGGTTCCATGGAGTATATTAGGTTGTGTTTTGGATCATTGGCTTGTGCCCAGATGAAAAACTTCCATCTGGAGGCCCTGGTCGACCAAAACCCTAATTTGGTGACACTATCGATCTTGAGACTTGATCCACCTAGAAGGGAGCAGCCTTGTGCTTGATCGTTGAAGTGGGAGTCCTTTTGATCCATTATGGATGTTTGAGAGGTTAGACAAGTTGAAGATCATGTCATTCCTTGATTGATCCTTTGCCTAAAAGCTCTGAGAGGGCTTGAAACCCTAAGTCTGATTGTAGTGGATGCTCACTCATCTTTGGGGAGACTGATGAAGTATGATGGTACATCCATATTGTGATGATGAGTTTCACAATGATGGGAAATCTTAGTGGTCAAAATTTGGGGTATGACACATGAGATTTTAAACCAATTAACTTGAGATCTTTAATTGATACAAATTTTGTGATGTTTGATGAGTAAACTTAGGGAGCCAACTGTTGAAGCCAACTGTTTTCATATACCTATCACCTTCATATCAAGACAGGATTTATTACTATCGTTAGTCTTTCCTAGAATGTTTATAAGTGTTCCAATCAAACATTCACACACATTTTTCTCCACATGCATCACAACAAGACAATGTCTTACATCGAGACTTGACCTAAATGGAAGTTCAAAGAACACAAACATTTTTTCCATATATTTTTCTCGACTGGCCCTTTCCTTTTTCTCTCTTTCCAAAAACAACATAATGTGTTTCTGTCTTTGATAAACTTAATCCCCAGTTAAATGTTTATAAGCCATGTCAAACTCAAACTCTCCATTAAAAGTCGTTCACGATTTACGATAAGGATGACCTGGTTTTATAAATTTACAATGCCCAAGGTAAATGGTCTTTTTTTCCAAACTCACATTGGTGATAATAGGTATTAGATTCACATATAGGACACACTTTATGTCCTTTAACACTATATCCATCAAAATTACCATATGCATGAAAGTCGTTGATTGTGCAAAATAACATTGCTCGCATCTTAAACTTTTCACCTGAATATGCATCATCAAATTTAACGCCTTCCTCCCACAAAATTTATAAATCTCTAATCAATGGACTTAGATAAACATTTATGTAGTTTCCATGTTGTCATGGTCCAAAAATCATCATACTTAACAACATATACTTACGCTTCATGCACAACTAAGGATATAGGCTGTAAATTATGAGAAGAACATGCCACTAAGAATGGTTAGTACTTAGATTACCAAAGGGGTTAATTACATCGATGGTAAGCCCAAGCCTAAGGTTTCTTGGCTTAATGCCAAAATCTAGAAACAATAAATCAATTTTCTTTCATTGCAAAGAATCATCTACATGGCGAATGTTTACTATTATAACAAGATTTGTTCATAACATATTTTCCTTGGGTTTTGATGATAACAAAGTATTGAAAGAACAATGGTTTATTTGATGTGTGTTACATGTGTCTAGCTTTTTATACTAGTAAATATTATTATACGAATACATTAAGCACAGTTTGAGAGTTGTTGCATTGCTAGCTTGTGGTGGCAGAATCTGAAGAACACTTACTAAGTGATGTCTGGCGAAGACTCTAAAGCTGAAGGCCTCAACATCATAAGAAGCAACGCTATTGTCTCTACAGTTAGTGAATGCAAATTAGCTTCTAGTACCATTCAGAGTTGGTGATAAAGCTGACGTTGTCCGTACTGCAGAAAGTAAGTTGTATTATCAAATCAGTTTATCAGCTAGAGTCTACAAGATTGTAAGGCTCAAGAAAACCTGATATGCTTTATGGATATTTACTCTCAACATCTCTAATAGTACAGAATCTCTTGAAGACTCAAAGGTTAAACATGTTACACATTGGATTAAGATCTTCTGGTGTATCTATCTTCAACGGCTCTTGTATTATGGAGTAATAGCAAAGACTTTTGATCAAGTTACCTCCTCAATAGCTAGTTTCTAAAAAGGCAATAAATATGGTTGAAGGTTCAAACTGAATCTTTAACAAGGATCAATCAGAAGAAGGAGTAACAAGATCAGCAATTATCAACTCAATGTATATGTAGATTTTTCTGATGTAGGTTGTAATTTTAAAAGCCTTAAGATTTCTTACACATTGTATATCTTAGAAATCTTAAGAGCCTGAGGTCTTTGTTATGGTGATTTCTCGTACCTCTGATACTTGTATTATGTACACCTTGTTCTCTATTCTGTTAAGCTTGTTCCTTAGTTTAGATAAAAGTCTTGTGTCATTGGGATACAAGCAAGAAAGTATTGAGCCAAGATACTTAAGCCATGTAAGTCTCTCGCTAGGTACTTGAGCTGTGAAAGTATTAATCAAGCAGATTGATTGAGCAGAAGTATTGTATCATTAGGATACAAGCATGGAAGTCTCGAGCCAAGATGCTTGAGACGCGTAAGTCTCTTACTATGTGCTTGAGCTGTGAAAGTCTTAATCAAGTAGATTGATTGAGCAGGAAAGTCTTTAGCCAGTGTGGCTTGAGCAGGATAGCTCGGTTCATGAAAGTGGAGCAGTAAGTCTTGGCCAGGGAATGTGCAAGCGAAGGCTCGTTTCATGGAACCTTGAGAAGAAGTCTTGGGCCTGAGGGGCTTGAGCAGGAATGCTCAGTACATGGAAGCGTAGCAGTAAGTCTTGACCTGAGGGGTGCAAGCAGAGAGACTCATTTCATGGAACATGAGCAGGAAGTCTCGAGTGAGGAGCTTGAGCAGATGTCTTGGACCTTGGGTCTGAACAAGTGTAATGTCTTATGCAGAATGCATAAGCGATTGTAATCATGTTTTAATTATAGTGAAAATATCTTATGAAGCAATGGGACTGGACTACTCTCAGTTAGGGGAGGAACCAGTATAAATCTTTGTCTTCTGCTATTATTTATTTTCTTCTGTTAACATTCCACTGCTAAGAATTAACCATAATCTGAACACCAATTTAGATTATGAACTCTGATTAGATGCAAACTAAGAAAACGGAAAACACAATTCAACCCCCATTTCTTGTGTACTTTTCTCACCTTCATTTACATCACATTTTCTTTCATATGCATGTCATCTAATATTGTTTGTGTCATTCGCATTAGCAAAAAGTCTATTTACTCTTGAAATTATTGGCAAGTATTATAACACTTTAGCAGGAGGACGCTTCCTACTAACATTGTCATCGTCATCATAATTGTTGTCCTTCAACTTGTAACGCGACACACCATATTCCAGACATTGATACAAATTTTAATACTCTTTCCTGTATAATATGAAATCATTATGGCATGCATGTATTTCGATATACTCCAAACCCATTAGACACAATATCTTCTTGGAATCATACCAACGATCCGAAAAATTGTTATCTTCTGGTAGCATCTGTTTCAGCAAATCAAGCAATTTTGTGAAACTTTTATCCGACCATCCATTTTTGCCTTCAGATTAAATAGTTTTAACACCGCAGACAATCGTGTAAAACTTGTGCACCCCTTATATAAAGGGGTGTTCTTATCACTATATTAAATATCATAAATTTGGGCTTTCCTAAAAGAAGATTCTCCAATATCACAGAACATATCTTCTAGTCGATCATCCATATCTTCATCTCCATCAACTTCATGAATTTTTGACGATCTGTTTCGTTTTCTATCCACTTTAGTATGCCATGTCCATATAGTATAATTTTGACATATACCATCGCAACATAGGTGGTGGAATATTTCTTCATTTGTTCTATTATTGACATTCCCGCAAATAATACAAGGACAATAAAAGATACCATCATTTTTAGGAAGATTTTGTTCAGCGTATTCAAGGAATTCAAGAACTCCTTTCTCATATATAAGACCTAATCTACCAGCTTTGATCCAACTATGATCCATAATAAATTGTGAAACTTATATCAAAAGAATAACGTGAATCGCACACCAAAACCAAAAGCTAAAGCATATCCAAATCTAAAGCATATTCTTAACAATAATATAACATTAAACCTAAAACATATGCATATTCATCATAATAATATAATATTTAACAACAAAAACTACACTGAACTATGAACCAGGAACAATATGAACACTGCAATATATATGTCCATTGTGATTGTACTAGTCTGACGGAATTTCAAAAACACAATGAAATCAATGAAAGTCAGCCATGAAAATTAAAGATACATTCAACAAAAAAGGAATAAAAGCAATGAACATCAACCATGAAAAGCAATATATCGTACTTCAAAGAGGAAGAAGAGACTAAATGAATGAAGATAATGAACACAAAATGAAGATGGTGAATATTTTCGTTCCAAATGAATGAAGATGGTGAAGATTTTTGTTCCAAATGAACTAAGATAGTGAAGATGGAGAGATCGCTATCATCGTCATCTGGTTCTCTTAGGGCATCTTATGAAGGAATTAAAGAATTTGTTTTGTTTTAACTGATAAGGACAACCATAGTGAAATACACAACATGTTACCACAATGGATAAATAGAACCATAGTTAAACATTTTTCAATTTTTGTGACAAAATGTATATTTTGTAGTAGTGCAAATAACTAATATTATCTGACTATTTTATGGTCGTAACCTTTGGTTGATATTCCCTACACATAGATCTCATAATTATGTTAGCATAATCTTTGTTAGGAAAGGTCTTTCCCAAATTGTCTAACTTGTTGATTAAATGGAGAAAATGAGTCTACATGGGTTCCACGGATTTTCAGGGTTCCATACTGAAAAGTTCATACTCCTCTATTAACATATTGATTTTAGAATCTTTAGCGTATTTAGTTTCTTTGTAAAGGACATGAAAAGCATTGCACATAGTTTGTGCGCTCTTATGATGTGAGATAGAGTAATATACTTTAGCAGTTAACACAAATATAAGTATATTCCTCGACTTCAAATCATATGAAGCTTTTTTTGTTTCATCACCAGTCCAATCTTTTGGAAGTTTAACAAAATTATCAACTTCATTATTAGGGATAACAAGTCTGTTGTTAATTGATATCCATAGATTCATGTTAACTAACATTAAGTAAACATACATGTTTTCCTTACAATAAGCATAATTTTTGCCTTTGAAAAGTAGTTCTCTATTGCACGCTCCCTTCGGATTTTCACCACCCATATTCCTAAGCTTTTGAGTCGTTTGAACTTATCAAAAAGACCATCTTTGATGGAAATTGTTGGATGAGAATATGGACTATGAACGGTCTAGACGGGGTGAATAAACATCTCAAGTTGAAAAGATATATTAAAATATTTTGTCAAAGTTTCAAAAATAGAGTTTATTTTGCATGGCGAAAGAAAATTTAGCGTAAAAGAGACTATGCTTATCGATTGAAAGTTCCACGAATGTACTTAATTAGTTTACAACATAATCAAGGTGAACTATTGAATTAAACCAAATAAATAAAACTAATCGTATTGTAAAATCATTCAACTCCACAAGAAGTGTTATAGAATGATTTTTAATCACACACAAGATTCTACAATCAATGTCTTTGGGTTTAATCGACACTAAGACAAATTTGAATTACCAATTCTAACAAAACCTACAACTTATGCAATAACTCACTACCAACAAAAAATCCTATCAACCTGCAATTCTAGAAAGCAATAAATAAACCTCATCATACGATCAACTACAAAATTAAATGAAAGAGAGTGAAGAGAGCACACTAAGATAAATAGTGGTTTGACATGTTCGTCCTTGCTTTGTGCTTAATCCACTCTTCAATTGTTGCTCGTTAAAAATTCGTTGGTCTTCCAATATGATTTGTAACGAAATTACAAAAGTTCGTATAATGACTAGTCCCAAAATAAATGCTGAAAATTAAATTCATTTTTTGGATCTTGACTTGTACAAAGCTTCACAAAAAAAAAACTCTATATCTTTACTTGAATTCGCTACTTGAATCTTATAGCCCTACCAACATGCTTCTAAGTTTTCGTTTGTGGAAATTTCCACATAATTCCAATGGTATCTTGAGTGTTTGTCTTTCCGAAAATCGAGAAGAACTCCTACCTTGTTTGTAGGATTTCACACAACTCGAACAAGATCAACCTAGAGAGAAGAACCTCATTCTTTTTCACTAGAATTTTCAGAACCAATTCACAACACCACACACTTTTGCAAGCATCTTTAATCTTAAACAAATCTTCAAAGAAACGTTAAATCCAAAACGAACATCCTCATTCAATCATGAATCTTCAAAGATAATATTTAGATCCATGCAACAATGGAAAAATAATGAGATAAAAGATGAAAGAGTTTGTTTGTAAGTATTCGAGAAAGATTCAAAACTCTTTTAAAATTGAGAGAGCGGGTGGTTTGTGAGTTTTCATATCATCAATGGAAGAGTATATATTCTAAGAGTGTGAAAGGTTTGAGAAATAAAAATGATTTGTAGCTGCTGGAGAAGAAGCACACAAAAAGTGTGAAAAATCATATTTGATTCGAGTCAAGAACACTTGGAGATTTGAGTCAAGTGGCAAAGTAATGTGGAACAAGATATGCGCTTAAAGAGAAACCCATTTTATTGTGATTCGAGTCAAGCATATAACATGATTCGACTTAAGCAATATGTGATTCGAGTGATGTGCAAGTCATGATTCGACTCAAACTTGGCAGAGGCTAAAGGAAACTTCATGATTCGACTCATGTTGAAGTTGTGATTCAACTAACAGGTTGCATGATTTGAATCATGTGTGAGTTCTGATTCAACTCACAAGCTCACACAACCTCTTGTTCCTCTTTGTTCAGTTTGATTCGACTCAAGGAATTGTGCGATTCAAATCACACATCCAAAATCTCAAATTTTAAAGATATTTTGATAGTTTACTTGCGATATTACTTGAATCAGTCTCAATTATGGTTCTTTTTCCAAAACCTCGACAATTGACTTAAAGGATAATTTCATACTCAAACATAAACAATTTGAATTATATATGCTAAAATACATATCCAAATTTTGATCCTTAAAGATGTGCAATTGAAGAAGAGACTCAAATATAAAACTAAAATTAAAGTAAAGATTAAGAGACAAGAAACAAAGCCACATAGAGTCTCTCCCCTGATGTATTAGAGACATGCATCTTCAACAACAACTAATATTGCTAAGTTAAATCCATGTTTTACTGATCTCGTTCAAAGTAGAAAAAAGATGATGAAGTTCTGAATGTCGTTAATGGAGAAACGGTATTTCTGAGTTTCATTTATGGAAAAAATTGTGTTTTCGTGTTTCTTTTAGTGAAAAAATAGAGTTTCGTAAATGGAAGATGAAGTATGGAGGTAGAAGATGAAGTTTCTCTAAGTTCGCATAAGACCAAAGTGAATGAACGTAAAGTGTTATATATCTTAAAATGTATCTTTTTTTTAATTTTTTTTTAAATACGTTATTTGCACCACTGTTGAAATATAAACCATGATTAAAAGTGGATATTGAGATTCGAATCTATAACCAATGCAGTCTTTTTTCATGGTTGGAATTCTCAATGAAGAAGAAAAATGACTTACTTGTCACCAGGGGCGGACGCAAGTTGATGTGAGGGGGTTCAACTGCACCCTCTGACTTTTGAAATTTATCCTTATATATTGTTTTATCATTATCTTGACCTCCCTCCAATATTTGTTTTGCACCCAATAAATACTTTGCTAGTACCTTTATTATTTTAATAAGGTGATGTTTATTACTTTTCTGAAACAATCTGCTAATTTCTTTTTGGATGGAATACGTTACGTATATGCAAACCAAAGTATATTATTCTATTTTTATATTAAACATAATAGGCCACTCAAAGACTTAAGATAATGGGATCCAAAATTAATACCAATTTCTTCATAATGTTTTTCGATTTTCCTATGAAATCATATTTTCGTATTTTTTTATATTTCTAAATATTATGCTTATTATTGATAATATTATGCTTCTACATTTTAAGTAGTAAAAATTATAATTATCACTATAAAATGTCTATAATGATCACATAATTTAATGCAATTATAACATATGGTAAACATTGCATTAGCTATCACACTGAATCAACATATATTATACAATATTACAAATAAAAATATATAATTTAATTAATAATTTACTTGATAAACATAAATAATATCAATATATCTATATGATTTATATAATGTAAAATTTTATGAGATCTGTTTTTAGATTTTAGTAAGTCTAAATTTTAATATCTAATTTACAAAATATTATTATGGTTATTTTTTCTTTATATAAGTTGAATATTTAACACTCTTACATATCTTAAGTTCTAAATTATTAATTTACACATAAAAAATAAATGATATAATTTAACAAATTATATATATATATATATATATATATATTTTTTTTTTTTTTTTTTTTTTGTTAAGAAAAAAATTAAAAATCTTGCACCCCGTGACTCGAGTCCTGGCTCCGCCACGGCTTATCACCATGATTGAAATTTCAACTATAATAAAAAGTGGCTTTAAAAGAAATTAATATATAAAATAATGAGTATTGTTGAGACATATTTTTCCAAATTGCCAATTTAGTTTTTTTTCCAAATTGAAAATTTCAACTTTAAGAAGAGTTGGTTTTAAAATGAATAAAAGACAGAATTGAGATTCAAAATATGTCTTTGAATGACTTTTTTCATAGTTAAAAATTTTGACCGCGAGAAAATATGACTTAGAAATAAAAATGAAAAAAAATACACTTAATAAAATATATTTTACCTCGCTGAATTAATTGAGTAAATTAATTGGCCGTGGTAATAGTTGGTTATGAAATGTAAATTTTATAATATTAAAGGTAACTTCACCCCAAATATATAGCTGAAAATTTGAAACCATAAGCCAAATCAACCTCTCTTATTGGATTGGGTTGTCTTCGTATTCCACGGCAACAAAGGATTCAAAAAGGATGGACCACCAAACTTGATCCTTCACCAAAAAATTCAAAAAGTCACCCTCCATAAAGAAACTCAACAAAACTTGCACTCCCCCATTGGCACCGCTATAACATGCATAAACTCGTTCAAGACCAACGCCTGTTGTAAGGCTACATTGCTCTAAGGTTCTTTAAACTACCTTCTAGACACTTATCCAAAAATTAGAGTTTCTCAACATCCACTACCCATTATGATCCCACATGAGGAACCACTAGCGATGAAGGCGGTGGCAACATATCCACCTCACAAGTCCTCTTTTGAGAGTTAGAGTAATATGCATAGGAAGACGTAACATGTTTTTCAATGAGAGTTAGAGGGGACACCAGATGCTTTATAGTCTTCTCTCACTAACTATAGTTGCTGTGATGATGAATTGCCATTTGTATTGCATAAACAATGGCTGGACTACACTGTCTTGATTTGAAGCAAATAATCTCACCTGTAAAATGCAAATAGGAAATAATACTGAATAGTTTTGTTTAGACGCCTAATTTTAAACCGCGTGATTTTGTACGGATTAAAAACAAATATGATATGTTTGTGTCATTCCAAAAAGATAAGATAGTAAAAAAGGTGACCTTGTCCTAATATATTTAAACATCCAACGGTTTATGAACCTAAGCAATTTGAGATTCCAATACAATTTTGTCTCTCACACTTACATAGAAAATGAGGGGTTCAATTTCTACACGTTTGTTGATCAAATACATGAATGAGAGTAAATTGTGATAAAAAAATTTTTAGAAACGATACTTGATCAATTTTTAAAAGAGCGATAAAGAGATTTAGGCGTGAAATAGTAAATTACAAGAATTAAAGAGATAAGAGTTAGGAAAGTTCAATAAAGGAGTCGGTTTTGATTACCATTGATAATAGAATATTCAAGATATTGGTTCGAGAGGACGTCTATGGTCCAAGGCGAATTCTTTCCTCTTCTTCTTGCTTTAACTGTTCGGATTCTGAGTCTACTCAATCTGATTCTGTTTGGGAGAATGAAGGTCCTTTTACCGGAGATATAGGGTCGATTGGAGGAGATTTGGAGGATGGTTGTGTTTTCCCTCAAAACGAAAAAGCTAGTGTTTCTGAAAAAGTACCTAGGGTACTTGGCAGAAAGGGTCATAGGAAGGGAAGTGTGGTAAAGCGTGCTAGAAAGGTGGATGGTATGGTGGGCCCTGGTCCTGCAAAGGTTGACAGGGCTTTTATGTTTGACGAGGCTATCAGAGCTTTAAAATGACCGGTTTGTAGCACCTCGAGAGTTGGTTCGAGTAAAGTTCCTAATTCTTTGATGTCTACTTCTGAGGAGACTAGGGTGGCGGGTACAATAGGTTCAGTACCTACTAAGCATTTCAAAGAAGGTTATCTTAGTGAAGCAGTTTCTCTTTCCTCTTTACCTAAGAATCGTGTGGCTGGGAAAAGTCTTCCAAATTGCTTGAAATTCAAAAGATTAAGTGCCTTAGGGGGACCCACTAAGAAGAAAAGGAGGAAAACTAAGAAGCTTCCATTTCCTGCGTCTGTAGAAGAGGGTAATTTTAGTAAGGAGGATATTTCGTTGGTGGGCTCTGTCGAGAAACAGAATGTTGCTGGGTTCTCTAATGAAGGGTCAGGAGAACTAAATTGTGATAGTATTCAAGGTGAATCTGATATTGTTAGATGTAACCAAAGGATGCTGGAGAATTTGGACTCTAACTTGGGAGATAGATTATGGAATGCGATTACTGATTTAGGTGTTGTGAAAGGAGAATCGAAAAGAGATTACAAACTTCATTTGGAAGTGTTGGAAAAGGAAGATAAAAATATAGCGTTTGGAGGGAAGGTGATTTTAAATATGTTGAAATGAATTTAGGATCATTTAACATTCGTGGAGGGGGAAGTAGAATTAAGAGGAGTAGGATATCTAAGTTTATTTCTAAAGGCAATTTTGATCTCTTTATGGTTCAAGAAACTAAGATTCATGATATGTCCGATTCTATTGCTCGGAGTTTTTGGAGGAATCAATTGATTGATTATTCCTTTTCTAACGCTTTTGGTTCCGCAAGAGGTTTATTGATTCTTTGGAAGGTTGGTAGTTGTGAAGTGTTATGTAGTTTCAAGGGCGATGGTTTCCTGGGTATCAAAGTATGTAGAAATCATGAAGTTTTTTATTTGGTGAATGTCTATTCTCCGTGCGATATTGTTTTGAAGCGTAGACTTTGGAGTAAGTTATTGGAAATTAAGGATAGTATGTCGGATGGAGAGTGGATTTTCGGGGGTGATTTTAATGCGGTGAAAAGCCTTGATGAACGTAAGGGTTGCTCGGTGAGAAGGAGTAATCCGGAATGGGATGAATTTGTGGAGTTTATATTTAAGAGTGAGTTGGTTGATGTCCCTTGTAAAGGGAAGAAATTCTCTTGGTATGGAGGTAGAGGAGGGGCATGTAGTAGGATTGATCGTTTTCTAGTTTCGGAGGCTATTGTCGAGAAGTGGGGGTGGTGGGTCAATTCATTGGTATGAGAGATGTTTCAGATCATTGTCCTATTTGGCTTATCTTTGATAAATCAAATTGGGGTCCTAAACCTTTCATGTTTAACAATGAATGGTTCGAGAACAAAGATTTATTTCCTTTTGTGGAGAAAGCTTGGAGTAGTTTTGAGGTGGAGGGTAGAGGAGATTTTGTTCTTAAAGAGAAGTTACGACTTCTTAAACAGAGACTTAAGTGATGGAATCAATTTGTTTTTGGAAAGATTGATATGGAGATAGAGGATAACGTGGTCAATTTGAATAGGGGCGATGATGAAGTGGAGGATCTTAGTGAGGGAGTCTTGGAGGAAAAAAAAGGGCTTGTAGTAACTTTTGGTTGAAACTTAAGATCAAAGAGAATATGTTAATTCAAAAATCGAGGCTTAAGTGGATTAATGAAGGAGACTCTAATAGTAGGTTTTTTCATCGTGTGGTGAAAGAAAGAAGGAGAATGAATTTTATTGGGTCTTTTAGATCGGACGGTGGTAATGTGGAGTCGGTGGAAGAGGTTAAAGAGGAGTATAGGTCGCATTTTGCGTATAAATTCCTTGAATCGGACTTGGAGATACCGGTGTTAGAAGGGATTCATTTTAGTTCCATTGATTGTTCCGATAGGTTGTCCCTTGAAGCTCCTTTTTCGGAGGTTGAGATTAAGGAGGCGGTTTGGGTGTGTGAAGGCTCGAAAAGTCCGGGGCCGGATGGTTACTCTTTACTTTTCATTAAAAAGTGTTGGTCTTTCTTGAAAGAGGATTTTACTAGGTGCTTTGAGTATTTTCATTCCGAAGCGGTGTTGTCTAAGGCTTTTACTTCTTCCTTCTTAACTTTAGTTCCTAAATCATTAAACCTGTTGAGTTTTGATGATTTTAGACCTATTTGTCTAGTTGACTGCGTTTATAAAGCTCTTTCCAAGCTTTTAGCCGCTAGATTGAAGTTGGTGTTGGATTCTATCATCGCTAATAAGAAAAATGCCTTTGTTCCGGGTAGGCAATTGCTTGACGGTGTGCTAGTGGCTAATGAGATGGTTGATTTTGCTTTTAAAGAAGGGAAATAGTGCATGCTTTTTAAAGTGGACTTCGAGAAAGCATACAATAAAGTCTCTTGGAATTTTCTTAGGTATATGCTTAGGAAGACGGGTTTTGGTGAGAGGTGGATGAAGTGGATGGAGGTTTTGATTTTCTCTAGAAAAATGTCGGTGTTGGTTAATGGTAGCCCGACTAAGGAGTTTGTGGTCGGAGAGGCTTGAGACAAGGAGACCTTCTTTCTCCGTTTCTTTTTGTGATTGTGGCGGAAGGCTTGAGAGGTATGGTGAGTAGATCCTTCGAGATGGGTAATTTCAAGGGTTTCAATTTAAATGGGAAGTGCTTAGTGGACATCCTTCAATTCGCGGATGATACTTTGTTGGTTGGTGATGGTAGTTGGAAGCATCTTTGGGCTATTAAAGCGGTGCTTAGGGGTTTTGAGTTAGTCTCGGGATTGGGCATTAATTTCCACAAGAGTAAGTTGGTAGGGGTCAATATTAATCCTAACTTCATGGAGTTGGATTCTTTTTTTCTTTCTTGTAAAAAGGAAGTTAATAGGATTTCTTTTCTTGGAATTCCTATTGGTTGTTATGCTAATAAGAAGTCTATGTGGTCAGAGTTGATATTGAATATGGAAAGGAGGTTAAATAGTTGGAAGAATCGTTGGCTTAGTTTTGGAGGAAGACTTACTCTTTTGAAATCGGTTTTGTCTTCTCTTTCTATTTTTATGCTCTCTTTTTATAAAGCTTCGAAGTCGGTTATTATTAAATTAACTTCTCTTCAAAGCAATTTTTTGTGGGGAAGGTTGGTGGAGAAGAAAAGAATTCATTGGGTGAGTTGGAGTGATGTGTTCCTTCCGGTTGATAGAGGAGGGCTCGGTCTCCGTAGGTTAGAAGAGTTTAATATTGTTCTTCTTCATAAATGGAGGTGGAGGATTTTATCGGAATCTAAATCTATTTGGGTGGATGTTTTGAAAGCTCGGTACGAAGATATCTCTCTTCAAATGGTGAGGCCTTGTGGTGTTTTACCAAAGGCTAGATCTTCTTCTAAATGGTGGATGAACATTTTGAGGTTAGCAAATTTTTATCCGAAAGATTTATTTGTGTCTAATTGTTCTTTTGATGTTGGTAATGGATTTTCTACCTCTTTTTGGCATTCCCGGTGGATTGGTGACTTTTGTCTTAGAGGCAAATTCCATTGTTTATATAATGCTTCTAATTTGAAGGAAGTGTCTATTGCTTGTATGGGAGGTTGAGAGGGTGGTATGTGGAAGTGGGGGAATTTAGGAGTGTTTATTGATGCTTTGGCTTCGGAGCATGATCAGACCGCTGCTGCCTTGGAGCTGCTGGCAGCGCAGGTTCTGCTTTATTCGGCGATTCCGGCTGCGCAGGGCCGAGATAGGATCTTGTGGCGGCCGACGATTAATGAAGGGTTCTCGGTGAGAAGTTTTTGGGTTATCTCTAGTGTTTTTAGAATTCCTTTTGGCCCGGTTCATTATTTTGATAAAGCTTTTAATTTGGTGTGGAGTATGAAAGTTCCTTTGAAGGTTAGAGGTTTTGCTTGGAGATGTTTCTTGAAAAGAATTCCTACCAAGCATTGCCTCTCTTTGAGAGGGTGTGTATTTGGAGATGGTAATCTTGATTGTGTTTTTTGTAGTAACTTCATAGAATCGGTGGATCATTTATTTTTGAAGTGTAGCATATATAGGTTGGTGTGGAAGGAAGTAGCGGAGTGGATTGGGATGATTGATTATGAGTCTAATGACTTGAGAGAAATTTTTTTGCTTTGGAGTATTTACAGTAAAAGGTTGAAAATGAAGAGGGGGAAGGAGGGTTGTGTTTGGCTTGCAACAATGTGGTACATTTGGTTGAAGAGAAACGCGATAATATTTAGGAATGAGGTTTGGAATGTTTTGGACATGGTTTGGAGTATTAAAGCTTTGGTTTGGAGATGGTCGTTCATCGGGAAGATTACGTTGACCAAATGTAATTTCTATGAATTTAGCAAATTCCCTTGGTTTTATTTATCGTAAGTTTCAATTGGTGTGTAATTTTCTTGGCCGAGTTTTTGTACTCGCTTTTTGTAAGAAGGTTTGAGAACCATCAGTTCTCTATTTAATGATATCCCTTGCTTATAAAAAAACAATTTATTTTGGTTCAGTTTTAAACCACGCAACCTACTTTAGTCCCCAAAGATTTTTTCTTGAAAGTTTCAATATCACCTTGAATTTTTATCATAGGATTAACCCACAACCTTTTTACATGAGACTTTTACCCAAGTCTAAATTGCTAACTTTATAATACTATTAATGTAAGAGATAATGATACTTTTTATTTACAATTACATTCCGATCAAATTTAAACAACAATTACACAATCATAGCTCTTAATTATTTCGTTATCTTCGCACTAAAATAATTTTAAGTTTATAGAAATATTTCTAAGAAGAGAGTGAGTAAGAAAGAAAAGTGATATTTCATATTTACTATGTTGTATTGAAGTGAACAAGTCTTATTTATATAAGAAAAACATTGGACAAAAAAGGAAAACACTTTGTGTCGAAGTCGTTCCTTAATTGATTAGCTATCAAAGCTAATTGATTATGACTAAGATTTTTGGGAAATAAACAACTAGGTTCAGAACCTAATCAATTAAGAGGGTTCTTAATAGATTATAGGGAGAGTTCACTCCACTCTCGGTTAGACAAATATTTTAATCGATTAGAGAGAGAATTTTCAGTTTCTAATTGACATAGAATGCTTCTAAATTGATTAGTTTTGGGCCAACATCATTTTTTAAGAAGATCTTTTTTTGTAGGCAAAGTTTTAGAAAAATATTTAAGTGTATATGCGTTACATTAATACTTTAAGAGCTACTCACACTTATTACAAACAAATGAACCTAAAAAGATAAAAAAAAAAAAAAAACAGTTAAGCCACAAGATCACATGCAATCTTGCATAAACTTCGGTTTTGTTGATTTAGTTTTTAGCATTTTATTTTCTTTGCGCAAAACACCAGAGCTCTCTTGCTCTGTTTTTTATTTACTTCAATCTTTATGATCTTTATAATAGTTTTGTTTTATTCTCTTTGTCATCATCAAAACCATAATCATTCGCACAACACATAAATCCACATTCTCCCTCTTTTGGATGATAATGACACATCTCTATGAGAGGTGGTAAAACATGAGAAAACTCGTCTCCTCATGAAAGTATATTTCTCCTCTTTTGACATAATCAAAAGCGAGTAAAAAAAACATATCAAAAACACATAAAACACCACATATTCTCATTAAGAAGAAGAAGAAGAAGAAGAAGAGCATCACTGAAATTAGAATATCATAAAAAAAGACATCTATCAAGTCTAGCTTCGAATTTACCAAGGTTACCCTTCGTGTTTTTAAGAATAAAGCACTTGCGTCCGAAGACATGGAGGTGAGAAATGTTAAGCTTCTTTCCTTTGTATATTTGATGGAGCTTTAACCTTAAAATTGACATTATCAAGACACAATTCATTACATATAAATCAGTGTTTACTACATTATTGCATAAATACTTATGAAAGTTGATTTCATTAAGCATTTTCCTTGCTAGCTCTTCAAGATATCTATTTTTTTTAGATCCAGTAACCTATTTTGCTGATGAGCTTATGATATTGAAAAGTATGTTTCATGTCATGAGACATATGTTGGCTTCTTTCTCTTCTTCTGATTCATCGGAGGAGTTCATATCATCATCATCACATGTTATGTGTGCATTCTTTATTTCTTTTTTAGATCTTGTGTATCTTTTAGCTCGTTTCTGGTTTTGAGGAGAATTTGCCTTTATATGACCTTTCTTTCTACAATAGAAGCATGTGATGGGTCATCATGAGAAGGAAGCATTCACATTAGGTCAAAGACTCACCCAAACAAGTGAGAAAGACACCATATATTCACCCAAAACCTTAAGGTGATAGGTGTATGGGTCCTCTTACTTATAAAGTGCTTAACCTCCACTTTTCTAAGCAATGTGAGACTTATAACTCACACTTGTTTCTCCACACAACTCACACTTATTTCCAAACAATCTCCCCCTCAAGTGTGAGTCCATCCACTATGATTCCTCTCAAGTAGAAACTCTTTCATCCACATGCTTGTACCGCCGTTGAGAGACACCAATATCTCGTCATGGGCACTTCAACAAAACACGACATCTGACCAACATGTCACGAAGACTTTCGACACAAGGAGTCGGTCCCTTAATTGAACTAGGCTCTAATACCAGTTGTAGGGAAAATAACAAAAACCAAATTTCTATGCACGCAGAAGCATACCCATAAAAAGAAAAAGAAGTAAAAATTCCAACAAAAAGTCACAAAATCATAATTCAACTTGTAATTTTATAAGGACAACATTACACACTCTTCCATAGAGTTGTAATTTTTAAGGAGAAAATTGCAAATACTACTAATTAAAATTTTTGAACGAAAAAATTGCAAACCCTCTCTTAATTGCAATTTTTTGACAGAAAAATTGTAAACCCTCGTTTCATTGCAATATTTTGGACGGAAAAATTGCAAACCCTCTCTCAATTGCAATTTTTGGACGGTAAAACTGCAAACCCTTTCAACAAACTATTTTTGAACGGAAAAACAGAAAACCCTCGCAACAAACTATTTTTTAACGGAAAAATAGAAAACTCTCTCTAAACACACAACTACTCAAATCTCCAAAACACTCAAAAAACTACACTTTATTTTTGTGTTGAAAAGTAAAACTAACTATCTCTATTTATATTAATACTCAAATTCTATTCTCTTCCTACTTCCCGGTGTGTGACTTGGATGAATATACTATTTAACCCAACAAATTTATTGTAGGGAAATAACAAAAACCAAATTTCTATGCACGCGGAAGCATACCCATAAAAAGAAAAAGAAGTAAAAATTCCAACAAAAAGTCATAAAATCATAATTCAACTTGTAATTTTACGAGGACAAAATTACAAACTCTCCCATACAATTGCAATTTTTAAGGAGAAAATTGCAAACCCTATCATTTAAAATTTTTGAACGGAAAAATTGCAAACCCTCTCTCAATTACAATTTTTGGACGGAAAAATTGTAAAGCCTCGCTCCATTGCAATTTTTGGACGGAAAAATTGCAAACCCTCTCTCAATTGCAAATTTTGGACTGTAAAATTGTAAACCCTCAACAAAATATTTTTGAACGGAAAAATAGAAAACCCTCGCAACAAACTATTTTTGAACGGAAAAATAGAAAACTCTCTCTAAACACACAACTACTCAAATCCCTAAAACATCCAAAAGACTACATTTTATTGTTGTGTTGAAAAGTAAAACTAACTATCTCTATTTATATTAATACTTAAATTCTATTCTCTTCCTACTTCCCGGTGTGGGATTTGGATGAATATATTATTTGACCCAACAAATCCTCCTTCATCCAAAGTCTCACCTATCTTCACTTTGTCTTCAATTTCATCTTCAAAGCGATCATTATAATTATAATGATTAGTCACATTTGTAAAATTATTACTCTTCAATCTTTTTGTCTTCTTCCTCCACTAATGGGTTATCATGAGGGAGAAACATTCACATTGAGTCAAACACTCACCTAAAAATCAAAGACTCGCCCAAACAAGTGAGAGAGACACCACATATTGACCCAAAACCTTAAGTTGATAAATGTATGGGTCCTCTTACTTATAAAGTGTTTAACCTCCACTTTTCTAAACAATGTGAGACTTAGAACTCACACTTGTTTCTCCACACAACTCACACTTATTTTCCAACAGCATGTTGGCACAAACAAAGATCTTTCTTCATTTTTATGCTAGAAACTTTGAGGTTGTTTCTCGTGTCTTGAGATCTTTTTAAACTTGTGGAATAAGAGTTCATGTTTTCATCATTTTCTGATTCTTTGGCTTCCATAACTTTTTTTTTTAATAATCAAAACTTCATTCATTATGCCAACTTGATACAATTACAAAATGAATGAGGCCTTTCTAAGTTCTAATAGCCCAACTATAAACATAGCTTAAAGAACAAAGAAAGCAAGAAATAAATCAGATATTACAATAACCTCAATTAAGGCTCAAAAACAAGATCTTCTCGATTTCGTAGAGATGCAATAGGCATCTTCACCCAATCATAGAAGCTACCGTCATATTCCCTCTCCAAGACTTATCTTATGATTGTGTTCTTGGAATTTAGAAAACTTTTGAAAGTATTTAAGAGTATTAGGAAACACTTTTAGACACCTTGTGTTTGTGTGATTCATATATAGAGAGTGAGAGAAATTGAAAAACAGTTAGGTGAAAAATAAAGTTTGTTCTTGCGAATTGGGATATTATATTCTTATAACTATTTTGTAATCTCTTGTAACAATTCTTACAAGTATAATGAATAAAAAATATGATCTCTTCGTCAGAATAGATTAATTTGATCAAATTGAATAACCAAATTTCTTTGTATTCTTGTCTGTCATCTTCCTCTTACTTGCTATAAATTTACATTCACTTTTAACATAGCAGTGTGTTGTTTGAGTCTATTTATTTTTTGTGTATTTGTTCATTGTCCCACATGTTTTTACTCTTGAAAATTTTAATATTAAAGTTATATTTAACGAGAGTTTGATAAATAAATTCATTTAGAATTTACACATCACAACTTTTTATTTTTATTTTTTTAGAAAATGTCTATACTTTTTAAAGAGTATCTTAATTTTAAAAATGATCCCTTTAACTCTTTTAATTCAAAATAATTTTTTTGAAAGGGAGATTTCAAACACCAGTTAAGAGTTTTTCTTTTATAAATAGTATTTTAAAATATATAACGAAATTATTCATGCTATTTTGACTAAAAGAAAATATAGTTTTAATCAACATATTAATCTATTAATTGCTTTTTTACTAACTATATTCCAATTATTTTTGTGGAACGCACATCCTGCTTAAGTTTCAAATATAACATGTATTTAGCAGGATAAGAATGGATGTTGATTGTGGAACGCACATGATGTGAATTGACATTGAAGGGACACATGGTCTTGGGCCACCTTTGGACCATGAATGTTTCTGTGTTATTTTTGGAAAGAAGCTTAAAATTGAAACACTTTGTGTGGGGGCCAGTCCTCCCAGGGGAGGACCCTCTCTTATTAGGAGATAAAATGGATCAACAATGATAAGTCCACAGAAACTTAGCATATATTCTAGATTTCTTATATTCAACGAGGCTTTATTTAATATATGCTTCAACTTTAGGATTTTTTTTCACATTATTTATCTAATAAGCTACAGTATCTCATCTTCTAATTCTACTAGGTGCAGACAACCGTTGAAATATCCTAATGCTCATAAATACTAGTAGGAAACTCGTGCGTCTGTACGGGTTCTGGTGTGGACTGCAGATACGTTACCAGTTAAGTTATGAGATATAAAAAAAACCAAAAATAATAAAAAGTAGTTTTAAATTAAAAAAGAATTATCTTGATTCACCCAATAAATAAAGTATTTTTTCCGGTATGTAAATATTATATTTGTTTTGACCATTTTTATAAATATATATGAATCAATGGTTAAGTTGTTTGCATTTATAAAAATATTTTAATAAAAATATTATTTTTGTTTTAACATAATTTATAAACATACTTGAATCAAAAGTAAAGTTTTTCCCGTTAATAAAAAAAGTTTCTAAGAATAGTGTTTTTTCCCGTATATAAAATGTTTTAATCAACAATGAATTGTTTTCCTGTATATAAATATAATATTTTTTTCCCGTAAAGTTTTTTGGTAATGTTGCCCCATCCCTTTGTTGTTTTGACTGATTTTCTATTAAAGCTCTCCATTTGATTCCTTTAGAAAACTCAAAGCTAATCTCTGTTACAACTTCGCTGTTACATAAAAAGTAAAGTCAAGTACTAAAAATTGCATATATTACTTGAGAAAAGAAAACAGAATTGAAACACACCTAATATTTGTCCATGTTTTCATCGTGCACAATTGGTTTTCATTTTGGGTCAGTACATAGACAGGCTTTAAAGTTTCTCTCCAACGGTTGTCGTCTAAAACTGATGAATGGAAAACAACAAACAATAAGTTAGAAAAATAAACTCTCGAAAGAACAACCTTTAATTATTACAGGAAAAAGGTTTTAGATGGTTGACATTGAGGTCTTACATAAAAGAAAGAAAGCATTAATGATAATACTCCGCAAGTGTTTTAGCAGTGCGTGGCCCTTAAAACCTACAGTAGTTATCAAAAATCATGTATGACATCTCGACAGAATTAAACAGAATTATTACAGTACGGTGGACAGGTTCCTGAAGAGGCCGCTGTAAACCTGCCCCCACGAATCATTCAAATACACCTGAGAAAACAAATATGTAAAGATAAGTGATAGGTGCACAAGTAGCTCATAGATTACCGGTTCGAAACAAACATCACAAAATCTCATCAAATGAAATGGCAAACAACTTTATTCCAATAACGGTCGGATGAGATTCAAATTAACAACTCATTGTTAATTTACAATCAATATGTAACCAAATTAACATTAACATTATACAATCAATATGTAAACAATTTTAGATAATACATGACTGGTGGGTGATCGTTACCAGCCTACAAAATCTTTATCCAATAGAGCATCAAGGTTTTAATGGTTAGATTTGCGGGTGATCGTTACCAGCATACACATAGGGAAAATGAATTATCGATAATTTTAATAAACAGTAGGGTATAAACTAGATAATACATGACTTGATATGAAATTCTGGACTCACTTCATTAATGAAAGTTCTCAACTTGGCATCCTTCATCTTTGTCCCGAAACATGAAGGAACAGATTTGAGTGTCGTACTTTAGTACTTTAGTCGCTTAGCACAATGTTAGCACACAGTTTCTTTCCAGTCACATCTATCTCAGACTTGATCAGCTCGTGCAAGTATCCAATTTTTTGTAGTAGAAAACAACGCGGAAAGAAAATATCAGCAGGTATGTAAATAAAAGAGTTAAAAAAAAGAATGAATAATTAAGTAAATAAGATAGAATACCCATATAAAGAGTCATGCTTGAATGTTCCATTACATATATGACGGTAGGATGATGTTAGAAGCAAAGACAAGATATATCAAAAGATTATTCTTATGCAGATTCTGTTTTTGTTTCAACAAATACTTAGTGAAAGTCGTAGCTTTACTTGAGCTGTAAAGAACAAATCTACTATATGCAAGACGATAAGAAAGATGATTACCTCTGAAGATGGGATCACTATGATCTGTACAACGACATCATAGAAACGACAACATATATGTATTATCTGTAGCAAACATCTCAAAGAACACAAAATCCAGTATTACCGATAGTTTAATCAGGAAAAAAATGCTAAAATGTACCTCAATAATCTTCAACTTTACCTAAATTGTACCTGAATATTCTTCGACACACAAAGTTATACAACAACAAAAAAAACAGTCAAAACCCTAAGTTGAACACACACAGTTATGGAACAACAACAAAAACAGTCAGAAGACTTACAACAACAGAGAGTCAAATATTGGGTTTCAGGACCCACAAAGTTACATTGACGTACCCGTAGAAACCGAAATCATTATTCCTGAAAGAAGAACAACGACAACTAATAAACAAAAACATATATCCATTTTTTGTAGCAAACATCAGAAACAAAACAAAATCCAGTTTTTGTACCAAACATATGAAAGAAAACAAAATCCAGTTATGGTGGTACCGATACTTTAATCAGAAATAAATGCTAAATTGTACCTCAATAATCTTCAACTTGACCTAAATTGTACCTCAACCCACAAAGATAAACAACAACAACGAAACCATTCAGTTTTCATCGTGCACAATTGGTTTTACTTTTGGGTGAGTACATACACAGGCTTTGAAGTTTCTCTCCAAGCGTTGTCGTCTAAAACTGATGAAAGGAAAACAACAAACAATAAGTTAGAAAAATAAACTTTCGAAAGAACAACCTTTAATTATTTCAATAAAGAGGTTTTAGATGGTTGACATTGAGGTTTTAGATAAAAGAAAGAAAGCATTAACAAAAATACTCTGCAAGTGTTTTAGCAGTGCGTGGCCATTAAAACGTACAATAGTTATCAAAAATCATGTACTCACTTCCTTCATGATACTTCTCAACTTGGCATCCGTCATTTCAACAATCAGGACAACATCTTTGTCCCAAAACATGAAGGAACAGAGTTGAGTGTCGTACTTGAGTACAATCGACGATGTTTCCAGTGTCGTCGCTGAGCACAATGTTAGCACACAGTTTCTTTCCAGTCACATCCATATCAGACTTGATCCCCTTGTGCAAGCATCCAATGACTTGTAATAGAAAACAATGCGGAAAGATAATATCAGCAGTTATGTAAATAAAAGCATTCAAAAAATGAAAATCTAAAACCCCAAATTGAACACACAAAGTTATACAACAACAACAAAAAAAAGTCAAAACCTTTAATTCAAAAGTGAATATACATTCCAACAAACATAAAAACGCATATTACTCATAATGCACAAAACGAAAAATAATAATTTTTACCTGATTAATCTTCAACTTGAGAAAATTCGTGCTACCAGCTTCGTCTTCCAACTTTAATTCCTATTCCAGCTCCCGACATTCTCCGGTGAACCCATAAAATTTAAAACCCCAAATGCAACACACAAAGTTATACAACAACAAAAACAATCAAAACCCTAACTTGAACCCACACAGTTAAAGAACAACAACAAAAACAGTCAAAAACCTCACCATCGATATTACAATAATAGATGCCAAATTTTGGGTTTCAGTACCAAGAAAGTTACAACGACAACTCAGAAACGACAATGTATCTCTATTTTCTGTAGCAAACATCTCAAAAAACACAAAATCGAGTATTAGGGATAGTTAAGTCAGGAAAAATTGCTAAACTATACCTCAATAGTCTTCAACTTTAGACAATGATTCATTCGTCAGTATTGCTTCAGCTCCCGACATTATCAGGTGAAAAGCAACACAGTTAAACAACAAAAAAAAAACGATTCAGTCGTGATAGAATCAATATTGTGTATGGTTATGTTTTTTTCCATCAATTTGAAGAAGATGAAGGAGAAAGGAAAAGACCGAGGAGAAGAAGAAAATGGAAAGGAGGAAGAAGAAGAGAGAGTGAGTGAGAAACAAAGATGAAAATCAAAATGGAAAAGGTGAAAAAAAGAAGACTCTTTCAGAAGCTGACACGTGTTCAAAAGGGTAGATCGGTAACATTGGTGGAACCAAAGTTTCTTATATGGTAGATGTCTCGAGATATATAATGTTTAGTGATTCTATGATGGTTAGAGATATTTTGTGGGTCCATCAAGAATTCAACAAGCTGCTTAAATTTATTTTTCACCGTAGTGCTTATGGATTCTACTTATAAGACTAATAAATACCAACTATATTTTCTTGAGTTTTTTGTGTTACTTCTACAAATACGACATATTTAATTTCATTTAGTTATATGAGTGTAAAATGGAGAAAATATTACTTAGTCTTTAGAGATGTGTAACAATTTATTGAAACATTCAAATAATATGAGAGCTAAAGTTGCATCATACTAACAAAATTCCTACTTCAGAAAGAGTCTAACTATATTAGAACTTAGGTACATGGAAAATGTATTGTACTCTCATTCCCGCTTATTAAGCCATTTAGTAATATTAACTGTTAAGATACACCAACCCACTTAATGTTTTCTACCTTTGTTTTATCCCTTTATTTTTCCTTTTCTATTTTTTGACCGTTACTTGATATTGGCCTATATATATGGCCTCTTCCTGTTGTAAAAAGACATGTGGAATAACAATAATAATATCAGTTTCTTTTTCATGGATTATTCAACTTTATCCAATCATGAAATCCATTCTTGCGCCACTTGTCAACATGGTATCAGTAGCATGAGATTGCTCTGATTTCCTTTCTTTTTTCCTTATCCGTTTCCTGTGCGTTCGTTTCTCTCCTTCGTCTTCTCCATCCATCATTCTTCTTGATTTCTCTATCTCTCTGCGTTTTCTTTTTTTTTTCCTTACGTCTTCAGTTCGTTCTTTCAATCTTTTTTTCTCTTCATCATGGCGAATAACTCTGACCCACCACCTTCTCCACCACCACCCGTTCCTATCAACAAGATATGCTCGACCCCTATTTCATGCATCCCAGCGATAACCCAGGCCTCGCCATCGTTTCGCCGCCGCTGAACAACACCAACTATCATTCTTGGTCGCGATCTCTCAAATTAGCTCTCATGTCCAAGAACAAATTAGGGTTTATAGACGGTACCCTCACTCGACCAGCCACAACACACTCCAACTATGTTCTTTGGTGTCGTTGCAACAACATGGTCATGGCGTGGATCACGAATTCCATCGACAAAGAAATCTCTGAGAGTGTTCTTTGGATGGAATCTGCACAGGACATATGGGACGAACTCCATGAACGGTATCATCAAGGCGACATTTTTCGCATTTCCGACCTTCAAGAAGAAATCTATGCGCAGAAACAAGGAGATCAAACAATCACCCAATATTTCACAACCCTAAAGAAGCTTTGGCAGGAGTTTGACAACTTCCGACCACTACCAACGTGTTCTTGCGACCCTCTCTGTAAGTGTAATCTCATTCCCACCATCAAAACTTACAGGGATAATGACTATGTAATTCGATTTCTAAAAAGGCTTATTGATCAATATGCGGCGGTACGTGCCCAAATCATGCTTATGTCTCCTTTACCACCTGTCAATCGAGTTTTCTCGCTTCTTATACAACAAGAAAGACAATTATCATCACCCATTATAGAAGAAAAACTAATTGCTCAGGTTCAAAAACAAAATCCTTGAAGTAGAAACGACCACAGTGGCAAAACCTCCATCCCACCTAAGTCTAAAGGTGTCAAAATTTGTTCCTACTGCAATAAACCAGGACACACTATTGAGGTGTGTTTCAAGAAGCACGGTCTACCCCTATATCTCAAGAAGACGAACTTGGCTCAGACATCACAAGAAGATGCTCCCTCTGAAGTTTCTGCTGCAAGTCAGAATGACACTCCTGCGAACAATCTTTGCCTCACAACTGACCAACAACGTGCCCTGCTAGCTCTCCTTCAACAAACAGCCGTGTCTCCTGAATCAAACATTCAACACCTTCACACTAATCCATCTCAAGACTCAGGTTCTTCCTCTATTCATAATACTCATACTATTAATCCTTATAACTGGTTACTTGATACCAGGGCAACTGATCACGTTTGCCATGATAGAAATTTATTCACCACACTTAATCCTATCAAACCCATTTTAGTGAGGCTTCCTATTGGAGCCTCCATTACCACTGGATTTTCGGGTTCTATACATTTCAACGACAGTTTTTACCTTCATGATGTCTTGTATATTCCCTCTTTTTACACAAATCTTATATTTGTTTCTAAGATAGGTACTTCATTAAACTGTGCCTGTATTTTTACTGCCACTCACTGTCTCATACAGGGGCTCCCTACCCTGATGAAGATTGGTGCAACTAGGTTACACCAAGGCCTCTACACCTTGATTTCCTCGTCTCTTTCCAGTTCTACCCCCCTCCCCACTATTAATCACTGTAAACTTTGGCACAATAGGCTAGGTCACCCATCTTATGATACTTTAGTTCAAATAAATAAACATTTTCCTTTACAAAATTTACATGCCAATGAACTTCCCTGTGATACTTGTTTCAAAGCTAAACAAAAACGTTTGCCTTTTCACAACAGCACAACAACTACTTCTAAATGTTTTGATATTGTTCACATGGATATTTGGGGCCCCATTTCATGGCCCTCAATCCATGGCCATAAATATTTTCTAACCGTGGTGGATGATTATAGTAGGTATTGTTGGATTTTTTTAATGAAATCTAAATCTGAAACATCCTTACTTGTTAAATCTTTTGTTACATAAATTCCTACTCAATTTAAGATCACAACTAAAACTATTCGATCTGATAATGGTCCTGAATTTCACCTAAGAGATTTTTATTCTACTCATGGCATAATTCACCAAACTTCATATGTCTACACCCCACAACAGAATGGCATAGTTGAACACAAAGATCAACACCTTTTAAATGTCACCCGTGCACTTCTATTTCACTCCAACCTTCCAAAAATTTTCTGGTCATATGCCTTGTCCTATGCTGTCCACATCATAAATAGGTTACCCTATAGACTTTTATCTCAAAAATGTCATTTCACTATGTTATATAATCATATCCCTGATTATTCTCAGATAAAGACCTTTAGCTGTCTCGTCTATGCCTGCAGCAACACTACCCAATGCACCAAACTTGATATTAGATCACACAAATGCATATTCCTAGGTCTCAAGCATGGTGTCAAAGGATCGATTCTTTATAATATACAAACTAGAAACATTTTCTTGTCTAGAGATACTATTTTTTATGAGGACATCTTCCCATACACACCATCTAACAATACTTCCAACTCATCCTCCAAACCTATTTACCATCCCAACCAAGATGATTCCTTGGATTATCCTCCCCATATCCTAGA
Source organism: Lathyrus tuberosus (assembly GCA_022829125.1). Classification (NCBI taxonomy): domain Eukaryota; kingdom Viridiplantae; phylum Streptophyta; class Magnoliopsida; order Fabales; family Fabaceae; genus Lathyrus; species Lathyrus tuberosus. The sequence goes on from JALAZF010000253.1 coordinate 4,713,049, forward strand.
TTCTACACAACCAAACAACCTGCCTAGTACACCTCCCACCACACCACAAATCCCTCCTATCACTTCTGAACCCACTAGCCTGAATTCTGAACCTGCTATTTTTGCAGAACCACAGAGTACTGTCAGAAGGTCCATCAGACCTAGTAAACAACCTACATATCTACAAGACTATCATTGTTATTTTATTACAGGTACTCCTATTGCTACTTCTTCCAACACTGCAGGTATGCAACCTTATTCACTTTCTCAATTTATTTCTTATGATAACTTGTCACATTCACATAAAACCTTTAACTTAAAAATTTCTTCCATCAAAGAACCTTCTACTTATGCTTCTGCCATTACCAATCCTAACTGGCAGCAAGCCATTGCTTCTGAGCTTCAATCTCTCAATAGCAACAACACTTGGAAAATTACACCTTTACCTCCTCACAAACGTGCTATAGGATGTAAATGGATTTTCAAACTTAAATACTTTCCAAATGGCACTATTGAGAGATATAAAGTCCGTCTCGTCGCAAAAGGTTTTACCCGAACTGAAGGCCTCGATTATTTAGAGACTTTCAGTCCAGTAATTAAAATGACCACAATTCGATCATTATTATCTATTGCTGCTTTTGAAAATGGCATCTTCACCAATTAGACATTAATACAGCTTTCCTTCATGGTGTTCTTGATGAAGAGGTTTATATGAAACCTCCTCCTGGCCTGAAAATTGCTCCTAACATGGTGTGTAAATTAAACAAGTCGCTTTATGGCCTTAAACAGTCAAGTCGCCAATAGAATCAAAAACTCACTACAACACTGACTGCTATTGGTTTTTCTCAATCCAAGGCTGATTATTCCTTATTTACTAAACATACAAATAACTGTTTCACTGTTATTCTTGTTTATGTTGATGACTTAATACTTGCAGGCACATCCCTAATCGAAATCAACCATATTAAACACATACTGGATACTAAATTAAGTATTAAAAACCTTGGTTGCCTGAGATATTTTCTTGGTTTTGAAATAGGTCACTCATCTGCAGGTATCACTCTTTGCCAACGCAAGTATTGCCTCGACTTGCTGCAAGACACATGCCTCTTGGGTGCCAAACCAGCCTCCACGCCTATGGATCTCAAACAACCTCTTGACAACCCTACTGATTCCCCATTACAAGATCCCACCATATTCAGAAGTATCATAGGTAGATTATGGTATTTAACTCATTCTAGGTCTACTATCACTTTTTCTGTTTGTAGATTGAGTCAATTTCTTACTCAACCAACACAACTTCACCTCACAGCTGCTCAACGGATTGTTCGCTACCTCAAAAATGAACCTACAATGGGACTATTCTTCAAGCGAGCTTCTTTCTTCAAGCTGACAGGTTTTGCATACTCTGATTGGGGCTCGTGTCCTACGACTCGCAGATCCACAACAGGCTTCTGTTTCTTCTTAGGCAATAATTTAGTTAGCTGGAAAACAAAGAAACAAACTGTCGTCTCTCGCTCATTGTCTGAGGCTGAATACCGTGCCCTCGCCAATACGACATGTGAAGCCCAATGGCTTCTTTATCTTCTTCAAGACTTCAAGATCTCTCACCCTCAACCAATTACCCTCTATTGCGACAATCAAAGCACTATATACATTGCTACAAATCTGATCTTTCATAAACGTACAAAGTATATTAAGATAGACTGCCACATTGTTCGTGATAAACTTCAATCTAAAACCATCCACCTTATGCCGATAAACACTGCCAACCAAGTTGCGGACATGTTCACTAAAGCCCTTCATCTAGGTCCTTTTACAGCTTGTGTCTCCAAACTTGGACTGTTAAATCTCCATTCCAAATTGAGGGGGCCTGTTGAGATACACCAACCCACTTAATGTTTTCTACCTTTGTTTTATCCCTTTATTTTTCCTTTTCTATTTTTTGACTGTTACTTGATATTGGCCTATATATATGGCCTCTTCCTGTTGTAAAAAGACATGTGGAATAATAATAATATGAGTTTCTTTTTTCATGGATTATTCAACTTTATCCAATCATGAAATCCATTCTTGCGCCACTTGTCAACAATAACTTCACATACTTGTAGAAGTGTAATTGAATGTAAACTAATTCATAATTATATTCTTAAGAAAGAAAACTCATATTCATGGTAAGATGCATAATCTATTGATCATGTCATCATATGTGTATGTGGAATACTAATTGAGATCATTTCTATGCATATAGTTTCTTACAACTAATCATGGTTAGAATTTAGGATACAAGACATGTTCTAAGTGTAATTTAAAGTAACCACGATCCTCTATAAACCCTAAATGTTTTTAAGGTGGGTATCACCATTAAAATAAGGTTTTAGATCATAAAAAATGTTTTAATTTGGGACTTTTAGTCTTGTGAGATAAATCTCACATAATCTTATGAGTCGATTCACATTAGTATTATTAGTGTGAATAGATTCACACAAAACTGTGATTAAATTCACATACATATTTTCAGATCTATATTGATGTGAATTGATTCACATAAAAATATAAATCAATTCATGCGAAAACTTTTTAAGATTTTCATATATTAACACTTTCAAATCACATCAAAAAACATCTATAACTTCCCAAATAAATAAAGTATTATACTAAGTACTTTAATCATATGAATATTTACATAAAATAACCAATGTCAATAATTCAGTTCTTTTATCGTAGTGTACGTGAAGAAAATATTCATCATCTATCTTAGTTTAGTTTTGATGAAGACAAAAGCTTATCAAATAAGAAAAAGTTTGAGATCAAGAATCAATATTGCATAAGCTTATGAATGTTTTGGAAATCCAAAGAAATTGATCTTGAAATAAGGTACAATGGCAATTAATATGTATATAAAATTTAGTTGCTCAAATAATTTCATCTAAACCCTTATAAAGTTTCTATAGCATAATGATCATTTCTCTCTGAATGACGAAACGAGACCGGAGAATCAACCGGAGCCGGAAGCAGTAATTGAATCTGTGACGAATGATGAAGAAGACGAAAGTGAAGTGGCGTACAAGGGTACGAATGAAAGCACAAAGAAGAACAAAGAAAGTGAAGCAGAAACCCTAATTGAGAAACAAGAAGAGTGTAAATTGTGGGTGGATGTTTTAAGCGATAATACGAATCCAGTAAAAGGATTGGCCATGGAATATGTAGCTCCGAAGATTGTGAATGGAACCGTGGAAATAGAAATTGAGGATGAAGACATTGAATCGGAGTTACGATTTTGGGATAATGCGTTAATCTTGTATGTGATGGGAGAAGACTTGAGTATGAATGCGGTGAAGAACTACATGCTAAAGACATGGAACTTCGTGAGGATGCCAAATCTGTATTTTCACGATGAGGGATACTTTTTGATTCGATTCAACTCGCATGAAGACCGGGAAGCTGTGTTGATGAAAGGACCATATACGATAAGGAATATGCCTATGATTTTGAAGGAATGGTACCCTGATTTCAATTTGAAGAAAGACCTACTGAGAACCATGCCAATTTGGATCAAACTTCCACAATTGCCTCTGCATCTATGGGGGATAAAAAGGTTGAACAAGATTGGAAGCGCAATAGGCAAGCCATTAGTCACGGATGAATGTACTGCTAGTAAACTCAGAGTATCGTATGCAAGAATGCTGGTGGAGGTAGACATCACTCAACAGCTTATTAAAGAAGTTGACATCAAAGTTAGAGCAGGTACAATACTGAAACAGGTTGTGGAATATGAGTGGAAACCCTCATTCTGTGAAACATGCCAGAAAATAGGACACAATTGTAATACTCAAAAGAAGGTTCAGCAATGGAGACCTAAGCAAAAGCCCCCTGACAACACCAAGAAAGTGACCACCACAAATGGAAATGATACTAGTGGAAAAGAGGACAATGCAGTAGCAGAAGATACAATAGAAAATGTTACTGAAGAAGAACAATGGAGTGTGGGAAGAAGAACTACAAGAGATAAAGGTAAGAAGCATCTTGGCTCACCAGTTGAAATTACTTGTGTTAATGGCTTTGAAGCTCTAGAGGTTGTGAATGACCATCTAGAAGCCACAAGCAGTGGGACATGATTGTGTCTTGGAAAATAAGGGGGCTGAATAGAGTAGGTAAAATAAAGGAGGTTAACTCCCATCTCCTTGATATCAAACCTACTGTTATGATTTTTATTGAAACCAGGGTGAAAAGAAATAAAGCTAAAAGCATTAGAAACAAGCTCCATCTGATTGATAGCTATGTGGATAATTACAATGACCATGAGAATGGTAGAATCTGGATTGGGTGGGATAACAATAGAGTTGAGATTCAATATGTTCATAGCACTAGTCAATACATACATTGTAGAGTTCTTGATGAGAATGGTGTGTTCTACTATTGGCTTACTGCAGTTTATGCACATAACCAATTAGATCAGAGGAAGAAGTTATGGGAAGACTTGGAGAAAATTCATCATAATCAACAAGTCCCTTGGTGTGTAATAGGGGATTTCAACAATGTGGCTAAGGCTCAGGACAGAATATGGGGTAGAATTGTGACTGAAAATGAATATAGAGATCTTCAGAATATGATGGCCAATACAGGACTCAGTGAAATGGAGAGCTATGGTGACTATTTTACCTGGTTTAATAAGCATACAACTGATCCAATCTATTCTAGAATAGACAGGTTGCTTGCTAATACTGATTGGTTTCAAGATAATCTTGATACTAGACTACATATCCTCCCTCCAAGTGTGTCTGATCACTCTTTATTGCATGTGTGTGCTAGTAGTTCTGGTAGAAGACCTTCAAAACAGTTTAGATTTAGTAACTGTCTTACTAATCTAAATGGTTTTGAGGAGGTTGTGAGAAATAGCTGGGAGCAACCTACTAGGGGATGCCTATGAATGTACTGTGGAAGAAACTTAAAAGGTTACAGCCTGTGCTGAGAAGGTTTAGTAAGCCACTGAGGAATCTAAAACAGAATTTGCTGAAGGCTAGAGAGAAGCTCAAGGAATCCCAAGAAGAACTTATCAATAATAGATTTGATGCTGATATTATTGAGAGAGTGAAAACCTGTATTGAAGAAGTCATCAAATTGAATGACTTGGAAGAGTAAGTTCTCATGCTGAGATCTAAAATAGACTGGCTTAAGAAGGGAGATGAAAATAATTCTTATTTCTATGCTTCTATAAAGACAAAGCAGACTATGAAGAACATTAGAGGGATACAAACGGTTGATGGTACTATTCTACATAAGCAAGAAGACATTGAGAAGGAAGTTATGGGTTTCTATGGTCAACTGATGGGGAAAGAAGATAATAATCTCCAGCATATTGATATTGAAGCAATGAGGCAGGGTCCCCAGTTGAGTATGGAGCAAAGAGAAGAGCTTGTTAGCAGCATTACTGAGCAAGAAATATTGAAGGCATTAAATGGTATAAGGGATATGAAGGCACCAGGGATAGATGGTTATGGATCAAAATTTTTCAAAGCTTGTTGGCATATCATTAAAGAGGATGTGATTGCAGCTGTGAAGTTTTTCTTTGAAATAGGTACCATGTACAAACCCTTGAATAACACTATTGTAACTCTGATTCCCAAGGGAAGTAGTCCTAAGAGCATAAAGGATTTTAGACCTATTGTTGGATGCACTACAATTTACAAAATCATTTCTAAAGTGATGACTGAGAGGCTTGGCAAAGTACTTCCTAGCATTATCAATAGTAATCAGGTAGCTTTTGTCCCAGGTCAGAATATTCATAATCATATTCTTCTGGCTTATGAGTTATTGAAAGGTTATAATAGGCATAATGGCACTCCTAGGATAATGATGCAAGTGGACCTACAGAAGGCTTATGACATGATCAATTGGAAGGCTTTAGAAAGTATACTCAAGGAGATTGGGATACCAAGACAGTTCATCCAATGGATTATGACTAGTGTGAGTACTGTATCTTACAAGTTTAATGTGAATGGTGAACAAACTGAGTTTTTGCAAGCCAAGAGAGGAATCAGACAAGGGGGCCCAATATCACCTATGCTGTTTGTTATAGTGATGGAGTATCTGAACAAAATCATGTACAAAATGCAGAGGAATAACAATTTTAATCATCATGCTAAGTGTGAAAGATTGCAGTTAACTAATCTGATATTTGCTGATGATGTTTTACTTTTCTGTAGAGGGGATTTTATTTCAGTTGACATGATGCAGGGTGCTTTCAAGCAATTCACTCACTCTACTAGGCTTATAGCTAACCCTGCTAAAAGCAAGATGTACTTTGGAGGTATTGATGATGATATGAAGATTGAGCTGAAAAATCTAACAGGATTTCAAGAAGGGAGTCTACCTGTTAGATACTTAGGGGTTCCACTTACATGTAAGAAACTTTCTATAACACATTATTTACCTCTTATTGATAAAATTGTGGGAAGAATGCAGCACTGGACGACTAAATTACTCAGCTATGCAGGAAGAGTTCAACTTATTAAAAGCATTATTAGAGCCATAGCTCAATACTGGATGCAGGTGTTCCCACTACCAAGTACTATCATAAAAAAGATTGAAGCAATTTGCAGAGGATTTGTTTGGGCTGGTACCACTGAGAAGAGCATGAAAAATCCCGTGGCTTGGAAGAAAGTATGCAGGAACTATGAGCAAGGTGGCTTACAGATCATAAATCTAAAAACTTGGAATGAGGCATTATTGTTGAAGTGTCTGTGGAATCTAAACATGAAAGATGATACGCTTTGGGTTAGATGGGTGCATTGCTACTATCTCAAAAATGAGAATATTATGGATTATGAAATGAAGATCCATAACAATTGGATTTTTAAAGGTATTCTTAGGCAAAGAGAGAAAGTGTTGAATATGCAATCAGAGTGGGATGAATCCATTCAGAAGATGAAGTTCAAAGTTACAAAGTTCTATAATAGTATGAATGAAGAGGGACATATAGAGCCTTGGAGCAGGATGATCCATTTCAACAAGGCGAGACTTAGAGCTGTTTTTTGTCTTTGGATGGCATTTCACAAAAGACTTGCCACAAAGGATAGAATGATGAAAATTGGAGTAATTTACGACAGGGTTTGTGTACTTTGCAAAAAAGAGGATGAAACCATAGATCACCTGCTATTTGCTTGTGATATTACTAAACCTATCTGGATTCGGGTGCTATTGTGGTTGGGTATCAATCATAGCCCGCAACAGTGGAGCATGGAGATGGATTGGTTAAGAAGTATAACTAAAGGTAAGGGATGGAAAGCCACATTAGTAAAAATGGCAATTGCTGAAACAGTTTACTGCATATGGAATATGAGAAATTCTGTTTGCTTTACAGGTGTAGATAATAGTGGTTGCATAGAAAGGAAAATTAAGGATAGTATAGTGTATAGAGGTTGGGATAATCTCAAATTGAGAACCCATTTAGCTAGAATTTTGATGGCTGAATAGCCTTTTGTCCTGTTGGATGGTTGGATCTTTTGATCACCATGGTTGTAATGTTTTTTGAATTAATATATATCTCATTTGATTCAAAAAAAAAAAGTTTCTATAGCATATATGTGTGATTTTCTTTCAAGGTACGCCTTTAAATAAACAAAGATTAAATTTTTTTAAAGGTGCAATCAATTGATCATATGATGCAATCGATTGATTATTTGCCACTGCCTAACAAAATTTAAATTTTGAAAGTGATGAATCGATTGATACAGACCCTACAATCGACTGAGGAATCTTTTGCCTTGAAAGTTTAAACCTTACAATTGATCAATCCATCTCTACAATCGATTTGACTTTGTATTTTTTCCAAAATTTTGAACGTTGGTTTTGTAAGAACAAGATTTGGTTCTGCATCTTGTCTCTATGTTTTGATGATAACAATGAATTATTTGTGTGAGAACAATTTTGGTGCTCTAATGTTTGTTATTCTGATTGTTTTAACAAACAGGTTCTAACTCTGATAAAGACCATGTGCTACGTCACTCTGACATTCTCTATGGTCACTTCTGTGTGAAGAAGCAATATTGGTTCTAATCTACTGTGCGTCAGAAAGATTATGAGAAGACACTATGTTGCGTTGTAACGTCTCTTGGGTTCTAATTTCTGAGCGTGACTTTGATGTTCTATTTATGAAGCTTGTATAGCTTCTGAGGTCGTTAACTTCTGAAGACTAAGTGATGAAGATTCTGAAGCCAAGGTTCTGCTGAACGAAGTTTTGAAGACTCTGATAACTTAAGGATTCTGAAGATTAAAGGTTCTGAAAACTAAGTGCTGAAGATTCTGAAGACAAGGTTCTGCTGAACGAAGTTCTGAAGACTCTGAAGACTTAAGTATTCTGATAACCAAGTGTTGGCTCCTAATTTTGACGCCTGATGTTGGGATCAGAGTCTCCCTCCCAAGGAAGAGAATATTTGAAGTTCATGAAGTTTCGACAGAAGCATGTTCATAAGAAATTTCAGTCGAAGGCTATCCTCTTATTACGAGGAGGAAACTCAAAAGACTTAGAAATATTTTCTAAGAGTTTGGAAGAAGTTTCGACCGAAGATTAAGAGGTGGTGTTCGATGTGGAGGTTTGAAATTCGAATAAAGGAGGGAATTTTGATTTTGAAAGAAAGACGTGTGGAATGCATCTAAGGGGCGAAGGCATGCAAAGTGCCATTTGTCTTCGTTAGAAACAGCGACCGTTAGTGGCGGTTATTTCGACTGTATATAAATAGGGAGTCATAGTGTTAGATTTCCAGATGTGTATTCAAAATTTGTACAAGTTACTCAGAAATACTCAAAGTAACCGTGTGAGAGAAAAGAGTTATCATTGAGAAATGTACGTTTGGAAAAACACCAGTTTATTCTTTACATTTCAATGAAGTTCTAATTTATTTACATGCAACTTATTTTACTTTTCTACAATTTTATTCTTGCACTTTTAGTAAGTTTTCGTTATTTCTTTTTGAGAACAAGACTTTATCATTTTCAATTTAATCACATTAGTTTATGAAAACAATGATGAACTTAATGAACAAAAGGTTTGATTTTCACATAAATTGTCAAAACTCTTAACACACATTGTCCTAGGATTTGTATGATCGATTCTGCAAGTAAACTAATTTTTCGCAAATTAGGAGATCAGCAGTTGTTTTCTAATTTTCAAGGCAAACAAATTGGCACGCCCAGTGGGACCTTGTGCTATTGACGATTTAAAACCTTTATTTTACATTTACTCGTATGAAACTTTCTTCGCTTCGTTGCATGAGACTAAGGAGTGGTAAGATAGCCATAAATAACGAAGAAAGACCTAGAAGAAGATGAGTAAGGAGAATGGCGAATCCAAATTCGCCAAACAACTAGAATTCCACAAATGATGGAGTACCACCCCCTATCCCTTCGACTGGGGGCAATACGGCCTCAATATCAGTATCAGAGGCTATACCATCAACAGCGGGTTCGACACCAGCGCATTCAGTTCCCCAGAGTGCGCCTAGATTTTTAACTATGGGACCCCAAATTCCTCAAATGACCCCTTGTCGCAACTGTGAAAAAATAACCGGCGAGAAACTAGAACAGAATAGTCGCCACCGAACGTTATTTATCCCGATGCAGGGAAAGGAAACGATCGAAGAAAACCTGAGGAAAAGGAAAGACTTGGTCATTGCAACCATAGTCCGGGTTCGGGAGTCGGTTACACGAGGGGAATGTATTAGCACCCCCACGCATCCATCGTACTTGATGGGATCCATGCTTGTTGTCTAATCAAAGGGTGAGTTATCTAAAGCCTACTGCTAAACAGAAACGAACCGGGGAAAGAAAAGAAAAAGTGACTCGGTAGGACATTGTCGTCCTAGGCCTACGTATTCCCTTGTGCAATGGGAAAGTCAGAGTCAACGTAGTTCGGACGGACTACGCACTAAAGGGGGAGGTTGCTCTCCAAGACATCGTCGTCTTGTGCCTACGTATCCTCAATCTAACCAGAAGGAGGAAATTAGAGCAGTCGTAGTTCGACCAACGGGTCGAAAAGGGGGAAGAGTGCTCACCAAGACATCGCCGTCTTGTGCCTTCGTATCCTCAATCTAACCAGAAGGAAGAAATCAGAGCAGTCGTAGTTCGACCTAACGAGGTCTTAGTGTTTTTTATGAGCGACGTTAAGTTCGCGTCTGGCAGTTAGGGCCGATGCCTGTTTGCGACAAAACGGAAAATAACATGCTCTTTTCTGAAAATGATTTGAAACTTAACAATCCTGAAGGATGAAAAAGGTTTGAATTTGTTTTTGTGTTTTTTAGATAGAAGTGAGTTGAGTTAGTTCGTAACCTACATTGCACCAAAGTCTATGACACGGGAGCGAATGCATCGCCTGGTCGCCCCCAATGGTACGTATGCTCAACACTCTAAAAGAATGAAGGGAGACCCCTCATTCTTCATTTCCTATGCTTAAGGCTCGTGTGCAATGCAAGTTATCCTTATTAAGTGTCTTAGAGTTGTTAGGAGTTGAGAAGAGAAGACTCAAAGGAAAAGAAAACACTAAGGGAAATCTATCCTAATGTTGTCATGCAAAGATGGCCCTAAGGTCGAGGTAAGAGGGGAAAATTATACCTAATGTTAGCATGCATGGTTTTAATCATAATATCTATCCTACTCCAAACTTAATCAAAGATTAAGTTAGACTAGGAACCCTAAGGGAGCATACAAAAGCGAATCCAAGACTTGAACAAGTCTTAATATCCAAGGGAAGGAAAAGAGTGAAAGAGATGAAGAAGAAAGAGAGATAAGAGATGAGAAACAAGAGAGGTCAGCAAGCACATCATGCACATCATATCCAATTCATGTCATTAATCATGCTTCAAAACAACACATAAGGAAGTTCAAGCAAACAAGTAGAAGTAAGCATGAAAGGATGCAAGCAAACTTGCATTAGAAGCACAATTACACATCATTAAGCACCACACCAAAGTAATATGAGTAAGTTAAGATGAAGATAAAACCAAGTCAGAACTCAAGTCAATCAAAAAGACTCATCAAGCATCATGCACAAAGCAAGTATCAAAACTATGCAAGTATGCAACAAAATAAAGTCCCAAAATGACTCATAAACTTCCACACAAGCAAAGCCACACAAAAGATGAGTCATGCACCAAGGGCCAAGGCAAAATAGAATCTCAAACATGTTTTATCCAGAAAAGAAAGATCACAAAGCAACAAGGGAGTTCATGTCTCTCAAAGGCACAAAAATAGATCAAGAGGTGTGCACTAGCAAGCTCAACACATCATCAAATGAGAGCATCAACTAAAAAAAAGTGAAATGATCCAATAAAATCTAAAAAAATATCCAAAGGTATGTTCAACCATCCAATTAAGCATGTGCAAAAGATGGGATCAAATCAAGATCAAGGACATGTTCAACATGGACCAACTAGCCAAGGTACACCAACAATCAAGCAAGAATCGAGGGTCCATAAAACTTGAATGGAAAGTCACCTAAAGCAACTCAAACCATCACCAAACCAGCATCAAAACACCCTCATATCAATGTCTAAGAGTCACCAAGAAAACAACTTCAAAAGGATAGGCAAAGTGCCAAAGTTCCTAACCCTAGATGAAGGGTATCCTTGGAAAGCAACCTCAAAATTTAATTCAAAAAAAAAAGGAAAATAAATGGAAAAATAAAATAAAAAATATGAAAATTATCTCAAGATGCTAAACAATCAGAAACATATTTTTTTGAATTTTTATCATGCTTGAAAATATTAAAAATAAAATAAAATCAAAAAAATAAAAAGGAAATGAGCAAATGGACCAAAGGATCATGCAGGGGGTGTAAGAGCAATAACAGACACAAAGAGGTTGTATAATGCATGCAAGTGGGCTCAAAAGGAGGGTGTGAATATCAATCATGAACCAGGCTCATCCTAATCAGTTTAGAATCAAACAAACAAAACAAACCCACTTAAGTGAAACGCAGCGTTTCATTAACCTACACACACAGGTCAGCAAGCATCTTCCTATCACATGCAGGTCAACAAGTCAAACGGCCACGTCACCTAAACACGTAAGATGCCGGAGCCCTAGCTCCGGTCATCTTCTCCGGGAGACTCGCTGGAGCTCCTGGATGGAACCTCACCAAAATTCATAAACAAGTACACCATTTTGCTCAGAAATTCATGGTGATTCCAAACCCAACTTCAAAAATCATTTTAAACATGTTTATCGCTATGAATCGAAGTAAATAAGGATTTATGTCAAAACTGAAACTCCATTATAATGAAACAAGTATGCACACAATGCCTCTACCATGAGAGGACTTCAGAACCACCAGAAACAAACTCAAAACACGTATATTATGGGAGATTCATGGATGAGAAAGGTACCTAACGGAGCTGCTCCGTTGGCTCTTCTCAGCAATAGATAAACCCTGGAAATGATGTGGAAAACTTCAAAATCTCTCGTAGAAGGTAGATCTAAGCTTGATTTGTCCAGAAAGTTACTGAAAAGTCTCACACAAATCTAACCCGATGATGAAGAAGAACAAGCTTGCAGAGCCTCCAATGGTGGATACAGCTGATGTATTTTGCGTACAGAAGTGAGATTTCTCTTGCTAGATAATGATTCAAGCAAGAGAAATTCAAAATTCCTCAGAAAACCAAGAGCTCGCAGGTGAGAAAGATGAGAGAAATTTTTTGATCTAACTCTGAAAACGGTGGAGTGTGTATGAAGTGTCTCATTTTTAGGGTTTGTGTAGCTTATATATGGATGATTTGGCACGTGAGAAGAGAGTGAGATCACAAGAAAAGTTTGTTGTTGAAAAAAAAATGAAAAATGGGAAATGGAGAGAGCATCCACGGGTTATGCACATGAGGTGTTGATATTTTGTGTGACTCAGATTCAAAATGAAAGTATATGGAGGCATGATGTAAGGCATGTGAGGTAATGGAATTAAATCAGGATGTGTACCAACTTCTTTTCTATTTTTGGCTAAACAAAATGGAAAGTTGCATGGTGATGTACACACGCATAAGACATGGTTCTGGTGATGATATTATGCGCATGAGATGGTACAGATATCACATGGCCAGAAACATCTTTTGTGGGCTATGATATGAAGCAATGAAACTTAACTTGTACCCACCATTTCCATCAACCATAACTTGACAAAACATCCCCCATTTAATGTGCTCTTGAGCCCTAGTGAAAATAGGAAGGACCAACAACAAATTTTATGTTGAAATTAGCTTGAAACAATGCCTAGATGATGATAAAAATTAGCCATGAAGGTATGTGTTCATAACTGCCAAAATGACATGAGAAAGTTCTAAGTCATAAACACAACTTGACAACTTGGTGACACCGTCTTTAAGCCTTCATAAGTTGGTGAATTCTAAACCAAATGAGGCAAACTTGGGCTCTTTAGAAAGAGGGGGTTGCATTCTACAACATTCATGTTGAATATTTCTCAATTCAAAGCTTGGAAGTTGATCAAAATTGAGCATGAACATTGAAGCATAAAACTGTCCCAAAATAACTTAGAAAAAATTCTAAGTTTTTGAATTTCACAACTTAAGAACTCCAACTTTGGGACACCATAACTCTCTCAAAAATGATCCAAATGAGGCAAACTTTACATGGTTGGAAAGCTTGGAACAAGCTCTACAACTTCCATGTTTAAAGAAAATTGAAATGGAGCTTGTATCATGAAGAAATATGGCCTTGAAAGTAACCCCTAAACCATGAAAACTTGCCAAAAATAATAAGTTTTAAAACCCTATTTTTGCCAAAAATGGAAACTTTCACAAATTCTTGATTTTTGATGAATCCTTGAGTATTCTTTGACTAAATCTCATCCATGGACCATATTTGACTTGAATATCACCATGCTGGCCTCAAAAAGTCAGGAGTTGACTTTTTCGCTGCACAGTTGACTTTATCCCCAATTCTCCTGATTTTGAATCTTTTGAACAATTGAAACCCTTCTGAACCAAATTGATGGACAATTCTTCATTCCTAGACACTTGGAGACATGAGAAATACCATGGAATCAAGTCTTGCCCAAAAATCAGAAATAAACTGATTTTATGGCAAACCCTAATTTTGGTCCCCTCACTCTAAGAGGAATCGACCCTTGCTCCAAATCCAAATTCCTCTGAATATGATGTGTATCCTTTCAAACAATGATGAGATGTGCCATTTGGAGATGATAGAAACTCAAAGATCTTGCCCATTGGGGTGTTAGACTCAAGAATCTCAAAAACCCTAGTTTGGAGGGTGTGGTTCACTTGAGATCTCTTGCCAAACTTGGTCATATGACGGGGTGATGGTTTCATCAAGATGCCCTGAGGTCTACAGACCCCTTGTGGCTTGAGCATTGATGACATCAAGACCATCTCTCCTCTTTATCTCTTGGACAATACACATGAACTTTTGCTTGAACCTCTGGAAAACACCTCATTCCCTTGAGTTAACCTAGATACCTTGATCCCATGCTAAGAAACAATGATATGCACAAATGAAAATGCGAGAATGAAAAGAAGCATAAGCCAGTTAGTGTTAGAAACAAAAATACAAATTTTGGGGTGCTACACCCCTCCCCCTTCAGGGAGTATGTACAGGCCTTTTATATCTGGCTTTTCCATGCCTCCACTAAATCGAGAACAGTCGTATGGAATGCCAACATCAGTGATGGCAAGTTTACATAATGCGTCATCTGCATTCACGGAACCAACGGTTAACATAACTTTGCCTTTACAAGGATCCGGTTCTGGTGTAAACCATATGGGTAGGATTAGTCAGCCTTTAGGAATAGGATATCAAACATATATTCCAAACATTATTAATAATTTTGCACAAGTAATTAGGCAACAAATAGATGAGAGCAACCATGATATGGTTCAGATGCTAGCCCAACAGATGGGGGTTATATTTAACCCTTTGATCCAAAACACTACACAAACAAATTAACAATTGGCAGCGCAAATGACGCGCATTGCAGATTTCTTTGGTGTCCCTCAACCTCCCCAAAGGGAACGGGTAATTCAGAATCCAGGAGTAGCCATCGAAGAGGAACCTACTATAAATCAACCAAATATCCCTCAGGCGAACGTGTTGAACCAAGGAGGGGCAGTCGAACAGCCAGAGTCAAAATTCCTATCCCACAAGAACCAAGGGTAGTATTAGTTAATAGAAACCAAAATGCTGATAATATTATACAACAAATGCGACATAACGATATGCCTGCAGAAAATAATTTGGCAGCCATGGTCAAAAGGATTATGGTACGAAATGGCATGAATGTGGGCCTCCAGAGGACCAGTTATACTTCCCCTTTATCTGAATATATCTTGCAACAAGATTTACCCCCATGATGGAAGGTTCCAAATTTCACGAAATTTTCAGGAGATACTAGTGAATCGACGGTCGAACACGTGGCACGATATTTGATAGATGCAGGAGAAATAGCAAATAATGAAAATTTAAAGATAAAATATTTCCCAAGTTCGTTAACAAAAAACGCTTTTACTTAGTTTACTACTCTGCCTGCAAATTCGATACATACCTGGACCCAATTGGAGAGATTATTCCACGAACAATTCTACATGGGACAAACAAAGATAAGTTTGAAGGAATTGGCTAGCATCAAGAGAAAGTTCTCAGAGCCAATTGATGACTACCTAAATAGGTTTAGGTTGCTCAAGGCAAGGTGTTTTACACAGGTTCCTGAACACGAGTTAGTCAAAATGGCTGCAGGAGGTCTCGACTACTCAATTAGAAAGAAATTAGATACCCAGTACTTAAAAGACATGGCCCAATTGGCTGATAGAGTTAGGCAAGTCGAAAGACTAAAAGCGGAAAAAGCTAGGGCTAACAAGAATAAAAAAGAGAGAGTATCCTATGTCGAAGTTTGCGAAGACAACGACGAAGATGAATCATTGAATTTTGACGAACAGGAGGTCGATGGCGGAATTAAAATAGGGTCCGCCATATGCTTGCAAAGTCTTGGCTCCGTCGAATGGGAAAAACCCAATCGAATCGAAAAAGAACGACAAGTTCCCCAAAAGAACTTATACGTTCGACGTCACAAAGTGTGACGAAATATTTGATTTGTTAGTCAAGGATGGCCAAATGATAGTGCCACCTGGTACTAAAGTGCCTCCTTTAGAACAGCAGAAAAAGAGAGGTTTTTGCAAATACCATAATTTTTTGGGTCATAAAAAGTCTCAATGTTTCCTTTTCATGGATCTAGTGCAAAATGCAATCAGAGATGGAAGGCTCAAATTCGGCGACAAGTCGAAGCCCCAGGTGAAGGTGGATTCAAACCCTTTGCAAGTGGTAGAAGCCCACTACGCTGAGCCATCCGTGGTGAACATGGTCGACGTTGCTGAAGGCTTCGACGACAATGTGGATATGATCGAGGCTGTTGATGGCTTCGACAACAACGTGAATATAGTGGAGGTTGCTGAGGATCCCGCCAACAAATGTGACCTGGTCGAAGTTACTAATGACTTTGTCAACCAGGATGTGATGGTTAAGGTTATTGAAGACCTTGACGGAAAGATCATAGAGAACTACATTGCTGAGGCCACTAACGGCGTCAACAACAAAGCTAGTGAAGGTTTCGCCAGAATCAACAATGAAACTACTGATGGTTTCGTCCAAGTCAACAACGAAACTACTGATGGTTTCATCCAAATCAATAACGAGACCACTGATGGTTTCACCCAGGTTAACAAAGGGACTACTGAGGGTTCCTACAAACAGGCTGCTATTGGCCTCCTCCGGAGGACCATGGAGGATCCAAAGGAGAAGGCTGTCGGATTCGTCAGCCAACAAGTTACTAAGGGTTTACCTCTAAAGGTACCAACAAAGGAAACCACTGAGGGTTTCAACCGTATCAAGAAGGAAGATGAGGTCAATGAAGGCCTCGGTTTGAAGCTGAACAAAATGAGCAATGCCGCAGAGACAGCTGCCAATGTGAAAATGGTGGAGGTGTCTCAGAATGTTTCGATGCAAGACGATGAAGAGCGTCGACGTGAGGAATACCACAAACTTGCATACCCCAAAGAGGAGGAAAATTTGGCAGATTTCATCCACAAATGCCAAAGAAAGAGGCTGAAGTAATGCTCTGTCCTCGTTGTAGTGTCGTCTTCGACAAAAAGGCAGCACAAAACTTAGAGGGAGTGGAGAGAGCAAAAAGAAGGGGAAATTGGAAGCCTTCCCAACCAGCAGGAGAAAGGTTCGACCCTAGGAGAGGAGACCAAAATAGGCAGAGGTTAGGAGAAAGGTACCCTAACACATTCAAACCTACCAATAAGGCTCCAGATGACAAATGGGTTAATCCAATCCGACAAGCCCAAGGACAAGGGAAGTGGAAGGATTTCGAAGTTCGACGGGGATCTTCCATATCATATAGAAAAGAGTTCCAAAAGTCTAAGAAGATGACTTACCCGTCTGAAAACTACAAAGGCAAGAACCCTATTACGAAGTCATAATGGAGGAGGTATCAACGTCGAAAGAAAGCAGAGAAGGAGGCGGAGGAAAAAGCTAATCCAGAAACCAGCAGTAATATTTAAACTTTGAATCAAAAAGAGGAATCGAAGGAAGAGAAGCCACCCAGTGCTCCAAAACAAGTGTCATCGAAGGAGGACGTAACTAGGGATGATGAAATGACAGACGATTTTAACTCAGAGTCAGAGGCATCTGTCGACGTGATGTGTAACATTGTCTCAGTCCTCCCTAGGGAGTATGATTTGATAATGGAAGTCGAAGCTGAGGAAGAGGCTATGGAAGTCGAAACGGCCAGACACATGCTTGTTTGTTATTATATTATGAACAATGGATATGTGGAAGAACAAAACACATTTTTTGAAAGGACAGATGATTCGATGCGGAGTCACTTGAAACCCCTGTTCATTAAAGGAAAGGTGGGTAACATAGGGGTAAACAAGATTTTTGTTGATGGAGGCGCGACAGTCAATTTGATGCCGCATTACACGCTCAAGGAGATTGGAAAGGTTGATTCCGACACCAAACCTCATAACATGGTGTTATCGAATTACGAAGGTAAAGTGGGAACCACCATGGGTGTGATACAAGTAGATCTAACTGTCGGAACCATCACAAGGCCGACAATGTTTAATGTAATCGCATCAAAGGCAAATTATAACCTCCTCTTAGGTAGGGAATGGATACACGACATAGGTGTCATCCCTTCATCAATGCATCAAAGAATAAGAATTTGGCGTGCAGACGGGATTGTCGAAAATATAGAGGCTGGCCAGAGTTACTTTCTAGCTGAAGTAAACCAGGTTGACAGGCGAAGCTTCGACAGAAATCTGGCTCATATTGCTCATTTTAATCCTATAGCCTTCGATATGACGCTAACTGACAACGCATTTTGCTCACTATACCTACATCCCACCCACGGGTTTCAGTGGGATAAAGAGGTAGTTGGCGAAGAAGATTATATTTTTGGAACCTCACACATTCGGCCAACTGGCTGGGGCAGCGAATTTAGTGATAATGAGTGAGTCACTAGTTCTTGAAAAGATCGCGGCTTATATAACCGAGAATAAACTCAAAGCGGTCTTAGAGGCCGAAGTAAAGTACATGGATGTCGAGGCCAACGAGATCGAACCAGATCAACAAGGTCTTGGAAGGGATTTTGATAAAGATTCACCTGACAAGGATCTAGGAGATTTGCAAAACCAAAGGCTCGACACGATCTATGACGACGAGCCTTTGGGATTTGAGAAGGATCCATTAGCAGCAAACATCAAGATGATGGCACAGGATCCACTCGAAGAAATCGACTTGGGGTCGGGGGCAGAAAAAAGACCAACATACATCAGTGCAAAAGTGAGCCCCTAACTCAAGGTCGAAATAGTCCAGTTGCTGAAGGAATTCAAGGATTGTTTCACATGGGACTATGACTAAATGCCCGGTCTGGATAGGAATCTGGTCGAACTAAGGCTACCAATAAAGCCTGGGAGAAAACGTGTTAAGAAAACTCCAAGGCGATTCGCACTAGAGATCCTCTCAAAGATTAAAGAAGAAGTTGAAAGGCTCCTCAGATGCAAGTTCATCCGCCCGACCAGGTATGTCGAATGGATTGCCAATATAGTTCCTGTAATAAAGAAAAATGGCAAACTAAGGGTATGCATTGATTTTCAAGATTTGAATTCTGCTATCCCAAAGGTTGAATATCCTATGCCAGTGGCGGAAATGCTTGTCGATTCTGCCGCAGGCCATGAGTACCTTAGTATGCTTGATGGGTACTCTGGTTATAACCAAATTTTTATTGCTGAGGAAGATGTTCCTAAAATGGAATTTCGATGCCCTGGAGCCTTAGGCACCTACGAATAGGTGGTAATGCCTTTTGGCTTAAAGAATGTTGGGGCAACATACCAGCGAGCAATGAATTCGATTTTTCATGATTTCATCGAGGCTTTTATGCAGACTTATATTGATGACATTGTTGTTAAGTTTATTTCAGGAAAAAGTCATATAGACCATCTTCGACAGTCCTTTGAAAGGATGAGGAAGTTTGGTTTGAAGATGAATCCTCTCAAATGTGCGTTTTGTGTGCAGGCAGGAGACTTCCTAGGCTTTGTGGTCCACAAGAAAGGGATCGAAATCAATCAGAACAAGGCCAAGGCAATAATGAAGGCGAAAGCGCCATCTACAAAGAAGGAATTACAGTCTCTACTTGGCAAGATCAACTTTCTCAGAAGGTTCATCTCCAACATTAGTAGGAAAATGCAAACCTTCTCCCCTCTACCTCGACTAAAGAAAGAAGACTTCAAATGGGGGCAAGCGCAGCAGGATGCCTTCGACAGGATCAAGGAGTACCTGACGCATCCTCCAATTTTAATGTCACCTTGTAGAAGTAGGAGTATGAGGCTGTACATATCTGCGTCGGACAAGACATTAGGGAGCATGTTGGCTCAAGATGATGAGAATGGTGTCGAAAGAGCCATTTATTACCTCAGTAGGGTCTTGAACGATGCGGAAACTTGATATAGTGTAGTCGAAAAGTTGTGTTTATGTTTATACTTTTCATGTATGAAATTGAAGCACTATATAAAACCAGTGGATGCTTTTGTATCTTCTCATTTCAATGTTATAAAATACATGTTATCTAAACCAATTTTGCACAGTCAAATTGGAAAGTGGGCATTAGCATTAACTGAGTATTTTTTGACATATTTACCTTTAAAGGATGTCAATGGACAAGTGGTGACTGATTTCATAGTCAACCACGCTATAAATAAGAAGTCTTTCGACTACATTAAACTAGAACCATCGAAGTTATACTTCGACGACTCTAGTCATAAAAATGGAGCTGGTATAGGAGTTCTTATTATTTCTCCTAACAAAATTCAAGTATAAAGTCGAAGGTCTGTGTTCAAATAATGAGGCAGAATATGAGGCTTTGATAGCCGGACTTGAAATTTTATTGGAATTGGGGGCAACTCGGGTCGAAATAATGGGCGACTCAGAGTTAGTCATAAAGCAAATAACAAAGGAGTACAAATGTGTCAAAGAAAATTTGATCATGTACTTTGTGATAGCCAATCGACTCTTAAAAAGATTCAATATGGTAACGATTAGACATATCCCCCGAATAGAGAACCAGGAGGCAAATGACTTAGTACAAATTGCTTCTGGCTACAGAATATCGAAGGAAAGTTTGCAAAAAGCCATTGAAATCAGAGGAAGATTCATGTCGACCAGATTATCACCATCAGACTTGGAAGCTACAAAGTTAGGGTACGCTGATAAGGAAAATTTTGAAATTTTGGTTGTGGATAGCATGACAGACGAAGATTGGAGGAAGCCAATAGTGGAGTATTTACAAAATCCAACAGCATTCGTAGAGTGTAAAACCAAGTATCGTGCTTTGAGCTACCTTCTTTTGGGCAATGAATTGTTTAAAAAGACTCTTGAAGGGGTCTTGCTTAAGTGCCTTAGCGAATCTGAAGCGTACTTAGCCCTTTCGACTGTCCATAGTGGGGCATGTGGGGCACATCAGGTAGGCCACAAAATGAAATGGCTCTTGTTTCGACAAGGCATGTATTGGCCTACCATGTTAAAAGACTGTATCAAATTCGCTAAAGGCTGTCAAGAATTCCAAGTGCATGCAGGTATACAACATGTTCCTGCAAGCAAATTACACTCTATAGTCAAACCGTGGCCCTTTAGAGGTTGGGCTTTGGATTTGGTTGGTGAGATTCGACCAGCATCTTCTAAGAATCAAAGGTACATTTTGGTAGGTATTGATTACTTTACAAAGTTGATTGAGGCCATACCTTTACCAAATGTGGACCAAGAGGATGTTATCGAATTCATTAAAAGACACATCATCTATAGATTTGGAATCCCAGAAACTATCACAACGGATCAGGGATCTATTTTTACTGGTCGAAAGATGCAGGAATTTGCTAAAGAAATGGGTTTCAAGTTGTTAACCTCTACAACATATTATGCTCAGGCTAATGGTCAAGTCGAAGCAACAAATAAGGTAGTGATTGGGTTGATTAAGAAACATGTAGGAAAGAAGCCAAGAAATTGGCATAAGACGTTAGACCAGGTTCTCTGGGCATGTCAAACCTCTCCCAAAGACGCAACCAACACCACTCCCTTTCGTTTGAGTTTTGGCCATGATGCAGTTTTACCTGTAGAAATCTGCTTACAATCAACAAGGATCCAGAGGCATCATTGTCATACCCAAATTTTGACCACCAAGATTTCCCATCATTGTGCCAATCATCACCACAATATGGATGTAACTTTCATGCCTCATCAATCTCCTCAAAGATTGTTGAGCATTCACTACAATTAAGAATTAGGGTTTCAAGCCCTCTCAAAGCACTTAGACAAAGGATCAATCAAGGAATGACATGATCTTCAACTTGTCTAACCTCTCAAAGAGCCATAAAGGATCAAGAGGACTCCCACATCAAGTATCAAGCACAAGGTTGCAGCATTCCAAGTAGATTAAGCCTCAAGATCGCCAGCGTCACCAAATTAGGGTTTTGGTCGACCAGGGCCTCCAGATGGAATTTTTTCTCTGGGCATGAGCCAATGCTTCAAAGCACAACCCAAGATACTCGAAGGGACATCATGAACCCAATCATTAAGTCAATTTAACCTCAGGGGAAGCACTCATAAAAAAAAAACAGGAATTAGGGTTTCTTGACCTAATTCACCTCTAAGTTGACTTTTGGGACAAAACATGAGCTAAGACCTCAAGAGATGATTTGAGCGTCTCACATACACCACATTGATCTAGTTGCAACAATGGATTGATTCAAAAAGCTTGATTCACAAGTTTCAATTTCATCAGGATCACAATTAGGGTTTCGAGGAAAAAGTCAACTGCATCTTTGACTTTTGACCAAGGCATGCTCCCAAACCTTGGGACATGATTCAATACACCCTATAACTCCTATGGAACATATCCATCAAGTTTGATTTAGGTCAAGGACTTGATTTCATAGAGGATCACACAGTTTGGAATTCATCTGGTAAAAAGTCAATTGTGCACAAAAGTCAAAGCTTGACTTTTTGAGATTTTTCATAATTATGGTTCTTTAACCCTAAAATAATGTCAATATGTGATTTGAATAACCATTCATCAAGAAAAATCAAAGAAAGTGAGATAACTTGTAAAAGGGGTAACCATAAAAACTTAGAATTTTTCTAAGTTATGGAACAAAGTGGCTAGGTGTCATACCCCAAATTTTGACCACTAAGATTTCCCATCATTGTTCAAATCATCATCACAATATTGATGAACCATCTTGCCTCATCAGTCTCCCCAAAGACGGGTGAACACTTACTACAGTCAAAATTAGGGTTTCAAGCCCTCTCAGAGTTCTTAGACAAAGGATCAATCAAGAAATGACATGATCTTCAACTTGTCTAACCTCCCAAACATCTACAATGGATCAAGAGGACTCCTACTATAAGAATCAAGCACAAGGTTGCAGCATTCCAAGTGGATTAAGCCTTAAGATCGCCAGTGTCACCAAATTAGGGTTTTGGTTGACCAGGGCCTCCAGATGGAAATTTTCCTCTGGGCATGAGCCAATGCTTCAAAGCATATCCTAAAATACTCCATGGAACCTCATGGGCCCAAGCATCAAGTTAATTTGACCTCAGGGGATGCATACATCAAAAATCAGGAATTAGGGTTTCTTAACCTAATTCACCCGTAAGTTGACTTTTGGGACAAATCATGAGCCAAGACCTCAAGACATGATTTGAGGGTCTCCAATAAACTACATTGGTCCATTTACAACAATGGATTAATCCAAGAAGCTTGATCTACAAGTTTCAATTTCATCTGGACGACAATTAGGGTTTTGCGAGAAAAGTCAACTGTAGCTTTGACTTTTGACCAGGACGTGCTCCCAAACCCTAGGACACGATTCAATACACCCTATAACACCTATGAAATCAATCCATCAAGTTTGATTTAGGTCAAGGACTTGATTTCATAGAGGATCGCACAGTTTGGAATTCATCTGACAAAAAGTCAACTGTGCACAAAAGTCAACTTTGACTTTTTGAGATTTTTCACAAAAATGGTTTTTTATCCCTAAAATGATGTTAATGTATGATTTGAATCATCATTCATCAAGAAAAATCAAGAAAAGTGGGATAGCTTGTAAAAGGGGTAACCATAAAAACTTAGAAAATTTTCTAAGTTATGAACAAAGTGGCAAGGGTACCAACTTTGGAGGATCATAACTCCTAAACCACAAGGCCGTTTTCCCCCATCCAAAGCTAGATTTTGTAGCTCTCATTACCCTTTACAAAAGCTTAAAATTGACCTCATTCCAAATTCATCATGGATTTTAAGTTATGGAATGATCAAAATCACAAAAAGTGAAAATGTCACTTTTTTCCAACACTTAGTGAAATTTTCACTAAGTCAGAATCTGCCTTCACTTTTTTCCAAATGTATGGGCATTTTTCACTTGGATCCAAAAAGTATCAAAACCAAATATGATCAAACAGTTATTGTATCATATGAGGGCTTCCCAAAATGGCCAAGAACATCACCAAATTCCACTTGGGCCAAGAGATATGACAATGGCAATATGCCTTGCTGAAAACTGCCAAGGCTAGGCAGAATTTTGCATTTTTGCTCGATTTGGCAAAATCAGATAATTCCAAGCCTTGTCATCACTTTGGACACATCTGAGGATCAAATCTAAAGGGGACAAACACTGAGCTAAGCCTCCAAAGTCCTTGGAACAAGAAGTAGCATGCCAAACCTAGAATTGCCTAAAAGAGGGACAAGACTCCAATTTTGGATTGGATCATTCAATGCATACACCAAGGTGGCATGGACTGAGACATTTGCAACTGAATTCAGTCAAGACTTATCCAAGACCAAGGGAACCACAACCCTGTGCCCTAACCTCTAGTCAATGGCTAGAGGAGACTTGGATTCCATAGTGCAACCATTGGCCAAACCTCTGCTGTAGTTGCCATTCACTATTGATCCCAAAACAAACTTGCTCTACTATAAATAGAGCTCATTTATGCTCAGTTTGAAAACACCAAAGCCATCAAATAGATGCTTTCCTCAAAATCCCTCTCTTTAGGCCAAAATGCCTTCTTTAGCAAGGTAACTCTGAGTTTTTGAGTTAGAGAGCATTTCCATCATAACTCACGATCCTAACACCTCATAAACATCATATGTAGGTGATCCAAACTATCAAAAGTGACCTGTCACACCAAAATCACAAAGTCACCTCTCAAAACCTTAAAATAGTTCTTTTGTGCATTTTTCAAGCCATGTCTTGATTCAGTCACTTTCCAAACCAGATAAAACCTCAAACACACTACAAATAACATCCTTGAACTGTCCCAAATGGTTCCCCCCATCTGGAACACCATTTGAGAGAGTTGCTATTTTGGTCATTTTAACCCCTTTTGCAAGAAAGGGCCAGTTTGTGTTTTTGCAGGTTCCAGCTGATTCCAACCATCCTAAAAGCTTCTAAGGGATCATTTGAGAGTGTCCAAAGCATTAAACCATTTCTGGAACAAGAATTTTGGCAGATTGCACAGAAAACTCCAAAAGCTCAAAAAGAGGTAAGCATCATGACTTGAACTTTCCAAAATATGCATTGCTTTGAAGTCCACTGATCATACACACCTCATACATGTTATATATGTTGTGTTTGAACCAATTCATCATGTAATTCATGCCTGTATCAAAGTGTAGCATAGAAAATGCAATTATAGGCCTTTTTCAAAACCACTATCGGGTTTTGAGGAGGGAGTATGATCTGAAAAAAATACCACCACCATTGGATTCCTTGTGAAATTCTAGGCCAGATGCATATAAATTTTGTCCCCAACTATTGAGAAATGAGAAAGTTATGGACCTTTCTGTTTCTTGGCAAAACTTGCCTTGCCTTGCCTTGGCCAGGCCTAGAAAACAAGGCAAGCCTTGTATATTTGTGGTTTCACTTCAAGCAATGGATGTATCACCACCCCAGTGGTAAGGCGCGTGCCCTATAACCTTGAGGTCGTGGGTTCAAACCCCACCCATGCCATTTTGTGTTTTCTCACATTTTTGCTTTTTTTTCCCAATATTTTCATGTTTTATTAATTAATTGGAAAATTAATAACTCCTTCAATTTTAATTATTTTTGATTGGTTCTTTTTGTAAAAAATCACAAACATGTTGAAATATTTTATTCCACAAAAAAAATTAAGTTTATATTATTTATTTAATATAATTAGTATTTTTGTGAATAAATTCCTTTTTAATGTTTTTAGACATTTTAAAAGTGAATATTTACTTTGAAAATCGAAACCAAGTGAGTTTTAACTCACCTTGTGATTAATCCCTCATTTCTCAAACCTTAAACAAAAATCACAAATGATTTATTCAAATTTATTTGGTATTCTATTTGATTTTCTTTAAATATTTACTTTTAAAGAATAACAAATTAGGGTTTCTTTGATTATCATCCTCATCAAACAATTTTTAAACACTTGGGCCTCTAGTAGAGTGTAAGACCCAATCCTTTGTAAATACAAACCTATTTTTGGGCCTCACTTATTGTATAAGTCCCGTTGTATTTCAAAAAGTTCGACGCGATCATCGTCCGTTGAAAAATAAACCCTGGGCCTCTCCTCGAGCTATAAGACCCATTCAAAATCATTGGTCCTCTATTAGAGTGTAAGACCCAACCCCCTTTGAAAACCAAACCATTTTGGGCCTCAATACATTGTATAAGACCCACCGCGTTTTCGAAAATCTCGGCGCGATTGCCATTTTCAAACAAATGACCCTGGGCCTCTCCTTGAGCTG
Source organism: Lathyrus tuberosus (assembly GCA_022829125.1). Classification (NCBI taxonomy): domain Eukaryota; kingdom Viridiplantae; phylum Streptophyta; class Magnoliopsida; order Fabales; family Fabaceae; genus Lathyrus; species Lathyrus tuberosus. The sequence goes on from JALAZF010000253.1 coordinate 4,739,369, forward strand.
TAAGCCCCACCACTTGTACAAAAATAAATCTCTTGGGCCTCTATTAGAGTGTAAGACCCAATCCCCTTTTAACCAAAACTTTTTGGGCCTCAGACGTTGTATAAGTCCCCCTACGTTAAAATAAAACCTCGGCGCGATCGCCAATAAAAAAACCAATCATCTGGGCCTACCCTCGTGTTGTAAGCCCCATTCTTTTTCTTTAAACACTTAGGCCTCTTGAGAGAGTGTAAGACCCATCCCCTTGTACAAAAAAGCTTTCTTGGGCCTCAGTCACTTGTATAAGTCCCTCTGTACAAAACGATAGTGCGATCACTGATAAACCTTGGGTCTCTCCTTGAGCTGTAAGCCCCAACATCTTTTCAAAATACTTTCTCCTTTAAATTTTGAATATACTGTTGTTTTTAATCTTTCTTTGTTGAAAAACTAACCAAACAACATGGAAGCTCTACAACCGAGTAAGTGTTTATATGCTTTCTTTATCCGCTTTCATATACATATAAACTGTATTGTGGGGCTATTTCACTGTAATTCTTCTTTCATAAACTCATATCAACTGTGTAATACTAGTATAGATATTTAGAGTTTCCCCGGCAACTACGTCTAGCACTAAGCCCTGTTGGTCACTCTTAAATACAGTTAAAACTAGATCCCCATAGGATTACCAGATACAGTCTTCCCTCCTCTTGGGGTTTACACAATATGGAAACGTGAAAGGCAGCATTCTTGGTGAACCCTTTCTCAGACTGTTACCCTTAGAAATCGTCAAAGAAACTCTACTCCCCAGAGATGATCTTTTCTCCATGAATGACATCTCTTGAGTTTCTTCCAAATTCTCAGACTTTCCTGGCTTGATCTATTCTCTATGAATAGCCTGTCTTGAATTTCTCGGGGTTTGGGGACCCACAGGCTTCCTAAAAGCATCCCCGCCTCCTCTTGGGTGTTGTACAAGGACCCTACGACTTCTTAGAAGTATTCACAGCCTCCTCTTAGGCTTCGTATAAGGATTCTTCCTTCGGGAAGAGAGCCTCCTCTTGGGCTTCATACAAATTGTCCCCCGGCTTCTTAAAAGTTTCCAGCCTCCTCTCGGGCTTCGTACAAATTGTCCCGGCGACCTCCTAGAGGTATAGGAACAGAAATTAGTCATCTTAATAGAACAGTCTTTCAAAGAGTCTAGATCTTTCTACCGTAAATGTACTACTACTGTTTCTTTAAGCATAGTACAAAAGATAAAACTCTAGACTTGGACAGTCTAATCTCCTTGAGTCTCGAAGGCATTCTCAAGTAGGGAAAAACACCAGTAGACTCGGACAGTCTCCAATACCCTCTGGATTCCCCATTTCCTTAAAGAACAGGAAATAACTCTGATCCTCTGATCAATCCCAAAGCATAGCCTTACCCTTAATCAGTCTCTTTATAAGAACTGGTTTTCTCTTTTAACCAACCTACTAGACCTGTCACTCAATTGAAACAGCAATCCTTTTAGCCTCCATCTCGGACATCGTACGAGATACAAAAAGACTCTCTTGTTGAGTCAATAATCCTTTTAGCCTCCATCTCTGGCTTCGTACGAGATACAAAAAGACTCTCTTGTTGAGTCAATATCTCTTTCAGCCTCCATCTCGGGCTTCGTACGAGATACAAAAACACTCTCTTGTTGAGTATAAAAGACTCTCTTGTTGAGTCAACCTTTAGCCTCCGTCTTGGGCTTCGTACAAGACACATCTAAAAGCACTCTCTTGTTGAGTCAACTCCTTTTAGACTCTCTCTCGGGCTTCGTACGAGACACAAAAGCATCCTCTTGTTGGGTCAATAGCCTCCTCTTATGCATTGTATAAGAAAAACCCCAGTTGAGTCAACCAACCTTTTAGCATCAAAACTGTGCCTCGTTCACAGGATACAAACATCAACAACTCCTTTCATCTAATCGCTGTAAGCGGCAAGCCTCTGGATTATTTACATCCACGCCACTGTCCCTCTTTTAGCATGAGAAATTCCTAAGGAAAGATAACATTGCTCTACACTGAGTTAAAGTTTTCTCCTTCAGGTTAAAACCCCTATAAAGGAAATTATGGCATTGCTAGGATTCACATATCCCGGTTAAAGTAATCCTCCTTTATAGTCAGTCACCCAACAGTTGTGACAGACAGACCCCCTTTAGAGATGACAAATTCTCTCTAAAGACAACACCTTTTCAGCTTCACATCTTGGGCTTTGAACAAGATATAAATCACCTTTTCAGCTTCACGTCTTGGGCTTTGAACAAGACACCAAAACACCATTTCTATAGGAGGAACTACGATCGCTCTGATTTCCCTGTTTTAGTAAACGGGAATACATAGGCATAAGATTGAAAGAAAAATCTTAGCGAGCACACTAATCCAAAGCCCCAAATCCCGTACCTTCACATATAAAATGAAAAGCATCAGTCCTAGCATCCTAACAAAACTCCCCATGAACATTCCCAGTGTTTCGTCTTAAACAAAGTAAGAAGAAAAAGGCCCCATTACCATATAGCATCCGTAACCTAACAGACCGCTGTTTAAACTCAGTATGCATGCAGGGTTAATTGGAGACATCTATTTCCCTTCCTTAGTCAGCTCAATAGGATAAAAAATAAATCGACCTGTAGTAACCCCAGAGCGACAGTACTTAAGAACCACGTCCAAAATCGCTCGCTACACTAGGGTACCAACTTCCAAGGACCATAACTTGAGATCCAAGCAACCATTTTGGATGATCCAAAGATGGATTTGTAGACCTCATGGCATACTTCAAAAGTGTCAACTACACCTCATTCCAATTCATCATGGATTTTAAGTTATGATTGGATCAAAATCAATAAAAGACATAAAAGTGCAATTTTTCAACACTTAGACAATTTTCTGTCCAAGACAAATTTTGTTGAAAACACTAAAACTTGTGAGGTTTTCTCACATAGTTGCAAGTTGTTGTACCCGAAATTTTACCCTAAGATCATCAGATCATTTCATATCATCTTAAATCGGCCATTTTTGCATTTTTAGTTAAACATTTCATTGATCATTAATCATGCATTTTTCGTTAGAATTTAATTTGTTTTATTTCTTTTTTTTTCACTAACTATTTTCAATTATTTTTTTTATTATTTTTATTTTTATTATTATTATTTCTATTTTATTATTATTATTAATTTTATTATTATTAGTTTTATTATCATTATTAGTTTTATTATTATTATTAGTTTTATTATTATTAGTTTTATTATTACTAAGCTTTATTATTATTATTATTATTATTATTATTATTACTTTTATTTTGTTTATCTTCATGGTAAGTGGGGACCACTCAATCATTCTAACACTTCACATGGATTGCCAACTTGGATTTATCAATGGCCAAAAAGCATTCTTACACTTCACTTATCAATGGCCAAGAATCATTCTCATAAAGTCACATGGATTGCCAACTTGGATTTATCAATGGCCAAAAAGCATTCTTACACTTCACTTATCAATGGCCAAGAATAATTCTCATAAAGTCCCATGGATTGCCACATCAACACTCCCACCTCATTCACACTATAAATAAGATCTCTCTTTCTCTCATTTTTTGACACCAACAATACCACACATACATTCTCAAAACCTTGCACATTCATTACATATTTTTTAAGTCAAATTTTTTTTGTTTTTTTTAGGAATCAAATTTTATCCTTTTCTTTTACTTACATAATACCCATAAACATTCACGATCTTCACCACAACAACAACTTCCATTAAAAGCCTTTCACTTCCTTCTACACAACAAGCTTAACCTTTGCTAGCTTTGGAGTTTGTGAGTATCATTCATCCTTTATTTTGTTCATACCATATATAGTTAGTAGTTTAGTATATATATATTTTTAGTTTGTGAAGTTATGTTGTAAAAATTTAATATTTTATGTGTTCATGTTTTTATATTATTATTAAGATTTATTTATTTTTGTACCTAAATCTTTCCATTTAAATTTAATGATTAAAGTTTTTTTTAAAAAAATAAAAAATACGAAAGAAGAGGACTGTTAGAATCTAGCATTCTAGCAGAAACCTCTAACGATTGGTCTCAAGTCTCGCACTTTGGGGTAGCCATTCATTCATTCTTTCGCTCCTCAAAATACCTTTAATCAACTTGGACGAATAAGAGCCGTCAAGATTTAGCATCTTGTCACAACTCTTCGAACAATTGATTTTCATCGAGCGTTCATTGTCCATTAAACCATTTTCATATCAACTTGAACGAATAAGAGCCGTCAAGGTCTAGCATTTTGGCATAACTCTTTGAGCAATTGATTATCGTCAATAACTCGTTGTCCATTAATTATTTTTCATTTCAACTTGGATGAGTAAGAGCCGTCAAGATCTAGCATCTTGGCACAACTCTTCAAACAATTGATCACTATCAATGTTTATTGTCCAACAAATAATTTTACAACCAATCTTAAATGAAAAGGATTGTTAGAGTCTAGCACTCTGACATAACCCTTTGAACTATTGATCACCATCAACTGTTTGTCATTCTTAAAATATATTCAAGCCACTAGCTTTTCCAAGAGATAGCCATTAATCTCTTGTAACTTCTAACTAAACTTTCCTTAGAGATATTCATTAATCTCTTCTCCTAAACAGCCAATCCTCACAAGCTTTACTTTCAAGCTTTTCACCCGTAGAGCCAGAACTACGGACGCTCTGATTTCTCAAGTTCATCTTGAGAATACGTAGGCATAGGATTGCAAGATCCTAGCGAGCCACCTTTTACTTTTCCTACCTTTTTCCTTTACATCCAATGCTTTCTTGGATTCCACCTTTCCATTTTTCATCGTAGCCCCGAACTACGAAGGCTCTGAGTTCCTCATTGCACTATGAGGATACGTAGGCACGAGATTGTGAAGTCTTGTCGAGCCCCCTAGTAATAAAAACCCTTAGGTCTCCCCTTTAAAAAATCCTAAAAAACATTTCTCTCTCTTTCCTCAACTAGAAGATTTAGAAACAAACCTTAGGCTAACACTTATTTAATCCTAACTAAATGGTTCCCGTTGAGTACAACGGACGTGAGGGGTGCTAATACCTTCCCCTTGCGTAACCGACTCCCGAACTCAGCCATTGGTTGCGATGACCATATTCTTATCCTTTCTTTTAAGGGTTTTATTCGATATTTTCCCTTTCCCTCTGTGGAATAAATAAAGATCGGTGGCGACTCTGTTAAGTCCATCCCGCGGGTGTGCGATTGCGCTTCGCGAGGTCGTTCTCATTTTTCGAGGTACGACAGATGGCAACTCTGCTGGGGATCATCCTTAAGTGAGTCAAGCCTAGTTTAGTTAGGTTTTCATATGTGTGTTTAGATTTTGTTTGTTTCTCTTTCTTCTTTGATTATATGTTTTATTGCTATTGCTTTATTGCCTTTTCGTATATATCTCTGTATATCCATGTGCGGTTTTAGGGATCTGACATCATAATTAAAGCTCTACACCCGAGTTTTAGAAAAAGCTGAGAGAAAACCTAGGTTTAGATTTGGTAGTTATTAGTGTTAGACTACGAGGGCAAGCTCCTTGTAGCAACTAACATGAAAGCTCCTCTAGAGTAGACCTGTTTGTAGATCTCGTTATAAAACAGCTTGCCTGTTGCATGACGCTGATTCATGAAGGGTCAGTGACTCTAGGTTCCCCATTTAGAACCAGTGCTATTTTGGTGGTTGCGTAATATTGGACTTCAAGGATATCTCCTTGCTCCAACCAATATGAAAACCCCGATCAGAATAGACCTTTTTGTCACTCTCGTTGTAAAATGGCAAGCCCGTTGCATAACGTTGATACGACTAAGGTCCGTGACTCTGAAACCTTATCAAAAACCTAAAAAATATCCCGTGAGTGGGTTTATGGGTAGATAATCTAGAACTATCCATTATAGGGAGACCTACCTAATAGGACGTTCTGATTTACTCAAGTTATCCTAGATCCTAACCACCTTACATTGCATTTTCTTTCTGCATCCTGTTTGCATCGCATTGCATATCATTTGCATCTTTGCATGATTCATTGCATGCATCTGTCTGTCCAGTTACTCATCTCCTGTTGTCTCTATCTTCCAGTATCACCTGTGAGTCATCAAGCTGATTCCTCGACACCGATACCGGACTAGAGTTAATTACAGATGAAGGATGTCGGAGCAAGAGATACACAATGTTGAGGTCCGAATGGAGATCGATGACCTCAAATCAAGTATGACTAAACTCACTGAGATGCTTCAAGTTTTGCTTGCTAGAGGAGAGCCTCCCCAAAGGACAGTCGTCTAGGAAGTTTCAAGTGCCGATCCTCCACCGGTTCAAGTGCCACCTCCAACTTGGCCAGAGTTTGGTTTGCCACACAACTACTCTCCACCGATTGCATCTACTGCTACGGTTGGTCAGAATGTTATGCCTGTCTTTCAAGCTCCTGTTTTCACCCAGCCCAGACCTGTGGTTCATGCTGTTCCACAGATTGTTCGAGCTTTTTTCGAGAATCCCGTCTATGAGTACAATACTGCCAGTGCTCAGGGTGAGGACCATGAGGACTTTGTTGAACCCGAAGTTGTCTGAGAGCAGTTTCAGAGCATAAAAAGAAGACTCAAATCTGTTGAGGGTACTGATTTCTTCAATGTGGATGCAGACAACCCGTGCTTAGTATCAGACCTTGTCATACCTCCTAAGTTCACAACTCCTAATTTTACGAAGTACAAAGGTCACTCTTGCCCAACAGCTCATTTGGTAATGTATCTTCGCAAGATGACTGCTCATGCCAAGGACCAAAAATTGCTAATCCACTATTTTCCAGACAGCTTGAGTGGAGCATCACTCAAATGGTACATGGGTCTTGAGCGAAACTCTATCCACAACTTCCAAGACCTCACCAATGCCTTCATGAAGCAATACAAGTATAACCTTGACATGGCTCTTGATCGCCGTCAACTGCAAAATATGTCTCAGAATGATAAAGAGTCTTTCAAGGAGTATGCTCAGCGCTGGAGAGAGTTGGCTTCCCAAGTGGAACCTCCCCTGGCCGAGAAGGAGTTAACTGGAATGTTTATGGATACCTTGTACCCGTTCTATTGGGAGAAAATGGTTGGAAGTGTTTCCTCCAATTTCACTGATTTGGTTACCATCAGCCAAAGACTCGAGGAAGGTCTTAAGAACGGAAAAGTGTCAAAGGCTGTTGAATCTTCCAATGCTGTGAAGAAATCCTACGGGAACTTTCAGAAGAAGAAGGAAGATCAGACCAACGCTGTAATGTTTGAAGTGAGAAGGCCTCGTCCTCAATCTCAGTATGTTGTTCACCCTACTGTTACTGTTGTTACTCCTATGGTTGCTGCACCACGACCAGCTCAAGCTCTCCAACGTCCGGCTGCAGGACAGAGCCAGTACCGTAATAGGGGTCAATTTGATCCTATTCCCATGACTTACACTAAACTGTATCCCTGCCTGGTTGAGCAAGGTTTAATTACCACAAGGCCTCTGCCTCCTCTTCCAGCCGGCTATAGGGTTGATCTTCATTGTGAATACCATCAAGGTGGTGCAGGCCATAACTTGGAAAGTTGCTTTGCTTTGAAGGCTAGAGTACAAGAGCTAATGAGGAACAAAATCCTCTCCTTTAAGGACAATCCCAATGTTCAGAACAACCCTCTGCCAGGGCACGCCAAGTGAAGCTTCAGTCGACTTCAGCAGATTATCCTCCTAAAAGCCAATGTTTCAGATAGGACAGCTCATCCTTGTGTTGATTAGTCACTAGGCCTTTGTTTCTTGTTGTTTGCATTTTCCTTATTTTGTAATAGCTGTTTGCTTTCAAATTACGTTTGTACCTTCAAGTTTAATGGAATGAGCATTTCAATTTTTGATTCAATTCATTTGTGTTTGCTATTTACTTCTTAATGCTTTCTCTTTCAAGAAAAATAAAAAAATTCCCTTGTCTACTTTCTTTTGATTATGCAAAGATTGGAGGGAGAATGATGAAAACGTCATACTCATAATTGTTGTTGGTATGCTTTCAAAGAAACTTTGCTGACGATGTAAGGCATTGTTTCAATCCCCAAACACTAGAGACATAAGGAAGATAACCCCTCTTTAACCCCTTCAAGCCTAGAAGTAGGAGTTTCTTTTCTTTACAAATAAAAACCCGCAATCTTAACCTGGGACAGGGTAGTTCTCAGTTAGCTTGATTGTGCATTCAAATACAAGAATAGCATTCAAAACCCCTTTCAACAAAGTTCACAAATATTCCTTCGCACACAGCAAGCAAGTGTCGAAGATGTCTTTCAAGTCAAACGCCAATGATGACTCACTGTAATTCTTAAGCCAGGCAGTCACTAAAAAAAAAAAAAGAAAGAAAAGATTGTATGACAGCCAAAAGTTGTAAGGAAGCAGTGACCGCCATCTTAAGACCATTGACGTCTGAACCATCATCGCTATCATCAGTGCAATTCCTAACCTATGGGAATTTGAGCACAGAGTCTGAGTTAACTGAGCATAGGATTGGAAGTTCATCACGTAGATTGGGTGGGTCACAAATAAATGTTGAGCCTTTATCCTTTGTTTCTTAAACCGTGAACCAGGCCACGTTATAACCTTCAAAAGACCTAATTAAAGCAAGGTTATTTTGAAAGCATACTACAGCAAGGTTGCGTAACCTGACTCCTAAAGATCTTTGCAGATCATCTATTTTGGCATCACGCCTTGTGCTTTACCTTTCACTTTTAAATATCTTGAACCACCGGGTTCTGACTAATAACTCATATACTTTGCATCTTTCAAAAAATGATTGATTTCAAAAGTTGCATGAACTTTGCATTTACCATGTTTGAACAAATACTTTTGTTTGCAAACTAGCTTTCTTCTTAAGGAATTTTCAAACATTTGAGAAACTTGGTCGGTGATCCAATTAGGGGCAAGTTTCTTCCATATCCTGTGGAGAGTCAGTTCAAGGTTTGTGGTTTAATGGCGACTTCTTAGAATTGGTTTATACAGAAGATTTTGCCAGACTCAGACTGGGGCAAGAAATCCCAGTGTACAGTAAAACAATCCTTTTCAAGACCCAGACTGGGGCAAGCTTTCTAAGATCAACATGAAACGGTCATTTCTAGGATCAATCAAGCTGAAGCAATGATTAGCTCATCTACAATAATCAGCTAGTTTGGGGCAACTTACTTGAAGAATCCCCATGCAACTTTCAAGCAGTTTTTTTATCCTTCCTAAAAGGATCATCACTTGATATAGTTTACCGGAGTGGCAGAGATATGTTCAGTAATATCATCCCTAGTCCCCAAGCAGAATGACAGTGATCTCTGTGTTGAGAAATCAGTCTTCCAGTCTTGTCTTCTTACTAAAAGGGTTGAGCAGTGTCATCAGCATTGGCATTTGCATTTGGTCATATATCATCTGCATAATTCATATACATATGCATATCATGAGTGTTTCATCCTCGTTTGCATTTCTCCCAAGGTCGTGTCGTTGTCCACGTCTTACCTTACCAAAACGTTACCTGTCCTTTTCATTCAATGCCATTCCTGAATGTTGTCATTCTCTTGCGCATCTAATCTTGTTGATAGATGTTAGTCTTCTCTCATTCCAGTGCTATTCCTGGATCTTTATATTCTCTCACTCCAGTGCCATTCTTGGATGTCTGTCTCTTGTGATCTCCAGTGCCATTCCTGGATATCTTGTTCCTCTTGTTTCTCCCAGTGCCATTCCTGGATATCTTATTTCTCTTGTTTCTCCCAGTGCTATTCCTGGAAGTTCTGCCTACCTTCTGTAACCACAATCAAATTTGCTTGGATCTCTTTCAGTGCCATTCCTGAAAGTCTTATCTGTTCATTCAGTATGATCCCTGAATGAGTTTTCTCCTTTGCATTCAGTGTCATTCCTGGATGTCTTTCTCACTATCATTTGATGCCATTCTTGAATATAGTGATTTACCTTTACTTTCAGTGCCATCCCTGAAAGTTCTTCCCCCTTATCCAATGCTGTCTTGGACCTCGGTTCACTCACTTTTTATCTAAAGCCATTATTAGATATAGTGATTTATACCTTTCATTCAAAGCCATTATTGGATGACTGGTTTCTTTGCATTCAATGCCATTCTTGAATGTAGTCCCTGTTCACATTTATCTAAATACATTATTAGATATTGTGACTTGTACCTTTCATTCAAAGCCGTTATTGGATGTCTGGTTTCTCTACCATCCGATGCCTTTCTGGATGTGTGTCTCTTTCTGATATTTTACCAGATCGGGTCTTTGTTCACTTTTATCTAAAGCCATTATTAGATATTGTGAGTTATACCTTTCATTCAAAGCCGTTATTGGATGTCTGGTTTCTTTACCATCCGATGCCTTTCCGGATGTGTCTCTCTTTCTGATGTTTTTTTCAGGTCGGGTCTTTGTTCACTTTATCTAAAGCCGTTATTAGATATTGTGATCTATACCTTTCATTCAAAGCCATTATTGGATGTCCAGTTTCTCCACCATCTGATGCCTATTCGGATGTGTCTCTCCTTCTGATGTTTTTTAGATAGAATCTTTGTTCATTTTTATCTAAAGCCATCATTAGATATCGTGATTTGTACCCTTCATTCACAGCCATTATTGGATGACTGTTTTCTTTTTCCATCTGATGTTTTTTCGGATGTTTCTTTCTCTATCTTTTCTGATTTTTCTTGAAGATCCCGTTTGAACTCTTCAGTATAAGAAGATTCCAGAAAATCTTTTGTTGGTTTCTATCCCTTTATTCCAAATTGATCCCCAGTAGAGATCATGTCTTCTTTCTGGTTCCATGCCCAGTAAAGAGTGTGCTTTTTTTCCCCCAGTGTTTCCTCAGAGTCTCCCCATTGAGTCTCTTATGTTGGTTAGTTTGTATCCCCAGTGAGTCTTCCTCATGGATACTAACCTTATCCTTCCCCAGTACGCTCAGCTGTGGTGGATTGCCCTTCATCCTTGGTGATTTGTTTGTCTGCACCTTTGCATTTATCATTCCACCATTTTCATCATATTAGAGTTCATTGCATGTCAGCATTTTGTCCATACCATTGCATATCAGTGCATCTGAGGGCAAAATTTTCGGTTATCTATATTTAAATATCTTCCACCATAATTTCATGAAGATTTTCATCTCTCATGTCATCCGGTGAAGATATTTAAATAGGGGCAACTATTGTACCCCAAATTTTACCCTCAGATCATCAGATCATTTCATATCATCTTAAATCGGCCATTTTTGCATTTTAAGTTAAACATTTCATTGTTCATTAATCATGCATTTTTCGTTAGAATTTAATTTGTTTTATTTCTTTTTTTTTTTCACTAACTATTTTCAATTATTATTTTTATTATTTTTAGTTTTATTATTATTATTTCTATTTTATTATTATTATTAATTTTATTATTATTAGTTTTATTATCATTATTAGTTTTATTATTATTAGTTTTATTATTATTATTAGTTTTATTATTATTAGTTTTATTATTACTAAGCTTTATTATTATTATTATTATTATTATTACTTTTATTTTGTTTATCTTCATGGTAAGTGGGGACCACTCAATCATTCTAACACTTCACATGGATTGTCAACTTGGATTTATCAATGGCCAAAAAGCATTCTTACACTTCACTTATCAATGGCCAAGAATCATTCTCATAAAGTCACATGGATTGCCAACTTGGATTTATCAATGGCCAAAAAGCATTCTTACACTTCACTTATCAATGGCCAAGAATAATTCTCATAAAGTCACATGGATTGCCACATCAACACTCCCACCTCATTCACACTATAAATAAGATCTCTCTTTCTCTCATTTTTTGACACCAACAATACCACACATACATTCTCAAAACCTTGCACATTCATTACATATTTTTTAAGTCAAATTTTTTTTGTTTTTTTAGGAATCAAATTTTATCCTTTTCTTTTACTTACATAATACCCATAAACATTCACCATCTTCACCACAACAACATCTTCCATTAAAAGCCTTTCACTTCCTTCTACACAACAAGCTTAACCTTTGCTAGCTTTGGAGTTTGTGAGTATCATTCATCCTTTATTTTTGTTCATACCATATATAGTTAGTAGTTTAGTATATATATATTTTTAGTTTGTGAAGTTATGTTGTAAAAATGTAATATTTTATGTGTTCATGTTTTTATATTATTATTAAAATTTATTTATTTTTGTACCTAAATCTTTCCATTTAAATTTAATGATTAATTTTGTTTTAAAAAAATAAAAAATACGAAAGAAGAGGACTGTTGGAATCTAGCATTCTAGCAGAAACCTCGAACGATTGGTCTCAAGTCTCGCACTTTGGGGTAGCCATTCATTCATTCTTTCGCTCCTCAAAATACCTTTAATCAACTTGGACGAATAAGAGCCATCAAGATCTAGCATCTTGTCACAACTCTTCGAACAATTGATTTTCATCGAGCGTTCATTGTCCATTAAACCATTTTCATATCAACTTAGACGAATAAGAGCCGTCAAGGTCTAGTATTTTGGCATAACTCTTTGAGCAATTGATTATCGTCAATAGCTCGTTGTCCATTAATTATTTTTCATTTCAACTTGGATGAGTAAGAGCCGTCAAGATCTAGCATCTTGGCACAACTCTTCGAACAATTGATTACTATCAATGTTTATTATCCAACAAATAATTTTACAAACAATCTTAAATGAAAAGGACTGTTAGAGTCTAGCACTCTGACATAACCCTTTGAACTATTGATCACCATCAACTGTTTGTTATTCTTAAAATATATTCAAGCCACTTTTAAACCACTAGCTTTTCCAAGAGATATCCATTAATCTCTTGTAACTTCTAACTAAACTTTCCTTAGAGATATTCATTAATCTCTTCTCCTAAACAGCCAATCCTCACAAGCTTTACTTTCAAGCTTTTCACCCGTAGAGCTAGAACTACGAACGCTTTGATTTCTCAAGTTCATCTTGAGAATACGTAGGCATAGGATTGCAAGATCCTAGCGAGCCACCTTTTACTTTTCCTACCTTTTTCCTTTACATCCAATTCTTTCTTGGATTCCACCTTTCCATTTTTCATCGTAGCCCCGAACTACGAAGGCTCTGAGTTCCTCATTGCACTATGAGGACACGTAGGTACGAGATTGTGAAGTCTTGTCGAGCCCCCTAGTAATAAAAACCCTTAGGTCTCCCCTTTAAAAAATTCTAAAAAACATTTATCTCTCTTTCCTCAACTAGAAGATTTAGAAACAAACCTTAAGCTAACACTCATTTAATCCTAACTAAATGGTTCCTGTTGAGTACAACGGACGTGAGGGGTGCTAATACCTTCCCCTTGCGTAACCGACTCCCGAACTCAGACATTGGTTGCGATGACCATATTCTTATCCTTTCTTTTAAGGGTTTTATTCGATATTTTCCCTTTCCCTCTGTGGAATAAATAAAGATCGCTGGCGACTCTGTTAAGTCCATCCTGCGGGCGTGCGATTGCGCTTCACGAGGTCGTTCTCATTTTTCGAGGTACGGCACAAGTGAAATCAATTCCAAAAGTGAACATCAAAGTTGTTGCAAATGTTGCTAAGAATTCAAAGAACTTATTAACATGAATTGATTCCACTTAAGCCAAGAGAAATCCATGACCAAACATGCCTTGTTGCAGCTGTTTTGCAACAGATTTTGTTGCATAACTTGATGATATCGATTCTTATCCAAAGAGCATTAATCACAAGACCTGCTACACTCACTTTGATGACTACAAGCTCTGCACCACCTGCCAATTCAGTTCAAGGCCAACCAATGAGAGCATGAGCATAAGAGAATATGCTTGGAATCGAATGTGCATTTATGAGAAAATAGTGAATATTCAACATTACCTTTATGATCAGTCAAGATGCCTTCATAATCCACCAATAAGAAGGCTCCAGAATGTGAAATTTGTCAGAACATAGCTGAGCTATTTGGAGACTCCTATATTCCTTGTGAGTGAAGATATTTGCCAAGCATTGACCAAGAAAACTGAGAGCATATCTCTAGAGCTCGAGCTGGCAACTTCAGGGCAACATCTTTGCCTATAAATAGAGTGCACATTTCATTCTTCAAAGCACACCAAAGCACAAGAATTCTTTGCTTTCTTTCTTTCACTCTCCAAGCACAAAAACTCCATATTTGTGCAAATCACTATCGGGTTTTGATTTGCAGAGCCAAGAAACTCAAACCACCACTTCTAACGCATCACATATGATGTATATGAGATGTTCAAACACTTAAACCATCTCTGTAACACCTCTAACCCAAATTCACTCTTCAACTAGCCCATTATGCATCCATTCTGCAACTTGGATACCATAACTTGATCAAGGCAATTTCCAAGGGATACCAAGGTTGAAATCTACTCCATAACATCCATTGGAGCTATAGAGATCATCAAATCATTTCTGGAACACAGTTTGTGCAGAGATCCCATTTCAGCTTGCATCAAGGTAAGCCTAAAACTACATCTTCATGATCCATGCATATTTCCTCGCATGATACTTTTGCCAATTGCTTGTCATCATATGTTGAGTATTTACCCTAAAAAAATTTGATCATAGCACTCACAAACATGTCTGCACGATTGCTTTTGCAAAATTAGGGTTCATACGTTCATATTGATATAACTTGCTGCACACTAAAAATAAATGAAATCAAATATTGCCATCATGTTCCTTGTTAAAAAATGTATGAATTTGGTGCTTGGATCATGTCAAATGGTTGAGAAATGAGTGAATTAGAGGGCTTCACGCATCTGAGCTTGAGGTTGAAGATGGCCATGGCGCCATGCTTCAGAAACCAACCAAGTTTGCCTTATGTTTTTCATTTGCCATGTATATTATGAATTGGCATTGCGCCCCAGTGGTTGATCAACTGGTTTGTGTGTACTAGCGAGTGGAGGGTCTGGGGTTCGAATCCCCCTTGCTCCATACCTCCTTTTTACCACTTTTTCCTATTTTTAACATTTTTCAAATTATTTTTATTAATGATTTGAAAAATTAATTTCTCACTCAATTTTAATCATTTTTGGTTGATTCTTTTTCTGAAAAATCACAAAAATAGTAAAATATTTTATTCTATAAAAAAATAAAATTTATATAATTTATTTAATATAATTGGTATTTTTGTAAATAAACTCATTTTAATTGTTTTTAAACATTTTAAAAATGAATATTCATCTTGAAAATCAAAACCAAATAAGTTTTAAATCATCTTGTGATTAAAACCTCATTTTTCAAACCTTAAAAAAAAATAAAAAATGATTTATTTAAACTTATTTGGTATTTTTTTATCATTTTTATATTAATTTTCTTTGAAAAATTACTTTTAAAAAGTGAAAATTAGGGTTTCTTTGATTTTTAATCATACTCAAGTATTTCAAAATCTTTTGGGCCTCTTGATAGAGTGTAAGTCCCGCCTCTTTGTAAATAAGAACCATTTCTGGGCCTCAGTGTATTGTATAAGTCCCGATATAGTCGGAAATTTTGATGCGATCATTGTTTTCAAACTATTTTCAACTGGGCTTCTCCTCGAGCTATGAGACCCATCTTTATTCATTTTCAAACTCTTTGGGCCTCTAATAGAGTGTAAGACCCAACCCCTTTTGAAAACCAAAATCATTTTGGTCCTCAGTCATTGTATAAGTCCCACTGTATTTTCAAAAACCTCGGCGCGGTCGCCGTTTTCAAACAAACAACTGGGCCTACCCTCGTGTTGTAAGTCCCACTTCTTTTCTTTAAAACACTTTTGGGCCTCTTAAGAGAGTGTAAGACCCATCCCTTTGTACATAAAACCTTTCTTTGGGTCTCAGTCACTTGTATAAATCCCTGTACAAATTCAAAACAACAGTGCAATCACTGTTAAAATTTGGGCCTCTCCCTGAGCTGTAAGCCCCAATCTTTGTTCAAAATACTTTCTCCTTTGATTTTGAATCCAAATGTATAGTTTCTATCAAAACTTTCTTTAATTTCTTTGTTGAACAACTAACAAAACAACATGGAAGCTCTACAAGGGTAAGTATTTATCCGCTTTCTTTTATTTGCTTTCATATATATAACTGTATTGTGGGGCTTCTTCACTATAAGTTTTCTTTCATACCCTCTTTAAATACTGGTCATATAACAACTATATATATACTAGTATAGTTATTTAGAGTTTTTCCCCGACAACTACGTCTAGAACTAGGTAAAGCCCTGTTGGTCACTCTTAAATACAAACAAAACTAGATCCCCCATAGGATTTCCAGATACAGTCTTCCCTTCTCTTGGGGTTAAATAATATGGAACAAAGAGAAAGGCAGTATTCTCGGTGAACCTTTTCTTAGAGTGTCACCCCTAGAAATTGTCAAAGAAATTCTACTCCCTGGAGTTGATCTATTCTACGTGAATAGCATCTCTTGAGTTTCTTCCAAACCATCAAACTTTCCTGGAATGATCTCTTCTCTGTGAATTGTATTTCTTGAACTTCTCTTGGTTTAGGGACCCACAGGCTTCCTAAAAACATCCTCGCCTTCTCTTGGGCTTTGTACAAGAACCCTCCGGCTTCTTAGAAGTTCTCATGCCTTCTCTTGGGCTTAATACAAGGATCCTGATGACCTCTTAAAGGTATAAGACAGAACTTAGTCATCCTTTGCTAGAGCAATCTTTCCAGTGTCAAAACTCCGGCCATTTTAGGGTTGATTTTTATCCCTTAATGCCTGTGCCTCCTCTTGGGCATTGTGCAAAAGATAAAACTCTTCCACACCAGTAGACTTGGATAGTATATACCCCCTCTTGAGTCTCAAAGACATTCTCAAGCACTGTAGAAACCCTGGTCATTTTGGAAAAATCTCTGGTAGAGTTTACACCCAATCCTTATCCCAAAATTCCCCAACCAGGGTCAGCTTGTCCCAAATCAGAACCTCAAGGCATCTGATATCTCAAATTTTTTGTAATTCTCAGCAAGAGTTGACTCCCCACTTGGACCTGCCTAGGGATCTCAATAAATCCCCAGCAGAAGATAGCCTCCTCTTAGGCGTTGTATAATGATCTTTCCTCAACATATTCAGCCCCCTCTTGGGCTTTGTACAATGATTCTCCCCAGCAGAGCTAACCTTTTCAGACTCTCTTGTTGAGTCACTCACTTTTAAGGCTCTCTTGTTGAGTCAATCTCCTTTTAGCCTCAATATCGGGCTTTGTACAAGACAACAAATCACTCTCTTGTTGAGTATAAAAGACTCTCTTGTTAAGTCAATCACCTTTCCAGACTCTCTTGTTGAGTCAACCTTTTTTAGCCTCCATCTTGGGCATTGTACAAGACAGACAAAAATACTCTCTTGTTGAGTCAAACCCCTTTAGCCTCCGTCTTGGGCTTTGTACAAGACATATAAAAGCACTCTCTTATTGAGCCGAACTCATTTCAGCCTCCATCTTGGGCTTTGTACAAGATATATACAAATTCTCCCCAACGGGATCAAAATCCCTTTTAGCCTCAATCTTGGGCTTTGTACAAGACAGAAAGAACATTTTCCCCGGAAAAGTCAAACTCTTGGCCTCCTCTTAGGCTTTGTATAAAGAAATCCCTGGTTGAGTCAATCAACCTTTTAGCATCAAACTTGCGATCAAGGCATACGAACATTAACAGTTCCTCTTTAGAGATGACAAATTCTCTCTCAGCCAAAACCCTTTAGCTTCATATCTTGGGCTTTGAACAAGATACAGATCACTTTTAGCTTCAATCTTGGGCTTTGAACAAGCACCAAAACATCTCTTTCCTCCCTTAGAATAAGAGGAACTACGATCAATCTGATTTTCCTGTTTCGTTAAACGGGAATACGTAGGCATAAGATTGCGAAATCTTAGCGAGCATTCTAATAAAAAACTCTAAAGTCCAGTACCTTCATACATCAATAAAAAAACATCAGATATAGTACCTTACCAAAAGCCTCACGAACAGTCCAGATACTCTATTCTTAAACGAAATAACCTAAGACAGGCCCCCTATTTTGATAGCAGCTGTAAACCAGCAGTCATCTGTTTAAACTCAGTATACAAGCAGGGTTAATTGGAGACATCTATTTCCCTTCCTTAATCAGCTTCATAGTATAAAAAATGAATTGAACTGTAGTACCAAAGCGATAGTGATTCGAAACCACAAAAACCGCGCTACAGAAGAATGGCGACCACAGTGGGAGGAATTCTCTCTTACAGTCTTAGGTAGAAAGCCTTAAGTTCACAAAGTGCCACCGAAATGGCGACTCTGCTGGGGAGTCATTGTCTGTATAGGATCATAGGACTAGAGGTCTAGGATGTTAGGAATAATATATATATATATATATATATATATATATCGCTTTTCCTAATTGATATCCGTGTTTATTTTTCTGCTAATGGGAATGCGTGTGATGCCACATGTGGAAAGATTGAGTATACACCTAAGATAAGTGATGGCACTAGACAGGTAATCTTACAGGGAGTGACTCCCAAATAAGAGGTCCCGGTCGACCATCGAATCAGTGGAGATGCCCTTTACGAATTCAATGCCTATACGACTTCGGTTGTTGAAAGTAGATTGTTCGATTGGGTTATCTGAGAAATTGAGGATTTTAGTATACTAAAACCATGTTACTATTTTGTAGTGCAGAAGCTATCGGAAATAGTTGTCATACGATACTACCCTCATTTGAGACTACTCTAAGATACTACAGCTCGCTCGGGTGATTCCAGCCTGCTGTTGTTATCCCAAGAGGGGTCAATGATTTTGAGAACAGGTACAAAAAGTCACCAGTATAAACCTTGGGGATGGGTAGAGCCTTTGCTTCATGACACCGAACCTTTGACCCTATTTTTTTTCTATGTTTTTGTGTGCTGCATTCATGCATTCATTTCATTAAAAAACGTTAAACAAAAATTTTCTCTTATAGTCTCTCTTTTTCAAATTAAACTAAGACAATGATTGCGAATGTCAGATAAAGAGATTGCTAATGGATTTCGGTAGAAGGAAAACTCACAAGTACACCTTCAAGGTTCCAAAATTAGAGGATTTGAGAGGGTTGGCGAGGATGATAACCAACCCTGATGCTTTCAGAGCTAGATATGGAGGACTGCTGTCTCTATTAAGGGTCCATGTAATTGAAGGAATACTGTCTATGCTCATTCAGTTTTACGATCCGGTCTGTCACTGTTTCACATTCCCGGATTATCAGCTAGCACCAATACTGGAGGAGTATTCTCACCTGACGGATTTACCCATCATTGATCAAGCTCCCTTTTCCAGACTGGAAGAAATTCCAAAGGGTTTGCCAGCCAAGTCAGGACTCACATGACCATTAAGGGTGGAATCCAGGGTTTGCCAGCCAAGTTTTTTATAAAGAAGCCCTGTACTTTGGTAGTAAAGGGAACGTGGCTGCTTTCGAGAGCATCTTTGTTTTGCTCACCTACGGGTTATTTTTGTTTCCCAACATCGTTAACTTCATAGATATCAATGCCATTAAGATATTTTTTATTGGAAACCCTGTACCGACCTTGCTCGCAGATGTTTATCATTCTATACATTTAAGGAATTTGTATAGCGGAGGAATGATCACATGTTGTGTACCCCTGTTATACAAATGGTTCACTTCCCATTTACCTAAGTCTGCTGCATTTTGGGATCCAAAGAATACTTTACGTTGGTCGTAGAGAATCATGTCTCTTACCAACTCTAACATGGATTGGTACAATCGAATCTATGACGGGATCAGAATCATTGACCGTTGTGGAAATTTCCCTAATGTACCCCTCATAGGAATTAAAGGAGGAATCAATTATCATCCAGTTTTGGTTCGCCGTCAACTCGGATACCCGATGAGACACGTCCCGCGTAATGTTCATTTGGAAGGTCTTTTCTTCAAGGAAGGAGAAAACGACAGAGCACTAAAGATAGAAATAGTGCACGCTTGGAAACATGTTCATAGGAAAGGAAGAGAGTCTCTAGGAAAACCAGACTGTGTCTCGGTGGAACTTTATCTCCACTGGGTACAAACTAGAGCTCTCAAGCTGAGGATGCCTTACCCTCGTTAGGAAGTTCTTCCATTAAGGGACCCTGTCCTTTACTTTATGTCTGATACGGAAAAACTTCAGGTTACTCTCAACAAAGTTCAACAGGAGAGGAAGTCTTGGAAGAATAAGTACCGTATTCTCAATGTGGAGTGCAAGAAAATACAGCAACTATTAAAAGAAAAAGACGCTCTGATTGAGATTTTAGAGCAACATGCTGTAGAAAACCAAGAAGACCAAAGGAATCTGCTCTCTCCTTTCACTTGGCAAAGGAATGACAACCTGACAACAGCTAAAAAACCCATGTCAAAGAAAAGGAAAGCACCAGCACCTGAGCTCCCCTCAGAGAGGACTCATGATCCATTAGTTTAGACTTTTCCTTTTACAACACTTTGTAAATTATTGTATTTCCATTTCTGCAATCTTTGAATTCAATAAAACGGGGTCTTCCCCATTGTTTGATATTTGCAACCCAATCGTCGAAGTTTCTTTTGATTTAACAAAAAAACATATATATAATCATTGCATATCATTCATCATTCTCACTTAACGCATTCTTCTTACCTACAAATCTCACGTTTGTGTCTCGATTCTAGAGTTCAACTGTCTCATTCGTACAATACTCGGGCCAGTCAACAAAAGAAAATGGATGATCTCAAGGAAGAGAGCATAGAGTTGAGAGAAGAGATTGACACTCTGAAAGAAGATCTGAGAATGCTTCACATGCAAGCTCTGGAAGTAACTCAGATGCAGCAACAAAGGATTGTGATCTCAGAGATCACATCGATGCCCATAGTGGAGAAGTATGATCCTAGGGATAACATGCCGAAAGATCTTCCCTGGGCATGCCACTTAACTACATCCTGGAAGGATATATTCCGTCGATCACTGAAGGTTCAGAAACTGTAGCAGGACCCGCTGGGCCTGAAGGTTACAGACTTCGGGAAAGCGAAGATGCTAGGGGCATGACAACAACTCCTGAAGGTTACAAACTTTGGGAGGCACCAAGAGTCTCGGCCGTAATGACTATACCACCACCCGTGGTACACACTGTCCCGGAAGGACAGATTCCCCAGATACATTCTGCTGGAAACAAAAGTATGTACGGCAGAATGAATGACTTCTAGGAATAATTCCTGGAAATGCAGAAGGAACTGCAAGCCCTTCGCGGTAAGGATCTATTTGGAAAGGACGCCACAGACCTTTGTTTAGTCCCCAATGTGAGAGTTCCGTACAAGTTTAAAGTGCCCGAATTCGAAAAGTACAAGGGTAACTCTTGCCCTCAAAGTCATTTGGTGATGTACGCTCGGAGGATGTCAACTCAGACAAAGAAAAACCAGCTACTGATCCATTACTTCCAAGATGGTTTAACCGGTGCCGCACTCAAATGGTACATGGGGTTAAACCGCACTAAGATCACCACTTTTAGAGATCTTGGCGTTGCCTTCGTTCAACAATATAAGCATAACCTGGAGATGGCACCAGACAGAGATCAACTCAGAGCCATGTTGCAGAAGGACAAGGAAACCTTTAAGGAGTACGCTCAGAGGTGGCGTGAAATTTCTACTCAGATTTGTCCACCTCTTGAGGAAAAAGAGATGACAAAGATCTTCTTAAAAACCTTGAGCTCATTTTACTACGACAGAATGGTCGCCAATGTGCTCAGTGACTTTACGGAAATGGTCAGCATAGGAGTTCGTCTTGAGGAAACAGTTCAAGAGAGACGTCTGGTCAAAGATGCCGGATCATCAAGTAGTACAAAATGATACGGTAGTGCTCTCCCTAAGAAAAAAGAGCAAAATATTGGGAATATCTCTCTTGGAAAGCAAAGGCGACGGTACCAACCAGTAGTAGCTGTAACTCCTGCTATTAACCCTGTGCCTGTTCCTACGTATCAACCTCAGGTTGCTCAGAGCCAACCTAACCAACAACAATTTCAGCAAAGGATGCAACAACCTTTTTAGCATGCCCGTCCTCCGTACAACAACAACCGTATAACGCGACCACCAGGGTTCGACCCTATACCAATGTTGTACACAGAACTGTTTCCAATACTACTGGTCAAAGGACACGTCCAAACCAGGTCTCCTCTTGCAATACTGGAAAATCTGCCTTTTTGGTTCAAAGTGGATCAGACTTGCCCTTACCATCAAGGAGGACCAGGGCATAACATAGAAAACTGTCTCAGCTTCAAACCTGATGTGCAGAAGCTTGTTAGGAGCGGGGTCTTATCCTTCAAGGATACAAATCCAAACGTTCAGACGAACTCGTTGCCTCAACACGAGAAAGCTGCAGTAAATTTGATAGAGGGAGAGTCTAACCACAGCTATCAAATTCATGATGTACTCTTATTGAGGGCCAACCTGGTCAAGATGCATCGCAGACAGAGTGGATACGGGCATGTACCGTTTCATAACTATCACCAGTGTGATATCTGCTCTAAAGACAATCAAGGGTGTTGTGTGGTGCAATTAGCTCTACAAGAACAGTTGGATCTCGGATGGATCCAGGATCACCGAATTCGTGGGGTCAACATGACTTACGCAAATTCCAACATCATTCAAAATCACGACATCCGTGCGATGAATGTCAACTTGGCGGTAATGCACTCAAGGCAAAGCCAATATCATAATCTGCCACAGCACAATTACGATTCCTGTCTGACTTGCTCGGTAAACAAACAGGGATGCTCTTTTGTACAAGAGGCCCTCCAGCGTCAGATGGATTTTGGATGGATTCAGGATTACCGCGATAGAAATCAGTATCAAGTAAATATGATTCAAATCTTTGATATTCGCTTGATGAATACCAGCTTGGTGGAGTTACATGCTACTCAAGTCCAGCTCGGTTTTCTAACTTCACATAATTATCAGAACTGTACAGTATGTCGTGAGAGCGACCAAGGATGCGCTCTCGTTCAAAGAACTTTACAACACTTGTTAAACCACTGGGGGCTTCCGATCTATATGGACGAAGACACGCAACAAGTCAACCTGACTAATGGGAACCCGACTAGGCATCAAAGTCAGGATGTTTGATCAATGGAAACAGATCTAGTGAGGTTACACTGCATACAGAGCAGACGTGGCTAGGTGCCACCACACAACTATGAACGCTGCAGAGTTTTCTCTGAAGATAATCAAGAATGTTACCTTGTGCGAGCAGCCCTTCAAAGTCAGTTGGACCACAAAGAGATTCGACCGTGTCCCAGTCCTGGGTCAATCAACTGGACACCAGACTATTTTGCTGATCAAATCAAGGACTTTGTCATAATCTCTGATCATAAGAGGACCAAGGATGTTTGTACCATCATTCCTCTACTTGACGAATTAAAGGTTCCTAACCAGGAACTGATTGAAATTACTTACAATGGTTAGAAGAATCAGAAGGCTCCTGTAGTTATCTATCTACCGGGACCATTACCGTATGAATCAACTAAGGTTATCCCTTACAAGTACGGTGCAACAACAATTGAGAATGGAAAGGAAATTCCATTACCCTCTGTCTGAATATTGCAGACATCAGTCGAGTAACACGGAGCGGTCGAATCTTCAACTGAGGAGTTAGAGAACCTACTAGAGAAAAGGAACCTCAAACGGAAGTTCCTGATCAATCAGTCGGTCAGTCTAGTGATCTCGACCTTTCAAAGAACAGCGATGAGATGCTGAAGCTCATCCAGAAGAGTGAATACAACATTGTTGATCAGCTGTTGCAAACTCCTTCAAAAATCTTAGTGCTATCAATTTTACTTAGTTCCGAAGCTCACTGGGAAGCTCTGTAATACCTCAAAATTTACCCTCTTATCTCTCTCCAATAATTGGCTTATGCTTCACTCATTTATATTTCATGATAGGTCGTATTAAATCATACATATCATTGGTTTTCCTAAGGCATGGGATCACGATGTTCTTTAAACAGGGGATTTCATGGATATCTATCAGAGCAAGGAGTAGAGAATCGAAACCGGAGCCACATCATCATTTTTCAAGTAAAATGGACAAATTTTGGACTGGTTTACCGGTTAACACAATTACAGTGCAATTATGTTAACCGGTTAACATGTTGAAATTTTGAGTAATTGGGCTGATTTTGAACTGTGTAACCGGTTAGCAGTTATGCTGTAACCGGTTAACACAGGCAAATTTTGCATATTCTGTTGCTTTTTCATGATAGCACCATTGCACACACTTGGGGTTTATGATTGTACAAGTATTATAGCAGCAAGTCAAATATTCTAGACATCTCTAGACATTTCAATTTAATTAATTCCAAGGGCATTTATTCTAGTGCTTCATTTCAAATCAAGTGCTCCATATTCCTTGTTTTCCAAACATCTCCACCCTTGGATGCTGAAGTTCACCTTGGGATTGTTACCGAGTTGATCCCAACTAACCGAGTTAACTACCTTGACTCGCTGAGTTGAGTGTAACTAACTCCGACACTAGCTCCAAACCCAAAGCTAAGTCCAAAGCTAATCCCAAACCTCCTACACTCCAAACCTAAAGTCTATATAAGAAACCCTTCACTCATTTTTCAGGGGATCCACCATTTTTCACCAAATTTCACACATTTCATTCTCAATTCTCTCCTTTCTCTCTGAAATTTTCTGCTACTTCTACACCTTCATCTCAATTCTCTCTTCCAAACCCTCACAAAAAGCTCTTATTTCTTGAAGGATAATCACTTTTCACATTGAAAAGTGATTAATTCTTGAGCTCAAACTCCATCATTTGGCTTTCTTTGGTTGGATTTCTGGAAGTTCAGATTATTCTACTTCAATCCAAGGGTTTCACACCATTTATTTTGGTGTAAGTTTGATCTCGGTGATTTTTTGCGATTTTGCTCGGTTTCTACGCGTTTCGGCTACTAATCGAGGAATCTCTGGTTTTCTTTAATTTTCTGCACCAAGATCACTTTGCAACAATCACCAAAGCAAATCTCCGCTTTGCAAGTTGGTTTTCATTAGATCTATACTTGATTTAGCTTATTTGCAACTTATTCGATGTAGATCTTTGGTGATTTTTGATTTGGATCCATTTGTTTGAATTTGATTCTTGATGTTGTTGATTATTGGATTCAATTAATGTTTGATGACCGTAATTCAATGAATTTCATGATTAATTGATTGCATGATCATTTGGATGTTTGGAGAAGTGAATTGCTGCTGAAAAGTGCTTTTGGAACTGAATTTTTTCACTACTGTCCCAGAGTAACCGGTTATCAGTTACGCCGTAACCAGTTACACTGTGTATTTTTCAGCATATTTGTGCAATTTTGAACTGTGTAACCGGTTAGCAGTTATGTTGTAACCGGTTACCACTGTTGCAGAATGTGATTTTCTTGCATTTTCTTGTTTGATTGAGATCCTTTGCATGACTAAACTTCATGGATTAATATGTTGATGATTTGTGGACTATTCCTGAGCTGTTTTACCTCACACTATTGCATGAGCATGATTTTCTGACACGCGACTCTTGGATTTTTATCGTTTATGATCATGTTTGCGTTGTTGCATTCTTGATGCGATGAACACATAGCACACACTCCTTGAGCATGCTAATTGTGAATTAATGTTTGTATTACTGGGGTTGTTGTGTTGTGCATGCTTACTTGCATTCAATTCCATGAGGTGCATACTTGATTTGATTTGTTCATGTAGTTAAAGTTGTGCATTCTTTCATGATAATTTCAAGGTTGTTTACCATGTTGTGATATGATTGTGATCATGTTTGATTGAAAAATGTGTGAGGCTTGATGCATGATTGTTTTTCATGAATGAATCATTTTTTAATACATGTTGCCCTGATTTTCTACTGCTGTCTATGTGCACACATGCTGTTATATGTGCTGCTGTTTGACTTTTTATAGCACCTTTTGTGCTGAATCATGTGCTGTTATAAGCTGTCTTCCTTATGTGCCACTTTTTAGTCCTGTATGGATGCTGTAGCGCTGTTGTAGCCGCTGTTTTTCTTGTTTATTCTCATTGCTTGTATGGAATAGCATGATATAATGCTTTGTGCACAACTTTTTTTCACATCCCTTATGGATCCTAGCTCATCCTTAATTTTTGATTAAGGTGAGGTGGGATAAGCATTAGATAATGTTATCCCTCTCTTCCTTTAGACTTAGGTGGTTCCTATTACCTCACATAACCATAGGATCTCCATGCATGATAACTTTAGGATAACTAGTTCCCCACTTAGACTTTTTCCTTTTTTAAACCCTTTGAGTCTCTTTCTCATCTCAAAACAAAAATCAAAACATCTAATAAAGGATTAACATGTATTGCATATGAACCTTGCATGTGGGAGATAAGATATTGGAGGATCTTCTTTCACTTTCTTAGAGTTTTTAGCGTACGTCCCGTCTTGGGTCGATATGCGAGGCATGCGATCCTATGTCATAGAATTTAATGCAATATGTGTTATAAACACATCATACAATTCTATTCTCATCTCCTCACTCCTTTCGTTAAAGATGCGTCACTTCCGTTCTATCGCAAACAAGTAAATTCCTAAGACTCCGTACAACGAGCTGCGACACCTAACTGCTGGAACGCGAACGTTGACGTATTTCCCCTAAAAAATACAAACAAAGAAAATCCATCCCTATTGAGGGGAACTACGTTGCTCTGATTCTCGCGTGCCAGCGGGATACGTAGGCAGGAGATCGTGCGAGATCTCTCCGAGCACCATCCTTCAATTTTTCCCCAAGCCGTAGTCCGAACTACGTTGACTCTGACTTTCCCGCTCCCGAGGGAATACGTAGGCCTAGGACTCCGAGGACATCCTACCGAGTCACTTCTTTTCCTTTTCTTCCCCGTTTCCTCATTCTTTCCCGTACCTGTTACTTTTCCTTTCCAGTAGCAGTGGAGCTCCAGACGACGACACCCTTTGATCGAGACAACAAGCATGGATCCCATCGAGTACGATGGACGCGAGGGGGTGCTAATACCTTCCCCTCGCATTACCAACCCCCTTACCTGTATCTCTTGGTCGCAAGACCATGCTTTTCCCTTCCCTCAGGTTTACGCAGTGTTTCCTTTCCCTCTCTTGGGATAAATACACATTGATGGAGACGCTGTTTCCGTGCCACTTTTGCGTTTGTACTTGGATGAAAATCCAGGGAGTGACAGCTGGCGACTCTGGTTTCCTAAGCGAGTCAATCCTAGCGCTTTCTTGTTTTTGATTATAGGGTGTTTTATCTGTTTGTTTTACTCGCTTTATTTATGGCATTGTTGCATGTTTATTGGGAGATGTTCTAATTTGCGCGTCTTGTGCATTTCAGGGTGTTAACCTAGAAAGTTGTCGACTCTGGTGACCATTCCCGAGGACTCAGTTGCGGCACTCCTCCCGATATGTGATAATGGCAGACCAGAAATGGTAAACCCATTACACATTCTCGATCCGAGGACCCAATGCTGGAAACTTGCTATAGGATATCCTTTTTGAGGAGAATCAGTTGAGGCCTCCTCGATTGGTGATGATGCCAAACCAGAAATGGTGAATGTATCATCATTTCTCGACCTGAGAGTCCGTGATATTGAGGATCCTTGCCTTTCAAGTACCCACATGTGAGAATGGGCGGGTGTTTGCAGGTTTGCAGGTAACCATAACCTCCCACATACCCGGTTTTCTGGTATTATCACACAAGAAGGCAATATTCATCCTACTATATGCAGACGATTCTTGTTCACAGTTCTATGATATTCTCAGATCTACACTGACACTGCTCACATCCAGCACAGACACGCAGCACCCTGATACCATGCCTTTTGCATTGCATTATCATATCATAACATCCATGTTTATCATTTCCAGGTGCTCATTTTACCTTTGATTCCAGTCAATGGGTTCGACGGAGACGAATGCTATGAGGATGAATAATGTCACTTACAGATTTCCAGAGCCAACATTGGATTTACTTCACAAGGTGATAGCCATGTCTGACTCGGGTGTTCTTATCCTCTTCCAAAAGAAATATGGGAGATTGGTGAAAATGGTCTGTAACATTACAAAGTATGAGCATGATGCTCTCCACACATTGCTGCAGTTTTATGAGCCGTCATTGAGATGCTTTGTCTTTCCGGAATATATCTTGATGCCCACGTTGGAGGATTTTTCGTTCATCCTGGATATCTCAGTCAAATCAACAGTGCCATTATTTTCCGGAGATCACCCTAGCATAGAAGAAATTGCAATTGCCATACAGGTGGAACAATCAGTGTTGAAGAGAAATGTTGTTGATAAAAATGGAGTTTAGGGTTTTCATTTGGAGTTTCTTGCCAACCAAGCTCAAGAGTGTGCTAACGCCAAGAATTGGGCAGTCTATCATTTTATCCTGGCCTTGTGTATCTACGGTATCGTCTTGTTTCCTAACCAACACTTCTTTATGGATATGCACGCAGTAAGGGTTTTTGTCTTGAAAAATCTGGTTCCTACTCTGTTGGGCGATTTCTACCACTCCGTGCATTTTAAGAATGAGAAGAGAAGAGGAGGACAGGTCAACTGTTGCACGCCACTCTTATCCAACTGGTTTTTGAAGCATTTACCTCAGACGGGCGCCTTTGTGGATACAAGGGATTATCTAAAGTGGTCTAAACGGATAATGGGATTGGCTGCTGATAATATTGTTTGGTTTGACCATCAGTTTCGAGGAATAGAGATTATTACCAGCTATGGGAATTTTCCAAATGTGCCTTTAATCGGTAGGAAAGGGGGAATTAATTATAACCCTATCCTGGCTATCAGGGAATTTGGATATGCCTCAAAGAACCCTCCTGAAGATCAACATATAGAAGAGTCCTTGTTCTTTAATGGGAGTGAAGATACAGAGGTGCTGAGGAAGGCTGTGCATGCTTGGGGGCACATCCATAAGACTGGGAAGACTGTTTTTGGAAAGGGTGATTGTAGAGCCTATCCGCAGTATATAGAGTGGATCCAAAGGAAGGTTGAAGAAGTTCTCTTACCTTTTTCACGGGGGCCACCTTTGTATCCAGTGACGCAGGAACAACCCACCACAGTGGCCATTGAGGAATTCAACAAGTTGCAGAATTTGGTGAATGGGCTTAGAGGGGAGAATTTTGATATGAGCAGCCGGCTTCAAGATGCATTATATACCAACAAGGAGTTGGAGCGCAAAGCCCAAGATGCAGAAAAGATCTTAGCAGCAAGAGAAAAATATTTTACCGAAAGGGCCCGACATTAACAGAAAGTTAATATGGCTGCTAAAACTTCTACTCTAACTTATAAGCGAACTAAGCAATCTTTGGCGCAGACAAAAGAAAAGTTACCCAAGCTTCAGCAAGCCTGGGATGAAGTCAGAATGGAAACTGCAGAGCTGCGAGAGCAATCCAAGGCCAAGGACGATGAACTCCAGAGAGCGCATGAACAACGGAGAAAACATCGGGAAGAATTTGGAAAAAGCCAAGAGCAGCTGAAGAATGTCAGGGATGAGTTGAGAGTTTCCAAGAAAGGGCTTGAAGATGCCATGGTGAAAATGGGGAGACTCAAGATACAAGCTGGCATGAAAAGGCCTAAGCAGGTGAGTAATGACGAAGATCTTTTGATGCACGTGGATTCATTAGCCGAAGCTCTGAAGAAGAGGGACATTTTGATTAAAGAAATGATTGAAAGGCCAAATCATCAGCGCACCAGAATACTCTTTGAAGAAATCAAGTACTTTGGCGAGAAGCTGAAAGATTTGAAGCTGAATGATTGATAGTTTCCTCTTTATTTTCCTAGTGTAGTTTTGTTGATGTACCGTGGTTACCATCAGGCTTGTTGATGGAGCCACTTTCTTGATGTATTTTCAGTTTGCAAACTCGTTGTAGAATG
Source organism: Lathyrus tuberosus (assembly GCA_022829125.1). NCBI lineage: Eukaryota > Viridiplantae > Streptophyta > Magnoliopsida > Fabales > Fabaceae > Lathyrus > Lathyrus tuberosus. The sequence continues at coordinate 4,769,263 of JALAZF010000253.1, forward strand.
CTTAATCACATTTTGGCACTTTGTTAATTCAAATGATTGGTTTACTCAGGAATGGTTCCTTAGCAGTGTTTTGTTCATAAGCACATTATCACAGCACGTTATCACCGCACATCCCTTCTCAAAGATTTCTCTCAACAATACCTGTATATTACTCAACTTCTCGTGATTATGACTGGAATCAGGGTGTAAAATGCCTTGGGAATGAAAAACATGGCATTTGCATACATTTCATAACATATCATTTTGCATAACAGGTACTCGTCCCAGGGAATTTCTAGCCTTTATTTGGTTGCAGGCAGAATAACTGATCTCAACATTCATCGCTACGCGACTCGACAAAATCAAGCCAGAATCATGGAACAGGTGCAGGCAGAACTCAATGAAATGAGGATCCGTATGGAGCAGTTCATGAGCCTTATGCAGGGTATAGCCCAGGGGCAGCAAGATTTGAGAACTACAGTTTAGAGGTTGGAAGTAGAAATCCCCAATGTTAATCCTCCCGGCAGAGCGAATGTTAATCCTCCTGGCGGAGCGAATGTTAATCCTCCTGGCGGAGCGAATGGTAATCCTCCTGGCAGTGCGGTAGTTGATCCTCCCTACAGAGTTCTCGGTGGCGCTGGCCATGTTAATCATCAACAGGTGGAGGACCATCAAGATGATTAGTTCTTTGTGCTGAATGCTGACTTGGGTGTTCATAATGATGGTAATGACAGAAGGTATGAAGAGCTGGCCGAGAAGGTAAGAGCTATAGAATGTCAAAACTCCATGGGAATTATTGTTGATGACATGGGGCTGGTGCAAGGGGTGAGGATCCCTCCAATGTTTAAGCCCCCAACCTTTGACAAATATAATGGCAGTACCTGTCCCAAGACTCACATTCAGGCGTATTTCAGGAAGATTTCTGCATATTCTGACGATGAAAAGCTGTGGTTGTTCTTCTTTCAGGATAGCCTATCAGGAGCTTCATTGGAGTGGTACATGAAGCTGGAAAGAGCTTATATCCAGAACCGGAGGGATTTGGGCGATGCTTTCTTGAAACAGTATCAGTATAATATTGACATGGCCCCTAATCGTACCCAATTGCAGAATATGACGCAGGATCTGAAGGAAGGTTTCAAGCAATACGCCCAAAGGTGGCGTGAGCTAGCAGCTCGAGTATAACCCCCGTTGATGGGAAGGGAAATGGCTGATATGTTCATGAATACTTTACGGGGCCCATATCTGGATCGCTTGGCTGGATGTCCATCCACTGGGTTCTCTGACATTGTGATAGTAGGGGAGAGAATTGAAAATCTTCTGAAATCGGGGAAAATTCAAGATGGAAGTGGGGCAGGCTCTTCCAATACAAAAAGGCTTTTTGGGAATGGCTCGAAGAAATGTGAAGGTGAAACTAGTACTGCCTATGGACAGGGGGGCGAAGGTAAAGGACGTCAGGGCTCGTACCATCAAGTAGCAGCTGTAACTATTCCGGTTCCGGCTACCGAATCTCAGTCACAATCTCAAAGATAATACCAACCGAGGCAGAGATTGAGTGATCGCCACTTTGACACTTTACCTATGATATATGCCCAGATGTTGCAAAATTTGCTCCGCTTAAAGTTGGTACAGTTGAGAACGCTGACACCACCAACAAGCAAGCTACCTATGGGTTATGATGCAAATTTGAAGTGTGAATTCCATTCGGGTGCTCCCGGCCACCATATAGAGAACTGCAAAGCTTTTAACCACGTAGTTCAGGATCTGGTTGATTCGAAAGCTGTCAACTTCGCTCCTAATCCCAATGTGATTCAAAACCCCATGCCCCCGCATGGCGGACCAAAGGTCAATGCAATAGAAGAGGACAGAGGCTTGAATCTGGTGTCAGATATCAACGAATTCAGAACATCTTTGGGGATCGTGAAAAAGCGTTTGTTGAAAGGGAGTGTGTTCCCCGGTTGTCTGGAAAAGTGTTCAGAATGTTTGACTGCAGTGAATGGTTGTGATGAATTGAGGAAGGGCCTTCAGAAGTTGATAGACGAGGGTTGTTTACAATTTGATCAAATGAGAAATAAGGATGACACGATCTTGACAATTACCATTTACTCTACTTCGGCAGAGATTCCCGTGCATACGGCAGTACAAGTCCCTGTGCCGGAGCAATTATCCCCTGTGACTATAACTGTTCCGGGTCCTATGCCATATGAAAGTACAAAGGCAACCCCATAGGATTATGGTGCTGATGTTTATTATCAAGGGCGGAAACAGGAAGTGGAGGTTCCCAAGGAAACTGGTTCAAGCGTGGGGAATGTAGGAGGAATGGGTGGTTTTACCCGTAGTGGAAGGCTCTTTGCTCCACAGACGCTCCGAAACGGTGATACTGAGGATTTGGGTAAAGCTAAAGGCAAGCAGGTAGTAAACGAAGAGCCCGTGCAAAGGGCGCAACCCGGTAATCCCTTTGAAAAAGACGTTGAAGAGTTTATGAGGATTATCCGAAAGAGCGATTACAAGATAGTGGATCACCTGCATCAAACTCCCTCCAAGATTTCTATCTTGTCATTACTGTTATGTTCCGAAGCACATCGTAAGGCCCTGCTAGAAAATTTAAATATGGCGTATGTCCCACAGGAGATATCGGTGAACCAGCTTGAGGGTGTCATTGCCCATGTCAACGCCAGCAATGGATTGGGATTTACTGATTTTGATCTAACGCCAGAGGGAAGAAATCATAAAAAAGCTCTCCACATCTCCATAGAGTGCAACGGTGCAGTCTTGTCCGATGTGTTGGTGGATACTGGCTCGTCCCTGAATGTGCTACCGAAGAAGGTTTTGGCAAAGTTGGATGTTGAAGGGGTTGTACTCCGTCCATGTGATTTAGTCGTGCGCGCCTTCCACGACTCCAAAAGACCGGTTTTTGGGGAGGTAGATTTTCCTGTGAAGATTGGACCCCGGCTGTTTAATACGGTTTTCTATGTGATGGAAATCCAGCCGGCTTATAGCTGCTTGCTAGGCCGCCTTTGGATACATGCTGCAGGGGCCGTTTCGTCAACACTCCACCAGATGATAAAGTTTGTCGTGGATGGTCAGGTTGTCACAGTATGTGGAGAGGAGGATATATTTGTCAATCATTTGTCATCATTAAAATATATGGAGATGGACGGCGAGATCCATGAAACTCTTTGTCAAGCATTCGAAGCAGTGAGTATTGAAGGTGACCCTCCTTCCGGTGAAACAAGAGCGGGGACTTCTATAGTTTCTTACAAACAGGCTCTCGAAGTAGTACAGTCAGGCCATGCTGAAGGTTGGGGTGAGTTGATTAAGTTGCCTTTTAAATAAGACAAGTGTGGAATTGGTTACCAGCCTACTCAAGCTTCGCAGCCAAAGGGCCAAAAGCGTCAGGGACCTATCATTTTTTCTAGTGGAGGGATCATCAACCCTGGTCAAGTCTTTGCTGCAAATGAAGACGATGGGGATAGTGACTATGACATGGACAATTGGGTGCGCCCATGTGTCCCGGGGCAGAAGCTGAACAACTGGTTCTCTGAAGACCTCATCCAAGTTACCCTGCAGAAAGAGTAATTTTCTTTGTTTTTTCATGTTGCATGTAAAATCCTAGGCTCTACCCAAGGCCTAGTGATTTCATTGTAGGGCCAAATTTGTTTCATATGCAAGTTTATCATCAATAAAAGGATGTTTTTGTATTAAAAAATTGTGTTCCCTGTCTTTCATTTAAAAAAAAATGGCAATGTTTTCTCCATAGCTTGTTTTCTTTATTTTCAAAAAGCTCTTTCTAAAATAAAGCATGAACCATCATTCATGCAGAAACAATCCTCCGGATTCTGTTGATAACGGTTCTGCTATGGCTCGATATGACTTTGATAATCCAACTTACCAAGCTGAAGAGGGGGATGAGGAAGATTGTGAACTTTCCGAAGAATTGGCCAGATTATTGAAACAGGAGGAAAGAGCTATTCAGCCTCATCAAGAGTCACTAGAGGTCATCAACCTTGGCACGGAGGATGCGAGAAAAGAGGTCAAAATAGGGCCAAGCCTAGCACAAAATGTGAAGAAAGAGCTAATTGAGATGCTACGCGAATATGTTGATATCTTTGCCTGGTCCTATCAAGATATGCCAGGATTAGATACAAATATTGTTGTGCACAGGTTGCCTCTCAAAGAAGGTTGTTCCCCCGTCAAACAAAAGCTCAGAAGAACTAAACCAGAAATGACCATTAAGATCAAAGAGGAGGTGCAGAAACAGTTGGATGCAGGTTTCTTGGCCGTCACCAGCTATCCACCATGGGTTGCGAATATTGTCCTGGTACCAAAGAAAGATGGTAAGGTTCGGATGTGCGTTGACTACCGTGATTTAAATCGAGCAAGTCCGAAAGATGATTTTCCACTACCTCACATTGATGTGTTGATAGATAATACAGCTCAATTCTAGGTATTTTCCTTCATGGATGGCTTTTCCAGTTATAATAAGATTAAAATGGCACCGGAAGACATGGAGAAAACGACGTTTGTTATCCTATGGGGCACGTTCTGCTATAAGGTGATGCCTTTTGGTCTGAAAAAAGCAGGGCAACTTATCAGCGTGCTATGGTGACACTCTTTCATGACATGATTCGTAAAGAGATTGAGGTTTATGTTGATGATATGATTGCTAAGTCGCAGACTGAGGAAGAGCACTTGGTGAATCTGAAAAATATTTTTGAACGATTGAGACAATTCAGACTAAGGCTGAACCCGAATAAGTGTACTTTCGGGGTGAGATCTAGTAAGTTGTTGGGCTTTATTATCAGTGAAAGAGGAATCGAGGTTGATCCAGCAAAAGTAAAAGCAATACAAGATATGCCCGAGCCAAGAACAGAAAAGCAAGTTCGTGGTTTCTTAGGGAGATTGAACTACATTGCTAGATTCATCTCTCATCTTACAGCCCCTTGCGAGCCAATTTTTAAACTGTTGAGAAAAGATCAATCAATTCATTGGAATAATGATTGCCAAAGGACATTTGACAAAATAAAAGAGTATTTGCAGAAGCCTCCGATTCTTGTGCCTCCAGTTCCAGGGAGACCACTGATAATGTATTTGTCAGTACATGAAAATTCAATGGGTTGTGTTCTCGGTCAACAAGACGAGACAGGTAGGAAAGAACATGCCATATACTACCTGAGCAAGAAATTCACAGATTGCGAGTCTAGATACTCAATGCTTGATAAGACATGTTGTGCACTTGCATGGGCTGCTAAGTGTTTGAGACAATATATGCTGACTCATACAACCTTATTGATATCAAAGATGGATCCAGTCAAGTACATTTTTGAAAAGCCAGCTCTCACCGGAAGGGTTGCCCAATGGAAGATGGTGTTGACAGAGTATGACATACAATATACTTCCCAAAAGGCCATAAAGGGTAGTATTATGTCTGACTATCTTGCAGAGCAACCAATTGATGATTATCAGCCAATGAAGTTTAAGTTCCCTGATGAAGACATCATGTATTTGAAAATGAAAGATTGTGACGAGCCACCAGTTGATGAAGGACCGGATCCTGATGACAAGTGAAAATTGATGTTTGACGGGGCTATTAATGTGAATGGTAGTGGTGTTGGGGAAGTTCTCATGACTCCGAAAGGTTCCCATGTACCTTTCACTGCTAGACTAACTATTGATGTCACCAATAAGGAAGCTGAATACGATGTCTGCATTATGGGTATCGAAGAAGCCATTGATTTAAGGGTCAAGACTCTTGACGTATTTGGGGACTCTGTTCTAGTGATTAATCAGGTCAACGGAGATTGGCACACCCATCAACCCAACTTGATCCCTTACAGAGATTATAGGAGAAGACTGTTGACTTTCTTCAAAATAGTAAGGATGTATCATGTACCTCGTGATGAGAATCAAATGGCGGACGCTTTGGCAATGTTATCTTCTATGAATCAAGTGAATTGGTGGAATCATATACCCAAAATTGATGTGATGCGGCTTGATAGACCTGCTCATGTGTTTACAGCCGATACAGCGACCGGCGATAAACCTTGGTATCATGATATCAAGCGTTTCTTAGAGAGTCAAGAGTATCCGGCTGGGGCATCCACTAATGATAAGAAGACTTTGAGAAGGTTGGCGGGCAATTTCTTCTTGAATGAAGATGGTGTATTGTACAAAAGGAATTTTGACATGGTCTTGCTCAGATGCGTGGATAGACACGAAGCAGACATGTTGATGCAAGAAGTGCACGAAGGTTCTTTTGGTACCCATGCTGGTGGACATGCCATGGCAAAGAAATTATTGCGAGCCGGTTATTACTGGATGACCATGCAGGCTGATTGTTTCAAATATGCTCGAAAATGCCACAAGTGCCAGATTTATGCTGATAAAGTGCACGTGCCACCGAATCTGCTAAATGTGATGAGTTCCCCTTGGCCTTTTGCCATGTGAGGCATTGATATGATTGGGAAGATTGAGCCCACCGCCTCTAATGGACATCGTTTTATTCTAGTGGCCATTGATTACTTCACCAAGTGGGTGGAAGCTTCTTCGTTTGCAAATGTCACCAAGCAGGTGGTTGCCCAGTTTATCAAGAAAGAGATTATTTGTCGATATGGGGTGCCCGAGAGGATCATCACTGATAATGGTTGTAATCTTAATAGTAAAATAATGCAAGAGCTGTGCCAGAGCTTCAAGATTGAACATCATAATTCTTCTCCATACCGCCCAAAGATGAATGGTGCCTTCGAGGCAGCCAATAAAAATATCAAGAAGATTGTGCAAAAGATGGTCGTGACGTACAAGGATTGGCATGAGATGTTGCCTTTCGCTTTGCATGGGTATCGTACGTCCGTACCCATGTCCACTGGGGCGACCCCATTTTCTCTTGTGTATGGTATGGAAGCGGTCTTACCGGTTGAAGTTGAGATTCCTTCTCTGAGGGTCATGATGGATGTCAAGCTAGATGAGGCTGAATGGTTTCGAACGACGTTCAACAAGTTGACTCTCATAGAAGAGAGGAGATTAGCAGCAGTATGCCATGGGCAACTGTATCAAAGAAGGATGAAACAGGCATTCGATCAGAAAGCGCGTTCTCAGAATTATCAGATAGGTGACTTGGTGTTGAAAAGGATTCTTCCTCCTAATACAGATCACAGAGGAAAATGGACTCCAAATTACGAAGGTCCATATGTTGTCAAGAAGGTTTTCTCGGGCGGAGCCTTGATGTTTACAACTATGGATGGTGAGGATTTTCCGTCGCTTGTGAACTCAAACGCAGTCAAAAAATACTTCGCATAAATGGACCCGCTGGACAGTAAAAAGAGAGTCTAGGAAAAAAAAAGGGCATCCCGGCGAACCAAAAAAAAAAGAAAAAAAATGAGAAAAAGGTTTGGGCAAAAATTAGGGATAAAATAAAAAATGAGTACACCCGGTAAGTTGAAAACCCGAAAGGGCAACTTAGGCAAAAATGGGTATCCCGGTGGATTGAAAACCCGCAAAGGGCGATCCAGGCAAAAGAGGGATTTAGCGAAAGGCTGAGATCTGAGTAACCTGTATCCCATCTCGTTTCAACAAGAGGCATTTCGAAGGATAGGACTCGGTCCAATCATCCCCCTCGGAAAGCGAAGCACTTGGAGAGTCTAGAAGACATATGAACCATATCAGAATTGAAACTTAATGGATTTTCGTTTTCCACATTGCCATTAGGATAATTTCTTTTCTCTTGTAAGCAATTACCTCTTTCCAGGAATTGCCTCTTGATGTAAACGCCTATTTTCAGGCCTTTCAATCAATAAAGTTTTCTTTATTCAGAATATCCATTTCTCGGTTTTCTTTTACAGTTTGTTTTGATTGCAAAAAACGTCCGAGTTTTTGATAAACATTGCATTTGAAAACATCAAGGTTTTACAATGACATGTGTGCAAAAGAAAACAATTAAAATTGCTTTGAATGCAGGGTACTCTTGGGTGATGAATTCAAAATTCATTAATACCCTGAGGCATGTGTGTACACCTTTTTGTTTGCAGGTATTAACGTTCGATGGTTGGCCCATCAATATCATGAGATGTCTTCAGTGTCTTTTCCTGCAGGACTCAAATAATAATTCTCCCCAAGTAGAAGCGGTTACCTCAGCAGGAGTTTCTTCCTTGAGGTTGTCTTTCCCCAGCAGGAACATGGTTGATCTCAGTCCCTCAGCAAGTGTTCCTTTCCCCAGCAGGAATACGGTTGATCTCAGTCCCTTAACAGGTATTTCCTTCCTCAGCAAGAGTCTGTTCGATCTCAATTCCCTAGTAGCCGGGTCAGGAAGTCATCATTTCCAGCGGAGTTCTATGGATATGGTTCTTCTCCAAATAGATTGATTCAGATGATACCTCCCCAGCAAGATCCGTCCTTACAGTAATCTCAACAGAGTTGTTAGTTCAGAGCCCAGATTAGGAGATCAGGTTATTTTGTTTTCCCCAGCATGAGTTGCGAACACGAGGACAATTCAGTTTGCTATCCCCAGCGGAGTTGACTTCTTTTCCTCAGCATTTATTTTGCTATGGAACTTCTTTGCATCTTGCATGTAGTATGCATTGCATCCTCAAAAACGCGTAGCATTTCCATTCGAGATGGAGCATTACGCCATAGAAAAATTCAAACATATGCATGCGAAGCATAAGCCAGTTTTGGTACCTCGTGCGAGAGCCCAAAATTGTTTCTCTTCTATCAGATTGACAAAACCAAAACGAACGCCTCGTTTATTCCCCAACAAACATTTTAAAGCAGTACAAGGGTTTCACCACTTTCCTCCCAACCAGACATTTCAAAGCAGTACCAGGGTTTCACCACTGTTCTCCCCACAGAGTCCCAGTTTCTCGGTTGGTAGATCTTTTGATCTTACATTTTAACCGTGCCTTTTAGGAACCATTCTAGATAGGATTCCTACCGCCGTTCCCGACAGGCACCCTTTTGAGTTTTAAACCTAGCTGTTCCCGACTGGCCCATTTACCGTTCCCGACAGATAAGCAATAGGTTTTCAACTTTAGCCGTTCCCGACAGGCACCCTTTTGAGTTTTAAACCTAGATGTTCCCGACTGGCCCATTTACCGTTCCCGACAGGTAAGCAATAGGTTTTCAACTTTAGCCGTTCCCGACAGGCACCCTTTTGAGTTTTAAACCTAGCCGTTCCCGACTGGCCCATTTACCGTTCCCGACAGGTAAGCAATAGGTTTTCAACTTTAGCCGTTCCCGACAGGCACCCTTTTGAGTTTTAAACCTAGCCGTTCCCGACTGGCCCATTTACCGTTCCCGACAGGTAAGCAATAGGTTTTTAACTTTAGCCGTTCCCGACAGGCACCCTTTGAGTTTTAAACCTAGTCGTTCCCGACTGGCCCATTTACCGTTCCCGACAGGTAAGCAATAGGTTTTCAACTTTAGCCGTTCCCGACAGGCACCCTTTGAGTTTTAAACCTAGCCATTCCTGACTGTCCCATTTATCGTTCCCGACAGGTAAGCCATAGGTTTTCAACTTTAGCCGTTCCCGATAGGCGCCCTTCAGGTTTTAGACCTAGCCGTTCCCGACAGGCCCATTTACCATTCCAGATAAGTAAGCCATAGGTTTTCAACTTTAGCCGTTCCCGACAGGCGACCTTTGAGTTTTAAACCTAGCCGTTCCCGACAGGCCCATTTACCATTCCCGACAGGTAAGCCATAGGTTTTCAACTTTAGCCGTTCCCGAAAGGAGATCTTTAAACCTTAGCCGTTCCCGACGGACGACCTTTGAACTTCATTTTTTCCAGATTCTTCTTCACCAGCATCCATCATCACATCTACTGTGTTCGTTATATATCCATTTCTTTTTACCCACAGAGCGCAAATTTTCTGCTTATTTTTGTATTCAATCCCTATGTACGTTAAATGTCTGACAGCCATTGCTCTCATCCCTTCAGGTCCACAGTTGATTGAATAGGGGCAGCTGTAATACTTCAAAATTTGCCCTCTTATCTCTCTCCAATAATTGGCTTATGCTTCACTCATTTTCATTTCATGATAGGTCGTATTAAATCATACATAGCATTGGTTTTCCTAAGGCATGGGATCACAGTGTTCTTTAAACAGGGGATTGGATATCTATCAGAGCACGGAGTAGAGGATCGAAACCGGAGCCACAACATCATTTTTCAAGCAAAATGGACAAATTTTGGCCTGGTTAACTGGTTAACACAATTACAATGCAATTATGTTAACCGATTAACATGTTGAAATTTGGAGTAATTGGGCTGATTTTGAACTGTGTAACCGGTTAGCAGTTATGCTGTAACCGATTAACACAGGCAAATTTTGCATATTCTGCTGCTTTTTCATGACATCACCATTGCACACACTTGGGGTTTTTGATTCTATAAGTATTATAGCAGCAAGTGGAATATTCTAGACATCCTAGACATTCCAATTCAATTAATTCCAAGGGCATTTATTCTAGTGCTTCATTTCAAATCAAGTGCTCCATATTCCTTGTTTTCCAAACATCTCCACCCTTGGATGTTGAAGTTCACCTTGGGATTGTTACCGAGTTAATCCTAACTAACCGAGTTAACTACCTTGACTCGGTGAGTTGAGTGTAACTAACTCCGACCCTAGCTCCAAACCTAAAGCTAAGTCCAAAGCTAATCCCAAACCTCCCACACTCCAAACCTAAAGTCTATATAAGAAACCCTTCACTCATTTTTCAGGGGATCCACCATTTTTCACCAAATTTCTCACATTTCACTCTCAATTCTCTCCTTTCTCTCTGAAATTTTCTGCTACTTCTACACCTTCATCTCAATTCTCTCTTCCAAACCCTCATAAAAAGCTCTTATTTCTTGAAGGATAATCACTTTTCACATTGAAAAGTGATTAATTATTGAGCTCAAACTCCATCATTTGGCTTTCTTTGGTTGGATTTCTGGAATTTCAGATTATTCTACTTCAATCCAAGGGTTTCACACCATTTATTTTGGTGTAAGTTCGATCTCGATGATTTTTTACGATTTTGCTCGGTTTCTACGCGTTTCGGCTACTAATCGAGGAATCTCTGGTTTTCTTTAATTTTCTGCACCAAGATCACTTTGCAACAATCACCAAAGCAAATCTCCGGTTTGTAGGTTGGTTTTCATTAGATCTATACTTGATTTAGCTTATTTGCAACTTATTCGATGTAGATCTTTGGTGATTTTTGATTTGGATCCATTTGTTTGAATTTGATTCTTGATGTTGTTGATTATTGGATTCAATTGATGTTTGATGACCGTAATTCAATGAATTTCGTGATTAATTGATTGCATGATCATTTGGATGTTTGGAGAAGTGATTTACTGCTGAAAAGTGCTTTTGGAACTGATTTTTTTCACTACTGTCCCAGAGTAACCGGTTATCAGTTACGTCATAACCGGTTACACTGTGTATTTTTCAGCATATTTGTGCAATTTTGAACTGTGCAACCGGTTAGCAGTTATGCTGTAACCGGTTACCACTGCTGCAGAATGTGATTTTCTTGCATTTTCTTGTTTGTTTGAGATCCTTTGCATGACTAAACTTCATGGATTAATATGTTGATGATTTGTGGACTATTCCTGAGCTATTTCACCTCACACTATTGCATGAGCATGATTTTCCGACACGCGACTCTTGGATATTTATCGTTTATGATCATGTTTGCGTTGTTGCGTTCTTGATGCGATGAACACATAGCACACACTCCTTGAGCCTGCTAATTATGAATTAATGTTTGTATTACTGGGATTGTTGTGTTGTGCATGCTTACTTGCATTCAATTCCATGAGGTGCATACTTGATTTGGTTTGTTCATGTACTTAAAGTTATGCATTCTTTCATGATAATTTCAAGGTTGTTTACCATGTTGTGATATGATTGTGATCATGTTTGATTGAAGAATGTGTGAGGCTTGATGCATGATTATTTTTCATGAATGAATCATTTTTGAATACATGTTGCCCTGATTTTCTACTGCTGTCTATGTGCACACATGTTGTTATATGTGCTCCTGTTTGACTTTTTATAGCTCCTTTTGTGCTGAATCATGTGCTGTTATAAGCTGTCTTCCTTATGTGCCACTTTCTACTTCTGTATGGATGCTGTAGCGATGTTGTAGCCGCTGTTTTTCTTGTTTATTCTCATTGCTTGTATGGAATAGCATGATATAATGCTTTGTGCACAACTTTTTTTCACATCCCTTAGGGATCCTAGCTCATCCTTGATTTTTGATTAAGGTGAGGTGGGATAAGCATTAGATAATGTTATCCCTCTCTTCCTTTAGACTTAGGTGGTTCCTATTACCTCACATAATACATAGGATCTCCATGCATGATAACTTTAGGATAGCTAGTTCCCCACTTAGACTTTTTCCTTTCTTAAACCCTTTGAGTCTCTTTCTCATCTCAAACAAAAATCAAAACATGTAATAAAGGATTAACATGTATTGCATATGAGCCTTACATGTGGGAGATAAGATAGTGGAGGATCTTCTTTCACTTTCTTAGACTGTTTAGCGTACGTCCCGTCTTGGGTCGATATGCGAGGCATTCGATCCTATGTCATAGACTTTAATGCAATATGTGTTATAAACACATCATAATCAAAACACTTCTTCTTAAAAGACAAAAACAAACAATTCTCTTCTCATCTCCTCACTCATTTCGTTAAGGATGCGTCACATCCGTTCTACTGCAAACATGTGTAGCGAGCGATTTTGGACGTGGTTCTTAAGCCCTGTCGCTCTAGGAGGGTACTACAGGTCGATTCATTTTTTATCCTATTGGAGCTGATGAAGGAAGGGAAATAGATGTCTTCAACTAACCCTACTTTGTAAACTGAGGTTAAACAGTCAAAATTGTTGGTTTACAGATGCGATCAATGTGGGGGGGCCTCTCTTAGGTTTATTTTGATCGAGTTTAGACTTTTGGTGGGGGATATGGACTCAGATGTTTTGATGGATATGTGAGGATTTGTGGCCAGAGGTTTTTGATGTGGTGTTCTCGCTAAGATTTTTCTTTCAATCTTATGCCTACGTATTCCCGTTTACCGAAATAGGGAAATCAGAGCGATCGTAGTTCCTCCTATTTTATGGGAGGAAACGGTGTTTTGGTGTCTTGTTCAAAGCCCAAGACATGAAGCTAAAGGTGGTTTGTATCTGGTTTAAAGCCCAAGATGTGAAGCTGAAGGGCCTATTTGTATCTTGTTCGAAGCCCAAGATATGAAGCTAAAGGGTTTATTGATGAGAGAGAACTTGTTATCTCTAAAGGGGATATTTGGTCTGTTTGTCACAACTGTTGAGTGACTGGTTATAAAGGAGAATTACTTTAACTGGGATATGTGAATCCAGAAATGCCATAATTTCCTTTATAGGGGATTTTCAACCTGAAGGAGAAGACTTTAACTCAGTTTAGAGCAATGCCATCTTTCCTTAGGAATTTCTCATGCTAAAAGAAGGACATGGCGTGGATGTAAATAATCCTGAGGCTTGCCGCTTACAGCAATTAGACGAGGGAAAAGGAGTTATTGATGTTTGTATGCTGTGACCAAAGCATGATTTGATGCTAAAAGGTTGATTGAATCAAACGGGGATTTCTTTATACAAAGCCTAAGAGGAGGCTATTGACCCAACAAGAGGATGCTTTCGTGTCTCGTACGAAGCCCGACATAGAGGCTAAAAGGGTTGACTCAACAAGAGAGTGTTTTTATATGTGTCTTGTACGAAGCCCAAGACGGAGGCTAAAAGCGCTTTACTCAACAAGAGAGTCTTTGTACCTCGTACGAAGCCCGAGATGGAGACAGAAAATGTTTGACTCAACAAGAGAGTCTTTTATACTCAACAAGAGAGTGTTTTTGTATCTCGTACGAAGCCCGAGATGGAGGCTGGAAAAGGGGTTTGACTCAACAAGAGAGTCTTTTATACTCAACAAGAGAGTGTTTTTGTATGTGTCTTGTACGAAGCCCAAGACAGAGGCTAAAAGGGTTTTATTCAACAAGAGAGTCTTTTATACTCAACAAGAGAGTGTTTTTGTATCTCGTATAAAGCCCGAGATGGAGGCTAAAAAATTAACTCTGCTGAGGAGAATCATTGTACAAAGCCCAATAGGAGGCTAGGGTTACTGTTTCAGTTGAGTCACAGGTCCAGCATGTTGGTTAAAAGAGAAAATCAGTTCTTATATGGGTAATGTTGTACTCATGGATTTGATATAAGGACCAGGATTATTTCCTGTTTTTTAAGGAAACGGGGAATCCGAAGGGTATTGAGACAGCCCAAGTCTATGGGTCTTGTCTTTTGTACTATGCTAAAGAAACAGTAGTAGTAAGATCTAGACTCTTTGAAAGACTGTTCTATTAATATGACTAATTTCTGTTCCTATACCTCTAGGAGGTCATCGGGACAATTTGTACGAAGCCCAAGAGGAGGCAAGAAAAATTTTAAAAAGTCGAGGGACAATTTGTACTAAGCCCAAGAGGAGGCTATCTTCCCGGAGGAAGAATCATTATACGAAGCCTAAGAGGAGGTTATGAAAACTTCTAAGAAGCCGACGGGTCCTTGTATAATGCCCAAGAGGAGGCGGGGATGCTTTTAGGAAGCCTGTGGGTCCTTGCACTAAGCCCAAGAGGAGGCTGATGAACAGTTCCAGAAGGGGTTTCACTTGGAACATTGGCCTTCTGTATATGAACTGTTCAAGGGGGAGATTTCTTAGATCTAGTTATCTAAAATTGTTGTAAAGGAAAATTCTCAGGGTTAAGGTATATCCGGGTGAACGTCGGAGGTAAAGAGACGAGGTTTTGCCTAGTTCTAGACGTAGTTACCGGGGAAACTCTAAATATCTATACTATTATTACACAGTTGATATGAGTTTGTGAAAGAAGACTTACAGTGAAACAGCCCCACAATACAGTTATATACATATGAAAGCGGGTAAACACTTACTCGGTTGTAGAGCTTCCATGCTGTTTAGTTAGTTTGTTCAACAAAGAAAGTTTTGATAACAATATTATATTCAAAATCAAAGGAGAAAGTGCTTTGAAAAGATTGTTAGGGCTTACAGCTCAAGGAGAGGCCCAGGGTTTTATCAATGATCGCACTGTCGTTTTGTACAGGGACTTATACAAGTGATTGAGGCCCAAGAAAGGTTTTCTGTACAAAGGGGATGGGTCTTACACTCTCTCAAGAGGCCCAAAAATGATTGAAAGAAAAAGAATGGGGCTTATAACACGAGGGTAGGCCATATGATTTGTTTTAAACGGGCGATGTTCGCGCCGAACTTTTAAAATACAACGGGACTTATACAACATTTGAGACCTAAAATAGGTTTGTATTTACAAAGGATTGGGTCTTACACTCTATTAGAGGCCCAAAAATGATTTTGAAAAAGAATGGGGCTTATAACATGAGGGTAGGACGAAGGGTTTGATTTGTTAGAAAGGCGACGACCGCGCCGAATTTTTTGACGGTATCGGGACTTATACAATACATTGAGGCCCAAATTATTTTGGTTTTCAAAAAGGGTTGGGTCTTACACTCTACTAGAGGCCCATGAGTGTTTGAAAAAGTTTGATGAGGGTTGAATTAATTAAAAACCCTAATTTGTTTTCAAAATGTATTTTAATTGAATAAAAATTCAATTAAAATGATCAAAATTGTTAAACATGTGGAAAACAAATTGTGATCTTGGATTAATGTTTCAAAAATCAAGTTTTGACCTACAAAATGATTAGAAGTCATTAAAATTTGAAAAATCAAGAAGGAAAAAATATTTTAAATGTCAAAAACAATTAAAATATTAATTCTTTGCATAAATATCAATTATATGAAATAAATAATATTTTTGGTATATTTTGGTAAAATAAAATATTTTAACATTTTTGTGAATTATTAAAAAAAGAATCAACTCAAAATCATTAAAACTCAGAGAGAAATTAATTTTTTAATCAATTAAATAAAATCACAAAATTCAAATATTTGAATTTTTAAAAAGGGCGCCAAGAACAAGGGCAAGAACACGCGCCACCCTCTGTTTCTGCAGATTTGCGTTTTCTATCCAATCTCACTGAATACTTGATTATATCATGCAATCTACATATCAATCTACTCGTTTTAACCTCACAATCATGTCTATGGTCTTTAATTTCATTTATTTTAAGCATGGAATAAGAAATCAAAGAGAAACCTCAAGAACCCTAAATTCTGCATGAAGGTTCAGAAATTCCATACACGATTCATACAAAGCAATTGATTGAGGGAAAACACTCCATGCATGATTATGAACATATGGCCAAATTACTGTGCAGCAACAATTGCATGGATCATAGAGTTAGAAGAGCTCATGCTTACCACTTGCAGCTGGTGATCGTGTTTTGTGTTAGAGGTGTTACAGCTTGGTTCCAAGGTTATGGACAGCTTCCCTAGGTGCTATGGAGTGTGTCTGGATGCTTGGAATGGATTGAAATGATCTAGAACTTGAGATGGTACCCCAACTACAAATCTGTCAAAGGCTTGAGCAATTGACTGGTGATTATGTGAGTGTTTGGATCACTTCTATATGATGTTTATGAGGTGTGTGTGTGTGTGATTGGTTTGGTTGGAATTGCTCTCAAACTCAAAACCCGATGGTGACTTGCCTTAGAAGGCAAAATTGGAAGTGAGAAGGTGATTTTAAGGAAAGCATCTGTTTGATGGCTTTGGTGTACTCAAACTGAGCACAAATGAGCTCTATTTATAGTAGAGCAAGTTTGTTTTGCAAGCAATAGTGAATGGCAACTGCAGCAGAGGTTTGGCCAATGTTGGCAAATGAGAATCCAAGTCTCCTCTTGCCATTGACTAGAGGTTAGAGCACAGAGCTGTGGTTCCCTAGTTGTTGGATCATTCTTGACTGAATTCAGTTGTAAATGTGTCAGTCCATGCCACCTTGGTGCATCCATTAAGACAATTTGACAGCATCATCTCCAACGTCACTTCCTGTAACAACTTGGGGTTTAGTGATGAGGAATTTCCAGAAGAAGGCAAAAGTCACAACATGGTGCTCAATATTACAATCAACTGCCAGGGCGATGCTTTGGCCAGCGTACTGGTAGACACCAGATCGACTCTAAATGTAATGCCGAAGTCTACTCTAATGCGACTATCATTCAAACGATCTCCGATGAGAGGAAATGAGGTCATCATCAAAGCATTTGATGGATCCCGTAAAACAGTTATCGGCGAAGTCGACCTTCCCATAACTATCGGTCCTCACACTTTCCAAGTCACTTTCCAGGTCATGGACATCCGGACACCCTACAGTTGTTTGTTAGGAAGACCTTAGATACACGAGGCTGGGTGTCATACCCCAAATTTTGACCACCAAGATTTCTCATCATTGTGAAAATCATCATCACAATATGGAGGAACCATCATACCTCATCAGTCTCCCCAAAGATGGGTGAGCATCCACTACAATCAAATTTAGGGTTTCCAGCCCTCTCAGAGCTTTTAGACAAAGGATCAATCAAGAAATGATATGATCTTCAACTTGTCTAGCCTCTCAAATATCTACAATGGATCAAGAGGACTCCCACTTTAAGGATTAAGCACAAGGCTGCTCCCTTCCAGGTGGATAAAGCCTCAAGGTCGCCACTGTCACCAAATTAGGGTTTTGGTCGACCATGGCCTCCAGATGGAAATTGTCCTCTGGGCATGAGCCAATGCTTCAAAGCATATCCTAAAATACTCCATGGAACCTCATGGGCCCAAGCATCAAGTCAATTTGACCTCAGGGGATGCATACATCGAAAATCAGGAATTAGGGTTTCTTGACCTAATTCACCCCTAAGTTGACTTTTGGGACAAATCATGAGCCAAGACCTCAAGACATGATTTGAGGGTCTCCAACATACCACATTGATCCATTTGTAATAATGGATTGATTCAGGAAGCTTGAGCAGCAAGTCTAAATTTCATCAGTACCACAGTTAGGGTTTTGCGAGAAAAGTCAACTGTACCTTTGACTTTTGACCAGGACATGCTCCCAAACCCTAGGACATGATTCAATACACCCTATAACACCTATGAAATCAATCCATCAAGTTTGATTTAGGTCAAGGACTTGATTTCATAGAGGATCGCATAGTTTGGAATTCATCTGACAAAAAGTCAACTGTGCACAAAAGTCAACTTTGACTTTTTGAGATTTTTCACAAAAATGGTTTTTTAACCCTAAAATGATGTTAATGTATGATTTGAATCATCATTCATCAAGAAAAATCAAGAAAAGTGGGATAGCTTGTAAAAGGGGTAACCATAAAAACTTAGAAAATTTTCTAAGTTATGAACAAAGTGGCAAGGGTACTAACTTTGGAGGATCATAACTCCTAAACCACAAGGCCATTTTTCCCCATCCAAATCTAGATTTGTAGCTCTCATTACCCTCTACAAAAGCTTAAAACTGACCTTCTTCCAAATTCATCATAGATTTTGAGTTATGGAATGATCAAAATCACAAAAAGTGAAAATGTCACTTTTTTCCAACACTTAGTGAAATTTTTACTAAGTCAGAATCTGCCTTCACTTTTTCCAAATGTAGGGGCATTTTTCACTTGGATCCAAAAAGTATCAAAACCAAATATGATCAAACAGTTGTTGTATCATATGAGGGCTTTCTAAAATGGCCAAGAACATCACCAAATTCCACTTGCGCCATGAGATATGATAATGGCAATATGCCTTGCTGAAAACTGCCAAGGCTAGGCAGAATTTTGCATTTTTGCTCGATTTGGCAAAATCAGATAATTCCAAGCCTTGTCATCACTTTGGACACATCTGAGGATCAAATCTAAAGGGGACAAACCTTGAGCCAAGCCTCCAAAGTCCTTGGAACATGAAGTAGCATGCCAAACCTAGAATTGCCTAAAAGAGGGACAAGACTCCAATTTTGGATTTGAGCATTCAATGCATACACCAAGGTGGCATTGAATGAGCCATTTGCAACTGAATTCAGTCAAGACTTATCCAAGACCAAGGGAACACAACCCTGTGCCCTAACCTCTAGTCAATGGCTAGAGGAGACTTGGATTCCAAAGTGCAACCATTGGCCAAACCTCTGCTGAAGTTGCCATTCACTATTGATCCCAAAACAAACTTGCTCTACTATAAATAGAGCTCATTTGTGCTCAGTTTGAGTACACCAAAGCCATCAAACAGATGTTTTCCTCAAAATCCCTCTCTTTAGGCCAAAATGCCTTCTTTAGCAAGGTAACTCTGAGGTTTTGAGTTAGAGAGCATTTCCATCACAACTCATGATCCTAATACCTCATAAACATCATATGTAGGTGATCCAAATTATCAAAAGTAACCTGTAACACCAAAATTACAAAGTCACCTCTCAAAACCTCAAAATAGGCCTTTTGTGCATTTTTCAAGACATGTCTTGATTCAGTCACTTTCCAAACCAGATAAAACCTCAAACACACTCCAAATAACATCCTTGAACTGTCCCAAATGGTTCCCCCCATCTGGAACACCATTTGAGAGAGTTGTTATTTTGGTCATTTTAACCCCTTTTGCAAGAAAGGGACAGTTTGTGTTTTTGCAGGTTCCAGCTGATTCCAACCATCCTAAAAGCTTCTAAGGGATCATTTGAGATTGTCCAAAGCATCAAACCATTTCTGGAACAAGAAGTTTGGCAGATTGCACAGAAAACTCCAAAAGCTCAAAAAGAGGTAAGCATCATGACTTGAACTTTCCAAAATATGCATTGCTTTGAAGTCCACTAATCATACACACCTCATACATGTTATATATGTTGTGTTTGGACCAATTCATCATGTAATTCATGCCTGTATCAAAGTGTAGCATAAAAAATGAAATTATAGGCCTTTTTCAAAACCACAATCGGGTTTTGAGGAGGGAGTATGATCTAAAAAAATACCACCGCCATTGGATTCCTTGTGAAATTCTAGGCCAGTTGCATATAAATTTTATCCCCAACCATTGAGAAATGAGAAAGTTATGGACCTTCCCGTTTCTTGGCAAAACTTGCCCTGCCTTGCCTTGGGCCAGGCCAAAAACAAGGCAAGCCTATAACCATTGTGGTTTCACTTCAAGCAATAGATGTATCACCACCCCAGTGGTAAGGCGCGCGCCCTATAACCTTGAGGTCGTGGGTTCAAACCCCACCCATGCCATTTTGTGTTTTCTCACATTTTTGCTATTTTGTCCAATATTTTCATGTTTTATTAATTAATTGGAAAATTAATAACTCCTTCAATTTTAATTATTTTTTATTGGTTCTTTTTGCAAAAAATCACAAAAATGTTGAAATATTTTATTCCACAAAAAAATTAAGTTTATATTATTTATTTAATATAATTAGTATTTTTGTGAATAAATTCCTTTTTAATGTTTTTAAACCAAGTGAGTTTTAATTCACCTTGTGATTAATCCCTCATTTCTCAAACCTTAAACAAAAATCACAAATGGTTTATTGAAACTTATTGTTATTTTATTTGATTTTCTTTAAATATTTACTTTTAAAGAATAACAAATTAGGGTTTCTTTGATTTTCACCCTTTTCAAACAATTTCAAACACTTTTGGGCCTCTAATAGAGTGTAAGACCCAATCCTTTGTAAATACAAACCTATTTTTGGGCCTCACTTATTGTATAAGTCCCGTTGTATTTCAAAAAGTTCGACGCGATCATCGTTTGTTGAAAAACAAAACTTGGGCCTCTCCTCGAGCTATAAGACCCATTCAAAATCATTGGGCCTCTATTAGAGTGTAAGACCCAACCCCCTTTGAAATCCAAACCATTTTGGGCCTCAATGCATTGTATAAGACCCACCGCGTTTTCGAAAATCTCGGCGTGATCGCCATTTTCAAACAAATCATCTGGGCCTCTCCTTGAGCTGTAAGCCCCACCACTTGTACAACAATAAATCTTTTGGGCCTCTATTAGAGTGTAAGACACACCCCCTTGTACAGAAAACCTTTCTTGGGCCTCAGTCACTTGTATAAGTCCCTCTGTATAAAATGACAGTGCGATCACTGATAAACCTTGAGCCTCTCCTTGAGCTGTAAGCCCCAACATCTTTTCAAAATACTTTCTCCTTAAAATTTTGAATATACTGTTGTTTTCAATCTTTCTTTGTTGAACAACTAACCAAACAGCATGGAAGCTCTACAACCAAGTAAGTGTTTATATGCTTTCTTTATTCGCTTTCATATACATATAAATTGTATTGTGAGGCTGTTTCACTGTAAGTCTTCTTTCATAAACTCATATCAACTGTGTAATACTAGTATAGATATTTAGAGTTTCCCCGGCAACTACGTCTAGCACTAAGCCCTGTTGATTAATCTAAAATAGACAAAACTAGATCCCCATAGGATTACCAGATACAATCTTCCCTCCTCTTGGGGTTAAACAATATGGAGACGTGAAAGGCAGCATTCTCGGTGAACCCTTTCTCAGACTGTCACCCTTAGAAATCGTCAAAGAAACTTTAACTCCCCAGAGATGGTCTTTTCTCCGTGAATGGCATCTCTTGAGTTTCTTCCAAATTCTCGGACTTTCCTGGCTTGATCTATTCTCTGTGAATAGCCTGTCTTGAATTTCTCGGGGTTTGGGGACCCACAGGCTTCCTAAAAGCATCCCCGCCTCCTCTTGGGCGTTGTACAAGGACTCTACGGCTTCTTAGAAGTATTCACAGCCTCCTCTTAGGCT
Source organism: Lathyrus tuberosus (assembly GCA_022829125.1). Lineage (NCBI taxonomy): Eukaryota > Viridiplantae > Streptophyta > Magnoliopsida > Fabales > Fabaceae > Lathyrus > Lathyrus tuberosus. The sequence continues at coordinate 4,790,960 of JALAZF010000253.1, forward strand.
TCGTATAAGGATTCTTCCTTCGGGAAGAGAGCCTCCTCTTGGGCTTCGTACAAATTGTCCCTCGGCTTCTTAAAAGTTTCCAGCCTCCTCTTGGGCTTCGTACAAATTGTCCCGACGACCTCCTAGAGGTATAGGAACAGAAATTAGTCATCTTAATAGAACAGTCTTTCAAAGAGTCTAGATCTTTCTACCGTAAACGTACTACTACTGTTTCTTTAAGCATTGTACAAAAGATAAAACTCTAGACTTGGACAGTCTAATCCCCTTGAGTCTCGAAGGCATTCTCAAGTAGGGAAAAACACCAGTAGACTCGGACAGTCTCCAATACCCTCTGGATTCCCCATTTCCTTAAAGAACAGGAAATAACCCTGATCCTCTGATCAATCCCAAAGCATAGCCTCACCTTTAATCAGTCTCTTTATAAGAACTGATTTTCTCTTTTAAACCAACCTACTAGACCTGTCACTCAACTGAAACAACCATCCTTTTAGCCTCTACGTCGGGCTTCGTACGAGATACAAAAAGACTCTCTTGTTGAGTCAATAATCCGTTTGGCCTCCATCTCGGGGTTTGTACGAGATACAAAAAGACTCTCTTGTTGAGTCTGACATTTTCAGCCTCCATCTCGGGCTTCGTACGAGATACAAAAAGACTCTCTTGTTGAGTCAGACATTTTCAGCCTCCATCTCGGGCTTCGTACGAGAAACAAAAACACTCACTTGTTGAGTATAAAAGACTCTCTTTTTGAGACAGACACTTTGAGCCTCCATCTCGGGCTTCGTACGAGATACAAAAACACTCTCTTATTGAGTATAAAAAACTCTCTTATTGAGTTAACCTTTAGTCTCCGTCTTGGGCTTCGTACAAGACACATCTAAAAGCACTCTCTTGTTGAGTCAACTCCTTTTAGCCTCCCTCTCGGGCTTCGTACGAGATAGAAAAGCATCCTCTTGTTGGGTCAATAGCCTCCTCTTAGGCTTTGTATAAGAAAAACCTCGGTTGAGTCAATCAACCTTTTAGCATCAAAACTGTGCCTCGTTCACAGGATACAAACATCAACAACTCCTTTCATCTAATCGCTGTAAGTGGCAAGCTTCTGGATTATTTACATCCGTGCCACTGTCCATCTTTTAGCATGAGAAATTCCTAATGAAAGATAGCATTGCTCTACACTGAGTTAAAGTCTTCTCCTTCAGGTTAAAACCCCCTATAAAGGAAATTATGGCATTGTTAGGATTCACATATCCCGGTTAAAGTAATCCTCCTTTATAGTCAGTCACCTAACAGTTGTGACAAACAGACCCCCTTTAGAGATGAAAAATTCTCTATGAAGACAACACCTTTTCAGCTTCACATCTTGGGCTTTGAACAAGACATAAATCACCCAGTGTTTCGTTTTAAACAAAGTAAGAAGAAAAATGCCCCATTACCATATAGCATCCGTAACCTAACAGGCCGCTATTTAAACTCAGTATGCAAGCAGGGTTAATTGGAGACATCTATTTCCCTTCCTTAGTCAGCTCAATAGGATAAAAAATGAATCGACCTGTAGTAACCCCAGAGCGACAGTGCTTAAGAACCACGTCCAAAATCGCTCGCTACACTGGGGCAGTCATTTCGACACTTCATCAGAAGCTGAAGTTTGTCAAGAACGACCAACTCTTGAGTTTCTTCCAAACCCTCAAACTTTCCTGGAATGATCTCTTCTCTGTGAATTGCATTTCTTGAGCTTCTCTTGGTTTGGGGACCCACAGGCTTCCTAAAAGCATCCCCGCCTCCTATTGGGCTTTGTACAAGGGCCCTCCGGCTTCTTAGAAGTTCTCATGCCTTCTCTTGGGTTTAATACAAGGACCCTGACGACCTCTTAAAGGTAAGACAGAACTTAGTCATCCTTTGCTAGAGCAGTCTTTCCAGTGTCAAAACTCCGACCATTTTAGGGTTGATTCTCATCCCTTAATGCCCGTGCCTCCTCTTGGGCATTGTGCAAAAGATAAAATTCTTCCACACCAATAGACTTGGACAGTCTATACCCCCTCTTGAGTCTCAAAGACATTCTCAAGCACTATAGAAACCCTAGTCATTTTGGAAAAATCTCCGGTAGAGTTTACACCCAATCCTTATCCCAAAATTCCCCAACCAGGCCAGCTTGTCCCAAATCAGAACCTCAAGGCATCTGATATCTCAACTCTTTTGTAATCCTCAGCAAGAGTTGACTCCCCACTTGGACCTGCCTAGGGATCTCAATAAATCCCCAGCAGAAGATAGCCTTCTATTAGGCTTTGAATAATGATCTTTCCTCAGCATATTCAGCCTCCTTTTGGGCTTTGTACAATGATTCTCCCCAGCAGAGCTAACCTCTTCAGACTCTCTTGTTGAGTCACTCACTTTTAAGGCTCTCTTGTTGAGTCAATCTCCTTTTAGCCTCAATCTCGGGCTTTGTACGAGATAGCAAATCACTCTCTTGTTGAGTTTAAAAGACTCTCTTGTTGAGTCAATCACCTTTTCAGACTCTCTTGTTAAGTCAACCTTTTTTACCCTCCATCTTGGGCTTTGTACAAGACAGACAAAAATACTCTCTTGTTGAGTCAAACCCCTTTAGCCTCCGTCTTGGGCTTTGTACAAGACATATAAAAGCACTCTCTTATTGAGCCGAACTCATTTCAGCCTCCATCTTGGGCTTTGTACAAGATATATACAAATTCTCCCCAACAGGATCAAAATCCATTTTAGCCTCAATCTTGGGCTTTGTACAAGACAGAAAGAACATTTTCCTCGGAAAAGTCAAACTCTTGGCTTCCTCTAAGGCTTTGTATAAAGAAATCCCCGGTTGAGTCAATCAACCTTTTAGCATCAACCTTGCGATCAAGGCATACGAACATTAACAGTTCCTCTTTAGAGATGACAAATTCTCTCTCAGCCAAAACCCTTTAGCTTCATATCTTGGGCTTTGAACAAGATACAGATCACTTTTAGCTTCAATCTTGGGCTTTGAACAAGACACCAAAACATCTTTTTCCTCCCTTAGAATAGGAGGAACTACGGTCGCTTTGATTTCCATATTTCGTTAAACAGGAATACGTAGGCATAAGATTGCGAAATCTTAGCGAGCATACTAATCAAAAACTCTAAAGTCCAGTACCTTCATACATCAATAAAAAAAATCAGATCTAGTACCTTACCAAAAGACTCATGAACAGTCCAGACACTCTATTCTTAAACAAAATAACCTAAGACAAACCCCCTATTTTGAAAGCAGCTGTAAACCAACAGTCATCTGTTTAAACTCAGTATGCAAGCAGGGTTAATTGGAGACATCTATTTCCCTTCCTTAATTAGCTTCACATGATAAAAAAATGAATCGAACTGTATTACCAAAGTTATAGTGATTCAAAACCATAAAAACCGCGCTATAAACATGAAATCTCTTCTGAATCTTATTGGAATATGATGCTTGATGAGTTGGTAGATTTGGATGAAGAGAGACTTAATGCTTTGGAGTTGTTAAAAAGGAAAAAGAAAAGGGTAGAGAAGTCTTACAATAAAAAAGGTTAAAGTCAAGACTTTTTCTCCCAGAGATTTGGTTTGGAAAGTAATTCTACCTATGGATCGAAAGGTTAGATCTTTAGGGAAATGGTCCCCAAAATGGGAGGGCCCTTTTCAGATCATACAAGTTTTTTCAAATGGTGCCTATGAGATCGAAGAGGTAGGTGAAGATAAAAGAATCTTGAAAGTAAATGGTAAGTATTTAAAAAAATATAAACCTGTACTTCAAGAATTGAAAATTATTTATGAGTAATTGCAGAAGAATTGGTCAAAGCCAACTTGGTACAAAATTGCCAGAATGGCTCAATTCATTACATAAAAGCCTCAAGGAGCTGAGAAATATTGTGCAAACAAGTATATTAAGACTGCAAATTAGAAAGGAAGGTTGTTCTTCATCTTGAGATACTTCGACTTTTGGAGTTCAAGGCGTCTCTCGCATGAGGATTTGTTAAGCTTTAGCGCTGCAACCTCTCCTTCTAAATGACGAGGTTTGTCGAGAAATTCCAGGGCAAATTTTAATTCTTTGACTATTCCAGATTCATTAGAGGATTGTAGTTCAGAATTGCGTTGCTCAGCCTTGGAAATCTTGGCTTGTAGTTCTTCGATTTGCTTCTTCCAATTGGCAATATCCGCTTTATTGCTCTCAATCTCTTTAGTATGTTGTTCCTTCATCTGTTCCAATTCTCCCACCCTAGCCTATGATTTGGCAGCAGTTGTCCATGCAGCAGCCTCACTTCCAGATTTGGTCTCGAGTGCATCATTAATCTGAGGCAGTTATTTTAGGTCAGTAGAAACTTGGTTAATCATAGCACCAAGTTCCAAAATGATGGTGGCAACTTCAGGGGAGACAGTTTGGAGATCAACTTACTTAAGAAGAGCCTTCAATTGAAGAGGGGTAGTGGGATCCAACTCCAGAAGATTGAAGAGATTACTTTTGAATATTTACTCTTTTATCTTCAAAAGGGTCTCATTTAGAAGTTTGCTTGAAGATTGACCCCCCGAAGCTGTCGAAGCACTTATGCTGCTCTCAGAGGGACTCCCTCGTTTGCTAAGAACGATCTTTAGATATACGCGAGGGTTGGTGGTCTTAAGGCGATTAAGCTCTTCTTCAGAGTAAGCAAAAACCATATCTGTCGAAGGTTTAGCGCTTTTAGCAGTTACAGTAACCTTAGGAGCAGTAGTGTCTTCTCTTTGGGTTTGCTTTTCGGCAGATTCGCTTCTAGCCTTCTCTTCGGCGCCTTTATCATCTTCACCATCATCTTCTTGGTCAGCATCATCATCATCATTATCATTACCTTCATCATCGTCACCATTTTTGCCAGTTTCAGGTTGGAACATTGAATGTTCTTCTTCTTCTTCCATTTCATCCTCTTGGACAGCGGCATCGGGATTAGCATTATATAGGTCTTTGTTGCCTGTGAGTTCGACCTCTGGGGAGCCACTGTGAGAAGATTTCTCACCCAGAGTAGGGCCTTCATCCATAGTCGTTGTCTCTTTATTTTCTTCTTCAGGAATACCTTGGTCCTGCTCCTCCTGCTCAGAATCACTAGTCTGAGACTGTTGTGCATACGAAGTTGGAAATTTTGTCACAATAGGTTTGTTGATAGAGGCAGAGAGAGTAGTTTGAGAAGGAGAGTTGGTTCGTTGGGTCGAAGTACCTGTGCCATCCTGAAATAACAAACAAATAAGGTTAGGATTGAAATAAAAGAAGGCCGGTAAAATAAACAGATTAAGGGAAAATTAAAATTACCTTGGGTTCTTCGACTCCAGGACTAGAATTATCGCTTTCAAGGTGACCTGAGGTAATCTTTGAGGGCGTAGATGCTTGAGAGACCTTTGTTGCCTTTGCCTTAGGTTGACTCAAAGTCTCTGTGATTCTGAGTTGTCTCTTTTTCTTCTTAATTGGTTGATCATCAGGCGGAGAATGATCCTCATCATCCGATTCGACCACAATCTGTGATGTAGCCCTTTTAGATTTCTACCTTTGAGGGGTAGGAGGTGGTCTTCGAGAACTCTGTAAAGAATCAAAATATCATAAAGCATGACAATATATAGCACAAGAAAAATAGGGAGTAAAAGTTACTCTTGTGGATGGTTCAGTCTCTTCTTCGACTGGTTTCTTTATTTTGACAGCAGCAGATAAACAAAATTGTCACAAGTAAGTAAGGACAGCCAAGTGAGGGAGATATAAAATTCGACAATTTTCATTCCACACCTTCATAGATATCGGATTCAATGCGAACATCTTCGATACTAATATGAAGTGGTCCTTTGAAACTATCCAGGGTGTACTTAGTCGGAACCACCCGCTGAGCCTTTGGTTTCGATTGCTGACGAAGGATCTTTATAGAATCCCCACAAACGAACCAGTCTAGAAATGGAGGGGCAAGTACCACTCCAAAGTCAGCAGATGGCAGTCGAGGGAATTTGGGAGGAAACATATTGAAAGCCATTTCGTAGCATTTCTCAGGAGGAATGTACGAAGGTAGGTTTAAGTTCTCCATTTTCTTTAAAAAAAATTCCTTCAGGGTAACAGCAGCCTCGCGGACGGTTCGACTAAGGTCATCTGGGCGATAAATAGTTTCAAAGTATTTTTAGAATGATTGGATTTCCTTGATGTGGGTAGATTTACCTTTATTGATTTTCTCCTGAACAGAGAGAAAAGCTTCGTCAATCAGCTGTGTGAAGGAAGCAACGTCAAAAAACTTCTCAGTGTAGTACTTCGACCACCACTGGTAAAATTCTGAAGTGCAGAAGTAACTAGGTTCAAATTCGACTGAAGAGAGAAACGCTTTGTACGCATAGCGAGTCATCTGTATTGCGGACATTTCTTCAATGTAGCAGGTATGATGGAGTAGGAGGTGTCCTTTGTTCTCATATAAGCACTTGGGGAGAGTTTGAACCATACCAAATTGGCGAGCAACCAAGTTGGGTTGATAAGCAATTAAAGAGACTTGACCTTTACCTAGATTGAGTCGAAGGGTCAGAAGGCGAGGAATCAGAATGGCCTTCTAGATTAATTGTGATTCTTCTTCCTGATTTTTATTAGAGGTAGGGAAAGGTCTGGTGAACCACTCAGGGCCATAGTTCCTTTTGGCGAAAGGGGCAATGTTCGAGGTAAACTCATGGCCCTTGGTGAACATCTTGATAAAACTAAGGAATGTTTGCCTAAGCAATTGACCCTCATCGGTAGGTGTTAGATGAACCAGGCGGGTCCCTTCGACGTGCCGCTCTCTGATCTCTTTAGCTTCCTCTTCGACGATCCTTTGTTTGGGAGGCTAGCTTCAAAAGAAGCATTCAACCAGAGTTGAAGAAGCCAAAAGGGTCCTGATAGTAACAGCTTCCCTCCTGCAGATAGCCCTTTGAGTTGAGTGACACCTTCGCTTAAGGACTCATAAAGATACCCTAGAATCATCTCACTCAAATAAACATCTCGACCATGATGAAGCTAGGTAGCAAGCGTAAGAAATCTTCAGGCTACTTGCAAAGACTTCGAGCAAAATACGCAGTGTGATAGCCAGACAGTCAAAAAAGCTATATGTTCCCGATCAGTAACATCAGTTGTTTTGGGGTCATAATAATGTACAAAACCTATCTGGTCCTCAGAATCCAACTCTGGGTTATAGGGTTTTCCAGTTGGTTTCAGCCCAGTGATAACAGCTATATCAAACAATGTTGGGGTCATCATCCCACAAAGGAAATGAAAGGTATAATGGGTGTTGTCGCAGAAGTAAAGGGATGAGACTAGCATTGTCGAACAGTATGTGGGTTCTGTTTTCGACAGCATGACAAGGTCATAGATTTCTAGGTCTTTCCAGGTCTGGGCCTTAACCTTTTCTATTTTGGTTAACCGGCTCAAATAAAGGTCAGAATCTTTGAATGATGGAGTTGCCCTAAAAATACTAGACCCATCGTTCATGTACCGTAAGTCTATGTTGTTAAGGGCTACGACATCAGGGGCATCAGTTTCTACCTTAGATTTGTTGGCTTGCCCTATGGGTTTTGTTTTATGATGGGAGGGGAAATAATCGCTAATTTTCTCAAAATCAGTATCTGGAGCAGATAAAGGGCCAGCTAATGCATATGATTTTCCAAAAACAAGAATAGGGATTAATACCTGAGATTCGTAGATGGACCTTTTCTTCTTCTCAAGGGATTCTGGGATGTATTATAGGTTCTTCACTAGCTTGGGCCCAGCAAGTGTAGCGAAAGGAGGAAGCTGTAATTGAGTCTTGGGCTTCTTATGTTTCTGGGTTCTCCTGGAGTCTTTAACGTTGGAGGTTGAAGATGCCATTGTTGGAAGAATAATAATTTTGAGATTGTTTTCTGAGAAGTTGGAAAGTTGAAGAAGAAAGCAAGAAGTTTGAAGGCGTAAAAGAAAAAATGATTTAGGAAAAAACTATTTAAAGGCTGTGGAATATCAAGAGACCTCAAATCAGCATTAAATGACTAATGCTGTAGTGGGACACGTGTCTCGCTAGGGGTGATGGATGGGACGCTGGCAGTTATTACCCATACCCCACTATCTCCTAGGTTTTAGGAGGTATGATGATGGCTAGTGATGTAGTGCGCTTTGAGGAGATATTTCGCAGAGATTATCATGATGACCATGACGTCATAGAGTGGTTCAGAAGAAACTGAATAGTGGAACGTGGGAGTTCTAATGGCATCAATACTCGTGTAAGTGGAAGTGAGGCGTCGAATGTTGTTAGCCAAAAATGTCCTTTTCTCCTGCAATGTCGAAAAAGACATTTTTGGGGGGCAATTTGTTGGCTACTAATTTCGACGCCTGATGTTGGGATCAGAGTCTCCCTCCCAAGGAAGAGAATATTTGAAGTTTATGAAGTTTCGACAGAAGCATGTTCATAAGAAATATCAGTCGAAGGCTATCCTCTTGTTACGAGGAGGAAACTCAAAAGACTTAGAAATATTTTCTAAGAGTTTGTAAAAAGTTTCGACCGAAGATTAGGAGGTGGTTTTCGACACGGAGGTTCGAAATTCGAATAAAGGAGGGAATTTTGATTTTGAAAGAAAGACGCGTGGAATGCATTTATGGGGTGAAGGCATGCAGAGTGCCATTTGTCTTCGTTAGAAACAGCGACCGTTAGTGGCTGTTATTTCGACTGTATATAAATAGGGAGTCATAGTGTTAGATTTCTGGGTGTGTATTCAAAATTTGTACAAGTTACTCATAAATACTCAAAGTACCCGTGTGAGAGAAAAGAGTTATCATTGAGAAATATACGTTTGGAAAAAAACCAATTTATTCTTTACATTTCAATGAAGTTCTAATTTATTTACATGCAACTTATTTTACTTTTCTACAATTTTAATCTTGCATTTTTAGTACGTTTTCGTTATTCCTTTTTGAGAACAAGACTTTATCATTTTCAATCGAATTATATTAGTTTATGAAAACAATGTTGAACTTAATGAACAAAAGGTTTGATTTTCACATAAATTGTCAATACTCTTAAAGCACATTGTCCTAGGATTTGTATGATCGATTCTGCAAGTAAACTAATTTTTTGCAAATTAGGAGATCAGCGGTTGTTTGCTAATTTTCAAGGCAAACACCAAGGGTTCTGAAGTAGAAGTGCTGAAGACTCTGAAGACAAGGTTCTGGTGAATACGTTCTGAAGACTCTAAAGACTCAAGACTCTGAAGACCCAATGATTCATTCTACTGATCATGCTTCAAAATAAATCAACTCAGAAACCTCTGATGAATAGAAGAAGATGAAACATTTGCGTGGGAAAATACTACATAGTACAGATAAAGCACGTTCTTTTCCACTACCCTGATTTGGTGGTACAAAGGACAATTTGAGTGTACGATTTTCATCCTAGCATAACGGCATTATTTCAAGTCTCTAGTACTCTTATCATATTACTGATCTACCCTTCAACAAATCTTTTTCTGGCTATATATAGACTTGATCATTCAACAAATCTGATATGCGCGAACGCATGTGTGCATACGAATGAATGAATATGAGTGAGCAACAAACGATGTAGTACTCAGTATGAAAAGGAAAAATATCAAAAACACTTATTCACATGAAGAAAGAACTCAAGAAACAGAAGAATATATGAGTGAATAGTAAAGCACCACAATATAAAGAAGAAGAATGTTTTTACTGTATAGTTTCGCTCTAAGTTAGATTGAGCTTAAAATGTATGTTTACTTTTCTTGTGTAGAAGCATTATTATTGTAAACAAACCGTTGTAACAAACTGATTATTTGTGTTCCCTTAAGAGATCAGTTGGGTCAGAATTCTTAAGAAGACAATGACAGTGAGTTTTAGTGTTGTTAGTCACTTGCTGATGGCTTGTGCGTTGTATTCTTTAAGAGACCAGTTGGGTGAGAATTCTTAAGAAGTCTAGGACTAGTGTGTCTTAGAGGTTGTTGTTAGTCACTAGCAGTTTTCTAGTGCAGTTGTAATCAGTTTGGTTATAGTGGATTAAGTCCTTGTGTATAAGGCAAAATCACCTTGGCGGGTGGACTGGATTAACTTGATAGTTTTCAAGTGAACCAGGATATATCGTGTGTCTTTCTCTATTGTTAGTTTATTTATGATCTTTGTTTGAGTTTCATAAAAATATTGCATTTTGGAAAACCCAATTCAAACCCCCCATTTCTTGTGTTTTTCTCACACCTTTAATTGGTATCAGAGCTCCAATTCTGATTGTGATAAACGTTTTATCAGCACTTAACATTGTTCAGTACCGATCTAGTATTTGTGTGAGATATCATGGCAGCTTTTGTTAAAACCACTACTGAAGAGAAAGATCATTATAGTGCCAAACCACTAGTCTTTGATGGTGAAAAGTTTGACCACTAGAAAGACAAAATAGAAAGTTTCTTTTTTGGTTATAATGTAGATCTTTGGGATTTGGTAGTTGATGGCTACAATCACCCAGTTGATGCTACATGTACTAAAATATCCAGAAGTGATATAATCAACCAACAGAAGAAAGATTATATGAATCATAGTGCTAAATGCTATCTCTTATACTAAGTATGAGAAGATGATGCCAAATCCTTTTTTGATTCTCTTAGGATGACTCATGAAGGAAATGCTCAAGCTAAGGAGAGAAAGGCACTTGCCTTAATCCAAAACTTTGAGGCATTCAGAATGGAGGATGATGAAACAGTTGAGACCATGTTTTCAAGGTTTCAAATGCTAGTCGCAGGACTCAACTTCTAGACAAAGGTTACTCAACTGCTGAACATGTGAAAAAGATCATCAGAAGTCCTCCTAAGAAATGGATACCTATGGGAGCAGCTCTAAACCTATCAAAAGATCTTAATAGCATAAGCCTTGAAGAGCGTGTTAGTTCTTTGAGAAGTCATAAGATAGAGCTAAAGAAGAAGAAGAGTGAATCTATCGTTCTTAAGTCTAAACCTGGAAAGGCAAAGACTTATCAAGCTGAGGAAGAATCAGAAGATGAGTTATCGCTAATCTCCAGAAGCAGCATAACTCTGGAAAGAAAGTTCTAATGGAAATTTGGGACGACTCTGATTCTGAAGAAGAAGAATCTGATGAAGAACAAGTAAATGTTGCGCTAGTAGAAACAACCGAAGATGAAGTTTCTGGAGAACCAGAAGACTAAATATCATCAGAAACAGAATCAGTCTCAGACTCTTGCTCAGAAATATCATTAGCAGCTCAGTTGAAACACCAGTCATGGTAACTAAACAGTAGTTGCTCGCGACTCATGACGGGAAGAAGGCATATGTCTCAAAGTCTGGAACTTAAGCCTGGAGGCTTCGCCAGTTTCTGAGGAAACCAGTAAGAAGAAATCTTTGGCTCTGGAATCGTTGCTCAAAAGTGTTTATTATTGGGATACTCTGAATTCTCTAAAGGCTACAAAATCTTTACCACAGAAATGCGAATTGTAGATGAATCAATTCATGTCAGATTCAATGATAAGCTTGACTCTGAAAAGTCAAAGCTAGTTGAAAAGCTTGCAGATCTGAAGATCACATCATCAGAATCTAAGAAGTAGAAGATTCAACAGAAGCAGACAAAGAGGCAAATTCTCCAGATCCAAATAAAACTTACCAGAAGCTGAGAACAACTCATCTCATCAGAAGAAGAATAGATTAAAGAACTCTCATTCTGAAGAATAGATTCAGGGAGATAAAGTTGATCCAGTCAGAAACAGTTTATCCTTCAGACATTCTGAAGAAACTCTTCTGGGTCTAGTGTCTCTAATAGAGCCAACAACAGTTGATGCAGCTTTAAAAGAAAATAAGTGGATTCTGGCCATGCAAGAAGAATTAAATCAATTCACCAGAAATAACATCTAGGATCTTGTTCAAAAACCCAAAGGTGTTCACGTCATTGGAACTAAATGGGTGTTTAGAAACAAGCTAGATGAGAAAGGCTGAATTCGAAATGAGTCTGATGGAAGAAGTCAGATTCTTTCTGGAAATTCAAAATTGATCAAAGATCAGAAGGAACGTACATTCATCTAAACAAGTATGCAAAAGAACTTCTGAAGAAATTCAACATGATGGAGTGTACACCAGCTAATATTCCAATGCATCCAACATGTATTCTGGAAAAGGAAGAGAATTCTAAGATTACGCAGGAGACAGATTGGAAAGAAAAAGCACCTTTGGATACTGTCAGTTTCTCGGGAAGAATCTGATCTCATGGTCAAGCAAGAGGCAATCAACAATTGCTCTCTCAACCGCAGAAGCAGAGTACATATCTGTGTCTCTATGCAGTACGCAGATGTTGTGGATGAAGAACCAGCTAGAACATTATCAGATACATGAGAGTAACATTCCTATCTTTTATGATAATACTGCTGCTATCTGTTTAAGTAAGAATCCAATCTTACATTCTAGGGCTAAGCACATAGAAATTAAACATCACTTTATTAGAGACTATGTTCAGAAGGGAATTTTATGTTTAAAATTTATAGATACAGACCATCAATGGGCTGATATTTTTACAAAACCCTTGGCTGAAGATAGATTCTTATTTATTCTGAAGCATATGAAAATGGACTATTGTCCAGAGTAAGATTTCATCAGAATCAGATGTGTTTAGTCAGAGTCTGAAGATATCAGATTTTCATTTAAACTAAAAAGCATTTATTTTAAACCTTAGTCATCAGAAGATGCTTCGTCAGAAGTGTCTCTGATCAGATGGAAACTTTTGGGTTTTCCAGACTTTGAGGATATCAAAACGTGTCACTTAGAGTACACAATGAGCAGTACTTTTCTTGGAATTGGTTAAATCATGATTACATTCATTTATCAATTCCCATCATTATGTCTAATTCTTCACGCCCACTCAACTTCACTCCACTCACACGTTATATACCCACTCACACCACTTTATTTCTTTTACACTTTAGAAACCCTAAAACCTCTTTTTCCCAAACCGCTTTAAGTGCTTTCTTCGTCTTCAACAACAAACTTCATCTTCATCCTTTTTACCTCAAAAATCATCATGATGACTACCTCCCAACAAGAAGCCGTTCGTTTCACCGCTGAAATGGAACAATCATTAAACCTCTTCACTGGGTTATCATCTTCATCAGCTCCTCCGTCTACAACTTCAACAACCACTGTAACTGTGACTTCAACTTCATCGTCACTTCCTGTGATTGATAAAACTCATATCACTCAAAGGGCTGCTTCAGTTAACTGCATTATTGATGCAGAAAATCTGGTTTTTCTTAAAGAACTAGATGTTGATTTTGAAAATATTGCTGCAAATGGACACGACCTCTCTGCTGAACTAAACTTTCAAGGTTGGAGTCACTATTTTCAAAGGCTTAAAGGTCCTATCTTTGAAGCACTTGTGAAAGACTTCTGGAGACAAGCAGACTGCGACCGTCTTCATGTAGTTTCTCATGTTCTGGCAAAGAAGGTAGTCATTACTGAGAAATCAATCTCAGACCTTCTAGGAATGGAATTCTTGAAAAACAAACGAATCTATGGAATGAAAGGAAACTCCGAGTTTGTGGAAGAGACCATTGACAAAGCTATCTTCACCACTTACTCTCCTAAGAAATTGAAGTATAAGAGTAAGGATCTACATGCTAATCTGAGAATTTGGCACAAGATTATTCTGAGTTGCATTAATCCAAGACCTTCATCAAGTTCTTTTGAATACTTCAATGCAAATCAGAAGTATATGTTGTATTATCTGCTTACAAATCAGAAGATGTGTCTGCCCTCCATTTTGTTTTACTATTTACGAGATATGGTGAGCAAGACAAGGACAACAGCTTCACCAGATAAGGCTGTTCACACTTACATTCTGTTTGGAAGGTTACTTTCTGATGTTTTTGTTGAAAGTGGTCTGGTAGAATTTCTAACCGAAGAAGCCAGGTATACAGAAGATTTGACACCAAGCATCGGAGATTCCTTCAATGCCACTAAACTTAGGAATATGGGATTGATTAAGGAAGTACGTGTGAAACCTCATTCTGTATCCTATGAATCTGTGATTGATCACAAGATTCTGGTGGATGACTATCCTCTGTTTCACAAAGGTGACAATCCTGAAACAATCGCTTCCTTTGTTGCTATGATTATAGAAGAAGGACATGACATGTCTGGGTTCAGATATGACGAACTTACTCCTGCACCAATTCTGGCTGATCCTACCAGAGGCAAAAGGAAACAAATTGAAGAGGCCTCTGGGCCTAAGAGGAGAAAGAAGGATGACAAGTCTAGAACTTCCAAGAATCTAGCTCTGGCTTCTTACTCTGAGAAATCTAGTAAGTTTATTCCTGCTCCATCTGTTTCAATAGCTGTTACACAATCTATTAATGCTTCATCATCATCACAAACCACTTCTGATCGAAATACTGTTCAAATTCCCACTTCCATTTCTCAAATCATGTTTAAACCACCATCATTTTCGGTTCCACCCCCAACAACCTCTCTATATGAAACTATTATTCCACAAACTCCATTCTCATCAATCACCACACCTATTTCATCCGAAAGCATCCATACTTTCACTTCATCAATAACCACCTCACTTCCTTAACCTCTGTCGTAACCCAAAATTTGACCTCCCCTTTTTTCCTTTTGCATAAGCATGTGCATTCGCATCGCCGGCATACGCATTCGCACTTTTCCCTATGTGTTTCTTGTTGCAGGATATTTTGGTTTTCCAAGCCCGATTAATCACATTCTCACAAGGACATCACATCATCAAAACAAGCACAAAACAAGGGTTTCTATGCCTATTCATCAAAGCAAGAGGTTGCAAATCGGAACCGTGGACACAACACCATTTTTTAGGAAAATTTGGGGAATTTTGGCTTGGTTAATCGATTAACCATTTGCAGTGCAAATGTGTTAATCGATTAACACGTGCAAATTTTGCAGAATTTGCCGCTTTTTCAAGACAACAACTTTCCCTCCACATTTTGAAATTCTACTTTGGTCTAGTAGCATGTGGAACATTCTGGAATCCTCAAGTATTCACTTACATTTACTCCAATGCATCATTTCCAAATAAGTGCATCATGTTCCTTGATTTCCAAGTATATGGACCTTTGGATGTTTGGAGCTCACATTGGGATTGTTACCGAGTTGATCCTAACTAACCGAGTTAACCGCTTGACTCGGTGAGTCAAGCCTAACTAACTCCTAGCCTAATTCCAAACACTACTACAAAACGCGCAAACAACAACGCCAGGATTACAACGGATTGCCTATACACTATTGTAATAGATGCGCGCTTTTTTTTTAATCTCGTTAAAAGGCTTTTAATGACAGTTAATATTAAAACCTTGGTGAAATGTGAGGCCTTTCACGACGGGTATGTTTTCAACCGTCATTATAGGTAGCGCATGGTCATGGGTTCAATTCCCAACACCAACATTTATGGCTTTTTACATATTATTTCAAAATGCCCACATCCTTTCACCACTGGTATGTTTTCAACCGTCATTATAGCCAATAATTTAGTTTTAGGTCTTGCACTTCAAATAATCGGTTTTAGGGAAAATCGTCTCATTTTTTAGATCTGTTTCGTGCATCTGAAGCAGAAAAATCGTGCGGTCATTAGTCCCGTACTCTAAAAGAGTTACGGGACTTCACCCTCAAAACCCCAAATTTATCTTTTTTCTATTTTTAATGAATTTTTTACTGTTTTCATAGTCTCAAAAAATTCTAAAAAAAATCTCAAAATTCTTATTTTACCTAATTAGATTAAATTTAGTGTTTTTAGATTTTTCTGAATTTATTTTAATCATATTTTCCTATTTTTTTAAAATGCTGACAGACCTTTCACAACGGGTATTTAAACCAAACGTTATAATAGGTAGCTTTTTTTACTTATTTTTTCAAAATGATGACAGACCTTTCACCACGGGTAATTTAAACCAACCGTCATTAAAGGTAGCGTCTTGTCATGGGTTCAAGTCCCAGCACCAGCATTTTTGGTTTTTTACTTATTTTTTCAATTCTCATTACCAACATTATAGGTGGCGCGCATATTGAGTTTATTCACTATCCTTAAACAAATCTTGGTCGTCCATTTAGTGATTATCAACGGCCAAGACACTACTATTAGTGATCCGCGTGAAACCTAAAACTCAGGCGAACTACATCTTCTACCTCCAAACATCATCTTTCAGTTACGATACTCTATTTCTCCACTAAACCAAATTTCAGAACAAATTTCAGAACTCGAGTTAGCAATGTTAGTTATTGGTGTTCTTTTTTAATTATTTTTGTTCTTGTTATTCTTTTTTATTATTTTTGTTCTTGTTGTTATTATTGTTTTTATTGTTGTTGTTTTTGTTGGTGTTGTTGTTCTTGTTGTTATTATTGTTATTATTGTTGTTGTTGTTCTTCTTCTTCTTGTTCTAATTCTTTTTCTTGTTCTTGTTCTTGTTGTTGTTGTTGTTGTTTTTGTTGTTGTTGTTGTTCTTATTGTTGTTCTTGATGTTCTTACAATTGTTGTTGTTCTTATTGTTGTTCTTGATGTTCTTACTATTGTTCTTGTTCTTATTGTTGTTCTTGATGTTCTTGCTGTTGTTCTTGTTCTAATGCTGCAATTTTTTTTATTTATTAAAAGACATACAACAACGGTTTTTTTTAAAATAACCGTCATTATAGGTAATGCTAATGCTATATTTTTTTATTTTATTAAAAGACATACAACAACGGGTATTTAAAATAACCGTCATTATAGGTAGTGCATTTTCCATTTTTTTTACAACGGTTACTGGGCCGTCATTGTACGTACCGCATATACAACAACACTCTACATAACAACGCCTTCGCCCGCGTCATTATATGTCATTTCCAACCGTTGTTAAATGAGTTTTTTGTAGTAGTGAAACCACCCAAAGCTAAGTCCAAACCAAATTCCAAACCTCTCACACTCCAAACCAAAAGTCTATATAAACACACCTTCACTCACTTTTCAAAGGATCCACAATCTCTCAATCATTTTCACACAAATTTCTTACACTTCACTCTCTATTCTCTCACAATCTCTCTGAATTTTTCTGCTACTCCTTCATCTTCATCTCAATTCTCCTCACCAAACCTCACTAAAGCTCTTAATTCTCCATTGAAGAAAAGCTATTTTCACCTTGAAAGTGCTTTTTCTTGAGCTCAACCTTCATCATCATTCCATTCTAGAGGATTTTGTGGAGCTTCAGTAGCTTTTGGATTCATATCAAGTGATTACTTCAAGCTTCTTCGGTGATAATTCTCATTTCGGAGTTTTTGTCGCAATTTGCTTGGTTTTGATACGTTTCGGCTATAATTGAAGATTTCCTCTGGTTTTCTTTGTTTATCTTCATCAAGAGCACTTTGCAATAATCACCAAGCCCAATCTCCGGCTTGTAGGTTGGTAGATCTTACTCGTTTTTCTGTTTTGAACGTTTACGTATCATTCGCGATGTAGTTTCGATGTTTTTGCATGTGAATTGATTATACCATTGCTTGATCCATGATCTTGATGATTTAATTGATTCTATTATTGATCATTTGCTGTTTTTAAACTTGATTTTTCGTGCATAGTTGTTTGCCCTAGCATTGGAGTGATTGCACAATCAATAAGTTGGCCAAAAACACTTTTGAAAAACTGTTTTTCTCCCCCAGTGCCAGTGTTAATCGATTAACACTTTGCAGTGCAAAAGTGTTAATGGATTAACACTGAACCAGAAGGTCATTTTCATGCTTTTTCAAGTGTGTTTGCAATGCTTTCTCATTCTAACTTCCATGGATTGATATGCTTGATTGTTGTGGATGATTTAAGTGTCATTTAACTTCTGGTTGAATCATATTCATAAACTTTCGATGTACGATTTTGATTATTCGATTTAATCACATTCTTGGCATTATGTGAACACATGCTTTCTTGCATTTTCTTTGATCACAATAACATGATTTTGTGTTGCATTTTGTGTATCATTTGGCACTATTTTGCACTTTCTCTATTTGGTTTGAATTAGTTTATTCTCAAGAGAATAAACTTAATCTTGTAAAATCAATAATTCACACCTTTTGCTTTAATGATTTTCCATTCTCTTTGAAAAATTGTTAGCATATTAATTCCCTTTGATTGATTAATCGAAACTTCATTTCGATTAGTTGATCTCTCCCCTTGCATCTCTTTAGGCTTCCTTTAGAGCTTTTTCTTTCTCTCCTACTGAGCCAGAGGTTCGCGCGCCGCACGAAACTGGAGCACTGTACAACTTGGAGTTGTTATGCTGTCAGTTTCAACTTCTGCACTACACCCTGTGTGTTAGAGAAGGAATGAGAAGGGAGAATTCCTACTCTCATTCTGACCACTTCAGGTAGGGGACAAATGACCCTGTTCCTGACTTAGTCACCTCTATCCTCAGGCGGTTGTGTATCTCCTCCCCCAGTCGAGTCGATCCTTGATCACTCCTATCTCTTGCAATCACTTTTGATCGATCACCATCCTTCTTGGTTAAGATCATTGTCTCTTGGGTTAATACCTTTCTCTTTTCTAATATCCTTTTCTTGTGGTTAATCATTTCTCTTTAATTCCCCTGAAGAGTACCAATTCCTTTTCTTCGGTTAAACATAATTTTCTTGTTAAACACCGAAACCCTTGCGGAGTTCGCAACCTTATCTTGGTTCTTCTCCCTTCATTTGGTTAAACACTTCCTGTCAGTTAAAACACCAATTTGCACGTCTTCTCAGTTAACCACAGTCTATCTGTTAACATACTGAGTTCCTCTTGGGTTAATCACCTTGTCTTGGTTAATCACCCAGTTTTTCAGTTAACCATAGTCAGTCTATTAAAACACTGAGCCCCTCTCGAGTTAATCACCTTCTCTTGGTTAATCACTCGTTTCCTTCCGGTTAATCACAGTCTTTCTGTTGAAACTGAATCCTCAACAGTTAGCTACCTTTTCTTGGTTTGAATACTTTCACCCTTGGGTTAGTAGCCTTTCTTTGGTTCAAATACCCTTTCTTTGGTCAGGTACTGTTTGTTCTGTCAGAGTACCAAACTCCTTTGGGTCATGACCTTCGCTTGGTCCCACACCCGTCCTTTGGGTCACGACCTTCATTTGGTCCCACACCCGTCCTTTGGGTCACGACCTTCGTTTGGTCCCACACCCGTCCTTTGGGTCAAGACCTTCGCTTGGTCCCACACCCGTCCTTTGGGTCACGACCTTCGCTTGGTCCTACACCCATCCTTTGGATCACGACCTTTGCTTGGTCCCACACCCTTCCTTTGGGTCATGACCTTCACTTGGTCCCACACCCGTCCTTTGGGTCATGACCTTCATTTGGTCCCACACCCGTCCTTTGGGTCACGACCTTTGTTTGGTCCTACACCCGTCCTTTGGGTCACGACCTTCGCTTGGTCCCACACCCGTCCTTTGGGTCACGACCTTCGCTTGGTCCCACACCCGTCCTTTAGGTCACGCCCTTCGCTTGGTCCCACACCCGTCCTTTGGGTCACGATCTTCGCTTGGTCCCACACCCATCCTTTGGGTCACGACCTTTGCTTGGTCCCACACCCGTCCTTTGGGTCACGGCCTTCGCTTGGTCCTACACCCGTCCTTTGGATCACGACCTTCGCTTGGTCCCACACCCATCCTTTGGGTCACGACCTTCGCTTGGTCCTACACCCGTCCTCTGGGTCATAACCTTCGCTTGGTTCTACGCCCGTTCTTTTGGTTGATCATCAGTCTATTTGTTTAAACCTTTTCCCCACAGAATTCTAAATCCATCTTTCTCTTCGATTAACCACTGCCTGTCAGTTAACATATCGAGTTTCCTTATTCTCTTGGTTTCGACACCATCCCTTTATTTGTTTCCCAGTAGGGTCGTTTACACTCTGATCCTCAGCACGATCACTTTGTTCTCTTACTCCCCAGTGGAGTCCTTTCTATTCATTTTGCTCCTTTGTCTTCTTGGTTTCGACACCATTCTTGTACTTTACCTTCAGCACAGTCATTATCTTTCCTTTGCACTTCTTTCTTGGTTTTGACACCAATTCTTTTGCATCCCCAGCGGATATTTCTCTACTTCTTTTTGCTCTTGGTTTTGACACCACTTTCCTTCTCCTTTTCCGGCAGTTACCTCCACTTTACATCAAAAATTGAAATTCTTGTTCGATGATCAGCTGGTCATTGTCTGTGGTGAAGAAGACCTGATTATGAGCGAGTTATCCTTTTTTTGATACATCGAGACCGAGGACGGCATAGCTGAGGTACCATTGCAGTGTCTCAAATTCGAGGATGTCAGCTCTGCTTCAACTAGTCAAAGTGGATCACCATAAATGACCTTAGCATCTGCTAAGAGTGCTAAAGAGACCATCGAGAGAGGTGCCTTGCCAGGCTAGGGGCATGTGATTGATGTGGTTGAGAAGTATAATCGATTTGGATTGGGTTACTGTCCTAGTCGACGATCTAGTCCACATGATCCGAAGCAATGCAGTTTGATCAAGTTCAGTAGCGCAGGTTTTCAGATGGGTGACATTGTGGCAGCCCTTGATGATGCTGGTCCCAGTAACCAGACTTCAAGCTTTGTACGCAAGTGTCCGTCGGGTTTCAAGCTCAACAACTGGACATCTACCGTGATTCCTGTGGTTTTTCCAACAAATATGTAATGTATTTTGCTTTCTCGTTCCCTCGTCCTCGCCCAAGACGAGTGGATAGCTTGTAATGGGCCTCACGCTTTTGCAATATTATGTGATCAATAAATAAAAGTTTTTTGCATTCAAAATCATGCTCTATTTTCTTCCTTTATTTTACTTTTCACAAACAAATGGCAAAAGTTTCTTTTATTTTCACTTTCAAAATAGCTCATTCTAAACATATTCATAAACATGCGGAAACAATAAATGCAGTGATAACAACATGGCAAACATCCATTGTAATTCTGGGATTCCAATTAACCAAGCCGAAGAAGGTGGTGAGGAAGATTGTGAATTACCGGCTGAACTAGCAATGCTCCTTGAGCACGAGCATAGAGATATTCAGCCACACAAAGAGCCAATGGAAGTTATCAATCTTGGTACTGATGAGGTCAGAAGAGAAGTCAAGGTTGGCGCATCTCTCACAGAGCATGTACACTCCGAGTTGGTCAAGTTATTGAAAGAGTATGTTGATATCTTTGCCTGGTCCTATCAAGATATGCCTGGGTTGGATACCAACATCGTCGAACATCACTTGCCACTCAAGCCCGGATGTCCTCCTGTCAAGCAGAAACTCAGGAAGACTAGACCCGACATGGCACTCAAAATCAGAGAAGAGGTAAAGAAGCAGCTTGATGCTGGGTTCCTCGCTACTTCCGAATATCGTGAATGGATCGACAACATCGTCCCGGTTCCAAAGAAGGATGGGAAAGTTAGAATGTGTGTGGATTATCGAGATCTCAACAAGGCCAGCCCGAAAGATGATTTTCCTTTGCCTCATATTGATGTCTTGGTAGTCAACACAACAAAGTCCTCTGTCTTTTCGTTCATGGACGGGCTTTCAGGGTATAATCAGATCAAAATGTCCCCAGCTGATATGGAGAAGACTACTTTCATCACGCCGTGGGTATATATTGTTACAAAGTCATGCCATTCGGTCTGAAGAATGCAGGGGAAACATACCAACATGCCATGACAACCCTCTTTCAAGATATGATTCATAAAGACATTGAGGTTTACGTGGACGATATGATTGCCAAGTCCAGAACTGAAGATGATCACTTGGTTCATCTGAAGAAACTGTTTGACAGACTCTAGAAGTTTAGACTGTGGTTGAATCTTGTGAAGTGTACCTTCGGAGTTCGATCGGGTAAACTGTTGGGCTTTATTGTGAGTCAGAAAGTGTCGCACCCTAATTTTTAACCCTAAGATCCCCTTTTCTTTTTGCATAGCATCTTTAGGCCATGTGATCTTTGTGTGCGTGTTTATTATGGCTAACCAGTCTATGCAGGTGTATTACGTTCAAGCGTAGATGATACTCATTCCCCACAGTTAAGCATCTCAGAAATTAGGACCCATCAAGGAGGAGGATAATTGATTTGTGATCAAATTAAGGATTAATGATTCATGAATTCAATAAGGTTCAAATGGCACTAGATTCTTAAGCATTTATTCTGCCTTAGAATTTGGTTTATGGTTTTATTCAAGTCAAGATGTCTTTGTGGACCGAAATATAAAATATACGGCCAAAGAATCCGTAGTATTCAAGGCTTCGTTTTCCTTTCAAAACTCGTTACTTATGGTGCACATTAAGAATACAAGTTGATTTTCGTGGAGAATCAAGAACTGTGGTGCTTTTGAATTCAAATTATTTAGGTAGTTTGGTTCGAAGTTTCAATCCTTGAATTTGTGATTCAAGTATGCTAATTCAAGGTTAGTTCTAAAAAGAAAAATCCAGAATACATACTCTCTTTGATGGAATGCGAAGGTTACAACTATTTCATGACGACGGGTTTAATATACCAAAGGAGCATTCAAGGTTTGCAAAGACGTGCTCCCTAAGACCATTTCCATTTGACTCATTTAAAAATCCCATTCACGTCCATATTGATTTTCAACCAAGGAAATGATTAGAAACTATCGGTGTAATCACATTCCATTACCTTTTACGTATGTTTAAAGCAAGGAGTATATACAAAAAGGCATATTCAATCGTACAAAGATCAAATTCATCATAAATTCACATTACAGTATTTCCTTCCGAGTCAAACTCATTTCTAAAAAAGGGCCAAACTTAATACAAGACTCAAGTTTTTTCACATATATACAAGACACCCAGAGGCAATTTGTTGGTAATCCTGAAATTGCTGTAGGGTACAGTAGCCTTCGACTCAAAGCCTGGCAGGTTGCGTTCTAGCATGAAACGTGTAGGTTCAAGTTACCACGCACTATAGGGATTACAAATTGATTCATTTAAACTCAAAGTTCTCCATGGCATGATCCTTTCCCTATGAGATATTATAGACATCTGGTGCAAACTTGGTTTCCTGTTGAAAAGAACAATGCATACTTATTACAATATCACCAAAGTTCTTATCCACAACAACCTCAGAGGCAACAAGTCATTCCTGAGCATGACGGTTAATGATACCTATTCCATTTTTACGACATCCACAGATAGGATATTGATTAACTACAATATAGTCATTTAGTAAAGTCAAGTCAAATACTGTAACTGGGCCACGATACGTATTGCTCATAGTTAAGTCATTTTGTGAAATACCTTGACGAAGATAGCCCTATGACCAGCTCCAGCCACCCCTTTGATGCCCGATTCTGGAAGTGAAACGGAGGAACTTCGATGGCATCTTCAAACACACAAAGCAATCGATCAATCAAGCAACCTAACCCAAAACAATTCACTGATAAGTTCATAATATCATATGGCCAAGGCAAGAAAACGAAAATTCAAAGTTTACATAAGACAATTCTATGGTTGAATTCTTTGCATTAGTATTCACGAGTTTGGCAAGGTTTAGGAATCAGACGCAATATTCAATATCTACTGATAAAGTCAAAACAAGAATGAGAACAAAAATAACTTCAATTTCAATGGGAGCTTTTATGTAATTACCTCGGGGAAACCAAGTTTGTTGGACTTAGTGTTCCAAATTGATCTAGGTTCCCCTTTGCCGCGAACTCGGATGGCAAAAGGATTCTGCAAACTTGTTGTGGACTAAAATGATGAACCCTGCAAGAAGAAAGAAGAGGATTTTTATTCACGGTGAGATTTCTTCCACTTCAGACACCAAGCATTCGGTTTAGGATCTCACCTCCTTTGTCAAGCTTTGGTCGAATTCGCCTTGTGCTTGATGACCACCTTGAGGATCTTTATTGCTCTCGTACTTGCCACTAGCATAAAGTTATCAGATTCTATACCATTGGAGTTATTTTAGTAAAAATAAGACGAAAGGACATATTGCTAAGTTCATCAAGAAGCATCAGGATGCGACAATTTGCTCACTGAAAAAACTAGGTGTCCAAAACAACAGTAGACACATTTCAGGTAGTTTCTAATTTCCTAAACAAACCCAAACAGGATAGTTAATGGTTCTCAAGCATATTAGACTAAAGAGGGAAAGAATTAAATTCAATTCATCAACATGTCTAAAACAGGCCTCAGACAATGTTTAAGAACTTTCCAAGACAGCCACAAGCACATCCACAACGTGCTTAAACAGTATTCAAGGATTCCAAAACAATTACCCCAGCACGTCACAAATGACATTTCAAAAAACTTTCCTAAAGCCAATTCCCAACATGTCTCATACGCCATCAACTTGCTTTCCAAAACCAACAAAACATGTCCTAGACCGATTCATAAACTTTCCAAAACAATAGGCCTCAGATTTTGAAATCAGAAATTATTTCATCATTTTTCAAAGGAATTGATGGGCAATATTAGAGATATCACCAGCATCAGTCCTTTCCTAAAATAAAATAGACCGAAATCACAAAGGAATCGCATTTAAGACAGCAGGGCAACGGTTTCAAATCTCTTCCAAATCAGAAACAAATCAAGCACAATATCAAAACCCTTCCAAAACAAGCAACAAAATCAAATCACATATTAGAATCAGGTCTTAATAACATAGAATGTTCCAAAATTAAACACAATAATTTCGTGTTTTAATTCGGAATCAGGAATTGAACCCCATCATTGGCCTATAAATAGAAGAGAAATCAGAGAGAAAAAGGGGAGTGAAGGCAACACAAAAAAATCACCACCACGCAGCAAACAAATTATCAAATCCCATTACCAAACACACAAAAAGCCACAGAGATTCAAAAATATTTTCTCATCATCATCTCACGGAGATCAACAAATCATCAACGTGCAATCCAACATCACAAATCCAGAGAAAAAGGCGAAAACTAAGAACAACACGAAGCAACGGATCTTTAACCAAAGACAAGCGAAAAGGTACAAAGACAAAGAAGAAGCTTCCCTGAATGAGGACTCATTGAAGCCGTTCACTTCATGCTCGCAGCTTTCACCAGCCCTTTTTTATTTTTCCGTCTTTTATTTTTTTGCAATCTCTATAATATGTAATCGTGAAATCATATAGTAAAATCGGGGTTGGGAATCATGGGGGATAGGGTTTATTTGTTTGATTTTGTCTGATCGAGTGAGAAAAAAATGATGAGAAAAAGAGACGGAGCGGCGGCGCGATTAGGATTACAAAACCCTAATTGCAGAGAGAAAGGATAACTAGGGTGAAGGAAAGAATGAGAGACTCGCGTTTATGTTTTCTTTGTCTTTTGATCAGTTAATCATATGCTCACATACATACACCATACACCTTACACCCTCACACTTTTATCCACTTGGTCACACACGTGTACATCTGATGGTTGAGATTTGAGGGTCCACGATGGACCCTCTCTCCCTCTGCGCACACTTGATCCCTCCCTTTTAATTAATTAATAATCTGTTTATTTAGTTTAATTCCTAATAATCTTTTTAAGATAATTAATTTTATTTCTAACCTAATTGATTCTTAAAAACGATATTAAGCATTTAGTTTTTTTTTTTTAAAGTCAATAACATTTTATTTATTTATCTTTTATTATCTAATATATAACTTTTTTTTATATTCTAAATCACTCTTAATGAAATATAACTAAATAAATTAAAATTTTTGTTAAAACTTTTTTCTTTTAGTAAGAGCTTTTAAAAACTTATTCATTAAAACACTAAAACATTTTTTTTATTAATAACACCCTTTTTAAATCATTCCTTTTTAAATTTTGTAACACAAAAAAATAATAGTAAAATCCTTTTTCTAAGATTATTAATCACCTTTCTTTTATTAATAAAAATACTTAATAACCTTTTTCAAAATTAATATCTAAAATAAGAAAGAACTCTTGCTAATATCCTCTTTATAGGATAAAACTTTAATCTTTTTTTCTAAATTAATAACAATCTATAATAACCTTTCAAATCAATAATAGATCCATACTAATCTCCCTTCAATTCAACTTTTTCTTATAGCTATTAGAATCCATCATCATACATTTGAATGTTTCTTGCTTGTATCTTGTGTGATGCCATTGCTTTGGTATGCTTATGTGATGTATGTATGTTTCTTTGTTCTAAACCTTTTCAAAACATTAAAACTCTCGATCCAACGTCGAGCCAATTTTCTACCCATGTAAGTCGATTGCCTTTAGGCATCGCATTCAACCTTTTGGTCACTAGACACAAGACTAGCACCATTTTGCTAGCGCTCTCGTTTAAAACTCATTATAATTAATCGCATTAATATCCAAGGGAAAACCCCATGCATGACAATCAAATTATTGTGCATGGTGCATTTCATTTGCATCATACCTCCCCATAGGTTTTACACCCCTTAAGATAAGTTTATTAGACAACTTTAGGATAGACTTCCTAAGTTAGTCCCCCCTTAAATTTTGATTTTTACAATCAAACTTTATCCCACCTAATTCTCCACACAAGAGAATTAGATGTGAATCATCTCAAAGAAGGGACATACAATCCCATACCCCACAAATACAAACAATTTTCAAAAACTGTGGTGGTTTTCTTAAGATGATGACTGATCTTCTCTCCTAAACTTTTAAACAACTTTAGTATCCTTAATAAGGAACTACATGTGCTCTGATTCCTTCCCGACAGGATATGTAGGCACAAGATGCGATATCTTGTCGAGCACACTTAGGAATAGAACTTTAGGTTTTCCTACCCTTAAACCCTTAGCAAACAAAAAATAAATAACATAATAAAACAAGAGGTTCCTGTAGAGTACTACAGATATCTAGGGTGCTAACACCTTCCCTAGGTATAACCAACCCCCGAACTTTAGAATCTTAGTTTGCATTTGCATTGCATTGTGGGTAATTCGATCTTTCTCCCTTCCCTTGGATAAATCAAAGACTGTGGTGAAATAAAAGAAATGCGATTCAAGTTAATATAATAGCTTGGTATCCAATTCTCACCGCGACAGAAAGGCATTGAAGTTGATCCTGACAAGGTTAGGGCAATTCAGAACATGCCGCCTCCCAAAACAGAAAAAGAAGTCCGTGGCTTTCTGTGCAGACTTAATTACATCTCAAGGTTCATTTCCCACTTGACGGCTACCTGTGAACCAATGTTCAAATTACTAAGAAAAAATCAATCGGTTGAATGGAACAATGATTGTCAGGAAGCATTTGACAAAGTAAAACAATACTTGCAAGAACCACTGATCTTAGTATCATCGGTTCCTGGTAGGCCTTTAATCATGTATCTCACCGTTCTCGATGAATTAATGGGATATGTATTAGGTCAACATGATGACACTGGCAGAAAAGAACATGCAATTTACTATCTGAGCAAGAAGTTCACTGATTGTGAGACCAGATACTCACTCTTAGAGAAAACTTGTTGTGCTCTAGTATGGGCAGCTCGACGCCTAAGACAATACATGATTTGCCATACTACTTTGTTGATATCCTAAATGGGTCCGATAAAGTACATATTCGAAAAGCCTGCTGTCTCTGGAAGGATTGCTCGGTGGCAGATGCTGTTAACTGAGTATGATATCCAACATGTTACCCAGAATGTAATAAAAGGGAGCGTCTTGTCTGACTACCTTGCTCATCAACCTGTAGAGGGTTATCAACAAATGAAGTTTGATTTTCCCGATGAGGATGTGTTGTTTATCAGAGGTTATGAGACTCCAGACCCTGACATAGGACCCGAACTAGGGCCGCGAAGGACGCTTGTGTTCGACGGTGCCTCTAATTCTAAAGGTCGTGGAATCGGTGCTATCCTCATCTCTCCAACTGGTTTTCCCCTTCCCTTCACTGCCAGATTATGCTTTGCATGCACCAACAATATGGCTGAATACGAAGCATATATACGGTATTGAAACGATAATTAACATGAGAATTAAGATTCTTGAGGTCTATGGAGATTCTGCCTTGGTCATCGGTCAAGTCAGAGGGAACTTTGTGACTCGGGATTCTAAGCTGGTTCCGTACCAACAACACATAGCGAAATTGATTCCTTACTTTGATGAGATTTCTTTTCATCATATCCCTAGAGAGGAAAATCAACTAGCTGATGCTCTTGCCACTCTAGCATCCATGTTCAAGGTCAAGTGGAAGAATGAGGCTCCTCATATCCGCATTGATCATTTGAACGAACCAGCACACTGTTTAGCAATCGAGGACGGGTCTGATGACAAGCCTTGGTTCTACAACATTAAAAGATATCTGGAAAAACAGGAATATCCCGAGGGTAGTACTATCACTGACAAGAAGGCTCTTAGGTGGCTTTGCGCTAAATTCTTCTTAAGTGGTGGTGTACTGTACAAGAGGAATTATGATTCCGTGTTCCTCAAATGCGTGGATAGACACGAAACAAACATGATCATAAGGTCCATACATGAGGGCTGCGAGGGTGTACATGCTAAAGGTCCTGCTATGGCCAAGAAGATCCTTCAGGCTGGGTATTATTGGACAACAATGGAGGTAGATAGTTGTAACTTTGCTAAAAGATGTCACAAGTGCCAAATCTACGGAGACAAGATCCATGTGCCTCTAACTCCATTGAATGTTTTGACTTCGCCTTGGCCATTCTCTATGTGGGGTATAGATATGATTGGAATGATCGAACCGAAGGCTTCCAACGACCATCGATTCATTCTGGTTGCTATCGACTACTTTACCAAGTGGGTTGAAGTTGCTTCTTATGTAAATGTTACGTGACAAGTGGTTGCCAGATTCATCAAGAAAGAGATAATCTGTCGTTATGGCATTCCTAGCAATATTATCACGGACAATGCAAGCAACCTAAACAATAAGATGATGAAGGAGTTGTGTCAAGAATTCCAGAGCGAGCACCACAACTCTTCACCATATTGGCCCAAGATGAACGGTGTCGTCGAAGCAGCAAACAAAAACATCAAGAGAATTGCCCAGAAAATGGTTAAGACATACAAGGATTGGCATGAAATGCTTCCATTTGCACTACATGGCTACAGAACTTCAGTTCGCACTTCTACTGGGGCAACTCCATATTCGATAGTGTATGGTATGAAGGCAGCTCTACCCATTGAAGTCGAAATTCCTTCGCTCAGAGTCATCATGGAAGCAGGTCTTGATGAAGCTGAATGGGTTCAATCCAGATATGACCAGCTGAATCTCATCGAAGAGAAGTGCCTTACAGCCGTTTTTCATGGTCAATTGTATCAGAGACGCCTCAAGCGAGCTTTTGTCAAGAAAGTTCTCCCTCGAACATTCCGTGAAGGCGGACTCGTGCTCAAGAGATATTCCCCTGTTCACTCGGATCCACGAGGCAAGTGGACTCCTAATTACGAAGGACCCTTTGTTGTCAAGAAGGCCTTCTCAGGCAGAGCCCTGATCCTCACCGCCATGGATGGGGAGGAGTTGCCATCGCCCGTGAACTACGATGCAGTCAAAAAATATTTTCCCTGGAAAAAATGGATAAAGAGCCCGCTAGATTGACATTCGCAAGGACAATCTAGGCAAAAATGGGCGTCCCGATGGACCAAAAAAAATAAATGTCCATGCAAAAGTTAGGGACAATTAAAAAAAACAATAGCAACCCGCTAAGTTGAAAACCCAAAAGGGCAACTTAGGCAAAAATGGGTATCCAGGTGGACGAAAAAAAATGTAAGAAATATGTCCAGGCAAAAATTAGGGATAAATGCATTGAGTATGAACCCTTGAGCCTCTCTTCATCATAGCTAGACCTCAGACGGTATTAGAGTATTTGAATCATCATCAACTGGTACAAGGCATTGAAGCCTAGACTTACAGTGGATGGTAGCCAATGTTGTAATCAATGGAAAACATGATTTCCCTTTGCCATTTACATTTGTTTTTTTCAATTTTATTGCAAATTTCCTCATCAAGGATTTTTGCATCCTTGTACACATCTTATGTACAAATGTTTTCATATTCAATAAAAATGCATCATTTGTTTTCTCATTTGTTTTCATTCCAGTATTTTGTTTGTAAAATAAATGATTATTTGTGATCACATAATACTATAAAGTGTTGAGAACAATAAAAATCTAAATCAACGGAGAAAGCATTATGCATTGCATATTTTACTGGACTCACGCAGGATAATCGGTAATATCCATTGGCAAGCCTAAATGCCGACTTACACTGTGATGGTTCTTTGAAGAGGTTGTTGTTTCCCCAGCAAGTGTCGTTATGGTTCTCTGGAAAGGTGGGCTACCTTCCATATTCCTAGCAGATCCATAATATCCGCCAGTAGAGTGGCCGAGTGATGTACCTCACTCGGAGACTTGATTATTCTTCTCCCCAGTACGGGTCATGCATCATATCCAGCATGTCAAAACTATCGCGCTTCAGTAGCAATACGACTTGGTTCCTCGTCTCCCCCAAGCAGGGAAGATCCGTCGAGCCTTGCGAACTCTCGGCAGCAAAGTCAATGGCAGTTTAGAAATCGGAGTTTTTGATTTCATTCCCCAGTCAGAGTAAGTCATGATGGAGAGATTGGTCTGATTCTCTCATTACCTGTAGTGTCATTGGTGATGGATTGGAGATTTGAGCCTTCTCAGTTTCTTCCCCAACGGAGTCTTCACCATTTTTGGGTTCTGTCAGCAGTAGAGTTATCATCCTTTGGGGCCTTTCCCCAGCAGGTTTTGTCTTCACCTGAGGGTTTTCTTCGCGACCTAGGATGTCGAGTTCGTTTTGCTATAATCTCTGCCTAACTCTCGCGCAATACCTTAGCCTGCACCTTTGCATTTCATGATATCAAGCATCATGTAGAACGCATACATGGCATATGCATCAAACATACTCCCTTTCTTTGGCCTGATTCATCCATCCAGCAGATATTCGGCTAAACTTTGCACCTATCAAACTCCCTACATTTTGCACCTTTTCTCTTGTCGCCGTTGGACAAATTTTCGAGCTACTCTTGTATTTAATCCTCTTCTACCTCGAATCATCGAAAAGATGGCGCAATACGAACATTCAGGTCCAAGAGGATTAAATAGGGGCAGTTGTCGTAACCCGAAATTTGACCTCCCCTTTTTACCATTTGCATAAGCATGTGCATTCACATCGTCGGCATACTCATTCGCACTTTTCCCTATGTGTTTCTTGTTGCATGATATTCTGGTTTTCCAAGCCCGATTAATCACATTCTCACAAGGATATCACATCATAAAACAAGCACAAAACAAGGGTTTCTATGCCTATTCATCAAAGCAAGAGGTTGAAAATCGGAACCGTGGACACACACCATTTTTCAGGCAAATTTGGGGAATTTTGGCTTGGTTAATTGATTAACCATATGCAATGCAAATGTGTTAATCGATTAACACGTGCAAATTTTGCAGAATTTGCTGCTTTTTCAAGACAACAACTTTCCCTCCACATTTTGAAATTTTACTTTGGTCTAGTAGCATGTGAAACATTCTGGAATCCTCAAGAATTCACTTACATTTACTCCAATGCAACATTTCTAAATAAGTGCACCATATTCCTTGATTTCCAAGTATGTGGACCTTTGGATGTTTGGAGCTCACATTGGGATTGTTACCGAGTTGATCCTAACTAACCGAGTTAACCGCTTGACTCGATGAGTCAAGCCTAACTAACACTTAGCCTAATTCCAAACCACCCAAAGCTAAGTCCAAACCAAATTTCAAACCTCTCACACTCCAAACCAAAAGTCTATATAAACACACCTTCACTCACTTTTCAAAGGATCCCCAATCTCTCAATCATTTTCACACAAACTTCTTACACTTCACTCTCTATTCTTTCACAATCTCTCTGAATTTTTCTGCTACTCCTTCATCTTCATCTCAATTCTCCTCACCAAACCTCACTAAAGCTCTTAATTCTCCATTGAAGAAAAGCTATTTTCACCTTGAAAGTGCTTTTTCTTGAGCTCAACCTTCATCATCATTCCATTCTACTGGATTTTGTGGAGCTTCAGTAGCTTTTGGATTCATATCAAGTGATTACTTCAAGCTTCTTCGGTGATAATTCTCATTCCGGAGTTTTTGTCGTAATTTGCTCAGTTTTGATACGTTTCGGCTATAATTGAAGATTTCCTCTGGTTTTCTTTGTTTATCTTCATCAAGAGCACTTTACAATAATCACCAAGCCAAATCTTCGGCTTGTAGGTTGGTAGATCTTACTCGTTTTTCTGTTTCGAACGTTTACATATCATTCGCGATGTAGTTTCGATGTTTTTGCATGTGAATTGATTATACCATTGCTTGATCCATGATCTTGATGATTTAATTGATTCTATTGTTGATCATTTGCTGTTTTTAAACTTGATTTTTCGTGCATAGTTGTTTGCCCTAGCATTGGAGTGATTGCACAATCAATAAGTTGGCCAAAAGCACTTTTGAAAAACGGTTTTTCTCCCCCTGTGCCAGTGTTAATCGATTAACACTTTGCAGTGCAAAAGTGTTAATCGATTAACCAGTGTTATATATTTTGCAAATTTTCAAGTGTTAATCGATTAACACTTTGCAGTGCAAAAGTGTTAATCGATTAACACTGAACCAGAAGGCCATTTTCATGCTTTTTCAAGTGTGTTTGCAATGCTTTCTCATTCTAACTTCCATGGATTGATATGCTTGATTGTTGTGGATGATTTAAGTGTCATTTAACTTCTGGTTGAAGCATATTCATGAACTTTCGATGCACGATTTTGATTATTCGATTTAATAATATTCTTGGCATTATGTGAACACATGCTTTCTTGCAATTTCTTTGAGCACAATAACATGATTTTGTGTTGCATTATGTGTATCATTTGGCACTGTTTTACACTTTCTCTAGTTTCTTTGCATTAGGTTTATTCTCAAGAAAGTAAACTTAATCTTGTATAATCAATAATTCACACCTTTTGCTTTAATCATTTTCCATTCTCTTTGGAAAATTGTTAGCATATCAATTCCCTTTGATTGATTAATCGAAACTTCATTTTGATTAGTTGATCTCTCCCCTTGCTTCTCTTTAGGCTTCCTTTAGAGCTTTTTCTTTCTCCCCTGCTGAGCTAGAGGTTCGCGCGCCACACGACACTGGAGCACTGTACAACTTGGAGTTGTTACGCTGTCCGTTTCAACTTCCGCACTACACCCTGTGTGTTAGAGAAGGAATGAGAAGGAAGAATTTCTACTCTCATTCTGACCACTTCAGGTAGGGGACGAATGACCCTGTGCCTGGCTTAGTCACCTCTATCCTCCGGCAGTTGTGTATCTC
This sequence comes from Lathyrus tuberosus, assembly GCA_022829125.1. Taxonomy (NCBI): domain Eukaryota; kingdom Viridiplantae; phylum Streptophyta; class Magnoliopsida; order Fabales; family Fabaceae; genus Lathyrus; species Lathyrus tuberosus. Next base: position 4,824,210 of record JALAZF010000253.1, read on the forward strand.
CTCCACTAGTCAAGTCGATCCTTGATCACTCATATCTCTTGCAATCACTTTTAATCGATCACCATCCATCTTGGTTAAGATCATTGTCTCTTGGGTTAATACCTTTCTCTTTTCTAATATCATTTTCTTGTGGTCAATCATTGCTCTTTGATTCCCCTGAAAAGTACCAATTCCTTTTCTTCGGTTAAACACAGTTTTCCTGTTATACACTGAAATCCTTACGGAGTTCGCAACCTTATCTTGGTTCTTCTCCCTTCGTTTGGTTAACCACTGCCTGACAGTTAAAACACCAATTTGCATGTCTTCTCAGTTAACCACAGTCTATCTGTTAACATACTGAGTTCCTCTTGGGTTAATCACCTTCTCTTAGTTAATCACCCATTTTTTCAGTTAATCACAGTCAGTCTGTTAAAACACTGAGCCCCTCTCGAGTTAATCACCTTCTCTTCGTTAATCACTCGTTTCCTTCTGGTTAACCACAGTCTTTCTATTTAAACCGAATCCTCAGCAGTTAGCAACCTTTTCTTGGATCGAATACTTACACCCTTGGGTTAGTAGCCTTTCTTTGGTTCAAATACCCTTTCTTCGGTCAGGTACTGTTTGTTCAGTCAGAGTACCAAACTCTTTTGGGTCACGACCTTCGCTTGGTCCCACACCCGTCCTATGGGTCACGACCTTCATTTGGTCCCACACCCGTCCTTTAGGTCACGACCTTCGCTTGGTCCCACACCCGTCCTTTGGGTCACGACCTTCGCTTGGTACCACACCCGTCCTTTGGGTCACGAACTTCTCTTGGTCCCACACCCGTCCTTTGGGTCACGACCTACGCTTGCTCCCACACCCGTCCTTTGGGTCACGACCTTCGCTTGGTCATACACCTGTCCTTTGGATCACGACCTTCGCTTGGTCCCACACCCTTCCTTTGGGTCACGACCTTCGCTTGGTCCTACACCCGTCCTTTGGGTCACAACCTTCGCTTGGTTCTACAGTCGTTCTTTTGGTTGATCATTAGTCTATCTGTTTAAACCTTTTCCCCGCAGAATTCTAAATCTCTCTTTCTCTTCGGTTAACCACTGCCAGTCAGTTAACATACCAAGTTTCCTTATTCTCTTGGTTTCGACACCATCACTTTATTTGTTTCCCAGTAGGGTCGTTTACACTCTGATCCCCAGCATGGTCACTTTGTTCTCTTACCCCCTAGTGGAGTCATTTCTATTCATTTTGCTCCTTTGTCTTCTTGGTTTCGACACCATTCTTGCAATTTACCTTCAGCACAGTCATTATCTTTCCTTTGCACTTCTTTCTTAGTTTTGACACCAATTCTTTTGCATCCCTAGCGGATATTTCTCTACTTCTTTTTGCTCTTGGTTTTGACACCACTTTCCTTCTCCTTTTTCGTCTTAGTTCCCCGAACTATGGAAGCTCTGATTCTTCATTCATTCGAATGTAAGATACGTAGGCACGAGATCGCGATGATCTTAGCGAGCACATTTCCATCCTTCCACCCTTCTTCCATTCTCCTCTTTTTCCCTGGTTCCTTGAACTACGACGCTCTGATTTCCTCATTGTAGTATGAGGGTACGTAGGCACGAGGGCCCTAATCCTCCGCGAGCAATCTTCTTTCTTCTCTTCCCTCTCTCTCTCTTCTTTTAGCTAGAAGCCTTTAGATAGATAACCCATCCAAGCCTAGAAGCAAGCAAAATGGTTCCCGCCGAGTACGACGGATGCGTAAGGTGCTAGTACCTTCCTTTTACATAACCGACCCCCGTTCCCGTTTCTCTTCCCCTTGGGTTTTATCGATATTTTCCCTGTCCTTTGGGACTAAATAAAGTTCGGTGGTAACTCTGTTGTATCTTTGAGTGTGCGATTCACTCAGGTATAAACCAGCCATCTTCAACCTCACACACCTATTTCCCCACTTTCTCAAGATCTGTTATATTTTACCTTCAATCAACCTAGAATAGACACTGTTGAGTCTATGTCTTAACACTCTGATCCTCATTCCCCCAACCTCTATGAAGAAACAATTTCTGATACTATTGAAATTGTCACCTCTGAGCCTTATACTATCTCAGATCTGCTTGAGCAAATACCCATTTCTGAACCAACATTTGAACAAATATCTGCTGAAATAGTTTCTGTTGAGCCTAACCTTGCATTAGTCATTTATGAAAAGCCCCTTCCTAAAACCCTTGATGAATGCATTAATTTGTTTCGTAACAATGCCTTAAAAAGGGTAGCTAAATTAAGAGAAGATGATAGCACAAGCACCAAGTCTCTGGAGCTTAAGTGTTCTTGGGAAGAGTTTCAGAAATGGTTAGACTCTGAGTTCGAGAGGATATCAAATTTCTCAGAAGCTTCCAAAGTTGCTTCAGTTCAACTGGTGAAGGACAAAGAAGAAGAGAAAGAAAGGATACGGCAATTCAAGCTTCTTGCTGTAAAGCAAAAAGAAGCTGAAGCAAAAGCTGCTGAAGCAGCAAGACTTTTAGCAGAAGAAGAAGAAGCTAAAAATGTTGAAGCTGTCAGGATGGCACAAGAAGCTGAAAATGCAGAGAAAGCTAAACAAGCCACTCTGGTTGCTTCCTCGTGCAATTGAAGAAATCAAACAAGATCATCAGACTATGAAAGAAGAACAGAAGATCTTCAAGGAAAGCATTGATGAGCAGAAGGTTGTCAACAACTCCCTTCAGAACATGCTTCAACAGATTCTGAACAAGCTGCCTGCAAATCCTTCATCCTCTGGAACTTAGGCACCTAGGCACTTAGGCTTATATTTTGTTTGGCTCTGAACCTTAGGATTCTGTCTTGTGTTGATTTGGTTTTGTTCTTGTTTTGATATTAATGAAGTTTCAATCATTTTGATTATGATAAAAAGGGGGAGAAATTAAAATGATTTTGATATTATTTATTCTCAGAATCTCGAACTCAAACATTACATAATGCTTATATAATGCTTTTTGCAACTAACTGTTTATTTGATGTTTGATGTTTGCTTATATAATGCTTTTTGCAACTAACTATTTGCTGGTATTGGATCTGTAGGATTCAAACTCCATGATGAGTCAATAAGGTTATTGACTGAAGTCAGGTATGTACCTGATTTGAAGAGAAATTTAATTTCTCTTGGTGAATTCGACAGGAAGGGATATGTTTTCCAAGGAGAGAAAAGTATCCTAAGAGTCATGAAGGGGTTGAAGGAAGCCTTGAGAGGCGTGAAGAAACAAGGCTTGTATACCCTTGAGGCTGAGGTTGTAAGTGGTTCGACAAATATTGCATCCACGAACCCTGTGTCGAAGACAGAATTATGGCACATGAGATTGGGCCATGTCAGCGAAAGAGGCCTGGTCGAATTGGGGAAGCAGAACCTGCTAGGTGGTGACATAGTCGAAAAGTTAGAGTTTTGTGAATCTTGTATATCTGGTAAATCCTGTAGGGCTAAGTTTAACAAAGGTAAGCAAAGAACACATGGATCCCTGGATTACATTCATGCTGATCTTTGGGGGCCTGCAAGGAATCCTCCACACTCAGGTACAAGGTATTTTCTATCCATCATTGATGACTATTCCAGAAAGTATTGGGTATTCATTCAGAAGATGAAGGATGAAACTTTTGAGAATTTCAAAAGTTGGAACGTTCTGGTTGAAACTCAAACTGGCAGAAAGGTTAAGAGGTTGAGAACTGACAATGCCCTTGAGTTCTGCAACGAAGAGTTCGACAGTTACTATGTTGAGTCTGGGATTGCAAGGCATAAGACTGTAGCAGGTACTCCTCAACAAAATGGCTTAGCTGAGAGATTCAATCCAACCATCCTAGAAAGGGTTAGATGTATGTTGGTTAGTGCTGGATTGAAGAAGGTGTTTTGGGCGGAGGCAGTTTCGACAGCAGCTTATCTGATAAATAGATGTCCCTCGACTGCCTTGGGAATGAAGACACCTGAAGAATTTTGGTCTGGACTCCACCTAGTCTCGACAGACTGAGAGTATTTAGATGTGTGGCCTATGCTCATATTAGGAAAGACAAGGTCGAACCTAGAGCTCTGAAATGCATCTTCATGGGATACCCTGAAGGAGTCAAAGCTTATAGGCTATGGTGCCTAGAGCCAGGTCACAGGAGGTGTATCACCAGTCGAGATGTAGTTTTCAATGAATCTGAGATGGCTTTCAAGAAAACTGATAATGCTGATGGAGGGCTGGAACAGGGAGAGATTCATGTTGAGGTGGAGCATGTTGACGTTGAATTGCGTACCCCATATGAAGTCGAAGAAGAAGCAGAAGATGTTGTCAAAGATGAGGAGACTGATAATGACTACCTGCTAGCAAGAGACAGGTCGAGTAGAGTCATTAAGCCACCTCAGAGACTTGGGTATGCAGATCTTATAGCTTATGCCTTAATCTCTGCAAGTGAGGTTCTCGACGAAGAACCTAAAGGCTATAAGGAAGTTATGATGAGTCAAAAGAAAACTGAATTGCTAAAGGCCATGGATGATGAGATGAAATCTCTTCATGATATAACATATGGGAATTGATCAAGAAAACTGCTGGAGACAGGTTAGTCAGCTGTAAATGGATTTTCAAAGTTAAGGAAGGAATCGAAGGAGTGGCGTTGAAGAGATACAAGGCAAGATTGGTCGCTAGGGGGTTCACTCAGAAAGAAGGTGTCGAATTCAATGATGTGTTCTCTTCTGTTGTGAAGCACAGGTCCATTAGAATGTTGCTTGCCATGGTGGCACAGATCGACCTTGAACTGGAACAGATGGATGTGAAGACTGCGTTCTTGTATGGGGATCTAGATGAAATAATCATGATGAGGCAACCTGAAGAGTATGTCGAAAAGGGGAAGGAAGATTATGTGTGTAAACTGAAAAGATCTTTATATGGACTGAAACAATCTCCTTGACAGTGGAATAGGAGATTCAACAAGTTTATAACACACATAAGTTTCATTAAAAGTCAGTTCGACCACTGTGTTTACTTCAGATTTCAACCTGGTAATTCATTTGTTATTTTTTTGCTTTATGTGGATGATATTCTAATAGCAAGCAACAATGTCGAAGATGTAATGAGGGTGAAGGCTAAACTCAATAAGGAGTTCGACATGAAGGATCTGGGAGCTGCGTCTAGGATTCTTGGGATTGACATCCTAAGAGATAGAAAGCAGTCGAAATTATGCTTATCTCAAGAGGCATACATACGGAAGATTCTCGAAAAGTATGGTATGTCGAATTCAAAGCCTGTTGTGGCTCTGACAAACCCTCAATCCAAGCTGAGTATAGATCAGTGTCCTAGTACTGATGTCAAAAGAGCTTATAGAATAGCATCCCATATGCTAATATAGTGGGTTCTTTGATGTATACTATGGTTTGTACTAGACCTGACATAGCATATGCAGTAAGTCTTGTAAGCAGGTACATGGCGAATCCTGGAAAGGCTTACTGGCAAGCATTGAAGTGGATTTTAAAGTCCATAAACGGGTCTCTAAATAGAGTCCTAATATATGGTGTAGCCTTGGGTGATGATAGTAAAGCAGCAATCGAAGGATATGTCGACTCTGATTATGCAGGTTGTATGGATTCCAGAAAATCTATTTCTGGATATGTGTTCACTATGTTTGGGACATCAATCAGTTGGAAAGCAACACTTCAGACGGTTGTTGCCTTATCAACCACTGACGCGGATTGTATCGCCCTAACTGAAGTTCTAAAGGAAGCATTGTGGCTTAAAGGTTTTGCAAAGTAGCTGAAACTTTAAGGTCCAGTTATCACTGTTAAATGTGATAGTCAAAGTGCAATACACCTGTCGAAGTATTCAGCCTATCATGAGCGAACCAAGCACATTGATGTGAGACTGCATTTCGTCAGAGGGGTAATCAAGCATGGAGAAGTCCAAGTACTGAAGGTTTCGACATATCATAATGCTGCTGATATAATCACCAAGACGTTGCCATGTTGCAAGTTTTTCCACTATATGCAGTTGATAAAGCTTCATGAAGAAAGCTAGTTTATTTCTTGAGGATATAGATTTAGATCCAAGGTGGAGATTTGTGAGATATTGGATCGAACTCTAGTTTTAGCATGCCGTCGAAGTCCGCTCACATGCTGTTGTCGAACACCTACATGTTGTAGTCAAATTGTGTTCCAGTATGTAGGAGATCGAATTGGGCCTTGTGTTATGGATCCAATTGTTTAAGTTAGCTTGTAATGGGTAATTGTTAAAAAGCCTATTAGTTTAGTTTGTTAGGTTTATTATAAATACCATACTAGTCTCTCTTCCTAAGGTATGACAAAACCTTATTAGGTTGAGAGAGGTTAATTGTTGGTATTCACTCGTAATCTTTGAACAATATTGAGAAAGTGAATAGTAAAACAGATTTAACCAGTTCTCTATTCTTCTTTCTCATTTCTCTTCCTTTGTGAACCCTAATAGGGTTTTGTGTGTTTGTTCAAGTTTTTCCTTCTTTTCTTCCCTTATGGATTTCTTGGTGTTCAAAAAACCAAATATACTTTGTTATTCCGGCATCCTAATTCATTTTAAGAAGAAGAAAAATTCAATTTTTTGTGTGAGAGATCTTTCTATGGTTATAAACGTTCATTGAAAAAATAATGAAAAAAAAAACAAATTTTAGGTCATAAGAATGATGTGTTTAAATTAATTAGGAATTTGCTAGGAATTAGCTACGGATTAGCTAGGAATTCTGGGTTTATTTATGATGTTCATTTTAGCGACGGATTAGCGTCAGACTTTCCGTCGCATTAGCTAGGAATTTGTCACGCTAACATTGCCACGTGTATGCCCAGTCATCAAAAGAATTTCACGTGGCATCTCACGTCAACATCCGTTAGTGGCGTTTAATGTCAATGACTAATTGTATGGATGGAAAATTTTGGAGGGACCATTCTTTAAACGAAAAATATTCTAGAGACTAAAACTATATTTTGAGATATTTATAGGGACTAAATACATATTATCCATATATATATATATATATATATATATATATATATATTGTTATTTTACTCTTGTTGATAAGCATTTTGTTTTGTCCCCTTTTTAGAGCACCAAAACCCAAATGCATGTTGCATCGAACCGGGGAACAACCAATATAGTTGATCTCTTCTTAAAACTCGTGGGTGCTATAGGAGATGCTCTGCATGTTCAAATGTAACACTCAAAACCCCTCGACACTTTGAACACACGAAGACTTAAGGGTGCTGTCGGATACACTTTGAACGCCCGTCTATAACAATTAATTCCCCATAACACCTTGTGCGTCTTCAGAAGTCAAATTTGTTTTCGGATACGTTTCAAGTGCCTGACTACGACAATTAATTACTCATAATTCCTCGTGCGCCTTCAGAAGTTAGGGGTGATATCGGATACGCTTTGAGCGCCCGATTACAATTATATATATAGGGATAAACCAATTCCCCACAGCGCCTCGTGCACCTTCACAATACATGGGAGCTGTCAGAGACGTTTTGCACGTCCGACTAGAGCAATCAATTCCTCCAAGGGTGCTATCGGAGATGGTTTGCATATTCGAATTCAAAATTTAAATACCCTTTGTCAAATAAATACACGCTTTCAAGTGTAGCTGACGCAACCCCTATAGATCTAGCCAATCTGAGGGCGAGCGTGGTGAAGCCTGAAGACATCCACTTAGATCCGAGCTATAGCCTCGGGGGAAGGGATAAAGATCCTCTACCTCTAACCAGGTAAGATCCTCTATGGCACGGAGCGCAATTCAAAACATGACCGCATCTTGACGGTTTCATGTCCATCGACTGTAAGTACAATTTGAAATACCACCGTAATTAACCAGACTAATACCTTATCAAAGTTAACATGATTAAGACATAAACGCATGTAGCAAGTATGTCATGAATTACTTACAGGCACGAAGAAGAACATAAATGTCCGGATCATTAGTCTCAATCCGACACATGAACACTTCAAACCACAAAAAACGCTTCTCTCGAGCAAGCACATTCCAAGCATATCCATGTGTTACTACCTTGGCATTCTATCAAGATATCACTTACATCTTAATGCAACTCGCTTCCAGGTGAAACAACCATACATGGCTCCGCAAAAGATTTAATGTCGTTTAAACTTTAAGAAACAATTATTTATAGCTTTTTATAGTAAAGAATGATACAAATTGCAGGATTCCAAAGTAATCCTTAGTTATCCTCGGATCCCAACTGGACAATGACGACGATTGAAAAAAGATAAATATCAGTCGCATATACACCCTTAACAAAATATAGGTCCTCAACAGCCACAACATCAGCAAACTCCTCCGAGGTGCTAGGTACCTGGGAAGATAGAATAGTAGGAAGCCTAAAGAAATGAGTCAAAGTGATCCCATTTCGGGGAACCTTCGTCATCGAGAGTGGACAGACTATCACCCGACCCCTCTTGGCAGAGAAAGTAGAAGGTGAAGGTCCCCGAGCAGATAAATTAGCAATGACAATAGCCGGCTGACCTGCTTCAGGAGTTTAAACCAGAACAATAGTTTCGACTACCTCCAGGGCAGTGACCACAGCAGGAATCTGATCCTCTAGGACATAAGTATTAACAAAAACAATGTTGTCTACAGTTTAAACATACCTCTAATAAGCAGTGTTGTTTTGATTTCATCTTGAACAAACATATTCTCCTCAACTCGCAGTTGATTCGCCTTGAAGATACAATAATGGTTGCGCTAGGGTTTGCTTGAAGACTTCTGAATGTCGCATTTCATTCCCTTTATTTTTTAAGCTTGTAAAGTTATATTCCACATGACATAAAAATACACATCAGCTACACGTGTGTGCCACATGTACACTACAATTGACTTTGACTAACGGGACAGACATAAAGGATGAACGTGACACTATTTAAACAATTAAAAGATGAATTTGAAACTTTTTAAAATTAAGGAACCAAAATGGATCTCGAGGTAAAATTAAAGGAACAAAAAGAGTATTTTGCCTAAAATTTATTAGCCCCAATAAATGATATAAAGAGTTACCCCTTGCAATGCACAACATAAAAATTTGAAATATGGATGTACATAAGCTTACAAAGGGTTACCTCTCATTTGATTTTCCCTCCATCAAACTTGCAAAGGGTTAACTTTCATATATATTTCGAATTTTGCAGTGCGACGGGTTTTACCCATTGACAATGACACATATTACTTGTTGTAGTTAAAATTTCTCTAAATTAAACTAAGTGTGTGTTTGTATTCACTTTTAAAATAGGGGAAAGTGATTTTAGAGTTATATATATTAAATGTGACATGTTTGATTTTTCTAAAATAAAATTGATTGTATTTTTTAAAATGAGTCTATTTGAACCTTAAGTTTGTATACTTTGAGTTTAAAGTAATTTTCACTGAAATTTAATGTTTTACTCACTTTTGCATGAATATATCCAATCATAAATTAATGGGTTAATAGTGATTTACCCCCCTTCCATATGAGCGTGTTTCGGTTTTCCCCCCACCGTTGCCAAAGGCAGGTTTTGGCAACGGTTTTTTTTGAAAAAACCGTTGCCAAAAGGCAGGGAGGGGGGAAAAGCAAAATTCGCTAACATTACAGAGGTGAAATTCACTATTAACCCTAAATTAATTTACCTCCAACTTTTTTTTCTTCAAAATCAATCTTATAAAATCAAATTATTAAAAATTATATTTTTATCACCAAATAACTGAAAACAGAAGAAAAAAAAAACCCAAATTATTTTTATTAAAGTTAATAAGTCCCAAATAAATCAATATTCACTACAGGTGGCATTTATCCTGGACCAATCAATTTGTAATCACTATGGAGAAATTGCATTTTCAGTCATTGATGTATTATTATTCCCAAAATACCCTAGTTTTCAAAAAAAATCCCAAACTACCGCAGTTAGGGTTTGGGATTACACAAGGGCGTCAGTCCTATTGGCAACCCTTCTTTAAGGCTACAAGGTTGTCGCCAATTGAATTGGAGACAACTCATCAAGTCACCAATTCAATTGGCGACATAGTTCAAATTATATAACCCTGTCGCCAATTGATGTGGAGACAGGGTGTACTTTATAATTTTTTTTGCACGATGAAATATTACATTAAATTTACATTAGTTAAAATATTACATTAATTTTTTTTGCACGATGAAATAAAATTATCATTAATTTAATAAAGTATTACATTAATTAACGTTGGTGACCGGGTGCATCCAACTGGCCACCGGCTCCACATCCCCTAGGCACCCTCACTCGTTGCACTCGGCCCCCTCGTTCCCCTTGTTGTTGATTCACGCCCGGTGTTTGAGGAGTTGAAGTCTCAGGAACATTCCGAGATGGTTCCCTTAGGATGTCTTGCATTTCTGTGAAGTCTTGGGGGCTGAAACTGAGCGTGCGACCCATGCCATTGTAGTTTGGATGTGATGAAGGGGTGATTGGTGTGCGGCCTAGACAATTGAAGGGGGGACATTGGTGTGAAGGATTCGTTGGTGAAAGGTTGAAATGGTAGTGGTGTTTGAAAGCCATAAGGTTGTTGAGATGGTTGATTGTGTTGGCTAGGGTATAATGTTTGGGCGTTAGGGCTATGAAGAGATGTTTGCCAAATTTGGCTATGGTATGATGTACCCTCGTTTTGGCTGTATCTTGGTGCTGTGTTGGGGGCATAGCCATATTGGGTTTCTTGATAGTAATCATTTTGTTGAAGTTGGTATGGGGGACGCTCTTGGTATTGTGGTTGGGTGTATGGCATGTTTGGATGGTTAATGGGTTGGTAATTTTGTTAGGTATGGGGTTGTGAGTAACATGGCCTTGGAGGTGGGTTAGACGTTGAGGCTTTTTGTGTGTAGGTGGTCTGGCGTGGGTCGTATAAATTCCTGTCTTCGGAGACAAACCCAGTTGCAACCGATCTGTACCAAGCCATATAATTATTTGTTGGTATAGATGGGGTTGTATCGCACCTCGAAAAAATCGCTTCATCGAAGACACGACCCTCGCGCGAAAGGCGCAGAACGGTTCGACAGAGTCGCCACCGAACTTTATTTATCCCAAAAGAGGGAAAGGAAAATATCGAGAAAACCTTTAAGGGAGATAAGAACAAGGTCGTCACAACCACATTCCGGGTTCGGGAGTCGATTACGTGAGGGGAAGGTACGCGCACCCCCTCACGTCCGTTGTACTCAACGAGAACCTCTTGATTCGAATTGCGGTGCTCGTTTGCTAAGCTTGTTTGTTTTCTTCTCAAAAAATAAATACGAAACGGAAAGATAAAAGGAAAAGATGCTAGGGGGAAATGGGTGGTTTTAGGATAGGGTTCTCGCCAAGGATTCGGGCCCTTGTGCCTACGTATGCTCATTCGGACGAGAATGAGTAATCAGAGCAATCGTAGTTTGACTACGGGGTAAAGATGGGAAAGAAAAAATATGGTTGACGCAAGCAGGGAAAAAGAAAAAAGTGTGCTCGCCAAGATCATCGCGATCTTGTGCCTACGTATCTTTATTCGGACGAGAATAAATAATCAGAGCAGTCGTAATTCGTGGTACGCCCACGAAAAGATGGTTGGTTAGTGCTTTAGAGGCGTCAATTGCGCACACACGAGTAAGAGAACCGCACCTAAACAATCGAAGAGAGATCGAAGATTTGAACCCCCATTTTTCACCTTGAAAAGAGTTTCGATAATTTTTAGTCGTTTTAAAGTTTATTGTGAAAATCCACTTGGCGTTGGACCAAGGGTTTGATTTGTATGCGCTCGGTTAGTTTGAAAAAGAGTTTGGTTAGAGGTTGATTTGAAAATGGCTCGACGACGAGTTGAGGGTTTGGTTGAAAAAGGTTTGTTTTGAAAATGTCTCAACGACGAATCGAGTGTTTGATTGAAAATAGGTGAGAATCGATCCTAGTCCCTAGGGGTGCTCCTAGTAACGAAACCACGATGAATGGTGCAAAAGGTTGATGGTGAATTCTAACGAGCACTTGACTTACAGGGGGTGTTTTGAAAATGGCTCGACGACGAATCGAGAATTAGTTTAAAAATGGTTATCTATCCTAGTCCCTAGAGGTGCTCCTAGTAAAAAAACCACAATCAAAGCAAGACGGGTGCGTACATCAGAATGGGAGTAGGGTACATGTAAAGTATAGGGGATTGCACGAAATAAAAGGTCTCATTGTAAGGTAGCCCAAGAGGAAGTCGTGTGTGTGTGAGGTGTCCTAAACTAAGCCTTGTGCAAGAGTCGGACAAAACCTCCTTTGTTAGGGTTTCTATACAAGGTCCAAGTAAACAATAACAGTCCACCAATTGAGTTTTTTATTGTTTCGATAATTGTTAGTGTGTTTTGATTAAGGTTTGAACAAATAAATAAGAAGAGGGTTAGATGAACAAACATAAATATGATAAATATGAACAGATATGAATAATATGAATAATAATCAAGATAATATTTGACGGAAAATAAAATCAAGATAATATTGACGGAAAGAAAAGTTAATTGTTAGTTGATTAGTGGTTAGAACGAATGACCCGTGATGGTTAGAAACCATCCTTGGGCTTGCAAACATAGGTTTGGGCCACGAAGAATCATTTTGGATACGGGACATGTAGTGTTAAACCATCGTAGCACAATCTATGACGAAGACCATACAACAGGAGGTTGCGCAATTTGATCTATGTGCTAAAACACGATGGAGAAATGATATTGAGAATCATTCTCCAATGAAATCGTGCCACACGAAAAGAAAAGGTGACAATCTTGTCTTAATCACAAACCTGCGTTGATTAGTCGAAGGTAACCTATCACGATCTCAAAGTATAGAAAGATATCTCGATGATCACTCACTACAGATTTTCGCCTCGATAATCAACATTCGTGAATAGAAAGACTTCATCGATCGAAGATGGAAAGAAAATAGAAGAAGAAAAAAGTGAAATAAGATGGAAATCGAAATGAAAATGAAATGGTCTCGTCTTAATCAAGATTTAATCGAGAAATCGATAATCTACGATTTTTTACTTTCATTGACCAATAAAAAGAAAATATGGGCTCATATTGATCAAGATTTTGAATCGATTTGAATAAATCAACTAATCATGATTTTTGTTATATCATTGGCCCAAAAATAAATCGAAAATAAAATCGAAAAGACAATAAAGTGGAAAAAGCAACATGGAATAATGACTAAGTAACATATTTATCAAGAGAAGATTTGAAGTATACAAAATAAGTATATTAAAACTAGAAATAAAAGAAAGGAACGAATAAAAAACATTTAAAAAATAATGGAATGGAGGCGCAGGATTATATGTGGGTGTGTATGTATGGATCATCATGGGCTTAAAAGCCCACTCTCCCAAAACAAGAAGGGTGTGGATCATGAATCAAGGTGGGCCGAACCCACCATCTCACCACAACTACAAGCACTCTTAAAACCAAAAGGGTGGAAATCCAAAACGTAAACCCATGGTCACAATGAAATTAAAAACTAACCAGATCATTTTCCTTTACAAAACGAAATATAAAAAGAAGTTATGGGTATGAATATGAAAAAAAAACATAATCACTCATCAAAACGGATCAAAACCTGCTCAGAAGCCATCATGCTTTGTCATCGCGTTGTTCAAACAACAGGGAACAAAACATCTAATCAAAGTGATAATCGCACGACTATGTTCCATCCAACCTTGTTTCGTTCAATCTCACGCTCAGCTCATCTCAGGTTTGCGTCTCCGTTTGATTTCGTTTAACTCTTTCTCTTCGTCTTTCTGATTCGCGTCTGATTCAGGTTGTGGGTGTGAGTTTTTGAAGGGTTTGATTTTCTGTTTGAATGAGTGTTTCACGATTTCGAGTTCTGTTCTTCTTCTTTATTTCTGGTTTGTATACTTTCTGGGATGGGGTTATTTGGATCTGTTGATAGGTTATGGAGGTTGTTGTATCTGAAGGTGGGTTTGAGGAGATTTGGGTGGGTGAATGAGTTATAAGTTTGCAGTTCTGGGAGGTTTAAGAAATTTATGAAAAATGAAGTTGGGTTTGAAATTGGAAAAAATCATAAGCGAGTGAGGTCGAGGGCAGGGATTTTGGCAGCATGAGCTTGGCTGAGAGAGCTTCCCAATGAAGGAGGAAAAGGCTTGTATTTATAAGAGCTTTTGAGGAATTTGGATTTGCCGTTTATGAATCATTGGCTGCGTTTTGACGTGGTATACGTGATGTCGTTTTGTGAAAACGTCTTTGGAATATTCTGCAAATTGTTTAAAGGTGGGTCCCTTTATGATGGTGCATACAATTTGTGAGGATACAGGTTGTTTTGTAAACGAAATTTGGTGACGTGGTGGTGATCGTAAAAATTGCTGGTTGTCGTAACGGTTTTTCTTTACCAATTGTTTCTCTCTTTTTTGAATTGGAAACTAATTGTTATTTGGATGTTGTGTGTTTGTTAGTGTGCCGGGACAGGTTTGTTGTGAAAAATGGCTGGTGAAGAGGTGAAAAAATTGGATGCCACGGTTTGGTTAATGGGATGGTTGAATGCTTGGAGGTACGGTTCATGGCCAGTAAGATGGTACAGGATGGTGTATGTTGTGGATTTTCCTTGCAGGAAGTTTATGCATGGGAAGTGATACGTTGGTTTGTGTGGGACCTGGCCATTGTGTATTTCCTCTGTGGGGCATGATATTTGGAAAACTTGTTTTGGCTTGGAGAATTGAAGTTGTACCAGCTGTGTACAAAGGCCTAATGAGCACCCCCTTACTTTTCAATTTTTTGACCTTGTAATGGGCTTGAAACATAGCCTTTTTGTGTAGATTTTTTTATAAAGTGTAATGTGGACTTTTAAAAACATGGGCCTCATGAATATGAACTTTATATTTATTCATATTTTGGCTTTTGGTAGTGTAGAATTTGAATTGATATTTGCACCTTACTTCTTGAACAATGTTTGAAAAAAAATTTGACCATGGTGATTAAGACTTGAATTTTCCATGTTGATCGAAAATCTCACCAACCAAATTTCACCCTTTCGAAATCTTCACTTGAGATGAATCTTGAATAAACCCTGAGAAATATCATCGACCACCAATCTTTGAATTTCGCCACTGGCTTTGACATCAGACTGAAAATGAACCAATTCTTGAATCTTAACAACTCTTGAACAAATCCTTGAAATTAAATCCAACTTGAAATCATCTTAATAAATAGCCTGCTAAGACTTCTCCTTGAATCAATGACCAGAAAAATGAACCATATAACGATGCCAAATACATTGAATCTGAATATTCTGTAACTTAATGTCATGAGATAACTTGCACTTGCACAAAACCCTAATCTTGATCACTTGATTATTTTCACCTATGAAATACCTAACTTTACCAGAGTCTGACATCTTGAGGGTGAAGCAAACTACTTGTCTAACCAAAATCCGGTCAAACTCCTCTTGAGTTTCAACCATCACCACACCCATGTGCCCCAAACAACATAACTGCCTTGAATATGACACAAAACCCTGATTGAAGCTTCACACATACACCATGTCTTGATTAAGAAACACCCTATGCTTGACAAAAATTAGGTCAAATTAGGCAATTCACAACCCATACTGCACATCCTCCTGACTATTTACCCTCAAATGTAACATAGGCTCAGACAATGAAAATGGAAGTGACATATATTTTTGCATTTTCTGAATAATGGTCAGTGGGTGGATGTACAGATGAAAGTTATACACAGGTAGGACAAATTTGGGGTATGACTTATGCCCTTATCTAATTTGCTTGAACCTAATAAGATGAACTGCTACGACGTTCATTCTTTCGAGGTAGAAGACAATTAGATATGAAGAAGACCATTAATTTGTCTGGGAAGAAAGAGAATGTTGGGGAGATGGAATAACAGATAGTTTGTAGAGGTCGTTATCACCAAAAGGATGATAACAGGAAATCTGACACCAAAAGGATGACAGACCTATCACCAAAAGGATGATAGTGAACACACACGACGCGACCCTTCCACCAAAAGGATGAAAATGAGGTCCCAACTTGCTATTACCAAAAGATAATAGTAAGCCCACAGATCCCCAACACCAAAAGGATGACGAGTCTATAACTAAAAGGATGATAGAGAACACACACACACAGACCCTTCCACCAAAAGGATGAAAATGAGGTCAAAGCTTGCTATTACCAAAAGGATAATAGAGCACACACACAGACATCTGACACAAAAAGGATGACAAACCTATCACCAAAAGGATGATAGTAAACACACACATACAAACCCTTCCACCAAAAGGATGAAAATGAGGTCAAAGTTGCCTATTACCAAAAGAATAATAGCGCACACACACGCACACAGACCCTTCCACCAAAAGGATGAAAATGAGGTCATAGCCTGCTATTACCAAAAGGATAATAGGGCACACACACAAGATTCTGATGTTGTCGCTCACCAAAAGGATGACTCGCAAACCAAAGATCCAAGAATTACCGGCACCAAAAGGATGACGGGCCTATCACCAAAAGGATGATAGTAAACACACGCACAGAGACCCTTCCACCAAAAGGATGAAAATAAGGTCAAAGATTGCTATTACCAAAAGGATAATAGAGCACACACACAGACAGACCCTTCCACCAAAAGGATGAAAACGAGGTCAAAGCTTGCTATTACCAAAAGGATAATAGAGCACACACACAGACATCTGACACCATAAGGATGACAGACTTATCACCAAAAGGATGATAGTAACACACACGACTCTGACACCAAAAGGATGACTGGCCTATCACCAAAAGGATGATAGTGGACACAGAGATATCTGACACTAAAAGGATGACAGACCTATCACCAAAAGGATGATAGTGAACACACAACGACCCTTCACCAAAAGGATGAAAGTGAGGTCACAACTTACTACTACCAAAAAGATGATAGCAAGAAAAACGATAACAAAGGCTGTCATTCACCAAAAGGATGTTACACAGACCAAAGGTTCACGGATTGCCGACACCAAAAGGATGACGGAACAAATACAAGCTACTACCACCAAAAGGATGATAGGAACTTCCCACTTGCAATGACCAACACCAAAAGGATGCAGGTTAGGTTGAATTGATAGAATTTGGCTATCACCAAAAGGATGATAGTAAATTTTTTATTTGAGGGCTACCAACACCAAAAGGATGTAGGTTAAATTAAGTTTACAGGGTTTGGCTATCACCAAAAGGATGATAGTAAGGCAATTTACAAAAGGTCAAGTTTGTTGGGGATGTGATGAGTGAGGCTTATCTGGAGACATCAATAAAAGGTTGAAGCAAAAAGTTACTGAGGAACACCATCTCTATCAACAAAAGGTTGACAAAGACCAACTCACTGGGGAACGCCCAAGAGAGATTAAATTTTGTTGTAGAAGAACTATGACCGGTCTAAGGATAACAACTCCATCAACAAAAGGTTGAAGAGATCAGACTCAATGAGGGACGCCCACTGATTCAGAGAAATGCTTATGGTTGAGCTGGGGATGACAACTTCATCAACAAAAGGTTGAGGAACACAACTTAATGAGGAA
Source organism: Lathyrus tuberosus (assembly GCA_022829125.1). Taxonomy (NCBI): domain Eukaryota; kingdom Viridiplantae; phylum Streptophyta; class Magnoliopsida; order Fabales; family Fabaceae; genus Lathyrus; species Lathyrus tuberosus. The sequence continues at coordinate 4,841,741 of JALAZF010000253.1, forward strand.
CGCCCACTGACTTGTTTGGAGTTTACAACTTCATCAACAAAAGGTTGAAGTAACTTCATGAGGAACTCCTATGAACTTGAAGAAGATGCCCCTAACTGGGCTGAAGATTGCTTGAGCTTGACCAACAAAAGGTTGAACAACTTCGTGAGGAACGTCCATGGATTTGAAGAAGATTCCCCTGTGTGGGCTGAAGATCGTCTTGGAATCTCGAGACTGATCCTGGGTCTCGACTATGCATGTATGAATGCTTGATTTTGTAATGATGTGCAATGCAAATGCTGACGCGCGGAGATGCAAGTGCTGGGGAAGTATGATTTTTTTTTTGGGTATGCATATGATGCAAATGATGTTGAATGTGATGCGTATGATGCATATGATTGCAGACGGGTGATTGGATATGTTGTGAAAGTTCCAGCGTGGTGGACTTTTGGGTAGTTGCCAATGCGGATTGGACTTTGAGTGGTGGGAGGGTATAATTTCCTCGACACTCAGTTTGCTGAAGACGCCATAATTGAAGCAAACGAAGATGTTCTCGGTGCCTCAGGTTTGATGAGTCATGGGTTTGCTGAGAGAATCACAACTTTGTGCTTGATGGTCAAGATGGCCTGAAAATGAGCATAGCAACGTGATCGACCCATGAAGGTCGTGAGTTTTCTCTGACTTTGATGATTGCTAATGCTTGGCAAGGTCTGCTTGATGCAATGGGTCTTGCCCCAGTCTGAACATTGTAACGGTCTGCCCCTGATTAACCAGGTCTGAAGAGGTCTGATCTTTGGAAGTTGAGCTTTAATGCTTTGAGACGGCTTGCCCCTGATCGAGCTATTGAAGGATTTTCCCCTGATTGAGCAGTTGAGGGAGTCTTGATTCGGGTTAACACCGCTGAAAGTTCAAGTTCCTCTTCGATTGCCCCTTGTTGGAGTATCTTGGATGTCTAGCACTGATTTATAGTTAAAATTGCCCATTTACAAATGGTAATCTTAATGCAATGCTCATGCAAGTTTTGAAAAAGTGTCGTTTATTTGAGTATCGTGATAGTGAGACGAATGAACCGTTAGTCCAGACGTTGTGCTGATTTTGATGGTGCGTGAAAGATATAGCAAGGGGAATGACACCAATGTTGAAGATTAACAAATACATGGGGAGTCAGTTTACGCAACCTTGCAATAGTATGCTTTCAGAATAAACCTCGCCTCAATTAGGTCTTTCGAGGGTTGTAACGTGGTCTGGTTCACGGTTATGAAACAAAGGATAATAGGCTTAAAGTATGATTGTACCCCCCCCTTCTTCGTGATGAACTTCCAGTCCTACGTTCAGTTAACTCTGCACATGTTTGTCTTCCAAAAGGGTTGACGGTGTAAGCGTGATGACTCAAGGTATGCTCGAAGTGGCAGTCACCTTATTTTGTTTTTAATAGATCTCAGTGACCTTTGTGTTTTGATATGGTGGCCATTGGAATTTATTTTGTTTTTTATTGAGGATTCGAGGGCCTCTTTTGCTTTTGTTTTGATCCCTGTCTTTTGCATGGACTGATTTCGCTTTTCGAGTCCATCGGGATTACCTTGTTTTTGCCTAAGTCTCCTTTGAGGCGTTTGACTTAGCAGGCTTTTGATTTTTTTAATTGATTCCGATTTTTTTGGAGGATTATGACTGCCAAGTCATGCGTATTGATGAACAACCGTCATGTCCTTTGGATGTTGCTTTGTGATTTGAGTGCGTAGTAGGGTTAACTGAACACTACCCTGCTCCAGGTTAAGTGTAAGGGTTTGTAGATCCGAAGAAAACTGCTACTTCTTGGCTGGAAGTGGTTAACTAGGGATTAACTCCCTGTCTCTCCAGTGTTTAGGGGACTGAAACAATGCCTGTACATCATCGACGAGATTTTGTCTGAAAGCATACGGTTTGCAATTATGGGTATTTCATTGTCATCATCCTCCCTCCAATCATTGCTAAACAACAGTATGATAAAGAGAGTGAAGTGGAGATATATGTGTCGGTGATTTACAGTAAATGGACTAAATGAGTGAATACGACATAACTAATTCAAAACATGCATAGTCACTACATTAAGAAAACTAAATACGAATAACAATGTTTAAAGCATATAGTACTTATACAAACACCATACAAAATAACAATAATGCAAATGATGGGATGGCATGATAACTGCCTTTTTCGGGGAAACTTAAACTTGACTTGACTTGACTTGATTTGAGTTGATGTTGGCCCTAGCTTGGCAGCGGAAGAGGGTTGTTGATGACATTTGGAGCCTTCCCGTTGAACGTGAGAAACTATGAGTCGATCAGGTCTTGAACTTTGTGTTTGAAGGCTCTGCAGTCCTCAATCGTATGCCCTAGAGCACCCTTATGAAACTCGCAATGAGCGTTAGCATCATAGTATGGGGGAATGACAGTTGGAGGAGCTAAGTCTCTCGGAGTAACAGCCCTTTTCTCCAACAATTGAGCAAAGATCTGAGCATATGACCTAGGTAGACGATCAAAGTTCCTATCTAGCCTCCTTGTCCTCTGTTGATTGGGCTGACGTTGTTGCTGAGCAGCTCGCTGTTGTTGATGTTGTGGTGGTTACTGATACCCTTGTTGATTGTAGGACTGTTGCTGAGGGGCCTGTTGCTGAGGCATTGGAGCTTGAACAACTAGTTGATAAGGCATTGGAGCATATTACGCAGCAGCAACATACGGATACGGGAAGTAGGGAACTTGAAAAGGCATTGGAGCGGGAGCTTGTTGAGATTGCCCTTTCTGAGCAGAGACATCATTTGTTTCACCCTCTTTCTTTTTGTATCCATTGAAAGGCTTCTTGGCTGTAGACTGACTGCTAGAAACTCCTTGGATCTTTCCGCTTTTTAGACCTTCTTCGATTCTCTCACCAACGATTACCAAGTCAGAGAATCCAGCAGACACACTACCAATCAGCTTCTCATAGTATTAGCCTTGCAAGGTACCCATGAAGATGTCAATCAGTTCACGGTCAACAAGAGGTGGATGCACTCTTGCGGCTAGCTCTCTCCAACGTTGCGCGTACTCCTTAAAGGATTCGTTGTCCTTTTGAGCCATACTCTGAAGTTGAGTACCGTTCGGAGCAAGATTAGTATTGTATTTGTATTTCTTGACGAATGCATCAGCTAGCTCAGCCCAAGTGCGCACACTGCTACGCTCCAGCTGCATATACCATTCAAGTGATGCTTTAGACAGGCTGTCCTGGAAGCAATGAGTCATCAGTTTTTCGTCTCTGGTATATGCAGCCATCTTGCGACAGTACATCTTTAGATGAATGTTTGGACAATTGAGACCTTTGTACTTTGAGAATTCTGGCACCTTAAACTTGGGAGGAACGACAACATCTGGCACCAAGCATATTTACAGGGCATTCAGAGAGTTTGAATTATGCCCCTCCATGACTCGGAGTTTCTCAGCTAAATCATGGCACATTTTGATAGCTTCACAATCCTGAGAAGCAGTAGGATTGACAATAGGGATAGCAGCATGATAGTTCTGAACTTCAACGTACTGATCTTGCAGATTTTCCTCAGCATGAGGGATAGGAATCTGAGTGACAGCAGGTTGGGCTTGAGGGATAGCTCCAACAGTGACTCCAGATGTTGGCAGTGGTTGAGAAATGTCTCCTTCAGTAGCAGGAGTGAAATTCATTGGTATCCCATAAGTGATTGGGTTGGGAACAGGAATAGAGAGTCTTGAGGTAGACCCTTACACATGCACATTATTGTTAGCGGCAGCGGCTTCACACATTTCTTCCTCTTTTCTGGCCATCATGATGGCTTCGAGAATCTGATCAATCTTTCCCTTAATAGAGTCCAACTCTTCTCTGAAGGCGGTTTGCTCTTGTTGAATCTGCTCTATCATACGTCTGGTGTTGGCTCGAGTTGCGTACTGGTGTCGAGGAATCAACTTGATTTACTGGAGAAGGAGGAAGGCGAAGTGAGATTCTGAAGTTGAAATGAAATTCAAGATGCATAACAGATGCAATGCAATGCAATGACATGAGATGCAATGCAAGATACAAGATCCAGGATCGCAGATCACAGATCACAGGTTCGAACAGTTCTGAGGGTGGTCGGATAAACGGGTCAAGAACCACAGCTCGGATCAAGAAAGCCCACAGGTAGGTTTCTAAATGGGTAGGTGCCTAGAGTCACAGATATATTTCAAAAAACATTATAGCCAAGACGAAGAGACATTCGACTATAATATCCTTGAAATAATCTCGTCTAGGTGAGGTCTTCGTTTCTTCCCCACGAGAAAGATTCCTCGGAGGCATCCACTACACAACCATCGACACACGGGTTCTATGTAGGGTTCTCAGAGTCATATATCGAGGTTGAAAATATTACTGTCAGGAAGTAATACGTTCAAGAGTTAACACTACCAACCACCATGGATAAAAGGGGTTAATGGTCCTTGGGATTAATGATTCAGGCTCAAAAACATTACTGCCCTGGCAAAGGAACACCACAATAATAACATCTCCAAAGGAATCTACTCCAAGTGGGGTCTTCGCTTCAACTCACGTGGAAGCGACCACGCAAGCCTCCACTACACAACCATCATCCTAATCCTAGGGTTTTTCTTGACTCGGGTGTAGAGCCATCTCACAAAGTTTCAAATATCATAACAACCCAACAATGCCACAAAAAGAAACAGAGATAAGGAAAATAAGTAAATAAGAGAATAAGAATAAAACAAGCAAACGAACCTAAAGAGCTCGCGTTTCGAATCAAGATAGGCTTGACTCTCTCTTGCATGGAGTAAATGATCCCCAACGGAGTTACCAGCTGTCGCACCTCGAAAAAATCGCTTCATCGAAGACACGACCCTCGCGCGACTGAGTCTCCACCGAACTTTAATTATTCTAAAAGAGGGAAAGGAAAATATCGAGAAAACCTTTAAGGGAGATAAGAACATGGTCTTCGCAACCACATTCCGGGTTCGGGAGTCGGTTACGTGAGGGGAAGGTACACGCACCCCCTCACGTCTGTTGTACTCAATGGGAACCTCTTTATTCGAATCGCGATGCTCGTTAGCTAAGCTTATTTGTTTTCTTCTCCAAAAATAAAATTGAAACAGAAATATAAAAGGAAAAGATGCTAGGTGGAAATGGGTGGTTTTAGGATAGGGTGCTCGCCAAGGATTCGGGCCCTTGTGCCTACGTATGCTCATTCGGACGAGAATGAGTAATCAGAACAATCATAGTTCGACTACGGGGTAAAGATGGGAAAAGAAAAAGTATGGTTGACGCAAATGGAGAAAAAGAAAAAAAGTGTGCTCGCCAAGATCATCGCGATCTTGTGCCTACGTATCTTTATTCGGACGAGAATAAAGAATCAGAGCAGTCGTAGTTCGTGTTACGCCCACGAAAAGAGGGTTGGTTAGTGCTTTAGAGGCGTCAATTGCTCACACACGAGTAAGAGAACCCGCACCTAAACAATCGAAGAGAGATCAAAGACTTGAACACCCATTTTTCACCTTGAAAATAGTTTCGATAATTGTTAGTCGTTTTGAAGTTTATTGTAAAAATCCACTTGGGGTTGGACCAAGGGTTTGATTTGTATGCGCTCGGTTAGTTTGAAAAAGAGTTTGGTTAGAGGTTGATTTGAAAATGGCTCGACGACGAGTCAAGGGTTTGGTCGAAAAGGGTTTGTTTTGAAAATGGCTCGACGACGAATCGAGTGTTTGATTGAAAATGGGTGAGAATCGATCCTAGTCCCTAGGGGTGCTCCTAGTAACGAGCACTCGACTTACAGGGGGTGTTTTGAAAAAGGCTCGACAACGAATCGAGAATTAGTTTGAAAATGGTTGTGTCTATGCTAGTCCCTAATGGTGCTCCTAGTAAATAAACCACAATCAAACCAAGATGGACGCATACATTAGAATGGGAGCGGGGTACATGCAAAGTACAAGGGATTGCACAAAATAAAAGGTCTCATTGTAAGGTAGCCCAAGAGGAAGCCGTGTGCGTGTGAGGTGTCCTAAACTAAGCCTTGAGAAAGAGTCGGACAAAACCTCCTTTGTTAGGGTTTCTGTACAAGGTCCAAGTAAACAACAACAGTCCACCAATTGAGTTTTTTATTGTTTCGATAATTGTTAGTGTGTTTTGATTAAGGTTTGAACAAAGAAACAAGAAGAGGGTTAGATGAACAAACATGAATATGATAAATATGAACAGATATGAATAATATGAATAATAATCAAGATAATATTTGACGGAAAATAAAATCAAGATAATATTGACGGAAAGTAAAGTTAATTGTTAGTTGATTAGTGGTTAGAACGAATGATCCGAGATGGTTAGAAACCATCCTTGGGCTTGCAAACATAGGTTTGGGCCATGAAGAATCAATTTGGATACGGGACATGTAGCGCTAAACCATAGTAGGACAATCTATGACGAAGACCATATTACAGGAGGTTGCGCAATTTGATCTATGTGCTAAAACACGATGGAGAAATGATATTGAGAATTATTCTCCAATGAAATCGTGCCACACGAAAAGGAAAGGTGACAATCTCGTCTTAATCACAAACCTGCATTGATTAGTCGAAGGTAACCTATCACGATCTCAAAGTATAGAAAGAGATCTCGATGATCACTCACTACAGATTTGAAATAATGAAGGTTAATCGCCTCGATAATGAACATTCGTGAATAGAAAGACTTCATCGATCGAAGATGGAAATAAAATAGATGAAGAAAAAAGTGAAATAAGATGGAAATCGAAATGAAATTGAAATGGTCTCGTCTTAGTCAAGATTTAATCAAGAAATCGATAATCTACGATTTTTGACTTTCATTGACCAATAAAAAGAAAATATGGCCTCATATTGATCAAGATTTTGAATCGATTTGAATAAATCAACTAATCATGATTTTTGTTATATCATTGGCCCAAAACTAAATCGAAAATAAAATAGAAAAGACAATAAAATGGAAAAAGCAACATGGAATAATGACTAAGTAACATATTTAATCAAGAGAAGATTTGAAGTATACAAAATAAGTATATTAAAACTAGAAATAAAAGCAAGGAACGAATAAAAAACATTTAAATAACAATGGAATGGAGGTGCAGGATTATATGTGGGTGTGTATGTATGGATCATCATGGGCTTAAAAGCCCACTCTCCCAAAACAAGAAGGGTGTGGATCATGAATCAAGGTGGGTCGAACCCACCATCTCACCACAACTACAAGCACTCTTAAAACCAAAAGGGTTGAAATCCAAAACGTAAATCCATGGTCACAGTGAAAGTAAAAAGTAACCAGATCATTTTCCTTTACAAAACGAAATATACAAAGAAGCTATGGGTATGAACATGAAAAAAAAACATAATCACTCATCAATACGGATCAAAACCTGCTCCGAATCCATCATGCTTCGTCATCGCGCTATTCAAACAACAGGGAACAAAACATCGAATCAAAGTGACAATCGCACGACTATGTTCCATCCAACCTTGTTTCGTTCAATCTCATGCTTAGCTCATATCAGGTTTGCGTCTCTGTTTGATTCCGTTTAAATCTGTCTCTTCGTCTTTCTGATTCGCGTCCGATTCAGTTGTGGGTGTGAGTTTTTGAAGGGTTTGATTTTCTGTTTGAATGAGTGTTTCACGATTTCGGGTTCTGTTCTTCTTCTTCATTTCTAGTTTGTATACTTTCTGGGATGGGGTTATTTGGATATGTTGATAGGTTATGGAGGTTGTTGTATCTGAAGGTGGGTTTGAGGAGATTTGGGTGGGTGAATGAGTTATAAGTTTGCAGTTCTGGGAGGTTTAAGAAATTTACGAAAAATGAAGTTGGGTCGAAATTGGAAAAAATCATAAGCGAGTGAGGTCGAAGGTAGGGGTTTTGGTAGCATGAGCTTGGCTGAGAGAGCTTCCCAATGAAGGAGGAAAAGGCTTGTATTTATAGGAGCTTTTGAGGAATTTGGATTTGCCGCTTATGAATCATTGGCTGCGTTTTGACGTGGTATACGTGATGTCGTTTTGTGAAAACGTCTTCGGAATATTCTGCAAATTGTTTGAAGGTGGGTCCCTTTATGATGGTGCATACGATTTGTGAGGATACAGGTTGTTTTGCAAACGAAATTTGTGATGTGGTGGTGATCGTAAAAATTGCAGGCTGTCGTAACGGTTTTTCTTTACCAATTGTTTCTCTCTTTTTTGATTTGGAAACTAATTGTTATTTGGATGGTGTGTGTCTGTTGGTGTGCAGGGACAGGTTTTTTGTGAAAAAAGGCTGGTGAAGAGGTGAAAAAATTGGATGCCACGGTTTGGTTAATGGGATGGTTGAATGCTTGGAGGTACGGTTCATGGCTAGTACGATGGTACAGGATGCTGTATGTTGCTGGATGCCACTTGATGATTTTCACCTATGAAGTACCTGACTTTATCACAGTCTGACATCTTGAGGGTGAAGCAAACTACTTATCTAACCAAAATCAAGTCAAACTCCTCTTGAGTTTCAACCATCACCAGACCCATGTGCCCAGACAACACAACTGCCTTGAATATGACACAAAACCCTGATTAAAGCTTCACACATACACCATATCTTGATCAATAAACACCCTATGCTTGATAAAGATTAGGTCAAATCAGGAAATTCATGACCCATACTACACATCCTCCTGACTAGTTACCCTCAAATGTAACATAGGCTCAGACAATGAAAATGGAAGTGACATATATTTTTGGATTTTCTGAATAATGGTCAGTGGGTGGATGTACAGATGAAAGTTATACACAGGTAGGACAAATTTGGGGTATGACAGGTTGGCATCACCGGCTCACGTAAGACATAGTGGCTGCGGTTGATCCATTTACGACGCTCAGTTTTTGCAAAATCCTTCCAGTCGTTAAAGTCCCATTGATCATTAACTCTTTTTAGATGCCATTTACTGATGTTAACAGGCGGATCTGGGATGTTATGATGCATTCCAAATTGTAGTTTGGCACGGTAACTGTTGTGCATCTCCACAGTTGTGAATCTGATGATTAGGACACATGCAGTCCAAACGGCAGCATCTTCCTCTCTGACTTCATGTAGGTCTTCCATGCCTAAATATGGACGCCATATGAACTGAAGAAGAGAAAAAATATTAGATATTAAAATATCTGATATAAAAGAAGATAAAATGTTTAGGAGGACATACATCTGCGGGTGTTAGGTGATCCAAAAGATTGCGGTATTGAATGATACAATGTTTCAGACATCTATTGTAACTCATGCCCTTAGCCGACCATCTAAAAAACAAGAAGTTAACGTTGAATATGTTAGACATAATAATTTGTAAGGTTAAAAAAAATATTAAGTTATTAACTTACTTTTGTACATACAGGAAGGAAAAGTCGTTGTGGTTAACGGGCGCTAGGGATGGCAATCTAGACCAACCCCAAGCTTGAAGCAAAACAGCGCATCCAAAAAAGTAGATGTGTTTTTTTGGCGCACTTACACAAAGAGCTATACAAATAAGACAGACAAGCGGAACCCCAACTATAATGTCTTGTTTGATTTAGATCTCTAAATAAGGGTAAGTACATAATGTTCATAGAAGAACCAGTACCCTCGGGAAATAAAAATAAACCAATTAGAAGCATAAGGTAACACCTGGTTTTCTGTATTTTCATTTCTTCTGTAGACTATGCAGTTAAAATAAAACCGGTGTACCATGCTTTTAGTTGCGAGAGCAAGATACCTTGGCCTCTCGAGGTCTCATCTAGCAAGTCGGCACCCAAAAGTTCCACACAAATTGATTGGTCAAGGTTTGTTGGTCCATTGACTGCCTTACCATCAATACGCAAACCGAGTAACATGTACACATCCTCTAGGGTCACGGTACATTCACCGGTTGGAAAAAAGAAGGTGTGTGTCTCTGGGCGCCACCTCTCTTGCAAAGCTAGTATAAACTTTGCATCAACCGAATAAGACATGATTTTATTTACATGTCGGAAACCAGCGAGCTCAATATATGGTTGTATTAGTTCGTCGGGTGCAACATATTCATGGGAACGAGACCGAAATCTAGAAACTTCCTGCATAATAATCAATTTAGAAACAAAATAATTAGAGAGATTAAAAAATAATCGACAAAAAAAGAATTAACAAAATAAATAAAAAATAACAAAGAAACTAAAAATAAATAGAGACAATAAAAATAAGTAGAGAGAAAAAAATTTAACGCTTACATAATCAGCGATATTTGTGACAATGCCTCTATGCGTTTCACCCATTGTCAACAAAGCCATCACAAATGATTAAATGTGATACAGATGATTTACTATGACACTCTAGATGAATTATGTCTCTGTGCTATAAGTTTTCTTTAGATTACTTCTCTACAAACCTCATGCTACCTTATATAGGGCATATGACTCATGTGACAAATATTTCAGCCTGAACCAAGTCGCCAGATGAAATGGCGAAGGTTCATACCCTTAACAAATGGTCGCCAGTCCTATTGGAGACTGACCCTATCTGCTGCGTAGCCTATGCCCTAGCTGGAGTCTGCCTCATGCATGCATAGCATGCTGCCACCCAGCTGGCGACACAGTCATTAAAGACTGCACCATGTCGCCATTTCAGCTGGCGAATGCATTTATTATTTTGAAGGGTGTCGCCAATTAATATGGCGCTGTCTTTGACTGCATTGATGTGTCGCCATTTAATATGGCGAACATGTTACACATTTATTTCTTCTATTAATATGTCTTTGCATGCATGCATATTAAGTCTTTGCATCACTTTTCGCACAAGAGGCGAAAGATGGAGTGCAGTGTTAGCGTCTGATCAAGTATACAGTGAGAGCGTTATGAAATTGATGAAAGAGGATACTATCAGAGCCAGCACACATGCAGTTACAATCTTTGACCGACATAGGCAAACATTCAATATACAAGAAATAATGGACCATAATGAGGGAAGGCCCAATTTATCGTATGCTGTCAGACTAAACAGATGTTAGTGTGACTGTGGCAAGTTCTAGGCCCTCCGTGTACCTTGCTCACATGTCATCGCAGCATGCGCACATGCTCGTCAGGATGCTTATGGCTATCTATCTAATGTTTACAAGGTGATTAATGTTATGAATGTATATAGTGAAGGCTTCACAATGCTACCAATGTAGGATTATTGGCCTCCATACCAAGGTGACATAGTTTGGCATAACGATCAAATGAGAAGAAAGAAAAAGGGGCGTCCAAACAACAAGCGTATAAGAACCGAAATGGATATCGCTGATAAAATGATAAGACTATGCAGTATCTGTCGTCAGCCCGAACACAAAAAAAAAATTGTCCCAATGTTCGTGGAACATCTGCATAATAATTTAGCTTATCTTTTCATTTGTTGTAACCAAATATTTTCATATATTGACAGGTCTTTGTTACAACAATTTTAACAACAAACAACACTAACAACAAACAACAATGTTAACAACAAACAACACAAACAACATAATACATTCCTAACTGATTACAGCAATCAAACTAATTTCATTCGGTCTAAACATGACTTCCCTCGCATCTTTGTCAGTCTTCACACGAACCCATCCACGTAGCCGATCAAGTCTCTCAATACTTCGAATTTTTTCCCCTTCACCAATGTCTCCCTCCAACCACCGATTCAACTCCCTCTTAAGTTGATTGAAACTTTGTATGTTCCAAAACAGCATGTCGATCTGAGGCTTCTCTCGCGAAAAGACGACTTTTCCCCATCGACGATAATACATTTTATCAATAGAACAAAGATGTGAGATGAGATGTGAAGTAACTGAGCTGAACACCTCTATTTATAAAAAAAAATCAGTTTCTAGGGAGTCTCCAGATGAATTGGCGACTCCCTTGTGTGCCTTGAACCATGTCGCCAACTGAATTGGGGACTTGATGAGCTGTCTACAATTCAATTGGTGACAGCCTTGTAGCCGTAAAGAAGGGTCGCCAATAGGACTGACGTCCTTGTGTAATCCCAAACCCTAACTGGGATAGTTTGGGATTTTTTAAAAAAACTATGGTATTTTGGGTATTTTGTGAAAAAACAGAAGTATTTGGATAAAAAATTCGATGAATGACTCGTAATCGATTGATGCTTTTTTATTCAGTTTTAAATATTAATTATTTATTATTTTTTTAATTGAGAAATATATTTTTAATTAATTCCCATTTCATAGTATCTTTTCATCTTCAAACATTTATCTTCTTCATTTTCAAACATTCATCTTCTTCATCTTCCAAAACATTCACCAGTTTTTCATCTAAATTATATTTAATAACACAAGAAATTATTAAATGTAAATTACTTACAAATTACCCTCTTTCTAAATATTACAGATTTGAAATTTAAAAAAAAAAAAAAAAAACCCTTTCTAAATGTTACAAGTTTCAAGTCAAAATTTCCATTTCAGTGTCATCACCATCTAAAGTCATAACACATCTCGTGCTTTGTAAAAGAAACTAAGCCATCATCAATTGATACGAACGCCGAAGAAATTAAGCAAAAGCCACATACATGGTCCCCACAATAAGCATTCCATTCCATTTTCAAATACTTCGTTGAATTAAACTCAAACATGAAGAAACATCGGTGACCTAGGCTTAAATTGATTCTTTGTTATTAGTATTATTTTTTTATATTTATTCAAAGATCTGAAATTGAAAACAAATTAATTTATAGGTCTGAAATTACAAAATGAATGCATGTGTGTTGGATCTTTATGCATATGAGATTTTTAAAAACATAGATCTATAAACATCAAATTTCAAAATGCAATTTTTTAATCCACCTCTTGATATTTTTAGGCACCTAGCATATTTTCTTTTATGTCCCCTGCTTCCGGAGATAACATATCCGGACACACCTTTTATTTTGCTAAAATTTGGTTTTTCCGGAGCTACATCTACGGAATAATTTTAAACTGGTAAACGCTGGGAAAAACTTCAAAATAATTCAGTTCAGGGAAACTTCTGTAGATGCACCTCCGGAAGTCTAAGCGTCAGATTATTCCATAGATACAGCTTAGAGAGTTTCTGCTATATTTGAAACCTATATGATCACTCCCCCAATTGTTGTGTTTTCTTCTTCCACACTCACCTTCACCAACTTAAAAAACCTTACATTCTCAACATCATTTTTCACTCCAAAACTTCAACTTTTTCGTGCAACAAATCAAAGGGAGCAAGAGAAGATAGAATTTCAGGTAAAGATTGCACTTTGTCCACTACATTGCTCACATTAATCATCAAACTTTTAGAAAAAAGTAACGTTACTTCCGGAGCTATACCTCTGGAACTTGTTGAAGATGAACACTTCCGGATGTACATCTCTGGAACGTGTTTGTAACCTATTTTTTTTACAGCAGATTTGTGATTTTTGTTTATTTTTCTTATTGTTTACAAATAGATATGGTGCACCCCGATAATATCTCAAAAAAAATTAGTTTCTACAAATGATGTTTCTCCGAATGTTCAAGAGGTTGTCGTAAAGTCGTTAGATGTCGGTGTTGACTTTAATAACAAGCAAGCGTTTGATGATCGTGATAGCATACTCACATGGATTCGTATGACTGCTACTAGACTTGGTTTTGGTGTGGTTATAGGAAGATCGGATAATGGTTCGAAAAGAAGAAACACTTTTGTAACTTTGTTGTGCGAAAGAAGCAGGAAATATCAGACTCCTCTATGGAAGTTTAAAAGAGACGACACCGGTAGTAGAAAATGTGAATGTCCTTTTAAGATTCGCGGTTACATGTTGAGTACCAAAAAGTGGAAATTTAGTGTTATTTGTGGTTTGCATAACCATGAATTGTGCTTAAAGTTACAAGGTTATCCTAGTGTATGTCGGCTCAAGCTGGAAGAGAAGACCATGTATTAGTGACATGACATTGAATCTTGTCCAACCAAAAAATATACTTGTCACATTGAAATGGAAGAAACCCGACAATATATCAAATATAAGGCAAATGTATAACATTCGATACCGCACCAACAAGGCAATTAGGGGAGATAGAAGTGAGATGCAACAACTGTTAAAATTGTTGGATGATAATAGTTATGTGTCCCGGTACAGAACTTGCGACGATGGAGTTATGGTCCGAGATATTTTTTGGACTCATCCGGATTCGTTAAAGTTGTTCAACACGTTCTCGACAGTGCTCATTCTTGATTCTACCTACAAGACAAACAAGTATAGACTTCCTTTATTTGAGATGGTTGGTGTTACGTATACCGAGAAGACATATGCCATTGGTTTTGCTTTTCTGGAGTGTGAAAAAAGGACAATTTTACATGGGCATTAAAGGTGTGTCGTCACTTTTGAAGGACCAAGTTGAGATGCCTAAAGCGATTGTTACCGACCGCGATACCGCGTTGATGAATGTGGTTGCAAAGGTATTTCCTTCTTCTAATGCATTACTTTGTCGATATCACAAAACAAAGAATGTGAGAAGTCGGGTTAAACCTGCAGTGGGGGTGAAACAAGTAGAGTCTGAAGGTGGAAAATTGGTGAAGGTCGGTGTGATTGTTGAAAAAATAATGGATGCATGGAATCGTATACTAATTCTTCCACAAAAGAAGTATATGCCGATTCCGTCATTCAATTCCAAAAAGTGTGTGAAAAGTATCCTGCTTTATTGAAATACGTTGAAAGCACCATTCTCGATAAGGTGAAGGAGAAGATAGTCTGTGCGTGGACTGATAATGTCCGACACCTTAGAAATACAACCACCAACAAAGTTGAGTCGGCCCATGCTAGTTTGAAAAATTGGTTGGGTAATAGAAAGGGGGAATTGTGTCGAGATTGGGGCTCTGTAAATCTCATGATTAAAAACCGACATAATGAGATACAAACATCATTTGGTCGGAGTATAACGGTATTCGAACATCGATTTAAAGACAATATTCTTTATTCTCATTTGATCGGCAATATGTCTCGGACGGGGTTGAATTATATTTTTCACGAGGCCAAACGAGCTGAAACTGTAGGTTCCGATAGCGCAAAGTGTGATTGCACTATTGTGAAAACCTATGGTCTTTTGTGTGTTTGTGTTATTGCTAAAAAGTTGAAACTAGGTGATCCAATAAGAATGGACGAAGTTTGCCCTCATTGGAAAAGACTTAGTTTTGATGATGATGGTTGCATGGAAGGAGGTAAACCAAATATCTCTATTTTGACCGAATGGGAAGCGATACAAGAGAGATTCTCAAAGGCCGATGATAACATGAAACTCCACATCAAAGAACAATTGAGGAAGATTGGCTATCCCGAAACAACCGACATGAAACCGCCTTCTCAACTGGTAAAGACAAAAGGTGCTCCGAAGAAAATGAAGCCTACACTGAATGACAACTCGACTACATGGTCTCCTTTTTATTGTGAGCAAGTTGACAAACTTTATCCCGACTCACCGACTCCTAAATCTCAAAAAAGTGTCATGAAAGGAGCCCACATAAGCAAACTGCCTCCGACCCCGATTCCACTGAAAATTCCATTCATCAATGAGATGCCGGTTTTTATGCACAAATACATCGACCGTATCGTCAATGTTGAAGGGGATGGTAATTACAGTTACCGAGCCGTTTCGGCTTTGCTTGGTAAAGGAGATGATAGTCATGCGCTTGTCCGTCAACAACTAATCCAAGAGTTGAAAACGCATAAAGAATCGTACACACGGTTGTATGGAAAGAAAGAAAAATTTGATGCGGTTTATGAATATCTTGTTCCTTACTTGAGTGGTCCGGCACCGGTGTCGAAATGGATGACCTTCCCTGATATGGGTCATCTTATTGCATGTGCATATGATAGGGTGTGCATTGACTTGACGCGATACGGGTTTTCGGAAACCTTTTTTCCACTTCCACTACGCTAAACAATGGAAAAGAGGGCGCTTTTTTTGGCCTATGACAGCGCTTAAAAGCGCTGTCTAAGGCTGCGCTGTCATAGGTAAAGACAGCGCTTTTTTATTTATGAAAAAGCGCTCTCTAAAAGGGGGACTTTAGACAGCGCTTTCAAAAGCGTTGTCTAATGTATACGTTTAAAATTTTTAAAAAAAAATTTATATACTTTAGAGAGCGTTTTTTTCTTCAAAAGCGCTCTATAAATGGGGACTTTAGACAGCGCTTTTGAAAGCGCTGTCTAATGTATACGTATAATGATTTTTTTATATACCTTTAGAGAGCGCTTTTTCCTTAAAAGCGCTCTCTAAAGGGGGACTTTAGACAGCGCTTTTCAAAGCGCTGTCTAATGTATACGTATAAAATTTTAGATTTTTTTTATATATCTTTAGAGAGCGCTTTTTCCTTAAAAGCGCTTTTTCCTATACCTTTAGATAGCACTTTTTTCTCAAAAGCGCTGTCTTTTGTCTACGTATAATTTTGAAGATTTTTTTTAAAAATCCCATTTTAACCATTTTTTTATGCAGAAGCCTCTATAATTCACATTTCCATAAATCTGTATAATTCACATTTCAATAAACAAGTATGGATACACATTTCCATTAACAAATTCTATTTCAAAACTAGAATTTAATTTAATGCAGAATTCGCACAATTCCTTATATTGTATGGTTTCAAACCTGTATAGAATTTGTACATTTCAATAAACTAGAATTTACATGCAGAATTCGCACAAATTCTATTGTATGGTTTCAAACCTGTATAGAATTTACATTTCAATAAACTAGAATTTACATTCACAAAACTATACATTCAAGAAAGAATTCTTCTTGCAATAAAAAATTCGCACAATTCCTCCTTAGTATCTTGCAATTGTTTCCTCGTGTAATAAGGACACGCCATATCATCGAAATACTACATAACAAAACAAAATACGCATTATTTAGTTAAAAATAATAAATTATATGACATATCCGATAAATATTAAAATAAATCCTAAGTTATAAAACCATGCATACCGTAATAGGAATCTCCAATTGTCCCATTTGAAGGATTTCTCTCATGAACCTCAAAACGAAGTACCCGCAGTCTATGCCATTACGCTGACGAGGGCACTACACATAGACAAACAAATAAGAAATAATATATAGATGTTTTGTGTTATCAAGTAGCATCACTAATAAGCAAAATTGTGGAAATTAATATACCTCCACTTTGACCCATGTAATATTGGTTGCTCTAGCCTGTGCTACTCGACTCTCTCTTTGTGCACGGTATAATAGTATAGCTATATAAAAGAAAAACGTAAACTTAGAACAATGTCACAGAAATAATTAAATATACAAATACACACGAATATTTCAAACAATCTCACTTACGTGTCAACCACATCCTTCATATTCTGATATGTGGACCAATCAGTATCCAATGAATTAAGACAATAGACCACTTCTGTTATAAGATTAATGGCAACCAACAACCAGTGTCCACTGTAAAATATAACAAAAGTTTAGATGGATAATTTCTACGCAAAAGATACAAATTAAAGATTAGAATGAAATTAGAATGAAAATCTTACCCGTTTCCAGTATTATACGGTAAAAGAAACAGACTTTCTGTGTTGTTGGCCATAAATCGCTCAAGTAAGTGGTCTCTTACTTCAATTGCATTCATACCAATTCTCGGTGCATTAACAAGGATGCAAGAGAAGAAACGGAATCTGTTTGACAATTCCGTCCCCCGCATGAATTTTTCATACAGGCACCTTAAATAAAAACATAATAAACATTAGACTATTTTCATTGAAATGTGTAAATAAATTGTTCAACTAAATAAATAATAGACTGATTGGAGTACCAGATGTATGAATGCATAACACCGATGCCTAATTCAGTATACTTGAATATCTGCTCCATGTCCTCTTTCCATCAATAATTCTTTCATCTGCATGCCAAGTCAAGTGTCTTGAATCGGTCTCACTACAAAACATGCGCCTAAATCTCAGAATTATAGGAAAATACCATAAGACTTTTGCTGGAGACAACTTTTTCTTATATCGAGAGACACCGCATTTAGGACACTCATTTAACGATGCATACTCATTTCGAAACAATACGCAATCGTTTGGACAGGCATGTATCTTATCATAGCTCATGCCAATAGAGCACAACATCCTTTTGGCCTCATATGTTCGATTGGGAAGAGCATTATCCTCTGGAAGCATATCTTTCATAAGGGCCAATAACTCTGTGAAACTTTTATCCGACCATCCATTGCCCGCCTTTAAGTTGTACAACTTTAATACCACAGACAATCTTGTGAATTTGGTGCAACCATTATACAACGGTTTCTCTGCATCGCTTACCAACCTCTCAAACATTTTGGGACAATCCTTAAGATCTTCTTCAAGTGCTTCTGCAATCTCTTCGACTCGATCAGAATCGTATGTATCTGTGTCATTGTCGTATGAAGCATAGGTCGTATTATCCCCCGATTCAACATTCCCGTTAATTTTCTCTCCATGCAAATTCCAACATGTATAACTTCTATCAATTCCACTCCTCAATAAATGCGATGCCAACTGAACCGCGTCAACCCGACCCCCAAAACAGCAACCCAAGCAAGGACATATCATTCGACTAGGGTCTTTGGCGTGCGCAACAGCAAACTTAACGAATTCCGATAACCCATTGTCGTACTCTTTCGACAATCGACTTGAAGACATCCATTTCTTATCCATAATTATACTAATTAAACTAAACAAAAACAAAAAGAAAAAATGTTATACCTGTATGGAAACGATCCGACTTTCACACTTTGATCACAAGTAACCCCTATATATAGCAAATTCAATAAGTTAGTAACTCCATCATACCAGTTCATTCAAAGCACTACTAATTACAGTGGCGAGAGAGAACAACTAATTACCTTTAGAGATGTAAACAACTTCTAGACCCACACAGTGTCCAGATAAGTTAGAATTAACAAGACCCCCCTGTACACGTATCATAAAATGAAATATCATTAATAAAATATGCATTACTATTGAAGATAAATTGTAGAATGATTTTTTGGTTAAATAGATTATTAAAATTACATTTTAATAGTGTTAAACATATATGTAAACATATTTATGACATACTAAAAATGTAGAAAAGAATCACATAGCAAAAATGAGTACAAATTACACTTATTTATTAATGAAAAAGATTCATACTTGATAAAAACAATTGTGAACAAAACCTATAAAACTTGGTATAATTTAAGATTGAATGAGGGGAAATAAGTTTTGTTATTAGTTATAACCGATAACACTAAATAACACAAATCATAATTCAAAACATAGCAAAATCTGATTTATATTTAATCAACTAAGCTTTTCTAATTGTTTATCTAAATCATTATCCTATTGCATTTGGTATTTAACTTATCTAAATCATTTTCTAATTGTTTAATCAGTTATGTTTTGTTATTAAACTCCTTTCACGTTTTGGCACTCAACCATATACAATGTTGTTTTACTAATTTCACATTCTCAACAATAACAGCAACAGAAGCAACAATAACAACACTAACAGAAGCAACAATAACAGCAACAGAACGACAACAACATGCAAGAACGATTGACAATAACGATGACAAGAACAATGACAAGAACAGTAACAACGAACAATGTTAGAAGTAAGAACAGCAACAACAATGTACCTCTTCTTCGTCACGGCAATGAAGCACGACGGCAGCAGAACGACGGCAGCAGTGAAGTCGCGACAATGAACGACGACAGCAGAACGACGGCAACCACGAATGAACGACGAAAATGGCGGATGAACGACGGCAATTGTAAAGGGTTTCAGCAGAGAAGAAAGAGAGCAAGGGTTTCAGGAGAAAGAAACGCGCGGTCGAGAGAAAAAAATGAATAGAAGCAGTTTCAGAAAATGAAATGAAATGTGTTTTATATTTTAATTAATAAATGACCTTAGAGGGCGCTTTCCTTAAAAAGCGCTCTCTAAAGTGGGGAGAATTAAAGACCTTAGAGGGCGCTTTTCTGAAAGCGCTTTCTAAAGGTTAACCTTAGACAACGCTTTTCTTAAAGCGCTTTCTAAGGTTAAACTTTAGACAACGCTTTTCTAAAGCGCTTTCTAAAGTAATACCTATAGCAGCGCTTTCTGGAAAGCGCTTTCTAAGGTGTCTTCCATTAAGCGCTTTCTAAGGGCATTTAACAGCGCTTTTGAAAAGCGCTTTCTAAAGGTTGTCTATTACAACGCTTTTTTTAGCGAAATTTTTAAAAGACCTATAGCAGCGCTTTGTCCAAAAAGCGTTGTCTTTGTTGCGCTGTCTTTTTCCAATTTTGGCGTAGTGTTCGCACCGCACCACCTCAAAATCCAAATTATCGCATCATGTGTATTGGATGACTTGCAAAATCAAGACATTTTGTACAAGTTTACTTGAAACCGAGATGCCCCATACCACCCACATCACCGGAATGGGCGACTCATTCAACTGCAAATGCCGAGACATGGCCGGATCGTTTTGTTTAAAGGATGTGCGAATTCAAAAGATTGAACAACATTGAAAAGGAATCGAATGCGAAAAAGTCCAAAGGGGTACCACCAATAGATTTAGCTGGCGACACTTGTTTTGATTCATTTTGAATTCTTGTATAATCGGACGACTAATTGTAAATTTTTGAAGTGCAAAATAGTCAATTTTTATTCTTATGCCTTATTTATGCACTTATGCCTTTTATTTGTCTATTATGGTGTGCTTCTATATTGAGTTCTGGTTTAAAAATGTAGCAGGAAAAGTTCCGGATATGTATCTACGAAAGGTTCTTAATTTTGCAGTTTCAGGGAAAGTTTCGGAGATACACCTCCAGAACCAATAATTATG
Organism: Lathyrus tuberosus; assembly: GCA_022829125.1. NCBI lineage: Eukaryota > Viridiplantae > Streptophyta > Magnoliopsida > Fabales > Fabaceae > Lathyrus > Lathyrus tuberosus. The sequence continues at coordinate 4,862,545 of JALAZF010000253.1, forward strand.
GGGTCGTTCCGTGGATATAACTTCGGAAAAAAGTTTGATAGAAAATGGTTGGTCCATATTCACCTAGGTTTTCTATAAATTTGGGGTTTCATTTGTTATTTTTCACACAAATACAAAAATGTCTCAATTGTGTGAAATCAAGATTCGTTGGTATGTTGCATGTGTCTCCTTTTTCGACGGCAAAACACTCGGGAGGACGTTCAAGCTCATGGATCTCACCCCTTGCTGATATCATATACGAGATCTAATATCGCCTACCTTACAATGACAAACGAAAAGTTGTGAAGTTTGAGTATCGTTCACCTTCAGTTGACAACGAAGGGAACGTTGTTTACAACAAGTTTGAACTCAAGAATCAAGACGATGTTAGGGCGATGTGGCGAACGTATTTCGGTTTCGAAGAGAAAATTCTGCTCGAGTTGGAGGCAACGGTCCGAAGAACGGTCGATGGCATCTTAGAGATGTGCAAGCGTCCACCGGACTATTGAAATGTAGTATTTAAATTTCTGTCGAAATCATCAATGTAACGCTGATTTTATTTTATGAATGTTGACTTTATCGTTGAATGATGATTTTCTGGTTTTCTTTTGTAAATACGCATACGGAAATATTCCGTAGATGCATCTACGGAATTAATTAAAAAAAACTGAAAAAAAGTACGTCCGAAGATAAATCTCCATAATCAGAGAAGGATATTTTAGGCAAAACACATAGTGCCTAAGAAAGCCAAATGGTGGGATAAGAAATTCTCCTTCAAAATTTTAGATTTGAGTATTTCTCAAAAGTAAACTAATTTTTGATCTGGTTTTGTAAAAATTGGATGAAGAGAAGTAAATTAATGTATATTTGGAATCTCATATATTTGTCTATCAAGATTTATGAAATTTATTTTTGAGAACACATGACATTCACGTGAAATTGAAAGCATGGTTGATAATTTTGATTTAGGATATTGAAAGTTAACAAAAAATAATAATAATAAGTGTAGGGATACGAGATTTCTCGTGTAAATAAAAAAGATAACTTCTCTATGATGGATAAAAAATTGCTTGCCCAGACTTAACCCACCCCCACTGTAACCTAAACTAAGAATTGTTTTACCTGATACCCCTAGTGCTTAACCTACCACCGCTACAATTTAAAATAAATACATCAAGCTCTTTGAATATTTAAATAAAAATGATCAAAATTAATATCTATTATTTTGTGTTGTTCTAATTCTTTTAGAGAAAATGAGATATTTGTAAAATAATTTTACATTGTCAACCAATCATCTTCATGTATTCTACTACATCATACTGTAATTTTTAAATTAATGGTATAACATATCAGATTGATAAATTTCTATTAAATAACGGTATAAAATAAATTTACACTATTAACGCATATCAATTAAACTCATTCTTTTACATATTTACACTACTACAAAACGCGCAAACAACAACGTCAGGCTAACAACGGATTGCCTATTCACCGTTATAATAGATGCGCGCTTTTTTTTTAATATCGTTAAAAGGCTTTTAATGACGGTTAATATTCAAACCATGGTGAAATGTGAGGCCTTTCACCACAGATATGTTTTCAACCGTCATTATAGGTAGCGCATGGTCATGGGTTCAAGTCCCAGCACCAACATTTATGGTTTTCTTAAATATTTTTTCAAAATACCCACAACCTTTCATCACAGGTATGTTTTCAACCGTCATTATAGGTAGCGCATGGTCATGGGTTCAAGTCCCAGCACCAACATTTATGGTTTTTTTACATATTTTTTCAAAATACCCACAACCTTTCACCACTAGTATGTTTTCAACCGTCATTATAGCAAATAATTTAGTTTTAGGTCTTGCACTTCAAAAAATCAGTTTTAGGGAAAATCGTCTCCTTTTTAAGATTTGTGTAGTGCATCTGAAGCAGAAAAATCGTGCGGTCATTAGTCCCTTACTCTAGAAGAGTTACGGGATTTCACCCTCAAAACCCCAAATTCATCTTTTATCTATTTTTAATGAATTTTTTACTGTTTTCATAGTCTCAAAAATTATAAAAAAATTCTCAAAATTCTTATTTTACCTAATTAGATTAAATTTCGTGTTTTTAGATTTTTCTGAATTTATTTTAATAATTTTTTCCTATTTTTTCAAAATGCTGACAAACCCTTTCACAACGGGTATTTAAACCAACCGTTGTAATATGTAGCTTTTTTTACTTATTTTTTCAAAATGATGACAGACCTTTCACCACGGGTAATTTAAACCAACCGTCATTATAGGTAGCGTCTTATCATGGGTTTAAGTCCCAGCACCAACATTTTTGGTTTTTTACTTATTTTTTCAATTCTCATTACCAACATTATAGGTGGCGCGCATATTGAGTTTATTCACTATCCTTAAACAAATATTGGTTGTCTATTTAGTGATTATCAACGGCCAAGACACTACTATTAGTGATCCGCGTGAAACCTAAAACTTAGACGAACTACATCTTCTACCTCCAAACATCATCTTTCAGTTACGATACTCTATTTCTCCACTAAACCAAATTTCAGAACTCGAGTTAGCAATGTTAGTTGTTGGTGTTCTTTTTTAATTATTGTTGTTCTTGTTGTTCTTTTTTATTATTGTTGTTCTTGTTGTTATTATTGTTATCATTGTTATTATTGTTGTTGTTGTCGTTGGTGCTGTTGATGTTGTTGTTCTTGTTGTTATTATTGTTATTATTGTTGTTGTTGTTGTTGTTGTTCTTCTTCTTCTTGTTATTGTTCTTGTTCTTGTTCTTGTTCTTATTCTTGTTCTTGTTCTTCTTCTTCTTGTTGATGTTGTTGTTGTTGTTGTTGTTGTTGTTGTTGTTGTTGTTGTTCTTATTGTTGTTCTTGATGTTCTTATTGTTGTTCTTGTTCTTATTGTTGTTCTTGATGTTCTTCCTGTTGTTCTTGTTCTAATGCTGCAATTTTTTTTATTTTATTAAAAGACATACAACAACGGTTTTTTTTAAAATAACCGTCATTGTAGGTAGTTCTAATTTTGTATTTTTTTTATTTTATTAAAAGACATACAACAACGGGTACTTAAAATAACCGTCATTATAGGTAGCACATTTTCCATTTTATTACAACGGTTACTGGGCCGTCATTGTACGTACCGGTACCGCGTATACAACAACACTCTACATAACAACGCCTTCGCCAGCGTCATTATATGTCATTTTCAACCGTTGTTAAATGGGTTTTTTGTAGTAGTGTTAACATAAATACGTGATAAATATGCAAAAATTAAAAAATATAATGCAATTTTTCCAACTTTTTCATTCAATTTAAATGATTACTAGTGTATAATGATTTTTTTTTTTAATTTCGAGGGAGTTTTAACCTCTGCGAATTTTTTTTTATAAGCATAGAGATTCCATTAAGTAAGGTATTAGGAATGCCAAAACCCAAAGATACAAATGGAAAAACAAACCAGAAAAATGATTAACAAAATAAAGTTACAAGAAAAGGACACCTACTTTTAATATTGTTACCCAAAGCCTACCAACGCCAAGAGAAAAGAGTGATTTTATCATATATAACTTCAGGATCGCCGACCGCATCATTGGAAATAATTTGATTGGGCATCCACCAAATGCACCAACAAGTTGTGAACCAAATCAAACAAGTGGAAGAGTTCGAAGAAAAAGAGGATAGACGAAGTAACCAAGTAAGGATGTGCTTAACAGAAATAGCCTCGACGAAACCATCGAGCCCCAACCAAGTTCCAATCTTCTCCCATACAAGTTTGATCCGCGGGCACGTAATGAATAAGTGATGGGAGTCTTCATTGGTATTAAAACAAAAGACACACACACACTAATTCATGGCGGTTTGAGATGATATTTCTACTTGTGAAATTAGATCGAGTTGCAAGTCTATCCTACAATAGTCTCCATCAAAATATTTTCACCTTCAAAGGAATGTTAGTTTGCCAGAATGTAGACCAAAATGAGACCGAAGTACGGTTGCCCATCCTGCATTTTAGGTTCTGCAAAAATTTGTCTGTATCTGAAGGACAAGCACAGGCCAGCAAGTCTTTCCACCAAAGAGGTTCATATCGCGAGTTTCTGTGGACAACGTTTAGCAGATAATATAAGGTAAAAATATGTAGTTTAAAAAATAAGAATATAATTTTACCTACATTTTTATGTAAGAAGTTTTTATTAAAAAAATGTGAAATAACCTTTTTTTATTTAGCAGAAGTGTTTTTGCAGATTTCTTATAATATTAGAAAAAAAATTAAAAACACTGTTCTGGACTGGGCCAGCGCCTGCCCATTGGCCGAGCAGGCCCAACCCAATAGACTTTGAAGGCCCAACAAGGTCCACAATTATTCAGTGTCGGGCACGTCCTCACCACCTCCTTCGTCGGGCACGTATTGGACATGCATTGTCGAGCAGAGTCTTTACGTCTAGGAGAGCATCTATCTCCTCGACATCCACGTTCGTCTCCCCGTGAGGACACGTCACCTTGTAACCTCCCACTTCCGAAGGAATTGGTCTGCCCACCTTCCAGAGATCTCGGGACCGTTACCCCAGGGCGAAGACCCTGTGCTGGTCTTCCCTACGCCATGTAAGCCCTGACAGTCACCTGGATTGGGCTTGGCAATCTAGCCCAGTGCAGGAGACCGTTGGCCCCGTGCCGGGGGCATTCTATAAATACCCTCTCATTTGAGAGGGTCAGGTGACGTTCATTCTAACTCTCACACCTATATTATGTACTTGCTTACTCCCGTTTCCTAACTTTGGCATCGGAGTACCTTACAGGTACAACCCCCCCCCCCCCCGTTCCATCACTACCGAAGTTGAAGACCTCACGGCGGTGTTGGCCGCTGTCATACTTTCCGATCCCGGTACGATCAGTGGCGCCGTCTCTGGGAACACTTGCTTCCCCATTTTTCTCACCGTTAAACCAAAGCAATTTCTACCTTTTCTGACAACCATGGCCAGCACCCAACCTGAGAACAATGCTCCGGACACCGTCCTCGCGCAGCCCGACAACGGAGACCACCGTGAGGACAATGCTGCCGTCCATGTCGAGGAAGTCGACGTAAGGGACGGGCAGATCACCTCCTCTTTTTCCAAAGAAGTGGCGTATGACACAGCCTAACAAGACATCCCGCCGGTTATCTACCAGCCGGTCGCTCCACCAACGAACGCGGATCCGGGCACGGTGGCCCTGTTCGCCTTGGTCAACCAGACCAACCAATTGATTGCCCAAGAGAATCTCAGGATCGAAGAGCTTGAGAGAGAGGGCGGCCACGACACTCTTCCCCACGAAGATATCATCACCCACCATCTCCCAACCGTTCTCCTTCCCCGTGAATGACTCCCCCGACAAACTCTCGCAGCCCCTCCTCGCAGCGCGAGGGCCGCTGACCATGCTTGGAGCGACCCCAGCCCGTGTTCACCCAGAAGCGCCATCGGTCCCCTCCTCCGCAGGTGCCAAGGGGATCCCTGACCAGGAAGAGGAGCAAAGCCGACGGCGAAAAGCCGAAGAACCACTCCAAAAACTATCCTCGACGACATGGACCTGGTCGAGGCCATCGCTCCCTATCAAGGTCGCCAGTTAGAAGTGATGAGGATGACCAGAGGACCCCTCTGTCCAGGGAGATCTTGGACACCCCCATCCCTGTAGGCATGGAGAAGCCTATACCACTAGGGACCTATGACGGCACAGCCGACCCCGACGATCACGTCGAGAGCTTTGAAGCCATGCTCGACTATAGGAATGTTGGGGGAGCTATCAAGTGCAGGTTCTTCCCGACCACTCTTCGGAGAGGCGCCATGACTTGGTACAAAAGTCTCGCGCCTGAATCAATCACGTCCTGGAGGCAACTAAAGGGACGTTTCTCCAAACATTTCATCGTGTCTCACTGACATCCGAAGACAGTGGCCTCGTTGGAAGGCATCTTCCAGGGGAAGAGCGAATCTCTCAGAGACTACATTGAGAGATTCAACCGAGAAGCTGTTGAGGTCCACACGACCGATGACATGAAGAAGTTCCTGATCGTACGGGGACTACGTATCAGGACCAAGTTCTCCAAGTCTGTGGGCATCCATAGACCCGGTAACTTGGAAGACCTCCTCCACCGAGCTCAATCCTACATCGAGTTTGAAGAGTTGGAGGCTATCTAAATCGCCCTCGACTCAAGACGTCGGGATGCCCCCCCGCGACCAAAGAGACGAAGGCTCTCCTCCCCTTCGGCATGGGGGAGAGAAAAGACGCGAAAACTGACCCAGGGACTCTCGCGAACCAAGGGGACCAGCTGGCCGGTTCACGGAGTACACTCCGCTCAACGCTCCCCGCGAGCGAATTCTCAACGAGTGCGCTAACTCGGAGTTTCAAAAAGGGGGTGTCCGCTTTCCAAAGCCGACACCCCCCAAATCAAACACGGACAAGTCCAAGTACTGGAGGTTCCACTGGAGCCATGGACATGTCACGGAAGATTGCGTCCACCTCAAGGATGCAATTGAGATCCTGATCAAAGAAGGGCATCTAAAGCAGTACGCCAAGAGGAACGACGCTCCTCGGTCAGATGCCCGCGATGCTCAAAGCATCGAGGAGACGACGCCTCCCGCCGGGGAAAACCGCCTGCAAGTCGCCCTCAGCGTCACTCGACCCGAGGATTTCTTCGTCCCCGAGGGAATTGAGAACCAAGAGGCAGTTCGCAACATGTGCGTGAACTTCCCCCATGAAGACCCTGTCACTGCCCGCAGCACATGGGAGAGCTTCCCGAAGGCAATAGTCATATCAGGCGGAGGTTTCAAGAAGGTCTCCGTCGGGTCGATCAAGCTAAAATTTGACGAGCTAGAATCCGCGACCTCAGCGAAGACCACCACCCTCGAGAAGGTGCGAGGGAATTCAAACCCCATCACTTTCTACTTGGAGGAGCTGCCAGGCAGAGCGCCCAATGCCACTATTTCCCTCTTGATCCGGGCACAGATGGCTAATTTTGACGTTCGTAGGATCCTGGTCGACCAGGGGAGCTCGACGGACATCATGTACGCCCACCTCTTCGAGACCCTCCAGCTCGACGAGAAGCATTTGACCCCTTACGTGGGCTCGGATCTACAAGGGTTCTACGACACCACCACTAGACCATAGGGTTATGTTGAACTGCTGGTCACTTTCGGGAGCGAGGATACCACCGACAAGTCAAGACCCGTTTCTTGGTGGTCGAATGTCCATCCCTCTACAACTGCATCCTGAGGAGGACCACTCTAGCCGGACTCACAGCGGTACCATCGACAGTCCATGTGAAGATGAAGTACTACACGGCCAGGGACCGGGTCATCACCATGCACGGGGACATTGAAGCGGCCAGAAGATGCTTCGACGCTGCGACCAAAGGCATGGGTTCCATCGACACCAATCCCAAGACTGGAGCAAAGCCATCCTCGGAAGCAGCGCAGAAGCAGCTCCCGCGCGTCAACGCGGTCGATCTCGACAGTAGGTTCCCTGGCAAGCAGGAGGAAGGCGGGGCAGCTAACCGTGACCTCCAAGCAGAAATCAATGGGCAGCCTCTCCACCCAACGCGCCCTATCCCAGATGGAGACTTCGAGCTCGTCGCCCTTGGAGACGATCCAGGCCGGAGCGTGAAGATTGGCTCCGGACTCCCCGGCATGGCGAAGAAGCAGCTGAAGGCATGCCTCCGGGAGAACGCTGATCTATTCGCGTGGAGCGCCTCCGAGATGCCTGGCCTCGACTCATAGGTGGTCTGCCATCAGCTCACCGTAGATCCGACCGCTAGGGCTATAGTTCAACATAGGCGTAAGCAGTCTCCCGAAAAGGCGGAGGCTGCCGAAAATGCTGTAAAAGACCTCCTAGAGGCAAATTTTATTTCGGAGGCCAGGTACACAACCTGGTTGTCCAATGTTGTACTTATCAAAAAGAATAATGGAAAATGGAGGATGTGTGTTGACTATATCGACCTTAACCGGGCATGCCCGAAAGATTCTTATCCTTTGCCTAACATCGACCTGTTAGTAGACAATTCTGCAGGTTTCAAACTATATTCCTTCATGGACGCCTACTCAGGGTATAACCAAATCCCCATGGCTAAGGCCGACAAGCAGTATATGGCCTTCATGACCGAGTCGGGCAATTATTACTACAACGTAATGCCCTTCAGTATGAAGAACACCGGTTCAACCTACCAACGGATGATGAATAAAGTCTTCCGGGGAGAGATCGGCGATATGCACGAGGTCTACATAGACGACATGATCGTCAAATCCGCATAAGAAGTCGACCACGCAACCCATCTCAAGAAGGTCTTCGACACGGCGAGGAGATGCAGGATGAGGTTCAATCCCGACAAATGCACCTTCGGCGTTCGAGCGGGCAAGTTCCTTGGTTTCTACTTTACAGAGCAAGGAATCGAGGCAAATCCTGACAAATGTAGGGCTTTCTTCGAGATTCCGACCCCGAACTCAAAGAAGTTGATACAATCGCTGAACGGGATGCTGACCGCGCTCTCCCGCTTCGTCGCTAAATCTGCACAGTACTCACTCCCATTTTCCAAACTTCTATGACAGAAAGCCACATTCGAATGGACCGAGGAGTACGAGCAAGCACTCCTCCACCTCAAACAAGTCCTGTCACAACCCCCTGTTCTCTCACGACCAGAGAACGGGGAAATGCTGTTCTTGTACCTCGTCATCACGAGCGAAGCAGTCATCGTCGTTCTCATCCGGGAAACCCCCGACGGGCAGAAATCGATTTACTTCACCAGCAAGGCCCTCCAGGGCCCCGATCTTAGGTATCAGCAGATGGAGAAAGTCGCCCTGGCCCTCGTCACCGCAGCCAGGAGGCTGCGTCATTACTTCTTGGCCCACACGGTCGTGGTAAGGACCGAACAGCCCATAAGGCAACTCCTCGGCCGACCAGACATGGTAGGAAGGATGCTCAGATGGTCACTCAAGCTCGCCGAGTTTGACATTCAATATGAGGGGAGAAAGGGCCTGAAGGCTCAGGTACTGGCCGACTTCGTGGCAAAAATGACCCTCCCGAAACCTTTGACCAACAGGTTCCAAAAGTGGACAATCTACGTCGACAGAGCATCTAGCTCGAAAGGTAGCGGGGCAGACATCATCCTCGAAAATGAGGAAGGCATCCTGATCGAAGTCTCCCTTGAATTGTCCTTCTCGACGTCGAATAACCAGGCAGAGTACGAGGCTTTCCTCATTGGTCTGCGGTTGGCTGAGGACCTCGGCGCCAAAGAAGTCAAAATTTTCACCGACTCTCAGCTCGTGACCTCTCAGGTCCGAGGAGAGTACCAATCCAAGAACGACAGCCTCATCGAATACTTGACCCTGGTGAAGGAAAAGATGAAGAACTTCACCTCTGCGGAAGTAACTCACATCCCGCGCGAGCGTAACACCCGAGCAGATGTGTTGTCCAAACTGGCAAGCACAAAGAGGAAATGCGGGAACAAGTCCATCATACAAGAAGTTCTCTCTCGTCCGAGCATCAACAAACCTGTCCCCGCGACTGACGTGAACGCCATCGGGGACAACAACTGCTGGATGACCCCGGTCTAGGAGTATCTCACCATTGGCAAGCTGCCAGACGATCCCAAGGAAGCCGGAGCGATTAAGCGACGAGCGTGCTCATACACAATTGTCGAGGAAAATTATACCGATGTGGCTTTTCCATTCCCCTCCTCAGGTGCGTCGAGGAGACCAGGGTCCCCGATATACTTCAGGAAATCCACGAGGGGATCAATGCACAACACCTCAGCGGACGATCCTTAACCCGCAAGGCACTACGAGCAGGGTATTATTGGACCACCGTGCAACAGGACGCCAAGGAGCATGTCAAGAAGTGCGACAAATGCCAACGACACGGGGACATGCATCTGGCCCCGCCCAACGAACTCAAAACACTGTCGTCCCTGTGGCTGTTTGCGTGGTGGGGAATGGATATCCTCGGGCCCTTCGTCATGGGGTCATACCAAAACAAATACCTGGTCGTCGGCGTGGATTATTTCACGAAGTGGATTGAGGCCGAAGCCCTAGCCAAAATCACCGCTCACAACATACTACGTTTCTACAAGAGGAACATACTCGCCCGGTTCGGCATGCCCCAAGTGGTCGTCACCAACAACGGGACACAGTTCACCGACAAGAACTTCCAAGACTTTGTCACCAAACTGGGCACGAAGCAGCACTTCACGTCCGTCGAGCACCCTCAAACGAACGGGCAAGCTGAAGTGGCAAACAGAGTAATCCTGCGAGGATTGAAGCGTCGACTAGGCGACTCTAAGCAAAGGTGGGTCGAGGAACTACACAGCGTCCTCTGGGCCTACCAGACAACCCCACATTCCACGACTGGGGAGACCCCATTTCGCTTAACCTACGGAACAGAAGCGGTGATCCTCGTGGAAATAAGGGAACCCTCGAGGAGAATAGAATCTCCCCTCGACAGGGGGACAAACGATGAGGCCCTAAGGGAGGAGCTCGACTTTGTCGAGGAGATAAGGTCTGGTGCGTCCCTCCGAGAAGCCTCACTTAAACAGGAAATAACTTTACGTTATAACAACAAAGTTATTAAATGTGATTTTCAAGTAGGCACCTTCGTCCTACGAAGGAACCAGAAAGATTCGTGAGAAGGCAAGCTCGCCGCGAACTGGGGGGGCACCTACCGCGTCCGCGCGAAGACAGGGACAGGAGCCTACTACCTCAAAAATCTACACGGGGAGGAACTTGCTCGACCATGGAATGCTAAGAAGCTTAAACAATACTCCAGTTAAACACTGGCCACGATATAGTAACGTCGCGATTACGGGGACGCACTAAGGTACAAGCACGATTCCCCTCCACGACACACGAAGATCAAAGACCGCATTGTGTATGTGCAAAGACCTTTGATCCGACGAGGATTCCTCTACCGAGCTCCGTCATCGCCGTTCCAGTCAGGCAGAACGCCCAGCTCGCGATGGGAAGTTCACGCCACGAAGCTAAGACCTCGACCGAGCTCTTAGCCTCGTCAAAGGTCAGAATACAAACCCGACCACTTGAGCAGTTCCCCACACTGCCGAGGATCAACAAAATCGAGTAAACCCCCAACCTAGACAAATCACTTAGACAAAAAACAATAAGTATATCAAGCATACAAGCATCACACATACAAATAAGCGAAAGTCAAAGCATTAATCCGGGCAAAAGCCCATTGTGGAAATATATCAAAGATGTCATAAGGCCCCTGGCACGTAGGCGGGGCAATTACAAATTTCAAGGCACGCAGGCCGAACCAAATAAGAGTCGCCAAAAGAAAAATGGCGCGCATGCCAAGCATAACGAACAAGTGAAAACCTAGTTGACTGTGTCCTCCTCTGGCAGCTCGTTCCCCGTAGCCCCTCCGTCGACCTCCTCCTCCTGCATCGGCTGCATGATCTGACCCTCGACCACTTCATAGTCGGGGTCAGTCCCTTCAGTGATGAGGTCGGGGTTCACAATCCGAAGTTGCTGCACGGCATTGTTGAAACCCACGTCAGCCGCCACGAGGATATCCTGCTCCGTCTGCCTGAGCTTCGCGATCAGCGCTACCCGAGACGTCAACAACCTGTGTTTCTCGGTTTCCTCCTCAGCAGGGCGAACAACTTCCTCTAGCTCGGCGACCCTCGCCAAGAGAACTTTCCTCTCCTCGTCGGCTTTCTTCAGCTTCTCCTCCAACTTCCCCCGAAGCTCGACCTGGGCCTTGTTCTAATTTTTGTAGTCGGTCAGCTCCTTGTCCACCTTCTCCATCTCAGCTGAAATAGACCTGAAGCTCTCCTCTGGGCATGTCTCGTCGTTCAGGACCAGTGCAGCAGCGCAAACCCGCATCACCGCAGATACGTCTTCCACTAAAGCCTTTCTCTGAGAAGCCCGATCTGGACCCAAGATGGTCTGAGCCTCAGGTGCACCAACACATAGGGAATTATTCCCCGTAAAGAAATTCAGCCTCGAGTGACCAGGCGGGAGCACGAACTTCACAGTGGGAGGGATTTCACTCTCAGTAAGATCAACATTCACGTGCTCGCCGAGTCGCTGTCTCTTTGGGGACCCCTGAGTGCTGGGAAATTGGCTACCCTGGGGAGAGACGGAAGAATCCCCGGTTGCCGGAGTAGGGCCTGGGCGCTGTGAGCGAATCTGCTTGACCCGACCCTTTCCACTCTTCTTCGAAGTTCGGTTGGCCGCCATCTTCTTGATACGCTCCTCCGCGCTCGACATGGTCTCTGCAAAAGAAAAAGAAATACATTAGTGAATCAAAGACCAAAATGCAAGGAAAGATCAAGTCGAGGAGGCATCCACCACCTAACAGCTTAAGGGCGTCCTCGTCAGAAAACGTCTCAAGGAGGGCCCTCATGTTAATCAATCGAACTCGCTCTAGAGGCCTCCCGTCGTCACTGCGGATGGGTTTCCCGTCCGGTGTCATGACCTGTGCCGGGGAGAAACTGGCGACGAATTTGACTATCTCCTCGTGAGCCAGACGATCCTGTTCGATCAGTCGGCCAAGACTGAATGTATAATTGTCTGTGCTTCTCTTGAAATGCTCCTCCATCCAGAACAGAGGAAACCTCACCTCGAGGACTTCTTCCTGCTGCCAGTCTACTTCCCGATAAGCCCGTCTATACACCGACTCCACGACCTTGAATGAGACAGGCTTCACTATATAGTACCATGACTTGAAGTTGCGAATAGAGTCCATGTAAGTCTAGAACAATCTACTCACCTGCTTGAAGGACACCCAGCCATGCCTACCATCAGTCACTTGCCTCTGCAAGTGGAAAATATAGAAGAACAGGGGTATGGTCTCCCCGATGCAAAGATGCTGGCAGACGAGCTTGAAAGCCCGAATGAATGCGAGAGAGTTGGGTTGGAGCTGCGAGGGTGCCAGGCGCAGCCAAATGAACACCTCTCGCTGAAAATCCGTGAAGGGCAGACGCCACCCCGCCTCGTCGAACATGAACTCGTACAAGGGAAATCTCATTCCTTTGTACGTCGAGCAGATGCGATGGTGCTCCAGAGGCCTATACACCATCCAGGTCTTCGAAGAACCCTCCAGACCATGCTCGACTGTGGCAAAGTTATCGTCTTCGTCACATGTGACGAACTGGGAGGCAATGTTCAGAGGCTCCTCTCTAGCCCAATCTTCGGGCGGCCGTCCCTCGGCACTAGCGATCGACGCCATCGGGGAGTCAGGTTGGTCGTCGATATCTATAGATCCCATAGCCACGGCCTCGGCTTCCATTTACCTGAAAAGCAGAAGGAAATGGTGAATTCGATGGTCCATATCAAATTCACTCCTCCACCGCTGATCAAGTGAAAGGGCGAAGAAGGGACGCGGAGAACTGCGCGGGCAACGTCCCCCATCCAGGGATGTCGGGGTCGCTTGTCTACCCCGTTCCCCAAGGCACCAGGCAAGCATCCTCGGGATTGTCCCCGGGTCGAGTATGCCTCGTCCTATGTCCCCGGGATATTCATCCCACGTCCTCGGGACATTCATCTCATCTCCCCGCGAAATTCATAAAAATCCATCAAATATCTAGAGAAACTCTGCCGTAATCGCCGGAAATCTAATGGCTTCCCTGGGAACTTCATCAGTTCACCGGAGGACCACCGTAGAAAACGCATTGGAAAAGAAAAAGATCAAGAAACTTACTTGAAAACGGTTGTTGCAAAAGTCCGGTACGGCGGCGTGCGGCGGTGAAACGGTTGAGAGAGCAGAGAAAGAGGGAGAGCAACTGCGAATGAAGGAGAACAAAACGTGCAAATGACACGGGCTGGATCTTATTTATAGAGCCCTCGCAGAATTCGAGGCGCCCCTAGGCATTTAAGTTCCTTAACCCTGGCCTAGCCGCCCTAGGTAATGATAACGCGTGACACGTGGCACACGGGTTCCCACGTTAGTCCTTTCGTCTGCTTTGGCGCTCGAATCTGCAACCTCTCATCTCCCCGCAATGTCGACCACCAGCGACAGGCGAGCAAAACTCTAAATTTCTGCCCGCCTGCAAGCAAAACTCGAAATTCCTATCCGTCCAACATCCCTCGCCCGTGGTCTTTCCGCGGTCACAGACTCGAAAGTTCTCTCTGCAACATCTCCCTGACAAAATATCATATATAGACACCTGAGCTACCTTCAGCCTGGTCTGTCGAGCAGATCCTTGACTGGTTACTGGTCCTTAAGTCATTACTCCGACACCTCGGAGCAACGATTTGGGGGGCTCCTGTTCTGGACTGGGCCAGCGCCTTCCCATTGGCCGAGGAGGCCCAACCCAATAGACTTAGAAGGCCCAACAAGGTCCACAATTATCCAGTGTTGGGCACGTCCTCACCACCCCCTTCGTCGGGCACGTATTGGACATGCATTGTCGAGCAGAGTCTTTACGTCTAGGAGAATACCTATCTCCTCGACCTCCACGTTCGCCTCCCCGTGAGGACACGTCACCTTGTAACCTCCCACTTCCGAAGGAATCGGTCTGCCCATCTTCTGGAGATCTCGGGACTGTTACCCCAGGGCGAAGACCACGTGCTGGTCTTCCCTACGCCACGTAAGCCCTGGCAGTCACCTGGATTGGGCCTGGCAATCCAGCCCAGTGCAGGAGACCGTTGACCCCGCGTTGACAATCCCTTGAGTCAATTGATCATTTGTTGTTCAACTATCCAATTTCTGCATTGGTTTGGAAGTATGTTTGGGAATGAATAGACTTGAGTACACCATTAGAGATACACTGCATAATGGACTTCAATTTGATTTTGGAGGCTTTCAATTTGATTTTCGTAATCATTAATATTTCTTTCATTTATTTCATTAACAATGTGTTTGAAAATTTTTCTCTCACACAAAAACTTCGGCAAGTCATTCAAAAAAATTTGGTATGCATTTTTTTGTCATAATTTTGAAAAATCTAATGCGTGATAAATTTTATTGCCCTTTTCAAAAATCTTGAAATAAAACCAAAATAAATGAACTATCAAATTTTTTTAAAAATTCGAAAAATAACCATGTCTTTACCTACATTTTGAAAATGTTGGTAAAAAAACATAGTTTTCATAAAAAGTTAGTATAAATTCAAAAGTTGTGGATATAAATGCATAAATTTAAGAGGATTTCTTAACACACCACCCATGTTTCTTATACACCACGTGAAATTTCCATTTTGCCCCCAGATTCCGGATGTGCACATCCGGACGCACCGTTTTTTCAAAAAACGCTGATGTGTTCCGGATGTGCACATCCAGAAGCATGTAATAGCTTTATTTTTAACAAATACCGGATCTGCAGATCCGGAAAAAAGTGTAACTTAATTTTTTTTTCTTAAAAATCGGTTTTGTCGGTCGGTCGCAAACGTTAATATATCAACGCAAGTCAATATACATTTGAATAGAAAACTCTGTTCTCCGTATCTGTACAATAGAAAACTTTGTTCTCCGTATCTGTACAATAGAAAACTTTGTTCTCTGTATCTGTACAATAGAAAACTTTGTTCTCCGTAGAAGGAACTGTGACCCAAAGTCAGTCCATTGGTTATACTCAGGTTCATTGCGAGGAGATAATTCAAGATCTCTTTAAAATAACAGTGGATCCTTAGAAGGGAAACAATTCCTCTGTATCTTTAGAAAAACTCTAGGGTTGTATTCATGATTAAGTGCACACTTGCTATCTTTAGAAAAACTCTGGACTGACTTTGGGTCACAGTTCCTCCTGCTTATTATGCACACTTGCTAGCTTTCCGCGCTTGATACTACATAAGAGAAGTAGAACATTCTGATTCTGGTTCTGCAAGTGGTAATAGGAGTGCCACCAACTTTGTGTCGACTCTGCTGCCATAAGTAATGTGGCTGGTGCACCAGTAGCAGTAATGTTATCAGAAGTTATAACAAACTCTAGGGTTGGAGTCTCTCCGTCAGCATAATGGTTGTCTTCGGCATTTCAATAAGTAACGTGGCTGGTGCACCAGTAGCAGTAATGTCATCAGAAGTTATAACAAACTCTAGGGTTGGAGTCTCTCAGTCAACATAATGGTTGTCTTCGGCATTTCAAAAAGTAATGTGGCTGGTGCACCAGTAGCAGTAATGTCATTAGAAGTTATAACAAACTCTAGGGTTGGAGTCTCTCCGTTAACATAATGGTTGTCTTCGGCATTTCAATAAGTAATGTGGCTGGTGCACCAGTCGCATAATGTCATCAGAAGTTATAACAAACTCTAGGGTTATAACTTCTGATGACATTTGCGACTAGCCGACAAAACAGATTTGTAAAAAAAAATTACATTTTTTTCCGGATCTGCAGATTCGGAATTTAAAAAAATAATGCTATAATATGTTTCCGGATGTGCACATCCAGAATGCATCAGCGTTTTTTAAAAATTTGGTGCGTCCGGATGTGCACATCCGGAATCTGGGGGCAAAATAGAAATTTCACGTGGTGTATAAGAAACTTGGGTGGTGTATTAAGAAATGGTCTAAATTTAATAAAAAAGCACTTGTAAATATCTGATAAAACTTTTAAAAAAATGCCATAAAAATTAAAAAATTTCCAAAATCTTCGAAAAATAACCATTTAAATAGTGAAAGTTGTGGAAGAATATTTTATTAAAAGCACAATAATTAGGGTGTCAGATGTAACTAAATGAGTGTCCGGTTAAATTCTCATTCTATTTTCGATTCGATTATTGAGTGGCTATGTCATATGTTGGAATTTTTTTTTAATATAACTTGTTTTTTTTTTTAAAATACTAAAAAAACCAATTTTTCAAAAAAAAATCAAAAATGACATAGTTTGGTAGGGACCAATAAGGGTGGCGCCATTTGAAATGACGCTTCAGTTAGAGGCCCCAAGCAATTTCAAATGGCGCCTTAGGCTATTGGAAAAAGCTCCTGAGGAGGAACCATTTGAAATGGCGCCTTAGGGCTTTTTCTTTTTTTTCTTTTTTTTTTTTTTTGGTTTTTTTTTGTTTTAAGTTTTTTTTTTTAATTTTTTTTAATTTTCTTTTTTAATATTTTGTTAAATTAAAAAAACTTTTTTTTTAAATAATTTAAAAATTCTGAATTTAATATTTAATTAGTAACATTATTCAGCTGGATTACGGTAGCGCCGTAAGCGGCAATCCCCCGACTATTGGGGACAAATGCTTCAAGGTGTGTTATTTTTTTTTTCGAAATTAAAAAAACATTTTTAAATTTTTTTTTTAATGTTTTATTTAATTTGAAAGTAAAAATCAAAATAGAATAGTCATAAATAGATCACAATGTTATAGATAATGGTGGGTACAATATTTTGACAAAAAAATTCAATGATCATGCCTATTTAAATGGCCCTGGCGTATCAGACGATGGCTCCGTTGCATGTAACAAATTTTAAAGCATCTGTCCCCAATAGTCGGAGGTTGCCGCCTACGGCGCTACCGTAATCCAGCTGAATAATATTACTAATTAAATATTAAATTCAGAATTTTTAAATTATTAAAAAAATTTTTTTTTTTAATTTAACAAAATATTAAAAACAAAAATTAAAAAAAAACCAAAAAAAAAAGAAAAAGCCCTGAGGCGCCATTTCAAATGGCTCCTCCTCAGGAGCTTTTTCCAATAGCCTAAGGCGCCATTTGAAATGGCTTGGGGCCTCTAACTGAGGCGTCATTTCAAATGGCGCCACCCTTATTGGTCCCTACCAAACTATGTCATTTTGGAAATTTTTTTAAAAAATTGATTTTTTTAGTATTTTTTTAAAAAAAACAAGTTATATTAAAAAAAAATTCTCATATGTTGTCTTTTGTCACAAACTTTTTTCTCCCTTGATCTAAGAGTAGAACCTTCTGCACAATAATTTAGTTTGTAAAATATATTTTTTTTTTGCGTGTAAGTAGAGGAGGAAATAAAATAGTTATAACCTAGTGAGACTTTGTAAAATTTAAGTTAAGTCTAATAAGAAATGTATAGAGTACCTCTTGTTTAGCCTGATTATTTTTTTTTATGTCACACAAAGTAAGTATAAATCAAAACATTTGAATTTTTGCATAATTGGTGTGTTTGTCTTGGTTGTCATAATAAGAAGCATGACTTATCTATGTTTGAGTGCGCCACCAACCTTGCAACTGGCTTTTTGCTCAAATGTTCACGTCACTTCTAGAAAATTAACAGTATATCATATCATAAATTGACCCTGAGAAAATTAACAGTATATTTGTATGGTGGAACATGTCCACTGACTCAAATGTTCACGTCACTCTCTACTTCTAGAATCAATCCCATCTTTCACTTGTTTCAATCATCATAAATCGTTCAATGTGTGAATGAGTCAGTGGACATGTTCCACCATACAAATATACTGTTAATTTTCTCATGGTCAATTTATGATATGATATATCACCTATGTACAGTGGTTATTACGATTTTGTCTGTTTATAAAAAAGTAAATGAGATTTTTTTTTACGTTTATAATCCGAGAGCATTTTATTTTTATAAAAGGTATTATTCTATCTGCCTTAAAATAAGAGTCTTTTTAGCCAAAAGTTTTTGTCTCAAAATAAAAGTCATTTTACGTTTTCAATACAACAATCATTAATTTTTATCAACTTTACCCATAATAATTATTATCTACACAACTTTTAAGACAATACATCACATTACACCTTTATGACAACCAATGGTAATTAAGGGTAATTTTTTTAAAATTGTTATATTTAATTAGTCAATCATTACTTTTCTTAATCTATGTGAAACAACCTTAAAAGACTTTCATTTTGAGACGGAGAGAGTATTATTTTTATTTACAAAGGTTATATTAGTATTTTTAAAGAGCATTGCATTGGAGTGTTTTTTTATAAGCAAAAATTTCATTGATAAGAGTATAATGTATATTCCACACAATTACACAAGAGAGAAAACCAATAAAAAGAGGTGATGAAACACCTCAAACCTAACCAAAATTATAACATGATGAAGTCAAGTGGTGCAATGCACCATTCATAAAAGCTACATGAATATGATTTTTTTAGAAGATCAAACCAAAGCCAAGAGATGAATTTGATATTAAACTTAATGTCCCTAGCATGACAAGAATCTTCTTTGAAAATCACGGCATTTCGCTTATTCCATAAACACCAACAAACTATCGTCTACAATGCTCCTTCATAGTGTTTGCATACTTTCCCTTTGAAAGCCTCCAAAACCAAATTGAAGTCCATTATGCAGTGTATCTCCAATGGTGTACTCAAGTCTATTAATTCCCAAACATACTTCCAAACCAATGCAGAAATTGGACAGTTGAACAACAAATGATCAATTGACTCAAGCTTTTCTTTGCAAAATGCACACTTAGTCAAGGTAAGATCAAGGATGATATTTCTTCTACACAACAACTCTCTAGTAGGTAGCCTGTTGTGGAGTAATTTCCAGCAGAAAGCTTTAACTTTTGAGGGCACCTTCATCTTCTAAATCTTCCTCCAGATGGACTTTGGTTGATCTTGATGATCTAGTTGAACCTCATATACTCTCATAATGTTATAACAATTTTTAACAGAAAATGTATGATGTGCAACAACCACCCATATGAGTTGGTCTTTATCCAACATATTTGGGCTAATGTATGTTAAAATCATTTTCAAATCATGCAGTTCAGGTACAGAATCTGACAACATGGAAGATCTTATTTGCTCAAGTTGCCAATGCCATACACCATGAGTCCAAGAGCCATAGTCACATATCTTGGAAAATTTGTTTGTTGCATGAGAATAAATAATAGGGAAAGTAACTTCAAAGGGTGATGATCCAATCCAAATTCCTTCCCAGAATGGAATTGACTCACCATTTCCAATTCTGAATTTAACAATATGTTTCAAACCAGCTCCCTCCACCCTTTTGCATTTGAGATTTTTGCCAATGATCATGAGATCCATCCAACACAGAGATTGTAAGGATGAATGATATTTATCTATGTCCAGCTACTGACTGTTAATCATGTTTCCATATCTATGTGTCATCAGTCCACTCCAAATAGCATTATCCTCATTGTAAAGTCTCCAAAACTATTTGCACATCAAGGCCTGATTGAAAGCTCCTATCTCCTTGACACCAAGACCCCCATTAGCATTACTTCTGCATACCACTTGCCAACTGATTTAGTTGATTCCTTTACCTTCTCTTGAGCCATGCCAGAAGAACTCTCTTTGTATGCCAATGATTTTTTTCCTAACAGATTCTGGCATCTTGTAAAATGATAAGTGATGAATTGGTAAATTATTGAGCACTGAGTTTAGTAAAGTAATTATGCCTCCTAAAGAAAGGAATTTGGATTTTCATCTAGATAACTTGCTCTTCAAGGTAGAGATGACATGTTGCCAAGCCTCAGTTCTCCTTGGATTAACTCCCACTGTGTTCCCCAAGAATTCAAAGGGAATTTTATCTATGCTGCAAAATAAGAAATTGGAGGCTGCCAACATGAAATCATGATTCAGTCTAATTCCATAAACTTTTCTTTTGCTCATATTAATCCTTAAACCAGACACCATTTCAAAGGCTCTTAGAATGGTCTTGATAGCCCACAGGTTACTTAATGATCCATTTCCAATGATGATGGTGTTATGAGCAAACTGTAGTAAACTGAAAGAAAGACCCCCAAGTTCATCATCCAATCTGAATTCTTTGAAGAAATTGAAGTCTGCCGCATTCTTCATAATTCCAGCCAAACCTTCTGCTACAGTAGCAAACAAGAAAGGTGATAATGGATCACCCTGCCTCAAACCCCCTAGACACCACAAAGTTATGAGTTGGACTTCCATTGATAAGAATTGACATAATACTTTTGAAAACACAACCCTCTATCCATCTTAATCATTTCCCTCCAAAGCTCATCCTACCAAGCATGTATCTTAAGAAATCCTAGCAAACATTATCATATGCCTGAGCAAAATCCACCTTAAAAAGCAAACATTCTTTTTTCTCCTCTTGGCATAATCAATGATCTCACTTGTGGTCAAGACTCCATCAAAGATTTGGCTACTTGGTATAAAATGTTGCATTGACAGTGTTATCATCCATAGAAGATGATAATCTTATTTTTTTGGATCACTTTAGTCTCTAGAGTTAGATTGTGTTGCATCTTAGTGTAAGTGTTTACTGTGAAAATTGGTAAACAACCGTTGGTATCCAAATATTGGTTAACGTACAGGATCAACCAGTGAATCCTAGGGCATGTGCTAATGATTTTTAAAGTCTGAGAAACAATGAACACTTCGACAGTATTCATGATTTAAAAATAGTTTACTTCAAAAATATAAAAGAAAGTACGTTGCAGGAAAGTAATCAAAAGTGCAGTAAAATGCGTGAAAAGTAACTTGTACAAATAAAGAAGATAAATTTCTGGGCAAAAACATAAACTGAATTTAATTAAAATGTAAGAAAATGGTGTTTCATCAAACGTACATTTCTCAATAACTCTTTTCTCTACACACTGGGTACTTTGAGTAATTTGAGTGACTTATACAAACTTAACCACACACGAAATCCTAACACTAAGACCTCTTATTTATACTAAATCGAAATAACTACCTCTAACATCCTTTTTCCTAAATCAAGACAAGTGGCGCTCGACATGTCTTCATTTCCTTAACGTGCTCCATGTGTCTCCTCTTGAAACTGGATAAGAACAAAGTTGCCTCCTTTATTCAAATTCAAACTTAAAATCGAAGACACCATCAGTAGCGTCTTCGTCGAATTACATCTTCAAACTTAGAAAATCTTCCTAAGTCCAACCAACCCTTCCTTCCTGCACAAGGGTAACTTTGACTGGACCTCCACAATTATAATGTCTTGTCGAAGTCCATCATAACTTCTCATAAATTCTCTTTCCCTTATTTATTCCACTAGTTCAAACCAGGCGTCGAAATTACGAGCCCCAAAATTGCCCCCCACAATTCGACACCACACACTATTCAACGTCACAAACTATTCGACGTCACAATTATCATGATAATTTTTCTAAAACGTCTCCTCAATCCCACGCGAGAATCTTTCATAATCATCACGTTTCCTAGATCTTAGGAGATAGTGGGGGTAGGCTTTAATTGCCACCGTCCCATTGTGAGCTCTTGGAAGGACACGCGTCCCCACTCACTTCTTAACCATAAATGCTGATTTGAGAACCGCTTCCAATTCAACCTCTATAAATAGGTCACTTCTATTCTTTTCTACTTTTTCGCTTTTCTGAACTTTTCAAAAACACTCTCCAACTTCTTCATCTCCTCCACTTAAGAAACCAAGTTTCTCAAATCACCTTCAAACTTCCAGCAACAATGACATCATCAACCAAAGCTACTAAAGAATCTACCAAATATGTGAAGGATCCCAAGAAGCTTTCAAGCCTTCCTCCTTTTAACACGATTCCAGGCCCAACCATGGTGGGAAATCAACAATACGTTCCAGAACCGCTTTCTGAAGAACAACGAAGGATCTACAAATCCCAGGTACTTGTCCCTGTTTTTGTTGCTGGCAAACCTTATGCTTTGCTAGGACCATTATCTAATCCCACTACTGACACTAGTAAACTTAGGGAATTTTCCCTACTTACCACAAGTACAAGCCTATAGCTCATGCTAAGAAACCTAGGGCTAGTAACGAAGACCTTAACCCTGCCAACCAAAGCAATCCTTCGACGGATGAAACCATTGACCTAAGATATATGAAAAATGGCTTTAGGGTATTTCTATCAAGTCCCTCGTTTAAGGATCCTTCTGATTACTTAAGCTGGTTAGGAAAACTAGACAAGACCAAGTCCCAAGTCTAGAAAGATATGGGCATCTTTGACCTAATTCAATTGTCGAAAGTAGGACCGGAGTATTGCTCAACCATGCTAGTCTCCTCCCTGTACTTCTGGGATAGTACCCACCATACTTTCCATCTTCCTTGTGGAATGATGTCACCAACCCTTTTCGACATAGCTGCCATCATGGGGCTTAAACCTACTGGTAACACTTATGATCCAGATTACCAGGCTGACGACACCATTAGTTTTTCGACTTCTAGAGCTGCTTATTCTACCCATATTGCATATTACCATGATAAAACAACTGAAGAAGTCTCTGAGGTATAGCATATAGCTTTCCTTGCTTTATGGTTGTCCCGTTGTGTCTTTTGCTCGAAGTCACTTCAGGTGGCCAAGAAGTATCTGACCATGGCTAACCAACTCCATTCTGGTCATGACTTATGTTTAAGTGAGATGATTCTGGCGAATCTTTGAGTCCATGGGTGAAGGTGTCACCCAACTCAAATGCCTTGGAGACAAAGGAAACCTCCTCCTTTCTAGCTTCTTCTGGTTGTGGCAGCTATGGTTGAATGCTTCCTTCGAAGTATGCTTCCTTCGAAGCATGCTTCCCCATCAAGAACCCTATTAACGTAGATGCAGAAGAAGTGAAGAATAAGAGAGTCGAAGGGACGCGATTATCCATGTTAACCCCTGGTGATGAAGGATGTCACCTCCAACAGACCTTCACCAACTATGTGATGATGTTTGCCAAGCGTTATGATTTTACGTCGAACATGGCTCCTTTTGTTGCAAGAAGACATGGTCCTGAATGGTTCACTAGGCCATTCCTAGCTCCATCGAAGACCCAAGAAACAGAATCCCTTGCCATCTGGGAAGTTTTCCTAACTCCTAGGGTGTTAACCCTCAGGCTTAACCTGTCGAAAAGCCAGGTTACCCTTATTGCTTATCAACCAAATCTTGTCGCTCAATAGTTTGGCTTGATCCAAATTCTACCAAAACCCATATATGAGAAAAATAACACACTTCTTCTTTACAATGTAATTCACACTAAGGCTTGTAGCGCGATTTTTGTGGTCCTGAGTCACGATCGCTTGGGTACTACAGTTCGATTTATTTTTTATCCTATTAAGCTGATTAAGGAAGGGAAATAGATGTCTCCAATTAACCCTGCTTGCATGCTGAGTTTAAACAGCTGACTGTAAGTTTACAGATGCTATTAAGATGTGGGCACCTCTTCGGTTTATTTTGATAAGGATAGAATGTCTGGGCTATTTGCGAGGTTTTTTGGTAATGTGTTTAGATTTGATGCTTTGTATGAAAGTACGGGATTTTGGGTTTTTGATTAGTATGCTCGCTAAGATTTTTGCAATCTTATGCCTACGTATTCCCGAAACAGGGAAATCAGAGCGATCGTAGTTCCTCCTATTCTATGGGAGGAAAAAGGTGTTTTGGTGTCTTATTCAAAGCCCAAGACGTGAAGCTAAATGGTTTGTTTGTATCTTGTTCAAAGCTCAAGATGTGAAGCTAAAAGGTTTAGGATTAGAGAGAATTTGTCATCTCTAAAGGGGGATATTTTGTCTGTTTATCACAACTGTTGGGTGACTGATTATAAAGGAGAATTACTTTAACTGGGATATGTGAATCCAGCAATGCCATAATTTCCTTTATAGGGGATTTTTAACCTGAAGGGGAAGACTTTAACTCAGTGTAGAGCAATGCCATCTTTCCTTAGGAATTTCTCATGCTAAAAGAGGGACAGTGGCGTGGATGTAAATAATCTAGAGGCTTGCCGCTTACAGTAATTAGATGAAGTAACAGGAGTTGTTGATGTTTGTATGTTGTGAGCAAGGCACGGATTTGATGCCAAAAGGTTAATTGACTCAACCGGGATTTTCTTTATACAAAGCCTAAGAGGAGGCTAGTGACCCAACAAGAGGGTGTTTTTTATATGTCTCGTACAAAGCCCGAGATAGAGGCGAAAAGGTTTGTGACCCAATAAGAGGGTCTTTTATACTCAACAAGAGAGTATTTTGCTGTCTTGTACGAAGCCTAAGATGGAGGCTGAAAGTGTTGACTCAACAAGAGAGTACTAACAAGTGACTGACTCAACAAGAGAGTGCTTTTATACTCAACAAGAGAGTGTTTTCTATCTCGCACGAAGCCCGAGATGGAGGCTAAAGGGGGGGGGGGGGTGACTCAATAAGAGAGTCTTTTATACTCAACGAGAGAGTGTTTTATATCTCGTACGAAACTCGAGATGGAGGCTAAAGGGTGATTGACTCAACAAGAGAGTCTTTTATACTCAACAAGAGAGTGTTTTATATCTCGTACGAAGCCCGAGATGGAGGCTAAAAGGGGGTTTGACTCAATAAGAGAGTCTTTTATACTCAACGAGAGAGTGTTTTATATCCCGTACGAAACCCGAGATGGAGGCTAAAGGGTGATTGAATCAACAAGAGAGTCTTTTATACTCAACAAATGAGTGTTTTATATCTCGTACGAAGCCTGAGATGGAGGCTAAAGGGTGACTCAACAAGAGAGTCTGAAAAGGTTAGCTCTACTGGGGAGAATAATTGTACAAAGCCCAAGAGGAGGGTAACTTTCCTGAGGAAATGATCATTATACAAAGCCTAAGAGGAGGCTAACTATGCTGGTGACTGTTTCAGTTTAGTGACAGGTCCAGTATGTTGGATAAAAGAGAAAATCAGTTCTTATAAAGGGAACGATTAAAGGTAAGACTGTGCTTTGGTACCGATCAGAGGATCAGGGTTATTTCCTGTTCTTTTAGGAAATGGGAAATCCAAAGGGTATTGAGACTGTCCAAGTCTACTGGTGTTTTGAGAAATCGATTCTCAGATAGTGAGTGATCTTTGTATGATGCCCAAGAGAAGGCTGGTATGTTAAGGGATGAAGGTCAACCCATTAACTGGTCTGACACTTGACTCAGATAGACAACTCTAGCAAATTGATGACTAGGTTCTGTTCCTATACCTGTAGAGGTCTCTGGGTCCTTGTACTAAGCCCAAGAGAAGGCATGAGAGCTTTTAAGAAGCCGAAGGGTCATTGTACAACGCCCAAGAGGAAGCGGATGCTTTTAGGAAGCCTGTGGGTCCCCAAACCCCGAGAAGTTCAAGACATGCTATTCACCGAGAATAGATCAAGCCAGGAAAGTCCGAGAATTTGGAAGAAACTCAAGAGATGCTATTCACGGAGAATAGATCAACTCTGGGGAGTAGAGTTTCTTTGACAATTTCTAAGAGTGACAGTCTGAGAAAGGGTTCACCGAGAATGCTGCCTTTCACGTCTCCATATTATTTAACCCCAAGAGGAGGGAAGACTGTGTCTGGTAATCCTATGGGGATCTAGTTTTGTTTGTGTTTAAGAGTGACCAACAGGGCTTTACCTAGTGCTAGACGTAGTTGCCGGGGAAAACTCTAAATAACTATACTAGTATTACACAGTTGATATTTGACAAGTATATAAAAGTTTGTGAAAGAAGACTTACAGTGAGCAGCCCCACAATACAGTTATATATATGAAAGCGGATAAAGAAAGCGGGTAAACACTTACTCGGTTGTAGAGCTTTCATGCTGTTTTGTTAGTTGTTCAACAAAGATAGCTTTGATAACAATATTATATTCTAAATCAAAGGAGAAAGTGCTTTGAAAAGATTGTTGGGGCTTACAGCTCAAGGAGAGGCCCAAGGTTTTCTGTACAAAGGGATGGGTCTTACACTCTCTCAAGAGGGCTAAAAGATGATCTAAAGAAAAGGAATGAGGCTTATAACACGAGGGTAGGCCCAAAGGGTTTTGTTTGAGAAATGACGATCGCGCCGAGATTTCTTTAACGTACTGGGTCTTATACAATGCATTGAGGCCCAAAAAGGTTTTATCTACAAGGGATGGGTCTTACACTCTCTCAAGAGACCCAAAGGTTTATGTTTGTACAAGTGGTGGGGCTTACAACTCAAGGAGAGGCCCAAGGTTTTTTTGTTTTAAACTGGCGATCGCGCCGAGATTTTTTCTTTTAACACAGAGGGACTTATACAATATCTGAGGCCCAAAAGGTTTTGGTTAAAAGGGGATTGGGTCTTACACTCTGTCGCGGTGAGAATCGGATGCCAAGCTATTGGATCAACTTGAATCATAATTCTTAATTCACCACCGGTCTTTAATTTATCCAAAGGAAAGGTTAAAGATCGAAAAACCTAAGTTAAGAGAATCTAAGTTCGGGGGTTGGTTACGTCTAGGGAAGGTGTTAGCATCCTAAACGTCTGTAGTACTCTACAGGAACCTCTTGTTATTATTTATGTTATTTATTGCTTGCTTGCTAAGTTTAATATGCAAAGGGAAAGACCTAGGGGTTAATATCTAAGTATACTCGCCAAGACATCGCATCTTATGCCTACGTGTCGCTCCCGAAAGATTCGCATCTAATGGTACAAACGCGAGAGTGGCGCAGAAAACAGAGTCGCCAGCAATGTGTATTTATCCCAAGAGAGGGAAAGGAAACACTGCGTAAACCTAAAGAGAGGAAGGAAAGAGGATGGTCTTGCGACCAAGAGAACTGGGTTCGGGAGTCGGCTACGCGCGAGGAAGGTATTAGCAACCCCACGCGTCCATCGTACCCGATGGGATCCATGCTTGCTTGTCTCGATCAAAGGGTGTCGTCAACTGGAGCTCCGCTGCTGCTGGAAAGGAAAAGGAACGGGAAAAAGGAAAAAGAAAGGAGAGAGAGAGAGAGAGAGAAAGAAACAAATGTAGGGAAAATAAAAGAAGTGCTCGCATGGGCCCTACCCCACTGCCTTCGTATCTCATCGGGAGCATGAGAATCAGAGCGACGTAGTTCCCCTCACTAGGGGTGGATTGTGTTTTTTAAGGAACGACTAACGTTCTAGCTCAGGTGTTGCAGCTCGCTGAATCGAGACTTAGGCCTTACCGTCTTGCGAGAGAACGAGTAGGAGCGCGTTCGTACGTTGAGGGTGAGTGAGGTGAGAGAAGAATTCCCGAAGGAAAGACGTTATTGTTTGTTTGGAGTTTTTTTAGCAAGAAGTGTTTTTTTACAGTTATTTGTAACTTGCATTGAACCAAAGTCTTAAATACAGGAACGAATACTTCGCGTATCGTCCCCAACAGGACGTACACTAGGTATTCTAGAAGAATGAGAGGAAGCCCCTCGTTCCCCACTCCCCACATAGAAGGCTCAAGTACAATACACGTTAACCTTTATTACGTGTCTTGAAGAAGTTTTGAGATGAGAAGAGAAGACGACACAAAGGAAACTCTAAGGGGAAACTAAGAGTGCTAATGTTATCATGCATGGATGTCCTATGGTTAGTGAGGCTTAGGAGGAAAGACTACCTAAAACCTAATGCTAATCCTACTCCAAGCTTAATAAAAAATTAAGTTGGACTAGGTAGCTCTAAAGGAAAAGAATCCAAGACTTGAACAAGTCTTGAGATTCAAGGGAGGAAGAGAGTGAAAAAGAGGAAATATGAGATGAGAAACCAAAGAGGGCAGCAAGTACATCATGCATATCGCATCCAATTCATATCATTAATCATGCTTCAAAAGATCTCGCAAGGAAAACCCACATAAGCAAGTAAGAACAAACAAGAAAGGATGCATGCAAACTTGCATAAGAAGCACAATTAAACATCATACAATTCTGTCACAAATAAAATTAAGACTTAAACAAGTATCAAGAAAAGAAGGAGAAAGAAAACTCAAGTATGTACACGTGTTCAATCATCAACATGTTGACACAATAGAGGTTCCAAGCACTTAGTACTAAACATGACGCGCAAACAGAGCCTACTTCGAGGTAGGGCTTCAGAGGTACTCAATATGCTTCTAACATGGATACAATCCTAGAATGAGGCATGAAAAATAAAATTGAGATTCTAGGGGTACCTAACGGAGAAGGTCCGTTTCTTTTTCAAAGCTCACAACAAGCTCAAGCCTCTAAGCTATTAGGCACTTCCATCAAGTAAGCAAGTCCAGTAGTCAAGCATAAAAAACAGCATCAACAACAGTGCTTCAGCATAGCACAACAATGTATTCCAGCAATCACCAAGAACAGCATTTAACAGCTTCTTTTTCCAGGACAGAACAAATGTAATATCCAGCACGACAGAATAGCAGCATTTAACAGCTTCTTTTTCCAGGACAGAATAGATGTAATATCCAGCATGACAGAATAGCAACATTTAACAGCATGCATGTATAGAACAGCGGTGTATACATCAGCATCATTTCCTACATTCAATCAACTTATGTACAAGGAGAGTTTGCAACCAATGAGAATTCATGTGCAATTTCAAGCATCAACGAGATCAAGCAAGCACAAATAACCAAAGTTAATTACCAAGATCTAATCGAAGTTAACCAAAAAGATTCTACAAGAATTTAACCAAATGATCCACAAGAAACCAAACCAAAATATTCAATAAAAACTCAAAGAAATTCAATTGAAGACAAGGCCCAAGTTCAACAAATATACGATTAAGAGTTCAAGTAAAATCAACAAGAAAATTAATCACAATATCAACATAAAATTCGACTAAAATCAAGGATCTAAACAAAGAACTCTAAACAAAGATATTAACCGGAAATTCAAGTTAAAACTAATTCCTAAACAATATCAAAGCAAAAAATCTAATTATCAAAAATAAAACTTTAAACAAAGTTAAGATAATTCTACAAAATTAAGATAAAGAAATAAGATTAACAAATAGTCAAAATTTAATTAACACCAAAGCAAATAACAAATTAATAATACAGATCAGGAACAGGGTGTAAAGATGTGAGGGTGGTGCTAGTCTCACCATGGGCTCCACGGCCCAACACTCATCACAAAAACAAGGGCACAGGTGATTCGAATGGACTCCAACAAAAGCCCGAGTGACAATCCCATGCGGTTCAATTCAACACAGCCTTCAACGGCTTCAGCACCAAGATTACATCTCACTCAAACTTCATTGCGTTCAAATCTGTCTTAGTCTCCGTCTCGATGTATTCTCCCTGAACTACTACTCACCGACGCTGCACAAACTGCCTCTGCCGTGCCACAACCATACGCCTATGGTAGTGAAGAAACCTCAACCGTATCCGCCTTCGATCTAGGTTACGCCCAAGAAGAGGGAGTGAAACGAAACCCACATTCTAGATCGAAGCTCGCTTAGGTAAGTTAACGGCTTCCGATCTCTTGTTTTGTCCTTGCTATTCTTCTTCTTCTTCTGGTTCTGTGATGATAATGGGTTTGAGATTGGTGATGGGGGTGAGGTTCAAGTAGAAAGAGTTGTTGAAGGGGTGTATTGTTGGGAGGTTTAAAAGATTGATTAAGAGTGATTCGGTTTCAATTCTACAGAAGGATTTGGGAGG
Organism: Lathyrus tuberosus; assembly: GCA_022829125.1. Classification (NCBI taxonomy): domain Eukaryota; kingdom Viridiplantae; phylum Streptophyta; class Magnoliopsida; order Fabales; family Fabaceae; genus Lathyrus; species Lathyrus tuberosus. The sequence goes on from JALAZF010000253.1 coordinate 4,892,698, forward strand.
GTTTGAAGGAGAAGAAAAGGTTCGAGGGTCTTGTGATTCTGAGTTGGGTTTGCTTTTGAGTAAGAAGAGTTGTTAAAGGGGTTCGTGTGATTGTGATTTGGGATGCAGAAAGAAGTGTGTTTAGGTTGAAGGTTATGGAAAAATGACGAAGGAACTTTGTTGTTGTTTGTAGGTTCCTGTGTGTGGTGAATTTACGGAATTGTGAAGGCAGGGAGTGGTGTGCGTGAGGCGCCATTGAGGTTCATGTGTGACAACTTGTTTTCTTGTGAAATTTGCAGCAGGTCACGGTTTTGTAGCTGATGCGTGAGGGTGGCTGTGTACGAGTCGTGCGAATTGCAGGGTGTGGTTTTGGTGCGTGCAACTTCAGGTTTTGTGAGGTGTACGGGAAAATAGCAACAGCAGTATTGGAGCTTTTATTTGTCTTTTGAAATGCTGCAGGTTTTGAAAAGAATGGGTGTGTTACAAAATTCGTGTAGTGAAAGGTTATTGTTCTACATGAAAAACTGGTGGGGTCAAGTTTGTTGTACGAAATGATTTTGCTGTGTGTGGTACGTATGTGAAAGTTTGTTGTGGGATGGCAAGCATGTACTTGTATGGTTTTTGATGAATTGTGGCGAGTGGTGTTTTTCAAGAGCTGATTATTTTGCTCCTTTTTCTTGCAATTTTTTGGCACATGGGCTAATGGGAAATGGGCTCTATTGTTTTATTAATTTTTGTGATAATGGTATTGGATAAATGAATTGAGAAAAAGACTATTGGATAATGGCTTGATTTTTGTGAATTAATTCAAATGGATTTTGTGATGGAATAAAATGGATAATGAATCATGGATAGGTAAAAATGGATAATTGCAAATAATGGATATTTGGGAGATGGAAATGGTTATTGGATATTTAAAAATGTGGGTATTGAAAGGATAACGGTTTAGAATTTGGAAATTGATTTGGTTATTTGGAAAGAAAATGGATAGTTAAAAATGGTTTTGGTAGTAAAATAAAAGGATATGGATAAATTGGTTAAAATATGGATAATAAAAGAAAGAAATTGAAAATGGGTTAAAGAAAAAAAAATGAACGGATATGGATATTTGGAATTTAAATGAAAATGGATAGAAATGGATTAAAATGGACCTATTTGGATTTTAAATATGGGCACTTATGATAAAATTGGATAATGGAAAAGATAAAAAAATGGGTATGGATGAAGAATGGTTTAGGAAAATGGATATGATAAAATGGATTTAGAAATTAGAAATGGTTTATGAATAAAAGAAAAGGTAAGTGGATAAAAAATGAAAATGGTTGATGGATTAAAAACAATGAGTTTGGATATGGATTATGGATAGAAAATGGATAACCAACTGAATTCAAAACCAATCACCAACTTTTCCACAAGCCTCTGACAAAATAGTCACAGCTACCACTGAACAATCTGGCCACTCACATGGTCCACTGAAGAACCTCAACTGATAACTATCCACCAGCTCAACTGTAAACAAGAACTCCAATTCTCCCTATCATGCTAATAAATCTCGAAGAAGATGATTTGAACTGAGAAGAACTTAAAACCTGATTCACACCAATGAACCTCTGACCCAAAGCCTCTGATGATTCCTCAGAACTTGACGCACCTCTGAATAGGAAAATACTGATAATAAGAAAACTCCTCGATTCCATGTCTTAGAAGACCAATGCATTATATGATTACGAGTTATGACCTAAAGATGCAAAATGAGAAAGAAACATAAGCCAGAAAAAGGTAGGGAAAATTTTGGGGTGCTACAGCTGCCCCTATTCAATCGACTTGGACCTGAAAGGATGATTGCAACGGCTTTCAGACATTCAAGGTAGAAGGTGATTGAATTTAAAAAGAACCCAGAAATTTGCACTGTGTGGACAAAGAAAAATGTTGTAAACGAAACAATGGTAAGGAAGAAAAGTTGTGAGAGAGAAATTGGAACCATTGGACCCCATAGGAAACCTGTCAGGAACTGGTGAGATACCTGTTGGGAACTGGTGCAATACCTGTCGGGAACTGGTGAAATACCTGCCGGGAACTGGTGAGCTTGGACCTGTTTTGCCTATCGGGAATGGGCAAGTGTACCTGTCATGAACTGGCAAGGTTCAAACCAAAGGGAGCGGTCGGGAGCGGCTACAGTTTATAACCAAGGCTTACCTATCGGGAATGGGTAACGGGGCCTGTCGGGAACTAGCATGGTTAAAACTCAAAGGGAGCAGTCGGGAACGACTGCAGTTTATAACCAAGGCTTACCTATAGGGAGTGGGTAACGGGGCCTGTCGGGAACTGGCATGGTTAAAACTCAAAGGGAGCGGTCGGGAACGGCTGCAGTTTATAACCAAGGCTTACCTATCGGGAATGGGTAACGGGGCCTGTCGGGAACTGGCATGGTTAAAACTCAAAGGGAGCGGTCGGGAACGACTGCAGTTTATAACCAAGGCTTACCTATCGGGAATGGGTAACGGGGCCTGTCGGGAACTGGCATGGTTAAAACTCAAAGGAGCGGTCGGGAACAGCTGCAGTTTATAACCAAGGCTTACCTATCGGGAATGGGTAACGGGGCCTGTCGGGAACTGGCATAGTTAAAACTCAAAGGGAGTGGTCGGGAACGGCTGCAGGAATCCTATCGGGAATGGTTCCAAGAGACTTGCAAGTTGAGAGATATGACTCTGTGGGGAGAAACATGATGAAACCCTTTGTATCGTTTCGCAATGTCTGTCGGGGAATGAACTAGGCATTCTTTCTGGCTTTGTCAATGATGTAAGGAGCAAAGTTTTGGACTCTAGCACGAGTTATCAAAACTGGCCTATGCTTCACATGCACATGTTTGAATTTTGCCGTAATGCTCCATACAAAATGGAATGCTACGCATTTTAGAGGATGCTATGCGTACTATATGCAAAATCCAAAGAGGTCCTCAGCAAAATAAATGCTGAGGAAAGGAAAGACAACTCCGCTGGGGATAACTAGCTGGATTGACTTCGCGGTCGCAAACCGTATTGGGGAAGACAAATTGACCTAACCTCCTGATCTGGGCACTGCCCTGACAAACCTGTTAAGGCTACTGTAGGAAAATATAACTTTGCTGGGGAGGCATCATCTGAACCAGTCTGCTTGGGGAATAACTATAACCATAGAACTCCGCTGGGGATTAATGAGCTGACGACAAACTCTGCTGGGGAGATGTCCCTTGAGAGGATTTTACAGAAGACCACGCCTCTTCAAACTCTACTAGGGAACCAGGTTTACAACAAACTCTGTTGGGGAGAATCACTTCAAAGTGTCTCATGCCAGGGAAAGTTTCCTAAGAGAATTTTACGGAAGATCCGACATCTTCCCACTCTTAAACTAATACCGAGACCTGAGCTAGGATGCAGTAAATGGGAAGCCACTCTGCTGGGGATAATAGATCTGGAATACTCCTGCCGAGGAATTTCGTGATGCTCCACGCTTGAGATGGTCAACCATTTGATTTTGCCCCAAGATACAAGTCTGATCTGGAGAAAATATCCCAAGAGGATTTTACAGAAGATTCGACATCTTCCAACTCCTAGACACTTACTGAGTCTTGAACATCAGCTGCAAGGTGTGTGAAGCAACTCTACTGGGGAGTTTACAACCGTTATCAACACAGAAAAGCTTGTAGCTGTTGGAAGTACTGAATAGGATACAATACTACCCTTTTGACAACGCTGCTGGGGATCATAAAGCTCTGTAAGTACGCTGGGGATGGCTACCTCCAAGAATAGCCTTCCTGCTGGGAAGTTGTCTTTGCTTGGGGAGGAATAACAATTCCCACACCTTGTTGGAAAAAGATACCCTCTGGCTCTTTGCTGGAGGGAAAAGACTCCAAAAGTCCCACACTGGGAACAACTCAGTGCTGATTGTCAAGAGTGAAACACAGTTCCTTTAACTCTCCACCTTGCCCCAGACCACAGGGTCTACTTGAAGCAATTATCTTGAGAGGATTTTACAGAAAACCTAGCGTTCAACAATGCCCCAGGGTCTTCCAACTCTTAGAGATGTATCCGGCCTGGACATAACTGTCCCATACTTCATGATTCGTGAAGTAAACCACCTCGAGAGGGTTCGTAATGACCTGAAATGTTCTGCTACAATATTCTGAACCTTGCGGAGGTGCTATTGATTGACTGAGTTCTGAAGGGAAAAACTTTTCGGGCCCTTGAAGTGACCTGCCCCAGTACGAGCCTTGCAGTACATTTGTCTCTGACCAACTAGTCTTCGAGAGATTTACCGAATCTCGACGTGATTGCCCCAGTTTACACGCTTGTGGAGAGATTTATCGGATCTCGACATAATTGCCCCAGTTCGAAGACATTTTCTCAACATGAATGCCCCATCTTGGCTACATTTTGAAGAGATTTCCCGGTGTGGTTGTCCCAGATTGGTTACATCTCAACACAAATGGTTGGGAACGCCTTTTTCCCACATAATCTTTCAGCAACATGTCCTCTGGAGTCTCAGGCACCTCAACTTGGCCAGTTTAAGCTTCTCGACTGATGTTCATCGTGTAAGCTTCTTTGTTGTCAAACACATGCCAGCAGAAAATGTTTATTATGAGAATAACAAATCTAATGCAACACTCATGTTATCCTTGAAGTCCTTATTGAACATATGTCGCACAGCCGAGTTACGACAGTTATTTTTGAAAGGAAAGCAATACGCACATGCAACACCAACAAAAATCTTATTGGCACAACTCATGGGAGTCAGGAACGCTGTCTCGTTGAAGTACGCCTTCAGACTAAACCCTGTTTCAATTAGGACTTTTAAGGGTTGTAACGTGGCCTGGTTCACGGTTTTGAGAAAAAAAAGGATTTATGGCTCAAAGTTTATTGGTACCCACCCACTCTTCATGATATTCTCCAGTCCTATGTTCAGCTAATTTGACACAAGCGCTCGTCTCTCAAAAGGTTTCCCGATTTCTAAGGAATCTATGCAACTGGTGATTCGAGACCTGACGAGGTTTTGGAGCAACAGTCACCCTTTTTTTTCCTTTGTGTCTGTAGTCACACGACTTTGTTCTTATCGAGGATTTTCTTTGTAATCCTTTTGGCTTTTTGCTTTCTCATTCTTTTGCTTTTTGTTCCCTAATTTTTGCCTGGACTGACTCTTTTGAGTTTTCAATTTTGAAGTCCAGCGGGATGCCTTAATTTTTGCCTAAGTCGCTTGCTTCCAAGTTTTTCGACTTAGCAGGCTTTTTCTCTCTCTTTTTTTTTCTTTTTCTCTTCTTTTTTTTGAACAAGTCGTGTGACACCGTTTTTCCTGACTTGTTTGAAAGGGCTGTGACTATTTCACTCTTCGGTTGGCGAGGAGTAACCATTGTGGTTCTACGCCTCTTAACCTCTTGATAGTGGAATGGAAGGTAATGGATCCTCAGATGTACACTCCTTCTGAAAGTTGAACACTTGGTCAAACTAACTGACGCTTACCCTGCCCTTGGGCTAAAATTGAGGATTTTTCGTTTTCAGAAAGAACTCCTACTACTAGGCTCAAAGAGGGTTGACAAAGGTCTATCTCCTTATCTCTCTAGTGTTTGTGAATTGGAAACAATGCCTGTACATCCTTAACAGGGTTTTATCCGAAAGCGTAGCATTAGAAATCTGCGTTCTTATTTCGTCATCCTCCCTCAAAGAGTTGGAGCAAGAAGTTGGTATTGCAGTGCATATAAGCATTAAAAAAAGTAAACACGAATGGAACGCTTCAAGAAAAACATACCTATTGCATTATGATTATCATTAAAAAACAAACGAGTTCATACATGCAAGCAATGTTTAAACAAACAAATGAAAGCTATATATGAAAATGCAATAAAGGAAGTTGATGATTGCCATTGTTGAGGAGACTTGACACCGTCTGGACTTATTGCTTCTGATGACACTCTTGCAATCTGGTGCTTACTCTGACAAAGAAGCTTCAATCCCAAAAGGGTGCCATCTGGCGTGATGACCTTTGAGTCGATCAAGTCTTTCATTACAGTCGTCAATTGTGTGCCCAAACGTTCCCGAGTGGAACTCACAGCTGGCGTTCATGTCAAAGTCCGGAGGGATAGGGTATGGCACTGGCGCGACATTCCTTAGCTGGATCAGAGAATTCTTGAGCAGACGAGCAAACAACTGACTATAAGGGATATGAATAGTGTCAAATATCCTCTTGGGCCTTCTCGGTCTGAGTTGCTTCTGCTGCTGATGCTAATTTGGGCGTCCAACCTGCCCCTGTTTTTTATTTTCCACACTGGACCCAAACAAGGGTTGCTGACGTAGAACTTCTGAAGCACCAGGTTGTGGAAGAGATACATGGCGTGAGGTGGATCCTCTGGAAAAGGAAAGAGTCCCCAATTCTTTTGCAACAGTAGGAGTAACATCACTTTGTTTACCAGTGCTAACTGACGTAAACTTGATTGCCCCTGCATCAATGATCTCCTGGACTTTATGCTTGAACCTGGTACAATTCTCAACATGGTGACCAGGTTTTGCATTAGGTCCCAAAGGAATCTTTGTTGAAAGGGGTCCCCCACTAACACTTTCAACTAGTTTGAGCTCAAGCGGATAAGAAAGCAACTGCGCATACGCATTGGAATGGGATCAAACTTCCTCTTAGGCCTCTCTGGCTTAGGATCCTCTTGGAGAGCAAGAAGTGATTGCCGAGGAGAAATCTCTGAAACTTCAGTTGGTGGAGGGGATTCCCGAGGCAATCTGTGATCTAGAGCAAACCCCACAGAGATGGGAGGAGTAAGAGCTTCAGAAAGCACATGATTGTTTTCCATTTTTATCACCGTATTCAAAATTTCCATGTCCAAGCCCATCTGAATTTTCATCTGGTTGACCTCTTCCTTCAACACTTTCTGGTCTTGAAACAAAGCTTGCATCTTCCCCATAAACTGCCCCATCTGAATCTTCATTTTGGTCATTTCTGCACGGAGTTATTCCATGGCTATCCTCTGATTATCACAGGTCGAGTAGTGGTGGCAGGTCAAGCTAGCTGTCCTGAAGATCGTACCAAGTCAGAATGAGAAATCCGCTCCGGAACACCTGTTATGCGTATGAGTATGAGAATGCAATGCAAAATGCCATGTTCGAATATTTCCAAGGAATCATTATGCTTTGATTCAAATTTGTTTTACAAACCACAAGAAATGGATGGAAATGCTTAGCAGCAAGTCTCAAAGTTAACGTCCCTTGGAAGTATAAGAACATGTATGCGAAGATGATGATGCAGATGCAACAGACATGGGATCAAGGTGCCACAATGCTCAATACTGCTGTGCTACTAAATAGATAAGTTCACAGGTCTGCTCTGAAGAGAATACTGGAATACCAAAATATCCGAATAACCAGAATACCAGAATAACCAGCATATCGGCATAATCAGAATACCAGAATGCCAAGGTGCCAGAATAATTAGAATACCGGAATACCAGAATATCGACATAATCAGAGTACCGACCTAATCAGAATGCCAGGATGGTCAGAATGTCAGAATACCAAAATACTAGAATACCGACCTAATCAGAATGCTGGGATGGTTAGAATGTCAGAATACCATAATACCAGGCTGATGAGTCCACACTGATAGGAAAACCAGAATACCGGGTAGGTTAAAGGTCAAGGTTACCTGCAAACCTGTAAACAATCCCCCCAATCTCACAGGTGGGTACTAGGATGTTCAGTATCCCGGGCTCTCATGTCGAGAAATGATGATACGTTCACCATTTCTGGTTTGGCATCATCATCAATCGACGAGGCCTCAACTGATTCTCCAAAACGGAAGATCCTCAGCTTCAGAGGTTTGAGAAGCAATAGCACATTCAGCCCGAAGGATACAATGGTATCGCCAATCAAAGAGGTCGTCCGCTGATTCACTTCAAAAGGGAATCCTATAGAAAGTTCCCAGCATTGGGTCCTCGGATCGAGAATGTGCAATGGATTTGCCACAGAGCGTGGTCTGCCACTGTCACATTTCGGGAGGAGTTCCGCAACTGAGTCCTCAGGAATGGTCTCCAGAGTCGATAATCCCTCAAGAGAATACCTACTGGCCTGTACCAATGCACAGTAGTAGGTAGTTCCTGATAGAACCTCGTCTGGTTGTGGGTCTCATGAACAACAATACATGGCCACCCCCATGCAAGCGTCACAACTATCCACTCTAAAACCTATGTGTATGCTCGAGCCTGGGTAGTGGGCTCATCTCTCAGAACATCCCAACCCGCCAAATAGAAAACCAGCCAGCACAGCGCAGTAATATCCAGTATAAAATGCAATGTAATGCAATAAAAACTGTAAAAATAGTAAAGAAGTAAAGCAAAAAATACAGTAAATAGCAATACAGTAATATACAACAAAGCAAAGCACCACAGAAAAACACCCGATGAGAGAAAACAAACAAGCGCTAGGATTGACTCGCTAAGGAAACCAGAGATTCTGGGTTCGATCCCCAGCAGAGTCGCCAGCTGTCGCTCCCAAAAGATTCGCATCCAACGGTACAAACACGAGAGTGGCGCGGAAAACAGAGTCGCCAGCAATGTGTATTTATCCCAAGAGAGGGAAAGGAAACACTGCGTAAACCTGAAGAGAGGAAGGAAAGAGCATGGTCTTGCGACCAAGAGAACTGGGTTCGGGAGTCGGTTACGCGCGAGGAAGGTATTAGCACCCCCACGCGTCCATCGTACCCGATGGGATCCACGCTTGCTTGTCTCGATCAAAGGGTGTCGTCAACTGGAGCTCCGCTGCTGCTGGAAAGGAAAAGGAACGGGAAAAAGGAAAAAGAAAGGAGAGAGAGAGAGAGCAAGAAACAAATGTAGGGAAAATAAAAGAAGTGCTCGCATGGGCCCTACCCCACTGCCTACGTATCTCATCGGGAGCATGAGAATCAGAGCGACGTAGTTCCCCTCACTAGGGGTGGATTGTGTTTTTTAAGGAACGGCTAACGTTCTAGCTCAGGTGTTGCAGCTTGCTGAATCGAGACTTAGGCGTTACCGTCTTGCGAGAGAACGAGTAGGAGCGCGTTCGTACGTTGAGGGTGAGTGAGGTGAGAGAAGAATTCCCGAAGGAAAGACGTTATTATTTGTTTGGAGTTTTTTTAGCAAGAAGTGTTTTTTTACAGTTATTTGTAACTTGCATTGAACCAAAGTCTTAAATACAGGAACGAATACTTCACGCATCATCCTCAATAGGACGTACACTAGGTATTCTAAAAGAATGAGAGGAAGCCCCTCGTTCCCCACTCCCCACATAGAAGGCTCAAGTGCAATACACGTTAACCTTTATTACGTGTCTTGAAGAAGTTTTGAGATGAGAAGAGAAGACGACACAAAGGAAACTCTAAGGGGAAACTAAGAGTCCTAATGTTATCATGCATGGATGTCCTATGGTTAGTGAGGAGGAAAGACTACCTAAAACCTAATGCTAATCCTACTCCAAGCTTAATCAAAAATTAAGTTGGACTAGGTAGCTCTAAAGGAAAAGAATCCAAGACTTGAACAAGTCTTGAGATACATGGGAGGAAGAGAGTGAAAAAGAGGAAATATGAGATGAGAAACCAAAGAAGGAAGCAAGTACATCATGCATATCGCATCCAATTCATATCATTAATCATGCTTCAAAAGATCACGCAAGGAAAACCCACATAAGCAAGTAAGAACAAACAAGAAAGGATGCATGCAAACTTGCATAAGAAGCACAATTAAACATCATACAATTCCGTCACAAATAAAATTAAGACTTAAACAAGTATCAAGAAAAGAATTAGAAAGAAAACTCAAGTATGTACACGTGTTCAATCATCAACATGTTGACACAATAGAGGTACCAAGCACTTAAGTACTAAACATGATGCGCAAACAGAGCCTACTTCGAGGTAGGGGTTCAGAGGTACTCAATATGCTTCTAACATGGATACAATCTTAGAATGAGGCATGAAAAATAAAATTGAGATTCTAGGGGTACCTAACGGAGAAGGTCTGTTGCTTCTTCAAAGCTCACAACAAGCTCAAGCCTCTAAGCTATTAGGCACTTCCATCAAGTAAGCAAGTCCAGTAGTCAAGCATAAAAAACAGCATCAACAACAGCGCTTCAACATAACACAGCAGTGTATTCCAACAATCACCAAGAACAGCATTTAACAGCTTCTTTTTCCAGGACAGAACAGATGTAATATCCAGCATGACAGAATAGCAGCATTTAACAGCTTCTTTTTCCAGGACAGAACAGATGTAATATCCAGCATGACAGAATAGCAGCATTTAACAGCATGCATGTACAGAACAGCGGTGTATACATCAACATCATTTCCTACATTCAATCAACTTATGCATAAGGAGAGTTTAGCAACCAATGAGAATTCATGTGCAATTTCAAGCATCAACGAGATCAAGCAAGCACAAATAACCAAAGTTAATTACCAAGATCTAATCGAAGTTAACCAAAAAGATTCTACAAGAATTTAACCAAATGATCCACAAGAAAACAAACCAAAATATTCAATCAAAACTCAAAGAAATTCAATTGAAGACAAGGCCCAAGTTAAACAAATATACGATTAAGAGTTCAAGTAAAATCAACAAGAAAATTAATCACAATATCAACATAAAATTCGACTAAAATCAAGGATCTAAACAAAGAACTCTAAACAAAGATAATAACTCGAAATTCAAGTTAAAACTAATTCCTAAACAATACCAAAGCAAAAAATCTAATTATCTAAAATAAAACTTTAAACAAAGTTAAGATAACAATTCTACAAAATTAAGATAAAGAAATAAGATTAACAAATAGTCAAAATTTAATTAACACCAAAGCAAATAACAAATTAATAATACAGATCAGGAACAGGGTGTAAAGATGTAAGGGTGGTGCAAGTGTCACCATGGGCTCCACGGCCCAACATTCATCACAAAAACAAGGGCACAAGTGATTCGAATGGGCTCCAACAAAAGCCCGAGTGGCAATCCCAGGCGGTTCAATTCAACACAGCCTTCATTGCGTTCCAGTCTATCTTAGTCTCCGTCTCGATGTATTCTCCCTGAACTACTCCTCACCGGCGCTGCACAAACCGCCTCTGCCGTGCCACAACGATACACCGACGGTAGTGAAGAAACCTCAACCGTATCCGTCTTCGATCTAGGTTGCGCCCAAGAAGAGGGAGTGAAACGAAACCCACATGCTAGATCGAAGCTCGCTTAGGTATGTTAACGGCTTCCGATCTCTTGTTTTGTCCTTGCTATTCTTCTTCTTCTTCTGGTTCTGTGATGATAATGGGTTTGAGATTGGTGACGGGGGTGAGGTTCAAGTAGAAAGAGTTGTTGAAGGGGTTGATTGTTGGGAGGTTTAGAAGATTGATTAAGAGTGATTCGGTTTCGAGTCTACAGAAGGATTTGGGAGGGTTTGAAGGAGAAGAAAAGGTTCGAGGGTCTTGTGATTCTGAGTTGGGTTTGCTTTTGAGTAAGAAGAGCTGTTAAAGGGGTTCGTGTGATTGTGATTTGGGATGCAGAAAGAAGTGTGTTTAGGTTGAAGGTTATGAAAAAATGACGAAGGAACTTTGTTGTTGTTTGTAGGTTTCTGTGTGTGGTGAATTTACGGAATTGTGAAGGCAGGGAGTGGTGTGCGTGAGGCGCCAATGAGGTTCACGCATGACAGCTTTTTTTCTTGTGAAATTAGCAGCAGGTCACGGTTTTGTAGCTGATGCGTGAGGAGTGGCTATGTACGAGTCGTGCGAATTGCAGGGTGTGGTTTTGGTGCGTGCAACTTCAGGTTTTGTGAGGTGTACGAGAAAATAGCAACAACAGTATTGGAGCTTTTATTTGTCTTTTGAAATGCTGCAGGTTTTGAAAAGAATGGGTGTGTTACAAAATTCGTGTAGTGAAAGGTTATTGTTCTACGTGAAAAACTGGTGGGGTCAAGTTTGTTGTACGAAATGATTTTACTGTGTGTGGTACGTGTGTGAAAGTTTGTTGTGGGATGGCAAGCATGTACTTGTATGGTTTTTGATGAATTGTGGCGAGTGGTGTTTTTCATGAGCTGATTATTTTGCTCCTTTTTCTTGTAATTTTTTGGCACATGGGCTAATGGGAAATGGGCTCTATTGTTTTAGTAATTTTTGTGATAATGGTAGTGGATAAATGAATTGAGAAAAAGATTATTAAATAATGGATTGATTTTTGTGAATTAATTCAAATGGATTTTGTGATGGAATAAAATGGATAATGAATCATGGATAGGTAAAAATGGATAATTGCAAATAATGGATATTTGGGAGATGGAAATGGTTATTGGATATTTGAAAATATGGGTATTGAAAGGATAACGGTTTAGAATTTGGAAATTGATTTGGTTATTTGGAAAGAAAATGGATAGTTAAAAATGGTTTTGCTAGTAAAATAAAAGGATATGGATAAATTGGTTAAAATATGGATAATAAAAGAAAGAAATTGAAAATGGGTTAAAGAAAAAAAAAAGAACGGATATGGCTATTTGGAATTTAAATGAAAATGGATAGAAATGGATTAAAATGGACCTATTTAGATTTTAAATATGGGCACTTATGATAAAATTGGATAATGGAAAAGATAAAAAAATGGGTATGGATGAAGAATGGTTTAGGAAAATGGATATGATAAAATGGATTTAGAAATTAGAAATGGTTTATGAATAAAAGAAAAGGTAAGTGGATAAAAAATGAAAATGGTTGATGGATTAAAAACAATGAGTTTGGATATGGATTATGGATAGAAACTGGATAACCAACTGAATTCAAAACCAATCACCAACTTTTCCACAAGCCTCTGACAAAATAGTCACAGCTACCACTGAACAATCTGGCCACTCACATGGTCCACTGAAGAACCTCAACCGATAACTATCCACCAGCTCAACTGTAAACAAGAACTCCAATTCTCCCTGGTATGCTGATAAATCTCAAAGAAGATGATTTAAACTGAGAAGAACTTAAAACCTGATTCACACCAATGAACCTCTGACCCAAAGCCTCTGATGATTCCTCAGAACTTGACGCACCTCTGAATAGGAAAATACTGATAATAAGAAAACTCCTCGATTCCATGTCTTAGAAGACCAATGCATTATATGATTATGAGTTATGACCTAAAGATGCAAAATGAGAAAGAAACATAAGCCAGAAAAAGGTAGGACAAATTTTGGGGTGCTACACTACGTATCCTAACGGGAGTGGAATCAGAGTATTCGTAGTTCCCCTGATGTTCTTGTGGATGTGTTACTTATATAGGCATATGTTAATTTACTAAGAGTTGAATGCTGAGATTACAACTTGAATATGGTGATTCTTTTGTTTCGATTTTGGACGGTTATGAGCCTGCTGATTTGAATATGTTCTTGACTGGTTTTGGAAATAACATGAACATGTTTTCAATGACAATATTAAGTTTCCCATTTCGATTTCGTCATGTTCGAACATGTTTTGATTACTTTCTCTTTTCATCTTGACAGGTCTGTGGATATTGGGAAAGGATTAAATCACTCTTGATGATGTTTGACTTTGTTTGTAGAATGTTTTGGAAAGAAGGTAAGCAGTTCAAGTGATGATGTTATTGCCTTTTTAATTCAAACATGTCTGATCTTGTGTAATTACCATGATGAAACTTGCCCTTTTTAGATCATTCTGTCTGCAACTTAACGGGTGTGTCATGAATGTTTCTGATTCTTTGATTTAAAACTGATGATGATGATGATTGTATTTGAATTTTCCCATTCGTGATTAATGTTGTATTAAAATGCAGGGGCATTGAAGAAAAATATCTGAATGGTGAATGACTTTAGGTACTTCAAGTTAAATGGGCCCTACTTTGAGATATTCATTGCCATAAAGGCTGGCTAATGCATTGATTCTAATTGAGGATGATGTGGGCCGTGACGTGACTTTGCTTTATGTACCTCATGGTCTGATTTTGTAATTCCCCATAGGAAGCAAATTTGTACTTCAAGTCAAAACTCTTTGTATCCAATCATGAACTTGTGAGTCACTCTTGGGTTGAGAACTAATGGGCCTTTCATGTATCGAATGAAGTTTATTATTATTTTTTCTTTTTGGCTTAGAGTTCAAGTGGAGTAACTTCAAGAACTTGCATCAATCGTTTTTGAATTCTAGAGCTTATGAAATTCTTGTAACTTGTAAACATTAATGGCTTTTTTGAATTTTATACTTGAACCCATAATTTTGGAGTGGATTTTGAATACTTTGATGAGCTTAAGATGAAATCAATAATTACTCTTGAATATTGCAACTTGAACGAATCCAATCATAGCTTGAACTTAATCTTTGCTTTGAGAACTTCTTGTCCAACTTGATAATGGTGAAGGCCTCATGATCCATATGACTCATGCCTTAAAATTATGGACCAACTTGAGGACAAAAATGAACCCACCCTAAACTTAATCCTTGACTTGATGGAACTTTATGTAAACTTCCAGATGACGATAATCCTTTTACATGAATCATGCTTTGAGGAATCAACACACCACAAAATTCTACCCAGCTCCCAACATCAATGAACAAAACTATAATTCTCCTTGAGGGAAGCTTCTGAGAAACCTTGAAGAAAATGACCTAGTATTATCTCAATGAGCACATACACACGGCCTCCATAACCTTCAAACCTTTGTAGCAACACCTAACTTCACAAATGAAAACCAACAAACACAGTCTGATAAATTGGTTAGCTATGCATGATAAAATGCGTGATATGCTATGCAGGATGATGCACAAAGATGATGGAATCTTATGGTAAAAAATTAGGGTATGACAGATGCCCCTATTTAAGTTTCTTCTATCCGGAGATATGGAGATTGAAATCTTCGTCTCGACGAGATAGGAGAGACTTAAATATAAACATGCACAATTTTTGGCCCTAAGATGCCACAAATGCATATGATATGATATGAATAAAAAATGCAAAGAGAAGGATCCTATGGGAAATGGTGCCACAGGGGAAAAGGTGTTACAGTTGTGTCAGAAACCAATTGAAACAAAGCAAAGTATCTGGAAAACATCATCCAAGAATGGCATTGGATGAAGAAAAGCACCAAACATCCAATAATGGCTTTGGATGAAGGGTAAACTCATAATATCTAAGAAGGCAACATATGAGAATGAGACAAAATTATGTAATCCGAGAAGGCATCGAACACAAAGAAACCAGTCATCCAATAATGGCTTTGAACGAAAGGTATAATCACAATATCTGTGAACAAAGACTACATTCAAGAATGGTATTGAATGCAAAGAAACCAGTCATCCAATAATGGATTTGAATGAAAGGTACAATCACAATATCTAATAATGGTTTTAGATGAATGTGAGATAAAGTAACCAGTCATCCAATAATGGCTTTGAATGAAAGGTATAATCACAGTATCTAATAATGGCGATGAATGTGAGATAAAGTAATTAGTCATCCAATAATGGCTTTGAATGAAAGGTATAATCATAATATCTAATAATGGCTTTAGACGACTGTGAACAAGGTAGAGAAACCAGACATCCAATAATGGCTTTGAATGAGAGGTATAATCACAATATCTAATAATGGCTTTAGATGAATGTGAACAAAGACTACATTCAAGAATGACATTGAATGCAAAAAAAAAACCAGTCATCCAATAATGACTTTGAATGAGAGGTATAATCACAATATCTAATAATGGCTTTAGATGAATGTGAACAAAGACTACATTCAAGAATGGCATTGAATGCAAAGAAACCACTCATCCAATAATGGCTTTGAATGAGATATATAATCACAGTATCTAATAATGGCTTTAGATGAATGTGAACAAAGACTACATTCAAGAATGGCATTAAATGCAAAGAAACCAGTCATCCGATAATGGCTTTGAATGAGAGGTATAACTCAAAATATCTGAGAAGGCAACAGACGCAAATGAGACAAAGGGTGAAATCCAAGAAGGAATTGGACACAAAAACTACTCATCCAATAATGGCTTTGAATGAAAGGTAAACTCAATAATATCTGAGAAAACATCAGATGAGAATGAGATAAATAGTGTAATCCAAGAAGGCATTGGATACAAAGAAATCACAACGTCCAAGAAAGCATTGAACGACTATGAACAAGAAGATACCCAAGAAAGCATTGGACAAACATGAAAATATCTGTTTGGTAGGTGCCAAGTGAGTTTGACTTAGACCATAAGGTAATATGTGGGTAACAGCACGACCTGAGGATGACACTCTTGCTATGCATATGTATATGAATTTATGCTATGATATATGATCAAATGCAAATGCAGATGCAGATGTAATGCAAACGTCGACGACATAGATAAACTCTTTTGTGGAGAAGACAAGACTGGAAGACTGATTCCTCGACACGGAGATCACTGCCATTCTGCTTGGGACTAGAGATGCTACTGAACACATCTCTTCCACACTGGTAAATTGTATCAATTGCTGATCCTTGTAGGAAGGATGGAAAGCTGCATGGGGATTCTTCAAGTTAACTGCCCCAGATTAGCTGTCTGTTGTAGATGAACTGATAATTGCTTCAGCTTGTCTGATTATGTAAATGACTGGTTTACTGTGCACTTGGAAAGCTTGCCCCAGTCTGAGTCTTGAAAAATCTTCTGGATAAACTAATTCTGAGAGGGACTTGCACTGTAACATAAATCTTGAACTGATTCTCAACAAGATATGGAAGGTACTTGCCCCTAATTAGATCACCAACCAAGTTTCTCAAATGTTTGAAAATCCCTTAAGAAGAAAGCCAGTTTGCAAACAAAAATGTTCATACAAACATGGTAAATGCAGAGTTCATGCAACTTTTGAAATCAAAATTATTTTTGGAATGAAAAACATATGAGTCATTGGTCAGAACACAGTGGTTCACGACATTAAAGTGAAAAGTTTAAGCAAAAGGTGTATGATGACAAAACAGATGATCTGCAAAGATCTTTAGGAGTCAGTTTACGCAACCTTGTTGTAGTATGCTTTCAAAACAACCTTACTTCAATTAGGTCTTTTGTGGGTTATAACGTGGCCTGGTTCACGGTTTAAGAAACAAAAGATAAAGGCTCAAAGTTTATTTGTACCCACCCAATCTTCATGATGATCTTCAGTCCTACGCTCAGTTAACTCAGACTATGCACTCAGGTTCCCATAGGTTGGAAATTGCGCTGATGATAATAATGATGGTTCAGAAGTTAAGGGACTTTGAAATAGCAGTCACTGCTTCCTTACAACTTTTGGTTTTCATAAAAGCTTGTTCTTATTTCTCTTTGTATAAGGTAAGGTCATGAGCTTCCCATCTTTCTTAGCTTTTGCCTCGAAAGAGACTCGACTCATTCTTTGAGTAAGGACTTCTTGATGATTCTTCTTTATTTATCACTTTGGGAACAACTTGTACAACATTTATAATTTGGAAGAGTTGAAAGGTTGTGAATGCCTGGCTTAATAATTACGGTGAACCATCATTGACATTTTGACTTGAAAGACATCTTCGACACTTGCTTGTTGTGTGCGAAGGAAAACTGTGAATATAAAATTTTGTTGAAAGGTATCTTGCACGAAACTCTTGAATTTGAATGCACAATCAAGTTAACTGAGAACTACCCTGCCCCAAGTTAAGATTGTGGTTTTTTATTTGTAAAGAAAAGAAACTCCTACTTCAAGGCTCAAAGGGGTTGACGAGGGGATAACTTCCTTATATCTCTAGTGTTTGGGGGATTGAAACAATGTCTTACATCGTCAACAAAGTTTTGATTTAAAAGCATACCAGCAACAATTATGGGAATTTACGTTATCATCATCCTCCCTCCAATCTTTGCATAATCAAAAAAGAAAGTGGAAAAGAGACAATTTTTTTTTAAATATTTTTGTGTTTTTTTGTTTTGTTTTTTTTAAAGATAAAGCGTAAAGATGTAAATAACAAAAGCAAATGAAATTGAATCCAAAAGTTGCAATGCTCATTTTATTAATTATGAAAGTACGAACATAAGTTGACAGTAAACAGCTAATACAAAATAAAGAAAATTCAAACAACAAGAAACATGGCCTAGTGACTAGTCAGAAGCAAAGATGAGATGTCCTATCTGGAACACTGGCTTTTCGCTGAAGTCGACTGAAGCTTCACTTGTTGTGATCTGGCAGCAATATGCTTATAGAGAGGATTCTCAAAGGGAGGTCGAGTAGTCTGGGCAGTAACATGAACCAAAGGTCTAGGCTCAGCAAAAACTGGAGCTTGAAACACTGGTCTGGAAGTCTGACCAATCATAGCAGTAGATGCAAGAAGTGGAGAGTAGTTGTGAAGTAACCCAAACTCTGGCGAAGTTGAAGGTGGCACCTGAACAGGATGAGGATCAGCATATGAAACTTCCTGGATAATAGTTCTTTGAGGTGGCTCTCCTCTAGCAATCAAAACTTGAAGCATTTCAGTGAGCTTGGTCATACTCGACTTAAGATCATCGATCTCCATTCGGATCTTTGCGTTATGTGCTTCTTGCTCTAACATTATGCGTCTGTAGTTAGCCCTAGTCTGGTATCTGTGTTGAGGAATCAACTTGACGACTCACAGGTGACACTGGAAGGTAAAGATAACTGGAAGTGAGTTGCTGGACAACGGACGCATGCAATGAATCATGCAAAGATGCAAATGATATACAATGCGATACAATGGTATCAAGGAACTCTAAAGCAGGTTGAAAATATTTCGGGAATACTGAAAAAAGTCTCATTTTATAATCCATGATCTTTATTGATTTTGCAAAAGAAAAAAAACAGTTGAGTTCCTTGAAACCGAATGGTTGTACGGATGAATGCATGAATGGATGCATAAACACACATATACACATATACAGGTAAACAAGCAAGGGCCTGGGTTTGAAGATCATGAGCATGGAGCCAAGGTCTAACCATCCCAATAGGTGTGTACTATGGTTTCAAATGTACCTGCCGAACGGGTTCTACAAAGTTCCCAGAGTCTACAATCCATCTTTCGGATATTATCGATTTTCCAAATCACTTGGTAGTCAATAATATTCTCAATAGAATCTCGTCTGAGTGTCGTATCGCATAGCAACTAATTCAGGAATAGACTCCCTCATAGTCCCCGCACTACATCCTAATAGGCCAAGTTGGGTTAAAGGTAACTACGGTTCTCAGTCTCAATGGCCTTTAGTTCGAAATAATATCGTCTTCACTAATGGACTCGTTTAACAATATTAAATTCTAGAGGGCCTAAACTGAGTGATGATGTCTCAATTCAACTTCTTCAGGAATCGACTCCCTCAAAGTCTCCTTGAATTATCATCGTCCTATCATAATTTACGCTCAAGTCCGGGTGTAGGACTTATCTCACCACACAAAATAGCAACCCTGCACACAGAAAACCCAAGCAGAATAGGTATATATACAGATATAAAGATATACAGGCAAACAAGCAAATAAATAACATAGATATAAACAAGTTAGGGGAAACCCTCGAAAATCCCCAGTGAAGTCGCCATTTCTGTCGCGGTGAGAATCGAATGCCAAGCTATTGGATCAACTTGAATCATAATTCTTAATTCACCACCGGTCTTTAATTTATCCAAAGGAAAGGTTAAAGATCGAAAAACCTAAGTTAAGAGAATCTAAGTTTGGGGGTTGGTTACGTCTAGGGAAGGTATTAGCATCCTAAACGTCTGTAGTACTCTACAGGAACCTCTTGTTATTATTTATGTTATTTATTGCTTGCTTGCTAAGGTTAATGTGCAAAGGGAAAGACCTAGGGGTTAATATCTAAGTATACTCGCCAAGACATCGCATCTTGTGACTACGTATCCTGACGGGAGTGGAATCAGAGTATTCGTAGTTCCCCTGATGTGCTTGTGGAGGTGTTGCTTATATAGGCAGCTGTGAATTTACTATGAGTTGAATGCTGAGATTACAACTTGAATGTGGTGATTCTTTTGTTTCGGTTTTGGAAGGTTATGAGCCTGCTGATTTGAATATGTTCTTGACTGGTTTTGGAAATAACATGAACATGTTTTCAATGACAATATTAAGTTTCCCGTTTCGATTCCGTCATGTTCGAACATGTTTTGATTACTTTCTCTTTTCATCTTGACAGGTCTGTGGATATTTGGAAAGGATTAAATCACTCTTGATGATGTTTGACTTTGTTTGTAGAATGTTTTGGAAAGAAGGTAAGCAGTTCAAGTGGTGATGTTATTGCGTTTTTAATTCAAACATGTCTGATCTTGTGTAATTACCATGATGAAACTTGCCCTTTTTAGATCATTCTATCTGCAACTTAACGGGTGTGTCATGAATGTTTCTGATTCTTTGATTTAAAACTGATGATGATGATGATTGTATTTGAATTTTCACATTCGTGATTAATGTTGTATTAAAATGTAGGGGCATTGAAGAAAAAAATATCTGAATGGTGAATGACTTTAGGTACTTCAAGTTAAATGGGCCCTACTTTGAGATATTCATTGCCATAAAGGCTGGCTAATGCATTGATTCTAATTGAGGATGATATGGGCCGTGACGTGACTTTGCTTTATGTACATCATAGTCTGCTTTTGTAATTCCCCATAGGAAGCAAATTTGTACTTCAAGTCAAAACTCTTTGTATCCAATCATGAACTTGTGAGTCACTCTTGGGTTGAGAACTAATGGGCCTTTCATGTATCGAATAAAGTTTATTATTATTTTTTCTTTTTGGCTTAGAGTTCAAGTGGAGTAACTTCAAGAACTTGCATCAATCGTTTTTGAATTCTAGAGCTTATGAAATTCTTGTAACCTGTAAACATTAATGGGTTTTTTGAATTTTATACTTGAACTCATAATTTTGGAGTGGATTTTGAATACTTTGATGAGCTTAAGATGAAATCAATAATAACTCTTGAATATTGCAACTTGAACAAATCCAATCATAACTTGAACTTAATCTTTGCTTTGAGAACTTCTTGTCCAACTTGATAATGGTGAAGGCCTCATGAACCATATGACTCATGCCTTAAAATTATGGACCAACTTGAGGACCAAAATTAACCCACCCTGAACTTAATCCTTGACTTGATGGAACTTTATGTAAACTTCCAGATAACGATAATCCTTTTACATGAATCATGCCTTGAGGAATCAACACACCACAAAATTCTACCCATCTCCCAACATCAATGAACAAAACTATAATTCTCCTTGAGGGAAGCTTCTGAGGAACCTTGAAGAAAATGACCTGGTATTATCTCAATGAGCACATACACACGGCCTCCATAACCTTCGAACCTTTGTAGCAACACCTAACTTCACAAATGAAAACCAACAAACACAGTCTGATAAATTGGTTAGCTATGCATGATAAAATGTGTGATATGCTATGCAGGATGATGCACAAAGATGATGGAATCTTATGGTAAAAAATTAGGGTATGACACACTCTATTAGAGGCCCAAGTGTTTTTTGGTGATTGATGAGGTGAAAATCAAATAAACCCTAATTTTGTTTTCCTTTAAAAGTAAATATTTAAAGAAAATCAATAAAAATGATAAAAATACCAAAGGAGTTTGAATAAACCACTTGTGATTTTTTTTAAGGTTTGAAAAATGAGGTTTTAATCACAAGATGAATTAAAACTCATTTGGTTTTGATTTTCAAGGTAAATATTCACTTTTAAAATGTTTAAAAACAATTAAAAATGAATTTATTCACAAAAATACTAATTATATTAAATAAATAATATAAATTTGATTTTTTTGTGGAATAAAATATTTCAACATTTTTGTGATTTTTTGCAAAAAGGACCAATAAAAAATAATTAAAATTGAGGAAGTTATTAATTTTTCAAATCATTAAAAATAATAAGAAAAATAATAAAATATGAAAAAACATGAAAAAGTGGTAAAAAAGAGAATATGGGGCGAGGGGGATTCGAACCCCAGACTTCTTGTATATAGGGCGTGCGCCTTATAACTGGGGTGGTGATACATCCGTTGATTGAAACACAACCACAAATATACAAGGCTTGCCTTATTTTTGGCCTCTTTTTGGAGCTTTTGTGCAATCTGGCAAGCACCTTGTTCCAGAAATAATTTGATGCTTTGGACACCCTCAAATGATCTCTTAGAAGCTTTTAGGATGGTTGGAATCAGCTGGAAACCTCAGGAACAAGTTTGAGCTCTTTCTTGCAAAAGGGGCAAAAGTGGTCAAAATAGCAACTATCTCAAATGGTGTTCCAGATGTGTGGAACCATTTGGGACAGTTCAAGGATGATATTTGGAGTGTGTTTGAGGTTTTATCTGGTTTGGAAAGTGACTGAATCGAGCCATGGCTTGAAAAATGCACAAAAGTCCTATTTTGAGGTTTTGAGAGGTGACTTTGTGATTTTGGTGGTACAGGTCACTTGTAAGTGTTTGGATCACCTCTATATGATGTTTATGAGGTGTGTGTAATTGGTTTGATTGGAATTGCTCTCAAACTCAAAACCTGATGGTGACTTGCTTTGGAAGGCAAATTTGGAGGTGAGAAATTGATTTTGAGGAAAGCATCTGTTTGATGGCTTTGGTGTACTCAAACTGATCACAAATGAGCTCTACTTATAGTGGAGCAAGTTTGTTTTGGGAGCAATAGTGATTGGCAACTGCTGCAGAGGTTTGGCCAATGTTGATCAATGAGAATCCAAGTCTCCTCTAGCCATTTACTAGAGGTTAGGGCATAGGCTACTGGTTCCCTTGGTCTTGGATAAGTCTTGACTGAATTCAGTTGGAAATGGCTCAGTCCATGCCACCTTGGTGCATCCATTAAATGCTCCAAACCAAAATTGGAGTCTTGTCCCTCTTTTAGGCATTTCTAGGTTTGGCATGCTACTTTTGGTTCCAAAGACTTGGGAGGCTGATGGATCAGTGTTTGTCCCTCCTTGGTCTCCCCCTGAGGTGTTCAGATGGATAAGTGTGTTTGTCATTTGCACAAATTTGGCAAAACGAGCAAAATGCACAAATCTACCTTGCTTTGACAGTTTTCAGCAAGGCATATTGCCATTGTCATATCTCATGGCTCTAATGGAATTTGATGGAGTTCTTGGCCATTTTGGAAAGCCCTCATATGATACAACAACTGTTTGATCATAGTTGGTTTTGATACTTTTTGGATCCAAGTGAAAAATGCCCCTACATTTGAAAAAAAGTGAAGGCAGATTCTGACTTAGTGAAAATTTCACTAAGTGTTGGAAAAAAGTGACATTTTCACTTTTTGTGATTTTGATCATTCCATAACTTAAAATTCATGAGGAATTGGAATGAGTTGTGTTTGAAGCTTTTGTAGAGTGCCATGAGAGCTACAAATCCAGCTTTGAATGGGGAAAAATGGCCTTGTGGTTTAGGAGTTATGATCCTCCAAAGTTGGTACCCTAGCCACTTTGTTCCATAACTTAGAAAATTTTCTAAGTTTTTATGGTTACCCCTTTTACAAGTTATCCCACTTTTCTTGATGAATGATGATCCAAATCACACATTAACATCATTTTAGGGTTAAAGAACCATAATTATGAAAAATCTCAAAAAGTCAAAGTTGACTTTTGTGCACAGTTGACTTTTTGTCAAATGAATTCCAAACTGTGCGATCCTCAATGAAATCAAGTCCTTGACCTAAATCAAACTTGATGGATTGATTTCATAGGTGTTATAGGGTGTATTGAATCATGTCCCAAGGCTTGGGAGCATGCCTGGGTCAAAAATCAAAGATACAGTTGACTTTTTCCTCAAAACCCTAACTGTGGTTCTGATGAACTTGAAACTTGTTGATCAAGCTTCTTGGACCAATCCATTGTTGTAACTGGATCAATGTGGTGTATTAGAAACCCCCAAATCATGTCTTGAGGTTTTGGCTTATGATTTGTCCCAAAAGTCAACTTAGGGGTGAATTAGGTCAAGAAACCCTAATTCTTGATTTTTTATGAATGCATCCCCTGAGGCAAAATTGACTTGATGATTGGGTCCATGAGGTTCCATGGAGCATATTAGGTTGTGCTTTGAAGCATTGGCTCATGCCCAGAGGAAAATTTCCATCTGGAGGCCCTGGTCGACCAAAACCCTAATTTGGTGACACTGGAGATCTTGAGGCTTAATCCACTCAGAATGCTGCAACCTTGTGCTTGATTCTTGCTGTGGGAGTCCTCTTGATCCATTGTAGATGTTTAAGAGGTTTAGACAAGTTGAAGATCATGTCATTCCTTGATTGATCCTTTGTCCAAGAGCTCAGAGAGGCCTTGAAACCCTAAATTTGATAGTAGTGAATGCTCACCCATCTTTGGGGAGACTGATGAGGCATGATGGCTTACCCATATTGTGATGATGATTTGCCCAATGATGGGAAATCTTAGTGGTCAAAATTTGGGGTATGACAGATGCCCCTATTTAATCTTCTTGGACCCGAAGGTGTGAATGACGAAGGTATTCGGGCATTCGGGGTGCAAGAGGATTAAATATCGGAATACCCGAAATTTTGATGGTGGTTAGGAATGGTAGTTCACACATCCTTCTTCTTTTTCTAAGCAATGATGCTTAGAAAAGGTAAAAACTTCCCCTCGATCCTGGTCTTCAGGCACAGAACTGGTTTCAGTTTTCCGATATAAACTTCCCCTCGATCCTGGTTTCCTACCAAGGAACTGGTCTAAGTTTCTGATGTAAACTTCCCCTCGATCCTGGTTTCCTACCAAGGAACCGGTCTTAGTTTCTGATGTAAACTTCCCCTCGATCCTGGTTTTCTACCAAGGAACTGGTCTTAGTTTCTTTTGTCAATAAACTTTATTGACAAGGGACGCTATGTGTAGTGGTTTTTCTCAAACTTCTCGCCAAATTTTCTTGGGGAGATGCCATTTGATAGAAAAATTTTTGATGTCAGAGTTGCTGGGGAACCCATTCGTCTGAGTTGTAGAGCTGTACAAACTTCTCTGTTTAGAGATGCCATTTGTTGATTCTATCAGGGAAAACGAGTCTCTTGAAAGACTATTTTCTGCTTGGGGATATTACATCATACTTTTCTCGGAGATCTTCTCGGAGAAATACCATATGATGTGATCCAATTTTGAGGTGCTGATGACTTCCAGTGACATTGATTTTCTGGAGAGAAGAACCACTGTGTTCTTGAGAGTCGTTGGTTGTGAGGATTTCTCTGGGGATTTTTCCTTAATCTGGGAAAGCGAGGATATCATCTTCAATGGCGAAGAGTGATGTTTGTCGAACGTTTTTTGGTCTTTCAGAGGTTCAAGTTATCAAAGTGGTTAAGGGCCAACTTCAGTCCAGAAATAAACTGGAGGAGAGATTGTTTAGATTGTTCACTTCCTAACGAGGAAAGAACTGACAACTCGATTGAGAGGACTGTTACCACTACGGGATAAGACCGACTAGAGTGATAGTGATGCAATATGAATGCAAATAAATAATGCATGATGTATGTATGTATATGCTGACAAAACTGACGCGACATACAAACTGATATATGAACACGACTGGATACTCGGCCACTACTGGGGACGAAGAGGTATCGCTGGTCCAAAAGTAACCATTCTTCCTTGCTTAGGAGAGATAGTCCCTGTGGGGAACAACCGTTGGTCGGGCTTAGGAGGTAAGAACTCTGCCGGGGGGTGTCAGATGGAGTATTCGCATCTGGCATAGCTGATCCTTCATTCAGGCGCACTGGTTTTAGAAGGAGTACATTGATTCTGTACTTTGAAGTTCAACCTTCTTTGGAGAAGTAATCGATGTTGTTTCAATGTTCAACAGTCAAAAGAATTTCCATCTTTATTTTAAAAGCAGAAAACATTTTACAAGTAAATTCATTTTTGTTTTATTTCAAGAATCGTTGATCATATTAAAATGTCATTCTGTAAAGCTAAAACAAATAAGAATTGCAAACAAAAGCACAAGGGCTCGAATTTTATTGATAGGATGGAAATCAGCCAAGCGCGTGATTCCATAGAGTATTTACAAAGTTAGAAAATGGTAATTTAAGGGAAAAGGGCTACATTGAAACATAACGATCACTATCCTTCTACCAACTTTGAATTCTGGGCATCCTGAGCTTCTGTCGAAGATGGCCCTGACTGGAGTTTTCTTTCGATGGCTGGTGTAACTGCTACTGGGAGATTTTCCCCTGTTGAACATAGTTACTTGCCATTATCCCTAATTTTCGCCTGGATTGTACTTTGAGATTTCCAATCCATCGGGATGATTTTTGATTATGTCTCTAATTTTTTCCTGGACCGCCCTTTCGGGTTTTCAATCCACCGAGACGTTTTTTTAGTTTAGGCGAAGTATTTCTTGACTACATCAACATTTGTGGGGTAGGCAAATTCCTCTCCATCCATGGTTGCAAGTCTCAAGGCGCCGCCTGAGAAATCTTTCTTGACCACATATGGGCCGTCATAATTTGGAGTCCACTTGCCCCAAGAATCAATGAGAAACGATTGTATCTTTTTGAGCACGAGGTCTCCTTTTCTGAAGACATGGGGTAGAACCTATTTGTCAAACGCCCTCTTCGTTATCTGTTAATACAACTGACCGTGGCATAGTGCCGTTATTCTCTTTTCTTCGATTAGATTCAGTTCATCGTGTCGACTTTGACACCACTCAGCTTTTGTAAGCTTAGCTTCCATCAATACTCGGATTGATGGGATCTCTACTTCTATGGGAAGCACTGCTTCCATGCCATATACTAGAGAGAAAGGGGTTGCCCCTGTTGAAGTGCAGACAGATGTTCGATAGCCGTGAATAGCAAAGGGTAGAATCTCGTGCCAGTCTTTGTAGGTTACAACCATCTTTTGAACAATCTTCTTGATGTTCTTTTTAGCCACCTCTACCGCTCCGTTCATCTTGGGTCGGTAGGGAGATGAGTTATGGTGTTCGATCTTGAACTTAGCGCACAACTCATTCATCATCTTATTGTTCAAGTTAGATCCATTATCTGTAATGATCTGGCTCGGAACACCATAACAGCAGATGATATTGTTTTTGATAAATCGGACAACCACTTGTCGGGTTACATTGGCGTATGACGCTGCTTCGACCCACTTGGTGAAGTAGTCAATGGCTACCAGGATGAACCGATGTCCGTTTTAAGCCTTGGGTTCGATCATGCCAATCATGTCGATTCCCCATATGGAAAAAGGCCATGGGGAAGAGAGAACTTTGAGATGTGTTGGCGGTACATGGACCTTGTTGGAGTATATCTAACACTTGTGACACCTCCTCATGTACTTGTAGCAGTCGGATTCCATGGTCAACCAGTAGTACCCTGCTCTCAGAATTTTTCTCGCCATTGTATGTCCATTGGCATGAGTACCAAAGGATCCTTCATGAATTTCTTTTATTAGCATGTCTGCTTCTGGTCTGTCTACGCATCGGAGCAAGACCATGTCGAAATTTCTCTTATAAAGTGTATCACTGCTCAGAAAGAAGCTGCCAGCCAGTCTTCTGAGGGTTTTTCTGTCCTTCCTTAGTTCCCCAGGTGGGTACTTTTGTTTCTGAATGAAGCATTTGATATCGTAATACCAAGGTTTGTCGTCTATGACTACTTCAATCGCAAAGATGTAAGCGGGCCTTTCAAGGCGCATTATGTCGATCTTACGTAGGTCACTCCATTGACCCATACTAATCATGGAAAAGAGAGTGGCTAATGCATCAGCCATGTGATTCTCTTCACGAGGGATATGATGAAACTCGATTCTGTTGAAGAAGGGTAACAACCTTCTTGCATAATCCTTGTAAGGGATCAGTCCTGATTGGTATGTGTTCCAATCTCCTTTGATCTGATTGATAACCAGGGCTGAGTCGCCATATACGTCCGAGTTCTTGATCCTTAAGTCGATCGCTTCCTCGAGACCCATAATACAAGCTTCGTATTCGGCCTCGTTGTTCATGCACTTGAACGTAAGTCTGGAAGTGAAAGGAATATGGGTACCCTGAGGGGTTATGATGATTGCCCCAATTCCGTTTCCATAATAATTGACAACTCCATCAAAGATAAGTCCCCACGGGGAACCTGGTTCTAACCCTTCACTGGGTAGCGGTTCATCGCAATCTTTCATCTTTAGATACATGACATCTTCGTCTGGGAATTCGAACCCAATTGATTCCTAATCGTCAATCGGTTGATCAGCCAAATGATCGACTAAAATACTTCCTTTAACGGCTTTTTGAGCATGGTATTCGATGTCGTATTCTGATAATAACATCTGCCAACTGGCGATTCTTCCTGTGAGAGCAGGTTTTTCAAATACATACTTAATTGGATCCATTTCGGAGACCAACCAAGTAGTGTAGCGAATCATGTACTGGCGAAGACGTCTGGCTGCCCAAGCCAGAGCACAGCAAGTTTTCTCAAGCATAGTGTACCGAGTCTCGCAGTCGGTGAACTTCTTGCTCAGATAGTAAATGGCAGACTCTTTCCTTTTTGTTTCGTCTTGTTGGCCAAGTACACAACCCATGGAGTCTTCTAGGACTGTGAGGTAGATGATCAGTGGTCTTCCTTCCACTGGAGGTGATAGAATCGGTGGGTTCAACAGATATTCCTTGATACTGTCGAAGGCGATTTGACAGTCTTCTGTCCAAACACAGTCCTAGTTCTTTTTGAGTAACTTGAAAATTGGCGCACATGTCGCGGTCATGAGAAATATGAATCTGGAGATGTAGTTCAAATGTCCCAGGAATCCTCTGACTTGTTTTTCAATCTTTGGAGAAGGCATTTCTTGAATGGCCTTGACCTTGTCAGGATCAACCTCAATTCCTTTCTCGCTGACGATGAACCCTAAGAGTTTCCCTGAACGGACACCAAATGTGCACTTGTTGGGATTCAAGCGGAGTTTATACTTTCTCAGACGCTCGAAAAGTTTTGACAGGTGGGTCACATGCCCCTCCTCTGTTTTAGATTTGGCAATCATGTCATCGACATATACCTCGATTTCCTTGTGTATCATGTCATGAAATAGAGTAGTCATGGCCCTTTGATAGGTTTCCCCGACATTCTTCAAACCGAACGACATTACCTTGTAACAAAAGGTACCCCATGGGGTGATGAACGAATTTTTCTCCATGTCTTTCGGCGCCATCTTAATCTGATTATAGCCCGAGAATCCATCCATGAAGGAGAAAACTTTGAACTTTGCTGTACTGTCTACCAGCATATCAATGTGTGGTAAAGGAAAGTCGTCCTTCGGACTAGCCTTGTTTAGATCTCTGTAATCCACACACATTCTGAACTTTCTGTCCTTTTTTGGAACGGTTACGATGTTGGCTAACCATTGAGGATATTCTGACGTGGCGAGGAAACCCGCGTCAATCTATTTTTGTAACTCCTCGTTGATTTTGATGGCCATGTTCGGGTGAGTTCTTCTCAACCTTTTTTTTACTGGCGGACATTCTGATCTTAACGGTAGATGATGTTCCACGATGCTGGTATCCAACCCTGGCATGTCCTGGTAGGACCAAGCGAATACATCGGGAAACTGTTTGAGAAGCATTGTCAAACTCTCTTTCGCAGTTGGACTGAGAAGTGCCCCAATCCTGACTTCTTTTCTTTCCTCCTTTGTGAGGTTCGATGGCCCTTTTCTCTTGTCTGAGTAGTCGGGAGATCTCTTCTGGAATTTCGTCGTCATCTTCTTCTTCAGCCCCAAATACCGGGACTTCAAAGTTGGGAGAAGGCATTGGATCGTATGTTTCAATGGGGTTTAAAACAAGCAATCTGCATGACGTGATGATTTATGTTTAGAAGAGATAGAGAGAATGCAAGAGTGTGTGCAGTGTTTTTTTTGAAAATTGCTTGTTTATTTTGAATTGTTTTTTAGGATTACCATTTTCTAAAAAACAAAAAGAGAAACTAGTAATTAATGTGGAGATTACAGAACGACGTTATTTTATTTATGAACAAGTCGATTCTTGAAACTACAGGCCTATAAAACAAAACTATGTCGCTTTGTCAAAGCGAAGAGGGATATTTATAGAAAGCGAGCCCTATAAAAACACCTGTTTCACCTGGGCAGGGTGAAAGGTTAAAGACGACAATTACTTTGACTTATGAACAATCTTTGGGACATTGACAGCAACCCATTGGCGGCGAACTCCTCGGTGAATCACAAAGTCTGGTACCTTCCTTGATTTGTCTTCAGAAATAACGTTAATTTCTGGTGGAGCAAGATCATTGGAATCTGTCTCCCAGGCAGAGTTGTCGTAGGAGAATTCCTCAGTTGTATTTTTCATAGTATTTGTGCCCTCAGGTAAATCTCCCCATCCAGTTGGCTGGATATCTTCGAGCCTGATACGAGAGCTCTCAGGAGCAGTGTACTTGACCATATAGTCGTATTTTCCACTTGGTTGTCCCAGGGTGTCCCACACTTCTTTGGAACTGGAGGAGTCATTTCTTTCGATGACGTTGACCTCAGGAAAAGCGTAGTTAATGAATTCTAGTCCTGCAAACTTTGCGAATACATCGTCGCTCTAGACGTTTATTGAATGACCTGAGTGTTGATCCCATGACATGGTGGGGACACAGGTATTCTATTTAATGATGCTCAACTGATTTTCATTGTTCGGCTGATTTTCTTGCCCTGAGTTTCCTGGGTACGGTTGCCAAATAGGCAGACCATCCATTGGGCCATAGTAGTCGTGGTCAAAGTTGTCCTTCATCAGAGTGTCTTCCTCTAATGAATTTGGCGGAGCAGGACATCCTTCCAGATCACAATCTCTGTATATCATTTTGACGTCTGACCTGGGTATAAATCTCGGACTTTATGCGAGATAGCAAAATAGCGTAGGCACCTCTTCCTGAGACATATAACCGTCCTCATTAAGATAGGACTTCCATTCCTCATCTGTGTCAAAGGAATCTTCCTTGTTGATGGTATGAACTTCTTGAGATATTGGGTGAAGGACACCTCCACTATGGAAGAAATCCTGAATGGGATGAAGACTTTCATCGCTAGCAGCTGTCTGGGTACAGGTTGCAGAAAAACCAAGACCCTTCTTTGTTTTGTTATCAGTAGGAATGACAAGTTGTTCCCATCCCTTTGTATTGTTACTTTTGATCACTTCGAGAGCATCTTTGTACGAGGAAATCGAGGTTCCTTTTTCTGATTAATTCTCATTGCTCATCGACAGTGCTTGGAATTGAGTTCTAACAACCTCCTCGGGTTCTACACAAGTAGATAATGCCAAGTTACTCACGATCAAGGCTTGTTCTCCACAAATCGTGATGAGTTTATTGTTCTTGCCGAACTTCAGTTTCTGGTGCAGTGTTGAAGTGTCTGCCCCAGCCTGGTGTATCCAAGGTCTTCCTAATAAACAGTTGTACGCTGCCAGGACGTCCATGACCTAGAAAGTGATTAGGAAAGTGTGAGGACCGATAGTTATGGGAAGGTTGACTTCGCCAATAACTGCTTTCCGAGAACCGTCAAAATCTTTGACAATGACCTCACTGACCCTCTTCGGGGACCCTTTGAATGATAGTCGCATTAAGGTGGACTTTGGCATAACGTTGATGGCCAATCTCGTGTCTACCAGTACACTGGCTAAAGCATCGTCCTGGTAGTTAATTGTGATATTGAGCGCCATGTTGTGGCGTTTGCCCTCCTCTGGCAAATCCTCATCACTGAATCCTAAGTTGTTGCAGGAAGTGATGTTAGAGACGATGCTATCAAACTTTCGTATTGACACATCCTGTTCCACAAAGGCCTGGTCTAAGACTTTCTGTAGAGCCTCTCGGTGGGCTTCGGAACTGAGTAAAAGTGATAGCACAGAGATCTTTGAAGGAGTTTGTAACAGTTGATCAACAACGTTGTATTCACTCCTTTGGATGAGCTTCATCATCTCATCGTTGTTTTTTGAAAGGTCGGGATTACCGGATTGACCGACTGGTGGATTAGGAGCTTCAGTCTGAAGTTCCTTTTCTTTGTTAAGTTCTTCAACTCCTCGGTTGAAGATTCGACCGCTCCGCATTACTCGACTGATGTCTGCAATATTCACGATGGAGGGTAATGGAATTTCTTTTCCATTCTCAATTATTGTTGCACCGTATTTGTAAGGGATCACCTTAATACAGTAGTGGTCCTGGTAGATAGATAACTACAGGAGCCTTCTGATTCTTCTGACTGTCGTAAGTAACTTCAATCAGTTCTTGGCTAGAAACCTTTGATTCGTCTAGTAGAGGGATGATGGTACAAACATCCTTGTTCTGTTGATGATTAGAGATTATGACAACGTCCTTGATTTGATCAACGAAGTAGTCCGACGTCTAGTTGATTGGCTCAGAACTCGGACAGGGGTGAATCTCTTTATGATCCAACTGACCTTGAAGAGCTGCCAACACAAGGTAGCATCATTGGTTATTCTCCGAGCAGACTATACAACGTTCATAGTTATGTGGTGGCACCTGGCCACGTCCACTTTGAATACAGTGTAACCTCACTAGGTCAGTTTCCATAGATCAGACATCCTGACTTTGACATCTAGTAGGCACACTGATTTGTTATGTGTCTTCATCCATGTGGATCAGAAGCCACCAGTGGTTTAACAAGTGTTGTAAAGTTCTTTGAACAAGAGCGCACCCTTGGTTACTCTCACTGCATACTTTACACTTCAGATAATCGTGAGAAGTGAGAAAACCAAGTTGAACTTGCTGGCGTGTAACTCCACCAAGCTGGAATTCATCAAACGAATATCGAAGATTTAAATCATGTTAATCTGATAAGGATTTTTATCATGTTAGTCCTGGATCCACCCAAGATCCATCTGACGCTGGAGGGCCTCTTGCACAAAAGAGCATCCCTGTTTGTTTACTGAGCAAGTCAGACAGGAACTGTAATCATGCCGCGGAATATTGTGATACTAGCTTTGCCTTGAGTGCATTGCCACAAAGTTGACATTCATTGCACGGATGTCGTGGTTCTGAATGATGTTGGAATTCGTATAGGTCATGTTGACCCCGCAAATTCGGTGCTCTTGGATCCACCCGAGCTCCAATTGTTCTTGTAGAGCTAATTGCACCACAGAACATCCTTGATTGTTCTTAGAGTAGATATCACACTGATGATAATTATGAGGTGGCACATGGCCATATCCACTTTGTCTATAATGCATCTTGACCAAGTTGGCCCTCAATAAGAGTACATCGTGAATTTTATAGTGTCATTGGACTCTCCCTCTATCAAATTGACCGTAGCTTTCTCATGTTGAGGCAGCGGGTTCGCGAGAACATTCGAATTCGTATCTTTGAAAGATAAGACCCCGCTCCTGACAAGCTTTTGCACATCGCATTTGAAACTGAGACAGTTTTCTATGTTATGTCCTAGTCCTCCTTGGTGGTAAGGATAAGTCTGATCCGCCTTAAACTAAAAAGGCGGATTTTCCGGTACTGTAAGAGGAGACTTGGTTTGGACATGCCCCTTGACCAGTAGTAATAGAAGCAGTTCTGCATATAACATTGGTATAGGGTCGAACCCTGGTGGTCGTGTTGTACGGTTGTTGTTGTATAGAGGACGAGCCTGCTGAAGAGGCTGTTGTGTCCTTTGCTGATATTGCTGTTGATTAGGTTGGCTCTGCGCAACCTGAGGTTGATACATAGGAACAGGCGCGGGGTTAATAGCAGGAGTTATAGCTGCTACTGGTTGGTAACGTCGCCTTTGCTTTCTGAGAGAGATATTCCCAATATCCTGCTCTTTTTTCTTAGGGGGAGCACAACCGTATCTTTTTGTATTACTTGATGATCCAGCGTCTTTAACCAGACGTCCTTCTCGGACGGCTTCCTCAAGACGAACTCCCATGCCCACCATCTCGGTAAAATCACTAGGCGCACTGGTAACCATTCTGCCGTAGTAAAATGAGCTCAAGGTTTTCAGGAAGATCTTTGTCATCTCTTTTTACTCAAGAGGTGGAAAAATCTGGGCAGCGATTTCACGCCATCTCTGAGCGTACTCATTAAAGGTTTCCTTGTCCTTTTGTGACATCTCTGTCCGGTGCCATGTCCAAATTGTATTTATATTGTTGAACGAAAGCAGTGCCAAGATCTCTAAACGTGCCGATCGTAGTGCGGTTTAAACCCATGTACCATTTTAATGCGGCACCGGTTAAACTATCCTAAAAGTAGTGAATGAGCAGCTCCTGGTTCTTTGTCTGAGCTGATATTCGCCGAGCGTACATCACCAAATGGCTCTGAGGGCAAGAGTTACCCTTGTACTTTTCAAAGTCGGGTACCTGGAACTTGTGTTGAACTTTCACATTAGGGACCAAACAAAGGTCTGCGGCGTCCTTTCTAAATAAATCCTGACCATGAAGGGCTTGCAGTTCTTTCTGCATTTCCAAGAACTGTTCCTGGAACTCATTCATTCTATCGAACATGCTGTCGTTTCCACCAGAAGGTGTCTGTGGAATCTGTCCTTCTGGGACAGTGTGTACGATGGGCGGTGGTATAGTCATTATGGCTGAGACTCTCGGTGCCTCCCGAAGTTTGTAACCTTCAGGACTACAGTTCTGTAGCGCGAGTTTTTGCGTGGTTGCGAAGCACTATCGCTTTGGGGTACTACAGTTCGATTCATTTTTTATCCTATTGAAGCTGATGAAGGAAGGGAAATAGATGTCTCCAATTAACCCTGCTTGCATACTGAGTTTGAACAGATGACTGTTGGTTTACAGATGCTATAAAGATTGTGGGTCTCTCTTAGGTTATTTTGTTAAAAAAACAGTGTCTAGGCTATTGGTAGGATGTTAGGAATGATGCTTTTCGATTGATGTATGAAGGTACGGGATTTTGGGTTTTTGATTAGTATGCTCGCTAAGATTTTTGCAATCTTATGCCTACGTATTCCCATTTAACAAAACAGGGAAATCAGAGCGATCGTAGTTCCTCCTATTCTATGGGAGGAAAAAAAAGGTTTTTTTGGTGTCTTGTTCAAAGCCCAAGACGTGAAGCTAAAGGTGGTTTGTATATTGTTCAAAGCCCAAGATGTGAAGCTGAATGGTCTATTTGTATCTTGTTTGAAGCCTAAGATGTGAAGCTAAAGGGTTTTGACTTCAGAGACAATTTGTCATCTCTAAAGGAGGGTCTGTCTGTCACAATTGTTGGGTGACTGGTTATAAAGGAGAATTAATTTAACTGGGATATGTGAATCTAGCAATGCCATAATTTCCTTTATAGGGGATTTTCAATATGAAGGAGAAGGCTTTAACTCAGTGTAGAGCAATGCCATCTTTCCTTAGGAATTTCTCATGCTAAAAGAAGGACAGTGGCGTGGATGTAAATAATCCAGAGGCTTGCCGCTTACAACAATTAGATGAAGGAAAAGGAGTTGTTGATGTTTGTATACTGTGAACGAGGCACATATTTGATGCTAAAAGGTTGATTGATTCAACCGGGGTTTTCCTTAAACAAAGCCTAAGAGGAGGCTATTGGCCCAACAAGAGGGTGTTTTTATGTGTCTCGTACGAAGCCCGAGAGAGAGGCTAAAAGGGTTGACTCAACAAAAGAGTGCTTTGGTATTTCGTACGAAGCCCGAGATGGAAGCTAAATGGGAGTTGACTCAACAAGAAAGTCTTTTATACTCAACAAGAGAGTGATTTAGTATATCGTATGAAGCCCGAGATGGAGGCTATTGGAAGATTGACTCAACATGAGAGTCTTTTTATACTCAATAAGAGAGTGTCTTGTATCTCGTACGAGGCCCGAGATGGAGGTTAAAAAGGGGTTTGACTCAACAAGAGAGTGTTTTATACTCAACAAGAGAGTGTTTTTGTATATCATACAAAGACCAAGATGAAGGCTAAAAGGTCTGACTCATCAAGAGAGTCTGAAAAGGTTAGCTCCGCTGGGGAGAATCATTGTACAAGGCCCAAGAGGAGGCTAACTTCACTGAAGAAGGATCATTATACAAAGCCTAAGAGGAGGCTATCTTTCCTGAGGAAAGGATCATTATACAAAGCCTAAGAGGAGGCCATGGTTACTGTTTCAGTTGAGTGACAGGTCCAGTATGTTGGCTAAAAGAGAAAATCAGTTCTTATATGGGTAACGTCGTACTCATGGATTTGATCTGAGGACCGGGATTATTTCCTGTTCTTTAAGGAAACGGGGAATCCGAAGGAGCTTTAGACTGTCAGAGTCTTACGGGTTTTATCTTTTATACTATGCTTAAGAGAAATTAAGAGATAGCACATTTGCGGTAGAAAGATCTAGACTCCTTGAAAGACTGTTCTATTAAGATGACTAATTTCTGTTCCTATACCTTTAAGAGGTCGTCGGGACAATATGTACGAAGCCCAAGAGGAGGCGAGAGTAACTTTTAAGAAGCTGAGGGACAATTTGTATGAAGCCCAAGAGGTGGCTATCTTCCCGGAGGAAGAATCATTATACGAAGCCTAAGAGGAGGCTGTGAAAACTTCTAAGAAGCCGACGGGTCCTTGTACAACACCTAAGAGGAGGCGGGGATGCTTTTAGGAGGCCTGTGGGTCCCCAAATCCCGAGAAATTCAAGACATGCAATTCACTACGAATAGATCAAGCCAGGAAAGTTTTAGAATTTGGAAGAAACTCAAGAGATGCCATTCACGGAGAAAAGATCATCTCTGGGGAGTTAGAGTTTCTTTGACAATTTCTAAGGGTGACAGTCTAAGAAAGGGTTCACCGAGAATGCTGCCTTTCACGTCTCCATATTGTTTAACCCCAAGAGGAGGGAAGACTGTGCCTGGTAATCCTATGGGGATCTAGTTTTGTTTGTATTTAAGAGCGACCAACAGGGCTTTACCTAGTGCTAGACGTAGTTGTCGGGGAAAACTCTAAATAACTATACTAGTATTACATAATTGATATTTGACAAGTATATAAAAGTTTGTGAAAGAAGACTTACAGTGAAACAGCCCACAATACAGTAATATACATATGAAAGCGGTAAATGAAAGCGGGTAAACACTTACTCGGTTGTAGAGCTTCCATGCTGTTTGGTTAGTTTGTTCAACAAAGAAAGCTTTGATAACAATATTATATTCAAAATCAAAGGAGAAAGTGCTTTTGAAAGGAAAATTGGGGCTTACAGCTCAAGGAGAGGCCCAGGGTTTTATCAGTGATTGCACTGTGAATTTGTACAGAGGGACTTATACAAGTGACTGGGGCCCAAAAAGGTTTTCTGTACAAAGGGATGGGTCTTATACTCTCTCAAGAGGCCCAAAATTTTATTTTTATACAAGTGGTGGGGCTTACAGCTCAAGGAGAGGTCTAAAAAGTTTGAAAAAGTTTGATGAGGGTTGAATTAATCAAAAACCCTAATTTGTTTCCAAAATGTATTTTAATTGAATAAAAATTCAATTAAAATGATCAAAATTGTTAAACACGTGGAAAACAAATTGTGATCTTGGATTAATGTTTCAAAAATCAAGTTTTGACCTACAAAATGATTAGAAGTCATTAAAATTTGCAAAATCAAGAAGGAAACAATATTTTAAATGTCAAAAACAATTAAAATATTAATTCTTTGCAAAAATATCAATTATATGAAATAAATAATATTTTTGGGATTTTTTGGTAAAATAAAATATTTTATCATTTTTGTCAATTATTAAAAAAAGAATCAACTCAAAATCATTAAAACTCAGAGAGAAATTAATTTTTGAATCAATTAAATAAAATCATAAAATTCAAATATTCAAATATTTGAAAAAGGGCGCCAAGAACATGGCAAGAACACGCACCCTTCCTCTGTTTCTGCAGATTTGCGTTTTCTATCCAATCTCACTGAATACTTGATTATATCATGCAATCTACATATCAATCTACTTGTTTCAACCTCACAATCATGTCAATGGTCTTTAATTTCATTTATTTTAAACATGGAATGAGAAATCATAGAGAAACCTCAAGAACCCTAAATTCTGCATGAAGGTTCAGAAATTCCATACACGATTCATATAAAGCAATTGATTGAGGGTAAACACTCTATGCATGATTATGAACATATGGCCAAATTATTGTGCAGCAAAAAATGCATGGATCATAGAGTTAGAAGAGCTCATGCTCACCTCTTGCAGCTGGTGATCGTGTTTTGGGTTAGAGGTGTTACAGCTAGGTTCCAATGATCTGGATAGCTTCCCTAGGTGCCATGGAGTGTGTCTGGATACTTGGAATGGATTGAAATGACCTGGAACTTGAGATGGTACCCCAACTGCAAATCTATCAAAGGCTTGAGAAATTGGCTAGTGATTTTGTGATTTTGGTGTTCCAGATGTTATGTGAGTGTTTGGATCACCTCTATATGATGTTTATGAGGTGTGTGTGTGTGATTGGTTTGGTTGGAATTGCTCTCAAACTCAAAACCCGATAGTGACTTGCTTTGGAAGGCAAATTTGGAAGTGAGAAGGTGATTTTGAGGAAAGCATCTGTTTGATGGCTTTGGTGTACTCAAACTGAGCACAAATGAGCTCTATTTATAGTAGAGCAAGTTTGTTTTGGGATCAATAGTGAATGGCAACTATAGCAGACGTTTGGCCAATGTTGATCAATGAGAATCCAAGTCTCCTCTAGCCATTGACTAGAGGTTAGGGCACAAAGCTGTGGTTCCCTAGTTGTTGGATCATTCTTGACTGAATTCATTTGCAAATGTGTCAGTCCATGCCACCTTGGTGCATCCATTAAATGCCCCA
The DNA here is from genome assembly GCA_022829125.1 of Lathyrus tuberosus. Taxonomy (NCBI): domain Eukaryota; kingdom Viridiplantae; phylum Streptophyta; class Magnoliopsida; order Fabales; family Fabaceae; genus Lathyrus; species Lathyrus tuberosus. The sequence continues at coordinate 4,931,375 of JALAZF010000253.1, forward strand.
ATCCAAAATTGGAGTCTTGTCCCTCTTTTAGGGATTTATAGGTTTGGCATGCTATTTTTGGTTCCAAAGACTTGGGAGGCTTGGGATCTAAGTTGGTTCCTCCTTGGTCCCCCCTTGAGGTGTTCAAATGAATAGAGTTGCTTGCTCTTTGCAAAATTTGGGCAAATCGAGCAAAACTCCAAAATCTGCCTTGCTTTGGCAGTTTTCAGCAAGACATATTGCCATTGTCATATCTCAGGCTCAAGTGGAATTTGATGGAGTTCTTCGCCATTTTGGAAAGCCCTCATATGATACAACAACTGTTTGATCATAATTGGTTTTGATACTTTTTGGATCCAAGTGAAAAATGCCCCTACATTTGGAAAAAAGTGAAGGCAGATTCTGACTTAGGGAAAATTTCACTAAGTGTTGGAAACAGGTGACACTTTCACTTTTTGTGATTTTGATCATTTCATAACTCAAAATCCATGATGAATTGGAATGAGTAGTAGTTGAAGCTTTTGTAGAGGGTAATGAGAGCTACAAACCCAGCTTTGGATGGAAAAAAATGGCCTTGTGGTTTAGGAGTTATGATCCTGCAAAGTTGGTACCCTAGCCACTTTGTTCCATAACTTAGAAAAATTTCTAAGTTTTTTATGGTTACCCATTTTACAAGTTATCCCACTTTTCTTGATTTTTCTTGTTGAATGATGATTCCAATCATACATCAACATCATTTTGGGGTCAAAGAACCATAATTGTGAAAAATCTCAAAAAGTCAAAGTTTGACTTTTGTGCACAGTTGACTTTTTATCAGATGAATTCCAAACTGTGCGATCCTCTATGAAATCAAGTCCTTGACCTAAATCAAACTTGATGGATTGATTTCATGGGTGTTATAAAGTGTATTGAATCATGTCTTAGGGTTTGGGAGCATGTCCTGGTCAAAAGTCAAAGATACAGTTGACTTTTTTCGCGAAACCCTAACTGTGGTTTTGATGAAATTGAAACTTGTTGCTCAAGCTTCTTGGATCAATCCATTGTTGCAAACGGACCAATGTGATGTATTTGAGACCCTAAAATCCCCTCTTGAGGTCTTGGCTCATGTTTTGTCCCAAAAGCCAACTTAGGGGTGAATTAGGTCAAGAAACCCTAATTCCTAATTTTTTATGAATGCATTCCCTGAGGTTAAATTGACTTGATGATTGGGTTTATGATGTCCCTTGGAGAATCCTAGGTTATGATTTCAAGCATTGGCTCATTCCCAGAGGAAAAATTCCATCTAGAGGCCCTGGTCGACCAAAACCCTAATTTGGTGACACTGGCGATCTCGAGGCTTAATCCACCTAGAAAGAAGCAGCCTTGTGCTTAATCCTTGAAGTGGGAGTCCTCTTAATCCTTTGTGGATGTTTGGGAGGCTAGACAAGTTGAAGATCATGTCATTTCTTGATTGATCCTTTGTCTAAGAGCTCTGAGAGGGCTTGAAACCCTAAGCCTGATTGTAGTGGATGCTCACCCATCTTTGGGGAGACTAATGGTTCATCCATATGGTGATGATGATTTGCACAATGATGGGAAATCTTAGTGGTCAAAATTTGGGGTATGACAGATGCCCCTATTTAATCTTCTTGGACCCGAAGGTGTGAATGGCGAAGGTATTCGGGCATTCGGGGTGCAAAAGGATTAAATATCGGAATACCCGAAATTTTGATGGTGGTTATGAATGGTAGTTCGCGCATCCTTTCTCTTTTTCTAAGCAACTCGATCCTGGTTTCCTACCAAGGAACTGGTCTTAGTTTCTGATATAAACTTCCCCTCGATCCTGGTTTCCTGCCAAGGAACTGGTCTTAGTTTCTGATATAAACTTCCCCCCGATCCTGGTTTCCTACTAAGGAACTGGTCTTAGTTTCTGATATAAACTTCCCCTCGTTCCTGGTTTCCTACCAAGGAACTGGTCTTAGTTTCTGATATAAACTTCCCCTCGATCCTGGTTTCCTACCAAGGAACTGGTCTTAGTTTCTGATATAAACTTCCCCCCAATCCTGGTTTTCTACCAAGGAACTGGTCTTAGTTTCTTTTGTCAATAAACTTTCTTGACAAGGGACGCTATGCGTTGCAGTTTTCCTCAAACTTCTCGCTGAATTTTCCTGGGGAGATGCCATTTGATGGAAAAAGTTCTGATGTCAGACTTGCTGGGGAACCCATCTGTCTGAACTGCAGAGGTGCACAAACTTCTCTGTTGGAGATGCCATTTGTCGACTCTACCGGGGAAAATGAGTCTCTTGAGAGACTATTTCCGCTTGGGGTATTACATCATACTTTTCTAGGGATCTTCTCGGAAAAATGCCATATGATGTGATCGAATTTTGAGGTGCTGATGACCTTTCCGTCAGCGGACTTTTCGGAGAAAGACTGTTGCACCGTTGAATCTTTGATTAAGAGGATTTCTCTGGGTATTTTCCTTAATCCGGGAAAGCAAAAATATCATCTTCAATGGCGAAGAGTGATGTTCGTCGACGGTCTTCTTTGGTCTCAGAGGTTCAAGTTATCAAAGTGGCCAAGAGACCAACTTTAATCCAGAGATAAGTTGGAGGAGAGAGATTGTTCAGACGCAACATTTCCTGACGAGGAAAGAACCGACGACTCGATTTTATCACTAGGGGACAAGACCGGCTAGAGTGATAGTGATGCAATATGAATATGAATGTAAATCTATAATGCATGATGCATGTATGTATATGATGACAAAAATGACACGACATACAAACTAGTAGATGAACATGACTGGATACTCAGCCACAGTGGGAGATAAAAAGTATCGCTGGTTCAAGATAGCAATTCTGCCTTGCTTAGGTGGGATAGTCCCCGCGGGGGGCTATGTTGGTCGGGCTTAGGAGGTAAGAACTCGGTCGAGGTGTGTCAGACGAAACCAGGTCTCTGACACAGTTGATTCTTCGTTCAGGCGTACTGGTTTAGAAGGAATACTTTGATTCTGCACTTTGAGGTTCGCTTACTTCTGGAGAAGCGATCGATGTTCTTCTGATGTTTAAACGTCAAAAGAAATTGCCACCTTTATTTTAAAAGCAGAAAAAGTTTAACAAGTAAATTCATTTTTTGTTTTATTTCAAGAATCGTCAATCACGTTAAAATGTCGTTCTGTAAAGCTAAAACAAATAAGTATTGCAAACAAAAGCACAAGGGCTCAAATTTTATTGATAGGATGGAAGTCAGCCAATTGCGTGATTCCATAGAGTATATACAAAGTCAGAAAATGGTAATTTAGGGGAAAAGGGCTACATCGAAACATAACGACCACTATCCTTCTACCAACTTGAAATTCTGGACATCCTGAGTTTCTGTCGAAGATGAGCATGACTGGAGTTATCCTGACGGATGACGTAACTGCTGCTGAGGGATTTTCCCCTGTTGAACATAGTTACTTGCCCTTATCCCTAATTTTTGCCTGGATTGTACTTTGAAATTTCCAATCCACCGGGATGATTTTTGATCATGTGTCTAATTTTTGCTTGGACCGCCCTTTCGGGTTTTCAATCCACCGAGAGGTTTTTTTTTTTTTTTAGTTTAGGCGAAGTATTTCTTGACTACATCAACATTTGTGGGGTAGGCAAATTCCTCCCCATCCATGGTTGCAAGTCTCAAGGCGCCGCCTAAGAAAGCTTTCTTGACCACATAGGGGCTATCATAATTCAGAGTCCATTTGCCCCGAGAGTCAGTAAGAAATGATTGTATCTTTTTGAGCATAAGGTTTCCTTTCCTGAAGACGCAAGGTCGAACCTTTTTGTTAAAGGCCTTCTTCATTCTTTGTTGATACAACTGACCGTGGCATAGAGCCGTTATTCGCTTTTCTTCTATCAGATTCAGTTCGTCATGTCGGCTTTGACACCATTCAGCTTCTGTAAGCTTAGCTTCCATTAATACCCGGATTAATGGGATCTCTACTTTGATGGGGAGGACTGCTTCCATGCCATATACTAGAGAGAAAGGGGTTGCCCCTGTTGAAGTGCGGATAGCTGTACGATAACCGTGAAGAGCAAAGGGTAGCATTTCATGCCAGTCTTTGTAGGTTACGACCATCTTTTGAACGATCTTCTTGATGTTCTTGCTAGCCGCTTCTACCGCTCCGTTCATCTTGGGTCGGTAGAGAGATGAGTTATGGTGTTCGATCTTGAACTCTGCGCACAACTCTTTCATCATCTTATTGTTCAAGTTAGACCCATTATCTGTAATGATCTGGCTCGGAACACCATAACTGCAGATGATATTGTTTTTGATAAATCGGACCACCACTTGTCGAGTTACATTAGCGTATGACGCTGCTTCGATCCACTTGGTGAAGTAATCAATGGCTACCAGGATGAACCGATGTCCGTTTGAAGCTTTGGGTTCAATCACGCCGATCATGTCGATTCCCCATATGGAAAAAGGCCATGGGGAAGAGAGAACTTTGAGATGTGATGGCGGTACATGGATTTTGTCGGCGTATATCTGACACTTGTGACACTTCCTCATGTACTTATAGCAGTCGGATTCCATGGTCAACCAATAGTACCCTGCTTTTAGAATTTTTCTCGCCATTGTGTGTCCATTGGCATGAGTGCCAAAGGATCCTTCGTGAATTTCCCTTATCAGCATGTCTGCTTCTAGTCTCTCTACGCATTGGAGCAAGACCATGTCGAAGTTCCGCTTATAGAGTGTATCACCACTCAGGAAGAAGTTTCCAGACAGTCTTCTGAGGGTCTTTCTGTCTTTTCTGGATGCCCCGGGTGGGTATTCCTGTTTCTGAAGGAAGCATTTGATATCGTGATACCAAGGTTTGTCGTTTAAGACTGCTTCGATCTCGAAGATGTAAGCGTGCTGTTCAGGGCGCATTATGTCGATCTTAGGTAGGTCATTCCATTGACCTACACTAATCATGGAAGAGAGAGTGGCTAATGCATTAGCCATGTGATTCTCATCACGAGGGATGTGATGAAACTTTTTCTATTGAAGAAAGGCAATAACCTTCTTGCATAGTCTTTGTAAGGAATCAATCCGGAATGGTATGTGTTCCAATCTCCTTTAATCTGATTGACGACCAGAGCTGAGTCGCCATATACGTCCAAGTTCTTGATCCTTAAGTCGATCGCTTCTTCGAGACCCATAATACAAGCTTCGTATTTGGCCTCGTTGTTTGTGCACTTGAACGTAAGTCTGGTGGTGAAAGGAATTTGGGTACCCTGAGGTGTTATGATAATTGTCCCAATTCCGTTTTCGTAATGATTGACAGCTCCGTCAAAGATAAGTCCCCATTGGAAACCTGGTTCTGGCCCTTCACTGGGTAGCGGTTCATCGCAATCTTTCATTTTTAGATACATGACATCTTCGTCTGGGAAGTCAAATCCGATTGATTCCTGATCGTCAATTGGTTGATGAGCCAAATGATCTGCTAAAATACCTCCTTTGACGGCTTTCTGAGCGTGGTACTCGATGTCGTATTCTGACAACAACATCTGTCAACGGGCAATCCTTCCCGTGAGAGCAGGTTTTTCGAAGACGTACTTGATTGGATCCATTTCAGAGATTAACCAAGTAGTGTGACGAATCATGTACTGGCGAAGACATTTGGCTGGCCAAGCCAATGCGTAACAAGTTTTCTCAAGCATAGTGTACCGAGTCTCGCAGTCGGTGAATTTCTTGCTCAAATAATAGATGGCAGACTCTTGCCTTCTCGTTTCATCTTGTTGGCCAAGTACATATCCCGTTGAGTCCGCTAGGACTGTGAGGTAGATGATCAGTGGTCTTCCCTCCACTGGAGGTGATAGAATCGGTGGGTTCAACAGATATTCCTTAATACTGTCGAAGGCGGTTTGACAGTCCTCTGTCCAAACGCAATCCTGATTCTTTTTGAGTAATTTGAAGATCGGCGCACAGGTCGCGGTCATGAGGAATATGAATATGGAGATGTAGTTCAAACGTCCCAGGAATCCCCTGACTTGTTTTTCAGTTTTCGGAGAAGGCATTTCTTGAATGGCCTTGACCTTGTCAGGATCAACCTCAATTCCTTTCTGGCTGACGATGAACCCTAAGAGTTTCCCTGAACGGACACCGAAGGTGCACTTGTTGGGATTCAAGCGAAGTTTGTACTTTCTCAACCGCTTGAATAGTTTTGACAGGTGGGTCACATGCTCCTCCTTTGTCTTAGATTTTGCAATCATATCATCGACATATACCTCTATCTCTTTGTGTATCATGTCATGAAATAGAGTAGTCATGGCCCTTTGATAGGTTGCCCCGGCGTTCTTCAAACCGAACGGCATTACCTTGTAACAAAAGGTACCCCATGGGGTAATGAACGAAGTTTTCTCCATGTCTTTCGGCGCCATTTTGATCTGATTATAGCCCGAGAATCCATCCATGAAGGAGAAGACTTTGAACTTTGCTGTACTGTCTACCAGCATGTCAATGTGTGGCAAGGGAAAGTCGTCCTTTGGACTTGCCTTGTTCAGATCTCTGTAATCAACACATATTCTGACTTTTCTGTCCTTTTTGGGAATGGGTACGATGTTGGCTAACCATTGAGGATATTCTGATGTGGCGAGGAAATCCGCGTCGATCTGCTTTTGTACCTCCTCTTTGATTTTGATGGACATGTCCGGGTGAGTCCGTCTCAACCTCTGTTTTACCGGCGGACATTCCGATCTCAATGGTAAGTGATGTTCCACGATGCTGGTATCCAACCCTGGCATGTCCTGATAGGACCAAGCGAATACATTAGGAAACTCTTCGAGAAGCTTGGTTAAACTCTCTTTGGCAGTTGGACTGAGCAGTGCCCCACTCCTGATTTCTTTTCTCTCTTTTTCTGAACCCACGTTGATCGTTTCCAATGGCTCTTTGTGAGGTTCAATGAACATTTCCTCCTGTCGGAGTAATCGGGAGATCTCCTCTGGAATTTCGTCGTCATTTTCTTCTTCAGCCCCAAATACCGGGAACTCAAAGTTGGGAGAAAGCATTGGATCGCATGTATCAACGGGGTTTAAAGCAAGCAATCTGCATGACGTGATGATTGTTTTTAGAAGAGATAGAGAAAATGCAAGAGTGTGGGCAGTGTATTTTTTTTCTACTGCTTGTTTTTATTATTGAGTTGTTTTTTAGGATTACCATTTTCTGAGAAAAGCAAAAAGAGAAAACAGAAATTAATGCAGAAATTACAGAACGAAGTTATTTTATTAATGAACAAGTCGATTCTTGAAACTACAGCCCTATAAAACAAAACTCTGTCGCTTTGGACAAAGCGAAGAAGGAAATTTACAGAAAGCGAGCCCTATCAAAACATTTGTTTCACCTGTGCAGGGTGAAAGGTTAAAAGACGGCAATTACTTTGACTTATGATTGATCTTCGGAACATCGACAGCAACCCATTGGCGGTGAACTCCTTGGTGAATCACAAAGTCTGGTACCTTCCTTGATTTGTCTTAAAAAATAACTCTGATTTTTGGTGGAGCTGGATCATTGGAATCTGTTTTCAAGCAGAGTTGTCGTAGGAGAATTCCTCTGTTGCATTTTGCATAGTATTTGTGCTCTCAGGCAAATCTCCTCATCCAGTTGGCTGGATGTCTTCGAGCTTGATACGAGAGCTTTCAGGAGCGGTGTACTTGACCATGTAGTCGTATTTTCCACTCGGTTGTCCCAAGGTGTCCCACACTTTTATGGAACTGGAGGAGTCATCCCTTTCGATGACGTTGACCTCGGGAAAAGCATAGTTGATGAATTCTAGTCCGACGAACTTTGTGAATTCATTGTCGTGCTGGATAGGTTCTGGATACCCTGAGTTTTGATCCCATGACATGGTGGGGATGCAGGTATTTTTTTCAATGATGCTCAGCTAATTTTCATTGTTGGTCTGATTTTCTTGCCCCAAGTTTCTTGGGTACGGCTGCCACATTGGCAGGCCATCCATCAGGCCATAGTAGTCGTGGTCAAAGTTATCTTTCATCAGAGTGTCCTTCTCTAATGAGTTTGGTGGAGCACAACATCCTTCCGAATCACAATCTCCATATATCATTTCGACATCTGACCTGGGTATAAATCTCGGACTCTGTGTAGGAAAGCAAAAGGGAGTATGCGTTTTGTCCTGAGACGTATAACCGTCCTTATTGAGATAGGACTTCCATTCTTCCTCCGTATCGGATGAATCATCTTTATTGATGGTATGCACTTCTTGAGTCACTGGGTGAAGGAAACCTCCACTGTGGAATAAATTCTGAATGGGATGAAGACTTTCACCGTTAGCAGCTATCTGGGTACAGGTTGCAGAAAAACCAATACCCTTCTTTGTTTTATTGTTAGTAGGAATGACAAGTTACCCCCATCCTGTTGTATTGGAACTCTAGACCGCTTTGATAGCATCTTTGTACGAGGAAATCGAAGTCCCCCCTACGGATTGATTGTCTTTGTGTAGCGAAAGCGTTTGGAACTGGGTTCCGGTTGTCCCTTTCGATTCTACATAAGTGGATGACGACAAATTGCTTAAGAGCAAGGCCTGCTCCCCACAAACCTTGATGAGTTGGTCATTCTGGACGAACTTTAGCTTTTGGTGGAGGGTCGAGGTGACCGCCCCAGCCTGATGTATCCAAGGTCTTCCTAATAAACAACTGTATGTTGCCCGGATGTCCATGACCTAGAAAATGACTTGGAAAGTGTGAGGACCGATAGTTATGGGAAGGTCGACTTCGCCGATAACCATTTTTCTGGATCCGTCAAACGCTTTGACGACGACCTTGCTGGTTCTCATCGGAGGGCCTTGGAATGATAACTGCATCAAAGTGGACTTTGGCATAACATTCGGGGCTGACCATGTGTCTACCAGTACGCTGGCTAAAGCATCGTCCTGGCAGCTGACTATAATATTGAGCGCCATGTTATGACGGCGACCTTCTTCAGGTAATTCCTCATCCCTAAATCCCAAGTTATTGCAGGAAGTGATGTTAGAGACAATGCTATCGAACTGTCATATTGACACATCTTGTTCCACAAAGGCTTGCTCCAAGACTTTCTGTAGAGCCTCCCTGTGCGCTTCTGAACTAAGTATTAGTGATAATATCGAGATCTTTGAAGGAGTCTGTAACAGCTGATCAACAATGTTATATGCACTCCTTTGGATGAGCTTCAGCATCTCATCATTGTTTTTAGAAAGGTTGAGATTACTGGATTGACCGACTGGTGGATCGGGAACTTCTGTCTGAGGTTCCTTTTCTCTGCTGGGTTCTCCAACTCCTCTGTTGAAGATTCTACCACTCCGTGTTACTCGACTGATGTCTGCAATGTTCACGACGTAGGGTAACGACACTTCCTTTCCATTCTCAACCGTTGGTGCACCATATTTGTAAGGGATAACCTTAGTTGATTCATACGGTAGTGGTCCCGGTAGATAGATGACTATGGGAGCCTTCTGATTTTTCTGTCCATCGTAAGTAATTTCGATCCGTTCCCGGTTAGGAACTCTCGATTCGTCAAGTAGAGGGATAATGGTACAAACATCCCTAGTCCTCTGATGATCAAAGATTACGACAATGTCCTCGATTTGATCAGCGAAGTAGTTGACTGATCCAGAACTTAACCATGGTTGAATCTCTTTGCGGTCCAACTGACTTTGAAGCGCTGCTCGCACGAGGTAGCATCCTTGATTATCCACTGAGCAAACTCCACACCGCTCATAGTTGTGTAGTGGCACCTGGCCACGTCCGCTTTGAATACAGTGTAACCTTACTAGGTCTGTTTCCATCGACCGAACACCCTGACTTTGATATCTAGTAGGATTCCCGTTAGTGATACTAATTTACTGGGTGTCTTCATCCATATAGATTGGAAGCCATCAGTAGTTCAACAAGTGCTGAAGTGTTTCCTGGACAAGGGCACAACCTTGATCATTTTCGCAACCCGCCTCACAGCTCTGATAATCATGTGATACCAGGAACTCGAGCCGGACCTGTTTAGCATGTAACTCCACCAGGCTGGTATTCATCAAGCGAATATTGAAGATTTGAATCATGTTGATTTGATAATGATTCCTATCATGGTAGTCTTGAATCCATCCAAGATCCATCTGATGCTGGAGGGCCTCCTGTATGAAAGAGCATCCCTGTTTGTTTATCGAGAAAGTCAAACAAGAATTGTAATCGTGTCGTGGCAGATTATGATACTGGCTTTGCCTTGAGTGCATTGCCACCAGGTTGACATTCATCGCACGGATATCGTGGTTTTGAATGATGTTGGAATTCGTATAAACCATGTTAACTCCACGAACTCGGTGCTCTTGGATCCATCCGAGATTCATCTGTTCATGTAGAGTTGATTGCACCACAGAACATCCTCGATTGCTTTTAGAGCAGATATCACACTGGTGATAATTGTGAGGTGGCACATGGCCATATCCACTCTGTCTACAATGCATCTTAACCAATTTAGCCCTCAACAAGAGTACATCGTTAATTTGATAGACGTTGTTAGACTCTCTTTATATCAGATTGACTGCAACTTTCTCGTGTTGAGGCAGTGGGTTCGTGAGAACATTTGGATTCGTATCTTTGAAAGATAAGACCCCACTCCTAACAAGCTTTTGCACGTCGGATTTGAAACTGATACAGTTCTCTATGTTATGCCCTGGTCCTCCTTGATGGTAAGGGCAAGTCTGATCCACCTTAAACCAAAAAGGCAGATTTTCCGGTACCGTAAGAGGAGCCTTGGTCTGGACATGCCCCTTGGCCAGTAGTAACAGAAATAGTTATGCGTATGATACAAGTATAGGAGAAAATCCTGATGGCCGCGTTGTACGGTTGTTGTTATATGGAGGACGAGTCTGCTGAAGAGGCTGTTGTGTCCTTTGCTAAAATTGTTGATTAGGTTGGTTATGCGCAACCTGAGGTTTATATGTAGAAATAGGCGCAGGGTTGATAGCAGGAGCTACATCTGCTACTGGTTAGTACTGTCGCCTTTGCTTTCCGAGAGAGATATTCCCAATATCTTTCTCCTTTTTCTTAGGGAGAGCACTACTGTATCTTTTAGTACCGCTTGCCGACCCAGTGTCTTTGACTAGACGTCCTTCTCGAACGGTTTCCTCAAGACGCATTCCCATACCGACCATTTCGGTGAAGTCACTGGGCGCACTGGCAACCATTCTGTCGTAGTAAAATGAGCTCAAGGTCTTTAAGAAAATCTTTGTCATCTCTTTTTCCTCAAGAGGTGGACAAATTTGAGCGGCAATTTCACGCCATCTCTGAGCGTATTCCTTAAAGGTTTCCTTGTCCTTTTGCGACATTGATCTAAGTTGATCTTTGTCTGGTGCCATGTCCAAATTGTATTTATATTGTTGGATGAAGGCAGTTCCAAGATCTCTGAACATGCTGATCGTAGCGTGGTTTAAACCCATGTACCATTTTAATGCGGCACCGGTTAAACTATCCTGAAAGTAGTGAATTAGTAGATCCTGATTCTCTGTCTGAGCTTACATTCACCGAGCGTACATCACCAAATAGCTTTGAGGGCAAGAGTTACCCTTGTACTTTTAAAAATCGGGTACTTGGAACTTGTGCGGGACTTTCACATTGGGGACCAAACAAAGGTCTGCGGCATCCTTTCCAAATAAATCCTGACCGCGAATAGCTTGCAGTTCCTTCTGCATTTCTAGGAACTATTCCTGGAACTCATTCACTCTTTCGAACATGCTTTCGTTTCCACCAGAAGGTATATGTGGAATTTGTCCTTCTGGGACAGTGTGCACCACAGGGGGTGGTACCGTTACTACGGCAGTGAATCTTGGTGTTTCTCGAAGTTTGTAACCTTCAGGAGTCCTCATTATGCCTCTGGCATCCTCGCTTTCCTGAAGTTTGTAACCTTCAGGCCCAACGGCTTCTGCTATGATTCCCTGATCTTCAGTGATCGGCAGAACATATCCTTCTAGGATATAGTTAACAGGCATGCCCCAGGGACGATCTTTTGGCATTTGATACCTAGGATCATACTTATCTACTATGGGCGTTGAGGTGATCTTTGAGATCACAGTTCTTTGTTGCTGCATCTGAGCTTCTGCAAGAGTTTGCATGTCATTATGAAGCTTTCTCAGATCCTCTTTCAGAGTGTCGATCTCTTCTCTCAACTCTCTGTTCTCTTCCTCGAGATCATCCATCCTTTTCTGACGATTGGCCCGAGTATTGTACGAATGAGACAGTTTGACTCTAGAATCGAGACACAAACGTAAGATTCGTAGGTAAGAAAAATACGTGACGTGAGAATGATGAATACAATGATTATATTAATTATTTTTGTTTATTCAAAGTATACTTCGACAATTATATTGCAAATATCAAACAGTGGGGACACCCCTATTTTATTGAATTCAAAGGATTGCGGAAATGGAAATACTGTAAATTACAAGGTGCGGAAACAGAAACCTAAGCTAATGGGTCCCGAGTCCTCTCTGAGGAGAACTCGAGTGCTGATTCTGGTACTTTCCTTTTCTTTGACTGGGGCTCTTGGGCCGTTGTCGGGTTGTCATTCCTTTGCCAAGTGAAAGGAGCGAGCAAATTCCTTTGGTCATCCTGATTTTCTACAGCATATTGCTCTAATATTTCAATCAGAGCATCTTTATCCTTCAGCAGTTGCTGTATTTTGGTACACTCTACATTGAGAATGAGGTACTTGTTCTTCCAAGACCTTCTCTCCTGTTGAACTTTGTTGAGAGTAACCTGAAGTTTTTCCGCTTCAGTCATGAAGTACATGACAGATTCCCTTGGCAGAAGAACTCTGTGACGAGGATAAGGCATCTTTAGCTTGAGAGCTCTAGTTTGTACCCAGTGGAGATAAGGCTCCACCGAGAGACAGTCCGGTTTCCCTAGAGACTCTCGTCCTTTCTTATGAACATGTTTCCAAGCGTGCACTATTTCCATCTTTAGTGCCCTGTCATTTTCTCCTTCCTTGAAGAAAAGACCTTCCAGATGAGCATTACGCGGGACATGCCTCATCGGATATCCAAATTGACGACGAACTAAAACTGGATGGTAATTGATTCCTCCCTTAGTTCCTATAAGGGGTACGTGGGGGAAATTTCCACAACGGTCAATGATTCTGATCACGTCTTAAATCCTGTTGCACCAATCTATGTCAGAGTTTGTAAGAGACATGACTTTCTGCGACCAACATAAGGCACTCTTATGATCCCAAAAAGCGGAAGACTTAGGCAAATGGGAGATAAACCATTTATATAGCAGGGGTACATAGCATGTGATCATTCCTCCGCAGTATAAATTCCTTAAGTGTACAAAATGATACGCATTTGCGAGCAAAGTCGGTACAGGGTTTCCAATGAGAAAAACCTTAATGGCGTTGATATCTACAAAGTTATCGATGTTGGGAAATAAAAATAACCCGTACGTGAGCAAAACAAAGATGCTCTCGAAAGCGGCCACGTTCCCTATACTAGCAAAGTATAGAGCCTTCTTTACCAGAAACTTGGCTGGTAAACCTGGGATTCCTCCCTTGGTGGTCATGTGAGTTTTGGCTTCTGACTCCTCCAAATAAATTGCTCTTGCAATGGTCTGATCCTTTGGAATTTCTTCCAGTCCAGAAAAGGGAGCTTGATCAGTAATGTGTAAATCAGTCAAGTGAGAATACTCCTCCAGCGTTGGTGCGAGCTGGTAATCCGGGAATGTGAAACAATGATAAACCGGATCGTAAAACTGAACGAGTGCCTCCATGATTCCTTCAATTACATGGACCCTTAACAGAGGTAGTAGACCTCCGTAATTGGCTCTGAAAGCGTAAGGGTTAGTGATCATCCTTGCTAATCCTCTCAAATCCTCTAGTTTTGGAACCTTGAAGGTATACTTATGAGGTTTCCTTCTACTGAAATCCATTAGCGCAATTTTCTTTCTCTGACATTTGCAATCATTGTCTTAGTTTAATTTGAAAAAGAGAGACTAGAAGAGAAATTTGTCTTTGTTTTAATGTTTTTTAAATGAATGCATGAATGTAGCACACAAAAACATAGAAAAAACATGGGGTCAAAGGGTCGGTGTCATGAAGTCAAGGCTCTACCCATCCTAAAGTTTTATACTAGTGATTTTTGTACCTGTCTCTCAAAATCATTGATTCTTGTCGAGATAACATCAGCGGGCCGGGAACCGTGCTAGGTGATGTTATTTCGAAGAACCTCAGAAGAGGGTAGTATCGCGTGACAACTATTTCCGATAGCTTCCGCACTACTGAAAGAGGTTTTTCCTAGGTGTATACTCAATCTTTCCACATGCAGCATCACACACATTCCCATTAGCAGAAAAATAAACACAGATATCAATTAGGAAAAGCAGTATATATATATATATATTTGCCCTAATGTCCTAGACTTTTAAGAGCTATGAATCCTATGTTCCTGACAGAAAATGGCTCCCCGGCGGAGTCGCCATTCTGTGGTACCTTCCCAATTTAAAGGTTTTTTACCTAAGATCCTAGTGAGGGCCGATCCTAGCCATAATATTGGTTCCCAGTGACATCACTAGGCCTGTAACACCTTGAATTCAAGATTTTTCATCCCTTGGGAAAACAAGAAAGAAGCGCTCCCACTGTGGTCGCCACTCTTCTGTGGCACTTTTTAAGGTTTCTACCTAAGAGATGGGAAGAGAACAAGATCTCTATGATTTCCAGTGAAGTCGCCATTTTTCTGTAGCGCAAATTTTTGCGTGGTTGCGAAGCACTATCGCTTTGGGGTATTACAGTTCGATTCATTTTTTATCCTATTGAAGCTGATGAAGGAAGGGAAATAGATGTCTCCAATTAACCCTGCTTACAAACTGAGTTTAAACATATGACTGTTGGTTTACATATGCTATTAAGATTGTGGGTCTCTCTTAGGTTATTTTGTTAAAAAAACAGTGTCTAGGCTATTGGTAGGATGTTAGGACTGATGCTTTTCGATTGATGTATGAAGGTACGGGATTTTGGGTTTTTGATTAGTATGCTCGCTAAGATTTTTGCAATCTTATGCCTACGTATTCCCGTTTAACGAAATAGGGAAATCAGAGCGATCGTAGTTCCTCCTATTCTATGGGAGGAAAGAAAAAGGTTGTTTTGGTGTCTTGTTCAAAGCCCAAGACGTGAAGCTAAAGGTGGTTTGTATCTTGTTCAAAGCCCAAGATGTGAAGCTGAATGGTCTATTTGTATCTTGTTTGAAGCCCAAGATGTGAAGCTAAAGGGTTTTGACTTCAGAGAGAATTTGTCATCTCTAAAGGAGGGTCTGTCTATCACAACTGTTGGATGACTGGTTATAAAGGAGAATTACTTTAACTGGGATATGTGAATCCAGCATGCCATAATTTCTTTTATAGGGGATTTTCAACCTGAAGGAGAAGACTTTAACTCAATGTAGAGCAATGCCATCTTTCCTTAGGAATTTCTCATGCTAAAAGAAGGACAGTGGCGTGGATGTAAATAATCTAGAGGCTTGCCGCTTACAGCAATTAGATGAAGGAAAAGGAGTTGTTGATGTTTGTATACTGTGAACGAGGCACATATTTAATGCTAAAAGGTTGATTGATTCAACCGGGGTTTTCCTTATACAAAGCCTAAGAGGAGGCTATTGGCCCAACAAGAGGGTGTTTTTATGTGTCTCGTACGAAGCCCGAGAGAGAGGCTAAAAGGGTTGACTCAACAAGAGAGTGCTTTGGTATCTCGTACGAAGCCTGAGATGGAAGCTAAAAGGGAGTTGACTCAACAAGAGAGTCTTTTATACTCAACAAGAGAGTGATTTAGTATATCGTATGAAGCCCGAGATGGAGGCTATTGGAAGATTGACTCAACAAGAGAGTCTTTTTATACTCAACAAGAGAGTGTCTTGTATCTCGTACGAGGCCTAAGATGGAGGCTAAAAAGGGGTTTGACTCAACAAGAAAGTCATTATACTCAACAAGAGAGTGTTTTTGTATCTCGTACAAAGCCCGAGATGGAGGCTAAAAGGTCTGACTCATCAAGAGAGTCTGAAAAGGTTAGCTCCGCTGGGGAGAATCATTGTACAAGGCCCAAGAGGAGGCTAACTTCACTAAAGAAGGATCATTATACAAAGCCTAAGATAAGGCTATCTTTCCTGAGGAAAGGATCATTATACAAAGCCTAAGAGGAGGCTATGGTTACTGTTTCAGTTGAGTGACAGGTCCAGTATGTTGGCTAAAAGAGAAAATCAGTTCTTATATGGGTAACGTCATACTCATGGATTTGATCTGAGGACTGGGATTATTTCCTGTTCTTTAAGGAAACGGGGAATCCGAAGGAGCTTTAGGCTGTCAGAGTCTTACGGATATTATCTTTTGTACTATGCTTAAGAGAAATTAAGAGACAGTACATTTGCGGTAGAAAGATCTAGACTCCTTGAAAGACTGTTCTATTAAGATGACTAATTTTTGTTCCTATACCTTATAGAGCTCGTCGGGACAATTTGTACGAAGCCCAAGAGGAGGCGAGAGTAACTTTTAAGAAGCCGAGGGACAATTTGTACGAAGTCTAAGAGGAGGCTATCTTCCCGGAGGAAGAATCATTATACAAAGCCTAAGAGGAGGCTGTGAAAACTTCTAAGAAGCCGACGGGTCCTTGTACAACGCCCAAGAGGAGGCGGGGATGCTTTTAGGAAGCCTGTGGGTCCCCAAATCCCGAGAAATTCAAGACATGCCATTCACTGAGAATAGATCAAGCCAGGAAAGTTCGAGAATTTGGAAGAAACTCAAGAGATGCCATTCACGGAGAAAAGATCATCTCTGGGGAGTTAGAGTTTCTTTGACAATTTCTAAGGGTGACAGTCTGAGAAAGGGTTCACCGAGAATGCTGACTTTCACGTATCCATATTGTTTAACCCCAAGAGGAGGGAAGAATGTGTCTAGTAATCCTACGAGGATCTAGTTTTGTTTGTATTTAAGAGCGACCAACAAGGCTTTACCTAGTGCTAGACGTAGTTGCCGGGGAAAACTCTAAATAGTTATACTAGTATTACACTGTTGATATTTGATAAGTATATAAAAGTTTGTGAAAGAAGACTTACAGTGAAACAGCCCCACAATACAGTTCTATACATATGAAAGCGGTAAATGAAAGCGCGTAAACACTTACTCGGTTGTAGAGCTTTCATGCTGTTTGGTTAGTTTGTTCAACAAAGAAAGCTTTGATAATAATATTATATTCAAAATCAAAGGAGAAAGTGCTTTTGAAAGGAAAATTGGGGCTTACAGCTCAAGGAGAGGCCCAGGGTTTTATCAGTGATTGCACTGTGAATATGTACAGAGGGACTTATATAAGTGACTGGGGCCCAAAAAGGTTTTCTGTACAAAGGGATGGGTCTTATACTCTCTCAAGAGGCCCAAAAGTTTATTTTTATACAAGTGGTGGGGCTTACAGCTCAAGGAGAGACCCAAATAGTTTGAAAAAGTTTGATGAGGATTGAATTAATCAAAAACCCTAATTTGTTTCCAAAATGTATTTTAATTGAATAAAAATTCAATTAAAATGATCAAAATTGTTAAACATGTGGAAAACAAATTGTGATCTTGGATTAATGTTTCAAAAATTAAGTTTTGACCTACAAAATGATTAGAAGTCATTAAAATTTGCAAAATCAAGAAGGAAAAAATATTTTAGATGTCAAAAACAATTAAAATATTAATTCTTTGCAAAAATATCAATTATATGAAATAAATAATATTTTTGGGATTTTTTGGTAAAATAAAATATTTTAACATTTTTGTCAATTATTAAAAAAAAATCAACTCAAAATCATTAAAACTCAGAGAGAAATTAATTTTTGAATCAATTAAATAAAATCACAAAATTCAAATATTCAAATATTTGAAAAAGGGCGCCAAGAACATGGCAAGAACACGCGCCCTTCCTCTGTTTCAGCAGATTTGTGTTTTCTATCCAATCTCACCGAATACTTGATTATATCATGCAATCTACATATCAATCTACTCGTTTCAACCTCACGATCATGTCTATGGTCTTTAATTTCATTTATTTTAAACATGGAATGAGAAATCAAAGAGAAACCTCAAGAACCCTAAATTATGCATGAAGGTTCAGAAATTCCATACACGATTCATACAAAGCAATTGTGATTTTGGAAAATCAAAGTGAAAAATGCCCTTACATTTGGAAAAAAGTGAAGGCAGATTCTGACTTAGTGAAAATTTCACTAAGTGTTGAAAAAAAGTGACATTTTCACTTTTTGTGATTTTGATCATTTCATAACTCAAAATCCATGATGAATTGAGGGTAATGAGAGCTACAAATCCAGCTTTGGATGGGAAAAAATGGCTTAGTGGTTTAGGAGTTATGATCCTCCAAAGTTGGTACCCTAGCCACTTTGTTCCATAACTTAGAAAAATTTATAAGTTTTTTATGGTTAATCCTTTTACAAGTTATCCCACTTTTCTTGATTTTTCTTGATGAATGATGATTCCAATCATACATCAACATCATTTTGGGGTCAAAGAACCATAATTGTGAAAATTTTCAAAAAGTCAAAGTTTGACTTTTGTGCACAGTTGACTTTTTATCAGATGAATTCCAAACTGTGCGATCCTCTATGAAATCAAATCCTTGACTTAAACCAAACTTGATGGATTGATTTCATAGGTGTTATAGGGTGTATTGAATCATGTCCCAAGGCTTGGGAGCATGCCCTGGTCAAAATTCAAAGATACAATTGACTTTTTCTACGAAACCCTAACTATGATTCTGATGAAATTGAAACTTGTTGCTCAAGCTTCATGGATCAATCCAATGTTGCAAACGGACCAATGTGATGTATTTGAGACCCTCAAATCCCCTCTTGAGGTCTTGGCTCATGTTTTGTCCCAAAAGTCAACTTAGGGGTGAATTAGGTCAAGAAACCCTAATTCCTGATTTTCGATGAATGCATCCCCTGAGGTTAAATTGACTTGATGATTGGGTTTATGATGTCCCTTGGAGCATCCTAGGTTATGCTTTGAAGCATTGGCTCGTGCCCAGAGGAAAAATTCCATCTGGAGGCCCTAGTCGACCAAAATCCTAATTTGGGGACACTGGCGATCTCGAGGCTTAATCCACCTAGAAGGGATCAGCCTTGTGCTTAATCCTTGAAGTGGGAGTCCTCTTGATCCTTTGTGGATGTTTAAGAGGCTAGACAAGTTGAAGATCAAGTCATTTCTTGATTAATCATTTGTCTAAGAGCTCTGAGAGGGCTTGAAACCCTAAGCCTGATTGTAGTGGATGCTCACCCGTCTTTGGGGAGACTAATGGTTCATCCATATGGTGATGATGATTTGCACAATGATGGGAAATCTTAGTGGTCAAAATTTGGGGTATGACAGGGTGCTTTCCTTTTCTTTGACTGGGGCTCTTCAGCCGTTGTCGGGTTGTCATTCCTTTGCCAAGTAAAAGGAGCAAGCAAATTCCTTTGGTCATCTTGATTTTCTACAGCATGTTGCTCTAAAATCTCAATCAGAGCATCTTTTTCTCTTAGTAGCTGTTGTATGTTCTTACACTCCACACTGAGAATACGATACTTGTTCCTCCTAGACCTCTTCTCCTGCTGAACTTTGATGAGAGTAACCTGAAGCTTTTCCGTCTCAGACATAAAATAAAGGGCAGAGTCCCTTAACGGAAGAACCTCCTGACGAGGGTAAGGCATCCTCAGCTTGAGAGCTCTAGTTTGTACCCAGTGGAGATAAGGCTCCACCGAGACACAGTCTGGTTTTCCTAGAGACTCTCTTCCTTTCCTATGAACGTGTTTCCAAGCGTGCACTATTTTTGTCTTTAGTGCCCTGTCATTTTCTCCTTCCTTGAAGAAAAGACCTTCAAGATGAGCATTACGCGGGACATGCCTCATTGGGTACCCAAATTGATGACAAACTAACATTGGATGATAATTGATTCCTCTGTTAGTTCCTATAAGGGGTACATTTGGGAAATTTCCACAACTGTCAATGATCCTGATCCCGTCGTAGATTCGATTGTACCAATCGATGTCAGAGTTGGTAAGAGACATGATTCTCTGCGACCAACATAAAGTATTCTTTTGATCCCAAAATGCAACAGACTTGGGCAAATGGGAAGTGAACTATTTGTAAAGCAAGGGTACACAACACGTGATCATTCCTCCGCTGTATAAATTCCTTAAGTGTACTGAATGATACGCATCTGCGAGTAAGGTCGGTACAGGGTTTCCAATCAGAAAAATCTTAATGGCGTTGATATCTACGAAGTTATCAATGTTGGGAAACAAAAATAACCCGTAGGTGAGCAATACGAATATGCTTTCGAAAGCGGCCACGTTCCCTATACTGGCAAAGTAAAGGGCTTTCTTTATCAAGAATTGGGCTGACAAACCCTGGATGCCACCCTTAGTGGTCATGTGAGTCCTGACTTATGACTCGTCCAAATAAATTGCTCTTGCAATGGTTTGATCCTTTGGAATTTATTCCAGTCCAGAAAAGGGAGCGTGATCAGTGATATGTAAATCAGTCAAGTGAGAATACTCCTCCAGCGTTGGTGCTAGCTGATAATCCAGGAATGTGAAACAGTGATAGACCGGAACGTAGAACTGGATTAGTGTGGACAGGATTCCTTCGATTACATGGACCCTTAATAGAGACAGTAGTCCCCCATACTTGGCTCTGAAAGCCTCGTGGTTGGTGATCATTCTCGCCAAACCTCTCAAATCCTCTAACTTTGGAGCCTTGAAGGTGTACTTATGAGTTTTGCTTCTATCGAAATCCATTAGCGCAATCTCCTTTCTCTAAAATTTGCAATCATTGTCTTAGTTTAATTTGAAAAAGAGAGACTAGAAGAGAAGATTTTTCTTTTGTTTTAATGTTTTTAGATGAATGTATGAATGCAGCACACAAAAACATAGAAAAAACATGGGGTCAAAAGGTCGGTGTCATGAAGTCAAGGCTCTACCCCCCCCCCCCAAAGGTTTATACTAGTGATTTTTTGTACCTGTCCACAAAATCATTGATCCCTCTTGGGATAACAACAGCAAGCGGATCGCCAGCGAGCTGATGCATCCTAGAGTGATCTCAGATGAGGGTAGTATCGTGTGACAACTATTTCTGAAGCTTCCACACTACAAAATGTCTTAAGTCAACTAAAAACCTCAGCTTCTCAGATAACCCAGTCGACCACACTACTTTCAACAACCAGAGTCGTATAGGCAATGTATATGCAAAGGGAGTCTCCACTGAGTTTGATGGTTGATCAGGGGCTCTTAACTGAGATTCACTCCCCACAAGATTACCAGCATTGCCATCACCTATCTTAGGTGTATGCTCAATCTTTCCACATGCCGCATCACACGCATTCCCATTAGCAGAAAAATAAACACAGATATCAATTATGAAAAGCGGTATATATACTTGTCTTAATCATCTTAGACCTCTAGTCTTACGATCCTATATAGACAATGACTCCCCAGCAGAGTCGCCATTTCTGTGACACCTTGTGAACTCAGGGTTTTCTACCTAAGAGATGGGAGGAGAACAAGATCTCGACGTCCCCAGTGAAGTCGCAATTTCTCTGTGGCGTTTTCTAAACTTAAGGTTTCATACCGAAGATTGTAAGAAAGAGAAGAGCCCCACGGTGGGCGCCATTTTTATCTGTAGCGCGATTTTTGTGGTCCTGAGTCACGATCGCTTGGGTATTATAGTTTGATTCATTTTTTATCCTATTAAGCTAATTAAGGAAGGGAAATAGATGTCTCCAATTAACCCTGCTTGCATGTTGTAGCGAGTGATTTTTGGATGTGGTTGCGAAGCACGATCGCTCTGGTACTATAGCTCGATTCATTTTTTATCCTATTAAAGCTGATGAAGGAAGGGAAATAGATGTCTCCAATTAACCCTGCTTGCATACTGAGATTAAACAGTCAAAACTGTTGCTTTACAGATGCTACAAAGATTCGGGGTTTCTCCTAGGTTATTTTGTTGACGAGGGGTGCTTTAGGCTATCGGTTGGGATGTTAGGAGGAATGTATGAGAGTATGGGATTTTGGGTTTTTGTTTAGTGTGCTCGCTAATATTTTTTCTTTCAATCTTATGCCTACGTATTCCCGTTTACCGAAACAGGGAAATCAGAGCGATCGT
This sequence comes from Lathyrus tuberosus, assembly GCA_022829125.1. NCBI lineage: Eukaryota > Viridiplantae > Streptophyta > Magnoliopsida > Fabales > Fabaceae > Lathyrus > Lathyrus tuberosus. Next base: position 4,953,505 of record JALAZF010000253.1, read on the forward strand.
AGTTCCTCCTATTCTATGGGAGGAAATGGTTGTTTTGGTGTCTTGTTCAATGCCCAAGACGTGAAGCGAAAGGTAGTTTGTATCTTGTTCAAAGCCCAATATGTGAAGATAAAAGTGTTGACCTTAGAGAGAATTTGTCATCTCTAAAGGGGTCTATTTGTCACAACTGTTGGGTGACTGACTGTAACTGAGGATTACTTTAACCGGGATTTGTGAATCCGGCAATGCCATAATTTCCTTTATAGGGGATTTTAACCTGAAGGAGAAGACTTTTAACTCAGTTTAGAGCAATGCCATCTTTCCTTAGGAATTTCTCATGCTAAAAGAGGGATAGTGGCGTGGATGTAAATGATCCAGAGGTTTGCCGCTTACAGCGATTAGATGAAGGGGAAAGAGTTGTTGAAATTTGTGTACTGTGAACGAGGCACAAATTTGATGCTAAAAGGTTGATTGGACCATCAAGTGGTTTTCTTATACAAAGCCTAAGAGGAGGCTAATATGTGTCTCGTACAAAGCCCGAGAGAGAGGCTAAAAGGTTTTGACTCGACGATGGAGTCTTTTGGTATCTCGTATAAAGCCCGAGATGAAGGCTACTTGACTTAACAAGAGAGTTTTTTGTATCTCGTACGAAGCCCGAGATGGAGGCTAAAATTTGTTTGGCTCAATAAGAACCTTTTTGTATCTCGTATAAAGCCCGAGATGGAGGCGAAAGGGTGATTGACTCAACGAGGGAGTCTCTTTATGTGTCTCGTACAAAGCCCGAGAGAGAGGCTAAACGTTGTTGGACTCCGCTGGGGAGAATCATTGTATAAAGCCTAAGAGAGAGGCTATTGTAACTGGAGAAGGATCATTATCCAAAGCCTAAGAGGAGGCTATGGTTACTGTTTCAGTTGAGTGACAGGTCCAGTATGATGATTTAAAGAGAAAATCTGTTCTTATATGAGCAACACTGTACTCAAGGATTTGATTCGAGGATCCGGGCTATTCCTGTTCTTTAAGGAATTGGGAAATCTGAAGGGTATTGAGACTGTCCGAGTCTACGGGTTTTCTTCCTATTTAACGAAGGGGTCACTTGAGAATGTCTTTGAGACTCAAGGAGATTAGACTGTCCGTGTCTAGAGTTTCATCTTTTGTACTATGCTTTGAGAAACAGTAGTAGACTCTTTGAAAGGAATTTTCTGTGCAGATGACTAATTTCTGTTCCTATACCTCTAGGAGGTCGTCGGGACAATTTGTACGAAGCCCAAGAGGAGGCTAGAAACTTTTAAGAAGCCGATCGGTCCTTGCACGAAGCCCAAGAGGAGGCTATCATTCCCGGAGGAAGAATCATTATACGAAGCCTAAGAGGAGGCTGTGAATACTTCTAAGAAGCCGACGGGTCCTTGTACTAAGCCCAAGAGGAGGCGAGGTTGCTTTTAGGAAGCCTGTGGGTCCTTGTATGATGCCCAAGAGGAGGCCGATGCTTTTAAGAAGCCCGTGGGTCCCCAAACCCCGAGAAATTCAAGGCAAGCTATTCACAAGGAATAGATCAAGTCAGGAAAGTTTGAGAATTTGGAAGAAACTCAAAGATGCCATTCACGGAGAATACATTCATCTCTGGGAGTAGAGTTTCTTGACAATTCCTAATGAGGACAGCCGAAGAGAAGACTGTATCAGGTGATCCTATTGGGGATCTAGTTGTCTATTTCTACGAAAAAACGAAACGGCGTCACCTAGTTCTAGACGTAGTTGCCGGGGAAACTTGAAATATCTATACTATTATTACACAGTTGATATGAGTTTATGAAAGAAGACTTACAGTGAAACAGCCCCACAATACAGTTATATGTATATGAAAGCAGTAAATGAAAGCAATAACCACTTACTCGGTTGTAGAGCTTCCATGCTGTTTGGTTAGTTGTTCAACAAAGAAAGATTGAAAACAACAGTATATTCCAAAATCAAAGGAGAAAGTGCTTTGAAAAAGAAAGATTTGGGGCTTACAGCTCAAGGAGAGGCCCAGGGTTTTATCAGTGAGCGCACTATTTGAATTTGTGCAGAGGGACTTATACAAGTGACTGAGGCCCAAAAATTGTTTTCTGTACAAAGGGATGGGTCTTACACTCTCTCAAGAGGCCCAAAAGATTTAAAGAAAAAGAGTGGGGCTTATAACACGAGGGTAGGCCTAATTGATTTTTCCGTTTAAAATGGCGATCGCGCCGAGGTTTTCTTTTAACGCAGAGGGACTTATACATTAAGTGAGGCCTAAAATGTTTTGGTTAAAAGGGGATTGGGTCTTACACTCTAATAGAGGCCCAAAATTTTTGAATGGGTCTTATAGCTCAAGGAGAGGCCCAGAAGGTTATTTTTCAAAAGGCGACGATCGCGCCGTTTGTTTTTGACGGTATCGGGACTTATACAATACACTGAGGCCCAAAAATGATTTGGTCAAAAAAAGGATTGGGTCTTACACTCTATTAGAGGCCCAAAAGTTTTGAAAATGATTTATGAGGGTTGAATTAAGCCAAAACCCTAATTTGTTTTAAAAAATGTATTTAATTGAATAAAAATTCAATTAAAATGATCAAAATTGTTTAACATATGGAAAACAAATTGTGATCTTGGATTAATGCTTAAAAAATTAAGTATTGACCTACAAAATAATTAGAAAGCATTAAAAGTTGCAAAATCAAGGTGAAAAAATATTTTAAATGTCAAAAACAATCAAAACATTAATTCTTTGCAAAAATATTAATTATACAAAATAAATAATATTTTTGGGATTTTTTGGGAAAATAAAATATTTTAACATTTTTGTGAATTATTAAAAAAAGAACCAACTCAAATTCATTAAAACTCAGAGAGAAATTAATTTTTGAATCAATTAAATAAAATCACCAAATTCAAATATTCAAATATTCAAAAAATGGCGCCAAGAACACACCAAGAACACGCGCGTGTTCTGGGTTTGCCCAGATTTGCATTTTCTCTCCAATCTCACTGAATACCTAATCATATCATGTAATCCACATACCAATCAACTCGTTTCAACCTCACGATCATGTCTATGGTATTTAATTTCATTTAAATTAAACATGGAATAAGAAATCAAAGAGAAACCTCAAGAACCCTAATTTCTGCATGAAGGTTCAGAAATTTCACACACGATTCAAACAATGCAATTTATTGAGGGAAAACATTCCATGCATGATTATGAACATATGGCCAAATTATTGTGCAGCAAAAATTGCATGGATCATAGAGTTAGAAGAGCTCACGCTTACCACCTGCAGCTGGTGATCGTGATTTGTGTTGGAGGTGTTACAGCTAGGTTCCAATGATCTGGATAGCTTCCCTAGGTGCCATGGAGTGTGTATGAATGCTTGGAATGGATTGAAATGATCTGGAACTTGAGATGGTACCCCAACTGCAAATCTGTCAAGAACTTGAGCAATTGGCTGGTGATTTTGTGAAATCTGTGTTCCAGATGTTATGTGAGTGTTTGGATCACTTCTATATGATGTATGTGAGGTGTGTGTGTGATTGGTTTGATTGGAAAAGCTCTCAAACTCAAAACCCGATAGTGACTTGCCTTAGAAGGCAAAATTGGAGTGAAAGAAGAGATTTTGAGGAAAGCATCTGTTTGATGGATTTGGTGCACTTAAACTGATCTAAATTGAGCTCTATTTATAGTAGAGCAAGTTTGTTTTGGGGTCCACACTGAATGGCAACTGCAGCAGAGGTTTGGCCTATGTTGTCCAATGGAAATCCAAGTCTCCTCTAGCCATTGACTAGAGGTTAGGGCACTAGGCTGTGGTTCCCTTGGTCTTGGATAAGTCTTGAATGAATTTAGTTGAGAATGGCTCAGTCCATGCCACCTTGATGCTTCCATTGAATGCTCCAATCCAAAATTGGTGTCTTGTCCCTATTTTGGCCATTCTAGGTTCAACATGCTATTTCTTGTTCCAAAGACTTTGGAAGCTTGGCTCAGTGATTGTCCCCTTTAGATTCAATCCTCAGAGGTGTCCAAGTGGATAGGAGCATTTGGATTTGGCTGATTTTGGCAAATCGACCAAAAGTGTAAAAATCTGCCTTGCCTTGGCAAATTTCAGCAAGGCAACTTGCCAATGTCATATCTCATGACTCAAATTGAATTTGGTAATGTTCTTGGCCATTTTGGAAAGCCCTTACATGATACAACAACTGTTTGAACATGTTTGGTTTTGATCTCTTTTGAATCCAAGTGAAAAATCCCCCTACATTTTGCAAAAAGTAGGGTAAAATCTGACTTAGTGAAATTTTCATTAAGTGTTGGAACAAAGTGACTTTTCTTGATTTTGATCACTCCATAACTCAAAATCCATGAGGAATTTGGACATAGGTCAGTATGAAGCTTTTGTAGAGGGCAATGAGATCTACAAATCAAGATTTGAATGGGGAACAATGTCCTTGTGGTTTAGGAGTTATGGTCCTCCAAAGTTGGCACATTAGTGTCACTTTTTCCATAAATTAGAAATTTTTCTAAGTTTTTATGGTTACCCCTTTTACAAGTTATCCCACTTTCTTTGATTTTTCATGATGAATGATGATTCAAATCATACATTAACATCATTTTAGGGTTAAAAATCTATTTTGGTGAAAAATCTCAAAAAGTCAAAGTTGACAATTGTGCACAGTTGACTTTTTATCAGATGAATTCCAAACTGTGCAATTCTTCAGGAAATCATGTCCTTGACCTAAATCAAACTTGATGGACATGTTCCATGGGTGTTATAGGGTATATTGATTCATGTCCTAGGGCTTGAGAGCATGTCCTGGTCAAAAGTCAAAGTTATAGTTGACTTTCCTCGTGAAACCCTAATTGTTGTGCAGATGAAATTGAGACTTGTTGCTCAAGCTTCTTGGATTAATCCATTGTTCCAAATGGATCAATATAGTTCATTAGAGACCATCAAACCCTCTCTTGAGGTCTTGGATCACGATTTTCCCTAAAAGTCAACTTAGGGGTGAATTAGGTCAAGAAACCCTAATTCCTGATTTTTGATGAATGCATCCCCTGAGGCAAAATTGACTTGATGATTGGGTTTATGAGGTTCCATGGATCATATTAGTTTATGTTTTGGATCTTTGGCTTATGCCCAGAGGAAATTTTCCAACTGGAGGCCCTGGTCGACCAAAACCCTAATTTGGTGACACTATCGATCTTGAGACTTGATCCACCTAGAAGGGAGTAGCCTTGTGCTTGATCCTTGAAGTGGGAGTCCTTTTGATCCATTGTGGATGTTTGAGAGGTTAGACAAGTTGAAGATCATGTCATTCCTTGATTGATCCTTTGTCTAAGGCTCTGAGAGGGCTTGAAACCCGAATTTTGATTGTAGTGGATGCTCACCCATCTTTGGGGAGATTGATGAAGTATGATGGTTCCTCCATATTGTGATGATGATTTTCACAATGATGGGAAATCTTAGTGGTCAAAATTTGGGGTATGATAGATGCCCCTATTTAATCTTCTTGGACACGAAGGTGTGAATGGCGAAGGTATTCGGGCATTCAGGGGGCAAGAGGATTAAATATCGGAATACCCGAAATTTTGACGGCGTCTATGAATGGTAATTCACGCATTTATCTTCTTTCGCTAAGCAATGATGCTTAGAAAAGGTAAACTTCCCCTCGATCCTGGTCTTCAGCCAAGGAACTGGTCTCAGTTTCTGATTTAAACTTCCCCTCGATCCTGGTTTCCTACAGAGGAACTGGTCTTAGTTTCTGATGTAAACTTCCCCTTGATCCCGGTTTCCTACCGAGGAACTGGTCTTAGTTTCTTTCATCAATAAACTTTACTGACAAGGGACGTTATTCGTAGCGGCTTTCCTTCAAACTTCTCGCCGAATTTTCCTGGGGAGATGCCATTTGAGTGGAAAAAGTTTTGATGTCAGACTTGCTGGGGAACCCAGTCGTCTGAGTTATAGAGGTGCACAAACTTCTCTATTTGGAGACGCCATTTGTCAAATCTACTGGGGAAAACGAGTCTCTTGAGAGACTGCTTTCGTTCGGGGTCTTTACATCATACTTTTCTCGGAGATCTTCTCGGAGAAATGCCATATGATGTGATCCAATTTTGAGGTGCCGATGGCCTTTTCATCAGTGGGGTTTTTGGAGAAAAACTGCCGTACTGCCGAATCTCCGATTTAGGAGGCTTTCCCTCGGGATTTTCTTTAATCCGGGAAAACAAGGATATCATCTTCAATGGCGAAGAGTGATTTTAACTGAGGGCTCTCTGGTCTTTCAGAGGTTCAAGTTATCAAAGTGGTCGAGGACCCAACTTCAATCCAGGAATAAAACTGGAGGAGAGAGATTGTTCAGACGTAACACTTCCTGGCGAGGAAAGGGCTGACAACTCGATTGAGAGGACTTTTATCACTAGGGGACAAGACCGACTAGAGTGATAGTGATGCAATATGACTGTGAATGTAAATCAATAATGCATGATGCATGTATGTATATGATGACAAAACTGACGTGACATACAAACTAAAAGATGAACACGACTGGATACTCGGCCATTGCAGGGCGAAGAAGTACCGCTGGTTCAAGATAGCAATTCTGTCTTTCTTAGGAGAGATAGTCCCTGTTGGGAGCTATGTTGATCGGGCTTAGGAGATGAGAACTCGGCCGAAGCGTGTCAGACGAAACAAGGTCTCTGACACAGTTGATCCCTTCATTCAGGCGTACTAGTGTAGAAGGAGTACTTTGATTCCGTACTTTGAGGTTCGATTACTTCTGGAGAAGCGACCGATGTTCTTCTGATGTTCAACAGTCAAAAGAAATTGCCATCTTTATTAAAAAGCAGAAAAAGTTTTAACAAGTAAATTCATTTTTGTTTTATTTCAAGAATCGTTAATCATGTTAACAACGTCGCTCTGTAAAGCTAAAACAAATAAGAATTACAAACAAAAGCACAAGGGCTCAAATTTTATTGATAAAATGAAGATCAGCCAAACGCGTGATTCCTTTGAGTATTTACAAAGTTAGAAAATGGTAATTTACAGGGAAAAGGGCTACGTTGAAACATAACGACCACTATCCTTCTACCAACTTTGAATTCGGGGCATCCTGAGCTTCTGTCGAAGATGACCTTGACTGGAGTTTTCCTCCGATGGATGGTGTAACTGCTGCTGAGGGACTTGCCTCTGTTGAACATAGTTACTTGCCATTATCCCTAATTTTTTCCTGGATTGCGTTATGATGTTTCCAATCCACCGGGATGATTTTTCATGTCTCTAACTTTTTCCTGGACCGCCCTTTCGGATTTTCAATCCATCGAGACGTTTTTTTTTTTTTAGTTTAGGCGAAGTATTTCTTGACTACATCAACATTTGTGGGGTAGGAAAATTCCTCTCTGTCCATGGTTGCAAGTCTCAAGGCGCCGCCTGAGAAAGCTTTCGTGACCACATAGGGCCCATCATAATTCGGAGTCCATTTACCTCGCGAATCAGTGAAAAATGATTGTATCTTCTAGAGCACGAGGTCTCCTTTTCTGAAGACACGAGGTCAGACCTTTTTGTCGAACGCCTTCTTCATTCTCTGTTGATACAACTGACCATGGGATAGTGCCGTGATTCACTTCTCCTTGATCAGATTCAATTCGTCGTGTCGGCTTTGACACTATTCAGCTTCGGTGAGCTTAGCTTCCACAATACTCGGATTGATGGGATCTCTACTTCTATGGGGAGCACTGCTTCCATGCCATACACTAGAGAGAAAGGGGTTGCCCCTGTTGAAGTGCGGACAGATGTGCGATAACCGTGAAGAGCAAAGGGTAGCATCTCGTGCCAGTCTTTGTAGGTTACAACCATCTTTTGAACGATCTTCTTGATGTTCTTATTGGCCGCTTCTGCCGCTCCGTTCATCTTTGGTCGATAGGGAGATGAGTTATGATGTTCGATCTTGAACTCTGCGCACAACTCTTTCATCATCTTGTTGTTCAAGTTAGATCCATTATCAGTAATGATCTCGCTTGGAACACCATAATGGCAGATGATATTGTTTTTGATAAAGCGGACCACCACTTGTCGGGTTACATTGGCGAATGACACTGCTTCGACCCACTTGGTGAAATAGTCAATGGCTACCAGGATGAACCAATGTCCGTTTGAAGCCTTAGGTTCAATCAAGCCAATCATGTCGATTCCCCATATGGAAAAAGGCCACGGGGAAGAAAGAACTTTGAGATGTGATGGCGGTACATGAATTTTGTCAGAGTATATCTGACACTTGTGACACCTCCTCATGTACTTGTAGCAGTCGGATTCCATGGTCAACCAGTAGTACCCTGCTCTTAGAATTTTTCTCGCCATTGTGTGTCTGTTGGCATGAGTGCCAAAGGATCCTTCATGAATTTATTTCATCAGCATTTCTGCTTCTGGTCTGTCTACGCATTGGAGCAAGACCATCTCAAAATTTTTCTTATAGAGAGTGTCACCGCTCAGGAAGAAGTTTCCAGCCAATCTTCTGAGGGTTTTCCTGTCTTTTCTTAGTGCCCCAGGTGGGTACTCTTGTTTCTGAAGGAAGCATTTGATATCATGATACCAAGGTTTGTCGTCTATGACTGCTTCAATCATGAAGATGTAAGCGGGCCGTTCAAGGTGCATTATGTCGATCTTAGGTAAGTCGTTCCATTGACCTACACTAATCATAGAAGAGAGAGTGGCTAATGCATCAGCCATGTGATTCTCCTCACAAGGGATATGATGAAACTCAAATCTGTTGAAGAAAGGTAGCAACATTTTTGCGTAGTCTTTGTAAGGAATCAATCCTGATTGGTATGTGTTCCAATCTCCTTTTATCTGATTGATAACCAAGGCTGAATCGCCGTATACGTCCAAGTTTTTGATCCTTAAATCAATCGCTTCTTCGATACACATAATACAAGCTTCGTATTCGGCCTCGTTGTTCATACATTTGAACGTAAGTCTGGCAGTGAAAGGAATGTGGTTACCCTGAGGGGTAACAATGATTTCCCCAATTCCGTTTCCATAATGATTAACTGCTCTGTCAAAGACAATTCCCCATTGAGAACCTGGTTCTGGCCCTTCACTGGGTAACGGTTCATCGCAATCTTTCATTTTTAGATACATGACATCTTCGTCTGGGAAGTCAAACCCGATTGATTCTTGATTGTCAATCGGTTGATGAGCCAAATGATCAGCTAAAATACTTCCCTTAACGGCTTTCTGAGCAAGGTACTCTATGTCATATTCTGATAATAACATCTGCCAACGGCCAATTCTTCCCGTGAGAGCAGGCTTTTCGAAGACATACTTGATTGGATCCATTTCGGAGATTAACCAAGTAGTGTGACGAATCATGTATTGGCGAAGACGTTTGGCTGCCCAAGACAAACCACAACAAGTTTTCTCAAGCATCGTGTACCGAGTTTCGCAGTCGGTGAATTTCTTGCTCAAATAGTAAATGGCAGACTCTTTCCGTTTGGTTTTGTCCTGTTGGCCAAGTACACATCCCATTGAGTCTTCCAAGACTGTGAGGTAAATGATCAGTGGTCTTCCTTCCACCGTGGGTGATAGAATCGGAGGATTCAACAGATATTCCTTGATATTGTTGAAGGCGGTTTGACAATCTTCTGTCCAAACGCAATCCTGGTTCTTTTTGAGTAACTTGAAAATCGGCGCACATGTCGAGGTCATGAGGAATATGAATCTGGAGATGTAGTTCAAATGTCCCAGGAATCCTCTGACTTGTTTTTCAGTTTTCGGAGAAGGCATTTCTTGAATGGCCTTGACCTTGTCAGGATCAACCTCAATTCCTTTCTGGCTGACGATGAACCCTAGTAATTTCCCTGAACAGACACCGAAGGTGCACTTGTTGGGATTCAAGCAGAGTTTGTACTTTCGAAAACGCTCAAATAGTTTTGACAGGTGGGTCACATGCTCCTCTTCTGTCTTAGATTTTGCAATCATATCATCGACATATACCTCGATCTCTTTGTGTATCATGTCATGAAAAATAGTTGTCATGGCCCTTTGATAGGTTGCCCCGGCGTTCTTCAAACCGAACGACATTACCTTGTAACAAAAGGTACCCCATGGGGTAATGAACGAAGTTTTCTCCATCTCTTTCGGCGCCATTTTGATCTGATTATAGCCTGAGAATCCATCCATGAAGGAGAAGACTTTGAACTTTGCTGTACTGTCTACCAGCATGTCAATGTGTGGTAAAGGAAAGTCGTCCTTTGGACTAGCCTTGTTCAGATCCCTGTAATCAACAAACATTCTGACCTTTCCGTCCTTTTTGGGAACGGGTACGATATTGGCTAACCATTGAGGATATTCTGACGTGGCGAGGAAACCCGCATCAATCTGTTTCTGTACCTCCTCTTTGATTTTAATGGCCAATTCCGGGTGAGTCCATCTCAACCTCTGCTTTACTGGCGGACATTCCGATCTTAACGGTAAGTGATGTTCCACGATGCTGGTATCCAACCCTGGCATATCCTGATAGGAGCAAGCGAATACATCGGGAAACTCTTTGAGAAGCTTTATCAAACTCTCTCTGGCAGTTGGACTGACAAGTGCCCCAATCCTGATTTCTTTTCTCTCTTGTTCTGAACCTAAGTTTACCGTTTCCAATAGTTCTTTATGAGGTTCAATGGACCTTTCCTCTTTTCTGAGTAGTTGGGAGATCTCTTCTGGAATTTTGTCGTCATTTTCTTCTTCAGCCTCGAATATCGGGAACTCAAAGTTGGGAGAAGGCATCGGATCGTATGTTTCAACGGGGTTTAAAACAAGCAATCTGCATGACGTGATGATTCGTGTTTAGAAGAGATAGAGAAAAATGAAAGTGTGTGCAGTGTTTTAATTTACTGCTTGTTTGTATTATTGAATTGTTTTTTAGGATTACCATTTTCTGAAAAAGCAAAAAGAGAAAACAGCGATTAATGCGGAAATTATAGAACGACATTATTTTATTAATGAACAAGTCAATTCTTGAAACTACAGCCCTATAAAACAAAACTCTGTCGCTTTGGGCTAAGCGAAGAGGGAAAATTTACAGAAAGCAAGCCCTATCAAAACATCCATTTCACCTGGGCAGGGTGAAAGGTTAAAGATGGCAATTACTTTGGCTGATGAACGATCTTCGGAACCTCGACGGCAACCCATTGGCGGCGAACTCCTCGGTGAATCACAAAGTCTGGCACCTTCCTTTATTTGTGTTCAGAAATGACACTGATTTCTGGTGGAGCGGGATCATTGGAATCTGTCTCCCAGGAAGAATTGTCGTAGGAGAATTCCTCAGTTTTATTTTGCATAGTATTTGTGCTCTCAGCTGTATCTCCCCATCCAGTAGGCTGGATATCTTCGAGCCTGATACGAGAGCTTTCAGGAGCGGTATACTTGACCATATAGTCGTATTTTCCACTCAGTTATCCCAAGGTGTCCCAAACTTCTTTGGAACTGGAGGAGTCATCTCTCTCGATGACGTTGACCTCGGGAAAAGCATAGTTGATGAATTCAAGTCCTGCAAACATTGCGAATTTATCTTCATGTTTAGTAGTTTCCGAATGACCTGAGTGTTGATCCCATGACATGGTGGGGACTCAGGTATTCTATTCAATGATGGTCAGCTGATTTTCATTATTCGACTGACTCTCTTGACCCAAGTTTCCTAGGTAGGGCTGCCACATTGGCAGACCATCCATTGGGCCATAGTAGGCGTAGTCAAAATTGTCTTTCATCAGAGTGTCCTCCTCTAATGAGTTTGGCGGAGCACGACATCCTTCCGGATCACAATCTCCAAATATCATTTCGATGTCTAACCTGGGTATAAATCTCGGACTCTGTGCGGTATAGCAAAATGGCGTAGGCACCACTTCTTGAGACATATAATCGTCCTTGTTAAGATAGGACTTCCATTCTTCATCTGTGTCAGAGGGATCTTCCTCATTGATAGCATGTACTGCTTGAGACATTGGGTGAAGAAAACCTCCACTATGGAAGAAATCCCGAATGGGATGAAGACTTTCATCGCTGGCAGCTGTCTGGGTACAGGTTGCAGAAAAACCAAGACCCTTCTTTGTTTTATTGTCAATAGAAATGACAAGCTGTCTCCATCCGGTTGTATCGGTACTCTCGACCGCTTTAATAGCATCTTTGTATGAGGAAATGGAAGTTCCTTCTTTGAACTGATTGTTCTTGCTCACCGATAGTGCTTGGAACTGAGTTCCAATAACCTCCTCGGGTTCTATACCAGCAGATGATGACAAGTTACTCACCAGTAAGGCCTGCTCCCCGCAGACTGTGATGAGTTGATCGTTCTTGACGAACTTTAGCTTTTGGTGGAGGGTGGAAGTGTCCGCCCCAGCCTGATGTATCCAAGGTCTTCCTAATAAACAACTGTACGTTGCCCGAATGTCCATGACCTGGAAAGTGACTTGGAAAGTGTGAGGACCAATAGTTATGGGAAGATCAACTTCGCCGATAACTGTTTTTCTGGATCCGTCGAACGCTTTAACGATGACCTCGCTGATTCTCATCGGATGGCCTTTGAATGATAATTGCATCAAAGTGGACTTCGGCATAACATTCAGGGCTGACCCTGTGTCTACCAGTACGCTGGCTAAAGCATCGTCCTGGCAGTTAACTATGATATTGAGCGCCATGTTATGACGACGACCCTCTTCGGGTAATTCCTCATCACTAAATCCCAAATTGTTGCAGGAAGTGATGTTAGAGACAATGCTATCGAACTGTCTGATTGTTACATCCTGTTCCACAAAGGCTTGCTCCAAGACTTTCTATAGAGCCTCCCTATGCGCTTCTGAACTGAGTAACAGTGATAACACAGAGATCTTTGAAGGAGTTTGTAACAGTTGATCGACAATGTTGTATTCACTCCTTTGGATGAGCTTCAACATCTCATCATTGTTTTTTGAAAGGTCGGTATTACTGGACTGACCGATTGATGGATCGGGAGCTTCTGTCTAAAGTTCCTTTTCCTTGTTAGGTTCTCCAACTCCTCGGTTGAAGATTCGACCACTCCGTGTTACACGACTGATGTCTGCAATATTCACGACGGAGGGTAATGGAATTTCCTTTCCATTTTCAATTGTCGTTGCACCGTATTTGTAAGGGATAACCTTAGTTGATTCATATGGTAATGGTCCCGGCAGATAGATGACTACGGGATTCCTCTGATTTTTCTGACCATCATAAGTAATCTCGATCCGTTCCCGGTTGGGAATTCTTGATTCGTCAAGTAGAGGGATAATGGCAAAAACATCCCTGGTCCTATGATGACCAGAGATTGTGACAACATCCTCGACTTGATTGGCAAGGTAGCTCGGCGTCCAGTTGATGGGTCCAGAACCCGGATATGGGCGAATCTCTCCATGATCCACCTGACCCTGAAGAGCTGCTCTCACAAGGTAACACCATTGGTTACTTTCCGAACAGACGCTACAACGGTCATAATTGTGTGGTGGCACCTGGCCACGCCCACTTTGAATACAATGTAACCTCACTAGGTTAGCTTCCACAGATCGGACATCCTGACTCTGATGCCGAGTAGGATTCCTGTTGCTGATACTAATTTGCTGAGTATCTTCATCCATATAAATTGGCATCCACCAGTGATTTAACAAGTGCTGAAGTGCCTCCTGGACAAGGGTACAACCTCGATCGTTTTCGCAACCCGCTTTACAGCTTTGATAGTCATGTGATATTAAGAATCTGAGCTGGACCTGCTCAACATGTAACTCTACCAGGCTGGTATTCATCACGCGAATATCGAAGATCTGAACCATGTTGATTTGATAGGAATTCCTATCATGGTAGTCTTGGATCCATCCAAGATCCATCTGACGCTGGAGGGCCTCTTGTATGAAAGAGCATCCGTGTTTGTTTACCGAGCAAGTCAGACAGGAACTGTAATCGTGCCGCGGCAGATTATGATACTGGCTTTGCCTTGAGTGCATTGCCACCAAGTTGACATTCATCGCACGGATGTCGTGGTTTTGAATGATGTTGGAATTCGTATAGACCATATTAACTCCACGAACTCGGTGCTCTTGGATCCATCCGAGATCCATCTATTCCTGTAGGGCTGCTTGCACTACAGAACATCCCTGGTTGTCTTTAGAGCAGATATCACACTGGTGATAATTATGAGGTGGCACATGGCCATATCCACTCTGTCTACAATGCATCTTGACCAGATTGGTCCTCAATAAGAGTACATCGTGAATTTGATAAACGTTGTTAGTCTCTCCCTCTATCAGGTTGACTGCAGCTTTCTCATGTTGAGGCAGCGGGTTCGTGAGAACATTGGGATTCGTATCTTTGAAAGATAAGAGCCCGCTCCTAACAAGCTTTTGCACGTCAGATTTGAAATTGAGACAATTCTCTATATTATGCCCTGATCCTCCTTGGTGGTAAGGGCAAGTTTGATCCACCTTAAACCAACAAGGCGGATTTTCGGGTACTGTAAGAGGATATTTAGTCTGAATGTGCCCCTTAGCCAGTAGTAATGGAAATAGTTCTGCGTACAACATGGGTATAGGATCAAACCCTGATGGTCGTGTTGTACGGTTGTTGTTATATGGAGGACGAGCCTGCTAAAGAGGTTGTTGTGTCCTTTGCTGATCAGGTTGGCTCTGTGCAACCTGAGGTTGATACGTAGACGCGGTGCTGATAGCAGGAATTACAGCTGCTACTAGTTGGTACCGACGCCTTTGCTTTCCGAGAGAGATATTTCCAATATCTTGCTCTTTTTTCTTAGGGAGAGCACTACCGTATTTTTTAGTACTGCTCGTCGATCCAGCGCCTTTTACCAAACGTCATTCTCGAACGGCTTCCTCAAGACGTACGCCCATGCTCACCATCTCGGTGAAATCACTGGGTGCACTGGCAACCATTCGGTCATAGTAAAATGAGCATAAGGTTTTTAAGAAGATCTTTGTCATCTCTTTTTCCTCAAGAGGTGGACAAATTTGAGCGGCAATTTCACGCCATCTCTGAGCGTACTCCTTAAAGGTTTCCTTGTCCTTTTGTGACATTGATATGAGTTGATCTCTGTCGGGTGCCATGTCCAAATTGTATTTGTATTGTTGGACGAAGGCAGTGCCAAGATCTCTGAAAGTACTGATCGTGGCACGGTTTAAACCCATGTACAATTTTAATGCGGCACCGGTTAAACTATCCTGAAAGTAGTGAATCAGTAGGTCCTGATTCTCCGGCTGAGCTGACATTCGCCGAGCGTACATCACCAGATGGCTCTGAGGACAAGAGTTACCCTTGTATTTTTCAAAGTTGGGCACTTGAAATTTGTGCGGCACTTTCACATTGGGGACCAAGCAGAGGTCTGCGGCATCCTTTCCAAATAGATCCTGACCGCGAATGGCTTGCAGCTCCTTCTGCATTTCCAAGAAATGTTCCTAGAATTCATCCATTCGGCCAAACATAGTTTCCTTTTTACCAGAAGGTATCTGTGGAATCTGTCCTTCCGGGACAGTGTGCACCACAGGGGGTGGTACCGTGACTACGGTAGTGAGTCTTGGCGTTTCCTGAAATTTGTAACCTTCAGGAGTCTTCAATATTCCCCTGGCATCTCCGCTTTCCCGAAGTTTGTAACCTTCAGGCCCAACGGCTTCTGTTATGATTCCCTGATCTTCAGTGATCGGCGGAACATATCCTTCCGGGATATAGTTAACAAGCATGCCCCAAGGACGATCTTTTGGTATTTGATACCTAGGATCATACTTCTCCACTATGGGCGTCGAGGTGGTCTCTGAGATCACAGTTCTTTGTAGCTGAGCTTCTGCCATGGCTTGCATGTCGTTACGAAGCTTTCTCATATCCTCTATCAGAGCGTCGATCTCTTCTTTCAACTCTCTGTTCTCTTCCTCAAGATCATCCATCTTTTTCTGACGATTGGCCCGAGTATTGTACGAATGAGACAGTTTGACTCTAGAACCGAGACAAAAACGTGAGATTCGTAGGTAAGAAGAATACGCGATGTGAGAATGATAAATGCAATGATTATATTAATTGTTTTTTTTGTTTAATCGAAATAAACTTCGACAATTAGATTGCAAATATCAAACAGTGGGGAAACCCCGTTTTATTGAATTCAAAGGATTACAGAAATGGAAATACAGTAGATTACAAGGTGTAGAAACATAAACCTAAGCTAATGGGTTCCGAGTCCTCTCTGAAGAGAAATCGGGTGCTGATTCTGGTATCTTCCTTTTTTTTTACCGTGGCTCTTGGGCCGTTGTCGGGTTGTCATTCCTTTGCCATGTGAAAGGAGTGAGCAAATTCCTTTGGTCATCTTGATTCTCTACAACATATTGCTCCAAAATTTCAATCAGAGCATCCTTTTATTTTAGTAATTATCGTATTTTGATGCACTCTATGTCGAGGGTGCGGTACTTGTTCTTCCAAGACCTTCTCTCCTTTTGAACTTTATTGAGAGTAACCTGAAGCTTTTCAGTTTCCGTCATGAAATACATGACAGACTCCCTCGGCGGAAGAATTCCGTAACGAGGATAAGGCATCTTTAGCTTGAGAGCTCTAGTTTGCGCCCAATGGAGATAAGGCTCCACCGAGACACAGTCTGGTTTTCCCAGAGACTCTCGTCCTTTCTTATGAACGTGTTTCCAAGCGTGCACTATTTCCATCTTTAGTGCTCTGTCGTTTTCTCCTTCCTTGAAGAAAAGACCTTCCAGATGAACACCCCGTGGGACGTGTCTCATCGGGTATCCAAACTGACGACGAACCAACACCGGATGATAGTTGATTCCTCCTTTAGTTCCTATGAGGGGTACGTTGGGGAAGTTTCCACAACGATCAATTATTCTGATTCCATCATAGATCCTATTACACCAATCTATATCAGAGTTGGTAAAAGACATGATCTTCTGCGACCAACCTAAGGCACTCTTGCAATCCCAAAAAGCAGCAGACTTGGGCAAGTGGGAGATAAACCATTTGTAAAGCAAAGGTACACAGCATGTGATCTCCCCTCCGCTGTACAAATTTCCCAAATGTATAGAATGATACGTATCTACGAGCAAAGTCGGCATAGGGTTTCCAATGAGAAAAACCTTAATGGAGTTGATATCGACGAAGTTATTGATGTTGGGAAACAAAAATAACCGGTAGGTGAGCAAGACAAAGACGCTTTCAAAAGCAGTCACGTTTCCTATACTGGCAAAATACATGGCCTTCTTTGTCAAGAACTGGGCTGGCAAACCTTGGATGCCACCCTTAGTGGTTAGGTGAGTCCTGACCTCAGACTCGTCTAAATGAATTGCTCTTGCAATGGTCTGATTCTTTGGAATTTCTTCTAGTCCAGAAAATGGAGCTCGATCTGTAATGTGTAGATCAGTCAGGTGAGAATACTCCTCTAGCGTTGGTGCGAGTTGGTAATCCGGGAATGTGAAACAGTGATAAACTGGATCATAAAACTGAATGAGCGCATCCATGATTCCCTCAATCACATGGACTCTTAACAGTGGTAGCAGACCTCCGTGTTTGGCTCTGAAGGCCTCTTGGTTTGTGATTATCCCTGCTAACCTTATCAAATCCTCTAGCTTTGGAACCTTGAAGGTATACCTATGGGTTCTCCTTCTACCGAAATCCATTAGCGCAATCCTTTTCTCTGATATTTGCAATCACAGTCTTAGTTTAATTTGAAAAACAGAGAGACTAGAAGAGAAATTTTTTCTTATTTTAATGTTTTTTAAATGAATGCATGAATGCAGCACACAAAAACATAGGAAAAACATGGGGTCAAAGGGTCGTTGTCATGAAGTCAAGGCTCTACCCATCCCCAAAGGTTTATACTAGGGTGATTTTTGTACCTGTACTCATTATCATCAGCTCCTCCCAGGAAAGCAAAACAACAAGCGGATCGCCAGCGAGTTGTAGAGCGATCTTAGAGTAAATGCCATTCACCGAGAATAGATCACCAGCCTCAAATGAGGGTAGTATCGCGTGACAACTATTCCCGATAGTTTCCGCACTACAAAAGGGTTTGGCTCCTCAGCTTCTCAGATATCACAATCAGCCCATTGTCTAGGTGAGAGAATGGGTTACATTGGTCAGCCTCCACTGAGGTTGATGGTCGACCTCGTCGCCATCACTTATCTTAAGTGTATACTCAATCTTTCCACATGCGGCATCACACGCATTCCCATTAGCAGAAAAATAAACACATATAGCAATTAGGAAAAGCAATATATATAGTTGTCCTAATCATCCTAGACCTTTAAAGCTATGAATCCTAAGTTCCTGACAGAAAATGGGTTCCCCGGCAGAATTACCATCCTGCGGTTTCATTCCAAATTAACGGCATTTTGACCTAAGATCCTAATGACCTCAAGGTTTCTATCTAGGGGACAAAAAAAGAACGAGATCCCTAAAGAGACCTGTCTTCTCCCCAGCAGAGTCGCCATATTTCTGTAGCGAGTGATTTTTGGATGTGGTTGCGAAGCACGATCGCTCTGGTACTACAGCTCGATTCATTTTTTATCCTATTAAAGCTGATGAAGGAAGGGAAATAGATGTCTCCAATTAACCCTGCTTGTATACTGAGATTAAACAGTCAAAACTGTCGGTTTACAGATGCTACAAAGATTCGGGGTTTCTCCTAGGTTATTTTGTTGACGAGGGGTGCTTTAGGCTATCGGTTGGGATGTTAGGATGAATGTATAAGTGTATGGGATTTTGGGTTTTTGTTTAGTGTGCTCGCTAAGATTTTTTCTTTCAATCTTATGCCTACATATTCCCGTTTACCGAAACAGGGAAATCAGAGCGATCGTAGTTCCTCCTATTCTATGGGAGGTAATGGTTGTTTTGGTGTCTTGTTCAAAGCCCAAAACGTGAAGCGAAAGGTAGTTTGTATCTTGTTCAAAGCCCAAGATGTGAAGCTAAAAGTGTTGACCTTAGAGAGAATTTGTCATCTCTAAAGGGGTCTATTTGTCACAACTGTTGGGTGACTGACTGTAACGGAGGATTACTTTAACCGGGATTTGTGAATCCGGCAATGCCATAATTTCCTTTATAGGGGATTTTAACCTGAAGGAGAAGACTTTTAACTCAGTTTAGAGCAATGCCATCTTTCCTTAGGAATTTCTCATGCTAAAAGAGGGACAGTGGCGTGAATGTAGATGATCCGGAGGCTTGCCATCTTTACTGGAAACTTTTAAGAAGCCGATCGGTCCTTGCACGAAGCCCAAGAGGAGGCCATCATTCCCGGAGGAAGAATCATTATACGAAGCCTATGAGGAGGCTGTGAATACTTCTAAGAAGCCGACAGGTCCTTGTACTAAGCCCAAGAGGATGCGGGGTTGCTTTTAGGAAGCCTGTGGGTCCTTGTATGATGCCCAAGAGAAGGCCGATACTTTTAAGAAGCCCGTGGGTCCCCAAACCCCGAGAAATTCAAGACAAGCTATTCACAAGGAATAGATCAAGTCAGGAAAGTTCGAGAATTTGGAAGAAACTCAAAGATGCCATTCACGGAGAATACATTCATCTCTGGGAGTAGAGTTTCTTGACAATTCCTAATGAGGACAGCCGAAGAGAAGACTGTATCAGGTGATCCTATTGGGGATATAGTTGTCTATTTCTACGAACAAACGAAACGGCGTCACCTAGTTCTAGACGTAGTTGCCGGGGAAACTCGAAATATCTATACTATTATTACACAGTTGATATGAGTTTATGAAAGAAGACTTACAGTGAAACAGCCCTACAATACAGTTATATGTATATGAAAGCGGTAAATGAAAGCAATAACCACTTACTCGGTTGTAGAGCTTCCATGATGTTTGGTTAGTTGTTCAACAAAGAAAGATTGAAAACAACAGTATATTCCAAAATCAAAGGAGAAAGTACTTTGAAAAAGAAAGATTTGGGGCTTATAGCTCAAGGAGAGGCCCAGGGTTTTATCAGTGAGCGCACTGTTTAAATTTGTACAGAGGGACTTATGCAAGTGACTGAGGTCCAAAAATTGTTTTCTGTACAAAGGGATTGGTCTTACACTCTCTCAAGAGGCCCAAAAGATTTAAAGAAAAAGAGTGGGACTTATAACACGAGGGTAGGCCCAATTGATTTTTCCGTTTAAAATGGCAATCGCGCCGAGGTTTTCTTTTAATGCAGAGGGACTTATACAATAAGTGAGGCGCAAAATGTTTTGGTTAAAAGGGGATTGGGTCTTACACTCTAATAGAGGCCCAAAATTTTTGAATGGGTCTTATAGCTCAAGGAGAGGCCCAGAAGGTTATTTTTTAAAAGGCGACGATCGCGCCGTTTGTTTTTGACGGTATCGGGACTTATACAATACACTGAGGCCCAAAAATGATTTGGTCAAAAAAAGGATTGGGTCTTACACGCTATTAGAGGCCCAAAAGTTTTGAAAATGATTTATGAGGGTTGAATTAATCCAAAACCCTAATTTGTTTTCAAAAATGTATTTAATTGAGTAAAAATTCAATTAAAATGCTCAAAATTGTTTAACATATGGAAAACAAATTGTGATCTTGGATTAATGCTTCAAAAATTAAGTATCGACCTACAAAATAATTAGAAAGCATTAAAAGTTGCAAAATCAAGGTGGAAAAAATATTTTAAATGTCAAAAACAATTAAAACATTAATTCTTTGCAAAAATATTAATTATACAAAATAAATAATATTTTTGGGATTTTTTGGGAAAATAAAATATTTTAACATTTTTGTGAATTATTAAAAAAAGAACCAACTCAAAATCATTAAAACTCAGAGAGAAATTAATTTTTGAATCAATTAAATAAAATCACAAAATTCAAATATTCAAATATTCAAAAAATGGCGCCAAGAACACACCAAGAACACGCGCGTGTTCTGGGTTTGCCCAGATTTGCATTTTCTCTCCAATCTCACTGATTACTTAATCATATCATGTAATCCACATACCAATCAACTCGTTTCAACCTCACGATCATGTCTATGGTATTTAATTTCATTTAAATTAAACATGGAATAAGAAATCAAAGAGAAACCTCAAGAACCCTAATTTCTGCATGAAGGTTCAGAAATTTCACACACGATTCAAACAATGCAATTTATTGAGGGAAAACATTCCATGCATGATTATGAACATATGGCCAAATTATTGTGCAGCAAAAATTGCATGGATCATAGAGTTAGAAGAGCTCACGCTTACCACTTGCAGCTGGTGATCGTGATTTATGTTGGAGGTGTTACAGCTAGGTTCCAATGATCTGGATAGCTTCCCTAGGTGCCATGGAGTGTGTATGAATGCTTGGAATGGATTGAAATGATCTGGAACTTGAGATGGTACCCCAACTGCAAATCTGTCAAGAACTTGAGCAATTGGCTGGTGATTTTGTGAAATCTGTGTTCCAGATGTTATGTGAGTGTTTGGATCACTTCTATATGATGTATGTGAGGTGTGTGTGTGATTGGTTTGATTGAAAAAGCTCTCAAACTCAAAACCCGATAGTGACTTGCCTTAGAAGGCAAAATTGGAGTGAAAGAAGAGATTTTGAGGAAAGCATTTGTTTGATGGCTTTGGTGTACTCAAACTGATCACAATTGAGCTCTATTTACAGTAGAGCAAGTTTGTTTTGGGATCGACACTGAATGGCAACTGCAGCAGAGGTTTGGCCAATGTTGTCCAATGGAAATCCAAGTCTCCTCTAGCCATTGACCAGAGGTTAGGGCACAGGGCTGTGGTTCCCTTGGTCTTGGATAAGTCTTGACTGAATTTAGTTGAGAATGGCTCTGTCCATGCCACCTTGATGCTTCCATTGAATGCTCCAATCCAAAATTGGAGTCTTGTCCCTATTTTGGCCATTCTAGGTTCAACATGCTATTTCTTGTTCCAAAGACTTTGGAGGCTTGGCTTAGTGATTGTCCCCTTTAGATTCAATCCTCAGAGGTGTCCAAGTGGATAGGAGCATTTGGATTTGGCTGATTTTGGCAAATCGACCAAAAGTGTAAAAATCTGCCTTGCTTTGGCAGATTTCAGTAAGGCAACTTGCCAATGTCATATCTCATGACTCAAATTGAATTTGGTATTGTTCTTGGCCATTTTGGAAAGCCCTTACATGATACAACAACTGTTTGACCATGTTTGGTTTTGATCTCTTTTGAATCCAAGTGAAAAATCCCCCTACATTTGGCAAAAAGTAGGGTAAAATCTGACTTAGTGAAATTTTCACTAAGTGTTGGAACAAAGTGACTTTTCTTGATTTTGATCACTCCATAACTCAAAATCCATGAGGAATTTGGACATAGGTCAGTATGAAGCTTTTGTAGAGGGAAATGAGATCTACAAATCAAGCATTGAATGGGGAACAATGGCCTTGTGGTTTAGGAGTTATGGTCCTCCAAAGTTGGCACATTAGTGTCACTTTTTCCATAACTTAGAAATTTTTCTAAGTTTTTATAGTTACCCCTTTTACAAGTTATCCCACTTTCTTTGATTTTTCTTGATGAATGATGATTCAAATCATACATTAACATAATTTTAGGGTTAAAAATCCATTTTGGTGAAAAATCTCAAAAAGTCAAAGTTGACTTTTGTGCACAGTTGACTTTTTATCAGATGAATTCCAAACTGTGCAATTCTTCAGGAAATCATGTCCTTGACCTAAATCAAACTTGATGGACATGTTCCATGGGTGTTATAGGGTATATTGATTCATGTCCTAGGGCTTGGGAGCATGTCCTGGTCAAAAGTCAAAGTTACAGTTGACTTTTCTCGCGAAACCCTAATTGTGGTGCAGATGAAATTGAGACTTGTTGCTCAAGCTTCTTGGATTAATACATTGTTCCAAATGGATCAATATAGTTCATTAGAGACCCTCAAACCCTCTCTTGAGGTCTTGGCTCATGATTTTCGCTAAAAGTCAACTTAGGGGTGAATTAGGTCAAGAAACCCTAATTCTTGATTTTTGATGAATGCATCCCCTGAGGCAAAATTGACTTGATGACTGGGTTTATGAGGTTCCATGGATCATATTAGGTTATGTTTTGGATCTTTGGCTCATGCCCAGAGGAAATTTTCCAACTGGAGGCCCTGGTCGACCAAAACCCTAATTTGGTGACACTGTCGATCTTGAGACTTGATCCACCTAAAAGGGAGCAGCCTTGTGCTTGATCCTTGAAGTGGGAGTCCTTTTGATCCATTGTGGATGTTTGAGACGTTAGACAAGTTGAAGATCATGTCATTCCTTGATTTATCCTTTGTCTAAGGCTCTGAGAGGGCTTGAAACCCTAATTTTAATTGTAGTGGATGCTCACCCATCTTTGGGGAGACTGATGAAGTATGATGGTTCCTCCATATTGTGATGATGATTTTCACAATGATGGGAAATCTTAGTGGTCAAAATTTGGGGTATGACACATGCTGAGTTTAAACAGCTGACTATTAGTTTACAGATGCTATTAAGATGTGGGCCCCTCTTCGGTTTATTTTGTTAAGGATAGAATGTCTGGGCTATTTGCGAGGTTTTTTTTGGTAATGTGTTTAGATTTGATGCTTTGTATGAAAGTACAGGATTTTGGGTTTTTGATTAGTATGCTCGCTAAGATTTTTGCAATCTTATGCGTACGTATTCCCGAAATAGCGAAATCAGAGCGATCGTAGTTTCTCCTATTCTGTGGGAGGAAAAAGGTGTTTTGGTGTCTTGTTCAAAGCCTAAGACGTGAAGCTAAATGGTTTGTTTGTATCTTGTTCAAATCCCAAGATGTGAAGCTAAAAGGTTTAGGATTAGAGAGAATTTGTCATCTCTAAAGGGTGATATTTGGTCTGTTTATCACAACTGTTGGGTGACTGATTATAATGGAGAATTACTTTAACTAGGATATGTGAATCCAGCAATGCCATAATTTCCTTTATAGGGGATTTTTAACCTGAAGGAGAAGACTTTAACTCAGTGTAGAGCAATGCCATCTTTCCTTAGGAATTTCTCATGCTAAAAGAGGGACAGTGGCATGGATGTAAATAATCCAGAGGCTTGCCGCTTACAGCAATTAGATGAAGGAAAAAGTGTTGTTGATGTTTGTATGCTATGATCAAAGCACATATTTGATGCCAAAAGGTTAATTGACTCAACCGAGGTTTTCTTTATACAAAGCCTAAGAGGAGGCTAGTGACCCAACAAGAGGGTGTTTTTTATATGTCTCGTACAAAGTCCGAGATAAAGGAGAAAAGGTTTGTGACCCAACAAGAGGGTCTTTTATACTCAACAAAAGAGTGTTTTGCTGTCCTGTACGAAGCCCGAGATGGAGGCTGAAAGTGTTGACTCAATAAGAGAGTACTAACAAGTGACTGAATCAACAAGAGAGTGCTTTTATACTCAATAAGAGAGTGTTTTCTATCTCGTACGAAGCCCGAGATGGAGGATAAAGGGGGGTTTGACTCAACAAGAGAGTCTTATATACTCAACAAGAGAGTGTTTTATATCTCGTACGAAGCCCGATATGGAGTCTAAAGGGTGACTCAACAAGAGAGTCTGAAAAGGTTAACTCCACTGGGGAGAATCATTGTACAAAGCCCAAGAGGAGGCTAACTTTCCTGAGGAAAGGATCATTATACAAAGCCTAAGAGGAGGCTAACTATGCTGGCTACTGTTTCAGTTTAGTGACAGGTCCAGTATGTTGGATAAAAGAGAAAATCAGTTCTTATAAAGGGAACAATTAAAGGTAAGGTTGTGCTTTGGTACTGATCAGAGGATTAGGGTTATTTCCTGTTCTTTCAAGAAATGGGAAATCCAAAGGGTATTGAGACTGTCCAAGTCTACTGGTGTTTTGAGAAATCGATTCTCAGATAGTGAGTGATCTTTGTATGATGCCCAAGAGAAGGCTGATATGTTAAGGGGGTGAAGGTCAACCCATTAAATGGTCTGACACTTGACTCAGAAAGGCACGAGAGCTCTGGGTCCATGTAGAGGTCTCTGGGTCCATGTACTAAGCCCAAGAGAAGGCACGAGAGCTTTTAAGAAGCCGAAGGGTCCTTGTACAACGCCCAAGAGGAGACGGGGATGCTTTTAGGAAGCCTGTGGGTCCCCAAACCCCGAGAAGTTCAAGACATGCTATTCACCGAGAATAGATCAAGCCAAGAAAGTCCGAGAATTTGGAAGAAACTTAAGAGATGCTATTCACGGAGAATAGATCAACTCTGGGGAGTAGAGTTTCTTTGACAATTTCTAAAAGTGACAGTCTTAGAAAGGGTTCACCGAGAATGCTGCCTTTCACGTCTCCATATTGTTTAACCCCAAGAGGAGGGAAGATTGTGTCTGGTAATCCTATGGGGATCTAGTTTTGTTTGTATTTAAGAGTGACCAACAGGGCTTTACCTAGTGCTAGACGTAGTTGCCGGGAAAAACTCTAAATAACTATACTAGTATTACACAGTTGATATTTGACAAGTATATAAAAGTTTGTGAAAGAAGACTTACAGTGAGCAGCCCCACAATACAATTATATATATGAAAGCGGATAAAGAAAGCGGGTAAACACTTACTCGGTTATAGAGCTTCCATGCTGTTTTGTTATTTGTTCAACAAAGAAAGCTTTGATAACAATATTATATTCTAAATCAAAGGAGAAAGTGCTTTGAAAAGATTGTTGGGGCTTACAGCTCAAGGAGAGGCCCAAGGTTTTCTGTACAAAGGGATGGGTCTTACACTCTCTCAAGAGGCCCAAAAGATGATCTAAAGAAAAGGAATGGGGCTTATAACACAAGGTTAGGCCCAAAGGGTTTTGTTTGAGAAATGACGATCGCGCCGAGATTTCTTTAACGTACTGGGTCTTATACAATGCATTGAGGCCCAAAAAGGTTTTATCTACAAGGGATGGGTCTTACACTCTCTCAAGAGGCCCAAAGGTTTATTTTTGTACAAGTGGTGGGGCTTACAGCTCAAGGAGAGGCCCAAGGTTTTTTTGTTTTAAACTGGCGATCGCGCCAAGGTTTTTTCTTTTAACACAGAGGGACTTATACAATATCTGAGACCCTAAAAGGTTTTGGTTAAAAGGGATTGGGTCTTACACTCTATTAGAGGCCCAAGTGTTTTTTGGTGATTGATGAGGGTGAAAATCAAAGAAACCCTAATTTTGTTTTCCTTTAAAAGTAAATATTTAAAGAAAATCGATAAAAATGATAAAAATACCAAAGGAGTTTGAATAAACAACTTGTGATTTTTGTTTAAGGTTTAAAAAATGAGGTTTTAATCACAAGATGAATTAAAACTCAATTGGTTTTGATTTTCAAGGTAAATATTCACTTTTAAAATGTTTAAAAATAATTAAAAATGAATTTATTCACAAAAATACTAATTATATTAAATAAATAATATAAAATTTATTTTTTGTGGAATAAAATATTTCAACATTTTTGTGATTTTTTTCAAAAAGAACCAATAAAAAATAATTAAAATTGAGGAAGTTATTAATTTTTCAAATCATTAAAAATAATAAAATATGAAAAAACATGAAAAAGTGGTAAAAAAGAGAATCTGGGGCGAGGGGGATTCGAACCCCAAACCTCTTGTATATAGGGCGTGCGCCTTACCACTGGGGTAATGATACATCCGTTGATTGAAACACAACCACAAATATATAAGGCTTGCCTTGTTTTTAGCCTCTTTTTGGAGCTTTTGTGCAATCTGCCAAGCACCTTATTCCAGAAATGATTTGACGCTTTGGACACCCTCAAATGATCTCTTAGAAGCTTTTAGGATGGTTGGAATCAGCTGGAAACCTCAGGAACAAGTTTGAGCTATTTCTTACAAAAGGGGCAAAAGTGGCCAAAATAGCAACTCTCTCAAATGGTGTTCTAGATGTGTGGAACCATTTGGGACAGTTCAAGGATGATATTTGGAGTGTGTTTGAGGTTTTATCTGGTTTGGAAAGTGACTAAATCAAGACATGGCTTGAAAAATGCACAAAAGTCCTATTTTGAGGTTTTGAGAGGTGACTTTGTGATTTTGGTGTTACAGGTCACTTGTAAGTGTTTGGATCACCTCTATATGATGTTTATGAGGTGTGTGTGTGATTGGTTTGATTGGAATTGCTCTCAAACTCAAAACCTGATGGTGACTTGCTTTGGAAGGCAAATTTAGAGGTGAGAAGGTGATTTTGAGGAAAGCATCTGTTTGATGGCTTTGGTGTACTCAAACTGATCACAAATTAGCTCTATTTATAGTGGAGCATGTTTGTTTTAGGAGCAATAGTGATTGGCAACTGCTGCAGAGGTTTGGCCAATGTTGATCAATGAGAATCCAAGTCTCCTCTAGCCATTGACTAGAGGTTAGGGCACAGGCTGCTGGTTCCCTAGGCCTTGGATAAGTCTTGACTGAATTCAGTTGGAAATGGCTCGGTCCATGCCACCTTGGTGTATCCATTAAATGCTCCAAACAAAAATTGGAGTCTTGTCCCTCTTTTAGGCATTTCTAGGTTTGGCATGCTACTTTTGGTTCCAAAGACTTGGGAGGCTGATGGATCAGTGTGTGTCCCTCCTTGGTCTCCCCCTGAGGTGTTCAGATGGATAAGTGTGTTTGTCATTTACACAAATTTGGAAAAACGAGCAAAATGCACAAATCTGCCTTGCTTTGACAGTTTTCAGCAAGGCATATTGCCATTGTCATATCTCATGTCTCAAGCGGAATTTGATGGAGTTCTTGGCCATTTTGGAAAGCCCTCATATGATACAACAACTGTTTGATCATAGTTGGTTTTGATACTTTTTGGACCCAAGTGAAAAATGCCCTTACATTTGGAAAAAAGTGAAGGCAGATTCTGACTTAGTGAAAATTTCACTAAGTGTTGGAAAAAAGTGATATTTTCACTTTTTGTGATTTTGATCATTCCATAACTTAAAATCCATGAGGAATTGGAATGAGTTGTGTTTGAAGATTTTGTAGAGTGCCATGAGAGCTACAAATCCAGATTTGAATGGGAAAAAATGTCCTTGTGGTTTAGGAGTTATGATCCTCCAAAGTTGGTACCCTAGCCACTTTGTTCCATAACTTAGAAAATTTTCTAAGTTTTTATGGTTACCCCTTTTACAAGTTATCCCACTTTTCTTGATTTTTCTTGATGAATGATGATCCAAATCATACATTAACATCATTTTAGGGTTAAAGAACCATAATTGTGAAAAATCTCAAAAAGTCAAAGTTGACTTTTATGCACAGTTGACTTTTTGTCAGATGAATTCCAAACTGTGCGATCCTCTATGAAATCAAGTCCTTGACCTAAATCAAACTTGATGGATTGATTTCATAGGTGTTATAGGGTGTATTGAATCATGTCCCAAGGCTTGGGAGAATACCTGGGTGAAAAGTCAAAGATACAGTTGACTTTTTCCTCAAAACCCTAACTGTGGTTCTAATGAACTTGAAACTTGTTGATCAAGCTTCTTGGACCAATCCATTGTTGTAAATGGATCAATGTGGTGTATTAGAGACCCCCAAATCATTTCTTGAGGTCTTGGCTCATGATTTGTCCCAAAAGTCAACTTAGGGGTAAATTAGGTCAAGAAACGCTAATTCTTGATTTTTTATGAATGCATCCCCTGAGGCAAAATTGAATTGATGATTGGGTCCATGAGGTTCCATGGAGCATATTAGGTTGTGCTTTGAAGCATTGGCTCATGCCCAGAGGAAAATTTCCATTTGGAGGCCCTGGTCGACCAAAACCCTAATTTGGTGACACTGGTGATCTTAAGGCTTAATCCACTCAAAATGCTGCAACCTTGTGCTTGATTCTTGCTGTGGGAGTCCTCTTGATCCATTGTAGATGTTTGAGAGGTTTATACAAGTTGAAGATCATGGCATTCCTTGATTGATCCTTTGTCCAAGAGCTCAGAGAGGGCTTGAAACCCTAAATTTAATAGTAGTGAATGCTCACCCATCTTTGGGGAGACTAATGAGGCATGATGGTTTACCCATAATGTGATGATGATTTGCCCAATGATGGGAAATCTTAGTGGTCAAAATTTGGGGTATGACAAGGTTGTGACCATTAAGCAAATAGCTCGTTATGCTGGCCAGACACAACTCATTCATGTTGCCTTCGAGCCAAATTTCCTCTCCACCCCACAATTTGACAAGTGGTGGAAAAAGTACTATGCTGAAGAATTCTTCAATGTTGCTTCCTTTACTCAACATCTTAACAAGGCTTTCCTCTCTGTGCAGGAGAAAATCAAGAAAGGTACTTCGACTCATATTAAGGAATTCCAAGCATTCCAAAAGTACTTCAAAACTGCCTATAGGACTGATGACTTTAGTTGAACCGTCCGCGAAGCAGCCGTTACTTTAAAAGATAAATTTAAAGAAAATGAAGAACTTAAAGCTACCTTCGTTCGTTCCTCCTGAGAAATGGTACGAAACAACTTTTAACATGTATCCTCCTAAATTCCCTCGACTGCCAAGTGCCGACTTTGGTGTGGCTTTTAGCCCTCCATTCTCAAACTGGTCCGTCTGTGGGTCTTTTGTAAAAATCCTTCGCTGGGAATCACAAAAACATGCCCAGTGGGTGGTTGCGACTAAGCATATGAAATTCTGGTATAGCAGATCACGAAGATGTCGAACAGAATGTCGAGACACTTGATCTCTGCTTCACTCACAAGGACAAATAGGAGCAGAAAATACTAGGGTTAATACCATTTTATCCCCCTGCCATATAGCCGACTCGAAATTCCAAAAAATGGTCCTTAGAGGTGCTGAACCCATGACCTTTTGGGTCAAGCACCAATGTCTTACCACTAGGTCTAAGCATTCATTTTCTTTAAAGGTTAAAGATTAGCATAAAAAATATATATTGTTAACGTTAATATTAATAAAACATTAATATTACAATTAATGTTATAAGCATTATTTAATAAATTAAAATTAATATATTATTAAACTGACGTTAATTAAAAAAATTTAAAATAGTTTATTAAAAACTTTAATATTAATATACTTTAAAACGTATATATTTATTTGGGTTAATTGTGATTTACCCCCCTGACATATGAGCGAATTTTGATTTACCCCCCTACATGCCTTTAGGCAACGGTTTTTTTGAAAAAATCGTTGCCAAAATCTGCCTATGGCAACGGTGGGGGGGTAAACCAAAACACGCTCATATGTCAGGGGGGTAAATCACAATTAACCCTATTTATTTATATTTATTAAAAAATTAATACGTTAATATTAATTTTTAAATTTTTAATATTCTGTAAATTTTAGTGTAAATTTTATTTATAACTATAAATTTTTTACTTTAATATAATTTTATAATTTTACTGTAAAAATAATTTAATATGATTAAACTGAAGTTAATTAAAAATAATTTAATTAAAATAATTTAAAATAGTTTATTAAAAACCCTAATATTAATATACTTTAAAACATATATATTTATTTATATTTATTAAAAAATTTATACGTTAATATTAATTTTAAAATTTTTAATATTCTGTAAATTTTAATGTATATTTTATTTATAAGTATAAATTTATAATATTTTAATATACTAAAACTGAATTAATATTTTAATATTTATAATAGTAATATATAATACTGTAAAGTTTTCTTAATAATAGTTAGTAATATATAATATTGTAACGTTTTACTAACTAACATATATAATAAAATATATATAATCCTTTAACTAATATATAGTTAGTAATATATAATTATACTAGCTAACATATATAATAGTAATATATAATAGTGTAACGATTTATTAATAATTAATATTTATTAAATGCTAAGTAATATATAGTTTTGATGCAAATAAATAAACAAAAGAAACATTTAGCTAAGTTGTAAGGTTTGGTAGTTGAATTTAAAAGTTCATGGGTTCAACACTTTCAAGGACCAATTTTTGGAATTTTGGCATTTAACACAAAAACAATAAAATAATAATAAAAGATGCCACATGAAATTTAAAAAATTAATAATAAAAAAAATGCCAACTAAGCCATCCAAATAAGCTTAGTTGTCATTTAAAAAAAATGAAAAATAAAAAAAAATGTCACTTAGCTTCCCACCTATGCACTTGGCATATGCCAGATTTCTCAAAGGTGTATATTGATGGAATCTTGAAATGGCAGGGGGGCATTTGCAAAAAAAAAATTTACAGGGGGTAAACCGGAAGTCGCCTATATAGCAGGGGGTAAAATGAAATTAACCCAAAATACTATGCAGAAAATACAGAGAACACGCAACAATTGTTAACCCAGTTCGGTGCAACTCACCTACGTCTGGGGGCTTCCAAGCCAGGAATGAAATCCACTAAGCAGTATTAGTTCAAAGCTAAACCCTAAACCCTAAACCCTAAACCCCTCTGTTTACAACTTGTCACCTAATCACTACTCGTGCTATATTTCTACCTAAGACACTTCTAGGTATGAGACCCTTCTCAATTCCCTTTCAATCACAGCAGTGACTGAACAATTACAACTCAATAAAACAGTCCAACTCAAGTATTCACACAATACAAGAGAGGCTCACAAAATACAAACCCTAATTACACTAGGCAACAATGTATTTTTCGACACTATTCCTAGGTTAAATCCCTCCTATCTTGGACGCTACCTAGGATAAATAAACATTCCCACAAAATATGGAAATCAGAAAACCAAATAACAATTATCACAAACTATAACAGACAAAGATGTTGAATCATCATGATAGGACATCTTGTCCAACATCTTGATCTTCAGTTAGTTTTACATGTTAGGACATCTTGTCCAACATCTTACTGTCAAGTTAGTTTGACCAAAATTGATGCTAACCTCAAAGGCTTGGACTCATCATTCCCCCCATTTGGCAGATTTTGGCTAAAACTAACTAAGAGAAACTTGCAGACAAAGACTCATAGTCTGAGGCCAAGAAACAAAACATCAGAACAACAACAGCGAAAAAACATCAAACATCTTCTCTCCCCCTCAACCAGTTCCTTCTTCTGTAAGCAGCAGTATGGCATACTCCCCCTCAAAGGCGAATAAACTAACTGAATAACCAAGCAAAAGCATAAAGTATTAAAGTACAAAACAAGCACATAAAATGCTAAACATAATTCTGGGCATTAAGCCCTTACATAACCATAAAATAAAAGAAGACAATATTCAACCTGAGTGTAGTCTTGAAAGACCTCTCTCTACTTGATGGGAACACATATGCAATTACTTGAATAACATTCCCACACCAGGTGAATTGCTACAAATCTTCAGACAGGCAAACTCCAAGCTTGCCTCTCAACACTTCAAATTGATTAGCATCCTAGGCTTTAGTAAAGTGTCAGCTAACTGATTCTCTGTGGCAACATGCTCTAAGGTTATGATTGTGTCTTCCACAAGATTCCTAATAAAGTGATGCCTGATGTCAATATGTTTGGTTCTGCTGTGCTGAATAGGATTCTTTAAAATGTTAATGGAACTTAAGTTGTCACAGAAAAGTGTCATGACACTTGAATGACATTCTACTCAGTCAGCATCTGCT
This sequence comes from Lathyrus tuberosus, assembly GCA_022829125.1. Classification (NCBI taxonomy): domain Eukaryota; kingdom Viridiplantae; phylum Streptophyta; class Magnoliopsida; order Fabales; family Fabaceae; genus Lathyrus; species Lathyrus tuberosus. The sequence continues at coordinate 4,986,001 of JALAZF010000253.1, forward strand.
TCATCCACATCATTTGAGAATAGCTGCTACTTGCAGCTATGTATTCAGCCTCAGTAGTAGACAAAGAGACACAAATTTGCTTCTTACTAAACCAAGAAATCAAGTTGTTTCCTAGAAAGAAACATCCACCAGAGGTGCTCTTCCTATCATCTGCACTCCCAACCCAATCAACATCACAGTATCCTATTAACACAGAGTTAGAACTATGCGTATATAGCAGACCATAGTCACATGTACCATTCACATACTTCAGAATTCTTTTGACCTGATTAATATGGATAACTTTAGGTTCAGCCTAATATCTAGCACAGACTCCTACCGCGAAAGTTATATCAGGTCTGCTAGCAGTAAGGTATAGAAGACTTTCAATCATGCTTCTATACAGACTCTGATCAACACTAACACCTTTCTCATCCTTAGACAATTTCAAGTGAGTAGGAGCAGAAGTTCGTTTGTGGTTAGCATTCTCCAAGCCAAACTTATTCCCAATACTTTTAGCATATTTCCCTTGACAAAGGAATATTGAGTCTTCCATCTGTTTAACTTGGAGACCAAGAAAGTAGGTTAATTCACCCACTAAACTCATCTCAAACTCAGATTGCATTTGTTTGATAAAGTGTTGAACCATCTTATCTGACATCCCTCCAAACACAATATCATCAACATAGATTTGAGTTATCATGAGCTTTCTAACCCTTTCTTTGATGAATAGTGTTTTGTCAATTCCACCTTTTATGTAACCATGGTTGACAAGGAATTCAGTTAGCCTTTCATACCAAACCCTTAGAGCTTATTTCAACCCATACAAGGCCTTTTTCAACTTGAATACATGATTTGGAAATGTAGGATCAACAAATCCTTTAGACTGTTCCACATATACTTCTTCATTCAAGTATCCATTCAGAAAGGCACTCTTAACATCCATTTGAAATAGCTTGAATTTCAACAGGCAAGCTACTCCAAGTAACAATCTCATAGACTCCAATCTAGCAACAGGAACAAAAGTTTCATCAAAATCCACTCCCTCAATCTGAGTGTACCCTTGAGCAACAAGTCTAGCCTCGCTTCTCGTGACCACACCTTGCTCATCAAACTTGTTTTTAAACACCCATCTTGTACCAATCACATTTGACCCTTCTGGTCTTGGCACAAGATCCCAGACCTCATGCCTCTTGAACTGCCACAGTTCCTCTTGCATAACATTGATCCATAATTCATCAGTTAAGGCCTCCTTGACATTCTTGGGTTCCAACTTTGAAACAAAACAAGCACCAACAACTATATCTGATGACCTTGTCATTCTTCCACAATTTGGGTCTCCTATTATAAGTTTCTTAGGATGATCCTTCTGAACTCTGGTGGAGGGACCTTTGTCAACCTTTTTAGTCACTACAGGTTCAGGATTAACATCATTAGATTCGGCAGCACCCTCAGGAGCACCATGTGATGTTCCAACATCCTAAGTGACATCTTCATCCCCCATGGGTGTCATACCCTAAATTTTGACCACAAGATTTCCCATCATTGTAAGGATCATCGCCACAATATGGATGTACCACCATACCTCATCAATCTCCTCAAAGATTGTTGAGTTTTTACTACAATCAAGAATTAGGGTTTTGAGCCCTCTCAGAGCACTTAGACAAAGGATCAATCAAGAAATGACATGATCTTTAACTTGTCTAACCTCTCAAACACCAATAAAGGATCTAGAGGTCTCCCACATCAAGAATCAAGCACAAGGTTGCAACATTCCAAGTGGATCAAGCCTCAAGATCGCCACTGTCACCAAATTAGGGTTTTGGTCGACCAAGGCCTCTAGATGAAAAATTTCATCTGGGCATGAGCTAATACTTCAAAACATGGCCCAAAATACTCATAGGGACCTCATGGACCCAATAATCAAGTCAAAATAGCCTCAGGGGAAGCATTCATAAAAAATCAGGAATTAGGGTTTCTTGACATAATTCACCCTTAAGTTGACTTTTGAGGAAAGACATGAACCAAAACCTCAAGACATGATTTAAGGGCCTCAAATACACTACATTGATCCATTTACAATAATGCATTGATCCAAGAAGCTTGATTCACAAGTTTCAAATTCATCTGGACCACAATTAGGGTTTTGAAGAAAAAGTCAACTGTACCTTTGACTTTGGACCAAGACATGTTCCCAAACCTTGGGACATGATCCAAGACACCCTAAAAGACCTATGGAATCCATCCATTAGGTTTAAATTAGGTCAAGAACTTGATTACATGGAGGATCACACAGTTTGGAACTCATCTGACAAAAAGTCAATTGTGCCCAAAATCAAGTTTGGCTTTTTGAAATATTTCACAAATGTGGCTCCCCTAAGTCCAAAATAATGTTAATGCATGGTTTTGATCATCATCCATCAAGAAAAACCAAGAAAAGTGTGGTTTCTTGCAAAAGGGGCAACCATAAGAAACTTAAATTTTTCTAAGTTATGGAACAAATTGGATTTGGTACCAACTTTGCAAGGTCATAACTCTCAAACCATAAGGCATTTTTCTTCCATCCAAAGCTCAAATGAAAGTTCTATGACATACTTCAAAAGTGTCAAATACAAAATATTCCAAATACTTGTGGATTTTGAGTTATGGATTGATCAAAATCACAAAAACATGAAAATGACCACTTTTTCCAACACTTGGAAATTTTTTTAGACAAAATCTGTCTAGGTTTTTCATCAATTTTTGGACCATTTTTCATCATGATCCAAGCCAAACCAGGTCCATTGGTGGACATCAAAGTTAAAGTATGTCATGAGAGCTTTCTAAAAAGTACAAGAACTCATATTAATTCAATATGAGCGAGGAGTTATGAACCTCACAACATGCATTGCTCAAATTGATTTTCAAGACAGATTGTGTGCATTACTTGTGGCACACGATTCTTGAGTCCAATTTTGGTGACTATGCAAGACGGATCCTCATCCAAATTCAACAAGAATCTCAGTCAGTCATGAAAAACCTGCAAGCTTGGACCCTAAGGCAAGAATCCAATCCCTTTGGCATGTGATCATCAATGTTGCAAATCCAAAACCAAGCTTTGTCATTTGGAAATAATGTGGTGCATTGAGCTGTCATGAACCAGCACATATCAGTCCAATTGAGTCAGGGTTGTTGCAAAAATTAGAAGACCTAAAGCTACCAAGACCAGCTCAAGTCAATGGCTAAGAGAAGACTTGGTACCTTAGCATTTACGAAAGTGATGCATGGGCATATCCATTGGATAATAGAGTGAACCAGCCACCATTCACTATTCCTTCAAAAAAAAACTTCCTCTACTATAAATAGAGGTCATTTATGATATTTCAAGCCACGCCAAAACAATACCAAAGCCTTGTTTTCTCACTCTCCCTTTCTTACTTCAATTTCAAGTCACATTGGAGAAATTTGGGAATTCTTGAAACCAGAGAAAAAATCACTCAAATAACTATCCAAACACATCATAAATCATCCATTGAAGGTGTTCAAACCTTCATCCTCATCGTACAACATCAAAATCAGAAATTCAATCTCCAAAACCTCAAATTTTGATTTTTCTGCATTTTTCAAGCCATGTCTTGATCCAATCACTTTCAAAACCAATTAAACCTTAAAATACTCTCCAAATATCATCCTTGAGCTGTTCCAATAAGTATCCCTCAACTGTAACACCATTTAAGTGAGATACTATTTTGGTCACTTTTGCCACTTTTGCAAGAAAGATCCAATTCTTGTTCCTGAGGTTTCTAGCTGGGTTTGATCATCCTAAAAGCTTCTAAGGGATCAATCAAGAGTGTCTAAAGCATTGGATTACTTCTGGCACAAGCATCTTGACAGTTAGCACAAGGAGCTTTAAGAGGTAAGTGCATAACAACTTGAACTCTTTAAAATATGCATTGCTTTGATGTCCATTGATCATGAACATATCATACATATCATATGTGTTGTGTTTGAGCCAATTTACCATGCTATTATTGTTGTATGATGTGATAGCATAGAACTTACAAATCTTGGCCTATTTTAAAACCACTATTGGGTTTTAAAATAGAAGCATCTTTAGAAAATTCTGAGACCACCATTGGATTCCTCATGAAATTCTAGGCAGGATCCATCTAAATTTTGTCCAGTTTCATGGAGAAATGAGGGAGATATGATCCTTCTTGCAAATCACTCAAAACTTGGTTTTTGCCTTGGCCTGGCCTGAAATTTAGGCCACCCATATATGTTTATGGGGTGGTTTTGATACACGGATGTATCACCGCCCCAGTGGTAGCGCGCATGTGTGTTTGGTTGGAGGGTGTGGGTTCAACACCCACCCAGACCATTTTTGGTTCCCTCTCATTTTTACTATTTTTTTCATATTTTTCATGATTTTCTTAATTAATCTCAAAATTAATTTCTCTCTCAATTTTAATTATTTTTTATTGGTTCTTTTTTTGAAAATTCACAAAAATATTGAAATATTTTATTCCACAAAAAAATTGAACTTATATTATTTATTTAATATAGTTTGAATTTTTATTTAATATTTTATTCCACATTGATCTTTCAAAATCAATTGGATTGCAAGCCTTAATGTGATTAAACATGATTTTCCAAATATTTTTCAAAGCTTACCACTTGTTTTTAAATATATTTGATATTTGATATTTAATTTCCTTTGGAAATAATATTATATTAATTAAAATTAGGGTTTCCCTCAATTTTAATTTTTCAAACTTCATTTGAAACACTTTTGGGCCTCTTGATAGAATGTAAGTCCCATCCCTTTGTAAATAAACATTTTTGCGCCTGAGTCATTGTATAAGTCCCGATACGTTTTTAAAAATCTCGGCGCAATCGCCGTTTTCAAAACAATTTTCATCTGGGCCTCCCCTTTGAGTTGTAAGTCCCATTTTTCTTCTTTTTTAAACACTTTTGGGCCTCTAATAGAGTGTAAGACCCAACCCCCTTTCTACATAAATAGTTTGGGCCTCAGTCATTTTTATAAGCCCCTGTACAATTTTCAAAATAACGGTGCGATCATTGGTTTTCATCTGGGCCTCTCCTTGAGTTGTAAGCCTCATCTCTTGTATAAAAATAAACTCTTGGGCCTCTAATAGAGTGTAAGACCCATCCTTTTTTTAAACACCTTAATTTGGGCCTCAGTCATTGTATATGTCCCTCTGTGGTTTTCAAAACTGCGACGCGATTCTCGCCCTTTTCAAAAGAATTCATCTGGGCTTCTCTTTAAGAATAAGCCCTAAACTTCCTTTTACAATAACTTTCCTTTTGATTTAGATTCAAATTCTAAGTTTTATCAAAATTTTCTTCAATTTCTTGAATAACTAACCATGTAGCAGTAGTTACTATGCTTGGGCTTGCACAACTGTAAGTTCCACTATCTCTTCTCCATATACTTGTTTATATATTTCATCTGTATATATATATATGCTTGTACATATTTGCTTAGAGTTTTCCCCAGCAATTAGGTCTAGGTCTAGATCAAACCAGTGGTTACTCTTTTAACACAGTCAAAACTAGTTCCCCATAGGAAATTCCAGATACCGTCTTGCCTCCTCTTGGGCTTATACAATATGGAACAGAGGAAGGCATTATTCCCAGTGAAACTTTTCTCAAGACTATCACAACTTAGAAATATGTGTACAAGAAATTCGTTTCCCCAAAGAGGATTAATTCTCGGTGAAACCTCTTCTGAATTTCTTCAAACCCTAGAATTGTTCTGCAAGGATTGATTCCCGGTGAAACCTTTCTTGAACTCTTCTTAGGTTTGGACCCACATGCTTCCTAAAAGCATTCTCAGTCTCCTTTTGGGTTTTGTACAAGGACCCACAGACTTCTTAGAAGTTCTCAGCCTCCTTTTGGACTTAGTACAAGGACCCGAAGACCTCCTACAGGTATAGGATAGAACTTAGTCATCTCTATTAGTTCAATCTTCCAAAGAGTTAGAATTTTAGAACATCAATTTTAGGGTTGATTTTCATCCCTTAAAACCTCAGCCTCCTCTTGGGCATCATACAAAGATTATCTTCCAGCTAAGAGTCAACCTCATCATACCAGTAGACTTGGAAAGTCTCATCCCCTCTTGGATCTCAAAGAAACCCTCAAGTTTCCTAAAAAGCACAGGAAAATCTCTGATGACTTCATCAATCTCCGGTAGAGTTTGAAACCTCCATAGGTTTTCATACTCAAAGTTTAAACCTTTACCATCAATATAACCTTAACAGAATCAGAACCTCCGGGCATTTGACATTCTCAGCAAGAGTTGATTCCCCAATTTGGACCTGTCTCTGGATCTCAATAATCCTCAGCAGAAGCTAGCCTCCTCTTAGGCTTCATATAAGAATTTCCCCAGCCAGTCTCCTTTTAGGCTTTGTATAATGATTTTTCCTCACAGATTTAGCCTCAATCTTGGGCTTTGTACAAGACAGATAAAACCTTCCTAGTGGAGTCAATTTCTTTTTAGCCTCAATCTTGGACTTTGTACAAGACAGATAAAACCTCCCCAGTGGAGTCAATTTCTTTTCAACCTCAATCTTGGGCTTTGTACAAGACAAACAAAATACTCCCCAGAAGAGTTCAATCCCTTTTCAGCCTCAATCTTGGGCTTTGTACAAGACAAATCATACTCTCCAGCTGAGTCAATATTCTTTTAGCCTCAATCTTGGGCTTTATACAGGACAAATACAAAACTCCCTAGTAGAGTCAACCTTTTAGCTTCAACCTTGGGCTTTGATCAAGGCACACAAAAATCAACATCCCCTCAGAGGAAATCAAGAGTTCACTCTGTAGGAAGACATTTAACTGTATATCATATATCAAGACAAATAATCAAACAACCCCTAATTCCAGATAACTGCTGTAAGTGGCACACTTGTAGATTAAAAAATCCAAGATGTGGTCCCTCTTTTATCCTGGTAAACTTCCTCTTTCATCTAATTGCTGTAAGTGGCAAGCCTATAATTTACATCCAAGCCAATGTCCCTCTCTTAGCATGGAAGATTCCTAAGGAAAAATGGCATTGCTCTACACTGAGTTAAAGTTTCCTCCTTCAAGACATTTTTCTTATAAAGGAAATTATGGCATTGCTAGATTCCATACATTCCAGTTAAAGTAAATCTTCTTTATAATCAGTTACCCAACAACTGTGATAAACAAGTGAGATACCTCCCTTTAGAGATGACAAATTCTCTCTCAGTCAAACCCTTTAGCTTTAATCTTGGGATTTAAACAAGACACCAAAAATATTTTTCCACCCATAGAATAGGAGGAACTACGATTGCTCTGATTTCCCAGTTTTCTTTAACAGTTTATACGTAGGCATAAGATTGTGAAATCTTAGCGAGCACACCAATAAAAAACTTTAGGTCCAGTACCTCACCAAAAAAAAAACAGAAAACCCGAAAATAACAAAAACACTCTCTCAACACTCCCAAAGGAGAAACTTTCCCAACCCATAACAGATAAACACCAGAAAGTATTCAAACATGCCAAAGAAGATCTATGGATAACCATAAATGCACTGGGTAATTGACAACTTCCCTTTGTATAACCTGACCCCGAACCCCCAATCTCTTAGCATTTGTTAAAGAAAACATTTGCATGCAAGATTAGTTTTAGATAGCTTCCCTTTCCTTTCCAGCTTCATAGGATAAATAAGAAATCAGAAACTAGCACCCAATTCCAACTATTACTGTATGGTGGTCGCGTCACCGTCAAAAATCGCACGCTACAGATAAATGGCGACTCTGCTGGGGAGTCTTTAGGATTAGAGTTCCTAAGAGGTCTAAGTTTTGTTTGGCATTTTCTATACTTTCTACTATATATATATATATATATATATATATATATATATATCATTTACTGTTATACTACTTAGTACCCGTGTTTAATTTTCTGTCAATTGGGAATTCGATTAATACACATGTGGAAAGTTTGAGAGAACACTAAGATAAGTGGTGGCATATCCAGGAAATGCTTATAGGGAATAAATCCCGACCAAGCTAACTTGGCAGTCCACCGAATCAGTTGAGGTACCCATGCGGAAACATCGATTTTGAACGACCAATTGTCGTGAAAGCATTGTCTATCCCAGTGTGGCACCCATGACCCGTAGGATTTAGTAGACATTAACCATATGGACATTTGGTAGTGCAGTGACTATCAGGAATAGTTAATACGCGATACTACACTCAAATGAGATTCATCCTAGGATATTACAGCTCGCTCGAGTGAATCAGCTTGCTGTTGGTATCTTTAGGAGGGGTCAATGACTTTGGAAACCTTTTAGAACCCGTTCTCTAGGTATAAAATTGACCAAAATAGTACAACCTTTGGGGATGGGTAGAGCCATGACTCCATGCTCGTGACGTTGAACCCTTGAACCCATGTTTTCAAATGTTTTTATGTGCGACATTCATGCATTCATTAAAAAAAACTCTTTTCAAAAAAGAAAAAATTCTTTTTCAAAAGAACTAAAACAATAATTGCAAATATCAGAGGTTGCGTTATGGATTTCGGTAGAAGAAAGACGCACAAGTACACCTTTATGGCTCGGAAACTAGAAGACTTAAGAAAATTGGGAAGGATGATTACCAATCCCGAGGCTTTTAGAGCTAAGCACAGAGGGTTGTTGTCTCTGTTAAGGGTCAACGTGGTTGAAGGAATCCTATCTACGCTGGTACAGTTCTACGATCCGGTTTACCACTGCTTCACTTTCCCGGATTACCAACTTGCACCAACACTGGAAGAGTACCCCCACCTGATTAATTTACCTATCACTGATCAAGCTCCGTTTTTTGGACTGGAAGAAATTCCAAAGAATCAGGCCATTGCAAGAGCAATCTCTTTGGATGAGTCAGAAGTTAGGACTCACATAACCACTAAAGGAGGAATCCAGGGTTTACCAACTAATTTCCTGATGAAGAAAGCTCTATACTTTGCTAGTATAGGAAACATAACTGCCTTCAAAGACATCTTTGTCCTACTCATATATGGGTTGTTCCTCTTTCCCAACATTGACAATTTCGTCGATACCAATGCTGTTAAGATATTCTTAATAGGAAACCCCGTACCAACCTTGCTCGCAGATGCTTATCATTCTGTACACTTAAGGAATTTGTATAGCGGAGGAATGATCACATGTTGTGTACCCTTACTCTACAAATGGTTCATTTCCTATTTGCCTATGTCTGCTGCTTTTTGGGATCACAAGAGTACTCTACGTTGGTCACCGAGAATTATGTCCCTTACCGATTCTGACATAGATTGGTACAATCTAATTTACAAAGGGATAGAGATCATAGACAGATGTAGAAATTTCCCTAACGTACCCCTCATTGGAACTAAAGGAGGAATAAACTATCATCCAATTTTAGCTCGCCGTCAACTCGGATACCTGATGAAGAATATCCCACATAACGTTCATCTGGAAGGTCTTTTCTTCAAGGAAGGGGAAAATGACATGGCACTAAAGAAGGAAATAGTGCATGCCTGGCAACATATTCACAGAAAAGGCAGAGAGTCTTTTAAGGAATACAATGCACAAGCCAACTGCAAGTGACTAACAACACTAAAACACACTGTCTTAGTCTTCTTAAGAATTATGACCCAACTTGTCTCTTAAGGAAACACAAACAATTTGTTTGTTACAAGGGTTTGTTTACAATAATAATGCTTATACACAAGCTGAGTAAACATACATTTTAAGCTCAATCTAAATTAGAGTGAAACTATACAGTAAAAACATTCTTCTTTTTTGTATTGTGGTGCTTTACTGTTCACTCATATACTCTTCTGTTTCTTGAGTTCTTTCTTCATGTGAATCAGTGTTTTTGATATTTTTACTTTTCACACTGAGTACTACATTGTTTGTTGCTTACTCACATTCATTCATTCGCATGCACACATGCGCTCGCGCATCTCAAATTCGTTGAATGATCAAGTCTATATATAGTCAGAAAAAGATATGTTGAAGGGCAGATCAGTAATATGATAAGAGTACTGGCGACTTGAAATAATGCCGTTATGCTGGGTTGAAAATCATACATTGAAATTGTCCTTTGTACCACCAAATCAGGGTAGTGGAAAAGAACTTGCTTTATCTGTACTATGTACTATTTTCCCACGCAAATGTTTCATCTTCTTCTATTCATTAGAGGCTTCTGAATTGATTTGATTGAAGCATGATCAGAAGAATGAATCATTGGGTCTTCAGAGTCTTGAGTCTTTAGAGTCTGCAGAACCTTGTCTTCAGAGACTCCAGCACTTCTACTTCAGAACCCTTGGTTATCAGAATACTTAAGTCTTCAGAGTCTTCAGAACTTCGTTCAACAGAACCTTGTCTTCAGAATCTTCAGTACTTAGTTTTCAGAATCTTTAATCTTCAGAATCCTTAAGTCATCAGAGTCTTCAGAACTTCGTTCAGTAGAACCTTGTCTTCAAAATCTTCAGCACTTAGTCTTCAGAAGTTAATGACCTCAGAAGCTATACAAGCTTCATAAATAGAACATCAGATTCACGCTCAGAAATCAAAATCCAAGAGATGTTACAATAGCAACATAGTGTCTTCTCAGAATCTTTCTGACACACAGTAGATTAGAACCAATCTTACTTCTTCACACAGAAGTCACCATAGAGAATGTCAGAGTGACGTAGTACATGGTCTTTATCAGAGTTAGAAACTGTTTGTTAAAACAATCAGTATAACAAACTTTAGAGCACCAAAATTGTTCTCACACAAATACTTCATTGTTATCATCAAAACATAGAGACAAGATGCATAACCAAATCTTGTTCTTACAATCTCCCCCTTTTTGATGATGACAAAACCATGTATTTTGATAGAACAATTTATACATGGTAATCACCATAGTCTACAAATTCAGAGTTTAAGCTCTCAGCTCCCCTTGAATCTGTTATTCTCAAAATTTCATTTATACTTGTTGAGAGTCTCCCCCTGATCCCAAGACTCACAAAATAAAATTTGAGTTCTTCAGAATGTGACAATAGAGAAGGAATACTTCCCTATAACAACTCATCAGAGTTTGACTAGAACACTAGGTCTTCATCTTAGAACCTGGTTACTATCAGAACTTTGATGAAAAATCAAAACTTTATTTTGAATCTAATTGGATGATGTCGCACATCTCGTATCATAACTTCTTATTAGATCTTGATGGAGAATCACAACTTCTTAAGTATCAGAGTTTGATTGGAAGTGACTTCTCGTTTGTTCATATTTTCTTAGATTCACCAATCTTATCAGATTCAACGCCTGACTGATTTTATCAGAATATCATCCATTGCAGAGCGTGTCTTCTGGTTCAGAGAATTGACTTGACTTGTTTTCAAGGAGATTTTTACTTCTGATGCTTTGAGTCTGAATTTCATACTTTCAGAAAGTTTACAACTTCTGAACACTATGATATCAAACAAGATTTCTTGACTTTCACAAAGTTCACAACTTCTGAACAGTATTGGAACATCTGTTTGAATAACCATATATTCTCAAAGTGTACAATTTCTTAACCATGAATTCTCAGAGTTGAAATTATCCAAAAGATTTTCAATCTTTAGAGAGTAGGATCTTTATATTCAACCTGTCTAGAATGCTAAGTGAACTTTTTCAGAGTTCCTTAATTGAAACAAATAGTTAGTTGCAAAAAGCATTATATAAGCATTATGTAATGTTTGAGTTCGAGATTCTGAGAATAAGTACTATCAAAATCATTTTACTTTCTCCCCATTTTTGTCATAATAAAAAAGATAATGCAATAAACAGTGCAATAGAATGATAAATATGTAAGAAAGAAAATTCTAAGATAGGCCATAGCACTCATAAGCAAAGACAATTTCATTAATAATGGATGAAATCCATTGACATGACTCGAATACAGAGCGTCCTAAAGACGAGACAGAAAACACAAGATACGACATGCTACAGATTAACCATCAAAGACTTCACAATGTTTCTTCAACATACCATTTTCTAGACCTTCTGACTGGACAAGTTCAACAATTCCTTCTTTAAAGAAGATTTCAGATAGAACTCTTCCAAAAGGTATGTAGGGCTTGATGAAATTGCCATTTCTGGAATCAGTAATGGATTTTCGCAGAAAATTAAAGATAGTCTGAGGTAGATTAATTCGCATCTGAGCCATCAGGAGAAAGATGAAGACCCGATCATCATGAAATAGGATATTTTTGATTTCTTCCCAAGGACGAAAATTAGTCATCAAAAGCTTAAACCAAGCTTTAGGAATGGGAAGAAGATTTTAAGGATTGAGAGGTTCATATTTGGATGATGTGTTGTGAAGAGAGGCTAGTTACTCAGAAATAAGATACCTAGCTTAACATGTTCAACAGTGAAGCCAATGTTCTCACAGCCAATTGCTAGAGCAATGGTAAAGGGAGTGATGTTTATGGGGGACACCAAAAACACGAGAATAAATTGAGCGACTGTCATCATTGATGTAGGCATGTTTCCAAAAATCTTTTACAAGATTTAAGTAGACTGGTTTATCCCGAATGATAAAGTATTTTGCCCATTCTTGATAGTGCATGATTGAGGTGATACTGCTAGCAATTTCTCTGTTTCCAAGATGAAGAAGGTTGATTTGTTCTTCTGATATGACCTCAAGAAGGTTCTCATCTCCTTGGAAAGTGATTAGAGACATGATGAGAAGATTTGGACAGTAAAGATAATTATGAACTAGTAAGATCAAGCACTACAGAACATGGGAGGAGAAATGAAATATATATGTAGGAAATGAGAGACGTGACTTACTGAGAAAATGACATAGGTCAAGATGCGTATCATGCATAAGATATACCAAGGACACAAATAAGGATACGTTATTTAAGTTTTGACAGGATTCAATAACTAAGAATAAATGTGTACTTATAAGTGGTAATTGAAAATTGACACATAGTAAGGATAGAAGAGAGTATAGTTTATTTTCAAGAAAACTTAACTCACATATGTCTTATCATTTATGAATGCACAGTCATAGGGAATACGTAAAGATTTTAGCCTATTCTTAAGAGGTTTACGAAACCCAATGTGTCAGACAGTTGTTACCATTACCATTCACATATTATCAAAATTTTAACTAAGTCATTTTGATTTGAAAGAATTTAGATAAGCTAAATTTAGTCATCTTCTTCCTTTTTATGGTAATCATTATGGAATGCAGTAAGACAAGATAAAAGGAATAGAAAAGTACTTCATTGACAAAAACAACAAAACGTCGGAGCGCATTACAGAAACAGAATCATAAAATAGAGAAACAAATAATAACAAGGACAAGGAACAGGAAAAATAATGATAAACGAAGGAGCGACCAAACACCAACCAACCCAAAAGACCAAGAGACACATTCACCAACCAGCTATCAGAAATCCTTCACCTCATCAACCCTTTCACACCTTTCTTCAGAAGTAGCGTCTTCTGGTCCAAGGATTCTGGCTAAAGTGATGATTTCAGCCCTGTAGAATAACTCAGATAGAATTCTTCCATAAGGTATGAATGACTTATGTTAATTTCTGGAGATTTCAACACAGTTCTTTAGATGATTGAAGATGGTTTGTGGAATATTCACCCGGACGTTGTACATCATGAAATAGATAAACAGTTTATCATCATGAGTCAAGGTACTTTTGGCCAAACCTCTGGGGCGAAAGTTAGTGAGCAGTAGTTTAAACCACAACTTTCCATCAGGGAGGAGTCCTTCAGGATCATAGGGTTCATACTTATCTCGAGACACATCATGAATCCTAATGAGATCTCCAACAAAGGAATAGTTCAGATGGAATTCATCAATAGTCACTCCTGATTAAACAAGTGAATAGCTTGGAAAATGGAGGTGGGTGTTACTATGACCGGAACACCGAAAATGAAAGACCAAACATAGTTGTTGTCTTCACCAATCTTTGCGTATTTCCAGAACTCTTTTATCATCACAAGATAAATGGGTCCATGTAGACTTGCAAAGTATCCTGACTGTAGCGTGGGATTTTTGTCAGTGACGCGACCACCTTATCGCAGAAGTAGGGTTTTCTCCCTAATGAAGAGAAGGGGGTGCTACTTTCTGATTTCTTATTTATCCCGTGAAGCTTGAAGGGAAAGGGAGGCTATCTAAAACTAACCTTGCATGCGAATGTTTAACTGAACAAACGCTTAAAGAGATTCGGGGAGTTCGGGGTCAGGTTATACAATGGGGAGTTGTCAAATACCCATCCTATATGTGGTTATCCACAGGTTGTTAGTTTTAGGTTCTGCTTTGTACTTGATGGTGTTTATCTGTTAATGGGTTGGGAAAGTTTCTTGGGAAATATGAGAGAGAGAGTGAGTTGATGTTGATGTTTGGGTTTTCCGATGTTTTTGGTAAGGTACTGGACTTAAGTTTTGATTGGTATGAAGGTACTGGACCTAGAGTTTTTGATTAGTATGCTCGCTAAGATTTCGCAATCTTATGCCTACGTATTCCCGCTTAAATGAAATAGGGAAATCAAAGCAATCGTAGTTCCTCCTATTCTATGGGAGGAAAAGTGATGTTTTGTTGTCTTGTTCAAAGCCCAAGATTGAAACTAAAGGGTTGAGTATTTGTGTCTTGTTCAAAGCCCAAGATTGAAGCTAACGGTTTGACTGAGAGAGAATTTGTCATCTCTAAAAGGAGACATCTCGTCTGTTTATCACAAGTGTTGGGTGACTGTTTATAAAGGAGAATTACTTTAACTCGGATATGTGAATCCAGCAATGCCATAATTTCCTTTATAGGGGAGTTATCCTGAAGGGGAAAACTTTAACTCAGTGTTGAGCAATGCAATTTTTCCTTAGGAATTTCTCATGCTAAGAGAGGGACAATGGCGTGGATGTAAATAATCCAGAGGCTTGACACTTACAGCAATTAGATGAAAGGGATTTACCAGGGTAAAATATGGACAACAACTTGGATATTTGAATCAATAAGTATGCCACTTATAGCAGTTATCTGGGATTAGGGTTTGTTTTGAATGTCTATTTTAATAAGTGATAAACAGAGCAGTTACTTCCTACAGAGAGACTTTGATTTCCTCTGAGGAGATGTTGATTTTTGTGTGCCTTGATCAAAGCCTAAGTTTGAAGCTAAAAGATTGATTGACTACACTTGGGAAGTCCATATACAAAGCCTAAGAGGAGCCTGGAAATGACTGACTCAAAAAGAGAGTGTTTATATATGTATTGTACAAAGCTCAAGATTGAGGCTAAAAAAGAGATTGACTATTTTGGGGATACAAAGCCTAAGAGGAGGCTAAAAGTTTGACTTTTCCGGGGAAAGGTATCTTGTCTGTCTTGTACAAAGCCCAAGATTGAGGCTAAAAAGGATTTTGACTCCGTTGGGGAGAATTTGTACGTGTCTTGTAAAAAGCCCAAGGTTAAGGCTGAAAAGAGACTAACTCTGTGGGTAAGAAATCTTTATCTGTCTTGTACAAAGCCCAAGATTGTGGCTGAATGTGAGACTTTACTGACTCGCCTGAGGATTTTTTAGGTGTCTTGTACAAAGCCCAAGATTGAGGCTGAAAGGGTTTGACTCTGCTGGAGAGTATTTTCTGTCTTGTACAAAGCCCAAGATTGAGGATGAAAAAGAGGATTGACTCTGCTTAGGGAAATTTATATGGTGTCTTGTACAAAGCCCAAGATTGAGGCTGGAAAGGGTTTGACTCAACAAGAGAGTACTTTTATCTGTCTTGTACAAAGCCCAGGACTGTGGCTGAACAAGCTGAAGAAATCATTATACAAAGCCTAAGAGAAGGCTAACTTCTGCTAGGGGAAATCGTTATACCAAGCCTAAGTGGAGGCTGAAAAATATTATCTCAACAAGAGAATGGTTTTATCTGTCTTATACAAAGCCCAAGATTGAGGCTAAAAAGGGTTGACTCAACAAGAGAGTATTGAAAGGTGATTGACTCAACAAGAGAGTCTGAAAGGTGATTGACTCAACAAGAGAGTCTTGAAAAGTGATTCACTCAACAAGAGAGTCTAAAAATGTTAGCTCTGCTAAGGAAGAATCATTGTACAAAGCCCAAGAGGAGGCTGACTATGCTGAGGAAAGGAAGGATCATTATACAAAGCCTAAGAGAAGGCTAGCTTCTGCTGGGGATTATTGAGATCTCGAGGCAGGTCCAAATGGGGAATCAACTCTTTCTGAGGGTTATTGAAGAGTTGAGGTATCAGATGCCTTGAGGTTCTGATTTGGGATAGTGTTATACTGATGGTAAACTGACCCTGGCTGGGGAATTTTAGGAAAGAGAATGGGTTTTAGAACCCATGGGTTTTAACTCTGCTGGAGATCGATCCAAAATGACCGGGGTTTCTCTTATATTTGTAAAGTGCTTGAGAATGTCTTTGAGATCTGGAAGGGGATTAGACTGTCCAAGTCTACTGGTATGGAAGAGTTTTATCTTTGTATGATGCCCAAGAGGAGGTAGGTGTTTTAAGGGATGAGAATCAACCCTAAAATGGTTTGATGTTTTGACACTGGAAAGACTGCTCTAGCAAAGGATGACTAAGTTTAGTCTTATACCTTTAAAAGGTCTTATGGTCCTTGTATTAAGCCCAAGAGAAGGCATGAAAAATTCTAAGAAGACGGAGGGTCCTTGTACAAAGCCCAAGAGGAGGCGGGGATGCTTTTAGGAAGCCTGTGGGTCTAAACTTAAGAAAAGTTCAAGATAAATTTCACCGGGAATAATCTTTTCTTTAGTAAACAGTTATAGGGTTTAAAGAAATTCATGAGAGGTTTCACCGAGAATTAATCCTCTATAGGGAAATGAACTTCTTTGATGATTTCTAATAGTGATAGTCTGAGAAAAGTTTCACCGGGGATAATGCCTTTCTCTTTGTTCCATATTAGTTAAGCCCAAGAGAAGGCAAGACTGTATCTGGAAATCCTATGGGGATCTAGTTTTGACTGTATTAAAGAGTGACCAACTAGTTTTACTTAGTTCTAGACCTAGTTGTCGGGGAAAACTCTAAGCGAATATACTAGTATATATACAGTTGATATATGACAAGTATTTAAAAGGATATGAAAGAAGGACTTACAGGTGAGCAAGCTTCCCACAATACCGTTATATATATAAAAGCATGTAAAGTAAAGCTGGTAAAAACTTACAGGTGAGCAAGCTTCCATAGCTGTATTATTAGTTATTCAAGAAATTAAAGAAAGTTTTGATAACAACTGTATATTTGAACTTAAATCAAAAGAGAAGTTGTTTTTGAAAAGATTGTTGGGTCTTATACTCAAGGGGAGGCCCAGATGAAAAACAGTAATCATATTGTTGTTTTTATAAACTGTACTGGGGCTTATATAATGACTGAGGCCGAAAGAGGTTTTCTGTACAAAGGGATGGGTCTTACAACTCAAGGAGAGACCCAAAGGTTTGAACAAAAGAAAAGAAATGGGACTTAGAACTCAAGGGTAGGCCCAGTTGATTTTGTTTCGAAATGGCGATCGCGTAGAGATTTTCTAAAACACAGTGGGACTTAATCAATGACTGAGGCCCAAAATAATTTATGTACAAAGGGTGTTGGGTCTTACACTCTATTTGAGGCCCAAAGTTTATTTTTGTACCTGAGATAGGGCTTACAACTCAAGGGGAGGCCCATGAAAAAAAACAGTGATCGCATCGTTGTTTTGAAAATTGTATCGGGACTTATACAACGACTGAGGCCCAAAATATTTTATGTATAAAAGAGGGTTGGGTCTTACACTCTATTAGAGGCCCAAAGTGTTTAAAAATGTTTGATAATGATCAAAAATCAAAGAAACCCTAATTTCATTTTCTTTTAAAAGTAATTCTTTAAAGAAAATTAATAAAATGATAAGTTACAGTTGAGTTCTAATGCTTTGTGTAACACCTCAAAATTTTCCCTCGTGCTTTTAGCACTAACTGGCTTATGTTTCATTTCATTCTTGCATTATCATCTTTGCATATCATTGGTTCTTAGCATGGGATCAAGGTATATGGGCTAACTCAAGAGAAGAAGATGTTTTCCAGAGCTTCAAGTTAAAAGCTCATGTGTGCTATCCAGGACATCAAGAGGAGAGATAGTCTCAATGTCTTCATTACTTGAACCACAAAGGATCCTTGGACCTCAAGGTATCTTATTGGTTCATCACCTCATCAGAAGATTGCAATTGGCAAGAGATTTCAAGTGAATCACTTCCTCCTAGCCAGATTTTTCAAATTAGGGTTTTGAGATTCCTGAGTTTAACACCACAATGGGCATGTTCTCTGAGTCTTTATCATCACCAAATGGCATTTCTCATCTTTGTTGGAGAGGATATACATCATACTCAGAGGAATTTGGATTTGGAGGATATGCTGATTTCTCTTAGACTGAGGGTTCAAGATTAGGGGTTGGCATAAAATTAGTTTATTTCTGATTTTTGGGCAAAACTTAATTCTATGGTATTCCTCATGTCCTTAGGTGTGTAAGGTTGGAAGATTGTCCATCAATTTGGTTTGAAAGAGTTTCAACTGATCAATTGATTGAAAATCAGGAGAATTGGGGAAAAGTCAACTGTGCAGAGGAAAAAGTCAACTCTTGACTTTTTGACGTCAAAATATTGTTCCTCATGTCAAATATGATCATTGGTGAGGGTTTGATCA
The DNA here is from genome assembly GCA_022829125.1 of Lathyrus tuberosus. Classification (NCBI taxonomy): domain Eukaryota; kingdom Viridiplantae; phylum Streptophyta; class Magnoliopsida; order Fabales; family Fabaceae; genus Lathyrus; species Lathyrus tuberosus. Next base: position 5,004,670 of record JALAZF010000253.1, read on the forward strand.
AGAAATGTCAAGAGATCCACAAGAAATCAAAGGATATGAAAAGTTGCCAAAAATAGTAATGAGGGGTTTCCATTTATGGCAAGTTTTGTCAAGCTGAGGGGTCGCTTTAGGACATTCTTTTTCCATGTTCCAAGCCTCAAACTCAAAGGTTATGGAGGCCTATCAAAAATTCACATTCCAAGCTTCAAAACCATAACAAGAACGTGCCCATTGGATCAAAATTGAGAGAGATATAATCAATTAAAGTTGGGGCAAATCAAGGCAAAATGGCAAGTTATGACCAGTCAGCACGCAGTCATTTTCACAAACACCTTGTGTGCATGTTTTGTCCAAGTTCATAGCAAAATTTCTCCAAGATGGAGACTCTAGATGAAAAAATATTCAACATGAGTTTTGTTCCTCCAAATCTCCTCTACAACTTTGATGTTGAGGAATTTTTTATATGATCACACATTCGGGAGATATGGTGAGTCAAAGTAGGGGCCTCAACCTGAGGCATTCACGTGCATGTGGGCTGGGCACGAGCAAGGCAAGGTGGCATGCCAAGTTGCATTGAGGCAATTTTCACCATTTTTTCCTTGGTACAATCGATTTGCATAAGTGTGCAATCGATTGCACCCCTTCAGTTTTCACATTTTTAGCTTTGCAAGGGTGTCCAATCGATTTGCACTGCTGTGCAATCGATTGCACTGTGGCATATTTGCCTAAAACCTTCATTTTTTAGCACTATGTCAATTTCCAATGCACCACATTTACTTGGAATCAATGCTATATCAGTAGAAGGATCTAGAGGATTGTAGAATGTGATTTCATTTCCATCCAATTTCCACTCTAATTCCACATTCCCTTTCCAAGTTATTTTTCAATTCCAATTCCACTCACTCCAAACCTCACTTTCATTCCAAACCTAAGTCATATTTAAACCAATTTGATCCAAACCATACACAATTACACTTCATTTTTCTGATTTTTCTACACTTCTCATTCAGAATTCTCTCTCAATTCTCTCTCACTTTTTTCATTCTCCATCTTCATCTTTAACCTCTCACCAAAGCTCCATATTCATAGATTCACAAATTCTTCATTGGAATTTGTGAATTCTTGAGCTAAACCTCCATCACATCCTCATTCTTGATTCAATTCTGCAGTAGCAACTTATTTGGATCTAGGTTCAAGATTTTGGAATCACTTCTTGGAGAGCTTTTGGTTATTTGTGGATTATTGCTTGGATCTTCAAGTGTTCTTGACAAATCTTCATAGATCTCTGGATTTCTTACTTTGATTCATCAATTTTCGTGTGCAACAATCACCAAAGCAAATCTCAGCTTTGTAGGTTGGTTTTTCTTAGATCTATGCTTGATTTAGCTTAATTTCAACTTATACAATGTAGATGCATGGTTTTCAATGTGATTTGATCCGTTTGCTTGATTGAATTCATGATCTTGTTGTTTGATTGTTGAAGTGTGTGCTTGATTACTGATATTTGATGTGGATTTTCATGTATGTTTGATTACATGATCATTTGGATGTTTGAGTAAGTGATTGGTGCTGGAAAAGTGATTATGAGAAGTGATTTTTGCATGTCTGGTACTGTACAATCGATTTGCATCCTAGTGCAATCAATTGCACCTGTGTTTTTTCACTAAGAATTGCTTTTTGTAACTGTGTAATCGATTTTCACCCTGCTGCAATCGATTTGCACCTGCAACTTTTGTGTTTTTGGCTTGTTTGGAAGCATGTATTGATACCTATTCCACCCCTAACCTTCATGGCTTTGTGTGATGCATATTTGTGGAATTTTCTAGGGTTGTTTAACCTCTAGTTGCTGGATGCATGTGAATCTTTGATGCATGATTGCCCGATTGTTGATTTGTTTGCATTCTTGAAGCATGTTCTTGAGGCATATTGGTTCATGTGTGATTGATGACTTGTTGAACTTGTGTGATCTCTTGGAAATGAATGTGATGTGATACATGTGAGTATGATGTTGTGGTGTGCATAAGTTGGATCATGTATGCTTTTTACCTTGCTAGAACATTTGTTTTCCTTTGAAAATGATTATGGTTAATGTTCAACTAGTCTTGATGTATGTTAATGTGAAGTTGTCTTGCATGTTTGGATTGGATGATCATGATATGATTTAAGTTCTGACTTTGCTCCATTCTCACTTCATTTTGTTCACATCACCTTTGTATGAACACGGTTTTCCGACACGCGACTTTTGATTTCCATTGATGAATGTTCATGTTTGCGTTGTTAACTTCTTGATGTGATGAACATGTTGCACACACATTTGAATCATGATGACTCTCGACTAATGCTCAACTTGCTGGATTTGTAATGCATGATCATTGTTTGCATCCATGTTCGCTTATGCATGACATTTTGATTGATAATATAGGAATGCAACTTTGTTGAATGTGCATGTTCTTATTTTGTTTAAATGTCTTTGATTTGTCCATACCTAGTTGTTTGATGCTTAATTAGATGTATGCTTGATATGATTAGTCATTATTGAGATCTTTCTATGAGCATTTGTTTGGATACATTGCATGCTGCCCTGTTTTCCACTGCTGTTCGTTTGAACATGTGTTGTTGTTTGCCCTTTTACACCTATTTTTGTGTTGAAAAATGAGCTGTTAAATGCTGTTTGGTGTGTTTGTTGGATTTTACCGCTGTGCAGGTGCAGAAGCGCTGTTGTAGCCACTGTTTGTTTTTTCTCTTTCACTCTTTCTCTTCCCTTGAATCTCAAGACTTGTTTAAGTCTTGGATTTGTTCCCTTAGGGCTACCTAGTCCAACTTAATTTTCGATTAAGCTTGGAGTAGGATTAGCATTAGGCTTCCCTTTGCATGTTAACTTAGGTAGATATTTCCCCTTTCAAACTCAACTATAGGGCCACCTTTGCATGACAACATTAGGAACAATTAGTTTCCCTTTAGTGTTTTATTTTCCCTTGAGTCGTCTCTTCTCATCTCCTAACACTTCTAAACACTTAAAAAATATAACGAATATTGTGCTCAAGCCTTAAGTGTAGGAAATTAAGAACGAGGGGTCTCCCCTCCTCTTCTAGAGTGTTTAGCATACATCCCATTTGGGGACGACCGTGCGATTCACTCGTTCCCGCATGGTAGACTTTAGTGCAATGTAAGTTACGAACTAACTTCAATCCATTTTTGTCTGAAAAAACACAAAAACAAACTCAAACCTTTTTCATCCTTCGGGATCGTTAAGTTCAAATCATTTTCAGAAAAGGGCACGTTACTTCCGTCTCGTCGAAAACAGGCATCGAACCTAAATGCCGGACGTGAATCTAACGTCGCTCATAAAAAAACACTAACCGACCTTGTTAGGTCGAACTACGATTGCTCTGATTTCCTCTTTCTCATCCGATTGAGGATACGTAGGCACAAGATGGCGATGTCTTGGCGAGCAACCTCCCCCCTGGTTCGTGTCTGAACTACGTTGACTCTGACTTTCCCATTGCATGAGGGAATACGTAGGCATAGGACGGGAGATGACGACACCCTTTGATCGAGACAACAAGCGTGGATCCCGTCGAGTACGATGGACGCGTGGGGGTGCTAACACCTTCCCTTCGCGTAACCGAATCCCTTACCCGTTTCTCTTGGTCGTGAGACCATGCTTTCTCCCTTACCTCAGGTTTATGCAGTGTTTCCTTTCCCTCTCTTGGGATAAATACACATTGCTGGGGACTCTGTTTTCCGCGCCACTTTCGCGTTTGTACCTGGATGAAAATCCTCGGGAGTGACAGCTGGCGACTCTGCTGGGGACAGGTTGACCTCTTGCTGGTCCATCCCCTTTTGCGAGTCAATCCTAGCGCTTGTTTGGTTGTTGTCATTGGGTGTTTATTTTGTTGTGCTTTATTTTGTTGTATATTACTGTATTACTGTTTTACCATTTTTACCGCATTTATAGCATTGCATTTCATGCTGTACTGTTCTGCTTCTGGATTTTCTGTTTGTAGGGTGGGTTGGATTCATGAGAGAAAAGCCCAATACCCAGGCTTGAGCATACACCTATGATTAGCATGGAAAGTAGTGTGACTTGTTTGGAATTTGGCCAGACTTAGTATACATGAAAACTCCACATCCAGACGAGGTTTCCTTGGTAATATTCTATCCTGCGCATTTGGGGCAGACGATGGAATATAACCTGGAAAACTGTCGACTCTGGCGACCGTCTCCCAAGAACTCAGCAACGCCTCTCCTCCCGAGATGTGATAATGGCACTCCAGAAATGGCAAACCCATTACACTTGTCGATCCGAGGACCCAATGTTGGGAACTTACTATAGGATGACCTTATTTTTGGGGGAATCAGTGGACGACCTCTTTGTTTGGCGATAGTATTGTACCCCAAGGGATGAATGTACTATTGCTTCTCAAATCAAGAATCCGAGACTGAGGATCCCGTTTTCTAGAACCCACATGTGAGAGGGATGGGTGTTTGCAGGTTTGCAGGTGACTTTGACCTTCAACCTACCTGGTTTTCTGGATTTATCATCAGTGTACTGTTTTCATCCTGATATTTTGGCAGTTTGAATGGGCCGTTATTCTGGATTTCTGGGTTTCTGATATTTGGGGTCTTATTCAGTCAGCAGAACAATAACAGTTTTGAGCATCATGGATACCTTGATCCCATGTTTGCATTTGCATCATCATTTTACATTCTAACATGTTTGTTCATTTGTAGGGTTGCATCCTAACTTTGATTCCGGTTGTCCAAAGACTGTCCACGATGAATACTAGCACTGAAGAGAGAAAGAATATCATCCCGTACAAGTTCCCAGAGCTTCATCTAGATGTTGTTCACAAGATCTCTGCTATGGAAAAACCGGGGGTATTGGCAGACTTTAGAGGAGAATATGGGAGGATTCTGATTTTCGCCCGAGATGTTACCAACTATGAGTTCAGGGCTCTGCACACTCTGGTGTAGTTCTATGACCCTCACTTGCGGTGTTTTCTGTTCGCGGATTATCTTTTAGCTCCAACATTAGAAGAGTATGCTCTCATTTTGGATGTTTCTGTCAAAGAAGAAGCTCCCTTCTATCCTTCTAAGGAGTTTCCCGATCTGGAAAAGATTTTTGCTGCTTTACGTTTGGATCAGTCTTTGTTGAAGAGAAATGTTGCTAGTAAAGAAGGGTGTAAAGGCTTTCACACGAAGTTTTTGATCGAGCAGGCTGCCATTTGTGCTAAGGCTAAGTGTTGGTCGGTGTTCAATGCAATCCTGGCTATGTGCGTTTGTGGAACGGCGTTGTTCCCTAATGTGAAGGATTTTGTAGACGTGCACGCTGTCCGGATATTCACCATGAAGAATCCAGTACCCACCTTGCTTGGGGATCTGTACTATTCGATGCACTATAAAAATAAGAAGAGGAGAGGAAGACCTCTTTACTTTTGCGCTCCCATTTTCTACAAGTGGTTTGTCGATCGCCTCCCCAAATCTGGGGCATTCGTAGACGCCAAAGAAACATTGGATTGGTCAAGGAGATTGATGGGATTAAGAGCTGACAACTTGATTTGGATCAGTCATGATTTGTTAGACCAAGAGATCCTGATCAGCTGTGGAGGTTACCCAAACGTACCTCTAATAGGAAGGAAAGGAGGAATTAATTACAACCCTATTCTTGCTATTAGGCAGTTTGGGTATGCTTTGAAAGAGCCGCCGAAGGACCAAGATGTTCAAGAGTCTCTATATGTGAGTGGGGAAGCCAATCCGGAAATATTAATAGAAGCTGCAAATGCTTGGAGAGACCGCCACAAGAAAGGAAAGACTTCTTTCATAAAGTGTAACAACAAAGCCTTCCCTGCATACGAGGACTGGATTCAGAGGAGAGTAGAGAATGTACTTCTACCATTCTGCAGAGAACCTCCATCTTACCCCCTGCTGATTGAATCTCCGACCACAATTGAGATAGAGAAGTATAACAAACTGTGGGCTGAAAAGGAGAAGCTTCGAGAGGAGAACGGTGAGCTGCAAAGAAAAAATCTACCAGTTGAAGCATGAGCGAGGTGAAGCTGTTCACGTTGCCAAGTTGAAAATAAAATTGCTCGCTAAGAAAAAAAAGGAGTTTGCCGATGAAATCACAGCTAGACAGAAGGTGGGACAAGCCTTAAAGGGTGTTAACAGGGTTCTAAAGTCAAAGAAGGAAGACTTGGCCAAAGCTTCACTAAGAATTTACAGGTTCAATGCTAATCGAAACACTGCAATCGCAGCCAACAAGCAGAAAGAGGATAAGTATTTGGAGCAGATTGAGAGTCTGAAGTTGAAGCTCAGGAAGAAAGACGAGGAGATCTTATCGGGAACATTCCAGAGACACGCAGTTGAGGAGTGACTAAATGAGGCCATATCAACCATAGAAGAGCTGAAGATACGAGCTGAAGTGAAGAGGACTAGGGGTGAAGGCTCTAGCTTAGGCAGTGGGTGATACTCTGTAGTTGGCTCTTTCTTTGTTGAATTTTGGGTCACCACCAGAATTGTTGGCTGAGATCTTTGTTTCTCTTGTTTTAGACTTATTATCTTGGGTTGTAATCTCTGACAGTGATTTTTCTTTGGTATATGAGCAGAAGTTTTATTCTATCTTGTCTTTAAATTGGAATCAATGGGTGGATCGCCCTGCAAATATCCAAACATGTTCATTTGCATTTTGCATAATCATAATCATTTTTGCATCGCAGGTGCTCGTCCCGGGTTTTTCTAACCTTTATTTGGTTGCAGGCAGGATTGATATCCAGCCAATTCACTGGTATTCTACTAGATCAAATCAGAAGAGAATTATGGAGAAGATGCAGGCTGATATGGCTGCCATGCAGGCCTGTATAGACCAATTCATGGAGTTGATGCAAGGTGTTGCCCAAGGGCAAGAGCAACTGAGGACTCTGGTCCAACCCTTAGTGGCAAGAGTGGATGAAGACGGGGTTCTTCATGGCAGAGTCCATAATGGCGTTATTGGTAACGGTGCTCAGGGAGCTCCTGCGGGCGTAGAGATCCCCATTCCTGGTGCTGTGATACCTCCGAGCGGAGAAGAGCAGGTGGTGATTCCCTCTATTGTCGGAGGAGGAAATAGTGTTTGCGTTGTCCATGGCCGTCGTTATGATGACCAACAGGACGACATTTTTTCTATGCAAGGTGTTGATGCTATTCCTCAGGTGGATAATGATCAAAGGTTCAGACTCATTGAAGAACAACTAAGGGGGTGGTGAATCAGAATTCTGTAGGAATGGATTTGGAGGATTTGGGGCTAGTTCCCGGTGTTGTAATTCCGCATAAATTTCAGGTGCCCAATTTTGAGAAATACAATGGTACCACTTGTCCCAAGACGCATGTCAGGGCATACGCGAGGAAGATGGCCGCGTACTCCAAAGATGAGAAATTGTTGATGCATTTCTTTCAGGACAACCTGTCTGGGGCATCCTTAGAATGGTATATGCAATTGGAGAGATGCCACGTCTGCAATTGGAGGGTGCTGGTGGAAGCCTTTATCAACCACTACCAATATAACAGTGATATGGCTCCCAACAGGACCCAGTTACAAAATATGTCTCAGAAGAATAACAAAAGCTTTAAGGAATACGCGCAGAGATGGCGTGAACTAGCGGCAAGGGTGCAGCCACCCTTGTTGGAGAACGAGATGTTGAACCTATTTATGGATACTTTGTCGGGACGTTATTATGAGAAACTGTTACCTTGCATGTCAGGCAAGTTTGCTGATTTGATCATGGTTGGGGAGATTTTAGAAAGTGGAATCAAAGCTGGGAAAGTACCAGGTAATGATGGGTCGTCTTCTGGTCAAGGGAAGAAACCCTATGTGAATTATAAGAACAAAGGAGTAAACAAATTATGTATGGTCTTACCGAGGTAAAGGAAAGAAGCATCAGAGTTATAACCAGCAGGTAGCTTCAGTGACAATCCCTGCAGCGCTTCCACCACAGCAGCAACAGAATCGTGCTCCGCGCCAGCAACAATTTATGCCTAAATAGAACCGACATTTCGATACTCTTTCGTTGCCATATTCACAATTGTTTCAGCATTTGCTACAGTTGCAGTTAATCCAGAAAAGGACTCTAGCTCCTCCCACCGGTAATCCACCTCCGGGTTATAATCCCAACGCTCACTGTGACTTTCATTCTGGGGCACCCGGACACTATATTGAGGACTGCAAAGCTTTTAAGCATAAAGTCCAAGACTTGGTGGATTCAAAAGCCATTAAGTTTTTTAATGACGCGCCAAATGTCATCCAAAACCCAATGCCGAACCATGGTGGGCGGAGGGTTAATGCGGTGTTAGAGGAGAATGAATATTTGAATCTGGTTATGGATGTTAATGAATTAAGGACTCCTTTGATGGTGGTAAAGGAGAGCTTATTGAAGCGTGGGGTGTCCTCCGGATGTGATGAGAATTGTTCAGATTGTATGTCGCAAATGAATGGGTGTGGTTTGTTGAAGTCAAGAATTCAAAAGTTGATAGATGAAGGTCGATTGCAGTTTGACCGGTGTAACCAACAGAAAGAAGTTGTTAGCAGAAAAAATGAGGTTGCTACCATTACTATCCCTTTCAAAACAATCACTATTTCAGGGCCGGTAAGACCAACACCAGTTATTATTACAGCTCCTGGACCCATGCCATATGAGAGCGCCAAGGCCATTCCTTGGAACTATGGAGCCGAAGTGTTTGTTAATGGACAGAAACAAGAACTGGTGGGAACTTCTGTAGTGAACTCTTGTGTTGAGAATAATGAGGAGGCAGGGGCTATCACGAGAAGTGGTAGGGTCTTTATCCCTTCTGATGATCAAGCTGGTAGTTCTAGACAAGACAAAGGAAAGCGGGTTGTAGATAATTCTGTGCAAGTGCCAGTAGTGAATGATTCCACGGCAAAACCAATTGATAATTCTTTTTCAGAGAATGTAGAAGAGTTTATGAGACTGATTCGGAAATGTGATTATAAAATTGTTGATCAATTGCATCAGACTCCGTCCAAGATTTCTATCTTGTCCCTGTTATTGTGTTCCGAGGCACACCGAAACGCGCTGCTGAAAGTACTGAATGCTGCTTACGTACCCCAAGAGATCTCAGTTAATCAATTGGAGGGGATGGTGGCCCATGTTAATGCAGACAATGATTTGGGTTTTACTGATGTTGACTTTACTCCAGCTGGGAGAAACCATAATAATGCCTTGCATATTTCTGTTAAGTGTCGTGAATCGTTGATGTCTCATGTGCTTGTGGATACTGGATCCTCTTTGAATGTTCTGCCTAAGAAAGCCTTGATAAAACTGGACACTCGTGGTTTGATATGCACACCTAGTGATTTGGTGGTGCGCGCTTTCGACGGCTCGAAGAGGTCTGTTTTCGGTGAGATTGTGCTACCAATTAAGGTTGGGCCAGAGGTTTTCGATGCTACCTTCTATATCATGGACATCCAACCTGCTTACAGATGCCTTCTGGGTCGTCCATGGATTCACAGTGTTGGGCCTGTGACGTCTACATTGCATCAGAAGTTAAAGTACATGGTAGACGGACATGTGGTGACGGTTTGTGGAGAAGAGGATATCATGATAAGCCAGCTATCTACTTTCAAGTATGTGGAGGTGGATGGCGAAATACATGAAACTTTATGTCAGGCTTTTGAAGAAGTAAAGATCCCTGAGGAATCTCTTAAGGAAGTCAGCCAACCTGAAGTGGTAGAACAACCTACAGTGGTACATCAGCCGGAGATTTCTATGTCTTCCTTCAAGGATGCTTGGGCCGTGGTTGAAGTCGGCGGTTCACAAAAGTGGGGTCAGATTATTGATGTCCAGGAAAAGCGGAATACTCATGGACTGGGTTATAAGCCACCCAGGCGTCCTAAAGAGCCTCCCAAGTTCTATGGTCCAGTTCGTTTCACTAGTGTCGGTGTGTTCTTTGATATAATCAATGCTATTGAGGAGGATGGGGATAGTGATTGTGATATGGATAGTTGGATCCGCCCCTATGTTCTAGGTCAAAGTCTTCGCAACTGGTCGTCAGAGAGAGCCATTCAAGTGACTGGACCAGAGTAATTGCTCCTGTTTGTCATCTATGGTAATCCTGTGTTCTGCCCAAGACGTAGTGATTCTTGTTTGTAGGACTTGAATGTTTTTGTATGTTTTTTCTTTATCATTAATAAAGGACGTTTTCGCATTCAAATGTTTTGATCCCTGTTTTTCTGTTTTTTATTTTTGCATTAAAACCACAGCAAAATGGCAATGTGTTCTTGTTTGATGCATCCATAATAAACATAAATCATCAATCATGCAGGTTTTCTTGTTCAGATTCTAGCCACCATGATTCAGCTATGGCTCGATATGACTTCGATAATCCCATATATCAGGCTGAAGAGGGGACTGATGAAGATTGTGCCTTACCAGAGGAATTAGCCAGGCTGTTAAAACAGGAGGAAAAGGTCATTCTGCCTCATCAGGAGGAAATTGAGGTTGTTAACTTGGGAACCGAGGACGCAAAGAAAGAGGTACGGATTGGGGCAGCTTTGGAAGACACTGTCAAGGGAAGATTGATTGAAATGCTTCGAGAGTGTATGGATATCTTCGCCTGGTCTTACCAAGACATGCCTGGGCTCGACACTGACATCGTGGTACACCGGCTGCCACTCAAAGAAGGATGTGCTCCGGTTAAGCAGAAGCTGAGAAGGACAAAACCGGATATGGCTGTCAAAATTAAAGAAGAGGTTCAGAAACAGTTAGATGTTGGGTTTCTTGTTGTAACAAATTATCCTCCGTGGGTTGCTAATATTGTACCTGTACCTAAGAAAGATGGAAAGGTCAGGATGTATGTTGATTACAGAGATCTGAACAGAGCAAGCCCAAAAGACAATTTCCCGCTTCCTCACATTGACGTGTTATTGGACAACACTGCTCAATATTCTGTGTTTTCCTTCATGGATGGCTTCTCTGGGTATAACCAAATCAAGATGGCCCCAGAGGACATGGAGAAAACAACGTTCATAACACCGTGGGGAACATTCTGTTACAAAGTGATGCCCTTTGGATTGAAAAATGTTGGGGAAACCTATCAGCGGGCGATGGTGACTCTCTTTCATGATATGATTTACAAAGAGATCGAGGTCTATGTTGATGACATGATTGCAAAGTCACAAACAGAGGAAGAGCATCTCGTGAATCTCCAGAAACTGTTTGAAAGGTTGAGAGAGTTCAGACGGAGGTTGAATCCGAACAAGTGCACCTTCGGGGTGAGATCTGGGAAGTTACTTGGGTTTATTGTCAGCGAAAAAGGTATCGAGGTTGATCATGCTAAAGTAAAAGCTATACGAGAAATGCCTGAGCCAAGAACAGAAAAAGATGTTCATGGTTTCTTAGGGAGATTAAACTACATTGCTAGATTCATCTCTCATCTCACAGCCACGTGTGAACCGATATTCAAGTTGCTAAGAAAAGATCAAGAGGTCAGGTGGAATGAGAATTGTCAAAAAGAGTTTGAAAAAATAAAAGAATATTTGCAGGAACCTCCGGTCCTTATGCCACCAGTGCCAGAAAGGCCATTGATTATGTATCTTACGGTTCTTGAGAATTCAATGGGTGTGTACTCGGTCAACACGACGAGTCAGGTAGAAAAGAGCATGTCATCTACTACCTGAGTAAAAAGTTTACTGATTGTGAGTCGAGGTACTCAATGCTGGAGAAAACATGTTGTACACTCGCTTGGGCAGCTAAGCGTTTGAGGTAGTATATGTTAAACCACACAACCCTCTTGATTTCGAAGATGGATCCGATCAAGTATGTGTTTGAAAAGCAGACGCTTTCTGGAAGGATAGCCAGTTGGTAGATGGTTCTAACAGAATACGATATTCAATATGTTTCCCAAAAAGCCATCAAGGGAAATGTTTTGTCAGAATATCTCGCGGAACAACCAATTGAGGATTATCAACCAATGAAGTTTGAATTTCCTGATGAGCACATCATGTTTCTGAAGATGAAAGACTGTGAAGAGCCTTTGCATGATGAAGGACCTGAAATTGGATCTCAGTGGAAATTGGTCTTTGATGGGGCCGTCAACTCATACAGCAACGGAATCGGGGCAATCATTACAACTCCGAAGGGGTCTCATATACCCTTCATTGTCCGATTAGCGTTCATATGCACCAACAATGAGGCAGAGTATGAAGCATGCATCATGGGGTTAGAAGAAGCAATCTATTTGAGAATCAAGATCACAAGTGAATGGGAAACTCGTAGCGTGCATTATGGTGATTCCGAGTTGGTAGTTAATCAGATCACAAGTGAATGGGAAACTCGTCAAGGGAATTTGGTGCCTTATAACAACTATGCCAGAAGATTGTTACCTTTCTTTGACAGAGTCGATTTCCATCATATACCCCGATTGGAGAATCAGATGGCCGTTGCATTGGAAACGTTGTCTTCAATGTATCAGGTGAATCGTTGGAATGAAACTCCCTCGATCAGCTTTTATGTTTGCAGTTGAAGAGGTATCAGATGGAAAACCTTGGTATAATGATATTAAGGTTTTTATGAAAAGTCAAGAGTATCCAGAAGGTGCGTCTTCTAAGGACAAGAAGACTCTGAGGAGGTTGGCAGGAAATTTCTTTTTGAATAAAGATGATGTGTTATACAAGAGTAACTTTGACATGGTCTTGCTACGTTTTGTTGATGAACATGAGGCAAACTTATTAATGGAGGAAGTTCATGAAGGGTCTTTCGGTACCCATGCCAATGGGCATGCTATGGCCAGAAAGCTGTTGAGAGCGGGGTATTACTGGATGACTATGGAGTCTGATTGTTTTAAATACGTTCGGAAATGTCACAAATGCCAGATTTATGCAGATAAGGTGCATGTACCGCCTACTCCTCTGAATGTGTTGTCATCTCCTTGTCCCTTTGCTATGTGGGGCATTGATATGATCGGGAAGATTAAGCCCACTGCCTGTAATGGGCATCGTTTCATTTTGGTTGCCATCGATTATTTCACGAAATGGGTGGAAGCAGCCTCCTTTGCCAACGTCATCAGACAAGTGGTAGCCAGATTTATCAAGAAGGACATCATCTGCCGGTATGGAGTCCCGAAGAGAATCATTACTGATAATGGTTCAAATTTGAATAACAAGATGATGAAGGAGCTATCTCCGAGCTTTAAGATTGAACATCACAACTCTTCTCCCTATCGTCCGAAGATGAATAGGGTTGTTGAAGCAGCAAATAAGAACATCAGAAGATTATGCCGAAAATGGTAGTGACCTATAAAGACTGGCATGAGATGTTGCCTTATGCTTTAAATGGTTATAGTACTTCGGTACGCACGTCGAATGGGGCAACTCCTTTCTCACTGGTATACGGTATGGAAGTAGTTCTACCATTAGAGGTTGAGATTCCTTCTTTAAGAATTCTGGCAGACGTGAAGCTTGATGAAGCTGAGTGGGTGCGTTCCAGACTGAATCAGCTGAACCTTATTGAAGAGAAAAGATTGGCAGCCATTGCACATGGTCGATTGTATCAGAGAAGGATGAAGAAAGTCTTTGATCAGAAAGTGCGTCCTCGATGTTTTCAGGCTGGTAAATTGGTTTTGAAAAGAATCCTTCCTCCTCAGACAGATCACAGGGGAAAATGGACTCCAAACTACGAAGGGCCATATGTAGTAAGACAGGTTTTCTCTGGTGGAGCCTTATTACTCTCAACTATGGATGGCGAAGATTTTACATCCCCTGTGAACGCAGACGTAGTCAAAAAATACTTTGCATAAAAGAGACCCGCTGGACACAAAAAGAAAGTCCAGGCAAAAATGGGCATCCTGACGAACCATAAAAAGAAAAGGTTCGGGCAAAAATTAGGGATAAAAAAGAAAAAATAAACCTGCAAGGTTGAAAACCTGAAAAGGCAACTTTGGCAAAAAGGGGTATCCCGGTGGATTGAAAACCCGAAAAGGGCGACCTAGGCAAAAGTTAGGGATTTAAAAGAAAAAAGCTATGATCTGCGTTCGATATGTGAGCATCCTTGGATACATGGAAAATTTGAAGGAAAGGAATTAGTCCAGACAGTCTTTTCGAAGGCCAAAGCATCTACGGATAAGCGAGACATATTGGGTCATAGCTGAATGGAATCATGGTGGATATCTGTTCCCCACATTGCCAACATGTGTATTTTCTTTTATTTCTTTTTGTGCAATTACCTCTTTTCAGGAATTGCTTCAGAATGTAAATGCCTATTTACAGGCCAATTCATTCAATAAAATTTTCATTTCACTCCAAAGCTTTCCATTTGTGTTTTTACTTTTGCTGTTTTGTTTGTGAAAACGTCCGATATTTTGATAAAACATTGCATGCGAAAATGTTAAGCTTTGTGAAGCATATCAGAAAACAGTGGAAATTTCTTAGGCAACGGTCATTGTGATGGTAATCGAAGTAGCCTTTTTGCATATAGAACTTTCTGTTGATTTTGTTTCCAGGGCAACAAGTTTGTTCTTCCCCAGTAGAGCTACTCTCCTCGACATTGAAAAGTTCATCCTCCTCAGCAGGTTGTTATTTTCCCCAGCCAGGGTGTCGAGGATTATCTTCTTCAGCAGAGTACAGAATATTAATTCCCCAGCTATAGTCGTGATTGATTTATCACTTTCTCAGCAAACAATCAGAAGTTGCCGTGGTTGAATCCCCAGCAGGAGACTTATAGAATATCTTCTTGGGACAAAGATGTTATTTTCCCCATAGGTTCTGAACACCCATTCTCCTCATCCAGTCAGGAGATATTTTTCTCATCAGCAACGGTATGAGTTAATCCCCTCAGATGAGTAAGCTTGATGTTATCCTCTAGCAGAGTTGATGTCATCATCTACCGTTCCCCAAGCAGACTTGCTGGTATTGGCTGATATTCCCCAGCAGGGTAAAGGTAAGAGCATCTCCCAGCAGTAGGTTGAGTTCGGTAATATCCCCAAGTAGGTTCGGAATTATTGACTTGTTTCCCCAAGCATAGTTTGGTGGTGATCTTCTCAATGGTTTGTTCAACATCGGTCGATATCCCCAACAGGTCTTAAGTCCAATTGTTATTGGCATTCTTCCAGATCCAGGTAGAAGTCATTGGTAATCCCCAATGGAGAGAATTTCTCTTTGGGTTCCATCTTCAATATTCGTTTTTATCCATCCCCAACAGAGTGGATCGTCTCTCGGAGTTTCATCTCCAGCAGAATTCGTGATCAGGACCTTCCTCAGCAGAGTGAAATCTTCCTCAGCAGGATCTTTTAATTCAGAGACAATTTAGTTTGTAATCTCGGTGGAGTTGCCTTCGTCTTCGGCATTTATTTTGCTGAGGCGCTTCTTTTTGCATCGCATAAGCATTTTTGAATGGCATTCTCCCAAATGCGTAGCATTTCCATTTTGTATGGAGCATTACGCCCTAGAAATTCAAACATATGCATTCGAAGCATAAGCCAGGTTTGATATCTTTTGCCATTTGCTTTCCCCATCAGAAAGTAACACAACGCAGGAGATGTTGTTTAACATCACACCGTAACCAGTGGATTCGTCCTTCTTGTCGGTCCTTCCTACACTCCCCCGCAGAGTTGTCTGTTTAGATTTCTCTCTTCCCCAGCGGAGTCATCTTTGTAGATCCGTTGATTATACTTTTCTTGGATTTGAAATTCCGTCTTCGGTCGGTCTTTCTTTTCGAGTCCGCTTTCGGTCGTACTCGTTTTTCTTTTCGAGTCCTCTTTCGGTCGTACTCATTTGCTGTTGAAAGAGCATTTTCGGTCGGTCTTTCTTTTCGAGTCCGCTTTTGGTCGTACTCGTTTATTCTTTTCGAGTCCCCTTTCGGTCGTACTCGTTTGCTGTTGAAAGAGAGTTTTCGGCCGGTCTTTCTTTTCGAGTCCGCTTTCGGTCGTACTCGTTTATTCTTTTCTAGTCCACTTTCGGTCGTACTCGTTTGCTGTTGAAAGAGCGTTTTTGGCCGGTCTTTCTTTTCGAGTCCGCTTTCGGTCGTACTCGTTTATTCTTTTCGATTCCGCTTTCGGTCGTACTCGTTTGTTATTGAAAGAGAGTTTTCGGCCGATCTTTCTTTTCTAGTCCGCTTTCGGTCGTAGTCGTTTGTTTCTTTTCGAGTCCGCTTTCGGTCGTACTCGTTTGCTGTTGAACGAGCATTTTCGGCCGGTCTTTCTTTTTGAGTCCGCTTTTGGTCGTACTCGTTTATTCTTTTCGAGTACGCTTTCGGTCGTACTCGTTTGCTGTTGAAAGAGCGTTTTCGGCCGGTCTTTCTTTTCGAGTCAGCTTTCGGTCGTACTCGTTTATTCTTTTCGAATCCGCTTTCGGTCGTACTCGTTTGCTGTTGAAAGAGCGTTTTCGGCCGGTCTTTCTTTCCGAGTTCGCTTTCGGGCGTACTCGTTTATTCTTTTCAAGTCCGCTTTCGGTCGTACTCGTTTATTCTTTTCGAGTCCGCTTTCGATCCTACTCGTTTGTTGGTTAAAGTCCGTTTTCGGTCGGTCTTTCTTTTCGAGTCCGCTTTCGGTCGTACTCGTTCGTTCTTATATCCCTAGTGGGTCCGCCTTCGATCGGTCTTTTATCCCGAGTCCGCCTTCGGCCGTTCTCATATTCATTCTATTTACTACCCCCACAGGTTGCAAAATTCCAGGTTATTTTGGTATTCAATCTCCGTGTATCCCGTTTGTCTGAAAGCCTTTGCTTCCATACCCTCGGATCCAAGAAGTTTGAAAAGGGGCAGCTGTAACACCTCAAAATTTGCCCTCGTGCTTTTAGCACTAACTGGCTTATGTTTCATTTCATTCTTGCATTATCATCTTTGCATACCATTGGTTCTTAGCATGGGATCAAGGTATATGGGCTAACTCAAGAGAAGAAGATGTTTTCCAAAGCTTCAAGTAAAAAGCTCATGTGTGCTATCTAGGACACCAAGAGGAGATATAGTCTCAATGTCTTCATTACTTAACCACAAAGGAGCCTTGGACCTCAAGGTATCTTATTGGTCCATCACCTCATCAGAAGATTGCAATTGGCAAGAGATTTCAAGTGAATCACATCCTCCTAGCCTGATTTTTCAAATTAGGGTTTTGAGATTCCCGAGTTTAACACCACAACAGGCATGTTCTCTGAGTCTTTATCATCACCAAATGTCATTTCTCATCTTTGTTGGAGAGGATATACATCATACTCAAAGGAATTTGGATTTGGAGGATATGCTGATTTCTCCTAGACTGAGGGTTCAAGATTAGGGTTTGGCATAAAATCAGTTTATTTCTGATTTTTGGGCAAAACTTAATTCTATGGTATTCCTCATGTCCTTAGGTGTGTAAGGTTGGAAGATTGTCCATCAATTTGGTTTGAAAGAGTTTCAACTGATCAATGACTGAAAATCAGGAGAATTGGGGAAAAGTCAACTGTGCAGAGGAAAAAGTCAACTCTTGACTTTTTGAGGTCAAAATATTGTTCCTCATGTCAAATATGATCATTGGTGAGGGTTTGATCAAGAAATGTTAAGAGATCCACAAGAAATCAAAGGATATGAAAATTTGCCAAAAATAGTAATGAAGGGTTTCCATTTATGGCAAGTTTTGTCAAGCTGAGGGGTCGCTTTAGAACATTATTTTTCCATGTTCCAAGCTTCAAACTCAAAGGTTATAGAGGCCTATCAAAAGTTCACATTCCAAGCTTCAAAACCATAACAAGAATGTGCCCATTGGATCAAAATTGAGAGAGATATGATCAATTAAAGTTGGGGCAAATCAAGGCAAAATGGCAAGTCATGACCAGTCAGCACACAGTCATTTTCACAAACACCTTGTGTGCATGTTTTGTCCAAGTTCATAGCAAAATTTCTCCAAGATGGAGACTCTAGATGAATAAATGTTCAACATGAGTTTTGTTCCTCTCAATCTCCTCTACAACTTTGATGTTGGGGAATTTCTAGTATGATCAACCATTCGGGAGATGTGGTGAGTCAAAGTAGGGGCCTCAACCTGAGTCATTCATGTGCATGTGGGCTGGGCACGAGCAAGGCAAGGTGGCATGCCAAGTTGCATTGAGGCAATTTTCACCATTTTTGCCTTGGTACAATTGATTTGCATAAGTGTGCAATCGATTGCACCCCTTCAGTTTTCACATTTTTAGCTTTGCAAGGGTGTCCAATCGATTTGCACTGCTGTGCAATCGATTGCACTATGGCGGATTTGCCTAAAACCTTCATTTTTCAGCACTATGTCAATTTCCAATGCATCACATTCACTTGGAATCAATGATATATCAGTAGAAGGATCTTGAGGATTGTAGAATGTGATTTTATTTCCATCCAATTTCCACTCTAATTCCACATTCCCTTTCCAAGTTATTTTTCACTTCCAATTCCACTCACTCCAAACCTCACTTTCATTCCAAACCTAAGTTATATTTAAACCAATTTGATCCAAACCACACACAATTACACTTCATATTTCTGATTTTTCTACACTTCTTATTCATAATTCTCTCTCAATTCTCTCTCACTTTTTCATTCTCCATCTTTATCTTTAACCTCTCACCAAAGCTCCATATTCATAGATTCACAAATTCTTCATTGGAATTTGTGAATTCTTGAGATAAACCTCCATCACATCCTCATTCTTGATTCAATTCTGCAGTAGCAACTTATTTGGATCTAGGTTCAAGATTTTGGAATCACTTCTTGGAGAGCTTTTTCTTATTTGTGGATTATTGCTTAAATCTTCAAGTGTTCTTGACAAATCTTCATAGATCTCTGGATTTCTTACTTTGATTCATCAATTTTCGTGTGCAACAATCACCAAAGCAAATCTCAGCTTTGTAGGTTGGTTTTTCTTAGATCTATGCTTGATTTAGCTTAATTTCAACTTATACAATGTAGATCTATGATTGGATTCATGATCTTGTTGTTTGATTGTTGAAGTGTGTGCTTGATTACTGATATTTGATGTGGATTTTCGTGTATGTTTGATTACATGATCATTTGGATGTTTGAGTAAGTGATTGGTGCTGGAAAAGTGATTATGAGAAGTGATTTTTGCAGGTCTAGTACTGTGCAATAGATTTGCATCCTAGTGCAATCGATTGCACCTGTGTTTTTTCACTAAGAATTGCTTTCTGTAACTGTGCAATCGATTTGCACCCTGCTGCAATCAATTTGCACCTGCAACTTTTGTGTTTTTGGCTTGTTTGGAAGCATGTATTGATACCTATTCCACCCCTAACCTTCATGGCTTTGTGTGATGCATATTTGTGGAATTTTTTAGGGTTGTTTAACCTCTAGTTGCTGGATGCATGTGAATCTTTGATGCATGATTGTCCGATTGTTGATTTGTTTGCATTCTTGAAGCATGTTCTTGAGGCATATTGGTTCATGTGTGATTGATGACTTGTTGAACTTGTGTGATCTCTTGGAAATGAATGTGATGTGATACATGTGAGTATGATGTTGTGGTGTGCATAAGTTGGATCATGTATGCTTTTTACCTTGCTTGAACATTTGTTTTCCTTTGAAAATGATTATGGTTAATGTTTAACTAGTCTTGATGTATGTTAATGTGAAGTTGTCTTGCATCACCTTTGTATGAACACGGTTTTATTCACATCACCTTTGTATGAACACGGTTTTCCGACACGCGACTTTTTATTTCCATTGATGAATATTCATGTTTGCGTTGTTGACTTCTTGATGTGATAAACATGTTGCACACACATTTGAATCATGATGACTCTCGACTAATGCTCAACTTGCTGGATTTGTAATGCATGATCATTGTTTGCATCCATGTTCGCTTATGCATGATGTTTTGATTGATAATATAGGAATGCAACTTTGTTGAATGTGCATGTTCTTGTTTTGTTTACATGTCTTTGATTTGTCCATACCTAGTTGCTTGATGCTTAATTGGATGTATGCGTGATATGATTAGTCATTATTGAGATCTTTCTATGAGCATTTGTTTGGATATATTGCATGCTGCCCTGTTTTCCACTGCTATTCCTTTGCACATGTGCTGTTGTATGTGCTGCTGTTTGCCCTTTTACACCTATTTTTGTGTGGAAAAATGAGCTGTTAAATGTTGTTTGGTGTGTTTGCTGGATTTTACCACCGTGCAGGTGCAAAAGCGCTGTTGTAGCCGCTGTTTGTTTTTTCTCTTTCACTCCTTCTCTTCCCTTGAATCTCAAGACTTGTTTAAGTCTTGGATTTGTTCCCTTAGGGCTACCTAGTCCAACTTAATTTTCGATTAAGCTTGGAGTAGGATTAGCATTTGGCTTCCCTTTGCATGTTAACTTAGGTAGATATTTCCCCTTTCAAACTCAACTATAGGGCCACCTTTGCATGACAACATTAGGAACAATTAGTTTCCCTTTAGTGTTTTATTTTCCCTTGAGTCGTCTCTTCTCATCTCCTAACACTTCTAAAACACTTAATAAATATAATGAATATTGCGCTCAAGCCTTAAGTGTAGGAAATAAAGAACGAGGAGTCTCCCCTCCTCTTCTAGAGTGTTTAGCATATGTCCCATTTGGGGATGACAATGCGATTCACTCATTCCCGCATGGTAGACTTTAGTGCAATGTAAGTTACGAACTAACTTCAATCCACTTCTATCTGAAAAAACACAAAAACAAACTCAAACCTTTTTCATCCTTCGGGATCGTTAAGTTCAAATCATTTTCAGAAAATGGCAAGTTACTTCCGTCTCGTCGCAAACAGGCATCGACCCTAACTGCCGGACGCGAATCTAACGTCGCTCATAAAAAAGACACTAACCGACCTTGTTAGGTCGAACTACGATTGCTCTGATTTCCTCTTTCTCGTCCGATTAAGGATACGTAGGCACAAGACGACGATTTCTTGGCGAGCAACCTCCGCCCTTGGTTCGTGTCTGAACTACGTTGACTCTGACTTTCTCATTGCACGAGGGAATGCGTAGGCATAGGATGAGAGATGTCCTATCGAGTCACTTCTTTTCCTTTTCTTCTTCGTTTCTTCGTTCCTTTCCGTTCCCGTTCCTTCTCGTTTCCAATAGCAGTGGAGCTCCAGTTGACAACACCCTTTGATCGAGACAACAAGCGTGGATCCCGTCGAGTACGATGGATGCGTGGGGGTGCTAACACCTTCCCTTCGCATAACCGACTCCCTTACCCATTTCTCTTGGTCGCGAGACCATGCTTTCTCCCTTCCCTCAGGTTTACGCAGTGTTTCCTTTCCCTCTCTTGGCATAAATACACATTGCTGGCGACTCTGTTTTCCGCGCCACTTTCACGTTTGTACCTGGATGAAAATCCTCGGGAGCGACACTTTGGAAAACTTCCTTGTACCTTAAGGAAAGTGTTTGAATGCTTGGAGTGATTGAGAGCCCTTTAGATTGATCAACCTGATTCCTTCTGTAGCAAGTCATGAGTTTTGTGCAATTGGATGGTCATTTGGTGATTTGATGTTATAGAATGGAGGTGAGTTTTCAGACACCTTCTATATGTTATATGTGATGTGTCTGAATCAATGGCTTGAGTGGTATTGATCTCCAACTCAAAACCTGATAGTAACCTCTAAAGAAAAGAAGTTTTTAGGCCTAGGGAGTGAAAGAGAGAAAGCCTTGTTGTAATGAGCTTTGGAATGGTTTGAATGATCAGTTAGGACCTATATTTATAGTAGAGGAGTTGTGTTGAAGTGGATCTCTTGAAGCTCAGAGGATAAGGCTATGGTTCAATGGTCTTGACTTGGCATAAATGCCTCTAGCATAAGGTGCAATAGCTATCCCAAATAGATCAGCTATGCCTTGACTGAAATCACATTCTTCAGTCCTTTTAATTGTTGTTTAATTAGAGAACTTGACTTAGGAGAGTGAGAATCTTGAATGTGCACTATTCCACATTAATGCCCTTTGAATTCAAGGCATATATGCCAAAAACTCATCAATTCTCAAGGATAAGCTCTTGGCATTTCAGTCCAAGTTTGTTGGTTGGATCAGATGCATTATGATCAGATTGGATGAATGTGGCATAATGATCATTGCTTTTTGGCTCAAAATCGTGTATGGCAAGAAATCACACAAACTGATTTTTCAAAACAGTCTTCCCATGGTGTCTTGCAGCAGCCATAACTCTTGGCTCAAGCTGAGTTGTTTCATGCCAATGAGTTCCTTGGATTGTTGGTAATATGCACAAAAACTTTGATTTTTACATCTTGAATTGATTCATCCTAGAACTATGTGAAACAAACCTCGAAGTTTTGGTGTTTCACTTGTTTTTCTGACTTAGACATAATTTTGTCTAAGTGTTGGAGAAATGGTAAATTCCAAGTTTTTGTCGTTTTGATCTAATCATAACTCAGAATCCATGAAGAATTGGAAACTCTTGTAGTTGACACTTTCGAAGTATGTAATGAGGGCTTCCATCTGTGGTTTGAATGGGAGAAAAATACCTTAGGGTTTGGGAGATATGGCTTTGCAAAGTTGGTACCCTAACCACTTTGTTCCGTAACTTAGAAAAATTCTAAGTTTTTTATGGTTACCCCTTTAACAAGTTAACTCACTTTCTTTGATTTTTCTTGATGAATGATGATTCAAATCACATATTAACACTTTTTTAGGGTTAAGGATCCTTGGTTGACCAAAAATCCAAAAAGTCAAACTTGGGCTTTTGTACAATTGACTTTTTCATCAGATGAAATTTTGACTTTGTGATCCTTTTGTGAAATCAATCCTTGGGCTTAATTAAACTTCATGGATGATCTCCAAGGGTATTTAGGAATGTCTTGGACCGCACCCCAAGGTTTGAGATCAAGGGTAGGCCAACAATCAAGGATAGGGTTGACTTTTTCCATCAGAAACCCTAACTTGTGATCAGATGGTTTTGAGTTTTTATGGCTTATGATTTGAGCTCTTTGAGTCAATCAAATCTTGCAGACATGTCAATATGATGTATTTGAGGTCTTTGAAGTTCACTTTGAAGCTTCAAGCCATGCCTCGCTTCACAAGTTAACTCAAGGGTTGAATTAGGTCAAAACCCTAATTCCTGATTTTTTAATAGATGGCCCTTCAAGGTGATTTTACCATCGTGGATGGGCTCTTGAGATCCTTTTGGTGCTTTTTGGACCATTCATTGAGGCATTGGCTCATGCCCAGATGGAAATTCTCATCTGGGGACCCTTGTAGACCAAACCCTAATTTGGTGACACAGGCGATCTTGAGGCTTAATCCACTTGGAAAGTTGCAACTTTGTGCTTGATTTTTGATGTGGGAGTCCTCTTGATTCTTTATAGATGTTTGAGAGGTTTAGACAAGTTGAAGATCATGTCATTTTTTGATTAATCCTTTGTCTAAGTGCTCTGAGAGGGCTCAAACCCCTACTTCTTGGTTGTAGTGAATGCTCAATCATCTTCGAGGAGACTGATGAGGCATGAAAGTACATCCATATTGTGATAATGATTTGCACAATGATGGGAAATCTTGGTGGTCAAAATTTGGGGTATGACACTGACCATCCTTGGATTTGCATGCTGGTGGAAATGTAAATGCCTGCATCTTTCAATCTAGGGAGACATGGCCTTTTCTCATTAATGACTTCCAAGGTTTCTTCATTGCCGGCAAAGGTTTTGATAGACATGGTGAAAGCAATAGAAGTATAAGTGAACAACCAATAGAAACGGATGAAGAATTGAGAGGAGAAGTGTGGTATATAAAGACAACAAAGGAGTGATATCCATAAATAACAATAAAGACTTGGATGAATTGAGACGAAAAATTAATCATTTCCAATACAAGGGATACCAACAAGAATAAGGAATGATGAAGGAATGTATCAGTTTCCAAAAAATTATGGAATGGTATACGTTATTGATATTATGACATCAGTCAATAAATATGAATAAATGTATACTCGAAGATGAGAAGGCATAGTCTGACAGAGAATAAGGAAGGAAGACAAGTGTTAATTCCAAGAAGTCTTTATCTTACATACACCTTTATGAATGCCTAAAGAGGAAGGAAGATGTAAAGATTTACACAATTTTCAAGTAAATTTTCAAATCCACTGTGTTAAACATGATATATGTAATAATTGCTTGAAGCCTAGTCTCACGAAATCACAACACTCTAGGTGTTTTTTCAACAGTAGATATGATTTGATTTTAGACACGTCTTGATATCCTCAGAGTCTGGAAAACTAAAAGGTTTCCATCTGATCAGAGACACTTCTGACAAAGCATCTTCTGATAACTGAGGTTAAAAACAAATCCTTCTAAGTTTAAATGAAAATCTGATATCTTCAAACTCTGACTAAACACATCTGATTCTGATGAAATCATACTCTGGACAATAGTTCATTTTCAGATGCTTTAGAATAAATAAGAATCTATCTTTTGCCAAGGGTTTTGTAAAAATATTAGCCCATTGATGGTCTGTATCTATAAATTTTAAATATAAAATTCCCTTCTGAACATAGTCTATAATAAAATGATGTTTAATTTCCTTGTGCTTAGCCCTAGAATGTAAGATTGGATTTTTACTTAAACAGATAGCAGCAGTATTATCACAAAAGATAGGAATGTTACTCTCATGTATCTGATACTTTTCTAGCTGGTTCTTCATCCACAGCATCTGCGTACTGCATATAGACGTGGATATGTACTCTGCTTCTACTGTTGAGAGAGCAATTGTTGATTGTCTCTTGCATGACCATGGGATCAAATTCTTCCAGAGAAACTGACAGTTTCCAGAGGTGCTTTTTCTTTCCAATCTGTCTCCTGCGTAATTTGCATCACAATAACCAGAAAGAAAGTACTCTGATGTTTTCTCATACATCAAGCCAAGGTTAGTAGTTCCTTTTTGATACCTCAGAATTATTTTAATGGTAGTTAAATGAGATTCTCTAGGATCTGATTGAAGTCTAGCACACAAATGAACACTGAAATGAATATCAGGTCTTGAAGTCGTTAAGTACAGAAGAGAGCCTATCATACCACGATAGAGCTTCTGACAAACCTTTTCACTTACCTCTTCCTTTTCCAGAACACATGTCGGATGAATTGGAGTCTTAGCTGGTGTACACTCTGTCATGTTGAATTTCTTCTGAAGTTCTTTTGCATACTTGCTCTGATGAGTGTATGTTCCTTTTGATCTTTGATCAATTTGAATTCCCATAAAGAATTTGAATTTTCCATCAGATTCATTTAGAATTCACCCTTTCTCATCTAGCTTGTTTCTGAACACCCATTTAGTTCCAACGACGTGAACACCTTTGGATTTATGAATAAGATCCCAGACGTCATTTCTGGTGAATTGATTCAATTTTTCTTGCACGGCCATAATCCACTTATTTTCTTTTAGAGTTGCATCAACTGTTGTTGGCCTTATTAGAGACACTAGAGCTAGAAGAGTTTCGTCGGAATGTTTGAATGATGAACGGTTTTTGACTGAATCAGCTTTATCTCCCAGAATCAATTCTTCAGAATGAGAAGTCTTTAATCTACTCGTCTTTTGATGAGATGAGTTGTTCTCATCTTTTTGATAAGGTTGTATTTGGATCTGGAGAATTTGTATCTTCGTCTTCTTCTCTTGAATCTTCTACTTCTTAGATTCTGATGACGTGATCTTCAGATCTGCAAGCTTTTCAACTAGCTTTGACTTTTCAGAGTCAAGCTTATCATTGAATCTGACATTAATTGATTCATCTACAATTAGTGTTTCTGTGGTATAGATTTTGTAGCCTTTAGAGCATTCAGAATATCCCAACAACAAACACTTTTGAGCAATGATTCTAGAGCCAATGATTTCTTCTTACTGGTTTCCTCAGAAACTGACGAAGCCTCCAGGCTTAAGTTACAGACTTTGAAACATATGCCTTCTTCTCGGCATGAGTCGCGAGCAACTACTGCTCAGTTACCATGATTGGTGTTTCAACTGAGCTGCTAATGATATTTCTGAGCAAGAGTCTAAGTCTGAGTCTGATTCTATTTCTGATGATATTTAGTCTTCTAGTTCTCCAGAAACTTCATCTTCGGTTGTTGCTACTAGCACAACATTTGCTTGTTCTTCATCAGATTCTTCTTCTTCAGAATTAGAGTCGTCCCAAATTTCCATTAGACTTTTCTTCGCTTTGGAGAAGTTCTTCTTAGGATTCTTATCCTTCTTGACCTTTGGACACTCGTTCTTGTAATGACCTAGCTCATTACACTCGTAGCAGATAACCTTTTTTCTAGAGTTATGCTTCTTTTGGAGATTAGCGATATCTCATCTTCTGATTCTTCCTCAGCTTGATAAGTCTTTGCCTTTCCATGTTTAGACTTAAGAACGATAGATTCACTCTTCTTCTTCTTCAACTCTATCTTATGACTTCTCAAAGAACTAACACACTCTTCATGGCTTATGCTATTGAGATCTTTTGATAGCTTTATAGCTGTTCCCATAGGTATCCATTTCTAAGGAGGACTTCTGATGATCTTTTTCACATGTTCAGCAGTTGAGTAATCTTTGCCCAGAACTTGAGTCCTGCGACTAGCATTTGAAACCTTGAAAACATGGTCTCAACTATTTCATCATCCTCCATTCTGAATGCTTCAAAGTTTTGGATTAAGGCAAGCGCCTTTGTCTCCTTAGCTTGAGCATTTCCTTCATGAGTCATCCTAAGAGAATCAAAAAATGGATTTGGAATTATCTTCTCATACTTAGTATTTGAGATACCATTTAGCACTATGATTCTTATAATCTTTCTTCTGTTCGTTTATTATATCACTTCTGGATATTTTAGCACATGTAGCATCAACTGGGTGATTGTAGCCATCAACTACCAAATCCCAAAGATCTACATCATAACCAAGAAAGAAACTTTCTATTTTGTCTTTCCAGTGGTCAAACTTTTCACCATCAAAGACTGGTGGTTTGGCACTGTAATGATCTTTCTCTTCAGTAGTGGTTTTAGCAAGAGCTGCCATGATATCTCACACAAATACTGGATCGGTACTGAACATTGTTAAGTGCTAATAAAACGTTTATCACAATTAGAACCAGGCTCTGATACCAATTAAAGGTGTGAGAAAAACACAAGAAATGGGGGGTTTGAATTGGGTTTTCCAAAATGAAAGCTTTTTATGAAACTCAAACAAAGATCATAAATAAACTAACAATAGAGAAAGACACACGATATATCCTGGTTCACTTAAAAACTATCAATTTAATCCAGTCCACCCACCAAGGTGATTTTACCTTATACACAAGGACTTAATCCACTATAACCAAACTGATTATAACTGCACTAGCAAACTGCTGGTGACTAACAACAACCTCTAAGACACACTAGTCCTAGACTTCATAAGAATTTTTACCCAAATGGTCTCTTAAGGAATACAACGCACAAACTAACTGCAAGTGACTAACAACACTAAAACACACTGTCTTAGTCTTCTTAAGAATTCTGACCCAACTGGTCTCTTAAGGAAACACAAACAACCTATTTGTAACAACGGTTTGTTTACAATAATAATGCTTCTACACAAGCATAGTAAACATACATTTTAAGCCCAATCCAACGTAGAGCGAAACTATATAGTAAAAACATTCTTCTTCTTTGTATTGTGGTTCTTTACTGTTCACTCATATATTCTTCTGTTTCTTGAGTTCTTTCTTCATGTGAATCATGTTTTTGATATTTTTCCTTTTCACACTGAGTACTACATCGTTTGTTGCTTACTCACATTCATTCATTCGCATGCACACATGCGCTCGTGCATCTCAGATTCGTTGAATGATCAAGTCTATATATAGCCAGAAAAAGATCTGTTGAAGGGCAGATCAGTAATATGATAAGAGTACTGGCGACTTGAAATAATGTCGTTATACTGGGTTGAAATCGTACACTGAAATTGTCCTTTGTACCACCAAATCAGGGTAGTGGAAAAGAACGTGCTTTATCTGTACTATGTACTATTTTCCCACATAAACTTTTCATCTTCTTCTATTCATCAGAGGCTTCTGAATTGATTTGATTGAAGCATGATCAGAAGAATGAATCATTGGGTCTTCAGAGTCTTGAGTCTTTAGAGTCTTCAGAACTTATTCAGTAGAACCTTGTCTTCAGAGACTTCAACACTTCTACTTCAGAACCCTTGGTATCATAATACTTAAGTCTTCAGAGTCTTCAGAACTTCGTTCAGCAGAACCTTGTCTTCAGAATCTTCAACACTTAGTTTTCAGAACCTTTAATCTTCAGAATCCTTAAGTCATCAGAGTCTTCAGAACTTCGTTCAGCAGAACCTTGTCTTCAGAATCTTCAGCACTTAGTCTTCATAAGTTAATGACCTCAGAAGCTATACAAGCTTCATAAATAGAACATCAGAGTCACACTCAGAAATTAGAATCCAAGAGATGTTACAACAACAACATAGTGTCTTCTCAGAATCTTTCTGACGCACTGTAGATTAGAACCAATCTTGCTTCTTCACACAGAAGTGAACATAGAGAATGTCAGAGTGACGTAGTACATGGTCTTTATCAGAGTTAGAAACTGTTTGTTAAAACAATCAGTATAACAAACTTTAGAGCACCAAAATTGTTCTCACACAAATACTTCATTGTTATCATCAAAACATAGAGACAAGATGCAGAACCAAATTTTGTTCTTACACTCTATCTGGTCCCTAATGTAAAGTTACCGCACAAATTCAAGGTGCCTGACTTTGAAAAATACAAAGGAAACTCTTTCCCTCAAAGTCATTTGGTGATGTATGCTCGAAAAATGTCTATCCAGACAGACAATCAATAACTACTGATCCATTACTTCCAAGACAGTTTAACTGGTGCTGCACTTAAATGGTACATGGGTTTGAACCGCACCAAGATCAGTACCTTCAGAGATCTCGTGGCAGCTTTCATTCAGCAGTATAAATACAACTTGGACATGGCACCAGATAGGGACCAGCTCAGGGTAATATCACAAAAGGACAAAGAATCTTTCAAAGAATATGCTCAGAGATGGTGTGAAATTGCCGCTCAGATCTGTCCCCCTCTTGAGGAAAGGGAGATGATAAAAATCTTTTTGAAAACATTGAGCTCATTCTATTACGACCGAATGGTCGCCAATGCGCCCAGTGACTTCACTGGAGTGGTGAACATGGGAGTATGCCTTGAAGAAGCAGCCCGAGAAGGACGATTAGTCAAGGATGCAGAGCCATCCATCAGTACCAAGAGATACGATAGTGCTTTCCAAAAGAAGAAATAGCAGGATATCAGTAATATCTCTTTGGGAAAGCAAAGGCGAAGGTATCAACCAGTAGCAACGGTAACTCCCGCTATCAACCCAGCGCCAGCTCCGACATATCAACCTCAGGTTGCTCAGAGCCAACCAAGTCAACTACAGTATCAGCAAAGGCTGCAACAACCTCTTCAGCAGGCTCGCCCGCAGTACAATAATAACAATCGTACTACACGACCATCAGGGTTCGACCATATACCGATGTTATACGCAGAACTATTTTCACTTCTACTGGCCAAGGGGCACGTCCAGACCAGAACTCCTCTTACAATACCAGAAAATCCACCTTTTTGGTTCAAAGCAGATCAAACTTGCCCTTACCATCAAGGAGGAAAGGGACACAACATTGAGAATTGTCTCAGCTTTAAGTCTAATGTACAGAAGATTGTCAAGAACGGGATCTTATCTTTCAAAGATACAAATCCAAATGTTCAGACAAACCCATTACCTCAACATGAGAAGACTAAAGTGAATTTGATAGAAGGAGAACCTATCAACAGTTATCAAATTCATAATGTACGCTTACTGGGAACAAATTTGGGGAAAATGCATTACAAACAGAGCAGGTACGGTCATTTGTCATCTCATAACTATCAACAGTGCGATATATGCTCCAAGGACAATCAAGGGTGTACTATAGTACAAGGAGCTCTACAAGAACAAATGGATCTGGGCTGGATTCAGGATCACAGGATTCGTGAAGTAAACATGGCCCATGCACATCCTAACATTGTTCAGAACCCCGACATCCGTACAATGAACGTCAACTTAGTGGCGATGCATTCGAGACAAAGTCAGTATTATAATCTGCCATGGCACGATTACATCACTTGTCCAATCTGCTAAACAGACAACCAGGGATGCTCTTTTATACAAGAGGCCCTCCAACGTCAGATGGATCTCGGATGGATCCAAGACTACCGTGAAAGAAATGACCATCAAGTCAATATGGTTCAGATCTTTGACATACGCTTGATGAATACCAGTCTAGTGGAATTACATGCTAAACATGTCAGACTCGGTTTTCTGGCTTCACATGATTATCAAGACAGTAAAGAATGTTGTAAAGATGACTAAGGGTGTGCGCTTGTACAAAGAACACTTCAACATCTGTTTGACCACTGGTGGCTTTCAATCTACCTGGATGAAGTTACACAACGGATTAGCATGACTGATGGGAATCCTGATAGACATCAAAGTCGTGATATCCGCTCAATGGAAACAGATATAGTAAAGATGCACTGCATACAAAGTGGGTATGGTCGGGTACCACCGCACAATTATGAGCGCTGTAGAGTATGATCGGAAAATTACCAAGGATGTTATCTCGTACGAGCAGCCCTCCAAAATCATTTAGACCAAAAGAAGATTCGACCATGTTCTAGTTCTGGGTCGATTAACATGATACAAGACTACCTCCCCTGTCAGAACAAAAGCGCTGTCTTAATCTCCAATCATGGAATAACCTAGGACGTTTGCGCCATAATCCCTCTACTCAATGAATCAAAGATCCATCTTGATAGTAGAAAAGTTCCCAACCAAGAACTGATTGAGGTTGCCTATAACGGTCAGAAAAATAAAAAAGCTCCTGTGGTTATCTACCTGCCAAGTCCCATACCGTACAAGTTGGATAAGGCTATCCCTTACAAGTATGGTGCAACGACCATCGAGAACGGAAAATAAACTCCATTACCCTCTGTCGTGAACATTGCCGACATCAGCCGAGTTACCCAGAGCGGACAGATCTTCAACAGAGGAGTTGGAGAACCTGCCAAAGAAAAGGAACCTCAAACGGAAGTTCCTAACCAATAAATCGGTCAATCCGGTAATCCAGAACCTGTAAAGAACAACGATGAGATGCTGAAGCTCATCTAGAAAAGCGAGTACAACATTGTGGACCAATTGTTGCAAACTCCGTCTCGAATCTCTGTACTATCTTTCCTGCTTAGCTCAGAAGCTCACAGGGAAGCTCTATAGAAGGTTTTAGAGCAAGCCTTTGTGGAATAAGACGTGGCGGTAGGACAATTTGACAACATCATCTCCAACATCACTTCCTGCAACAACTTAGGATTCAGTGATGAAGAACTGCCGAAAGAAAGCAAGAATCATAATATGGCGTTTAACATTATAGTCAACTGCCAAGATGATGCTTTAGCCAGCGTACTGGTGGACACAGGATCATCTTTGAATGTTATGCCAAAATCAACTCTGATACGACTGTCATTTCAAGGAGCCCTCATGAGAGGCAGTGAGATCATTATCAAAGCCTTTGACGGATCTAGAAAAACAGTTATCGGCAAAGTCCATCTTCCCATAACCATCAGTCCTCACACTTTCCAGGTCATGGACATCTGGGCAGCATATAGTTGTTTATTAGGAAGACATTGGATACCAAAGCTGGGGCAGTCACTTCGACACTTCATCAGAAACTGAAGTTCGTCAAGAATGACAAATTAGTCACAGTATGCAGAGAGCATGCCTTAATCGTGAGCAACTTATCATCATTCTCCTGTGTAGAACCAGAGGAGGTTGTTGGAACCCAGTTCCAAGCACTCTTGGTGAGCAATGAGAATCAACCAGAAAGAGGGACATCGATTTCCTCATACAAGGACGCTCTCGAAGTAATCAAGAGTAATGACACAAAAGGATGAAGACAGATTGTAATTTCTACTGATAACAAGACAAAGAAATGTCTTGATTTCTCTTCAACCTGTACCCAGACTACTAAGAAGGACGAAAGTTTTCGTCCCATTCAGGATTTCTTCTGCAGTGTAGTTTCCTCCACCCAGTGTCTCAAGAAGTACACACCATCAATAAGAGTGATTCCTCCAATACGGATGAGGAGTGGAAGTCTTATCTCAACGATGATGGTTATATGTCGCAGGGAGAGGCGCTCACTCCATTTTATTTTCCCAAGCAAAGTCCAAGATATATACCAAGGTCATACGTCAGGATGATCTATGGAGATTGTTATCCTGAAGGATGTCGTGCTCCACCCAATTCATTAGAGGAAGACAATCTAATGAAAGACAACTTCGACTACGACTATTATGATCCCCTGGATGACTTGCCTATCTGGAAGCCGTACACAAAAGACTTGGGGCAGAAGAGTCAGCCGGACGATGCCTGTCAGCTGAGCAAAATTGAAAAGAATACCCATGTCCCCACAGAGTCATGGAATCATTACTCAGGACATCCCAAAAATGTCCGACACCACGGTGATGAATTTGCAAAGTTTGCAGGACAAGAATTCATTAACTATGCATTTTTTGAAATCAACGTCATTGAGGAAGATGACTCATCTATGCCCACAGAAACCTGGGATACCTTGGGACAACCAAGCGCAAGTATGACTTCCTAGTCAAATACACCGCTTCCGAAAGCTCTCACATCTGATACGAGGACATCCAGCCAAATGGATGGGGAGATCCTCTTGAAAGTGAAAACCCTATGGAAGATGAGATAGAAGAATTCTCCTATGACAACTCTGCATGGGAATAAGACTCCAATGATCCTACTCCGCCAGAAATCAGCGTTGTTTCTGAAGACAAACCAAGAAAGAAGGTACCATACTTTGTTATTCACGGAGAATTTTGTCGCCACTGGATTGCTGTCGATGTCCCGAAAGTCGTCCATAAGTCTAAGTAATTACCATCTTTGTTTTAAACCCCATGGAAACATACGATCCAATGCCTTCTCCCAACTTTAAATTCCTGGTATTTAAAGCTGAAGAAGAAGTGGACGAGGAAATTCCAGAAGAGATCTCCCGACTACTCAGACAAGAGGAAAGGTCTATTCAGTCTCACAAAGAGCCATTGGAAATGGTCAATTTGGGTTCGGAGGAAGAAAAGAAAGAAGTTAAGATTGGGGCACTACTCAGTCCAACTGTCAGAGAAGACTTGATAAAACTTCTTAAAGAGTTTCTAGATGTATTTGCTTGGTCATACCAGGACATGCCAGGGTTGGATACCAGCATCGTGGAACATCACTTACCACTGAAAACAGAATGTCCTCTAGTAAAACAAAGGCTGAGCAGGACTCATCCAGATATGGCCATCAAAATCAAAGAGGAAGTGCAGAAACAAATCGACGCATGTTTCCTTGCCACCTCAGAATATCCTCAATGGTTAGCCAACATAGTGCCATTTCCGAAAAAGGCCGGAAAAGTCAGAATGTGTGTAGACTACAGGGATCTGAACAAGGCAAGCCCAAAGGGTGAGTTCCACTTGTAACACATTGACATGCTGGTAGACAGTACAACAAAGTTCAAAGTCTTCTCCTTCATGGATGGATTCTCGGGCTATAATAAAATCAAAATGGTGCCGGAAGATATGGAGAAAATTTCATTCATCACCCCATGGGGAACCTTTTGTTACAAGGTAATGTCGTTAGGTTTAAAGAACGCGGGGGTAACCTATCAAAGGGCCATGACAACTCTGTTTCATGACATGATGGACAAAGAGATTGAAGTGTATGTCGATGACATGATTGCCAAATCTAAAACAGAAGAAGAGCATGTGGAACACCTATCAAAGTTATTCGAGCGCTTGAGAAAATATAAACTCCGCTTGAATCCCAATAAATGCACATTCGGTGTCCGCTCGGGAAAGCTCTTAGGATTCATCGTCAGCCAAAAGGGAATTGAGGTTGACCCCGACAAGGTCAAGTCCATTCAAGAAATGCCTTCTCCAAAGACTGAAAAGCAGGTTAGAGGATTTTTGGGACGTCTAAATAAAATCTCAAGGTTCGTATCCCTCATGACTGCGACATGTGCATCGATCTTCAAACTACTCAGAAAGAATCAAAGTTGTGTATGGACAGAAGACTGCCAAAAAGCTTTCGACATCATCAAAGAATATCTGTTGAATCCACCTATTATGTCTCCTCTAGTGGAGGGAAGACCATTGATCATCTATTGAACAGTCTTGGAGGACTCCATGGGTTGTGTACTTGGCCAACAAGACGTAACAAAAAGAATAGAGTCTTCCATTTACTACTTAAGTAAGAAGTTCACAGACTGTGAAACTCGGTACACTATGCTCGAGAAAACTTACTGCGCTCTGGCTTGGGCAGCCAAACGTCTTCGCCACTACATGATTTGCCACACTACTTGGTTAATCTCCGAAATGGACCCGATCAAGTACGTCTTTGAAAAGCCTGCTTTCACGGGAAGGATTTCTCGTTGGCAGATGTTGTTATCAGAATACGACATTGAGTACCATGCTCAGAAAGCCGTCAAAGGGAGTATTTTAGCCGATCATTTGGCTCATCAACTGATTGACGATCACGAATCAGTCGGATTTGACTTCCCAGACAAAGATGTATTGTAGTTGAAAATGAAAGACTGCGATGAACCCCTACCCAGTGAAGGGCCAAAACCAGGATCCCAATGGGGACTAATATTCGACGGAGCCATCAACACTTATGGAAACGAAATTGGGGCAATCATCGTAACACCTCAGGGTACCCATATCCCTTTCACTGCCAGACTGACGTTCAAATGCACAAACAACGAGGCCAAATACGAAGCTTGTATCATGGGTCTCGAAGAAGCTATCAACTTAAGGATAAAGAACTTAGATGTGTATGGAGACTCAGCCCTGGTTAACAATCAGATCAAAGGAGAGTGGAATATCTACCAATCAGGATTGATTCCTTACAAAAATTACGCGAAAAGGTTGTTACCATTCTTCAACAGAATCGAGTTTCATCATATCCCTCGTGACGAAAATCACATGGCTGATGCACTAGCCACTCTCTCTTCCATGATTGTTGTAAGTCAATGGAACGACATACCTAAGATTGACATTATGCACCTTGGAAGGCCCGCTTACATCTTCGCAATGGAAGCAGTCATAGATGACAAATCATGGTATCACGATATCAAGTGCTTCCTTCAAAGACAAGAGTACCCACCTGGGGCATCAAGAAAAGATAGGAAGACGCTCAGAAGACTGGCTGGCAACTTCTTCCTAAACGGTGACATACTCTACAATAGAAACTTCGACATGGTTTTGCTCAGATGCATAGACAAATAAGAAGCAAACATGCTGATGAAAGAAATTCACGAAGGATTCTTTGGGACTCATGCCAACGGACACACAATGGCAAGAAAAATTCTGAGAGCAGAAGACTGGCTGGCAATGTAACCCGACAAGTGGTGGTCCGATTTATCAAGAACAGACTCATATGCCGTTATGGTGTTCCAAGCCAGATCATTACTGATAATGGATCTAGCTTGAACAACAAGAATGTGAAAGAGTTGTGTGCTAAGTTCAAGATCGAACACCATAACTCATCTCCCTACCGGCCTAAGATGAATGGAGCGGTAGAAGCGGCTAACAAGAACATCAAGAAGATCGTTCAAAAGATGGTTGTAACCTACAAGGACTGGCACAAGATGCTACCCTATGCTCTTCACGGTTATCGCACATCTGTTCGTACCTCAACAGGGGCAACCCCTTTCTCTCTAGTATATGGTAAGGAGGCAGTGCTTCCCATAGAGGTAGAGATACCATCAATCAGGGTATTGATGGAAGCTACGCTAACAGAGGCTGAATGGTGTCAAAGTCGACACGACGAATTGAACCTAATCGAAGAAAAGAGAATGACAGCTTTATGCCACGGTCAGTTGTATCAGCAAAGAATGAAGAAAGCGTTCGACAAAGAGGTCTGATCCTGTGTCTTCAGAAAATGATACCTCGTGCTCAAGAAGATACAATCATTTCTCACTGATTCTAGGGGCAAATGGACTCCGAATTATGATGGCCCTTGCATTGTTAAGAAAGCCTTCTCAGGTGGTGCCTTGAGACTTGCAACCATGGATGGAGAGGAGTTTACCTACCCCACGAATGTTGATGTAGTCAAGAAATACTTCGCCTAAAAAAATGTCTCGGTGAATTGAAAACCCAAAAGGGCGGTCCAGGCAAAAATTAGAGACATAAGCGAAAATCATCCCGATAGATTGAAAACCTCAAAAGGAAATCTAGGCAAAAATTAGGGATTCATGGCAAATAATTACGTCTGAAAAGGTTAAATCCCCAGTGGTAACACCATCCGTCAAAAGACTTCAGTCAAGGTCACCTTCGACAAAGGCTAAAAATGTCCAGAATTCAAAATTGGTAGAAGGATAGCGGTTGTTATGTTTCAATGTAGCCCTTTTATGTTAAATTACCATTTTCTAAACTTTGTAACTCTCTATGGGATCACGCGCTTGGCTGATTACCATTATATCAATAAAATTTGAGCCCTAGTGCTTTTGTTTGCAATTCTCATTTATTTTGCTTTACAGAATGACATTTTTAACATGACCAAAGATTCTTGAAAAAAAATGAATTTAACTTTCAAATTTTATTCTGCTTTTAAAATAAAGATGACAATTCTTTTTTACTAACTAAACACAAAAAGGAACATCGATGATACAGAATCAAAGTACTCCTTCTAAACCAGTACACCTGAATGAAGGATCAACTGTTTCAGACGTGATGTCCCATCTGATATCCCCGACAGAGTTTCTACCTCTGAAGACCAATGGATGGTTCTTCCTCCCCCAGAAGGGTCTACCCCTCCTAAGCAAGAAAGGATTGCTGTCTTGAACCAATGATACTTTTTATCCCCCGGCAGTGGCCGAGTATCCAGCCGTGTTCATTCACTAGTCTGTATGTCGCGTCTGTTTTGTCAGCATAAACATACATACATCATGCATAATTGATTCATATTCATATTCATATTGCATTACTATCACTTTGGTCATATTCATCCCCAAGTGATATGCGTCCTCTCGCCAATAAAGTTGTCAGTTTTCCTTTCCACGTCAGATAGGACAAAATCCCGATTTGAGTTCTTTCCTTATCCGGAAATGTATCGTCTAGGCAATTTCTCCCCAGTTTATTTCTAGATTGGAGCCTGACCTCGACCACTTTGATAACTTGAACCTCTGAAAGGCAAAAAGATATTCGATTAACACCTTTGGAACATCACTCTTCACCATTGAAGATGATATTTTTGCTTTCCCGAATTAAGGAAAATCCCCAGAGAAAGCCTCTCCACTAAAAGACTCTCGGCAATACGGCGGTTTCTCCCTGAAAAATTTCCTATCAAATAAAGTCATCAGCACCTCAAAAT
The DNA here is from genome assembly GCA_022829125.1 of Lathyrus tuberosus. NCBI lineage: Eukaryota > Viridiplantae > Streptophyta > Magnoliopsida > Fabales > Fabaceae > Lathyrus > Lathyrus tuberosus. Next base: position 5,042,042 of record JALAZF010000253.1, read on the forward strand.
TAGATTACATCACATGGCATTTCTCCGAAAAGGTCTCGAAGAAAAGTATGATGTAACCTCACCCAAACAAAAAGCGGTTTTTAAAGAGACTCATTTTCCCCCAGTAGGTCGACAAGTGGCATCTCCCACAGAGAAGTTTGCACACCCCTGTAGTTCAGACAAATGGGTTTCCCCAACAAGTTGATAAGTGCAAAATGTACCTATTTTTGTATATATGTTTTGTTGCATTTATCGATCCTTTTTGGTAAATATCGTGCGAATAAAACCCGGATTGTTTATAAATACGTTTACTTTACATTTTAGTGTATATATTGCGTATCGTGTAAATATCAATGATTTTAATTGATTTTCTCCTATTTTTGCAGGTATTCAATCAAGGATATCTTGCCATCATTGAATAAAGCATTTAATAAGCTTTCCAGGGCTTCAAACCGGGCGAAAAACGAAGTTACGGTTCAAAAGTTACGAATAAAACACTGCAGAATTTTTGATGTTATGATGTGTTGCGCCCCTGCAGGGCCGGGCGGTGCAGCGCCGGGCGGTATTTCCAGCGCCGGGCACTCCAAAACACTACTGGAACTTGGAAAATAAACCGCCTTTCACCGCCGGGCGCCCCAAACCACCACCGGGCGATACTGTGCGGGCTGAAACACCATTTAAGGCCAAAAACACTATTTTTTTAGTATGGTTTTGGGGTTTTGTGATCCCAACTCCATCAAACTTCATTTTTCATTGGAGAGCTTAGAAAAAAACTGTAGAGCATGCATACGGATGAAATTGGGTGGATTGATCGTCGACCGGCTCTGACAAACCGCGAGATGTTTGGTTCATTTCTCTTTTACTTTGTGTTTTTCTTTATGGTTGGGTTGTGTATATGTATTTGCTGTAAACTCATGTATATTTGTCGCCCATGGCATTGTATAAAACTTGCTTTACAAATCTTTATTGGTGATTGTCTCTGATTTTTGCTTTATGCGCAGGGTTTGGGTTGCGTTAGACATAACCTTCACGAACTTCGATTAGGGATGATTGTCTGTTAATTTCTGGACTCTAGAGATAGGTTTAAGAGCTAACAATCTTCAATAGGCGTCGAAGCTTAATGCCTTCTGTGTTTCGAGGCTTCGCTCGCGAGAGTGACGAAGAGAGTGACATGGTTGTTATCTCAACTTTGCGTTAGACATAACCTTTGTTGTGAGCGATGCTGGGTGATATTGAGGAGTATTGTAGGTGGAGTATAATTGGTCGGTAAGTTTAAGTTTGTGAGGAGTGATTTATATGCATTTCCGGACGAGTTTTTCTCTCTGAAGAATGATATCTTTTTGTTTTAATATTTACTTTTCTGTTTTCTTGTTTTAAACCATTTTAATCCAAACTCATAAACGCGAGAGACTGTCGAACGACATTCTTTCCCTCGAACCGATCTCTGTGGACACGACATAAATCCCGGAGGGAATTCTTTCCGAAAATAAATATTTTTGCTGCTTGCCCTATTCTGCAACCAACAAAATGGCGTTGTTTCCAGGGATCGGTTTTGATATTGAATCGCATTGTGATAGTTTCTTTGTTTTTGAGTTTTGTAGATATAGTACATTTTGTATATTTTCACTTGTCTATACTGATACTTGTAGATTAACGTTTGTTTAAGTGTTTTGTTAGAACGCTTGCTTTTGGTTCCGCGGTGAGACATCACCATGGCATGAATGAAGGAAGTTTCTAATTAAGCACCATAAAAGCGTCGAGCTTACGACGTAAAACAAGCATGTTTTATAGTTTTTCTTTTCGAATGTTTTTGGTTGTTGTTTGCTCACAGATTTTGATTGACTTATATGAGGATGCTTTTGTGATTTTCCAAGTTGGTTAGTTTCAACTTGCGGATGTATGGTAATGATTTTGTTAAGTTTTGTACACGTATAAGGTATGTATTTATCGCTTTCTATACTTTAGCATATTCATGATACTTAGGCATTTTACAAACTTCCATGCCATCCATTCTTTTGTATACTTGTTCTATTGTGAATCACTTTAGTTCCCAACCTTTTTGTGAGGTGGCTTTCCATTGTTCATATATGCGCGGAGAACCAACATTCTTGTTCTAACTGGATTTTATTATGTTGAATGTTTTATTTGTGTTGATTATATGAATGCATGAAAAGGATCAAGGCAGTTGTTTCATTTTGAGCACAACTACCTTAGCCAAATAGTTAATTCACCTTGTGAGTGTGTGAGAATTCGTAACCCCTTTGAGCTTTTTGATCCGTGTTTTTATTTGAACTTAATGCTTGTCTATGAGTATTTAGTTCACTTATTTTTAATGGAATTTTTTTTTCTTGGACCTCAACTATGTGTTGTTGTATGGATTTTTTCCTTGCCTTAGAAAGTAGGGAGTATTCACATGATGATGTGGTTGAATTCAAGTTGGGGAGAAAATGGTTGTTTACTCATTGGTTGGATTCTATGAGGATTGAAAAAGAAAAGAAAAAAGAGAAAAATATGACAAAGAAAAGAAAAGAAAAAAGTGAAAAAGGAAGAAAAAGAAAAATCCTTGAAAAAGGAAACAAAAAGAGTTTCAATAATTGTGCTAAATAAGTATTGTGTGTTATGTAACACTTGGGATTTTGGAAGAAGTTGGTTGAAATTTTGTGTGTGAATCTTTGTGAGTTTTCACTCCCTTAGGTTTAGGCAAGTTTTTGTTTCAATTACCTTTAGAAATTGCCCCTTGTTTGTTTACCCGACCACGCTACAACCTTGAAAAGCCCTTGTGATTCTTGCCTTTGTATTTTCAATGTGAATTTGTGGATGTATGCATAATTTAGTCTTTTGTTTGCATGAGTGTTGTGTGAGTGTAAAGTACCTTATTGTGTGTTTTTCATCTACCGATGATTGTTTTTACTAGGTGTGATTCACTTTGGAACTTGTGTTGTTTTAGAATTTTTGGCATGATTTTTGTATTTTGCATTTGTTTCGTGACTATGTTGTCGTCTTAGTTTAGTGGTAAGTATTTACTTTTTATGTGTGCCGTTTTCATTTGAACCATTCATCCGTTTCCGTTTTTCAAAACCTGTTGATTCGTCATTCTTTGGATATTGCTTGTGCATTTTCAAGTTTGTTTGATTCTTGTTTGTGGACAAACAATTATGTAAGTTGGGGAGAGTTGATAAATGCAAAATGTACCTATTTTTGTATATATGTTTTGTTGCACTTATCGATCCTTTTTGGTAAATATCGTGCAAATAAAACCCAATTTGTTTATAAATACGTTTACTTTACATTTTAGTGTATATATTGCGTATCGTGTAAATATCAATGATTTTAATTGATTTTCTCTCATTTTTTCAGGTATTCAATCAAGGATATCTTGCCATTATTGAATAGAGCATTTAATAAGCTTTCCAGCGCTTCAAACCGGGCGAAAAACAGAGTTACGGTTCAAAAGTTACGAATAAAACACTGCAGAATTTTTGTTGTTCTGGTGTGCTGCGCCCCTGCAGGGCCGGGCGGTGCAGTGCCGGGCGGTATTTCCAGTGCCGGGCACTCCAGAACATTACTGGAACTTGCAAAATAAGCCGCCTTTCGCCACTGGGCGCTCCAAACCACCGCCGGGCGATGCTGTGCGGGCTGAAACACCATTTAAGGTCAAAAACACTATTTTTTTAGTATGGTTTTGGGATTTTGTGATCCCAACTCCATCGAACTTCATTTTTCATTGGAGAGCTTAGAAAACAACTGTGGAGCATGCATATGGATGAACCGGGGTGGATTGATCGTCGACCAGCTATGACAAACCGCGAGATGTTTGGTTCATTTCTCTTTTTCTTTGTGTTTTTCTTTATGGTTGGGTTGTGTATATGTATTTGCTTTAAACTCATGTATATTTTTTGCCCATGGCATTGTATAAAACTTTCTTTACAAATCTTTATTGGTGATTGTCTCTAATTTTTGCTTTATCTGCGGGGTTTGGGTTGCGTTAGACATAACCTTCGTGAACTTCGATTAGGGATGATTGTCTGTTAGTTTCTGGACTCTAGAGATAGATTTAAGAGCTAACAATCTTCAATAGGCATCGAAGCTTAATGCCTTCCATGTTTCGAGGCTTTGCTCGCGAGAGTGACGAAGAAAGTGACACGGTTGTTATCTCAACTTTGCGTTAGACATAACCTTTGTTGTGAGCGATGCTGGGTGATATTGAGGAGTATTGTAGGTCGAGTATAACTGGTCGGTAAGTTTAAGTTTGTGAGGAGTCGATTATGTGCATGATGGATAAGTTTGTCTTGCTGAAGAATGAATTTGTTTTATGTTTTGATATTTACTTTTCTGTTTCTATGTTTAAACCATTTAAACCCAAACTCATTAACGCGAGAGACTGTCGAACGACATTCTTTCCCTCGAACCGATCTCTGTGGACACGACATAAATCCCGAAGGGAATTCTTTCCGAAAATAAATATTTTTGTTTGCTTGCCCTATTCTGCAATCAACACAAGTCTAACATCAAACTTTTTCCATCAAATGGCGTCTCCCCAGTATAGCTTGGCGAGAAGTTTGATGAAGACCACTACACATAGTGTTCCTTGTCGGGGAAGGAACTCGACAAGAAAAAACTGAGACCAATTTCGTGGCTGAAGACCATGATCAAGGGGAAGTTTATTTCAATAAAAACTGAGACCAGTTCCGTGGCTGAAGACTAGGATCGAGGGGAAGTTTATTTCAAAAGAAACTGAGACCAGTTCCGTGGCTGAAAACCAGGATCGAGGGGAAGTTTTACCCTTTTCCAAGTAACTTTGCTTAGCAAAAGAAGATGGGTGAGCAAACCGTGGCTATTAACAACCACAATCAAAATTTCGGGTATTCCAATATTTAATCCTCTTGTACCCTGAATGTCTGAATATCTTCGCCATTCACACCTTCGGGTCCAAGAAGATTAAATATGGGCATTGGTTATACCCCAAATTTTTACCACAAGAATTCCCATCATTGTGAGGATCATTTCCACAATATGGATGTACCACCATACCTCATCAATCTCCTCAAAGATTGTTGAGTTTTCACTACAATCAAGAATTAGGGTTTTGAGCCCTCTCAGAGCACTTAGACAAAGGATCAATTAAGAAATGACATGATCTTAAACTTGTCTAACCTCTCAAACACCCATAAAAGATCAAGAGGTCTCCCACACCAAGAATCAAGCACAAGGTTGTAACATTCCAAGTGGATCAAGCCTCAAGATCGCCAGTGTCACCAAATTAGGGTTTTGGTCGACCAAGGCCTCCAGATGAAAAATTTCATCTGAGCATGAGCCAATAATTCAAAACATGACCCAAAATGCTCAAAGTGACCTCATGGACCCAATCATCAAGTCAAAATAGCCTCAGGGGAAGCATTTATCAAAAACCAGGAATTAGGGTTTCTTGACCTAATTCACCCCTAAGTTGACTTTTGAGGCAAGACATGAACCAAGACCTTAAGAAATGATTTGAGGGCCTCAAATACACTACATTGATCCATTTACAACAATGGATTGATCCAAGAAGCTTGATTCACAAGTTTCAAATTCATCTGGACCACAATTAGGGTTTTGAAGAAAAAGTCAATTGTACCTTTAACTTTGGACCAAGACATGTTCCCAAACCTTCGGACATGATCCAAGACACCCTAAAACACCTATGGAATCCATCCACTAGGTTTAAATTAGGCCAAAAAGTACAAGAACTCCTATTAATTCAATTTGAGCAAGGAGTTATGAACCTCACAACATGCCTTGCTCAAACTGATTTTCAAGACAGATTGTGTGCATTACTTGTGGCACACGATTCTTGAGTCCAATTTTGGTGAGTATGCAAGACTGATCCTCATCCAAATTCAACAAGAATCTCAGTTAATCATGAAAAACCTCCAAGCTTGGTCCCAAAGGCAAGAATCCAATCCCTTTGGCATGTGATCATCAATGTTGCAAATCCAAAACCAAGCTTTGTCATTTGGAATTGATGTGGTGCATTGAGTTGTCATGAACCAACACATATCAGTCCAATTGAGTCATGGTTGTTGCAAAAATTAGAAGACCTAAAGCTACCAAAACCAGCTCAAGTCAATGGCTAAGAGAAAACTTGGTACTTTGGCATTTAAGAAAGTGATACATGGGCATATCCATTGGATAATAGAGTGACCCCGTCGTCATTCACTATTCCTTCAAAAACAAACTTCCTCTACTATAAATAGAGGTCATTTATGATATTTTAAACTACGCCAAAACAATACCCAAAGCCTTGTTTTCTCACTCTCCCTCTCTTACTTCAATTTCAAGTCACATTGGAGTAATTTGGGAATTCTTGAAACCAGAGCAAAAACCACTCAAATAACTATCCAAACACATCATAAATCATCCATTGGAGGTGTTCAAACCTACATCCTCATTGTACAACATCAAAATCAGAAAGTCAACCTCCAAAACCTCAAAATTTGACTTTTCTGCATTTTTCAAGCCATGTCTTGATCCAATCACTTTCAAAACCAATTAACCCTTCAAATACTCACCAAATGTCATCCTTGAGTTGTTCCAACAAGTATCCCTCAATTGTAACACTATTTCAATGAGATACTATTTTGGTCACTTTTGCCACTTTTGCAAGAAAGAACCAATTCTTGTTCCTGAGATTTCCATCTAGTTTTGATCATCCTAAAAGCTTCTAAGGGATCAATCAAGAGTGTCTAAAGCATTGGATTACTTCTGGCACAAGCATCTTGACAGTTAGCACAAGGAGCTTCAAGAGGTAAGTGCATAACAACTTGAACTCTTTAAAATATGCATTGCTTTGATGTCCATTAATCATGAACATATCATACATATCATATGTGTTGTGTTTGAGCCAATTTACCATGTTATTATTGCATGTATGATGTGGTAGCATAGAACTTGCAAATCTTAGTCTATTTTGAAACCACTATCGGGTTTTAAAATAGAAGCATCTTTAGAAAATTCTGACACCACCATTGGATTCCTCATGAAATTCTAGGCAGGATCCATCTAAATTTTGTCCAGTTTCATGGAGAAATGAGGAATATATGATCCTTCTTGCAAATCACTCAAAACTTGGTTTTTGCCTTGCCCTAACCTGAAATTTAGGTCACCCATATATGTTTATGGGCTGTTTTTGATACACGGATGTATCACCACCCCAGTGGTAGCGCGCATGTGTATTTGGTTGGAGGGCGTGGGTTCAACACCCACCCAGACCATTTTTGGTTCCCTCTCATTTTTGCTATTTTTTCATATTTTTCTTAATTAATCTCAAAATTAATTTCTCTCTCAATTTTAATTATTTTTTATTGGTTCTTTTTTTGAAAATTCACAAAAATGTTGAAATATTTTATTCCACAAAAAAATTGAATTTATATTATTTATTTAATTTCATTTTATTTGTTTTCAAACATTTTAAAAATGAGATTTCCACCTTGATCTTTCAAAATCAATTGAATTGTAAGCCTTCATGTGATTAAACATGATTTTCCAAATATTTTTCAAAGCTTACCACTTGTTTTTAAATATATTTGATATTTTATACTTAATTTCTTTTGAAAATAATATTATATTAATTAAAATTAGGCTTTCCCTCAATTTTAATTTTTCAAACTTCATTTGAAACACTTTTGGGCCTCTTGATAGAGTGTAAGTCTCATCCCTTTGTAAATAAATCTTTTTGGGCCTCAATCATTGTATAAGTCCCGATACGTTTTTAAAAATCTCGGCGCGATCGCCGTTTTCAAAACAATTTTCATCTGGGCATCCCCTTTGAGTTGTAAGTCTCATTTTTCTTCTTTTTCAAACACTTTTGGGCCTCTAATATAGTGTAAGACCCAACCCCCTTTGTACATAAATAGTTTGGGCCTCAGTCATTTGTATAAGTCCCGGTACAATTTTCAAAATAACGATGCGATCGTTGTTTTTCATTTGGGCCTCTATTTGAGTTGTAAGCCCCATATCTTGTATAAAAATAAACTCTTGGGCCTCTAATAGAGTGTAAGACCCATCCTTTTTTTAAACACCTTAATTTGGGCCTCATTCATTGTATAAGTCCCTCTGTGGTTTTCAAAACTGCGACGCGATTATCGCCCTTTTCAAAAGAATTCATTTGGGTTTCTCTTTAAGAATAAGCCCCAAACTTCCTTTACCATAACTTTACTTTTGATTTAGATTCAAATTCTAAGTTTTAGCAAAACTTTCTTCAATTTCTTGAATAACTAACCATGCATCTGTAGTTACTAGGCTTGGGCTTGCACAACAGTAAGTTCCACTACCTCTTCTCCACATACTTGTTTATATATATATATATATATGCTTAGAGTTTTCCCCAGCAATTAGGTCTAGGTCTAGATCAAACCAGTGGTTACTCTTTTAACACAGTCAAAACTAGTTCCCCATAGGAAATTCCAGATACAGTATTGCCTCCTCTTGGGCTTATACAATATGGAATAGAGAAATGCATTATTCCCGGTAAAACTTTTCTTAAGACTGTCACAACTTAGAAATATGTGTACAAGAAATTCATTTCCCCAAAGAGGATTAATTCCCGGTGAAACCTCTTCTGAATTTCTTCAAACCCTAGAATTGTTTTGCAAGGATTGATTCCCGGTGAAACCTTTCTTGAACTCTTCTTAGTTTTGGACCCACGGGCTTCCTAAAAGCATTCCCAACCTCCTCTTGGGCTTTGTACAAGGACCCACAGGCTTCTTAGAAGTTCTCAGGTTCCTCTTGGGCTTAGTACAAGGACCCAAAGACCTCTTACATGTATAGGACAGAACTTAGTCATCTCTACTAGTTCAATCCTCCAGAGAGTCAGAATTTTAGAACATCTATTTTAGGGTTAATTTTCATCCCTTAAAACCTCAGCCTCCTCTTGGGCGTCATACAAAGATTATCCTCCAGCTAAGAGTCAACCTCATCATACCAATAGACTTGGAAAGACTCATCTCCTCTTGGATCTCAAAAAAACCCTCAAGTTTCCTAAAAAGCACAGGAAAACCCCTGATCACTTCATCAATCTCCAGCAGAGCTTGAAACCTCCATAGGTTTTCATACTCAAAGTTTAAACCTTTACCATAAATATAACCTTAACAGAATCAGAACCTCAGGGCATCTGATATTCTCAGCAAGAGTTGTTTCCCCAATTTGGACCTGTCTTTGGATCTCAGTAATCTTCAACAGAAGTCAGCCTCTTCTTAGGCTTCATATAAGAATTTCTCCAGCCAGCCTCCTCTTAGGCTTTGTATAATAATTTTTCCTCAGCAGATTTAGCCTCAATCTTGGGCTTTGTACAAGACAGATAAAACCTCCCCAGTGGAGTCAATTTCTTTTTTGCCTCAATCTTGGGCTTTGTACAAGACAGATAAAACCTCCCCAGTGGAGTCAATTTTTTTTCAGCCTCAATCTTGGGCTTTGTACAAGACAAACAAAATACTCCCCAGAAGAGTTCAATCCCTTTTCATCCTCCATCTTGAGCTTTGTACAAGATAGATCATACTCTCCACCTGAGTCAATCTTCTTTTAGCCTCAATCTTGGGCTTTATACAGGACAGATACAAAACTCACTAGTAGAGTCAACCTTTTAGCTTCAACATTGGGCTTTAATCAAGGCACACAAAAATTAACATCTCCTCGGAGGAAATCAAGATTTCACTTTGTACGAAGGCATTTAACTATATATCACATATCAAGGCAAATAATAAAATAAACCCTAATTCCAGATAACTGCTGTAAGTGGCACACTTGTTGATTCAAAAATCCAAGCAGTGGTCCCTCTTTTATCTTGGTAAACTTCCTCTTTCATCTAATTGCTGTAAGTGGCAAGCCTCTGGATTATTTACATCCAAGCCAATGCCCCTCTCTTAGCATGGAAAATTCCTAAGGAAAAATGGCATTGCTCTACACTTGAGTTAAAATTTCCTCCTTCAGGACATTTCTCTTATAAAGGAAATTAGGGCATTATTGGATTTCATATATTCCAATTAAAGTAATTCTCCTTTATAATCAGTTACCCAACAACTGTGATAAACAAGTGAGATACCTCCCTTTAGAAATGACAAATTCTCTCTCAGTCAAACCCTTTAGCTTCAATCTTGGGCTTTAAACAAGACCCCAAACATCTTTTTCCTCCCATAGAATAGGAGGAACTATGATTGCTCTGATTTCCCAGTTTTCTTTAACGGGAATACGTAGCCATAAGATTGCGAAATCTTAGCGAGCACACCAATAAAAAAATTTAGGTCCAGTACCTCACCAAAAACAACAGAAAACCCGAAAACAACAAAACCACTCTCTCAACAGTCCAAAAGGAGAAACTTTCCCAACCCATAATAGGTAAACACCAGAAAGTATTCAAACATGCCAAAGAAGATCTATGGATAACCATATATACACTGGGTAATTGAAAACTTCCCTTTGTATAACCTGACCCCGAATCCCCAATCTCTTAGCATTTGTTAAAGAAAGCATTTGCGTACAAGGTTAGTTTTAGATAACTTCCCTTTCCTTTCCAACTTCATAGGATAAATAAGAAATCAGAAAGTAGCACCCAATTCCAACTATTGCGGTAAGGTGGTCGCGTCACCGACAAAAATCGCACGCTACAATGGGAAAGAATGCTCCAATATCATTAGTAACACCAGCTTCTGTAGTTGAGTCATCAACCACAACATTAATGGACTCCAGCACAACCTGAGTTCTTGAGTTGTAAACTTTGTAAGCTCTGCTATTTGTAGAGTATCCCAGAAAGATTCCTTCATCACTCTTGGGATCCATCTTCTTCCTTTGCTCACGGTCAGCCAAGATGTAAACTTTGCTTCCAAAAACATGGAAGTATTTTACAATTGGCTTCCTTCCTTTTCACAACTCATATAATATGGAGGATGTCCCAGATCTAATGGTTACTCTGTTTAGAATGTAACAAGCTGTGTTCATGGCTTCATCCCAAAAATGATAAAGAAGTTTCTTGGCAGGAAGCATGACCCTTGCACATTCTTGAATTGTCCTATTCTTTCTCTCAACCACACCATTCTGTTCAGGAGTGATGGGTGAAGAGAACTCATGACTAATTCCTTCAGAGGAACATAACTCACTAAAGTTGTTATTTTCAAACTGCTTCCCATGGTCACTTCTGATTCTGGCTATGCCACAATCCTTCTCCCTTTGAAGTTTTTGACACAGTTCTTTGAACCCTTCAAATACTTCTGACTTCTCTTTGATGAAATGCACCCATGTGTATCTATAGAAGTCATCCACCACAACATAAGCATACCTCTTTCCACCAAGACTTTTAACCTACATAGGTTCCATTAAGTCCATATGAAGTAGCTCTAATATTTTTGAGGTGGTCAGATGTTGAAGCCTTTTATGTGACATCCTAGTCTGTTTTCCAATTTGACATTCACCACATACTCTTCCTTCATCTATTTTTTGATTAGGAATACCTCTGACAACCTCTTTATATAAGACTTTTTTCATTCCCTTCAAGTACAAATGACTGAGTTTCTAATGCCACATCTTCACCTCATCTTCCCTTGACATCAAGCAGGTGGAAGGACACCTTGTTTCATGGGGAGCCCATAAGTAACAATTATCCTTGGATCCGGTACCCTTCATGATAAGTTCATCTTTTTCATTTGTTACCAGACACTCAGATTTAGAGAAGTTAACCTTGAGGCCTTGGTCACATAATTGGCTAATACTTATCAAATTAGCAGTCAATCCTTTGACATACAGTACTTTATCTAGGCTAGGCTGTCCAACATACTTCAGCTTCCCAACACCTTTTATCTCACCTTTTAACCCATCTCCAAAGGTGACATAGCTAGTGGAATAAGGTTTAATATCAACTAAGAACTTATTGACACCATTCATCTGTCTAGAATAACCACTATCAAAATACCAGTCTTCTCTGGAAGAGGCTCTTAGAGAGGTATGAGCTATGAGGGCGACAACTACATTTTTAGGAATCCACTGCTTCTTTCCTTTAGCAGCCTCATTTCTCCTTCTGGGTCGAGTTGATCATTTGGGATAACTATGCAACTTGTAGTAGTAAGCCTTTATGTGACCATACTTACCACAATGATGACATTTCTTGTCCTGATTCTTTCTTCCTGGGGAGTTCTTCTGAGGCCTTTGACGATGTTGGGACATCCTACTTGACTCCCTTTGAGCCTGCTTTCTTTTCTGTTGAACAGAGTTCACACCAGGCCTTTGTCCTTTATTCCCAACTTGATCATTGTAACCGAGTCCTTTCCATTTCCAGCATTCCTTCCTGAATTAATAATTTCATCTAGCACATCTGAACTGCTATTGAGCATTTTTATGTACCTAGTCTTGTTGTCAAGTTTAGAATTTAGCAACATAACTTCATCCTGCAGATTAGAGATGGTGGCCAAATGTTTTAGTTTTTCATCACAAAGTTAAGCAATAAGATTCTGCTGATCCAGCCCTAATTGATACACTTCAGCACTTCTGATGCACAACTCCTTATAAGAGGTAACTAGTACATCAGGAGTGAGATCTTCAATATCTGATTCCTTATCCGTATCATATACTCCAGTAAGTGAAGAGACATGTTTAGAAGTTTCTTCATTACTCGAGGAGTCATCTTCAGACCAAGAAGTGGATAAACGTTTCTTCTCTTTTTTTAGGAAGGTAGGACATTCATCTCTTGTGTGTCCAAATCCCCCGCACTCATAACATTGGATTCCCTTTCCTCTGTTAGGTTTCTTATCATTGCTAGTTTTTCTTCCAAAATCTTTCCTTCTATTGATGTCGGAAGATCGAGCCTTGACATTAGATCTAGACTTCTTGTCTAGTTTCTTCAACAGTTGGTTATACTGTTTTTCAAGAATCTCATAGTTTTGGACAATTCCTCATTAGAATCACACTCTTTTTTATTAGTCATCAAGGCAAAACTTTTCTTCTTTTCAGCTTTCTCGCTGATTTCCATCTTGTAGCACCCCAAAATTTGCCCTACCTTTTTCTGGCTTTTGCTTCGCGTTCATCTGCATTTTTAGGTCATAACTCATAATCATATCATTGCATTGGTTTTCGGAGACACGGGATCGAAGGATTTTCTTGTTATAAGTGTTTGCTCTGTTCGGGACTATTCTGCAAGTCATCTTCTGCAAAGTTCATCAGTGTACATCTGGGTGATTTAGGTTTATTCATGGTTGAGCTTGTGGACTGTTTATCAGTTGAGATTCTTCAGTGGATCATGTGAGTGGCCAGATTGTTCAGTGGTAGCTGTGACCATTTTATCAGAGGCTTGTGAATAGTTTGTGATTGGTTTTGAATTCTTTGGGTTATCCATTTTCTATCCATCATGACCATTTTCAAATCCTATTTTCATCTAAATATCCATTTTAGTCCATTTCCTTAAATAAAACCAAATATCTAATCCATATTTCCTATCCATTTTTTCTAATCCACTTTCTAATCCATATCCATCTTTGGATCCAAATCCAATCGTCCACTTTTAACGTAAACTCATATCCATTTCTCTAATTCAATTTCCAAATCATAATTCAAATTTTAAATACCCATTCTTTATATCCATTCCATTTCTTTTTCCATTTATGCATTCGTTAAAACCATATCAAATCTATTCATATATCATATTCATTTAAATATTTTTCCAATAACCATTTTTAACCATTTCCAAATTCACATTAAGCTATCTTGGTGCAAATTTCATTTCCCAACCTAACCCAATCCCTAATGTTCAAGTTTAACCTCACTCAGAGAATTTTGGCTAAGGTGAAATATATTACAAGTATGTGCATAACGATATGACTCTGATGGACATGGCAAAATATTTAAGAAATAATTCATTTGCTCAGGAGAGGTTGAATGTTCAGGATATGAGTATATACGGAATCCCAAAAATAAGGTGCTACATCAGGCATTGGATTAAGAGTGCAGTACAAGATCATTTCTTAAAGTACATAGCGCAGGGAAAACAGAAGCTCGTGGCAGTGAAAGATTAATAGCAAAAAATAAAATTCCACTTCACAGAAAAATCAATGAGTAAAATTCGTCCCACTTGATACTCAAGTCACAAACTTGTGACAGAATTTCACAAAAATTACTCACAGAATTTCACGCTTCAAATGCCAAAACAATTCCATAACAGAAAACGTGTAACAAACTTTCAACAGAATTTCACCTGTAAATACCATCCTACCCCTGTTTTCTGTTATAAAAACCTGCATCATCTTCATTCTTGAGCCCCTTCTTGACACTTGATTCTTCTCCATTAATCTTCTTCTTCATTCTGCAAATTTCATTCTTCAAACTACTTCACTCTGCAACTTCAACAGGATTCTTCAATCCATCTTCATCATTCTCTGCAGAACTCTGCACCTTGGAAATCTTCAACCTCTGCAACTCATCAATTTCCTTCATCTCCAATTATTCTTCAAACCTGTAGCAAAATACTTCACCAACTTCGCCAACCTTCATCAGTACCATTGAATTAACAGAGGAATTGGTTACAGCAAAAGAGTTCACAAAAACCTTCGCCTTCAATCGATCCTCAAGCTCTTCCTTCAATCTTCACTTCATCCTCATCGATTCTCGCAAAAGCTACCACAACCAATACTCGCGACGTCGTATTCGGATCGTTGCTTCGATTCTTCACCAATATGAAATCACCATGACCTGCAAGAATCACAAGATACCACAATCCATCAATAATTGACGTCGATTCCAGAGGCGGATTCAAACTGTGATTCAACAGGTTTTATAATAATTAAGACCGGAAACTACGGCAGCAACGGTAAGACGTACAAAGAAGAAGAAGAAGTCATGCGAAAAGAGCAGAAGTAGAATAAATATTACCTCACCTCTGGTTTTTTTTATCGCCGGAGTTTTGAAGAGTCGCCGGAACTGCTCCGGTAGGTACGTTAATCCTGATCTAAACCTTAGCGTGGCCGTTTTCTGAATCGATTTGTTTTCGCGGTGAGTTTGCGATTTGGTGATTCGTTCTTCTGGTTTGTTTATTTCTCGGTGAGTCGTGGTGTTTGTTGAACGATTGTTGAGCGAGGAGAGCGCGAGCGAGTATGTTGCAGAGAGGTTTTGAATCAGTGGAGAGGTTTGTTCACGGTTTGGCGTCGCTCTTCGCGGTGGAGAGTTTGTGTTGAAATGTGAAGGAGAAGGCGAACGGAGAAAGGACGAGGAAGACGGAGGTCGTCGGCATTTCGATGTGAAGAAGAAGGAGACGGAGGAGGTTAAACGAAATGGAAGGAAGAAGATGAGAACGGAGGTTTTTTCGGTGCTGTTTGGAGAAGATGAGGCCGGAGAGGAGAAGAGGATGATGATGATGTTGTGCGATCGGCGTAGGGAAGGAGAAGGTGGAAGCTGAGAGTGAGGCATAGTGTGTTTAGGGTTTTTTTGATTTGGTTTGTAGTCTGGATCGGGCCTTGGCCCGTTTGTTTTCATTTTCTTTCGCACCCCCGTTTCTCACTTAGCACCCCCATGGATGAGACAAAGATCATTGGGCCATAACGTCAGAAGCCCACACGTCTAGACTCTTATTCACACACCCAGAATGCTGTCTGCACCCCCTGGGTTTTAGATTTTAATATTTGGTTAATTGATTTGTTATTTTGTTTTGGTTAATTAACTTAGAATAACTAGATTTTATAATTAATTAGTTAGATAATTAATTTTGATTAACTTTCTAGATTTGATTTTAGGATTAGTTTTCTTTAGATTTAATTTTAGAATTTTAATTAGAAACTTATTTGAATTAACAATAGATTTAGATATTAATTTTAGGATTAATCCTAGTATTAATTTTAGACTAACTTTTACTTAGAATTTAATCTTGTTTAGTTAGCATTTTAATTTTTGTGGATATTCTTGGTTGATTTTAAATCTTGATTTTGATATTCATGTTGATTAATTTCTGATTTTCTCTTTTATGAATAGCATGATATAACGCTTTGTGTAGAATTTTCTCACACCCCTTGGGATCCTAGCTCAACTTTAATCTTTGATTAAAGTGAGGTAGGATATGCATTAGGTAGTGCTATCCCTTTTTCCTTGTAGGATTAGATTCTCATACCTCACTTAACCATAGGATCACCAAGCATGCTAACACTAGGGCGTGTCTTAGTTTCCCTTATTAGTTTCACCTTTCTTTTCCTCTTGAGTCTTTCATCTTCTCATCTCAAAGAAAATCCAAAATATCTAATAAAGGTAGGCACTTATTGCATTTAGGCCTTTCATATAAAGAAAAGATTATCAGGGGTCTTCTCTTATAATCTTAGAATGTGTAGCATATGGCCCATCTTGGGTCAATGTGTTAGACATTTGATCTTGTATGAGAGACTTAAATGCAATACTTGTTGAAAATACAAATAATAAAAAACACTTCTTCATTTCTTAATCAATAAAAACACTTAATAAATACAAGTATGCTAGTGTGTTTGAACCTTGACAATTGGAACTAAGTGTGGGGGTCTTCTTCACTCTTAGTGTGCTTTCTTACCCATTCCATCTTGGAATGTGAGAATGTACACATTCCGATGACTAAGATTTGGATACACTGTCGTATGCAAACAAATCCAAAACACTTCCTTCTAAAAGACAAGAAACAAACAATAACGTCTTTCCTTCGGGAATTCTTTTCTCACCTCATTCACTCTCAACGCACGAACGCGCTTCTACTCGTTCTCTTGCAAGATGGTAACGCACTCGGACCAGCGAGCCTGCAACACCTGAGCTAGAACGTCAGCCGTTCTCTAAAAAACACAAACAATCCATCCCTAGTGAGGGGAACTACGTCGCTCTGATTCTCATGCTCCCGATGAGATACGTAGGCAGTGGGGTAGGGCCCATGCGAGCACTTCTTTTATTTTCCCTACATTTGTTTCTCTTTCTCCTTTCCTTTTTCAGTTCTTTCTCAGTATTCCTTTCTTTACACCCTTTGATCGAGACAAGCAAGCGTGGATCCCATCGGGTACGATGGACGTGAGGGGGTGCTAATACCTTCCTCTCGCGTAACCGACTCCCTTACCCATTTCTTTTGGTCGCAAGACCATGCTTTTCCTTTCTCTCAGGTTTACGCGATGTTTCCTTTCCCTCTCTTGGGATAAATACACATTGCTGGCGACTCTGTTCGGTGCCACTTTCGCGTTTGTACTTGGATGAAAATCCCGGGAGCGTCAGCTGGCGACTCTGCTGGGGAAGATTGGCCTATTGCTGGTCCATCCTTAAGCGAGTCAATCCTAGCGCTTGTTTGCTTTTCTTTCATTGGGTGTTTACTGTTGTGCTTTATTTTGCTGTTTATTTACTCTACTGTATTTACTGCATTTTAGCATTACATATCATATTGTTACTGTTGTGCTGGACTGGTTTTTCTGTTTGGCGGGATGGGATTTCTGAGAGATAAGCCCATTACACAGGCTTGAGTATACACTTAGGATTAGAGTGGAGAGTAGTGGGACCTACGTGCCGTCTGGAGTGCGTTGGGTATTCACGAAATTCACAGCTAGACGAGGCTATCTTGGGACCCATCATGGCATGCGCATCTTGCGTATTCCAGGATGTCGATCTAGAGAGCTGTCGACTCTAGTGACCGATCATGAGGACCTTAGTGGAAACATCTCTCTTTAGTGGTGACAGTGGCAGACCACATTCTGTGGCAAACCCATTCGCACCCGAGGGCCCACTTTGGAACTTGCATAGGATTTCCTTTTAGAAAGAGAATCAGTGGAGGCACTCCTCGTTTGGCGATAGTACTGTACCCCGAGGGATGAATGTACTATTGCTTCTCGACCTCAGTGCCAGAAGCTGAGGACCTTTCGTTTTGGAGAATCAGTTGAGGCCTCCTCGATTGTTGATGATGCCAAACCAGAAATGGTGAACGTATCATCATTTCTCGACCTGAGAGCCCGGGATACTGAGGATCTTAGTACCCACATGTGAGAATGGGCGGGGTTTACAGGTTTGCAGGTAACCTTGACCTTCTACCTACCCGGTACTTTGGATTTCTTATCAGTATCAGCCTGGTGTTATGGTATTATGATTATTCGGATATTCCGGTGTTCCGATATTCTCTTCAGAGCAGACCTATGAGCTTATTCAGTCATCAGCACAGCACTTATCCAGAGCTTTGTGGATACCTTGATCCTATGTCTTTACATTTGCATTGCATGACATTTTGCATTCTCATACTCATATGCATAACAGGTATTCAGAGAGGGGATTCTTATTCTGACATTGGTATTGTCTCCAGAACTGCAAGCTTGACTTCTCACCACTACGCAACTTGAAGCAATCAGAGGAGGATCATGGATCAGGTGCGAGCAGAGTTATCGGAATTCCAGAATCGTATGGCTCAGTTCTGTGAGATGATGCAGGGCATGACTCAACAACAAGAGGAACTTGAGGCAATTATTCAAAGGACTGTTGTTGTCCCAGAGGCTGGTAATGGGAATGTTGTTGGTAATACTCCGGGCGGAGTTGTGAATCCACCACGTGTTGATATTCCTCCACCCTCTCCTATGATTCAATCCAAAGGAAGTGCTGCTAGGATTCATGTTCCTCGTCAGAAGGTGAATAATCAGGAGGAACAATTTTATGATGCTGAGATGAATTTCCCTACTGACACGGACAAGAAGTTCTGTATGCTCGAAGAGAGAGTGAATGCTTTAAAAGGCCATAATGAGTTGGGCATGAACATGTACGACTTAGGGTTGGTCCCAGGTGTGAAGGTTCCTCCGAAGTTCAAGGCACCTACTTTCGAGAAGTACAATGGATCCACCTGTCCTAAGCTTCACATCATGGCATATTCCAGCAAAATGTCTGCCTATACTGATGATGAGAAGCTGCTGATGCATTTCTTTCAAGACAGCTTAACTGGGGCATCTTTAGACTGGTATATGAGCTTGGAGAGAACGCATATTAAAAGCTGGAGAGATTTGGCAGAAGCTTTCATCAAGCACTACCAATTCAACACGGACATGGCACCCAGTAGAATGCAATTGCAAAGTCTTTCTCAGAGACAAAACGAAAGCTTCAAAGAATACGCCCAGAGGTGGCGTGAATTGGCTTCCCAAGTTCAACCTCCGATGTTGGAAAGAGAGCTTGTTGATATGTTCATGGATACGCTTCAGGGGCATTATTATGAGAAATTGGTTGGATGTGTGTCATCTGGATTTTCAGGTCTTGTATTGGCAGGAGAAAGAGTCAAAAATGGCATCAAAACGGGAAAGATTCGAATTGCTGCTGAAGATGCAAAGAAACCTTATGCTGGGTCCTCCAAGGGAAAAGAAGGAGAAACCAGTGCTGTGTATTTTCCTTCTGTTGTTCAACAACCTGTTCAGTATCAGCGACCTTATGCTCCTCAGCAACAGAGACAACAAAGATCACGAAGGCCTACGAGAAGGTTCGATCCACTCCCTATTCCTCACAATGATGTTCTTGCCCGGCTACTTGAGAGTTCTCTGGTTGAACTAAGGGATGCCAAGCCTGTCCCTGACCCCATTCCTCCTGATTATGATTTGGACGCTAGATGCGAGTATCACTCAGACACACCGGGTCATTCCATTGAAAATTGCAACGTGTTCAAGCACAAGGTGCAAGACCTGGTGGACTCAGAGATCATTGCATTCACTGAAGATGATATGTACATCAATTGAAGCCTCCTGTCTCAAGTGAGAACTCAGTTTACAAGGACGTCCAGACATAATCAAGCCTCCTCGGCGATGGCAATCTTCAGCTTCTTTACTGCATTTTCATTTGTAGTTTTTCATTTCTTGTTAAAGCATTGTATGCCTAAAAAACTTGTTTGTATTCTGAATGATGTTTTAATGCAATGAATATGTTTTTCTTGAAGTAGTTCATTTTTATTCATTCATATATTGTTTCTGCGCATTGCAATACCAACTTTCTTACTTAAACTCTTGGAGGGAGGATGATGAGGTAAAAACGCAAAATCTTTGGTCATATGCTTTCGGATAAAACCCTGTTGAGGATGTACAGGCATTGTTTCAATCCCCAAACACCGGAGAGATAAGGGAGATAGACCCTCGTCAACCCCTTTGAACCTTGAAGTAGGAGTTTCTTTTCATTCGAAAAAACCCTCACATTTAACCAGGGGCAGGGTAGTTGTCAGTAATTTGACCAAGCGTTCATATTTCAAAAGGAGTGTGCATCTGAGGATCCATTACCTGGAGGAGGTCAAGAGATGTGAAACCACAATGGTTATCCATCAGTGTTCAAAGTAATGAGGTAGTCACAACCCTCTCAAGCAAGTCAGACAGCCTGTGTCACACGATTTGTTCAAAAAAAGAATCAAAAGAAAAAGAAAAAGAAAGCCCGCTAAGTCCAAAATTGAAAACAAGTGACTTAGGCAAAAGTTAGGGCATCCCGCTGGACTTCAAAATTGAAAAACTCAGAAAGAATCAGTCCAGGCAAAATCAGGGAAATAAAAAAAGCGAAAAATGAAAAAGAAATGCTCAAAAGAGAAAATCCTCGATAAAGAACAAGTCGTGTGACCGAAACACTGAAGACAATAGGGGTGACTGTCATTCAAAAAAAAAAAAAAAAAAAAAAAAAAAAAAAAAAAAAAACTTCATGGGTTCCTTAACCATCGATCCTTACAAAAATCCTTTTGGGAGATGAGCGCTTGTGCCAAATTAACTGGATGTAGGACTGAAGAGCATCAAGGAGAATGGGTGGGTACAAACAAAATTTTGAGCCATAAATCCTATTTTCTAAAACCGTGAACCAGACCACGTTACAACCCTTAAAAGTCCTAATTGAAGCAGGGTTTATTCTGAAGGCGTGCTTCAACGAGATAGCGTTCCTGACTCCCATGAGTTGTGCTAATAAGATTTTTGTTGGTATTGCATGTGCGTATTGTTTTCCATTCAAAAATCAATGTCGTAACTAGTGACTCGTTCACAGGTTTGGTGACATATTTTCAATAAACTTCAAGTTTAACATGTTTGTTGCATTAAAATTATCATTCTCATAATAAACTTGTTTTGCTTGCATACATGTGCCTAAGCATCAATGAAGCTTACACAGTTAATGCTAGTCAAGAAGCTTGACCTTGCCGAGTTGGGATGCCTGAAAATTCTGAAGGACAGTCATATCGAGGGGCACATTGCCAAGAGACTCAGTGTCGTGGGCTCTCCCCAGCAAGTTGTGATGAGATGTAGCCAATCTGGGGCAGTTACGTCGAGAAATCTCTCTAAAGTTCAGTTATTCTGGGGCATTCATTCAGATCAGGGGCAAAGTGACTTCAAAGCTCATATTGAGGCGAGTCACCTCCGGAGCATGAGAAGTTATCCTCTCCAGAAGACGGTTAATCAGAGGTACCTCTTCAAGGTTTAAAGTACTGAGGCAGAATATTTCAAATCATTACAAGTCCTCTCGGGGCAAATTCCTTCACAGATCATACAGTCGGGGGCAGTTACGTCGAGATCCGATGAATCTCTCCAATAGTTTGAAGACCCTGGGGCAGTGGAACGCCCAGTCTTTTGTAAAATCCTCTTGAGATGATTTCTTTCAATGGATCGTGTAGTCTGGGGCAAGTCATAAAGGAACCGTTGTTCACTCTTGACAATCAGCATGCAGTTGGTCAGCAGAAACTTGAAGTACTAAGTCTCTTCCCCAGCAAGGAGCCTGAAGGTATCTTTTCCAGGAAGGTGTTGGAATCAATATTCTTCCCAAAGCAAAGCATCGTCCTCAAAACGAAAGGGGTTCTTTATGAAGATTCCTTACCCCCAGCAGTGTAGGTGGATTCCTCATTCTCAGCAGGGTAAGACGACAGAATATCTTCAAACAGTTTGAAGACGGTGAGAAGTCAGAGTATTCTCTTCCTCAACAGTCAGGTTTGGTATTTCCCGGCAGGTCAACGTCCAACGGTTATTGGCATTCTCAGCGGTTCAAAGTCCAATTGTTATTGGCATCTCCTTCTTCAGTGAGGTTTGCTTGTTCTGTTCTGCGCATTCCCCGATGGAGTGTCATCTCATTCTTGCATATAGTAATCATCATTGCATTGCATCCTCAAAACGCGTAGCATTTCCATGTCGTATGGAGCATTACGCAATAGAAAGAAAATTCAAACATGCATCGAAGCATAAGCCAGATTTGGTACCTTGTACGAAAGCCCAGATCAACCCTCAATCAAGGCAGTGATCTCCAACCTCCGAGTTGACGCCTGTTTTGTCCAACCTCAGAGTTGAAGCCCTTTTTACCAACCTCAGAGTTGTCGTATAGCCTTTCTCCAACTTCAAAGTTGACATATACCTTTTCTCAACCTCAGAGTTGATGAATATCATTTTTTTGCCCCAACTTCAAAGTTGTCGTACATTCCTTCTCCAACCTCAGAGTTGAAGCCCTTTTTACCAACCTCAGAGTTGTCGTATAGCCTTTCTCCAACTTCAAAGTTGACATATACCTTTTCTCAACCTCAGAGTTGATGAATATCATTTTTTTGCCCCAACTTCAAAGTTGACGCCTTCTGTCTCCAACTTCAAAGTTGACGCCTTTTGTCTCCAACCTCAGAGTAGAAGCCTTTTTTACCAACCTCAGAGTTGTCATATATCTTTTCCCCAACCTCAGAGTTGTCGCACCTCCTTTTCTCAACCTCAGAGTTGATGAATATGCTTTTCTTCCCCAACTTCAAAGTTGTTGTATACCTTTTTCTCGACATCAGAGTTGATGAAAATGCTTTTCTTCCCCAACCTCAGAGTTGAAGTCAGTGGTTTTATCTCCGGTTTCAAAATCGATGTATACCCTTTTACCAATCTCAGAGTTGACGTATATCTTTCTTCTAACCTCAGAGTTGAAGTTATGGTTTTTTCTCAACCTCAGAGTTGATGTCTACCTTTTCCTCAACCTCAGTGTTATTGTTTACTTCAAATTTTCTCAATCTCAGAGATGATGCCATTTTTCCTCAACCTCAGAGTTGATGGTCTACCCTCTTATCCCCAGCGGAGTCATCTTTATAGGTCAGTTGATTCTACAAACCTCTGGTCAAAAGTCCAATAGTAGATTGGCAAAGGTCCATCTAAGGGTGGCAAATTCTAAAAGTCCAACAGTGGATTGGCAAAAGTCCTTCTTCGGGTGGCGCAAGGCTGCAAAGTCCACCAGTAGTGTGGCAGGCCAGTAGTCGTCTGGAATTGCACAAAAGACATTGCTAAAGTCCACCCGTAGTGTGGCAGGCCAGTAGTCATCTGGCGTTGTACAAAAGACATCTCTCCAGTGCTTTTCTTTATATCAGAGTTTTATCCAAGTAGTGTTCATTTGGTTGGGTTCATATCCCTTTTCTTATTCTCCACAGAGTGCAAATTTTGCGGTTCTTTTTGTATTCAATCACCTTGTACCTTGAATGTCTGAAAGCAATTGTAATCATCCCTTCAGGTCCAAGTTGATTGAATAGGGGCAGCTGTAGCACCCCAAAATTTGCCCTACCTTTTTCTGGCTTTTGCTTCGCGTTCATCTGCATTTTTAGGTCATAACTCATAATCATATCATTGCATTGGTTTTCGGAGACACGGGATCGAAGGATTTTCTTGTTATAAGTGTTTGCTCTGTTCGGGACTATTCTGCAAGTCATCTTCTGCAAAGTTCATCAGTGTACATCTGGGTGATTTAGGTTTATTCATGGTTGAGCTTGTGGACTGTTTATCAGTTGAGATTCTTCAGTGGATCATGTGAGTGGCCAGATTGTTCAGTGGTAGCTGTGACCATTTTATCAGAGGCTTGTGAATAGTTTGTGATTGGTTTTGAATTCTTTGGGTTATCCATTTTCTATCCATCATGACCATTTTCAAATCCTATTTTCATCTAAATATCCATTTTAGTCCATTTCCTTAAATAAAACCAAATATCTAATCCATATTTCCTATCCATTTTTTCTAATCCACTTTCTAAT
This sequence comes from Lathyrus tuberosus, assembly GCA_022829125.1. Lineage (NCBI taxonomy): Eukaryota > Viridiplantae > Streptophyta > Magnoliopsida > Fabales > Fabaceae > Lathyrus > Lathyrus tuberosus. Next base: position 5,065,959 of record JALAZF010000253.1, read on the forward strand.
CCATATCCATCTTTGGATCCAAATCCAATCGTCCACTTTTAACGTAAACTCATATCCATTTCTCTAATTCAATTTCCAAATCATAATTCAAATTTTAAATACCCATTCTTTATATCCATTCCATTTCTTTTTCCATTTATGCATTCGTTAAAACCATATCAAATCTATTCATATATCATATTCATTTAAATATTTTTCCAATAACCATTTTTAACCATTTCCAAATTCACATTAAGCTATCTTGGTGCAAATTTCATTTCCCAACCTAACCCAATCCCTAATGTTCAAGTTTAACCTCACTCAGAGAATTTTGGCTAAGGTGAAATATATTACAAGTATGTGCATAACGATATGACTCTGATGGACATGGCAAAATATTTAAGAAATAATTCATTTGCTCAGGAGAGGTTGAATGTTCAGGATATGAGTATATACGGAATCCCAAAAATAAGGTGCTACATCAGGCATTGGATTAAGAGTGCAGTACAAGATCATTTCTTAAAGTACATAGCGCAGGGAAAACAGAAGCTCGTGGCAGTGAAAGATTAATAGCAAAAAATAAAATTCCACTTCACAGAAAAATCAATGAGCAAAATTCGTCCCACTTGATACTCAAGTCACAAACTTGTGACAGAATTTCACAAAAATTACTCACAGAATTTCACGCTTCAAATGCCAAAACAATTCCATAACAGAAAACGTGTAACAAACTTTCAACAGAATTTCACCTGTAAATACCATCCTACCCCTGTTTTCTGTTATAAAAACCTGCATCATCTTCATTCTTGAGCCCCTTCTTGACACTTGATTCTTCTCCATTAATCTTCTTCTTCATTCTGCAAATTTCATTCTTCAAACTACTTCACTCTGCAACTTCAACAGGATTCTTCAATCCATCTTCATCATTCTCTGCAGAACTCTGCACCTTGGAAATCTTCAACCTCTGCAACTCATCAATTTCCTTCATCTCCAATTATTCTTCAAACCTGTAGCAAAATACTTCACCAACTTCGCCAACCTTCATCAGTACCATTGAATTAACAGAGGAATTGGTTACAGCAAAAGAGTTCACAAAAACCTTCGCCTTCAATCGATCCTCAAGCTCTTCCTTCAATCTTCACTTCATCCTCATCGATTCTCGCAAAAGCTACCACAACCAATACTCGCGACGTCGTATTCGGATCGTTGCTTCGATTCTTCACCAATATGAAATCACCATGACCTGCAAGAATCACAAGATACCACAATCCATCAATAATTGACGTCGATTCCAGAGGCGGATTCAAACTGTGATTCAACAGGTTTTATAATAATTAAGACCGGAAACTACGGCAGCAACGGTAAGACGTACAAAGAAGAAGAAGAAGTCATGCGAAAAGAGCAGAAGTAGAATAAATATTACCTCACCTCTGGTTTTTTTTATCGCCGGAGTTTTGAAGAGTCGCCGGAACTGCTCCGGTAGGTACGTTAATCCTGATCTAAACCTTAGCGTGGCCGTTTTCTGAATCGATTTGTTTTCGCGGTGAGTTTGCGATTTGGTGATTCGTTCTTCTGGTTTGTTTATTTCTCGGTGAGTCGTGGTGTTTGTTGAACGATTGTTGAGCGAGGAGAGCGCGAGCGAGTATGTTGCAGAGAGGTTTTGAATCAGTGGAGAGGTTTGTTCACGGTTTGGCGTCGCTCTTCGCGGTGGAGAGTTTGTGTTGAAATGTGAAGGAGAAGGCGAACGGAGAAAGGACGAGGAAGACGGAGGTCGTCGGCATTTCGATGTGAAGAAGAAGGAGACGGAGGAGGTTAAACGAAATGGAAGGAAGAAGATGAGAACGGAGGTTTTTTCGGTGCTGTTTGGAGAAGATGAGGCCGGAGAGGAGAAGAGGATGATGATGATGTTGTGCGATCGGCGTAGGGAAGGAGAAGGTGGAAGCTGAGAGTGAGGCATAGTGTGTTTAGGGTTTTTTTGATTTGGTTTGTAGTCTGGATCGGGCCTTGGCCCGTTTGTTTTCATTTTCTTTCGCACCCCCGTTTCTCACTTAGCACCCCCATGGATGAGACAAAGATCATTGGGCCATAACGTCAGAAGCCCACACTTCTAGACTCTTATTCACACACCCAGAATGCTGTCTGCACCCCCTGGGTTTTAGATTTTAATATTTGGTTAATTGATTTGTTATTTTGTTTTGGTTAATTAACTTAGAATAACTAGATTTTATAATTAATTAGTTAGATAATTAATTTTGATTAACTTTCTAGATTTGATTTTAGGATTAGTTTTCTTTAGATTTAATTTTAGAATTTTAATTAGAAACTTATTTGAATTAACAATAGATTTAGATATTAATTTTAGGATTAATCCTAGTATTAATTTTAGACTAACTTTTACTTAGAATTTAATCTTGTTTAGTTAGCATTTTAATTTTTGTGGATATTCTTGGTTGATTTTAAATCTTGATTTTGATATTCATGTTGATTAATTTCTGATTTTCTCTTTTATGAATAGCATGATATAACGCTTTGTGTAGAATTTTCTCACACCCCTTGGGATCCTAGCTCAACTTTAATCTTTGATTAAAGTGAGGTAGGATATGCATTAGGTAGTGCTATCCCTTTTTCCTTGTAGGATTAGATTCTCATACCTCACTTAACCATAGGATCACCAAGCATGCTAACACTAGGGCGTGTCTTAGTTTCCCTTATTAGTTTCACCTTTCTTTTCCTCTTGAGTCTTTCATCTTCTCATCTCAAAGAAAATCCAAAATATCTAATAAAGGTAGGCACTTATTGCATTTAGGCCTTTCATATAAAGAAAAGATTATCAGGGGTCTTCTCTTATAATCTTAGAATGTGTAGCATATGGCCCATCTTGGGTCAATGTGTTAGACATTTGATCTTGTATGAGAGACTTAAATGCAATACTTGTTGAAAATACAAATAATAAAAAACACTTCTTCATTTCTTAATCAATAAAAACACTTAATAAATACAAGTATGCTAGTGTGTTTGAACCTTGACAATTGGAACTAAGTGTGGGGGTCTTCTTCACTCTTAGTGTGCTTTCTTACCCATTCCATCTTGGAATGTGAGAATGTACACATTCCGATGACTAAGATTTGGATACACTGTCGTATGCAAACAAATCCAAAACACTTCCTTCTAAAAGACAAGAAACAAACAATAACGTCTTTCCTTCGGGAATTCTTTTCTCACCTCATTCACTCTCAACGCACGAACGCGCTTCTACTCGTTCTCTTGCAAGATGGTAACGCACTCGGACCAGCGAGCCTGCAACACCTGAGCTAGAACGTCAGCCGTTCTCTAAAAAACACAAACAATCCATCCCTAGTGAGGGGAACTACGTCGCTCTGATTCTCATGCTCCCGATGAGATACGTAGGCAGTGGGGTAGGGCCCATGCGAGCACTTCTTTTATTTTCCCTACATTTGTTTCTCTTTCTCCTTTCCTTTTTCAGTTCTTTCTCAGTATTCCTTTCTTTACACCCTTTGATCGAGACAAGCAAGCGTGGATCCCATCGGGTACGATGGACGTGAGGGGGTGCTAATACCTTCCTCTCGCGTAACCGACTCCCTTACCCATTTCTTTTGGTCGCAAGACCATGCTTTTCCTTTCTCTCAGGTTTACGCGATGTTTCCTTTCCCTCTCTTGGGATAAATACACATTGCTGGCGACTCTGTTCGGTGCCACTTTCGCGTTTGTACTTGGATGAAAATCCCGGGAGCGTCACATCTCAAAAGTCTGAAGTGATCCCATGAGCTCGTCCACTTTCATAGTGTTTATATCCTGGGCTTCCTTAATAGTAGTCACCTTCATATCAAATTTCTTTGGAAGTGACCTTAGAATCTTCTGAACCAACTTGTCTTCTGGAATTTTCTCTCCAAGATCAGTTAAAGTGTTGGCAATATCGACAATGTTCATATGAAAGTCTTGTATACTTTCATCCTCTTTCATCCTCAAGTTCTCAAACTTAGTGGTGAGGAGTTGAAGTCTTGAAGATTTTACTCTAGAAGTTCCTTCATAAGCAGTCTTCAAGATCTCCCAAGCATTGTTGGCAACAGTACAATTCTAGATCAGCCTGAAGATGTTCTTGTCAACACCATTGAACAAGTCATTCAAGGCTTTGGAGTTTCCTTGAGCAAGCTTATCATCTCCATCATCCCAGTCTTCCTCAGGTTTCAACTCATCAGTGATCTTCCCATCCTTATCTTTGGTCTTTGGTGGATACCACCCTTTTACCACAAACTTCCAAGCTTTACCATCCATAGACTTGATGAATGCCACCTTGCGCACTTTCCAATATTCATAATTGGAACCATCAATAATGAGTGGCCTATTTAAAATTCCTCTTTCTTTATCCATTAAACCAGAAAGTATCGTCCCTGAATCTCACCCAGATACAGAGCAGGATGCATGCTCTGATACTAATTGAAATTCTGGTATAGCAGATCACGAAGATGTCGAACAGGATGTCGAGACACTTGATCTCTGCTTCACTCGCGAGGAAAAATAAGAGCAGAAAATACTATGCTGAAAATATAGAGAACACACAACAATTAGTAACCCAGTTTGGTGCAACTCACCTACGTCTGGGGGCTTCCAAGCCAAGAATGAAATCCACTAAGCAGTATTAGTTCAAAGCTAAATGCCTCCGTTTACAACTTGTCACCTAATCACTACCCATGCTATATTTCTACCTAAGACACTCCTAGGTATGAGACCCTTATTAATTCCCTTTCAATCATAGCAGTGACGGAACAATTACAACTCAATAAAATATTCCAACTCAAGTATTCACACAATACAAGAGAGGCTTACAAAATACAAACCCTAATCACACTAGGTAACAATGTATTTTTCAACACTATTCCTAAGTTAAATCCCTCATATTTATAACCATAAACAAGACTAGATTTGGGCTTCAGAAACGCAGCAATTCTGCTCCACAGAATCTGCAACTTATTCTTCTCTAGAATAGTTTCTTCAATCCTTAGTTTCCTAAAGTGTCTCCATACTTAGAAACAGTATCTTCAAATTATAATCAGAATCTCTGATTCCTCAATCTTGGATGCCACCGAGGATAAATAAACATTCCCACAAAATCTGGAAATCAGAAAACAAAATAACAGTTATAACAAACTGTAACAGACAAAGATGTCGAATCATCATGATAGGAAATCTTGTCCAACATCTTGATCTTCAGTTAGTTCTACATGTTAGGACATCTTGTCCAACATCTTACTGGCAAGTTAGTTTTACTAAAATTGATGCTAAACTCAAAGGCTTGGACTCATCAGCATACATTAGACAGTTTCAAAGGACACCTTCATATTGGCATCAAAGATGTTCACATCGAGTTTGAAATATATGACGGTGTGGATTGGGAGGTGTTTCGACCCAACCTTTTTCAATTATTTATTTTTGGCTTAAATAATGTTTTCGTCCCTATAAGTTGGTGAGTTTTTGGTTTTCGTCCCTGTATCTTTTTTTTTTCGGTTTTAGTCCCTATATGTTACTTTTTGTTGGTGTTTAGTCCCTAAAGCCAAAATCCGTAGGAAAATCCGAAGGTTTCCTGTGGATTTTCCTGTGGATTTTCCTAAAAACCAAAATCCGCAGGAAACCTCTGTAAGGACTAAACACCAACAAAAAGTAAGATATAGGGACTAAAACCGAAAAAAAATATACAAGGACGAAAACCAAAAACTCGCCAACTTACAGGGACGAAAACATTATTTAAGTCTTTAGTTTTCTTTACTTGTAATAACTATTTTGATTTTCTTTCAGCCATGAAGGTTCCACCCAAAAAACCTACAACTAAAAAATCAGTCGAAGTAAAGGAAGAAGGAGGTAGCAAAACAACAACAACAAGGGTAATTTTATTTTACTCATTACTCCTTTGTCATGCGTTGTCATGTTCCTAATGCTTTGAACCATTTTCTCAGGGAAACTCAAACCCAAAAAACATGAAGTCCAAGTAATCGAATCCGACGATGATGATCTGTCTCCTATCACAGAACAACCCCTCAAACAAAGGAAAAGGAAACTAAAGATGCCTGAGGCTCTAACCCAAACTCAGGCGAAGGTTACCAAGGTTTCGACGAAGAAACCTACTGCTCTCAGGATATTAAAACCCAACCCTGATGACTTATCAACGAAAGCTGCAGAGCAGCTCGAAAGTGATAACTCCAGTCTAGGAGCTAAGGGTTCCAAGGTACAACAAATATAGCAACTTGGTATTTTATTCAGTTACCTTATCTCTTTGACTTACTAACTTTCGATGCTATCTTCAAGACGCTGCAGGTTCTCATAAGCAACCAATGGCTAAATCAGGTGACACACCAGTCCATCTCAACAGTGATGGTGATCCCACTTACCATCCCACTTCTACAAAAGACTCAGAAAAGAGATCGATGAGTGAAATAAACCAACCAGTCGAGGAACAACGCGAGACTTCGCCACCCAAGACCAACACTCAGCATTCCCACACTAGCGGCTCTGAGCGTGAGGATAAGCAAGAAAAAGAAGCCCAGGCTGAGGTAACTAAGGATGATGTTGAAATGGAGCATGCTGAAGGCAATGTCGAAGGTTAATTTGAAGATGTCTCCCCCAAGGTCGAAGATCTAGGCCATGCTGACCAAGACCAAGATGACGAAATAGAAGAAGAAGAGGATCACTCTTTGTTCCAATACCACCCTGCATCTGCTGTTGATGAATTTGAATATGAGGATGAAAATGATGATGAGAATAAAGGGACAGGTGAAAAAGAGAAAGAGTAGGCACAAGACCAATCCACCATCATTCCAACAATTGATGCTACTCATGAGAACACGAAGGCTTCGATTGGAACAACTGCGACTCTTTCTTCAGAGGAACTAGAAGTCTTGAAGCAGAGAAAACCTCTAGAATATTTGAAAGCTATGATCAGCTTCAAAGGAAGTTCATCTGAGAAAAGCCCCAGTTCCTCTTCAGCATCAGGCGGTCAGTCTTCGAGCAAACCTATGGATGATGTACTCTTAAAGATTAAGGAAAAAATATTTAGAGTTGATTTGTTTCAAATCCTAGAAGGCGATCCTACTACTCAATTTGCCCTGAAAGGCCTCCTTAAACAAGTTAACATTTTGACTGCTTCTCCTGAAGTTTCAAATGTTATCATGGAGCTAACCTTGATAATCGAACACACCATCGCTCATTTAAACAAAATAAAACAAGCTTCGAGCGAGATTGAAAATGTGGTTAGAGCTATAGTAGCTGTATGGGATGCTGCTACCGAATCCACCGCCAGAGTTGCGGATCTGGAAAGGAGCCAAAAGCAAAACAAAGCAAAGGTCGAAAGCTATGGTCAGGACATCCCATCTTGGGAAGCACACATAAAGGAATTTCAAACCAATATCTCTAAGGCCAAGAAGCATCAAGCTGAACTTCTAAAGTTCAATGACTCTGAACTGACCAAAGGGATTGAAGTTGGGCTGGAGCACGTCGACAAGGCTCAGAAGCTCGAGGCAAGGATTAAAACCCTTAGATCGAACAAATCTGTCTGTGAAAAGCGTCTGGCACTTCAGAAGTTGAAGTATCTCTGCATGAAAGTTTCTCTTCCATTTTAGTTCAAAACTCTTTATTTTGGCTTTGCAAGATTTTGTTGTTGTTGATGCAATGACTTTGAGGCCCTCGTGGCTTTTAATGTAATGACTTGAGCCATTTTGGAAACATATGTTTCGCTTTACCATGTTGGCTTCGACCATTTTGTATGCAATTATTCCTTTGCTATTTTTACTTCTTGTAGTGCAGGTTTGTATTTTTTCAAATACTTCCCATTCACCCTCAATAAACCCAATTTTTGGTCCTAAGAGACCACAAAATGATATGATTATGCGGATGGTATGCAGACACAAGACCTCTGTGGGGAGAAAACGCCACAGGAGACAAACAAAAGCTGGGGAGCAAAGAGAAAAGACTCCACAGGGGAAAACAAAAGAGGGAAACATAACCCAACAGGGGAGGAAACAAACTCCACTGGGGAAGATAAAAGAGTAAGATTCCACTAAGGGAAAATTACCAATACCAGAAATAAAAGAGGGAAAACTCGTCCCAAAAGGGAAGTAAAAACCTCAGCTGGGGAAAAGATCATCCACTACCAGGCATCCGGTAATAGCATGATCATAGAGAAAGATTACCAACTACCAACAAAGTGGCAGTTACAACAAGCCAATCAACCAAAAGGATATGCGAAATATTACCTACTACCAACAAAGGGCAGGACGACAAAGGTAATAATCTTAAAAGATACGAGAAATATCACCTACTACCAACAAAGGGTAGAACGACAAAGGTGGTAAACTCGAACAAGGAGAGATTACCAACCATCAACCAAGTGATAGCTACAACGAGGCAATCAACCAAAAGGATACGAGGAATATTACCTACTACCAACAAAGGGCAAGACGACAAAGGTAATAATCATAAAAGATATGAGAAATATCACCTACTACTAACAAAGGGCAGAACGACAAAGGTGATAAACTCGAACAAGGAGAGATTACCAACCATCAACCAAGTGATATCTACGACGAGGCAATCAACCAAAAGGATATGGGGAATATTACCTAGTACCAACAAAGGGCAGGACGACAAAGTTAATAATCTGAAAAGATACGAGAAATATCACATACTACCAACAAAGGGCAGAACGACAAAAGTGATAAACTCGAAAAGGGAGAGATTACCAACCATCAACCAAGTGATAGCTATGACAAGATAACCAAACCCGATCACATTACCTACTACCAACTAAATGGGCAGGACGACAAAGGTAATAAGCCGGCTATATCGCCTACTACCAACTAAATGGGCAGGACGACAAAGGTGATAACCTTAAAAGATACGAGAAATATCACCTACTACCAACAAAGGGCAAAATGACAAAGGTGATAAACTCGAACAGGGAGAGATTACCAACCATCAACAAAGTGATAACTATGACAAGATAACCAATCCCGGCCACATTACCTACTACTAACTAAATGGGCAGTACGACAAAGGTAATAAGCCAGCTATATCACCAACTACCAACTAAATGGGCAGGATGAAAAAGGTGATAAGCTCAAAAAGAGGGATTACCAACTATCAACCAAGTGATAGTTACGACGAGGTAATAAACCAAAAAAAGGGGTACGAGAAATATTACCTACTACCAACAAAGGGCAGGACGACAAAGGTAATAAATCCGAAAAGAAAGGAAAGATTACCAACTATCAAACAAATGATAGCTACAACAAGGTAATCAAACTCGGCTATATTACCTACTACCAACTAAATAGGCAGTATGACAAAGGTAATAAGCCAACTATATCACCTACTACCAACTAAATGGCAGGACGACGAAGGTGATAAGCCAAAAAGAGGGATTACCAACTATCAACCAAGTGACAGTTAAAACAAAGTAATCCACCAAGGGTATGAGAAATATTACCTACTACCAACAAAGGGTAGGACAACAAAGTTAACAATTTCAAAAGATCCGAGAAATACCACCTACTACTAACAAAAGGGCAGGACGACGAAGGCGATAAACTCGGACAAGGGAAAGATTACCGGCTATCAACCAAGTGACAACTACAACAAGGTAATCAAACCCAGCTATATTACCTACTACCGACTAAAGGGCAGGACGACATAGGTAATAAGCCAACTATATCACCTACTACCAACTAAATGGACAGGACGACAAAGATGATAAGCTTCCATTGCCAAAGCAAGGGACCAAAATTCAATCCGGGAATAAACCAGAGAGAAACGGTCAAACAAGACTCATCACGAGGAGGAAATATCTCAATGGGGATTAATTCCATCCAAACAAATGAACTGGGGAGGAAGGCTAAAACAAAATATCTTCCACGAGGCATAAACTCAGTGGGGAATTAGCAAAGATAGGCATTTTCTGCTTACGGGTCGACACTCTAAATGGAGAGAGGACACACATGCTCTGCGAGGATAACAACACCAGAGCAAAGAAGCACCAACACAAATGCAAAATGCACAATGCACCAATGATATGCTATGCACAAGGAAGAATGCGCATGCAATGCTCATGAGTATGAATATGTTGACAAAACAGACATAAGGATAAATAGAGGGCGGAATGAACATCATAACACCACTAAATACTCAGCTAATCTCATCAAGATGGAGATATCATTAGCCGCTCTACTAGGGATTTAGCTGAAGAAATCTGGCAAGAGATAAACAAAAGCCATCAAAGGAAAATAAATCCTACTACAAGGCTCAAATCTTGCTGGAGAAAAGAAGATACTCCTTGGGGGTTAAACCAAAATATCAATCTTCTAACATCGATGATCCACAGAGAGGGTAACAACATAAACTCTGCTTTGAGGATGGCAGGAAAGCTGTTGGGGAATCATACAACCCAAATCTTTCTAAATCTTCTTGGGGATCATAAAAATTCACAGGAACTTCCATTTTAAAAGGATGAAGAGATCTGCTGCGGAGAAATAAAGAATTCACTGGGGATTGTAGACATATAAACATCTACGCAAAATTCATTGGGAATACAAGGCATATCTGCTGGAGATACAAGATAAAAGCTCTCTGAGGATTAACCAAATCTGAGCAAGGCATCCTAGACTCGCTGAGAAAACAGCCACAAGTCAAACTGTGGGGGATTTTAGATCAATACTCATCATAAATGAGAGAAAACCCAACAGGTGACTAAAAGAGATATCATCACTGACTTCACTGGGGAATAACCGCATTATTGATGCACAATCTTCACTAGGAGGATAAATCTGAATAAAACAAGATGGAGAGAAGTACATCCTGGACTTGCAGGGGGAGATAAGAAATTAACATCATTGCTCTATGCTCAGGGAACAATCGAAACAGTAATATTCTGTCTCTGTTGCGGAATCAACAAGGATAAATCAACCTGGAGAGAAATACATGCACAGAGCAAGATAAAAATCTGACAAACAGCCACTAAGTTAACGCTTCTTAAAGAAAAATAACATTGCTCTCTGTTTGGGGACAACAACACGTCTAGAGGGTAAAACTCTGAGTGAGGATTCTTCATATGACTTTTGCTGGAGACAACAAAAATGAATCTCTGCATGAGGACTGTCATCAAGGAGAGGTGAACCTCAAAACTACTCAACTATCTTACCGTAACATAATCAACTGGAGAAGATTCGGATCAAGACTTAGCTGGGGAAAAACCAAACAGCATTGGTCCTTAGGAATTCAACACATCATAACAAACCTATCACCTTGTCAACAACTAAGCACATTCACGGGAACAAGCTCTGCTAAGGAAATATCAACAAACTCTACTGGGGATTTGTCAATAAATTCTGCCAAAGGAGCGAGAACGAACCCTGCTGAGGAAAACATTGATCCTACCATTCTTGGAATAACCATTGACATTCTTTTTTATATTTCATAAATCAAAGGAAAATCTTTTTATAATTTTTTAAAATGTAAACAAATAATCCACATTTTGTTTCAAAAATCATTGTAAGACCCTAATTTTTGACCCCTAAGATTCCACATATCATTCGCATCTCATTTTTGCATCTTTACCACAAACAAGATCATGCTTTGGGTTCCTTTATCCCCCTCTTCTTTGGGTTTATGACTTGCAGGGATCTCCGAGCATCTGTGTATTTCTTACTTGCCTTAATTTGTTTATATTTTAGTAACCTTTAATCAAAATCCAAAAATATGTTTGTTTTTTTTCTTCACTAACTTTTTCAGGAAGGGAATCAATAATATCAAACAACAGTCCCTCAGCTCAAATGAATTTCATCTAAACAAAGTCAAAGTTGATCTGCAAACAACTCAAAATTATCTGATCAAGAGTTTCCGAGATTTAATTGATCATTATTCAAGAGACTCCAAGGTTCATGTGTTTATTTCCATGCCTTCTTTGACAAGCAAGAGAAATCGATCCAGAACCAAGACAGCACATCAAAAAGCCATTTTTCTCATTTTTTCATTGTGTTAATCGATTAACCTAATTGCACTGTGAAGTGGTTAATCGATTAACAAGTGCAATTTTTGAAAAAATGTGCCAAATTCAAATTCTGCAGCACTTAGCACCAATTTTCATCATTTTGATCACATGTGGAATATTCTAGACCATCTCATTTTAATTCCCTACGTAACTTTGATCATTTCCTACCATACACCTTCACTAATCACCACTCTTTTATGAATTTCCCTCCAAATTCAAATTCCAAGCCTAATTTTAATTTCCAAACCAAACTTCAATCCACCAAATTTTCCAAGCCTAAACTCTATAAATAGAGCCCTCATTTCATTCATTCTTCAAGCTTTTGAGAGACAACAAACCTCTTGCAAATTCTTTCCCCAACCACCAAAATTCACCAAAGCTCACTTTTCTTCTTTTGAAAGTTAACAAGAATTCACATTGAATCTTGTTCAACTTTGAGCTAAACCTTCATCCAAACTTGTTTTCTTTATCAATTCCTATAGATCAAAGGCTTTGGAGTTTGGATCTTGGAGTAATTTGAAGCAATTTTCAGATTTGGAGTGGTAATCTCATTTTCCACCATTGTTGTTCTTGATTCATCTTCCACAACGTAGATCCTTTGTTGATCTTGTTTGCTTGATCTTTGGATCTTGTAATTTGTGTTTGATTACTGGTTTTTGCTGCTGTTTTACTCAAAATTTCGTGCACAATTGCATCCTTAATCATGAGGTGTTTGAATAAATGATTGATCAAGGATTATGCAATTTTCAAACTGATTTTTTGCTATTTTTACAGTGTTAATCGATTACCCAAAACATGCACGAATTGGTTAATCGATTAACAATTGAATTCTGCACAAAAAATTGGAAGTTTACACTGGTTAATCGATTAACCTAATTACACTGTGAAGTGGTTAATCGATTAATCAACATCCAGAATGTGAAAAATGCTTGTTTTTGGGACTGTTTTGTTTTTTTTTCCATTTTCTTCCCTTTCCTTTGTTCTTAGCCTTAGATCACATATTTTTGTGGTTTAATTTGGCTTTCTCTTCATCTATTTCTCTTTTATTTGGATCGATGAAAGTCTTATGGATCATTAGAATTTCTTTGTCGAATTATTGATCAAGACGAGATCGTTACCTTCTTTTCTTTTCGTGCGGTATCGCTTTCAGATGACGATCTACATATTGTTCATCTAGCATGCATTAGCACAAAGAGCTATTGACCGGCCTCATTGTAGGGTAATTACTCCGTAAATTACTCGGCAATTGCTGAACATAGCGCAACATTATGTCCCGTATCGGAAAACAACTCAATGTTGACTGATCTTTTGTATTAGGTTCAAAATCTATGAAGCATGTTGTTGTAGAGGCTTTGATTCTAGAAATCTTCTAACAAGTTCTCATTAACCTTGACCTAAGTGCAATTATTCAATTATTATTGATCACTTACTCTAACAACTAACAACTAATCACTAACTTCTAACTTTTACTTTTACAATTCCTTCTCGCTCCCTATCTCTCTTTTACTTTTATGCTCCATTATTATCATTTCATATCATGTTTATGCTTCTGCAAATTTTCCTTTGTCCGTTGGACATATGTTTATGCTTCTGCAATTTTTCCTTTGTCCGTTGGACACATATTTATGCTTATGCCTTTTTCTCTTTGTCCACTTGGACAAAAAACATTAATAAAGGCCAAAACCTCTAAAAAACTTGTGCTTCTAATCTTGGACTATGGTTACTATCATTTGCAATGGAAATGGAGTTTTGCACCTAGACCTTGGACTTCAATGCTATTCTTGAATCCTTGGACTTAGAACTTTGACATCCAATGCAATTCTTGGAACCTTGGACTTAGAACTAGGACCTTTTCCCTTTGCTTTGGAATTATGGTTCGAAGACTTTGAATACTTGTGTTTTTGCTTGGTTTATGGTGAAGCCAATTACATTTGTGGTTAGATCTTTCTTATGCTTAACTTTTACTTTATGCTTTAGGATAGCCACTTCTTCTCTTCCCCATTCTTCAATTTTCAAAACTCTCTCCCTTTTTCAAAACTTTCTTATTTTCAAACTTTCACCTCTTTCATAATCAAACCTTGACTTTGTCAAGTAATTTTACTCTTTTCCTTTCATTTCTTAACAAATGCTAAACTACATAAGCATATTGACACCTTTTTCAAAAGACTTAAAAGACATCAAACTCATCACTCTCTTTTTGTGCCCTCGTGCACTTTTTCCTTTAACTTTTTCATAAGTTTAGACATGATTCATTCCTTTAAGCAGAATTATTCGCTTGGAAATGACGACTTGTCTTTACATTTAAAATCAACCAAAACAAACAAATTTTCATTCTTTGTACCACGAACTACGAGGTTTTGATCCTACATTGCACATTGTGGGTACGTAGGCATGAGACGACAAGTCTCTCCAAACACAAAAATCATAAAAAACATTTTCTCTTCTCATCTCCTCAATCAATTTTCAAACAAGCATTTTCATACCAAAGGCGATAGTTATTTCAAAGGGTTCCTATAGAGTACTATAGACGTTTTGGGTGCTAACACCTTCCCATTGCGTAACCAACCCCCCTTATCCAGTCTCTCTTCACGTGTTCTTGTTGTAGAGCTTATGTAGGTTTTGTTCGCTCTTTATCCTTTCCTTTTTGGATAAAATAAAAGTGCGGTGGTGACTCTTGCTTTTCGAGTTAAGTTAATCAATAGCTTACACTCACGATTTTGCTGCTACAGAAAAAGTGGCGACTCTGCTGGGGAACATCCTCCCTTGAGGGGTTTAGCCTACTTTGATTTATTCACTGCTTTCATCTGATTTGGTTGTTACTTGCTGGTTCTGTTTGGGAGTTCCTCTGTGTGCGAAATAGGTCCTATACTCGGACCAGAGTGTACTTTGAGATAGGAGGATGGTATAGTCAAGGGAGCTTTGAGGGAGTCGAATCTCAAAAAAGCAAAACTTGAGAATCCATCCACTCGGTGGTTGCCTCTTTGGAATTACTGATGTCGATCGAGCGATCGTTGAAGGCATTACTTTTTCCATAGAAGCCTCTAACACTGAGGACCGTAGTAACCCTTAACCCATCTTAGCCTTTTTAGGATCATGGCGCGGAAGCTATGAAGATGTAAATCTGACTTAGCTGTCACGCGATGCCACACTCAGGTTAGATTCTCTTGAGGATAACTACAAACCTCCGAGAAAATCGGTGCGCTGGTGTGTCTAATAGTGGATTGTGGACCCTGGGAACTCTGTTAGAACCGCTGTTTTCTGCAGGTATAATGAAGACAAACCTTAGTACATACCTTTGTGGGATTGGTTCTTAACCTTGGCTTCATGCTCGTGATTTGAACCTTTAAACCTGTGTACTTTGAGTGATCTTGTTTGTGGTTGTTGCATTCATGCACTCTTGCATCCATGAGCATACATCTGCATTCTTCCAAGTTGCCTCAGAAAACCATTTCAACTGTCTCCTTCTTCAGTTATCTGTTCGCCGTCAAGCTGTTTCCTCAACACAACTACGGAACTAGAGCTGCCGTTAGATTGAGAATGGAAAATCAAGAACAACACAACGCCAAAGTTAGAATGGAAATTGATGAGTTGAAGGCCGGTATGACTAAGCTCACAGAAATGCTGCAAGTTCTGATTGCTAGAGGTGAACCACCTCAGAGGACTGTGATTGTTGAAACTTCAACTACTGCTATTAACCCTCCACTGACTTAGCAACCAGCTTCTACTTGGCCAGAATTTGGGTTACCTCCGAATTACTCGCCACCCTTTGCAACTACTCCTGTGTTTGTCTCTCCAGTATCTTCAGCTCCATTGTTCACTGAACCTCAGCCTATTGTGCATTCTGTTGCTCAAGCTATTCCTGAGAATCCTTTCGTGTACCATGCTGCTGGTCCACAATCTAAAAGTCAGGGAGAACCTAGATACATTGAAGAAGTCAGAGAGCAATGGCAAAATCTAGACAAAAGGATAAGAGCCGTGGAAGGAAGTGATGTCTTTAGTGCTGCTGCAATGGACATGTGCTTGGTTTCAGACTTGGTTATGCCTGTAAAATTCCAAACTCCTAATTTTGAAAAATACAAGGGGTACACTTGTCCCAGAACCCACTTGGTGATGTACTGCCACAAGATGGCTACCCATGCCAAAAATGATAAACTGCTCATTCACTATTTCCAAGACAGCTTAAGTGGGGCTTCAATGAAATGGGATATGGGACTTGAGAAGAACCGTATCCAAAGCTGGAAGGACTTAGCTGATGCTTTCTTAAAGCAGTATAAGTACAATATGGACATGGCACCTGACCGCCGCCAATTGCAAAATATGTCTTAGAAAGAAAAAGAATCCTTTAAGGAGTACGCTCAGTGCTGTTGAGAGCTAGCTGCTCAGGTGGAACCACCCTTGGCTGAAAAAGAATTGACTGGATTGTTCATGGACACTCTTCAGCCATTCTTTTGGAAAAAGATGATAGGCAGTGTATCATCTGGTTTTGCTAACCTAGTCACTATTGGAGAAATACTAGAAGAAGGTATTAAGAAAGGAAAGATTACTAATGCTGAAGCCTTTAATGGTGCTAAAAAGTATGCTGGGAATTTTCAAAAGAAAAAGGATGGTGATACCCATGCTATTTCAGTTGAAGGTAAACCTCGTCGCAGGAAACAACAATATGTAGCTGCAGTTGCTTCTGTTGTCAATGCTCACCCAGTTCAAGTTCCTCATCAGGCTGTTAGACAAAATCAGAATCGTAATAGGGTTAACTTTGATCCTATCCTGATGTCCTACACTGAGCTGTATCCATGTTTTGTTCAGAAAGGTTTGATTACAACGAGGGATCTACCTCCTCCTCCAAATCCTCTCCCAGCCGACTATAGGGTTGATCTTCACTGTGAGTTCCATCGAGGTGGGACAGGCCATAACTTGGAAAGTTGCTATGCATTGAAAGCTAGAGTACAAGAATTGGTGAACTCAAAGATTATGACTTTTCTTGATGATAATCCTAATGTTGTCAACAATCCTTTTCCAGAGCATGCCAAGTGAAGTTTGAGTCAGTTCAGACGGATTATCTCCTAAAGCCAATGTTTCAGACAGGACAGCTCATCCTTGTTGCTGATTAATCACTAGGCCTTGTTTCTTGCTGTTTGCATTTTTCATTGATTGTATTGATTGTTTGCTTTCAAACTTTATTTGTACTTTCATGGTAATTTCAATGAAATGAGCATTGCAGTGTTTTGATTCAATTCATTTATATCCACTATGTGCATCTTTATGCTTTCTTTTTTCAAAACAAAAATATATCTCCTGTTCACTTTCTTTATCAAACTTTTGTTTATGCAAAGATTAAAGGGATGATGATGAAAACTAAATACCTAAAATTGCTATTGTATGCTTCAATTGAAACTTGGCCGATGATGTACAGGCATTGTTTCAACTCCCAAACACTGCAGAAATAAGGAAGTTAATCCCTTGTCAACCCCTTCGAGCCTAGAGTTTGGAGTTTCTTTCTGTACGAAAAAAACCCGTAATCTTAACCTAGAGATGGGTAGCTCTCAGTTAATTTGACTGTGCATGCGAGACGCCATCCAATAAAGGTTGCAATCACAAGTTTTCCTTCGCACACATCAAAGAAGTGTCGAAGATGTCTTTCAAATCAAAAGCCAATGATGGTTCACCGTAATCATTAAGCTAGGCAGTCACTATCTTTCAGAAAAAAAAAAGAGAATGAAACAAAATCAAAAGAAAAGCCCGCTAAGTCAAAACCTATGAAGGAGACTTAGGCAAAAATTGGGGCATCCCGCTGACTGTAAGCAAATGACACAGTTCAGGCAAAAGTTAGGGATAAAAAAAAATCAATCAAGAGGTTACCAAAATCCTCAAAGACAAAACAAGTTGACTAAGGTCCTCATCAAAAACAACAAAATGTTGTAAGAGAAGTGACTGCCATCTCAAAAATCCTTTGGTCCTTGAGCCATCATCATAACAGTGTTGCAATTCCAAAATCTCTTGGAACCTGAATACATAGTTTGAATTAACTGAGCATAGGACTGGAGATCATCACGAAGAATGGGATGGGTACAAATAAACTTTGAGCCTATATCCTTTGTTTCAAAAACCGTGAACCTGACCACATTACGACCTTCAAAAGACCTAATTGAAGCCAGGATTCTTTTGAAAGCATAATACAGCAAGGTTGCGTAAACTGACTCCTAAGTTTGTTGCCAATCATTTGCTTTGATGTCATACCTTTGCTTTCTCTTTCACTTTGCATGTTTAAACCACCGTGCTTTGACAGCTGATTCATTTTGCTTTGCATCAATAATATCATTCCAAAAATGATTTTTGATTTCAAAAATTGCATGAGCTTTGCATTAAAATTACCATGTTTGTGTGAATGATCTTGTTCGCAGGAAAACTTTCCTCATCAAGAATTTTCAAACAGTTGAGAAACTTGGTCAGTGATCTTATTAGGGGCACATTACTTCCAGATCATGTTATAAATCAGTCCAAGATTTGTTGCTCAGTGCAAGTTATTCTCATATTTGGTTAACCAAAAGATCTCTTTTAAGACCCATGCTGAGTTTAGCCTTCTCAACAGTCTTTTCAAGAACTGAAGCCATGAGCAGTTCATCCTCTGCAATAGTCAACTGAAGCCATGATCAGTTTATTCTCAACAATCATTTCAAGAATTGAAGCCATGATCAGTTCATTCTTCCCCTACAGCAGTCAAATTGAAGCTATGACCAGTTTATCCTCATCCGTCAATCAACCTGGAGCAGTCTTCTTCAAGAATCCTCAAGATGTCTTTCCTCAAAAGACCATCAGCCTGATACAATTCATAATTGTGACAGAGATGTGTTCAACATCTTCTCTCCAAGCAGAATGGGCAGTGTTCCCTGTGTTGAGAAATCAGAGTTCCATTCTTCCCTCACAAAAGAGTATATCTCAGTTGTCCTTATCATCTGCATTGCATACATAAATCATTCATCTATCATACATAGAAATATTTTCATAGCTCGAAGTGTGCTTCGCGCTCATATGCATTTCCTGAGGTCCTGTTGCTTTCAACATCTTACCTTGTGCTCAAAGTCCAACTTACTTGGCGCCTACCAAAACTTTTACCCACCTTTTCATTCAGTGCCATTCCTGAATGTTGTCATTTACCTGTCTTCTTTCTTTCCAGTGGCATTCCTGGATGTTGTCGTTTATCTGTCTTCTTTTTTTCCACTGTTATTCCTGGATATTTTCGTTTCCCTGTGCATCCAATGCCATTCCTGGGTCTTTGTCTTCTTTCATTGTAGTGTTATTCCTGGATCTTTGCTTTCTTTCACTCCAGTGCCATTCCTGGATGTTTGTCTCTTTTGATTTCCAGTTCCATTCCTGGATATCTTGTCCCTCTTGTTTCTCCCAGTGCTATTCCTGGAAGTTTTTCCTCTCTTCTGTAATCCCCAACAATATTTGCTTGGATATCTTTCAGTGACATTCCTAAAAGTTTTATCTGTTCATTCAGAGCCATTCCTGGATGAGTTTTCTCCTTGCATTCAGTGCCATTCCTGAATGTAGTGATTTACCTTTACTTTCAGTTCCATTCCTGAAAGTTTTATCTCTTCATTCAGTGCCATTCTTGAATGAGTTTTCTCCTTTGCATTCAGTACCATTCCTGGATGTCTTTTTCATTACCATTCAGTGCCATTCCTGAATGTAATGATTTACCTTTACCTTTCAGTGTCATTCCTGAAAGTCCCTGCTCGCTTTATTCAACGCCATTCTTGGATACTCCTGATATATTTTCCAGAACTTTTCTCACTTTATCCAATGCCATTCTTGGATGTTGAGATTCCTTCTGTCCAATGCCATTCTTGGACACCTTTTCCAAAGCCAAGTCCAATGCTATTCTTGGATATCTCTGATGTTTAACCTTGCCATCCAATGACATCCTTGGATGTCCCCAGTGAAGTTTTCAAATGGAAGTTTGTGTCTATCCAATGCTATTCTTGGATGTCTTTGATGTTTATTGTTGCCTCATTCAATGCCATTCTTGAATGTTGTAGTCTTTTTATCCAATGTCATTCTTGGATATCTTACCCCCAATATAGTGTTTTTCACCTCCAGCCAATGCTATTCTTGGATGACGCTGCTTTTTTTTCCAGAAACTTTCTTGTTGTTGTCCAATGTCATTCTTGGACGTCTTTCGGCATACTTTTGTCTCGATTGTAGTTTCCATCCAATGCTATTCTTGGATATCACTACTCATCTTCCAGGGTCTTGTCCCTGTCTTTCCAACTATTGATGGATACTTCTTGTCACCTTGACATATATTTAGAAATAGCTTGTGTTCCCCTGCGTGTCTTTTCACGTCATCTCTCTCAATTTACCCTAAATCTCTTGTTTCAAGTTCCCCCGCAGGTTGTGTTTTATCCTTTACATTCAATTCATCTAGTGGCATCTTAGGGATAAAAATTTTAGTTTTTTGTATTTAAGTATCTTCATATCTCCTGATAGAAGAAACTTAAATATGGGCAGCTGTAAGACCCTAATTTTTGACCCCTAAGATTCCACATATCATTCACATCTCATTTTTGCATCTTTACCACAAACAAGATCATGCTTTGGGTTCCTTTATCCCCCTCTTCTTTGGGTTTATGCCTTGCAGGGATATCCGAGCATTTGTGTATTTCTTACTTGCCTTAATTTGTTTATATTTTACTAACCTTTAATCAAAATCCAAAAATATGTTTGTTTTTTTTCTTCACTAACTTTTTCAGGAAGGGAATCAATAATATCAAACAACAGTCCCTCAGCTCGAATGAATTTCATCTGAACAAAGTCAAAGTTGATCTGTAAACAATTCAAAATTATCTGATCAAGATTTTCCGAGATTTAATTGATCATTATTCAAGAGACTCCAAGGTTCGTGTGTTTATTTTCATGCCTTCTTTGACAAGCAAGAGAAATAGAGCCAGAACCAAGACAACACATCAAAAAGCCATTTTTCTCATTTTTTCATTGTGTTAATCGATTAACCTAATTGCACTGTGAAGTGGTTAATCGATTAACAAGTGCAATTTTTGATAAATGTGCCAAATTCAAATTCTGCTGCAATTAGCACCAATTTTCATCATTTTGATTGTAACGACCTGAAAATCTAAATCAATTATTTATTTATTTATTTATTTAATTTAGAAGGAATTAAGAGGTTTTTGATAATTTTGGAGTAAAAGGAGTGTTTTTGAATAATTTTAATAAAGTAAATGAGCATGTGTTATTTATATTATTATTATTATTAAAAATAAAATGAGAAAGGGCAAGGTGGTCTTATTGGAAAGTAAGTAAGGATAGGATGGGAAGTTCATAAGTTGGGATTTGTTAGCCAAAGAAAGAGAACGATCATTTTCTCATTTTGTCGTATCTTTTGTGAAGAACACTGAAGAAGAGAGAAGAAGGAGGACTAGGGCTTGGGGATTACTAGAGGAATCTTGAAGAAAGAAGGAAAAAGCCTCGGATTACTCTAAGGTATGGGGAGATTTCATAATTTCTTATGGTTTTATAGGGATTAGAGATGAATAGATTAAGGATTGTATGAATTGTGTTGATTTTGATGATTGTTGATGTAGAATGAGTAATTTGATGGAAGTATGATGAATTTGATTGATATGCATTGCTATATGTGTGTTTTGTGAGTATTTTTGATCAAATTTTGTGTGGAACACTGATTTCGGGGTAATGGGAATAAAAAATGCAGAAAAATCACGTTTTGGGAAAAGTGGGTTTTTGTCGTACCCTGACACGGGCCGTGTCACACAACACGGGCACCCGTGTTAGCTTTCTGGTTGAAAAGTTGGAATTTTGTGTTAACAGGTTGCCTGACACGGGCCGTGTCACAGGACACGGGCGGCCGTGTCAGACTACTGTCATGGTTGCGTTTTCTGTTTTTTTGAATTGTTGTTCAGTGCTGCTGACACGGGCCGTGTCACAGGACACGGGCGACCGTGTCAGGCCACTGTCTTGTCGTTTTTTCGTTTCTTCCATGAGGTTTTTGATGTTTTCTCGTGTTGAATCATTGTTGTATAGTTGTTGTTAATATATGGATGATAAAAACATGATTTTATGATGAATATTGTTGAAAATGAAATGAATGATGCACATGTTGATATTTGGATGAAATGAGAAGTTTAGCATCATTGCATTTCATGGCATTTTTATGTTGGGGCTTCGGCCTATTGGTAGCTTCAATCCCATAGTGCGGATTGAAGTGATATGTTGTTATGTTGTGCTCCCTTGTGGAGGGTTGATGGCCAGTGTCCATCACATGGAGAAAAATTGGTACCACATGCATCCTTTGCATACCATTATGTTTGACATCGCATTTTATGGAGTAGTTGAGATTGTGTTGTGAATAATTGTTGATGATGATTCCGATGTTGTTGTTGCTTAATTATTTATTTTCCATGTCTTTGTATTACTATAATGAATTATGTTTTCTCACCCTGCCTGCTTGGAAATGTTGCCTCCGATGTGGGTAACTTGCAGATATCCAAGAATAGCTTCGAGGTGACGAGGGAAGTAGCTTTGGAGTGTTTCGTTATTACTGTCTAGTTAGAGGTGTCCTGCTCTGTGTCATGTAACATCGGGTTGGGAAAATTGTTGTGAACCTCGTTTCTTTTAGTTTATGACTGAATTTTTATAATGTTGATGATGGTGTGTGATTTGGACATATTTATTATGAAGTATTTTATGGAATTAAAATAAAAAATGGATTTCTGCTGCGTAGTTGTTAAATTGTGATATTGATGAACGAGTAACCCGTGTTACGGGACAGGACAATGATTGTTACACGATGTTTTGAATATTATGTGGCACCTTTCATGTTGATTTTTACTCAGATAATATGAAATGTTTCCCTAAATTGTATGTGGTGTAGAAGGGTGTTACATTAGTGGTATCAGAGCAGGTCGGTCTGTCCGGCCAAGTTTTGTGTTGTCAGTCGTTACTTGTTAACGATTATTTGTTTCTTTCTGACGTGGTGAGTGTTGTACAGAATGGCTGGAAATAACACGCGCGCTCTTGTTGATGCTATTGTAGCTCTTGCTCGGAACCATGCTCCTGATGAGTTTCGTGCGTTAGAGAAGTTTCAGAGGAACAACCCACCGAAGTTTGAAGGGACTCATGACCCAACAAACGCACAAAAGTGGCTCAAGGCGATTGAGAAGATTTTTTGAGTGATGGGGTGCTCTGATGCGCAGCAAGTGTAGTTCGGAACGCATATGCTGGAAGAAGAGGCCGAGGACTGGTGGGATAACACCCGTCAGAGGCTGGAAGATATTGGCACTGTGGTGACTTGGAATGTGTTCAAGCAAGAATTTCTGGGCAAGTATTTTCCTGAAGATGCTCGTGGTAAGATGGAAGTGGAATTCATTGAATTGAAACAAGGGAATATGACTGTGGCGGAGTATGCTGCCAAATTTGAGAGGCTTGTGAAGTTTTGTCCTCATTACAACCGTGCAGATGCTAAACTTTCTAAGTGCCTCAAGTTTGAGAATGGGCCTAGACCAGAGATTAAGCAGGGGATTGGATGCCAACAGATTCGCAGGTATGCGGAACTGGTGGATAAGAGTAGGATCTATGATGAAGATAGCCGAGCTCAATCTGCTCACTACAAACAGCTAAGTGAAAAGAAAGATAAGGGTCAATTTAGAGGAAAACCTTATGTGACCCCAGGTGATAAAGGGAAACAGAGGGTATCAGATGAGAAGAAGTCAAGTAGGGGAGCCGTTAATGCACCTACTTAGTGCTATAAGTGTGGAGAGTCAGGTCACAAAGCTGATGGGTGTACTAACAAAGTTCTGAGATGTTACCGTTGTGGCAAGATTGGGCATAGAATTGGTGATTGTCCGAATGAGGGCCCGACCTGTTTCAACTGTGGTGAACAGGGGTATATCAGTACTCAATGCCAGAAACCAAAGAAGACTGCTACTGCTGCCCAGACTACTGGAAGAGTGTTTGCTTTGGCTGGCTCAGAAGTTCCCAAGTAGGACAACTTGATTCGAGGTACTTTTTTTATTAACAATGTTGAGTTGATTGCTATTATTGATACTGGAGCTACACATTCATTTATCTCTCTTGAGTGTGCTTCTAGATTGGGTTTGAATTTGTCTAACATGAATGGTAGTATGATAATAGAGACTCCGGCTAATGGTTCAGTGACTACCATGCTTGTTTGTTTGAAGTGTCCTTTGAAAATCTTTGAGAAGAATTTTGTGATGGATTTGGTGTGCTTAACTTTGCACCAAATCGATGTTATCCTTGGTATAAACTGGTTGGAGTTCAACTACGTTCATATTAATTGTTATAGCAAGACTGTGAGGTTTCCAGAGTTAGGTGAGGATGGTGAACTGATGTTCTTATCTGCTAAACAAGTGGATGAACTTTTATTAGATGAAGCATTGATGTTCGCAGTGTTTGCATCGTTGCCAGTTGATGGTGAAGCTGTCAGTGCTGAGTTACCTATGGTTTGTGAGTTTCAAGATGTGTTTCCTGAGGATATAAGTGATTTACCTCAGGAACGTGAAGTTGAGTTTGCGGTGGACTTAATACCAGGTACGAGTCCAGTGTCGATGGCTCCTTATCGGATGTCTGCTTCGGAATTGAGTGAGCTGAAGAAACAACTAGAAGAATTGTTAGAAAGGAAGTTCATTCGACCTAGTGTTTCTCCGTGGGGTGCCCCGGTGTTGCTCATTAAGAAGAAAGATGGTAGTATGAGATTGTGTGTCAATTATCGGCAGTTGAATAAGATGACCATCAAGAATAGGTATCCGCTTCCGAGGATCGACGATTTAATGGATCAACTCGTACGCGCTTGTGTGTTTAGTAAGATTGATCTGAGGTCTGGTTATCATCAGATTAGAGTTAAGGCTGATGATATTCCGAAAACAGCCTTCAGAACGAGGTATGGTCATTATGAATATACGGTGATGCCATTTGGAGTTTCTAATGTGCCTGGTGTGTTCATGGAGTATATGAACAGGATCTTTCATGAATATCTTGATAAGTTTGTGGTGGTTTTCATAGATGACATCTTGGTATATTCTAAATCAGAAGAAGAACATGCGGAACATTTGAAGATTGTGTTACAAGTGTTGAGGGGAAAGAAATTGTATTCTAAGTTGTCAAAGTGTGAGTTCTGGTTGAAGGAAGTGAGTTTCCTAGGCCATGTGATTTCAAGTGGTGGAATTTCTGTGGATCCCTCAAAGATTGATGCAGTTTTGCAGTGGGAGACTCCGAAGTCTGCTACGGAGATTCGTAGTGTTCTTGGATTGGCTGGTTATTATCGTAAATTCATTGAAGGTTTTTCTAAGTTGGCTTTGCCTTTGACGCAATTGACTCGAAAGGGGCAAGCGTATGTATGGGATGTCGCTTGTGAGGAAAGTTTTGTGGAACTAAAGAAAAAGTTGACAACTGCTCCGGTGTTGGTTTTGCCAGACCCGAATGAGTCCTTTGTGGTTTATTGTGATGCTTCAAAGATGGACCTTGGCAGAGTTTTGATGCAAAATGGTAAAGTGGTCGCTTATGCTTCTAGGAAGTTAAGAGTCTATGAGAGGAATTACCCTACACACGACTTAGAGTTGCCTGCTGTAGTATTTGTGCTGAAGATTTGGAGGCATTATCCTTTTGGTTCGAAATTTGAGGTATTCAGTGATCATAAAAGTTTGAAATACTTGTTCGATCAGAAAGAGTTAAACATGAGGCAAAGAAGGTGGCTAGAATTGTTAAAGGATTTTGAGTTCAATTTGAATTATCATCCCGGTAAAGCAAATGTAGTGGCTGATGCTTTGAGTAGGAAGTCATTGCATATTTCGATGCTTATGGTGAGAGAACTTGAAATGATTGAGCAATTCAGAGACATGAGTTTGTTGTGTGAGACGACCGCTAATAGTGTGAAATTGGGCATGCTAAAGCTGACTAGTGGAATTTTGGAGGAAATTCGGGAAAGTCAGAAATCTGATTTGAAATTAGTTGACCAGTTAATGAAGGTTAATCAAGGTAATGGAGGTGAGTTCCGAATTGATGAAGATGGAGTTTTGAGATTTCGAGATAGAGTATGTATTCCGGATATTTCTGGAATAAAAAAGAGTATTTTAGAGGAAGGACATAGAAGTCGATTGAGTATCCATCCTGGTGCTATGAAGATATATCAAGACCTGCGTAGATTGTTCTGGTGGCCAGGTATGAAAAGAGATATTGCTGAATTTGTGTATGCATGTTTGACTTGCCAGAAGTCCAAGATTGAACATCAGAAGCCTTCAGGTATGATGCAGCCGTTAAATGTTCCTGAATGGAAATGGGATAGAATTTCCATGGATTTTGTGACTGGGTTACCGAAGACTGCAAGAGGTAAAGACTCGATATGGGTAATTGTGGATAGGTTAACTAAGTCGGCGCATTTCTTGCCGATGAGAATTAATTATTCTATGCAGAAGTTAGCTGAAATTTATATTGATGAAATTGTGAAGTTGCATGGAACACCTTCAAGTATTGTATCGGATAGAGATCCGCGGTTTACGTCAAGGTTTTGGAAGAGTCTACAGGACGCTTTAGGTACCAAGTTGAAGATGAGCTCTGCTTATCACCCGCAGACAGATGGTCAGACAGAAAGAACAATCCAATCTTTAGAAGATTTGTTGAGAGCTTGTGTGCTGGATCAAGGAGGATCTTGGGATAGTCACTTGCCGTTGATCGAGTTTACATACAACAACAGTTTTCATGCTAGTATTGGGATGGCTCCATATGAGGCGTTGTATGGCAGACGTTGTCGAACTCCATTATGTTGGTATGAGTCGGGAGAGAGTTCTGTACTTGGACCTGAGATTGTTCAGGAGACAACGAAGAAGATTAAAATGATTCGGGATAAAATGAAGACGTCGCAGAGTCGACAGAAGAGTTACCATGATAAGAGAAGAAAAGCACTTGAATTCCAGGAGGGAGACCACGTGTTCTTAAGAGTTACTCCGATGACTGGTGTGGGACGAGCTTTGAAGTTTAGAAAGCTCACTCCGTGCTTTGTTGGTCCGTATCAGATTATGCAGAGGATAGGAGAGGTTGCCTATCAAGTGGCTTTACCACCGTCACTTGCAAATTTGCATGATGTGTTTCATGTGTCGCAGTTGAGGAAGTATATTCTGGATCCGTCGCATGTGATTCAAATGGATGATGTTCAGGTGAGAGATAACCTGATGGTAGAAGCTTTGCCTGTGAGGATTGATGGTCGAGAATTGAAACAACTGCGAGGTAAAGAGATTGCTTTAGTGAAAGTATTGTGGGGCGGACCAGCTGGTGATAGTTGGACTTGGGAGCGTGAAGATCAGATGAAAGAGTCGTATCCGACTCTATTTACTCCAGGTAATTTTCGAGGACGAAAATTCTTAAAGTAGGAGAGAGTTGTAACGACCCGAACATCTAAATCAATTATTTAATTATTTATTTAATTAATTTAGAAGGAATTAAGAGGTTTTTGATAATTTTGGAGAATTTTGGAGTAAAAGGAGTGTTTTTGAATAATTTTAATAAAGTAAATGAGCATGTGTTATTTATATTATTATTATTATTAAAAATAAAATGAGAAAGGGCAAGGTGGTCTTATTGGAAAGTAAGTAAGGATAGGATGGGAAGTTCAAAAGTTGGGATTTGTTAGCCAAAGAAAGAGAACGATCATTTTCTCATTTTGTCGTATCTTTTGTGAAGAACACTGAAGAAGAGAGAAGAAGGAGAACTAGGGCTTGGGGATTACTAGAGGAATCTTGAAGAAAGAAGGAAAAAGGTTTGGATTACTCTAAGGTATGGGGAGAGTTCATAATTTCTTATGGTTTTATAGGGATTAGAGATGAATAGATTAAGGATTATATGAATTGTGTTGATTTTGATGATTGTTGATGTAGAATGAGTAATTTGATGGAAGTTGTAGCACCCCAAAATTTGCTCTCCTTACTTTATTACTAACTGGCTTATGTTTCACTTCATTTTTGCATTATCATGTATGCATATCATTGGTTCTTAGCATGGGGTCAAGGTGCCTGAGGCAGTTCAAGAGGAGAAGATGTTCTTCAAGCAAGAGTCCTTATATTTACCAAGAGAGCTCAAGTGGATCACTCTCTCCTAACCAGTGCAGAAATTAGGGTTTCGAGATTCTTGGGTTTATTTCTCCAATGGGCGAGATTCTTGGGTTTTTATCATCACCAAATGGCATATCTTATCTTTGTTGGAGAGGATACACATCATATTCAGAGGAATTGGGATTTGGAGACTGTGCTATTTCCTCCTAGACTGAGGGTACCAAAATTAGGGTTTGCTATAAAGCCAGTTTATTTCTAATTTTTTGGGCAAGACTTGATTCCATTGTATTCCTTGGGTCCCTAAGTATCTAGGAATGGAAGATTGTCCATCAGTTTGGTTCAGGAGAAGTTCAATTGGCCAATGGATTGGGAATCAGGAGAACTGGGAAAAAGCCAACAGTGAGAGGGGAAGTCAACTGTGAAATTTTGAGGTTCTCTTCAAGGTTTTCAAGGTATCACATCCTCATATGGTCTTCAAGGGTCAAGTTTCATACCATTTATCAAGAATCAAGGGTTGGTACAAAAGTTACTAAATATGGAAATGACCTATAATTTGAAAGTTTCCATTTTGGGCAAGTTCTTACACTACTTTCAACTTCACTTTTCATCATCAAGGAAGCTTCAAATGATTTTTTCTCAAACATGAAAGTTGAATATCTTTTTCTCCCCTTTCCAACAAGTACTAGATGGTCTCCATATCATTTGTGAAACTCAAGTTATGACCAAAAGAAGGCAAAGTGGTTTTTAGGGTTCCATTTTCACAACTTTTACATTTTGGGACATAGTGACCTAAAATTGATTCCTTTGTTTCAAGCCACATTTTAACATCAAAGAACAATCCATAAGGATCATTGTTGGCCTTTGAATCAAGTGGATCCATGGTTTATTCATCACTTATTTTCCATTATGCAAAATTGCAAAATCATTGAAAACTCATGAACCAAGACATCTCAAGGCCCAAATCAAATTCAGGTGTGATTAGCAATTGTAATTTAAGTGATCCATCATAGAATGTTTGGATATACATGCATGAAGGAGGGTGTATTTCACATTATGAAGTTTCTAAAATCACCCAAAACTCATTAAGTGACGAATTAACAAGGCCCAAGTGATTATTAGTGGATTAACCCTAAGTATTTAAGATTACTCATGCACTGGTTAGAGGAGAACACACGTGATTTTGAGGAGAACAAAAGTTTACAACCCTAAAGCTTCAATCATTCGAATCTCTCAATCCACAGCAGCTTTTCCAAAAATTCTTTCTCAGTCCTCCTCCTTGGGATCCATAGAGTACAAACCATCCATCGTTGGAAGCTAAAAGCAAGGATACAGATTGCTTGATCTCAGGTTAGTGATGATTTGCATGCTCTCTAAACTTCTCTTTTTGATGCGTATAATAATCTTTGAAATCCACTGATGATTCTGATGTATTTTGCTTTGAGTTTGGACGCATGATTTGGTTGTTTAATGAGTTTGAAATTTTTGAACCCTAGCTTGTTCCATTCGTTTTTCATTGTGTGTTGAGTATTTGTGATTTTTAATTGGATATTTGAGATCCTGGTGAAATTCTGGTCAGGAAGGTATGTTCTTTTGCACGTTTTGGGTTTCTTTTGGTTGCAGGTGCCCGTAAGTGGTGGCCGGAACCCTAGCTCCGACGACTGGTAAGGGTTCTGGCGAGGGTAGGGTTTGAACGAGGAAGATGAAGTTTTGGCCGTTGATGGGTTTGATCGTACGGCCCCCAGCTTGCCACATCTTTTAATTTTTGTTTTATTTAATTGGTTTGCATGTGTGTACACCCACGATTGCTACCATGTTCCACTAATCCCAGCCATTTATTTATTTTAATATTTGATTTGATAATGCAAACTGGTACGTCAGATGAATCGTGTGGCCATAATAATGCCAACACATTAAAATAACCATGTGCCTTACCACGTGCCATTCTTTATTTTATTTATTTTCTGAGCACTTGCGTGTGTGAATGTGCACCATTATTAATATGGACGTGCCAATCTATACCATTCATCATGATTACTTGGACTTTGTTTGACTTAATAAGGAGCGTATGATCAATCTGATGGTGAGTGTTGAGTCAACCCATTGACTGAAGTCCACGCGTGCATCTTTTTTTTTTCTTTTTTTTTTCGCTGATGGGTTTTTGATCTGGGCCTTCTATCTGCACCCCTACCTTTCAGCCCATGTTCTTTTCTAACGTATTTTTGTTGCTAAACTCACCCCCTTGCATATTTCCAAAAATCACCAAAAAATTCATGAAGCATTTTTACAGGTTTATAAAATTTTCTCAAATTTTATTTTTTATTTTTACTTTATTTTTATCAACTAAATTAATTATTTTAATAATTTCTTTTTGAATTTGTTTCATTTTGCACACATTGCATTGTAAAATTTATTTCTCACCATCCATAAAACCTTTTGAGTTCATTCTTTTTACATTGCTTCACCAACACATTGAATTGCATTAAAAAAATTTTCTATCATTTTTAAAAATTTTTCATATTGCATTTTAGTCCTCCTCTTTTGCATAGTGAGTCATGTTTCTTGTCTGAACTTTGCATAATTGTTTGAGTGACCTATCTGGTGAATTTTGGCATGAGTTTTTAATATGTTGTGTGTTTCTGGTTGGGGTGTGTTGAGTTTTAATTTGGTAATTTTAAAAGATGTTTTTACTAATTGTTTGATTGCTTTTGTTTGAGGTCTTCTTGTATGCATATCTCTGATCATGTCTGAGTATTTGCTTGAAAAGGCACTTGTGCCATTGCTTGGGGGTTGTTTCTTTGACTTCATAATTCATGTTTGAATCATTATAGGTCCTTTGATTACAATTATAGGTCATTGGTGGGAGGTTGTTGCATACTTTGTGTACATGTTCAATGTCTGATTTACATGCCTTTTCTTTGACTTATCTTCTCACTTCTTCTCATCTGTGTTTTTTTCATGACTTATGTTTGGTTTATGTATGGCATTCCATATCATTCATTTGAATTTCATTTGATGTATGTTTCTGACTTTGGAGCTTTGCATTCATTCATGTCATATGTCATTCATGCTTCATCTTACATACTTGAATATGTTTCACTTATATGCTTCCTTCTTCTTCTATTGATGTTTGATGTTTGGATACCTGTTTGCATGCCTCATGTGACACTTGTATAACATGTTTAGGCACATGTTTAGGTCATCCACATTCTGACTTGGATACTATTTGAAGCATTCTTGCATGATCACCTTGCATGTCCACTCTTCCTTCTTCTACTCCTTCTTTGATAATTCTCTTGTTTGTTTTGCCATTGGTTTGCATTCCATTTGCTTGATTTTGTTTGGTAAACATTGAGGGTCACCTCTAAGGTGTATATTCTGGTTGGGATGAGTTTCATTGGGTTTGTAACCTTTTCTCTTTGGTTTGTGATTTGCTTGGGTTTCATTTGTCTTATTGTTACTTATGTCTATTTTGTACAAACCTTTTATGCAGGGGCTGAGGTAAGTTATTTGAGGGTGTGGATAGTTATCCATGTCCACTCTCACTCTTTCTTTCCCTCATATTTTCTTTTATTTAGGCTTAGTTTGTTGTCAAACCTCCCCTTAGGGCCATCTTTCCATGATAACATTAGGATAGATTTTCCCCGTAGTGTTTTTCCTTTCTTTTGAGTCCCTCTTCTCATCTCAAAACATCTTTAAGATACTTAATAAGGTCAAATTCCCTTGCACAAAAGCCTTAAACATAGGAAATGAAGATTGAGGGGTCCCCCTTCTCTCTTTTAGAGTGTTGAGCATACCTCCCATTGGGGGCGACCATGCGACGCATTCGCTCCTGTGTCATAGACTTTGGTTCAAGTTGAGTTATGAACTAACTAAAGTCACTTCTGTCCTAAAAAATACAAACAAACTTCAAACCTTTTTGTCCTTCGGGATTGTCAAACTAAAGGCTATTTTCAAAAAGGGCACGTTACTTTCCGTCTGAGTCGCAAACAGGCATCGACCCTAA
Source organism: Lathyrus tuberosus (assembly GCA_022829125.1). Taxonomy (NCBI): domain Eukaryota; kingdom Viridiplantae; phylum Streptophyta; class Magnoliopsida; order Fabales; family Fabaceae; genus Lathyrus; species Lathyrus tuberosus. The sequence continues at coordinate 5,098,084 of JALAZF010000253.1, forward strand.
CTGCCGGACGCGAACTTATCATCGCTCATAAAAAACACAAAAAGAACTTGGTCCGAACTACGTTGACTCTGAATTCCCCATTGCACAAAGGGGGTACGTAGGCCTAGGACGTCGACGTCCTACCGAGTCGGTCTTTGTCTTCCCCTTCCCCGTTTTAGTACAGCCATAGATGATAGGATAACTCACCCTTAGAATAGACAACTAGCGTGGATCCCATCGAGTACGATGGACGCGTGGGGTGCTAATACCTTCCCCTCGCGTAACCGACTCCCGAACCCAGGCTATGGTTGCGATGACCATTCCTTTCCCTCTTCCTCAGGTTTATGCGGTGTTCCCTTTCCCTCTCTTGGGATAAGTTTACACGGCTGACGACTCTGTTTTCTGCGCAACTTTCGCGTTTGTACCTGGATGAAAATCCCGGGAGCGACAGCTGGCGACTCTGCTGGGGATCTGGTTGACCTATGCTGGTCCATCCCTAAGCGAGTCAATCCTAGCGCTTTCTTGTCTTTGTTCTCTTTGGGTGTTTTTGTTTTTGTTTTGCTTTATTTGTTGTATTTTATTTTTACCGCATTTACTGCTTTGCATATTATTATCATCTACTGCACTGTTCTTCTGTTTGGCGGGTTGGGGGTTCTGAGAGATAAGCCCAATACCCAGGCTTGAGCGTACACGTAGGATTAGCGTGGCAAGTAGTGTGACTCGTGTGGCATTTGGCCACACATAGTATACACGAAAACTCCACATCCAGACGAGGTTTTCTTTGGTAATGTTCTATCCTGCGCATTGGTGCAAATGATTGAATGTAACTTGGAAAATTGTCGACTCTGGCGGCCATTCCTGAGGACTCAGTAACGACACTCCTCCCGAGATGTGATAATGGCAGACCAGAAATGGCAAACCCATTACACATGTCGATCCGAGGACCCAATGCTGGGAACTTGCTATCGGGTTTCCTTTTAGGAAAGAATCAGTGGAAGCACTCCTCGTTTGGCGATAGTACTGTACCACGAGGGATGAATATACTATTGCTTCTCGACCTCAGTGCCGAAACTGAGGACTTGCCATGGGATGTTTCTTTTTTTTAGGGGAATCAGTTGAGGCCTCCTCGATTGGTGATGATGCCAAACCAGAAATGGTGAACGTATCATCATTTCTCGACCTGAGAGCCCGTGATATTGAGGATCCTCGGCTTTCTACTACCCACATGTGAGAGGGCAGGGTGTTTACAGGTTTGCAGGTAACCTTGACCTTCAACATACCCGGTTTTCTGATCAGCAGATTTATCAGTGTGGTACTATGGTTATGTTGGTATTCTGGGTATTCGGGCAGACCTTTGAGATTATACAGTTGTTCAGTGCAGCTGTTGTCCAGTCTGTGTGGCATCCTTGATCCCATATGTGCATTTGCATCATCATTTTGCATCCTGACTTGTTTATTCATTTGCAGGGCTGCATCCTAATTTTGATTCTGGTTTCTGAAGACTATTTAGGATGAGTACTGAGAAGAGAAAGAGCATCATAGTGTACAAGTTCCCATCACTTTTTCTGGATACTGTTCACAAGATTGTGTCTATGGCAGAACATGGGGTATTGGCAAACTTTAGAGAAGAGTATGGAAGAATTCTGAATTTTGCTCGCAACATCACTGAATACGAGTATAGGGCGTTGCACACTCTGGTGAAATTCTATGACCCTCACCTGCGTTGTTTTCTATTCACTGATTATCTTTTGGCTCCGACATTGGAGGAATTTTCTCTCATCCTGGATGTTGCCATTAAAGAAGAAGGTCTTTTCTATCCTTCTGAAGAACTTCCTGATTTGGAAAAGGTTTCCGAGGCTTTGCATTTGGATCCATCTTTGTTGAAAAATAACATTGCCAGTAAGGGAGGGTGTAAAGGCTTTCATGTGAAATTTTTGATAGAACAAGCTGTTGTGTATGCTAAGGCTAGATGTTGGACAGTTTTCAACGCCATCTTGGCCATGTGTGTATATGGAACGGTGTTGTTTCCAAATATGAAGGATTTTGTGGACATGCACGCTGTCCGAATATTTACCATGAAGAATCCAGTACCTACTTTACTTGGAGATCTGTATTATTCAGTGCATTATAAGAATGAGAAGAGGAGGGGTGGACCCCTTTATTTTTGTGCGCCAATCTTCTACAAATGGTTTGCTGATCGTCTTCCCGAATATGGGGCATTTGTAGATGCTCAAGGAACTTTGGAGTGGTCCAAAAGATTGATGGGCTTGAGGGCAAATAATCTAATTTGGGTTAACCGTGACTTGTTGGGCCAAGATATCATGATTAGTTGTGGAGGTCTCCCAAATGTGCCTCTAATAGGAAGGAAAGGGGGAATTAACTACAACCCTATTCTTGCTATTAGGCAATTCGGGTATGCATTGAAAGAGCCACCAAGAGACGAGGAGGTCCAAGAATCTTTAAATCTGAGTGGGGAAACTAATCCAGAACTGTTAAAAGAAGCTGCAAATACATGGGGAGATCGTCATAAGAAGGGGAAGATTTCTTTTGGGAAGAGCAACAATAGAACATTTCCCGCGTATGAAAATTGGATTCAGAAAAGGGTAGAGGAGGAGCTTTTGCCATTCGCCAAAGAACCAACATCTTACCCCTTGCTGATTGAGCCTCCTACCACGGTTGAGATAGAGAAGTTTAACAAGTTGTGGGCTAAAAAGGAAAAGCTGTGAGAAGAAAACAGTGAACTACTAAGAGAGATTTATCAGTTGAAACATGAGCGGAGTGAAGCTGTTCATATCACCAAGTTGAAGACAGAGCTTCTCGCTAAGGCAGAAAAGGAGCTAGCTGACAAGGTCACATCCAGGCAAAGGATGAAGCAAGCTCTAGACAGTATCAGTAAGGTTCTCAAGTCTAAGAAGGAGGAATTGGCCAAGGCTTTGTTGAAAATTCACAGGTTCAATGCTCACCGAGAAACTGCAATGGCTGAAACTAAGCGAAAGGAAGACGATTATCTAGCTCAGATTAATCAATTGAAGTTGAAGCTCAAGAAGAAAGACACTGAGATCCTATCAGGGGTATTCCAGAGACAAGCAGTCGAGGGTCGACTCAATGAAGCCATAGCCTCCATAGAGGAACTGAAGATCCAAGCTGAAGTGAAGAGACCTGGAAATGAGGGTCCTAGCATGGATGGTGTTCCTGGAGAAGACGCTTGGGAGTTGCATTGCTGATACTTGGAAGGGATCATGCATAGGAGAGACGTTCTCATTCAAGTGCTAATTCAGAGACCGAAGCATCCCGATACCAAAAAGTTGTTCAAAGAAATTCAAGACTGGAGCAAAAAGCATAATGGATGGGGGGATTGACACTTGTGGACTTTGATGACATGCCGTAGTTTTATATTTTCTTTCATTATTTGGACCACCGCCAGACTTGTTGGTTGGGATCTATGATTATTGTGTTCAGACTTGTTATCTTGGATTTGTGATTGTTGACATTTGGTTTTCCTCTGGTTTTCTTAATATATGAGCAGAAGTTTCGTTCTATCTTGTTGTTAAACTAGAATCAAGGGGTGGATCGCCCTGTGAATATTCAAACATGTTCATTTGCATTTGCATATTCATAATCATTTTGCATGACAGGTGTTTATCTCTGGTGTTCTTACTTTGTTCTCCTCCGCAGTACAGGATTGCAGATCAGCACATTCATCGGTATTCTACCAGACAAAATCAGAAGAGACTCATGGATCAACTACAAAATGAGATGACTGAGATGCGGACTCGCATGAACCAATTCATGGATTTGATGCAAGGGGTTGCGCAAGGCCAAGAGCAGTTAAGGACTCTTGTTCAGCCACTGATTGCGAGAATTGATGAAGAGGGTGTCCTTCATGGGGGAATTCATACTGGTGTCAATGGTAATAATGGTTAGAATGGTCCTCCGGGCGGAGGTATTCCTGCTTCTAGTGTTGTGATCCCTCCGGGCGGGGCTGAAAATGTTGGGGGAGGAGGTAATGATGTCTGTGCTATTCAGGGCCGTCAGTATGATGATGTTCAAGATGATGCATTTTCTGTGCCAGGTGGGGATGCTGGTCCCCAGATTGATAATGATCAAAGATTCAGGTTGATTGAGGAACAACTAAGGGGTGTTGTGAATCAGGATTCTGTGGGTATGGATCTAGAGGATTTGGGGCTGGTTCCAGGCGTTGTTATCCCGCACAAGTTTCAGACTCCCACTTTCGAGAAGTATAATGGTATGTCTTGCCCAAGGACTCACGTCAGGGCATACACGAGTAAAATGGCTGCGCATGCGAAGAATGAGAAGCTGATGATGCATTGCTTCCAAGATACCCTATCTGGGGCATCCCTGGAGTGGTACATGCAACTAGAAAGGAAAGATGTGCGTAGCTGGAGAGATCTGGCAGGAGCATTTATTAGACAATATCAATATAACACTGACATGGCTCCTAACAGAACACAGCTGCAGAACTTATCACAGAAGAACAATGAGACTTTCAAGGAGTACGCCCAGAGATGGCGTGAACTGGAAGCGAGGGTTCAGCCTCCCATGTTGGAGCGAGAAATGATAACTATGTTTATGGCCACCTTGCAGGGTCATTACTATGAAAAGCTGGTACCGTGTATAACTGGAAAGTTTGCTGATTTGATCTTAGTAGGAGAGATGGTGGAAAGCGGAATTAAGGCGGGAAAAATATCAGGCGGTGATGGGTCCTCATCTGGAGGAAGTAAGAAGCCTTATGCCAGTGGTTATAAAAAGAAGGAGGGAGATACAAACTCTGTGTCATCATATCGTGGTAGAGATGGACCTCGTAAGAACTTCAATCAGCAGGTGGCTTCTATAACCATCCCAGCAGCACCTCAGTAGCCAGCAGTGTCTCAACAACAAAATCAGGTTCCTCGCAGACCACAGAATGCGTCCAGGTGGGATAGGCATCTTGACACTCCACCTATTCCCTACTCTCAATTATTTCAGCACTTGTTAAAGCTACAGTTAATTCAGAAGAGAACATTGGCTCCACCTATTGGTAATCCACCTCCCAGTTATGACGCCAACGCCCACTGTGAGTTCCATTCTGGAGCACCCAGACATCATACTGAGAACTGTAGAGCTTTTAAGCATCTGGTTCAAGATTTAGTGGATTCCAAAGCCATCAATTTCTCCAATGATGTTCCAAATGTGAACCAGAACTAGATGCCGAATCACGGTGAGCCGAGGGTCAATGCTATTATTAAAGACTGTGAAGGCTTGAGTTTGATTTCAGATGTGAACAAAGTCCAAACTCCCTTGGGTGTGGTGAAGGAAAGACTATTGAAGGGAGGGGTATTTCCCGGCTGTGGTGAAGGTTGTGTAGGATGTGTGTCGCAGCCAGGCGATTGTGATTCATTGAAAGCAGGTATTCAGAGAATGATTAGTGAAGGGATATTACAGTTTGTCAGGGGTTGTAGGCAGAGTAAAGTTACTGACAGAGAGATTGATGTTGCCACAATAACAATTCCGTTCAAGACAATAACTATATCAGCGCCGGCGAGACCAGCACCGGTCATTATCATTGTTCCTGGACCAGTCCCGTATGAGAGTACCAAGGCCATCCCATGGAACTATGGGGCCGAGGTGTTTGTCAATGGTAAGAAGCAGGAATCGGAAGAGACATCAGCTGTGAATACAGGGGTTGAAAATCTTGTTGAAGCAGGGGCTATCACTAGGAGTGGTAGAGTCTTTATTCCGTCCGAGGATCAAGTTGGCAGTTCAAAACATGACAAAGGTAAATAGATTGTGGATGAGTCTGTACAGAGGTAGGAAGCAAATAATTCTATGACAAAGCCAGTTGGGGATACTTTCTCAAAAGACGTAGAAGAGTTTATGAGGTTGATCAGGAAAAGTGATTACAAGATTGTTGATCAACTTCACCAAACTCCATCGAAGATTTCCATTCTATCCTTACTGTTGTGCTCTGAGGCACACCGAAATGCATTGCTGAAAGTTTTGAATATGGCTTATGTACTGCAGGAAATATCTGTCAACCAGTTAGAAGGGGTTGTGGCTCATGTGAATGCTGGTAATGGTTTGGGTTTCACCGATTTAGATCTGACTCCGGCTGGGAGGAATCACAACAACGCTCTGCATATTTCAGTGGAATGTCGTGGTTCCTTAATGTCGCATATGTTAGTTGATACTGGGTCGTCTTTGAATGTGTTACCGAAGAAGGCTTTGATGAAATTGGATACTCGTGGATTGATTTGTACACCAAGTGACTTGGTGGTACGTGCTTTTGATGGCTCCAAGAGGTCGGTTTTTGGAGAGTTAGTTCTGCCAATCAAGGTGGGTCCTGAGATTTTCAACACCACCTTTTACATAATGGATATTCAGCCTGCCTATAGTTGTTTGTTGGGTCGCCCTTGGATCCATGGTGCTGGGGCAGTAACATCTACGCTGCACCAGAAGTTGAAGTATATGGTGGATGGCCACGTTGTGACTGTTTGTGGTGAGGAAGATATTATGGTGAGTCACCTATCGACCTTCAAGTATGTAGAGGTAGATGGTGAACTACAGGAAACTTTGTGCCAAGCCTTTGAAGCTGTGAAAATTCCCGAGGAACCCCCAAAGGCAGTTAGTCAGCCTGAGGTGGTTGCCCAACCTGAAGTTGTCAGACAACCAGAGATTCCAATGTCCTCTTTCAAAGAGGCGCGCGCTATAGTTGAAGCTGGTGGTTCTCAGAAGTGGGGCAGTGTCATTGATGTTCAAAGAAAGCAGGATACCATGGACTAGGGTACAAGCCACCCCGACGAGCTCAAGAGCCTCCCAAGTATGCTGGTCCAATCCGGTTCACAAGTGCTGGGGTTTTCTTTAATCAGGTTAATGCTATTGAGGATGAAGGAGATAGTGACTGTGACATGGATGAGTGGATTCGTCCCTGCACCCCTGGTCAGAGTTTAGGCAACTGGTCTTCCGAGAAAGTCATCCAAGTGACGCGCCCGGAGTAATTTACTTTTGTTTTCTGTTATGTTGAATCCTACGTTCTGCCCAAGACGTAGTGATATTTATTTGTAGGGCTTGGATGTTTTATTTGCTATTTTTATCATCAATAAAGGACGTTTTTCATTCAAATATTTTGATCCCTGTTTTTCTGTTTTTTATTTTTTGCATTAACCCACATCAAAATGGAAATGTGTTTTTTGTTTGTTGCACTCATAATAAACATAAAACATCCATCATGCAGGTTTCTTTGTTCAGATTCCACCCATCATGACTTAGCTAGGGCTCGATATGACTTCGACAATCCCATCTATCAGGCTGAAGAAGAGACTGACGAAGACTGTGACTTACCAGACGAATTAGCCAGGTTACTGAAACAGGAGGAAAAGGTTATTCTACCTTATCAGGAGGAAGTTGAGACTGTTAATCTGGGAACCGAGGATGTTAAACGAGAAGTAAAGGTTGGGACTGCCTTGGAAGACACTGTTAAGGGAAGATTGGTTGAGTTGCTTCGAGAGTATGTGGATATCTTCGCCTGGTCTTACCAAGACATGCCCGGGCTTGACACTGACATTGTTTCACACCGATTACCGCTTAAAGAGGGTTGTACTCCAGTCAAGCAGAAACTAAGAAGGACGAAACCAGATATGGTTGTCAAGATCAAGGAAGAGGTTCAGAAACAGTTGGACGCCGGATTTCTTGCTGTGACAAATTATCCTCCGTGGGTTGCTAATATTGTACCTGTACCTAAGAAGGATGGGAAGGTCAGGATGTGTGTTGATTACCGAGATTTGAATAGGGCGAGCCCGAAGGATGATTTCCCGCTGCCCCACATTGACGTGTTAGTAGACAATACTGCTGAATATTCTGTGTTTTCCTTCATGGATGGCTTCTCTGGGTATAACCAAATCAAGATGGCCCCAGAGGACATGGAGAAGACTACGTTCATAACACCGTGGGGAACATTTTGCTATAAAGTAATGCCCTTTGGATTGAAGAATGCTGGGGCAACCTATCAGCGGGCAATGGTGACTCTCTTTCATGATATGATTCACAAGGAGATTGAAGTTTATGTTGATGACATGATTGCAAAGTCACAGACAGAGGAAGAACACTTGGTAAACCTCCAGAAGCTGTTTGAAAGGTTGAGGAAGTTCAGGCTGAGATTGAATCCGAACAAGTGTACTTTCAGCGTGAGGTCTGGTAAATTGCTGGGATTCATTGTTAGTGAAAGAGGTATCGAGGTTGATCCTGCAAAAATAAGAGCCATACAAGAGATGCCTGAGCCAAAATAGAGAAAGAGGTTCGTGGTTTCTTGGGGAGGTTGAATTACATTGCTAGGTTCATCTCTCACCTGACAGCCACGTGTGAGCCAATTTTCAAGTTGTTAAGAAAGGATCAAGAGGTCAGGTGGAATGAAAATTGTCGAGAGGCGTTTGAAAGGATAAAGATGTATTTGCAGGAACCTCCAGTCCTTATGCCACCGGTGTCTGGGAGACCGTTAATTATGTGCCTTACGGTTCTTGAGAATTCGATGGGTTGTGTGCTCGGTCAACACGACGAGACAGGTAGGAAGGAGCACGCCATTTACTACCTGAGTAAGAAGTTCACTGATTGCGAATCAAGATACTCTATGTTGGAAAAGACGTGTTGTGCACTCGCTTGGGCAGCCAAGCGCCTGAGGCAGTATATGTTAAACCACACAACCTTGTTGATTTCGAAGATGGATCCGATTAAGTACGTGTTTGAGAAGCAAGCACTTTCTGGAAGGATAGCCCGTTGGCAGATGGTTTTGACAGAATACGGTATTCAGTATGTCTCCCAGAAGGCCATTAAGGGAAGTATTCTCTCAGAATATCTTGCTGAACAACCGGTCGAGGATTATCAGCCAATGAAGTTTGAGTTTCCAGACGTGCATGTTATGTTTCTGTAAATGAAAGATTGTGAAAAACCTCTGCCTGATGAAGGACCTGAGATTGGGTCACAATGGAAGATGATTTTTGATGGGGCTGTCAACTCATATGGTAATGGAATTGGGGCAATCATTACAACCCCGAAGGGTTCTCATATACCTTTCACTACCCGGTTAGCATTCGTGTGTACCAACAATGAGGCGGAGTATGAAGCATGCATCATGGGGTTAGAAGAAGCAATTGATTTGAGAATTAAGAACCTCGATGTCTATGGTGATTCCGCTTTGGTAGTTAATCAGATTACAGGAGAATGAGAGACTCGTCAGGCGAATTTGGTGCCTTATAACAACTATTCCAGAAGGTTGTTACCTTTCTTTGACAGAGTGGATTTTCATCATGTGCCCCAAACTGAGAATCAGATGGCCAATGCGTTGGCAAAATTGGCATCCATGTATAAGGTGAACCGTTGGAATGAAACTCCTTCAATTAGAATCATGCGCCTGGATAGACAAGCTTTTGTGTTTGCAATTGAAGATGTGTCAGATGGCAAATCGTAGTATCATGATATTAAGGTCTTTCTGAAGAGACAAGAGTATCCAGAGGGTGCCTCCACCAAGGATAAGAAGACTCTGAGAAGGTTGGTAGGAAACTTCTTTCTAAACAAGGATGATGTGTTATATAAGAGGAACATCGATATGGTCTTGCTACATTGTGTTGATGAACACGAGGTAGGTTTGTTGATGGAGGAAGTTCACGAGGGTTCTTTCGGTACTCATTCCAGTGGACACACCATGGCCAGAAAGTTGTTGAGGGCAGGATATTATTGGATGACTATGGAGTCTGATTGTTTCAAGTACGCCCGAAAGTGCCATAAATGCCAGATTTATGCAGATAAGATGCATGTACCGCCTACGCCTCTAAACGTGTTATCATCTCCTTGGCCTTTTGCAATGTGGGGCATAGATATGATTGGAAAGATTGAGCCCACTGCTTCCAACGGGCATCGTTTCATTTTGGTTGCCATTGACTATTTCACGAAGTGGGTGGAGGCAGCCTCGTACGCCAACGTCACCAAGCAAGTGGTAGCCCGATTTATAAAGAAGGACATCATCTGTCGTTATGGGGTCCCAGAGAGAATCATTAATGATAATGGCTCGAATTTGAACAATAAGATGATGAAGGAACTATGTTAGAGTTTCAAGATCGAGCATCACAATTCTTCTCCATATCGTCCGAAGATGAATGGTGCTGTTGAGGCGGCGAATAAGAATATCAAGAAGATTGTGCAGAAGATGGTGGTAACGTATAAAGACTGACATGAAATAATACCTTATGCCCTACATGGTTATCGTACTTCGGTGCGTAAGTCAACTGGGGCAACCCCTTTCTCATTGGTATATGGTATGGAAGCAGTTTTATCCTTAGAGGCCGAGATTCCGTCTTTGAGAGTTCTGGCAGATGTGATGCTTGATGAAGCTGAATGGGTGCGTTCTAGATTGGATCAGTTGAACCTTATTGAAGAAAAGAGATTGGCAGCCATCGTACATGGTCGGTTGTATCAGAGCAGGATGAAACACGCCTTTGACCAGAAAGTGTGTCCTCGGAGTTTTCACACAGGTGAATTGGTTTTGAAAAGGATCCTTCCTCCTCAGACAGATCACAGGGGCAAATGGACTCCAAACTACGAAGGGCCATATGTGGTAAGAAAGGTTTTCTCTGGTGGAGCCTTACTGCTTTCAACTATGGATGGCGAAGATTTTACGTCCCCTGTGAACACAGACGTAGTCAAAAAATACTTCGCATAAAAGAGACCCGCTGGACATAAAAAGAAAGTCCAGGCAAAAAAGGGGTATCCCGGCGAACCATAAAAAGGAAAAGGTTCGGGCAAAAATTAGGGATAAAATGTAAAAAAGAAACGTGTAAACCCGCAAAGTTGAAAACCTAAAAGGGAAACTTTGGCAAAAATGGGTATCCCAATGGATTAAAAACCCGAAAAGGGCGATCTAGGCAAAAGTTAGGGATTTATAAGCGAAAGGCTATGGTCTGCGTTCGATCTGTGAGCATTTTCGATACTTGGAAATTTTTAAAGAAAGGAATCAGTACAGTTAGTCTCTTCAAAGGTCAAGATATTTATGGATAAGCAAGACATATGGGTCATAGCTGAGTCGAATCATGGTGGATATCTGTTCCCACATTACTGACATGTGTATTTTCTTTTTGCTTTTGCGCAATTACCTCTTTTTAGGAATTGCTTCCAATTGTAAACGCCTATTTACAGGCCACTTTTCTTAATAAAATATTTATTTCACTCAGAGAGCTTTCTGTTGTTTATTTTACTTTTACTGTTTTGTTTGCAAAAACGTCCGATATTTTAATAAACATTGCGTATAAAACTTCAAGCTTTGCGGAGCATAATGAAAAGCAGTAGAAATTACTTAGGCATTATTGGTGATAGTCATGTTGTGGCATATTCTATTTGTTGTTGTTCGACTTGCAGGGCAACAGCATTGCACTCCCCAGTAGGGTGGCTCTCCCCAGCATTGAGATTGCACCTTCCTCCAGCAGAGCAGACCTTACCCAGCAGGAGACTTGGGAAGTATTTTCTCCAGATCAAGACGTTATTTCCCCACAGAATCAGGGTGTTCACCCCCCATCCAGTCAGGAAGCGTGCTTTCACCAACGATGTCATATTCTAATCCCCAGCAAGATGGGAGTAAAGTCATTCTCCCCGTCAGCAGGCTAAGTTCAGCAGTATCCCTAAGCAAGATGGTATCATGGACTGTTTTCCCCAAGCAGGATGGTGTTATGGGTTGGCACCGCCCAGCAGGTCCTAAGCCCGTCTGTTATTGGCAATCCTCAGTAACAGACTTCGGGTTCCGTTATCGGCATTCATTCTCAACTCCCCCAGCAGAGGAGGAATCTCAGGTTTTGGATGTTACCTTCAGTATATGTCATGTGTAATCCCCGGTGGTGTGTATATGCTTTTGGATTTCATCCCCGACAGAAGTTGTGGATCCAAAGAGTCGGTCAGTGTGATCCTTCTCAGCAGAGTTCCTGGAATCAGAGGACAATTTATTTTTGTCATCCCCAGCTGAATTGGTCTTTTCTCTCCAGCATTTATTTTGCTGGAGGGACCCTTTTTGCATATCATAAGCATTTGCATTGCATCCTCAAATGCATAGCATTTCCACTTCGTCTGGAGCATTACGGCAAAATTCAAGCATAGGCATCCGAAGCATAAGCCAGGTTTGAGTTTTCCTTCGTCGGGAAAAAAGCAGATTTCGGAGGATATCATTCGACTTTACTCCACAAGTATTGGGTTAGTCATTCAAAGCAATATTTGGCATTCCCTTGCAGAGCTGTTTTCCAGGAGCGTTAATCCGTGATTTCATTTCTACCCCTTCGTCCAGGTGGTCCTTTAGTTTACTCCCTCGAGGGTTTTCACCGTCAGACACCCGTCCGTGTTTCTTTCAGCACCCGTCCGTGTTTGAACCTTTGTTTTAATGCCCGTCCGTATTGACATTTGGCACCCGTCCGTGTCCTTTCAGTACCCGTCCATGTTTGAACCTTTTGTTTCAATGCCCGTCCGTATTGACTTTTGATGCCCGTCCGTGTCCTTTCAGCACCCGTCCGTGTTTGAACCTTTTGTTTTAATGCCCGTCCGTATTGACTTTAGATGCCCGTCCGTGTCCTTTCAGCATCCGTCCGTGTTTGAACCTTTTGTTTCAATGCCCGTCCGCATTGACTTTTTATGCCCGTCCGTGTCCTTGCAGCACCCGTCCGTGTTTGAACTTTTGTTTCGATGCCCGTTTGTATTGAACCCTTTTCACACACGCCGGTGTATCTTTTCAGTACCCGTCCGTATTGAACCCTTTTCATACACGTCAGCGTATCTTTTCAGTACCCATCCGCATTGAACCCTTTTGCACCCGTCCGTGTATCTTTCCGACACCCGTCCGTATTGAACCTTTTTACACCCGTCCGTGTATCCTTTCGGTATCCTGTTCGTATCTGATATCTTTGACTCCTTGACACCCATCCGTGTTTATCCCCAGCATAGTTAACACCCGTCCGTGTTTATCCCCAGCATAGTTAACACCCGTTTGTGTTTATTTCATGACATTCCAATACATTATTCGTATTGATTTCCAACACTCGTACGTGTTGTGACAGGTGCAACGTTTATTGCTTGTTCCCCAGTGGAGTCGTCCCTCCTTTGAGGATTGCAAATTTCTGGGTTCTTTGGTATTCAATCTCCGTGTATCCCGATTGTCTGAAAGTCGTCGCTATCATACCCTCAGGACCAAATTGATTGAATAGGGGCAGCTGTAACACCCTAAAATTTGCTCTCCTTACTTTATTACTAACTGGCTTATGTTTCACTTCATTTTTGCATTATCATGTGTGCATATCATTGGTTCTTAGCATAGGGTCAAGGTGCCTGAAGCAGTTCAAGAGGAGAAGATGTTCTTCAAGCAAGAGTCCTTATATTGTCCAAGAGAGCTCAAGTGGATCACTCTCTCCTAACCAGTGCAGAAATTAGGGTTTTGAGATTCTTGGGTTTATTGCTCCAATGGGCGAGCTTCTTGGGTTTTTATCATCACCAAATGGCATATCTTATCTTTGTTGGAGAGGATACACATCATATTCAGAGGAATTGGGATTTGGAGACTATGTTATTTCCTCCTAGACTGAGGGTACCAAAATTAGGGTTTGCTATAAAGTCAGTTTATTTCTGATTTTTTGGGCAAGACTTGATTCCATGGTATTCCTTGGGTCCCTAAGTATCTAGGAATGGAAGATTGTCCATCAGTTTGGTTCAGGAGAAGTTCAATTGGCCAATGGATTGGGAATCAGGAGAACTGGGAAAAAGCCAACAGTGAGAGGGGAAGTCAACTGTGAAATTTTGAGGTTCTCTTCAAGGTTTTCAAGGTCTCACATCCTCATATGGTCTTCAAGGGTCAAGTTTCATACCATTTATCAAGAATCAAGGGTTGGTACAAAAGTTACTAAATATGGAAATGACCTATAATTTGAAAGTTTCCATTTTGGGCAAGTTCTTACACTAATTTCAACTTGACTTTTCATCATCTAGGAAGCTTCAAATGATTTTTTATCAAACATGAAAGTTGAAAATCTTTTTCTCCCCTTTCCAACAAGTACTAGATGGTCTCCATATCATTTGTGAAACTCAAGTTATGACCAAAAGAAGGCAAGGTGGATTTTAGGGTTCCATTTTCACAACTTTTGCATTTTGGGACATAGTGACCTATAATTGATTCCTTTGTTTCAAGCCACATTTTAACATCAAAGAACAATCCATAAGGATCATTTTTGGCCTTTGAATCAAGTGGATCCATGGTTTATTCATCACTTATTTTCCATTATGCAAAATTGCAAAATCATTGAAAACTCATGAACCAAGACATCTCAAGGCCCAAATCAAATTCAGGTGTGATTAGCAATTGTAATTTAAGTGATCCATCATAGAATGTTTGGATATACATGCATGGAGGAGGGTGTATTTCACATTATGCAAGTTTCTAAAATCACCCAAAACTCATTAAGTGAGGAATTAACAAGGCCCAAGTGATTATTAGTGGATTAACCCTAAGTATTTAAGATTACTCATGCACTGGTTAGAGGAGAACACATGTGATTTTGAGGAGAACAAAGTTTGCAACCCTAAAGCTTTAATCATTCGAATCTCTCAATCCACAGCAGCTTTTCCAAAAATTCTTTCTCAGTCCTCCTCCTTGGGATCCATAGAGTACAAACCACCCATCGTTGGAAGCTAAAAGCAAGGATACAGATTGCTTGATCTCAGGTTAGTGATGATTTTCATGCTCTCTAAACTTCTCTTTTTGATGCGTATAATAATCTTTGAAATCCACTGATGATTCTGATGTATTTTGCTTTGAGTTTGGATGCATGGTTTGGTTGTTTAATGAGTTTGAAAGTTTTGAACCCTAGCTTGTTCCATTCGTTTTTCATTGTGTGTTGAGTATTTGTGATTTTTAATTGAATATTTGAGATCTTGGTGAAATTCTGGTCAGGAAGGTATGTTCTTTTGCAAGTTCTGGGTTTCTTTTGGTTGCAAGTGGCCGTAAGTGGTGGTCGGAACCCTAGCTCCGGCGACTGGTAAGGGTTCCGGCGAGGGTAGGGTTTGAACGAGGAAGATGAAGTTTTGGCCGTTGATGGGTTTGATCGTACGGCCCCCAGCTTGCCACATATTTTAATTTTTGTTTTATTTAATTGGTTTGCATGTGTGTGCACCCACGATTGCTACCATGTTCCACTAATCCCAGCCATTTATTTATTTTAATATTTGATTTGATAATGCAATCTGGTACGTCAGATGAATCGTGTGGCCATAATAATGCCAACACATTAAAATAACCATGTGCCTTACCACGTGCCATTCTTTATTTTATTTATTTTATGAGCACTTGCGTGTGTGAATGTGCACCATTATTAATATGGACGTGCCAATCTATACCATTCATCATGATTACTTGGACTTTGTTTGACTTAATAAGGAGCGTATGATCAATCTGATGGTGAGTGTTGAGTCAACCCATTGACTGAAGTCCACGCGTGCATCTTTTTTTTATTTTATTTTTCGCTGATGGGTTTTTGATCTGGGCCTTCTATCTGCACCCACAACTTTCAGCCCATGTTCTTTTCTAACGTATTTTTATTGCTAAACTCACCCCCTTGCATATTTCCTTGTTTATTATTTATTTAATTATTTGTTTCTCATTTTTAATTTTTAAAAATATATATTTGCATCCAAAAATCACCAAAAAATTCATGAAGCATTTTCACAGTTTTATAAAACTTTCTCAATTTTTATTTTTTATTTTTACTTTATTTTTATCATCTAAATTAATTATTTTAATAATTTCTTTTTGAATTTGTTTCATTTTGCGCACATTGCATTACAAAATTTATTTCTCACCATCCATAAAACCTTTTGAGTTCATTCTTTTTGCATTGCTTCAACAACACATTGAATTGCATTAAAACATTTTTCTGTCATTTTTAAAACTTTTTCATATTGCATTTTAGTCCTCCTCTTTCGCATAGTGAGTGATGTTTCTTGTCTGAACTTTGCATAATTGTTTGAGTGACCTATCTGGTGAATTTTGGCATGGGTTTTTATTATGTTGTTTGTTTCTGGTTGGGGTGTGTTGAGTTTTAATTTGGTAATTTTAAAAGATGTTTTTGCTAATTGTTTGATTGCTTTTGTTTGAGGTCTTCTTGTATGCATATCTCTGATCATGTCTGAGTATTAGCTTGAAAAGGAACTTGTGCCATTGCTTGGGGGTTGTTTCTTTGACTTCATAATTCATGTTTAAATCATTATAGGTCCTTTGATTACAATTATAGGTCATTGGTGGGAGGTTGTTGCATACTTTGTGCACATGTTCAATGTTTGATTTACATGCCTTTTCTTTGACTTATCTTCTCACTTCTTCTCATATGTGTTTTTTTCATGACTTATGTTTGGTTTATGTATGCCATGCCATATCATTCATTTGCATTTCATTTGATGTATGTTTCTGACTTTGGAGATTTGCATTCATTCATGTCATATGTCATTCATGCTTCATCTTACATACTTGAATATGTTTCACTTATATGCTTCCTTCTTCTTCTATTGATGTTTGATGTTTGGATACCTGTTTGCATGCCTCATGTGACACTTGTATAACATGTTTAGGCACATGTTTAGGTCATCCACATTCTGACTTGGATACTATTTGAAGCATTCTTGCATGATCACCTTGCATGTCCACTCTTCCTTCTTCTACTCCTTCTTTGATAACTCTCTTGTTTGTTTTTCCATTGGTTTGCATTCCATTTGCTTGATTTTGTTTGGTAAACATTGAGGGTCACCTCTAAGGTGTATATTATGGTTGGGATGAGTTTCATTGGGTTTGTAACCTTTTCTCTTTGGTTTGTGACTTGCTTGGGTTTCATTTGTCTTATTGTTACTTATGTATGTTTTGTACTAACCTTTTATGCAGGGGCTGAGGTAAGTTATTTGAGGGTGTGGATAGTTATTCATGTCCACTCTCACTCTTTATTTCCCTCATCTTTTCTTTTCTTTAGGCTTAGGTTGTTGTCAAACCTCCCCTTAGGGCCATCTTTGCATGATAACATTAGGATAGATTTTCCCCGTAGTGTTTTTCCTTTCTTTTGAGTCCCTCTTCTCATCTCAAAACATCTTTAAGATACTTAATAAGGTCAATTTGCCTTGCACACAAGCCTTAAAAATAGGAAATGAAGATTGAGGGGTCCCCCTTCTCTCTTCTAGAGTGTTGAGCATACGTCCCATTGGGGGCGACCATGCGACGCATTCGCTCCCGTGTCATAGACTTTGGTTCAAGTTGAGTTATGAACTAACTAAAGTCACTTATGTCCTAAAAAATACAAACAAATTTCAAACCTTTTTGTCCTTCGGGATTGTCAAACTAAAGGCTATTTTCAAAAAGGGCACGTTACTTTTCATCTGAGTCGCAAATAGGCATCGACCCTAACTGCCGGACGCGAACTTAACGTCGCTCATAAAAAATAGAAAAAGAACTTGGTCTGAACTACGTTGACTCTGAATTCCCCATTGCACAAAGGGGGTACGTAGGCCTAGGACGTCGATGTCCTACCGAGTCGGTCTTTGTCTTCCCTTTCCCCGTTTTAGTACAGCCATAGATGATAGGATAACTCACCCTTAGAATAGACAACAAGCGTGGATCCCATCGAGTACGATGGACGCGTGGGGTGCTAATACCTTCCCCTCGCGTAACCGACTCCCTAACCCAGGCTATGGTTGCGATGACCATTCCTTTCCCTCTTCCTCAGGTTTATACGGTGTTCCCTTTCCCTCTCTTGGGATAAATTTACACGGCTGGCGACTCTGTTTTCCGCGCCACTTTCACGTTTGTACCTGGATGAAAATCCCGGGAGCGATAGAAGTATGATGAATTTGATTGATATGTATTTCTATATGTGTGTTTTGTGAGTATTTTTGATCAAATTTCGTGTGGAACACTGATTTCGGGGTAATGGGAATCAAAAATGCAGAAAAATCACGTTTTGGGAAAAGTGGGTTTTTGTCGTACCCTGACACGGGCCGTGTCACACAACACGGGCACCCGTGTCAGCTTTCTGGTTGAAAAGTTGGAATTTTGTGTTAACAGGTTGCCTGACACGGGCCGTGTCACAGGACACGGGCGACCGTGTCAGACTACTTTCATGGTTGCGTTTTCTGTTTTATTGAATTGTTGTTCAGTGCTGCTGACACGGGCCGTGTCACAGGACACGGGCGACCGTGTCAGGCCACTGTCTTGTCGTTTTGTCGTTTCTTCCATGAGTTTTTTTATGTTTTCTCGTGTTGAATCATTGTTGTATAGTTGTTGTTAATATATGGATGATAAAAACATGATTTTATGATGAATATTATTGAAAATGAAATGAATGATGCACATGTTGATATTTGGATGAAATGAGAAGTTTAGCATCATTGCATTTCATGGTATTTTTATGTTGGGGCTTCGGCCTATTGGTAGCTTAAATCCCATAGTGCGGATTGAAGTGATTTGTTGTTATGTTGTGCTCCCTTATGGAGGGTTGATGGCCAGTGTCCATCACATGGAGAAAAATCGGTACCACATGCATCCTTTGCATACCATTATGTTTGACATCGCATTTTATGGAGTAGTTGAGATTGTGTTGTGAATAATTGTTGATGATGATTCCGATGTTGTTGTTGCTTAATTATTTATTTTCCATGTCTTTGTATTACTATAATGAATTATGTTTTCTCACCCTGCCTGCTTGGAAATGTTGCCTCCGATGTGGGTAACTTGCAGATATCCAAGAATAGCTTCGAGGTGACGAAGGAAGTAGCTTTGGAGTGTTTCGTTATTACTGTCTAGTTAGAGGTGTCTTGCTCTGTGTCATGTAACATCGGGTTGGGAAAATTGTTGTGAACCTCGTTTCTTTTAGTTTATGACTGAATTTTTATAATGTTGATGATGGTGTGTGATTTGGACATATTTATTATGAAGTATTTTATGGAATTAAAATAAAAATGGATTTCCGTTGTGTAGTTGTTAAATTTTGATATTGATGAACGAGTAACCCGTGTTACGGGACAGGACAATGATTGTTACATGATGTTTTGAATATTATGTGGCACCTTTCATGTTGATTTTTACTCTGATAATATGAAATGTTTTCCTAAATTGTATGTGGGGTAGAAGGGTGTTACATTGATCACATGTGGAATATTCTAGACCATCTCATTTTAATTCCCTACATCACTTTGATCATTTCCTACCATACACCTTCACTAATCACCACTCTTTTATGAATTTCCCTCCAAATTCAAATTCCAAGCCTAATTTTCATTTCCAAACCAAACTCCAATCCACCAAATTTTCCAAGCCTAAACTCTATAAATAGATCCCTCATTTCATTCATTCTTCAAGCTTTTGAGAGACAACAAACCTCTTGCAAATTCTTTCCCCAACCACCAAAATTCACCAAAGCTCACTTTTCTTCTTTTGAAAGTTAACAAGAATTCACATTGAATCTTGTTCAACTTTGAGCTAAACCTTCATCCAAACTTGTTTTCTTTATCAATTCTTATAGATCAAAGGCTTTGGAGTTTGGATCTTGGAGTAATTTGAAGCAATTTTCAGATTTGGAGTGGTAATCTCATTTTCCACCATTGTTGTTCTTGATTCATCTTCCACAATGTAGATCCTTTGTTGATCTTGTTTGCTTGATCTTTGGATCTTGCAATTTGTGTTTGATTACTGGTTTTTGCTGCTGCTTTACTCAAAATTTCGAGCACAATTGCATCCTTAATCATGAGGTGTTTGAATAAATGATTGATCAAGGATTATGCAATTTTCAAACTGATTTTCTACTGTTTTTACAGTGTTAATTTATTAACCAAAACATGCACGAATTGGTTAATCGATTAACAGTTGAATTCTGAGCAAAAAATTGGAAGTTTACACTGGTTAATCGATTAACCTAATTACACTGTGAAGTGGTTAATCGATTAACCAGCATCCAGAATGTGAAAAATGCTTGTTTTTGCGACTGTTTTGGTTTTTTTGCCATTTTCTTCCCTTTCCTTTGTTCTTAGCCTTAGATCACATTTTTTGTGGTTTAATTTGGCTTTCTCTTCATTTATTTCTCTTTTATTTGGATCGATGAAAGTCTTATGGATCATTAGAATTTCTTTGTCGAATTCTTGATCAAGACGAGATCGTTACCTTCTTTTCTTTTCGTGCGGTATCGCATTCAGATGACGATCTACATATCGTTCATCTAGCATGCATTAGCACAAAGAGCTATTGACCGACCTCATTGTAGGGTAATTACTCCATAAATTACTCGGCGATTGCTTAACATAGCGCAACATTATGTCCCGTATTGGAAAACAACTCAATGTTGATTGATCTTTTGTATTAGGTTCAAAATCTATGAAGCTTGTTGTTGTAGAGGCTTTGATTCTATCAATCTTCTAACAAGTTCTCATTAACCTTGACCTAAGTGTAATTATTCAATTATTATTGATCACTTACTCTAACAACTAACAACTAATCACTAACTTCTAACTTTTACTTTTACAATTCCTTCTCGCTCTCTCTCTCTCTTTTACTTTTATGCTCCATTATTATCATTTCATATCATGTTTATGCTTCCGCAATTTTTCCTTTGTCTGTTGGACATATGTTTATGCTTTCGCAATTTTTCCTTTGTCCGTTGGACACATGTTTATGCTTATGCCTTTTTCTCTTTGTCCACTTGGACCAAAAACATTAATAAAGGCCAAAACCTCTAAAAAACTTGTGCTTCTAATCTTGGACTATGGTTACTATCCTTTGCAATGGACATGGAGTTTTGCACCTAGACCTTGGACTTCAATGCTATTCTTGAATCCTTGGACTTAGAACTTGGACATCCAATGCAATTCTTGGAACCTTGGACTTAGAACTAGGACCTTTTCCCTTTGCTTTGGAATTATGGTTTGAAGACTTTGAAGACTTTTGTTTTTGCTTGGTTTATGGTGAAGACAATTGCATTTATGGTTAGATCTTTCTTATCCTTAGCTTTTACTTTATGCTTTAGGATAGTCACTTCTTCTCCTCCCCATTCTTCAATTTTCAAAACTCTCTCCCTTTTTCAAAACTTTTTTATTTTCAAACTTTCACCTCTTTCATAATCAAACCATGACTTTGTCAAGTAATTTTACTCTTTTCCTTTCATTTCTTAACAAATGCTAAACTACATAAGCATATTGACACCTTTTTCAAAAGACTTAAAAAACATCAAACTCATCACTCTCTTTTTGTGCCCTCGTGCACTTTTTCCTTTAACTTTTTCATAAGTTTAGACATGATTCATTCCTTTAAGTGGAATTATTCGCTTGGAAATGACGACTTGTCTTTACATTTAAAATCAACCAAAACAAACAAATTTTCATTCTTTGTACCACGAACTACGGGGTTTTGATCCTACATTGCACATCGTGGGTACATAGGCATGAGACGACAAGTCTCTCCAAACACAAAAATCTTAAAAAATAATTTCTCTTCTCATCTCCTCAATCACTTTTCAAACAAGCATTTTCAGACCAAAAGCGGTAGATATTTCAAAGGGTTCCTATAGAGTACTATAGACGTTTTGGGTGCTAACACCTTCCCATTGTGTAACCAACCCCCCTTATCCAGTCTCTCTTCACTTGTTCTTGTTGTAGAGCTTGTGTAGGTTTTGTTTTCTCTTTTTCCTTTCCTTTTTGGATAAAATAAAAGTGTGGTGGCGACTCTTGCTTTTCGATTTAAGTTAATCAATAGCTTACACTCACGATTTTGCCGCTACAATCATCATCAAAAATAAATGAAATTCTGCAAACAGAAACAAAGTAAGAATTGCAAACAAAGGGACAAAGGCCCAAATTTTATTAATAGAATGGTAGTCCGCAAATGGCGTAACTCCATAGATCATTACAAAGTTTGAAAAATGGTAAATACATGGAAAGGGTTACATTGAAATATAATAACCACTATTCTCCCTAACAACTTTAAATTCCGCTGTGCTTAGAACTTTAGTTGAGGATGGTTGAAACGAAATCCCTGATAGACAATATTGCTTTCAACGCTCAAGACTGGCCAGATGCAGTTACTTGCCATAATCCCTAACTTTTGTCTAGATTGCCCTCGGGTTTTCAATCTACCAGGATGATTATTTCTGTTTTTGTCTCTAATTTTTGCTTGGACCGCCCTTTCGGGTTTTCAGCCCACCGAGACGCTCATTTTTGCCTAAGCTGCCCTTTCGGGTTTTCAACTTAGCGAGCTTTTCTTTTATTTTTTAGGTGAAGTATTTCTTGACTGCATCGGCATTTACAAGACGAGTGAACTCTTCATCATCCATAGTTGTAAGAAGTAATGCACCGCCATAACAACATATGGGCCTTCATAATTAGGAGTCCACTTGCCCCTAGAATCATTGGTAAAAGTCGAGATCTTTTTGAGCACGAGGTCGCCTTCTCTGAAAACACGAGGTCGAACTTTCTTATCAAAAGCTTTCTTCATTCTCTGTTGATACAATTGGCCATGACACAAGGCCGTCATTCTTTTTTCTTCAATCAAATTCAACTGATCGTATCTACTCTGACACCATTCAGCATCAGACAATTCAGCTTCCATCAAAACTCTCATAGAAGGGATTTCAACTTCTACTTGGAGCACTGCTTCCATACCGTAAACAAGAGAGAAAGGGGTTGCCCTTGTTGAAGTATGGATGGATGTACGATACCCATGCAAAGCAAAAGGGAGCATCTCATGCCAATCCTTGTATGTAACAACCATCTTCTGAAGAATCTTCTCAATCTTCTTATTAGCAGCTTTAACAGCCCCATTCATCTTAGGTCTGTAAGTAGAAGAATTATGATGCTCAATCTTAAACTCATCGCATAATTCATTCATCATCTTGTTGTTTAGATTCGACCCATTATCAGTGATAATCTTGCTCGGAACACCATACCGACAAATAATTTGGTTCTTGATAAACTGGACCACTACTTGCTTGGTCACATTGGCATATGATGCCGCTTCAACCCACTTGGTAAAATAGTCAATAGCCACCAATATGAAACGGTGTTCGTTCGACGCTTTAGGCTCAATCATTCCAATCATATCAATGCCCCACATGGAGAAGGGCCATGGAGAGGAGATAACATTGAGAGGAGTTGGTGGTATATGAATTTTGTTAGCATAAATCTGGCACTTATGGCACTTCTTCACAAACTTGCAACAGTCAGATTCCATTGTTAGCCAATAGTAACCTGCCCTTAACATCTTCTTAGCCATTGCATGCCCATTGGTATGGGTACCAAAAGATCCTTCATGAATTTCTTTCATCAACATGTATGCTTCGTGTCTACCCACGCATCTGAGCTAGACCATGTCATAATTTCTTTTATACAGCACATCATCATTCAAGAAGAAACTACCAGCCAATATTCTCAAAGTCTTCTTATCTTTCTTGGATGCCCCAAGCGGGTACTCTTGATTTGAAGAAAGCATTTAATATCATAATACCACGGTTTATCATCAACAACCTCTTCAACCGCATATACATGAGCTGGCCTATCAAGCCGCATAACATTGATTTTGGGCACATCATTCCACCGATTCACCATAATCATGGAGTATATAGTGGCTAAAGCATCCGTCATTCGATTTGCTGCTCTGGGTACATGGTGAAACTCAACCTTATTGAAGAAAGTTAACAACCTTCTTGCATAATCTCGATAAGGAATCAAATCAGGTTGATGTGTCTCCCATTCTCCTTTAATCTGATTAATCACTAGGGCTGAATCTCCGTATACATCAAGAATCTTGATTCTTAAATCAATGGCTTCTTCCAAGCCCATAATACATGCTTCATACTCAGCCGTATTATTTGTGCAAGTGAACATCAACCTTGTAGTGAAAGGAATATGAGAACCATGGGGAGTAATAATTATTGCCCCAATACCATTGCCGTACTCATTAACAGCTCCATCAAAAATTAAACCCCAACGGGATCCAGGCTCAGGCCCTTCATCAGGTAATGGTTCTTCACAATCTTTAACCTTTAGATACATCACATCCTCGTCAGGAAAATCAAACCTGATAGGTTGATAATCATCAATCGGCTGGTGTGCCAAGTGGTCAGCCAAAACACTTCCTTTTATCGCTTTTTGAGTTCGGTACTCGATATCATATTCTGACAAAAACATTTGCCAACGAGCGATCCTCCCAGTTAAAGCAGGCTTTTCAAAGATATACTTGATTGGATCCATTTTGGATATCAACCAAGTCGTATGATTCAACATATACTGGTGGAGGCGCTTGGCATCCTAAGCTAAAGCACAACATGTCTTTTCAAGCATTGAATACCGAGAGTCACAATCGGTGAACTTCTTGCTCAAATAATAAATGGAAAATTCTTTTCGACCAGATTTATCTTGTTGACCCAGAACACAGCCCATAGATTCTTTCAGCACAGTCAAATACATGATAAAAGGTCTTCCTTCCACGGGAGGAGACAAAATCGTAGGTTCAAGCAGATACTCTTTAATTCTTTCAAAAGCTTTCTGACAATCCTCTGTCCATACATAACCTTGATATTTGCGGAGAAGCTTGAAGATCGGTGCACATGTGGCAGTCATATTGGATATAAATCGGGAGATGTAATTCAAACATCCCAAGAATCCTCTTACTTGTTTCTCTGTTTTGGGCGCAGGCATTTCCTGAATAGCTTTAACTTTACCAGGATCAACTTCAATGTCTTTTTGGCTGACAATAAAGCCCAACAACTTTCCAGAGCGGACAACAAAAGTACATTTATTAGGATTCAAACGGAGCTTAAACTTTCTCAAACGTTGAAACAGCTTCAATAAGTACTCAATATAATCTTCTTTGGTCTTTGACTTACAAATCATATCATCCACATAAACCTCAATTCTTTATGCATCATATCATGGAACAAAGTAGTCATAGCTCTCTGGTACGTTGCACCAGCATTTTTCAAACCGAAGGCCATCACTTTGTAACAGAATGTTCCCCAGGGTGTAATGAATGTTGTTTTTTCCATATCCTCGGGTGCCACCTTTATTTGATTATAACCGGAAAATCCATCCATAAAATAAAAGATACTGAATTTAGCAGTATTATCAACCAGCATGTCAATGTCTGGCAGTGGAAAATCATCTTTTGGACTCGCTTTATTCAAATCTCTATAGTTGACGCACATTCGGACTTTTCCATTTTTCTTTGGAATAGGCACAATATTGGCCACCCATCGAGGATACTCAGAAGTCACAAGAAAACCAGCATCAATCTTCACAGTCATGTCGGGATGAGTTCTTCTCAATTTTTGTTTCACAGGTGGACATTCAGGCTTCAATGGCAATCTATGCTCCACAATATCAGTATCAAGACCAGGCATGTCTTGATAAGACCAAGCAAACACATCAACATCAACATATTCTCTAAGAAGCTCCACAATCCTCTTCTTACCATCTGACTGACGTAGTGCCCCAATCTTGACTTCTTTCTTATCATCATCTGAACCCAAATTAACCAATTCTATCGGCTCTTCATGAGGCTGAATGGCTCTTTACTCGTGCTCAAGCAATCGAGAAATTTCATATAGAATCTCTTCAATACCCTTTTCTTCAGCTCCAAACACAGGGAACTCAAAGTTGGGAGGGGGCATAGGGTCATTGTTTTTAATGGGTTTAACAATCAATCTGCACAATGATTTATGTTTGATTTTAGAATATGAACAAGAAGTGCAAGTATTATGCAGATAAAGGTGATTATTACTTTATTATTATTTTTTTGGTTTTTTATGTTACCATTTTCAGAAATAAAGCAAAAGGGAAAAACATAATATGGATAAACAAAATAACATTTTATTGATGATGATAAAATTTGAAACAAAGCCCTCACAAATTCACTTTCACCTTGGGCAGAGTGAAAGGATTTTTTTGAAAGAAACGAAAACAAATTACTTTGAAATATGAACAATAGTGGGAACATCAACAGCCATCCAATTCTGGCAGATTTGTCCATGAATCACAAAATTGGGAAGTTCTTCTTCTTCATCATCTTCAATGATGGCAGCAGTAGAGTGATCTTTGTTGATGAATCCGGCGCTGTGAAAGGCCTCATTAATATGCTTCAAATCTCTTCTGACTATACCAGGCGTAAAACCTAAACCAGTTTTGCCCAGGTTATCAACCACATCAATGTCTCGACCCTAACCGTCAGACCGACCAGTTTCTAACACATGCAGAGCATCTTTCAAAGAAGACATGGGTAACTCATTCTTCTTAACAGCTTTGTCATCAACAGAAAGGGCTTGGAATGGACTTCCAACAGTTTCATCAGGATCAACATACGAAAAGGATGAAAGGTGGCTCACCAGCATCGCTTGCTCACCTCCAACAATTCCTAGCTTATCATTTTTAACAAACTTCAATTTCTGATGAAGAGTCGAAGTCACTGCCCCAGCCTCATGAATCCAGGGTCGGCCATGCAAACAACTATAAGCAGGACGGATATCCATTACTTGAAAAGTAATTTGGAAGAAGAATGGCCCTATTTTGATTGAAAGATCGACTTCTCCAATCACAGTCTTTCGAGATCCATCAAAAGCTTTAACAACAACTTCACTATACCTCATGGAAGGACCTTGGCAAGAAAGCCTTGACAAAGTAGATTTTGGCAACACATTCAAAGAAGAACTAGTATCAACCAACACACTAGAAAGTGCATCTTCTTGACAGTTCATAGAGATATGTAAAGCCAAATTGTGATTTCTCCCCTCCTCGGGTAACTCTTCATCACAAAAGCTCAAATTATTACACGCTGTGAGGTTAGCAACAATTCCATCAAACTGATTAACAATCACATCATGCTCAACATATGCTTGTTCCAATACCTTCTTTAAAGATTTCCTATGAGCTTCAGAATTCATTAGTAGGGACAACACTGAAATCTTGGACGGGGTGTGCAAGAGTTGATCTACAACACTGTACTCACTCTTCTTGATCAATTTCATTACTTCATCCTCATAAACTTTCGAACCATTGGACTGACTAGAAGCATCAACATTACTCTCATCTTGAGATCATTTTCCAGCAACATCACTCTCCGCAATCTTTGGAGGTTCAGGAGCAAAGACACGACCACTTTGGGTCACTCTACTCACATCAGCGATGCTTACCACAGAAGACAAAGAAGGAATGGGCACTTCCTTACCATCTTCTACCATGGTAGCATTGTACTTATACGGAACAACTTTGTCAGATTCATATGGTACTGGACCGGGCTACCGAATGACCAAAGGCGTAACCGGGGTCTTCCGACTATCATAAGAGATAACAACTCGTTCAAGAATATTAAAGCGTGGTGTAATAACATTCACCTCATTCTAATATTCATCTCTTTTAGCCGTGAATTCAATCAAATTCTCATCCATCATTCTTTGAATATCCCTCTTCACTATCACACAACCACGCGGATTCATGGAACAGATGCAACAAGCTGCATAGTCATGATCAATATCATGGTATTCATTCAAAAGTGCATGCATTTCCATAAGAGATCTTCGGATCCAACGGATATCAAAGATTTTAAATGTACCAGGATAACCATAAACCATATTGACAGACGCCTTGCCATGATTAGGCAGCGGATTCGATTGGACATTAGGATTGGAATCTTCGAAATACAAAATACCACTCCTAGCCAACCTTTGAACTTCCATCTTCAATGGATAACAGTTTTTAGTATCATGCCCAGCTCCTCCCTGATGGAAAGCACAACGAGCTTCAGGCTTATACCACCATGGAAAATCTTTTGGAATAGCAAGTGGTGCACGGGTCTGAACAAGATTCTTTTGAATTAAACAAGGAAGCAATTCCTTGTAGGTCATCAGAATTGGATCAAAATCCTTCTGAAAACTGCCCCGTTGATTGTTCTGTTGATTAGAACGTTGTTGAGGAGAAGGAGCTGCCTGAACAATAGGAGTTGAATTGAAATTAGGAGTAACAAATGCAATTTGTTGCTGACATTGGTTATTCTTTCTATAACCCTTTTTGCATCCTCCATGGGAAATAGCATTGGTCTCACCCTCTTTATTCTTGGCAAGTCCTCCCCCATATTTCTTGGAATTACCAACAGAATTACCATCTTTTGAAAAACGTCCTTCACTGACACCTTCTTCTAACCTCATCCCCATATTAACTATCTCAGTGAAATCATTCGGGGCACTAGCAATTAGACGCTCATAATAGAAAGGATTCAGAGTTTTCAGAAAAATCTTGGTCATCTCTTTTTCTTCCAAAGGAGGATTAATCTGAGCATCAATCTCGCGCCACCTTTGCGCGTATTCTTTGAATGTCTCCTTATCTTTCTGAGCCATTGCCCGAAGCTGGTCACGATCAGGAGCCATATCCACATTATACTTATACTGTTTCACAAACGCCTCACCCAAATCTTCGAAAGTGCAAATTCGAGTACTGTCGAGTCCCATATACCATTTCAAGGCTGCACCAGACAAACTATCTTGAAAGTAGTGAATGAGAAGCTGATTATTATCTGTCTGAGTCGACATCTTACGAGCATACATAGTCAAGTGACTCAACGGACAAGAGTTTCCCTTATACTTTTCAAAGTCAGGGACCTTGAACTTATGCGGGATCTTCACATTAGGAACCAAGCATAACTCATGAGCATTCTTTCTAAATAGTTCTTTTTCGCTCAGAGCTTTGATTTCTTTCTGTATCTCAGCAAACTGGCCTTGAATCTCTTCCATTCTATCATAGGCACTGAAATTTTTGTGAGGGAAGATTCTCTCTATGTACTTGATTTTAATGATGTCAAAACTATCATAATTAGAATATAGAGATTCAAGTGATAAACGTCATATAAAATGCTCATTAAGTGGTCTAAGAGTGTTTGATCATGATTAGTAAATGGTCTAGGTTTATTAGATATGTTTTAACACTTTTAGGAAAGTCAAAAATGGATTTTTTCATGTTCCAAAGGTGTGAGTCGACTCACAACCCTGCATTGGTCGACCTAAACGTGTGTCATATGTTAGTATAATCAGCGGGAGTGCTCGCGTCGACCTACCGGTCGACTCACTCTTTATGCATTTGTGTTTGCCCAAAACTAGGAGCTATGAGTCGACCCATAGCCTGCTTCGGTCGACGCATAACCTGCAGTTTTGCGCAGTGAACGCGCGGCATTGCTCAGGTCGACGATATCTATCTGTATAGGTCGACCGCTCACTGAATGTGACCAGAATTTTATTGTGTTATTCATTTCAAAACTCTGTTATTTATATTGTATTGTCTAGGATAGTATATATACCATTTTAGCTCATTTTTAACAAAACAAGAAACGTGAAAATTTATGCCATTTCTCTTCATCTTCATCTTCAACATTGAGTGAACAAACAATTACACATAACAATCTTTGTTTGAGTTTTTCATTGTTTCAAGGTGATAACGTTCAGATTTTGGAAGTGCGTGGTCTTCATATTTGAGTAGAGATTTTTGGTAGGTGTTTCTTGAATAAAACCCTAGGTTTTCTCCTCCAAGAATCGAGAAGATTTCGGGGGTTTTTCCACAAACCGTTTCATTCTACAAGGATTCAGCCGGGCGAAGGTAACAGACGATTGGAGCAATTGTTCAGTTTAGTAGTTGTAATCGGAGGATCGTAGAAGAGAGGTTTGGGTTCGAAGTTTGGTAGATTGCAATTAATAGAGTGAAGGTAACCGAAGAACTGAGGTTTTATTCGGTTTAGTAGCGTGGGACGATAATTGGATCAACCATATTCGAAGGACTTGATTCATCTTGAATCAAGGGAAGAGAAAATTCTGCATCAACAATCGAAGACGTTCGAAGGTTTGGATGTTCATAGTTTTCTCTTGTAATAAACAATTTGCAACAACTATATATATATATATATATATATATATATATATATATATATATATCAATTCCAATTGTGGAATTGGGGGCAGAGGTACCCAAAGTGAGGACAATTGGGGAACTGCCTAATCAAATCTCGTTTGTTCTCTCTTTCCCTTAACTCTTTTATAATTCAGTTTGTTCGAATTTGTGAAGTCGCAATCTATCGAAATTTATGTCGTAGTGTAATTTTGAGCTGAGAAACTATTTGTTAAATCGATACAATTCCTTGAATTGCATCTTAGAGCAGCTCTATATTACATTCCATAGAAATTCTGCACTTAGTGTGTTTACGCACACTAGGTGTTTGATAATTTGTTTCAACGCAAAAATCAAACACATTGTTTTTAGTTGCTTATCATTTTTCCTCATTGGTTTGGATTAAACATCAAGCAAGCAATATTTTGTTGACTGCGTTTTTTAAGTGTAGTAATCAAACTGAATTTTTCTCTTTCATACTCATTCTCGATATATTCATGCATATCCGATCCTTTTAGTAGAAGGTTCGTTGTAGACATTCTATCCAGTGGTAGCTTCCGTTAAACAATTTTAAAACTAAATTTTCAAAACCATTTACGTGTAAAACTCAAGGGATCTATTCAACCCCCCTTCTAGATCCATAACCATCGTCTAACAAGTGGTATCAGAGCCTGGTTAATTCTGGTGCTTCGGTAAAACTTCTTGGATCATGGCGAACGAACCTAATGGGGCTTATAATAGAGCTCTAGTTTTTACAGGTGAAAACTACAGCTACTGGAAGGATTGTATGCGCGTCCATATTAATTCCATAGATCGGAAGGTTTGGAACATTATTTTAAACGGTCCCATGGAAATTACTATGACTAACGCGGAAGGCGTTGTCGTTCCTAAACCCGAAGCTCAATGGACTGAGGAGGACGAGAAAAAGTACAACTATGATTGGAAGGCTCGTAATATGATCATCTCCTCCTTGGGAGTTGATGAGTATTATCGAGTCTCCCATTGTGAAATGGCCAAAGCCATGTGGGATGCTTTACAAGTAGCCCACAAAGGCACTAATGATGTTAAGATGGCTCGTATTAATACACTAACGCAAGAGTTTGATTTGTTTTACATGAAGCAAGGGGAAACCATTGCGGATATGCAAAAACAATTTACTCACATTATCAACAAATTGCATGTTCTTGGTAAACCAATTCCAAATGAGGTTTCTACTAACAAAATTCTGAGGTGTCTTAACAGGGAATGGCAACCGAAGGTACCGCTATCAAGGAGGCCAACGATCTTGCTACACTAGACCTCACAACACTCTTTGGTAAACTCGATGAGCATGAGCAAGTGCTCATTAGCTTGGATAAACATGAAAAGAGTATCAAGAAAGAGAAGGCAAAAGACACGGAGAAGAAGTCGATAGCTCTTAAGGTTTCTTGCTCAAAGTCCACACATCAAGAGCTAAGTGATGATGAAACCAATAATGACAAAGATGAAGAATCCGGTGATGATATGGGCTTATTTGTGAAGAGGTACAATAGATATGTTCATAAGAACGATATTCAACACTCGGATAGAAATCTAGTCAAGTTTAGGAAGCAATCTAGAAGCGAAGGAAATAAAAATGGCGAGCTAAAAGGGACGTGCTACAACTGTGGAAAATCCGGGCACTACAAGCCGGATTGTCAATATCTAAAGAAAGACAAAGATAAGACTAATGACAAGAGTCGCTCAAACAAAAAGTCCAACAAGTCTCGACGAGCATACATCGCTTGGGAAAGCGATAGTGAGTCGGAGAAAGATGATTCCTCAAGTGACGAAAGTGAATCCGTTAACTTTTGTCTTATGGCACGCCACAACAAAGCAAAAGAGGTAAAGCATTCTAAATATGATCATGTTAATACTATGTCGCATTTAGAGTTACGAAAGGCTTTTGACATGTTACACTATGAGGCTAAGGAAGCATTTCAACATTTAGCCTCAAATAAAAGGATTTTCACGTATTTGGAGAAGAAGGTTTCCGATTCCGAAAAGGAATTGGAAGCCCTCAAAAACTCTATAGTAGACACATCAAAAGCCAAGGTTGAAGAGGACCCTACCTCTTGGTTTAATTGGGGCTGTGACACTTGTCATATTTGGCAACGAGAGGTGAGAATCCTCAAGGCCAAATTGGACAAGGCTCTTAAGCCAAAAGTTACGTTTGCTATTGATCGATCACATTTTCGTGAGAGCATGAATAATCCATATCAAAAGTATACCTATGTGATTCGAGATAGTGATAGCAAAAGTAAATTCCAAATGAACCGTAATTGTCTTTACTGTTGTAAGCCTGGTCATACTATTGCGAAATGCCGCTTCAGAAGGTTTCTTGTTCCGAAAGGCATCTACCAATGGTTGCCCAAGTGCGGTCTTGGTTTCACTCACCTTAAAGGACCCAATGAGAATTGGGTACCTACCCTCCCTTGATTGTTTTTGTAGGTACGAAGTCTTGAGACCACCGAAAGAAGATGGGTTCTGGATAGTGGCTGCTCGAGACACATGACCAAAGACATATCTCTTTTTATCGACTTTGTGGTGAAGAAAAAGGGGTTTGTCACCTACGGAGATAACAACAAGGGACAGATACTTGGTAAAGGTAGTATAGGTAGCCCCTCATCTACTACTATCTCTGATGTACTTCTTGTGGAAGGCCTTAGACACGACCTTTTTAGCATTAGTCAACTATGTGACAAGAATTATAAAGTATCTTTTTCAAAGGATTGTTGCATAGTTGAAGATAGCGACAAAAAAAATGTGTTTAAGGGCTTGAGGATGAACAACGTCTATATGCTAGACTTAAATGAGGTATCGTTGAATGGAGACAAGTGTCTCGTCGCTATGAATGAAGATTCATGGTTGTGGCATAGACGGTTGGCTCACATCAACTTTGATTTGCTTAACAACATAGTCTCTAAAGACCTAGTCATCGGTTTGCCCAAAATTAAATTCACAAAGGATCGCCTTTGTGATGCGTGTTAAATGGGGAAGCAAACAAGGATCTCATTCAAATCTAAAAACATCGTTTCAACTATGAGACCCCTTGAGCTCCTCCATATGGACCTCTTTGGACCATCTAGGGTTAAAAGTCTAGGTGGTAACTATTATGGGTTTGTTATAGTCGATGATTTTTCTAGGTTTTGCTGGACCATTTTCTTAGCAAGTAAGAGTGATACCTTTCCGGCCTTTAAACGATTTGCTAAGTTATCTCAGAACAAGTTAAACACAAACATTGGGTCAATTAGAAGTGACCATGGGGTGAGTTTGAAAATCATTTATTTGAAGCATTATGTGATTCCAACGGAATTGATCATAATTTTTCCGCACCACGTACCCCTCAACAAAATGGGGTAGTGGAATGTAAAAATAGAGTTTTGGAGGAACTTGGAAGGACTATGATCAATGATGGTGGATTACCAAAATACTTTTGGGCCGACACCATAAGTACGGCTTGTTATGTTTTGAATAGGGTGCTCATCCGGCCTTTCTAAACAAGACACCGTATGAGCTTTTAAAAGGGCGTAAGCCAAACATCTCTCACCTTCATGTATTTGGTTGCAAAATGCTTTGTGTTAAACAATGGGAAAGAGACTCTTGGTAAATTTGATGCCAAGGCCGACGAGGGTATTTTTCTTGGATACGCCCAGTCAAGTAAAGCGTATAGAATTTATAATAAGAGGTTACGTGTAGTTGAAGAGTCAGTTCATGTTACCTTTGACGAGTCTTATCTGAGAAATGTTTGAGAAGGTAGTTCTTTTCATGGTGCAGGTGTACCTACTGAAGACATACTCAAGGACACTGATAATCAGAGATATGTTATGATTACCCAAGATTCGCAATTATTATTGAGGTTACTTTTGAGTGCACGCATAGTCAAAATATTTTTCTTGTAAATAATATTTCAGATCATTTATTTCTACCTGATCAAATTCTTGCATTTCTGTTTAACTATTTTAAAATTAAGAGGATCATACCTTAGATAATCTGAAATCTTTATTGTCATACTTGTATTCAGTTCAGATTCTGAGCTTCTAATTATCATCCTTCTGCTTCTGCCTCCTTCAAAGTGAATTGTTGTTGGTTCCCCATGCTCTTCGAAGATTCACTTGTATTCTGACTTCTGAAGAGTACAGTTAATTTTATGAACTCTGATCAGCCTGAAGCAGTGCGTATTGAGGAGGAAAAGGATCAGCAACTAGTGAAAAGTGAGGATGATCATCATGCTGATAAAGATGAACTTCCTCCAGCTTGGAAGTCTTCAAAATACCATCCAATTGACAACATTCTCGGTGATATCTCTAAGGGAGTAACTACTCGCTCTAAACTTAGTAATTTTTGCATTTGCTCTGCTATTGTGTCACAAGTTGAACATAAAAACTCTACGGAAGCGTTACTCGATGAGCATTGGTTTCTATCAATGCAAGATGAACTAAATCAATTAAGGAGAAATGAGGTTTGGGACCTTGTCCCCCCTCCGCGAGATCATCGAGTAATCGGCACCCGATGGGTGTTTAGGAATAAACTTGATGAAAATGGAGTAATAACGCGTAACAAAGCACGGCTTGTAGTGCAAGGCTATAATCAAGAGGAAGGAATCGACTATGAGGAAACTTATGCGCCGGTTGCCCGACTCGAGGCTATACGCCTTCTACTTGCCTATGCTTGCACAAATAACTTCAAACTATTCCAAATGGATGTTAAAAGTGTGTTCCTTAACAGATACATAAATGAAGAGGTCTATGTAGCCCAACCTCCGGGTATTGAATCCCACGAATATCCTGATCATGTCTATAAACTTAAACGAGCTTTGTACGGACTTAAACAAGCCCCTAGGGCTTGGTATAAACGTCTAAGTAAATTTCTACTTGATCAAGGATATTCAAGAGGGAAGGTTGACACAACTCTCTTCATTAAACGTCAAGGAAAACACTTAATTTTGGTACAAATTTATGTTGACGATATTATTTTTGGGTCTACTAACATGACCTTGGTCAAGGAGTTTTCTAGTTTGATGCAGGGGGAGTTTGAAATGAGTATGATGGGGGAGCTCAACTATTTCCTCGGATTGTAAATCAAACAACTCAAAGAGGGCACATTCGTGAGTCAAACGAAATATTGTCTTGAGCTTCTAAAACGTTTCGACATGCTAAACTGCAACGCAATAGATACTCCAATACCGACCAGGGCGAATCTTGATCGTGACGAGAATGGTAAAGACGTAGAGGTAAAAAGGTATAGAGGTATGATAGGATCCCTTCTTTATCTTACCGCATCACGTCCCAATATAATGTTTAGTGTATGCATGTGTGCGAGGTATCAGGCACATCCCAAGGAATCCCACCTAAAGGCAGTTAAACGCATACATCGATACCTCTATGGTACTCCAAAGTATGGGCTGTGGTATTCCAAAGGTAGTGTTTGTTCCCTAGTTGGCTACTCCGATTCAAAATTTGTTAGGTGCAAGTTGGATAGGAAAAGTACTAGTGGCACGTGTCACCTTTTCGTAAATTCCTTGGTGAGTTGGCATAGCAAGAAACAGGTTTTCGTTGCTTTGTCAACAGCCGAGGCGGAATACGTTTCCGCCGGTAGTTGTTGTGCTCAAGTCCTATGGCTTAAACAAAAATTGCTTGGTTTCAATTTAAAACTTGAGTGTATTCCAATTTTGTGCGATAACACTAGTGCGATTAATCTAACTAAGAACTTCGTATTGCATTCACGCACAAAGCATATCGAAATACGCCATCATTTTCTTAGGGATCATGTAGAGAAAGGTGATGTGATTTTTGAGCACGTTGACACTAAAAATCTACTTGCTGATATTTTTACAAAACCAATAGCTACAGAGCCTTTCTTTCACATCCGTAGGGAGCTTGGCATTCTCGATATCTCGGATCGTGCTTAATAGTCTTTTAAGATAGTGATCTTCACATATATATATATATATATATATATATATATATATATATATACACACATGCTTGTTTATTCTTTTAACTAACAATACGAAGAAATATTAAGCTATATGTGAGGGCTCTCATCGTCAATAGTGATCAAGGTAATATCGTTCCGTTTCAAAGATTCTCTCTAATTAAACGTACCATGTTGAATGATTACATTGATGTTTGTTGCACATATTGAGCATACCTTATCCATTTAGATGTTTGGTATTTTGTGTTGGCTTTCTATTTATTCAATATCATAGCTTAAATGTCACAAAATTTGATTTTTTTTGTTTGGGTCGACTCGCAAATGCTTCTGGTTGACTCATTCTTGGTGTATTGTTAACATGTATGGCCGGGAATGCTCAGGTCGACCCATAGGTTGACGCATAGCTCAAATTTTCAAAATTATCAGAAACACTATAGTGTGCGTCGACGCACACAAGCCTATAGGTCGACCGGTCACTAAAAAGCTGCGAAAACATCTCTTGGTCACTGTGCATTTTTTAAAATTGTTTTTTATTTTCTATGTGGCATATGCATTGTTTCAACACATTATCACATAATCTCATCTCCTCCTCTCCTCAAACTCCTCGCTACACAAACCCTAATCTCACTTTCTACAAACAAAATTTGGGATTCACAAAAATTTGAACAAATTCGTCACTATTCATCTTCTCCTACAATGGCTTCTCGAAGAACATCTCGAAAAAGATTCACAAGAGAGTTTGCATCTCAAGCGGGTACTTCTCAACCTCCCTCAAATCAACCGGTAACACTTTGATATCTTCTCTCTGATAAGTATGCTGATTTATATGAAGAAAAGTTGAGCAAATGGTCTATTGTTAAGCAATTCATTTGCTATCGCGGTACTGTTGAACGCATGCGCATAGGAGATATCTTAGAATTATTGGATTTTCAGAATTTCCATGGGTTTTTATCATGTAACACTAAGTACAATGAAGATTTGGTTCGAATCTTTTATTCTGGTTTAGTTGGAAAGTTCGAGGATTACATGTTTACTTACAAACTAGGAGATAAGATTGTCGTTGTTGATCAAAATATTTGGAGAGATTTGTTCCGTATGTCTGTGACCAATGATCAACCTACTCAGTATATAACTGATACTGATCATGTTAAAGACTATGATTTTAAACAAGCACTGAACTCTATGTTGAAGAGACCATACTCGGATCAGGTTGTGGCTAGCAGTCTTTTTCCCAAAACTGTGACAACAGGGAAACTGACTCCTCCTGCAAGGATTTTACAGTGGATTGTTTCTCACATTCTTAGACCAAAGATAGGAGGCTACTCTAGGGTGGATCAACCTGAGGTTCAGTTGATGTCTGTTTTGAAGAATAAAATCAGGATTAGCTGGCCCTATTATTTTGCAAGCAGAATGTATTCTCTTCGTGACTCCTGCAGGGGCATTGCGTTGTCCTACGTATCATTTATTCAAAAGGTACTCAACCATGCTAAAATAGTTGTTCCGGGTATTCTGTACAAATCTGTCACTATCAATCAAGAATTTTGTCAGAAAACATTAACTATGATGGGTCATGTGTGGGATGTCCAAGACAAGAGGTATAAGTATGTGGTGAAAGCAAACACTGCGGTATTGGAAGAAGAATCTGAGGAAAGCGATGAGGAAGAAGAAGACGAGAATAACGAAGATGAGGAAGAAGGTGAGGACGAACAAAGCAATTCTGAAGAGGAACAAGGGGATAATGATCAACAACAACAAATGGATATTGGTGTTGAAGATAATAATGCTAGGATGCCTAACTCGTCTGCTATGGTGTCAGAGGAAGCCCCTGAATGGAACCAATGGCAATATACAGGTAGTTATATGCCTCAATCATCTCCAATGGAAGCTGAAGTTGACCAAGGATGGGGCAAATGGCAATATAATGGATGGACCACTCTTGGTTCCAACTATATGCCAGCAACTCAAGGGTTGGACTATCAGGATTCCTATTGTACTCCTCCCTCACCTCCACGTCCTCAACAAAACAATGAGGATATCCTTGAACTTATGAGGACTATGCAACTTGATCAATAGAGGTTTGCCACTGCTCAAGAGGAAAGGTTTCAATCCTTGCATGAAGAGTTTCAGAATCACACCACCAACTTTGACGCCTTTGCTACTAATGTGATTGGTAAGTTAACACTATGGCTGAGACTTCTACAACTCAGCACCGTGCTCTCACCAACAGCTTTAACATCCTGAATCAATCCGTGTTGGAGTTGACTGAACAGATGGATATGCAACCTCCACCACCTCATCATCCTCACCAGTTTCACGGGCGGGGCCACTCATTTAGGGGGAGGAGGCCATGAGAATCATCCTTACATTTCACATCATGTTTTTTTTGCTTTGTTTCTTGCACTGTTTTGGGTTTATGACTCCAATATGTTGATTTTAGCTATGTGTGTCTTATTTTCGTACTGCTTTATTGCTCCTTATGGTTGTTCCATGTAGTAACAATGCACTATTACTTTATTTTGTGCCTCTTAAGTGTTTTTACCTTATTTAGCTTTTCATTAACTTGCATTATATGTGAATGTGTGTTAATGGTATCTGTTGCAATTATATTCAAAATGCAGCTCTCGTTTTTTTTATTCTTGACACTTCATCCTTCTCTCTTTTTGATGTTGTCAAAGGGGGAGAAGAACAAGGACATAACAGGTATTAAGATGATCAAACAATAGTAGATGCATAAAGTCAGGAGGAGGACATATGACCGTTTTTCCATCATCAAAAAGGGGGAGTATGTGAGGGAAGATTCTCTCTATGTACTTGATTTTAATGATGTCAAAACTATCATGATTATAATATAGAGATTCTAGTGATAAACGTCATATGAAATGCTCATTAAGTGGTCTAAGAGTGTTTGATCATGATTAGTAAATGGTCTAGGTTCATTAGATATGTTTTAACACTTTTAGGAAAGTCAAAAATGTATTTTTGCATGTTCCAAGGGTGTGAGTCGACTCGCAACCCTGCATTGGTCGACCTAAATGTGTCTCATATGTTAGTATAATCAGCGGGAGTGCTCGCGTCGACCTACCGGTCGACTCACTCATTCTGCATTTGTGTTTGCCCAAAACTGGGAGCTATGAGTCGACTCATAGCCTGCTTCGGTCGACGCATAACCTGCAGTTTTGCGCAGTGAACACGCAGCATTGCTTAGGTAGACTATCCTATCTGTATAGGTCGACCGCTCGCTGAATGTGACCAGAATTTTATTGTGTTATTCATTTCAAAACTCTGTTATTTCTATTGTATTGTCTAGGATAGTATATATATCATTTTAGCTCATTTTTTACAAAACAAGAAACGTGAAAATTTATGCCATTTCTCTTCATCTTCATCTTCAACATTGAGTGAACAAACAATTACACATAACAATCTTTGTTTGAGTTGTTCATTGTTTCAAGGTGATAACGTTCAGATTTTGGAAGCGCGTGATCTTCATTTCTGAGTTGAGATTTTTGGTAGGTGTTTCTTGAATAAAACCCTAGGTTTTCTCCTCCAAGAATCGGGAAGATTTCGGGGGTTTTTGCACAAACCATTTCGTTCTATAGGGATTCAGCCGGGCGAAGGTAACCGACGATTGGAGTAATTGTTCGGTGTAGTAGTTGTAATCGGAGGATCGTAGAAGAGAGGTTTGGGTTCGATGTTTGGTAGATTGAAATTGATCGAGTGAAGGTAACCGAAGAACGGAGGTTTTGTTCGGTTTAGTAGTGTGGGACGATAATTGGATCAACCATATTCGAAGGACTTGATTCATCTTGAATCAAGGGAAGAGAAAATTCTGCATCAACCATCGAAGACGTTCGGGGGTTTGGATGTTTATAGTTTTCTCTTGTAATAAACAATTTGCAACAGCTACATATATATATATATATATATATATATATATATGTATATATATATATATATATATATATATATATATATATATATATGTATATCTCAATTCCAATTATGGAATTGGGGGCAGAGGTACCCAAAGTGAGGATGATTGGGGAACTGCCTAATCAAATCTCGTTTGTTCTCTCTTTCCCTTAACTCTTTTATAATTCAGTTTGTTCGAATTTGTGAAGTCGCAATATATTGAAATTTCTGTCGTAGTGTAATTTTGAGCTGAGAAACTATTTGTTAAATCGATACAATTATTTGAATTGCATCTTGGAGTAGCTCTATATTACATTCCATAGAAATTCTGCACTTAGTGTGTTTACGCACACTAGGTGTTTGATAATTTGTTTCAACGCAAAAATCGAACACATTGTTTTTAGTTGCTTTTCATTTTTCCTCATTGGTTTGGATTAAACATCAAACAAGCAATATTTTGTTGACTGCGTTTTTAAGTGTAGTAATCAAACTGAATTTTTCTCTTCCATACTCATTCTCGATATATTCGTGCATATCCGATCCTTTTAGTAGAAGGTTCGTTGTAGACATTCTATCTAGTGGTAGCTTCCGTTAAACAATTTTAAAACTAAATTTTCAAAACCATTTGCGTGTAAAACTCAAGGGATCTATTCAACCCCCCCTTCTAGATCCATAGCCATCGTCTAACAATTTTCACTTGGAGCAGTGTGGAAAATCTGCTCTTCACCAAAAGGGACAGCATGAACCACAGGCGGCGGTACAGACATTACAGGCTGGACAGGAGGAACAGCTGGAACTTCAGGAGGCGGTGGTGGTTGATAACCCTCAGGAACAAAGTTAATGGGCATGCCCCAGGGGAAGCCATGAGGCGTGGAGTGTTGAGGAACACTAGCAGGCACCACGGAGATGAGCGTAGAGACAATCTCAGAAATGACTGTCCTTTGCACAGGAGTCGAAAGTGGAGGAGGAGGGGGTGGTGACTGATTCTGAGCAGCCACCAGAGCTTCCATCATAGCAGTGAGTCTTTCCAAACCATCCTTCAGAGTTGATACTTCTTCACGAAGCTCATGATTCTCTTGTTGCAATTGATCCATCTTCTTCTTCAGATTAGCCCGAGTATTATACTGGTGCGATAGCTTGGCTGAATGAAGACCAAAGGGAAACATAAGACACTTGGAAAAGGCAAGAAACAATGCAAAATCATGCTTGATGTGCAAGATGCAAATGCAAAGTTTCCAAGGAAATAAAAGGCATATCGCAAACATTGTTATTTGAAATACCAAAATACCATTAATTAATGATGGAAAAGATTACGTCTTGGAATTACAAATTCAAGAATCCTAAAACAATAGAGAATAAAGAAAACTAGATCCCTAGAGAATCCTATGAGAAGAAGTCCCAGCTCTATCTTCCACCTTCTTGATGTGGGCATGCATCTGAGTCTTCTCAATCAGCAACCGATCAACGATCAACTTCCAAGGAGATTCTGAAATCTTCGAAATATCAGAAACTGGCTGAATGCGAGAGAAAAATAAATCCTCTTGCGCCTTTCTCTTCTTGTTGGTAACTTCGTCTTCATTCTTCTTATTGAAGTGCTCTTGAAGTCTTGCATTCTCGAACTCAACAATCTGATACTTGTTCCTCCAAGCATCTCTCTCTTGTTGCATCTCGGCCAAAGCAATCTGAAGCTTCTCCGTGTCTTCCATAAAGTAGAGGATAGGCTTCTTAGCATTTAGAGACAAAGCCTCCTGACGCGCATAAGGCATCTTCGAAGTAATAGCTCTATTTTTAACCCACTGGAGGTAAGGTTCCGAAGGGACACAATTCGGATTTCCCAAACTTTCCTTTCCTTTTCTACGAATGTTGCGCCAAGCTTCCACAATCTCTCTCTTGAGAGTAACCTGAGATTCATCTTCCTTGAAAAAGAGATCAGTCAAATGAATGTTCTTTGGTACCTCTCGCAAAGGATATCCCAACTGACGACGAGCCAACACCGGATTGTAGCTGATTCCTCCCTTTGTACCAAGAAGAGGCACGTTGGGAAAATCACCACAACTATCAATAATCATCGCTCTAGAAGGAACACGGCTACACCAATCAATATCAGAATGAGTGGGAGACATGATCTTCCGCGACCAATATAAACCATTCTTGAGATTCCAGAAAGCTACAAACTTTGGCAAGTGAGAAATAAACCACTTGTAAAGCAAAGGCGCACAACAGATAATCATCCCTTCACCATGGAAATTCCTGAGGTGAATAGAATGGTAAGCATCGGTAAGCAAAGTAGGAACTAGTTCCCAATCAAGAAGATCTGAATAGCGTTGATGTCGACAAAGTTC
Organism: Lathyrus tuberosus; assembly: GCA_022829125.1. Taxonomy (NCBI): domain Eukaryota; kingdom Viridiplantae; phylum Streptophyta; class Magnoliopsida; order Fabales; family Fabaceae; genus Lathyrus; species Lathyrus tuberosus. Next base: position 5,140,209 of record JALAZF010000253.1, read on the forward strand.
TCAATATTCGGGAAGAGGAACAATCCATAAATAAGCAAGGCAAGAATAGCCTCAAAAGTAACTGTGTTCTTCACACTAGCAAAGTGATGAGCTCTATCCATCAAGAACTTAGCGGGTAAACCAAGAATCTTTCCTTTGGTATCCATGCGAGCCTTAATATCAGAAACCTTCAAGTGAGTAGCCTTCGTAATAACATGATGCTCGGGAGCGGGGTCTAAACCGGAGAAAATCCTACCATGAACAGGAAAACCAAGTAGGAGAGAATACTCCTCTAGTGTAGGTACCAACTGATAATCAGGAAAGGTGAAACAATGAAGCAAAGGGTCATAGAACTGAACCTAAGTAGCAAGCAATCCTTCAGCCATATCAACCTTCAAGAGAGATAAAAGCCTTCCATATCTGGACTCGAACTTCTTGGTATCAACAACAAAAGATCATAGCTCTCTCAAACCCTCTAACTTAGGACTCTTGAAAGTATACTTCCTTGTACTTCTCCTTCCAAAATCCATAACAAAAGTATCTGCAATGTTTGCAATAGCACCTTTAAGTTCCTTGAAATCTTTTAAAGGAATGCTCATGAATGCATGAGTGCATTAATGCAACAACCACAAACAAGATCACACAAAGCACATGGGTCAAGGTTCAAGTCACGAGCATGAAGCCAAGGGTAAGAACCAATCCCGCAAATGTGTGTACTAAGGTTTTGTCTTCACTATAACTGCAGAAAACAGCGGTTCTAACAGAGTGCCCAGGGTCCGCAATCCACTATCAGACACACCAGCGCACCGATTTGCTCGGAGGTTGGTAGTTATCCTCAAGAGAATCTAACCTGAGTGTGGCATCGCGTGACAGCTAAGTCAGATTTGCATCCTCATAGCTTCCGCGCCACGATCCTAAAAGGGCTAAGATGGGTTAAGGGTTACTACGGTCCTCAGTGTTATAGGCTTCTAAACCCCTCAAGGGAGGTGTCCCCAGCAGAGTCGCCACTTTTTTGTAGCGGGGAAATTTGTGAGTGTAAGCTATTGATTAACTTAACTTCAAAAAACAAGAGTCGCCACCGAACTTTTATTTTATCCAAAAAAAGGAAAGGAAAAAGAGCGAACAAAACCTAAGGAGTTCTAAAAAAAACAAGAACAAACTGGTTACGCAATGGGAAGGTGTTAGCACCCAAAACGTCTATAGTACCCTATAGGAGCCCTTTGAAATATCTACCTCTTTTTGGTTTGAAAATGGTTTGCTTGAAAAAGAGATTGGGGAGATTAGAAGATAAGTATTTTTTATATTTTTGTGTTTGGCGAGACTTACCACCTCATGCCTACGTACCCACGAAGTGCAATGTAGAATCAAAACCTCGTAGTTCGTGGTACAAAGAATGAAAATTTGTTTGTTTTGGTTAATTTTAAGTGTAAAGACAAGTCGTCATTTCCAAGCGAATAATTCCGCTTAAAGAAATGAATCATGTCTAAACTTATGAAAAAGTTTTAAAAGAAAAAGTGCATAAGGCACAAAAAGAGATTGATGAGTTTGGTTTTTTTAAAATCTTTTTGAATTGGTCAAAATATGATTAACATGGATTGACATTTATTAAAGAAAACAAAATTTAAAAATCACTTGACCAAAGACAAGGTTTTATTATGAAAGCGGTTTTAAGTTTGAAAACAAGAAAGTTTTGAAAAAGAGAGGAAGTTTTGAAAATTGAAGAAGGGGTGGAGAAGAAGTGACTATCCTAGTGCATAAAATAAAAGCTAAGGATAAGAATGATCTAACCACAAATGTAGCTATCTTCACCATAAACCAAGCAAAAGCACAAGGCTTCAAAGTCTTCAAACCATAATTCCAAAGCAAAGGGAAAATGTCCTAGTTCTAAGTTCAAGGATCCAAGAATAGCATTGAAGTCCAAGGTCTAGGTGCAAAATTCCATGTCCATTGCAAAGGATAGTAACCATAGTCCAAGAATTAAGAGCACAAGTCTTTTAGTGGTTTAATCCTTTATTAATGTTTTTTAGTCCAAATGGACAAAAGAAAAATAAAAGCACAAGATAATATGATCCAAGTGGACAAAAGAAAAATGACATAAACATAAACATGAATATGATATAATGACATAAAGCATATAAAAATAAAGAGAGATAGGGAGCGAGAAAGAATTGTAAAGAATTTAGAAGTTAGTGATTAGTAGCACAAGGCTCTAGTGCCATAAGCCTTCACCGATTATTCCGTTTCGTATTTTGAACTATAGAGATTAAACAATGCACTTAGGTCAAGGTTAATGAAGACTTGTTAGAAGATTGATAGAATCAAAGCCACTACAACAACAAGCTTCAAAGATTTTGAACCTAATACAAAAGATCAATCACCATTGGGTTGACGCGACCAATCAAGGTCTGGACCACGAAAGTTCAAATTCCAAATTGGATAAAGACGGACAAATGTTGCGCTATGTTAAGCAATCGCCGAGTAATTTACGGAGTAATTACCCTACAATGAAGCCGGTCAATAGATCTTTGTGTTAATGCATGCTAGATGAACGATATGTAAATCGTCATCCGAAAGATATACCGCACGAAAAGAAAATAGGTAACGATCTAGTCTTGATCAAGAATTCGACAAAGGAATTCTAAGATCCATAAGACTTTCATCGATCAAAATGAAAAGAAATAGATGAAGAGAAATTCCAAATTGAATTACAAAGTCAAGAACTTTCCATCTTCAAGTTCAATCACCTTTAATTTGATAGATTTAAGTGTGAAAACATATCACTAATTCAAAGCACCTCAAATGAATTCAACAATTCATTTAAAGATATATTTGAACTAATGAATGTTTAATTACTCTAACCGTATCCAAAGTCCATTGAAATTGAAGAGAAATTAATCTCAACAATGTGTTTCAAGGCTAAACAAGAAAAAAGGGGAAGAAGGAGGAAGAAAAACCAAAACAGCCCCAAAAACAAGGCAAAATATGCATTCTGTTTCGAAGTAACCGGTTACTGCATATCTGCTAACCGGTTACTTAGTTCAAAATAGGCGCAGTTTTTCAAAATTAACACAGAGTAACCGGTTACTACATATCTGCTAACCGGTTACTCTGCACCAGAATGCAGAAAATTGTTCAAAATTCAGCATGATCCACTTTCAAAACTTTTTACAAATACCTTGTGATCATGGAACTGAAATTGCACGAAATTTAAAGTAAAATAAAAGCAAAAACCAGCAATTAAACACAATTACAAGATCCAAAGGATCAAGTAACCAAGATCTCCAAAGATCTACATTATGGAAGATGAAGATGAAGATTCAACAATGGTGAAAGATGAATTACCACTTCAAATCTGAAAATTCCTTCGAATTGCTTCAAGATCCAAAAACCAAAGCCTTGATCTATGAGAATTGATGAAGAAAACAAGCTTGAATGAAGGTTTAGCTCAAAGTTGAACAAGATTCAATGTGAATTCTTGTTAACTTTCAAAATAAGAAAAGTGAGCTTTAGTGAAATTTGTGGTTGGGGATAGAATTTGCAAGAGGTTTGTTGGCTATCAAAAGCTTCAAGAGAAATTTTAGCAAGGTGAATTTGGCTCTCAAAAGCTTTTGAAATGAATGAAATGAAGCCTCTATTTATAGAGTTTAGGCTTGGGAATTTGGTGGTTTGGAATTAGGCTTGGAAGATCAAGATTAGGATTGTAATTCAAATTTGGAGGGAATTATCAAAAGAGTGGTGATTAGTGGAGGTACATGGTAGGAATTAATCATGATGATTTAAGAAATTAAAATGAGATGGTCTAGAATATTCTACATGTGATCAAAATGATGAAAATTGGTGCCAAATTGGTGAATTTGAATTTGCTTCCATTTTTCAAAATTTCACGAGGGTAACCGGTTATTGCATATCTGCTAACCGGTTACTTAGTGCAAATTTTGAAAAAAATACTCTTTTTGAATGCACTGCTGTGGTTCGGCTCGATTCTTTTGCTCGTCAAGGAAGGTATGGAAATAAACACATGAACCTTGGAGTATCTTGAATAATAATTAATTAAATCTTGGAAACTCTTGATCAAATGATTTGTGAATTAATTGCAGATCAACTTTGACTTTGTTCAGATAAAATTCGAGTTGCGGGGCTGTTGTTTTGGTATTTCTAACCTGTTCTTCCCCTGAAAATGTTAGTGAAAGAAAACAAAAATATTTTTTTGGATTTTAATTAATGGTTAGTAAACATAAACAAATTAAGCAAGAAAAAAACAACTAACAAACACACACATAACCAAAGATCCCTACGAGGCACAATCCCACAAAAGAGGGAACCAATGTGTGATCTTGTTTGTGGCATGAAATGCAAAAAGACATGTGGGATCTTAGGGGTAAAATTAGGGTATTACAGGCTTCAGTCACAAAATAAGTCCCACTGTGTTCTCTAAAACCGCGGTGCGATCGCCGTCTTTTAAACAAAATCATCTAGGCCTCCCGTTTGGTTGTAAGTCCCATCTTCTTTCTTTTTAAAAACATTATTGAGCCTCTAATAGAGTGTAAGACCTAACCCCCTTTGTACATAAATAATTTGGGCCTCAGTCATTGTATAAGTCCCAGTACAATTTTGAAAATAACGGTGCAATCGTTGTTTTTCATCTGGACCTCTTCTTGAGTTGTAAGCCCCATCTCTTATATAAAAATAAACCTTCGGCCTCTAATAGAGTGTAAAACCCATCCCTTTGTAAATAAAAACCAATTTGAGCCTCAATCATTGTATAAGTTCCAGTATAGTTTTCAAAATAACGGTGCGATCGTTGTTTTTTCATCTGGGTCTCTCCTTGAGTTGTAAGCCCCATTTCTTGTATAAAAATAACTTTGGGCCTCTAAAAGAGTGTAATACCCAACCTATTTTGTAAATACAATAAATTTGGGCCTCAGTCATTGTATATGTCCCTTTGTGCTTTTCAAAACTACGACGGATCGTCGCCTTTTCAAAAGAATTCATCTGGGCCTCTCATTAAGTATAAGCCCCAAAATTCCTTTCAAAACAACTTCCCCTTTGATTTAGATTCAAATTCATATTTGTTATAAAAAATTTCTTCAATTTCTTGAATAACTAACCATGCAGCTGTAACACTGGAAGCTTCCCCACCTGTAAGTTCTGCCAGCTTTCTTTTATTTACTTGCTTATATATTTCATCTGTATATATATATATATATATATATATATATATATATATATATATATATGCAGACATATATATATTTCATCTGTATATACAGACATATATATATATATATATATATATGTCTGTATATTACTTGCTTAGAGTTTTCCCCGACAATTAAGTCTAGGATTAGATCATACCTAGTGGTCACTCTTTCAACACAGTCAAAACTAGTTCCCCATAGGAAATTCCAGATACAGTCTTGCCTCCTCTTGGGCATATACAATATGGAACATAGAAAGGCATTATTCCCGGTGAAACTTTTCTCAAGACTGTCACTATTAGAAATTTGTCAAGAAATTCATTTCCCCAGAGAGGATTAATTCCCAGTGAAACCCCTCTTGAATTTCATCAAACCCTAGAACTGTTCACTAAAGAAAGGATTATTCCCGGTGAAACCTTTCTTGAACTTTTCTTAGGTTTGGACCCACAGGCTTCCTAAAAGCATCCCCAGCCTCCTCTTGGGCTTTGTACAAGGACCCTCAGGCTTCTTAGAAGTTCTCGTGCCTCCTCTTAGGCTTAATACAAGAACCCAAAGACCTCATACATGTATAGGACAAAACTTAGTCATCCTTTGATAGTTCAATCCTCCTGAGAGTTAGAATCTCAAAACATCAGATCAGTTTAGGGTTGATTCTCGTCCCTTAAAACACCAGCCTCCTCTTGGGCATCATACAAAGATAAACCTTTTCATACCAGTAGACTTGGACATTCTCATCTCCTTTTGGATCTCAAGAAACCCTTAAGTTTTCTAAAAGCTCAGGATAAACCCTGATCATTTCATTAATCACCAACAGAGTTGAAACCTCCATAGGTTTTAAAACTCAATCTTTAAACTTTTCATCCTAAGTTACCCAGCTAAGGTCCACTTACTATCAATACAACACCAACAAAATCAGAACCTCAAGGCATTTGATATCTCAACTCTTCTGTAATCCTTAGAAAGAGTTGATTCCTCAATTTGGACCTGCCTCTGGATCTCAAAAATCCTCAGCAGAAGCTAGCCTCCTTTTAGGCTTTATATAAGAAATTCCCTCAACCAACCTCCTCTTAGGGTTTGTATAATGATCATACCTCAACACCTTTTAGCCTCAATCTCGGGCTTTGTACAAGACACCTATTAACATTTTCCAGCTGAGCCAGTTAACCCTTTTAACCTCAATCTTGGGCTTTGTACAAGACACATATGGAACTTCCCCAGTGGAGTCAATTCTCTTTTAGCCTCAATCTTGGGCTTTGTACAAGACAGATAAAACCTCTCACCAGTAGAGTCAGTCCCTTTTAGCCTCAATCTTGGGCTTTATACAAGACAGACAAAATATTTCCCCGGAAAAGTCAATTCCTTCTAGCCTCCTCTTAGGCTTTGTATAATGATCTCCCCAAAAAAAGAGTCAATTCTTTTCTTTTTAGCCTCAATCTTGGGCTTTGTACAAGACAAATAAAACACTCTCTTGTTGAGTCAGTATTCTTTAGCCTCAATCTTGAGCTTTGTACAAGCGGAATAAAGCACTCGCTTGTTGAGTCATTATTCTTCAGCCTCAATCTTGGACTTTGTACAAGACAGATATAAAACTCACTAAACAGAGTCAACCTTTTAGCTTCAACCTTGGGCTTTGATCAAGGCACACAAAAATCTCCTCAGAGGAAATCAAGAGTTCTCTCTGTAGGAAGACATTTCTCTGTACATCACACATCAAAACAGACAATCAAACTAAACTCCAGATAACTATTGTAAGTGGCACACTTGTTGATTCAAAAATCCAAGCTATAGTCCCTCTTTATCCTGGTAAAACCTTCTTTCATCTAATTGCTGTAAGTGGCAAGCCTCTGGATTATTTACATCTAAGTCAATGTCCCTCTCTTAGCATGAAAGATTCCTAAGGAAAAATGGCATTGCTCAACACTGAGTTAAAGTTTTCTCTTTCAGGACAAATCTCTTATAAAGGAAATTATGGCATTGTAGGACTCCATGTACTCCAGTTAAAGTAATTCTCCTTTATAATCAGTTACCCAACAATTGTGATAAACAGATGAGATATCTCCCTTTAGAGATGACAAATTCTCTCTCAGTCAAAACCTTTTAGCTTCAATCTTGGGCTTTGAAAAAGACACAAATAACCTTTTAGCTTCAATCTTGGGCTTTGAACAAGACACAAATAACCTTTAGTTTCAATCTTGGGCTTTGAACAAGACACCAAACATTTTTTCCTCCCATAGAATAGGAGGAACTACGATTGCTCTGATTTTCCTGTTTTCTTTAACGGGAATACGTAGGCATAAGATTGCGAAATCTTAGCGAGCACACATAACAACAACTTTAGGTCCAGTACCTTACCAAAAACATAACCCCCCCCCCCCCCAAAACCCCCAAAAATAACAAAAACTCTCTCTCAAACATTCCCAAAGGAGAAACTTTCTCAATTTATGACAGATAAACACCAGTAAGTAGATAACAGTAGAATATGCTAAACGATCTATGGATAACCATATATAGGATGAGTAATTGACAACTCTCCATTGTATAACCTGACCCTGGACCCCCCAATCTCTTAAGCATTTGTTAAAGAAAACATTTGTGTGCAAGGTTAGTTTTAGATAGCTTCCCTTTCCTTTCTAGCTTCATAGGATAAATAAGAAATCAGAAAGTAGCACCCAGTTCCAACCAATGGTGATAAGGTGGTCGTGTCACCGACAAAAATCACATGCTACATTAGCTCCCTGGCGTGGTCAGATCTTCCTTTCTCTAGCTTTTACTTTATGCTTTAGGATAGCCACTTCTTCTCCACCCATTCTTCAATTTTCAAAATCTCCTCTCTTTTTCAAAATCTTCTTGTTTTTTCAAAACTTAAACCACTTTCATAATAAAACCTTGACTTCGTTCAAGTGATTTTCAAACTTTGTTTTCTTTAATAAATGTCAATCAATGTTAATCATACTTTGACCATTTCCAAAAGACATAAAAAATACAAAAATCATTCAAACATTTTGTGCTTTTGTGCACTTTTTCTTTTAAACTTTTCAAAAAGATTAGACATGAATCATCTTCTTCGATGAGTTGTAAAGCTCCTAACCATGGTATTTTGTGTAAAGTATGGTCATTTTCCACCTAGATGTTGAAGTGATTAGTCTTGTTGATTTTCATCCAAGCAAGTCGTCCATCTTAATGTGATGCAAATGCCTCTTTCACATACCATTAGGTAATTAGTTGAGTATTCTCTATTAAGAATGGCAAGTTGTCTTTTCAAGTTAAAGTGAATAAAACCAATTTTATTATTTGTACCACGATCTACGAGGTTTTGATCCTATATTGCACTTTGTGGGTACGTAGGCATGAGGCGATAAATCTCTCCAAACACAAAAATCTAAAAAAATGCTTCTCTTCTCATCTCCCCAACCTCTTTTCAAACAAACCTTTTCAAACCAAAAAACGTAGATATTTTAAAGGGTTCCTATAGAGTACTATAGATGTTTTGGGTGCTAACACCTTCCCATCGCGTAACCAACCCGCTTACCCATTCTCTATTTGTTCTTGTTTTAGAACTCCTTAGGTTTTGTTCGCTCTTTTTCCTTTCCTTTTGGATAAAATAAAAGTGCGGTGACGACTCTTGCTTTATGAGCTAAGTTAATTAATAGCTTACATTGACAATTTTTACCGCTACAATGTGCTTAATCTTCTTGGCTTCGACAGCCATAAATTTTACTTCGGCCTCTAAGGTCGCTTTTAGTTTGTATTCGGCTATATAAGCTGAAATCCTTTCGAGCGCCGGTGACACACTCATCATCACCGAATTCGCTTCCCTAACCAGTTGGCTGGATATGGGTTGTTCCGAAGACTTAGTCTTTTTCACCTACGACTTCTCCGTCCCACTGGAATCCATGATTTGGGTGTAGATAGAGAGAAAGAAAGTGTTATCTGTGGGCGTCATGTCGAATCCTGCAGGATTACATGGACCAATGTGGGCCAAATTTTGATCGAAGCTCTTTCTATCGACCTGATTTACTTCGGCCATAAAATAACTCTGGTCTGCCTCAATATTTTCGACGATCTCATCGTTGCGCCAAATAGTGATCCTTTGGTGCATTGAGAAGGGAACGTCACCAATGCCGTGAATCCACTCCCTACCAAACAACAAATTGTAATTAGCCTTCTAGGTTATCACCATAAACATTGTTGGCCTAGTTGTAGTTCCAACAGTCAAGTCTACCCGTATAACTCCCATTGTGGTTCCTATCTTGCCCTCATAATTCGACAAAACCATATTATGAGGTTGACTGCCGCCCCGCCGTCGACCAGGATCTTACTTATTCCGACATTTCCCACTTTCCCCCTGATAAACAAAGGTTTTAAATGGCTCTTCATTGACTCGTCAAGCCTTTCAAAGAAGGCATTTTGTTCCTCAACACAACCATTATTCATGATGTAGTAACAGACAAGTTTGTGTCGAGCCGTCTCCATTTCCATGGAATCTTCCAATTCCTCTACCTCTATCACTTGCTCGTACTCTCTAGGAAGTACTGACACCATATTGCACATGATGTCTAGTGAGGCTTCTGACTCGGAATTGAAATCGTTCGTCACTATGTCGTCTTCGTGATCATACTTTTTTGAAGACGCTTCATTCTAAGGAGAGAACAGTTTTCTCTCGACATGTTTTTTTTCCTCTTTCTTTGCTGATATGTTTCTACTGGATTCAGGCTTCTCCTTCTCCATGGCTTCCCTTTCGGCCTTTCTCCACCTCTGATGCCTCCTCCACTGGGATCTTGACATCAGATTCTTTCCTTTATAGTTCTATGAAGGGTATGATACCTACTTCGACGCCTGGAATTCTTTTCGGTACGTCAAAGAAGAGCCTCTCTGAACTTTGAAGTTTTTCAATTTTTTATGGCATGCTCTCGATTTTTGGCTGGTCTGGTCCATTTGTATCTAGGAGCCTCCGTTGTAGGATTGAAAGTAGTGGGTTTGTTTCCACTGAGCCTTTGCCTTGCCTGCTCCTGTCTCCTAGGGTCACTCTTGTTGTCGAAAGTCTGGCGGCCATGAGAGGTTTTCCAATTTCTTCTATTCTTCACCCTTTGAACCACTTCGAGATTCTGTGTCGCCTTCTTGTCGAAGACCGCGCTGCATCGAGGGCATAACATAACTTATGATTTCTTCCTCTGACATATGTGAAGGAAATTAGTAAGGCTTTCGTCCTGCTTTGGGAAAGCCAGCTTATTATATTCTTCTTGTCGAAGGTCCTCGTCAACCTCCATTGAAGTTTCCTGAGAGACTTCGACCATGTTCACACCCATGCTGGCATTTTCAGCAATGTCCAGCTCTTCCAGTTTCACCCTAAGGCCCTCAGTAGCATCATTCAGATTATCAATCTGCACGAAACCCTCATTGGTTTCTTTTGTTGTTATCATCGAGTTTAAATCTTCAGTGATTCCTTCGTTGGAGCCCTCAGTGACTCCATGAGCGAAACTATCAACAATTTCTTTCTCGAAACCCTCAGTGGTTTCTGTGGTGAAGCCTTCAGTGACTTCACAGAAGAAACTTTCAACGATCTCTCTGTCGAGATCCTCTATAACTTTGACCATGACTGCTTCGTTGGCGAAGTCTTCAGTAACTTCGACCATGTTGATTATAGATGACTCCGTGTAGTGGGCATCGGCCACCTGAAGAGGGTCAGAATCAATCTTCATTTGGGCCTTCAATTTCTATCCAAATCTGAGCCTTTCGTCCTTAATTGCATTCTGAACGAGATCCCTAAAAAGAAAACATTGAGATGTTTTATGACCCAAGAAATTATGATACTTACAAAAACCTCTCTTTTTTCTTTGTTCTAAAGGAGGCACTTTAGCACTAGGAGGCATTATCATTTGGTCATCCTTAACTAACAAATGAAAGATTTCTTCACATTTTGTGACGTCAAAAGTGTAAGTCTTCTTAGGAAATATATCGTTCTTTTCTGGTTCGACTGAGTTTTTCCATTCGAAGGGGCTAAGACCTTACAAGAGAAAAGTGATCCTTGCTTTAGTTCAGCAAGTTCAATTTCGTTTTCGTCGACGATTAAGGGCTCGTAATATGTTCCATCGTCGTCTTCATTAAATTCGACGTAGGCTAGCCTTCTATTATTTTTATTTGCCCTAGCCTTTTCGTCCTTCAGGTGTTCTAACTGTCGAACCCTATCACCCAACTGGGCCATATCCCTCAAGTACTAGGTGTCGAACTTCTCCCTAATAGAGTAGTCAAGGCCCCCAGCGTCCATTTTGACCAACTCATGTTCTGGCACCTGTGTGAAGCATCTGGGTTTGAGTAGGCAAAATTTGTTCAGATAATCGTCTATTGGCTCAGTAAACTTTCATTTAATACTAGCCAATTCTTTTAGGCTAATCTTGGTTTGTCCCATGTAAACTTGTTCATGAAACAATCTCTCCAATTGAGTCCATGTATGGATCGAGTTTGCTGGCAAGGTTGTGAACCACGTGAAGGCATTTTTAGTGAGAGAGCTTGGGAAATATTTAATCCTAAGGTTTTCGTTGTTCGAAATCTCTCCTGCCACTATTAAGTACCTAACCACGTGTTCGACAGTAGACTCATTAGTATCCCCCGAAAACTTTGTGAATTTAGGAACTTTCCATCTAGTGGGTAAATCTGATTGGAAAATGTATTCTAATAATAGTGATGTGTAATTTGGTCTTCGCAGGCCAAAATTTACCCCATTTCACGCCATAATCCTTTTGACCATGGCTGCTAGATTGTTATCTGCTGCCATATCATCACGTCGAATTTGTTGTATGACATTGTCAACATTCTGGTTTCTATTCACCATTACTACCCTTGGTTCCTCCTCTATTGGAATTTGTGGTTGATTCCTAGGGGGTTCGACTCTAGGCTGTTCGACTACCTCTCCCTGGTTTGCCACGTTTGCCCGGGGTGTGTTCCTTTGGTTTTGTTGGACTTGGTTAATAGTGACATTCTCTCCAAAGGCTAACCCTTGATTTTCCACCATATACTCCCTCTGTGGGTGTCGAGGAGGCTGTGTTACACCAAAAAAGTCCACAATACGTGTCATTTGCGCAGCCATTTGTTGGTTGGTTTGGGTAGTATTTTGGATTAGAGGATTAAAGATTGTCCCCGTTGTTTGGGCAAGCATCTGGACCATTTCGTGGTTACTCTAGTCCATTTGCTGCCTAATAACCGCTGCAGAACTATTGGTTAAGCTTGGCTTTTGGGTGGAAACACCTATCTCCAAGGGTTGGCCATTTCGAACCACATTATTAATCCCAGATCCTGACCCTGTAATGGCGAAGTTACATTCATTACGGGTTCTGAGAATGTTGACCTGACGTTATGTAAGTTCGCTATCATGGATGTTGGCATTCCAAAAGGCTGTTCTCGACTACTTAAAGGCAAAGAGAAGCCTGGAGGCATAAAGGGTCTGTTCAAAGTGTTCCCTATTGGTGATGGTGGTGGTGGGGGTGGGTTAGTGGAGGAACCCGTGGCCCAATGTAAGTTAAAATGGGCTCACTGTGGGCAATCGACCGCGTAGGCGTCGAACTTGTCATGGATGATATCGGTTCAGAAATGGGCACTAAAAATGTTGTTCCCCCTTTCGAAGACGCTGGGGGAGGTTCTCCATTGTTACTTGATGTATTTTGAGGATTTGAATTGATTGGCTGATTTTGGTTTGCCATTCTGCTCGTGTATCTTCTCCTTGGTCTATCTTCGTTAGTGGTGGCTACTTTACCACTTCTCAATAACATACAACAAAGTTTTGAAAGAGAGAGACAACAAAAATGAAGAACTTAGTAAAATTTTCAAAAGAAAACTTGTTAAAAAATATCACTAGCACGGTCTCACTGGGCGTGCCAATTTGTTTACCGTGAAAATTGGTAAGCAACTACTGGTCTCCAAATATTGGTTAACTTGCAGGATCAACCAGTGAATCCTAGGACATGTGCTAATGATTTTTAAATTAAAGTCTGAGAAACAATGATCACTTCAACAGTATTCATGATTTAAAAATAGTTTACTTTGAAAATATAAAAGAAAGTACGTTGTAGGAAAGTAATCGGAAGTGCAGTAAAATGCGTCAAAAGTAACTTGTGGAAATAAAGAAGATAAATTTCTGGGCAAAAGCATAAAATGAATTTAATTAAAATGTAAGAAAATGGTGTTCATCAAACGTACATTTCTCAATAACTGTTTTCTCTACACACTGGGTACTTTGAGTAATTTGAGTGACTGGTACAAACTTGACCACACACGAAATCCTAACACTAAGACCTCTTATTTATACTAAATCGAAATAATTGCCTCTAATAGCTTTTTTCCTAAATCAAGACAAGTGGCGCTCGACATGTCTTCATTTCCTTAACATGCTCCACGTGTCTCCTCTTGAAACTAGATAAGAACAAAGTTCCTTCCTTTATTCAAATTCAAACTTCAAATCGAAGACACCATCAGTAGCGTCTTCGTCGAATTACATCTTCAAACTTATAAAATCTTCCTAAGTCCAACCAAACCTTCCTTCTTACACAAGGGTAACTTCGACTGGACCTCCACAATTATATTGTCCTGTCGAAGTTCATCATAACTTCTCAGAAATTCTCTTTCCCTTCTTTATTCCACTAGTTCAAAACAGACGTCGAAATTACGAGCCAACAGTAAGGGTAACAAAAGTCTTGGTCGAGATGAATTTATTTTCTCCTTCCTGAAAAGATTTTGGAATATAGTTAGAGAAGATTTAGGGATCATGTTTGATCAATTCCATTATTTTACACATCTATCTCGTAGTTTCATCCTACTTTGTGACTTTGATCCTCAAGGTTAAATCCTCTTCTCATTTGGGCGACTTCTTGCCGATTTTTATGGTGGGATTTTGTATAAGTTGGTGGCTAAAGTGTTGGCCACTAGAATTTAAGTGACGATGAATCATCTTATTTTCCCTAACCAATCAACTTTTCTTAAAGAGAGAATGCTAGTTGATGGAGTTGTGGATGTCAATAAAGTGATAGACATAGAGAAACGATCCAATAAGGTGGATTTTGACATTTTTCAGAATATAGGGGCTTCCATTAATATTCCACTGTTTTGTTTTTCATTTTACGCCCTCATGCATCCTTGATGGTGATCTCTTTTGCAAGTTTTTGAGTGATGTCCACCTCTACTAGGATCTTGGCATAAGATATTCGTAGATTATTGGTCATGTATTAATCAATCAATAGGGGTGTACCTAGTGTACTTCCTATCTTGCTCAAGCTCTTTGCCCCTCATAGTTGAAGTGGGAGTTGAGGTAGTTTCACCTATATCGGTAGGGTGCTCAACATATCCTTTTTCAAATTGAAATCTGGCTTCAGTTCTCTCAGTAACATATGCATATGTCGTATGGTGTGTGGCGCTTTCATTTGCACCATATCTCTTTCTTGATACGAATGAAATCTCAAAATGAAGTACATATCTGGGAGCTTAACAAAATTCCAGAACTTCATCAAATATTGTTTAATTGTATTCATACTCCAATCACCTCCTAACACATACATGATCAAGAAGAAGTCCTACAAATTGACCTCTTTCTCTATGTCAGCTACCTCAATTTCAATTTCGATCTCACCATTTACCAACTTTGGCGCTATAAATTCAGTCACCATCCCATTGTTTGGGTTGCGATTCCCACTTATAAAGTAAACACAAAGCTTCCTCGAGTCTTGCCGTCCCATATTTTGTTCATTTTCTAGGGTTTCCTTTTCTTTGATATCCTCATCAGTATCTTCATTTTTCTTTTTGCTTTCTACGTTGTCTTTGCATAGTGGATCTTCAGCTTCATTCTGATGGTTTGTTTCCACAATAATTGGTCGATTTCCTAGCAACGGTGGCACCTCCTTTTTTGGCCACCCTCGTCCCCTAGTCATTGTGTTTCTAGTGAATATTGTTATTTTATGTGAACTATATTTAGAATTTTATCTTATATTATAAGTTTAATCTTAAAATAGGTACTATTAATTAAAAAAAACACGGGAACCTACTCAATGCTTGAAAATACATGAAAGAAAAAAATTTAAGTCCGTCAAGAAGTTACCTTAGACAATGATGGAGAACTAATTGGACCCGAAGAAAAAGTTGTCCTTGACTTGGGTTATTTTCTAGGCACTATTGCATGGAACCCAACTTTTGTCCCTTCATTTACACAAACTATAAGGAAGTTGTCAAGAATAATAAGAAAAACACATGGCACTATTGCATACCAGAACTTCATTTGAAGAGTTTGTTGAAATTTTGGGACAATAAAATCATCCAAGTAAGTGTGTGTATACTTTTAACATACTATATTAACATATGAACTAATGGGTTTTCTTTTCCTTTTATATATATTCCTAATTTTCCCTTGCATTGCAGAACATAAGCAAGAAAAATATTGTTAATAAAGCTAAACAGACGTTTATGCACCGAGTGGGGCCGAAATTTTTTGCTATAATTCAAGAAAAACCGGTGAAGTATTTATATTCATTTATGTGTCATTGTTATGTATAACTCAAAATTTTTCCTAATTAATATGATTTACTTTATTTTCAATATTTTACTAATAAAGCATGTAAAGAAGGAAAATGGAGAGGAAGTCGCCCAAGCATAAATGTTTATCGAAACCCGTCAGTGTCGAAAAGGAAAAATATATGAAGAAACATAGAATGTTATTGTATATTTTTTTCTTTTTATTTTATACTTTTAAAGTTTTGAATTTTTTATTAAAGTTAATTTTCCTCTTGTCAGAATAAACTTCAAGATTCAATCGAAAACTCTAGTGAGCCTCCAGACCAAGTGTTTCAATCTTTGTTTGATAAAGAAAAACCTGCTAGAGTTCAGTGTTATGGAAAAACAACTACAGCCTCAATGTTGAATATAGATGAAGAAATTGCTAATATTAAGAAACATTATGAAGGTGAAATGATTATCATGAAAGAGAGGATGGAAACATACGAGTGATTCATGAATACGAAGATGGAAGCATATGAGTCACTTCTAAAAGGTGAACTGAAGCAACAAAATCCAAACTTAAGTGAAGATGCACGGGGTAACATGAGGGGGCATGCTTTAGGCATTACAAATAGTGCATCACACCACTCGTCTACTTTGACTCATGTTCCTGAAAAGGTATGATAAAGTAGTTTGAGTTACTTGACTCTAAATTTAGATGTTTTTAGTAAAAATTGGAAAGTATATTATGCTAGACGAGGGCAGCGATCTAGAAGGAGGTTGAATATATTGCCAATAGAATTTTCTTTAATTAAAAAGTATAGTTTGAAAAATAGTTGCTATGGCAAGTGGAAGCTATTTCGGATTGACACTCGTCTATCCAAACCATTATTGAAAGAATAGGATATGCGTATAAACCATAACAAAAGTATACTAAAGATGACAAATAAAATCAATATGTTTTACCCAACATGTTTAAACTAAATCACACAATGATAAACAATTTCCAATAAAAATAAAAAACAAATATTATCTAAGACAATTTATCGAACACTTAGTGTGCAAACAATTTATCAAACACTTGGTGTGCAATAAACATCAAGATTAATTTCCTCTGTGTTGATAGTATGAAAATCCAATTGCAATTGTTTAGATTGCAATTGTCTAACAAAAATAGTTTAAGAGACGTCAACATAACCAGAATTTTCAGTTAATCAAATTGCTCACTACGTTAATTATCAAATTGGAGAGAGAGAGAGAGAGAGAGAGAGAGAGAGAGAGAGAGAGATGAATATATATATATATATATATATATATATATTGTTCTGGACTGGAGAGAGAGAGAGAGAGAGATAGAGAGATAAATAGATGAATATATATATATATATATATATATATATATATATATATATATATATATATATATTGTTCTGGACTGGACCAATGGCTAGAATTGACCCATTCCGCTTCTACTCCAGAGCGGCCCAAATTGCCTAAGTCCAATCCACAGAGGGGCAAAAGTTACCTTTCCGCCCCTCCAACCGGGCAAGGAATGCAACATTCCTCCCCGGAATCACTGCCCGTTACGCACGGCTTCACTGCTCCCCGAACAGCTATGGGCAGGTGCCCGGAACCACGCTTATACCCGACGTAACGGCTAGTTTTGGACACCCTGCCCAACATAACAGCTAGTTTGGGTA
The DNA here is from genome assembly GCA_022829125.1 of Lathyrus tuberosus. Lineage (NCBI taxonomy): Eukaryota > Viridiplantae > Streptophyta > Magnoliopsida > Fabales > Fabaceae > Lathyrus > Lathyrus tuberosus. The sequence goes on from JALAZF010000253.1 coordinate 5,157,556, forward strand.
GTTACCTATTCTTTCGGGAAAACGGTTATTTCGCCCCGAAAATAGGACCGTTGGCCACGCGCTGGAGGCTCTATATAAACCCTCTCGCTTGAGAGGGTCAGGTATCCAATATTCACCCTAAGAATTCATACTTTGTACTTGCTCCTTTTCTCTGACCCTTTCTTACTTGAGCGTCGGAGTACCTTGCAGGTACACCCCCTCCTCTCCATACGACCAGCATCCCTGATGCACTTGGCGACCTGATTCTACAAGATCTAATCCAGCCTTCACGATCAGTGGCGCCGTCTGTGGGAATCTTTGTTCTCCCCATCTTTCTTTCCTCAGTAATCAAAGATCAAAACAATTCTGAAACATCATCACGATCATGGCCTCCCAAGATTGCTCCAAGGATGCTCTCCAAACCACCACCCTCCCCGTCAACAAATCTGACGTTGACGGCCAATAATCTCTCCTCCGAGATACCCGTTTCCTCAGGGATGGAGCCACTACTTCTCCTTCCCCTACCCCTGCTGATCGCAACAACGATCAACCATCACTTGACGTCTAGCCCGTTCCTGTTCCGCCCAATGTCGACCCGGCCGTAGCAGCCCTCCTGGAGGCGATCAACAAAACCAACACCCTGATCCTGCAGCAGAACGAGAGGATCGGGGCGCTAGAAAAGTCCCACCGTCCGAGATCCCCTCCTACGCGGAGGAACCAGTGACGATCAAGAAGCCCGCAGCTGTTCGCTGGTGATTTTGGCGAACAATCTCTGGTTTCCTAATTTATGAAAATTAGTTTACTAACAGGACCAACCAAACAAATCCTAGGACAAAGTGCTTTTGAGAATGTGTTTGATTTTGAAAAGTAATGTATTCGTTCTATGTTTCTAAGATTCCTTTTTAACGACTGTTTCGACTGATAGAATCAAGACACGGTAACGGCGAAAGAACAATTGAAGATAAATTCAAACTAAACAAAGTAAATTTCTGAAGTAAAAAGATGACTTAAACATAAAGAAATGAAGGAAAGCTTGAAATTTTATTGAAATGCATAAAGGTAAACTGGTGTTTTCCATACATACATTTTCCAGAACACTCGTTTCTCTCACACGGTTACTTTGAGTATTTACGGTAATTTGTACAAAGTTTGAAACACCCCGAATCTAACATCAAGACCTCCTATTTATATACAAACGAAATAACTACCCATAACAGCTATCTCTTCTAATGGCGACAAATGTCATTCTGCATGTATTTACCTCCTAGATGCGTTCCACGCGTCCCATTTCAAAATGAAACTCCCTCCAGAAATTTGAAATTCAAAACACCCGTCGAACGGTCCGAAAACTTTCCTTCGTCGAAATTATCTTCCTTACTCGGAAAAATCTGCCAATGCTCCTTTTAAGTACCATGCTCTTTCGACTTGCATCTTTTCGCCAAAAACTTTCTAACTGCAATATCTGGTCGAATTACATTGTCGAATTTTTTCCCTTTCTTTCTGAACCATTTCCCTGGCGTCGAAATTAGCCACCTACAAATTGCCCCCCAAAAAATGCATTTTCGACCGAGGGAGAAAAACCATTTTTTGCTAGTGCAATTCGACGCCATAGAGCATTCGACTAGTGACTGTTCATATGATTTAGACATTAGAAATGTCAGAATCATCATTACGCTTTTCCCAAAACGTCATTTCAGCCCACGTTTTTTAGATCTTCATCATTCCTACTCTAACCCCTATCACATCGTGGGTCAAACCCTAACTGCCACCGTCAGCATTATCCACTTCACACTCTCCACGTTTCCCATAATCTTCCCACTACTTTTCCCATTTTAATTCCAGAATACCAACCGCTTCCACTTTCACAACTTATATATAAGCTAAAGACCTCATTTTTTTCCACCTTTTACGTTCTTTCTCTCCAAAAGCTCTTTCAAACTCCATCTTCCTCATTTCTCTTTACTTCTCTGCAATCAACAATGGCGTCTTCCGCTACTCAAAAGGTCGCCGGTAAAGATTCTCGGAAGTCCAACAGTTTAGCACCAGTGGAAAGGATCTTCGGTCCCAGGGTGGTGGGAAACCAAGAGTACGTTCTAGAACCTCCCAATGAAGAAGAAAAGCGCTCCATTTATCAATCCCATGTACTTATTCCCATCTTAATTTCTGGAAAATCCCATGCCATGTTAGGACCGTTACATGACTTAACATTAGATCCAGTTAAGGTACGAGAATTTTTCCCAACCTACCATCGCTATAAACCCGTAGCAAATGGTTTTAGACCTAGAACGGATAAGGAGAAAATCATAGATGAAAAATCCAAAGTAGATGGCCAAGGGACCCCTTCTGACGAAGCCATAAACCTAGAATACATGAATAATTTTAGAATTTGTAGATCTTGTCCTCTGTCGAAAGACCCCTCTGACTATCTGGCTTGTTTGGAAAAGATAGAAAAGGCTAAGAGCAATGGTTTGAAAACCATGGGCATTTACGATCTCATTCAGCTGTCGAAAGTATGGCCAGGATATTGCCCTTCCATGCTTCTGGCTTCCCTCTATTTCTGGGATAGTATTTACAACACTTTTCACATTCCCTGTGGGATGATTACTCCTACGCTTTTCGACATAGCTGCTATCACTGGCCTAAGTCCCTTAGGAGTCGACTATGATCCCAACTTGCTTGTTGATGATTCAATAGGTTTCGACACCAACAAGGCCACCTTTATAGCCTATATTGCCAACTACCATGACAAGGAAACCAAGGAAGTTTCTGATCAAGAGCATGTAGCCTTCCTGGCCCTTTGGCTGTCGAGGTGCATTTTTTGCTCCAGATCTCTCCAGGTGGCGAAGCGCTATATCACCATAGCGAATCAGCTTCATGCTGGGCACCGGTTATGTCTTAGCGAGATGATTCTGGCAAATCTATACGAATCCCTTGGCGAAGGAGTCACCATCTTGAAGAACATCAAGGAAAAGAAGACTTTGCTGTTATCAGGGCCTTTTTGGCTTTTACAATTGTGGCTCAATGCCACTTTCGAAGCTTCCCTTCCCAACAAATCAACTGTGGATATAGCTGCTCTAGGGGACAGAAGAGTCGAAGGTCTTTGTTTAGCGCAACTAACACCCCATGACGAAGGTATGAGTCTCCAACAAACCTTTACCAGTTACGTCATGATGTTTGCTAAGCGTTATAGTTTTACACCCAACATGGCTCCCTTTGCTGAGAGGAAGGTTGGACCCTCATGGTTTACTAGAAAACTTCCCCTGGAATCGAAATCTCTGGAAGACGAATTTCTCAACGTCTGGGAATCTTTCCTTACTCCACGACTTCTAGTTTCCAAACTTGGCCCTTCGAAACTCAAAGTTTCCCTTGTCAACTATCAGCCCAACCTGGTTTCTCGACAGTTTGGGTTGATACAGATAATACCAAAACCTCTTCTTTCTAGAAAAGGCTCTCTGATTCATTACAACATGACCCACACTGAAGATGAATGTTCTGAGTTGTTGGCGAAGTATTCTAACCTGGTCGAAATCCAACCAGTGGTCTTTCGACCTTGCTTCCTCTGCACTCAAGAGTTTGACGAATGGTGGAGAGCCTATTATGATTCTCAAATGTTTAACGTGGATTCTTTCACCACTCAAACTGACTAGAGCCTTTGCCCTTGTGCAGGATAGAACCAAGAAAGGTACTTCTCGACACATCAAAGAAATCCAAGCTTTCCAGAAATACTTTGAAACTGCCTACAGGCCTAATGATCTTAGTCGAACCATACGTGAAGCAACCGCTACTTTGAAACAAAAGTTTACAGAAAAAATGGATGAGTTAAAACTACCTACGTATGTTCGACCAGAACAACGTTATGAGGTAGCTTTTAAACTTTATCGCCCAAAATTTCCCCCTCTACCATCTGCTGAATTTGGCGTGGCTCTTAGCCCTCCATTTCCAAATTGGTTCATTTGTGGGGATTCTCTGAAAATTCTTCGCCAAGAAAACCAGAAACGTGCCAAGCGAGTGGTTCCGACTAAGTACACCCTGGACAATTTCAAAGGCCACCTTCATATTGGCATAGAACACATTCGCGTGGAAACTCCTATATATGAAGGTGTGGAAAATGGGAAGAAGTTCAATCTCACTTTTTTTTTACTCAAATATATACTGTTTTATGCCTGACTCTTTTCTTCTTTTCTTCTCTTAGCTATCAAGATTCCGACGAAGAAACCCGCCATAGGTGAAGCAATAACTGCTGGAGATGCAGAACCCCAGAAAGATATTGCCAAGACACCTTTGGCGAAGGTATCTTTTTACTTTTCTTTTAGTTCACCAAATGTTTTATTTTCTGAACTCTTAACAAAATTTTCTTGATCCACAGGGCAGTCGAAGACCGCCATCGACGCCAAAGAAAAGGAAAGCAAAAGAAATCAAAGTCGTTGACACTGATGATGGTGATGAGTCACCAGACCAAGTAAAACCCACCAAAAAGAAGAAGAAGACAACCAAACCTCCCCCACAGAAACCTCCTACTCCCAGAGTTTTAGAAAAAACTTTATCAAAAAATCCAGGCGAAGAAACTACTCCTGCTCCAGCAGACAGCGCAAGCTCTAGCTTGAAGACCAAAATTCCACAGGTATGATTTTCCTCTTTCTTTCGATGCTCAAAGGTTGTTTACTTGTGTTACCTTCTTTTGATCTATTTATCTTTAAGGTACCTGTTGATATTCATGGACATCCCATGGTCCAAGTTCTCCCCAAGACCAGCAGTGATCCCACTTATAACCCAGCCAGCGCCTCCAAATCCTCTCCTAAGAATTCGGCGAAGGAATCAGCTACTGAAGTAAATCAACCCACTGCTATTTCTTCACGAATTCCAAAGGTAGTGGAAGAAGAAACTGGTCCTGAAACTGAAGACTTAGTCGAAACTGGTGGGGATACTGCGACGCCCACTGCAGTGGCTGCCACAAGAAATGAACCTGAAGACCAATCCCCCCCCCCACTTTGGATTTGATGTCGAAGAGAAAGATGAAGAGGGTGCAACTGATGTTGAAGAGGAAGAAGAAAAAGAAGACGAAAAATCGCCAACTCCCACAGCTGCTACCGACGAAGAGACAGAAAACGTCGAAGAAAACCCCGGCAAAACAAATAAAGCTGCTTCGACCGGGACGACTTCGACCCAAATTTCCCATGAGGAGCTAGAAAATCTGAAGGTGCAAAGGCCTTTTGAGTACCTAAAGACCATGCTCAGTTCCCACTATAATTTTGCTGATACTACCATCAGTAGTTCGACCACCTCAGGGACTACTTCTGATGCTAAATCAGTGGACGAATCTCTGGCAAACATTCGACAGAAAGTTCTTGATATTGACTTATTTCAACTTCTGGAGAATGATTCATCTGCTCAGTTCGACCTAAAGAAAATCCTAAAGCAAATCAATGTCTTGGAGGCTCCCCCTAAGGTTACTGATGTGGTGTTGGACCTCACCACCTTGATAGATCTTGTGGTAACTAACTTTAACCGACTTCGAGAGTACTCTAAGAAGCTTGAAAATAAAACAGAAACCCAACTTGCTGAGTGGGAAGCTGCATCGAATTCGTCCAACAAAGTAGCTGAACTGGAGCAAGTGTCTGAGCAAAATAAGCAGGAAGCAGCTTTGTGTGGTGAAAATATCCTCAAGTGGAAAAAGTAAATTGCTACTCTTCAAAGCAAAATTTCCCAGGCGGAAAAACGTCAAGCAGAATTGCAACAGAACGACCAGGAGGAAATTCGTAAAGAGCTTGAAGTTGGTGTGCATCATGTTGATAGGGCCCGTAAGCTTGGTGAGGAAATTGAGGAACTTTCGAAAGGCAAGGCACTTTGTGAGCGTCGTCTCCAAATCCAGAGGTCGAAATTCGAGAAGCTGAAAGCATCTTTTCCTGTTTAAATACTTGTAATTTTTTGTTTGCCTTTTTAAAGCCCTTTTGTAATGACAATGAATCTATATTATTTGGCGAGAAGATTTTTAATCCGCCATATTGATTTTCTCTGCATAATTATTCGACTGTTATTTTAATTTCTTGTAATGTGGGCCTATATTTTTTCAAATATTTCCCGTTTATTTTTAATATACGCTTATCTTTATCCACTTCCTCGACTTCGTATGCGCCATTAGAAAATACTTGTATAATTTGAAAAGGTCCTTCCCACTTAGGGGACCATTTTCCCATAAGTCTGTCTTTTCGATCCATGGGGAGAATTACTTTCCAAACTAACTCACCAATTAGGAAAGTCTTATATTTCACTTTCTTATTGTAAAACTTTTCGACTCTTTCCTTTTGCCTTTTCAATAAATCCAACGCATTTAATCTTTCTTCGTCCAAATCAACTAACTCGTCCATCATCATACTCCAATATGTATCTGATGGAATTTCATGATGCCTCTGAATTCGAATCGACTGTAAATAAACCTCAACTGGTAAAACTGCATCATGTCCATATGTCAATCTAAATGGAGTAGTATTTGTTGCTTCTTTAGGGGATGTTCGACAAGCCCATAAGATTTGATCCAACGTCTTATGCCAATTCTTCGGCTTTGTCCCCACATGCTTTTTAATTAAACTTATCACCACCTTATTTGCTGCTTCGACTTGTCCATTTGCTTGAGCGTAATAAGGCGTCGAAGTGAGAAGCTTGAATCCCATCTCTTTTGCAAATGTTTGCATATTCTTCCCAATAAACACATACCCTTGATCTGTTGTTATTGTCTCAGGTATCCCATACCTATAGATGATATGCTTTCGAATGAATTCTATGACTGCTTCTTGATCAACATTTACCAAAGGTATGGCTTCTATCCATTTTGTGAAATAATCTATTCCAACCAAAATGTATCTTTGGCCTTTCGACGATGGTGGTCGAATTTCTCCAATTAAATCCAAAGCCCAACCCCTAAATGGCCAAGGCTTCACAATTGAATGTAACTCACTTGCAGGAATATGTGGTATCCCTGCATGTACTTGACATTCCTGGCAACCTTTTGCAAATTCGACACAATCCTTCAACATTGTTGGCCAATACATCCCTTGTCGAAATACTAACCATTTCATTTTATGGCCTGCTTGATGAGCACCACATGCTCCCCTGTGCACATTCGACAATGCTATAAAAGCTTCATCTTCGCCCAAACATTTTAACAAAACTCCCTCTGCAGTCTTTTTAAACAACTCATTTCCAAAAAGCACATAACTTAACGCCCTGTACTTAACTTTCCTTTCGACTTTCTGATTTGGGTCTTGTAAATAATCCTTGATGGGCTTTCTCCAATCTTCGACTCTCGAATCGTCTATATTAAATATCTCAAAACTTTCTTCGTCACCATATCCTAACCTTATTGTCTCCAAATCTGATGGGGACAACTTAGTTGATACAACTCTTCCTCTTACTTCAATGGCCTTTTCCAACTTTTCTTTCGACACTTTATAACCAGATGCGAGTTGTGCCAAATCATTCGCCACTTGATTTTCCATTCGAGGAATATGTCTGATAATTACACTGTCGAATTTCTTCAAGGGCCTGTTAGCTATTACGAAGTACATGATTAAATTTTCTTTAACACACTTGTACTCCTTGGTCACTTGCTTTATTACCAACTCAGAGTCTCCCATTATTTCGACTCTAGTTGCCCCCAATTCCAATAAAATTTCAAGTCCAGTTATCAAAGCTTCATATTCTGCTTCATTGTTCGAACATAAGCCTTCGACTTTGTACTTGAATTTTGTTGGAATTCTGTTAGGAGAAATAACCAATAGCCCAATGCCAGTTCCATTCTTATGGCTGGAACCGTCGAAGTATAGTTTCCATGGCTCTATTTCGACATATTCAACATAATCTTCATTTATGGCGTGGTCAGCTATAAAGTCAGCCACCACTTGTCCCTTAACAGCCTTCAACGGCAAATACATTAAGGAATATTCAGTCAATGCTAAAGGCCATTTCCCAATTCGACTATGTAAAATTGATTTTGATAACATATGCTTTATTACGTCAAAATGAGAGGAAATATATACATCGACTGGCTTTATGTAGTGCTTTAACTTCATACATGAAAAGTAAACACACAGACATAACTTTTCTATTACACTATACCTAGTTTCGGCATCATTTAAGACTCTACTGAGGTAGTAGATGGCTCTTTCGACGCCATTCTCATCCTCTTGACATAACATACTTCCTAATGTCCTATCTGATGCCACTATATACAACCTCATACTTTTACTTCTACAAGGAGACATCAAGATTGGGGGATGGGTCAAGTATTCCTTGATTTTGTCGAACGCATCTTGCTGATCTTGCCCCCATATAAAATCTTCCTTCTTCAGTCGAAGTAGAGGAGAGAAGGCTTGCGTTTTTCCACTAAGGTTGGAGATGAACCTTCTGAGAAAGTTGATCTTCCCAAGCAGAGACTGCAATTCCTTTTTTGTTGATGGCGCTTTCGCCTCCATTATTGCTTTGGCTTTGTTTTCATTGATTTCGATCCCCTTCTTGTGGACCACAAAGCCAAGGAAATCTCCCGCCTGCACACCAAAAGCACATTTGAGAGGGTTCATTTTTAAACCAAACTTCCTCATCCTTTCGATTGATTGTCGAAGATGGTCAATATGATTTTCTCCTGAAACAGACTTAATTACAATGTCATCTATATAGATCTGCATAAAAGTTTCGATAAAATCATGAAAAATCGAATTCATGGCTCGATGATAAGTTACCCCAACATTTTTTAAACCAAAAGGCATTACCACCAATTCGTAGGTGCCTATGGCTCCGGGACAACGAAATGCCGTCTTAGGGACATCCTCTTCAGCAATAAAAATTTGATTATAGCCAGAGTATCCATCTAACATACTTAGATACTCATGGCCTGCAGCAGAATCTATAAGCATTTCCGCTACTGGCATAGGATATTCGTCCTTAGGGGTAGCTGAATTCAAACCTCGAAAGTCAATGCATACCCTTAATTTGCCATTTTTCTTTATTACAGGAACAATATTTGCAATCCATTCGATGTACCTCGTTGTGCGGATGAACTTACATTTTAGAAGTCTTTTGACCTCCTCTTTAATCCTCGACAAAATTTCTGGTGCAAAGCGTCTGGGAGTTTGCTTTACAGGCTTCTTTCCTGCCATTATGGGCAACTTCAATTCGACCAAACTCCTGTCGAGACCAGGCATTTCATCGTAGTCCCACGCGAAACAATCTTTAAACTCTTTCAGCAGTTGGACTATTTCGACTTTTAACTGAGGGTCCATCTTGGCACTTATGTAGGTTGGCCTTTTTTCTGCCCCCAGTCCTAAATTGACTTCTTGTAATGGATCCTGCGCCACCATCTTCATATCGGTCGAAGCTGGATCCTTTTCAAATCCCAAGGGTTCGTCATCATAAATGGCGTCTAACTTTTGATGTTGTCATTCGCCAAGTTCTGCGTTGAACAGATCATCTTCAACGTCCCTTTCAGAACATTGTTTGTTGAAATCTTTTTCATTGGCTTCGACAGCCATATACTTTACTTCGGCTTCTAGAGCCGCCTTGAGCTTATTTTCGGCTACATAAGCCGTAATCCTTTCGAGCGCTGATGATTCACTCATCGTCACCAAACTCGCTTCCCCATCCCGTTGGCTCTATATGTGCAGCCCCAAAGATGTAGTTTGCTTCGTCGACCACTTCTATATCCCACTGGAAACCATATGTGGGGTGGAGATACAGCGAACAAAACGCATTATCAGTAGCGTTCAGGTCGAAATTTGCTGGATTGCATGGAGCTATGTGGGCCAAGTGTTTGTCGAAACTGCATCGATCCACATGGTTTACTTCAGCCATGAAATAGCTTTGATCTGCCTCTATGTTTTCGACAATACCATCAGATCGCCAAATAGCTATGCGCTGATGCATCGACGAGGGCACAACACCTACTCCATGGATCCATTCTCTACCCAGAAGTAAGTTGTAATTAGCCTTCGAGGCTACGACCATGAACATCGTTGGTCTAGTTATTGTTCCAACAGTTAAATCCACTTGGATAACGCCCAAAGTGGTTCCTACTTTGCCTTCATAATTTGATAGTACCATGTTGTGGGGTTTTGTGTCGGACTCATCTTTCCCAATTTTCTTCAACATGTAATGGGGCATTAAGTTAACTGCAGCCCCTCCATCCACCAGGATTTTGTTTACTCCTACATTCTCCACCTTCCCCTTTATGAATAGGGGCTTGAGGTGGCCACGCATGGAGTCATCTGGCCTTTCGAAAAAGGCATTTTGTTCTTCGACACAGCCATTATTCATGATATAGTAACACACTGGCCTGTGTCCTATAACTTCACTCTCGACAACATCCTCCTCTTCTTCGACCTCCATGATTTGGTCATATTCTTTTGGAAGGACAGAGACCACGTTGCACACAATGTCGTGAGATACATCTGACTCGGACCTGAAATCATCCGTCATTTCGTCATCCTCCCCCACTTTTTCCTTGGATTCTACTGGCTCAATTGCATTGCATGAATTGATGCTGTAAGATGCTCCTTGTTAATTCGCTACTTCAGTATTGCTACTTGACTCTGGTTTGCTTCTTTCGACGACTACTTCCTCAGCAGCTCCTTTTTCAGCAACTTCCTTTTCCGCCCTTTTTTGTCTTTGGAAACGCCTCCATTGGGACCTCGACATGGGATTCTTGCCTTTATAATTTTCTGAGGGATAAGGCCTTGGTTTTGGCCTTTCACCTTCCTTGTTGCCAGCCATAGACGAACCCCTCTGAACTTCAAAATTTTTCCACTTTCTCTGTCCCTGGGCTTCCCTTATTGGTTGAACCCATTTGTCATTAGGAGCTTTGTTGGTGGGTTTGAAGGTATTTGGGTACCTTCGTCCAAACCTTTGCTGATTTTGATCACTTCGCCTTGGGTCGAATCTCTCTGTTCTCGCAGGTGGAACTGCCCCCCAGTTTCCTTTCCTTTTGGCTTTTTCGATTCCCTCTAGGTTGTCTGCTGCCTTCTTGTCGAACACGGCACTACAGCGGGGGCACAACATAACCTCAGACCTTTTCTTCTGACACCTTTGGAGGAACTCAATCAGATTCTCTTCTTCTTTAGGGTACGCTGCTTTTTGATATTCTTCTCTACGGTGCTCTTCGTCAGTCTGCATTGGAGCTTTCTAGGATACTTCGACCATAGTAACGTTGGCTGATTGACTATCTCCAATACTTAACTTGTTCATTTTCAAAGTGAGACCCTCCTCAATCTCATGTTTTTTCTTAGCCAGGTCGAAATCCCCTTCTGGCTTCTTAATGTTATGTTGGCAGCAAAAACCCACACATTTCTCTCTGGGATCCTCTACTGTCCATCGTAAAATCCCATAAACAGTTGGTTTTGTAGGACCATCAGTAGTCTTTGCATTCACCCTAGCAACACCTTCGCCAATCTCAGTACTGGCCTCGTTGTCTTGGTCGATAGCAACACCAAACTCCATGCTATCTCCCGTAAGGCCCTCAGTAGCCTTATTCTTGTCTTCGACAAATCCTTCAGTAGCTTCGTCATTCTTCACAAAGTTGAGACCCTCGGTGGCTTCATCTTTGCTCACATGGTTGAGGCCTTCAGTGGCCTCTTTGTTGACGGAAATCTTCAAGCTTCCCTCGTCAAGGTATTGAATAACCTTGATCATCACTGGTTTGTTGACGAAATCTTCGGATATTTCTTCCACATCACTTTCATCTGTTGGGATCTCATCGATCTCTACCATGTTCACATTTGCGTCGAAACCTTCAGTGGCTTCTATCATCTCAAAGCTGCAGTCAGAACCCTCTTCGACCTCCACCATGTTCACAGTGGATGGTTCAGCATAGTGGGCTTCGACCATCTGCATCGGATTTGAGTCAACCTTCATTGGTGGCTTCGACTTGTCGCCGAACTTCAATCTTCCGTCACGAATGGCATTTTGCACCAGATCCCTGAAAAGGAAACATTGAGATGTTTTATGACCTAAAAAATTATGGTACTTACAAAAACCTCTCTTTTTCTATTGTTCTATGGGAGGCACTTTGGTGCCAGGTGGCACTATCATTTGACCATCTTTAACCAGCAAGTCAAATATTTCGTCACACTTAGTGACGTCGAATGTATAGGTCCTTTTAGGAAACTTATCATTCTTCTCAGGTTCGACTGGGTTTTTTCCGTTCGACGGAGCCAATACTTTACAGGAGTATGGCAGACCCTGTTTCAATTCTGCTAAGTCAACTTCTTGTTCGTCGAAACTAAACGATTCGCTCTCGTCATCATCATCTTCTTGACATACCCCTACATAAGCCACTCTTTCTTTCTTATTTTTAGTTGCTCTAGCTTTTTCGGCTTTTAAACGTTCGACCTGCCTCACCATGTCCGCCAATTGTGCCATATCCCTCAGATATTGGGTGTCTAACTTCTTCCTAATTTAATAGTCTAGACCACCTGCTGCCATTTCGACTAACTCGTGCTCAGGAACTTGCGTAAAACATCTCACGTTAAGTAGCCTAAACCTATTTAAATAATCATCAATCAGCTCAGAGAATTTTCTTTTAACACTAGCCAACTCCTTCAAACTTATTTTAGTTTGTCCCATGTAAAATTGTTCATGGAACAACCTTTCTAACTGGACCCACGTGTGGATCGAATTTGCAGGCAACGATGTGAACCAAGTAAAGGCATTTTTCGTTAAAGAAATTGGAAAATATTTCATTTTTAAATTTTCATTGCGTGCAATTTCTCCCGCTTCGATCAAGTAACGGGTTATATGTTCGACAGTGGCTTCGCTAGTGTCCCCTGAGAATTTGGTAAATTTGGGGACTTTCCACCTTGGGGGTAACTCTTGTTGCAAAATATACTCAGACAATGGGGATGCATAACTGGGCCTTTGCAGTCCCACATTCACACCATTTCTGGCCATAATCCTTTCGACCATGGCTGCTAAGTTGTTTTCTGCTGGCATGTTGTTATGGCGCAATTGTTGCACAACCTCATCAGCATCTTGGTCCCTATGGACTAACACCCTTCTAGGCTCTTGTTGGACAGGCATTTCGACATGAGGCTGTTCGACCACTAACTCTTGGTTTCTAGGGTTTCCTTGAGGCACATTCACCGGCCTCTGGTTTATTGTGGGCTCCTCTTCGACAACTACCCTGGGATTCTGAACTGTTTGTTCCCTTGGTTGGGTTTGAGGAACACCAAAGAAGTCAGCAATGCGGGTCATTTGTGCTGCTAATAATTGGTTCATTTGGGTGGTGTTTTGGATTAAAGGGTTAAACACGGCCCCCATTTGTTGTGTTAACATCTGCACCATGTCATGGTTACTTTTGTCCATTTGTTGCCTAATGACTTGTGCAGAATTATTAGTGATTGCAGGCATATAAGTTTGGTATCCCGTTGACACAGGCTGACCTATTCTGCCTATGTGGTTCGCACCAGACCCTGATCCTTACAGGGGCGAAGTAACATTCATCAAAGGATCAGAATATAATGACGACGAATTGTGCAAACTGGCCATCACCGTTGTTGGCATTCCATAAGGCTATTCCCTATTATGTGGAGGCATTGAAAAATTCGTCACAAATGGCCTATGAACACCCCCTAAAGGAGGAGGAGTCATCTGAGGCATTTGGGGTCCTATTGTAGAAATACTGGGCGCGTTTTGGGATGCCGAAAACGCTGGGATTGACCCCGTTGATGATGGTATCGCTTCTGACATAGAAACTGACGCCGTATTGTCTCCTGTCGAAGGAATAGGCGTTGGGTTAACATTTTTATTATTAGGCGCGCTTTGATTCGCCATTTTTCTTGTTCTTGTTCTTTTTGGTCTTTCTTCGTTGTTCACGGCTAACTTGCCACTCCTTAGAATCATACAACGAAATAAAACTTTTTCTTCTAAGAATTTGCTATAAGAACAAAGGATAAACTAAACAAATAAATGCACTAGGTCCCATTGGGCGTGCCAATTTGTTCGCTGGTGATTTTGGCGAACAATCTCTGGTTTCCTAATTTATGAAAATTAGTTTACTAACAGGACCAACCAAACAAATCCTAGGACAAACTGCTTTTGAGAATGTGTTTGATTTTGAAAAGTAATGTATTCGTTCTATGTTTCTAAGATTCCTTTTTAACAACTGTTTCGACTGATAGAATCAAGACACAGTTACGGAGAAAGAACAATTGAAGATAAATTCAAACTAAACAAAGTAAATTTCTGAAGTAAAAAGATGACTTAAACATAATGAAATGAAGGAAAGCTTGAAATTTTATTGAAATGCATAAAGGTAAACTGGTGTTTTCCATACATACATTTTCCAGAACACTCGTTTCTCTCACACGGTTACTTTGAGTATTTACGGTAATTTGTACAACATTTGGAACACCCCTAATCTAACATCAAGACCTCCTATTTATATACAAACGAAATAACTACCCATAACAGCTATCTCTTCTAATGGCGACAAATGTCATTCTGCATGTATTTACCTCCTAGATGCGTTCCAAGCGTCAAAATGAAACTCCCTCCAGAAATTTGAAATTCAAAACACCCGTCGAACGGTCCGAAAACTTCCCTCGTCGAAATTATCTTCCTTACTCAGAAAAATCTGTCAATGCTCCTTTTAAGTACCATGCTCTTTCGACTTGCATCTTTTCGCCAAAAACTTTCTAACTGCAATATCTGGTCGAATTACATTGTCGAATTTTTTCCCTTTCTTTCTGAACCACTTCCCTTGCGTCGGAATTAGCCACCTACAGCAGCCCCAGAGAGAAATCGACCGAAGGCTGCGCCAAGAACCTGATCCTCGCATAGCCAGAAAGCGCGACCAGATCTCCCCGCGTGACCAGCACGCCCATGACCACAAGAGGACTCGGAGGAACGAGCAGTCTCCCCCGATCAAGTCTAAAGGACGGGACTGCTCACCTTCCCCGCGAAGGAACCGCCCACCTTCCTCGCAAAGGAACCGCTCACATTCTCCTCGAAGGAACTGCTCACCTTCTCCGCGAAGGAACCAACGTCGCGAGCATCCCATTCGGTCCCCATCATACACCAATTCTAGTGACGACGACGAGCCTCGTGGCCCGTTGTCCCAGGAGATCTTGGCTACCCGTCTCCCAAAAGGCTTGGAGAAACCCCCCGTCACTTGGCACGTACGACGGAACCACCGACCCCGACGAGCACATCGAGAACATCGATGCGCTGCTAGACTATCGCGGCGTACGGGACGCCATCAAATGCAGACTATTCTCGACCACCCTTCGGAAGGGAGCAATGACATGGTATATACAATTGCCCGAGGAGTCCATTACCTCGTGGAAATAGCTGGGCAGGATGTTCTCACGGCACTTTACAGCATCTCGCCGCCACCCCAAAACTGAGGCCTCTCTGGGAGCCATAATCCAGGGTAAAGACGAACCTCTCCGCGCATATATCGAGAGGTTCAACAAAGAAGCAGTGCAGGTCCCGACGACGGACTAAATGAAGAAGTTTTTTCTCGAGCAGGGGCTCCGCCCAGGCTCCGAGTTTTCTAAAGCCATTGGCCTCGCGCCACCGAGGAACTTGGACGCCCTCCTCCTCAAAGCCCAATCACACATTCAATATGAAGAGAAGGTTGCGTCCAGCAACGTCCGATCATCGCGCCATCAGGAGAACGCTCGGGCGTCTAGAGGGGAAGAAGCTTCGACATCTCGTCGAGGTGACCGAAGGCGCGATGACCGTCCTCGTGATACCCGTGACGGCAAAGGCCCCTCCGGGCGGTTCCATGACTACACTCCCCTGACCGTTTCCAAGGAAAAGATCTTGTCCGAATGTGCCAATTCAGAGTTCAAATAGGCTGGGGTCCGCTTCTCCAAACAGCTTCCGAACAGACCAAACATGGACAAATCAAAATACTGCTGTTTCCATAAAAGTCACGGCCATACTACGGAGGACTGCATCCATCTGAAGGATGCCATTAAAATACTGATCAGGGACGGCCACCTGAAGCAGTTCGCGAAGAAGAAGGACACTCCTCAGTAGGACGCCCAGGAGACCAAGAAGGTCGAGGAGGAGGTACCCTCCTCGGAAGACGCCAACATACAGGTCGCTATGTCCATATCGCGACCCGAGGATTTCAACATCCTTGACGGGCTCAGCGCCCCTGCATATTTCGCGGCCCACAGCCCGTGGGATACATTTCCCTCCGCCATGGTCATCTCTGGCGGGGGTTTTAACAAAGTCACCGTGGGCTCCGTGAAACGGAAGTTCGAACACCTGATCAACACAAGCTCCAACAAAGTGACCACGCTTGATCGGGCACAGAAGGGCTTCGTCCCCATCTCCTTCTACCAGGAGGAACTCCTCGGCGGCTCCCCGAACTCAAGTGAAATTTTGGTACCAGATATGTGTGATGTCACACACGATGTTACAACAACACACTCTGCACAATGGACAAAATAAACAACAGAAGAACACACAAAATTGTTAACCCAGTTAAGTTCAAACAACCTAATCTGGGGGCTACCAAGCCAGGGATGAAATTCACTACTTGTAGAATTAATTTACAGACTCAACAACCCAGTTGACAATCTCCTAAACTTAATTCCTACTAGTGACTTCCTACCTAAGAAACCACTTAGATACGAGAACACTACTCAATCCCTAAAACACTCAAAGAACAACCTCTTTGAGAAACCTTGATCCTGCTTCACAGCTTTGATCAAGTTACACAACTCCCTTTGCTTCACAGCTTTAGAGAGGACAGAACACAACTCACCAATTCACACTAGAATGGTGTATACAAAAACACACACAAAGACAATGTTTAACCTCCAGTTAAAGCTCCCTATCTTCTGTCTATTTTCTGTACCTTCTTCCTTTGATCTATGCGCTTTATATGGCCACCTGAATTGGGCTTGGACTCCTTGCAATATTTGATCTGATTTGTTATTTAAAACTGAATCTTCAAAACAGATTTTATCCCCAAAATCTTTTCAAATCTTCAACCTTTTAAATCTCCTACAAATCTGCATCAAATCTCTATGCAACAGAGAATATCTAACCCAAGATATTCGCATCCAATGAGACTACCTGCTCTCCACAATTCCAGCTAAAACGCAAACCCTAACAACATCACTAAACCTGATGTTATTAATTCTGCAGATCTAATGTCACAACATCGCCTGTGACATCAGACATCCAACTTAACTCTTAACACAACCCAGTGTGAAGACTCAATGTTGAAACATCACCACCTTGACATCAACATTGAACAACCTTTGTTTTACCAAAATTCCAGCCAATCCAAGAAACAACAACCTCCCCCTTTGGCTAATTTTGGCTAAAACAATCTCTGAAGCATTCAGCAGCGGAATAAACTTGAATTTTCCAATACATTGCAGCAGCAACAATCTTCAAAACAACTACACTTCACAATGCTTTCAGCATGCTACACACACTTTCCAATACTCTGCTACTACATACTACAGAACTAACCAGTAGCAGCATTTCTTCACCTTCTTCAAACAGCTGCACAAACTTCAACACTAATCAGCAGCATAGGGCAATCTCCCCCTCAAAGCAAGAACCAGCAAACCAGCTGTTCAACAACTCTCCCCCTTTTTAGCCACAATTGGACAATCCTCAACAAGTAAGTCCTATGACACCCTGTACAAAACCATACTTCTTCTGTCAGCAATATCCACATTTTGAAAGTCCAGACATATTCTTCATCCACAATCAATCACAAGATCTGAAGCACACACACAATGCCTTCCACTGAACTCTAAGTCAACTCCTCACACTTAGAATAACACACACCAAGACAAGTGTACAATCTATTCAAGGCCATGATTCAATCTTGTCTTCAGACATCTCCTCAGAAGCATGTGCGCACATGATTCAAACAAATAGCTTCACATGACTAGAACCATTCAAGACCCCACCAATCAATAGCCTAATGTCATAACATGCTATCTGACATTATATCCTCATAAGAGGCAACCAATCTCCACAAGCTTGATCAGCATGCAATCTTCAAAATAAATGCACCTTTGCTGCAAAATCCATAGACAAGTACTCCCCCTGTCATGATTAACAAATGCTCTAGATGGAGATGAACATTTGAGCAAATTTTCTGAGTACATGCATTTTGGTACCACTGTCCCTTTCTCCAAAGGCTATCATACAATTCATCTTCACCATCCAAGGCAAACCTTCTACTTTATCATTCTCCCGTACGACTATGTAGATGCTCCTTAGATATAATGTAAGCACTAAGCTTCAGATCCAGAACAAAGACATCCTTCACCAAGGATACTCTTGACACTCTTGACACCAGGGTATTACATATGCTCCACTACTGGATTTACTATCAGCAAAATAATCCAAACTCAACACTGTGTCACAAACTCCACAAATTCTCAGCTTACTTATAAGCTTTACTGAGATCCAATCCCTTCAATAGATCACAATTCCTATATCCTTACATCCACCAGTAGTTGTTGAAACTGGTGAAGTCTTCAAAGACAGTAGTCATGCTTTGCCAGAACAAACTACTAAACACATGACCATAATCTCCACATGTCCAATCTTAATCATCTTCCAGATATAACCACCTGCAAACATAATGTTATAACATCTTTTGGGACATTAGCTTCTCATCACCATTCAAAGGACTCATTGCACAAAGAAGTCCTTCAAGAAGCTCCCAATAAAACACAGTCAGAGCAACTTATTCATACACACCTGAATACCATAAGTTCCCACACCCTCTATGAACCATATCCTAGCAAACTCAACCATATCCAGAGTATCTATACCAAATTATTTTTCCAGAACATACTTCCACCATTTTATGAAAAGCACAGGAATGTTATCTAGTATGGCCTTTTGAATTTTCTCAGAAGTTCTAACAATAACAGCTTCCTTCATTTGAGAGATATCCTGGACATTATCATCAGACTTATCTCTGATCTTCCTATTTCTGGAAGAGATGAATACTTTACTCCTGGATTTTGTAGTACCATCCACATAGATTTTCTGCTTATCAGTTCTCATCTTTGGAGGTAACTCAATAGCTTTCCTCTTCCTTGATTTCAGTCGTTTAGCAACCCCAGGAACCACTTTTACAATTAGTTCATCATCATTCTTCTTTATTTTAAGGCTAGAAGTACCTTTCTTGACTTGAGATATTTTAACATCAGCTCTAACCTCTGCATCTTCCAACCTAAGGATTTTCAACTTGTGAAATTTTTCTTCTGAACTATAGGAGTCATTAGTCAGGTTGTCATCTTTCTTGGCCTTGCAAGTATTCAGCTCCCAACACTTCTTAAGGTCACAGATTTTGATCCTTCCATCAGCATTGTTGACTCCTTCATCTTGCTCACATAACTGACTACTCAAGTTGGCTATTAACACATCATCCAACTTAGGAGTAACAACACCATAAGTCATTAACCCAGATTGACTTTTCACCATACTTTCACACTTGATGTCACCATCTGATGTTACAACATCAACCTTAACATCACTACATAAGCTGTCCACTTGAGGTATCCACTGATAGCAATTATCTTTGGATCTTACTCCCTTCATCACTACCTCATTCTGCTCATCAGCTACCACACATTCATCTTTGGTGTAGCTTACCTTGTAACCTTCGTCACAAAGTTGACTTATGCTAATTAAATTAGCACTCAACCCTTGAAAAAGGAGCACATTATCAAGAGTAAGACCATCATGATTCTTTACTCTTCCAACTCCTTCTACTACTCCTTTTTCACCATTGCCAGAAATAACATCATTTGCATGGCAAGGATTGAACTCTACCAAATGCTTCTTGGATCCAGTCATGTGCTTTGAATATCCACTGTCAAAGTACCATGCATCCATAGCAAAATGTCCATCTGATGTGTGAGCCAATAGACATGTGACCTGAGCTTTAGGAACCCATTGTTTTACTACTTTGGGCCTGAGCTCCTTCTGTCTGGGTTGAGGCGCGGAATTTGGATAACCATGAAGCTTGAAGCAAGAGAGCTGCATATGTCCAAATCTGCCACAATAGAAGCATCTGACTCTATCATCTCTGAAGTGGTTATTTCTTCTGCCACTTTGATGATGATACTGTTGGTGCGGCCACCCATAATGATTTCTCCTTCTACCATAGTTGGCCTGTCTTCTATGGGCCGGTTGTCTTCTCCTGTACTGAGGATGTTCTCTCCTATGGTGATGAGGCTTCCTTCTTCCATAGTAATGAGGCACAACATTGTTGTATTCATATCCATATCCATACCAGTTTCCCTGATGTTGAGACATCTGATGAGACATGTCCTGCTTGAACTTGGCAGCTTGCATGCTCTTATGATATTGGGGAGGCATATACTAACTAGCTCCTTATGGCTGCATCTTCCTCTGATGAGAACCATTCTTCTTCTCAACATTCTGAGGCTGTGAATGAGCACCCTTCTCAGGTGTAGGATCCTGTCTCATTGGTTGGGACACCTCCTTCTTTGTTCCTGAAGTGCCTGCTTCAGAAACCTTTTTCTCAGCCACAAATCCTATACCTGACTTATCACCAGCAGCTTTCTCTGACTGCAGAATCTTATCCAGAGTGTCTGTACCACTGTTCAGCATCCTAACAGATTTAGTCATATGATCAAGATGAGCTTTGACCAGTGAGACTTCATTTTCCAAATCAGCTTTAGCAGTCTCAAGCTGAGCAATCTGTTTCTTTTGACTCTTGTTTTCTTGACAGATTTCAGCACTCTTCAGACAAAGCTCTTGATAAGTAGTAGCTAACTCCTCAAAAGTTATTTCCCCATCACTAGAATCATCATCAGACACAACAGTTCCTGTCAAGGCTCTAGCATGCTTTGCTGACTCACCTTCACTTTCACTATCAGAGTCAGACCAGGAAACTGACATGCCCTTCTTCTACTTCTTCAAGAATGTGGGACATTCTTTCTTGACATGTCCATGACCTTCACACTCAAAGCATTGAATACCCTTGTCTTGAGCAGTCTTCTCCTCATCCTTCTCCTTAGACTTGCTGATGTTAGAAGCAATGTTCTTGTCATTAGGCTTGAAGTTCTTGTTCATTCTTTTGAACACTTTGTTGAACTGCCTTCCCAACATAACAATGGCCTGAGATAGATCCTTCTGGGATTCAGAACTATTCCCTTTTTCTTCTTGATCATTTGAAACCAAGATTGTACTCTTAGGCTTCTTTTCCGGTTCTTCCTCATTCAAACCAAGCTCACAAGTTTGAAGAGATCTAATGAGCTCATCAACCCTCATCTTGCTGATGTCTTGAGCTTCTTCAATTGCTGTCACATTCATCTTGTACCTCTTAGGAAGTGACCTAAGGATCTTCCTTACAAGCTTTTCATCTGACATCTTTTCACCAAGAGCACTGGATGTATTAGCCAGCTCAAGCACACTCATATGGAAGTCATGGATAGTCTCATCTTCCTTCGTCTTCAGACTTTCAAACTTCGATGTTAGAAGCTGAAGTCTTGACATCTTAACTCTAGATGTTCCTTCATGTGTAGCCTTCAAAATATCCCAAGCTTCCTTAGCAACTTCACAGGTATTGATCAGCCTGAATATGTTTTTATCCACTCCATTGAAGATTGCATTCAGAGCTTTAGAGTTACCAAGGGCAAGCTCATCTTCTTCCTTGGTCCATTCTTCTTCAAGCTTCGGCTTTGAGGTGCCCTCTTTATCTTTGCCAGCATCATCTTTTTCAAACACAACAAGAGCTTTCCATTCTTTAATGATAGCCTTCCAAGCCCTGCTGTCCAAGGATTTCAAAAAGGTGATCATCCTTGGCTTCCAATAATCATAATTCGAGCCATCCAAAATAGGGGGTCTATTGACAAATCCTCCAACTTCTTTGTCCATCTTTACACCAGAAAGTAACTTCCCTAGATCTCACCCAGAGACAGACAGGATGCCTACTTTGATACCAATTGAAATTCTGGTACCAGATATGTGTGATGTCACACACGATGTTACAATAACACACTCCGCACAATGGACAAAATAAACAACAGAAGAACACACCAAATTGTAAACCCAGTTCAGTTCAAACAACCTAATCTGGGGGCTACCAAGCCAGGGATGAAATTCACTACTTGTAGAATTAATTTACAGACTCAACAACCCAGTTGACAATCTCCTAAACTTAATTCCTACTAGTGACTTCCTACCTAAGAAACCACTTAGATATGAGAACACTACTCCATCCCTAAAACACTCAAAGAACAACCTCTTTGAGAAACCTTGATCCTGCTTCACAGCTTTGATCAAGTTACACAACTCTCTTTGCTTCACAGCTTTAGAGAGGACAGAACACAACTCACCAATTCACACTAGAATGGTGTATACAAAAACACGCACAAAGACAATGCTTAACCTCCAGTTAAAGCTCCCTATCTTCTGTCTGTTTTCTGTACCTTCTTCCTTTGATCTATGCGCTTTATATAGCCACCTGAATTGGGCTTGGACTCCTTGCAATATTTGATCTGATTTGTTATTTAAAACTGAATCTTCAAAACAGATTTTATCCCTAAAATCTTTTCAAATCTTCAACCTTTTAAATCTCCTACAAATCTGCATCAAATCTCTATGCAACAGAGAATATCTAACCCAAGATATTCGCATCCAATGAGACTACCTGCTCTCCACAATTCCAGCTAAAATGCAAACCCTAACAACATCACTAAACCTGATGTTATTAATTCTGCAGATCTAATGTCACAACATCGCCTGTGACATCAGACATCCAACTTAACTCTTAACACAGCCCAGTGTTAAGACTCAATGTTGAAACATCACCACCTTGACATCAACATTGAACAACCTTTGTTTTACCAAAATTCCAGCCAATCCAAGAAACAACATCAAGTATCCCATTGCTCGTCAGAGCCCGGATGGCGAACTTCGACGTTCGCAGGATACTCTTCGACCAGGGCAGCTCATTCGACATCATGTACTCCCAGTTGTTTTCAACACTTCAACTGGACGAATCGCACCTTACCTTCTACGTAGGGTCCGAATTATAGGGATTCAACGAATCTGTAACCAAGCCGTGGGGATACGTCGAGCTGATCGTGACCTTCGGTTCGGCTGAAACAGCCAGATCCATCAAGGTGCAATTTCTGGTAATCGACTGCCCGTCGCTCTACCAATGCATTTTTGGAAGGCCGACTCTAGCCGAGTTAGTAGCAGTGCCCTCAATCGTCCACCTGAAGATGAAGTATTACACTTCGAAAGGGATGGTCGCCATCCTCCACGGCGATATAGAAGCTGCCCGACGGTGTTTCGAAGCAGCTACAAAGGGGCTTAACACCATTGCGCCCAAGCCAAAAGCGTCAGCAAGCCAGCACTACCAAGCAGCTCTGAGGAGGCCAAGCCCCTGCCCCAGGTCGACTCTATCGACCTCGACAGTCGCTTTCCCGAGGACCAACAGGAGGAACGAATAGCTTCAGCAAGCCTGTCTGCGTCTTCCAGCAGCAGCTCCCATCCGATGCGCCCAATCCCGGATGGCAACTTCGAGATAGTCATGTTCGGCGAAGACCCCCAACGAGGAGTGAAGATCAGAGCAGACCTGCCTGACATCGCGAGGAAGCAGCTCAAAGCATGCCTCCGAGAGAATGCCGACCTCGTCGCATGGAGCGCTGCAGAAATGCCCCGCTTGGATCCAATTGTCACTTGTCACCAGCTGACCATCGACCCGACCGTCAAGGCCGTAATACAACGTAGGAGGAAGCAGTCTCCAGAGAAAACAGAGGCTGCTGAAAAAGCTATAAAGGACCTCCTCGAGGCCAAATTTATTTCAGAAGCCAAGTACACAACTTGGTTGTCCAACGTTGTATTAGTTAAAAAATCTAATGGAAAATGGTGCATGTGCATTGATTATACCGATCTCAATAAGGCATGCCCGAAGGATGCCTACCCCCTCCCCAATATTGATAAACTTGTTGATAATTCTGCTGGTTTTAAACTTTTATCGTTCATGGACGCCTACTCGGGCTACAATCAAATCCCAATGGCAATGACCGACAAAAAATATACGACCTTCATGACCGAATCAGGCAACTATTACTACAACGTAATGCCCTTCGGCCTGAAGAACGCCGGAGCAATGTACCAACGAATGATGAACAAAGTGTTTCGGGAAGAAATAAGCAACATGCTCGAAGTCTACATGGACGACATGATCGTAAAATCCCAGGAGGAAACCGATCATACCGCCCACTTGAGAAAGGTCTTCGAACAGGCCAGGAAATACAAAATACGTTTTAATCCGGAGAAATGCACGTTCGGTGTCCGGGCAGGAAAATTCCTCGGCTTCTACTTAACAGAACGAGGAATCGAGGCCAATCCCGACAAATGTCGTGCTTTCTCCGAGTTTCCTACGCCCAAGTCCAAAAAATCCATCCAGTCCCTCAACGGGATGCTCGCGTCACTATCTCATTTCGTGGCCAAGTCTGCCCAGTACGCCCTGCCATTCTTCAAACTCCTCCGCAAAGAGGCAGCATTCGAATGGACCGAGGAGTGTGAAAAGGCCCTTCTCCATCTGAAACGGGAACTCTCAGAGCCACCGGTTCTCTCTCGACCAGACAACGGCGAAACATTGTACCTATACCTGGCCGTAGCAACCAAAGCAGTGAGTGCCACTCTCATCCACGAGACGCCTGACGGGCAGAAGCCCATCTATTTCACGAGCAAAGCGCTGCAAGGACCAGAGTTAAGATACCAACAGATAGAGAAGGTGGCGCTGGCCCTCATTAACGCAGCCAGGAGGTTAAGACACTACTTCCTGGCTCACACGATCGTGGTTCGAATGGATCAGCCTATAAAGCAGCTGCTCGGACGACCAGATATGGTCGGCCGTATGCTCAAATGGTCGCTGGAACTGTCCGAATTCGACATCCAATACGAAGGCAGAAAAACCCTCAAGG
The DNA here is from genome assembly GCA_022829125.1 of Lathyrus tuberosus. Lineage (NCBI taxonomy): Eukaryota > Viridiplantae > Streptophyta > Magnoliopsida > Fabales > Fabaceae > Lathyrus > Lathyrus tuberosus. Next base: position 5,182,488 of record JALAZF010000253.1, read on the forward strand.
CCCAAGCTCTGGCCGACTTTGTCGCGGAGATGACGTTCGCAGACTCCCTCGTGAGCGAAGCACGTAGATGAACCATCTTCGTCGACGGCACCTCAAACTCTGCAGAAAGTGGCGCGGGCATCATACTGGTGAGCAACGAAGGAATTATCGTCGAGGTATCACTCACACTGTCTTTCCCAACCTCCAATAACCAGGCTGAATACGAAGCCTTCCTCGCTGGGCTACGCCTCACCGAGGACCTGGGCGTAGAGGAAGTCGTCATTTGCACAGATTCGCAACTCGTGGCCCTCCGGGTCCGGGGAGAGTACCAAGCCAAAAACGACAACCTGACCGAATACCTGGCCCTGGTAAAGAAGGAAATGGCGAAGTTCACAATAGTGGAAGTGAAACACGTTCCCCGTGAACATAACGTACGAGCAGACGTGCTATCCAAACTAGCCAGCACGAAGAAGAAAGGCGGAAACAAATTCGTCATACAGGAAGTACTTCCTCGACCCAGCATCGAGAAGGCCTCCGCGACACTCGACGTGCAGGTGATCGGCGACAACAACTGTTGGATGACCCCAGTCTACAACTATCTCGCCAAAGACGAACTCCTGTCTGACCCAAAGGAGGCCAGCATAGTCAGGCGAAGAGCCTGCTCTTATGTCCTGGTCGAAGATAAACTCTACAGATGGGGATCCTCCATTCCGCTGCTCAAATGTGTCGAGGAGGAAATGGTCGCACACATCCTACGCGAAATCCACGAAGGAATCAACGCCCAACATCTCGGCGGAAGGTCCCTCGCTCGAAAGGCACTCCGTGCAGGATACTACTGGCCGACCATGCAAAATGATGCGAAAGAACACGTGAAGAAATGCGACAAATGCCAACGGCACGGGGACATGCACCTGGCTCCACCTAACAAGCTTAAGGCTATGTCCTCCCCGTGGCCATTCGCCTGGTGGGACCTAGACATCCTAGGACCCTTCGTTGTAGGACCAAGTCAGAACAAATATCTCATAGTGGGCGTGGACTATTTCATAAAATGGATAGAGGTAGAAGCTCTAGCCAAAATAACTACCCTCAACATCCTGCGTTTTTACAAATGGAACATCCTCGCACGTTTCGGTATTCCCCAAGCAATAGTAACGGACAACCGGACGCAATTCACGGACAGGAAGTTCCAGGACTTCGTCGCCCAACTGGGCACGAAGCAGTACTTCACATCCATAGAGCACCCTCATATGAACGGGAAGGCTAAAGCAGCCAACCGAGTCATCCTTCGAGGCCTCAAGTGAAGGCTGGACAAAACAAAGAAGGCATGGGTCGAGGAACTACACAGCGTACTGTGGGCATACCGCACAACTCCGCACTCAACGACCGGGGAAATATCTTTCCGTTTAGCATACGGGACCGAGGCTGTAATTCCCGTCGAAGTTCACGTGCCCTCTAGGAGGACAGAGTCGCCCCTAGACGAGGAAATGAACGACGAATCATTGAGAGAAGAGCTAGACCTCGTCTAGGAAATCCGAACCGGGGCAGCCCTTCGCGAAGCCTCACTAAAACAAAAAATTACCATCAGGCACAACACCGAGCTGATACGGCGAGAGTTCGACGTGGGAAGCCTTGTTCTAAGAAGAAACCACAAAGACTCTCGCGAAGGCAAACTAGCAGCCAACTGGGTAGGACCCTATCGTGTCCGAGCAAAAACGGAAAATGGGGCCTACTACCTTGAACATCTCTCGGGGGAAGAACTTGCTCGACCATGGAACACTGAAAAGCTAAAACAATATTACAGCTAAATTCTCGGTTCGACCCATCGCAACGACGAACGTCAGCCACCGATCACTATGCGCGTCTAAGTACAAGCGTCGCATACAATTAAAGCATAACCCCACTCAGTAACGAGCCGGGAAACTGCTCGACAGCGGTCCTCGATCGAGCATCGCTGTCGTCAAAGTATCATAATTGGCAGAACCCCAGCTCGCGATGGGACCCTCACGCCGCGAACTCAGGCCTCAAACGCGACTTGAGCTCCGCACCCCGCCAGGTCATTCCCCGGCAGTTTGACTAGTTCCCCTCACTGTCGAACACATCTGCAACGAGCAATTCCCCCTAAATATTTGCACAAGTCAAATACCCCCTATCGCGGGCGGACATACATTCACGGCAAGCATGCATACAACACTTAGCAAAAATAAACGCAAGTAAAATCATGCAGACGACGAAGTCAGAAATATAATAAGTTAACATAATGGGTGACCACAAGGGCCACAATTGTACTTAGTTACATCAAACAGGGGCCATGTTCCCCCGAAAAGAAAAGAAATTACAATAATTCCACGGCACGCAGTCCAGTCAGATTACAACAACATCAAAAAATCCAAGCTCCTCACTCGTCCGCATGCTCAGTTGGCTCTGGCTGAGATCCCTGCTTCTCGGTGGGCTAATCCTCGGGGATACCTTCAAGGAGATCCTCGAGCATGACAATACGACCGTCCTCAACATGCGCCAGGTAGTGGGTACCCTCGACAGAAAAATCGAGCCCAGGGTTCACCACCCGCAGTTGAGCCACGACATTCCCAAAAGACTCCTCCGCGACAATAATGCCATCATCCTCGGCTGTCAGCAAACGGGCAACCAGTTCAGATCTCGTCTTCATGGCCTCCACATCCTCCGGCTCATCGTCTCCCGGGGCATTGGCCGCCTTCAGCCGCTGGATCAACTCCTCGGCAGACTTCTTCTCCGCCGCCAGCGTCGAGTTTTCCTCCTTCAAACGAGCTACCTCCTCCCCAGCTTTCTTCCGAGCATCGTCAGCACCCTTAGCTTCTTCCTTGAGGGACGCCATAGTAGCACGGGCATCAGTAAGTTCGGCCTCAGTCGCAGAATCCCCTTCGGCGTACACAGCTGCCATCTCCAACATCCTGACCAAGGCAGAAGCGTCCTGGGCCACCAATGCCCTCTTTCTCGGGCGATCCATGCTTTCCAAGTGAAGAGACTCCACCCGAGGCACAATCAGAGAGTTCCCCTCGAAGAACTTCCGGTCATGAATACAAGGAGGAAGCTCAAACTTCCCCTTCTCCGACGTCCGGGTAAGGTCCACAGCATCATTAAACCTTTGCCGCTTGGGTCTACCAGCCAAAGGAAGCGGAGACCCCCGGGGAGTAGAAGTAGGAGAAGAAGAGGTCCCCGCAGCAGTTTGAACAGGAGGAGGAGCACGAGCACCAGCAAACCGGGATTTCAGAGGAGCCACCCCAGTCTTGTTCCTTGCAAGGGCATTCCTCACAACTCTGTTGTGGGTCTGAGGCATCTCACCTGCACAGACAAAATACGAGCATGTTAGATACGAGGAAAAGAAATGACACAAACAAAATCCAAATAACTAAGACTACCAAGCAGCTTCTCTGCGTCCGCGGGAGTCTTGCACCCCAGCAGTGCCTTAATATTGATGAATCTACGCTCAACTCTCTGGCTCCCGTCCTCCTCGAAGATCGGACTGCCCTTGCTCGTCCAACACTCAGCGAGCCGGAAGGAGTTGACCCAGTTCACCAGCGCCTCATACGCCACTGCGTCTTGCCCGAGCAGCTCGCTCGGTTGGAAGACATAATCACTGGGCTTCTTGGTGAAGTGGTCGGGTGACCAGTGGATGGGGAACTTGTAAAGTCTCCGCCCAATATACCTCCCCTCCTCGTCGTGCAGCTCGTTCCCGTCCTCGTTAAACTCTATCTCCCAGACGTATGTGTTGTCCTGGGCAGCTTCGAACAAGGGTTCAACGACATAATAACGCTCCTTGAACATCCTTATTGACTCCGAAAAAGGCTTGAACAGCTTGCGGGGTTGCTTCAACGAAACCCAGCCGTACTTCCTCCCCAACAGTTGCCGCTGAAGATGGAAAACAGTGAAAAATAGAGGGAGAGTAGTCCCTATAGCAAGATGCTCGGACACCAACTCAAACGCCCAAATAAAGGCTAGAGAGTTCGGATGCAGCTGCGTGGGGGCCAACCTCAAATGCTCAAACACTGACTGCTGGAAATCGGTGAACGACAGCCTCAAGCCAAGCTCCTTGAAGGCTTATTCGTACATCGTAAAGCGGTCCCCGAAGTTGGTGCAGACCCGTTCGTCCTCGGAAGGGAAGTACACCTTCCACTCTCCCTCCGGCCCAACTTCAGTAAAAACGTCCCCCACAAGCTTGGACACGTGCTCAACAGGCTCGACCACCTCCCATTCCTCCGCGGGATCATCAGCAGCATCCTCGTCCATATCGTCCGAAGCCTCTTCTTCTTCCCCGACATCACTTGGAGAGCTCGAAGACGCCGAGCTCGAAGCCGTCAAGCTAGTGTTGTCCGAGGATCCTATTTCTTCCTCGGAGGTGTCTAAAATAACTTCGCTGTCTGGCCCCGTCGCAATGTCGATCACTTGAAAAGTAGAGAAGAAAGTGAATTCGACAACAAATCAAATCCACCCTTCCACCGTTAAGTCAAGTGAAAGGGCGCGCAAAGGGCTGAGGACAAAGTCCCCGGCCTAAGCCCTAACATCAAATATGGAGTTGAAACCTCCCCGCGAGGAGACGCTCGGAACAAATCATCCCCCTAGCGAGGAGCTTCCCCGCACTCATACCCAGTTTCCGTTTGAAGCTTCGTCGGAAATCGCAAGCTTCACCGGAATCTGGGAGCGTTCTATTGGAAAAATCATCATCCGCCTAGAAGACAAAAAGTCACGACGGTTACATAAGCGTCGCCATCGCGACGACTCCGTCAACCGCCCTCCTAACCGAAACATACTACCAACTCCGGTGACATGTCAGAAGTAGAGAAATAGCACAACCACCGTCCACCACCAACAATCACCGGAAACTCACTCATTTTGTCCTCTAAAGCTAACCTTAACCGCATGAAATCTACCATCGACAACTAACAGAGGAAGAACAAGCAAAGGATCGGAACACTTACTTGTTTTGAGTAGAAGAAAGCGCTGCTCAGAAGCTTGTAACGGTGGTCGGAGAAGCAGAAAACGGTGCCGGGCAAAAGCTTGAAGGAAGCGAAGAGAAATCAGACTGAAAAGTTCCAAATGGAATGATTTTCCCCCTTTTATACAAAGGAGAACGTGCAAACATGCGCCCGTAAGCCATTATGACTATCCACTAGCCATCATTGCCTATTAACTGCTACATGGAGCTCTAGGCATACGTGGCACCCCAACGTTTCCAATTCTGTCTGACCATCAGTCTCCCCGAACTCTGGGCAACGATGTCACGACCACGAATCTCACGAACATCTGGGGTCACGTGCACTTTGAGACAATCCTCCTCGTCTTCAAACGACGACTCCATACTGGATCTCCGGATCAACGAGCAATCCTTAAGTCATCACTCCCATGCTCGGGAGCAACGACTTGGGGGACTCCTGTTCTGGACTGGACCAATGGCTAGAATTGGCCCAATCCGCTTCTACTCCAGAGCGGCCCAAATTGCATAAGTCCAATCCACAGAGGGGAAAAAATTACCTTTCCGCCCCTCCAATCGGGCAAGGAATGCAACATTCCTCCCCGGAATCATTGCCCGTTACGCACGGCTTCACTATTCCCCGAACAGCTATGGGTAGGTGCCCGAAACCACGCTTATGCCCGACGTAACGGCTAGTTTTGGACACCCTGCCCGACATAACGGCTAGTTTGGGTAGTTACCTATTCTTTCGAGAAAACGGTTATTTCGCCCCGAAAATAGGACCGTTAGCCACGTGCTGGGGGCTCTATATAAACCCTCTCGCTTGAGAGGGTCAGGTATCCAATATTCACCCTAAGAATTCATACTTTGTACTTGCTCCTTTTCTCTGACCCTTTCTTACTTGAGCGTCGGAGTACCTTGCAGGTACACCCCCCTTTTCTCCATACGACCAGCATCCCTGACGCACTTGGCGGCCTGATTCTACAGGATCTGATCCAGCCTTCACGATCATATATATATATATATATATATATATATATATATATATATAGAGAGAGAGAGAGAGAGAGAGAGAGAGAGAAAGAGAGAGAGAGAATACCAAGATTTGTTTAGGTAGTTCCCCAATTTTTCTCACTATGGGTACGTCTGCCCCCAATTCCAAATAGAATTGAAATATGCAATTAACCTTTGCAAGAGTTGTATACAAGAGAAAAAATAGAAATTCAAACCCCTAAAATCTATGTTTGATGTTGATTTTAACTTCTCTCCCCTTGATTTTAAGCTAGATCAAATCACCCAAGACATCCAATTTATCCTCCGGTTACCGCTACTCCTTTAAAAGAAATTCCGTTCTTCAAAGCTTTCACTCGACTGAATCCAAATTGCGAAATCTTATCCCAAGTCTTTAAATTTATCCCCCAGTTACTACTACTCCTTAGATAGAACCCCATTTTTTAAAGTTTTTATTCAGCTGAATCCAAGTTTCAAAAACATGTGCAACCCCCCCTCCCCCAAAATCAATCATTGATCTTGGAGGAAAAACCCTAAAGGCTTTATCAATGGAACCCTAAAAAAATAATCAACCCAATTTGATTACAACAATCCTAAATTGGACCTTATCAATCTAATCTTTATGGCATTCAACAAAAATGATTATATGTAGTTGTTGAATGTATGCAAAGAAATGTTGAAGATGATGAGAAAATTCTAAATGTGTTCTTAGTTTCAATATCGAGAAGTGATGCATGAATTATTATTTGTGTGTGTGTGTGTGTGTGTAAAAGAAATAACAAATAAAACAGATTTTTAGAAAAAATGACAAGTTTTGAAAAGTTTGAAAAGGATGTATTGACTCCAAATTCGTATGAGTCAATACATAAAAAATGGGAGCTACTACTTAGACTCTCTGTATCAATACGAGTGAGGCAGAGCTAGTTGTTTGCAAAAACACTTTACCATGAGCCACTACATAACACGAATGAGTCGCTACATACGTAGTATGTGTTGACTAAAGCCTCATATGTATCAATACAAGTGAGGCATAACTGATTGTTGCAAACACACTTCAGCATGAGTCACTACATAACACATATGAGCCGCTGCATACGCAATATGTATAAACTCAATGCTCCTATATAGAGCTACATAGAGGACATAAATTTTGTTTCAAAATTCTCCAATATGTATCGACTCATAACAATGATGTATCGACTCATTCAGCTATTTTTCATGAAAAATCATTGTTTTTACTTGTAATGGCTTATCTAATCTTATTTTAAATGTATTATTATGATGATGCACATCTAGACACAATCAATAAGATCCAATATACACAAAATATTAAGTGTCCTAGTTTTGACAACATTAAAAACATATCTAAGAGGATAGTGCACTCACATATGTTGATTTACATGACTATAAATATTTTGTTTTAAATACTTCCCTTATCAAAATATTTTCATAAGCTACCAAAATAAATTAGAATTTATTACATGATAAACAAGTCAAATACTAACCTGTGTTTGCTTTCATACTTTATGACATTCATAGTTAAAGAGAAAAAGGAAATAACTCTAAAGCACATACCAGGTGGCAACTAATGCCCAATACTACAGCTTGTGGAGATACTGATTGCATTGCATCTAGCAAGCTATAAAGTAACCAATGGTTACCAAGCCAAAAAATAGTAATACATTATTTTACCATGAATGTAAGTGTATAATACAAATTAAGTTTTTGTCGTGTTGCAACTTTTGAGAATAACAACTAGTAAAATACCCGTGCTCCCGCACGGGTAAATTTATTTGATATTGTGTATTTATAATGTATTTAAATACATTTAAAAACATGAAATGATAAATTAATTATATAATGACCCATTATTATATAAATCAAATTGTATTACAATAATCATAGAAAATCGTAGAATTGAGCCAAAAACTACATTCAAGAATGTATCAAGTTAATGAAAGAGAATTTCAATAACAAAGGAAATGACCCAATTGTAGATCAGACAAAACTAATTGGAACGTGTGGAAAAAAAGTTGTTGAACATGGTGTGGGCTTTATCTTGAGCTTTAATCATGCCCTCCACTGTTGGCCGTAAGACATCGAATTGCTCCTTTAAGAATTATTTCTCGATATTTATCCCGGCAGCTTAGACATAACGATATCAATGTTCCAACTACGTGCTCTGTGCTGACAAGTGATACATCTTCAACAGTCTCAGATGAAAACAAAATCAATGATGATTATTGAAGGAGGATAAACATGAAAGAAACTTCAAACCTGAAATACATAAAAAATGTGTGTAGTGTTTAAACCTCCACAACCTATCAGATTTAAAAAATTGTGCAATGTTTGATATGATTTTACAAACTAACTATTTAGACTCACCAAATAAGATTCTAGTATTTCTTCTCAAAGATTATGGTATGAACTACAATGCCCAAAAATTGTCTGCTTTATCCAGTCTTGTTGTTCCATGAGCTGGATGACTCAAAAATTGTCTTGAGAGATGTTGTGTCATGTGTTGTTTCTTTATTTAATGAAGTTGGCATACCTGATATCTCCTGAAAATGATAATAATAATTATGACAAGTTAGAGAGCATGTTTCAATGAGATTATAAAAAAATCTAGTTTTAAAGACAATCCCTTCATCTTTCATATATAAATGTCATAAGACAAATAAACAAAAAAGGCTCTGATCCTCATGTAAAAACATTATAAGTCTCCAGAATCTCATTCATCAAAATATTGGCAGGAAAATCTTATAACAAATAGCACGTTGAGACATGGTGACAAATTATAACCAAGTGATTCTTTAAAAAAAACTCAAAGCCACAATTTAGGTATGTAATAAATCATTTACCAAACATAGTAATGATTAGAAATGTTTATGAGTTAACATGAATGAAATAAAAATATACAAATCCATATTTCACACGCCAAAATTGTGGATAGGGTTCATATGAATGCCAATATGAACCATCTAAGAGATGGAAAAGTCAAAAGTTTTTGAGAAAAATGAATCAATATAGCAACTGGTAGCCATGACAAAGCAATAGAGTGAAGGGAAAGATGCAAATCTAATTTCATGAAGACAAATTAAAAACAAGGATGAGGAGGGAAAACTTTTCAAGTCATGAGGAAATACATTAAGAAACCCCGACATTGCATGAATTTCAAATAGCCAAGCCAAAAATCATCTGTTACAGAAAATAATCTTCCTTTATATTCAAGTCGTCATAACAACCTGAAGAATGTTTCCTTGCAAATAATCAACAACCTAAATTTAGTAACATACCATGAAAGAAAATGTATTAGAGATAACACAATACAATTGTAACATGTAATCATCCATGAATACAACAAACTAAACCAAATTTTAGCAAACAACAAATATATGGAAATATAAGTTAAAGCCAGGTTATATAACCCAAGCGGCATTCAGGTTTTACCATTCAATCCTTTATAACTAAAACAAAATACTCTATAAAGCAAGGTCATTTCATTTCTATATATAATTTATAATTAAACATCACATACCTTTAAGACAAACCATAAAATATAATAAACACTTCAGTTACTTTTCAATATGAATGTAAAATTAGTAGTTTCACTTAGAATCAAACCAATATTGATGTCCAGGTCCTGTGATATCCGGCTGCATTTTCGATAAACAAAAGTATTTATAGCTCGGATTCATAAGTTGTTTTCAACTTGTTGTATAAGCACTTAGTGAATTTATTTATCCAAAGAAAACATAGTCACTTATCTGTGTTTATGTAGGCTTGAAGCTATTCTACAGCATCTTGGCCAATAATATATATGCTTGTTTTCTTGGCGGAAACTAACGGGTCGTGTCCCGTGCGACTATATGAACTATAATGAGCATTCAGCTTGAACTATAATGAGCATTCAGAGCTTCAAAATAAGATACATAAACATGCATTTGATCATATGAATGTGGCACTACAAATCTGATTTGTTCATAACTAATATCATTGAATTCAAAAGTCAGAAGAAGAAAAACGCTAATATGGTATGATTTCAAAGGATTGCACAATTTCAGATGACTTGGATAATCAGATTGAGATTCACATACAAGTTCACTAATTAAATCTTACGATTTCATTATGCAGGAAACATTTAAACATAGTTGTTATTATGAAAATGAGATGAAAACATGATTATTACCTATAGAGTGCAATGGGCTGACCCAATAGAGGAAGATACTGCTTTGGCATGGTAGCCTATAATTATACAAACATTTATAAACACATAAGAAACTTATTCATATAATAGATTTTGAAGAAAAATCAAAATACTAATAACAAAAGATAGAGATCATACTCCCATCCTCTTGCCCTTTCCTTCGGCAAGCAAGACAACGGAAACACTTCTGTATTTGACAACGACATCAAAATCAGCCTCTTTCTCCTTTGCATAATGTGATTTTCATCATCTTCTTTGTATAATGTGATTTTGAAAAAAAAACATTGAGAAAAAGAAGAGTGTAACAGTCAAGATCTTGTGAATTAGATCTTCAATGCAGATGATCGTGTGCTTTCCAAGAACACGCCAATGAATAACATGTCAGTAGAAAAATGGAGAAGAAAATAGTGAGGTAACAAAAATAGTAAAAAGCAACTATGATAACAACACCATAACACATGATATCAAAATTTCATTAGTCAAGAAAACACATTAGAAACTGTCAAGCAACCAGGGCTGCCTTTTAAATCTTAAACAACTTTCATTAGGCAAACATGATTTAGGGCAAACAATGCAGATTTACTACTGTGAGATTGAGGAGATGGAAGGAATCCAATTTTCAGAATAACAGCCTAGAGTTGAGTACCTGACATCAAAATTTAGAGAAATCAGGTGATTGAAAAAATAATGCAGAACTGTGAAATTTGCGTGAAGGATAAAAAAACTGCAATTAGAAGCAATGACGTCAAGTTCATCCGTAGTGAAACCCTTACAAGAAATAAGAACCAAAATCTTAAAATTCTTAAGCGATTTAGCAATAAGCTCTGAAGCGAGGTCCAATAGTCAAGATCTCGTGAATTAGATCTTCAATGCAAATGATTCTGTGCTTCCCAAGAACCTGTCAATGAATAACATGTTAGTAGAAAAATATAGAAGAAAATAGTGAGGCAACAAAAACATTTAAAAGCAACTATGATAGCAGCACCATAACATAGGATATCAAAATTTCATCAGTCAGGAAAACACATTAGACACTGCCAAGCAACCAGGACTGCCTTTGAAATCTTAAACAACTTGCATTCTTACTTGTTCATATTGAATAAAGTATTAGGCAAACATGATTTAGGGCAGACAATGCAGATTTACTGTGAGATTGAGGCGATGAAAGGAATCCAATTTTGTACTTGACATCAAAATTTAGAAAAATCAGGTGATTGAAAAAACAAAGCAGAACTGTGAACTTGGTGTGAGTGAGATTGCAAACCCCTCACCACAAGGCTCGGGACGTTAAGTACCCACATTGATTCCCATCACGCTCATGATTGTATTTATAGAAGCTATTTCCTCGGATCCTAAACTTAGATCAACCCTTGCTGGCTATAAGCTGGAGAATCCTCAACAATCACATATACAATCTAAACAATATATATAACATTAATGACAACTGATCAATCTAATCTAAAACTATAACTCTTGAATGTTAAAACAACACAAATGGAAACAATGATTCCAAGAATATGGTGTACCTGAAATTCATCAAGCTCAAGGAAACAGTATGGAGAATTCGATGTCAGTTTTGGTGAAATTCATCGAAATCAGAATCAGAACCCGTTTCATTGTGCCACCCACTAATAGAATCTTCATCTTCTATATTTCTAGTCAGAGGAACTCGCAACTCATAAATGAGAAAACAACGTGATTAACATAAAAAAAACTCAAATGCAAAATAAATATAATGAAAATAGAAAACAAAAAACACAAAAAATCACCATGAATGATAAAAATTCCAATTTTGTTGGGCTCATCATGAATTAGGGTTTCGTCCACGACTGTTATAGTTTCCATTGATTGAGGCATTGTAACAGAAGTCTCGGATGCAGTAGGAGCTTCTTCAACCATAATAATCTTAGGGAAATTTCACTTCAGAGAGAGCGAGAAGAATAAAAGTTGAGATTTCTTCGATAGGGTTTGGGTTTTGGGGTTTTGTTCAGAAAATACTCTACAAAATGTAAGAAATGAAAAATAAAATTAAGAAACCAAAAGTATTGAACCAGATTAATACTCCTCACGTATCTCAAAGATCATTTTCGGAAGAAAAGGAAAGTTTTGAATCTCAGGGGGGCGGCGACGAATTTAGGGTTTTAAGAGGAAAATAGAGAAAGGGGAGAAAGGGGGGCGGAATTAGGGTTTGTGGAGGGAGGCAGAGAAAACTAAGAGTGAGAGAAAACAGGAGAGAGTGAGAGGAAAGCAGAGAGAGAATGGTTTTGGTGGGAATGAGAAAATATTTTTATTTGAAGTAGTTAATGGTTGATTGACATTTGGCATGCTAATGGTTTTGATTTGGGATGAATTTGCTAGTTACCGAAATAACCTTTTCATAGTGTATTTTATTTTTGGAGGAAGGGCAATTTGGGTAGTGCATGAAACCTTTTTGTATTGGATAGATAGTAGATTGATGATCCACGCATAACATATGCATGTAAGAAGTTAATTATTTAGCCCAATTTAAGTTATTAGTGGTTGAAATTGTTTAAAATAGAGAAAACAGTTGACCAACCCAAAGGTTTTTTGGTGTATAGATTGCATACTACACTTCTAAATTCAAAAATGTTGTTGGAAAAATCTTGAATTGTAAAAATTTCTATTTCATGTATAACTTTCTTCCATGATAGTTTCCTAGGAAATTTATCAAATTTGTTAGAATCAACTTTCTTGTTAGCTGTTAATTCAAACAAATCAATATATGTGCTGCTAACCAATACAACATGCTACCAAATGGTTAGGAATACTGAAGAAGTTGATGGTGCATTTTGTGCATTAAAACTTAGAGCCCGTTATAAAATGTTAATCTCTTGATAGTCATCCTGGTAAAACTTAGAATTTATATATATGTAACATTTGATATGCTTCCATCTCATTGAAACTTATATGTCACAATTCACCCTAAATGTCATCACAAGAGTTGAAGAAGTTCTTTTTGAAAATGGTTACTTTACATATTTACAAGATATATTGTGCATTAATAATCGATGTTTTCAAGTGTTTTATTTTATGCTTTTGTTGCACAATACTAGTTTAATATGATTAACTTAGCATTTTTTTATCTACAGTTTGGATCTGAAGATCATCAAAATGAATGAAGTTAGTGGAATGCTTGAAGGAATTATTTTTTGGAATACCATTTTTTTTTAACTTAATTGTTTTTTCTGGAAGACAATGGTTGTTATAATTGATGAATGATTTTATTTGGATGTTAAAATATTTGACCATTTCTTAATACACCACCCTAGTTTCTTATACACCACGTGAAATTATTTTTTTGCCCCCCAGTTCCGGATGTGCACATCCGGACGCACCGTTTTATGAAAAACGTTGCCTTTTTCCGGATGTGCAAATCTGGAATGACAAATTACGCGTATTCTGGATGTGCACATCTGGAAAAATGGCCGAAACTTAAAAAGGTATAATAATAATATATTTATTTTAAGAAATAATAATAATATGTATTTTAAAAGAATAATGATCAACAGTAAAACATTACTTCTTTGACGTTATCCGAACTCCCAAATATATCCTCGAAGATTATAGGACAAATCAAGATCAACAGTAAAACATTACTTCTTTGACGTTATCCGAACTCCCAAATCTATCCTCGAAGATTGTAGGACAAACCAAGATCAACAGTAAAACATTACTTCTTTGACGTTATCCAAGATAAATGGCAGCAGAGGCGACACAAAGTTGGTGGTACTCCTATTACCACTTGCAGAACCAATGGACTGACTTTGGGTCACAAGATACAGAGGAATTGTTTCTGCTCAGGTTCATTGCGATGAGATAATTCAAGATCTCTTTAAAATAACAGTGGATACATACTGATGTATACTGATGCAGAACCAAGGATTATATTTTACAGGTTCGCGTTGGTTTTTTCTAAATGATACATACTGATGTATATTAATGTATATGTATATATTATACTGTTTCAATGTCATTTATCTTGGATAACGTCAAAGAAGTAATGTTTTACTGTTGATCTTGATTTGTCCTACAATCTTCGAACCTGGAAAATATAATCCTGTTAGGCTTAAACCCAGTTGATTTATAGAAAGCCACACGCCACTCCCTGAAAACCATAATGGTAAATAATAATGGGTTATTTATGCATTCAAACATTTTTCTTGTATCGTGTAAGTTAGTAAATATTCTCAATAACGAAAAGGGTTTATCTCCGAAATATATTGAGTCCTAACTTTATCAGAATGCCGAACACAACCATTATATTGACGGAGAGACTCCAACCCTAGAGTTTGTTATAACTTCTGATGACATTACTGCTACTGGTGCACCAGCCACATTACTTATTTTCAATAACGAAAAGGGTTTATCTCCGAAATATATTGAGTCCATCTGTAGTGTTGGACGATCAACAAAGAAAGATAACAAGAGCAGTGGTTACACTGGAGAGAAAGGATCAACAAAGTTTTCTATTGAAGAGATACGAAGAACAACGTTTTCTATGGGCGGGAAACCTAATCCCTTCTCGCTCCCCTCATTCGAATGTATATTAACGTATGCGACCAACCGACAAAACCAATTTAAAAAAAAAATAAATAAAGTTATGCTATTTTCTGGATCTGCAGTTCCGGAAATTATACATGATAAAGCTATACTATGTTTCCGGATGTGCACATCCGAAAAATATCAGCGTTTTTTAAAAAAAACGGTGCGTCCGGATGTGCACATCCGGAATCAAGGGGCAAAAACGAAATTTCACGCGGTGTATAAGAAACTTGGGTGGTGTATTAAGAAATAGTCAAATATTTTGATACGTTAATTTTGACTTTTCTCGTTTAAGGTATATTTTGATTAAGACTTGATTATGTTAATTTATATTTTTTTAGGGTTATTTATATGAAACCCCCCTGCCATATGAGCGAATTTTGCTTTCCCCCCCTCCATGCCTTTTGGCAACAGTTTTTTCAAAAAAAACGTTGCCTAAACCTGCCTATGGCAACGGTGGGGGGTAAAACGAAACACGCTCATATGGCAGGGGGGTTTCATATAAATAACCCTTTGTTTTATTAAAAATTTATAATATATTAATTAACATTTATTTATTTTAAAGAATATTAGTAAATTATTGTTAAAAAAAATCTGTTTGGAAAAGTGTCTTACACGTAATATTGGACTAAAAAAGGAAATTAAATTTGAATATTTATGGTCTAATAGTGGAGCATACGTGACTATTTAATTTAGATATATAGGCAAAACTGGTGTTCAAAAGTTTAAGCAACAGTTGAATAATTGTTGAATAAACATAAGGACAATGCTTTAACCAAGTTAATAAAACCGAAGCCTATACCAAATTCAGGAAACCACAGTCTATACCAAATTCAGGAAACCATAGCCTAAAGCTAGTCAAGAAAACTGTGGCCTCTTCACCTTTCTTAAGCAACAGTTATTTAAATTCTGTGGACTGAAGTAAAAAAATGTGGTTACAGCAAATAGGCAACAACCACATAAAGAACACTTCATAAATTGAGAGCAAACTGTTGCCAAAACTTTTAACCAGAGTTATTTTGATTATTGCCACACTTTTATAGCGTGGCATAAAAGAAATATTGTGGTGGCCTCTTTATATTTTTACTTTAGTATTTATCATCTTTCATTAATATATTATTTTGTCATTCAATAAAAAAAACTACTACTATATTGTAATATCCCATATACTCTTAAATGCTCAATTGGTTGTCAGTTGAGATCAACTGAGTTCCTATGTACTCTATCTTTTGTCAGTTGGAATAATTAGAGCATTTAAGTTCTCTAAATGTTGGCAGTTGGAACCAATATAGTAATCAATAGACTCTGAAGAGATGAATTATTATTAAAAGAGGCAGACCAATATTAATAAGTATAAGAGGGGACATTTTGGTAACCCTAATATTTGGTCAATTGGTACTGGAAGACAAAATATCAATTGAGATAATTTATATCATCAATATATATATATATATATATATATATGTGTGTGTGTGTGTGTGTGTGTGTGTGTGTGTGTGTGGATACGAAAGAAAAAGGAAAAAGAGAAAAGAAGAAGATAAAGAGAAAGTGGAAAGGAAGAAGAAGAAACTCATCGAAGAAGAGGAAAGTTCGTCATCCCATCATCATCATCAACTTCATCATAATTTCTTCACCATATTCATCTCTAAGGCGAGTTCCATAGCTAGCTTTGGCTTTGTGAGGGAAGAAAGTGCATGATTGGGAATTTAGGTTTTTGTGTGATAACATACCATACATGATGATTTTGATGAATTGCATGTCTTGATGTGTTATAACATGTTAATTGGTATCGATAGATGCAATATATTGATGGGTGTTGAAGAAATTGGCCATTTTCCCCTTCCAATCCCATTCTGAGAATTCTAGGTTCTATCAACTTCGTCGGGAGGGCTCAGGGCGAGCCGGAGATTCTGTCAGCTTCGTCGGGCGAGCTAGCTCGCTATCTGTTCGTTGTACGAACATCATGGCTTTTCTCCACTGACTTGGTCTCGCTAGTTCTTCGTTGGGCAAGCCTCAGGCGAACGGGCCTCGCTAGCTATTTGTCAGGCAAGTATGATGACATCCCGCCACTGACTTGGTCTTGCTGGTTGTTCCCCGGGCGAGCCTTGGGCGAACTGGCTTCGCTGGCTCTTCACCGGGCGACCAGGACAACATGCAGAAAAATTATTTGGCCCTTGTTTTTGCCATAACTCGAGAACCGTGAATTGGATTGATACATGACTCAAAGCGTTGGAAAGCCCTTTTCAAGCTCTATTAGATGGAGAAGTAAAAACATGTTTAATGCCAATGATTAATAGGATAATATTTATAAACTATTGTTTCCTTGTTTCCATCATAAAACGGGAATGGTGGCCTCAATTTATACGAGGATGGAAGCGTTAGGAAGCTAACGTAGAGAACTATGATATATAGAGATGTCTCTATGATTTATTCCAATGAATTATTCCCTTTAAGTCCGATGAACTCCCACCATAGGATGATCAAACGATTATTGTTATGAGACTTGGATGTGGAATAAGATAGAATGAGACGGGTTGCGTGATAACCTTGGTGATGGTTTGTATTTTCGAAGAGGTGGTGTTACCCATCAAGGTGGGTCCTCAAGTTATCGAAACAACTTTTTTCGTCATGGACATTTAACCAGCTTACAGCTATCTCCTCGGGCGTCCATGGATCCATGCTGTCGGGGTTGTATCCTCAACTCTTCATCAGAAGATCAAGTTTGTTGTTGAAGGGAAGATGGTTACCATATATGGCGAGGAATAAATTATTGTGAGTCATCTGACTTATTTCAAGTATGTCGAAGTGGAAGGAGAGATTCCTGAGACTTTGTGTCAGGCATTTGAGGTCGTGCGTGTTATGAATGATACTCCCACTAATGATAAGAAGCGTGAAGTTTCCATGACGTCGTTGAAAGAGGTCAGGATTGTGGTTGAAGTTGGTTGCTCTAAAGGTTGGGGTCAGGTTCTGGACTTTCTAGTGAAGAATGATAGATTTGGTTTGGGATATAAGCCCGCGCAAGTGCCTTCGAAAGTTCAAGGACCCATCAGATTCTCCAGTGCTGGGGTTATTTTTGATCATGTCAACTCTATTGAGGAAGATGACGCCGACAGTGATTGTGACCTAGATAACTAGATCCGTCCCTGCGTCCCAAGACAGGAGCTCACTAATTGGTCTTCTGAGGATATCATTCAAGTCACTCTTCTTGAAGAGTAATTTACTTTGTTTTTTGCATATGATAAATCCTACGATCTGTCCAAGACGTAGTGATTCATTGTAGTGCCTCATGTTTATATTTGCAATGATTATCATGAATAAATGACGTGTAGTACCCTAAATTTTGACCCGTTTTATATGATTTCTAGGGCCACTTTATTTCGAATAAGTAAAATGGCACAATTGGTAGAAAGAGGGGTATAAGGACATACAAGTATAAGGGCTTGAGTTTGAATCCCACCTTCCTCACTTTTAATGTTTTATTTGTTTTTCCTTTATTACTAACTTTTTTCTATTTTATTTTTTTAATAAAAAAATCACAAAAATATCATTTTTTAATATTTAATTTTTAATTTTCGTATTTGTATTTAATGCAATTTTAAAAATATGATTTTTTCATTAAAATCAATATTTTATGGAAAAAATCTCAAAAATCCTAAAAAAAAAATCAATCAAATATTTTTTTTCTCATTATCATTATTAGACTATTTTCTTTATTTTAAAATATACTTTTTATTTAAATTCACCAAGCCATGAATCCATCCAGATTCATTTGCTTGGACTCCAAGAAATAGAGGAAAATCAGGTCAGATTAAAACCTTCCTAAACTGACAAAAATTCCAATTAATTTTTGACCTATTTTTTATCTATAAACAGAGCTGGTTTTCCACATTCTTTCTCACCCACAATCTACAAATCACTACCTAAAAGTTGTTGTTCTTCACACTGAAGAACAACAACAACTAAACCCTAAAAGCCTTCATCCTCAGTGGATCAAACCAACGAGAAAAGGGATGACGTAAAGGAAATCATCAAGGAAAAGGGATACGTGAGGAACTTAAAGTAGGAAGGGAGGAAGCAACAGCTTAAGTGGGTCACGGCACTCCAGTCTTAGGAATAATTAGAAATTAACTTCATCTGCAAGTTGCGTTTATGATGAAATTGGATTTGGAGATACAATTCAACATCAAAACGACACCATGTAAATCACAATTTCCATTAAAATTAAAACAAAAGTCTAAAAACCACAGTCGCATCGTCGGAATCCTCCTCCGATCGCGAAACCACACCCTCCGATCGCAACCGCGAAACCCACTCCGCCGGCGACCACTCTTGTATCAATTGTCGCGAAACTTCCCCCTCGCGTCGACCGCACCCTCCATCTTCAACCCGATTTCGATCGCACAAACCCATTACCGCGAACTCCCTCACTGACCTCCGCGGAAACCAACATCCGCCGCCGACAAACTCTTCCCGGCGACCCACTCCGCGAACCCATAACCACCGTGGATCAACCTCAAAACCGTCGCGCCGCGTAACTCTCCTCCCTTCTAAAACCGCAGCCGCGCCACCATCATGAACGAATCTACTCCGGGAATCCTGTCCTTACGGGGTTGTGTCTGAGGATTTTTAGCTACAGGATGATGGTAGGATTTTTTTTTAGAATGGGAGATTTCATGAAATTCTGCAAGTTTTTCACGTTGAGAGAGATAAAGGATTTGGGAAGTTTAGATTTTTATTAGGTTTTAATATGTTATTATCTTAATGTCAGAAGAGATTTGAAAAGTCAAAACAAATCACCTTAGTTATTATGATTAAATTAATTAGGATTACTACCATTAATTTGGAATAATTTATTAGTAATTTTGTTACTGTAATTTCTTTTTAATCGAAAATACAAAAAGAAAATTTAATTAATGGATTAATGTTATATAATTAGGATATAAGAAATAAGGTTTTAGGGTTAATTTAATCAATTAAATTAATAACTTAATTTAATTGCTTAATCAGGTTAATTTTTTAGGTTTTTTTATCAATTAAATTAATAACTTAATTTAATTGTTTAGTTAGGTTATTTTTTAGGGTTTTTATCAATTAAATTAACAACTTAATTTAATTATTTGATTAGGTTTTATTAGGGTTTTAATAAATAGTTTAATATATTTAAAATAATTTACTTTTTAAATAGGGATCCAATTTTGTTTAGGATTTTTATTGAGGAATTTTTGGGGTTGGATTTAAATTCATATTTCATATATTCAACATATTTGGTTTTTTTCCTTTAAAGAAAATAGGAATTGAGTTTTATTCTTAATTTTAGTATTGATTTTTATTTGGAAAATTTGGGTTTTAGGGGCTAAAATAAATTTAATTTATTTTTTGGGAATTAAAATTCTGTTATTTTAGGATTTATATTGAATTTAAGAATCATTTCTTTTTTGGGATAATTTGGGAGAATTGTTTTTGCTATATTTTTAGCATAAATGATATTTTGGGTCTTATTAAATTTTATGGAATTTAAGGATTTCATTCTTCTTAAAAATAAGGGATATAAAGGGATTTTTTAAGGATTTTAAATTTGGGATAAAAATCTTGGTCCAAGAGTCTAAATAAAGGATGGGTTTAGGGATAAAACTCTTAGGTTCCAAGAGTATAAATATAGGCCAAGGGATAAGGGATTAAGGGATAGAACTCTCCATCCGAGAGTATAAACAATGGATAAGGGATAGAACTCTCCACCCGAGAGTATAAATAATGGATAAGGGATAGAACTCTCCATCCGAGAGTATAAACAATGGATAAGGGATAGAACTCTCCATCCGAGAGTATAAACAATGGATAAGGAATTTTTAAGGGATAAAACTCCTTATCTAGGAGTATAAATATAGACAAAGGGATAAAACTCATTATCTAGGAGTATAAATAATAGATTTGGGGATAGAACTCTTTATCCAGGAGTATCAATAGTGGATTAGGTTAGGAATAGGATTAGGGGGTAGGAATAGGGGAGGTGAATTACGGTTGCTCTGATCCTTCAAAATTGAAGGTACGTAGGCATAGGGTTGTAAACCCTAGCGAGTATAATAATAAAAAACTTAGGATTCTTTTGTAAATAAATAGGAATTTAGACAACAAACAAACATACCCTAAAGTCTAAGGAGGATCCCATTGAGTACAATGGAAGTGAGGGGTGCCTAACACCTTCCCCTCACTTAACCGACTCCCAAACCGTAGGAATCTCTGCCTTTGGGATTAAGGATTTTTAGGTTTATCATTATTTTCCTAAAAAAATATGATGGTGACTCGATATTTTTGTCGGTCGCGACAGCTGGCGACTATGCTGGGGATTCCTCCCTAAAGAGAGTCCCTCCTAACTTTAGGCTTTAGGGTTTTGTTTGTTTGTCTTGGGTGTTTATGAGTTTTTTTATTTTTTTTCTTTTTTATTATTCCCAGGTTTTATTTTATATATTTGTTTATTTATTATATTTAACCCTTTTGTTTTATTTTGTCATCATGCATTGGATTGGGGCATATGATGTGTGAAGCTAAAGCCCAAACTTGGAGTATAACCCTAGATTAGGACTTGGAACGGAAATGTTTTGGGGGGGATGTGACATCCCCAACAATTCATTGATGCCACACTCAGAATAGATCCTTCCAAAGTTGTCCTCATGGAAGGGCTAGCCCCTAACGTAGATGATGATTTGGATGTGGTCCGAGACTCTGAGAACTTTTAGCCTACATCTTGCCAACTCATGAAGACCCTATGTATTCAACCCTCAAGGGCTGTTACTAGGGTCCTACCCCGATGAGACTTATCCCGAAGGATTACCATAGGAAGGTTTGCTCCTTCTCATGGTAAAACAAGGGTATAGTCTGTATATTATAGGGTCGTTATGCTGTCCAAACTTTATATCCTACATGTGAGGGGATTGGGTAGACAAAACATAGATCTAACCTATCATAGGGAGCCTACCTTTATTAGGTTCATGCTTGCATTTCACCCTTACCTTAACCAAATAGAAAACTTAATAAAAAAACAAAAGTGTCCATGTCATCATGCATTTAAAAATATTTTTTGCATATATGCATTTTTGTGGGGAATTTCAAGATGTGTTGTAGGAATATTAGAAAGAGGGATTCAAGCGAAAGGGTCACCCTACGCATTAGAGTGCTAAATGTTGATTTACAAAGTCTCAAAGACCTTTGAGACTTAGTGCCGAATCTGCTCAAAGGATGTTTACACACAAGTATGGAAGGATCCTCGATATCTTAGGGATCTCTATGAAAGGATATGGAAGTGCAAGGGCTCAAGAAAGGATACTTGGAGGAGTTTAAAGCTCATTGGAAGAAGGCATTGGGGGCATCTATGTAGTTTACGCCTTCTTAAGTTCAGAATTTTCCATTTTTGGGATTGTTATGGGTTATTTCCGATGAACTATTGTTATAAGTTTGGAAGTCATTTTGGATTTGTGAAATTCTGGTATATCAAACTACAGATGTCCTATAGAATGTCTGGACATCTAATCTGAACAAAACAGCATGGCAAGGTATAAACAAATTAAACAGTACTGAAAAGCATAAACAACACACAGAATTTGTTCACCCAGTTCGGTCTAACAACCTACATCTGTGGGCATACCAAGCTAGGAAAGAAGTTCACTATCAGCAGTATTAATTCATAGACCCTACAATCAACACACCCGTTGATGATCTACTCACTTAATCACTACCCAATGACCCTTCTACCTAAGCCCTCCCTAGGCAAGAGACTCCATCTCACTTCCAATCATTGCAATGATGTCTAGCAGTCAACACCTCAGCCACTGCATCAACAGCTTGATTTCCAACAACTCTCCAGTCACAAAAAAGTAACAGACACACTTCCATGACAATACCTAGACATGACACACATGACTAAGAACAATACTTAGAGTTGCTTAACAGCTTCCTCCAAGAACAATACTCACTCTTGCTTAAAAGCTTCGAGGAGAACAGTGACCATCTCACAATCCGAGTGGTTCACACATACCAACTCTCCTAGAGAGTGGTTCACAAGAAGGAAACCCTAATAATTTTACATCTTGGAATCGTTACTGAATCAGGTTACAAACACTCCTATTTATAACCTACATCCCAACTGGATTTGGGCTTCAAAACGCAGCAGAGAGACTGCACACAATTCTGCAAAATAAACTCCAAGAAAATAGGTCTTCAATCTAAAGTTTTCTAATATGTCTCCATATTTAGAAAGTAGTGAAAATCCGAAAACCAACACAAAATCTCAACCCAATTACTTTGGACGCCACATAGGGTAACTAAAAATTCACAGAATATTCTGCATCTGTTAAATCATAACAGAATTTAACTGTCTAGCTCAGCACAGGCGCGATGTCGAATGATTCAGCATAGGACATCTTATCCGACATGTTGCTCCAGATGATGAGAAATTCTCATCTCAACATGTCTCAACATACAATAAGACTTCTTGCTTAACCTGTTCTTCTTAGCAAGTTACCACGTCCCTATTAAACATATTGCTGCTACAAAAACGACATACCATGATTATCACCAATAACAGAATGACAGCACGCGACAGATTCACATAAAACGCAGCACAAACACCAAACCAACTTAATAGGATGTTCTGTCAACAGATGTTAGGACATTAGTACACAGTCCTGCTAACTTTAAGAAACACAAACTGCAGAATGTTAGAGACAACATGTCACGACATCAAGTAAGACATCTTGATGGAACAGGGTATTTTAGCACAGATGCTGCCAATTCAGAACTAACAATTTGGGATTGGCTAACGGATTTGGATTTTACATTCTATGTGTATGGGTTTCATCCTTTGGATATATTCATCTCTAACTACAATGGATTTTGGAATTCCCCCCAAATAAATTTTTAAAATTATTTAGCATACATCATGCATATTCATACATTCATCATGAACATGCATTCAAAATAAGTAAAAAGGAATAAAAAAAAATCATTTTCTTTTACAAAATTTGTCTCAGAGTCGTTGAGCATAACAACCTGACTTCCCGACCTCGCACTCGAGCGTACCAAAGGAAAGCTATGGATCTGATGGAGAAGGATCTGGTTACTCTAAGAGGAGAAATGGATACCGTTAAGGAGAACATGGAAGGTATGAAAAGCCAGATTGATCAACTGCACTTACCATCCAGAGTTTGATAGTCATAGGAACCAGGTCAAGTCCTCAAAGGAAGGTTCCTACTCCTTCCCTCCATGTTGAAGACCATAGCCCTCTACTAGGGTTTGTCCATGATCTGGAACGCGAGCACAAAACTGTTAACCAACCTCTCGAGGGAACCGTCTCTCCACATATTTCCAATGGGGCACCTCGTACTACTTACAGACCTACTCCACGTGAGAACTACGCATACGAGGGTGAAAATCCGAGACAAGTGGCCCTCGAAAATAAAGGAACCGTTGTTAGGGAATGGAAAGGGATTGACGATAAGTACAAAGCACTTGAGGAAAGGTTAAAGGTCGTGGAGGGACTCAATGTTTTTGGAGTGGATGCTTTGGAAATATGTCTGGTGCCCGATGTGGTCATACCTCTCAAGTTTAAGGCTCTGAACTTTGAGAAATACAAGGGTGTCAGTTGTCCTAAGAATCACCTTAGGATTTTTGCTCGAAAAATGGGTGCCCATGCTACTAATAAGAAACTGATGATGCACACTTTCCCAGACAGCCTTTGTGGGGCATCCTTGGAATGGTACGTGCAATTGGAGAGGATTCAAATTAAGACTTGGGAAGACCTTGCGAGCGCCTTTTTGAAGCAATACCAATACAACGTGGACATGGCTCCTAACCGCATGCATTTGCAGAACATGTCTCAAAAAGGGAATGAGTCCTTCAAAGAATATGCCCAAAGATGGAGGGAACTAGCTTCTCGCGTGCAACCTCCATTATTGGAAAGTGAACTTGTGGACATATTTATGGATACCCTCCAAGGAATGTACTACAAAAGGATGATTGGGGCAGTCTCAATAGGATTTGCTGACTTGGTTATCATTGGAGAGAGGATTGAGAACGGTTTAAAGATAGGAAAGATCGGGCAGTCATCCTCCGATCAACATAACAATAAAAGGTATTCCGGAAATCACGATGTCGGTGTTGTAGACCCTGAAGGACCAAATCCGGGAGATCATGCATTACTGGGGCACATTGGGGCAACAGTCAGCGCCATGGAAGGGATGGAAGATGAATTCCCGGTTAATAAGGGAGACCTAACAAACTGGGGCAAACAATGGGAGTCACCTGAGGAGAAGGGTTTGTTCGGGCTGGGTTACAAACCGGCTAGTGAAGGGATAAAAGACAATTTCCATAGTGTGGGATTCGGAATTGAGGATCATGTGGCCTGAATGGAAGAGGAAGAAAGGAATGCCTAATCTCGACAATTGGAGAACCATCTGGATTTCTGAGATGATTTCTGTTTCGAAGTAATTTACTTTTTTCTTAAAATAATAATAAGTCCCTTGCCATGCCCTAGGCAAGTGGACAAAGCTTTGTAGGGCCACCTTTTATTTCATTGGATTATTTCTATCAATAAAATTGCATTTTGTTTTCAATCAAGATCTTTGTTCTTTCATTTTCCGTTTTGTTCAAAATGGCAATATACCTTTTTTCAATATTTTCGTTTCCAGCACTTCATTCCAAAAAGGGATAATAATAAAAAATCTTCCTCGTGCAAATTTAAAAATGAACCTATTAAAAATAACACCGCTATAATCTCGAATGACTTCGAATTACCAATTAACTAAGCGGAAGCGGGTGATGAGGACGAGTGTGAGCTTCCCGAAGAGTTAGCCAGACTGTGGAGGCAGGAGGACAAGGAAATATAACCTCATCCGGAACCAGTGGATGTGATCAATCTGGGAACTGAGGAAAGAGGTCAAAGTCGGTGCTTCTCCGAATAAGGATATAAAGGAAAGGTTGATCGAGCTATTGCAAGGGTACCCAGATGTGTTCGCCTGGTCATACCAGGATAGGCCTGGACGTGATACGAACATCGTCGAGCACGAATTACTACTCAAACTAGAATGCACGCCAATCAAGCAAAAGCTGAGGAGGACTGAACCAGACATAACCCTCCATATCAGGGAAGAAGTCAAGAAATAATTTGACTTGTTGTCACAAGGTAACACCTGTTGTGTTAAAGAATGTAGGAGTAACTTATCAAAGGACTATGGTAATATGGTGTATAAGGAGATAGAGGTTCATGTGGATGATATGATTACCAAGTCACAAAAAGAAGATGATAACACAACTGACTTACAAAATTTGTTGGACCAGTTAAGGAAATTCAAGTTACGACTAAATCCTACAAGGTGTATTTATGGAATCAGATCCGAAAAATACTATGGTCCATGGTCAGTCAAAGGGGAATAAAGGACAAAATTCAAGGGATGCCAACTCCAAGGACAAAAAAGGAAGTTCATGAATTTTTGGGGAGATTAAGTTATTACGAGGTTCATCTCACACCTTACAGCTACCCGTGAGCCAATCTTCAAATTACTCAGAAAAGGATCAAATCATTGAATGGGGTGAGGGTTGTCAAAAGGATTTTGATTGGATCAAGGAATATTTGCAAAAAGCCACCTATATCGGTGCCACCAATCCCAAGGAGACCGCTCATTATGTACTTAACAATATTTGAGAATCCAAAGGATTGTGAAACTTCGGACTCCTATGAAGGACCTGGACCTGGATCTCGATGGAAACTTATATTTGCATAAGGATATGGGCTATCAATCGGAATTTAGGGCCATAAAGGAAGCTAAACTGGATAAGGCAGAATGGGTGCAAAATAGACTCGATCAGCTAAACCTCGTATAAGGGAAACGTGTGGCTGTGGGCAATTATATCGATAGGGAATTAAGAGAGCATTCGACAAGAAAATTCGTCCTCGCCTACACGAAGAGGGAGACTTGGTGTTAAGAAAATTATTACCCATCCATAAGGACCACCGCGGTAAATGAATCCCACACTATGAAGAGCCATATGTCGTGGAGAGTGCCTCCTCTGGCGGAGCACTAATATTAACAACCGTGGATGGAGCGGATTTACCGCGACCGGTGAACTCCGATTCGGTCAAAAATGCTATGCCTAGAAAAAGAGGATAAAAGCCCGCTAAGTCGAAAACCCTAAAGGGCGACTTAGGCAAAAATTAGGGCGTCCCGGTGGATTGAAAACTCGAAAGAGAAATCCAGGCAAAAATTAGGGACTTGGATAAAAATGATACCCGACAAGTCGAAAACCCTAAAGGGCGGCTTAGTCGAAAAAATGGTATATCATCCCGGTGGACTAAGACTCTAAAAAGAGCTGTCCAGGCAAAAGTTAGGGATATCCAAAAGGCATATGACTAAAAACACTCAAGTCACCCCGTAACAGGAATTCAGAAGGAAGCGATCATTCCAGCCGTCATCTTCAGAAGCAAAGTGTCGTGATCTCGGAGTCTTAGGGATATTAGCTGGTGTTAAATTTAATAGGAACATAAATAAATTTGTTTTCTTATTTCCATTTTACATTTTTCCAGATTTACGGTAATATCTCTTTATGAGAATTACCCTCCTTACTTATCATTGCCCATTTTCGGGCCAATTCTCAATAAATTTGCTTTCCAAATACATTTCTTTGCCTCCTAAATTATTCCGCTTGATTACAAGGTGTCGATTAATTGTGAAATAATGCATTGAAATATCGGGTATAAATAAAAGCTTTGAAAAGGGAAAATGGATTTTACTTCGATTTTTGGAATCACCAAAGGGATCATATTCGTCCAAAGCAGGATATAGGATCTATACACTGACAGGAATATTTACAATCTAACCAACATGGGAGGTTCTTTAACGGCATGTTAAACAGGAATCAAGGATATCATGGCTTACTATAATTATCAAAGTTTCAAGGGTCAGGGAGTCAGGAAGTTATGAAAAGTATTATTTCATACATAAACATACATACATGCACTCATACATACATGCATAAGGTTCATAATTACTATTAGGGGTTTAATCCCCAACCTATCATTGAAGAATTTCTTCGATAAGGGATTTTACAGGATTATCATCCACCTGTGAGTAGGTCTTCATCTCTCACATCCCTAACTTGGCAACATGGCCTTCATAAGGGATAGGTTTCATCAAGTACCTAAGGATTTTCATCAAGGGTTCCACTGAGGGTTTTTTTCAAGGGTTCTATTAGGGGTGTTACCAAAGATTTATCAAAGGGAATCCACCAAGGTTTCATTTGAAAAGATTCGTCTCAGGGTTTCACATAAGGGATACATCTAGGGGTTTTGTCAAGGAGTGTCATCAGGGGTTCTACTAGATTTTGTTCAAGGGGTTCACAAAAGGGTTTTTGTTTAGAATTAAAAAAGACAAATGAGGAGAGTTTATTGGGTTTGTCATCCAAGGATTCTATCTAGGGGTGTCACTGTTGCATCAATAGGTTTTATCAAAAGGGGTTTCTCGAAAGGGTATTTATCAAGGGGTTCAATCGGATATTTCACTACCGGATTATTGCTAAGGACCTTAGGATAATCAGCGTAGTACCTATCCGACTCTGCGGTCAAAATTAGGGTCCTTTTTGTATTTAATCGTCTCCTCTTCAAAGGAGGAAGGCTCATCGACTTCATCCTTCTAATTCGAAGACGATTAAATAGGGGCAGCTGTAGTACCCTAAATTTTGACCTGTTTTATATGATTTCTAGTGCCACTTTATTTCGAATAAGTAAAATGGCACAATTGGTAGAAAAAGGGGTATAAGGACATACAAGTATAAGGGCATGCGTTTGAATCACACCTTCCTCACTTTTAATGTTTTATTTGTTTTTCCTTTATTACTAACTTTTTCTTATTTAATTTTTTTAATAAAAAAATCACAACAAAATCATTTTTTAATATTTAATTTTTAATTTTCGTATTTGTATTTAATGCAATTTTAAAAATATGATTTTTTCATTAAAATCAATATTTTATGGAAAAAATCTCAAAAATCATAAAAAAAAATCAATCAAATCTTTTTTTCTCATTATCATTATTAGACTATTTTCTTTATTTTAAAATATACTTTTTATTTAAATTCACCAAGCCATGAATCCATCCAGATTCATTTGCTTGGACTCCAAGAAATAGAGGAAAATCAGGTCAGATTAAAACCTTCCTAAACTGACAAATTCCAATTAATTTTTGACCTATTTTTTATCTATAAATAGAGCTGGTTTTCCACATTCTTTCTCACCCACAATCTACAAATCACTCCCTAAAAGTTGTTGTTCTTCACACTGAAGAACAACAACAACTAAACCCTAAAAGCCTCCATCCTCAGTGGATCAAACCAAGGAGAAAAGGGATGACGTAAAGGAAATCACCAAGGAAAAGGGATACGTGAGGAACTTAAAGTAGGAAGGGAGGAAGCAACAGCTTAAGTGGGTCACGACACTCCAGTCTTAGGTATAATTAGAAATTAACTTCATCTGCAAGTCGTGTTTCTAATAAAATTAGATTTGGAGATACAGTTCAACATCAAAACGACACCATGTAAATCACAATTTCCATTAAAATTAAAACAAAAGTCTAAAAACCACAATCGCATCGTCGGAATCCTCCTCCGATCGCGAAACCACACCCTCCGATCGCAACCGCAAAACCCACTCCGCCGGCGACCACTCTTGTATCAATCGTCGCAAACTTCCCCCTCGCGTCGACCGCACCCTCCATCTTCAACGCGATTCCGATCGCACAAACCCATTACCGCGAACTCCCTCACTGACCTCCGCGGAAACCACCATCCGCCGCCGACGAACTCTTCCCGGCGACCCACACCGCGAACCCATAACCACCGTGGATCAACCTCAAAACCGTCGCGCCATGTAACTCTCCTCCCTTCTGAAACTGCAGCCGCGCCACCATCGTGAACGAGTCTACTCCGGGAATCTTGTCCTTACGGGGTTGTGTCTGAGGAGTTTTAGCTACAGGATGATGGTAGGATTTTTTTTAGAAGGGGAGATTTCACGAAATTCTACAAGTTTTTCACGTTGAGAGAGATAAAGGATTTGGGAAGTTTAGATTTTTATTAGGTTTTAATATGTTATTATTTTAATGCCATAAGAGATTTGAAAAGTCAAAACAAATCACCTTAGTTATTATGATTAAATTAATTAGGATTACTACCATTAATTAGGAATAATTTATTAGTAATTTTGTTACTGTAATTTCTTTTTAATCGAAAATACAAAAATAAAATTTAATTAATGAATTAATGTTAGATAATTAGGATATAAGAAATAGGATTTTAGGGTCAATTTAATCAATTAAATTAATAACTTAATTTAATTGCTTAATTAGGTTAATTTTTTAGGTTTTTTTATCAATTAAATTAATAACTTAATTTAATTGTTTAGTTAGGTTATTTTTTTAGGGTTTTTATCAATTAAATTAACAACTTAATTGAATTGTTTGATTAGGTTTTATTAGGGTTTTAATAAATAGTTTAATATATTTAAAACAATTTACTTTTTAAATAGGGATCCAATTTTGTTTAGGATTTTTATTGAGGAATTTTTTGGGTTGGATTTAAATTCATATTTCATATATTCAACATATTTGGTTTTTTTCCTTTAAAGAAAATAGGAATTGAGTTTTATTCTTAATTTTAGTATTGGTTTTTATTTGGGAAATTTGGGTTTTGGGGGCTAAAATAAATTTAATTTATTTATTGGGGATTAAAATTCTGTTATTTTAGGATTTATGTTGAATTTAAGAATCATTTCTTTTTTGGTATAATTTGGGGGAATTATTTTTGCTATATTTTTAGCATAAATGATATTTTGGGTCTTATTAAATTTTATGGAATTTAAGGATTTCATTCTTCTTAAAAATAAGGGATATAAAGGGATTTTTTAAGGATTTCAAATTTGGGATAAAACTCTTGGTCCAAGAGTCTAAATAAAGGATGGGTTTCGGGATAAAACTCTTAGGTTCCAAGAGTATAAATATAGGTCAAGGGATAAGGGATTAAGGGATAGAACTCTCCATCCGAGAGTATAAACCATGGATACGGGATAGAACTCTCCACCCGAGAGTATAAATAATGGATAAGGGATAGAACTCTCCATCCGAGAGTATAAACAATGGATAAGGGATAAAACTCTCCATCCGAGAGTATAAACAATGGATAAGGGATTTTTAAGGGATAGAACTCCTTTTCTAGGAGTATAAATATAGACAAAGGGATAGAACTCCTTATCTAGGAGTATAAATAATAGATTTGGGGATAGAACTCTTTATCCAGGAGTATAAATAGTGGATTAGGTTAGGAATAGGATTAGGGGGTAGGAATAGGGGAGGTGAACTACGGTTGCTCTGATCCTTCAAAATTGAAGGTACGTAGGCATAGGGTTGTAAACCTTAGCGAGTATAATAATAAAAAACTTAGGATTCTTTTGTAAATAAATAGGAATTTAGACAACAAACAAACATACCCTAAAGTCTAAGGAGGATCCCATTGAGTACAATGGAAGTGAGGGGTGCCTAACACCTTCCCCTCACTTAACCGACTCCCGAACCGTAGGAATCTCTGCCTTTGGGATTAAGGATTTTTAGGTTTATCATTATTTTCCTTAAAAAATATGATGGCGACTCGATATTTTTGCCTGCCGCGACATGACATTTTTTCATTAAAAAAATTTGTTCCCTGTCCTTCATTCTTTGCTTTATATTTTCAAAATGGCAATGTTTGTGTTTGTTTCTCATTCTAAAATAAAGCATAAAACATCAATCATGCAGTCCGTCATTCCAGATCCCATCAATAATGATTTTTCTATGACTCAGTATGACTTTGACAATCCGATTTACCAAGCCGAATAAGAGGTTGAAGAAGACTGTGAACTTCCGGAAGAGTTGGCCAGATTGTTAAAGCAGTAAGAAAGAGTCATTCAACCGCATCAGGAATCTATTGAAATTGTTAATTTGGGCACCGAGGACGCAAAAAAAGATGTCTGAATCGGGGCTGCCTTAGAGGAAAGTGTGAATAGGAAACTGATTGAGATGCTGCAAGAATATGTTGACATCTTTGCTTGGTCTTACCAGGATATGCCTGGGCTTGATACAGATATTGTTGTTCATCGTTTGCCTCTCAAAGAGGGTTGTCCTCCGGTCAAGAAAATGCTTAGAAGAACTCGGCCAGAGATGGCAGTTAAGATCAAGGAAGAGGTTCTGAAGTAGTTGGACATCGATTTTGTTGCTGTTACCAGTTATCCTCCGTGGGTTACGAACATTGTTCTGGTACCTAAGAAAGATGGTAAGGTACGCATGTGTGTTGATTACAAGGATCTGAGCAGAGCGAGCCCGAAAGATAATTTCCTGCTTCCTCACATTGATGTGTTAGTAGACAATACTGCGCAAATTTTAGTGTTTTCCTTCATGGATGACTTCTCTGGGTACAACTAAATCAAGATGACCCTAGAAGACATGGAGAAAACAACGTTAATTACCTTGTGGAGAACCTTCTGTTACAAAGTGATGCCCTTTGGACTGAAGAATGATAAGGGCAACATATCAGCTGACTATGGTGACTCTCTTTCATGATATGATTCATAAGGAGATTAAAGTATATATTGATGACATGATTGCGAAGTCCCAAACTGAAGAGGAGCATCTAGTTAATCTGCAAAAGTAATTTGAAAGGTTGAGAAAATTCAAGTTGAGAATGAATCCGAATAAGTGCACTTTTGGGGTGAGATCTGGCAAACTGTTGGGCTTTATCTTCAGTGAACGAGGTATCGAGATTGATCATGCCAAAATAAAAGCAATACAAGAAATGCTTGAGCCAAGAACAGAAAAAGAGGTTCATGGTTTCATAGGGAGGTTGAACTACATAGCTAGATTCATCTCTCATCTTACAGCCACGTGTGAACTAATATTCAAATTATTTGTGAAAAGATTCAGCTATCAGGTGGAACAATAATTGTCAAAAGGATTTTGACAAAATAAAATAGTATCTGCAGGAACCTCCGATCCTCATGCCTCCAGTACCCGGAAGACCATTGATAATGTACTTGACGGTTCTTGAGAATTTTATGGGGTGTGTACTCGGTCAACAAGACGAGACAGGTAGGAAAGAACATGCTATATACTACCTGAGCAAGAAATTTACTAATTACGAGTCGAGGTACTCGATGTTTGAGAAAACATGTTGTGTACTTACATGGGAAGCCAAACGCATAAGGCAATATATGTTAACTCACACAACCTTGTTGATATCGAAGATGGATCCGATCAAATACGTGTTTGAGAAGCAAGCTCTCACCGGAAGGATTGCCCGTTGGCAAATGGTTTTGACAGAATAC
Source organism: Lathyrus tuberosus (assembly GCA_022829125.1). Classification (NCBI taxonomy): domain Eukaryota; kingdom Viridiplantae; phylum Streptophyta; class Magnoliopsida; order Fabales; family Fabaceae; genus Lathyrus; species Lathyrus tuberosus. The sequence continues at coordinate 5,215,578 of JALAZF010000253.1, forward strand.
AATATTCAGTATGTTACCCAGAAAGCCATCAAGGGTAATGTCCTGTCAGACTATCTTGCCCAACAACTGATTGATGATTATCAGCCTATGAGATTTGGCTTTCCTGATGAGGACATCATGTATTTGAAGGCTAAGGTCAGTGATGAACTGTTGCTAGATGAAGGACCTGAACCTGGATCCCAGTGGGGATTGATTTTCGATGGGGCTGTTAATGCTTTTAGAAACGAGATTGGTGCAATTATCATTACTCCCAAGGGTTATCATATCCCTTTCACCGCAAGATTAACATTTGATTGTACCAACAACATGGCGGAATACGAAGCTTGTATCATGGGGTTGGAAGAGGCTATTGATCTGAGGATCAAAATTCTTGATGTATATGGTGATTCAGCTTTGGTAATCAACCAGATCAAGGGAGAATAGGAGACTCGTCAGGTCAACCTAGTACCTTACAAAGATTATACCAGAAGATTGTTGCCTTTCTTTGATAAGGTTGAATTTCATCACGTACCCCGAACGAAAAATTAAATGGCAGATGCAATGGACACATTAGCATCCATGTACAAGGTGAACATGTGGAATGAGGTACCTGAAATAAGAATTATGTGCCTCGATAGGCCCGCTCATGTCTTTGTAACCGAAGAAGTGGCGGATGGTAAGCCTTGGTTCCATGACATCAAGTGCTTTCTTAAAAGTCAAAAGTACCCTCCTGAGGCATCCAACAAGGATAGAAAGACTCTGAGGAGGTTGGATAGTAATTTCTTTTTGAATGAGGACATTTTGTACAAGAGGAACTTCGATATGTTCTTGCTCAGATGCGTGGATAGACACGAAGCAGACCTGTTGATGGAAGAAGTTCATGAAGGCTCTTTTAGTACCCATGTCAATGGGCATACAATGACCATAAAGTTGTTGAGAGCAGGTTATTAATGGATGACCATGGAATCCAACTGTTTCAAATATGCCAAAAAAGTGTCATAAATGCCAAGTTTATGCGGATAAGGTGTTGACCTCTCCTTGGCTCTTTGCTACGTGGGCATAAATATGATTGGACGGACACCAATCTTGTTCGTTTTTGAACAAGGATCACAACCATATAGATTAATTGCGTTTATATTAAGTATTGAGTGAGAAATCAGAATAAAACCTCAAGAGCCTTAATTTCAGCATGAACACAATGAAATTCCATACACGATTGATTCATGGCAATTGATTGAGGGTTATCACTCTATATACATGCAGGAATAAGATGGTAACTCATAAATTCATTTATGATGCATGGAACATAGAGTTTGAAGGGTTCATTCTTACCTCTTGCAGCTGGTGATCGAGTTTGGTGATGGAGGTTTTACAGTTAGGTTCCAATGATCTGGACAGCTTCCTTAGGTGCCAAGGATTGAGCTGACTGCTTCCAATGGACATCGTTTCATCCTGGTAGCCATCGATTACTTCACCAAGTGGGTAGAAGCGTCCTCATTTGCAAACGTTGCCAAACAAATGGTTTCCCGTTTCATAAAGAAAGACATCATCTGTCGTTACGGTATTCCCGAGAGGATCATTACTGACAATGGTTCAAATCTGAATAACATGATGATGAAGGAGTTCTGCCAGAATTCAAGATTGAACATTGCAATTCTTCTCCATATCGTCCGAAGATGAATGGTGTTGTTGAGGCAGCTAACAAAAATATTAAGAAGATTGTGCAGAAGATAGTTGTGACATACAAAGATTGGCATGAGATGTTGCCATTCGCTTTGCATGGTTATCATACTTTGGTATGTACGTCAACAGGGGTAACCCCTTTCTCACTTGTGTACGGTATGGAAGTATTCCTGCCATTGGAAGTTGAGATTCCTTCTTTAAGGATTTTGACAGATGTGAAACTTGATGAAGGCGAGTGGGTGCAGACCAGATTAAATCAGCTGAACCTCATTAAAGAGAAAAGATTGGTAGCCATTTGTCATGGGCAGTTATATCAAAGTAGGATGAAGAAGACATTTGATCTAAAAATGCGTCCTCGATGCTTCCAAACAGGTGAATTAGTGTTGTAAGGATCTTGCCTCCTCAGACAGATCACAGGGGAATGTGGACTCCAAATTACGAAGGACCATACGTTGTGAGATAGATTTTCTCTGGCGGAACCTTGTTATTCTCAACTATGGATGGTGAAGATTTTACCTCCCCTGTGAACGCAGATGCAGTCCAAAAATACTCCGCATGAAAAGAGACCCGCTGGACCGCAAAAAGAATAGGTCTAGGAAAAAATGGACATCCCGACAAACCACAAAAAGAAAGGTTTGGGAAAAAATTAGGGATAAAAAGAAAAATAAATGAATAAACCCGCAAGTTGAAAACCTTAAAAGACAACTTTGAAAAAAAAAGGGTATCCCGGTGGATTGAAAACCCGAGAGGGCAATCTAGGAAAAAGTTAGGGTTTTGAAAGCGAGAGGCTACAATCTGCGTTCGATCTGTTATCTCATCTCAACAAGTGTGAATTCCTAAGGATATGAAACATTCTCTTCAAAAAGCAGAGTATTTGAGAGCGCCAAAGACATACGAGTCATAGTCAAATCGGAACTTGATGGAAATCTGTTTCCACATTGCCAATCTATGTATTTTACTTTTGTTTGTGCAATTATGTCTTTTAGGAATTGCTTCCAAATGTAAACGCTATTCACAGACCGATTTCAATCAATAAAATTCCCTTTCATTCAAAAGCTCTTCTCTTGTTTTTATTTTACTGTTTTGTTTACAAAAATGTCCGATATTTTGATAAACATTGCATATGAAAACAATGAAGCTTTATAAAGCGTGATAAAAACATTTGAAATTGCTTAAAATTTTGAGTGTCTCAGGTGGTAATCGAGGTTGCCATGTTGTACTTGGGACACACTGTTTTGTTGTTCCATCTTTTGCAGGATCATTTTCCTCTCATAGGAACTGGTGCACCACTCAGAAAATTGGAAGCTCAAGAAGGTATGAGTTCCTTGTGTATGTCTCCCCGACAAGAACCGCTAAGGTTTTATCTTCCTCAATAGAATACTATGGAAGTCCAGACTATTTTCCCCAGCGATGGTCTAGAAGTTTTCCTTCCCTAGCCAGGGTCAGAATTGTTTGTTTCTCTCCAGCAAGAGCTATGAAGAGTTCATTTCCCCAGGCAGGGTCGGGGTGGTTTGTTTGTGCTCTCCAACAAGTTTGTTTCTCCAACAATGGTGATCCCTTATCCCCAGTATATTAAGGTGATAGCCACCTCTAGTTGGACCAGGTTAGCAGTAAGACTAAAGGTCTTACTTTCTCCCACATGTAGTTCTCGATGGGAATTTCTCAGTAACGTCGCCATCCTTTCAGAGTAGATCCGATGGTAGTTCCCCACAGGATTAAACCCAATAGTTAATAGCATTTCCCAGCAGGTTGCTTGGTATTATTCCCCAACAGAGTAATGCACCCCATATTGGCAGTCCCCAGCGGAGTATTATGCCCGATGATGTTCTCCAGCAGAGTTGGCATCATTAGTTATTATCCCCTAGGAGGTCAAAGCCCAATCATCACTGGAACATCTCCTCGTCAAGATCCAGGTGACCCTTTCCCATCAGTAGCTTGTTGTTCTTGCTTTCCCCCTAGAGTGGAAGTTTAGTTGGGTCCTCCAGCAGTGTTTATGGCCCGAGGGAAGTTCGGTTTGTTATCCCCAGCGGTCTCGTCCGCGGGTTTCTAGCATTCCCCCAGTGGAGTGTCCTTTTTGCATCTCATAATCATCATTACATTGCATCCACAAAACGCGTAGCATTTCCATTTGATGTGGAGCATTACGCCAGGAAAAATTAAAACATGCATGTGAAGCATAAGCCAGATTTGGTACCCTCCATTCCAAATTATGACTCAATTAGAGAGTGGTGTAACCTTGGTGAGAATGTCCAACTCTTTCCCTGAACAGATGTTCCGGTCAATACATGAGGTCATAGATTATCCGTCAATCATACCTTTTTCGCACCTTTTAATCCTTAGGGTCGCAATTCATCCATTGATCTTATCCTCTGCTTGTCTTTTCCTCCCAGTGGAGTTATCTTTTTCTCCACTGCAGGGTCGTTCGTCTGGGATTTCTCTTCCCCCCAATGGAGACATCTTCTCTTCGATTTAGGTTGTAGGTCCGTTGATTCTACTTCCTATCACCCATCGTTTGGGTGTTAGATCTATTAATATTTTTTTTTCATAGAATCGTAGATCAGTTGATCTTACTTCTTTTCTCTTATTATAAGTCCGCCTTCGGCCGACATTATGTTCAAAATCCAGTTCCCAAGCGACCCCTTTTGTAAATCCAGTTCCAGACTGGTATTCAGTTCCCGACCAAATATTTTTTAAAATCCAGTTCCCGACTAGTATACGGTTCTCGACCAACCTTTTTTTTTCAAAATCTAGTTTCCGACTGGTATTCGGTTCCCGACCAGACCTTGTTCAAAATCTAGTTCCCGACTGGTATTTGGTTCCCGACCCAACCTTTGTGCAAATCCAGTTCCTGAATGGTATTTAGTTCTAGACCAACCTCTTGTTTTCATAATCCAGTTCCCGACTGGAATTCGGTTCCCGACCAACCTTTTTGTCAAAAATTTAGTTCCCGACTGGTATCCAAATTCCATTTCTTTCCCCACAAAGTGCAAATTTTCGGCTCTTTTTGTATTAAATGCCCTTCTACCTAGAATGTCTGAAAAAACCATTAATCTCCATACCTTCAGGTTCAAGTTGATTGAATAGGGGCAGCTGTTGCACCCTAAATTTTTCCCTTGGTTTTCTAATCTTAATTGGCTTATGTTCGCATCCATACGCATTCTTCATAACATTAATCATACATTGCATTAGGCTTCTAAGATATGGGATCACATCATATTTCTCATAGTTCAGAGCATTCTTCATTTCAGAGAGTGTTTCAGTAGCATTCAGAGATGAATTCACAGTTATCAAAGTCTTCGAGCATTTATTTTGCTCAGTAGATGGTTTGATTATTTGAGAATCAGAAACAGAAAGCACAGAGTTCACGTTATCTTGTTTCAGACAAGTTATCTATCATGTTTCAGGAATTATTCAAAGGGTTTTGTCAGTGGCTATGGTTCAGGTACGAAGCCAGGCTCATAATAAGTTGCAACGGGGTGATTTTTATAGTTTTGCCTTGATGCAATCGATTAACATACAGGTGTTAATCGATTACACCCCTCCAGAAGGTTCCTGGATTCAAATTTTTGGACATGTAACCGATTAACCAGATCATGTTAATCGATTACAGCAGGTGATTTTTTCCTAGAACGGCAGATTTTCAGTACTGTAGCAATTTCAAATTCATTTCAATTACTTGGATTCAATCTTACACCATTAGAAGGATCTAGAGCATTGGAAGGATCTAGAGCATTGCAAATTAATTTCATTTTCTCTCCTTAATTCAAATAATTTCCACTCCTAATTCCAAACCAAAAATCCAATCCTCATTCAAACCTAATCTCCAAACCTCATTCTCATTCCATATCTAGACTATATTTAAACAAATTTTCTCCATTCCAAGAGGGGAATGAATTCATTTTTCTGATTTATCAACACTTCACACTCCAATTCTCTCAAATTTTATCTCACTTTTTCACTCTCCATTTTCATCTACATCCCTAACCTCACCAAAGCTCTTCCATTAGAGTTAACAAATTCTTCATTGGAATTTGTTAATCCTTGAGCTAAAACTTCATAAATTCCTTTCATCAACATCAAATTCTGCATTAGAAGTTGATTTCTTGAAGTGATTTTGAAGCAATTCTAGCTTATTGCATTGTTCTTCAACTTTTCTTGTGAGGAATTCATTAGATCACTGGTTTTCTTTGCTTGATCTATAAAATTCTGTTTGTAACAATTACCAAAGCAAATCTAGGATTTGTAGGTTGGTGATTCTTAGATCCAAACTCATTTTAGCCTATTTTACAACTTTTACAATGTAGATCCTTGTGGTTTTATGTGGATTGATCTATTGATTCAATTGCTTGATATTGTTGATTGTTAGATTGATTTAATAGGTGTTTATTTGGTCATAATTGATGTGATTTTTGTGTCCAAATGCATGCTATTACATGTTGCATTTGATCATTGAATTAATGCTGGAAAAGTGCTTTTGAAAACTGATTTTCTACTGTTTCTACTGGTGTAATCGATTAACACCTGTATGTTAATCTATTACACCCTTTAACATCCCAATTTTTCAGCTTTTGAACAGCTGTAATCGATTAACATACATGTGTTAATCAATTACACCTGCTGCAGAAGGTTTTTTACTTGTTTTTGAGCTTATTTTGTTTCCTTTCCACATGTAACTTCCATGGATTGATATACTTGATATTTGTGGAATTTTCTTGAGTTGTTTAGCCTTCGTTTGCATTACGTATGCGAATTATTGATGCACGATTTGTTGATTATATGATTTGTTAAATTCTTGAAGCTTCACTTGTTTATATGTTGACACTTGCTTGTTGATGCTTGCATATTCAAGATGCACGATGGTGATACATGTTCATGTGCATTATCAATTGTTGAACTCCATGAAGCATGTTCATTTGTTCTATGGTTGATGCATATTTATAATGAGGGATTGATCTTTTTTCACATATTCATACACTTTACTAGATCTTGCACAACACATGTTCATGTTGCTTGAATTCTTGATGTGTGTTCTTGATACTTGCTTAGCCTTGTAGAATACATGATGCATGTTCATGCTTATGTTGCTTTGTGTCGCGATGAGAATCGGATATCAAGCTATTATGTTAACTTGAATAAAAAAACATTGAATGTTCACCACCGAACTTTAATTTATCCAAAGGAAAGGGAAATGATCGAATAAAACCCTAATTGTGCAATGTAACAACAATGCGAAGAGATCTAAAGGTTTGGGGGTTGGTTATATTAAGGGAAGGTATTAGCACCCTAAGTATCTATAGTATCCTATAGGAACCTCTTGAAAGTATTTGTTTTATGGTAGTTTGCTTGCTAATGTTTGGAAATGTTCTATTTTTTTGGGTTTTATGAGATAGGGAACCTAAGGACGTTTATGGCTAGTGTGCTCTCCAAGACTTCGTAATCTTATGCCTACGTATCCTAACAAGGATGGAATCAGAGCAATCGTAGTTCACCTAACTACGGGTAAAGAACACTTGATAGTGATCAAGGTTCCAAGGGGAATGTAAGTGTTTATAACAATAACACTTACATGACTTAACAAAGTCAAAAAGTTTACAAACTCTAACCTAAGGCTATGTTGAAAGGTTAAGGACTTAACAAAGTCAAAAGGGGTAGTTGAGTGAATTCTATACTACCTATGACATAAAGTCAACAAAAGAGATCCTTCCTTTGGATTTAGACAACAAAATAAAAGAGAAGAAAAAGAGCTAACAGGCTAACATCACTAAGGGATGACTTGATAAAGTCAAAATGAACATGAGTATATGGGTGATAATGGATGAGAATGATATTCAAAGATGATATCAAAGTAAATATGACAAAGGATGATATTCAAACATGATATCAACTAAGGTGGATAAAGAGTGAAAAAGAGTGATAAAGATGATTTTCAAACATGACATCAATAATAAGTGACAAAGATGATGTTCAAATATGACAACAAACAAAGACACGCAACTCATGGCAAAGATGACATTCAAACATGATATCAACTAAAGGATCACATGAGATGAAATGGGATATAACAAAGTCAAATGAACATTGTAACAACAAAGACATGAAGGTAGATGTGACAACATCTAAAACAAGACTTAACAAAGTCATAAATAATCATGGTAACAACCAAGGATGAACACATAAGCATGGATGATGCATAGTCAAAGCATACATGAAACATGGTTCTAACAATACCAAAGTAACAAAACAAGTATGGCATCTCATAGCATATTCATAACAATAACATGTGAGCATGGAATATAAACATATAAGTAACAACATGTGAGCATGGACATAAATGTAACAACATCAACAACATCATCATGGATATGAAGGATATAACAATATCAATCATAAAGGAAAACATGACAATATCAAACAAGGGTTCAAATCAACATGTGAATCATGGATATAACAATATCAAACATGCATGAACTAAGGTCAAGATTGTGACATGGTTTAGGGTTGACACTAACACCAATTAATCATGAATACAAGTTAAGATTTCAAACAATCATGAACAAGTTTAAGACACCAAAAGATAGACATGGTTCAAAACAGAAGGGTAATAACCAAGGGTTCATGTCAAAGGTTCATTATGATTACAATCAAGTCTAAGCATTTCAAAAGGTTTAAACATAATAAGCATGAAGTTTAAGAACCAAACAAAGTCATGGTATCAAAGTTAAGGCAAATGATGAACATATGATCAAAGATATTTCAAACACATAGCAAGCATGCATCAAGGGTTAAATATGGTACAAGTATCATGCTAAAGTAAAAGGGAATGTTTCATAGTCAAACATGAAGAAACAAGACATGTACACATGAAAATCATGCATTAAAGTGCATCAAACTTAGGCAAAAATCAAAGGGATTATGTTACCAACATAAAACAAGGTTCACACAATATACATGACATTCACAAACACCAATATGATCAAGCAAAATCAAAGAATCAATTAAAAAATCACTTAATGACCTAAAACCATTTTAAAAAGTGCCTTACTTTAACTAAATAAAAAAGTGTGAAAATAAAATCATTTTTTTCATAGATTATCAAAATAGGCATGACAAATAAGAAGTGTGCAAAAAATCATCCCAAAATGATAAATGGTTTGAGAGATATGATCAAAAGAAATTTGAAAAAAACATGAAATGGACTAAGTGATAAAAAGAAGGGAAATGCCTCATGTGAGGTTTGAACTCACGCCCTCCTAGCTGCAGGCTCAAAACATAGCCACTGTGACATTTGCTTGGCCCTGAAAGAACACGTGTGTCGTACATAATATAGGAAACTAACATGTAAAATGTGAAAATAAAAAATAACCAAAAGGTCTAGGGCGAGGGGGATTCGAACCCCAGACCTTGGCTTCACAAACACACACATAAACCATCACGGCGCAATGCCTCAGTCATTAATAATATGGAAACAAAATAATAAATATTAAATCAATTTCATAGATCAGAAAATGGCGCCATGGACATCATCTTCAACATCCACCATTTTTCATTTTTTCAAATTCGTATCTCTCTCATCTCTCAATGAAATGCAAAAATGTAAACACTAAACTTGCTTGAAATTTCACAAAGAATCTAATGGTATCATTTAATTGAACTAAAAATCAAGTAATGAACTATTATATCATCAAAACTAACAAGAACCCTAATTGTTCAGAAAGGCATAACTTCACATACACACATGATACATTGCAATTGGCTTATGGCGCACTATCTACACATCAAATACTACATTTTTGCTTCAGAAATCAAACACCAATGATGTGTGTATGAGTGAGTTCAAGTTTGAATAAGATTACCTATTGTAGCAAGGTCCAATACCTCTTCAAGTGGTTATAGAAAGTGTGTGATGATTCAGAAAGCTTCCCTGACCTCCTTGGATGCTTTTGGAATGCCTACTTTGCTTTGGAACAACTTCAATCCTTCTGCACGATTCCTCTTGCAAGAATGAAAAATGAGAATTTGATCTTGGTTCCATTGATGTTACAGTTGCAAATCAACACTTTGGACAGTTCAAGGAAGGTTTATGGATTGTGTTTGAATGCTTGGTTGGATTAGAAAAGCTCATAATGATGATTTGGATTGGTTTATGCAAAAAGTCTACAAAATGGAGGTTGAAGGTTGAATTTCTGAACCTGAGGTTTTTTGGTGAATATGATGGTTTAAAGAACTTTATTAGGTGTTTTGTGATGTGTGTGGATGGTTGGTTTAAGGTTTTTGTGGGTGGAAAAAGTTTTGGACAGGTTTGTATAAAATGAAGGTTTTTGGCTATGGTGGAGGCTTTGATGCAAATTCTGGTGTGAAGGATGTTTGGTATGCTTACTTGTGTGTTTGTTGTGTTTTGGAATAAGAAGATGTCCTCTATTCATAGGGAAAGCTTGAGGATCAAGAGAAATATGCAGAACCAAGTTGTGGAGTTTTGGTTTGGTTGGAAACAAATTGGTAGTTTCATTGATCTTTGTGGTTCCAAGACATAATACATGCCTTTCTAGAGTTGTTGGAGAGTTTAGAGGTGTTGCTTCTGTGTTCAGAATGGCTTGTGTGCAAAAGAAACAAGGTATGGGATCAAGACAATTTGACTTTGTGATTAAAGCTACTTTATGCAAATGGCAATGTAACTTTCTTGCAAAACAACCCTAATATGGCATTACAAATTGGTTAATGCATCACAAACTTGTGTAAATTTCTAATTAGAGGAAGATTTGCAAGTAACATGACCTGCAAAGCAAGATCATGTAGGTTTGGCTAGGTTTTGCAACAAGAGTTTGACATGATCATTAACCAAAATCCAAGTTTTCAAGGCCAACTTCCCTTCTTCGAAACTCCTAGCTCAAATATGATCAAAATGTGTTCTTGGACTCTTTGGAAAGCTTGAAACATCCTCTACAACTTTCATAATTACAACTTTTCTTGAATCAATTGGGATCATGGTGAAAAATGGCCAACAAGTGGGCTCCAAGACAAAGCGATTTTGTTGAAAAAATCTCTAAGTGTTTAGGTTCACAAAACTATTGAACCTCCCACTTCATGGCTTCATATCTCTCAATCCATGCATTTTTTGTGAAATCATCCTCAAGGAAAAAGTTGTAGTATGGAATAAACTCTTCAATTTGGCCTTTGGAGAAAAAAAATGGTTACTTGGTGAGGAAGTTATGAGCTTTGCAAGTTGAGTTAAAATCATAGAATTTCATAACTTAGAAAAAATCACAAAACCCTAATTTTCCCAAATCTTGATTCTTTGATGTTTCCCTTGATTTTCTTGATTGATCATGATCCAAATCACATGTTTTCATGTTCTTTGACTTGAGAAGTCCATGTTTGGCCTAAAAGTCAAAAGTCAAACTTGACTTTGATCAGTGGTTGACTTTTGTATCAGATGAAATCCAAAGTGCATACTTCAATGAAATCAAACCCTTGAGCTATTTGAACACTATGGATGGACTCCAAAGTGTCTTTGAGTGTCTTGAATCATGCCCCAAGGCTTGAGATCATCTCTTGGTCAAAAGTCAAAGATGCAGTTTGTAACACCCTTCTAAACCCCGCGAAATAAATATAAATAATCAGAGTATTTATCATGCACCTCACAAAAGGGTGTCACATATATTTTCAAAATATCACACAAACACCTGTCATGCTCAATAACACTTAAAATAAATTCATGCTTTTCATACACTTTTACATTAGCATGTAGCAGCGGATTTACATTAATCATAATAAATATAATGAAAGTCTCATGCTCATAACATTCATAATCAATACTTAGGCATAAACGCCAATACTCCACATAATTCAGATAAATATGACAAAATAAAGTAGAGTACATAATGTATCTCTCAAACATAAACCGAAACGATCCCAGTGTTACATTATCAGAGCACGACTCGACCCAACATAAATAAAGAAACTAAATTAGCTACTCCAACGGTTACTTCGCGCTAGAAGCAACTCTACTCCTCGGTACCTGAGCGATGTCGTATAAAACATTATTCCAATAGAAGGGTGAGAATTCACATCGTTATTGAAATCATAAGATAATAATTAATTTAAAGGCATACAAACATAATTATAATCCTTCTCACACTTCAAGGTTTCATCAACAAAGTATTACTCAAGAAACCATACCATTCACAAGTATATCCACACAATCCATAATTTCTCTAATTCGGTAATTCATATAAATACACATATACACAATGAGACTCAATGTAAGACTCAATGCAACTCATGTCATGTGGTACCAACACTTGTTATTATTTTTTTATTTTTACATTAAACCGGGTCCGTTCTCTAGACCAAAAACACACAAAATCTCGTTCTCTAATCTTTCAAACCCTGCTCTAGGTTTGGGATAAGTCACTAGCTCCCACGAAACTAGCAAGCATTGCCTCTTGACAGAAATGATGCGTATGCAATCAACAATCATATGCAATTAAGACCGTTCTCTAATCTTAATATCATGCATATCTTCCATAATTCATCACATTTGAATTACCGCACAATTGCGCACACAATCACATTTTCATAATCAAGACATTCTTACTTCAAACATTACCACTACACATAGCAAGTAATTCACAAGAATCAACACAATTCCACCACAATTCACAAAACACACGATACCGATTAAACATAGAGTAATTAATTTGTCATCAATAATTAACTCAATATTTAGTAAATAATAATTAATATCTAAATAAATAATCATTATCTAATCAAATGATTAATATTTAATATTCAATAAATAATTCGATATTCAATAAATAATTCAATATTCAATAAATTAATTAATATTCAATAAATACATTAATATTCAATAAATACATTATTATTCAATAAATAATTTAATATTTTAATAAATAATCATTATTTTAATAAATAATTAATATTTGAACAAATAATTAATATTTGAACAAATAATTATATTTAATAAGATTTCATTATTTAGTAGAGTTTCATTATTCTCATAAGGTTTCACTACAGTATACATGAAAGAAGGTTTACAATATGGGTCAAGTGCAACCAAACGCTAAAAAACCTTTTTCAAATGATTCCAGCTTAACTTTACACTAAATTACTAATTACTCAACTTCCCCAGACCATGTTTTGCTCTGCATGTGAATTTTCAATAAACTCAATAATTTGACATAGCTAGAACCCCTAGTGTTATTATCAGTTTCATATGGAAACAAAAAATGTCTTTCCTATTATGTTTATACCACATAGATACGTTTCGGACCTATTATCAAAAAATATTATAAACATTGAGACAAAATTGTTCGATAGCTAAACATCTAAAGTCAAATTTTATAGAATAATTTTCTAATCATAAACTGGTCCATATTTATAATTGCATACAAAAAGTCAGAATTATCAAATAAATATAATGCTTAACAATTCACCAATCCCCATCAAACTCATATATCATCAGCTCCCCAATATCATACGCATTTGATATATAATGTTTAGATGCTCAAAACTCAAGATGTTTCAAAATATAAGTTCCAAGATAATAGGACTTTAAATAGGATAAATGTAGATATTTATGACCTAGTTTTTAGGAGTCTAGATAACCATCTTATTCACATTCTATTACTTTAATAAAAGATGGTTTTGTATTATTTATTTATTTATTTTGTATCAATTAATAATATAAAATATATTTTCCTTCAAAAGATAACAACCAACCGAAGAACTCCTAAAGATATAGATAAAGTAATTCAATGAGTGATGTCAATAAAAGATAGACATGAAAACAAATTAAAGATCCCACCAGCAGCTACTTTAACTTCAATAATAAACACCATTCTGGTAAGCTCACATTCTATCATTAATTGGCTACAGGTTATAATATATAAACTATCCCATGCGCTATGCTATAGAAAAACAATATCACAACTAATCTCTTATACTTCAGTAGCCAATATAAAAAAAACATTATTTTCCATGCTATCAATTAAGTCCAAACGCTACAGTAAAGGAAAAATGGTATCACTACATTGATTTTATTTTGCTAGAGTTCCAACAATTGTATAACTATTCTAAATTCCTATTTCATTGAGTTACTCCAAATATTAAGTGGGTCTCTACTCTATACCAAATATCATTCCCAAACACAATTAAAATGAACACATATCAAGATTTTCACTAAAACCTGATAATTTCAAATTCATGGAAAAATTAGGGGTTCCAATCTAAACATGTTTCTACTCATTAAATCTATCAAATAATTCCAATAATTAGGTAAAAACCCACCCTTACCTTGATTTTTGATGATTCTTGAGCTCTTTCTTAGGTTTCTCCTCTTCTTCTCCACTTCCCTCTTCTAGTCTCTTTTCCAACTTTTATCTTTCTATTCTACCTCTTTCTCCTTTTGTTAAATCCTCACAATTTTCTCATAACCTAATAATTCCTAATGGGATTACCAACCCATTTTCTATTCACACTCCCAACTAGGCCCAATTAATTATTTCCACCAAATCAATTTTATACCACCAAATAAAATAAATCAAGTAATTAAATTAATTCAAATTAATTAATTAAATCAAATAATTCAAATAAATCCAATAAATCAATTAATTCAATTAAATCAAATAAATCAATTAACTCAAATAAATCAAATAGATCAATTATTTCAAATAAGTCCAATAAATCAATTAATCCAAATAATTCAAATAAATCAATTAATTTATATAAATCCAATAAATCAAATAATTCATATAAATCAAATAATTCAATTAATTCATATAATTCAAGTAAATTCAATAAATCAAACATGCATAAAATCACTCAATTAGTTAATATGAATAAATAATTAATTACTAAAATTGGGATGTTACAACCCTCCCCCACTTAAAAGATTTTCTCCCTCGAAAATTACCTCAAACGAACAACTCGGATACGGCTCCCTTGTCTGACTCTCAAGTTCCCAAGCACCTCCTTTTTCTAACAGACAAGCTCTCAAAAGATCCTCAAGTGACTAAATCGTCCTCTCAGTCTGTCCATCAGTTTGCGGATGATAAGTTGAACTCAAACGCAACTTCGTACCCAAAGCACTTTGCAAACTCTCTCAAAATCTCGAAGTAAACCTCAGATCTCTATCTGACACAATGCCAGATGAAATACCATGCAAACTGACAATCCTCTCAATGTACAGCTTTGCTAACTTCTCCAACGGGTAATCCATTCGCATTAGAATAAAGTGAGCAGATTTCGTCAATCTATCCACAATAACCCAAATAGCTTCAAAATTACTCAATGTTCTAGGTAAACCAGACACAAAATCCATAGATATGCTATCTCATTTCCACTCAGGAATAGACAACCGTTGCACCAAACCCGACAGTTTCTGATGCTCAATCTTTGACTTCTGACAAGTCAAACAAGAATACACAAACTCTGCAATATCTTTCTTCATACGAGGCCACCAAAATACTTTCCTCAAATCTTAATACATCTCGGTAGCACCGAGATGAATACTCAATCCACTATGATGGCCTTCCTCAAGAATACTCTTCTTTAGCTCAACAATATCCGGAACACAAACTCAATCACGACATCTCATGATACCGTTCTCATCAAGTGATTTATCAAAGTCAACCGATCAACCAAACTCAAATTAGATTTCTGACCTTCTCGAATCTCATCAAGAATACCACTAGTAAGCTTCAACATACCAAGATTAACTCCATAAGGGGTCTCTTTGTAACACCCCCAATCTATACCCCCAATCAATTAAAGCGATAACAAAAATTCATCAGAGTATAATTAAACATTCATGGCATAGACTGAGGCATCACATCAATTGAGATAAAACATAAAAACCTGCTCATAAAGACATGCAACAATTAGGTAGCAAATAACAAAGGAACTTAGTTCCTACTACCCACAATTCAGATACAGAATAAAAGCGAAAAATCTGCAACTGAATCTCATATATATATCACATAAAAAGTTTGTCTGTCATACGCAGATTCATACATGTACAATCCAAAAGATATATATACATATACACAATAAATCACAACGGTCTCCCCGACTACCCGGTGCTACATATCAGAGCCGACCGACAAAAGAATGAAGACCTAAGCTTCACAAAAAGACCTCCAGCATCTAATCTGCAATGCCTCATAGAGCATTCAAAATAGCAGAAGGGTGAGAAACACAATCATAATATAATTGCATACAATTATATAATAACACCAAAAATACACATGTAAAATATTCTCACCACAACTTACGCTAGAATTCAAACACAAAACAACACAATGCATATCTCATATATCCACCACAAAGGCATATCAATCATGCACAATACATTTATCAACAACATATATATATATATATATATATATATATATATATGTATCTCAAATCATCAATTCCATTCACAATTCCACACAAAATCAATCCATTCATGATTTATGCAAATGCAAAGAGACCGACACAACGACTCTATGCAAATGCGGTACCATCCATCCGTCAATCTCATCACTAGTTCACTCAGGAACTATTGGAACCATCGCTTGTTACTTAATGTAACTCCCCGTCGGGCAAACTATGTTCCTCGTCGCTTTCGGTCCTCTTGGTATAAGGCTCACGACGTTTATGGATCGCTTTCAGTCCTCTTTGTATAAGGCTCACGATCCGATCGCTTTCGGTCCTCTTTGAATAAGGCTCAAGATCGTCTATAATCATCGCTTTCAGTCCTCTCGGTTTAAGGCTCACGATGTTATAGCGGATTCCCTTTGGAATCGTTTCGTCGCTCACACCTACTAGGGCACATGACATCACAAGAATACATATCATGATGCTTGGCATACAATGACTCGTGGCATTCAAATGCACACATATACATATCCATAATCATGCATATATCATCAAATACAACACAATGCATTTTCTTGCCCTTAGGCCACAAATCACCATCACAACATTTCATCACATGCATTTTCATCACACAACAGCACACAAGTCATACGATATCCATATCAACAGCACATTGCTTGTTACACATCAATTACACATAACTACAACGTAAAAGTCGATAAAACGACACTATTCCAATTTCCCGACATAATTAAATCGGACAACAATCTCAAAATCATTATAATAAGAAAGAACAGCTCAATAGCTTTCCAACGATACCAATAATGTTCAAAACGGATAATCGGAACACAAGTTACGGATGTAAAACGAAATGGAATCGTGAAAACACAACATTTAGCACCCTCGCTGGCCATACGCGTATTGCCCTGAGCCATACGCGTAATGCCCATCTCACTCGCCCATTCCATACGCGTATTGTCCAACTTGATACGCGTATGGGCAGAGTCCAAATTCTCCCTAAAAATCCCACTAAAATCCAATAGGCGTATTGCCTCACTTCATACGCGTATTGCCCAACTCCTTACGCGTACCATTACGCAAATGTGCAAATGGCCGAGAAAAATGGAACCCCATACGCGTATTGCCCTCATTCCTTCATTTCCATACGCGTATTGCCTTAACCAATACGCGTATTGCCTTGAGTGATACGCGTATGGGCAGTGGAAAACCAGAATTTTTCCTGCATAATTTTTCTGCGAAATTCATCCCAAAATCACTCTAATCTTCACCTAAACACCAGAAAATTACCAATAGATTGCACAACAACATATATCTAACATTTATCAACAATAAGGAACCTGAAAACATGATTTCCGACACAATTTAATCGAATTCTAACAATTTCAACATATTATGGTTTTTGTTCTATAACCAATTTCAATCCAAAAACAACCAAAAACATACATACATAATTGTAGCACCCCAAAATTTGCCCTACCTTTTTCTGGCTTTCGCTTCGCATCCATCTGCATATTCGTTAGGTCATAGCTCATTCCCTCATTTGCATTGGGTTCCTAAGACGTGTGATCAAGGCAACTTCCTTTGGTTTGAGCTTTCCGTATTCAGAAGATTACCAGTGTGCATTCAACGTGGTTATTTCTCAAGTGGGGTATATTCAAGGTCAAGTTGTTGTGGGTGGAATTCATCAGGTTAACAAGCAGTGGGCCATGTGAGGTGTAGGATCAAAAATTCAGGAGATGTTTGCAGTTAATCAGGTGCTTGTGAAGAGTTCAAAATTTGCTTTGGATTCATTTGGTCATTCATCCTTTGAATTGAGTTTGTAAACCTTTTTTATCCACCATATCCACTTCATAAACCAATTTCTAAACCCTTTTATCTTATCCATTTCCCAATTAAATCCAATTTAATCCAAATATCCACATTTTTATCCATTTTTCCAACCCATTTTAAAAAAAGCCATGTTGGAATATCCATTTTTTAATAATATCCATTTCTCAAATAATCCACATCCATTTTTAAACTCATCTTCTAAGCTTGTATCCACACAAATCCATGACCGTTTACAAAGCCCCATTGAATATCCAAGTGCATTTTATTTAGTCTATATCCAAATCCAAGTCTAAACCAATCCAAAATCCACATTTATTTTCTAAACTTCAATTCCATATTCAATTTTAAATTTGTTTTTTTATCAAAACTAATTCAACTTTCATATTCATATTAAATTCAATCCATTTCACCAATTTCCAAAACCATATACCACATAACATGCCCTTTCAAATTTACAAATCAAGGTTTCATCTTCTTAACTCTTTTCATGCTCAAACCTTAAACCAATTTCCATCATATCTGCTGTATAAGGCTTCGGACACTGTTGGGAATAACAACAAGGTGTTAGATGGCTTCCACTCTTATTTGTTCTTATGATGTCAGTGTTGATTAGAAAACATTGGATTTCTGATGCTCTTGAGGTTAAGGTGGCAAAACGTTGGGGCCACATTCATATTGTGACAATGAAATGGTTTTGATCAATCCGTTGCTCGAAGATCATGGCTAAATGAGGAATCCTACCCTGTTCATAATGGATCTTTATCTTCACGTAAGGTGACGGGGTACTTAACAGCGAAACATAGCGTAGAAAAATTCAGCAGTGGCCAAGTTACAACAGAAAAAGAAAAAAGCAGCAGCAGAAAATTATATAGCAAAAAGATTCATTGCAGTAAAATAGGAGGATATTAGTACAGGAAGTTAACAGAAAGACTGAAAAATATCATAGCAGCTTGCGGTAAAATTAACGGCAAACTACACATTCAGAAAAAACCATAACTGAAATTGTTAATTAACAGATTTTCCTAACTTCCAATCTCTAACTGTCATCACAATAAAAACAAAAACTCTCCATTGCATTTCCTCCACCTGCTGACAATTTTCTCTAACCTCCTAACCGAAAAACTAACTTCAACAGCATTTCACAAATTCACTCTAACCAACTCTAACAAACTCTAACCGAATTTCAATTGTGCAGACCAAACTACCCTCCATCTTCTCTATAAAGCTTCATCATCATCTTCATTCTACAGATTTCCTCAATTTCATCACCTTCAATCTCTCTCATTCTTTTTCTTCTCCACGATTCATTCTTCCCTGATCATTCTGCATAATCTCCCATAAAACCTTTATTCCTCAATCCATCTTCATTCAATTCTAATCTTCACCAATTCACAGACCTGTGAGGAAACCGCGACGACATCAATCACCTGCAAAAGAATCAATGTCACAACGATCTTCATCAACAACCGGAGGCTCTGCGTCGATTCTTCAAACTCTGCACAAACCGTCCTCAATTCAATGAACCTGCGATAGAATGCGAAGGAACGCACTCAGCATCAACGGTGTTCAAGAAGTCGCAAAAAGTTCACAGAAGTAGAAGCAGAAGGATTCATACACTCAGTTAACAACAACAATAACACGGTATAATCACACAGAAGAAGAAGAAGATTGAAGAATCGAAGAGGAATAGCGGAATCGAGCAAAATCATGCTTACCTGAAGATTATCTCTGGATTTCTCTTCATTTTTGTCAACTGCGAAGAGTCACCGGAACTGCTCCGGTAGGTAAGTCGCATTGAGTTTTTCCATTTGCTTATTGTTGTGTCACGAATCGATCGATAGCGCGGAATATATTTGCGACGTTCATTTTGTTGTTAATTGATCCAATTCTTGTTAAGGCTTCCATAAGTGAGATTTGTAAGTTTCCTTCGCCGGCGATTTGGAAGGAAGACGGCGGTGACATCAACGTAACAGAGGGAAGTCGCGACGTCGAACTTTGTTCGTTGACGGTGGAATAAACCGTTGTTGTTGTGTGAAAGAGTGCATCGCGGTTCTCTTCGCGTTTGTGACGGCGGTGACATTAGCGAGACAGAGGAAGTTGAGACAGCGTCGAATCGAAGGAGGATGAAGCTGAGAAAGGATTTTGGCGCGGCGGATTTCTCTCTCCCTCTCCAGTGATGTTTTGTATCATGTTGCTTTGAGTGGAGATAAGATGGATGAAGGTTGGAGGTCACGGCGGCGGCGGTTTTGGAAGAGAAGTAGAAGATGAAGTTGAGGACTTAGGGTTTTTAAGAACTCATTTCATTTCAGTGTTAAACTAGCCTAAAGCCCAACGCCATTTTTCAATTTCTCACCCATATTCACTCAAACGCACCCCCCTAGCTGTGTGACATTTTCTTTGGGCCTAAGCCCATGTTGTTTTTCCCTCTGCACACCTCCCATTCTCTTCGCACCCTCTAGCCGTGGGTAGAGATTTTGGGCCTATCTTCCAAAGCCCAGTGATTGAGTTTCTATTCGCACCCCATTTTTTCTACTGCACCTTTCCTTTTCTTTTCTTTTTTTTTTGATTGGGTTTTTTTACTTTCAAATTAATTCCTTTTGATTAGAGATTAAATAAATAAATTTGGATTTATATTTTAGGAATTAGATTTTTGATTAGAGAACTAGAATTTAATTTTGGTTTTGTTTTTAATTCTTAATCATAATTTTAGAATTATATTTTTAGGAATTAACTTGAATAAACAATAGATTTAGATATTAATTTTATTATTAATATTAGTTTTTAATTCTAGAATTAGTTTTAGATCTAATTTTCTTTTAATTAGTTTATAACTTTAGAATTAGTCTAGGAATTAACTAGAATTAACTTTAGGTTTAATTTTAGATTTAGAATTAATTTTAGAGTAAATCATCTTGTTAGATTTTAATCTTCTTTCTTTTATTAGCATTTTAATTCTAGCTTGGTTATTCCTGACCATTATTTTAATTGCCTATTTTTGGATTAATTGTTGATTAATTTCTGTTTACCTGATTAAATGTTTCTTTGCTTGCTTAATTTTCTGCATACCTCTTTAAGATCAACTTAACTTCCATCTTGGAAGTAAGTTGCTTCTTATGTTCTTCTCCTTTGTTAGGATAATGCTCTTGGAACCTCACAAACCTTTAGGATCACTCCCTTAACTAATCAATTAGGATTGAGTCTTAGTTCACATAGATTTTTACCTTTTTCTCCCACTTGAGTCTTTCATCTTCTCCTCTCAAAGAAAATTCAAAATATGTAATAAAGGTAGGCATTTATTGCATTTAGGCCTTTCATATAAAGAAAAGATTATAAGGGGTCTTCTCTTATAATTTTAGAATGTGTAGCATATAGCCCATCTTGGGTCAATGTGTTAAACATTTGATCTTGTATGAGGGACTTAAATGCAATACTTGTTGAAAATACAAATAAAGAAAAACACTTCTTCATTTCATAATCAACAAAAACACTTAATAAATACAAGTATGCTAGTGTGTTTGAACCTTAATAATTGGAACTAAATGTGAGGGTCTTCTTCACACTTAGTGTATTTTCTTACTCATTCCATCTTGGAATGTGAGGATGTATACATTCCAATGATTAAGATTTTGATACACTATCATACGCAAACAAAAAATGAAAAAACTTTTAAAAGACAAAAACAAACAATAACGTCTTTCCTTCGGGAATTCTTTTCTCACCTCATTCATTCTCAACGTACGAACGTGCTCCTTCTCGTTCTTTTGCAAGATGGTAACGCACTCGGACCAGCGAGCCTGCAACACCTGAGCTAGAACGTTAGCCGTTCCTTAAAAAAAACAAACAATTTTCCTTAGGTGAGGGGAACTACGTCGCTCTGATTCTCATGCTCCTGATGAGATACGTAGGCAGTGGGGTAGGGCCCATGCGAGCACTTCTTTTATTTTCCCTACATTTGTTTCTCTTTCTCTCTCGATCCTTTTCCATTCTTTCTCCTTTCTTTCTTTCAGTTCCTTTCCAGTATCCTTTCCTTACACCCTTTGATTGAAATAAGCAAGCGTGGATCCCATTGGGTACGATGGACGCGTGAGGGTGCTAATACCTTCTTCACGCGTAACCGACTCCCGAATCCAGTTCTCTTGGTCGCGAGACCATGCTTTTTCCTTTCCTTCAGGTTTATGCAGTGTTTCCTTTCCCTCTCTTGGGATAAATACACATTGCTGGCGAATCTGTTTCGGTGCCACTTTCGCGTTTGTACTAGGATGAAAATCCCGGGAGTGACAGCTGGCGACTCTGCTGGGGACAGGTTGACCTATGGCTGGTCCATCCTAAGCGAGTCAATCCTATCGCTTGTTTGCTTTTCTTTCATTGGGTGTTTACTGTTATCTTGTATTTTCTGTTTACTGTATTTTATTACTTGTACCAAATTTACAGCATGTTAGCATTTACATTTCATATATTATACTGTGTTGCACTGTTCTGTCAGTTTGGCGAGATGGGATTTCTGAGGGATGAGCCCAGTACACAGGCTTGAGTATACACTTAGATTTAGAGTGGATAGTAGTGGGACCTACGTGCCATCTGTGTACGTTGGGTAATCACGAAATTCACAGCTAGACGAGGCTATCTTGGGACACATCATGGCGTACGCATCTTGCGTATTCCAGGATGTCGATCTAGAGAGCTGTCGACTCTAGTGACCGATCATGAGGACCTTAGTGGAAACATCTCTCTTTAGTGGTGACAGTGGCAGACCACATTCTGTGGCAAACCCACTCGCACCCGAGGGCCCACTTTGGAACTTGCATAGGATGACCTTTATTTTCTAAGGTGAGTCAGCGGACGACCTCTTTGATTGGCATAGCATTGTATCATACGGGCTGAATGTGCTATCGCTTCTCAAACCTCCGAAGCTGATAAGCCTTGTTTTCTAGGAACCACATGTGAGTATGGGCGGGTTGTTTACAGGTTTGCAGGTAACCTTGACCTTCAACATACCCGGTATTTTGGATTTCCTATCAGTGTCGACTTATCAGCCTGGTATTCTGGCATTATGACCATCCCGGTATTCTGATTGGGTCGATGCTCTGATTAGCCCGATATTCTGGTGTTCTGGTTATTCCGGTATTTTCTTCAGAACAGACCTATGAGCTTATTCAGTCAGCAGCACAACAGTTAGTCAGAATATATGGAAGCTTTGATCCCATGTCTGTTGCATTCATGTTATTGCGTTGCATTTGCATCTTGCATCATTTTGCATATCCTTTCTCCAGGCCAGATCAGTGAGCTCATCCATCCTTTATCTGAACTGCAGTTTAATTTCCTTACTTCCGTATTAGACTTGAATCAGCTTCTGGAAGAATCATGAACTCTGGGTAACAGAATCAGTTTGTGAGTAGGGCCGATGTTGAATTAATGAAGAATCAGTTGAACCAACTTATGGAAGCTATGGCCGCCATGACAAGGGGAGATGCCAATGTTCAAAGAAATGAGAATGTCATTCCACCTCCGGCGAGCAATGTTGCCCAAACTCAGCCGGTGCGGATCCCTGTCGAGAATCAAGTTAAGCAAGAACCTCCTTTTGTCCGAGATGGACATTCTTCTTCTCTGGATGCCACCGACTAATAGAGCTTTGCCTTCTCTATGCCAGATGTCCAGGGGGTAGTTTCAAAGATAAACCCTAAGGATCCACGATCTGTTGATGATGAAAGATACCGTGTGTTGGACGAGAAAATTAAAGCCCTGGAGAGGCGTGATACTCTTGATTTGAATGCTTCGACCATGTGTTTGGTGTCTGGCCTGGTAATGCCTCCAAAGTTTAAGATGCCGAAGTTTGAGCAATACAAAGGAGATAGCTGTCCGAGGCTACATTTGGTGATGTTCTGCAGAAGAATGACCTCACATGTCGGCAACGATAAGCTCATGATTCACTGTTTCCAAGACAGTTTGAGTGGGGCATCACGGAATTGGTATATGCAGTTGGAAAGTGGTAGCATCCAATCATGGTCAGATCTAGCCAAAGCCTTTGTGAAGCAGTACGATTATAATCTTGACATGGCTCCCAGTCGAATGCATTTGCAAGACTTGTCTCAAGCAGATAATGAATCATTCCGAGAGTATGCTCAGAGATTGAGAGAGTTAGCCGCTCGTGTTCAACCGCCACTTTCGGATAGAGAATTTGTTGATTTGTTCATGGATACCTTGCAAGGGCCGTACTTGGAAAAGATGATTGTCAATGGGGCAGCCAAATTTTATGACTTAGTGATGGTGGGAGAACGTATCGAGAGCCTGATTAAGTGTGGAAAGCTCCAAGGCGTCTCAAAATTCCAAGTAAATGAAAATGAATCAGTTGTCAGTTCCCAGGAAGAATTCGAGGAAGAAAATAGTTCCATTCAGGAATCTTCACCACCTTGTTCTCAGTGTTCAGACATATCGACTGTTCAGAGTCAACAATCTTATGGGTCTTCGTATCAAAGACAATATTCTTCTGCAAATCAGAGACCTTCTCAGAATCAACGGTCATATCGCCGTCAGCCGGGTCAGTACGCCAAACAAAGGCCAAGGAAGCCAGAGAGGAATTTCACTCATTTGCCAATGTCGTACAGTCAGATGTTTCCAGATTTGATCAAAGGTGGATTGATAGTGCCGAAGGAGTTGAAGCCAGTGCCTTTTCCGTATCCACCAGGTTTTGATGTCAACGCCCGTTGTGACTATCATGCTGGGGCACAGGGGCATTCAACAGAAGACTGTAAGGTGCTCAGGAGCAAGATTCAGACTCTTCTTGACTCCAACATGTTCTCATTCACGCCTCAGGGTATTCAGATAAACATTTCTCCTTCGTCCAGTCAGGTGGGTTCATCAGTCCAGGTTATGGAAGAAGTCGCCAAGAGCAGCTGCGCATATGATTATCAGACTGACTTTGATGAGCAATTCTGAAGATGGCTCATTAGCAAATCAAGCTTGGAAATCCCAGTTCCTCGAAGCTGGCAATCATTTAGATCATGTCATTTCTTTGTATTTGTAGTTTCTTTTCTGTTAAAATGTACAAACTCATTTGTAAAACTTGTTGTTTTCGATTGATAATGATAATGAAATGAATATGCATGTTTTGATTAAATCCAGTTGTGTTCACTCATACTTTTTATCGATATCATATGCTTGTTTAAGCAGGATCCGAGGGAGGATGATGAAATTCAAAGACGCAGAACTTCCAATTGTATGCTTTTGGGATAAAACCCTGCTGATGATGTACAGGCATTGTTTCAACTTCCCAAACACCGGAGATATAAGGAAGATAATCCCTTGTAAACCCCTTTGAGCCTAGAAGTAGGAGTTTATTTCTGAAAATGAAAAAACCCTCAATCTTAACCTGGGGCAGGGTAAGTGTCAGCTAATTTGACCGTGCGTTCAAATTTCAAAAGGAGTGTTCCGCTCGAGGATCAACTACATCTACGGTTATCCCTCACCAACCGAAGAGTGAGACGGTCACAACCCTTTACAAGTCAAGACAAACCCGTGTCACACGATTAGTTCAAAAAAAAAAGAAAAAGAATCAAAGAAAATAAAAAGAAAAAGGAAAAAGCCCGCTAAGTTGAAACTTGAAAACAAGTGACTTAGGCAAAAGTTAGGGCATCCCGCTGGACTTCAAAATCGAAAAATTCAAAAGGAATCAGTCCAGGCAAAAATCAGGGATTTCAAAAACAAAAGAACGAAAAGCGAAAAGGATTACAAAAGAAAAATCCTCGAGCAAAGAACAAGTCGTGTGACTACAGACACTGAAGACAAAAAGGGGTGACTGTCACTCCGAAAACCGTGTGGGTTCCTTCTATCCTCATATCATTCATTAACCCTTTTGATAGGTGAGCGCTTGTGTCGAGTTAGCTGAATGTAGGACTGGAGAACATCAAGGAGATTGGGTGGGTTAAAACCAAACTTTGAGCCTTATATCCTTTCTTTCTTAAACCGTGAACCAGGCCATGTTACAACCTTCGAAAGACCTAATTGAAGCAGGGTTGTTTCAAAAGCATACTTCGGTTAAAATTGCGTCAGTTCTGACTCCCAAAAGGACTTTCTTACCATTCATGTTGGTATCGATGTGACATTCTAATCAGTGATTCGTTCACCACACGTCATAACATTTTTCCAGTGAACAGACTTGGATTTCAAAACTGTCATATGCATTGCATTAAAATTATCTTTTCAAAACGATCGGTTTTACTTGCGAGTAAGTGCTTGATCAGGAAGGTTTCTGCAATGGAAAGATTGATCTATCTAAGGTACAAAGGCCCGAGTACTCCATTCCAAGATTTAGTTAATCTGAGGCAATTATGTTGAGAATCTGGGGCAATCAAGTCGAGATTCAACAAATCTCTCGAAGGTCAGTTAAAGGTATTCCTCCACAGATCAGCCAGACAGGGGCATAAGTCACTTCAAGGCTGGGGCAGGCCGCCTCAAGAGCACAAAAAGTTATTCTCTCTGGAGGGCAGTTAATCAAAAGCCATGAGGCAATATATGTTGGATCGTCACGAGACATCCTGAAGACATGTTCATTTACAGGTCATGCTGCATCGGGGCACCTCTTTTGGGTCATATCACATCTGCAGGGTTCACGTTGATAGTTAATGTGTGACGTCCCCAGTTGAGTTTCTCTCCTCAACAGAGATAGCTAAAATTTTATCACTCAACAGAGCATTATGGAGATGGTGATTATTCTCCCCAGCAAGAGTTTATGAGTTCGCTCTCCCCTAGCCAGTTTGACGAAGTTTATTGTTCTTCAGCAAGAGTTCATATTCCTGTACTGAGTGTTGTGTTTATGCTTCCCTAGCTTACGATAAAGTTGTTTCCGTCTCCCCAACAGAGTAAGGGTAGAAGGTAGATTCCCAACAGAGGACCAAGTCTGATCTTGTCCCCTAGCAGAGCTGATATCATCAACCGTTGTCCCCAAACATATTTTTGGGTGGTGGTTAGCTTTCCCCAGCAAGTCAAAGGTCGATTTTCATTGGTACTTTTCTTCAGCAGATTCCTGGGATGTTTCTCCAGCAGACTTTTGTTATGCGTACTTTCATGCAGAATGGAGGTTTAGTCGGGATCTCGAGCAGTTATGACACTTGTCATACCCCAAATTTTGACCACTAAGATTTCCCATCATTGTGCAAATCATCAGCACAATATGGATGTATCTTTGTACCTCATTAGTCTCCCCAAAGGTGGGTGAGCATTCACTACAAACAGGATTTAGGGTTTCAAGCCCTCGCAGAGCTCTTAGACAAAGGATCAATCAAGGAATGACATGATCTTCAACTTGTCTAGCCTCTCAAATATCCACAAAGGATCAAGAGGACTCCCACTTCAAGGATTAAGCACAAGTTTGCTCCCTTCTAGGTGGATCAAGCCTCAGGATCACCAGTGTCAGCAAATTAGGGTTTGGTCGACTAGGGCCTCCAGATGGAAATTTTCCTCTGGGCATGAGCCAATGCTTCAAAGCATAACCTAAAATACTCCATTAAACATCATAAATCCCATCATCAAGTCAATTTAGCCTCAGGGGATGCATACATCAAAAATCAGGAATTAGGGTTTCTTAACCTAATTCACCCCTAAGTTGACTTTTGGGACAAATCATGAGCCAAGACCTCAAGACATGATTTGAGGGTCTCCAACATACCACGTTGATCCATTTGCAACAATGGATTGACCCAAGAAGCTTGAGCAACAAGTTTCAATTTCATCTGAACCACAGTTGGGGTTTCGCGGGAAAAGTCAACTGTAACTTTGACTTTTGACCAGGACATGCTCCCAAGCCGTGGGACACGATTAAATACACCCTATAACACCCATGGAACATGTCCATCAATTTTGATTTAGGTCAAGGACATGATTTCCTGAAGAATCGCACAGTTTGGAATTCATCTGATAAAAAGTCAATTGTGCACAAAAGTCAAACTTTGACTTTTTGAGATTTTTCATAAAAATGGTTTTTTAACCCTAAAATGATGTTAATGTGTGATTGGAATCATCATTCATCAAGAAAAATCAAAGAAAGTGGGATAACTTGTAAAAGGGGTAACCATAAAAACTTAGAAATTTTTCTAAGTTATGAAAAAAAGTGGCAAGGGTACCAACTTTGGAGGATCATAACTCCTAAACCACAAAGCCATTTTTCTCCATCCAAAGCTTGATTTGTAGCCCTCATTACCCTCTACAAAAACTTCAACTAGACCTAAGTCCAATTCATTAAGGATTTTGAGTTATGCTTGGATCAAAATGGCTAAAAAGTTAAAATTGACATATTTCTGCACAATGTCCCAACTTCAAGGCTGTTTTTCTCCATGATCCAAGTTGAACCAGGTCTAATGTCAAACATCAAAGTTGAAGTACGCCATCTAAGCTTTCCGAAAAGTCCTAGAACGTCCATATAGCATACTCGAGCAGGGAGTTATGGATCTTACAAAAGGCCTTACTGAAGCTGAATTTTACAAGGCAGATTTGCACATTTTTTGTGCCACACGAATTTTCAAGCCTTGTCATTAGTTTGGACACATCTAAGGATCAAATCCAAGTGGGATGATCTGATCCATGAACCTCCCAAGTCCAAGGAACAAAGAAAAGCATGCCAAAGCCTAGAAATCCCTAAAAGAGGGACAAAACTCCAATTTTGGTTTGGAGCATTTAATGGATGCTTAGAGGTGGCATGTACTGAGCCATTCTCATCTGAAATCAGTCAAGACTTATCCAAGACCAAGGGAATCAGCAGCCTGTGCCCTAACCTCTAGTCAATGGTCAGAGGAGACTTGGATTTCCATTGGCCAACATTGGCCAAACACCTGCTGTAGTTGCCATTCACTGTGGATCCCAAAACAAACTTGCTCCACTATAAATACAGCTCATTTGTGCTCAGTTTGAGTACACCAAAGCCATCAAACAGATGCTTTCCTCAAATTCTCTCTTTCACTCCAAAATGCCTTCATTAGTAAGGAAATTATGAGTTTTTGAGCTAGAGAGCAATTCCACTCAAACTAATCACACACACACCTCATATATATCATATGTAAGCTGTGCAAACCATCAAAAATGACCTATAACACCAACATCACAAAGTCACCTCTCAAAACCTCAAAATGGCACTTTTTTACATTTTTCAAGCCATGTCTTGATTCAGTCACTTTCCAAACCAGATAAAACCTCAAACACACTCTAAATATCATCCTTGAACTATCCCAAATGGTGCCACACATCTGGAACACCATTTGAGAGAGTTGGCATTTTGGCCGTTTTTGACCATTTCGCGAGAAAGTGCACAAACTTGCTCCAGAGGTTTCCAGCCGATTCCAACCATCCTAAAATCTTCTAAGAGGTCATTTGAGGTTGTCCAAAGCATCAAATCATTTCTGGAACAAAGCACTTGGAAGGTTGCCCAAAATCTCCAAAAAAGAGGTAAAATCCAAAACTTGAATTCTTTGAATCATGCTTTCCTTTGTTGTCCACATACATGCATCATATTGAACAATTCTTGAGGTAAAAATGTAGTCCTTAATGTGTATGTTGTGATCCTCCCACTGTTTGCATTTTGACATGTTTTTATGTGGAATTTTGGTTGTTTTGAAACCATGTACAGTTCTGTCTTGTTTTCATTGGTGTGTTCTATACATTAAGTTTTAGTTTGCATGAGTAACACCATTGGATTCCTTGCGAAAAATCGGTCAAGATAGGTTTTTACGGATTTCAATTCCGATGAAAATTGAGAGAGTTACGCGCGTTGGAAATTTTACGCGAAACGGCGTCGAATTAACGATAGCGGTTCTGTTTTTTTCGCTTTGTACAATGAGTTTCCGAGTGCGTGAATAATACCATTGGATTCCTTGCGAAAAATCGGTCAAGATAGGTATTTACGAATTTCAATTCCGATGAAAATTGAGAGAGTTACGCGCGTTGGAAATTTTACGCGAAACGGCGTCGAATTAACGATAGCGGATCTATTTTTTTCGCTTTGTACAGTGAGTTTCCGAGTGCGTGAATACTACCATTGGATTCCTTGCGAAAAATCAGTCAAGATAGGTTTTTACGGATTTCAATTCCGATGAAAATTGAGAGAGTTACGCGTGTTGGAAATTTTACGCGAAACGGCGTCGAAAACAACGATAGCAGTTTTTGTTTTTTAATTTCTACGTTTTGTGCGTCGATTTTCCGTGTGCGTGAGTAATACTATTGGATTCCTTGCGAAAAATCGGTCAAGATAGGCTCTTGCGGATCTTGATTCGGTTAAAAATCGAGAGAGTTACGCGCGTTGGAAATTTTATGCAGAACGATGTTTTAAACGACAGCAGCTCTGGTTTTTTTATCGCTGTGTTTTGTACGTTGAGTTTCGGCGTGCGTGTGTGATACCATTGGATTCCTTGCGAAAAATCGGTCAGGATAGGCTTTTGCGGATCTTGATTCGGTTAAAAATCGAGAGAGTTACGCGTGTTTGAAATTCAACGCAGAACGATGTTTTTAATCGATAATAGTTTTTGTTTTTTAATTTCTGCGTTTTATACGTCGATTTTCCGCGCGCGTGAGTAATACCATCAGATTCCTTGCGAAAAATCGGTCAGGTAGGTACTTCCGGATTTTGATTCCGATAAAAATCGAGAGAGTTACGCGTGTTGGAAATTCGGCGCGGAACGATATTTTCAAAACGATAGCAGTTTTTTCTGCGTTTTGTGCGTCGATTTTCCATGCGCGTGAGTAATATCATCGGATTCCTTGCGAAAAATCGGTCAGGCAGGTACTTCCGGATTTTGATTCCGATAAAAATTGAGAGAGTTGTGAGTGTTTGAAATTTGATAAAAACGTGTTGAAAATTAAAGTTTCGGTACTCGTTTTTACCCCAAAAAATGTCGAAAATGATATTTTGATATCTTTTCTCTTTTTCTTACTTTTTATTTTCAAAACTCAACCAATTTTTTTCACATAGCAAAAAATCATCATTTTCCAATTCGTACCTCATAATATTTTAATCCAAAAAAATAAAAAAAAGTATTATTTTTAATATATTTAAAAATAGTGTTTTAAATTGTTTTAAATGCTTTTAAAATTATTTCTTTTTTTTTTCTTGATTTTTAAAACCAAAATGATTTTAAATATTTATGTTGATAAAATAGTTTTTTTCATAAACTTTAATCATTATTTAATGATTTTATTTGATATTTTTATCATTTTTTACTTAATTTTTCTTGAAAAAAATGCCTAAAAAATGAAATTGGGGTTTTCTTTGATTTTCACCCTAACAAATCTTTTTTAAACACTTGGGCCTCTAATAGAGTGTAAGACCCAATCCTTTTTTGACCAAATTATTTTTGGGTCTCATTCATTGTATAAGTCCCGATACCGTAAAAAACAAACGGCGCGATCGTTGCCTTTTTAAAAAATAACCTTAGGCCTCTCCTCGAGCTATAAGACCCATTCAAAACTTTTGGGCCTCTATTAGAGTGTAAGACCCAATTCCCTTTTAACCAAAACAATTTTGGGCCTCACTTATTGTATAAGTCTCTCTGCGTTAAAAGAAAACTTCGGCGCGATCGCCATTTCCAAACGAAAATCAACTGGGCTTCTCTTTGAGCTGTAAGTCCCATTTCTTTTCATTTTTTAACACTTGGGCCTCTATTAGAGTTTAAGACCCAACCCCTTTTTTAACGAAACAATTTTGGGCCTCAGCTATTGTATATGTCCCGATACGTTAAAAATCTCGGCGCGATCGTCATTTTCAAACTGAAAATATTTTGGGCCTCTCCCTGAGTTGTAAGCCCCATCTTTTGTACAAAAATACACTTTGGGCCTCTAATAGAGTGCAAGACCCAACCCCTCTTTTTTATATTTTCTTATTATTTTTTATAATTTGGAAAATTAATAACTCCTTCAATTTTGATTATTTTTTATTGGTTCTTTTTCTGAAAAATCACAAAAATAGTAAAATATTTTATTCTACAAAAAAATCAAATTTATATTATTTATTTACTATAGTTGGTATTTTTGTGAATAAATTCATTTTTAATTGTTTTTTTAAGCATTTTAAAAGTGAATATTCATCTTGAAAATAAAGACTATGGGCCTCCCCTCGTGTTGTAAGCCCCATTTCTTTTCTTTAAACTCTTTGGGCCTCTAATAGAGTGTAAGACCCAATCCCTTTGTAAATACCAAAATTTTGGGCCTCAGTCACTTGTATAAGTCCCACGGTGTTTACAAAACCTCGGCGCGATCGTCGCCCTTTTTAAAATTAACCATTGGGCCTACCCTTGAGTAGTAAGACCCATTTCTTTTCTTAAAACTCACTTGGGCCTCTTGAGAGAGTGTAAGACCCATCCCTTTGTACAGAAAACCTTTCTTGGGCCTCAGTCACTTGTATAAGTCCCTCTGTACAAATTCAACAGTGCGCTCACTGATAAAACCCTGGGCCTCTCCTTGAGCTGTAAGCCCCAAATCTTTCTTTTTCAAAGCACTTTCTCCTTTGGTTTTGAATATACTGTTGTTTTCAATCTTTCTTTGTTGAACAACTAACCAAACAGCATGGAAGCTCTACAACCGAGTAAGTGTTTACCCGCTTTCATTTACCGCTTTCATATGTATATAACTGTATTGTGGGGCTGTTTCACTGTAAGTCTCCTTTCACAAACTCATATATATATAACTGTATTGTGGGGCTGTTTCGCTGTAAGTTTTCTTTCATAAACTCATATCAACTATGTAATAATAGTATAGATATTTAGAGTTTCCCCGGCAACTACGTCTAGAACTAGGTGACGCCGTTTCGTTTATTCGTAGAAATAAACAACTAGATCCCCAATAGGATCACCAGATACAGTCTTCTCTTCGGCTGTCCTCATTAGGAATTGTCAAGAAACTCTACTCCCCAAGATGAATGTCTTCTCCGTGAATGGCATCTTTGAGTTTCTTTCTCGAACTTTCCTGACTTGACCTATTCCTTGTGAATAGCTTGCCTTGAATTTCTCGGGGTTTGGGGACCCACGGGCTTCCTAAAAGCATCGGCCTCCTCTTAGGCATCGTACAAGGACCCACAGGCTTCCTAAAAGCAACCCCGCCTCCTCTTGGGCTTCGTACAAGGACCCTACGACTTTTTAGAAGTATTCACAGCCTCCTCTTAGGCTTCGTATAATGATCTCTTCCTCCAGGAATGATAGCCTCCTCTTGGGCTTAGTACAAGGACCCGTCGGCTTCTTAAAAGTTTCCAGCCTCCTCTTGGGCTTCGTACAAATTGTCCTGACGACCTCCTAGAGGTATAGGAACAGAACCTAGTCATTCTCATAGAACAGTCCTTTCTTAGAGTCTACTACTGTTTCTCAAAGCATAGTACAAAAGATAAAACTCTAGACACGGACAGTCTAACTTCCTTGAGTCTCAAAGACATTCTCAAGTGACCCCTTCGTTAAATAGGAAGGAAACCCGCAGACTCGGACAGTCTCAATACCCTTTGGATTTCCCGTTTCCTCAAAGAGAATGAAATATCCCTGATCCTCAAATCAAGTCCCTGAGTACAGTGTTGCTCATATAAGATCTGATTTTCTCTTTAAAATCAGTATATTGGATCTGTCACTCAACTGAAACAGTTACGATAGCCTCCTCTTGGGCTTTGTTCAATGATTCTTCGCAGCGAAGCAAACGTTTAGCCTCCATCTCGGGCTTCGTACGAGATACCAAAATTCTCCCCAGCGGAGTCAAACAACGTTTAGCCTCTTTCTCGGGCTTTGTACGAGACACATAAGAGACTCCCTCGTTGAGTCAATCACCTTTTAGCCTCCATCTCGGGCTTCGTACGAGATACAAAGACTCCCTCGTTGAGTCAATCACCTTTTAGCCTCCATCTCGGGCTTCATACGAGATACAAAGACTCCCTCGTTGAGTCAAACCTTTAGCCTCCATCTCGGGCTTCGTACGAGATACAAAGACTCTCTTGTTGAGTCAAACTTTTAGCCTCCATCTCGGGCTTCGTACGAGATACAGAAACACTCTCTTGTTGAGTATAAAAGATTCTCCTGTTGAGTCAACCCTTTTAGCCTCTCTCTCGGGCTTCGTACGAGACACATAAAAACTCCCTCTTGTTGGGCCAATAGCCTCCTCTTAGGCTTTGTATAAGAAAACCACTGGTTGATCCAATCAACCTTTTAGCATCTAAGTTGTGCCTCGTTCACAGTATACAAACATCAACAGCTCCTTCCCCTTCATCTAATCGCTGTAAGCGGCAAGCCTCTGGATCATCTACATCCATGCCACTGTCCCTCTTTTAGCATGAGAAATTCCTAAGGAAAGATGGCATTGCTCTACACTGAGTTAAAGTCTTCTCCTTCAGGTTAAAACCCCCTATAAAGGAAATTATGGCATTGCTAGGATCCGCGTATCCCAGTTAAAGTAATCCTCCTTTACAGTCAGTCACCCAACAGTTGTGACAAACAGACCCCCCTTTGGAGATGACAAATTCTCTCTAAAGTCGAGGTCCTTCAGCTTCACGTCTTGGGCTTTGAACAAGACACAAATAGACCTTTCGCTTCACATCTTGGGCTTTGAACAAGATACAAACGACCTTTCACTTCACGTCTTGGGCTTTGAACAAGACACCAAAAACACCCATTTCCTCCCATAGACTAGGAGGAACTACGAACGCTCTGATTTCCCTGTTTTGGTAAACGGGAATACGTAGGCATAAGATCGAAAGAAAAGATCTTAGCGAGCGCAATCAACAAAAAACCCAAATCCCATATCTCCATCAATCAAAAGCAGTAATTCAAAAGCATCAGTCCTAACATCCTAACCCTTGTTCCCCGCTAGAAAGTCCTAGAAAGAAAGAAAACCGTATTGGCGAAAATACAAATAACCAGTACAAAGGCCCCCCACATTGATAGCATCCGTAACCTAACAGACCGCTGTTTAAACTCAGTATGCAAAGCAGGGTTAATTGGAGACATCTATTTCCCTTCCTTATTCAGCTCACAATAGGATAAAAAATGAATCGACCTGTAGTCAAAGCTCAAACCGCAGAGAGCGACCAGTGCTTAAGAACCACGTCCAAAATCGCTCGCTACAACACTGAAGGCGATTCAGTTTGTTATCCCCAACGGAGTTGGCCTCGTCTCTTCAGCATTTATTTTGCTGGAGTGATCCTGTTGCATATCATAAACATCATTGCATAATCATCATCGCATATCATTAGCATAACATTGCATGAAACCTCATAAAACCGAACAGAAATCCATAGCCCAACCTTGCTCGGCCTTCTTCCACAACCAACTTTGCTGGCATCTTTCAAAAACCTGAAGCCCTATCCCTATTGGCGTTCCCCTTAAAACCAAAAGTCCAATCCCTATTGGCACTTCATACAAAATCCAATCCCCATTGGTACCCAGGAAGATTTCGCCTTTGAAAAACAATCACCATCAGGTTTCACCTGTCATAGCCAGCAAAGTCCATTTGTACTTGGTACATCCTTATTTTCCCGGTAGCCCGAGCATGCGTCAGCATTTTGCATATAGCAATCATTGCATCCTCAAATCGCGTAGCATTTCCATTTCGTATGGAGCATTACGCCATAGAAAGAAAATTCAAACATATGCATGCGAAGCATACGCCAGATTTGGTACCTTGCACGAAAGCCCGAATCGACTCCCAGTCAAGATGTTGACATATCCCCAGCAGACATTACAATCAAACCCTCTATTTACCTCTCTTTTGGGTCGTAGATCAGACGTCGGTCTTACCCTCGACCAGTCATTGTCCATCAACCCCTTGATGACGACATTTCAGTCAGGTTTCCTTTCCATCAAACCCCTTTAATGATGTGTTTCCTCGTATGCTCTTCCTGCCATCAAATTACTTTGATGATGTGTCCTTTCTGTGGGGTTCCATTTCTCTTCCCGTCAACCCTTTGACGATGTGCTCCCTTCAGTCAAGCTTTCTTTCCGTCAAACCCCTTTGACGACGTGTTTCCCTCGGTCAGGTGTTCCTTTCGTCAACCCTTTGACGATGTGCTCCCTAAATCGGGTTTTCTTTCCATCAAACCCTTTTAATGATGTGTTTCTTCGTATAGAATTTCTTCCCATCAACCCTTTGACGAAGTGTTCTTTCAGTCAGGTCTTCTTTCTGTCATCCCTATGACAATGTGCTCCCTAAGTCAGGTTTTCTTTTCGTCAAACCCCTTTGACGATGTGCTTTCTTCGTTTGAGTCTCCTTTCTGTCATCCCCATGACAATGTGTTCCTACGGTGGAATTTTCTTTCCGTCATCCCCATGACGATGTGTTCCTACGGTGGAATTTCTTCCCGTCAACCCTTTTGACGAAGTGTTTCTTGGGTTTCAACTTCTTTCTGTCATCCCTATGACAATGTGTCCCTACGGTGGAATTTCTTCCCGTCAACCCTTTGACGAGGTGTTTCTTGGGGTTCATTTTTTTTCTGTCATCCCTATGACAATGTGTCCCTACGATGGAATTTTCTTTCTGTCATCCCTATGACAATGTGTTATCTTCGTTCAGACTTTTCTTCCGTCATCCCCATGACGATGTGTCTCCTACGGTGGAAGTTTCCTTTCCGTCATTTCTATGATGATGCGTTATCTTCGTTCAAGTTTCCTTTTCGTCATTTCTATGACAATGTGTTTCCTTTGGTCGAGTCTCCTTTTCGTCATTTCTATGACGATGGGTTATCTTCAGTCAAGTTTTTCTTCCTGTCATCCCTATGACAATGTGTCCCTTCGGTTCGGGTATTCTTTGGGTTTCATTTTCTTTCTGTCATCCCTATGACAATGTGTTTCCTGTGGTCGAGTCGTCTTCCTGTCATCCCTATGACAATGTGCTTCGTTTGGTCGAGTCGTCTTCCTGTCATCCCTATGACAATGTGTTCCTTCAGTTGAGTCTTCTTGTCGTCATCCCTATGACGATGTGTCCTTTCAGTCGGGTTTCATTCTTCTTCCCGTCAAACCCCTTTGACGATGTGGTTCTCTGGGTATGTTGTCTTTCCGTCAAATTCCTTTAACGAGGTGTGACTAGGCTTAATTTACGTTTTCACTCCTTGCAGCTAGCAAATTTTGCGGTTCTTTTTGTATTCAATCACCTTCTACCTTGAATGTCATAAAGCAGTTGCTATCATCCTTTCAGGTCCAAGTTGATTGAATAGGGGCAGCTGTAGCACCCCAAAATTTGCCCTACCTTTTTCTGGCTTTCGCTTCGCATCCATCTGCATATCCGTTAGGTCATAACTCATTCCCTCATTTGCATTGGGTTCCTAAGACGTGTGATCAAGGCATCTTCCTTTGGTTTGAGCTTTCCGTATTCAGAAGATTACCATTGTGCATTCAACGTGGTTATTTCTCAAGCGGGGTATATTCAAGGTCAAGTTGTTGTGGGTGGAATTCATCAGGTCAACAAGCAGTGGGCCATGTGAGGTGTAGGATCAGAAATTCAGGAGATGTTTGCAGTTAATCAGGTGCTTGTGAAGAGTTCAAAATGGGCTTTGGATTCATTTGGTCATTCATCCTTTGAATTGAGTTTGTAAACCTTTTTTATCCACCAATATCCACTTCATAAACCAATTTCTAAACCCTTTTATCTTATCCATTTCCCAATTAAATCCAATTTAATCCAAATATCCACATTTTTATCCATTTTTCCAATCCATTTTAAAAAAAGCCATGTTGGAATATCCATTTTTTAATAATATCCATTTCTCAAATAATCCACATCCATTTTTAAACTCATCTTCTAAGCTTGTATCCACACAAATCCATGACCCTTTACAAAGCTCCATTGAATACCCAAGTGCATTTTATTTAGTATATATCCAAATCCAAGTCTAAACCAATCCAAAATCCACATTTATTTTCTAAACTTCAATTCCATATTCAATTTTAAATTTGTTTTTTTATCAAAACTAATTCAACTTTCATATTCATATTAAATTCAATCCATTTCACCAATTTCCAAAACCATATACCACATAACATGCCCTTTCAAATTTATAAATCAAGGTTTCATCTTCTTAACTCTTTTCATGCTCAAACCTTAAACCAATTTCCATCATATCTGCTATATAAGGCTTCGGACACTGTTGGGAATAACAACAAGGTGTTAGATGGCTTCCACTCTTATTTGTTCTTATGATGTCAGTGTTGATTAGAAAACATTGGATTTCTGATGCTCTTGAGGGTAAGGTGGCAAAACGTTGGGGCCACATTCATATTGTGACAATGAAATGGTTTTGATCAATTCGTTGCTCGAAGATCATGGCTAAATGAGGAATCCTACCCTGTTCATAATGGATCTTTATCTTCACGTAAGGTGACGGGGTACTTAACAGCGAAACATAGCGCAGAAAAATTCAGCAGTGGCCAAGTTACAACAGAAAAAGAAAAAAGCAACAGTAGAAAATTATATAGCAAAAAGATTCATTGCAGTAAAATAGGAGGATATTAATGCAGGAAGTTAACAGAAAGACTGAAAAATATCATAGCAGCTTGCGGTAAAATTAACGACAAACTACACATTCAGAAAAAACCATAACTGAAATTGTTATTTAACAGATTTTCCTAACTTCCAATCTCTAACTGTCATCACAATAAAAACAAATACTCTCCATTGCATTTCCTCCACCTGCTGACAATTTCCTCTAACCTCCTAACCGAAAAACTAACTTCAACAGCATTTCACAAATTCACTCTAACCAACTCTAACAAACTCTAACCGAATTTCAATTGTGCAGACCAAACTACCCTTCATCTTCTCTATAAAGCTTCATCATAATCTTCATTCTACAGATTTCCTCACTTTCATCACCTTCAATCTCTCTCATTCTTTTTCTTCTCCGTGATTCATTCTTCCCTGATCATTCTGCATAATCTCCCACAAAACCTTCATTCCTCAATCCATCTTCATTCAATTCTAATCTTCACCAATTCACAGACCTGCGAGGAAACCGCGACGACATCAATCACCTGCAAAAGAATCAATGTCACAACGATCTTCATCAACAACAGGAGGCTCTGCGTCGATTCTTCAAACTCTGCACAAACCGTCCTCAATTCAATGAACCTGCGATAGAATGCGAAGGAACGCACTCAGCATCAACGGTGTTCAAGAAGTCGCGAAAAGTTCACAGAAGTAGAAGCAGAAGGATTCATACACTCAGTTAGCAACAACAACAACACGGTATAATCACACAGAAGAAGAAGAAGATTGAAGAATCGAAGAGGAATAGCGGAATCGAGCAAAATCATGCTTACCTGAAGATTATCTCTGGATTTCTCTTCATTTTTGTCAACTGCGAAGAGTCACCGGAACTGCTCCGGTAGGTAAGTCGCATTGAGTTTTTCCATTTTCTTATTGTTGTGTCACGAATCGATCGATAGCGCGGAATAGATTTGCGACGTTCATTTTGTTGTTAATTGATCCAATTCTTGTTGAGGCTTTCGTAAGTGAGATTTGTAAGTTTCCTTCGCCGGCGATTTGGAAGGAAGACGGCGGTGACATCAACGTAACAGAGGGAAGTCGCGACGTCGAATTTTGTTCATTGACGGTTGAGTAAACCGTTGTTGTTGTGTGAGAGAGTG
The DNA here is from genome assembly GCA_022829125.1 of Lathyrus tuberosus. Taxonomy (NCBI): domain Eukaryota; kingdom Viridiplantae; phylum Streptophyta; class Magnoliopsida; order Fabales; family Fabaceae; genus Lathyrus; species Lathyrus tuberosus. The sequence goes on from JALAZF010000253.1 coordinate 5,255,048, forward strand.
CATCACGGTTCTCTTCGCGTTTGTGACGGCGGTGACATTAGCGAGACAGAGGAAGTTGAGACAGCGTCGAATCGAATGAGGATGAAGCTGAGAAAGGATTCCGGCGCGGCGGATTTCTCTCTCCCTCTCCGGTGATGTTTTGTATCATGTTGCTTTGAGTGGAGATAAGATGGATGAAGGTTGGAGGTCACGGCGGCGGCGGTTTTGGAAGAGAAGTAGAAGATGAAGTTGAGGACTTAGGGTTTTCAAGAACTCATTTCATTTCAGTGTTAAACTAGCCTAAAGCCTAACGCCATTTTTCAGTTTCTCACCCATGTTCACTCACACGCACCCCCCTGGCTGTGTGACATTTTCTTTGGGCCTAAGCCCATGTTGTTTTTCCCTCTGCACACCTCCCATTCTCTTCGCACCCTCTGGCCGTGGGTAGAGATTTTGGGCCTATCTTCCAAAGCCCAGTGATTGAGTTTCTATTCGCACCCCATTTTTTCTACTACACCTTTCCTTTTTTTTTTCTTTTTTTTTTGATTGGGTTTTTTTACTTTCAAATTAATTCCTTTTGATTAGAGATTAAATAAATAATTTTGGATTTATATTTTAGGAATTAGATTTTTGATTAGAGAACTAGAATTTAATTTTGGTTTTGTTTTTAATTCTTAATCATAATTTTAGAATTAGATTTTTAGGAATTAACTTGAATAAACAATAGATTTAGATTTTAATTTTAGGATTAATATTAGTTTTTAATTCTAGAATTAGTTTTAGAACTAATTTTCTTTTAATTAGTTTATAACTTTAGAATTAGTCTAGGAATTAACTAGAATTAACTTTAGGTTTAATTTTAGATTTAGAATTAATTTTAGAGTAAATCATCTTGTTAGGTTTTAATCTTCTTTCTTTTATTAGCATTTTAATTCTAGCTTGGTTATTCCTGACCATTATTTTAATTGCCTATTTTTGGATTAATTGTTGATTAATTTCTGTTTACCTGATTAAATGTTTCTTTGCTTGCTTAATTTTCTGCATCCCTCTTTAAGATCAACTTAACTTCCATCTTGGAAGTAAGTTGCTTCTTATGTTCTTCTCCTTTTTTAGGATAGTGCTCTTTGAACCTCACAAACCTTTAGGATCACTCCCTTAACTAATCAATTAGGATTGAGTCTTAGTTCACATAGATTTTTACCTTTTTCTCCCACTTGAGTCTTTCATCTTCTCCTCTCAAAGAAAATTCAAAATATGTAATAAAGGTAGGCATTTATTGCATTTAGGCCTTTCATATAAAGAAAATATTATAAGGTGTCTTCTCTTATAATCTTAGAATGTGTAGCATATAGCCCATCTTGGGTCAATGTGTTAAACATTTGATCTTGTATGAGGGACTTAAATGCAATACTTGTTGAAAATACAAATAAAGAAAAACACTTCTTCATTTCATAATCAACAAAAACACTTAACAAATACAAGTATGCTAGTGTGTTTGAACCTTAATAATTGGAACTAAATGTGAGGGTCTTCTTCACACTTAGTGTATTTTCTTACTCATTCCATCTTGGAATGTGAGGATGTATACATTCCAATGATTAAGATTTTGATACACTATCATACGCAAACAAAAAATGAAAAAACTTTTAAAAGACAAAAACAAACAATAACGTCTTTCCTTCGGGAATTCTTTTCTCACCTCATTCATTCTCAACGTACGAACGTGCTCCTTCTCGTTCTTTTGCAAGATGGTAACACACTCGGACTAGCGAGCCTGCAACACCTGAGCTAGAACGTTAGCCGTTCCTTAAAAAAAACAATTTTCCGTAGGTGAGGGGAACTACTTCGCTCTGATTCTCATGCTCCCGATGAGATACGTAGGCAGTGGGGTAGGGCCCATGCGAGCACTTCTTTTATTTTCCCTACATTTGTTTCTCTTTCTCTCTCGTTCCTTTTCCATTCTTTCTCCTTTCTTTCTTTCAGTTCCTTTTCCAGTATCCTTTCCTTACACCATTTGATTGAAATAAGCAAGCGTGGATCCCATCGGGTACGATGGACGCGTGGGGGTGCTAATACCTTCTTCACGCGTAATCGGCTCCCGAATCCAGTTCTCTTGGTCGCGAGACCATGCTTTTTCCTTTCCTTCAGGTTTATGCAGTGTTTCCTTTCCCTCTCTTGGGATAAATACACATTGTTGGCGACTCTGTTTCGGTGCCACTTTCGCGTTTGTACTAGGATGAAAATCCCGGGAGCGACAATAATCATACACAAGTATAAGATAATCGAGTTTCGCACCCTTACTAGATTTAATCGTGTTTGGAAAGTCGGTTGATCGATTTTCTTCCTTTCCAAGTTTTCTCTCTTTTTCTTCTCTTCCTTTCCCTTCTTCCTCTTTTTCTTCTTCTCTTTTTCTTTCTCTCTATTTTTCTCTCTTTCTATTTCTATTTACTAACTTAAGAAAAATTAAAGTGAAATGACCAAAATACCCTTACACTCAAATATCTCGCAAACGTTCCCAAAACGCGATAAAACATAACAACAATGAAAAATAATATATTACCAAATAAAAGTCAAAAATAAAATAATATAATAATTAAAATAATTAAATCGACTCGATTAAATAAAACTAACAAAAACTGGGGCGTTACACTCTTCATAAACCAAACTCATGTCTCGAAATTGCTCAATCATTTCCAACTCTTTTACCATCATCATCAACATATGCAAAGATTTCCTACTCAATGCATCCGCTACCACGTTCCCTTTACCCGGATGGTAATTCAAACCAAAATCACAATCCTTCAGAAGTTTCAACTATCTCCTCTGCCTCGCATTCAATTCCTTCTGATCAAAGAGATACTTCAAACTCTTTTGATCACTAAATACCTCAAATCTCGAACCAAACAAATAATGTCTCCAAAGCTTCGACACAAACACAACAGCGACCAACTCTAAGTCATGTGTCGGATAATTCATCTCATGCACTTTAAGTTGCCTTGAATCATAAGCTATAACTTGTTGATGTTGCATCAACAGACCTCCCAAACCCATCAACGAAGCATCACAGTACACAACAAACGGTTCTGCTAGATTCTACAAAATTCAAAACAGGAGTGTAATACCCCAAAATTTGCTCTTCCCTTTTGGCATCATAGCATGGCATTATCATTTATCATATCATATCCATCTCATTAGCATTGCATTGCATTTAACATAGAAAAATGAAGCATGGCATCCTTCTTACCATCAGGGCATGTGATCAGGTGGAAGGTGGACAATCAAGGGATCATTCAAAGCACAAAAAGGTCAATCAAGTTGGCTCTAGGCAAGCCAAGAGGTCTCTCATGTCTCATACTATCTCAATTGATCTTCCAAAACCTCAAGGAAGTGAGATTCAATGGGAGATTGAAGCACTACATCTTTCACTATGCAAGAGGTTCAAAAATTGAAGGAAAACCCTCAAAAGAGATAGCTCATTGATCCAAAATCATCCTAAAGTGGCATTTCTCATCATCCTTTAAGAGGATACACAACATACTCTGAAGAATTTGAAATTGGAGACTGCACATTTTTCTCTTAGGAGGTGGGCACCAAAACTAGGGTTTCCCATTAAATCAGGGAATCCTTGATTTTTTGGGCAAGACTTGATGTCATGGTTCCCTATATGTCCCTAGGTATAGGGATGTGGAAGATTGCATCTCAATTGGTTTTAGAAGTGATTCAATTGGAAGAAAGATCAAAAATCAGGGGATTTGGGGCCAAGTCAAATAATCAGAGGAAAAAGTCAACTCTTGACTTTTTAAAGCCAAATTCATGAAATTCATGTTATATGTGACCAATGTACAAAATTTGATCAAGAAACTCCAAAGGAATCATGAAAAAATCAAGATTTGGAAAGTTGCCATTTTTGGATGAAGTAGGGTTACTAAAAATAGCAAGTTTTGGCCATTTTGCATCAGAATTGGAACCAAGGCCATTCAAAATTGAAGCACCAAATGAAAATTCCACTCTGCCTCAATGAAAGGCCTTGCTTTGAGCTTCAAATCCATGTGTGGAACATCTCCATTGGATAAAAATTGAGGGAGATATGATTAATCAAAGTTGGAGGAAAGTAGGCCAAAAACCATGTCTTGACCAAGCTTGGCCAGGTCTGCGCGCAGTCATTTTCTCAAACAGTTGGTGAGCAAGATGTGTAGATCAATTACTCATGGTTAAAGGTTTCAAATGAAAAATCTTGCAACATCAAAGTTGTTCCCCTATGTGAGATCTTCAAGATTGATGTTCATGGATTTTTCATTTGATCAAAGGATAAGGAGTTATGATGGCTCAAAGATTGGTCAATGCAACTGAAAATCCATGCCAAGCATGCCTTGCCAACCAACCTCATTATCTCGCCCATGCACCAGTTGGTGTTTCTTCTGTTACAAGCCACATTTGGTCATGTTCCAAACTCCAATTCAACCAACTTTCAACACCAATATTGTTCCCTAATGTATCATCTTTCTAATGCCACCAACATTGGATTGTTTCATTCATTGACAAGTGAGAAATTCCTCCTCAAACACTTGCTGTCACAATGAAGATTTGCTGCATAATTTTGGTTCAAACACACATCAAGTACATGACATAAGTCCTATGTGTGCTGCTCTATTCTTTGCTTCATTTGGCCAAACACATTTCACATTATGCATACGAGCTTGAGCCTTGCATGAAAGAGGAAGTGAGAAACTTGCACCACAAGATTCCTGCTGCTACATCAGAACAACATAACATCACTTTCCTTCTCCTACACACCACCATAACTCCATGAACCTCACCCTCACTCTAACAGAACTTCCCCAACTCGTGCCATTAACCACCTAACTCAGTTAGTTAACTCAAACTCAGTTAACTAACTCAGTTTAACTAGAGTTCTAACTGTTAACTGAACTGGTTGGGAGTTAACCTTGGATATATAAGCTGAAACTCTCACAATTTCAGAGGAGGATTCTCATTTTTCACTCTCACTCCAAATTGCTCTCACTTTTCTCTCAGAGTTCTCTCCATTCTCTCTCTGATTTCACACGAGTTCTTCACACGTTCTCACCTTGATCTTCATCAATTGTTCATCATCAAGCACTTCTGATCAAGAACAAGCTGAAGTAAGAGCAAGCTATCGAGAGCAGCAACTTCTCCAATTGGAATCTCAGTTCATTGTCTTCAAAATCCAAAGGTTCAGAGCATTTATTTTGCTCTTAGGAAGCTCAAGATCAATCTCTCATCTCTGGTTTTCTGTTGATTCAAGAGTTCTCCAATTTCAGGTTTCAAAATTTCTCAAACTTTAATTGCACGATTTTATCCTGTTTTGACTTGTTGATGTGTTGTTTGAGCTTTTTAGAAGCTATGTGAAGCTGGCTAGTTGATAGAGCTCTTTAGGAGCTTAGAACTGAAAATTAGGGCAAATTTATCCTCTTCGATTCTCCTTATTCATGCTTGATCTATGAATTTTCTTGTTGGATTTGTGTTCCTCATGAGCTTAGCTTTCGTTTGGTATATGGCTTGTGAATTTCTGGAGAAAATGTGAGTTGCAGGTGGTGGCTGCTGGCCGGAGAAGATGACCGGAGGTCCTCTCCGGCCGGTGACTGTTAGAGCTAGGGTTTTTGCCATGTTTTAATCCTGTCCGTTGTTTTTTTCTCATCGTGTGGCTAAGAGCATGACAACGCATTAAAACGCATGTGCGAGGCATGTGCCATTTTTCTGAATTCAATTAAGCATTTTGTGGTGTGGTGTATGGTATGTTATGTGGTCGTTCATGTATGCGCGTTGGATGCAATTACTTTGACCACGCATTGACCTTGACTTGATCCATTGGCTGAGAATGAGTCAATTTCTGTTGACTGAAGTGCATGCTTGCTATTGTGTTATGCGCTGAAATGGACCCAAATCAGAATACTATCCACACCCCCAATTTTGAGGCCCATGTGATTTGAACATGCTGATTTGCTATATTCATACCCCCCCTCTCATATTGCATTTTATTTTTATTTTCATTTTCATACACGTTTGATTTCTAACTTTTAAAAATACCAAAACATATTGGAAAATTCTACAAAAATTTATGTGTATTCTTAAAACATTTAGGAAATTTTCTATGATTTTATTTTCTGATTTTATGACCATTTTGCCCCTGTTCCATTATTTCTTTTGAATTTCCATTTGTATGCATACTTAATGTGACATATGATTTTGTGCATTTTTGTTCTTGATCATAAAAAATGATTTTGATGCCTTTCTTTTTGCATTGTGGTCACAATATGTTGAGGTATGTTTGAGATTTATGAGATGATTTTTAAGTCTTTTTTGGATGACTTTTGATGTGTTGCTTTGAGCATGAATGCATGAAACTTCCATGAGACTTTGACCTAATTGTTGAGTGACTTTGGTTCTGATTCATTGCTTGTGGACTTGATATGTTAATGGCATGTGTTTAAGGTGTTTGATTGGTGAAAGTCATAATTTTTGAAGCATGTTTGCTATTTGTTTGAAGCATGAAGTTTAACTTGTTCATTTTGTGAATGCATGCCTCATGTTTGGTTTGCTTGATCATGAAGGCACTTGTGCCATGAGTTGTGGTTTTGTTTGAGGATGTATAGCATGTTAATTGACTTCTGATTGTGACATTTGGGTTTCATCTTTGCATGTTTGATGTTTATCTTGCACCTTAAGTCACTTGTTTCACAAGTATGAACCACATTCACATCACTTCACCTTTTCTTCTTTGCTTCTTGTTGGATTGAGATTTTGTTTGTTTGATTTGGTATGCTCATTTAGGATAACATTAGGTTGTGTAAATATGAGTTACATTCTGACTTGGAAGCATGTATAGCATTCACTCTCATTTTACTTTGTTTGTCAACTTGTTTGAGTTTGATTTGTTCATTATATTTTCTTACTTTACTTGTAAGTAATTGTGCTAACCATGTAGGGGCTTCGGTAAGTTTCAATTGAGTGTGGACAAGGAATCCACATGCAAATTTCTTTCCTTTCTCTTTTACAATTCCATTTTGTGTTTTGTTAAGCACTTATGTGCTTTCTTTTAATAACTCATTACTTTCCCTTTTGAATTACAATTCATCTTCTACTTTGGAAGTGAATTGTTTAATTCTTTCTTTCTTTAGATTTTAGGTTGAAACCTCACAAACCTTTAGGATCACTCCCTTTAATCTTCAATTAGGATTGAGTCTTAGTCCATATAGGTTTTACCTTTTCTCCTCTCTTGAGTCTTTTTTCTCATCTCAAAGAGAATTCAAAACATATAATAAAGGTAGGCATTTATTGCATTTAGGCCTTTCATATAAAGAAAAGGTTATAAGGGGTCTTCTCTTATAATCTTAGAATGTATAGCATATAGCCCATCTTGGGTCAATGTGTTAAACATTTGATCTTGTATGAGGGACTTAAATGCAATACTTGTTGAAGGTGCAAATAATAAAAAACACTTCTTCATTTCTTAATCAACAAAAACACTTAATAAACACAAGTATGCTAGTGTGTTTGAACCTTGACAATTGGAGCTAAGTGTGGAGGTCTTCTTCACTCTTAGTGTGCTTTCTTACCCATTCCATCTTGGAATGTGAGAATGTACACATTCCGATGACTAAGATTTGGATACACTGTCGTATGCAAACAAATCCAAAACACTTCCTTCTAAAAGACAAGAAACAAACAATAACGTCTTTCCTTCGGGAATTCTTTTCTCACCTCATTCACTCTCAACGCACGAACGCGCTTCTACTCGTTCTCTTGCAAGATGGTAACGCACTCGGACCAGCGAGCCTGCAACACCTGAGCTAGAACGTCAGCCGTTCTCTAAAAAACACAAACAATCCATCCCTAGTGAGGGGAACTACGTCGCTCTGATTCTCATGCTCCCGATGAGATACGTAGGCAGTGGGGTAGGGCCCATGCGAGCACTTCTTTTATTTTCCCTACGTTTGTTTCCCGTTCCTTTTCTTTTCTTTCTCCTTTCCTTTTTTTAGTTCTTTCTCAGTATTCCTTTCTTTACACCCTTTGATCGAGACAAGCAAGCGTGGATCCCATCGGGTACGATGGACGCGAGGGGGTGCTAATACCTTCCTCTCGCGTAACCGACTCCCTTACCCACTTCTCTTGGTCGTAAGACCATGCTTTTCCTTTCCCTCAGGTTTACGCGGTGTTTCCTTTCCCTCTCTTGGGATAAATACACATTGCTGGCGACTCTGTTTCGGTGCCACTTTCGCGTTTGTACTAGGATGAAAATCCCGGGAGCGACAGCTGGCGACTCTGCTGGGGACAATTTGAGGTTGACCTATTGCTGGTCCATCCCTAAGCGAGTCAATCCTAGCGCTTGTCTGTTTTTCTTTCATTGGGTGTTTACTGTTGTGTTGTATTTACTGTTTTATTGTATGGTTATTTACTGCTTTACTGTACATTACTGTATTTACCGTATTTTAGCATTTTCATTTCATATGATATATTATGCTATACTGGACTGTGCTATTTTCTGTTTGGCGGGATGGGATTTCTGAGAGATAAGCCCATTACACAGGCTTGAGTATACACTTAGAATTAGAGTGGAGAGTAGTGGGACCTACGTGCCGTTTGGAGTGCGTTGGGTGTTCACGAAATTCACAGCTAGACGAGGCTATCTTGGGACACGTCGTGGCATGCGCATCTTGCGTATTCCAGGATGTAGATCTAGAGAGCTGTCGACTCTAGTGACCGATCATGAGGACCTTAGTGGAAATATCCCTTTTTAGTGGTGACAATGGCAGACCACATTCTGTGGCAAACCCATTCGCACCCGGGGGCCCACTTTGGAACTTGCATAGGATGACCTTTATTTTCTAAGGGGAGTCAGTGGACGACCTCTTTGATTGGCATAGCATTGTATCCTACGGGCTGAATGTGCTATTGCTTCTCAAACCTCCGAAGCTGACAAGCCTTATTTTCTAAGAACCACATGTGAGTATGGACGGGATGTTTACAGGTTTGCAGGAAACCCAGCCTCCTACCTACCTTACTCGTGATTCTATGATGATTTCAGACATTGTATCCTATGACAGTGATTTAAGTGTTCATCTCAGATATTGCCAGATTCAGTATAGAGACACAGTGCACACAGTTCAATACAGACACCGACACTTGATTACCTGATCACATGCCCTTTTGCATTGCATTATCATATCATAACAGTTATGTTTGTCATTTTCAGGTGCATAATACATTTCTGATTCCAATCCATGGGTTCAACAGAGATCGTCGCCGAGAGAAAGAACAATGTGTCTTACAAGTTTCCAGATCCTGTCTTGGATTCATTGCTCAAAGTTATAGATATGGCTGGTCCGGGTATTCTTGATAGGTTTCAGAAGAGCTACGGGAATTTGGTTGGGATGGTCCGTACAATCACCAAGTATGAGCATGATGCTTTACACACTCTGCTGCAGTTCTACGAGCCTTCGTTGAGGTGCTTTCTTTTTTCAGATTACATTTTGATGCCAACACTGGAAGAATTCTCATTTATTTTGGGAATTCCGATCACGTCGGCAATACCATTCTTCTCTGGTAGTTCTCCCAGCGTAAAAGAAATTGCTGCTGCTTTACAAATGGATCAGGCAGTGATAAAGAGTGGTGTGAGCAGTAAAAACGGAGTCAGCGGATTTCATTTAGAATTTCTGTCTGGACAGGCCCAAGAGGCTGCAAGTGCTAAAAATTGGACAGTTTACAATTCCATTCTGGCTCTCTGCATATATGGCCTAGTTTTCTTTCCCAATCAGCAAGACTTTGTGGATATGCAAGCAACGAGAGTTTTCGTTCTTAAAAATCCAGTCCCTACTTTGTTAGGAGATTTTTATCATTCCGTGCACTATAAGAATGAGAAAAGGAGGGGAGGATCTGTTAGTTGTTGTACTCCACTGCTGAGCCATTGGTTTTTCAAACATTTGCCTCAGACAGGTGCCTTTGTGGAAACCAAAGATGTGGCGAAATGGTCTAAACGATTGATGAGTTTAACTGCTGATAACATTGTATGGTTTGATCACCGGTTGTTGAGAATAGAGCTTGTCACAAGATGCGGAAATTTTCCAAATGTGCCTTTGATTGGCAGAAAAGGAGGGATTAATTATAATCCAGTTTTGGCCATCCGACAGTTTGGGTATGCTTCCAGATATCCTCCTACAGAGCAAGATGTGGAAGAATCTTTATTCTTTACAGGAACTAAAGATGCGAAGGTGGTAGAAGTAGTGAATGCTTGGAAAGATAAGCACAAAATTGGAAAAGCAGTTTTTGGAAAAGGAGATTGTAGATCTTATCCTGAATATGACAGGTGGATTGAGACGAAAGTAAAGGAATTGCTTTTACCCTTTTCAAGGGGACCTCTTTTATGTTCAGCACAGCCAGAACAACCCACTATGGTGGCTATTGAAGAATGTGAGAAGTGGAAGAAAATGGTCAGAGAGTTGCAGATAGAGAATTCTGGAATGAGCAGATGTCTTCAGAAAGCTCTAGCTGACAACAAAGAGTTGGAAAAGAGAGCCTTGAAAGCGGAAAAAACCTTGGCTGACAAAGAGGAAGATTTTGATGACCGAGCTCGGTACTTTCGGAAACTTACTTTGGGAGCAGATGACACTAGTCAGGCTCACAAGATTACAAAACAGGCTTTAGCCCGAAGCAAGGATTCATTAGCTCAACTTCGTCAAGCTTGGGATGAAGTCAGAATTGAAAATGCCGAGTTAAAGGATCAGTCGAAGACTAAAGACGAGGAGCTTAAAAAGGCACATGAGCAGAGGAGAAAGTATCGGGAAAGTCTCGATAAAAGTCAAGAACAGTTAGAAGAAGCTAGAAGCCAGTTGAAGATTACCAAGAAAGAGCTTGAAGAAGTCATGATAGAAAGGGAGATACTCAAGACGCAAGCCGGCATAAAGAGACACAAAGGAGTGTGTGATGACGAAGTTCTGATGCTGCATATGAGTTCTTTAACTGAAGCTCTTGAGAAAAGGGATGTCTTGATCAAAGAAATGATTGAAAAGCCGAATCACCAGCGTACCCGTATACTTTTTGAGGAGATCAAATACTCAAGTGATAAGCTGAAGGGTGTGGAATTGTCAGATTGATGTTCTTTTCCCTGTATTTTGTTGTTAATGGCTACCATCAGGCTTGTTGATGGATCCATTTTTTTTCCTTGTATTGCATTTGCGGTTGAACCTTTCTTAAATGTACTTGGATACTTTGTTGAATGAGTATGAGCAGTTTTATTCAGGATTATTCCTTATCAGATAGCTGCACACAAGCACATGACCATGACACGTCTCTTTATATCACAATTTCTGGTCTTCAGATTTCTGTGGTTGGATTGGAATCAGGGTATAAAGCACCTCGGAAATGACAAACATGGCATTGCATGGCATTGCATATCATTTTGCATTTTTGTTACTTGCTTTTCAGGTACTCGTTGCAGGGTCTCTAACCTTTATTTGGTTTCAGGCAGTATAGCGGAGAGTCATATTCACCGATATTCGACGCGAAGGAATCAAGTAAGAATCATGGATCAAGTGCAAAGTGATTTGGCAGAAATGAGGGCGCGTATGGACCAGTTCATGACCCTCATGACTGGCATGGCGCAAAATCAGGAGAGACTGAGGCTTCTGGTAGAGCGTCCCGACAATGGGCCCGAAGGTGATCATCATGACAATTCACAGGGACATGGCATTCCTCCTCCCGGTGGCAACCCTCCTCCTGGTGGTAACAATCGGGGTAATGGAAATGGTAGGCATGCTGGTGTTACTCTTGAGGATACTCTGGAAGACCAATTTACTCTGCTGGATGCTGATGTGGGTAATCAAGGTGATCGAAGGTATGATGAGTTAGCAGAGAAGATCAGGGCCATAGAATGCAAGAACTCTATGGGTATTGATGTTACCAGCTTGGGGCTGGTCTCAGGAGTCAGAATTCCCCCTAAATTCAAACCTCCCACTTTCGATAAGTATCACGGCAATGCGTGTCCCCAAACGCATCTTCAAGCTTACTTTGGGAAGATTTCAGCCCATACGGATGACGAGAAGCTATGGATGCACTATTTTCAGGACAGTCTGGCGGGGGCGTCTTTGACCTGGTACATGAAGTTGAGTAGAGCTGCTGTGAAGAATTGGAAAGATCTGGCAGAAGCGTTCCTGAAGCAATACCAGTATAATATTGACATGGCGCCCAACCGCACTCAATTGCAGGGGTTGTCACAGAATGCCAAGGAGAGTTTCAAAGAATATGCACAGAGGTGGAGGGAAATGGCTGCCCAGGTCCAACCTCCCTTGTCAGACAGAGAAATGGCGGATATGTTCATGGGCACCTTGCAAGGGGCCTATCTGGATAGATTAGCTGCTTGTCCGTCAACTGGATTTGCTGATATTGTGATTGCGGGAGAAAGAATAGAAAGTCTGTTAAAGCTTGGAAAGATCTAGGATGTGAGTGGGGCTGGCTCTTCGGGGACGAAGAAACCGTTTGCTAGTAACCAGAAAAGAAGAGAAGGTGATACGAATGCTGTGTTTAGAGGACGAGGCAGAGGGCGTTCTCGAGCTTATTATCAGGTAGATGCTGTGACAATCCCCACACCGTCTGTTCAGAAACAACAACCCCAACAACAAGTTCAACAGCAACAACCTTTTTTCCAGCAAAGGTCTAGACAGAGGGATCGTAAGATGGATCCTATCCCTATGACTTATGCCGCGCTGTTGCCCCGGCTACTCGAGTTAAAGTTGGTAGAACTCCGTACTATGAAAGCTCCGGTTGCTGGAAACCTGCCACCTAACTTCGATGCTAATGCTCGTTGTGAGTTCCACTCAGGTGCTCAGGGGCACTCCATTGAAAAATGCTGGGCTTTCCATCATAAAGTACAAGATTTGATTGATGCTAAAGCCATCAATTTCTCTCCCGCTCCTAATATTACTCAGCATCCCATGCCTGATCATAGCGCAGCAAATGTGTACGCTATTGAGGATGGGAGGAGATTGAATCTGGTGACAGATATCCATCAAGTGAAAACTTCTTTGTTGGTGGTAAAAGATCGTTTATTGAAGGGACAGGTGTTCCCGGGCTGTAATCAAGATTGCTTTGAGTGTATGAATCAGGAGAACGGCTGTGATAAGTTGAAGATGGGTTTACAGAATCTGATCGATGAAGGATGTCTACAGTTCGACAGAGTCGTGAAAGACACTGATGAGATATCAACCGTGACCATCTATTACACTCCCGCTGAGATTCAAATGCCGGTCAATGCAGTTCCCGTGGCGAGTGTTGCGCCAGAAGGGCCCAGTCCTGTCACTATCACGGTGCCAGGACCAATTCCGTTCACATCCACGAAAGCTATCCCATGGCACTATGGGGCAGATGTATATTACGAAGGTAAAAAACAGGAAGTTGAGTCATCAGTCAGCCCAAATGTTGATAACGTAGGGGGTGTAGGGGGCTTTACAAGGAGTGGAAGGTTGTTCGCTCCCCAAACCTTGAGAAGTGATAAGGAGGTAGAAGCTGCAGCAAAGGATAAGGGTAAACAGGTGGTTGAAAGTGCACCTACACCTGAAGCAGAGACAAAGATTACTTTTGATAAGGAAATGGAAGAATTTATGAAGATAATCAAGAAAAGCGATTATAAGATTGTGGACCAACTGAATCAGACCCCTTCAAAGATTTCAATCTTGTCACTATTGATGTGCTCTGATGCGCACCGGCAGGCGTTGTTGAAAGTGTTGAAGAGTGCGTACGTGCCGCAAGAAATTACTGTTAATCAGCTCGAGGGCGTAATCTCCAATGTTAATGTCAGCCATGGCTTGGGCTTTACAAGTAGAGATTTGACTGTTGAAGGAAGAAACCATAATAAGGCTTTGCATATCACGATGGAGTGTAAGGGCGCAGTGTTATCTCATGTACTGGTAGACACTGGTTCATCACTTAATGTCTTGCCCAAGAAGGCATTGATGAAGCTGGAAGTTGATGGTTTGATCTTAAGGCCTAGTGAATTGGTGGTCAGAGCATTCGATGGGACCAGACGATCTGTGTTTGGTGAGGTGGAATTGCCCGTACAAATTGGACCACAGGTATTCAAATCCACGTTCCATGTAATGGACATACAACCTGCATATAGCTGCCTATTGGGACGCCCTTGGATTCACGGAGCCGGGGCTGTTACTTCTACTCTACATCAAAAGCTGAAGTATGAGTTTGAAGGGCAGGTTGTGATAGTGTGTGGGGAGGAAGACATCTTTGTGAGTCACTTGTCCACATTCAAGTACATTGAAATGGATGGGGAAATTCATGAGATGCTGTGCCAATCATTTGAAGCAGTCAACATTGACGATGCACCTGAGTCTTCTTCTGTACCAGTTGGGGCTGGTACCTCCATTTCATCTTACAAACAAGCTGTCGAAGTCGTCAGGGCAGGCAACGCCCAAGGTTGGGGCCGGTTGATAGAGACCCCAATGAAGGAAGACAAATTTGGTATTGGTTATCATCCCTCTACAACTTCAGATGCGGGGAGCAGGGGACCCATTACTTTCAATAGTGGGGGAATTATCTACATGGACCAGTCTTGTGCAGCCACGGAGGATAGTGTTGACAGTGATTGTGACCTGGACAACTGGGTACGCCCTCATGTTCCGGGACAACAAGTGCAAAACTGGTTCGTTGAAGAAGTCATCCGGGTTACTCTTCAGACAGAGTAATTTTTCTTTGTTTTTTTTCTAACCATAATGCATGACAAAATCTTGCGCTCTGCCCAAGGCGTATAGATTCATTTGTAGGGCCACCATGGTTGCATTTGCAATGTTTAATCATTAATAAAGGACGTTTTGCAATCAAATTTTGTTCTCTGTCTTTCAGTTTTTATTTTTGCACAAAAAATATAAAATGGCAATGTTTCATTTTCTTTTGTTTTGCTTAAAAATAAATTCTAAAATAAGGCATGAACCCGTTCATGCAGACTTGATCCTCCGGATACCACTGATAACGATTTTGATATGGCCATGTATGACTTTGACAATCCGATTTATCAAGCCGAAGAAGGGGATGAGAAAGATTGTGAACTCCCTGAAGAACTGGCCAGATTGTTGAAACAGGAGGAAAGGGTCATCCAGCCTCATCAGGAGACTGTAGAAATCATCAATATTGGTACCAAGGACGCCAAGAAAGAGATCAGGATTGGTGTCAGCTTGCAAGCAGATGTGAAGCAAACTTTGACGGAAATGTTGCGCGAGTATGTTGACGTCTTCGCCTGGTCGTATCAAGACATGCCGGGGTTGGATACAGATATTGTCGTGCACAGGCTACCATTGAGAGAAGAATATCCGCCAGTCAAGCAGAAACTTCGTCGGACTCACCCCGACATGGCTTTAAAGATTAAGGAGGAAGTCCAGAAGCAGTGGGACGCTGGTTTTCTCGCTGTGACAAAGTATCCTCCATGGGTAGCCAACATCGTGCCAGTACCGAAGAAAGATGGAAAAGTGAGAATGTGTGTGGATTATCGAGATCTTAATAAAGCTAGCCCGAAAGATGATTTTCCACTACCTCATATTGATGTGCTGGTCGATAATACAGCTCAGTTTTCAGTGTTCTCATTTATGGACGGTTTCTCCGGGTACAACCAGATCAAGATGGCACCTGAAGATATGGAGAAGACCACGTTCATTACTCCGTGGGGTACATATTGTTATAAAGTAATGCCTTTTGGGTTGAAAAACGCAGGGGCAACGTACCAGCGGGCGATGGTGACATTGTTTCATGACTTGATTCATAAGGAGATCGAATGTTATGTAGATGATATGATTGCCAAGTCGAGAACAGAAGAGGAACATCTGGTTAATCTGAAAAAGCTGTTTGAAAGGTTGAGAAAGTTCCGTCTGAGATTAAACCCAAACAAGTGCACGTTTGGGGTGCGTTCTGGAAAGTTGCTGGGTTTCATTGTGAGCGAAAGAGGAATCGAGGTTGATCCTGCTAAGGTGAAAGCAATACAAGAAATGCCTGAACCGAGAACAGAAAAAGAGGTTCGTGGTTTCTTGGGTAGATTGAACTACATTGCGAGGTTCATATCTCACCTAACAGCCACGTGCGAACCAATATTTAAATTGTTAAGGAAAGATCAAACGGTCAGGTGGAATGACGATTGCCAATTGGCATTCGATAAGATAAAAGAATACTTGCAGGAACCTCCGATTCTAATGCCTCCAGTTGAAGGGAGACCGCTGATAATGTATCTGACAGTGCTTGAAGGTTCCATGGGTTGTGTTCTCGGTCAACATGACGAGACAGGTAGGAAGGAGCATGCTATTTACTACCTGAGCAAAAAGTTCAATGATTGTGAGTCCCGATACTCAATGCTTGAAAAGACATGCTGTGCGCTTGCATGGGCCGCTAAGCGATTGAGGCAATATATGGTTAGGCACACGACCTTGTTGATTTCAAAAATGGATCCTATCAAGTATATTTTCGAGAAACCAGCATTGACAGGCAGAGTTGCACGGTGGCAAATGGTCTTGACAGAGTATGACATTCAGTACACTTCACAAAAGGCCATCAAAGGAAGTATCTTGTCCGACTATCTTGCGCAACAGCCGATTGATGATTACCAACCCATGAAGTTTGACTTCCCTGATGAGGACATCATGTTTCTCAAAGCTAAAGACTGCGAGGAACCACTTCCGGAGGAGGGGCCAGACCCTGAATCCAAATGGAGTCTGATGTTTGATGGGGCTGTCAATATGAATGGGTGCGGAGTTGGAGCAGTTCTTATCACGCCGGAAGGTGTTCATATGCCGTTCACTGCCCGAATAACTTTCGGATGCACCAACAATGAAGCAGAGTACGAAGCTTGTATAATGGGGATCGAGGAGGCGATTAATCTACGGATTAAGACCCTTGATATATTCGGTGATTCAGCTTTGGTAATCAATCAAGTGAAAGGGAGTTGGTACACGCACCAAGCAAATCTAATGCCGTATAGAGATTATACGAGGAGATTGCTGACATTTTTCACAACGGTGAAACTGTACCATATTCCTCGAGATGAGAATAGGTTCGCTGATGCCTTGGCCACTTTGTCTTCCATGATCAAAGTGCAAGGATGGAACCATGTACCTAAGATTGAGGTATCCCGCCTTGACAGACCAGCATTTGTGTTTGCGGTCGATGCAACGTCTGATGACAAGCCATGGTTTCGTGACATTAAGTGTTTCTTGAAAAGTCAAGAGTACCCGTCAGGGGCATCGTCCAAAGACAGGAAGACGTTGAGAAGGTTAGCTGGTAGTTTCTTCTTGAACAAAGATGGCGTGCTGTATAAAAGAAATTTTGACACGGTCCTGCTTAGATGTGTGGATAGACATGAAGCAGACTTGTTGATGATTGAAGTGCACGAAGGCTCTTTCGGTACTCACGCCGGAGGGCATGCAATGGCTAAAAAGTTGTTAAGATCGGGATATTATTGGTTGACTATGGAGTCAGATTGTTGCAAATATGCCCGCAAATGCCATAAATGCCAGATCTATGCAGACAAGGTGCATGTGCCTCCAAATCCGTTGAGTATCATGTCATCGCCTTGGCCGTTTGCCATGTGGGGCATTGATATGATCGGAAAGATTGAGCCCACAGCTTCCAATGGTCATCGTCTCATCTTGGTGGCAATTGATTACTTCACCAAATGGGTTGAAGCCGCATCCTATGCCAATGTTACAAAGCAAGTGGTCGCTCGTTTCTTAAAACGGGATATCATTTGCCGATATGGAGTTCCCGAAAGAATCATTACTGATAATGGTTCTAATTTGAATAATAAGATGATGGCTGAGTTATGCCGGGACTTCAAAATCGAACATCACAATTCTTCTCCGTACCGCCCAAAGATGAATGGCGCGGTCGAAGCGGCCAACAAAAATATCAAGAAGATTGTACAGAAGATGGTTGTCACGTACAAAGATTGGCATGAGATGTTACCATTTGCTTTGCATGGGTATCGAACGTCGGTACGCACGTCCACTGGGGCAACCCCATTCTCACTTGTATATGGTATGGAGGCAGTGCTACCGGTTGAAGTAGAGATTCCGTCCCTCAGAGTCATGATGGATGTTAAGCTAGATGAAGCTGAATGGGTACGAGCCAGATTTGATCAGTTGAGCCTTATTGAGGAAAAGCGATTGGCGGCTGTATGTCATGGGCAACTATATCAGCGCAGAATGAAACAGGCATTTGACCAAAAGGTGCGTCCTCGGGTTTATAAAGTCGGAGATGTGGTACTCAAAAGGATCCTTCCTCCCAATACAGATCACAGGGGCAAATGGACTCCTAATTATGAAGGTCCATTCGTGGTTAAAAAGGTCTTTTCGGGCGGAGCTTTATTGCTTACAACCATGGATGGCGAAGACTTTTCATCCCCTGTCAACTCGGACGTAGTCAAAAAATACTTCGCATGAATAGACCCGCTGGATAATAAAAATAAAAAAATCCAGGCAAAAAAGGGCATCCCGGCGAACCAAAAACAGAATAAGGTTCGGGCAAAAATTAGGGATATAATTGAAAAAATTTGTACACCCGGTAAGTTGAAAACCCGAAAGGGCAACTTAGGCAAAAAAGGGTATCCTGGTGGATCGAAAACCTGAAAGGGCGGTCCACACAAAAGAGGGATTTAAGCGAATGACTACAGTCTGAGTTATCTATACCCATTACCGTTTGAACAACTGACGTTCTGAAGAATAGGAATCGGTCTGATCATTCCTCAGAAGGCAAGGTCGGGGAGTTTTGAAAACATACTGGTCATAACAGAATGGAAACTCAGTGGAATTCCGTTTTCACATTGCCATTAGGATAGTTTCTTTTCTCAATTTTTCAGCGATCACCTCTTTCCAGGGATTGCTTCCAGATGTAATTGCCTATTCTGGGCTCTCAGTCAATAAATTGAATTTTAGTAAAAAGCCTCCTATTTTTGTTTTATTGCTTTGTTTGCAAAAACGTCCTAATTTTTGATAAAACATTGCATTTGAAAACATGGCAGCCTTGCAATAACATGCGCAGAAAAAATATTTGAAATTACTTCGAATGTTGAATACTCCCGGATGGTGGATTCTAGCCACGCAATATTCGGGGCATGTGGGCATATTCTTTTGTTGCAGGTAGCAGGTGCAGATGATTTTAAGCACAAGACCAGCAATAAATCACCCCACGCAAAAGACTGGGGCAATTATGGGTAAGGAGATCGGCGTTCATCGTTCGGTCGACGATTGTTCATAACGGGTCGATATCAGTGAATTAAGTTCAACTGGGTACCGTTGCATCTTATTAAGTCGATTCTCTCATTCAGTACTTCCAACAGCTACAAGCTTTTCTATGTCGATAACGGTCACAGGTTCCCCAAAAGAGTGGTCTCGTCGACACCGAAACTGATGGTCATTATCCCCAGCGAAGTCACAAGAGTTTGAAGAGGCTAGATCTTCTGTAAAATCCTCTTATGACATCCTTTGCGGGGACGAATTGTTGTGTTGTCCAAGCATGGGGCATGATTGTTTCCCCAGCATGAAGTGTTGGTCACCCCCAGTAGAGTTTGAGGACAGTTGGTCTTCTGTAAAATCCTCTCGGAAGGCATTCCCCAACATGAGACGCTTTAAAGCAGTTTTCTCCAGCAGAGTTTGTTATAAACTCGTCATCCCCAACGGAATTGTCCAAAGGGAAAGCTCGCCTAACATGGGGCATTGTGGTACTCATCCTAAGCTTGACAGTCATATTCTTCAGCAGACTACTGTGGATTTGCTTTGGGTTTCCCCAACAGATCTCTAAGGACTCTTTCTAGCAAGTTGCAGTAGAATGTTCTAACCAGGATTTGCATATCCCTGGCAGAGTAGCCCTGATACCCAGCAAGATCGTATCTCTGGTCATGGTATCCCCACAGAGGTCAGCATCGAATCTTGTCAGCAACTTCCAGCTGAGTTGTTGTTCTCTCCGCAGAGGTTTATCAGATCGACAGAATCTATTCCTCAACAAGGATGGTACAGCCTTTCCCTAGCCGGGTCAGAAGGTTGATAATCCCTATAAAGGATCTTGGGTTGAATAAATCCCCAAGCAGAGTTTTAATGGCTCATTTCCCCAGCAGGACGTCATTTAAAAATTCTCATCCCCAGCGGAATCGCTGTGACCAGAATTCGTTCCCCCAAACAGATGGAATAATTCCTGGCAGAGTCGTCATTCCCTCATATCTTAAAGTCCAATTTATTTTTGGCAAGCTTGACAATTCGAAGCAGACGGATTGTTCATCCATTCGCCAGCAGAGATATTATCCTCTCAGGAACCTCTAAAGTCAAGTCATTTCATTGGTCTTTGCTCCTCAGCAGAGTCAGCATAGATGTCTGACACAGATGCAGAGAGTAATGCAATGTTGCATATTCCAAAAGTCCAACAGTGGATTGGCAAAAGTCCGTCTTCGGGTGGCAAAGCAGCTAAAAGTCCAACAGTGGATTGGCAAAAGTCCGTCTTCGGGTGGCAAAAGTCCAACAGTGGATTGGCAAAAGTCCGTCTTCGGGTGGCAAAAGTCCAACAGTGGATTGGCAAAAGTCCGTCTTCGGGTGGAAAAAGTCCAACAGTGGATTGGCAAAAGTCCGTCTTCGGGTGGCAAAAGTCCAACAGTGGATTGGCAAAGGTCCATCTTCGGGTGGCAAAGCAGCTAAAAGTCCAACAGTGGATTGGCAAAAGTCCGTCTTCGGGTGGCAAAAGTCCAACAGTGGATTGGCAAAAGTCCGTCTTCGGGTGGCAAAAATCCAACAGTGGATTGGCAAAAGTCCATCTTCGGGTGGCACGAAGCTGCAAAGTCCACCAGTAGTGTGGCAAGCCAGTAGTCGTCTGGCGTCGTTCAAAAGACGTTATCAAAGTCCACCAGCAGTGTGGCAGGCCAGTAGTCGTCTGGAGTTGCATAAAAGACATTATTAAAGTCCACCAGCAGTGTGGCAAGCCAGTAGTCGTCTGGCGTCGTTCAAAAAGACATTTCCAAAGTCCACCAGTAGTGTGGCAGGCCAGTAGTCGTCTGGAATTGCATAAAAGACAGTATTAAAGTCCACCAGCAGTGTGGCAAGCCAGTAGTCGTCTGGCGTCGTTCAAAAGACAGATCTCTCCGACGTTTCATCGAAGATTCAATCCAGCAGTCTCATTGGGTTTATATCCCTTTTCTTCTTCATCATCCAGAGCAAATTTTTGGTTATATTTGGTATTCAATCACTATATACCTTGAAAGTCCGAAAGCAATTGCTTTCAGGCATTCAGGTCTACAGCGCTTGAATAGGGGCAGCTGTAATACCCCAAAATTTGCTCTTCCCTTTTGGCATCATAGCATGGCATTATCATTTATCATATCATATCCATCTCATTAGCATTGCATTGCATTTAACATAGAAAAATGAAGCATGGCATCCTTCTTACCATCAGGGCATGTGATCAGGTGGAAGGTGGACAATCAAGGGATCATTCAAAGCACAAAAAGGTCAATCAAGTTGGCTCTAGGCAAGCCAAGAGGTCTCTCATGTCTCATACTATCTCAATTGATCTTCCAAAACCTCAAGGAAGTGAGATTCAATGGGAGATTGAAGCACTACATCTTTCACTATGCAAGAGGTTCAAAAATTGAAGGAAAACCCTCAAAAGAGATAGCTCATTGATCCAAAATCATCCTAAAGTGGCATTTCTCATCATCCTTTAAGAGGATACACAACATACTCTGAAGAATTTGAAATTGGAGACTGCACATTTTTCTCTTAGGAGGTGGGCACCAAAACTAGGGTTTCCCATTAAATCAGGGAATCCTTGATTTTTTGGGCAAGACTTGATGTCATGGTTCCCTATATGTCCCTAGGTATAGGGATGTGGAAGATTGCATCTCAATTGGTTTTAGAAGTGATTCAATTGGAAGAAAGATCAAAAATCAGGGGATTTGGGGCCAAGTCAAATAATCAGAGGAAAAAGTCAACTCTTGACTTTTTAAAGCCAAATTCATGAAATTCATGTTATATGTGACCAATGTACAAAATTTGATCAAGAAACTCCAAAGGAATCATGAAAAAATCAAGATTTGGAAAGTTGCCATTTTTGGATGAAGTAGGGTTACTAAAAATAGCAAGTTTTGGCCATTTTGCATCAGAATTGGAACCAAGGCCATTCAAAATTGAAGCACCAAATGAAAATTCCACTCTGCCTCAATGAAAGGCCTTGCTTTGAGCTTCAAATCCATGTGTGGAACATCTCCATTGGATAAAAATTGAGGGAGATATGATTAATCAAAGTTGGAGGAAAGTAGGCCAAAAACCATGTCTTGACCAAGCTTGGCCAGGTCTGCGCGCAGTCATTTTCTCAAACAGTTGGTGAGCAAGATGTGTAGATCAATTACTCATGGTTAAAGGTTTCAAATGAAAAATCTTGCAACATCAAAGTTGTTCCCCTATGTGAGATCTTCAAGATTGATGTTCATGGATTTTTCATTTGATCAAAGGATAAGGAGTTATGATGGCTCAAAGATTGGTCAATGCAACTGAAAATCCATGCCAAGCATGCCTTGCCAACCAACCTCATTATCTCGCCCATGCACCAGTTGGTGTTTCTTCTGTTACAAGCCACATTTGGTCATGTTCCAAACTCCAATTCAACCAACTTTCAACACCAATATTGTTCCCTAATGTATCATCTTTCTAATGCCACCAACATTGGATTGTTTCATTCATTGACAAGTGAGAAATTCCTCCTCAAACACTTGCTGTCACAATGAAGATTTGCTGCATAATTTTGGTTCAAACACACATCAAGTACATGACATAAGTCCTATGTGTGCTGCTCTATTCTTTGCTTCATTTGGCCAAACACATTTCACATTATGCATACGAGCTTGAGCCTTGCATGAAAGAGGAAGTGAGAAACTTGCACCACAAGATTCCTGCTGCTACATCAGAACAACATAACATCACTTTCCTTCTCCTACACACCACCATAACTCCATGAACCTCACCCTCACTCTAACAGAACTTCCCCAACTTGTGCCATTAACCACCTAACTCAGTTAGTTAACTCAAACTCAGTTAACTAACTCAGTTTAACTAGAGTTCTAACTGTTAACTGAACTGGTTGGGAGTTAACCTTGGATATATAAGCTGAAACTCTCACAATTTCAGAGGAGGATTCTCATTTTTCACTCTCACTCCAAATTGCTCTCACTTTTCTCTCAGAGTTCTCTCCATTCTCTCTCTGATTTCACACGAGTTCTTCACACGTTCTCACCTTGATCTTCATCAATTGTTCATCATCAAGCACTTCTGATCAAGAACAAGCTGAAGTAAGAGCAAGCTATCGAGAGCAGCAACTTCTCCAATTGGAATCTCAGTTCATTGTCTTCAAAATCCAAAGGTTCAGAGCATTTATTTTGCTCTTAGGAAGCTCAAGATCAATCTCTCATCTCTGGTTTTCTGTTGATTCAAGAGTTCTCCAATTTCAGGTTTCAAAATTTCTCAAACTTTAATTGCACGATTTTATCCTGTTTTGACTTGTTGATGTGTTGTTTGAGCTTTTTAGAAGCTATGTGAAGCTGGCTAGTTGATAGAGCTCTTTAGGAGCTTAGAACTGAAAATTAGGGCAAATTTATCCTCTTCGATTCTCCTTATTCATGCTTGATCTATGAATTTTCTTGTTGGATTTGTGTTCCTCATGAGCTTAGCTTTCGTTTGGTATATGGCTTGTGAATTTCTGGAGAAAATGTGAGTTGCAGGTGGTGGCTGCTGGCCGGAGAAGATGACCGGAGGTCCTCTCCGGCCGGTGACTGTTAGAGCTAGGGTTTTTGCCATGTTTTAATCCTGTCCGTTGTTTTTTTCTCATCGTGTGGCTAAGAGCATGACAACGCATTAAAACGCATGTGCGAGGCATGTGCCATTTTTCTGAATTCAATTAAGCATTTTGTGGTGTGGTGTATGGTATGTTATGTGGTCGTTCATGTATGCGCGTTGGATGCAATTACTTTGACCACGCATTGACCTTGACTTGATCCATTGGCTGAGAATGAGTCAATTTCTGTTGACTGAAGTGCATGCTTGCTATTGTGTTATGCGCTGAAATGGACCCAAATCAGAATACTATCCACACCCCCAATTTTGAGGCCCATGTGATTTGAACATGCTGATTTGCTATATTCATACCCCCCTCTCATATTGCATTTTATTTTTATTTTCATTTTCATACACGTTTGATTTCTAACTTTTAAAAATACCAAAACATATTGGAAAATTCTACAAAAATTCATGTGTATTCTTAAAACATTTAGGAAATTTTCTATAATTTTATTTTCTGATTTTATGACCATTTTGCCCCTGTTCCATTATTTCTTTTGAATTTCCATTTGTATGCATACTTAATGTGACATATGATTTTGTGCATTTTTGTTCTTGATCATAAAAAATGATTTTGATGCCTTTCTTTTTACATTGTGGTCACAATATGTTGAGGTATGTTTGAGATTTATGAGATGATTTTTAAGTCTTTTTTGGATGACTTTTGATGTGTTGCTTTGAGCATGAATGCATGAAACTTCCATGAGACTTTGACCTAATTGTTGAGTGACTTTGGTTCTGATTCATTGCTTGTGGACTTGATATGTTAATGGCATGTGTTTAAGGTGTTTGATTGGTGAAAGTCATAATTTTTGAAGCATGTTTGCTATTTGTTTGAAGCATGAAGTTTAACTTGTTCATTTTGTGAATGCATGCCTCATGTTTGGTTTGCTTGATCATGAAGGCACTTGTGCCATGAGTTGTGGTTTTGTTTGAGGATGTATAGCATGTTAATTGACTTCTGATTGTGACATTTGGGTTTCATCTTTGCATGTTTGATGTTTATCTTGCACCTTAAGTCACTTGTTTCACAAGTATGAACCACATTCACATCACTTCACCTTTTCTTCTTTGCTTCTTGTTGGATTGAGATTTTGTTTGTTTGATTTGGTATGCTCATTTAGGATAACATTAGGTTGTGTAAATATGAGTTACATTCTGACTTGGAAGCATGTATAGCATTCACTCTCATTTTACTTTGTTTGTCAACTTGTTTGAGTTTGATTTGTTCATTATATTTTCTTACTTTACTTGTAAGTAATTGTGCTAACCATGTAGGGGCTTCGGTAAGTTTCAATTGAGTGTGGACAAGGAATCCACATGCAAATTTCTTTCCTTTCTCTTTTACAATTCCATTTTGTGTTTTGTTAAGCACTTATGTGCTTTCTTTTAATAACTCATTACTTTCCCTTTTGAATTACAATTCATCTTCTACTTTGGAAGTGAATTGTTTAATTCTTTCTTTCTTTAGATTTTAGGTTGAAACCTCACAAACCTTTAGGATCACTCCCTTTAATCTTCAATTAGGATTGAGTCTTAGTCCATATAGGTTTTACCTTTTCTCCTCTCTTGAGTCTTTTTTCTCATCTCAAAGAGAATTCAAAACATATAATAAAGGTAGGCATTTATTGCATTTAGGCCTTTCATATAAAGAAAAGGTTATAAGGGGTCTTCTCTTATAATCTTAGAATGTATAGCATATAGCCCATCTTGGGTCAATGTGTTAAACATTTGATCTTGTATGAGGGACTTAAATGCAATACTTGTTGAAGGTGCAAATAATAAAAAACACTTCTTCATTTCTTAATCAACAAAAACACTTAATAAACACAAGTATGCTAGTGTGTTTGAACCTTGACAATTGGAGCTAAGTGTGGAGGTCTTCTTCACTCTTAGTGTGCTTTCTTACCCATTCCATCTTGGAATGTGAGAATGTACACATTCCGATTACTAAGATTTGGATACACTGTCGTATGCAAACAAATCCAAAACACTTCCTTCTAAAAGACAAGAAACAAACAATAACGTCTTTCCTTCGGGAATTCTTTTCTCACCTCATTCACTCTCAACGCACGAACGCGCTTCTACTCGTTCTCTTGCAAGATGGTAACGCACTCGGACCAGCGAGCCTGCAACACCTGAGCTAGAACGTCAGCCGTTCTCTAAAAAACACAAACAATCCATCCCTAGTGAGGGGAACTACGTCGCTCTGATTCTCATGCTCCCGATGAGATACGTAGGCAGTGGGGTAGGGCCCATGCGAGCACTTCTTTTATTTTCCCTACGTTTGTTTCCCGTTCCTTTTCTTTTCTTTCTCCTTTCCTTTTTTCAGTTCTTTCTCAGTATTCCTTTCTTTACACCCTTTGATCGAGACAAGCAAGCGTGGATCCCATCGGGTACGATGGACGCGAGGGGGTGCTAATACCTTCCTCTCGCGTAACCGACTCCCTTACCCACTTCTCTTGGTCGTAAGACCATGCTTTTCCTTTCCCTCAGGTTTACGCGGTGTTTCCTTTCCCTCTCTTGGGATAAATACACATTGCTGGCGACTCTGTTTCGGTGCCACTTTCGCGTTTGTACTAGGATGAAAATCCCGGGAGCGACAAGGAGTTGTCGTCAATCTTCTCTTAAGCTCTTGAAAACTTCTTCATACTTTGCATCCCAAACAAAATTTGACCCTTCCTAGTCAACTGCGTCAAAGGCAAAGATAACATGGCAAATCCTTCAATGAATTTCCGATAGTAACCTGCCAAACCAAGAAAACTTCAATTCCCAAAAACTGATTTCGGAGATTTCCATTGCGATACAACTTCAACCTTCGACGAATTAACTGCAATGCCTCTACTCGAAATCACATGGCCAGGGAAACTCACTTCCTTCAACCAAAACTCGCACTTAGAAAGTTTAGCATACAACTGCTTCTCTTTCAACACAGGTAACACAATCT
Source organism: Lathyrus tuberosus (assembly GCA_022829125.1). NCBI lineage: Eukaryota > Viridiplantae > Streptophyta > Magnoliopsida > Fabales > Fabaceae > Lathyrus > Lathyrus tuberosus. Next base: position 5,281,859 of record JALAZF010000253.1, read on the forward strand.
TCAGATGCTCAGCATGATCCTCTTCACTCTTCGAATAGATCAAAATATCCTCAATGAACACAACCAAAAACTTGTCTAAATAAGGATGGAAAATCCTGTTCATGTACTGCATAAATACACTTGGTGCATTAGTCACACCAAATGGCATCACGGAATACTCATAATGTCCATACCTTGTTCTAAAAGCAGTCTTTTAAATATCTTCAGCCTTAACACGAATCTGCTGATACCCAGATCTCAAGTCGATCTTACTGAACACACTAGCACCAACCAACTGATCCATCAAATCACCAATTCTCATAAGTGGATATTTCTTCTTGATAGTCACCTTGTTCAATTGTCTGTAATCCACACAAAGCCTCATAGAAACTTCTTTCTTCTTAACCAACAAAACTGGTGCACCCCGCGGTGACACACTCGGATGAATAAACCTCTTCTCAAGCAGATCTTCAAGTTGACTCTTCAACTCTTTTAATTCTGATGCGGACATACGATATGGAGCCATCGATACCGGACTAGTTCCAGGAACTAAGTCGATCGTAAACTCCACTTCACGTTCCGGCGGTAAATCACTTATCTCATCAGGAAAACTTCCGGAAAATCACAAACAATTGGCAAAGCACCAACTACTCCACTTTCACTAGCACTCAAAGTTGCCATCAACATAAACATCTCAGAACCATCTTGCACCGACTCCTTAAAACAATCTGTAACCACTTAGCTTAAGTCCAAATAATTCACTGCACACACCATCAAAACTCGCAAGACACATCTATTTCATCCAACATGATTCTGTCTACTATCATCAAGAGATCAAGGGTGATCAGTTCCTCAATTTGTCAATAGATAACCGACAATCATGATGGGGCATAAACCATCTTTACCAAACTATAATAGTGTTCCTTGCAATCAGCAGCACACCAAACCAACATTCCACAACTAAAACATCTCAGAGAAGCAAAAGCTTCTCCCACACTTGTTTCAATCCCACTCCTGCAGACAAAGGTTAGAAAGAGAAATGTGTACCGACAGTGTTTTCACACACATGTCGCATACTAGGGACCAAACAACATTAGACAACCTGGTCGGATGAACCGACTTGCTCTGATACCACTTGTGTAACACCTTTCTAAACCCTGCAGAATAAATATAAATAATTAGAGTATTTATCATGCACCTCACAAAAGGGTGTCACATATATTTTTATAACATCACACAAACACCTGTCATGCTCAATAACACTTAAAATATATTCATGATTTTCATACACTTTCACATTAGCATGTAGCAGCAGATTTACTTTAATCATATTTAATATAATGAAAGTCTCATGCTCCTCACATTCATAATCAATACTTTGGCATAAACGCCAATACTCCACATAATTTAGATAAATATGACAAAATAAAGTAGAGTACATAATGTATCTCTCAAACATAAACCGAAACGATCCCAGTGTTACATTATTAGAGCACGACTCGACCCAACATAAATAAAGAAACTAAATCAGCTACTCCAACAGTTACTTCGCGCTAGAAGCAACTCTACTCCTCGGTACCTGAGTGACGTCGTATATAACATCACTCCAACAGAAGGGTGAGAATTCACATCATTATTGAAATCATAAGATAATAATTAATTTAAAGGCATACAAACATAATTATAATCCTTCTCACACTTCAAGGTTTCAACAACAAATTATTACTCAAGTATCCATACCATTCACAAGTATATCCACACAATCCACAATTTCGCCAATTCAACAATTCAAATAAATACACATATACACAATGAGACTCAATGCAACTCATGCCATGTGGTACCAACACTTGTTATTATTTTTTGGTTTTTACATTAAACCAGGTCCGTTCTCTAGACCAAAAATACACAAAAGCTCGTTCTCTAAGCTTTCAAACCCCGCTCTAGGTTTGGGACAAGTCACTAGCTCCCACGGAACTAGCAAGCATTGCCTCTTGACACGAATGATGCGTGTGCAATCAACAATCATATGCATTTAAGACCGTTTTCTAATCTTAATATCATGCATATCTTCCATAATTCATCACACTTGAATTACCACACAATTGCACACACAATCAAATTTTCATAATCAAGACATTCTTACTTCAAACATTACCACTACACATAGCAAGTAATTCACAAGAATCAACACAATTCCACCACAAATCACAAAGCGCACGATACCGATTAAACATAGCGTAATTAATTTGTCATCAATAATTAACTCATTATTTAGTAAATAATAATCAATATCTAAATAAATAATCAATATCTAATCAAATGAACAATATTTAATATTCAATAAATAATTCGATATTCAATAAATAATTCAATATTCAATAAATTAATTAATATTCAATAAATAAATTAATATTCAATAAATAATTTATATTCTAATAAATAATCATTATTTTAATAAATAATTAATATTTGAACAAATAATTAATATTTGAACAAATAATTATATTTTATAAGATTTCATTATTTAGTAGAGTTTCATTATTCCCATAAGGTTTCACTACAGTATACATGAAAGAAGGTTTACAATATGGGTCAAGTGCAACCAAACGCTAAAAAACCTTTTTCAAATGATTCCAGCTTCACTTTACACTAAATTACTAATTACTCAACTTCCTCAGACCATGTTTTGCTCTGCATGTGAATTTTCAATAAACTCAATAATTTGACATAGCTAGAACCCCTAGTGTTATTATCAGTTTCCTATGGAAACAAAAAATGTCTTTCCTATTATGTTTATACCACATAGATACGTTTCAGACCTATTATCAAAAAATATTATAAACATTGAGACCAAATTGTTCCATAGCTAAACATCTAAAGTCAAAATTTATAGATTAATTTTCTAATAAAAAACTGGTCCATATTTATAATTGCATACAAAAAGTCAGAATTATCAAATAAATATAATGCTTAACAATTCACCAATCCCCGTCAAACTCATATATCACCAGCTCCCTAATATCATAAGCATTTGATATATAATGTTTAGATGCTCAAAACTCAAGAGTTTCAAAATATAAGTTCCAAGATAATATGACTTTCAATAGGATAAATGTAGATATTTATGACCTAGTTTTTAAGAGTCTAGATAACCATCTGATTCACATTCTATTACTTTAATAAAAGATGGCTTTGTTATTTTTATTTATTTATTTTGTATCAGTTAATAATATAAAATATATTTTCCTTCAAAAGATAACAACCAACCGAAGAACTCCTAAAGATATAGATAAATTAATTCAACGACTGATGTCAATAAAAGATAGACATGAAAACAAATTAAAGATCCCACCAGCAGCTACTTTAACTTCAATAATAAACACCTTTCTGGTAAGCTCACATCCTATCATTAATTGGCTACGGGTTATAATATATAAACTATGCCATGCGCTATGTTATAGAAAAACAATATCACAACTAATCTCTAAAGCTTCAGTAGCCAATATAAAAAAACATTACTTTCCATGCTATCAATTAAGTCCAAATGCTACAGTAAAGGAAAAATGGTATCACTACATTGATTTTATTCTGCTAATGTTCCAACAATTGTATAACTATTCTAAATTCCAATTTCATTGAGTTACCCCAAATATTAAATGGGTCTCTACTCTATACCAAATATCATTCCCAAACACAATTAAAATTAACACATATCAAGATTTTCACTAAAACCTAATAATTTTAAATTCATGGAAAAATCAGGGGTTCCAACCTAAACATGTTTCTACCCATTAAATCTATCAAATAATCCCAATAATTAGCTAAAAACCCACCCTTACCATGATTTTTGATGATTCTTGAGCTCTTACTTAGGTTTCTCCTCTTCTTCTCCACTTCCCTCTTCTAGCCTCTTTTCCAACTTCTATCTTTCTATTCTACCTCTTTCTCCTTTTGTTAAATCCTCACAATTTTCTCATAACCTAATAATTTCTAATGGGCTTACCAACCCATTTTCTATTCACACTCCCAACTAGGCCCAATTAATTATTTCCACCAAATCTATTTTATTCCACCAAATAAAATAAATCAAGTAATTAAATTAATTCAAATAAATTAATTAAATCAAATAATTCAAATAAATCCAATAAATCAATTAAATCAAATAAATCAATTAACTCAAATAAATCAAATAGATCAATTATTTCAAATAAGTCCAATAAATCAATTAATACAAATAACTCAAATAAATCAATTAGTTTATATAAATCCAATAAATCAAATAATTCATATAAATCAAATACTTCAATTAATTCATATAATTCAAGTAAATTCAATAAATCAAATATGCATAAAATCACTCAATTAATTAATATGAATAAATAATTAATTACTAAATTGGGATGTTACATAATTGACTTTGGCTCAGAAACCCTAGTTTGTGGACCAGGTGAATTTAAAACTTGTTAAACTTGTAACGAGGCCACAGTAAACTTGAATGTTGATGTAGGGAAACTCTTGATCATGAGAACTTGATATATTGATGATCAATCCAAGACTTTGACTGATCAACCAAAAATCTCCTTGATGCAAACCCTAATTCACAAACAAAGCAAAAGCAAGACAATATCTTGATAATTTGGAGGGTTATCTATGCATGAATGACACACCTAAAATGTGTTGGATGCTATGCAAATGATGATGGAATCTAGGGGTAAAATTTGGGGTATGTGTCATACCCCAAATTTTGACCACAAGATTTCCCATCATTGTGAAGATCATTACCACAATATGGATGTACCATCATACCTCATCAATCTCCTCAAGGATTGTTGAGCATTCACTACAATCAAGAATTAGGGTTTTGAGCCCTCTCAGAGCACTTGTAATACCCCGTAAATTATTTTACTCTGGATAATATTATTATGATCAACTGGGTTCCGGGTTACTCTGAGAATTTATTGGATAAAATAATTAGAGTAAAGTGATGAGCTCAGAGCAAATCAAATTAATATTATCTGACTCTGAGGTTTTAATTATTGGAGCTTTAGAGACTTTTTGGACAATTAGTAGTGTTACTAATTAATGATATTTTGCTATATCATTTCCTTTCCACCCTTTTTCCACACTTAGATGCAAAGAAGGAAAAAGATAGAAAGAAGTTTGTGAGACGGAAGAGGAAAGGAAGGAAAAAGAAGAGAAAACCCAAAGAACTCAAGCTCAAGAATCATCATCCATTCTTCACCAAATCATCTCATCTTCTTCATCATCATCCTCTATTCAAGGTGGGTTCTAGATAGATGCTTTAAGTGTAGAGTTACTTGAGTTTAGAGTTAGGTTAGATTTTGTGAGAGAATGAGCAAACTTGCTAAAAATCATGAATCTAACGGTTAAAAATCGATATAAATTGCGTAGTATAATAGTAATGTGCATACGAACATTGGTGATACTTGTTTTGATTGTTAGATATTGGTTTGGGTTGGAAAAGTTGAATTTTTGGAGTTTGGAACCATGTAACCCGCAGCAAAAAAATTCTGTTTCTGGTGCGATTCGCCAGGCGAATGGGGTCTCTCCATAGGTTTGCCAGGCGAAGTGCTGGCGAGAAGGAATTCTCCAGGCGAAATCCTAAGTCGCCAGGCGAATAGGGGGAGACAGAAATGTGTTAGCTACTGGAACTTGCGGTTTTTTTCTAAAATGGTGTTTCGCCACTGGTTCGCCAGGCGAAGTGCTGGCGAAGGGGGATTCGCCAGGCGAATTCTTAAGTCGCCAGGCGAATTTGGCTGTTTCTCAATAATTTTATTTTCTTCAAAAATTCATAACTTTTGTTTCGTGTATCCGATTTAAGTGTTCTTGGTACCGATAGAGAGCTATGAGATACTCAATCTAATGAAAGTGGAAAATTTCTAGGTTGATACCCGATTAAATAAATCGGAGGGAACCAGAATTGGTGTAACTTGTGATATGTTGAATTATGTGTTTCCATTATATATTTGACTTATGTTTACCTATTCCCTTGTTGTTAAGCATGTTTGAGAGTATATGCATGTTAAAATATGAAATAGGTAGAGTGAGGAATATTACCATGAACTATGTTAGAACCTAGTAACGGCTAGGAAATTGTTGAATAACATAACGACGACGCTCGTGCAAGAAAGGCCGAGGCGTGCGTCTATTACCAAATGGTATGAAAATAATTACACTAGTATGGATCATGTTTTATTGTGTTTATTTGAGAAAAGACAAAAGAGGTCTTAAGGCGAATGTGGCCTTGTGATTGTCGAATACAATCGTATTTGTGTATGTGATCATGTAATCGTAACCGGTTATCTTGAGTTGCAGTTTCACGAGTCTCGAGCTCCTCTGAAACGTATGCATGACTACTTGACATGTTTGATTCCCGCGTGCAGTACGAATGGCGCTCAGGGAGCGTATGCTTGTGACGGTTAATGACCCATGTGAAGCGACGGTTCATAACAGTTAATGGCCCGTAGAACCCGAATCCATTCTTATGTCAAGTAGGTTACAAGGATCCATGACTCGGGTCGACTTCTAGACGTAGAAGCGAACAGGAAAAGGGGATGCCTTGGTGGGGTTATCGATTAGTGATATTGTGAGTTAAAGCGACTCATGAACATGGATCCATATAGTGTGTGTGAGTAATCAAGGTCACTTCCCTTCCCTTTTGACTTGAGTTAGGTGTGATAGAACCTTGTAAAGCCGAGAGGACCTATAAGATAGGGAACTCACTGAGATTTGATGTATCTCACACCACGTTGTTGATTATAGGTACCACAGGTTCGGCGAAGGTTAAGGATGAAGTTGTTTGACTTTCCTTACTATCTTAGCTTTTGGGATGGCAAGACTTCCGTTGTGGAGTTTTTGAGATCGTTGTCGATCTAGTTCTTAGTATTTATCTTTAGAACATCTTGTATATATATTATACCGTAGTTTTTTTGTATTAGGTAATTTTGGGCATGTATATGTATAATGTGTTTACTAGGGACTTGTATATTTCAGTACCAAACGTGGTATTCATGTATAATATATGCTTTGATGTATGTATTTATATGTGGGCGTTACAGTTGGTATCAGAGCAGGTCGTACCCTCGACCTAGCCATGAAATAGTATAAGTATTTTTCCTTCCGTTTGATATGTGTTGTGTCGCCATTGGTCTTACGTGTTATATTTATGGTATTGAGCCTGATCAACTTAATTTTATCTGTATGAAATTTAGGAACATGGCCGACGGGCACAGAAACAATTGTGGTAGACCCATAGCCACTCCGGCAGGGACTAATCCGCCAAGCGGAGAGGAAAATGTTCCATGGCCTCAGTTTCTGCAGCAGATGCAACAACAACAGAATCAGTTTATGCAACAAATGGTACATCAAATGGCTGGGGGTCTGCATCCTCCAGTGGTTGTTCCAGAAGTTATAGGTGGAAGCTTTAGGGATTTTATCCGTATGAATCCTCCGAAATTTTAGGGAGGGTTAGATCCTGTAAAGGCTCACGAGTGGACAACCGGTATGGAGAGAATTTTATTAATAGTCCAGTGTAGTGTGGAAAATAAGGTGGTTTTCGCTTCTCACTTGTTGAAGGGTCCTGCCATGAGGTGGTGGGAGAGTGCCTCAGCCTTGACGACTATTCAAGAGGTACCCAAGGTCTGGGAGCAGTTTAAGATAAATTTTATGGAGAAGTATTTCCCAAGTTCCTTAAGGACTCAGAAGGAATTCGAGTTTCAACAGTTGAGACAGGGTAACTTGACCGTAGCTGCTTATGCGGAGAGGTTTGAGGTTATGGTTCCTTATTCTAGGCAGGCTATGTATGTTCCGGACGAGAGGTGGAAGATTGATCAGTTTCTTTTTGGTTTGAGGGCTGAAATTTCACATGGCGTGTCTCAGAGAGAGTTCACTAGCTATGCTGAATTATTAAGGCAGTGCTACGTGACAGAACATAGCTTGAAGAAAGTGCAAGCAGAAGGGGAATTGAGTAGGTTAAATCAAGGTGATCGTGGAAGATCAAATCAATAATTTAGACTGAGGCAACAAGCTTTTAAAGGGAAGTGTTGCACCCCAAAATTTGCCCTCCTTACTTTATTACTAACTGGCTTATGTTGCATTGCATTTTGCATTATCATGTGTGCATATCATTGGTTCTCAGCATGGGGTCAAGGTTCCTGAGGCACGTTCAAGAGGAGAAGATGTTCTTCAAAGGGTCAAGCAAGAGAGCTCAGATGGATCACTCTCTCCTAACCAGTGCATAGATTAGGGTTTTAAGATTCTTGGGTTTATTGCTCCAATGGCCAAGGTCCTTGGGTTTTTATCATCATCAAATGGCACATCTTATCTTTGTTGGAGAGGATACACATCATATTCAGAGGAATTTGGATTTGGAGACTGTGTTATTTCCTCCTAGACTGAGGGTACCAAAACTAGGGTTTGCTATAAAGTCAGTTTATTTCTGATTTTTTGGGCAAGACTTGATTCCATGGTGTTCCTTGAGTCCCTAAGTACCTAGGAATGGGAGGTTGTCCATTAGTTTGGTTTAGGAGAAGTTCAATTGGCCAATGGATTGGAAATCAGGTGAATGGGGTAAAAGTCAACAGTGAGAGGAGAAGTCAATTGTGGAATTTTGAGGTTCTCTCCAAGGTTTTTAAGGTCTCACATCCTCATATGGCCATCAAAAGTCAAGTTTCATGCCATATATCAAAAATCAGGAGTTGGTGCAAAAGTTACTAAAAATGGAAATGACCTATAATTTGAAGTTTCCTTTTTGGGCAAGTTCCTGCACTGCATTCAAATTGACTTTTCATCATCAAAAAAGCTTCAAATTAATTTTTCTCCAACATGAAAGTTGAAGATCTTTTTCTCCTCTTTCCAACAAGTACTAGTGGGTCTCCATAGCATTTGTGAAACTCAGGATATGATCAAAAGAAGGCAAAGAGGTTTTTAGGGTTTCATTTTCACAACTTTTAGATTTTGGGACATATGGACCTATGATTAATTGCATTGCTTCAAGACATGTTCCAACATCCAAGAACAATCCCTAAGGAGCATTTTTGGCTTTTTAATCAAGTGGTTTCATGGGTTATTATTCACTTATTCTCCATTATTCAAAATTCCCAAATTGTTTAAAAGTCATGAATCAAAAAGTTTCAAGGCCCAATTCCAATATGGGTGTAATTAGCAATTCAAATGCAAGTGATCCATCATGGAATTCTTAAGTATACATGCATGGAGAGAGGTGTAATTCACATTATGCAATTTTCCAAAATTATTCAAAAAATCATTAAACAAGGAATTGCCCAAGCCCAATACATTATCAGAGGAAAACCCTAGCCTATTTAAACCTATCCATGCACTGGTTAGGCAGCTTACACGTGACATTTGGAGGATTGGAGAATTTGAACCCTAAAGCTCTCTTTCAACAAATCTCACGAATTACAAAGAGTTTCTTCAAAGTTCTTCCATGAAACTTCTCCTGGTGATCTCTAGAACACAACCCAACCTCCATTTGCAGCCAAAGGCAAGGATTGGAGTTGCACCATCTCAGGTTGATGGATTTTTTCGTGCTCTTAAAACTCCTATTTTTTGTGTGTATATTATTGTGTGTTTGTCACTGATCATGCTGGTATAATTGGTTTTGTGTTTGGATGCGTATATTGCTTGTAATGATGATTTAAAGTTCCATGCCCGAATCTTTTTCTCTTTGTATTTCATTATGCCTTGGTTATTTGACTTTTTTGACTGCGTATTTGGATTCCTGACGAAAATCTGGATGGGATAGTGTATTCGCACGTGTGTTTTGGTGTTGTTTTGGTCGCAGGTGGCCGGAGAAGGGAGCGGAGCCCTAGCTCCGGCGGTGGCGGCCGACGAACCAGTCCGGCAAGGGTTTGGACGGGGAAGACACAATCCTGGCCATCCATCATCTTCATCCAACGGTCCAGACGAGGCCACATGTTATTTCTTTTTATTTTTTTTGAATTTAAATTAATGATCCCACGTTCATCACCCCATGGTAAGTAAGGTGTGCCATCCAATTAAATCCTTCCATTTCAATTACTTTTACTTTTGTTGACCAAACCAGGGACGTACGATGCATCATGTGGCTGGCAAGCTGCCAGCGCATTAAAAGTGGCATGTGCCGTGCGCGTGGCAGACCACGCGTAGTCCTCTTTATTTTTTGTTTTTTTCTGATAAACCCTTGGGCTGGGCTGCTATTCGCACCCCCCACTCTGTAGCCCATATCATTTCATCTTCATTCTTTTCACTATTCACACCCCCCATACTATTTTCATATTTTATTGTATTAATTCATTATCATTTTCATTCTTTAATTTTAAAAATACATAATTGCATTAAAAATTTACTAAAAAATTCATGCATCATATTTATTATTTTATAAAATTTTTTCAAATTTTATTTTTTATTTTTATTTTATCCTTATCATTTAAACTAATTATTTATTCAATTTCTTTTTGCATTACTCATATCATGCATACTTAAATTTATTTATTTTATTTCTCTACAACCATAAAATATTTTTGATCCGTTCTTTTTGTATTTGTTCACTAACATTCTAAAATGCATTAAAATATTTTCCTTTCATTTTTAAAATTATTGCATATTGCTTTTTGATCCTCTTTTTTGCCCATTGAACCCTATTCCTCACCTGAATTTTGTATGATTAATTGAATGACTAACACTTTGAATTTTTACAGGGATTTTTGGTATGTTAGTTGTCTCTGGTTGAGGAACCTTGATATTTAATTTGGGAATTTTGGGAGTTATTTCTCCAATTGTTTGATTTATTTTCACTTGAGATCTGCTTATATGTCTGTTTCTGATCATGCCTAGGTCCTTGTCTGAAAGGCACTTGTGCCATTTGCTTTGGGGTTGTTTCTCTAACTTCTGAGTTCATGTTTGGATTATTATCATTATTGTTTGCCATTGCTTGATTTTCATTTGCTTTGATATTATTTATGTCTGTTTCTCACTAACCTTTTATGCAGGGACTAAGGTAAGTTCTTTAAGGGTATGGATAAGTATCCATGGTCACTCTTATCCTTTCTTTCTCTCCTCTCTTCTTCCTTTAGGATTTAGGTTGTCGTCAAACCTCACTAACCGTAGGTCACCCATGCATGATAACTTTAGGATTCATAGTCCCCCTTTAGAGTTACCCTTGTGTCTTCTCTCTTCTCATCTCAAATTTCTTTAAAACACTTAATAAGAATAAGGTGTATTGCGCACGAGCCTTAAGTATGGGGAATGAGAAATGAGGGGCTTCCTCTCATCTTTCTAGAGTGCTTAGCGAGCGTCCTGTCTTGGGACAATGCGTTAAGTATTCGTCCCTGTTCCCTAGACTTTGGTGCAATGCAACTTAGGAACTAACTTAAGCCACTTCTGTCTTAAAAAAATACAAACCAACTTCAAACCTTTTTGTCCTTCGAGATTTCCAAACTTAAAGGCTATTTTCAAAAAGGGCACGTTACTTTCCGTCTGAGATGCAAACAGGCATCGACCCTAACTACCGGACGCGAACTTAACGTCGCTCATAAAAAACACAAAAAGAACTTGGTCCGAACTACGTTGACTCTGAATTCCCCATTGCACAAGGGGGTATGTAGGCCTAGGACATCGACGTCCTACCGAGTCTGTCTTTGTTTTCCCCTTCCTCGTGTTAGTACATCCCTAGACGATAGGATAACTCACCCTTAGAATAGACAACAAGCGTGGATTCCATCGAGTACGATGGACGCGTGGGGTGCTAGCACCTTCCCCTCGCGTAACCGACTCCCGAACCCAGGTTATGGTTACGATGACCATTCCTTTCCCTCTTCCTCAGGTTTATGCGGTGTTCCCTTTCCCTCTCTTAGGATAAATTTACACGGCTGGCGACTCTGTTTTCCGCGCGACTCTCGCGTTTATACCTGGATGAAAATCCTGGGAGCGACAGTTGGCGACTCTGCTGGGGATTCTGGTTTACCTATGCTGGTCCATCCCTAAGCGAGTCAATCCTAGCGCTTGCTTGTCTTTGTTCTCTTTGGGTGTTTTTTTTTGTTTTGCTTTATGTGTTGTATTTTATTTTTATTTTTACCGCATTTTCTGCATTTCATTTTTTATTACTCTCATGCTGCTGTGCTGTGCTGGCTGTTCTTTGTTTTGCAGGTTGGGTGGGACTGAGAGCTAAGCCCAATACCTAGGCTTGAGTATACCCTAGGACTAGTGTGGAGAGTAGTGGGACCTACGTGCCCGCTTGGTACGTTTGTGTGTTCACGAAATTCACAACCAGATGAGGCTATCTTGGGACGCATTCTAACGTGTGTGTCTTGCGTATGTTGGGGTGTTGATCTAGAGGGCTGTCGACTCTAGTGACCTATCATTGAGGACCTTAGTGGAAACATCCCTCTTTAGTGGTGATAGTGGCAGACCACATCCTGTGGCAAACCCATTCGCACCCGAGGGCCCGCTTTGGAACTCGCATAGGATGGCCCCTACGTTTTGAAGAGAATCAGTGGAGGCACTCCTCGATTGACGATAGTACTGTACCCCGAGGGATGAATGTACTATTGTTTCTCGACCTCAGTGCCAAAGCTGAGGACCTTCCGCTTTGGAGAATCAGATGAGGCCTCCTCGATTGATGATGATGCCAAACCAGAAATGGTGAACGTATCATCATTTCTCGACCTGAGAGCCCGGGATACTGAACATCCTAGTACCCACACGTGAGAGGGGATGGGCATTTGCAGGTTTGCAGGTAACCGAAACCTTCAACCTACCCTATTTCTCTGGATTTCTCATCAATGACTGTTTATTTGGGTTCCCACCTCAGTGGTTCAGAATTTTGGTTTTCTGGGTTGTGGTTCTCGTTCAGTTAACAGCACAGCACATCCAACAGTGCGCCTTGACCCCATGTTTGCATGAGCATATCATTTTTCTTGCATTCTGACATGTTTGACATTTTTCAGGGCTTGCATCTTACTCTTGATTCCGGTTTTCTGAGGTTACTTCAGCATGGATGTTCAGAGAAAGAAGACTGTTGCCTATTCATTCCCAGAGCCGACTTTGACATTGATTCACAAGCTGATTAATATGGCTGGTTCCGGAGTTCGTACAGAGTTCAGTGGAAGGTATGGGAGACTTCTGAAATTTGTCTACAACATTTCCAAGTATGAGAAGGATGTCGTTCATACACTTCTTCAGTTTTACGATCCGTCTTTGCGCTGCTTCACTTTCCCGGACTACATCTTGGCTCCAACGTTGGAGGAGTTCTCATTTATTTTGGGAATCCCCATCAGGCATGATATAGTTTTCTTCTCCGAAGAGCACCCCGGTATAAAAGAAATGGCTGTGGCTCTTCATATTAGCGAACCCGTTCTGAACAGTAACATTGAAGAAAAACAAGGAGTTAAGGGTTTCTTATTGAAGTTCTTGTTCGACCAAGCTTGCATACATGTCAAAGAGAAGAATTGGACTGCTTTTCAAGCTATTATGGCTATGTGTATCTATGGGATTGTTCTGTTTCCAAATATTCCTGATCTAGTGGATATGCATGCCGTCAGAATCTTTATTTCGAAGAATCCTATACCTACCTTGCTAGGTGATGTGTACCATTCAATTCATTACAAGAATGAAAACAGGCGTGGAAAAACTGTGAGTTATTGTGCACCGCTCTTATCTACTTGGTTTCTGAGTCGTCTCCCCGAATCTGGCGCTTTCGTTGATACGAAAGATTCTCTGAAATGGTCAAAGAGGGTTATGGGCTTGACTGCTGAGAACATTGTTTGGATCAATCATGATTTGCTAGGAATGGAGATTATTTACAAGTGCGGAGAATTCCCTAATGTACCCTTGATAGGGAGAAAAGGTGGAATTAATTATAATCCTTGCCTTGTTATCAGGCAGTTTGGTTATCCTTTGAAAGGTCCACCTGACGAGAGAGATATCAGAGAGTCCTTATTCTTCAATGGTATTAAGGATCAAGAGATGATAAGGAAGGTTGTGAATGCTTGGAAACAGGTAACCAAGAAGGGTAAAATGTCATTCGGGAAATGTAATAACCAGGCTTTTCCTCCCTATAAAGAGTGGATTAAGAAGAGAGCAGAAGAGGAGCTTCTTCCCTTTCCGGTGGAACCACCTTTGTATCCTTTGGTGATCGAGCCTCCTACCATAGTTGAGTTGGAGAAGTATAACAAATTATGGGCTGAAAAGGAAAGGTTGCGGGAAGAAAAAGTGAGCTAAAGAGAGAAATTTATCAGTGGAAGCATGAGCGGGGTGAAGTTGTTCATACCGCCAAGTTGAAGACAGAGCTCCTTGCCAAAGCAGAAAAAGAGCTAGCGGACATGGTCGCATCCAGACAAAGGATGAAACAAGCTTTGGATGGTATCAGTCAGGTTCTCAAGTCCAAGGAGGAGGAATTAGACAAGGCTTTGCTGAAAATCCACAGGTTCAATGATCACCAAGAAACTGCCATGGCTGAGAATAAAAGAAAGGAAGACGACTACCTAGCTAAGATTGATCAGTTGAAGTCGACGCTCAAGAAGAAAGAAGATGAGATCTTATCAGGGATATTCAAGAGACAAGTAGTCGAGGGTCGACTCAAGGAAGCCATAGCCTCCATGGAAGAACTGAAAGTCCAAGCTGAAGTGAAGAAACCTAGACATGAGGGTCCTAGCATGGATAGTGCTTCTGGAGAAGACGCTTGGGAGTTACATTGCCGATACTTGGATGGGATCATACACAGAAGGGACCTTCTCATTCAAGGGCTGATTCAGAGGCCGAAGCATCCCGACACCAGAAAGTTGTTCAAGGAGATTCAAGATTGGTGCAGAAAGCATAACGGATTGGGGGGGGGGTTGACACTAGTAGACTTTGATGACATGCCTTAGTTTTCCTTTCTCTTTTATTGTATTTGGGATCACCACCAGGCTTGTTGGTTGGGACCTCTATGATTCTTATGTTCAGACTTGTTACCTCAGATTATGATTGTTGACATTTGGTTTTCCTCTGGTTTTCTTAATATATGAGCAAAAGTTCTGTTCTATCTTGTTATTAAACTGGAATCAAGGGGTGGATCGCCCTGCTAATATTCAAACATGTTTATTTGCATTTGCATATTCATAATCATTGTGCATAATCATTTTGCATGACAGGCGTTTATCTCCGATATTCTTATCTTGTTCTAAATCTCAGAATTGCAGATTGGCACATTCACCGGTATCCTACTAGACAGAATCAGAAGAGACTCATGGATCAGCTACAGAATGAGATCATTGAGATGCGGACTCGCATGAACTAATTCATGGAATTAATGCAAGGGGTTGCTCAGGGACAAGAACAGTTGAGAACTCTCGTTCAGCCACTGATTACGAGGGTTGATGATGACGGTGTCCTTCATGGAGGACTTCAGACTGGTGTTACTGGTAATGGTCAGAATGGTCCTACTGGCGGAGGTGTTCCTGTTTCTGGTGTTGTGATTCCTCCGGACGGAGCTAAAAATGCTGGGGGAGGTGGTACTGATACTGGCGCAGTTCAGGGTCGTCAGTATGATGATGTTCATGATGATGTATTTTCTTCGCCAGGTGGGGATGCTGGTCCCCAGACTGACCAGGATCAGAGGATCCGGTTGATTGAGGAACAGCTAAGGGGTGTTATGAATCAGGATTCTGTGGGAATGGATCTAGAAGATTTGGGGCTGGTTCCAGGCGTTGTTATTCCGCACAAGTTTCAGACTCCCACTTTCGAGAAGTATAATGGTATAACTTGTCCGAGGACCCATGTGAGGGCATACGCAAGCAAAATGGTTGCGCATGCGAAGAATGAAAAGCTAATGATGCACTGCTTCCAGGATAGCCTATTTGGGGAATCCCTGGAGTGGTACATGCAACTGGAAAGGAAGGATGTGTGTAGTTGGAGAGATCTGGCAGGGGCATTTATCAGACATTACCAATATAACACTGATATGGCTCCTAACAGAACACAACTGCAGAATCTGTCACAGAAGAACAATGAGAGTTTCAAGGAGTACGCTCAGAGGTGGCGTGAACTAGCAGCTAGGGTTCAGCCTCCCATGTTGGAGCGTGAGATGATAACTATGTTTATGGCCACCTTGCAGGGTCATTACTATGAAAAGTTGGTACCATGTATGACTGGAAAGTTTGCTGATTTGATCTTGGTAGGAGAGATGGTGGAAAGCGGAATCAAGGCGGGAAAAATATCAGGTAGTGATGGGTCCTCATCTGGAGGAAGTAAGAAGCCTTATGCCAGTGGTTACAAGAAAAAGGAGGGAGATACAAACTCTGTGTCATCATATCGTGGTAGAGATGGACATCGTCAGAACTACAATCAGCAGGTGGCTTCTGTAACCATCCCAGCAGCACCTCAGCAGCCAACAGTGTCTCAACAACAAAATCAGGCTCCTTACCGATCACAGCCTCAGAATAGGCGGGATATGCATTTTGACACTCCACCTATGTCCTACTCTCAATTATTCCAGCACTTGTTAAAACTGCAGTTAATTCAGACGAGAACATTGGCTCCACCTACTGGTAATCCACCTCCCGGCTATGACGCCAACGCTCACTGTGAGTTTCACTCTGGGGCACCCGGACACCATACTGAGAACTGTAAAGCTTTTAAGCATAAGGTTCAAGATTTGGTGGATTCCAAAGCCATCAATTTCTCCAATGACGTCCCAAATGTGAATCAGAACCCGATGCCGAATCACAGTGGGGCAAAGGTCAATGCTATTATTGAAGACTGTGAAGTCTTGAGTTTGATTTCAGATGTGAACAAAGTCCAAACTCCCTTGGGTGTGGTGAAGGAAAGACTCTTGAAAGGAGGGGTATTTCCCGGTTGTGATGAAGGTTGTGTAGGGTGTGTGTCGCAGCCAGGCGGTTGTGAGTTATTGAAAGCAGGTATTCAGAGGATGATCAACGAAGGGGTATTACAGTTTGACAGAGGTTGCAAGCAGAGTAATGTTACTGACAGAGAGATTGATGTTGCCACGATAACAATTCCATTCAAGATGATAACTATATCAGCGCCGGCGAGACCAGCGTCGGTCACTATCACTGTTCCTGGACCAGTCCCGTATGAGAGTACGAAGGCCATCCCATGGAACTATGGGGCCGAGGTGTTTGTTAATGGTAAGAAGGAGGAATTGGAAGACACATCAGCTGTGAATACAGGGGTTGGAAATCTTGTTGAAGCAGGGGCTATCACGAGGAGTGGTAGAGTCTTTATTCCGTCCGAGAATCAAGCTGGTAGTTCAAGACAAGACAAGGGTAAACAGATGATGGATGAGTCCGTACAGAGGCAGGAAGCAAATAATTCTGCGACAAAGCAAGGTGGGGATACTTTCTCAGAAGATGTAGAAGAGTTTATGAGGTTGATCAGAAAAAGTGATTACAAGATTGTCGACCAACTTCACCAAACTCCATCAAAGATTTCCATTCTATCCTTACTGTTGTGTTCTGAGGCACACCGAAATGCATTGCTGAAGGTTCTGAACATGGCTTATGTACCGCAGGAAATATCTGTCAATCAGTTAGAAGGGGTTATGGCTCATGTGAATGCTGGTAATGGTTTGGGTTTCACCGATTTAGATCTGACTCCGGCTGGGAGGAATCACAACAACGCTCTGCATATTTCAGTAGAATGCCGTGGTTCTTTGATGTCGCATGTGTTAGTCGATACTGGGTAGTCTTTGAATGTGTTACCAAAGAAGGCTTTGATGAAACTGGATACTCGTGGGTTGATTTGTACACCAAGTGACTTGGTGGTACATGCTTTTGATGGCTCCAAGAGGTCAGTTTTTGGAGAGTTAGTTTTGCCGATCAAGGTGGGTCCTGAGATTTTCAACACCACCTTCTACATAATGGATATTCAGCCTGCCTATAGTTGTTTGTTGGGTCGCCCTTGGATCCATGGTGCTGGGGCAGTAACTTCTACGCTGCACCAGAAGTTGAAGTATATGGTGGATGGCCACGTTGTGACTGTTTGTGGTGAAGAAGATATCATGGTGAGTCACTTATCGACATTCAAGTATGTAGAGGTAGATGGTGAGATACAGGAAACTTTGTGCCAAGCCTTTGAAGCTGTGAAGATTCCCGAGGGACCCCCAATGGCAGTTAGTCAGCCTGAGGCGGTTGCCCAACCTGAAGTCGTCATACAACCAGAAGTTCCAATGTCCTCTTTCAAAGAGGGGCGTGCCATAGTTGAAGATGGTGGTTCTCAGAAGTGGGGCAGTGTTATTGATGTTCAAAGGAAGCAAGATACTCATGGACTGGGATACAAGCCACCTAGGCGTTCTGAAGAGCCTCCCAAGTTCTATGGTCCAGTCCGTTTCACCAGTGCCGGTGTTTTCTTCGACAGAGTCAATGCTATTGAGGATGAAGGAGATAGTGATTATGACATGGATGAATGGATCCGTCCCTGCATTCCTGGTCAGAGTCTAGGCAACTGGTCCTCCGAGAAAGTTATCCAAGTGACGCGCCCAGAGTAATTTACTTTTGTTTTCTGTTATGTTGAGTCCTACGCTCTGCCCAAGGCGTAGTGATATTTATTTGTAGGGCTTGGATGTTTTATTTGCTATTTTTATCATCAATAAAGGACGTTTTTTCATTCAAATATTTTGATCCCTGTCTTTCTATTTTTGTTTACTTTTTGCATTAACCCTCATCAAAATGGCAATGTGTTTTCTTGTTTGTTACACTCATAATGAACATAAAACATCCATCATGCAGGTTCATTTGTTCAGATTCCACCCATGACTTAGCTATGGCTCGATATGAGTTCGACAATCTCATCTATCAGGCCGAAGAAGAGACTGACGAAGACTGCGAATTACCAGAAGAATTAGCCAGGCTACTGAAACAAGAGGAAAGGGTTATCTACCTCATCAGGAGGAAGTTGAGACTGTTAATCTGGGAACCGAGGATGTTAAACGAGAAGTAAAGATTGGGGCTGCCCTGGAAGACACTGTTAAGGGAAGATTGATTGAGTTACTTCGAGAGTATGTGGATATCTTTGCCTGGTCTTACCAAGACATGCCCATACTTGATACTGACATTGTTTCACACTGGCTGCCGCTTAAGGAGGGTTGTACTCCAGTCAAGCAGAAATTGAGAAGGACGAAACCAGATATGGCTGTCAAGATCAAGGAAGAGGTTCAGAAACAGTTGGACGCCGGATTTCTTGCTGTGACAAATTATCCTCCGTGGGTTGCTAATATCGTACCTGTACCTAAGAAGGATGGGAAGGTCAGGATGTGTTTGGATTACCGAGATTTGAACAGGGCGAGCCCGAAGGATGATTTCCCGCTCCCCCACATTGACGTGTTAGTGGACAATACTGCTCAATATTCTGTGTTTTCCTTCATGGATGGCTTCTCTGGGTATAACCAAATCAAAATGGCCCCAAAGGACATGGAGAAAACTACGTTCATAACACCGTGGGGAACATTTTGCTACAAGGTGATGCCCTTTGGATTGAAGAATGTCGGGGTAACCTATCAGCGGGCGATGGTGACTCTCTTTCATGATATGATTCACAAGGAGATTGAAGTCTATGTTGATGACATGATTGGGAAGTCACAGACAGAGGAAAAACACTTGGTAAACCTCCAGAAGTTGTTTGAAAGGTTGAGGAAGTTTAGATTGAGATTGAATCCGAACAAGTGCACTTTCGGCGTGAGGTCTGGTAAATTGCTGGGTTTCATTGTTAGTGAAAGGGGTATAGAGGTTGATCCTGCAAAGATAAGAGCCATACAGGAGATGCCTGAGCCAAGAACAGAGAAAGAGGTTCGTGGTTTCTTGGGGAGGCTGAATTACATTGCCAGGTTTATCTCTCATCTGACAGCCACATGTGAACCAATTTTCAAGTTGTTAAGAAAGGATCAAGAGGTCAGGTGGAATGAAAATTGTCGAGAGGCGTTTGAAAGGATAAAGACATATTTGCAGGAACCTCCAGTCCTTATGCCACCGGTGTCTGGGAGACCGTTGATTATGTACCTTACGGTTCTTGAGAATTCGATGGGCTGTGTGCTCGGTCAACACGACGAGACAGGTGGAAAGAGCACGCCATTTACTACCTGAGTAAGAAGTTCACTGATTGCGAATCAAGATACTCTATGCTGGAAAAGACATGTTGTGCACTCGCTTGGGCAGCCAAGCGCCTGAGGCAGTATATGTTAAACCACACAACCCTGTTGATTTCGAAGATGGATCCGATTAAGTACGTGTTTGAGAAACAAGCACTTTCTGGAAGGATAGCCCGTTGGCAGATGGTTTTGACGGAGTATGATATTCAGTATGTTTCTTAGAAGGCCATTAAGGGGAGTGTTATATCAGAGTACCTTGCTGAACAGCCGGTCGAAGATTATCAACCAATGAAGTTTGAATTTCCGGACGAGCATGTTATATTTCTGAAAATGAAATATTGTGAGGAGCCTCTGCCTGACGAAGGACCGGAGATTGGATCTCAGTGGAAGATGATTTTTTATGGGGCTGTCAACTCATATGGTAATGGAATTGGGGCAATCATTACAACTCCGAAGGGTTCTCATATACCTTTCACTGTCCGGTTAGCGTTCGTGTGTACCAACAACGAGGCGGAGTATGAAGCATGCATCATGGGGTTGGAGGAAGCAATTGATTTGAGAATTAAGAACCTCCATGTCTATGGTGATTCTGCGTTGGTAGTTAATCAGATTACAGGAGAATGGGAGACTCGTCAGGCGAACTTAGTGCCTTATAACAACTATGCCAGAAGGTTGTTACCTTTCTTTGATAGGGTGGATTTTCATCATGTGCCCCGAGCTGAGAATCAGATGGCTGATGCGTTGGCGACATTGGCATCCATGTATAAGGTGAACCGTTGGAATGAAACTCCGTCGATTAGAATCATGCGTCTGGACATACCAGCTTTTGTGTTTGCGATTGAAGATGTGTCAGATGGCAAGCCGTGGTATCATGATATTAAGGTTTTTCTGAAGAGACAAGAGTATCCAGAGGGTGCCTCCACCAAAGATAAGAAGACTCTGAGAAGGTTGGCAGGGAACTTCTTTCTGAACAAGGATGATGTGTTATATAAGAGGAACTTCGATATGGTCTTGCTACGTTGTGTTGGTGAGCACGAGGCAGGCTCATTGATGGAGGAAGTTCACGAGGGATCTTTTGGTACTCATTCCAGTGGACACACCATGGCTAGAAAATTGTTAAGGGCAGGATATTATTGGATGACTATGGAATCAGATTGTTTCAAGTACGCCCGGAAGTGCCATAAGTGCTAGATTTATGCAGATAAGATGCATGTACCGCCTACGCCTCTAAATGTGTTGTCGTCTCCCTGGCCTTTTGCAATGTGGGGCATTGATATGATTGGAAAGATTGAGCCTACTTCTTCCAATGGGCATCGTTTCATTTTGGTTGCCATTAACTATTTCAAAAAGTGGGTGGAGGCAACCTCGTACGCCAACGTCACCAAGCAAGTGGTAGCCCAGTTTATAAAGAAGGACATCATCTGTCGTTATGGGGTCCCGGAGAGAATCATTACTGATAATGGCTCGAATTTGAATAATAAGATGATGAAAGAACTATGTCAGAGTTTCAAGATCGAGCATCACAATTCTTCCCCGTATCGTCCGAAGATGAATGGTGATGTTGAGGCGGCGAATAAGAATATCAAGAAGATTGTGCAGAAGATGGTGGTAACGTATAAAGACTGGCATAAGATGCTACCTTATGCCTTACATGGTTATCGTACTTCGGTGCGTACGTCGACTGGGGCAACCCCTTTCTCCTTGGTATATGGTATGGAAGCATTTTTACCCTTAGAGGTCAAGATTCCGTCTTTGAGAGTTCTGGCAGATGTGAAGCTTGATGAAGCTGACTGGGTGCGTTCCAGATTGGATCAGTTGAACCTTATTGAAGAAAAGAGGCTGGCAGCCATCGCACATGGTCGTTTGTATCAGAGCAGGATGAAGCACGCCTTTGACCAGAAATTGCGTCCTTGGAGTTTTCAGACAGGCAAATTGGTTTTGAAAAGGATTCTTCCTCCGCAGACAGATCACAGGGGCAAATGGACTCCAAACTACGAAGGG
Source organism: Lathyrus tuberosus (assembly GCA_022829125.1). NCBI lineage: Eukaryota > Viridiplantae > Streptophyta > Magnoliopsida > Fabales > Fabaceae > Lathyrus > Lathyrus tuberosus. Next base: position 5,303,940 of record JALAZF010000253.1, read on the forward strand.
CCGTATGTAGTCAGAAAGGTTTTCTCTGGTGGAGCCTTACTACTTTCAACTATGGATGGCGAAGATTTTACCTCCCCTGTGAACGCAGACGTAGTCAAAAAATACTTCGCATAAGAGAGACCCGCTAGACATAAAAAGAAAGTCCAGGAAAAAAGGGGCGTCCCGGCGAACCATGAAAAGGAAAAGGTTCGGGCAAAAGTTAGGGATAAAATGTAAAAAAGGAAACGTGTAAACCCGCAAAGTTGAAAACCTGAAAAGGCGACTTTGGTAAAAATGGGTATCCCGGTGGATTGAAAACCCGAAAAGGGCGATCCAGGAAAAACTTAGGGATTTATAAGCGAAAGGCTATGGTCTGCGTTCGATCTGTGAACACCTTCAATACCTGGAAATTCCGAAAGAAAGGAATCAGTACAGTTATTCTCTTCAAAGGTCAAGACATTTGTGGATAAACAAGACATATGGGTCATAGCTGAGTCGAATCATGGTGGATATCTGTTCCCACATTGCCGACATGTGTATTTTCTTTTTTGCTTTTGCGCAATTACCTCTTTTTAAGAATTGCTTCCTATTGTAAATGCCTATTTATAGGCCATTCTTCAATAAAATATTCATTTCACTCAAAGAGCTTTCCATTGTTTGTTTTGCTTTTACTTTTACTGTTTTGTTTGCAAAAAAAAACGTCCGATATTTTTGATAAACATTGCATATAAAACTTCGAGCTTTTCGAAGCATAATGAAAAGCAGTAGAAATTACTTAGGCGTTAACGATGATAGCCAGGTTGTGGCATATTCTATTTGTTGTTATTTGACTTGCAGGGTAACAGGATTGTATTCTCCCAACAATTTGCTTCCCCAGCATTGAGATTGCTCCTTGCCCAGCAGGATAAGCTTTCCTCAGCAGAGCAGACTTCCCCCAGCAGGAGCCGTGAGAGGTATTTTCTCCGGATCAAGGCGTTATTTCCCCACAGAATCAGGGTGTTCACCTTCCCCATCCAGTCAGGAAGCGTGCTCTCACCGACGATGTCATATTCTAATCCCCAGCAAGGTGGGAGTAAAGTCGTTCTCCCCACCAGCAAGCTAAGTTCAGTAGTATCCCCAAGCAGGATGGTATCATGGACTGTTTTCCCCAGCAGGTCCTGAGCCCAATTGGATATTAGCAACCTTCAGCAACGGACTTCCGGTTCCGTTACTAGCACTCATTCTCAACTCCCCCAGCAGAGGAGAAATCTCAGGTTTTGGATGTTACCTTCAATGAAAGACAGGTGGGGTCCCCAGTAGTTCTTTTGGGATTTCATCCCCAGCAGAAGTTGTTGATCCGAAGAGTCGATCAGTATGACCCTTCTCAGCAGGGTTCCTAGATTCAGAGGGAAATTTATTTTTGTCATCCCCGCCTGAATGGATCTTTTCTCTCCGGCATTTATTTTGCTGGTGGGACCCTTTTTGCATGTCATAAGCATTTGCATTGCATCCTCAAGCACATAACATTTCCATTTCGTATGGAGCATTATGCCACTATTCAAACATTTGCATTCGAAGCATAAGCCAGGTTTGATACTTTCTTTGCCAGTGCTCTTTCCCAGCAGAGATGGCATAACTCAGGAGATTTTGGAGGGATGCGTTCCTCATACGTGTGCTCCCCAGCAGAGTCTTTTATTTAGACTTTTCCTTTCCCCAGCGGAGTCATCTTATCTGTTGATCATGGGTCCGTTAGAAGTTTGTCTGGCCTTTCTCTTTTGAAATCCCGTTCTTGCTTGACCAGAAGTTTTGTTTCACGTTATCCCCAGTGAAGTCGCCATTGGTATTGCTAGTTTCTCTTTATCAGCAGAGATAGCAATCTTTTGAAGATTTTCGTCCGTCAGTTTCCCTTTATCAGCAGGGATGGCATTTATTTTGCTAGTTTCTCTTTATCAGCAGAGATAGCAATCTTTTGAAGATTTTCGTCCGTCAGTTTCCCTTTATCAGCAGGGATGGCATTTATTTTGCTAGTTTCTCTTTATCAGCAGAGATAGCAATCTTTTGAAGATTTTCGTCCGTCAGTTTCCCTTTATCAGCAGGGATGGCATTTAGTTTGCTAGTTTCTCTTTATCAGCAGAGATAGCAATATTTTGAAGATTTTCTTTCGTCAGTTTCCCTTTATCAGCAGGGATGGCATTTATTTTGCTAGTTTCCCTTTATCAGCAGGGATGGCATCAGTTTGCTAGTTTCTCTTTATCAACAGAGATAGCAATCTTTTGGATAGTTCTTCGTCAGTTTCCCTTTATCAGCAGGGATGGCATTTATTTTGCTAGTTTCTCTTTATCAGCAGGGATAGCAATCTTTTGGAGATTTCGTTCGTCAGTTTCCCTTTATCAGCAGGGATGGCATCTAGTTTTGCTAGTTTCTCTTTATCAGCAGAGATAGCAAGCTTTTGAAGATTTTCTTTCGTCAGTTTCCCTTTATCAGCAGGGATGGCATTTTATTTTGCTAGTTTCTCTTTATGAGCAGAGATAGCAAGCTTTTGAAGATTTTCTTTTGTCAGTTTCCCTTTATCAGCAGGGATGACATTTATTTTGTCAGTGTCCCTTTATCAGCAGGGATGGTATTTATTTTGCTAGTTTCTCTTTATCAGCAGAGATAGCAATCTTTTGGAGATTTCTTTCGTCAGTTCCCTTTATTAGCAGGGATGGCAGTTTATTTTGAGATTCCTTTATCAGTTATCTTTATCAGCAGAGATGACATAACTTGGGAGAGTTTGTTTCATTACAGCATTTAAGGTTAATTCACCGGTGGAGGATTGCAAATTTTCGGGTTCTTTGGTATTCAATCTCCGTGCATCCTGATTGTCTGAAAGCCATCGCTATCATACCCTCAGGACCAAGTTGATTGAATAGGGGCAGCTGTTGCACCCCAAAATTTGCCCTCCTTACTTTATTACTAACTGGCTTATGTTGCATTGCATTTTGCATTATCATGTGTGCATATCATTGGTTCTCAACATGGGGTCAAGGTGCCTGAGGCATGTTCAAGAGGAGAAGATGTTCTTCAAAGGGTCAAGCAAGAGAGCTCAGATGGATCACTCTCTCCTAACCAGTGCATAGATTAGGATTTTAAGATTCTTGGGTTTATTGCTCCAATGGGCAAGCTCCTTGGGTTTTTATCATCATCAAATGGCACATCTTATCTTTGTTGGAGAGGATACACATCATATTCAGAGGAATTTGGATTTGGAGACTGTGATATTTCCTCCTAGACTGAGGGTACCAAAACTAGGGTTTGCTATAAAGTCAGTTTATTTCTGATTTTTTGGGCAAGACTTGATTCCATGGTGTTCCTTGAGTCCCTAAGTACCTAGGAATGGGAGGTTTTCCATCAGTTTGGTTCAGGAGAAGTTCAATTGGCCAATGGATTGGAAATTAGGTGAATGGGGTAAAAGTCAACAGTGAGAGGAGAAGTCAACTGTGGAATTTTGAGGTTCTCTCCAAGGTTTTTAAGGTCTCACATCCTCATATGGTCATCAAAAGTCAAGTTTCATGCCATATATAAAAAATCAGGAGTTGGTGCAAAAGTTACTAAAAATGGAAATGACCTATAATTTGAAGTTTCCTTTTTGGGCAAGTTCCTGCACTGCATTCAACTTGACTTTTCATCATCAAAGAAGCTTCAAATGAATTTTCCTCCAACATGAAAGTTGAAGATCTTTTTCTCCTCTTTCCAACAAGTACTAGTGGGTCTCCATAACATTTGTGAAACTCAGGATATGATCAAAAGAAGGCAAAGTGGTTTTTAGGGTTTCATTTTCACAACTTTTAGATTTTGGGACATATGGACCTATGATTAATTGCATTGCTTCAAGACATGTTCCAACATCCAAGAACAATCCCTAAGGAGCATTTTTGGCTTTTTAATCAAGTGGTTTCATGGGTTATTATTCACTTATTCTCCATTATTCAAAATTCCCAAATTGTTTAAAAGTCATGAATCAAAAAGTTCCAAGGCCCAATTCCAATATGGGTGTAATTAGCAATTCAAATGCAAGTGATCCATCATGGAATTCTTAAGTATACATGGATGGAGAGAGGTGTAATTCACATTATGCAATTTTCCAAAATTATTCAAAAAATCATTAAATAAGGAATTGCCCAAGCCCAATTCATTATCAGAGGAAAACCCTAGCCTATTTAAATCTATCCATGCACTGGTTAGGCAGCTTACACGTGACATTTGGAGGATTGGAGAATTTGAACCCTAAAGCTCTCTTTCAACAAATCTCACGAATTACAAAGAGTTTCTTCAAAGTTCTTCCACGAAACTTCTCCTGGTGATCTCTAGAACACAACCCAACCTCCATTTGCAGCCAAAAGCAAGGATTGGAGTTGCACCATCTCAGGTTGATGGATTTTTTTGTGCTCTTAAAACTCCTATTTTTTACGTGCATATTGTTGTGTGTTTGTCACTGATCATACTGGTATAATTGGTTTTGTGTTTGGATGCGTATATTGCTTGTAATGATGATTTAAAGTTCCATGCCCTAATCTTTTTCTCTTCGTATTTCATTATGCCTTGGTTATTTGACTTTTTTGACTGCGTATTTGGATTCCTGACGAAAATCTGGGTGGGATAGTGTATTCGCACGTGTGTTTTGGTGTTGTTTTGGCCGCAGGTGGCCGGAGAAGGGAGCGGAGCCCTAGCTTCGGCGGTGGCGGCCGACGAACCAGTCCGACAAGGGTTTGGATGGGGAAGACACAATCCTGGCCATCCATCATCTTCATCCAACGGTCCAGACGAGGCCACATGTTATTTCTTTTTATTTTTTTTCTGAATTTAAATTAATGATCCCACGTTCATCACCCCATGGTAAGTAAGGTGTGCCATCCAATTAAATCCTTCCATTTCAATTACTTTTACTTTTGTTGACCAAATCAAGGACGTACGATGCATCATGTGGCTGGCAAGCTGCCAGCGCATTAAAAGTGGCATGTGCCGTGCGCGTGGCAGACCATGCGTAGTCCTCTTTATTTTTTGTTTTTTTCTAATAAACCCTTGGGCTGGGCTGCTATTCGCACCCCCCACTCTGTAGCCCATATCATTTCCTCTTCATTATTTTCACTATTCGCACCCCCCATACTATTTTCATATTTTATTTTATTAATTCATTATCATTTTCATTCTTTAATTTTAAAAATACATAATTGCATTAAAAATTTACTAAAAAATTCATGCATCATATTTATTATTTTATAAAATTTTTACAAATTTTATTTTTTATTTTTATTTTATCCTTATCATTTAAACTAATTATTTATTCAATTTCTTTTTGCATTACTCATATCATGCATACTTAAATTTATTTATTTTATTTCTCTACAACCATAAAATATTTTTGATCCGTTCTTTTTGAATTTGTTCACTAACATTCTAAAATGCATTAAAATATTTTCCTTTCATTTTTAAAATTATTGCATATTGCATTTTGATCCTCTTTTTTGCCCATTGAACCCTATTCCTCACCTGAATTTTGTATGATTAATTGAATGACTAACACTTTGAATTTTTGCAGGGATTTTTGGTATGTTGTTTGTCTCTGGGTAAGGAACCTTGATATTTAATTTGGGAATTTTGGGAGTTATTTCTCCAATTGTTTGATTTATTTTCACTTGAGATATGCTTATATGTGTGTTTCTGATCATGCCTAGGTCCTTGTCTGAAAGGCACTTGTGCCATTTGCTTTGGGGTTGTTTCTCTAACTTCTGAGTTCATGTTTGGATTATTATCATTATTGTTTTCCATTGCTTGATTTTCATTTGCTTTGATATTATTTATGCCTGTTTCTCACTAACCTTTTATGCAGGGACTAAGGTAAGTTCTTTAAGGGTATGGATAAGTATCCATGGTCACTCTTATCCTTTCTTTCTCTCCTCTCTTCTTCCTTTAGGATTTAGGTTGTCGTCAAACCTCACTAACCGTAGGTCACCCATGCATGATAACTTTAGGATTCATAGTCCCCCTTTAGAGTTACCCTTGTGTCTTCTCTCTTCTCATCTCAAATTTCTTTAAAACACTTAATAAGAATAAGGTGTATTGCGCACGAGCCTTAAGTATGGGGAATGAGAAATGAGGGGCATCCTCTCATCTTTCTAGAGTGCTTAGCGAGCATCCTGTCTTGGGACGATGCGTTAAGTATTCGCCCCTGTGCCCTAGACTTTGGTGCAATGCAACTTAGGAACTAACTTAAGCCACTTTTGTCTTAAAAAAATACAAACCAACTTCAAACCTTTTTGTCCTTCGGGATTTCCAAACTTAAAGGCTATTTTCAAAAAGGGCACGTTACTTTCCGTCTGAGACGCAAACAGGCATCGACCCTAACTGCCGGACGCAAACTTAACGTCGCTCATAAAAAACACAAAAAGAGCTTGGTCCGAACTACGTTGACTCTGAATTCCCCATTGCACAAGGGGGTACGTAGGCCTAGGACGTCGACGTCCTACCGAGTCTGTCTTTGTTTTCCCCTTCCTCGTGTCAGTACAGCCCTAGACGATAGGATAACTCACCCTTAGAATAGACAACAAGCGTGGATCCCATAGAGTACGATGGACGCGTGGGGTGCTAGCACCTTCCCCTCGCGTAACCGACTCCCAAACCCAGGTTATGGTTGCGATGACCATTCCTTTCCCTCTTCCTCAGGTTTATGCGGTGTTCCCTTTCCCTCTCTTGGGATAAATTTACACGGCTGGCGACTCTGTTTTCCTTGCCACTCTCGCGTTTGTACCTGGATGAAAATCCTGGGAGCGACAGGAAGCAAGTTCAGATTTCTAGGACCAGCGCACCTCCCGTGTGTCACACTTGTCGTAGGAATCATCATGGAAGGTGTGGTATCGAAGGTGTGAGGTGTTATCAGTGTCATAAAGTGGGCCACTTGGCGAGGGATTGTCCTCAGAGTAGGAATCTGACACAAGGAAGGAATACCGGTCGGGTTTATACCTTAGATGCAAGGAAGACAAAAAGTGACAACTCTTTGATTGCGGGTACGTGTTTCGTTAATGGACATCCTTGTTTTGTGTTATTTGATTGTGGAGCCACACACTCTTTTGTATCGATGCAATATGTGAAGCGACTTGGGTTGCAAGCTGTTCCGTTGTATCCACCTATCGTGGTTACTACTGCCATGGATGAGATAGTTGAAACACCTTTAATGTGTGAAAATTGTGTTTTATCTGTGGATGGAAGAGTTTTTCAGATTGATCTGATTTGTTTGCCGCTTAAGAAAGTGGATGTTGTTTTGGGAATGGATTGACTTTCTGCTAATTCAGTATTTATCGGTTGTGAGGAAAAGCTAATCATTATTCCATCCGTAGAGGCTACTCCGAAGGATGTGTTGACTACTATTTTAGAAGGTACGGTTGGAATGATAAATTTCTTGTTTAAGGAGGAAAAATCTGTTCTTTTGATTCTCACTAAGGAGGAGAGTAGCAACTTTTAAGTTTTGAGTATTCCGGTAGTTTGTGAGTTTCCTGAAGTTTTCCCCGAGGATGTCACTTCTCTTCCTCTGGAGAGGGAAGTGGAATTCTCCATTGACCTTATACCGGGAACGGCTCTAATCTCTGTTTCTCTGTATTGGATGACACCACTTGAATTAAGAGAATTAAAGGATCAATTGGAAGAGTTAATGGCTAAAAATTTCGTTCGACCCAGTGTTTCGCCTTGGGGAGCTCCAGTGTTGTTGGTAAAGAAGAAAGATGGTGGAATGCGGTTGTGTATTAATTACCGCCAGTTGAATAAGGTCACCATCAAGAACAAAAACCCATTAGATCAATTGAAAGGAGCCAGTGTGTTCTTGAAGATTGATTTACGGTCGAGTTATCATCAGATTTGAGTGAAGAGCTCAAATGTACCAAAAACTGCATTTAGAACCCGTTATGGTCATTATGAATTTTCAGTAATGCCTTTCGGTGTGACGAATGCTCCGGCAGTTTTTATGGATTATATGAATCGGATATTTCAACCTTACTTGGACCTTTTTGTGGTGATTTTCACTGATGACATTCTTATCTATTCTCGTGATTTACAAGAGCACGGAGAACACCTAAGAATCGTTTTATCTGTCTTACAAGAGAGACAACTTTTTGCTAAGTTAAGTAAGTGAGAGTTTTGGATGTCGGAGGTAAATTTCCTTGGTCATGTCATATCTCAGGGAGGTGTAGCGGTTGATCCATCAAAAGTTGAAGCAGTGATTAATTAGGAGAGACCAAGGAATGTTTCTGAAGTTAGAAGTTTCTTGGGATTGGTCGGTTATTACATAAGGTTTATCAAAGGATTTTCTCAATTGGCTTTACTAATGACGAAACTTTCTCGAAAGGATTGTATGTATGAGTGGGATTTGGCTTGTGAAAGGAGTTTTATGAGTTTGAAAGAAAGATTGACGACCGCTTCTGTCTTAGTTATTCCTGATCCTAGTAAGTCGTACGAGGTATTTTGTGACGCATCAAAGATGGGATTAGGAGGTGTGTTAATGCAAGATGGTCATGTGGTGGCTTATGCTTCTCGACAGTTAAAAGTTCATGAAGAGAATTATCCAACGCATGATTTGGAATTGGCGGCAGTTGTGTTTACACTAAAAGTGTGGCGTCATTATTTGTATGGGATACATTTTGAGATGTTTAGTGACCACAAAAGTTTAAAGTATCTTTTTGACTAGAAAGAGTTGAGCATGCGTCAAAGAAGATGGATGGAGTATTTGAAAGATTATGATTTTGAACTAAAGTACCACCCGGGTAAAAGAATAAAGTGGCAGATGCATTGAGCAGGAAAGTGTTACATAATGCGGAGTTTATGATGTTAGAGTATACCTTATTGGAAAAGTTTCGAGATCTCAATCTCCAATTTGTTTGGACTTCTAATTGTGTAATTATGGGAAATTTAAATATCAATTCTACTCTTAGGGAGGAAATTCAACAAGGACAAGGGTTGGATGAGAAGTTACAAGAAGTGTTAGTCCAACCGGGTTTCGTGCGAGCTATCGACGGAATCATTTTATTTAACCAAAGGATATGTGTTCCCGATGACGCGGTGTTGAAAAGAAGGATTTTGGAGGAAGCACATAATGGTGCCTTTACTATACATCATGGTTCTTCGAAGATGTATCAAGATTTAAAAAGGGACTATTGGTGGTCCGGTATCAAAAAGGATATTGCGGTGTACGTATCAGAGTGTGCGATATGCCAACAAGTGAAGATTGAGCACCAAAGACCGGGTGGATTGTTACAACCTTTAGAAATTCCAGTGTGGAAGTGGGATAGTATTTCTATGGACTTCGCGGTGGGATTACCCCGTGCCCAAGGTGGTTATGATTCTATTTGGGTGATTGTTGATCGGTTGACAAAATCTGCGCATTTCTTAGCCGTAAAGACTACTTATAAGGCGAGTCATCTCGCAAAGCTGCTCATTTCGGAAATTGTGAGGTTACATGGTATTCCCTCTAGTATTGTTTTGGATAGAGATCCAAAGTTTACTTCCAGATTTTGGAGAGCTTTTCAACAAGCTATGGGAACGAAGTTGTGTTTGAGCACGTCGAATCATCCACAAACGGATGGTCAGACGGAACAGACAATACAAATAATGGAAGATATGTTAAGAGCTTGTGTACATGAAAATGGAGGAAATTGGATAGAACTTTTACCGTTGATTGAGTTCTCTTATAATAATAGTTATCATGCAAGTATTGGTATGGCTCCTTATGAGGCATTGTATGGAAAGAAGTGTAGGACGCCATTATTGTAGCGAGCGATTTTGGACGCGGTTGCGAAGCGCTATCGCTCTTTGGTATCTACAACTCGATTCATTTTTTATCCTATTAAAGCTGATGAAGGAAGGGAAATAGATGTCTCAAATTAACCCTGCTTGCAAATTGAGTTTAAACAGCGGTCTGTTAGGTTACAGATGCTACAATGATTCGGGGTCTCTATTGGGTGTATTTTTTTAAAAGTGGCGTCGGTTTAGATGTTTAGGACGGATGCTTCTTGATAAATATGTGAGAGTATGGGATTTTGGATTTTTGTTTAGTGTGCTCGCTAAGATTTTTCTTTCAATCTTATGCCTACGTATTCCCGTTTACCAAGACAGGGAAATCAGAGCATTCGTAGTTCGTCTATAGGAGGAAATGGTTGTTTGGGTGTCTTGTTCAAAGCCCAAGACGTGAAGCGAGAGGTGGTTTGTATCTTGTTCAAAGCCCAAGATGTGAAGCTGAATGTGTTGATCTTAAGGAGAATTTGTCATCTCTAAAGGGGGTCTGCTTGTCACAACTGTTGGGTGAAGGGTCATAAAGAGAGGATTACTTTAACCGGGATACGCGGATCCTAGCAATGCCATAATTTCCTTTATAGGGGGTTTTAACCTGAAGGAGAAGACTTTAACTCAGTGTAGAGCAATGCCATCTTTCCTTAGGAATTTCTCATGCTAAAAGAGGGACAATGGCATGGATGAAAATGATCCAGAGGCTTGACGCTTACAGTGATTAGATGAAGGGGAAAGAGTCGTTGATGTTTGTGTACTGTGAACGAGGCACATCTTTGATGCTAAAAGGTTGATTTGATCAACCAGTGGTTTTCTTATACAAAGCCTAAGAGGAGGCTAATATGTGTCTCGTACAAAGCCCGAGAGAGAGGCTAAAAGGTTTTGACTCGACGATGGAGTCTTTGGGTATCTCGTATAAAGCCCGAGATGGAGGTTATTTGACTCAACAAGAGAGTTTTTTGTATCTCGTACGAAGCCCAAGATGGAGGCTGTTGTTTGTTTGGCTCAATAAGAACCTTTTTGTATCTTGTATAAAGCCCGAGATGGAGGCGAATGGGGTGATTGACTCAACGAGGGAGTCTCTTATGTGTCTCGTACAAAGCCCGAGAGAGAGGCTAAACGTTGTTTTGCTCCGCTGGGGAGAATCATTATACAAAGCCCAATATGAGGCTACGGCGCTGTTTCAGTTGAGTGACAGGTCCAGTATACTGATTTTGAAAGAGAAAATCAGTTCTTATATGAGTAATGTTGTACTCAAAGATTTGATTTGAGGATCCGAGTTATTCCTGTTCTTTAAGGAAGTGGGAAATCTGAAGGGTATTGAGAATATCCGAGTCTACGGGTTTCCTTCCTATTTAACGAAGGGGTCACTTGAGAATGTCTTTGAGACTCAAGGAGATTAGACTGTCCAAGTCTAGAGTTTCATCTTTTGTACTATGCTTTGAGAAACAGTAGTAGACTCTTTGAAAGGACTGTTCTATGCAGATGATTAAGTTCTGTTCCTATACCTCTAGGAGGTCGTCGGGACAATTCGTGCGAAGCCCAAGAGGAGGCTGGAAACTTTTAAGAAGCCGAGTGGTCCTTGTATGAAGCCCAAGAGGAGGATATCATTCCCGGAGGAAGAGATCATTATACAAAGCCTAAGAGGAGGCTGTGAATACTTCTAAGAAGCCGGCGGGTCCTTGTACTAAGCCCAAGAGGAGGCGGGGTTGCTTTTAGGAAGACTGTGGATCCTTGTACGATGCCCAAGAGGAGGCCGATGCTTTTAAGAAGCCGATGGGTCCCCAAACCCCGAGAAGTTCAAGACAGGCTATTCACGAGGAATAGATCAAGCCAGGAAAGTTCAAGAATTTGGAAGAAACTCAAGAGATGCCATTCACAGAGAAAAGATCATCTCTGGGGAGTAGAGTTTCTTGACAAGTGCTTTTAAGAAGCCTGTGGGTCCCCAAACCCCGAGAATTTCAAGACATGCAATTCACCGAGAATAGATCAAGCCAGGAAAGTTCGAGAATTTGGATGAAACTCAAGAGATGCCATTTCTGGGGAATAGAGTTTCTTTGAAAACTTCTACGAGTGACAGTCTATGAAAGGGTTCACCGAGAATGCTGCCTTTCATGTCTCCATATTGTTTAACCCCAAGAGGAGGGAAGACTGTGTCTGGTGATCCTATGGGGATCTAGTTTTGACTATTTCTAAGAGTGATCAACGGGCTTAATGCTAGACGTAGTTGTCGGGGAAACTCTAAATATCTATACTATTATTACACAGTTGATATAAGTTTATGAAAGAAGACTTACAGCGAAACAACCCCACAATACAATTATATGTATATGAAAGCGGTAAATGAAAGCAATAACCACTTACTCGGTTGTAGAGCTTCCATGCTGTTTGGTTAGTTGTTCAACAAAGAAAGATTGAAAAACAACAGTATATTCAAAATCAAAGGAGAAAGTGCTTTGAAAAAGAAAGATTTGGGGCTTATAGCTCAAGGAGAGGCCCAGGGTTTTATCAGTGATCGCACTGTTTGAATTTGTACAGAGGGACTTATACAAGTGACTGAGGCCCAAAAGGTTTTCTGTACAAAGGGATGAGTCTTACACTCTCTCAAGAAGCCCAAAAAGTTTTAAAGAAAAAAAGTGGGGCTTATAACACGAGGGTAGGCCCAGATGACTTTTTGTTTGAAATGGCGATTGAGTCGATATTTTCTTTTAACGCGAAGGGGCTTATACAATATCTGAAGCCCAAAATGTTTTGGTTAAAAGGGGATTGGGTCTTACACTCTAATAGAGGCCCAAAAATTTTGAATGGGTCTTATAGCTCAAGGAGAGGCCCAGGTGGTTAATTTTAAACTGGCGACGATCGCGTCGTTTATTTGAAAATGTACAGAGGGACTTATACAACGAATGAGGCCCAAAAAGTTTTCTATACACAGGGGGTTGGGTATTACACTCTAATAGAGGCCCAAATGAGTTTTAAGAAAAGAAATGGGTCTTACTACTCGAGGGTAGGCCCAAGGTTTTATTGTTTTAAAAAGGAGACGATCGCGCCGTTTGTTTTTGACGGTATCGGGACTTATACAATATACTGAGGCCCAAAAATGATTTGGTCAAAAAAAGGATTGGGTCTTACACTCTATTAGAGGCCCAAAAAGTTTTGAAAATGATTTATGAGGGTTGAATTAATCCAAAAACCCTAATTTGTTTTCAAAAATGTATTTAATTGAATAAAAATTCAATTAAAATGATCAAAATTGTTTAACATATGGAAAACAAATTGTGATCTTGGATTAATGCTTCAAAAATTAAGTATTGACATACAAAATAATTAGAAGGCATTAAAAGTTGCAAAATCAAGGTGGAAAAAATATTTTAAATGTTAAAAAACAATTAAAACATTAATTCTTTGCAAAAATACCAATTATACAAAATAAATAATATTTTTGGGATTTTTTGGGAAAATAAAATATTTTAACATTTTTGTGAATTATTAAAAAAAGAATCAACTCAAAATCATTAAAACTCAGAGAGAAATTAATTTTTGAATAAATTAAATAAAATCACAAAATTCAAATATTTGAATTTTGAAAAAATGGCGCCAAGAACACACCAAGAACACGCGCGTGTTCTGGGTTTGCCCAGATTTGCATTTTCTCTCCAATCTCACTGAATACTTAATCATATCATGTAATCCACATACCAATCAACTCGTTTCAACCTCACGATCATGTTTATGACAATTAATTTCATTTAAATTAAGCATAAAACAAGAAATCACGAAAAATCCTCAAGAACCCTAATTTCTGCATGAAGGCTAGGATTTTTGATACACGATTCAAACAATGCAATTAATTGAGGGGAAACATTCCATGCATGATTATGAACATATGGCCAAATTATTGTGCAGCAAAAATTGCATGGATCATAGAGTTAGAAGAGCTCATGCTTACCACTTGCAGCTGGTGATCGTGATTTGTGTTGGAGGTGTTACAGCTAGGTTCCAATGATCTGGATAGCTTCCCTAGGTGCCATGGAGTGTGTATGAATGTTTGGAATGGATTGAAATGATCTGGAACTTGAGATGGTACCCCAACTGTAAATCTGTCAAGAACTTGAGCAATTGGCTGGTGATTTTGTGAAATCTGTGTTCCAGATGTTATGTGAGTGTTTGGATCACTTCTATATGATGTATGTGAGGTGTGTGTGTGATTGGTTTGGTTGGAAAAGCTCTCAAACTCAAAACCCGATAGTGGCTTGCCTTAGAAGGCAAAATTGGAGTGAAAGAAGAGATTTTGAGGAAAACATCTGTTTGATGGCTTTGGTGTACTCAAACTGATCACAATTGAGCTCTATTTATAGTAGAGGAAGTTTGTTTTGCAAGGAATAGTGAATGGCAACTGCTGAGTAGGTTTGGCCAATGTTGGCAAATGAAAATCCAAGTCTCCTCTAGCCATTGACTAGAGGTTAGGGCACAGGCTGCTGGTTCCCTTGGTCTTGGATAAGTCTTGACTGAATTCAGTTGAGAATGGCTCAGTCCATGCCACCTTGATGCTTCCATTGAATGCTCTAATCCAAAATTGGAGTTTTGTCCCTATTTTGGCAATTCTAGGTTCAACATGTTATTTCTTGTTCCAAAGACTTTGGAGGCTTGGCTCAGTGATTGTCCCCTTTAGATTCAATCCTCAGAGGTGTCCACGTGGATAGGAGCATTTGGATTTGGCTAATTTTGGCAAATCGACCAAAAGTGTAAAAATCTGCCTTGCCTTGGCAGATTTCAGCAAGGCAACTTGCCAATGTCATATCTCATTACTCAAATTGAATTTGGTAATGTTCTTGGCCATTTTGGAAAGCCCTTACATGATACAACAACTGTTTGAACATGTTTGGTTTTTATCTCTTTTGAATCCAAGTGAAAAATCCCCCTACATTTGGCAAAAAGTAAGGTAAAATCTTACCTAGTGAAATTTTCACTTAGTGTTGGAACAAAGTGACTTTTCTTGATTTTGATCACTCCATAACTCAAAATCCATGAGGAATTTGGACATAGGTCAGTATGAAGCTTTTGTAGAGGGCAATGAGATCTACAAATCAAGCTTTGAATGGGGAACAATGGCCTTGTGGTTTAGGAGTTATGATCCTCCAAAGTTGGCACATTAGTGTCACTTTTTCCATAACTTAGAAATTTTTCTAAGTTTTTATGGTTACCCCTTTTACAAGTTATCCCACTTTCTTTGATTTTTCTTGATGAATGATGATTCAAATCATACATTAACATCATTTTAGGGTTAAAAATCCATTTTGGTGAAAAATCTCAAAAAGTCAAAGTTGACTTTTGTGCACAGTTGACTTTTTATCAGATGAATTTCAGACTGTGCAATTCTTCATGAAATCATGTCCTTGACCTAAATCAAACTTGATGGACATGTTCCATGGGTGTCATAGGGTATATTGAATTATTTCTTAGGGCTCGGGAGCATGTCCTGGTCAAAAGTCAAAGTTAACAGTTGACTTTCCTCGCGAAACCCTAATTGTGGTGTAGATGAAATTGAGACTTGTTGCTCAAGCTTCTTGGATTAATCCATTGTTCCAAATGGATCAATATAGTTCATTAGAGACCCTCAAACCCTCTCTTGAGGTCTTGGCTCATGATTTGCCCTAAAAGTCAACTTAGGGGTGAATTAGGTCAAGAAACCCTAATTCCTGATTTTTGATGAATGCATCCCCTGAGGCAAAATTGACTTGATGATTGGGTCCATGAGGTCCCATGAAGTATATTAGGTTATGTTTTGGATCATTGGCTTGTGCCCAGATGAAAAATTTCCATCTGGAGGCCCTGGTCGACCAAAACCCTAATTTGGTGACACTGTCGATCTTGAGACTTGATCCACCTAGAAGGGAGCATCCTTGTGCTTAATCCTTGAAGTGGGAGTCCTTTTGATCCATTATGGATGTTTGAGAGGTTAGACAAGTTGAAGATCATGTCATTCCTTTATTGATCCTTTGCCTAAAAGCTCTGAGAGGGCTTGAAACCCTAAGTCTGATTGTAGTGGATGCTCACCCATCTTTGGGGAGACTGATGAAGTATGATGGTACATCCATATTGTGATGATGAGTTTCACAATGATAGGAAATCTTAGTGGTCAAAATTTGGGGTATGATAGATGCTCCTATTTAATTTTCTTGGACACGAAGGTGTGAATGACGAAGGTATTCGGGCATTCGGGGTGCAAGAGGATTAAATATCGGAATACCCGAAATTTTGATGGTGGTTATGAATGGTAGCTTACGCATTCATCTTCTTTAGCTAAGCGATGATGCTTAGAAAAGGTAAACTTCCCCTCTATCCTGGTCTTCAGCCAAGGAGCTGGTCTCAGTTTCCTTTTGGGATAAACCTCCCCTCGATCTTGGTTTCCTACCAAAGAACTGGTCTTAGTTTCTCTTGTTAACTTCCCCTCGATCCTAGTTTCCTGCCAAGGAACTGGTCTTAGTTTCTGATTTAAACTTCCCCTCGATCCTGGTTTCCTACCAAGGAATTGGTCTAAGTTTCTTTTGTCAATAAACTTTATTGACAAGGAACGCTATTCGTAGCGGTTTTCCTCAAACTTCTCGCCGAATTTTCCTGGGGAGATGCCATTTCGAAAAAAAATAAATTTGATGTCAGAGTTGCTAGGGAACCCAGTCGTCTGAGTTGTAGAGTTGCACAAACTTCTCTGTTGGAGACGCCATTTGCCGACTCTATCTGGGGAAAGCAAGTCTCTTGAGAGGCTGCTTCTGCGTGGGATCTTACATCATACTTTTATCGGCATCTTCCCGGAGAAATGTCATATGATGGGGTCCAATTTTGAGGTACCGATGACCTTTTCATCAGCGGTCTTTTTGGAGCGAAACTGGCATGCTGCCGAATCTCTGATTACGAGGCTTTCTCTGTGGATTTTCCTTAATCCGGGAAAGCAAGGATATTATCTTCAATGGCGAAGAGTGATGCTGACTGAAAGTTCCTCTGGTTTTTCAGAGGTTCAAGTTATCAAAGTGGTCAAGGGCCAACTTCCTTCCAGAAATAAACTAGAGACGAGGTTGTTCAAACGCAGCGTTTCCTGACGAGGCAAGAACTGACAACTCGATTAAGAGAACTTCTATCACTAGGGAACAAGACCTACTAGAGTAATAGTGATGCAATATGAAATGTGAATGCAAATCAATAATGCATGATGTATGTATGTATATGCTGACAAAACTGACGCGACACACAAACTAAAAGATGAACATGACTGGATACTCGGCCATCGCGGGGCGAAGAAGTACCGTTGGTTCAGAATAGCAATTCCACCTTGCTTAGGAGAGATAGTCCCTGTTGGGAGCTATGTTGGTCGGGCTTAGGAGATGAGAACTCGGTCGAGGGTATCAGATGGGGAAAGCCGCATCTCATACAGTTGATCCTTCGCTCAGGCGTACTGGCCTAGAAGGAGTACTTTGATTCTGCACTTTGAAGTTCGCTTACTTTTGGAGAAGTGGTTGATGTTCCTTTGATGTTCAACAGTCAAAAGAAATTGCCGACTTTATTAAAAAGCAGAAAAATCTTTAACAAGTAAATTCATTTTTGTTTCGTTTCAAGAATCGTTAATCATGTTAAAATGTCGTTCTGTAAAGCTAAAACAAATAAGAATTACAAACAAAAGCACAAAGGCTCAAATTTTATTGATAAGATGGAGATCAGCCAAACGCGTGATTCCAAAGAGTATTTACAAAGTTAGAAAATGGTAATTCACAGGGAAAAGGGCTACGTTGAAACATAACGACCACTATCCTTCTACCAACTTTGAATTCGGGACATCCTGAGCTTCTGTCGAAGATGACCTTGACTGGAGTTTTCCTCCGATGGATGGTGTAACTGCTGCTGAGGGACTTGCCTCTGTTGAACATGGTTACTTGCCATTATCCCTAACTTTTGCCTGGATTGTACTGTGATGTTTCCAATCCACCGGGATGATTTTTTTTCATTCTGTCTTTAACTTTTGCCTGGACCGCCCTTTCGGGTTTTCAATCCACCGAGACGTTTTTTTTTTAGTTTAGGCGAAGTATTTCTTGACTACATCAACATTTGTGGGGTAGGCAAATTCCTCTCCGTCCATGGTTGCAAGTCTCAAGGCACCGCCTGAGAAAGCTTTCGTGACCACATAGGGGCCATCATAATTCGGAGTCCATTTGCCCCGAGAATCAGTGAGAAATGATTGTATCTTTTTGAGCACAAGGTCTCCTTTTCTGAAAATGCGAGGCCAAACCTTTTTGTCAAACGCCCTCTTCATTCTTTGCTGATACAACTGACTGTGGCATAGTGCCGTCATTCTTTTTTCTTCGATCAGATTCAGTTCGTCGTGTCGGCTTTGACACCATTCAGCTTCGGTGAGCTTAGCTTCCATCAATACTCGGATTGACGGGATCTCTACTTCTATGGGGAGAACTGCCTCCATGCCATATACTAGAGAGAAAGGGGTTGCCCCTGTTGAAGTGCGAACAGATGTTCGATAACCGTGAAGAGCAAAGGGCAGCATCTCGTGCCAATCTTTATAGGTTACAACCATCTTTTGAACGATCCTCTTGATGTTCTTGTTAGCCGCTTCTACCGCCCCGTTCATCTTTGGTCGGTAGGGAGATGAGTTATGATGTTCGATCTTGAACTCTGCACACAACTCTTTCATCATCTTGTTGTTCAAGTTAGATCCATTATCAGTAATGATCTCGCTTGGAACACCATAACGGCAGATGATTTTGTTTTTGATAAATCGGACCACCACTTGTCGGGTTACATTAGCGAATGACGCTGCTTCGACCCACTTGGTGAAGTAGTCAATGGCTACTAGGATGAATCGATGTCCGTTTGAAGCCTTGGGCTCAATCATGCCAATCATGTCGATTCCCCATATCGAGAATGGCCATGGGGAAGAGAGAACTTTGAGATGTGATGGTGGTACATGAATTTTGTCGGAGTATATCTGACACTTGTGACACCTCCTCATGTACTTATAGCAGTCGGATTCCATCGTCAACCAATAGTACCCTGCTCTCAGAATTTTTCTCGCCATTGTGTGTCCGTTGGCATGAGTGCCAAAGGATCCTTCATGAATTTCTTTCATAAGCATGTCTGCTTCTGGTCTGTCTACGCATCGGAGCAAGACCAAGTCAAAATTCCTCTTATAAAGAGTGTCACCGCTCAAGAAGAAGTTTCCAGCCAATCTTCTGAGGGTTTTTCTGTCTTTCCTGGATGCCCCAGGTGGGTACTCTTGTCTCTGAAGGAAGCATTTGATATCGTGATACCAAGGTTTGTTGTCTATGACTACTTCGATCGTGAAGACGTAGGCGGGCCTTTCAAGGCCCATTATGTCGATCTTAGGTAGGTCAGTTCATTGACATACACTAATCATAGAAGAGAGAGTGGCTAAAGCGTCAGCTATGTGATTCTCATTACGAGGGACGTGATGAAACTCGACTCTGTTAAAGAAAGGTAGCAACCTTCTTGCGTAGTCTTTGTAAGGAATCAATCCTGATTGGTAAGTGTTCTAATCTCCTTTGATCTGATTGATAACCAGGGCTGAGTCACCGTATACGTCCAAGTTTTTGATCCTTAAATCAATCGCTTCTTCGAGACCCATGATACATGCTTTGTATTCGGCCTCGTTGTTTGTACACTTGAACGTAAGTCTGGCAGTGAAAGGAATGTGGGTACCCTGAGGGGTAACAATGATTGCCCCAATTCCGTTTCCATAATGATTAACTGCTCCGTCAAAGATTAGTCCCCATTGGGAACCTGATTCTGGCCCTTTATTGGGTAGCGGTTCATTGCAGTCTTTCATTTTTAGGTACATGACATCTTCGTCTGGGAAGTCGAACCCGATTGATTCCTGATCGTCAATCGGTTGATGAGCCAAATGATCGGCTAAAATACTTCCTTTAACGGCTTTTTGATCGTGGTACTCTATGTCATATTCTGATAATAACATCTGCCAACGAGCAATTCTTCCCGTGAGAGCAGGCTTTTCGAAGACGTACTTGATTGGATCCATTTCGGAGATTAACCAAGTAGTGTGACGAATCATGTACTGGCGAAGACGTTTGGCTGCCAAAGCCAAAGCGCAGTAAGTTTTCTCAAGCATAGTGTACCGAGTCTCGCAGTCGGTGAATTTCTTGCTCAAATAGTAGATTGCAGACTCTTTTCTCTTAGTTTCGTCTTGTTGGCCAAGTACACATCCCATTGAGTCCTCTAGAACTGTGAGGTAAATGAGTAGTGGTCTTCCTTCCACTAGAGGTGATAGAATCGGAGGATTCAACAGATATTCCTTGATACTGTCGAAGGCGGTTTGGCAATCTTCTGACCAAACGCAATCCTGGTTCTTTTTGAGTAATTTAAAAATCGGCCCACAGGTCGCGGTCATGAGGAATATGAATCTGGAGATGTAGTTCAAACGTCCCAGGAATCCTCTGACTTGTTTTTCAGTTTTCGGAGAAGGCATTTCTCGAATGGCCTTGACCTTGTCAGGATCAACCTCAATCCCTTTCTGGCTGACGATGAACCCTAGTAGTTTCCCTGAACGTACACCGAATGAGCACTTGTTAGGATTCAAGCGGAGCTTGAATTTTCTTAAACGTTCGAACAATTTTGACAGATGTTCAACGTGCTCATTCTCTATTTTTGATTTCGCAATCATATCATCGATATATACCTCGATTTCTTTGTGTATCATGTCATGAAACAGAGTAGTCATGGCCCTTTGATAGGTTGCCCCAGCGTTCTTCAAGCCGAACGACATCACCTTATAACAAAAGGTACCCCATGGGGTAATGAACGAAGTTTTCTCCATGTCTTTCGGCTCCATTTTGATCTGGTTATAGCCCGAGAATCCATCCATGAAGGAGAAAATTTTGAACTTTGTTGTGCTGTCTACCAGCATGTCAATGTGTGGTAAAGGAAAGTCATCCTTTGGACTTGCCTTGTTCAGATCCCTGTAATCAACACACATTCTGACCTTTCCGTCCTTTTTGGGAACGGGTACGATGTTGGCTAACCATTGAGGATATTCAGATGTGGCGAGGAAACCCGCGTCAATCTGTTTCTGTACTTCCTCTTTGATTTTGATGGCCATGTCCGGGTGAGTGCGTCTCAACCTTTGCTTTACTGGCGGACATTCCGATCTTAATGGTAAGTGATGTTCCACGATGTTGGTATCCAACCCTGGCATATCCTGATAGGACCAAGCGAACACATCGGGGAATTCTCTGAGAAGCTTCGTCAAACCTTCTTTGGCAGTTGGACTGAGCAGTGCCCCAATCCTGATTTTTTTCTCTCTTTTTCTGAACCCAAGTTTACCGTTTCCAACGGCTCTTTGTGAGGTTTAATGGACCTTTCCTCTTGTCTGAGTAATCGGGAGATCTCTTCTGGAATTTCGTTGTCATCTTCTTCTTCAGCCCCAAGTACCAGGAACTCAAAGTTGGGAGAAGGCATCGGATCGTATGTTTCAACGGGGTTTAAAACTAGCAATCTGCATGACGTGATGATTTGTGTTTAGAAGAGATAGAGAAAATGCAAGAGTGTGTGCAGTGTTTTATTTTACTACTTGTTTTTATTATTGAATTGTTTTTTAGGATTACCATTTTCTGAAAAAACGAAAAGAGAAAACAACAATTAATGCGGAAATTACAAAACGACGTTATTTTATTAATGAACAAGTCGAATCTTAAAACTACTGCCCTATAAAACAAAACTCTGTCGCTTTGGGGCGAAGCGAAGAGGGAAAATTTACAGAAAGCGAGCCCTATCAAAACATCCGTTTCACCTGGGCAGGGTGAAAGGTTAAAGATGGCAATTACTTTGACTGGTGAACGACCTTCGGAACATCGACAACAACCCATTGGCGGCGAACTCCTCGGTGAATCACAAAGTCTGGTACCTTCCTTGATTTGTCTTCAGAAATAACGTTGATTTCTGGTGGAGCAGGATCATTGGAATCTGTCTCCCAGGCAGAGTTGTCGTAGGAGGATTCTTCTGTTGCATTTTGCATAGCATTGGTGCTCTCAGCTGTATCTCCCCATCCAGTTAGCTGGATATCTTCGAGCCTGATACGAGAGCTTTCGGGAGCGGTGTATTTGACCATATAGTCGTACTTTCCACTCGGTTGTCCCAAGGTGTCCCGCATTTCTTTCGAACTGGAGGAGTCATCCCTCTCGATGACGTTGACCTTGGGAAAAGCATAGTTGATGAATTCAAGTCCTGCAAACGTTGCAAATTCATCTTCATGTTGAGTAGTTTCTGAATGACCTGAGTGTTGACCCCATGACACGGTGGGGACACAGGTATTCTGTCCAATGACGGTCAGCTGATTTTCATTGTTCGGCTGACTCTCTTGCCCCAAGTTTCCTGGGTAAGGCTGCCGCATTGGCAGACCATCCATTGGGCCATAGTAGTTGTAGTCAAATTGGTATTTCATCAGAGTGTCCTTCTCTAATGAGTTTGGTGGAGCATGACATCCTTCCGGATCACAATCTCCATATATCATTTCGACGTTTGACCTGGGTATAAATCTCGGACTTTGTGTAGGAAAGCAAAAAGGAGTTTGCGTTTCGTCCTGAGACATATAACCGTCCTTGTTAAGATAGGACTTCCATTCTTCATCTGTGTCAGAGGGATCTTCCTCATTGATAGCATGTACTGCTTGAGACACTGGGTGAAGGAAACCTCCACTGTGGAAGAAGTTTTGAAGGGGATGAAGACTTTCATCGTTGGCAGCTGTCCGTGTACAGGTTGCAGAAAAACCAAGACCCTTCTTTGTTGTATTGCTAGTAGGAATGACAAGCTTTCCCCATCCTGTTGTATCGGTACTCTCGACCGCTTTGATAGCATCGTTGTATGAAGAAATGGAAGTTCGTTCTTTGAACTGATTGTTCTTGCTTACCGACAGTGGTTGGAACTGCATTCCAATAACCTCCTCGGGTTCTATACCAGTAGATGATGACAAGTTACTCACAAGCAAGGCTTGTTCCCCACAAACTGTGACAAGTTGATCGTTCTTGACGAACTTTAGCTTTTGGTGGAGGGTTGAAGTAACCGCTCCAGCCTGATGTATCCAAGGTCTTCCTAATAAACAACTGTACGTTGCCCGGATGTCCATGACCTGGAAAGTGACTTGGAAAGTATGAGGACCGATAGTTATGGGAAGATCAACTTCGCCGATAACCGCTTTTCTGGATCCGTCGAATGCTTTGACGACGACCTCGCTGATTCTCATCGGAGGGCCTTTGAATGATAATTGCATCAAAGTGGACTTCGGCATAACATTCAGGGCTGACCCTGTGTCTACCAGTACGCTGGCTAAAGCATCGTCCTGACAGTTAACTGTAATGTTGAGCGCCATGTTATGACGGCGACCCTCTTTGGGTAATTCCTCATCACTAAATCCAAAATTATTGCAGGAAGTGATGTTAGAGACAATGCTATCGAACTGTCTAATTGTTACATCCTGTTCCACAAAGGCTTGCTCCAAGACTTTCTGTAGAGCCTCCCTATGCGCTTCTAAACTGAGTAACAGTGATAACACAGAGATCTTTGAAGGAGTCTGTAACAGTTGATCAACAATGTTATATTCACTCCTTTGGATGAGCTTCAGCATCTCATCGCTGTTCTTTGAAAGGTCGGAATCACTAGACTGACCGACGGGTTGACCAGGAATTTCCGTTTGAGGTTCCTTTTCTCTGGTAGGTTCTCCAACTCCTCGGTTGAAGATTCGACCACTCCGTGTTACTCGACTGATGTCTACAATATTTACGACAGAGGGTAATGGAATTTCCTTTCCATTTTCAATTATTGTTGCACCGTATTTGTAAGGGATTGCCTTAGCTGATTCATACGGTAGTGGTCCCGGCAGATAGATGACTACGGGAGCCTTCGGATTTTTCTGACCATCGTAAGTAATCTCGATCCGTTCCCGATTGGGAACTTTAGATTCGTCAAGTAGAGGGATGATGGCAAAAACACCCCTGGTCCTATGATGACTAGAGATTGTGACAACAACCTCGACTTGATCGGCAAGGTAGCTCGGCGTCCAGTTGATGGGTCCAGAACCCGGATATGGGCGAATCTCTCCACGATCCACCTGACCCTGAAGAGCTGCTCTCACAAGGTAACACCCTTGGTTACTTTCCGAACAGACGCTACAACGGTCATAATTGTGTGGTGGCACCTGGCCACGCCCACTTTGAATACAATGTAACCTCACTAGGTTAGCTTCCACAAGTCGGACATCCTGACTCTGATGCCGAGTAGGATTCCTGTTACTGATACTAATTTGCTGAGTATCTTCATCCATATAGATTGGCATCCACCAGTGATTTAACAAGTGCTGAAGTGCCTCCTGGACAAGGGTACAACCTCGATCGTTTTCGCAACCTACTTTACAGCTGTGATAATTATGTGACACCAGGAATCCGAGTCGGACCTGTTCAGCATGTAACTCTACCAGGTTGGTATTCATTACGCAAATATCAAAGATCTGTACCATATTGATCTGATAGGGATTCCTATCATGGTAGTCCTGGATCCATCCAAGATCCATCTGACGCTGGAGGGACTCCTGTATGAAAGAGCATCCCTGATTGTTTACCGAGCAAGTCAGACAAGAACTATAATCATGTCGCAGCAGATTATGATACTGGCTTTGCCTTGAGTGCATCGCCACCAAGTTGACATTCATTGCACGGATGTCGTGGTTCTGAATGATGTTAGAATTCATGTAGTCCAAGTTAACTCCACGAACTCGGTGTTCTTGGATCCATCCGAGATCCATTTGTTCCTGTAGAGCTGATTGCACCACAAAACATCCCTGGTTGTCTTTAGAGCAGATATCACACTGATGATAGTTATGAGGTGGCACATGGCCATATCCACTCTGTCTACAATGCATCTTGACCAGATTGGTTTTCAACAAAGGTACATCGTGAATTTGATAGACATCGTTAGTCTCTCCTTCTATCAAATTGACTGCAGCCTTCTCATGTTGAGGCAGCGGGTTCGTGAGAACATTAGGATTTGTATCCTTGAAGGATAAGACCCCGCTCCTAACAAGTTTTTGCACGTCAGATTTGAAATTGAGATAATTCTCTATGTTATGCCCTGGACCTCCTTGATGATAAGGGCATGTCTGATCCAACTTAAACCAAAAAGGCAGATTTTCCGGTACTGTAAGAGGAGACTTAGTCTGAATGTGCCCCTTAGCCAGTAGTAACGGAAATAGTTCTGCGTATAACATGGGTATAGGATCAAACCCTGGTGGCCGTGTTGTACGGTTGTTGTTGTATTGAGGACGAGCCTGCTGAAGAGGTTGTTGTGTCCTTTACTGATTAGGTTGGCTCTGAGCAACCTGAGGTTGATACGTAGGAATAGGCGTAGGGCTGATAGCAGGAGTTACAGCTGCTACCGGTTGGTACCGTCGTCTTTACTTTCCGAGAGAGATATTCCCAATATCTTGCTCTTTTTTATTAGGGAGAGCACTACCATATTTTTTAGTACCGCTCGTCGATCCAGTGTCTTTTACCGAACTTCCTTCTCGGACGGCTTCCTCAAGACGTACGCCCATGCCCACCATCTCGGTGAAATCACTGGGTGCACTGGCAACCATTCGGTCATAGTAAAATGAGCTTAAGGTTTTTAAGAAGATCTTTGTCATCTCTTTTTCCTCAAGAGGAAGACAAATTTGAGCGGCAATTTCACGCCACCTTTGAGCATACTCCTTAAAGGTTTCCTTGTCCTTTTGCAACATCGATCTGAGTTGATCTCTGTCGGGTGCCATGTCCAAATTGTATTTGTATTGTTGGACGAAGGCAATACCAAGATCTCTGAATGTGCTAATCGTAGCACGATTTAAACCCATGTACCATTTTAATGCGGCACCGGTTAAACTATCCTGGAAGTAGTGAATCAGTAGGTCCTGATTCTTTGTCTGAGCTGACATCCGCCGAGCGTACATCACCAGATGACTTTGAGGGCAAGAGTTACCCTTGTACTTTTCAAAGTCGGGCACTTTAAATTTGTGCGGAACTTTCACATTGGGGACCAGACAAAGGTCTGCAGCGTCCTTTCCAAATAAATCCTGACCACGAATGGCTTGCAGTTCCTTCTGCATTTCCAGGAACTGCTCCTGGAATTCATCCATTCTATCGAACATAGTTTCCTTTTTACCAGAAGGTATCTGTGGAATCTGTCCTTCCAGGACAGTGTGCACCACATGGGGTGGTACCGTGACTACGGCAGCGAATCTTGGCGTTTCCCGAAGTTTGTAACCTTCAGGAGTCTTCAGTATGCCCCTGGCATCTTCGCTTTCCCGAAGTTTGTAACCTTCAGGCCCAGTGGCTTCTGTTGTGATTCCTTGATCTTCAGCGATCGACGGAACATATCCTTCCGGGATATAGTTAACAGGCATGCCCCAGGGACGATCTTTCGGCATTTGATACCTAGGATCATACTTTTCCACTATGGGCGTCGAGGTGATCTCTGAGATCACAGTTCTTTGTAGCTGAACTTCTGCCATGGCTTGTATGTCGTTACGCAGCTTTCTCATATCCTCTCTCAGAGCATCGATCTCTTCCTTCAACTCTCTGTTTTCTTCCTCAAGATCATCCATCTTTTTCTGACTATTGGCCCGAGTATTGTACGAATGAGATAGTTTGACTCTAGAATCGAGACACAAACGTGAGATTCGTAGGTAAGAAGAATACGCGATGTGAGAATGATGAATGCAATGATTATATTAATTATTTTTTGGTTTAATCAAAATAAACTTCGACAATTAGATTGCAAATATCAAACAGTGGGGAAACCCCTTTTTATTGAAAGTCAAAGGATTGCGGAAATGAAATACAGTAGATTACAAGGTGCAGAAACAGAAACCTAAGCTAATGGGTCCCGAGTCCTCTCTGAAGAGAAATCGGGTGCTGATTCTGGTATCTTCCTTTTCTTTGACCGGGGCTCTTGGGCCGTTATCGGGTTGTCATTCCTTTGCCAGGTGAAAGGAGCGAGCAAATTCCTTTGGTCATCTTGATTCTCTACAGCATGTTGCTCCAAAATCTCAATTAGAGCATCTTTATCTTTCAGTAATTGCTGTATTTTGATGCACTCTACGTTGAGGGTGCGGTACTTGTTCTTCCAAGACCTTCTCTCCTTTTGAACTTTGTTGAGAGTAACCTGAAGCTTTTCAGTTTCTGTCATGAAATACACGACAGATTCCTTTGGCGGAAGAATTCCGTAACGAGGATAAGGCATCTTTAGCTTGAGAGCTCTAGTTTGTCCCAATGGAGATAAGGCTCCACTGAGACACAGTCCGGTTTTCCTAGAGACTCCCGTCCTTTCTTATGAACGTGTTTCCAAGCGTGCACTATTTCCATCTTTAGTGCTCTGTCGTTTTCTCCTTCTTTGAAGAAAAGACCTTCCAGATGAGCATTCAGCGGAATATGCCTCATCGGGTATCCAAACTGACGGTGAACCAATATCGGATGATAGTTGATTCCTCCCTTAGTTCCTATAAGGGGTACGTTGGGGAAGTTTCCACAACGGTCAATGATTCTGATTCCATCATAAATCCTATTACACCAATCTATATCAGAGTTGGTAAGAGACATGATCTTCTGTGACCAGCGCAAGGCACTATTATGATCCCAAAAAGTAGCAGACTTAGGCAAGTGGGAGATAAACCATTTTTAAAGCAAAGGTACACAGCATGTGATCTCTCCTCCGCTGTACAAATTTCCCAAGTGTACAAAATGATACGTATCTGCGAGCAAAGTCGGCACAGGGTTTCCAATGAGAAAAACCTTAATGGAGTTGATATCGACGAAGTTATTAATGTTGGGAAACAAAAATAACCCGTAGGTGAGCAAGACAAAGACGCTTTCAAAAGCAGTCACGTTTCCTATACTGGCAAAATACAGGGCTTTCTTTGTCAAGAACTGGGCTGGCAAACCTTGGATGCCACCCTTAGTGGTCATGTGAGTCCTGACCTCATACTCGTCCAAATGAATTGCTATTGTAATGGTCTGATTCTTTGGAATTTCTTCCAGTCCAAAAAATGGAGCCTGATCTGTAATGTGTAGATCAATCAGATGAGAATACTCCTCCAGCGTTGGTGCGAGCTGGTAATCCGGGAATGTGAAACAGTGATAAACTGGATCATAAAACTGAATGAGCGTATCCATGATTCCCTCAATCACATGGACTCTTAACAGTGGTAGCAGACCTCCGTGCTTGGCTCCGAAAGCCTCAGGGTTAGATATCATTCTCGCTAACCTTCTCATATCCTCTAGTTTTGGAACCTTGAAGGTGTACTTATGGGTTCTCCTTCTACCGAAATCCATGAGCGCAATCCTTTTCTCTGACATTTGCAATCACAGTCTTAGTTTAATTTGAAAAACAGAGAGACTAGAAGAGAAATTTTTTTTGAATGTTTTAATGTTTTTTAAATGAATGCATGAATGCAGCACACAAAAACATAGAAAAAACATGGGGTCAAAGGGTCGTTGTCATGAAGTCAAGGCTCTACCCATCCCCAAAGGTTTATACTAAGGTGATTTTTGTACCTGTACTCATTATCATCAGCTCCTCCCAGGAAAGCAAAATAACAAGCGGATCGCCAGCGAGTTGTAGAGCAATCTTAGAGTAAGTACCATTCACCGAGAATAGATCACCAGCCTCAAATGAGGGTAGTATCGCGTGACAACTATTTCTGATAGCTTTTGCACTACAAAAGGGTTTGGCTACTCATCTTCTCAGACATCACAATCGGCCCATTGCCTATGAGAGGGAATGGGTTGCATTGGTCAGCCTCCACTGAGGTTGATGGTCGACCTCGTCGCCATCACTTATCTTAAGTGTATACTCAATCTTTCCACATGCGGCACCACACGTATTCCCATTAGCAGAAAAATAAACACGTATAGCAATTAGGAAAAGCAGTATATATATTTGTCCTAATCATCCTAGACCTTTAAAGCTATGAATCCTAAGTTCCTGACAGAAAATGGGTTCCCCGGCGGAAACCCCAATCTGTGGTTTCATACTAGAGAAAAGAAAAAAAGGGTAGAAGAGCCCCACGGTGGGCGCCGCTTATAAAGTTTCTACCTAATAGATGAGAAGAGAACAAGATCTTGCTACAAAGGTGAGATAGATCCTAATGACATGTCCCCAGTGAAGTCTCCATTTTTCTGTAGCGAGCGATTTTGGACGCGGTTGCGAAGCGCTATCGCTCTTTGGTATCTACAGCTCGATTCATTTTTTATCCTATTAAAACTGATGAAGGAAGGGAAATAGATGTCTCAAATTAACCCTGCTTGCAAACTGAGTTTAAACAGCAGTCTGTTAGGTTACAAATGCTACAAAGATTCGGGGTCTTTATTGGGTGTATTTTTTAAAAGTGGCGTCGGTTTAGATGTTTAGGACGGATGCTTCTTGATAGATATGTGAGAGTATGGGATTTTGGGTTTTTCTTTAGTGTGCTCGCTAAGATTTTTCTTTCAATCTTATGCCTACGTATTCCCGTTTACCAAAACAGGGAAATCAGAGCGTTTGTAGTTCCTCCTATTCTATGGGAGGAAATGGTTGTTTGGGTGTCTTGTTCAAAGCCCAAGACGTGAAGCGAAAGGTGGTTTGTATCTTGTTCAAAGCCCAAGATGTGAAGTTGAAGGTGTTGATCTTAGAGAGAATTTGTCATCTCTAAAGGGGGTCTGTTTGTCACAACTGTTGGGTGACTGGTCATAAAGGGAGGATTACTTTAACCGGGATACGCGGATCCTAGCAATGCCATAATTCCCTTTATAGGGGGTTTTAACCTGAAGGAGAAGACTTTAACTCAGTGTAGAGCAATGCCATCTTTCCTTAGGAATTTCTCATGCAAAAAGAGGGACAGTGGCATGGATGTAAATGATCCAGAGGCTTGCCGCTTACAGCGATTAGATGAAGGGGAAAGAGTCATTGATGTTTGTGTACTGTGAACGAGGCACATCTTTGATGCTAAAAGGTTGATTGGATTAACCAGTGGTTTTCTTATACAAAGCCTAAGAGGAGGCTAATATGTGTCTCGTACAAAGCCCGAGAGAGAGGCTAAAAGGTTTTGACTCGACGATGGAGTCTTTTGGTATCTCGTATAAAACCCGAGATGGAGGCTATTTGACTCAACAAGAGAGTTTTTTGTATCTCGTACGAAGCCCGAGATGGAGGCTGTTGTTTGGTTGGCTCAATAAGAACCTTTTGGTATCTCGTATAGAGCCCGAGATGGAGGCAAAAGGGGTGATTGACTCAACGAGGGAGTCTCTTATGTGTCTCGTACAAAGCCCAAGAGAGAGAGGCTAAACGTTGTTTTGCTCCGCTGGGGAGAATCATTATACAAAGCCGAAGATGAGGCTACGGCGCTGTTTCAGTTGAGTGACAGGTCCAGTATTCTGATTTTGAAAGAGAAAATCAGTTCTTATATGAGTAATGTTGTACTCAAAGATTTGATTCGAGGATCCGGGTTATTCTTGTTCTTTAAGGAAGTGGGAAATCTGAAGGGTATTGAGAATGTCCGAGTCTACGGGTTTCCTTCCTATTTAACGAAGGGGTCACTTGAGAATGTCTTTGAGACTCAAGGAGATTAGACTGTCCAAGTCTAGAGTTTCATCTTTTGTACTATGCTTTGAGAAACAGTAGTAGACTCTTTGAAAGGACTGTTCTATGCAGATGATTAAGTTATGTTCCTATACCTCTAGGAGGTCGTCGGGACAATTTGTACGAAGCCCAAAAGGAGGCTGGAAACTTTTAAGAAGCCGAGTGGTCCTTGTATGAAGCCCAAGAGGAGGCTATCATTCCTGGAGGAAGAGATCATTATACAAAGCCTAAGAGGAGGCTGTGAATACTTCTAAGAAGCCGGCGGGTCCTTGTACAAAGCCCAAGAGGAGGCGGGGTTGCTTTTAGGAAGCCTGTGGGTCCTTGTACAATGCCCAAGAGGAGGCCGGTGCTTTTAAGAAGCCGATGGGTCCCCAAACCCCGAGAAGTTCAAGACAGGCTATTCACGAGGAATAGATCAAGCCAGGAAAGTTCGAGAATTTGGAAGAAACACAAGAGATGCCATTCACGGAGAAAAGATCATCTCTGGGGAGTAGAGTTTCTTGACAAGTGCTTTTAAGAAGCCTGTGGGTCCCCAAACCCCGAGAAATTCAAGACATGCCATTCACCGAGAATAGATCAAGT
Organism: Lathyrus tuberosus; assembly: GCA_022829125.1. Lineage (NCBI taxonomy): Eukaryota > Viridiplantae > Streptophyta > Magnoliopsida > Fabales > Fabaceae > Lathyrus > Lathyrus tuberosus. The sequence goes on from JALAZF010000253.1 coordinate 5,334,954, forward strand.
CAGGAAAGTTCGAGAATTTGGAAGAAACTCAAGAGATGCCATTCACGGAGAAGAGATCATCTCTGGGGAATAGAGTTTCTTTGACAACTTCTACGAGTGACAGTCTATTAAAGGGTTCACCGAGAATGCTGCCTTTCATGTCTCCATATTGTTTAACCCTAAGAGGAGGGAAGATTGTGTCTGGTGATCCTATGGGGATCTAGTTTTGACTATTTCTAAGAGTGATCAACGAGCTTAATGCTAGACGTAGTTGCCGGGGAAACTCTAAATATCTATACTATTATTACACAGTTGATATAAGTTTATGAAAGAATACTTACAGCGAAACAACCCCACAATACAATTATATGTATATGAAAGCGGTAAATGAAAGCAATAACCACTTACTCGGTTATAGAGCTTCCATGCTGTTTAGTTAGTTGTTCAACAAAGAAAGATTGAAAAACAACAGTATATTCAAAATCAAAGGAGAACGTGCTTTGAAAAAGAAAGATTTGGGGCTTACAGCTCAAGGAGAGGCCCAGGGTTTTATCAGTGATCGCACTGTTTGAATTTGTACAGAGGGACTTATACAAGTGACTGAGGCCCAAAAGGTTTTCTGTACAAAGGGATGGGTCTTACACTCTCTCAAGAGGCCCAAAAAGTTTTAAAGAAAAAGAGTGGGGCTTATAACACGAGGGTAGGCCCAGATGACTTTTCGTTTGAAATGGCGATCGCGCCGAGATTTTCTTTTAACGCGAAGAGGCTTATACAATATCTGAAGCCCAAAATGTTTTGGTTAAAAGGGGATTGGGTCTTACACTCTAATAGAGGCCCAAAAATTTTGAATGGGTCTTATAGCTCAAGGAGAGGCCCAGGTGGTTAATTTTAAACTGGCGACGATCGCGTCGTTTATTTGAAAATGTACAGAGGGACTTATACAACGAATGAGGCCCAAAAAGTTTTCTGTACACAAGGGGTTGGGTCTTACACTCTTATAGAGGCCCAAATGAGTTTTAAGAAAATAAATGGGTCTTACTACTCGAGGGTAGGCCCAAGGTTTTTTTGTTTTGAAAAGACGACGATCGCGCCGTTTGTTTTTGACGGTATCGGGACTTATACAATATACTGAGGCCCAAAAATGATTTGGTCAAAAAAAAGGATTGGGTCTTACACTCTATTAGAGGCCCAAAAAGTTTTGAAAATGATTTATGAGGGTTGAATTAATCCAAAAACCCTAATTTGTTTTCAAAAATGTATTTAATTGAATAAAAATTCAATTAAAATGATCAAAATTGTTTAACATATGGAAAACAAATTGTGATCTTGGATTAATGCTTCAAAAATTAAGTATTGACCTACAAAATAATTAGAAGGCATTAAAAGTTGCAAAATCAAGGTGGAAAAAATATTTTAAATGTTAAAAAACAATTAAAACATTAATTCTTTGCAAAAATACCAATTATACAAAATAAATAATATTTTTGGGATTTTTTGGGAAAATAAAATATTTTAACATTTTTGTGAATTATTAAAAAAAGAATCAACTCAAAATCATTAAAAGTCTGAGAGAATTTAATTTTTGAATCAATTAAATAAAATCACAAAATTCAAATATTTGAATTTTCAAAAAATGGCGCCAAGAACACACCAAGAACACGCGCGTGTTCTGGGTTTGCCCAGATTTGCATTTTCTCTCCAATCTCACTGAATACTTAATCATATCATGTAATCCACATACCAATCAACTCGTTTCAACCTCACGATCATGTCTATGACAATTAATTTCATTTAAATTAAGCATAAAACAAGAAATCACGAAAAATCCCCAAGAACCCTAATTTCTGCATGAAGGCTAGGATTTTTGATACACGATTCAAACAATGCAATTAATTGAGGGGAAACATTCCATGCATGATTATGAACATATGGCCAAATTATTGTGCAGCAAAAATTGCATGGATCATAGAGTTAGAAGAGCTCATGCTTACCACTTGCAGCTGGTGATCGTGATTTGTGTTGGAGGTGTTACAGCTAGGTTCCAATGATCTGGATAGCTTCCCTAGGTGCCATGGAGTGTGTATGAATGCTTGGAATGGATTGAAATAATCTGGAACTTGAGATGGTACCCCAACTGCAAATCTGTCAAGAACTTGAGCAATTGGCTGGTGATTTTGTGAAATCTGTCTTCCAGATGTTATGTGAGTGTTTGGATCACTTCTATATGATGTATATGAGGTGTGTGTGTGTGATTGGTTTGGTTGGAAAAGCTCTCAAACTCAAAACCCGATAGTGGCTTGCCTTAGAATGCAAAATTGGAGTGAAAGAAGAGATTTTGAGGAAAGCATCTGTTTGATGGCTTTGGTGTACTCAAACTGATCACAATTGAGCTCTATTTATAGTAGAGTAAGTTTGTTTTGCAAGGAATAGTGAATGGCAACTGCTGAGTAGGTTTGGCCAATGTTGGCAAATGAAAATCCAAGTCTCCTCTAGCCATTGACTAGAGGTTAGGGCACAGGCTGTTGGTTCCCTTGGTCTTGGATAAGTCTTGACTGAATTCAGTTGAGAATGGCTCAGTCCATGCCACCTTGATGCTTCCATTGAATGCTCTAATCCAAAATTGGAGTCTTGTCCCTATTTTGGCAATTCTAGGTTCAACATGCTATTTCTTGTTCCAAAGACTTTGGAGGCTTGACTCAGTGATTGTCCCTTTTAGATTCAATCCTCAGAGGTGTCCAAGTGGATAGGAGCATTTGGATTTGGCTGATTTTGGCAATTCGTCCAAAAGTGTAAAAATCTGCCTTGCCTTGGCAGATTTCAGCAAGGCAACTTGCCAATGTCATATCTCATGACTCAAATTGAATTTGGTAATGTTCTTGGCCATTTTGGAAAGCCCTTACATGATACAACAACTATTTGAACATGTTTGGTTTTGATCTCTTTTGAATCCAAGTGAAAAATCCCCTTACATTTGGCAAAAAGTAAGGTAAAATCTGACCTAGTGAAATTTTCACTAAGTGTTGGAACAAAGTGACTTTTCTTGATTTTGATCACTCCATAACTCAAAATCCATGAGGAATTTGGACATAGGTCAGTATGAAGCTTTTGTAGAGGGAAATGAGATCTACAAATCAAGCTTTGAATGGGGAACAATGGCCTTGTGGTTTAGGAGTTATGATCCTTCAAAGTTGGCACATTAGTGTCACTTTTTCCATAACTTAGAAATTTTTCTAAGTTTTTATGGTTACCCCTTTTACAAGTTATCCCACTTTCTTTGATTTTTCTTGATGAATGATGATTAAAATCATACATTAACATCATTTTAGGGTTAAAAATCCATTTTGGTGAAAAATCTCAAAAAGTCAAAGTTGACTTTTGTGCACACTTGACTTTTTATCAGATGAATTCCAAACTGTGCAATTCTTCATGAAATCATGTCCTTGTCCTAAATCAAACTTGATGGAAATGTTCCATGGGTGTCATAGGGTATATTGAATCATGTCTTAGGGCTCGGGAGCATGTCCTAGTCAAAAGTCAAAGTTACAGTTGACTTTCCTCGCGAAACCCTAATTGTGGTGTAGATGAAATTGAGACTTGTTGCTCAAGCTTCTTGGATTAATCCATTGTTCCAAATGGATCAATATAGTTCATTAGAGACCCTCAAACCCTCTCTTGAGGTCTTGGCTCATGATTTGCCCTAAAAGTCAACTTAGGGGTGAATTAGGTCAAGAAACCCTAATTCCTGATTTTTGATGAATGCATCCCCTGAGGCAAAATTGACTTGATGATTGGGTCCATGAGGTCCCATGAAGTATATTAGGTTATGTTTTGGATCATTGGCTTGTGCCCAGATGAAAAATTTCCATCTGGAGGCCCTGGTCGACCAAAACCCTAATTTGGTGACACTGTCGATCTTGAGACTTGATCCACCTAGAAGGGAGCAGCCTTGTGCTTGATCCTTGAAGTGGGAGTCCTTTTGATCCATTGTGGATGTTTGAGAGGTTAGACAAGTTGAAGATCATGTCATTCCTTGATTGATCCTTTGCCTAAAAGCTCTGAGAGGGCTTGAAACCCTAAGTCTGATTGTAGTGGATGCTCACCCATCTTTGGGGAGACTGATGAAGTATGATGGTACATCCATATTGTGATGATGAGTTTTACAATGATGGGAAATCTTAGTGGTCAAAATTTGGGGTATGACAATTATGTTGGGCAGAAGTTGGTGAAGATAGAATTTTGGGACCAAAGATTATCCAAGATACTACGGAAAAGATTAGGATGATCCGTGATAAAGTCAAACAAGCACAAGATCGTCAGAAAAGTTATGCGGATAACTGTAAAAGACCTTTGGAGTTTGATGAGGGTGATCACGTGTTTTTGAAAGTTACTCCGAGGTTGAGGTTGAAAGGACCGTTTAAGTCACGAAAGTTAAGTCCGAGATACATGGGACCGTATCATATTTTGGAAAGAATTGGTGAAGTAGATTACAGATTAGCCTTACCGCCTTCTCTGTTAGAGATGCATGATGTTTTTCATGTATCTCAGCTTTGGAAGTTTGTTCCGAATCTTCTTCAGCCAATTCTACCAGATACGATCGAGATAGAAGCAGATTTAACATTTGAGCCTTAACCGAGTCGTATCACAGGAAGAGAAACTAAGGTGTTTCGGAATAAAGAGATTCCTCTTGTTAAGGTCTAGTGGGATGAAACGCATCCGGGTGATGCAACTTGGGAACTGGAATCAGAGATGCGAGGAGTTTATCCTCATCTTTTCAGGTAATTGTTTTAAATTCGTGGGCGAATTTCTATTTAAGGGGGGGGGGGGAGGATGTAATACCCCATAAATTATTTTACTCTGCATAATATTATTATGATCAACTGGGTTCCGGGTTACTCTGAGAATTTATTGGATAAAATAATTAGAGTAAAGTGATGAGCTCAGAGCAAATCAAATTAATATTATCTGACTCCGAGGTTTTAATTATTGGAGCTTTAGAGACTTTTTGGACAATTAGTAGTGTTACTAATTAATTATATTTTGCTATATCATTTCCTTTCCACCCTTTTTCCACACTTAGAAGCAAAGAAGGAAAAAGATAGAAAGAAGCTTGTGAGAAGGAAGAGGAAAGGAAGGAAAAAGAAGAGAAAACCCAAAGAACTCAAGCTCAAGAATCATCATCCATTCTTCACCAAATCATCTCATCTTCTTCACCATCATCCTCTATTCAAGGTGGGTTCTAGATAGATGCTTTAAGTGTAGAGTTTCTTGAGTTTAGAGTTAGGTTAGATTTTGTGAGAAAATGAGCAAACTTGCTAAAAATCATGAATCTAATGGTTAAAAGTCGATATAAATTGCGTAGTGCAATCGCAATGATACTTGTTTTGATTGTTTGACATTGGTTTGGGTTGGAAAAGTTGAATTTTTGGGGGTTGGAACCATGTAACCCCGCAGCAGAAAAATTCTGTTTCTGGTGCGATTTGCCAGGCGAATGGGGTCTCGCCACAAGTTCGCCAGGCGAAGTGCTGGCGAGAAGGAATTCGCCAGGCGAAATCCTAAGTCGCCAGGCGAATAGGGGGAGACAGAAATGAGTTAGCTACTGGAACTTGTGGTTTTTTTTTCTAAAATGGTGTTCGCCACTGGTTCGCCAGGCGAAGTACTGGCGAAGGGGGATTCGCCAGGCGAATTTGGCTGTTTCTCAATAATTTTATTTTCTTCAAAAATTCATAACTTTTGTTTCGTGTATCCGATTTAAGTGTTCTTGGTACCGATAGAGAGCTATGAGATACTCTATCTAATGAAAGTGGAAAATTTCTAGGTTGATACCCGATTAAATAAATCGGAGGGAACCAGAATTGGTGTAACTTGTGATATGTTGAATTATGTGTTTCCGTTATATATTTGACTTGTGTTTACCTATTCCCTTGTTGTTAAGCATGTTTGAGAGTATATGCATGTTAAAATATGAAATAGGTAGAGTGAGGAATATTACCATGAACTATGTTAGAACCTAGTAACGGCTAGGAAATTGTTGAATAACATAACGACGACGCTCGTGCAAGAGAGGCCGAGGCGTGCGTCTATTACCGAATGGTATGAAAATAATTACACTAGTATGGATCATGTTTTATTGTGTTTATTTAAGAAAAGACAAAAGAGATCTTAAAGAGAATGTGGCCTTGTGATTGTCGAATACAATCACATTTGTGTGTGTGATCATGTAATCGTAACCGGTTATCTTGAGTTGCAGTTTCATGAGTCTCGAGCTCCTCTGAAACGTATGCATGACTACTTGACAGGTTTTATTCCCGCATGCAGTACGAATGGCGCTCAGGGAGCGTATGCTTATGACGGTTAATGGCCCGTGTGAAGCGACGGTTCATAACGGTTAATGGCCCGTAGAACCCGAATCCATTCGTATGTCAGGTAGGTTACAAGAATCCATGACTCGGGTCGACTTCTAGACGTAGAAGCGTACGGGAAAAGGGGATGCCTTGGTGGGGTTATCGATTAGTGATATTGTGAGTTAAAGCGACTCATGAACATGGATCCATATAGTTGTGTGAGTACTCAAGGTCACTTCCCTTCCCTTTTGACTTGAGTTAGGTGTGATAGAACCTTGTAAAGCCGAGAGGACCTATAAGATAGGGAACTCACTGAGATTTGATGTATCTCACCCCACGTTGTTGATTATATTACAAGTACCACAGGTTCGGCGAAGGGTAAGGATAAAGTTGTTTGACTTTCCTTACTATCTTAGCTTTTGGGATGGCAAGGCTTTCGTTGTGGAGTTTTTGAGATCGTTGTTGATCTAGTTCTTAGTATTTATCTTTAGAACATCTTGTATATATATTATGTCGTAGTTTTTTTGTATTAGGTAATTTTGGGCATGTATATGTATAATGTGTTTACTAGGGACTTGTATATTTCAGTACCAAACATGGTATTCATGTATAATATATGCTTTGATGTATGTATTTATATGTGGGCGTCACAACACTCAGACAAAGGATCAATAAAAAATTGACATGATTTTCAATTTTTCAAGCCTCTCAAACATCCATGAAGGATCAAAAGGTCTCCCGTATCAAGAATCAAGCACAAGAGTACAACATCTCAAGCTGATCAAGCCTCGAGATCCACGGTGTCACCAAATTAGGGTTTTGGTCGACCAAGGCCTCCAGAGGAAAATTTTCATCTGGGTATGAGCCAATACTTCAAAACGTGATCCAAAATTCTCAAAGGGACCTTATGAGTCCAAACATCAAGTCAAAATAGCCTCAGAGGAAGCATTCATCAAAAATCAGGAATTAGGGTTTCTTGACCTAATTCACCCCTAAGTTGACTTTTGAGGCAAGAAATGAACCAAAACCTCAAGACATGATTTGAGGACCTCAAATAAACCACATTGATCCATTTACAACAATGGATTGATCCAAGAAGCATGATTCACAAGTTTCAATTTCATTTGGACCACAATTAAAGTCAACTGCACCTTTGACTTTGGACCAAGACATGTTCCCAAACCTTAGGACATGATTCAAGACACCCTAAAAAACCTATGGAATCCATCCATTAGGTTTGAATTAGGTCAAGAACTTGATTGCATAGAAGATCACACAGTTTGGAATTCATCTGACAAAAAGTCAACTGTGCCCAAAATCAAGTTTGGCTTTTTGAAATTTTCCACAAATGTGGCTCCCCTAAGTAAAAAAGAATGTTAATGCATGGTTTTGATCATCATCCATCAAGAAAAATCAAGAAAAATCAAGAAAAATAGGGTTACTTGCAAAAGGGGCAACCATAGGAAACTTAAAATTTTCTAAGTTATGGAACAAAAGTGATTTGGTACCAACATTGCAAGGTCATAACTTCCAAACCACGAGGCCTTTTTCTTCCATCCAAAGCTCAACTGAAAGTTCACATGACATACTTCAAAATTGTCAACTACAAAAGATTCCAAATCCTCATGGATTTTGAGTTATGGATTGATCAAAATCACAAAAACATGAAAATGAGCACTTTTTCCAACACTTAGTGAAATTTTTGGACAGAATCTATCTTGGATTTTCACCAACTTTGAGGCCATTTTTAACCTTGATCCAAGTTAATTTAAGACCATTGTTGGACATCAAAGTTAAAGTAGGATATACATGATTTCTAAAGAGTACCATAACTCATCCTAATTCAACTTGAGTAGGGAGTTATGAGCATGGAAACATGACACCTCCAAGACTGGTTTTGCAAGACAGTCTTGCACTTGCCCCACAATTTTGTCATTTCCATGACTTGGAAAGCCTTCTCACCATACAAGACAAGTTTCTAAAGTGCAATAAACATGATCTCTGCAGAGCTACAGCACCATAGAGCCTTGCAAGTCCAAAACCTTATCATTTGGCATGTGACATTCAAAGTTCAAATCCAAAACTTTTAAATTTGTCATGAGGCATTGAATGGATGCATAGAGCTGGCATGTATCAACCCACAACATTGCAAATGAGTCAAGATAAACTCAAGCATCAGAAGACCATAGGCCTGCAAGATTGACCCAAGTCAATGGCTAGAGGAGACTTGAGATTCCTTTATGCAACCTTTGGAGAATGGATTGTACCAGCCACCATTTACTATTTCTGCCAAAACAAACTTGACACACTATAAATAGAGGTCATTTTTGATCAGTTTGAGTACACCAAAGCTTGATAACACTTGCTTTCCTCAAAATCTCTTTCAAAAAATCAGAAATGCCTTATTTTGCAAGTCACCATTGAATTTTGAGTTAGAGAGCAATTCCACCATAGCTTATGATCTAAACACATCTAATATATCATATATAAGTTGTTCAAACACTCATACTTCATCTGGAACACCAGAATCATAGACCTCAAAATCCACTTGAGGCCTATTTGCAGTTGAGATACCACAAGGTGATCCAAGCATCTCCAATCAAGGCCAGACATCTCAACACACTCCATAAGGTATAGTGAAGTTGTCCAAGTCCTCACAACACATCTGTAATATCTCTATCATCAAATTTGATCACCAGATGCAAGAGGTAAGCCTGAAACCTTCAAACTCCATACTCCAAGCATCATAAATGTGTTTTTGAGTTACCATCTTGTTTCTGCATGTATATAGAGTAATAACCCTCAATCAATTGCTATGTTTATTGCTTGTATGGAATTTCATAGAGTTTATGCAAAAATTAGGGTTCTTCAGTTCATCCTTTGATTTTTCACTCCACCCAAAATAAATGAAATTATTTGATACCATCGTGTTCGTTGTTGAAAAATAAGGGGGGTTGATGTTTACATCTTGTAAGAACATTGGGTAATCAGAGAGATTGAGAGGTTTTTGCAAATCATCCATGGCGCGGGTTCAAAGAGGAAGAAGATGACCGTTGCGCGCCCTTTTTCAAATATTTGAATTTTTGATTTTTTTGAATTGTTTCTTATATGATTTTAAAAATAAATTTCTCTTTCATTTTCAATATTTTTGAATTTATTCTTTTTTTAAAAAATCATAAAAATGTTAAAATATTTTATTCTACAAAAATTTCACAAAAATATTATTTATTTTATGTATTTAATATTTTTGTAAAGAATTTATTTTTATTTGTTTTTAAGCATAAAAATATTTATTTCTCTTGATTTTTCAAATTCAAATGATTTTCAAATCATTCTATGGATAAAATATGATTTTTCAAACATTAATCCAAGGTCATAACTTGTTTTTGACACATGTTTCATAATTTTGATAATTTTAATTGATTTTTATTCAAATTAAAATGCATTTTTAAATCAAACTAGGGTTTTAATTGTTTTCACCCTCACATGTCTTTTTCAAAAATATTTTGGGCCTCTTTGTAGAGTGTAAGTCCCATCCCTTTGTAAATAAACCTTTTTGGGCCTCAGTCATTGTATAAGTCCCGATACGATTTTAAAAATCTCGGCGCGATCGCCGTTTTCAAAAACAATTTTCATCTGGGCCTCCCTTTGGTTATAAGTCCCATTTTCCTTCATTTTTAAACATTTTTGGGCCTCTAATAGAGTGTACGACCCATCCCTTGTCACAGACAAACTTTTTGGGCCTCTGTTATTGTATAAGACCCGATACGATTTTCAAAATAACGGTGCGATCACTGTTTTTCATCTGAGCATCTCCTTGAGTTGTAAGCCCCAACTCTTGTATAAAAATAAACTTTTGGGCCTCTATTAGAGTGTAAGACCCAACCTCCTTTGTACATAAATAATATGGGCCTCAGTCATTGTATAAGTCCCTCTGTGGTTTTCAAAACTACGACGCGATCGTCGCCTTTTCAAAAAAAGATCATTTGGGCCTCCCTGTGAGTGTAAGCCCCAAACTTCCTTTTAAAACAACTTTTTTTTTTATTTAGATTCAAATTCAAAGTTTTATCAAAACTTTCTTCAATTTCTTGAATAACTAACCATACAGCTGTAGTTACTATGCTTGGGCTTGCACAACTGTAAGTTCCACTATCTTTTCAATATATACTTGTTTATATATTTCATCCGTATATGTATATGCTTGTATATACTTGCTTAGAGTTTTCCCCAGCAATTAGGTCTAGGTTTAGATCAAACCAGTGGTTACTCTTTTAACACAGTCAAAACTAGTTCCCCATAGGAAATTCCAGATACAGTCTTGCCTCCTCTTGGGCTTATACAAAATGGAACAGAGAAAGGCATTATTTACGGTGAAACTTTTCTCAAGACTGTCCTAACTTAGAAATATATGTGTACAAGAAATTCATTTCCCCAGAGAGGATTAATTCCTGGTGAAACCTCACTTTAATTTCTTCAAACCTTAGAACTATATGTATACAAAATGGAACAGAGAAAGGACATATTCCCGGTGAAACCTTTCTTGAAATTTTCTTAGGCTTGGACCCACAGGCTTCCTAAAAGCATCTCAGCCTCCTCTTGGGCTTTGTACAAGGACCCACAGGCTTCTTAGAAGTTCTCAGCCTCCTCTTGGGCTTAGTACAAGGACCCAAAGACCTCCTACAGGTATAGGACAGAACTTAGTCATCTCTACTAGTTCAATCCTCTGGAGAGTCAGAATTCCAAAACATCAGACCATTCTAGGGTTGATTCTCATCCCTTAAAACATTAGCCTTCTCTTAGGCATCATACAAAGATCATTCTCCAGCTAAGAGTCAACCTCTTCATACCAGTAGACTTGGAAAGTCTCATCTCCTCTTGGATCTCAAAGAAACCCTCAAGTTTCCTAAAAGTACGGGAAAAAAACCTGATCATTTCATCAATCTCCAGCATAGTTTGAAACCTCCATAGGTTTTCATACTCAAGGTTTAAACCTTTACCATCAATAAAACCCTAACATAATCAGGCCTCATGGTCTCTGATATTTCAACTCTTCTTCAAAATCCCCAGAAAGAGTAAAACCTTTGGATTCCCTAATACATATGGGACCTGCCTCTGGATTTCAATAATCCTCAGCAGAAGTTATCCTCCTCTTAGGCTTCATATAAGGATTTCCCCAACCAGCCTCTTCTTAGGCTTTATATAATAACGTTCCTCAGTAGAATTAGCCTCAATCTTGGGCTTTGTACAAGACAGATAAAAATCTCCCGAGTGGAGTCAATCCCTTTCAGCCTCAATCTTGGGCTTTGTACAAGACAGACATAAAAATCCCCTAGTAGAGTCAACCTTTTAGCTTCAACCTTGGGCTTTAATCAAGGCACACACAAAATTAACATCCCCTCAGATGAGACCCTGAGTCCACTCTGAAGGAGAATATTTTCTCTATACATCACATCTCAAAACAGACAACCAAAACCTTTCCCAGATAATTGCTGTAAGTGGCACACTTGTTGATTCAAAATCCAAGCTAGAGTTCTTCTTTTATCTTGGTCAAAAATCATCTTTCATCTAACTGCTGTAAGTGGCAAGCCTCTGGATTATTTACATCCATGCCAATGTCCCTCTCTTAGCATGAAAGATTCATAAGGAAAAATGGCATTACTCAATACTGAGTCAAAGTTTCTTCCTTCATGACATCACCCTTATAAAGGGAATTATGGCATTGCTGGATTCCATACATTCCAGTTAAAGTAATTCCCCTTTATAGCCAACCCTTCAACAACTGTGATGAACAGGTGAGATTTCTCCCTTTAGAGATGACAAATTCTCTTTCAGTCAAACCTTTAGCTTCAATCTTGGGCTTTGAACAAGACATAAATAACCTCTAGTTTCAATCTTGGGCTTTGAACAAGACACCAAATCATATTTCCTCCCATAGAATAGGAGGAACTACGATTGCTCTGATTTCCCGAGTATCTTTACGGGAATACGTAGGCATAAGATTGCGAAATCTTAACGAGCACACAAATCAAAAACTTTAGGTCCAGTATCTTACCCAAAAACAACGGAAAACCCAAAAACAACAAAAACACGCTCTCAACACTCCCAAAGGAGAAACTTTCCCAATACATGACAGACAAACACCAGAAAGCAGTTAAATTAACAGAGAAATATGCAATAAAAAGTCTATGGATAACCATATATACACCGGGTGATTGACAACTTCCCTTTGTATAACCTGACCCCGAACCCCCAATATCTTAGCATTTGTTAAAGAAAACATTTGCGTGCAAGGTTAGTTTTAGATATCTTCCCTTTCCTTTCCAGCTTCTTAGGATAAATAAGAAATAAGAAAGTAGCACCCAATTCCAACTATTACGGTAAGGTGGCCGCGTCATCGACAAAAATCGCATGCTACAGAAAAATGGTGACTCTGCTGGGGAATTTTAAGATTAGAGTTCCTAAGAGGTCTAGGCTTTTCTTGGCATTTATTTTTCTATTTACATGCTTTCTGCTATATATATATCGTTTACTGTCATATTACTTGATACCCGTGTTTAAATTTCTGTTAACTGGGAATGCGATTAATACGCATGTGGAAAGTTTGAGAGAACATTAAGATAAATGGTGGCATATCCGGGAAACGCTTATAGGAAGTGAATCTCGACCAAGCTAACTTGGCAGTCCACCGAATCAGGCGAGGTACCCATGTTGAAATATTGATGTTGAACGACCGATTGTCGTGAAAGCATCATTTATCCCAGTGCGGTACCCATGACCCTGAGGATTTAGTAGACATTTAACCATATGGCCATTTGGTAGTGCGGCAACTATCGGGAATAGTTGACACGCGAAACTACACTCAAAAGAGATTCATCCTAGGATATTACAACTCGCTCGAGTGAATCAGCTTGCTGTTGATATCCCTAGGAGGGGTCAATGACATTGGGAACCTTTTATAACCTGTTCTACAGGTACACAAATTGACCAAATAGTACAGCCTTTGGGAATAGGTAGAGCCATGACTCCATGATCGTGTCGTTGAACCCCTAAACCCATGTTTTCAAATGTTTTTGTTTGCTCCATTCATGCATTCATTAAAAAACTCTTTTCAAACAAGAAAAAAAATCTTTTTTTCAAAAGAACTAAAACAATAATTATAAATATCAGAGGTTGCGTTATGGATTTAGGTAGAAGAAAAACGCACAAGTATATTTTCAAGGCTCCGAAACTAGAAGACTTAATGGAATTAGGAAGGATGATTACCAATCCCGAGGCTTTCAGAGCTAAGCACGGAGGACTGTTGTCTCTGTTAAGGGCAATGTGGTTGAAGGAATCCTGTCTACACTGGTACAGTTCTACGATCCGGTTTACCACTGCTTCACTTTCCAGGATTACCAACTTGCACCAACATTGGAAGAGTACCCCCACCTGATTGATTTACCTATCACTAATCAAGCTCCATTTTCCAGACTGGAAGAAATTCCAAAAGAACAAACCATTGCAAGAGCAATCTCTTTGGATGAGTCAGAAGTTAGGACTCACATAACCACAAAAGGAGGAATCCAGGATTTACCAGCTAAATTCTTGATGGAGAAAGCTCTATATTTTGCTAGTGTAGAAAGCATAACTGCCTTCGAAGACGTCTTTGTTCTGCTCGTATATGGGTTATTTCTTTTTCCCAACATCGACAACTTCGTCGATACCAATGTTGTTAAGATATTCCCAATAGGAAACTCCGTACCAACCTTGCTCGCAGATGCTTATCATTATGTACTTTAAAGGAATTTGTACAGTCGAGGGATGATCACATGCTGTGTACCATTACTCTACAAATGGTTCATTTCCCATTCGACCAAGTCTGCTGCTTTTTGGGATCACAAGAGTACTCTGCATTGATCACAGAGGATTATGTCTCTTACCAATTCAGACATAGATTGGTACAATATGATTTACGAAGGGATATAGATCATCGACAGATGTGGAAATTTCCCCAATGTACCCCTCATTGGTACTAAAGGAGGAATCAACTATCATCCAATTTTAGCTCGCCGTCAACTCGGATACCCGATGAAGAATATACCATATAATGTTCATCTGGAAGGTCTTTTCTTCAAGGAAGGGGAAAATGACAGGGCACTAAAAAAGAAAATAATGCATGTCTGGCAACATATTCACAGGAAAGGCAGAGAGTCTCTGGGAAGACCAAACTGTACCTCTATGGAACCTTATCTCCACTGGGTACAAACTGTAACGCCCCGATTTGTTTAATTCTATTTATTTATTTCATTTATTTGAATTTTGTGAAATGTGTGAATTTATTGCATTTTACCTGCTAATTGAGTTAATTGGTTAATTTCTCTGATAGGTAAAATATTTTCAATAAATTATAATTTTCTTTTCAACTTTTATTTCATGAAAATATATTCCATCGCTGTTTATGTTTTATCGCATTTTGAGAGCGTTTGGGAGATATTTGAGCGTAAGGGCAAAATGGTCATTTTGGGTAGTTAGATATTTTGTTATAAATAGAAAGTGGAAAGAAAAAGAGAGAAAAGAAAATAGAGAGAAAGAAAAGAGAAGATGGAAAGGAAGAGGAAAGAAAAGAGGAGAAAGAGAAGAAAATCGAAGATTCTCCGTTTCAAGCGCGATTAATCGGGTAAGGGTGAGAAGTTTCAGTTATATCTTGCTTGTGTATGTATATGTGTTGTTTGTTGTAATTGTTTGATTGTTTCGTGACTTTTCGTATCGATTGGAATTAGGAGCGATTGATAGAAATCGATGTTTTCACGGATGAAATTTAATATAAACCGCGTAGAATACTCGTTGATTATGTCTAAACATGTTTTGGTTGTTCTGGTATGAATTAGAAGTGTTTGGGTGGTAAAAATGATGTATTTTGGTCCCATATGACCTAGGTTGACGCTGCTGCGAATTCTGGGTTTCGCGGGTTCGCCTAGCGAGCCCCAGCGAAGGAACGGGCGAACGTTCGCTAGATGGTTCGCCTAGCGAACTTTATGACTGTTTTCCACTGCCTTGGTTCGCTAGGATTCGCCTAGCGAATACTGGAGCGAACGTGATATTTTCCAATTTTGTTTTCGTCGTAATTTTCAAACCGTAAGTCCGTTTTGGTCGCCGTTCGAAGCGTTGGAAAGCTAATGAAAAGCTCTTTCTTTTAAAAATGGTTTGGAGGGCAGTAGATGAATTATTTAGGTCGTGGTTTTGGAAAAGTGTTGGTTTGTTGGGTTTTTATCGCGTTAACCGTGTGCGATTGATGTGTTATCATGCTATATGCTTTTAATATGTATTGTATGGCTTGTGTGCTGGTATATGATGTGAATATATATGATAAGTGTTGGTGATGATGGTTTGTGGTGTTATGGAGGAATAAATGTGTGTTTTGGGTTTTGATTTCAATGTTCGATAATGATGTGTTGTGAGTAGCATTTGATATGTAAATCCCTTGTGTGAGGAACTATGATGTTGTTGTGATTTGTGGTATGTGATATGATTGTGGTATTTATGGCTTGTGATGAAGTGCATTGTTTATGTGAAATTTCAATGTATGTTGTGTGGTGGCATTTAGGGTTTGAAATGCATTGTTTGAATTGCTTTGCAATGCATGAATGTGATGATGTTGAAGCATGTGATAAGTTGTTGTAATTGTTGTGGTTGTTGATTTGTGGCCCAAGGGCAAGAATATGCAATGTGTGGTATTGGATTATATATGCATGATTATGGATGTGTATGTGGGTGCAATGTGAATGTCATGAGTCATTGTATGCCAAACATCATAATATGCATTGTTGAAACGTCCTGAGTGACGGATTGATTCCAGAGGGAATCTGCTATAACGTCGTGTGCCTTAAAAATAAGAGGTGTGAGCGATATGATGGATCGTGTGCCTTAAACATAAGAGGTGTGAGCGATGGTTATAGACGATCGTGTGCCCTTGTGGGGTGTGAGCGATCGGGTCGTGTGCCCATGCGGGGTGTGAGCGATCCATAAACGTCGTGTGTCCATGCGGGGTGTGAGCGACGGGGGACATCGTATGCCCGACGGGGAGTTACAGTGATGTAGCGAGCGATGGTTCCAATAGTTCCTGAGTGAACTGGTGATGAGAAATACTTGGAGTCGGTACCGCATAGCATGTGCATAGAGTCGTTGTGTCAATCTATGTGCATTTGCATAAGTCATGAATTAATTGTGCATGGAAATGTGAATGTGATTGATGAGATGAAATATGCGCAATTGTATTGAATGGTATAGATTTGATTGATTATGTGATTATGTGTGGGAAATTGTGAAATCATTGAATATGTGTTGAGATTTATGATTGGATTGGTAAATTGATGTGCATATGTGATAAATGCATTGACTGTGAATAATATGTTTTAGGCATAGACATATGCTATGTGATGTGTGATGTGTTTCTATATGTGATGACTTGGTATGCCTTATGTGCAAATACGTGATTATGTTGGATAATTGATACAGGTTATGTATTTGTGACATGCTATATGTTTTGGTATGTGATGTGTGAGGTGAGAATAACTGTGTATGTGATTTTTATGTGTTTTTGCATATTATTATGCAATCTTGGTTTAGTTGTTATTTCTCACCCTTCTGCTGGAATATGCTTTTTATGGCATAGTGCAGATTGTCAGCTTTAGCGGCTTGGAGGCTTTTGTGGAGATTAGTCCTCCGTTCCGTTGTCGGTCTTGGTGTCTGCTCTGATACGTAGTACGGGAGTTGGGGAACGATTATTTTATATGTATATAATTGTTGAATGTATTTTGTATTTATATTTTGATGTTCTAAAACCATTTATTTGTAAAACAAGTCGGTTATGGATTTTTCCGCTTTATTCCATAATTGACATTTCCTTTATTATGGAAAAAGTTTCCCCTTTGAGGGTACTCTAATTTATGCTATGTATCAAATTTATGAGCAGGGATTGTATTTTGTTCATTTAAGTGTGACATCCCTGTTTCCTGTCGAAAAAATAAATTTTTAGTTACTCTGATTTTATTTATGTATTATGTATTCGCGATGGGATTTGGGGTGTTACACAAACTAGAGCCCTCAAGCTG
Source organism: Lathyrus tuberosus (assembly GCA_022829125.1). Lineage (NCBI taxonomy): Eukaryota > Viridiplantae > Streptophyta > Magnoliopsida > Fabales > Fabaceae > Lathyrus > Lathyrus tuberosus. The sequence goes on from JALAZF010000253.1 coordinate 5,352,364, forward strand.
AGGATGCCTTACCGTCGTCAAGAAGTTTTTCTCTTAAAGGAATCTGTCCTTTATTTTATGTCTGACGTGGAAAAACTCCAGGCCTCTCTTAACAAAGTTCAATTGGAGAAGAAATCTTGGAAGAACAAATACCAGATCCTTAATTTAGAATGTACCAAGATTCAGGAACTACTACAGGAAAAAGATGCTCTGATTGAGATATTAGAGCATCATGCCAAAGAAAGTCAGGAAGAACGAAGAAATTTACTCACTCCTTTCACTTGGAAAAGAATCGTCGACCCGACAACGGCTGAAGAGGCCCGATCAAAGAAAAGGAAAATACAAGAACTAGCATATGAGCTCTCTTCAGAGAGAACTCAGGATCCATGAGCTTAGATATTTTCCTTACAACACTTTGTAAAATACTGTACTTTTCTTTGTAAAATACTACAATCTTTTGAATTCAATAAAAGGGGTCCTCCCCCACTGTGTAATATTTGCAATCTAATTGTTAAAGTTTCTTTTGAAAACAAAAACTAAAAAAATATGTCATTGCATGTCATTCATCATTCTCACATAACACATTTTTTATCTTTGAGTCTCACGTATGTGTCACAATCCTAGAGTCAAACTATCTCATTGTACGATACTCGGGCCAATCGACAAAAAATGGACGATCTCGAGGAAGAGAACAGAGAGCTGAGAGAAGAAATCGACGCTCTAAAGGAAAGTTTGGAAAAACTTCACAGCAACCTGCAAACCCTGGCAACAGCCCAGGAACAACAGCATCAAAGGACTGTGATCTCAGAGATTACATCTACACCCACATTGGAGACACATAATAATCATCCTCGGTACAACATGCCTAAGGGTTGCCCCTGGGGCATGCCTTTAAACTTTATACTTGAAGGATATATCCCACCGGTCACTGAAGATCCAGAAGTCGTAGCAGGAACCGCTGGACCTGAAGGTTACAAACTTCAGGAAAATGAAGATGCAAGGGTTACGACAGCAACTCTTGAAGGTTACAAACTTCAAGGCACTGAAGCACCAAGAGTCACCATTGTAATGTCTAAACTACAACCAGTATTACACACTGTCCCGGAAGGACAGATTGCGCAAACAATTTCTGGTAGAAACGAAGACGTCTACGAAAGGATGAATGAGTTCCAAGAACAATTCTTGGAAATGCAAAAGGAACTAAATGCCATTCGCGGTCAAGACTTATTCGGAAAGGACTCCGCCGACCTCTGTTTGGTCCCTAATGTAAAGATCCCGCACAAATTCAAGGTGCCTGACTTTGAAAAATACAAAGGCAACTCTTGCCCTCAAAGTCATTTGGTGATGCACGCTCTAAAAATGTCAACCCAGACAGACAATCAATAGCTACTGATCCATTACTTCCAAGACAGTTTAACCGATGCCGCACTCAAATGGTATATGGGTTTAAACCGCACCAAGATCAGTACTTTCAGAGATCTCGGCGCAGCCTTCATTCAACAGTATAAATACAATTTGGATATGGCACTAGATAGGGACCAACTCAGAGAGATGTCATAAAAGGAAAAAGAAACATTCAAGGAATATGCTCAGAGATGACGTGAAATTGCCGCTCAGATCTGTCCCCCTCTTGAGGAAAAGGAAATGACAAAGATCTTCCTAAAAACCTTAAGCCCGTTTTATTACGACCGAATGGTCGCCAGTGCGCCCCATGACTTCACTGAAATGGTGAACATGGGAGTACGCCTTGAAGAAGCAGTCCGAGAAGGATGATTGGTCAAAGATACAGAGCCATCTAGAAGTACTAAGAGATACGGTAGTGCTTTCCAAAAGAAGAAAGAGCAAGATATCAGTAATACCTCTCTAGGAAAGCAAAGGCGAAGGTATCAACCGGTAGCAGTGATAACTCCCGCTATCAACCCAGCACCAGCTCCGACTTATCAACCTTAGGTTGCTCAGAGCCAACCAAATCAACAACAGTATCAACAAAGGTCGCAACAGCCTTTTCAGCAGGCTTGTCCACAGTACAACAACAACAATCATACTACACGACCATCAGGGTTTGACCCTATACCGATGTTGTACGCAGAGTTATTTCCACTTTTACTGGCCAAGGGGCACGTTCAAACCAGGACTCCTCTTACAGTACCAGAAAACCCACCTTTTTGGTTCAAAGCAGATCAAACTTTCCCTTACCATCAAGGAGTATCGGGACATAACATTGAGAATTGTCTCAGCTTCAAGTCTGATGTACATAATCTTCTCAGGAACGAGGTTTTATCTTTCAAGGATACGAATCTAAATGTTCAGACGAACCCATTACCGCAACATGAAAAGACTATAGTGAATTTGATAGAAGGAGAACCTGTCAACAACTATCAAATTCACAATGTACTCCTATTGGGAACCAACCTGGTGAAGATGCATTTTAAGTTGAGCGGGTACGATCATGTGCCATCACACAACTATCATCAATGTGATATCTGCTCCAAAGACAATCAAGGGTGTACCACAATACAAGCATCTCTACAAGAACAAATGGATCTGGGATGGATTCAGGATCATAGGATTCATGAAGTAAACATGGCGCATGCATATCCCAACATTATTCAGAACCATGACATCCCTGCAATGAACGTCAATCTAGTGGCATTACATTTAAGACAAAGTCAGTATTACAATCTGCTGCGGTACGATTACAACACTTGTCCAATCTGCTCAACAAACAATCAGGGATGCTCTTTTGTACAAGAGGCCCTCCAACGTCAAATGGATATCGGATGGATCTAAGACTACCGTGAAAGGAATGACCATCAAGTCAATATGGTTCAGATCTTTGACATACGCCTAATGAATACCAGTCTAGTGGAATTACATGCTAAACAGGTCAGACTCGGTTTTGTGGCTTCACATGATTATCTAGACTGTAAAGAATGCTGCAAAGATGACCAAGGGTGTGCGCTTGTGCAAAAAACACATCAACATCTGTTGGACATCTGGTGGCTTCCGATCTACTTGGATGAAGACACACAACATATTAGCATGACTTATGGGAATCCTGATAGACATCAAAGTTGTGATATCCACTCAATAGAAACAGATATAGTAAAAATGCACTGCATACAAAGCGGATATGTTCGGGTACCACCTCACAATTATGAGCGTTGTAGAGTATGCTCGGAAAATAACCAAGGATGCTATCTTGTACGAGCAGCCCTCCAGAATCAGTTAGACCGAAAGGAGATTCGATCATGTTTGAATTATGGGTCAATCAACATGATACAAGAGTACCTCACTGGTCAGAACAAAAGCACTGTCGTAATCTCCGATCATGGAATAACCAAGGACATTTATGCCATAATCCCTCTACTCAATGAATCAAAGATCCCTCTTGATAGTAGAAAAGTTCCCAACCAGGAACTGATTAAGGTTGCTTATGAAGGTCAGAAAAATAAAAAAGCTCATGTGGTTATCTACCTGCCAGGTCCAATATCGTATAAGTCAGAAAAGGCTATCCCATACAAGTACGGTGTGACGACCATCGAAAATGGAAAAGAAACTCCATTACCCTCCATTGTGAACATTGCCGACATCAGTCGAGTCACCCGGAGCGGTCAGATCTTCAACAGAGGAGTTGGAGAACCTACCAAGGAGAAGGAACCTCAAACGGAAGTTCCCAACCAACAAGCTGGTCAATCCAGTAATCCAGAACCTCTAAAGAACAACGATGAGATGCTGAAGCTTATCCAGAAAAGCGAGTACAACATTATGGACCAATTGTTGCAAACTTCGTCTTGAATTTTCATATTGTCCCTCCTACTTAGTTCAGAAGCTCACAAGGAAGCTCTACAGAGGGTCTTAAAATAAGCCTTTGTAGAACAAGATGTGACAGTAAGACTATTTAACAGCATCATCTCCAACATCACTTCCTGCAATAACTTGGGATTCAGTGATGAAGAACTGCCAGAGGAAGGTGTCATACCCCAAATTTTGACCACTAAGATTTCCCATCATTGTGAAAATCATCATCACAATAGGGATGAACCATCAGTCTCCCCAAAGATGGGCGTGCACTCACTACAAACAATAATTAAGGTTTTAAGCCCTCTTTGAGCCTTAGACAAAGGATCAATCAAGGAATGACATGATATTCAACTTGTCTAACCTATCAAACATCCACAATGGATTAATAGGATTCACACCTATAGGATTAAGCACAAGGCTGCGACAGTCTGAGTGGATCAAGCCTCAAGATCGCTAGTGTCACCAAATTAGGGTTTGGTCGACCAGGGCCTCCATATGGAAATTTTCCTCTGGGCATGGGCCAATGCTTCAAAGCATAACCTAAGATGCTCCAAGGGACCTCATGGACCCAATATCAAGTCAATTTAACCTTAGGGGATGCATTCACAAAAGATCGAGAATTAGGGTTTCTTGACTTAATTCACCCCTAAGTTGACTTTTGGGACAAAACATGAGCCAAGACCTCAAGACATAATTTGAGGGTCTCTAATAAACCACATTGATCCATTTGCAGCAATGGATTGATCCAAGAAGCTTAAGCAGTAAGTTTCAAATTCATCAGAACCACAATTAGGGTTTCGCGGAAAAAGTCAACGGTGCCTTTGACTTTTGACCAGGACATACTACCAAACCCTAGGACATGATTCAATACACCCTATAACACCTACGAAATCAATCCATCAAGTTTGATTTTGGTCAAGGACTTGATTTCATAGAGGATGGCACAGTTTGGAATTCATTTGATAAAAAGTCAACGTGCACAAAAGTCAACTTTGACTTCTTGAGATTTTTCACAATTATGGTTCTTTGACCCTAAAATGATGTTATTGTGTGATTGGAATCATCATTCATCAAGAAAAATCAAGAAAAGTGGGATAACTTGAAAAAGGGGTAACCATAAAAACTTAGAAATTTTTCTAAGTTATGGAACAAAGTGGCTAGGGTACCAACTTTGGAGGATCATAACTCCTAAACCATAAGACCATTTTTCCCCATCCAATGCTGGATTTGTAGCTCTCATAGCCCTCTACAAAAGCTTCAACTACAACTCATTCAAATTCCTCATGGATTTTAAGTTATGGAATGATCAAAATCACAAAAAGTGAAAATATCACTTTTTTCCAACACTTAGTGAAATTTTCACTAAGTCAGAATCTGTCTTACTTTTTTAAAAATGTAGGGGCATTTTTCACTTGGATCCAAAAAGTATCAAAACCAATTATGATCAAATAGTTGTTGTATCATATGAGGGCTTTCCAAAATTGCCAAGAACTCCATCAAATTCCACTTGAGCCATGAGATATGACAATGGCAACATGCCTTGCTGAAAACTGTCAAAGCAAGGCAGATTTGTGCATTTTGCTCGATTTGCCAAATTTTTGCAAATGACAAACACACTTATCCATCTGAACACCTCAAGGGGAGACCAAGGAGGAACCAACTCTTATCCCAAGCCTCCCAAGTCCTTGGAACTAAAAATAGCATGCCAAACCTAGAAATCCCTAAAGAGGGGACAAGACTCCAATTTTATTTTGGAGCATTCAATGGATGCACCAAGGTGGCATGGACTGAGCCATTTCCAACTAAATTCAGTCAAGACTTATCCAAGACTAAGGGAACCAGCAGCCTGTGCCCTAACCTCTAGTCAATGGCTAGAGGAGACTTGGATTCTCATTGATCAACATTGGCCAAACCTATGCAGCAGTTGCCATTCACTATTCCTTGCAAAACAAACTTGATCAACTATAAATAGAGCTCATTTGTGATTAGTGTGAGTACACCAAAGCCATCAAACAGATGCTTTCCTCAAAATCTCCTTCTTCACTCCAAAATTTCCTTCTAAAGCAAGTCAGTATTGGGTTTTGAGTTTGAGAGCTATTCCAACCAAACCAATCACACACACACACACACATCATAAACATCATATAGAAGTGATCCAAACACTCACACAACATCTGGAACACCAAAATCACAAAATCACTGGCCAATTGCTCAAGTTCTTGACAGATTTGCAGTTGGGGTACCATCTCAAGTTCCATATCATTTCCATTCATTCCAAGCAGCCAGACACACTCCATAGCACCTAGGGAAGCTGTCCATATCCTTGGAACCAAGCTGTAACACCTCTAACACAAAACACGATCACCAGCTGCAAGAGGTAAGCATGAACTCTTCTAACTCTATGATCCATGCATTTTTTGCTGCACAATAATTTGGCCATGTGTTCATAATCATGCATAGAGTGTTTTCGCTCAAACAAACGTGTATGGAATTTCTGAACCTTCATGCAAATTTTAGGGTTCTTGAGGTTTCTCTTTGATTTCTTATTCCATGGTTAAAATAAATGAAATTAAAGACCATAGACATGATCGTGAGGTGAAAACGAGTAGACTGATATGTAGATTGCATGATATCATCAAGTATTCAGTGAGATTGGATAGAAAATGCAAATATGAAGAAACAGAGGGTGGCGCGTGTTCTTGCCATGTTCTTGGCGCCATTTTTGAACATTTGAATATTTGAATTTTTGTGATTTTATTTAATTGATTCAAAAATTAATTTCTCTCTGAGTTTTAATGATTTTGAGTTGATTCTTTTTTTAATAATTCACAAAAATATTAAAATATTTTATTTTCCCAAAAAATCCCAAAAATATTATTTATTTCATATACTTGATATTTTTGTAAAGAATTAATATTATAATTGTTTTTGACATTTAAAATATTTTCTCCCTCTTGATTTTTCAAATTTTAGTGATTTCAAATCATTTTGTGAATAGAAATTTTTGAGACAATAATCCAAGATCACAATTTGTTTCCACACATGTTTAACAATTTTGATCATTTTAATTGAATTTTTATTGAATTAAAATATATTTTGAAAACAAATTAGGGTTTTGATCAATTCAACCCTCATTAAATCTTTTTCAAACACTTTGGGCCTCTTGGTAGAGTGTAAGACCCAACCCTTTGTAAATACAAACCTTTTTGGGCCTCAGTGTGTTTTATAAGTCCCGATGCCGTCAAAAGGTTCGACACGATCGTCGCCTTTTTTAAAAAAATCTTTGGGCTTCTCCTTGAGTTATAAGACCCATCTTTAAACACCTTTGGGCCTCTAATAGAGTGTAAGTCCCAACCCTTTTTGTACATAAACCTTTTTGGGCCTCACTTATTGTATAAGTCCCTCTGTACATTTTTGAAACAATGGCGCGATCGTCGTTCTCAAACAAAAACCATTTTGGGCCTCTCCTTGAGCTTTAAGCCCCACCACTTGTACAAAAATAAACCATGGGCCTCTAATAGAGTGTAAGACCCAACCCCCTTTTAACCAAAACTTTTTGGGCCTCAATGTATTGTATAAGTCCCTCTGCGTTAAAAGAAAACCTCGGCGCGATCGCCAGTTCAAAAAAATAAATCAGTGAACCCTTAGGATTACCAGACATAGTCTTCCCTCCTCTTGGGGTTAAACAATATAGAGACGTGAAAAACAGCATTCTCAGTGAACCCTTTCTCAGACTGTCACCATTAGACATTGTCAAAGAGACTCTACTCCCCAGAGATAATCTTTTCTCCGTGAATGGCATCTCTTGAGTTTCTTCTAAATTCTCGGACTTTCCTGGCTTGATCTATTCTCGGTGAATGGCATGTCTTGAACTTCTCGGGGTTTGGGGACCCACAAGCTTCTTAAAAGCATCCCCGCCTCCTCTTGGGCATTGTACAAGGACCCTTCGGCTTCTTAAAAGCTCTCATGCCTTCTCTTGGGCTTAGTACAAGGACCCGGAGACCTCTACAAGTATAGGAACAGAACCTAGTCATCAATTTTCTATAGCTGTCTTTCTGAGTCAAGGGTCAGACCAGTTAATGGGTTGACCTTTATCCCTTAACATACCCGCCTTCTCTTGGGCATCATACAAAGATCATTCACTTCCTGAGAATCAATTTCTCAAAACACCAGTAGGCTTGGACAGTCTCAATACCCTTTGGATTTCCCATTTCCTTAAAGAACAGGAAATAACCCTAATCCTTTGATCAATCCTAAAGCACAACAATACCTTTAATCGTTCCCCTCATAAGAACTTATTTTCTCTTTTATTCAACATACTAGACCTGTCACTAAACTGAAATAGTCAGCAGCACGATAGCCTCCTCTTGGGCTTTGTACAATGATTCTCCCCTGTGGAGCTAACCTTTTCACACTCTCTTGTTGAGTATAAAAGACTCTCTTGTTGAGTCATCCCCTTTCAGCCTCCATCTCGGGCTTCGTATGAGATACAAAACACTTTCTTGTTGAGTATAAAATACTCTCTTGTTGAGTCAACCTCTTTTTAGCCTCCATCTCGGGCTTCGTACGGGATACAAAACACTCTCTTGTTGAGTAAAAAAAACTCTCATGTTGAGTCAATCACCTTTTAGCCTACGTCTTGGGCTTCGTACAAGACACACATAAAAGCACTCTCTTATTGAGTCTGTCACTTGTTAGCACTCTCTTGTTGAGTCAACCCTTTTAGCCTCTCTCTCGGGCTTCGTACGAGACACATAAAAACACCCTCTTGCTGGTTCATTAGCCTCCTCTTAGGCTTTGTATAAGGAAAACCCCGGTTGAGTCAATCAACCTTTTAGCATCAAAATTTGTGCCTTGCTCATAGTATACAAACATCAACAACTCCTTTTCCCCCATCTAATTGCTGTAAGCGGCAAGCCTCTGGATTATTTACATCCATGCCACTGTCCCTCTTTTAGCATGAGAAATTCCTTAGGAAAGATGGCATTGCTCTAAACTGAGTTAAAAGTCATCTCCTTAAGGTTAAAAAAACCCATATAAAGGAAATTATGGCATTTCTGGGTTCACATATCCCAGTTAAAGTAATTCTCCTTTATAATCAGTCACCCAACAGTTGTGACAAACAGATCAAATATCCCCCTTTTAGAGATGACAAATTCTCTCTAAAGTCAAAACCCTTTAGCTTTACATCTTGGGCTTCGAACAAGATACAAATAGACCCTTCAGCTTCACATCTTGGGCTTTGAACAAGATACAAACCACATTTAGCTTCACGTCTTGGACTTTGAACAAGACACCAAAACAACCCTTTTTCCTCCCATAGAATAGGAGGAACTACGATCGCTCTGATTTCCCTGTTTCGTTAAATGGGAATACGTAGGCATAAGATTGGAAAAAATCTTAGCAAGTATACTAATCAAAAACCCAAAATCCCGTACCTTCATACATCAATCAAAAAGCATCAGTCCTAACATCCTACCAATAGCCCAGACACTGTTTCTTTTAACAAAATAACCTAAGAGAGACCCACAATCTTTATAGCATCTGTAAACCAACAGTCATCTGTTCAAACTCAGTATGCAAGCAGGGTTAATTGGAGACATCTATTTCCCTTCCTTCATCAGCTTCAATAGGATAAAAAATGAATCGAACTGTAGTACCCCAAAGCGATAGTGCTTCGCAACCACGCAAAAACTCGCGCTACAGAAAAATGGCGACTTTCCTGGGGATGTTACATCATATCTCTTCCTATCTCTTAGGTAGAAACCTTAAAAAATACCACAGTAAAATGGCGACCACAGTGGGAGATATTCTTGCTTGCTTTCCCAAGGGAGGAAACCCTAAATTCGCATCACAGAAATGACAGCTCTGCTGGGGAGTCATTGTCTGTATAGGATCATAAGACTAGAGGTCTAGGATGATTAAGACAAATATATATACTACTTTTCCTAATTGATATATGTGTTTATTTTTCTGCTAATTGGAATGCGTGTGATGCCCCATGTGGAAAGATTGAGTATACACCTAAGATAGGTGATGGCAATGCGGGTAATCTTCCTGGGAGTGAATTCCAGTTAAGAGCCCCCGATCGACCATCAAACTCAGTGGAGACTCCCTTTGCAGATACATTGCCTATACGACTTCGGTTGTTGAAAGTAGTGTGGTCGACTGGGTTATCTGAGAAGCTGAGGTTTTTCGTAGACTTAAGCCATTTTGTAGCGCGGAAGCTATCGGAAATAGTTGTCACGCGATACTACCCTCATCTGAGATCACTCTAAGATACATCAGCTCGCTGGCGATCCGCTTGCTGTTGTTATCCCAGAGGGGTCAATGTTTTTGTGGACAGGTACAAAAAATCACCAATATAAACCTTTGGGGGGGTGTAGAGCCTTGACTTCATGACACCGACCCTTTGACCCCATGTTTTTTCTATGTTTTTGTGTGCTGCATTCATACATTCATTTAAAAAAAACATAAAAACATTAAAAAAAAATCTTCTCTTCTAGTCTCTCTTTTTCAAATTAAACTAAGACAATGATTGCAAATGTCAGAGAAAGAGATTGCGCTAATGGATTTCGGTAAAAGGAAAACTCATAAGTACACCTTCAAGGTTCCAAAGTTAGAGGATTTGAGAGGTTTGGCAAGAATGATCACCAACCACGAGGCTTTCAGAGCCAAGTATGGAGGACTGCTGTCCTTGTTAAGGGTCCATGTAATCAAAAGAATCCTGTCCACACTAATCCAGTTCTACGATCCGGTTTATCACTGTTTCACATTCCCGGATTATCAGCTTGCACCAACGCTGGAGGAGTATTCTCACCTGACAGATTTACATATTACTGATCAAGCTCCCTTTTCTGGACTGGAAGAAATTCCAAAGGATCAAACCATTGCAAGAGCAATTTATTTGGACGAGTCAGAAGTCAGGACTCACATGACCACTAAGGGTGGCATCCAAGGTTTGCCAGCCCAATTCTTGATAAAGAAATCTCCATACTTTGCTAGTATAGGGAACGTGGCTGCTTTCGAGAGTATCTTTGTTTTGCTCACCTACGGGTTATTTTTGTTTCCCAACATCGATAAATTTGTAGATATCAACGCCATTAAGATTTTCCTGATCAGAAACCCCGTATCGACCTTACTCGCAGATGCGTACATTTGGTACACTTAAGGAATTTATACAGCGGAGGAATAATCACATGCTGTGTACCATTGCTTTATAAATGGTTCACTTCCCATTTGCCCAAGTCTACTGCATTTTGGGATCAAAAGAATACTTTATGTTGGTCGCAGAGAATTATGTCTCTTACCAACTCTGACATCGATTGGTACAATCGAATCTACGACGGGATCAGAGTTATTGACCGTTGTGGAAATTTCCCAAATGTACCCCTTATAGGAACTAAGAGGGGAATCAACTATCATCCAGTGTTAGTTCGTCGTCGATTTGGATACCCGATGAGGCATGTCACGCGAAATGCTCGTCTGGAAGGTCTTTTCTTCAAGGAAGGAGAAAATGACAGGGCACTAAAGACAGAAATAGTGCATGCCTGGAAACACGTTCACAGGAAAGGAAGAGAGTCTCTAGGAAAACCAGAATGTGTCTCGGTGGAGCCTTATCTCCACTGGGTACAAACTAGAGCTCTCAAGCTGAGGATGCCTTACCCTCGTCAGGAAGTTCTTCCATTAAGGGACTCTGCCCTTTATTTCATGTCTGAGACGGAAAAACTTCAGGTTACTCTCAGCAAAGTTCAGCAGGAGAAGAGGTCTTGGAGGAATAAGTACCATATTCTCAATGTGGAGTGTAAGAAAATACAGCAACTGTTAAGAGAAAAAGATGCCCTGATTGAGATTTTAGAGCAACATGCTGTAGAAAATCAGGATGACCAAAGGAATTTGCTCGCTCCTTTCACTTGGCAAAGGAATGTCAACCTGACAACGGCCCAAGAGCCCTGGTCAAATAAAAGGAAAGCACCCAAACCACCACCTGAGCTCTCTTCAGAGAGGACTCAGGATCCATTAGTTTAGATTTCCTTTTCCAGCACTTTGTAATCTACTGTATTTCCATTTCCGCAATCCTTTGAATTCAATAAAACGTGGGTTCCCCACTGTTTGATATTTCCAATCCAATTTTCAAAGTTTACTTTGAATAAACAAAAATAATTAATAATCATTGCATTCATCATTCTCATAAACGCATTCTTCTTACCTACGAATCTCACGTTTGCGTCTCGATTCTAGAGTCAAACTGTCTCATTCGTACAATACTCGAGCCAATCGTCAGAAAAAGATGGATGATCTCGAGGAAGAGAACAGAGAGTTGATAGAAGAGATCGACACTCTGAAAGAGGATCTGAGAAAGCTTCATAACGACATGCAAGCTCTAGTAGAAGCTCAGATGCAACAACAAAGGACTGTGATCTCAGAGATCACATCAACGCCCATAGTGGAGAAGTATGATCCTAGGTAAAAAATGTCGAAAGATCGTCCCTGGGGCATGCCTATCAACTATATCCCGGAAGGATATGTTCCGCCGATCGCTGAGGATCAGGGAACCAGAGCAGGAACCGCTGGGCCTGAAGGTTACAAACTTTGGGAAAGCGAAGATGCCAGGGGTATGGCAACAACTCCTGAAGGTTACAAACTTCAGGAGGCACCGAGAGTCTCGGCCATAATGACTATACCACGACCCGTGGTACACATTATCCCAGAAGGATAAATTCCACAGATACCTTCTGGTGGAAACGACAGCATGTTCGACAGAATGGATGAGTTCCAGGAACAATTCCTGGAAATGCCGAAAGAACTGCAGGCCCGTCGCGGTCAGGATCTATTTGGAAAGGACGTCGTGGACCTCTGCTTGGTCCCCAATGTGAAAGTTCCACACAAGTTCCAAGTGCCCGACTTTGAAAAGTACAAGGGTAACTCTTTCCCTCAAAGCCACTTGGTGATGTACGCTCGGCGAATGTCAGCTTAGACAAAGAACCAGGAGCTGCTAATTCATTACTTTCAGGATAGTTTAACCGGTGCGGCATTAAAATGGTACATGGGTTTAAACCGCGCTACGATCGGCACGTTCAGAGATCTTGGCACTGCTTTCGTTCAACAATATAAATACAATTTGGACATGGCACCAGACAGAGATCAACTCAGATCGATGTCACAAAAGGACAAGGAAACCTTTAAGGAGTACGCTCAGAGATGGCGTGAAATTGCCGCCTAGATTTGTCCACCTCTTGAGGAAAAAGAGATGACAAAGATCTTCTTAAAGACCTTGAGCTCATTTTACTACGACAGAATGGTCGCCAGTGTGCCCAGTGACTTCACTGAGATGGTGGGCATGGGGGTTCATCTTGAGGAAGCAGTCCGGGAGCGACGTTTAGTAAAAGACGATGGATCATCAAGTAGTACGAAACGATACGGTAGTTCTTTCCCTAAGAAAAAAGAGCAAGATATCGGGAATATATCTCTCGGAAAGCAAAGGCGATGATATCAACCAGTAGCAGCTATAACTCCTGCTATCAATCCCACGCCTGTTCCTACGTATCAATCTCAGGTTACGCAGAGCCAACCAAACCAACAGCAACTTCAGCAAAGGACACAACAGTCTCTTCAGCAGACTCGTCCTTCATACAACAACAATCGTACTACACGACCACCAGGGTTCGACCCTATACCGATGTTGTACGCGGAACTGTTTCCATTATTACTGTTCAAAGGGCATGTCCAAACCAAATCTCCTCTTACAGTACTGGAAAATCCGCCTTTTTGGTTCAAAACGGATCAGACTTGCCCTTATCATCAAGGAGGACCAGGGCATAACATAGAAAACTGTCTCAGTTTCAAATCCGACGTACAAAAGCTTGTTAGGAGCGGGGTCTTATCTTTCAAATATACGAATGCGAATATTTCACAAACCCGCTGCCTCAACACGAGAAAGCTGCGGTCAATTTGATAGAGGAAGAGTCTAACAACACCTATCAAATTCATGATGTACTCTTATTAAGGGCCAACTTGGTCAAGATGCATTGTAGACAGATCGGATATGGCCATGTGCCACCTCATAACTATCACCAGTGTGATATCTGCTCTAAGAACAATCAGGGATGTTCTGTGGTGCAATCAGCTCTACAGGAACAATTGGATCTCGGATGGATCCAAGAGCATCGAGTTCTTGGAGTCAACATGACCTATACGAATTCCAACATCATTCAGAACCACGACATCCGTGCAATGAATGTCAACTTGGTGGCGATGCACTTAAGGCAAAGCCAGTATCATAATCTGCCGCGACACGATTATAATTCCTGTCTGACTTGCTCGGTAAACAAACAGGGATGCTCTTTTGCACAAGAGGCCCTCCAGCGTCAGATGGATCTTGGATGGATCTAGGAATACCATGATAGAAATCCTTGCCATATCAACATGATTCAAATCTTTGATATTCGTCTGATGAATACCAGCTTGGTGGAGTTACATGCCAAGCAGCTCCAACTCGGTTTTCTCACTTCACATAATTATCAGAACTGTAAAGGATGTTGTGAGAGTAACCAAGGGTGCGCTCTCGTTCAGAGAACTTTACAACACTTATTAAACCATCGGTGGCTTTCAATCTATCTGGATTAAGACACGCAACAAATCAGTGTGCTTAATGGAAACCCTACTCGGCGTCAAAGTCAGGATGTCTGATCTATGGAAACAAACTTGGTAAGGTTGCACTGCATTCAAAGCGGGAGTGGCCAGGTGCCACCACACAACTATGAACGTTGTAGAGTCTACTCGGAGAATAACCAAGGATGCTACCTTGTGCGGGCAGCCCTTCAAGGTCAGTTGGATCGTAAAGAGATTCACCCGTGTCCGAGTCCCGAGCCAATCAACTGGATGACGGACTACTTTGCGGATCAAATCAGAGACGTTGTCATAATCTCTGATCATCAACAGAACAAGGATGTTTGTACCATCATCCCTCTACTAGACGAATCAAAGGTTCTTAGCCAGGAACTGATTGAAGTTACTTACGACAGTCAGAAAAATCAGAAGGCTCCTGTAGTTATCTATCTGCCGGGACCATTACCGTATGAATCAGCTAAGGCGATCCCTTACAAATATGGTGCAACAATAATTGAGAATGGAAAGGAAATTCCATTACCCTCCATCGTGAATATTGCAGACATCAGTCGAGTAACACGGAGCGGTCGAATCTTCAACCGAGGAGTTGGAGAACCTAACAAGGAAAATGAACTTCTGACAGAAGCTCCTGATCCACTAGTCGGTCAATCCAGTAATCTCGACCTTTAAAAAAACAATGATGAGATGCTGAAGCTTATCCAAAGGAGTGAATACAACATTGTTGATCAACTGTTACAAACTCCTTCAAAGATCTCAGTGCTATCACTTTTACTCAGTTCCGAAGCCCACAGAGAGGCTCTATAGAAAGTCCTAGAGCAGGCCTTTATGGAACAGGATGTGTCAATACGATAGTTTGATAGCATCATCTCTAATATCACTTCCTGCAACAACTTAGGATTCAGTGATGAGGATTTGCCAGAGGGGGGGGGGACAAAAGCCACAATATGGCGCTCAATATCACAGTTAACTGCCAGGATAATGCTTTAGCCAGCGTACTGGTAGACACAGGATCGGCCATCAACATTTTGCCAAAGTCCACTTTAATGTGACTATCATTCAAAGGACCCCCAATGAGGGGAAGTGAGGTCATCGTCAAAGCATTTGACGGGTCTCGGAAAGCAGTTATCGGCGAAGTCGACCTTCCCATAACTAACGGTTCACACACTTTCCTAATCACTTTCCAGGTCATGGACATCCGGGAAACATACAGTTGCTTATTAGGAAGACCTTGGATACACCAGGCTGGGGCAGTCACTTTGACACTTCACCAGAAACTGAAGTTCGTCAAGAACGATCAACTCATCACGGTCTGTGGGGAGCAAGCCTTGCTCGTGAGTAACTTGTCATTATCTACTTGTGTAGAACCCGATGAGGTTGTTGGAACTCAGTTCCAAGCACTTTCGATGAACACGGAGAATCAGTCAGAGAAAGGAACCTTGATTTCCTCATATAGAGATGCTCTCGAAGTGATCGAGAATAATAATGCAAAAGGATGGGGACAGCTTGTCATTCCTACTGATAATAAAACAAAGAAGGGGCTTGGTTTTTCTGCGACCTGCACTCGGACAGCTGCTAACAATGAAAGTCTTCGTCCCATTCAGGATTTCTTCCACAGTGGGGGTTTCCTTCACCCAGTGCATCAACCAGTCCATACCATGAACGAGGGAGATTCCTCTGATACGGATGAGGAATGGAAGTCCTATCTCAACGAGGACGATTATATGTCTCAGGAAGAGGTGCCTACGCCATTTTGCTATCCCACACAGAGTCCGAGATTTATACCAAGGTCAGATGTCGAAATGATATACGGAGATTGTGATCCTGAAGGATGTCGTGCTCCACCAAACTCATTAGAGGAGGACACTCTGATGAAGGACAACTTTGACCACGACTATTATGGCCCAATGGGTGGCCTACCTATCTGAGCATCATTGAACAGAATACCTATATCCCCACCATGTCATGGGATCAACACTCAGGTCATTCAGAAAATATCCAGTACGATGATGAATTGGCAAAGCTTGCAGGGCTAGAATTCATCAACTACGCTTTTCCTGAGGTCAACATCATCGAGAGAGATAACTCCCCCAGTTCCAAAGATGTGTGGGACACCTTGGGACAACCAAGTGGAAAATTTGACTTCTTGATCAAGTACACCGCTCCTGAGAGCTCTCGTATCAGGCTCGAAGACATCCAGCCAACTGGATGGGGAGATTTGCCTGAGAGAACAAATACTATGCAAAATACAATAGAGGAATCCTTCTACGACAACTCTGCCTGGGAGACAGATTCCAATGATCCAGCTTCACCAGAAATCATCGTCATTTCTGAAGATAAATCAAGGAAATTACCAGACTTTGTGATTCACCGAGGCGTTCGCCGCCAATGGGTTGCTGTCGATGTTCCGAAGATTGTTCATAAGTCAAAGTAATTGCCGTCTTTAACCTTTCACCCTGCCCAGGTGAAACAAATGTTTTTATATGGCTCACTTGTTGTAAATTTCCCTCTTCGCTTCGCCCAAAGTGACAGAGTTTTGTTTTATAGGGTTGTAGTTTCAAGAATCGACTTGTTCATAAATTAAATAATGGCGTTCTGTGATCTCCGCATTAATTGTTATTTTCTCTTTTTGCTTTTCTCAGAAAATGGTAATCCTAAAAAACAATTCAAAATAAACAAGCAGTTTTTCAAAAAAAAAATACACTGCACACACTTGCATTTTCTCTATCTCTTCTAAACACAAATCATCACGTCATGCAGATTGCTTGTTTTAAACCCTTTTGAAACATACGATCTGATGCCTTCTCCCGACTTCGAGTTCCCGGTATTTGGGGTTGAAGAAGAAGTTGACAACGAAATTCCAGAAGAGATCTCCCGATTACTCCGACAAGAGGAAAGGTCCATTGAACCTCACAAAGAGCCGTTGGAAACGATCAACGTGGGTTCAAAAAAAGAGAGAAAAAAAATCAGGATTGGGGCACTGCTCTGTCTAACTGCCAAAGAGAGTTTGACAAAACTTCTCAGAGAATTTCCCGATGTGTTTGCTTGGTCCTACCAGGACATGCCAGGGTTGGATACCAGCATCGTGGAACATCATCTACCGTTAAGATCAGAATGTCCGCCAGTAAAACAGAGGTTGAGACGGACTCACCCGAACATGGCCATCAAAATCAAAGAGGAGGTACAAAAACAGATTGACGCGGGTTTCCTTGCCACGTCATAATATCCTCAATGGTTAGCCAATATCGTACCCGTTCCAAAAAAGGACAGAAAAGTCAGAATGTGTGTTGATTACAGAGATCTAAACAAGGCTAGTCCAAAGGACGACTTTCCTTTACCACACATTGACATGCTGGTTGACAGTACAACAAAGTTCAAAATTTTCTCCTTCATGGATGGATTCTCGGCCTATAATCAAATCAAAATGGCACCGAAAGACATGGAGAAAACTTCGTTCATCACCCCATGGGGTACCTTTTGTTACAAGGTAATGACGTTCGATTTGAAGAACGCCGGTGCAACCTATCAAAGGGCCATGACTACTCTGTTTCATGACATGATACACTAGGAAATCGAGTTATATGTTGATGACATGATTGCCAAATCTAAGACAGAAGAGGAGCATGTGACCCACCTGTCAAAGTTATTCGAGTGGTTGAGAAAATACAAACTCCGCTTGAATCCCAACAAGTGCACCTTTGGTGTCCGTTCAGGAAAACTGCTAGGGTTCATCGCCGGCCAAAAAGGAATTGAGGTTGATCCTGACAAGGTCAAGGCCATTCAAGAAATGCCTTCTCCGAAAATTGAAAAACAAGTCAGAGGATTCCTGGGACGTTTGAACTACATTTCCAGATTTATATTCCTCGTGACCGCGACATGTGCGCCAATTTTCAAATTACTCAAAAAGAATCAGGACTGCGTTTGGACAGAGGACTGCCAAACCGCCTTCGACAATATTAAGGAATATCTGTCGAACCCACCGATTCTATCACCTCAAGTGGAAGAAAGGCCACTGATCATCTACTTTACAGTCTTGGAAGACTCTATGGGTTGTGTGCTTGGCTAACAAGACGAAACAAAACGGAAAGAGCCTGCCATCTACTATTTAAGCAAGAAATTCACCGACTGCGAGACTCGGTACACTATGCTTGAGAAAACTTGTTGCGCTTTGGCTTGGGCAGCCAAACGTCTTCGCCAGTACATGATTCGTCACACTACTTGGTTAATCTCCAAAATGGATCCAATCAAGTATGTCTTTGAAAAATCTGCTCTCACGGGAAGAATTGCCTGTTGACAGATGTTGTTATCAGAATACGACATCGAATACCACGCTCAGAAAGCCGTTAAAGGGAGTATTTTAGCCGGTCATTTAGCTCATCAACCGATTGACGATCAGGAATCAATCAGGTTTGACTTCCCAGACGAAGATGTCATCTATTTGAAAATGAAAGATTGCGATGAACCACTACCCAGTGAAGGGCCAGAACCAGGTTCCCAATGGGGACTAATCTTTGACGGAGCTGTCAATAATTACGAAAACGGAATTGGGGCAATTATCCTAACACCTCAGGGTACCCACATTCCTTTCACTACTAGACTTACATTCAATTGCACAAACAACGAGGCCGAATATGAAGCTTTTATTATGGGTCTCGAAGAAGCGATCGACTTAAGGATCAAGAACTTGGATGTATACGGCGACTCAGCCCTGGTTATCAATCAGATCAATGGAGATTGGAAAACATACCAATCAGGATTGATTCCTTACAAAGATTATGCAAGAAGGTTGTTACCTTTCTTCAACAGAATCGAGTTTCATCACATCCCTCGTGATGAGAACCACATGGCTGATGCATTAGCCACTCTCTCTTCCATGATTAGTGTAGGTCGATGGAACGACTTACCCAAGATCGACATAATGCGCCTTGAACGGCCCACTTACATCGTCATGATTGAAGCAGTCATAGATGACAAACCTTGGTATAATGATATCAAATGCTTCCTTCAGAAACAAGAGTACCCACCTAGGGCATCCAGGAAAGACAGAAAAAACCCTCAGAAGGTTGGCGGGCAGCTTCTTCCTGAGCGGTGATACACTCTATAAGAGAAACTTCGACATGGTCTTGCTCCGATGCATAGACAGACCAGAAGCAGCCATGCTGATAAAAGAAATTCACGAAGGATCCTTTGGCACTCATGCCAACGGACACACAATGGCCAGAAAAATTCTGAGAGCAGGGTACTACTGGTTGACCATGGAATCCGATTGCTACAAGTACATGAGGAGGTGTCACAAGTGTCAGATATACTCAGACAAAATCCATGTACCGCCTAAACATCTCAAAGTTCTCTCTTCCCCATGGCCTTTTTCCATATGGGGAATTGACATGATTGGCATGATTGAACCCAAGGCTTCAATCGGACATCTGTTCATCCTAGTAGCCATTGATTACTTCACCAAGTGGGTCGAAGCAGCGTCATACGCCAATGTGACCCGACAAGTGGTGGTACGATTTATCAAAAACAATATCATCTGCCGTTATGGTGTTTCGAGCCAGATCATTACAGATAATGGATCTAACTTAAACAACAAGATGATGAAAGGGTTGTGCGCAGAGTTCAAGATCGAACACCATAACTCATCTCCCTACCGACCCAAGATGAACGGGGTGGTAGAAGCGGCTAACAAGAACATCAAAAAGATCGTTCAGAAGATGGTTGTAACCTATAAAGACTGGAACGAGATGCTACCCTTTGCTCTTCACGGTTATCGTACATCTGTCCGCACTTCAACAGGGGCAACCCCTTTCTCTCTAGTATATGGCATGGAAGCAATGCTCCCCATAGAAGTAGAGATCCCATCAATCCGGGTATTGATGGATGCTAAGCTAACAGAGGCTGAATGGTGTCAAAATTGACACGACGAACTCAACCTGATCGAAGAGAAACGAATAACGACACTATGCCACGGTCAGTTGTATCAACAGAGGATGAAGAAGGTGTTTGACAAAAAGGTTCGACCTCACGTCTTCAGGAAAGGAGACCTTGTTCTCAAAAAGATACAATCATTTCTCACTGATTCTCGGGGCAAATGGACTCCGAATTATGATGGCCCCTACGTGGTCAAGAAAGCTTTCTCAGGCGGTGCCTTGAGACTTGCAACCATGGACGGAGAGGAATTTGCCTACCCCATAAATGTCGATGTGGTCAAGAAATACTTTGCCTAAATAAAAAATAAAAAAACATCTCGGTGGATTGAAAACCCGAAAGGGCGGTCCAGGCAAAAATTAGAGACATAATTAAAAAAATCATCCCGGTGGATTGGAAATCTCAAAGTACGATCCAGGAAAAAATTAGGGATTCATGGCAAGTAACTAAGTCTGATCAGTTCAACTCCTCAGAGGTAATGCCATCCATCAGAAGAAAAACTCCAGTCACGGTCATCTTCGACAGAAGCTCAGGATGCCCCGAATTCAAAGTTGGTAGAAGGATAGTGGTCGTTGTGTTTCAATGTAACCCTTTTCCCTTAAATTACCATTTTCAAACTTTGTAAATACTCTATGGAATCACGCGTTTGGCTGATTTCCATCCTATCAATAAAATTTGAGCCCTAGTGCATTTGTTTGCAATTCTTATTTGTTTTAGCTTTACAGAACGACATTTTAACATGATTAACGATTCTTGAAATAAAACAAAAATGAATTTACTTGTCAAACTTTTCTTCTTTTAAAATAAAGATGGAAATTTCTTTTGACTGTTGAACATCGAAAGAACATCGATCGCTTCGCCAGAAATAATCGAGCTTCAAAGTGCAGAATCAAAGTACTCCTTATAAATTAGTGCGCCTAAATGAAGGATCAGTTATGTCAGATGTGAATACTCCATCTAACATCTTCGGCAGAGTTCTTACCTCCTAAGCCCGACCAATGGTTGCTCCCCCACAATGACTACTTCTCCTAAGCAAGGCAGAATGGCTACTTTTGGACCAGTGATACTTTTCATCTCCCATTATGGCCGAGTATCCAGTCACGTTCATCTGTTAGTCCATATGTCGCGTCAGTTTCATCAGCATATACATACATACATCATGCATTATTGATTCATACATGTTCATATTGCATCACTATCACTCTAGTAGGTCTTGTCCCCTAGTGATAAACGTCTTTTCCATTGAGTTGTCAGTTCTTTCCTCGTCAGGAAGTGAATCATCTAAGCAATCTCTCTCCAGTTTATCTCTGGATTAGAGACGGTCTTCGACCACTTTGATAACTTGAACCTTTGAGAAAACCAGAGAAACTTTTGAAAAATGTCACTCTTCGCCATTGGAGATGATATCCTCGCTTTCCCGGATTAAGGAAAATCCCCAGAGAAAGCCTCACAACTAAAGACTTTCAGAAACACATTGATTTTGCTCCCCGGAGAGTCGATGTTAATAAAGTCATCAGCACCTCAAAATTGGATCACATCATATGGCATTTCTCCGAGAAGATCCTGAGAAAAGTATAATGTAACATCCCCAAGCGACAGCAGTCTCTTCAGAGACCTGCTTTCCCCAGTAGAGCCGACAGATGGCGTCTCCAAACAGAGAAGTTTGTGTACCTCTACAGCTCCGACAAATGGGGTCCCCCAGCAAGTCTGACATCAGATACTTTTCCATCAAATAGCATCTCCCCAGGAAAATTCGGCGAGAAGTTTGAGGAAAACCGCTACACATAGCGTCCCTTGTCAAGAAAGTTTATTGACAAAAGAAACTGAGACCAGTTCCTTGGTAGGAAACCGGGATCAAGGGGAAGTTTATATCAGAAACTTAGACCAGTTCCTTGGTAGGAAACCAGGATCGAGGGTAAGTTTATATTAGAAACTTAGACCAGTTCCTTGGTAGGAAACCGGGATTGAGGGGTAGTTTATTTCAGAAACTAGGACTAGTTCCTTAGCTGAAAACCAGGATCGAGGGGAAGTTTTTACCTTTTCTAAGCATCATCGCTTATCAGAAGAAGAGGAATGCGCAAGTTACCATTCATGACCACCATCAAAATTTTGGGTATTCCGATATTTAATCCTCTTGCACCCCGAATGCCCGAATACCTTCGCCATTCACACCTTCGGGCCCAAAAAGATTAAATAGGGGCACCTGTCATACCCAAAATTTTGACCACTAAGATTTCCCATCATTGTGCAAATCATCATCACAATAGGGATGAACCATCAGTCTCCCCAAAGATGGGCGAGCACTCACTACAAACAATAATTAGGGTTTCAAGCCCTCTTTGAGCCTTAGACAAAGGATCAATCAAGGAAGGACGGGATCTTCAACTTGTCTAACCTCTCAAACATCCACAATGGATCAATAGGACTCCCACCTCAAGGATTAAGCACAAGGCTGCGACAGTCTGAGTGGATCAAGCCTCAAGATCGCCAGTGTCACCAAATTAGGGTTTGGTCGACCAGGGCCTCCAGATGGAAATTTTCCTCTGGGCATGGGCCAATGCTTTAAAGCATAACCTAAGATGCTCCAAGGGACCTCATGGACCCAATCATCAAGTTAATTTAACCTCAGGGGATGCGTTCACAAAAGATCAGGAATTAGGGTTTCTTGACCTAATTCACCCCTAAGTTGGCTTTTGGGACAAAACATGAGCCAAGACCTCAAGACATGATTTGAGGGTCTCTAATAAACCACATTGATCCATTTGCAACAATGGATTGATCCAAGAAGCTTGACCAGCAAGTTTCAAATTCATCAGAACTACAATTAGGGTTTCGCAGAAAAAGTCAACAGTGCCTTTGACTTTTGACCAGGACATACTCCCAAACCCTAGGACATGATTCAATACACCCTATAACACCTATGAAATCAATCCATCAACTTTTATTTAGGTCAAGGACTTGATTTCATAGAGGATCGCACAGTTTCTAATTCATCTGATAAAAAGTCAACTGTGCACAAAAGTCAAATTTGACTTTTTGAGATTTTTCACAATTATGGTTCTTTGACCCTAAAATGATGTTATTGTGTGATTAGAATCATCATTCATCAAGAAAAATCAAGAAAAGTGGGATAACTTGAAAAAGGGGTAACCATAAAAACTTAGAAATTTTTCTAAGTTATGGAACAAAGTGGCTAGGGTACCAACTTTGGAGGATCATAACTCCTAAACCATAAGGCCATTTTTCCCCATCCAAAGCTAGATTTGTAGCTCTCACGGCCCTCTACAAAAGCTTCGACTACAACTCATTCCAATTCCTCATGGATTTTAAGTTATGGAATGATCAAAATCACAAAAAGTGAAAATGTCACTTTTTTCCAACACTTAGTGAAATTTTCACTAAGTCAGAATCTGTCTTACTTTCAAAATGTAGGGGCATTTTTCACTTGGATCCAAAAATTATCAAAACCAATTATGATCAAATAGTTGTTGTATCATATGAGGGCTTTCCAAAATGTCCAAGAACTCCATCAAATTCCACTTGAGCCATGAGATATGACAATGGCAACATGCCTTGCTAAAAACTGTCAAAGCAAGGCAGATTTGTGTATTTTGCTCGATTTGCCAAATTTGTGCAAATGACTAACACACTTATCAATTAGAAGACCTCAAGGGGAGACCAAGGAGGAACCAACTCTTATCCCAAGCCTCCCAAGTCCTTGGAACTAAAAATAGCATGCTAAACCTAGAAATCCCTAAAGAGGGGACAAGACTCCAATTTTGTTTTGGAGCATTCAATGGATTCACCAAGGTGGCATGGACTGAGCCATTTCCAACTGAATTCAGTCAAGACTTATCCAAGACCAAGGGAACTAGCAGCCTGTGCCCTAACCTCTAGTCAATGGCTAGAGGAGACTTGGATTCTCATTGATCAACATTGGCTAAACCTATGCAGCAGTTGCCATTCACTATTCCTTGCAAAACAAACTTGCTCTACTATAAATAGAGCTCATTTATGATCAGTTTGAGTACACCAAAGCCATCAAACAGATGCTTTCCTCAAAATCTCCTTCTTCACTCCAAAATTGCCTTCCAAAGCAAGTCACTATCGGGTTTTGAGTTTGAGAGCTATTCCAACTAAACCAATCACACACACACCTCATAAACATCATATAGAAGTGATCCAAACACTCACACAACATCTGGAACACCAAAATCACAAAATCACTAGCCAATTGCTCAAGTTCTTGACAGATTTGCAGTTTGGGTACCATCTCAAGTTCCAGATCATTTGCATTCATTCCAAGCATCCAGACACACTCCATAGCACCTAGGGAAGCTGTCCATTTCCTTGGAACCAAGTTGTAACACCTCTAACAAAAAACACGATCACCAACTGCAAGAGGTAAGCATGAGCTCTTCTAACTCTATGATCCATTCATTTTTTGCTGCACAATAATTTGGCCATATGTTCATAACCATGCATAGAGTGTTTTCCCTCAATCAATTACCTTGTTTGAATCGTGTATGGAATTTCTGAACCTTCATGCAAATTTTAGGGTTCTTGAGGTTTCTCTTTGATTTCTTATTCCATGGTTAAAATAAATGAAATTAAAGACCATAGACATGACCGTGAGGTGAAAACGAGTAGACTGATATGTAGATTGCATGATATCATCAAGTATTCAGTGAGATTGGATAGAAAACGCAAATCTGCAGAAACAGAGGGTGGCGCGTGTTCTTGCCATGTTCTTAACGCCATTTTTGAACATTTGAATATATGAATTTTTGTGATTTTATTTAATTGATTCAAAAATTAATTTCTCTCTGAGTTTTAATGATTTTGAGTTGATTCTTTTTTTAATAATTCAAACAAATATTAAAATATTTTATTTTCCCAAAAAATCCCAAAAATATTATTTATTTCATATACTTGATATTTTTGTAAAGAATTAATATTTTAATTATTTTTGACATTTAAAATATTTTCTCCCTCTTGATTTTTCAAATTTTAGTGATTTCCAATCATTTTGTGAATAGAAACATAACTTTTGAGACAATAATCCAAGATCACAATTTGTTTCCACACATGTTTAACAATTTTGATCATTTTAATTGAATATTTATTCAATTAAAATATATTTTAAAAGCAAATTAGGGTTTTGATCAATTCAACCCTCATTAAATCTTTTTCAAACACTTTGGGCCTCTTGGTAGAGTGTAAGACCCAACCCTTTGTAAATAGAAACCTTTTTGGGCCTCAGTGTGTTGTATAAGTCCCGATATCGTCAAAATGTTCGACACGATCGTCGCCTTTTTCACAAAAATATTTGGGCTTCTCCTTGAGTTATAAGACCCATCTTTAAACACCATTGGGCCTCTAATAGAGTGTAAGTCCCAACCCTTTTTGTACATAAACCTTTTTGGGCATCACTTATTGTATAAGTCCCTCTGTACATTTTTGAAACAACGGCGCGATCGTCGTTCTCAAACAAAAACCATTTTGGACCTCTCCTTGAGCTGTAAGCCCCACCACTGGTACAAAAATAAACCACGGGCCTTTAATAGAGTGTAAGACCCAACCCTCTTTTAACCCAAACTTTTTGGGCCTCAATGTATTGTATAAGTCCCTCTGCGTTAAAAGAAAACCTCGGCGCGATCGCCAGTTCAAAAAAACAAATAATCTGGGCCTACCCTCGTGTTATAAGCCCCATTATTTTTCGTTAAACACCTTTAGGCCTCTTGAGAGAGTGTAAGACCCATCCCTTTGTACAGAAAACCTTTTTGGGCCTCAGTCACTTGTATAAGTCCCTGTACAAAACAACAGTGCAATCACTGATAAAACCTTGGGCCTCTCCTTGAGCTGTAAGCCCCAAAAATCTTTTCAAAGCACTTTCTCCTTTGATTTTGGATATAATATTATTATCAAAGCTTTCTTTGTTGAACAACTAACTAAACAGCATGGAAGCTCTACAACCGAGTAAGTGTTTACCCGCTTTATTTACCCGCTTTCATATATATAACTGTATTGTGGGGCTGCTCACTGTAAGTCTTGTTTCACAAACTTTTATATATACTTGTCAAATATCAACTGTGTCATACTAGTATAGTTATTTAGAGTTTTCCCCAGCAACTAAGTCTAGCACTAGGTAAAGCCCTGTTGGTCACTCTTAAATACAAACAAAACTAGATCCCAATAGGATTACCAGACACAGTCTTCCCTCCTCTTGGGGTTAAACAATATGGAGACGTGAAAAGCAGCATTCTCAGTGAACCCTTTCTCAGACTGTCACCCTTAGAGATTGTCAAAGAGACTCTACTCCCCAAGGATGATCTTTTCTCCGTGAATGGCATCTCTTGAGTTTCTTCCAAATTCTCGGACTTTCCCGGCTTGAGCTATTCTCGGTGAATGGCATGTCTTGAACTTCTCAGGGTTTGGGGACCCACAGGCTTCTTAAAAGCATCCCCGCCTCCTCTTGGGCATTGTACAAGGACCCTTCGGCTTCTTAAAAGCTCTCATGCCTTCTCTTGGGCTTAGTACAAGGACCCGGAGACCTCTACAGGTATAGGAACAGAACCTAGTCATCAATTTGCTAGAGCTACCTTTCTGAGTCAAGGGTCAGACCAGTTAATGGGTTGACCTTCATCCCTTAACATACCCGCCTTCTCTTGGGCATCATACAAAGATCATTCACTGCCTGAGAATCAATTTCTTAAAACACCAGTAGGCTTGGACAGTCTCAATACCCTTTAGATTTCCCATTTCCTTAAAGAACAGGAAATAACCCTGGTCCTCTGATCAATCCTAAAGCACAACAATACCTTTAATCATTCCCCTCATAAGAAATGATTTTCTCTTTTATCCAACATACTGGACCTGTCACTAAACTGAAACAGCCACCAGCACGATAGCCTCCTCTTGGGCTTTGTACAATGATTCTCCCCAGTGGAGCTAACCTTTTCACACTCTCTTGTTGAGTATAAAAGACTCTCTTGTTGAGTCAGCCCCTTTCAGCCTCCATCTCGGGCTTCGTATGAGATACAAAACACTTTCTTGTTGAGTATAAAAGACTCTCTTGTTGAGTCAACCTCCTTTTAGGCTCCATCATGGGCTTCGTACGGGATACAAATCACTCTCTTGTTGAGTATAAAAGACTCTCATGTTGAGTCAATCACCTTTTAGCCTCCGTCTTGGGCTTCATACAAGACACACATAAAAGCACTCTCTTGTTGAGTCAGTCACTTGTTAGTACTCTCTTGTTGAGTCAACCCTTTTAGCCTCTCTCTCGGGCTTCGTACGTGACACATAAAAACACCCTCTTGCTGGGTCATTAGCCTCCTCTTAGGCTTTGTATAAGGAAAACCCCGATTGAGTCAATCAACCTTTTAACATCAAAATATGTGCCTTGCTCACAGTATACATACATCAACAACTCCTTTTTCCCCATCTAATTGCTGTAAGCGGCAAGCCTCTGGATTATTTACATCCACGCCACTGTCCCTCTTTTAGCATGAGAAATTCCTAAGGAAATATGGCATTGCTCTAAACTGAGTTAAAAGTCTTCTCCTTAAGGTTAAAAAAATCCCCTATAAAGGAAATTATGGCATTGCTGGGTTCACATATCCCAGTTAAAGTAATTCTCCTTTATAATCAATCACCCAACAGTTGTGACAAACAGACCAAATATCCCCCTTTTAGAGATGACAAATTCTCTCTAAAGTCAAAACCCTTTAGCTTCACATCTTGGGCTTCGAACAAGATACAAATAGACCCTTCAGCTTCACATCTTGGGCTTTGAACAAGATACAAACCACATTTAGCTTCACGTCTTGGGCTTTGAACAAGACACCAAAACAACCCTTTTTCCTCCCATAGAATAGGAGGAACTACGATCACTCTGATTTCCCTGTTTCGTTAAACGGGAATACGTAGGCATAAGATTGGAAAAATTCTTAGCGAGCATACTAATCAAAAACCCAAAATCCCGTACCTTCATACATCAATCAAAAAACATCAGTCCTAACATCCTACCAATAGCCCAGACACTGTTTTTTTAACAAAATAACCTAAGAGAGACCCACAATATTTATAGCATCTGTAAACCAACAATCATCTGTTCAAACTCAGTATGCAAGCAGGGTTAATTGGAGACATCTATTTCCCTTCCTTCATCAGCTTCAATAGGATAAAAAATGAATCGAACTGTAGTACCCCAAAGCGACAGTGCTTCGCAACCACGCAAAAACTCGTGCTACAGAAGGCAAGAACCATAATATGGCACTCAACATTACAATCAACTACCAGGACGATGCTTTAGCCAGCGTACTGGTAGACACTGGTCCATCTTTAAATGTTATGCCAAATCAACTTTGGTACGACTATCGTTTCAAGGAGCTCCGATGAGAGGCAGTGAGATCATCGTCAAAGCCTTTAACGGATCTAGAAAAACAATTATCGGCAAAGTCGATCTTCCCATAACCTTTGGTCCTCACACTTTCCAAGTCACTTTCCAGGTCATAGATATTCGGGCAGCATACAGCTGTTTATTAGGAAGACCTTGGATACACGAAGCTGGGGTAGTCACTTCCACACTTCACCAGAAACTGAAGTACGTCAAGAATGACAAATTAGTCACAGTATGCGGAGAGCAAGCCTTAATCGTGAGTAACCTATCATCATTCTTCTATGTAGAACCAGAAGAGGTTGTTGGAACTCAGTTTCAAGCACTCTCAGTGAGCAATGAGAATTAACCAGAAAGAGGGACGTCGATTTCCTCATACAAGGACACTCTCAAAGTAATCGGGAGTAATGGCGTAAAAGGATGGGACAGATTATAACTCCTACGGATAACAAGATAAGAAAATGTCTTGGTTTCTCTCCAACCTGTGCCCAGACTACAAAGAAGGACAAAAGTTTTCGTCTCATTCAGGATTTCTTCCACAGTGGAGGTTTCCTCCACCCAGTATCTGAAGAAGTACACACCATCGACAAAAACGACTCCTCTGATGTGGATAAAGAGTGGAAATCTTACCTTAACCATGACGGTTATGTGTCTCAGGAAGAAGCACGCATGCCACTCTATTTTCCAAAGCAGAGCCCGAGATATATACCAAGATCAGACGTCCGGATGATCTATGGAGATTGTGATCCTGAAGGATGCCGTGCTCCACCCAATTCATTAGAGGAAGACAATCTAATGAAAAACAACTTTGACTATGATTATTATGATCCCCTGGATGACTTGCCTATATGGAAGCCATACACGGAAGACTTGGGGCAAAAGAGTCAGCTAGACAATGTTTATCAGCTGAATGATCTTGAAAAGAATACACAGGCTCCCCCAGAGTCATCGAATCCTTACTCAGAACACTCCGAGAGTGTCCAACACCATGCTAATGAATTCGCAAAGATTGTAGGACAAGAATTCATTAACTATGCATTCCCCGAGGTCAATGTCATGAGGAAGATGACTCATCTCTTCTCACAGAAACTTGGGACACCTTGGGACAGCCAAGCGGTAAGTATGACTTCCTAGTCAAATACACTGCTCCTGAAAGCTCTCGTATCAGGCTTGAGGACATCTAGGCGACAGGATGGGGAGATCCTCTTGAGAGTGAAAATACTATGGAAGATGCGACAAAAGAATTCTCCTATGACAACTCTGCATGGGAAGAAGACTCCAATGATCCTACTCCACCATAAATCATCATTATTTCTGAAGACAAACCAAGAAGGAAGATACTAGACTTTGTGATTCACAGAGGAGTTCGTCGCCACTGGGTTCCAATCGATGCCCCAAAAGCCGTCCATAAGTCAAAGTAATTACCATCTTTATTTTAAACCTTTCACCTTGCCCGGGTGAAATGGAGGTTTTTATAGGGCTCACTTTTTTGTAAATGTCCCTCTTCGCCTCGCCAAAAGCGACAGAGTTTTGTTTTATAGGGTTATGTTTCAAGAATCGACAAATCATGAATAAATAATGTCATTCTGTCATTCCCGCATTTATTGCTGTTTTCACTTTTCGTTTTTCAGAAAATGGTAATCCTAAAAATAACCCAAAATAAAAACAAGCATTTTTTTCAGAAAAATACACTGCACACACTCTTGCATTCTCCCTGTCTTTTCTAAAAAGAATCATCTTGTCATGCAGATTGCTTATTTTAAACCCCATTGAAACATACGATCCAATTCCATCTCCCAACTTTGAATTCCCGGTATTTGAAGTTGAAGAAGAAGAGGAAAAAGAAATTCCAGAAGAGATTTCCTGACTACTCCGAAAAAAGGAAAGGTCTATTGAGCCTCACAAAGAGCCGTTGGAAACGGTCAATTTGGGTTCAGAAGAAGAAAAGAAAGAAGTTAAGATAGGGGCACTGCTCAGTCCAACTGTCAGAGAAGACTTGATAAAACTTCTCAAAGAGTTTCCAGATGTGTTTGCTTGGTCCTATCAGGACATGCCAGGGTTGGATACTAGCATTGCGGAACACCACTTACCGCTAAAAACGGAATGTCCGCCAGTAAAACAAAGACTGAGAAGGACCCATCCGGATATGGCCATCAAGATAAAGGAGGAAGTGCAGAAGCAGATCAATGCAGGTTTCCTCACCACCTCAGAATATCCTCAATGGTTAGCCAACATAGTGCCAGTTCCGAAAAAGGATGGAAAAGTCAGAAGGTGTGTAGACTACAGGGATCTGAACACGGCAAGTCCAAAAGATGACTTCCCCCTACCACACATTGACATGCTAGTAGACAGCACAGCAAAGTTCAAAGTCTTCTCCTTCATGGATGGATTCTCGGGCTATAATCAAATCAAAATGGCACCGGAATATATGGAGAAAACTTCATTCATCATCCATGGGCCACCTTTTGTTACAAGGTAATGTCGTTCGGACTGAAGAACACGGGGGCAACCTATCAAAGGGCCATGACGACCCTGTTTCATGACATGATGCACAAAGAGATTGAAGTGTACGTCGATGACATGATTGCTAAATCTAAAACAGAAGAAGAGCATGTGACACACGTGTCAAAGTTATTCGAGCGTCTGAGGAAATATAAACTCCGCTTGAATCCTAATAAGTGCACATTCGGTGTCCGCTCAAGAAAACTCTTAGGATTCATCGTCAGCCAAAAAGGAATTAAGGTTGATCCTGACAAGGTCAAGGCCATTCAAGAAATGCCTTCACCAAAGACTGAAAAATAGGTCAGAGGATTTTTGGGACGTCTGAATTACATCTCAAGATTCATATCCCTCATGACCGCGACATGCTCACCGATCTTCAAACTACTAAGAAAGAATCAAAGTTGTATATGGACAGAAGACTGCCAAAAAGCTTTTGACAGTATCAAAGAATATCTATTGAAACCATTGATTCTGTCTCCCCTAGTGGTAGGAAGACCATTGATCATATACCTAACAGTCTTGGAAGACTCCATGGGTTGTGTACTTGGCCAGCAAGACGAGACAAAAAGAAAAGAGTCTGTCATTTATTACTTAAGCAAGAAGTTCACGGATTGTGAAACTCGGTACACTAAGCTCGAGAAAACTTGTTGTGCTCTGGCTTGGGCAGCCAAACGTCTTCACCAGTACATGATTTGTCACACTACTTGGTTAATCTCCAAAATGGATTCGATCAAGTACGTCTTTGAAAAGCCTGCTCTCACGGGAAGGATTGCCCGTTGGCAGATGTTGTTATTGGAATACGACATCAAGTACCATGCTCAGAAAGCCGTCAAAGGAAGTATTTTAGCCGATCATTTGGCTCATCAACCGATTGACGATCAGGAATCAGTCGGATTTAACTTCCCAGATGAAGATGTCATGTACGTGAAAATGAAAGATTGCGATGAACCGCTACCCAGTGAAGGGCCAGAACTAGGTTACCAATGGGGACTAATATTCGACAGAGTCGTCAACACTTATGGAAACAGAATTGGGGCAATCATTGTAACTCCTCAAGGTACCCATATTCCTTTCACTGCCAGATTGACATTCAAATGCACAAACAACGAGGCCGAATACGAAGCTTGTATCATGGGTCTCGAAGAAGCCATTCACTTAAGGATAAAGAATTTGGATATGTATGGAGACTCAATCAGATCAAAGGAGAGTGAAACACATACCAATCAGGGTTGATTCCTTACAAAGACTACGCAAGAAGGTTGTTACCATTCTTCAACAGAATCGAGTTTCATCACATTCCTCGTGAAGAAAATCACATGGATGATGTACTAGCCATTCTCTCTTCCATGATTGCTGTAAATCATTGGAATGATGTACCTAAGATTGACATAATGCGCCTTGAAAGGCCCACTTACATCTTCACAATTGAAGCAGTCATAAATGACAAACCCTAGTATCATGATATCAAGTGCTTCCTTCAAAGACAAGAGTACCCGCCTGGGGCGTCCAGAAAAGATAGGAAGACTCTCAGAAGACTGGCAGGCAACTTCTTCCTGAACAATGATACACTCTATAAGAGAAACTTCGACATGGTTTTACTCAGATGCGTAGACAGACAAGAAGCAAACATGTTGATGAAAGAAATTCACGAAGGATCCTTTGGCACTCATGCCAACGGACACACAATGGCGAGAAAAATTCTGAGAGCAGGATATTATTGGCTGACAATGGAATCCGATTGCTACAAGTACATGAGGAGGTGTCAGAAGTGTTAGATATACGCAGACAAAATCCATGTACCGCCAACGCATCTCAAAGTTCTTTCTTCTCCGTGGCTTTTTTCCATAATCGACATGATTGGTATGATTGAACCCAAAGCTTCAAACGGATATCGGTTCATCCTGGTAGCCATTGACTACTACACCAAGTAGGTCGAAGCAGTGTCATACACCAATGTAACCCGACAAGTGGTAGTCCGATTTATCAAGAACAATCTCATCTGCCGTTATGGTGTTCCAAGCCAGATCTTTACTAACAATGGATCCAACTTGAACAACAAGATGATGAAAGAGTTGTGCGCTGAGTTCAAGATCGAACACCATAAATCATCTCCTTACCGACCTAAAATGAATGGAGGAGCAGAAGCGGCTAACAAGAATATCAAGAAAATCGTTTAGAAGATGGTTGTAACCTACAAAGACTGTCATGAGATGCTACCCTTTGCTCTTCACGGTTATCGCACATCTATCCGCACTTCAATAGGGGAAACCCCTTTCTCTCTAGTATATGGCATGGAAGCAGTGCTCCCCATAGAAGTAGATATACCATCAATAAGGGTATTTGAAGGTACG
Source organism: Lathyrus tuberosus (assembly GCA_022829125.1). Classification (NCBI taxonomy): domain Eukaryota; kingdom Viridiplantae; phylum Streptophyta; class Magnoliopsida; order Fabales; family Fabaceae; genus Lathyrus; species Lathyrus tuberosus. Next base: position 5,385,955 of record JALAZF010000253.1, read on the forward strand.
AGAAAGACACAAGAAAGGGGGGTTTGAATTGTGTATTCACTCTTTTATAACTTTTCGCTTCTTATCAGATAAGACGCTGAGATAACATCGAAGTTCATTGAGAGACTCTGACCTGCGAAGAACATTCGAACTTGCCAATGCTTACAGCGTGAGAACCAATAAGAGTCTGAACAATATATATGCAACATTCAGAACTTGCTGAGTGGAAGCTTATCAGAGTTAAGCTGCAAGTTTCTGATTCGCTTATGTAAGGTTCTGATGAAAACATAAACAATAACATAAAGCATAACGAGAATAAATAACACACAATATATCCTGGTTCACCACAAGGCTAATCCAGTCCACCCTCCTCAGGTGATTTCGCCTTGAACACAAGGTCTTAATCCACTATAATCAATCTCGATTACGGATACACGGGCAACAGTCGGTGACTAATAACCTGCACAGCCGCACTGTGACAAACCCACAATAACTTGCGTCATTGTCATCTCAAGTACCCAGATCATCTTATGATCCCTTGAGGTATCTCTCTCAGTGAACCGTACAGGGAATCAATCAGGATATAATGTTCACGGGAGGAATCACAATGAGTTCCATCAGGGTTCCCACAAGAGTATGATCAACATATGATCATCTTTGAGATATGACTATCATTGACCATATTTCAGGATTTCTACAATAGCACCAAGCCATTGTCTTCTCAAGTCTCCGATCACACTGATCACTTGAGGAATCCTAATTCACATAGAATTAGTTAAACTGGAGATTACAATGATGCTTCTTAACAAGCATTTAACTCTTAAGTTTAAGTACTTAAGAACACATAAGTGTTCAAGAACACACAAGTGTTCAAGCAAGATTTGAGCAACATCTCCTTGCTTTCTTTTTATTCTACAAAGATGTATATGGATATGACAGTTGTTGACATCTGGTAGATCTTCTTCTTTGTCTTCTTGGTTGAGCAAGCTTTGAGCAACAACTCCTTGCTTCAGATCTTCAATGTAGCACTGACGAGAAGGTGGTTGAAGACTTGACTAATTTTCAATGTTGTCTTCTTCATCAACAGCTTCTGTACCAATTTGTTGTTGTGTTGAATGTTGATCATTGAGCTTTAACAACAATGGTTGTGTGTACATGGTGATAGCTTTGAATATTAAGTGTTACAACGAGAACTCATCGTTGCGACTATCATCAGACCAACACTTTGAAGCATATTCTTCTTTCCTTTAAATAGCCAAGTAAAATATAGCCGTTGGAATTTCTGTTGGCGGTTGGAAAAGAGACGTTGTGTAATGATAAAGCTGTGCTGACACATCTCCTTTTTACTGTAGAAGAAATGATGGGATATATCTTTCTTGGGCGCTGTGTACAGTCATTCACAATGGTAACATTTGTCTTCAAAACGCCAGAGGCTTCTGATGGTAAATAATTGAAGCATGAGTAGAGACTTCTTAACAGGATATCTGAAACTCCAAGTCTTCAGTCTTTCGAAGTCGTCCAATAGGAATCAGCCTTCAAAACTTCAGCACTTGTCTTTAACTAAGTTATCCTTTACTACTTCAAGTCTTCTGAAACTTCAGAGCTGTCCATTAGGAATCCGTCTTCAGAGTCTTCAGCACTTGACCTTTGGAACCATGATCCTCAGAACACATAAGTCTTCAGAGTCTTTTTGCACTTGGTCTTCAGAGCCTTCAGCCTTCAGAACTTCAAGTCATTGGAATCTTCAGCACTTCGTTCTCTATTATCTTCTTCAGAAGCTTCGCAATCTTCAGAATCTTAACCACTTTCAGAGAGCATCCACAAAAGCATTGCAACAGCAATATCGACATCCTTGGATCTGACTGATTATGATCAGATACAGAAGCATTCTTGCTTCTTGCGACTTATGTCACACATAGTAACTTCACATATAATCATTTACGCGCATCTGGCTGGTGCTTGTTGAATCTGATATCTTCTATGCTTATCATCTACACACAACACACGTTAGAACATAAAATGGTTCTTTCACAAATACCATTGTTATCATCAAAACATAGAGATGACTTGTATAATCAACTCTTGCTCTAACAATCTCCCCCTTTTTGATGATGATAAAACCAAGTATTTTGATTGAACATTTTATACAAGGTAATCACCAAAGCTAAACATATTCAGAGTCCGGAACAGCAGCTCCCCTTGAATATGTTATCCTCAAAGTTTTATCTGTGATCATCTAGAATGTTATATGATCCAAAGGCATACAGAATAACAACTTGAGTTTCTAGAACAAAGAGTAGAAAAGGACTACTTCTCTATCTTGTCTTTAAGGAGACACAAGTTTTCAGCATCTGGACTAGTTCATCAGAACTTCCATCTTCAGATGTTTAGAACTTAGTTCCTTTTTAGTGTCATATCAGAGCTCATAATCTTCAGAATCATCTGAAGCATTTTCTACTTTTTAGCAGAATCATTTTAGCATAGAAACATAACAAATCTTATCAAATAACATAGCCTCGCTATTTATCAGGAAAAAACACTGTCTTAAGAAACTCCCCCTGAGTTTCAGACTTGATGAAGATTATAGATTTTAACATTTGAATCTTCTGGGTAGTCTCCCTTAGTTTTCATAAGTCAGATATTGGGATCTTCAGAATCGTAATTCAGATATATTAATTTTAATTCACCAATAAATCATGACTTTCCAGAGTTCGACTTTGAACACAGGTCTTCATCTCAGAACCTTGTTACTGTCACAACTCAGTGGTTCATCAAAGCTTGATTCTTGATCAGATACCAAAAGAAGGTTAATTTAGTGATCAATCAACGCTTGATTCTGAATTTGATACACATGTGATCTGACTCTTATTTGATACAAAATTATATGCTGAGTCTGATACCAGAGTATGTTGAGTCTGATACCAACTGAGGTATTTTCTTCATACCATTTGAAGGGTATTTCCTTAGTATGCTGAAATTGATACCAATGAAGGTATTTGACAATATTTCACAGCTTTGCTCTGATTGATATTACTTCAGACTGAGTCTGATAGCAATCTTTATATACAGAGTCTAATTACCAATTGTTGATTTAGTCCGATACCAAATCATTTTCTTTTTAATTGGTTCTTAGTTAAATCAGAAATACTCTTTCTTGGAACTTCAATCCAGATCTTCAGATAGTTCTTGACTTCTGATTTGCACAGTTCTTCTGAAAAGCATCTTGAGATGTAGACTTATCTTGACTGCTTTCAGAGCTTTTGTTTTCAGAGCTTTCCTTCTTCTGATTCTTATGTTCTGAATATCATATTTTCAGACAGCTTACAACTTCTGAACCAAGTGAACCAGAGATCACGATAACTTTGACTTTCAGAAAGTTCTCAACTTCTGAACAGTACTGGGTAGATCTGATTCTGAACACATGTTCACGAAGTGTACAACTTCAATCATATGAGCAATAGTTCATAAGAACTTTTAACAAAGTTCTTCTTTCTTTCTTAAACCTGTTCTGAGAATGCCTAGCGAACTTGTTCAGAGTTCCTCGGTAAAACATCAAACAAGCGTTAGTGGTAAATGCATTTTATATCATTGATTTACTTGTTTGAGTTTGCATTCTATCTTTAATCAAAATCACACTTTCTATTTCTCCCCCTTTTTGACATTATCAAAAAGTTTAGAGCATTTGAGCTTTTAAGCATTAATGTGAACAATATAGTTGATAATAGTATCTTTAGAATTCAAGCGTGAGCATTTTCATTGATTAATTTGTAACCATACATGAAACAGAGATAGATACATTAATGACACAAAATGATAATCAGCAAAACATAACAGTTATTTGAAAGACACGGCGTTTAAAACTTAATCATCAAAGTCCTCAACATTGTCTACTCTCTCACATCTGGTTTCAACAGGTGAGGGTCCTGATGATCCAAGCCTGCTTATCAATCTCCATGCCTTTTCTTTCAAAATTATTTCAGATATTATTCTTCCATATGGAATGTAAGAATGCATCTGGTTTCTTGAGACTTTGATAGAGTGTCTCACGTGGTTAAAAATGGTCTTGGGAAGGTCTATTGTGACGTGATGTGTTAGGAGGAAGACGAAGATTCTGTCGTCATGAGTCAGAGTGCCTCTCGCAGTCGCACGTGGACGAAGGTTGGTCAATGAAAATTTGAACCAGGTTTATGGGGTAGGAAGAACCTTTTCAGGATTGTTCGGTTTGTAAGGAACTGAATCATCAAACAGAATTCTGCACCTCTCCACCATGCTTAAATCAGATTGGAAATCATTGATCGTGACTCCAGAGGAGATGCATCCAGTGATTTTCTCTATCGAGGAGACAGAGATAGCGATAGGGTGAAAGTGGACCTCAGACCAGATGGTGTTTCCATCATTGCTGACCCTGGAAAAATTCCAGAATTCCTTAACAAGATCTGGAAAAATGGGACCATTTAGTAGAGAGTAATAGCACTGCTAAGACTGAGCTTGCATGCTTCTAATTATTTCCAAACCATTATCTCTGAGACGAGATAGGTTAGGTCTTTTCTCAGAAATGACTTCTAGGTTCTCTTTTCTTCCTCGAAACGTTGGACCAGTTCTTTGAGAGGTCATCATCTTTGTTGTGGTAAAAAATTATTTTTTTAGGAAGATGATATTTTAGGTTTGCGGATAAATAAATGGTGAGGCAAGATCCTACTATTTATAGGCAAATGAGAGTAAAGAGTATAATAACTAAATCGGTACTCAAAGATTTGGGTTTACTATTTCCTAGGTAGTCACGATTACTTAGGGTATGCTAAAAGGCGCAACTGTGTGGGAAAAGAAAACGAAGCAGTTACTAATTTATTTGAAAAATTGATCAGTTATGGATAACACTATTTTATGGTGAGTGGTAGCTAGGGTTAATGCATTTTGATAATGAAGGTTTTCTTGAGCCACACAAATATTTATCAGATATCTTTCAAAAGATAAAATCAATCTATCATTAGAGCTTGTCAGATATTTGATTTGCTTAAGTTTAAATATTTAGGATTATATAGGAGAAAAGATATAAAACGATTCATAATATAGTTTTTGACTATTCATTAATCTTAAATAACTTAAGGCAAACTGACACGATTACAGCAACTTAGAACAAATACAATTTGAATTAAGAACATGCATTCCGCATACGTAGTTAAGATATAGATAGGTCTAGTTTTCCTAGTTACTAAAGATTTCACATTTAGTCTTCAACAATAAGTTCTCTGGAAGGCTTTCAGGACCATCTTCTTCAATTTTCTCTTTGATCATATCCATAATTCCCTCTCTGAAGAAAATCTCAGTTAAAACTCTTGCATAAGGAATGTAAGATTTTGTGAGGTTTCTGGATTCAGAGATGGATTTCCAGAGAAAGTTGAAGATAGTGTGTGGTAGGTTAATCTGAAAGTCATTCATTAGCAAATGAATAAATTGGTGGTCATGAAATCTTAGTATGTCATGGTATTCTCCTCTAGGAAGGAAATTTGACACAACTAGTTTGTACCAAGCTTTGGGAATGGGTAGAAGGTGTTCAGGATTGGATGGTTCATATCCGGATGAAAGGTTATGAAGGAAGGAAAATATTCTAGCAACAAAGAATTTGTTCAGGTCACAATCAACAGTGATTCCAACATTCTCACATCCAGTTGATAGAGTGACTGAGAACGGGTTGATGGTGATTGGGACTTCAAAAACAAAGGAGGTGATGCACTTACTTTCAAAATCAAGATTAGCATGTTTCCAGAAGTCCTTAACTTGATTTACATAAATGGGTTTTTCTAGCATAGTGGAGTATCTAGTCCATTCTTGAGTGTAAAGCACATCTGCTATACTGCAAGCAATGTGACTTGGAAGAGAAGGGGTGTTGGTTACAAACTGTTTTTCAGGAGTAATTTCAGGAAGATCTTGGTCCCCAAGATAAGTTAGTGGATGCATGATGATGGATGGATAATAGAGTTTTGAGACTTATGTTTTATGATAGAAGGACTTGAGTGTGAAAATGTTTGACAGGGAGAAGCGATTTTTATACACATAGATAGATAGGATGAGTTGTGCCTAGTCTAGGGAAAACATAGATCAAGTACGAAAAGATTTTAATAAGATTTCAAAAGCTTATGTTGTCATAGATATGTTATGATTACTCAAGTTTTGTAATTATTATTGAGGTTACTTTTGAGTGTACGCATTGTCAAAAGATTTTTCTTGTAAGACAAAAATATTTTAGATCATTTATTTCTACCAGATCAAATTCTTGCAGTGGTGTTTAAATATTTTAAAAAGAAGAGGATCATACCTTTAGAAAATATGAAATCTTTATGTTTATTCTTGTATTCAGTTCTGATTCTGAGCTTCTCATTTTCATCCTTCCGCTTCTGCTTTCTTCTGGTGTATAGTTCCCTCATTCTGTAAAGATTCATTTGTATTCTGGCTTCTGAAGAGTATATTTATTTTCTGAACTTCTGATCTTGGTTTTAAAAAAACAAAATTTTTCCTTTTTCCCTTTCAGACATATTCATCTGATTTCTGAGAAAAACCAATCAGAGACTCTGAACTTGATTGTCAGAAGGGAAAACTTCCATCTCGCTTTCTCATTTTTCAGAAGGTCATTAGATTCAACTTTATCATAAACCATTGAGAGGTTATGTGTTGAGAGGATTTGATCTTCTTCTCATAGCATGTTCCTTTGAGCAGATGCATATCATGTCAAAAAGTGAGTATCATCAAACACGTGTGTAACACATGACATTGTTTGCATGACACTTCTTGTTCTCGCAATGTTGATCTAACTTGTTTAAAATTAGTCTATCAGAGGATCAACAACATATCTTCTTCTAAAAGAATGTCAACTGATTTCTTCATTCTGAAAACATCAGCAGCTTAAATCCTTTTGACTTCAAGGGATAACGCATCAAATTGAACATCTTTTGGATTAATGATGTTTTGAGAAACTTATCAGATAAAATCTAATCAATCACAAATGGTTTAACTCAGATAGAATCTCAAGTTAATAGAACATAATTATGATAATCAAGACTCAGAAATCTTTCTTCACCGATTCGTGATGACTCATTGGACATCATCTTCCTGAATATTCTTTCCATTTTCTGCAAAGCTTTTCAAGAAAACAATATTCAGTTCTTCATTGAATCTCTTAACTTCTTGATAAGTTAAAATTCAGATGTTTGAGTTATTTTGAATTCTTCAGTTTTCTGAATTCTGCATACTTCATTCTGAATTTCAACATCATAGAACAACAATCTTTCTTCTTTACATGAAGAAGTTCTGAATGAGTTTTTACACGAGAAAGTCAAGGGTGGACCTAATCCGTTTCTTGAAAACATCTCAAAAACTCATAAAGAACTAATCTTCAGCAAACAAGATTTATTGTTTTCTGATGATTCAATTTTGAGCAATTACGTGGTTCATTCACAGGTATCTTCCAAGATAAACATTCAACAGATACAACTACTTATCTGATGAATCTATCTTATCAGCTGATTCTTCAAACTTCATCAAACTTAAGTGAGGAAGGTTTAGTTATTGACAACTGCGAAACTTCCTGAATCAGTGACTTGCTCAAGTAATCTGATTGATTACAATTGTGTACACAGTCATCTTCTGAGCTATTACAAAAATTGTAAGTGGATTGAATTCTCACCCAGAGTATTTCTACGCACCGCATCTGGATCTTTTTCTGACACTGTTAAGTGTTTGATATCCATTAATAACTGAATCGGAGCTCTGATACCAATTAAAGGTACGAGAAAGACACAAGAAAGGGGGGTTTGAATTATGTATTCACTCTTTTATAACTTTTCGCTTCTTATCAGATAAGATGCTAAGATAACATCGAAGTTCATTGAGAGACTCTGACCTGCGAAGAATAATCAGACTTGCCAATGCATACAACGTGAGAACCAATAAGAGTCTGAACAATATATATGCAACATTCAGAATTTGCTGAGCGGAAGCTTATCAGAGTTAAGCTGCAAGGTTCTGATTCGCTTATGTAAGGTTCTGATGGAAACATAAACAATAACATAAAGCATAACGAGAGTAAAGAACACACGATATATCCTGGTTCACCACAAGGCTAATCCAGTCCACCCTCCTAAAGTGATTTTGCCTTGAACACAAGGTCTTAATCCACTATAATCAATCTCGATTACAGATGCACGGGCAACAACAGGTGACTAACAACCTGCACAGCCGCACTGTGACAAACCCACAATAACTTGTGTCATTGTCATCTCAAGTACCCAGATCATCTCATGATCTCTTAAGGTATCTCTCTCAGTGAACCATTCGAGGATCCAATCAGGATATAACGTTCACTGGAGGAATCACAATAAGTTCCATCAGGGATCCCACAAGAGTCTGATCAACATATGATCCTCTTTGAGATATGACTATCATTGACCATATTTCAGGATTTCTACAATAGCACCAACCCATTGTCTTCTCAAGCCTCCGATCACACTGATCACTTGAGGAATCCTAATTCACATAGAATTAGTTAAACTGGAGATTACAATGATGCTTCTTAACAAGTAGATAACTCCTAAGTTTAAGTACATAAGAACACACAAGTGTTCAAGCAAGATTTGAGCAACAACTCCTTGCTTTCTTTTTATTCTACAAAGATGTATATGGATATGGCAGTTGTTGACATCTTGTGGATCTTCTTCTTCTTCGTCTTCTTGGTTGAGCAAGCTTTGAGCAACAACTCCTTGCTTCAGATCTTCAATGTAGCACTGACGAGAAGGTGGTTGATGACTTGACTAATTTTCAATGTTGTCTTCTTCATCAACAACTTTTGTACCAATTTGTTGTTGTGTTGAATGTTGATCATTGAGCTTTAACAATAATGGTTGTGTGTACATGGTGATAGCTTTGAATATTAAGTGTTACAACGAGAACTCATTATTGCGACTATCATCACACCAACACTTTGAAGCATATTCTTCTTTCCTTTAAATAGCCAAGTAAAATATAGCCGTTGGAATTTCTGTTGGCTGTTGGAAAAGAGACGTTGTGTAATGATAAAGTTGTGCTGACACATCTCCTTTTTACTGTAGAAGAAATGATGGGATATATCTTTCTTGGGCGCTGTGTACAGTCATTCACAATGGTAACATTTGTCTTCAAAATGCCAGAGGCTTCTGATGGTAAATAATTGAAGCATGAGTAGAGACTTCTTAACAGGATATCTGAAACTCCAAGTCTCCAGTCTTTCGAAGTCGTCCATTAGGAATCAGCCTTCAGAACTTCAGCACTTGTCTTTAAATCCGTTATCCTTTACTACTTCAAGTTTTCCGAAACTTCAGAGCTGTCCATTAGGAATCCGTCTTCAGACTCTTCAGCCCTTGAACTTTGGAACCATGATCCTCATAATGCATAAGTCTTCAGAGTATTTCTGCACTTGGTATTCAGAGCCTTCAGCCTTTAGAACTTCAAGTCATTGGAATCTTCAGCACTTCGGTTCTCTATTATCTTCTTCAGAAGCTTCGCAATCTTCAGAATCACAACCACTTTTAAGAGCATCCACAAGAGCATTGCAACAGCAATATCGGCATCCTTGGATCTGACTGATTATGATCAGATACAGAAGCATTCTTGCTTCTTGCGACTTGTGTCACACATAGTAACTTTGCATATAATCATTTACGCGCATCTGGCTGGTGCTTGTTGAATATGATATCTTCTATGATTATGATCTGCACACAACACACATTAGAACATAAAATGGTTCTTTCACAAATACCATTGTTATCATCAAAACATAGAGATGACTTGTAGAGACAACTCTTGCTCTAATAGTATTGATGGAAGCCAAGCTAACAGAAGGTGAATGGTGTCAAAGCCGACACGATGAACTGAACCTAATCGAAGAAAAGAGAATGACAGCTTTATGCCACGGTCAGCTATATCAGCAAAGAATGAAGAAAGCGTTTGACAGAAAGGTCCGACCCCGTGTCTTCAGAAAAGGAGACCTTGTGCTCAAGAAGATACAATCATTCCTCACTGATTCCCAGGGAAAATAGACTCCAAATTATGATGGCCCTTTTGTGGTTAAGAAATATTTCTCAGGCGGTGCCTTGAGACTCGCAACCATGGATGGAGAGGAGTTTACCTACCCCAAGAATGTTGATGTAGTCAAGAAACACTTCGCCTAAATAAATAAAAAAACGTCTCGGTGGATTGAAGACCCGAAAGGGCGGTCCAGGAAAAAATTAGAGACAAAAGCAAAAGTCATCCCGATGGATTGAAAACCTTAAAAGGTAATCTAGGCAAAAGTTAGGGATTCATGGCAAGTAACTATGTCTGACAAAGTTCAGATCCCCAACGGTGATGCCATCCGTCGGAAAAAAAAGCTTCAGTAAAGGTCACCTTCGACAGAAGCTCAGAATGTCCAGAATTCAAAGTTGGTAGAAGGATAGCGGTCGTTATGTTTCAATGTAGCCCCTTTCCCTTTAAATTACCATTTTATAAATTTTTCAATGCTCTATGGGATCACGCGCTTGGCTGATTACCATTCTATCAATAAAATTTGAGCCCTAGTGCTTTTGTTTGCAATTCTCATTTATTTTGCTTTACAAAATGACATTTTCAATATGATCAACGATTCTTAAAACAAAAAAATGAATTTACTTGTCAAATTTTCTTCTGCTTTTAAAATAAAGATGGCAATTCTTTTTTACTACTAAATACAAAAAGGAACATCAATGGCTTCTCCGGAAGTGATTAAACCTCAAAATGCATAATCAAAGTACTCATTTTAAACCTGTACACCTGAATGAAGGATCAACTATTTCAGATGTAATGTCCTGTTTGATATCCCCGACAGAGTTCATACCTCTAAAGACCAATTGATGTTTTTTCTTCCCAATAGGGTCTACCCCTCCTAAGCAAGAAAGGATTACTATCATTGAACCAATGATACCTTTTTTATCCCCCCGCAGTGGCCGAGTATCCTGTCGTGTTCATTCACCAATCTGTATGTCGTGTCTGTTTTGTCAGCATAAACATACATACATCATGCATGATTGATTCATATTCATACATATGTTGCATTATTATCACTTTGGTCATTTTCATCCCGAAGTGATAAAGTTCTCTCACTGATAAAGTTGTCAGTTCTTTCCTCGTCCAAAAAAGTGCCGCCTAAGCAATCTCTCATCAGTTTATTTCTGGATTGGAGACTGTCCTCGACCACTTTGATAACTTAAACCTCTGAAAGGCAAGAAGACATTCGATTGACACCTTTGGAACATCACTCTTCACCATTGAAGATGATATTTTCGCTTTCCCGGATTAAAGAAAATCCCCAGAGAAAGCCTCTCCACTAAAAGACTCTCAGCGGTACATCGGTTTTTCTCCCAAGAAATTCGCTGTTAATGAAGTCATCAGCACCTCAAAATTGGATCACAGCACATGGAATTTCTCCAAGAAAGATCTCGAAGAAAAATATGATGTAACCTCACCAAGTGAAAAGCGGTCTCTCAAGAGACTCGTTTTCCCCCGTAGGTCGACAAATGGCATCTCCCACAGAGAAGTTTGCACACCTCTACATCTCAGACTAATGGTTTCCCCAACAAGTTTGACCTCAAACTTTTTCAATCAAATGGCGTCTCCCCCAGTAAAATTCGGTGAGAAGTTTGATAAAGACTGCTACAAGCGTTCCTTGTCAAGAAAGAAACGCGACAAGAAGAAACTGAGACCAGTTCCATGGCTAAAAACCAGGTCGAGGGGAAGTTTATTTCAAAAGAAACTGAGACCAGTTCTGTGGCTGAAAACCAGGATCGAGGGGAAGTGTATTTTCAAAAGAAAACTAAGACCAGTTTCGTGGCTGAAGACCAGGATCGAGGGGAAGTTTCACCCTTTTCTAAGTAACATTGCTTAGCAAAAAAATATGGATGAGCAAACTGCTATTCATAACCACAGTCAAAATTTCGGGTATTCCGATATTTAATCCTCTTGTACCCTGAATGTCTGAATATCTCCGCCATTCACACCTTCGGGTCCAAGAAGATTAAATAGGGGCATCTATCATATCCCAAATTTTGACCATAATATTTACCATCATTGTCAAGATCATTACCACAATATGGATGTATCATCATACCTCATAAATCTCCTCAAGGATTGTTGAGCATTCACTACAATCAAGAATTAGGGTTTTGAGCCCTCACAGAGCACTCAGACAAAGGATCAATCAAGAATTGACATGATCTTCAGCTTGTCAAGCCTCTCAAACATCCATGAAGGATCAAGAGGTCTTCCATATCAAGAATCAAGCAAAAGAGTACAACATCTCAAGCTGATCAAGCCTCGAGATCCACAGTGTCACCAAATTAGGGTTTTCGTCGACCAAGGCCTCCAAAGAAAAATTTTCATCTGGGCATGAGCCAATACTTCAAAACATGATCCAAAATGCTCAAAGGGACCTTATGAGTCCAATCATCAAGTCAAAATAGCCTCAGAGGAAGCATTCATCAAAAATCAGGAATTAGGGTTTCTTGACCTAATTCACCCCTAAGTTTACTTTTAAGGCAAGACATGAACCAAGACCTCAAGACATGATTTGAGGGCCTCAAATAAACCACATTGATCCATTTACAATAATGGATTGATCCAAGAAGCTTGATTCACAAGTTTCAATTTCATCTAGACCACAATTAGGGTTTTGAAGAAAAAATCAACTGCACCTTTGACTTTGGACCAAGACATGTTCCCAAACCTTGGGACATTATTCAAGACACCCTAAAACACTATGGAATCCATCCATTAGGTTTTAATTAGGTTAAGAACTTGATTGCATAGAAGATCACACAGTTTGGAATTCATCTGACAAAAAGTCAACTATGCCTAAAATCAAGTTCGACTTTTTGAAATTTTCCACAAATGTGGCTCCCCTAAGTAAAAAACAATGTTAATGCATGGTTTTGATCATCATCCATCAAGAAAAATCAAGAAAAATAGGGTTACTTGCAAAAGGGGCAACCAAACTTAAAATTTTCTAAGTTATTGAACAAAAGTGATTTGGTACCAACTTTGCAAGGTCATAACTTCCAAACCACAAGGCCTTTTTCTTCCATACAAATTTCAAATGAAAGTTTACATGACATACTTCAAAATTGTCAACTACAAAGGATTCCAAATCCTCATGGATTTTGAGTTATGGATTGATCAAAATCACAAAACATAAAAATGACTACTTTTTCCAACACTTAGTGAAATTTTTGGACAGAATCTGTCTTGGATTTTCACCAACTTTGAGGACATTTTTCACCTTGATCCAAGTTGATTCAAGACCATTGCTGGACATCAAATTTAAAGTAGGATATACAAGTTTTCCAAAGAGTACCAGAACTCATTCTAATTCAACTTGAGTAGGGAGTTATGAGCATGGAAACATGACACCTCCAAGACTGGTTTTGCAAGACAGTCCTGCACTTGCCCCGCGATTTTGTCATTTCCATGACTTGGAAAGCCTTCTCACCATACAAGACAAGTTTCTAAACTGCAATGAACATGATCTCTGCAGAGCTATAACACCATAGAGCCTTGCAAGTCCAAAACCTCATCATTTGGCATGTGACTTTCAAAGTTCAAATCCAAAACTTTTAAATTTTTCATGAGGCATTGAATGAACGCATAGAGCTGGCATGTATCAGTCCACAACATTGAAAATGAGTCAAGATAAACTCAAGCATCAGAAGACCATAGGCCTGGATGATTGATCCAGGTCAATGGCTAGAGGAGACTTGAGATTCCTTTATGCAACCATTGGACAATGGACTGTACCAGCCACCATTCAGTATTTTTGCCAAAACAAACTTGACACACTATAAATAGAGGTCATTTGTGATCAGTTTAAGTACACTAAAGCTTGATAACACTTTCTTTCCTCAAAATCTCTTTCAAAAAACCAGAAATGCGTTATTTTACAAGTCACCATCGAATTTTGAGTTAGAGAGCAATTCCACCACAACTTATGATCTAAACACATCCAATATATCATATATAAGTTGTTCAAACACTCATACTTCATCTGGAACACCAGAATCATAGACCTCAAAATCCACTTGAGGCCTATTTGCAGTTGAGATACCACAAGGTGATTCAAGCATCTCCAATCAAGGTCAGGCATCTCAACACACTCCATAAGGTATAGTGAAGCTGTCCAAGTCCTCATAACACATCTGTAACATCTCCATCATCAAATTCGATCACCAGCTGCAAGAGGTAAGCCTGAAAATTTCAAACTCCATACTCCATGCATCATATATGTGTTTTTGAGTTACCATCTTGTTTCTGCATATATATAGAGTAATAACCCTCAATCAATTTCTATGTTTATTGCTTGTATGGAATTTCATAGAGTTTATGCAAAAATTAGGGTTCTTCAGTTCATCCTTTGATTTTTCACTCCACACACAAAATAAATGAAATTATTTGATACCATCGTGTTCGTTGTTGAAAAATAAGGGGGGTTGATGTTTACATCTTGTAAGAACATTGAGTAATCAGAGAGATTGAGAGGTTTTTGCAAATCATCCATGGCGCGGGTTCAAAGAGGAAGAAGATGGCCGTTGCGCGCTCTTTTTCAAATATTTGAATTTTTATTTTTTTTTGAATTATTTCTTAAATGATTTCTAAAATTAATTTCTCTTTCATTTTTAATATTTTTGAATTGATTCTTTTTTTTAAAATTCATAAAAATGTTAAAATATTTTATTCTAAAAAAATTTTATTTATTTTATATATTTAATATTTTTGTAAAGAATTTATTTTTATTTGTTTTTAAGCATTTAAAAATATTTCTTTCTCTTGATTTTTCAAATTCAAATAATTTTCAAATCATTCTATGGATGAAATATGATTTTTCAAACATTAATCCAAGGTCATAACTTGTTTTTCACACATGTTTGATAATTTTGATCATTTTAATTGATTTTTATTCAAATTAAAATGCATTTTTAAATCAAATTAGGGTTTTAATTGTTTTCACCCTCACATGCCTTTTTCAAAAATATTTTGGGCCTCTTTGTAGAGTGTAAGTCCCATCCATTTGTAAATAAACTTTTTAGGGCCCCAGTCATTGTATAAGTCCCAATACGATTTTAAAAATCTCGGCGCGATCGCCGTTTTCAAAAACAATATTCATCTGGGCCTCCCTTTGGTTGTAAGTCCCATTTTCCTTCATTTTAAACACTTTTGGGCCTCTAATAGAGTGTAAGAGTCATCCCTTGTCACACACAAACTTTTTGGGCCTCAGTCATTGTATAAGACCCGATACGATTTTCAAAATAACAGTGTGATCACTGTTTTTCATCTGGGTATCTCTTTGAGTTGTAAGCCCCAACTATAAAATAAACTTTTGGGCCTCTATTAAAGTGTAAGACCCAACCTCCTTTGTACATAAATAATTTGGGCCTCAGTCATTGTATAAGTCCCTCTGTGGTTTTTAAAACTACGACGCGATCGTGACCTTTTCAAAAAAAGATCATCTGGGCCTCCCTGTGAGTATAAGCCCCAAATTTCCTTTTAAAAACAACTTTCTTTTTTATTTAGATTCAAATTCAAAGTTTTATCAAAACGTTCTTCAATTTCTTGAAGAACTAACCATACAGCTGTAGTTACTATGCTTGGGCTTGCACAACTGTAAGTTCCACTATCTTTTCAATATATACTTGTTTATATATTTCATCTGTATATGTATATGCTTGTATATACTTGCTTAGAGTTTTCCCCAACAATTAGGTCTTGGTTTAGATCAAACTAGTGGTTACTCTTTTAATACAGTCAAAACTAGTTCCCTATAGGAAATTCCAGATATAGTCTTGCCTCCTCTTGGGCTTATACAATATGGAACAGAGAAAAGCATTATTCTCGGTGAAACTTTTCTCAAGACTGTCCTAACTTAGAAATATATATGTACAAGAAATTCATTTCCCCAGAGAAGATTAATTCCCGGTGAAACCTCTCTTGAATTTCTTCAAACCTTAGAACTGTTCTACAAAGAAAGGACTTATTCCCAGTGAAACCTTTCTTGAACTTTTCTTAGGCTTGGACCCACAGGCTTCCTAAAAGCATCCCCAGCCTCCTCTTGGGCTTTGTACAAGGACCCACAGGCTTCTTATAAGTTCTCAGCCTCCTCTTGGGCTTTGTACAAGGACCCACAGGCTTCTTAGAAGTTCTCAGCCTCCTCTTGGGCTTAGTACAAGGACCCAAAGACCTTCTACAGGTATAGGACAGAACTTAGTCATCTCTAATAGTTCAATCCTCTGGAGAGTCAGAATTCCAAAACATCAGACCATTCTAGGGTTAATTCTCATCCCTTAAAACATCATCCTCCTCTTGCGCATCATAGAAAGATCATTCTCCAGCTAAGATTCAACCTCTTCATACCAGTAGACTTGTAAAGTCTCATCTCCTCTTGGATCTCAAAGAAACCCTCAAGTTTCCAAAAAGCACGGGAAAAAAACCTAATCATTTCATCAATCTCCAGCATAGTTTGAAACCTCCATAGGTTTTTATACTCAAGGTTTAAACCTTTACCACCAATAAAATCCTAACAGACTCAGAGCCTCATGGTCTCTAATATTTCAACTCTTCTTCAAAAGCCCTAGAAAGAGAAAAACCTTTGGATTCCCCAATACATATGGGACATGCCTCTGGATTTCAATAATCCTCAGCAGAAGCTAGCCTCCTCTTAGACTTCATATAAGGATTTCCCCAACCAGCCTCCTCTTAGGCTTTATATAATGACTTTCCTCTGTAGAATTAGCCTCAATCTTGGGCTTTGTATAAGAAAAACATAAAACTCCCCTAGTAGAGTCAACATTTTAGCTTCAACCTTGGGCTTTAATCAAGGCACACAAAAAATCAACATCCCCTCAAATGAGACCCTGAGTCCACTCTGAAGGAGAATATTTTCTCTATACATCACATCTCAAAATAGACAACCAAAACCTTTCCCAGATAATTGTTGTAAGTGGCACACTTGTTGATTCAAAATCCAAGTTGGAGTCCTTCTTTTATCCTGGTCAAAAATCATCTTTCATCTAACTGCTATAACTGGCAAGCCTCTGGATTATTTACATCCATGCCAATGTCCCTCTCTTAGCATGAAAGATTCATAAGGAAAAATGGCATTACTCAATAATGAGTCAAAGTTTCTTCGTTCATGACATCACCTTTATAAAGGAAATTATGGCATTGCTGGATTCCATACATTCCAGTTAAAGTAATTCCCCTTTATAGCCAACCCTTCAACAACTGTGATGAACAGGTGAGATTATCTCCCTTTAGAGATGACAAATTCTCTCTCAGTCAAACCTTTAGCTTCAATCTTGCGCTTTGAACAAGACATAAATAACCTTTAGCTTCAATATTGGGCTTTGAACAAGACACTAAATCATCTTTCCTCCCATAGAATAGGAGGAACTACGATTGCTCTGATTTCCCGAGTATCTTTACGGGAATACGTAGGCATAAGATTGTGAAATCTTAGCGAGCACACAAATCAAAAACTTTAGGTCCAATATCTTACCCAAAAACAACGGAAAACCCAAAAATAACAAAAACACTCTCTCAACACTCCCAAAGGAGAAACTTTCCCAATACATGACAGACAAACACCAGAAAGTAGTTAAATTAACAGAGAAATATGCAATAAAAAGTCTATGGATAACCATATATACACTGGGTGATTGACAACTTCGCATTGTATAACTTGACCCCGAACCCCCAATCTCTTAGCATTTGTTAAAGAAAACATTTGCGTGCAAGGTTAGTTTTAGATATCTTCCATTTCCTTTCCAGATTCATAGGATAAATAAGAAATCAGAAAGTAGCACCCAATTCCAACCATTGTGGTAAGGTGGTCGCGTCACCGGCAAAAATCGCACGCTATAGTATGACACTTTGCATACACTGCTGTCTTGAACCATATGTGTTGTTAAATGCTGCTATTCTGTTACAGTTGTATATATGCCTGTCCTGAAAATATGTGCTGTGAAATGTTGTTGTGTTGTTGCTAGAAACACACTACTGTTGTGATTGAAGCGCTGTCGTATGCTGTTGTTTGTGCTTTTCTTGGCTTCTTTTTGCTTGCTCTTGCATGCTCCCTTAGGGCTTCCTAGTCCAACTTAATTTTTGATTAAGATTAGAGTAGGATAGACATTAGGTTGTTTATTCAAGCATGACAACATTAGGGTAGCTTCTCCCTAATCCCAACCTTAGGGCCATCTTGCATGACAACAATAGGATATAATTGTTTTCTAATCCTAACCTTAGGACCATTTTGCATGATAATATCTAGGGCCAAGTCTCCCTTAGATTCTTGCATTGCGTCATTCTCTTATCTCTTTTAACACAAATAAAACACTTAATAAATACAATGTGTATAGTGCGTCACGAGCCTTAAGCACATGGGAAATGATGAGCGGGAGTCTCTCCTTACCTCATCTAGAGAGCTTTATGCGCGAGCCATTTTGGATCGGTCGTATAAAGTGCTCGCTCCTATTGTCATACACTTTAGCACGATACGCATCAGAAACCGATTAAATTCAATTTTTTAAAACACTTTAACAAATGCAAATCATTTTGTCCTTCGGGATTTTCTTTTCAAGCCATTTTTAGAAAGGGCATGTTATTTCCGTTTTACCGCAAACAGGTAACGCGTAAGACTCTCGACAACGAGCGGTAAACACTTAAACTACTAAAGCGTGAACGTTAACATTGCCTATAAAAAACACTAAGTAACCCATGGACCCACGAACTACGGACGCTCTGATTTCTCATTCCTGTTGAGAATAAATAGGCACAAGGGCCCCAATCCTTGGCAAACAACCTTCCCTTTCACCCGTAGTCCTCTGAACTACGTTGACTCTGACTTTCCCATTGCACGAGGGAATACGTAGGCATAGGATTACGAGATCCTATCGAGTTTCGTTTGTTTTCTCCCTTTTTGTTTCCACGTTCCCTTAGCAAGTAGGTTTTTTAGGTATACACACCCTTTGATTAGAACAACAAGTGTGGATCCCGTTGAGTACCACGGACGCGAGGGGTTCTAACACCTTCCTCTTGCGTAATCGACTCCCGAACCTTCAATTTGGTTACGAGACCATGTTCTTTCCCTTTTGAAGTTTTCTCGATGTTTTCCTTTCCCCGTTGTGATAAATAAAGTTCGATGGCGACTCTGTGTCTTCGCCAATTGTTTTTCGTGGTAACGACAACATTCACAATACCACACCTAAGAATATTTTTCCTAGTCAACAACCTATTATGAATTAGTTGCCAAGAATACACTACTACTTTAGAAGGCATTCAAATCTTCCAAACCCTAACCAACCCCTCAATCTCCCTCTTCGACTACCCTCATTGCCCACAACCATGATGGAGAGCGTAGCATAGGCAAACCTTAGTGAAAACCCAACTAAGGGATTGTGATTCCATATCCAAGTGTCCTCTTGACCCTGCTCAACTACATATACAATAGAAACAAACATCTCCGCTAAGAGCTAT
Organism: Lathyrus tuberosus; assembly: GCA_022829125.1. Classification (NCBI taxonomy): domain Eukaryota; kingdom Viridiplantae; phylum Streptophyta; class Magnoliopsida; order Fabales; family Fabaceae; genus Lathyrus; species Lathyrus tuberosus. The sequence continues at coordinate 5,405,491 of JALAZF010000253.1, forward strand.
TCTTCCTTAATAAGGAAAAAATGCCTCCATATAAAGTTCTAAACCCAAGCATTGCCCACCCACGACCCCATCCTTCCAATAACTTCCGAGTTTCACTATGAAATCAGAAAAATCCTTTCAAAGGAGAAACAAAGAGGGACCAGCCCTACACATACATTATGCTAAAAAGTAGTCTTTATACCATCCTCAACCATCCTAACACATGAAGTGACAAACTAGTCTGGATGCTGATCAAAGGAAGAGACCAAGAGCAAAATGCCTTTCCACAAGTGGAATGCTTTCCTCAAATCCCGATCCCTCTCGATTCCTCCCTCCTATTGGGGAATCCAACACCTAGGCACCATATTTGGAATAATGACGCCTTTTCACAAGGCCGACCTATTCTCAAAGATCCTTCATCTCCACTAACTTAACATAGTAAAATTCAAAAACCTAAGATCCTTAACCCATAATCTTATGTCTCTCTTAGGCTTGCACACATCTAACCACTTAACCCAAACAACCTTACTCCGAATGTAAATAGTTGTGGTCACTTCTTCTCCCCACAAATTGAAAGGTATTCATTTATGATTTAGTATGTTTCTTTCAATGTTTAGCATAATATTGTTTTTTATTTCATCTAGGACCTTTTATTGTGAAATGTAGGGTGATGCGACTTCATGTATGATACCAAGTTGGCAACAATAGGCTTCAAAATCTTTAAAAGTATACTTTACTTGCCTTTTTATTTTTCTACCAGGTTCTTGAATAATTTAAACACTTATAGGAATTACTCTTTGCTTTGATTACATTTAGACAACATTCTAAAAAATTAATCAACGAAAGTGATAAATATTTATTGCCATCGAGGTATAGTACATCAAAGGGGACAAAAATCCATAATGAACAACATTTAACATCTAAAATGATATTATATGCTTTCCTACCAAGCATATTATATATGAACTCCCATGAGCTATAGTTTTAGGTATGCCTAGAACCATCTTCTTTGAATTAAGATCATTAAGTTATTTAACTTAAAATGGTTTGTGCCAATGAATTTCCTCAATATTTGGAAATATAGTTGCAAGTCACTCAACTTTTATTGCATTGGTGAAGGTCTTGAATTTTTTGTTCTTGGAAAGTATTGATTTCAAAATCAGTCTATTCTTTGAATCATATAACTTTAATGAATCATATTATATGATCATGTTGAAACAGTATTTCGGGGGGTGTTTTTATCGTATCCGCAGAGATTCTGCGTTATTTTGATGCTTGCCGTTCAATAGTCGAAACGTTTTAAGTAAGGGGTTTTCAAATTGTTCTTTGTTTTGTAACATCAATTTTGGTAGCAAAGAAGTAAACTATAACAAAGATGTTGTAAGTTTTAGAAAGGCATGTTAAGACTAGATTTCGCTAATCCTTTTTATAAATATCTGATTAATCAAGCATATGAACTTAGTTTCGACCAATACAATCGCGTATCCTCGCAAATAAGTTTATTTCTAAAGCAAATTCGTGAATATTGTTGTTTAAATCGTTAGATGATGTCTCACGCTAACAATCGAAACAACAACCATTAAGATCAATACAAAGCGAATAATAAACCCAAAATCTATATCTAGAGTTTCGTTTTTAAGAGATGAATATATTAGGTCATGATTTGGAAAATCTATGTCTAGAGTGATTCAAACCACAAATATACCATTAAAAGCAAATAATTTCATCATATATTGATCATCAACCTTGTTCATATACAAAAGATCAAAAGAAATACATACAAGCAAGATTAACTACCTCTAATCTTGACACAAAAGTGTTTAGCTACCCATTACCATGGTAGCTTGATCAACAAGGAAGAAAAGAATCTTTGATAGCAACAAAGTTGAAGAATCGAGGATTGATGCTCCAAAGATTAAAATCTCACTTCTCCTTGAAAATCTAAGGTTTTTAGACCTAGAAACCCTTTTTCTCTCTTTTGGAATGCTGAAAAGTGCAAAGTGAAAGTTGTTGGAAAATATCTCCAAGAGAAGATATTTATATGAAGTGCTAAAAGTGCAGTAAGTGGTACCGCGCTTAGTGCCATCAGGAGCGTGCTAAGCGCGATCAGTAAAAATAGAGTGATTTGCCCAGAAAGCACGCTGAGCGCGTTGTCATCCCGCTAAGCGCGGTCTGGGACTTTGGCTACTGTAAGTTGATCAAAAATCGCGCTGAAGGCGCACTGAAAATCCCGCTCAACGCGGTTTGGAAAATTAGCTACTGGAAGTATGTGTGAAAACGCGCTGAGAGCGCGCTGAAAAACCCGTTGAGCGCGCTATGCCGACACGAACTCTCCGAAAATGCTCTTTCCGGCCTTCAATCCTTCACCGATTGATCCTAACATCCACTATAAGCAAAAATACCTATAAAAGAGCATCAAAATGATCATAATATACAATATGTACAATAAAATCGGAAAGTAGTATAAATATACTAAAACTAATAAATATTCTACTAATATTAACAAAGAAACCAATTGAAAGGGCCTTAAAATATAGTCAAAAGTATGCACAAATTGTCCCTTAACAGATCACTAAGTATCTTTTCTCCACCAATTAAAAACACTCATCGAGTTGAACTTAATATCAAGGACACACAACATTCTTGAAATTTGTTGATTCATTAACTTTCTTAAGCACTTTAGGATCAACTCATTGTGGAAAGAGAAACAATGCCTTACTATCATTTGTCTTTGGATCCTTGTGTGCATGTGATGGATTTGCAAGGTGTGACTCCACACCATTGCCCACTTGTTCATATATCTTGTGAACAACAAAAATTACCTTCATTTGCCTAATCCATTAATCCAAATTCTTTCCATCAAGAATGAGAATCTTACCATGCATGTTGTCATTTTCTCCATTTATGATATTTCACACTTTTTGAAAGATCAATACTCCCTTTCATATAAGCTCAAAGATAACAAAATGTTAGATTATAAACAGTTTATATCAGCTGCTTGCAACTCAAGCAACTGGATGTAGAAGAAGAATTGAGAAGGAAGAGTTTATGGAATTAGCAGTAGAAGAATGAATATATGATTACTGTGAGATATTAGATCGAACTCTAGTATGGTCGAAGGGTGGCTTCTTGGTTTGACAAGTCAAAAGCATATTAGTATGTCGTCGAAGTCTGTTCACATGTTGTAGTCGAAGTATGCTAGGAGCGTTAGCATGTGAAATTGGGCCTTGGATGTAAGCTAAATTGTTTAAGTTAGCTTGTTCCCTAAGATAGCTTGTGTAATGGGCCTGTGTGTAAAATCCCATCAGGTTAGTATGTTAGTTTTCTCATAAATAACATGCTAGTCTCTCATGTTTGGGGTTTGTTGCAAATCCTAGTTAGGGTGAGAGAGGTTATTTGCTATTCTGTAACACTTGTAATCTTATTTCAAAGAGAAAGTTAAGAATATAAGTTTATAAAAAATTTCATTGTGTTCTTCTTGTTTCCTTTTTTTCCTACCCTTGTGGGTTTCTTCCTAATCAAGAAACTGATTATACTATGTTATTTTGGTATCGTTTTTCACAACAAATTGGTGCGGTGAGCGTGGAGAAGATGCCGTCAACAAAGTATGAGATTAAAAAGTTCACCAGAGTGAATGATTTTCATCTATGGCGCCTGAAGATGAAAGCTCTACTGGTTCAGCAAGGTTGTTTAGAAGTGTTGAAGGTAGCCGCAGCCATGGACGTTGTGTTAACGGACAAAGAAAAAATGACTATGGTAGAGAAAGCCCACAACGCCATCTTATTGAGCCTTGGTGATACGGTTCTTCGACAAGTTTCAAAGGAGACGATGTCATCTGAGTTATGGGTGAAACTCGAAAGTTTGTATATGACCAAATCGTTCGTCAATCACCTCTACCTGAAGCAAGCTCTATATTCATTCAAGATGAGTGAAGACAAAGTTCTGGATGAGCAGTTGGATATGTTCAACAAGATGATTCTTGATCTTGAAAATATCGATATCAAGATCGAGGATGAAGATCAAGCGCTGCTGCTGTTGTGTGTTTTGCCCATATCACATGCTCACTTAAATGAAAATCTCTTGTATGGAAAAGAGTCTCTGAACGAACGAAAGGAGCACAAGCCATCTTCGACTGGTGAAGGCCTGTTGGTTAAGGTGAAATTCACAAGGAGAGATGGCAAGTTCGACAAGAAGAAGGGTAAAAATTAGCAGAAGTCTTATAATGGTGATACATCCGGTATTCAATGTTATCACTGTAAGAAGGAGGGTCATACAAGAAAAGTGTTCCATGAACGCCTGAAAGATCATGGAGGTAAGGATAATGGCAACGCGACCATTGTTCAAGATGATTTTGACTCATCTGATGTTCTTATGGTTTCAAGCGGCGACTCAAGTAAAGAGTGGATTATGGATTCAGGTTGCACTTGGCACATGACTCTAAACAAAGACTTGTTCGAGGAGCTATGTGATCAAGATGGTGGATCTGTATTGATTGGAAACAATAGGCCTGCAAGATTGCAGGTGTTGGATTTGTGAGATTCAAGCTCCATGATGAGTCAATAAGATTGTTGACTGAAGTATGGTATGTACCTGATTTGAAGAGAAATTTGATTTCTCTTGGTGAATTTGACAAGAAAGGATATGTTTTCAATGGAGAGAAAAGTATTCAAAGAGTTATGAAGGGGTCGAAGGAAGTCTTGAGAGGCGTGAAGAAACAAGGCTTGTTGCATTCCTGAAACCTTTTTTGAAGACAGAAATTTGGCACATGATATTGGGCCATGTCAATGAAAGGGGTCTGGTCGAACTGGGGAAGCAAAATCTACTTGGTGGAGACAAAGTCGAAAAGATGAAGTTTTGTGAACCCTGTGTACTTGGAAAATCTTGCAGAGTGAAGTTCAACAAAGGAAAACAAAGAACATATGGATCCCTTGATTACACCCATGCTGGTCTTTAGGGGCCTACAAGGTGTCCGTCACATTCATGAGCAAGATATTTTCTATCCATAGTTGATGATTATTCTAGAAAATTATGGGTATTCATCTAGAAGACTAAGGTTGAAACTTTTGAGAATTTCAAAAGTTGGAAGAATCTAGTCGAAAATCAGACTGGCAGAAAGGCCAAGAGGTTGAGAATCGACAATGGCCTTGAATTTCGTAATGAGACATTCAACAGTTTTTGTGCAGCCTCTGATACTGCATGGCACAAAAATACTTCAAGTACTCTCCAACAAAATGGTTTGGATGAAAGGTTTAATCGAACTATTTTGGAATAAGTTAGATGCATGTTGACTAGTGCTGGGTTAAAGAAGGTGTTTTGGGCAGAAGTTGTTGCGGCTGCAGCATACTTGATAAACAGGTGTCCCTCGACAGCCTTGGGAATGAAGACACCTGAAGAAGTTTGGTCGGGACATCCACCAGATCTCGACAAACTTAGAGTATTTGGCTTTATAGCCTATGCTCACATTAGGGAAGTCAAGGTCAAACCTAGAGCTCTGAAATGTATGTTCCTTGGATACCCTGAAGGAGTCATAGCTTATAGGCCGTGGTGCCTATTTCCAGGTCACAAGAGGTGTATCACAAGTCGAGATGTAGTTTTCAATGAGGTTGAGATTGCTTTCAAGAAAACGGATGACATTGGTGGAAGTTCGAAGATATCTGAAGAAGAGCTGGAATAAGAAGAGATTCCTGTTGAGGTAGAGCATAGTGATGCTGAATTGCATGACCCAAATGAAGTCGAAGAAGAAGTAGAAGTTGATGTCGAAACTGAGGAAACTGTCGATGACTACCTATTGGCAAGAGATAGGTCAAAAAGAGCCATCAAGTCATCTCAAAGACTTGGGTATGGAGATCTTATAACTTATGCCTTAATCTCTGCAAGTGAGGTTTTGGATTAAGAATCTAGAGACTATAAGAAAGTTACAAGAAGTCGAAATAAGACTGAATGACTGAAGGCCATGAATGATGAGATGAAGTCTATTCATGATAATCACACTTGGGAACTGGTCAAGAAACCTGCTGGAGCCAAGTTCGTCAACAGTAAGTGGATTTTCAAAGTTAACAAAGGAATCGAATGAGTGACGTTGAAGAGATACAAGGCAAGATTGGTCGCAAGGGGTTTCACTCAGAAAGAATGTGTCAACTTTAATGATGTGTTCTCTCCTGTTATGAAGCACAAGTCCATTCGAATGTTGCTTAATTTAACGGGGAACTGGAATAAATGGATGTGGAGACAACTTTCTTGTATGGAGATCTAGCTGAAACAATCCTGATGAGGCAACCTGAAGGCTATGCAGAAAAGGGAAAGGAAGATTATGCATGCAAGCTGAATAGATCTTTATATGGACTGAAACAATCTTCTCGATAGTGGAATAGGAGATTCGACAAGTTCATGGCACACATAGGTTTCATTAGAAGTCAGTTCGACCACTGTGTTTACTTCAGATTTTGACATAGAAATTCATTTTTTATTTTGTTGCTTTATGTGGATGATATTCTCATAGCAAGCAACAATGTCGAGGATGTAATGAAAGTGAAGGCTGAACTCAATAAGGAGTTTGATATGAAGGATCTGGGAGCTGCATCTAGGATTTTTGGGATTGACATCCGGAGGGATAGAAAACATTAGAGATTATGCTTATCTCAAGAGACATACCTCAAGAAGCTTCTCGACAAGTTTGGTATGTCGAATTCAAAGCCTGTTCTAACTCCGACAAACCCTCAATTCAAGCTGAGTACAAATCAGTGTCCCAGTACTGAGGTCAAAAGAGCTTATATTAATAGCATGGCATATGCTAACATAGTAGGTTCTTTGATGTATGTTATGGTTTGTACTAGACCCGACATAGCATATGCATTAAGTCTTGTCAGCAGGTACATGGTGAATCCTGGAAAGGCTCACTGGCAATCATTGAAGTGGAATCTAAGGTACATAAATGAGTTTCTGATTAGAGTCTTGATTTATGGTGGAGTATGTGGTGAAATAGTAAAGCAGAAATCGAAGGGTGTGTCGACTCTAATTATATAAGTTGTATGGATTCTAGAAAACCTATTTCTAGATATGTGTTCACTATGTTTGGCACAGCTATCAGTTGGAAAGCAACACTTCAAAAGGTTGTTGGCATATCAACCATTGAAGCAGAATATATCGCCCTCACTGAAGCTGTGAAAAAGCATTGTGGCTTGAAGGTTTTGCTAAGGATTTGAAACTTCAAGGTCAAGTTTTTACTGTTAAGTGTGATAGCCAAAGTGTTATACACATGTCGAAGAATTCAGCCTATCATGAGCAAATCAAGCACATCGATGTGAGGCTGCATTTCGTCAGAGGGGTAATTGAGCGTGGAGAAGTCCAAATGCTGAAGGTTTCAACATATCACAATGCTGTTGATATGATCACCAAGACATTACCAAGTTGCAATTTCTTCCACTGTATGCAGTTGATAAAGTTGCATGAAGAAAGCTAGTGTGTTCCCTTGATGTTATAGAGTTTGTTCTAAGGTGGAGATTTGGGAGATATTGGATCGAATTCTTGTATGGTCGAAGGGTAGCTTCTTGGTTCGACAATTCAAAAGAATCTTAGCATGTCGTCGAAGTCCGTTCACATGTTGTAGTCGAAGTATGCTATGAGTGTTAGCATGTCGAATTGAACCTTGGTTGTAAGCCCAATTGTTTAAGTTAGTTTGTTCCCTAAGTTAGCCTGTGTAATGGGTCTGTGTGTAAAAGTCCATTTGGTTAGTATGTTAGTTTTCTTATAAATAGCATGTTAATCTCTCATCTTTGGGGTGTGGTGCAAATCCAAATTAGGGTGAGAGAGGTTATTTGCCATTTTGTAACACTTGTAATATTGTTTCATAGATAAAGTTAAGAATAACAGTTTATAACCAATTTCATTGTGTTCTTCTTGTTTCCTTTTTTTTTCTACCCTTGTGGGTTTCTTCCTGATCAAGAAAACGATTATACTTTGTTAATTACGAACCATTTTTCACAACAATTCACTATTACAGAAAACACATATCACAATGGTTGGAAAAGGGATACCACCACGCTGGTCCAACTGTTGTGAGGTAAGGTGTGATTGTATGTATGATGATTTTTACCACGGTCGTGCAACCATGATTGTATCCATGTAGCGCGCTACCTACCACAACGGTTACTTTAAACAATTGTTGTAATATTACTTAATGCAACATATTTAATCATGGTTGTTCGAAACAACCGTGATTAAATATGGACCTGGGTTTATTATAAATTATGTGGAATGCTTATTTCGCCAATGCTTACTAAACATATAACCTTCCAATTTTCACTAGAATATTATAATATGACAAATTAAGTTATATTAGAAGAGTAAGTTCACGTTTAATGTTTGACAAGAGTTCTTCAAGTCCTTATCTGTATTTTGTTCTTTGACAGTAAGAACTCGGTTTAATGATCCTAGTTCTTCAACCGCCCCTGTTTTCACCTCTAATTGTTTTTTCAAAATATTTTTTACTTTACAAACAAAGTTAGAGATGGAGAGAAGGGTGGTTGAAGATCTACAATCGTTAAACCAAGTTCTAACCGTCAAAGAACAACATGCAGTTAACAATGTGAAGAATTCTTATCAAGAATTGAACGTGTACTTATTTTCTAATACAATTTTATCTATCATATCATAATTTTCTAATACAGTTTGGAAAGTAATATATTCGATAAGGGATTGGAAAAACACTCAAACCACATAATATATAATAAACTAATCTTTTAAACAAACATTAACAATAACATTCATAAAAAAACATTCATCAACAACAAACCATAAACAACAAAAACGATACAACAAACATATCAAGTCATAAAATGCTTCAGAAACATACCATACATGTCCCATAAAGGTGTGTTGTCAATGAAATAAGGATGAAGATAAATTTAGACTTGCAAACTTGTGTATATTTTGAATGGATGTCTTTCTGGATCTTTGATACAAATTTGTAAGGCTAAATTTATCTTCGCCCTCTTTATTGAAAGAAGCATTCATACCTATAAGTCAAAACAAGAAGGAAGTTCAAACATCATGAAACAAGCTATTGAAATAGATTTTGAAAAAAAAACTAGAGAAAACGAACCTTTAAATATCCATTGGCTAAGATTTGTTGTTATAGTTTCATTTTGGGGTTTGCATATGAGAGAGACGAGTAAGATAATTGTTAGAGTTTTGTTTTGAGAGTGACGAGTGAAAGAGTTGTTAGAGTTTTGTTTTGAGAGAGACAACTGATATGTACTAGAGCGATAGATAATTTCACTTATATATAAATAAAGTATCACCGTTTATCACGGTTGGTAATAAAAACCGTGGTGATATACAAGGTCAATAACATTTTTAGCACGATAAATGACTAATTGTAGGTGATGGGATTCAAACCATTTCACCCCGTGTACCTTTTCACCACGGTTGCTTCATTTGACCGTTGTGACATGTCCTCTAGTAAATACCACAAAAAAAAAGTGCCCAGAAATAAACTATGACCACGATTAATACTATAGTCGTTGCAAAATTGGTGTTACGCAAGGTATATTTTGTAGTAGTGATTACAATCATAAACTATACATTTATAAATGATTAACAACGCTATAACATGTTTACTTGTGATGCAAGTAAACCATTAACTAAAGTTAGTTAATCTTAACAAACCTCTAACTTATAACAAACATACTTACTAACATAAAACTAATTGCGTAGTTTGAATCATACAACTAACAGTTTGAAGGTCAACCAATATATGTTTACTCGTGTAACAAAACATTACATCGAAACAATATATATAGTTACATTAATTAAGGATGATATATATGATGTTTTATTCACTATATCATACATACACTTTTCCAAGATTCTAGCAAATTAAAATACATACAGCCACATACTAATTTTAGCATAGGACATGCATTTTTCTTTCTTTCTTTTTTTTTACCTATACAAACATCCTCTATATGCTGGTGTCCAGTAATCTGGTCCAGTGTTCTCTCTATAAACTACAGGTGTACATGAAGTTGGAACTAAACAAAGACCCCTGCTTCGAAGATCCATTTTCGCATCGTCCTTATCTTTTCTATCGAAGTACATTCCCCTTGGATCCTGCATAAACATTTATATTTTAATATGTTAAATGTTAATCTTCTCTAAAAGTGAAAATTAATTAATTTTTTAAAAGTACTTAATTAATATATTAATTACCTTGTGTGAATTTGCCTTCAAGTAAGGGTTACTCAGTAACTGCAAAATGTTTAAAACCTCATGATGTAATCATGGAAAATGTGTAATTGCTTAACACAACATTGTTGTTAATTTAATCATTTTCTTGGCATTAAAACTTAAAAGGGTGAAAAGTAACAATAATTATATATTATATTTATAGGTACATATAATGCATAATGAATGGAAACTTTTTCTATAATGATACCCACCTGGACTTGTTCTTCAAGATACTTTATGTACCCTATTGCTTCAAACAGCACTGAAGCTGTATCTGTCTGAAATTCAACAAAAATAAATACATAGATTATTATGAAGTAGGTAGTGAGAAAAAGTAAGAGCACTGTGAATTATTATTTATATATGAAAAGTGAGAATGAAAAAGGGAAAGGTGTGTGGGGATTAGTGCAATCTGTAGTAAGTAACCTTTCCAAATGGAGACACAATTTGTTGAAGAGCTGTGATCTTTTCTCCTAGCTTGACTTTAGGTGCTTGCACCTTTTCAACAATCAATAGAACTTTCTTAATGTACATTAATACAAAAAAATAAAATAATAATTGAAGTGGTTTTGATCTCCACTTTATGGTTTTATTTTTAAACTCATGTTGGTGTTTTGTTTCATAATATATCTATCTATGTACCTTTGAAGAAGATGAATTAGTAGTTGATGTATCTTGTTTTGGTTTCTTCAAGTTTGCTTCTGATGATTCTTCGGATCTTTTCTTCTTTACTTCACGCGTCGTCCCCTCTCTTCCACTACTAGTCCTCATCTGTATATATAAACATATTTTCAGATCATATCTGATGTGTGATTCTTTAACACTATATAGATTTTTTAATGACGGTATCATTTTGCTCGACAAAGTATTCATAAAGAAGCTTGGGGTCGAGTCTGACTAACAAATTAACCGGGAAGATTTATTTATAAATAAATAAAAACTTACATGTGATGATGTATGAAGTCCTTGCTTCCTTGACTCAGATAAGTTTGAGTATTTCATGCTAGGTCTTTGTGCATGGATTCCAATAACTGGCCTTCCAAACCTACTATTAAAGGATATAACATCTGAGAAACTTTTGGTGCATGGTGAAATATTTGGCAACCCTTGATAAAATTTTCCATTTTCTCCAACAGAATTTAGACTATTATTAAATCCATCAAGATATCCATTTGGATTCATAAATGATTTTCCAAACACTTCATGATTTCCATGATGATGATGCTGGTGACGATATTCTTGCTTAACCTTATTCATGTCTTGAATATCATGGACATTAGAGAACATTTTATTACCTACTCCTCCAATAGAATCTCCAAAAGGTAATTGTTTGAGATGACAATTAGGGTCAGATTCATAGTGATGATTATCCATATTGGAGGAATTGGAATTCAAATTATTTGATAAGTTGTTTGTTTGTGGATCAAAGTGGCTACTAACTTCAGGGTCAGGTGGGGCAATAGACCAAGTGCTAACAAGATTGGATAATTTTGTCAACCTTTCATTATTCTCAATAAGAGCTTCACTGTACCCATTTAAGTGCTTTTCAAAACTTGTATTGAATGAAGTTGAACCACTATATTCCCAACTTGTTGTATCAAGTTTCTTCAAATAGTCACAAGCTGGTTCATCAAACATGGTTTTTGATGAAAGTCCATCCAAGAAATTCTCTCCAATTTCTTGGTTGTTTTGTAACTCTCCATTTGATCCAACACCTCTACATAAATTATTTCATAAGAAAAAGTTAGTTATAATTAATCAACAAAATGAAAAACATTATCAAATCATGTATATATATACAAAAAAATATACAATTATTAAATGTTATATACACCTTACAAGGGTTTTGATTGATGTGAACTATTGGGAACTATAGAAGAAATATTTCAACCCAATAATATAAAAATTAATGCTACGAGTTAATTCAATTCAATTCATACATTAATTAAAATGATATCAATATAAATTCCTCCAGACCAAGAAATAAAAATATGTATGATCCACAGTCGCGCCTTCAAAAATTATTTTGTTAGCACAAACCATAGTCGAAATAAAAACCCTAATTTTATCTTTCTTATTATCTTCTTTCCTGTGGCAATGATATAGCAATAAAAACATCAAATATGCATTTATTTTCCTACAAAATATGCATATAAGTCTAATATATAATCTTATTATTCATATTTATATTAACTAACAATTCTCTTTCTTTTGTAATAAAAGCTACTAGAATATACAAACTTACGATAGAACATGACTCCAAAGTTGGTTATTTGAAGCATGTTCAGCCATGAAGTCATTCGAAGAAGGTGCATGCGACTCAAGTATTCTTCGAGAAGAATCAACGGTGAGAGACGAATGGTTTGAAGCATTAGTGAAAGAATTCGAAGAAACCGATATATCTTGATCGTCACAAGAAGATGAAGAATTTGGATTATTCATTTGATTGCTCCATGCAAGTTTATTAACATCATTCCAATTAGAAGAAAGAGAGTTTGTTGCTTGAAGGTACCACCAATTTAATGGTGTAGGAGAGGTAGTAGCAATAGTGTTTCCAACACATTCTTCACTCATGTTTATGGATTTCTCTCTAGCTATTATTTTCTCTTGTTTGTTTTTCATGTAATTGGTGGAATGGATCTAGGTAGGTTTAGGGTGGGAATTTAAGGAGGAGATTGCTCAAATTTATGTGACGTATATGAGTTTGTAGGTTATATCAATTATAGAGGAGACAATAAAATATGCAACCTGAGTTTTTCCACTAACGTTCGTGGGTAATTATTATATAGGGTGATGGGCCAGTAGGGGTTTGGCCTAAGTTTGCTAATGTTGGTGATTAGCATGGTGTTTAGGGCTGCTAGTTTTATATAATAATAATCAACCAAGTTAAGTTTTCATTACTTTTTTGACAAATAAAAGTGTACTATGTTTACTTCCTCAGAGTGTTTCTTCAATTACTTTTGGTTTAGAGTACTAGAATTATTGAAAAGTACATAGTGAATTACTATTAGCATTGATTTAGGGATGATAACTCTATTTCTACATCTTTTGGTTTCTCATAAGTTCCCTTATCCAATAGAATCATATATATGAGAAACTTTCGTGCACTAGATTCAAATATTAGTTGCACCTTCAGCTAAACTTAGCAACTTTAATAACATAATCACCCGTCTTTTGAGGCTTGGATTCAAGGTTGATGATGAAGACACTACAATTATATGGTTGTGCTCATGGTTGTCAAGATCTCGATCTAGATCTTAAAATCTTACGATTTTGCGATCTCACCCACCCCCAACGATCCCGATCCTAAGTAGAATCGTGTGTTATAGTCAAATTATGAAAAAAATTGTAAAACCATTTATTTTGAGCGATCTTAGCTAGTTCCAGCCACGATCAGTCGTTTTCCGGCCACACTTGCCATTTTCCGGCCACCACCATTACAAGCTGAGAAGGTTGACAAGATGCCGAGACGCAACAATTACGGTTCGGCGGTGGTCATTTTCCCACAAATACACTTGCCTACCAAAATATCATGTAAAAAAACTTCAAATATTTAGTTTAATTTTTTCATTTTAGTAATATCTTCTGATTTTTGTTACAATCTTATGTTTTACAATCTTAGTACCCCCTCTCTATCTCACAAAAATAATTGGGTAGGATCTTCCGATCTTAGTTACGATCTTATGTTTTACGATTTTACTATGTCCTCCCGATCTTAAGTAAGATCCCAATCTTGACAACCTTGGTTGTGCTCGCTTTTAGTTCTTACAATTATTTGGTGATTACTTTTACCTGCGAAACAGACATCAACAATCTCGATGTAAAATTACTATTACACTTTTGTCTCATGCTCAAGGGAGACAAAATGCAGAGGAATAAACTAAAGATGAAGTTATGTATGTGAAGGAGGCTAAGATCGTGGGTGGAACAAAGGTAAAGTAGAATCTGAAAAGAATAAGTTTAAATCTCAGAACAGAAAAATGTGGAGTGTTATGATTGCTAACACATAGGGCATTGAAAGAGGAATTATACAAACAAAAAGCATGACTAAGCAAGTTCTGTAAACATGGTCCAAAATAATGACTTCTGCAGTGAAAGAGATACACTTTGTCTTTCATCTAGCAAGTGCACATAACGTTGATTCTTGACTCTAGTTTATCTTACCACATGATAAGCACCAGAAGTGGTTCAACATATTCGTCCGGGTCAAGCAGTTTTGGATTGTTTATTTAAGTGATGATAAGATATGTGTTATATCATTGGAATGAGACAAATTAAAATCTATATGGACAATGGAGATAGAGACATTATGAAGGTCACCAAAGATACCTTGAAACAGATGAGAGCAAAGAGGAATGCAAGCAACATCTATAAATTGTTAGGAAGTACTTTTGTATGTCATGTTCCATCAGTTGAGTTTGATAATAATGCAACTATACTTACACATGAGTTTGTGTAAGTATAGTATACTTAGAAAATAATGTTGCATTGCGTTTAAGATTGAGAAACACAAAACAAAATGAATCTTAGATTATACGCATTTTGATGTTAGGGGTCTACCAAGGAGGCATTTATGGGTGGTTCCAAGTGTTTTGTGACTCTTTCTGATGATTTTCATTGCACAATTTAGATATATTTTTTGAAGCAGAAATTTGAAGTCTTTACGAAGTCTAAGTTGTGAAAGGCAGGTGTAGAAAATCAAACAAACGAAAAAAATCAAGTAGTTGTGGCTATATAATGAGACATGGCACAATGATTCAAACTTTTCTAAATTTTATGCATAACACGGTATTTAGAAGAACTTTTCAATTTGTAAGATACCACAACAAAATGGTATGGCGGGAAAGATGTCTAGTTGAATGTTGGACTCAAAGAGTTTCTTGCTAGAACTATTATGATATATGGGAATACTACATAAGAGGTATGGGTAAGTAACACTATTAATCATGAAAAATTAGGTAATTTTGGGTGTCCATCATATGGGCATATATCTAGTGAAGATTTGTCCAAACATGATCCAAAGTAAAATAAAAGTGTCTTCGTCGGTTACACTTAAGGTGTGAAGTGGTTCAAGTTATGGCATCTAGTTATAAAGAAGATCTTTATCAGTAGGGATGTCGACTTTGATGATCAATTCATGTTTAAGAAGCCAGTTGCAACATATGTGTCAACATATGAAAGGGAAACTTCCAATAATGAAGTAATTCAAGTCGATATTGATCCATTACTAGTGAGCAATGTCTGAGTAGTACATGATCCACCAGTTGAACTAAACTTTGAAACAAAAATTTATCATGGGTCTGAATATTCAGTGGGAACCCTGGATTATTATTTTGTACATAATAGAGAGCGATGTTAGATCAATCCACAAGAAAAATATGGGTATGAAGATTTTACAATTTATGCACTTCTTACCAACTCTAGAGATCCTTCCACCTCTTAAATGTCTCTGTATATTTAAGAGAAGGATAAGTTAATGAGTGCTATAATGAAGAAAATAGAGTCCTTAAAAATGATACATCAGAGCTTGGTTGGATTCCTAAGGGAAAAAAGATCTATCGATTGCAAGTGAGTGTACATGAGACAACTGACACTAAAAGGGAGAGGGTAGTTCATAGAATGTCTTGTAGAAAAAGGGTACTGAAAGTATAAGAGAATTGGCTACGGCGATATTTTTTCTAGGAGCGTCATACATATTTCTATCAGGCCAGTGTTAGCTTTTGTAGCAAATGAAGCCGTGTATTCAAAGCATATCGATTTGAAGACAATAATTTTTCATGATAATCTTGATAAGCATATTTACACGACTTAGATAGAGGGTTTTAGTGATACTATGGAAGGATGTCTAGTTTATAAGTTGAAGAAGACTTTGTGTGGTTTAAATAAATCTCTAAGTGAATGGGACAAACACATTGATTCACACATGCTTCTGATTGGCTAAAATAAGTGTGAGTATTATTGTTGTGATTGCGTTAGGAGCCATGATGATGGTTATTTTATTTTTTTGTTAATGTACATCGATGATACATTGATCATTTCTAGTCATTTAAGTTATGAAATGTGTTCCACGAGGGAACCAGAAATGTGAGAAGGATTGGTGATTGAACTTTTGACATGATGTAATGAGCTTTCCAGTAAAGAGACGAAGGGGTGTGTCTGCAATGTTAGCATTCCAACGCCCAAGTCAATGAGAAAATGAGCAATGATGGATAATGAGAATGGATTTTAATTATCAATAAAATGGATCCTTTTCTCTTTATATGACAACGTTAGTTATAACGGTTTCACTAGGATTTTCTCTAAGTGAGAGTACAAAGGAACTCCACACTTGTGCGTAGCCTTGAAGGGAATTCGACCTCGGCCCTTCCGGGTGGCCTAGAACAATTTCCCCCTAGCTATTTCCTCTATCGTGTAGAGGAAGGTTTTTTCGTGCATGCCTTGAGATCATTTGGCATTTTAGGCCAAGTGAAGGGTAGTGATGGGTCACCAATAGCAATGGGAACTCGCATAATAAATGAAATTACAGTTCCACATGTCTTTCTATTGATATGTTCCCCCTCACATTCCATCAATGATGACCTTTAAATCCTAGGACACTTTAGTATTTGAGACGAATTTTGAGTAGGTATGGGCCATTTATGGTGCTTGCTTCTATCCTAGTGTAATACCCTAATTTTTACCCATAAGATCCCACATATCATTTGCATCTTATACCACAAACAAGATCACGAGCTTTGGTTCTCTTGCCCTCCTCTGAAGGTTTGTTCTTGAGTGAGATCGACAAACACCTCTGTTTTCTTGTTTGTTTGATGTTTGTATTTGTTTATGTTTACTAACCATTAATTAAAATCCAAAAATATGTTTATTTTTTTTTCCTTTACTTACTTTTTCAGGAAGAATTTGGATCAAGGATATCAAAATCAGTCCCTCAGCTCGAATGAATTTCATCTAAACAAAGTCAAAGTTCATCTGCAAACAATTCAAAATTCATCTGATCAAGAGTTTCCAAGATTTAATTGATTATTATTCAAGAGACTCCAAGGTTCATGTGTTTATTTCCATGCCTTCTTTGACAAGTCAATAGAATCGAGCCAGAGCTACAGCAGCACATCAAAAGGCCAATTATCACAATTTTTCACTGTGGTAATCAATTACATTCATTAGGGTAATCGATTACTCAGTGGGTTTTTTTGTGAAAATATGCTAAATTCAAATTCTGCAGCATTTTGGCACCAATTTTCAAATGTTTCATCATGAGAATATTCTAGATCACCTCATTTTAATTCCCATACCTCATCATAATTAATTCCCACCATACACCCTCATTAATCACCACTTGATTTTGATTTTACCTCCAAAATTCAAATTCCAAGCCTAATTTTGTTTCCAAACCAAATTCCAAACCACCAAAATTTCCAAGCCTAAATCCTATAAATAGAGGTCTCAATTCATTAATTCTGGAAGCTTTTGATTGCCAAATTCACCTTGTCAAATTTCTTCTTGACTCCCTCAATTTTCTCCAACTACCAAATTCACCAAAGCTCTTTCTTCCGTTGAAAGTTAGTAAGTTCATCATTAGAACATACTAATCTTTGAGCTAAACCTTCATCCATTCACTTTTTCATCATCAATTTCTGTAGATCAAGGTTTTGGAGTGTGGTTCTTGGATTTGATTTGAAGAATTTTCACATTTGAAGTGGTAAATTCTTGATCCACCATTGTTGTTCTTGATACATCCTTCACAATGTGATCTATTGTTGATTCTTGTTGCTTGATCTTTGGATCTTGCAATTTGTGTTCCATTGGTGTTATTTGTTGTTGTTTTACTTGAATTTTGGTTCACAATTGCATCCTTGATCATGAGGTGTTTGAAGAAATGATTGATCAAGGATTTTGCATTTTTCTAACTAATTTTCTCCTGTTTTAGCAGGTGTAATCGATTACCTTCCTGGTGGTAATCGATTACACCCTGTTTTCATGCCTGGATCTGCCTTTTTCTCAGTGGTAATCGATTATCATCATTAGGGTAATCGATTACCCAATGTCCAGAGTGTGTTTTTGGCTTGTTTTTGGGACTGTTTTAGTTCCGTTTCCTTTTCCTTCACCTTCCCTTAGTTTTTTTTTGCCTTGGATTACATCTTTGTGTGGTTTAATTAGGCATTTCTTCATCTATTTCTCATTTTCTTTTGATCGATGAAAATCTTCGATATCATTGGAACTTATTTTAAGTTCTTGATGAAGATGAGATCGTTACCTCTTTTCTTTTCGTGCGGTATTTCTTTCGGAGAGTGATCTACATATCACTTCTCTAGCATGCATTAGCACTAACATCGTTATTGAATGGCCTCCCACAGTATAATCTTCCTCATAGATTGTGCTACGGTTGCTTAACATAGCGCTACATGTGTCCCATATCGGAAAATGATCATCTGTGGCCCAAACCTATGTTTGCAAGCCCAAGGATGGTTGATTATTTGTCTTAGGTCCATTACTTATGAAACTTGCTGTTAGGAGGCCTTTGTCTTATCAATCCTCTAATGAGTCTTCATTAACTTTGGCCTAAGTTCATCATTTAACCATCGTTGATCATTTGTTCTAACAACTAATCACTAACTCACTAACAAATATTATTGTACTAATTTTGTTTATGTCTCTTTCTTGCTCCCTATCTCTCTTTATTTTTTATGATTTATGTTATCATATCATATCATTATATTTTGTTTATGTTTCCATTATTTTTATTTTGTCGATTTGGACCATTTGTTTATGTTTATGTTCTTTTCCTTTTGTCCATTTGGACCAAAAACATTAATAAAGGCTTAAACCACTAAAAAACTTGTTCTCATAATGTTGGATTATGGTTACTATCCTTTGCATTTGGACATGGAACTTTGGACTTAGAATTAGGATCCTAACCTATGCTTGGAAGTTTGTGATGGAAAACTTTGGATTTTGGATACTTGAAGTTCTCCTTTGAAGACTTATTTTCATCAAGGCCTAATCTAAAGAAAATAATGCTTATGCTATGGAGCTTGTTTGTGTGGTTAGATCATTTTTATCCTTATCTTTTATCTTTATGCAATAGGATAGTCCCTTCTTCTCCACCCCTTCTTTAATTTTCAAAATCTTCTCCCTTTTTCAAAGGCTTCTTGTTTTCAAAACTTAAACCGCTTTCATAATAAAAACCTTGACTATGGTCAAGTGATTTTCAAACTTTGTTTTCTTTAATAAATGTCAATCAATGTTAATCATATTTTGACCATTTCAAAAAGACATAAAAAATACAAAAACTCATTCAAACTTTTTGTGCTTTTGTGCACTTTTCCTTTTTAAACTTTTTAAAAAGATTAGACATGAGTCATCTTCTTTGTTGAGATGTAAAGCTCATAACCATGGTATTTTGTGTAAAGTATGGTCATTTTCCACTTAGATGTTGGAGTGGTTAGTCTTGTTGATCTTAATCCAAGCAAATACTCCATCTTTATGTGATGCAAATGCCTCTTTCACATACCTTTGTGTAATTAGTTGAGTATTCTCTCTTGAGAATGACAGGTTGTCTTTTCAAGATAAAATGAATCATAACCAATTATTTTTTTTATTTGTACCATGAACTACGAGGTTTTGATCCTATATTGCACTTTATGGGTACGTACGTAGGCATGAGGCGACGAGTCTCTCCAAACACAAAAATATTAAAAAAAATACTTCTCTTCTCATCTCCCCATTCTCTTTTCAAACAAACCTTTTCAAACCAAAAAGTGTAGATATTTCAAAGGGTTCCTATAGAGTACTATAGACGTTTTGGATGCTAACACCTTCCCATCGCGTAACCAACCCCCTTACCCATTCTCTGTTTGTTCTTGTTTTAGAACTCTTTAGGTTTTGTTCGCTCCTTTTCCTTTCCTTTTGGATAAATATAAAAGTGCGGTGGTGACTCTTACTTTATGAGTTAAGTTAATCAATAGCTTACACTCACAATTTTTACCGCTACAGAAAAGTGGCGACTCTGCTGGGGACCCTGGTTCTTAGTGGGTTCAACCTACTTTGATTTATTTATCGCTTTCTGATCGATTTGTTTGTTATTGTTTGTTCTGTTTGAGTGCTTGGTGATCTCTGTGTGGTGAGATAGATTATATACCCAGATCTGAGAGCTCTTATGATAGGAGGGTGGTATAGTCAAGGATGCTTCTAGGGAGTAATCCCGAACAAGCTGAATTGAGAATCCATCCGCTCAGTCGAGGCTTCCTCGGAATTACTGATGTCTAGCGAGTAATCGCGAAAAACATTACTTTTTCCGACCTCAGGCCCATGAAACTGAGGACTTTAGAACCTTTTAACCCATCTTAGCCAATTAGGACGTAGTGTGGTGGCTATGTAGGTGTAAACCTGAAATAGTTTATATGTGATACTACACTCAGACGAGGTTCTCTTGAGAATATTACTGATTCCCGAGTAATCGGCGTGCTGGTAATATCCGAAAGAGGATTGAGGACTATGGGAACTTTTTAGATCCTTTCTCTACAGGTGCTAATAATACCTTAGTATACACCATTGGGCCTTGGTTCTTGTCCCTTGACTCCATGCTCGTGACTCGAACCTTTGAACCTGTGTGCTTTGTGTGATCTTGTTTGTGGGTGTTGCATCCATGCATTCATGCATTCATAGCATCATTTTGA
The DNA here is from genome assembly GCA_022829125.1 of Lathyrus tuberosus. NCBI lineage: Eukaryota > Viridiplantae > Streptophyta > Magnoliopsida > Fabales > Fabaceae > Lathyrus > Lathyrus tuberosus. Next base: position 5,426,373 of record JALAZF010000253.1, read on the forward strand.
CCAAGTCTTCAAGGAACTTAAAGATGTTTGTTTTAAACATTGTAGGGTTTTTTCACCTTGGATTTTGGAAGAAGGAAAACTCAAAAGTACACTTTCAAGAGTCCTAAGTTAGAAGGTCTGCGAAATCTAGGGTCTTTGGTTGCTGATCCTGAGGCTTTCAAAGATAGATATGGAAGTTTACTGTCTTTTCTAAAGATCGATATGGTAAATGGAGTTTTGGCTACTTTGATTCAGTTCTATGATTTGGTGTACCACTATTTTACGTTCCCTAATTACCAACTCATGCCCACACTTGAGGAGTATTCTGGTCAACTTAGGTTGCCTATTCCTGATCGAGTCCCTTTTTCTGGTTTGGAAGAGACTCCTAAGTATCAAGATATTGCTAAAGCTACTAATTTGAAGGTATCTGAGATTAAAGCTCACATGGCTACCAAGGAATGTATTCTTGGGTTACCTGCTAAGTTTCTGATGGATAAGGCTCGTTACTTCGCTAGCATGATAAGCTTGGGCTGCCAAGCGCCTCCGCCAGTATAAGTTGAATTATACAACTTGGTTGATATCCAAAATGGATCCAATCAAGTATATTTTTGAAAAGCCTTCTTTAACTGGGAGGATTGCTCGTTGGCAAATGTTGTTGTCAGAATATGATATCGAGTACTGAACTCAAAAAGCGATAAAAGGAAGTGTTTTGGCTGATCATTTGGCACACTAACCAATTGATGATTATCAACCTATCAGGTTTGATTTTCCTGATGAGGATATGATGTATCTAAAGGTTAAAGATTGTGAGGAACCATTACCTGAAGAAGGGCCTGAGCCTGGATCCCGATGGGGTTTGATTTTTGATGGAGCTGTTAATGAGTATGGCAATGGTATTGGGGAAATAATCGTTATTTCTTGTGGTTCTCATATTCCTTTCACTGCAAGGTTGATGTTCACTTGCACAAATAATGCGACTGAGTATGAAGCGTGTATTATGGATTTGGAAGAAGCTATTGACTTAAGAATCAAGATTTTTGATGTATACAGAGATTCAGCCCTGGTGATTAATCATATTAAAGGGGAATGGGAGACACGTCAACCTGATTTGATTCCTTATCGAGATTACGCAAGAAGGTTGTCAACTTTCTTCAATAAGGTTGAGTGTCACTATATAACCAGAGAAAAGAAATGAATGGTAGATGCTTTAGAAACTTTATCCTCCATGATTGTGGTGAATCGGTGGAATGATGTGCCAAAAATCGATGTTATGCGCCTTGATAGACCAGCTCGTGTGTTTGTTGTTGAAGAGGTCGTTAATGATAAACCGTGGTATTATGATATCAAATGCTTTCTTCAGAATCAAGAGTACCCCTTGTGGCATCAAAGAAAGATAAGAAGACTTTGAGAAGATTGGCTGGTAGTTTCTTCTTGAATGATGATGTGTTGTATAAGAGAAATTATGACATGGTCTTGCTCGGATGCGTGGATAGACACGAAGCAGACATGTTGATGAAAGAAATTCATGAAGGATCCTTTGGTACCCATGCCCATGGACATGCAATGGCTAAGAAAATGTTGAGGGCGGGTTACTATTGGCTGACAATGGAATCTGACTGTTGCAAATATGTGAAGAAATGTAATAAATGTCAGGTTTATGCTGACAAAATTCATGTGCTCCCAACTCCCCTCAATGTTATCTCTTCTCCATGGCCTTTCTCCATGTAGGGCATTGATATAATTGGAATGATTGAGCCTAAAACGATGAACGAACACCTTTTCATATTGGTGGCTATTGATTATTTTACCAAGTGAGTTGAAGCGGCATCATATGCCAATGTGACCAAGCAAGTAGTGGTCCGATTTATCAAGAACCAAATCATCTGTCGGTATGGTGTTTGGAGCAAGATTATCACTGATAATGGTTTGAATCTGAATAACAGGATGATGAAGGAATTATACGATGAGTTTAAGATTGAGCATCATAATTCTTCTCCTTACAGACCTAAGATGAATGGGGTTGTTGAAGCTACCAATAAGAGTATCAAGAAGATCATTCAGAAGATGGTTGTTACATACAAGGATTGGCATGAGATACTCCCTTTTTCTTTGCATGAGTATCGTACATCCTTCTAAACTTCAACAGGGGTAACCCCTTTCTCTCTTGTTTACGGTATGGAAGTAGTGCTCCTGGTAGAAGTTGAAATCCCTTCTATGAGAATTTTAATGGAAGTTAAATTGTCTGAGGCTGAGTGGTGCCAAAGCAGATACGACCAGTTGAATTTGGTTGAAGAGAAAAGAATGACGTCCTTGTGTGTCATGGGCAGTTATATCAACAAAGAATGAAGAAAACTTTTGACAAAAAGGTTCGACCTCGTGTGTTCAGAGAAGACGACCCCGTGCTAAAAAAGATCTCGAATTTTACTACTGATTCTAGGGGAAAGTGGACTCCTAATTATGAAGGCCCATACATTGTTAAGAGAGCCTTCTCTGGCGGTGCATTAATTCTTACAACTATGGATGGTGAAGAGTTCACTCGTCCTGTTAATGTCGATACAGTCAAGAAATACTTTGCCTAAAAATATAAAGAACAACTAGCTAAGTTGAAAACCCGAAAGGGCGGCTTAGGAAAAAATGAGTGTCTCGGTGGGCTAAAAACCCGAAAGGGCGGTCCAGGCAAAAATTAGAGACAAAAACAAAAATAATCATCCCGGTAGATTGAAAACCCGAGAGGGCAATCTAGGAAAAATTTAGGGAATATGGCAAGTAACTGCATCTGGAAAAGTCTTGATTGTTTAAAGCAACATTGTCTATCAAGGATTTTGCTTCAATCATCCTCAGCTGATGTTTTGAGCACAGTGGAATTCAAAGTTGTTAGGGAGAATAGTGGTCATTGTATTTCAATGTAACCCTTTTCCATGTATTTAACATTTTTCAAACTTTGTAATGATCCATGGAGTTACGCCATTTGCGAACTTCCATTCTATCAATAAAATTTGGGCCTTTGTCCCTTTATTTGCAATACTTACCTTGTTCCTGTTTGCAAGATTTCATTTATTGTTGATGATGATTTTTGAAACAAAATGCGAATAATTGATTTAAAATTTTGAAAATTATAAAAACATTTCCCTTTTATTTATGAATACAAAAAGGAATGTCAACGGTTATTCCAAGGATGGTAAGATATGTGTTTTCCTCAGTAGGGTTTGTTCTTACTTCTCTGGTAGAATTTATTGACAGCTCCCCAGTAGAGTTTGTTGATATTTCCCAAGTAGAGTTTGTTGATATTTCCCCATTAGATTTGTTGATATTTCCTCAGTAGAGTTTGTTCATATAACCAGTTGCTGACATGATGATGGGTTTGTTATGATGTGATGGACTCATAAGATCCATTATTTCTTAGTTGAATACCGGTTTGAGTTTTCTCCAAACAAGTATTGTTTGGTTTTTCCCCAGCTATGTCTCGATCCAGATATTTCTCCAGCTGATTATGTTATGGTCAGGCAGTTGGGCAGTGTTGAGGTCCGCTTCTCCTTGGCATAAGTCCCCACACAGAGATATATCTTTTGTTGTCCCCAGCGGAAGTTATATGAGGAATTTCCCACTCAGAGTTTTTGTTGCTGCTTTGGACATCCCCAAACAGAGAGCAATGTTAGTTACCTTTAGGGAGTATTGATAAAGTGGCCGTTTGTCGGGTTTTATCTTGTCTTGTAGATTGTCTTTCTCTCCAGGCTTTTCTACCCAGAGATTTATCCTTGTTGATCCCCCAACGGAGGTAGTGCATTATTGTTTCGATTATTTCCCAAGCATAGATCAGTGATATTAACTTCTTATTTTCCCTGGCAAGTCCAGGATATATTTCTCTCCAGGTTGTTCTACCTAGAGATTAATCCTCCCAGTGAAGATTGTGCATCATTATTGCGGCTATTCCCTGTCAAACCCCAAATTTTGACCACTAATATTTTCCATCATTGTGTAAATTGTCATCACAATATGGATGAACCATTAGTCTCCCCAAAGACGGGTGAGCATCCACTACCATCAGAATTAGGGTTTCAAGCCATCTCAGAGCTCTTAGACAAAGGATCAATCAAGAAATGACATGATCTGCAACTTGTCTAGCCTCTCCAACATCCACAATGGATCAAAAGGACTCCCACTTCAAGGATCAAGCACAAGGCTGCTCCCTTCTAAGTGGATTAAGCCTCAAGATCGCCAGTGTCACCAAATTAGGGTTTTGGTCGACCAGGGCCTCCAGATGGAAATTTTCCTCTGCGCATGAGCCAATGCTTCAAGGCATAACCTATGATTCTCCAAGGGACATCATAAACCCAATCACCAAGTCAATTTAGCCTCAGGGGATGCATACATCAAAAATCAGGAATTAGGGTTTCTTGACCTAATTCACCCCTAAGTTGACTTTTGGGACAAACCATGAGCCACAACCTCAAGGGAGGATTTGAGGGTCTCTAACACACTACGTTGATCCATTTACAACAATGGATTAATCCAAGAAGCTTGAGCAATAAGTTTCAATTTCATCTGAACCACGGTTAGGGTTTCGCGAGAAAAGTCAACTGTACCTTTGACTTTTGACCAGGACATGCTCCCAAACCCTAGGACATGATTCAATACACCCTATAACACCTTTGAAATCAATCCATCAAGTTTGATTTAGGTCAAGGACTTGATTTCATAGAGGATCGCACAGTTTGGAATTCATATGACAAAAAGTCAACTGTGCACAAAAGTCAACTTTGACTTTTTGAGATTTTTCACAAAAATGGGTTTTTAACCCTAAAATGATGTTAATGTGTGATTTGAATCATCATTCATCAAGAAAAATTAAGAAAAGTGGGATAACTTGTAAAAGGGGTAACCATAAAAACTTAGAAAATTTTCTAAGTTATGGAATAAAGTGGCTAAGGTACCAACTTTGGAGGATCATAACTCCTAAACCACAAGGCCATTTTTTCCCATCCAAAGCTGGATTTGTAGCTCTCATGGCCCTCTACAAAAGCTTCAACTACACCTCATTCCAATTCATTATGGATTTTGAGTTATGGAATGATCAAAATGGCTGAAAACATGAAATGTCACTTTTTCCAACACTTAGTCAAATTTTCACTAAGTTAAAATCTGCCTTCACTTTTTTCCAAATATAGGGGAATTTTTCACTTGGATCCAAAAAGTATCAAAACCAATTATAATCAAACAGTTATTGTATCATATGAGGGCTTTCCAAAATGGCCAAGAACATCACCAAACTCAACTTGAGCCATGAGATATGACCATGGCAACATGCCTTGCTGAAAACTTCCAAGGCAAGGCATATTTTGGAGTTTTGCTCGATTTGCTCAAATTTTGCAAGGGTCAAGCAACTCTATCCATCTGAGCACCTCAAGGGGGACCAAGGAGGAACCAACTCTGATCCCAAGCCTCCCAAGTCTTTAAAACCAAAAATAGCATGCCAAACCTAGAAATCCCTAAAAGAGGGACAAGACTCCAATTTTAGATTGAAGCATTTAATGGATGCACCAAGGTGGCATGGACTGAAACATTTGAAACTGAATTCAGTCAAGAATGATCCAACAACTAGGGAACCACAACTCTGTGCTCTAACCTCCAGCCAATGGCTAGAGAAGACTTAGATTCTCATTTGCCAACATTGGCCAAACCTCTGCTGCAGTTGCCATTCACTATTCCTTGCAAAACAAACTTACTCTACTATAAATAGAGCTCATCTGTGATCAGTTTGAGTACACCAAAGCCATCAAACAGATGCTTTCCTCAAAATCACCTTCTCACTTCCAATTTTTCCTTCTAAGGAAAGTCACCATCGGGTTTTGAGTTTGAGAGCTATTCCAATCAAACCAATCACACACACACCCCTCATAAACATCATATAGAAGTGATCCAAACACTCACATAACATCTGGAACACCAAAATCACAAAATCACCAGCCAATTGCTCAAGCCTTTGACAGATTTACAGTTGGGGTACCATCTCAAGTTCCATATCATTTCAATCCATTCCAAGCATCCAGACACACTCCATAGCACCTAGGGAAGCTGTTCATAACCTTGGAACCAAGTTGTAACACCTCTAACACAAAACAGGATCACAAGCTGCAAGTGGTAAGCATGGGCTCTTCTAACTCTATGATCCATGCAATTTTTGCTGCACAATAATTTGGCCATATGTTCATAATCATGCATGGAGTGTTTTCCCTCAATCAATTGCATTGTTTGAATCATGTATAGAATTTCTGAACCTTCATGCAGAATTTAGGGTTCTTGAGGTTTCTCTTTGATTTCTTATTCCATGCTTAAAATAAATGAAATTAAAGACCATAGACATGATCGTGAGGTTGAAACGAGTAGATTAATATGTAGATTGCATGATATAATCAAGTATTCAGTGAGATTGGATAGAAAATGCAAATCTGCATAAACAGAGGGTGGCGCGTGTTCTTGCCCTTGTTCTTGGCGCCCTTTTTGAAAATTCAAATATTTGAATTTTGTGATTTTATTTAATTGATTCAAAAATTAATTTCTCTCTGAGTTTTACTGATTTTGAGTTGATTCTTTTTTTAATAATTCAAAAAAATGTTAAAATATTTTATTTTACCAAAAAATCCCAAAAAACATTATTTATTTCATATAATTGATATTTTTGCCAAGAATTAATATTTTAATTGTATTTGACATTTAAAATATTTTTTCCTTCTTGATTTTGCAAATTTTTATGATTTCTAATCATTTTGTAGGTCAAAACATGATTTTTGAAACATTAATCCAAGATCACAATTTGATTTCCACATGTTAAACAATTTTGATCATTTTAATTGAATTTTTTATTCAATTAAAATACATTTTGGAAATAAATTAGGGTTTTGATTAATTCAACCCTCATCAAACCCTTTAAAAAAAACTTTTGGGCCTCTAGTAGAGTGTAAGACCCAACCCTTTTTGAAAAACAACCTATTTTGGGCCTCAGTGTATTGTATAAGTCTCGTTGTATTTCAAAAAGTTCGGCGCGATCATCGCCCGTTTAGATAAAACCCTTGGGCCTACCCTCGTGTGATAAGCCCCATTTCTTTTCTTCAAACAATTTTTGGGCCTCTAATGGAGTGTAAGACCCAGTCCTTTGTAAATACAAACCTATTTTGGGCCTCAGTGTATTGTATAAGTCTCGTTGTATTTCAAAAGTTTGGCGCGATCATCGCCCGTTTAAAACAAACCATTTGGGCCTCTCCTCGAGCTATAAGACCCATTAAAAATCATTTTTGGGCCTCTAATAGAGTGTAAGACCCAACCCCCTTGTGAAACCAAAAACTTTTGGGCCTCAATCATTATATAAGACCGACGGTGTTTTCAAAACCTCGGCGCGATCGTCGCCCTTTTCAAAATTAATCATCGGGCTTCTCCGTGAGCTATAAGACCCATCTTTGTTCACTTTCAATCATTTTGGGCCTCTTGAGAGAGTGTAAGACCCATCCCCTTTGTACAGAAAACCTTTCTTGGGCCTCAGTCACTTGTATAAGTCCCTGTACAAAACGACAATGCGATCACTGATAAAACCCTGGGCCTCTCCTTGAGCTGTAAGCCCCAACAATCTTTTTAAAGCACTTTCTCCTTTGATTTAGAATATAATATTGTTATCAAAGCTTTCTTTGTTGAACAAACTAACAAAAGAGCATGGAAGCTCTACAACCGAGTAAGTATTTACCCGCTTTCATTTACTGCTTTCATATGTATATAACTGTATTGTGTGGCTGTTTCACTGTAAGTCTTCTTTCACAAACTCATATCGACTGTGTAATAATAGTATAGATATTTAGAGTTTTCCCGGCAACTACGTCTAGAACTAGCCAAAACATCATCTCTTTACCTCCGACTTTCACCCGGATATACCTCAACCCTGAGAATTTTCTTTTACAACAATTTTAGATAACTAGATCTAAGAAATCTCCCCCTTGAACAGTTCATATACAAAAGGCCAATGTTCCAAGTGAAACCCCTTCTGGAACTGTTCATCATCCTCCTCTTGGGCTTAGTGCAAGGACCCACAGGCTTCCTGAAAGCATCCCCGCCTCCTCTTGGGCGTTGTACAAGGACCCGTCGGCTTCTTAGAAGTTTTCACAGCCTCCTCTTAGGCTTTGTATAATGATTCTTTCCCCGGGAAGATAGCCTCCTCTTGGGCTTAGTACAAATTGTCCCTCAGCTTCTTAAAAGTTTTCTAGCCTACTCTTGGGTTTCGTACAAATTGTCCCGACGACCTCCTAGAGGTAGAGGAACAGAAATTAGTCATCTCAATAGAACAGTCTTTCAAAGAGTCTAGATCTTACTACTACTGTTTCTTAAGCATAGTACAAAGGATAAGGCCCGTAGACTTGGGTAGTCTCAATACCCTTCGGATTCCCCGTTTCCTTAAAGAACAGGAAATAATCCCGGTCCTCAGATCAAATCCATGAGTACAACATTACCCATATAAGAACTGATTTTCTCTTTTAACCAACATATTGGACTTGTCACTTAACCGAAACAGTAATCCTAGCCTCCTCTTGGGCTTTGTACAATGATTCTCCCCAGCAGAGTTAATCTTTTAGCCTCCATCTCGGGCTTTGTACGAGATACAAAAACACTCTCTTGTTGAGTATAAAAGACTCTCTTGTTGAGTCAAACCCTTTTAGCCTCCGTCTTGGGCTTTGTACAAGACACATACAAAAACACTCTTTTGTTGAGTATAAAAAGACTCTCTTGTTGATTCGATCACCTTTAGCCTCCATCTCGGGCTTTGTACGAGATATAAATCACTCTCTTATTGAGTATAAAAGACTCTCTTGTTGAATCAAACCTTTAGCCTCCGTTTTGGGCTTCGTACAAGACACATACAAAAGCACTCTCTTGTTGAGTCAACCCGTCCAGCCTCTCTCTCGGGCTTCATACGAGACATATAAAAGCATCCTCTTGTTGGGTCATTAACCTCCTCTTAGGCTTTGTATAAGAAAACCCCGGTTGAGTCAATCAACCTTTTAGCATCAAAGTTGTGCCTTGTTCATAGTATACAAACATCAACAACTCATTTCCCCTCCATCTAATTGCTGTAAGCGGCAAGCCTCTGGATTATTTACATTCACTGTCCCTCTTTTAGCATGAGAAATTCCTAAGGAAATATGGCATTGCTCTAAATTGAGTTATAGTCTTCTCCTTCAGGTTGAAATTCCCCTATAAAGGAAATTATGGCATTATTGGATTCACATATCCCAGTTAAAGTAATTCTCCTTTATAATCAGTCACCCAACAATTGTGACAAACAAACCCCTTTAGAGATGACAAATTCTCTCTAAAGTCAACACCTTTTTAGCTTCACATCTTGGGCTTCGAACAAGATACAAATATACCCTTTAGCTTCACATCTTGGGCTTTGAACAAGATACAAACCACCTTTAGCTTCATGTCTTGGGCTTCGAACAAGACACCAAAACACTGTTTCCTCCCATAGAATAGGAGGAACTACGATCACCCTGATTTCCCTATCCCGGGAATACGTAGGCATAAGATTGAAAAAGAATCTTAGTGAGCGCACCACATCAAAAACCTCTGGCCACAAATCCTCACATATCCATAAAAACATCGGAGTCCGTATCCCCCACCAAAAGTCTAAACTCGATCAAAATAAACCTAAGAGAGGCCCCCCCACATTGATCGCATCTGTAAACCAACAGTTTTGACTGTTTAACCTCAGTTTGCAAAGTAGGGTTAGTTGGAGACATCTATTTACCTTCCTTCATCAGCTCCAATAGGATAAAAAATGAATCGACCTGTAGTACCTTCCTAGAGCGATAATGCTTAAGAACCACGTCCAAAATCGCTCGCTACAGAAAAATGGCGCCCACCGTGGGGCCTTACGTATTTAATCTCTAGGTAGAAACCAAGGAGTGGGGACTTCACTGGGGTTAAGACTTTTTTGTTGACTTCACTAGGATCTTAGGTCAAAACCTTTAAGTTGGGAAAGTGCCACAGAATGGCGACTCCACCGGGGAGCCATTTTTTGTCAGCAACATAGGATTCATAGCTCTTAAATGTCTAGGACATTAGGACAAATATATATACTGCTTTTCCTAATTGATATCTGTGTTTATTTTTCTGCTAATGGGAATGTGTGTGATGCCGCATGTGGAAAGATTGAGTATACACCTAGGAAAAACCTCTTTCAGTAATGCGAAAGATATCAAAAATAGTTGTCACGCGATACTACCCTCTTCTGAGGTTCTTCGAAATAACATCACCTAGCACGGTTCCCGGTCCGCTGATGTTATCTCGACAAGAATCAATGATTTTAAGAGACAGGTACAAAAATCACTAGTATAAACCTTTGGGATGGGTAGAGCCTTGACTTCATGACACCGACCCTTTGACCTCATGTTTTTTCTATGTTTTTGTGTGCTGCATTCATGCATTCATTTAAAAAACATTAAAACAAAGAAAATTTTCTCTTCTAGTCTCTCTTTTTCAAAATTAAACTAAGACAATGATTGCAAATGTCAGAGAAAGGAGATTGCGCTAATGGATTTCGGTAGAAGGAGAACTCATAAGTACACCTTCAAGGTTCCAAAGTTAGAGGATTTGAGAGGTTTGGCAAGGATGATCATAAACCATGAGGCTTTCAGAGCTAAGTACGAAGGTCTGCTACCTCTGTTAAGGGTCCATGTGATTGAAAGAATCATTGAGGCACTCATTCAATTTTATGATCCAGTCTATCACTATTTTACATTCCCGGATTACTAGCTTGCACCAACGCTGGAGGAGTATTCTCACCTGACTGGTTTACATATTACTGATCAAGCTCCCTTTTCTGGACTGGAAGAAATTCCAAAGGATCAAATCATTGCAAGAGCAATTTATTTGGATGAGTCGGAAATCAAGACTCACATGACCACCAAGGGAGGAATCCCAGGTTTACTAGCCAAGTTTCTGGTAAAGAAAGCTCTGTACTTTTCTAGTATAGGGAACGTGACTGCTTTTGAAAGCATATTTGTTTTACTCACCTACAAGTTATTTTTGTTTCCCAACATCGATAACTTTGTAGATATCAACGCCATTAAGGTTTTTCTCATTGGAAACCCTGTACCGACTTTGCTCGCAGAGCCGTATCATTCTGTACACTTAAGGAATTTATACAGCGGAGAAATGATCACGTGTTGTGCACCCCTGCTATATAAATGGTTTATCTCCCATTTTCCTAAGTCTGCTGCTTTTTGGGATCATAAGAGTGCCTTACGTTGGTCGCAAAAAATCATGTCCCTTACCAACTCTGACATCGATTGGTACAATCAAATCTATGATGGGATCAGGATCATTGATCGTTATGGAAACTTCCCCAATGTACCCCTCATAGGAACTAAGGGAGGAATCAATTACCATCCAGTTTTATTTCGCCCTCAATTTGGATACCCGATGAGGCATGTCCCGCGTAACGCTCATCTGGAAGGTCTTTTCTTCAAGGAAGGAGAAAATGATAGGGCACTAAAGATGGAAATAATGCACGCTTGGAAACATGTTCATAAGAAAGGACGGGAGTCTCTAGGAAAATTGGACTGTGTCTCGGTGGAGCCTTATCTCCACTGGGTATAAACTAGAGCTCTCAAGCTAAAGATGCCTTATCCTCGTCACGGAGTTCTTCCGCCAAGGGAATCTGTCATGTACTTCATGACTGAAACGGAAAAAATTTAGGTTACTCTCAACAAAGTTCAACAGGAGAGGAGGTCTTGGAAGAACAAGTACCGCATTCTCAATGTGGAGTGTACCAAAATACAGCAGCTGCTGAAAGATAAGGATGCTCTAATTGAGATTTTGGATGACCAAAGGAATTTGCTCGCTCCTTTCACTTGGCAAAGGAATGACAACTCGACAACGGCCCAAGAGCCCTGGTCCAAGAAAAGGAAAGTACCAGAATCAGCACCCGAGTTCTCCTCAGAGAGGACTCGGGACCCATTAGCTTAGGTTTCTGTTTCCAGCACCTTGTAAATTACTGTATTTCCATTTCTGCAATCCTTTGAATTCAATAAAACGGGGATTTCCCCACTGTTTGATATTTGAAATCTAATTGTCAAAGTTTATTTTGATTAAACCTAAAAAACACAATTAATATAATCATTACATTCATCATTCTCACGTCACGTATTCTTCTTACCTACGAATCTCACATTTGTGTCTCAGTCCTAGAATCAAACTGTCTCATTCGTACAATACTCAGGTCAATCGTCAGAAAAAGATGGATGATCTCGAGGAAGAGAACAGAGAGTTGAAAGAAGAGATCGACGCTCTGAGAGAAGATATGAGAAAGCTTCGTAATGACATGCAAGCCATGGCAGAAGCTCAGCTACAAAGAACTGTGATCTCTGAGATCACCTCAACGCCCATAGTGGAGAAGTATGATCCTAGGTATCAAATGCCGAAAGATCGTCCCTGGAGCATGCCTGTTAATTATATCCCGGAAGGATATGTTCCGCCGATCACTGAAGATCAAGGAATCATAGCAGAAGCCGCTGGGCCTGAAGGTTACAAACTTCGGGAAAGCGAGGATGCCAGAGGCATATTGTGGACTCCTGAAGGTTAAAAACTTCGGGAAATGCAAAGATTCACTGTCGTAGTAACGGTACCACCCCCTGTGGTGCACACTGTCCCGGAAGGACAGATTCCACAGATACCTTCTGGTAGAAAGGAAAGTATGTTAGATAGAATGGATGAATTCCAGGATCAGTTCTTGGAAATGCAGAAGGAACTGCAAGCTATTCGCGGTCAGGATTTATTTGGGAAGGACGCCGCGGACCTCTGCTTGGTCCCCAATGTGAAAGTCCCGCACAAGTTCCAAGTACCCGATTTTGAAAAATACAAGGGTAACTCTTGCCCTCAGAGCCACTTGGTGATGTACGCTCGGCGAATGTCAGCTCAGACGGAGAATCAGGATCTACTGATTCACTATTTTTAGGATAGTTTAACTGGTGCCGCATTAAAATGGTACATGGGTTTAAACCGCGCTACGATTAGCACTTTCAGAGATCTTAGCACTTCCTTCGTCCAATAATATAAATACAATTTGGACATGGCACCAGACAAAGATCAACTCAGATCAATGTCGCAAAAAGACAAGGAAACCTTTAAGGAGTACGCTCAGAGATGGCGTGATATTGCCGCTCAAATTCTTCAAGACCTTAAGCTCATTTTACTACGACCGAATGGTTGCCAGTGTGCCTAGCGACTTCACCGAAATGGTCGGTATGGGAGTGCGTCTCGAGGAAGCCGTTCAAGAAGGACGTCTAGTCAAAGACACTGGGTCGACAAGTGGTACTAAAAAATACGGTAGTGCTCTCCATAAGAAAAAGGAGCAAGATATTGGGAATATCTCTCTCGGAAAGCAAAGGCGACGGTACCAACCAGTAGCAGCTGTAACTCCTGCTATCAACCCTGCGCCTGTTTCTACATATCAACCTCAGGTTGCTCAAAGCCAACCGCATTCGCAGCAATTTCAGCAAAGGACACAACAGCCTCTTCAGCAGGCTCGTCCTTAATACAACAACAACCGTGCAACGCGGCCACCAGGATTTGATCCTATACCCGTATCGTACGTAGAACTATTTCCGTTACTACTGGCTAAGGGGCATGTCCAGACTAAGTCTCCTCTTATAGTACCAGAAAATCCGCCTTTTTGGTTTAAGGTGGATCAGACTTGCCCTTACCATCAAGGAAGGCCAGGGCATAACATAGAAAACTGTCTCAGTTTCAAATCAGACGTGCAAAAGCTTGTTAGGAGCGGGGTCTTATCTTTCAAAGATACGAATCTGAATATCCTCACAAAGCCGCTGCCTCAACACGAGAAGGCTACAATCAATTTGATAGAGGGAGAGTCTACCAACATCTATCAAATCTGCGATCTACTCTTACTGAGGGCCAACTTGGTCAAGATGCATTGTAGACAGAGTGGATATGACCATGTGCCACCTCATAATTATCAAAAGTGTGATATCTGCTCTAAAAGCAATCGAGGATGTTCTGTGGTGCAATCAGCTCTACAGGAACAGATGGATCTCGGATGGATCCAAGAACGCCGAGTTTGTTGAGTTAACATGGTTTATACGAATTCCAACATCATTCAAAACCACGATATCCGTACGATGGATGTCAACTTGGTGGAAATGCACTCAAGGCAAAGCCAGTATCACAATCTACTGCGGCATGAGTACAATTCCTGTCTGACTTGCTCGGTAAACAAACAGGGATGATATTTTGTACAAGAGGCCCTCCAGCGTCAGATGGATCTTGGATGGATTCAAGACTACCATGATAGGGATCATTATCAAATTAACATGATTCAAATCTTTGATATTTGCTTGATGAATACCAGCCTGATGGAGTTGCATGCTAAACAGGTCCAGCTCGGGTTCCTGGTATCACATGATTATTAGGGCTGTAAAGCGGGTTGTGAAGACGATCAGGGTTGTGCCCTTGTCCAGGAAACACTTCAGCACTTGTTGAACCACTGGTGGCTTCCAATCTATATGGATGAAGACACCCAGAAAATTAGTATCACTAACGGGAATCCTACTAGATATCAAAGTCGGGATGTTCGCTCGATGGAAACAGATCTAGTAAGGTTACACTGTATTCAAAGCGGACGTGGCCAGGTGCCACTACACAACTACGAGCGGTGTGGAGTTTGCTCAGTGGATAATCAAGGATGCTACCTCGTGCGAGCAGCCCTTCAAAGTCAGTTGGACCGCGAGGAGATTCAACCATGGTCAAGTTCGAGATCAGTCAACTACCTCGCTGATCAAATCGAGGACGTTGTCGTAATCTCTGATCATCAGAGGGCTAGGGATGTTTGTGCCATCATCCCTCTACTTGATGAATCGAGAGTTCCCAACCGGGAACAGATCGAAATTACTTACGACGGTCAAAAAAATCAGAAGGCTCCCATAGTCATCTATCTACCGGGACCGCTACCGTATGAATCAACTAAGGTTATCCCTTACAAATACGGTGCAACAACAGTCGAGAATGGAAAGGAAATTCCATTACCCTCCTTCGTGAATATTGCAGACATCAGTCGAGTAACACGGAGCGGTCGAAAATTCAACCGAGGAGTTGGAGAACTTAACAAAGAAAAGGAACTTCAGACAGAAGCTCCTGATCCACCAGTCGGTCAATCCAGTAATCCCGACCTTTCGAAAAACAATGATGAGATGATGAAGCTCATCCAAAGGAGTGAATACAACATTTTTGATCAGTTGTTACAAAATCCTTCAAAGATCTCAGTGCTATCACTTTTACTCAGTTCAGAAGCGCACAGGGAGGCTCTACAGAAAGTCTTGGAGCAAGCCTTTGTAGAACAGGATGTAACAATCAGACAGTTCGATAGTATTGTCTCTAACAACTCTTCCTGCAATAACTTGGGATTTAGTGATGAGGAATTACCTGAAGAAGGTCGTCGTCATAACATGGCGCTCAACATTACAGTCAACTGCCAGGACGATGCTTTAGCCAGCGTACTGGTAGACACAGGGTCAACCCTGAATGTTATGCCGAAGTCCACTTTGATGCGATTATCATTCATAGGACCTCCGATGAAAACCAGCGAGGTCGTCGTCAAAGCATTTGACAGATCCAGAAAAATGGTTATCGGCAAAGTCGACCTTCCCATAACTTTTGGTCCTCACACTTTCCAAGTCACTTTCCAAGTCACTTTCTAGGTCATGGACATCCGGGCAACACACAATTGTTTATTAGGAAGACCTTGGATACATCAGGCTGGGGCGGTCACTTCGACCCTCCACCAAAAGCTAAAGTTCGTCCAGAACGGCCAACTTGTCACGGTTTATGGAGAACAGGCCTAGCTTATAAGAAACTTATCATCATCTACTTGTGTAGAACCCGAGGAGGTTGTTGGGACTCAGTTCCAAGCGCTTACAGTGAGCAATGAGAATCAATCAGAGAAAGGAACCTCGATTTCCTCATACAAAGATGCTATCAAAGCGGTCGAGAATACCAATACAACAGGATGGGGATAGCTTGTCATTCCTACTGATAACAAAACAAAGAAGGGTCTAGGCTTTTCCTCAACCTGTACTCAGACTGCTACTAACGATGAAAGTCTTCATCCCATTTAGGACTTCTTCCACAGTGGAGGTTTCCTTCACCTAGTGCCTCAAACAATCGATACCATCAATGAGGAAGATTCCTCCGATACAGATGAGGAATGGAAGTCCTATCTTAACGAGGATGGTTATATGTCTCAGGGCGAAACACAAACTCCCTTTTGCTTTCCTGTACAGAGCCCGAGATTTATACCAAGGTTAGACGTCGAAATGATATATGGAGATTGTGATCCGGAAGGATGTCATGCTCCACCAAATTCGTTAGAGGAGGACACTCTGATGAAAGACAACTTTGACCACGACTATTATGGCCCGATGGATGGCCTGCCTATCTGGCAGCCGTATCCCGGAGACTTGGGGCTAGAAAATCAGCCGAAGAATGAAAATTAGCTGAGCATCATTGAACAGAATACCTGTGTCCCCGCCATGTCATGGGATTAACACCCAGGTTATCCTGAAAATACCCAGCACGACGATGAATTCGCAACATTTGCAGGACTAGAATTCATTAACTATGCTTTTCCCGAGGTCAACGTCATCGAGAGGGGTGACTCCTCCAGTTCCAAAGAAGTGTGGGACACCTTGGGACAACCTAGTGGAAAGTACGACTTCATGGTCAAATACACCGCTCCTGAAAGCTCTCATATCAGGTTTGAAGACATCCAGCCAACTGGATGGGGAGATGCAGCTAAGAGTACAAATACTATGCAAAATACAACAGAGGAATCCTCCTACGACAACTCTGCCTGGGAGACAGGTTCCAATGATCTTGCTCCACCAGAAATCAGCGTTATTTCTGAAGACAAATCAAGGAAGGTAACAGACTTTGTGATTCACCGAGGAGTTTGCCGCCAATGGGTCGTTGTCGATGTTCCGAAGATTGTTCATAAGTCAAAGTAATTGCCATCTTTACTTTAACCTTTCCCCTTGCCCAGGTGAAACGGATGTTTTGATAGGGCTCGCTTTCTGTAATTTTCCCTCTTCGCTTTGCCCAAAGCGACAGAGTTTTATTTTATAGGGCTGTAGTTTCAAGAATCGACTTGTTCATAAATAAAATAACGTCGTTCTGTAAATTCCGCATTAATTGTTGTTTTATCTTTTCGCTTTTCTTAGAAAATGGTAATCCTAAAAAATAACTCAATAATAGAAACAAGCAGTAAAAAAAATATACACTGCACACACTTTCGCATTCTCTCTATCTCTTCTAAACACAAATCATCACGTCATGCAGATTGCTTGTTTTAAACCCAGTTGAAACCTACGATCCAATGCCTTCTCCCAACTTTGAGTTCCCAGTATTTGAGGCTGAAGAAGAAAATGACGACAAAATTCCAGAGGAGATCTCCCGACTACTTAAACAAGAGGAAAGGTCCATCGAACCTCATAAAGAGCCGTTGAAAACGGTAAACTTAGGTTTGGAAGAGGAGAGAAAAGAAATCAGGATTGGGGCACTGCTCAGTCCAACTGCCAGAGAAGGTTTGATAAAGCTTCTCAAAGAGTTTCCCAATGTATTCGCTTGGTCCTATCAGGATATGCCAGGGTTGTATACCAGCATCGTGGAGCATCACTTACGATTGAAATCGGAATGTCCACCAGTAAAACAGAGGTTGAGACGGACTCACCCGGACATGGCCAGCAAAATCAAAGAGGAAGTACAGAAATAGATTGACGCGGGTTTCCTCGCTACGTCTGAATATCCTCAATGGTTAGCCAACATCGTACCTGTTCCGAAAAAGGATGGAAATGTCAGAATGTGTGTCGATTATAGAGATCTAAACAAGGCTAGTCCGAAGGACGATTTTCCTTTACCACACATTGACATGCTGGTAGATAGTACAACAAAGTTCAAAGTTTTCTCCTTCATGAATCGATTCTCGGGCTATAATCAAATCAAAATGGCGTCGAAATACATGGAGAAAACTTCGTTCATCACCCCATGGGGTACCTTTTGTTACAAGGTAATGCCGTTCGGTTTGAAGAATGTTGGGGAAACCTATCAAAGGGCCATGACTACTCTGTTTCATGACATGATACACAAGGAAATCGAGGTATATGTCGATGATATGATTGCCAAACCTAAGACAGAGGAGCAGCATGTGACCCACCTGTCAAAACTATTCGAGCGGCTAAGAAAGTACAAACTCCGCTTGAATCCCAACAAGTGCACATTTGGTGTTCGTTCGGGGAAACTCTTAGGGTTCATCGTCAGCCAGAAAGGAATTGAGGTTGATCCTGACAAGGTCAAGGCCATTCAAGAAATGCCTTCTCTGAAAACTAAAAGACAAGTCAGGGGATTCCTGGGACGTTTGAACTACATCTCCATATTCATATTCCTCATGACCACGACATGTGCGCCGATCTTCAAATTACTGAAAAAAACCAGGACTACATTTGGATAAAAGACTGCCAAATCGCCTTCGACAGTTTCAAGGAATACCTGTCGAACCCGCCGATTCTATCACCACCAGTGGAAGGAGGACCAGTGATAATCTACCTCACAGTCTTGGAAGACTTCATGGGTTGTGTACTTGGCCAACAAGACGAAACGAAACGGAAAGAGTCTGTCATCTACTATTTGAGCAAGAAATTCACCGACTGCGAGACTCGGTACACTATGCTTAAGAAAACTTGTTGTGCTTTGGCTTGGGCAGCTAAACGTCTTCGCCAGTACATGATTCATCACACTACTTGGTTAATCTCTGAAATGGATCCAATCAAGTATGTCTTTGAAAAGCCTGCTCTCACAGGAAGGATTGCCCATTGGCAGATGTTGTTATCAGAATATGACATACAGTACCATGCTCAAAAAGCCGTTAAAGGAAGTGTTTTAGCCGATCATTTGGCTCATCAACCGATTGACGATCAAGAATCAGTCAGATTTGACTTCCCAGACGAAGATGTCATGTATTTGAAAATGAAAGACTGCGATGAACCGCTACCTAGTGAAGGGCCAGAACCTGATTCCCAATGGGGACTTATCTTTGACGGAGCTGTCAATCATTAGGGAAATAGAATTGGGGCAATTATCATAACACCTCAGGGTACCCACATTCCTTTCACCGCTAGACTTATGTTCAAGTGCACAAACAACGAGGCCAAATACGAAGCTTGTATCATGGGTCTCGAAGAAGCGATCGACTTAAGGATCAAGAACTTGGATGTATATGGCGACTCAGCCTTGATTATCAATCAGATCAAAGGAGATTGGAACACATACCAATCCGGATTGATTCCGTACAAAGACTATGCGAGAAGGTTGTTACCATTCTTCAACAGAGTCGAGTTTCATCACATCCATCGTGAAGAGAATCACATGGCTGATTCATTAGCCATTCTCTCTTCCATGATTAGTGTAGGTCAATGGAACGACCTACCTAAGATCTACATAATACGCCTTGAAAGGCCCGCTTACATCTTCACAATCGAAGCAGTCATAGACGACAAACCCTGGTATCACGATATCAAATGCTTCCTTCAAAAACAAGAGTACCCACTTGGGGCATCCAGAAAAGATAGAAAAACCCTCAGAAGGCTGGCAGGCAGTTTCTTCCTGAGCGGTGATACACTCTATAAGAGAAACTTTAACATGGTCTTGCTCCGATGCGTTGACAGACCAGAGGCAGACATGCTGATAAAAGAAATTCATGAAGGATCCTTTGGCACTCATGCCAACGGACACACAATGGCGAGAAAAATTCTGAGAGCAGGGTACTACTGGTTAACCATGGAATCCGACTGCTATAAGTACATGAGGATGTGTCATAAGTGTCAGATATACTCAGACAAAATCCATGTACCGCCAACGCATCTCAAAGTTCTTTCTTCCCCATGGCCTTTTTCCATATGGGGAATCGACATGATTGGCATGATCGAGCCTAAAGCTTCAAACGGACATTGATTCATCCTAGTAGCCATTGATTACTTCACCAAGTGGGTCGAAGCAGCGTCATATGCCAACGTAACCCGACAAGTGGTGGTCTGATTTATCAAAAACAATCTCATCTGCCGTTATGGTGTTCCAATCCAGATCATTACTGATAATGGATCTAACTTGAACAACAAGATGATGAAGGAGTTATGCGTTGAGTTCAAGATCGAACACCATAACTCATCTCCCTACCGACCCAAGATGAACGGAGCGATAGAAGCGGCTAACAAGAACATCAAGAAGATTGTTCAGAAGATGGTTGTAACCTACAAAGACTGGCACGAGATGCTACCCTTTGCTCTTCATGGTTATCGCACATCTGCCCGCACTTCAACAGGGCAACCCCTTTCTGTCTAGTATATGTCATGGAAGCAGTACTCCCCATAGAAGTAGATATCCCGTTAATCCGGGTATTGATGGAAGTTAAGCTTACAGAAGCTGAATGGTGCCAAAGTCGGCACGACGAACTGAATCTGATCGAAGAAAAGCGAATGACGGCTTTGTGTCATGGTCAGTTGTATCAACAAAGAATGAAGAGGGCGTTTGACAAAAAGGTCTGACCTCGTGTCTTCAGGAAAGGAGACCTTGTGCTCAAAAAGATACAATCCTTTTTCACTGATTCTCGGGGCAAATGGACTCCGAATTATGACGGCCCATATGTGGTCAAGAAAGCTTACTCAGGCGGTGCCTTGAGACTCGCAACCATGGACGGAGAGGAATTTGCCTACCCCACGAACGTTGACGTAGTCAAGAAATAGTTAGCCTAAACTAAAAAAAAAAACATCTCGGTGGATTGAAAACCCGAAAGGGCGGTCTAGGTAAAAATTAGAGACATGATCAAAAATCATCCCGGTGGATTGAAAACCTCAAAGTACAATCCAGGAAAAAATTAGGGATAATGGCAAGTAACTATGTTTGACAAAGGGGCAAGTCCCTCGGCAGCAGTTACATCATCCGTCAGGAAAACTCCGATCAAGGTCATCTTCGACAGAAGCTCAGGATGCCCAGAATTCAAAGTTGGTAGAAGGATAGTGGTCGTTATGTTTCGATGTAGCCTTTTTCCCTGTAAATTACCATTTTCTAACTTTGTATATACTCTTTGGAATCACGCGTTTGGCTGATTTCCATCCGATCAATAAAATTTGAGCCCTCGTGCTTTTGTTTGCAATTCTTATTTGTTGTAGCTTTACAGAATGACATTTTAACATGATCAACGATTCTTGAAATAAAACAAAAATGAATTTAATTGTAAAAATTTTCCGCTTAAAGTAAAGGTGGCAATTTCTTTTGACGGTTGAACATCGAAAGAACATCGATCGCTTCTCCAGAAGTAAGCGAGCTTCAAAGTATAGAATCAAAGTACTCCTTCTAAATACCAGTGCACCTGAACGAAGGATTAGCTGTGTCAGAGACCATGGTTCATCTGACACCCCCGACAGAGTTCTTACCTCCTAAGCCCGACCAACGGTTGTTCCCCGCAGGGACTACTTCTCCTAAGCAAGGCAGAATTGCTACTTTTGGGCCAGAGGTACTTCTTCGCCCCGCGATGACCGAGTATCCAGTCATGTTCATCTATTAGTTTGTATGGCGCATCAGTTTTGTCAGCATATACATACATGCAGCATGCATTATTGATTTAAATTCGTATTCATATTGCATCATTATCTCTCTAGTCGGTCTTGTCCCCTAGTGATAGACAGTCCTCTCAATCGAGTTGTCAGTCCTTTCCTCGTCAGAAAATGTTGCGTCTGAACAATTTCTCTCCTCCAATGTATTTCTGGGATGAAGTTGGTCCTTGATCACTTTGATAACTTGAACCTTTGAAAAACCAGAGAACCCTCGACAAATGTCACCCTTCGCCATCAAAGACGATATCTTCGCTTTCCCGGATTAAGGAAAATCCCTAGAGAAAGCCTCTTAAGCAGCGATTCGACAATATAGCAGTTGTTCTATGAAAAAACCGCTGATGAAAAGGTCATCAGCACCTCAAAATTAGATCACATCATATGGAATTTCTCTGAGAAGATCCTGAGAAAAGTATGATGTAAAACCCTAAGCGAAAGCAGTCTCTCAAGAGACCTGCTTTCCCCTGTAGAGCCGACAAATGGCATCTCCAACAGAGAAGGGTTAGACGATGGCTATGGATCTAGAAGGGGGGGTTGAATAGATCCCTTGAGTTTTACACGCAAATGGACTACAAAATTCTGTTTTAAAAAATTTGTTTAACGGAAGCTACCACTGGATAGAACGTCTATAACGAACCTTCTACCGAAAGGATCGGATATGCACGAATATATTATGGATGAGTACGAAAGAGAAAAATTTAGTTCTGAATATTACACTTATAAATGCAGACAACAAATTATCACTTGCTTGATGTTTACACTGATCCAATGAGGTTAATTGATAAGCAATTTAAAGCACTGTGTTCGAATTTTGCTTGGAAACAAATTATCAAACACGTAGTGTGCGTAAACACACTATGTGCAGAATTTCTATGGAGAATAATGTGCAGCCGCTCCAAAACACAATTCAATGAATTGTATTGATTTAACAAAACAGTTTATCAGCGTACAATTATTCTACAACAGAAATTACGATAGTTTGCTACGTCATAAATTCGAACAATACTGAAATGTAAAAGAGTTAAGGGAAAGAGAGAACACACGAGATTTGATTAGGCAGTTCCCCAATAGTCCTCGCTTTGGGTACCTCTGCCCCTAATTCCGTAAAAGGAATTGAGATATATATATATATACGTAGTTGTTGCAATTTGTTTATTACAAGAGAAAATTATGAACATTCAAACCCCGAACGTCTTCGATCTTTGATGCAGAATTTTCTCTTCCCTTGATTCAAGATGAATCAAGTGCTCTGAATATGGATGATTCAATTACCGTCCCACGCTACTAAACCGAAAGAAAACTCCGTTCTTCAGTTACCTTCACTCGGTCAATTGAAATCTTCCAAGAATTCGAACCCAAACCTGCTTCTACGATCCTCTGATTACAGCTACTAAACCGAAATAGTTGCGCCAATTTCCGGTTACCTTCGCCCAGCCGAATCCCTGTAGAAAGAACAGTTTGTACCAAAAACCCTCAAAATCTCCTCGATTCTTGGAGGACAAACCCAACTGGTTTGATTCAAGAAACACCTGCCAAACTCTCAACCCAGAAGATGAAGATCACACTTCCTAAATTCTGAACGTTATCACTTCGATCAATGGGTGACACAAACAAAAATGATTATGTGTGATTGTTTGTTTACACAATGAAGAAGATGAAGATGAAGAGAAAACTGACATATATTTTTCACGTTTCTTGTTCTATATGAAAAATGAAGACCCAAAACTATTTATATCAAAAAATATGACCAAAAGAAATAACAGAAACGAAATTAAGTGAAAAAGTGCAAAAAACAAAGTTATGCGTCGACCTCTGGAGTCTATGCGTCGACGCATAGAATAGAAATTTTGAGTTCTCAGGTTTATGCGCTTACCCGTGGCTTCTGGGGGTCAGTGCATGATTTCTGAGGTCAGCGCATGATTTCTGAGGTCAGCGCATGAAGGCAAATTTTTCAAGAAATTTCATTTTTTGAATTGTTTTCACCAGACCAAAGTCAAACATACATGCTAGACACTACTAAATCACTTGTGGACCTTTATTTTTGGGGAGAACAAGATCCTATGCAACTAGACACATGACCAATAACGATAAGACGCTATATGCCCGACACGTGAAGTGATACCGCTCAAATTACAATCTAATATGTTTGTTGACATCATTAAAACAAGATAGCTAGAAGGATATCCCTCACATACTCCCCCTTTTTGATGATGGCAACACTTCCTTGATTGTCACGAGAGATGTAATTTGAGATGATCAATGTTCCCTCTGTCTTTAACATCCAGTTAAACGTTTATGTAGCTTGTATTCTTCTCCCCCTTTGACAACATCAAAAAGATGAGAAGACAGTGGTCAAAATAGCATACGAAAATATGTAGTGGATCATCAAATATTTGCAACAACAAAACAGTTACCAGCATCCACATATGATACCGCTAATGTAAACAAGTAATGATTAAATACGGAACAACGATATTAAAGCAAAACATTCACTTCATAAAATTTGAAACATAACAGAAAAGTTTAGCACATGTCAAAATAACAGAAAGCAAACAACAAAACACAAATGCATGCACAACTAAACATGATGCCCTAAGGTTTATGGTCTCCTCCCCCTAAATGGATAACCTCGTCCCCTGTGGTATTGACTTGGTGGTGGAAACTCCTCGAGTTGAAGGTTGAGCTCAATCAAGGTGCTATTGAGGTTACCAAGGTTGTTGGCCAAGTTTTGATTTTGCTGAGTCAGATTGGCATCCATTTGATTGAACCTAGTCATAGCTGCATTAGCGAAATTGTTGAAGTTGGTGGCATGAGACGATATTTGGTTAGACAGGTTTGTGAGCTGTTCCTGCTGAGTCAGATATCGAGTTTCCTACTGCACTTGAAATTCTTGATGTTGCAGAGACAACTCAGTCAGCCTTGCTAGAATTTCATCAGAGGATTGTTGATCATGCTGAACCGGTGGCGTTGGAGGAGCAAAATTTTCTGGAAGCTACCATTCAGAGTCCGCATCATAGGATGGAGGAACATACGCAGCACCAAGATTGGTCCAGCAGTTTTGTTGCCACTGACCCCAGCCTTGATTGTCAGAGGTTTCTTCCGATTGATATCCCATCCATGCCTCATTGTCTTCTTGATTGTCTTCTTCTTCCGGTTGATTGTCTTGCATGACAACATCTTCCTGCATTACCACATTTTCATCATTACCAACTTGAGCTGCATTATCTTGACTGCCTTCATCCTCACTTGCTTCAAGATGAACAGGTTCAGGATGAGTAGCTCTTTGTCGATGGATGAACCTTCGCTCACGTGAATGCCAATGGCAACCCATCATGGACAAGGTTCTGGCCAGAAACTGTTGTTCAGCAGTAATATGAATATGACAAATCTGTGGAATAGGAATGTCAAAATGATTTAGAAAATTTGCCACAGCAGATGCATAGCAAGTGCTAGAAACTTGTTGGAGCTGCGAGTTGTGAACATCCTAGAAGTAAAGTAGTAAGGCCAGTTAATTTTGATCTTTTCCCTCAGGATATAGATAAGATGCACCTCTGCTTGTTTAACTCTTGTGTAACCTCCTTTCTTAGGCCTTAAGATGCGAGAAACAATCCACTGAAGAATACGTTCTTTAAATTTCAAATGACCGGTGGTGACACTCTTAGGAAATGCTTCACTTGCCACATACTCAGCTGGATATGGTTCCCTCAACATAGAATTCAGAGCAGTTTTGAATGCATAGTCTTTAACAAAGGTTTTATCAGTAACCTTTGGGAGAATGTCATCAGTATTCAAAACAAACAATGTAGACCATACATCGTTTGTCACCTGAAATTCTGCATTATTTATAGAGAACTTAAATTCAGCCCCACGAAATTTTCCCTTCATCCCACAGTAGAACAATCTAGTCAAGTCTTCACTGTACTTGTCATCACACTCAACAAATTCATTCAGATTTTGAAAGTTTATGAGTTCAGAAATTTCAGGAATGTGAAAATCTGGACCCATCAACGGATAAAATCCATGTTGTCTTATAACAGCCCGGTTAGAGAATAATTCCGCAAACGGAGTGGCTAACCTTTCAGAAATTAAAGATTCAAAAGTTACCCGTTGTGAGGATGATCCTCTTGTTTGTGCTTCTTGTGAAGTGGATCCTCTTCCTCCTCTTGTTCCAGTATTTCTTCTGGAAGCCATTGTTGAAGAAGAGTTGAAGGAAGATTATCAAACTTGATTGTTGCAGAGATAGAAGAGAAGATGTGTGAAATCCTTTGAATACCTTGCAGTAGATATATAGGGAATTTTCTCTTGGTGTTCCCTTCCTATTTTTCTAATTTATTAGGGTTTTGATGAGGGTTTAGTGGGGATTAATTGAGATTGATGAGGTTTAAAGGAGTAGAATAGGGAGAGATTGACCACAAAAAACTAATTAGATGACATGCAGTAATCATAGTTTAATGTGCAATGAGAAAACATAGGGAAAGTAAACATTATAGGTCGGCGCACGCAACCCAGTGAGAAAAAGAAGTCTGAACGATTCCTTCATGCGTCGACCTATGAATCTGTGCGTCGGCGCATGATTCCTGAAAAATTAAAAGGAAACTCAACATGTTGTTATGCGCTTTCCCGGATGTTTAATAAGTCAGCGCATGAAACCATGCGTCGACGCATGGGCCTTTAAAAATGAAATTTTTGCAAAATTCTTGTTCCAAGCAGATAAATGCACATATACACACAGAACCAAACATTCACATGAATGATAAGGGCTCAAAATGAAATAAACATCAAGATTAGAGTAAGTAACATGGCACAAAATGTTGATAAACCTCTATAAGTTGGAACGATATTACCTTGAACATCATGACGGTGAGATCCCTCACATATGGATGAATTTCTCTTTGCATTGTTAGTTAAAGATATGAACAAGTATATATATATATATATATATATATATATATATATGTGTGTGTGAAGATCATAATTCTAAAGGATGTTATGCACGATCCGAGATATCGAGAATGCCAAGTTCCCTACGGATGTGAAAGAAAGGCTCTGTAGCTAATGGTTTTGTGAAAATATCAGCAAGTTGATTCTTAGTGTCAACATGCTCAAAAATAACATCACCTTTCTCTACATGATCCCTAAGAAAATGATGGCGTATTTCTATATGCTTGGTGCGTGAATGTAGAACAGGGTTCTTCGTTAGATTAATCGCACTAGTGTTATCGCACAAAATTGGAATACGTTCAAGTTTTAAGTTGAAATCAAGTAATTGTTGTTTAAGCCATAAGACTTGAGCACAACAACTACCGGCGGCAACGTATTCCGCCTCGGCTGTTGATAGAGCAACGGAAACCTGTTTCTTGCTGTGCCAACTCACCAAGGAATTTACGAAAAAGTGACACGTGCCACTAGTACTTTTCCTATCCAACTTGCACCCGGCAAAGTCGGAGTCAGAGTAACCAACTAAGCAACAAACACTACCTTTGGAATACCACAGCCCATACTTTGGAGTACCAGAGAGGTATCAAAGTATGCGCTTAACTTCCTTCAGGTGGGATTCCTTGGGATGTGCCTGATACCTCGCACACATGCATACACTAAACATTATATCGGGACGTGATGCGGTAAGATAAAGGAGAGACCCTATCATACCTCGGTACTTCTTTACCTCAACATCCTTACCCTTTTCGTCACGATCGAGATTAGCACTTGTAGGCATAAGAGTATCTATTGCTTTGCAGTTCAGCATATCAAAACGTTTTAGTAACTCAAGACAATATTTCGTTTGACTCACGAATGTGCCCTCTTCAAGTTGTTTGATTTGCAATCCGAGGAAATAGTTGAGCTCCCCCATCATGTTCATTTCAAACTCCCCCTGCATCAAACTAGAAAACTCCTTGACCAAGGTCATGTTAGTAGACCCAAATATAATATCGTCAACATAAATTTGTACCAAAATTAAGTGTTTTCCTTGACGTTTAAAAAAGTGGGTTGTGTCAACCTTTCCTCTTGAATACCCTTGATCAAGTAGAAATTTGCTTAGACGTTCATACCAAGCCCTAGGGGCCTGTTTAAGTCCGTACAAAGCTCGCTTAAGTTTATAAACATGATCAGGATATTCATGTGATTCAAAACCTGGAGGTTGGGCTACATAAACCTCTTCATTTATATATCCGTTAAGGAATGCATTTTTGACATCCATTTGGAATAACTTAAAGTTCTTTGTTCAAGCGTAGGCAAGTAGAAGGCGTATGGCCTCGAGTCGGGCAACCGGCGCATAAGTTTCCTCATAGTCGATTCCTTCCTCTTGGTTATAGCCTTACGCTACAAGCCTAGCTTTGTTACGCGTTATTACTCCATTTTCATCAAGTTTATTCCTAAACACCCATCGGGTGCCTATTACTCGATGATCTCGCGGAGGGGGGACAAGGTCCCAAACCTCATTTCTCCAGAATTGATTTAGTTCATCTTGCATTGATAGATACCAATGCTCATCAAGTAACGCTTCCTTAGAGTTTTTAGGTTCAACTTGGGAAACAAAAGCAGAGTAATAACAAAAGTTACTAAGTTTAGAGCGAGTAGTTACTCCCTTAGAGATATCACCGAGAATGTTGTCAATTGGATGGCCTTTTGAATACTTCCAAGCTGGAGAAGTTCATCTTCCTTAGCATGATGATCATCCTCACTTTTCACTGGTTGGTGATCCTTTTCCTCCTCAATACGTACTGCTTCAGGCTGATCAATTCCCTTATCAGTGTCCTTGAGTATGTCTTCAGTAGGTACACCTGCACCATGAAAAGAACTACCTTCTTCGACATTTCTCGGATAAGACTCGTCAAAAGAAACATGAACTGACTCTTCAACTACACGTAACCTTTTATTATAGATTCTATAAGCTTTACTTGTCTGAGAGTATCCAAGAAAAATACCCTCGTCAGCCTTGGCATCAAATTTGCCGAGAGTCTCTTTTCCATTATTTAACACAAAGCATTTGCAACCAAATACATGAAGGTGAGAGATGTTTGGCTTACGCCCTTTTAAAAGCTCATACAGTGTCTTGTTTAGAATAGGCCGGATGAGCACCCTATTCAAAACATAACAAGCCGTACTTATGGCGTCGGCCCAAAAGTATTTTGGTAATCCACTATCATTGATCATAGTCCTTGCAAGTTCTTCCAAAACTCTGTTTTTACGTTCCACTACCCCATTTTGTTGAGGGGTACGTGGTGCGGAAAAATTATGATCAATTCCATTGGAATCACAAAATGCTTCAAATAAATGATTTTCAAACTCACCCCCATGGTCACTTTGGATTGACCCAATGCTTATGTTTAACTTGTTTTAAGATAACTTAGCAAATCGTTCAAAGGCTGAAAAGGTATCACTCTTATTTGCTAAGAAAATTGTCCAGCAAAACCTAGAAAAATCATCGACTATAACAAATCCATAATAGTTACCACCTAGGCTTTTAACCCTAGATGGTCCAAAGAGATCCATATGGAGGAGCTAAAGGGGTCTCATAGTTGAAACAATGTTTTTAGATTTAAAAGAGATCCTTGTTTGCTTCATCATTTGGCACGCATCGCAAAGATGATCCTTTGTAAATTTAATTTTGGGCAAACCGATGACTAGG
Organism: Lathyrus tuberosus; assembly: GCA_022829125.1. NCBI lineage: Eukaryota > Viridiplantae > Streptophyta > Magnoliopsida > Fabales > Fabaceae > Lathyrus > Lathyrus tuberosus. The sequence goes on from JALAZF010000253.1 coordinate 5,455,695, forward strand.
TCTTTAGAGACAATTTTGTTAAGCAAATCAAAGTTGATATGAGCCAAGCGTCTATGCCACAACCATGAATCTTCATTCATAGTGGCTAAACACTTGTCTCCATCCAAAGATACCTCGTTTAAGTCTAGCATATAGACGTTATTCACCCTCAAGCCCTTAAACACATTCTTTTTGTCGCAATCTTCAACTACGCAACAATCCTTTGAAAAAGAGACTTTATAATTTTTGTCACATAGTTGACTAATGCTTAAAAGGTTGTGTCTAAGGCCCTCCACAAGAAGTACATCAGAGATAGTAGTAGATGAGGGGTTACCTATACTACCTTTGCCGAGAATCTGTCCCTTGTTGTTATCTCCGTAGGTGACAAACCCCTTTTTCTTCGCCACAAAGTCGATGAAAAGAGATATGTCTCCGGTCATATGTCTTGAGCAGCCACTATCTAGAATCCATCTTCCTTCGGTGGTCTCAAGACTTTGTACCTACAAAAATAATCAAGGAAGAGTAGGTACCCAATTCTCATTGGGTCCTTTATGGTGAGTGAAACCAAAATTGCCTTTGGGAAACCATTGATAAATGCCCTTTGGAACAAGAAATCTCCGAAAGCGGCACTTAGCAATAGTATGACCGAGCTTACAACAATATAAGCAATCACGATTAGTTTGGAGTTTACCTTTGCTATCACTATCTCGAATCACATACGTGTATTGTTGATAAGGATTATTCATTGTTTCACGATAATGTGATCGATCAATAGCAAACGTAATCTTAGGCTTGAGAGCCTTGTCTAACTTGGCTTTGAGGGTTCTCACCTCTCTTTGCCAAATGTGACAAGTATCACAGCCCCCAAGGTCAAACCATGTATATTTATTCTCATCGATCTTAGTTTTTGATACATTCACCATGGAGTTTTTAAGATCTTCCAATTCCTTTTGGGAATCGGAAACCTTTTTCTCCAAATAGGAAAAAATCTTTTTATTCGAAGCTAAGCGTTGAAATGCTTCCTTGGCTTCGTGGTGTAATGTATCAAAAGCTCTTTTTAATTCAGCATGAGACATATTTTGACAGTTTTCATATTTAGAGTGTTTTACCTCTTTTCCTTTGTTGTGACGTGCCATGAGACAAAGATTGACGGATTCACTTTCGTCACTTGAGGAGTCATCTTTCTCCGACTCGCTATCCCTTTCCCAAGAGATGTATGCTCGTCGAGACTTGTTAGACTTTTTGTTTGAGCGACTCTTGTCATTATCCTTATCTTTGTCTTTCTTTAGGGATGGACAATCCGGCTTGTAGTGTCAAGATTTTCCACAGTTGTAGCACGTCCCTTTTACCTTGCCATTTTTATTTCCTTCACTTCTAGATTGCTTCCGGAACTTGACAAGATTTCTGTCCGAGTGCTGAATATCATTCTTACGAATATATCTATTGTATCTTTTCACAAATAAGCTCATATCATCACCGGATTCTTCATCTTTGTCATTTTTGGCTTCATCATCACTTAGCTCTTGATGTGTGGACTTTGAACAAGAAGCCTTAAGAGCTATCGACTTCTTCTCCGTACCTTTTGCCTTCTCTTTCTTTATACTCTTCTCATGTTTATGTAAGCTAATGAGCACTTGCTCATGCTCATCGAGTTTACCAAAGAGTGTTGTGAGGTCTAGAGTAGCAAGATCATTGGCCTCCTTGATAGCGGTAACCTTCGGTTGCCATTCCCTGCTAAGACACCTCAGAATTTTATTAGTAGAAACCTCATTTGGAATTGGTTTACCAAGAACATGCAATTTGTTGATAATGTGAGTGAATTGTTTTTGCATATCCGCAATGGTTTCCCCTTGCTTCATGTAAAACAAATCAAACTCTTGCGTTAGTGTATTAATACGAGCCAATTTAACATCATTAGTGCCTTCGTGGGCTACTTGTAAGGCATCCCACATAGCTTTGGCTGTTTCACAATGGGAGACTCGATAATACTCATCAACTCCCAAAGAGGAAATGATCATATTACGAGCCTTCCAATCATAGTTGTACTTTTTCTCGTCCTCCTCAGTCCATTGGTCTTCGGGTTTAGGAACGACAACGCTTTCCGCGTTAGTCATAGTGATTGCCATGGGACCGTTTAAAATAACGTTCCAAACCTTCCGATCTAAGGAGTTAATATGAACGCGCATACAATTCTTCCAGTAGCTGTAGTTTTCACCTGTAAAAACCGGAGCTCTATTATAAGCCCCCTTAGGTTGGTTCGCCATGATCCAAGAAGTTTTACCGAAGCACCAGAATAAACCGGAGCTCGTGATACCACTTGTTAGACGATGGCTATGGATCTAGAAGGGGGTTGAATAGATCCCTTGAGTTTTACACGCAAATGGACTACAAAATTCTGTTTTAAAAAATTTGTTTAACGGAAGCTACCACTGGATAGAACGTCTACAACGAACCTTCTACCGAAAGGATCGGATATGCACGAATATATTATGGATGAGTACGAAAGAGAAAAATTCAGTTCTGAATATTACACTTATAAACGCAGACAACAAATTATCACTTGCTTGATGTTTACACTGATCCAATGAGGTTAATTGATAAGAAATTTAAAGCATTTGTTCGAATTTTGCTTGGAAACAAACTATCAAACACGTAGTGTGCGTAAACACACTATGTGCAGAATTTCTATGGAGAATAATGTGCAGCTGCTCCAAAACACAATTCAATGAATTGTATTGATTTAACAAAATAGTTTATTAGCGTACAATTATTCTACGACAAAAATTACGATAGTTTGCTACGTCACAAATTCGAACAATACTGAAATGTAAAAGAGTTAAGGGAAAGAGAGAACACACGAGATTTGATTAGGCAGTTCCCCAATCGTCCTCGCTTTGGGTACGTCTGCCCCCAATTCTGCAAAAGGAATTGAGATATATATATACGTAGTTGTTGCAATTTTTTTATTACAAGAGAAAATTATGAACATTCAAACCCCGAACGTCTTCGATCTTTGATGCAGAATTTTCTCTTCCCTTGATTCAAGATGAATCAAGTGCTCCGAATATGGATGATTCAATTACCGTCCCAGGCTACTAAACTGAAAGAAAACTCCGTTCTTCAGTTACCTTCACTCGGTCAATTGAAATCTTCCAAGAATTCGAACCTAAACCTTCTTCTATGATCCTTTGATTACAGCTACTAAACCGAAACAGTTGCGCCAATTTCTGGTTACCTTCGCCCAGCCGAATCCCTGTAGAAAGAACAGTTTGTACCAAAAACCCCCAAAATCTCCTCGATTCTTGGAGGACAAACCCAACTGGTTTGATTCAAGAAACACCTGCCAAACTCTCAACCTAGAAGATGAAGATCACACTTCCTAAATTCTAAACGTTATCACTTCGATCAATGGGCGACACAAACAAAAATGATTATGTGTGATTGTTTGTTTACACAATGAAGAAGATGAAGATGAAAAGAGAACTGACATATATTTTTCACGTTTCTTGTTCTATATGAAAAATGAAAACCCAAAACTATTTATATCAAAAAATATGACCAAAAGAAATAACAGGAAATAACAGAAACGAAATTAAGTGAAAAAGTGCAAAAAAAACAAAGTTATTCGTCGACCTCTGGAGTCTATGCGTCGACGCATAGAATGGCAATTTTGAGTTCTCAGGTTTATGCGCTTACCCGTGGCTTCTAGGGGTCAGCGCATGATTTCTGAGGTCAGCGCATGAAGGCAAATTTTTCAAGAAATTTCATTTTTTGAATTGTTTTCACCAGACCAAAGTCAAACATACATGCTAGACACTACTAAATCACTTGTGGACCTTTATTTTTTGGGAGAACAAGATCATATGTATCTAGACACATGACCAATAACGATAAGACGCTATATGCCCGACACGTGAAGTGATACCGCTTAAATTACAATCTAATGTGTTTGTTGACATCATTAAAACAAGATAGCTAGAAGGATATCCCTCACAAGAAGTTTGTACACCTCTATAACTCAGACGGTTGGGTTCCCCCAGCAAGTCTGACATCAAAAGTTTTCCCATCAAATAACATCTCCCCAGGAAAATACGGCGAGAAGTTTGACGAGAACTGCTACGCTTAGCGTCCCGTGTCAAGAAAGTTTATTGACAAAAGAAACTAAGACCAGTTCCTTGGTAGGAAACCAGGATCGAGGGCAAGTTTATATCAGAAACTGAGACCAGTTCCTTGGTAGGAAACCATGATCGAGGGGAAGTTTATATCAGAAACTAAGACCAGTTCCTTGGCTGAAGACCAGGATCGAGGGGAAGTTTACCTTTTTCTAAGCATCATTGCTTAGCAAAAGAAGAAGGATGCGTGAACTACCATTCCTAACCACCATCAAAATTTTGGGTATTCCGATATTTAATCCTCTTGTACCCCGAATGCCCGAATACCTTCGTCATTCACACCTCCGTGTCCAAGAAGATTAAATAGGGGCATCTGTCATACCCCAAATTTTGACCACTAAGATTTCCAATCATTGTGTAAATTATCACACAATATGGATGAACCATTAGTCTCCCCAAAGATGGCTGAGCATCCACTACCATCAGAATTAGGGTTTCAAGCCCTCTCAGAGCTCTTAGACAAAGGATCAATCATGAAATGACATGATCTACAACTTTTCTAGCCTCTCCAACATCCACAATGGATCAAAAGGACTCACACTTCAAGGATCAAGCACAAGGATGCTCCCTCCTAAGTGGATTAAGCCTCAAGATCACCAGTGCCACCAAATTAGGGTTTTGGTCGACCAAGGCCTCCATATGGAAATTTTCCTCTGGGCATGAGCCAATGCTTCAAGGCATAATCTATGATGCTCCAAGGGACATCATAAACCCAATCACCAAGTCAATTTAGCCTCAGGGGATGCATACATCAAAAATCAAGAATTAGGGTTTCTTGACCTAATTCACCCTAAGTTGACTTTTGGGACAAACCATGAGCCAAGACCTTAAGGGAGGATTTGAGGGTCTCTAACACACTATATTGATCCATTTACAACAATGGATTAATCCAAGAAGCTTGAGCAACAAGATTCAGTTTCATCTGAACCACAGTTAGGGTTTCGCGAGAAAAGTCAACTGTACCTTTGAATTTTGACCAGGACATGCTCCCAAACCCTAGGACATGATTCAATACACCCTATAACACCTATGAAATCAATCCATCAAGTTTGATTTAGGTCAAGGACTTGATTTCATAGAGGATCACACAGTTTGGAATTCATTTGACAAAAAGTCAACTCAACTTTGACTTTTTGAGATTTTTCACAAAAATGGGTTTTTAACCCTAAAATGATGTTAATGTGTAATTTGAATCATCATTCATCAAGAAAAATAAAAAAAAGTGGTATAACTTGTAAAAGGGGTAACCATAAAAACTTAGAAAATTTTCTAAGTTATGGAATAAATTGGCTAGGGTAACAACTTTGGAGGATCATAACTCCTAAACCACAAGGCCATTTTTCCCCATCCAAAACTGGATTTGTAGCTCTCATGGCCCTCTACAAAAGCTTTAACTACACCTCATTCCAATTCATTATGGATTTTGAGTTATGGAATGATCAAAATGGCTGAAAACATGAAATGCCACGTTTTCCAACACTTAGTCAAATTTTTACTAAGTTAAAATCTGCCTTCACTTTTTTCCATATATAGGGGCATTTTTCACTTTGATCCAAAAAGTATCAAAACCAATTATGATCAAATAGTTATTGTATCATATGAGGGCTTTCAAAAATGGCCAAGAACATCACCAAACTCAACTTGAGCCATGAGATATGACCATGGCAACATGCCTTGCTGAAAACTGCTAAGGCAAGGCAGATTTTGGAGTTTTGCTCGATTTGCTCAAATTTTGCAAGGGGCAAGCAACTCTATCCATCTGAACACCTCAAAGGGGGACCAAGGAGGAACCAACTTTGATCCCAAGCCTCCCAAGTCTTTGGAACCAAAAATAGCATGCCAAACCTAGAAATATCTAAAAGAGGGACAAGACTCCAATTTTGGATTGAAGCATTTAATGGATGCACCATGGTGGCATGGACTGACACATTTGCAACTGAATTCAGTCAAGAATGATCCAACAACTAGGGAACCACAGCTCTGTGCTCTAACCTCTAGCCAATGGCTAGAGGAGACTTGGATTCTCATTTGCCAACATTGGCCAAACCTCTGCTGCAGTTGCCATTCACTATTCCTTGCAAAACAAACTTGCTCTACTATAAATAGAGCTCATTTATGATCAGTTTGAGTACACCATAGCCATCAAACAGATGCTTTCCTCAAAATCACCTTCTCACTTCCAATTTTGCCTTCTAAGGCAAGTCACCATCGGGTTTGGAGTTTGAGAGATATTCCAATCAAACCAATCACACACACCTCATAAACATCATATAGAAGTGATCCAAACACTCACATAACATCTGGAACACCAAAATCACAAAATCACCAGCCAATTGCTCAAGCCTTTGACAGATTTTTAGTTGGGGTACCATCTCAAGTTCCAGATCATTTCAATCTATTCCAAGCATCCAGACACACTCCATAGCACCTAAGGAAGTTGTCCATAACCTTGGAACCAAGCTGTAACACCTCTAACACAAAACACAATCACCAGCTGCAAGTGGTAAGCATGAGCTCTTCTAACTCTATGATCCATGCAATTTTTGCTGCACAATAATTTGGCCATATGTTCATAATCATGCATGGAGTGTTTTCCCTTAATCAATTGCATTGTTTGAATTGTGTATGGAATTTCTGAACCTTCATGCAGAATTTAGGGTTCTTGAGGTTTCTCTTTGATTTCTTATTCCATGCTTAAAATAAATAAAATTAAAGACCATAGACATGATCGTGAGGTTGAAACGAGTAGATTGATATTTAGATTGCATGATATAATCAAGTATTCAGTGAGATTGGATAGAAAACGCAAATCTGCAGAAACAGAGGGTGGCGCGTGTTCTTGCCCTTGTTCTTGGCGCCCTTTTTGAAAATTCAAATATTTGAATTTTGTGATTTTATTTAATTGATTAAAAAATTAATTTCTCTCTGAGTTTTAATGATTTTGAGTTGATTCTTTTTTTAATAATTCACAAAAATGTTAAAATATTTTATTTTGCCAAAAAATCCCAAAAAAACATTATATATTTCATATAATTGATATTTTTGCCAAGAATTAATATTTTAATTGTTTTTGACATTTAAAATATTTTTTCCTTCTTGATTTTGCAAATTTTTATGATTTCTAATCATTTTGTAGGTCAAAACATGATTTTTGAAACATTAATCCAAGATCACAATTTGTTTTCCACATGTTAAACAATTTTGATCATTTTAATTGAATTTTTTATTCAATTAAAATATATTTTGGAAATAAATTAGGGTTTTGATTAATCCAACCCTCATCAAACCTTTTAAAAAAAACTTTTGGGCCTCTAGTAGAGTGTAAGACCCAACCCTTTTTTAAAAATAACCTATTTTGGGCCTCAGTGTATTGTATAAATCCCGTTGTATTTCAAAAAGTTCGGCGCGATCATCGCCCGTTTAGATAAAACCCTTGGGCCTACCCTCGTGTTATAAGCCACATTTATTTTCTTCAAACAATTTTTGGGCCTCTAATAGAGTGTAAGACCCAATCCTTTGTAAATACAAACCTATTTTGGGCCTCAGTGTATTGTATAAGTCCCGTTGTATTTCAAAAGTTCGACGCGATCATCGGCCGTTTAAAACAAACCATCTGGGCCTCTCCTCGAGCTATAAGCCCCATTCAAAATCATTTTTGGGCCTCTAATAGAGTGTAAGACCCAACCCCCTTGTGAAACCAAAAACTTTTAGGCCTCGGTCATTGTATAAGACCCATGGTGTTTTCAAAACCTCGGCGTGATCGCCGCCCTTTTCAAAATTAATCATTGGGCTTCTCTGTGAGCTATAAGACTCATCTTTGTTCACTTTCAATCATTTTGGGCCTCTTGAGAGAGTGTAAGACCCATCCCCTTTGTACAAAAAACCTTTCTTGGGCATCAGTCACTTGTATAAGTCCCTGTACAAAAGGACAGTGCGATCACTGATAAAACCCTGGGCCTCTCCTTGAGCTGTAAGCCCCAATAATCTTTTCAAAGCACTTTCTCCTTTGATTTTGAATATAATATTGTTATCAAAGCTTTCTTTGTTGAACAAACTAACAAAACAACATGGAAGCTCTACAACCGAGTAAGTATTTACCCGCTTTCATTTACTGCTTTCATATGTATATAACTGTATTGTGGGGCTGTTTCACTGTAAGTCTTCTTTCACAAACTCATATCGACTGTGTAATAATAGTATAGATATTTAGAGTTTTCCCAGAAACTACGTCTAGAACTAGCCAAAACCTCGTCTCTTTACCTCCGAAGTTCACCCGGATATACCTCAATCATGAGAATTTTCTTTTACAACAATTTTAGATAACTAGATCTAACAAATCTCCCCCTTGAACGGTTCATATACAGAAGGCCAATGTTCCAAGTGAAACCCCTTCTGGAACTGTTCATCAGCCTCCTCTTGGGCTTAGTGCAAGGACCTACAGGCTTCCTAAAAGCATCCCTGCCTCGTCTTGGGCGTTGTACAAGGACCCGTCGGCTTCATAGAAGTTTTCACAGCCTCCTCTTAGGCTTTGTATAATGATTCTTTCCCCGGGAAGATAGCCTCCTCTTGGGCTTAGTACAAATTGTTCCTCGGCTTCTTAAAAGTTTTCTCGCCTCCTCTTGGGCTTCGTACAAATTTTCCCGATGACCTTCTAGAGGTGTAGGAACATAAATTAGTCATCTCAATAGAACAGTCTTTCAAAGAGTCTAGATCTTACTACTACTGTTTCTTAAGCATAGTAGAAAGGATAAGACCCGTAGACTTGGGCAGTCTCAATACCCTTCGGATTCCCCGTTTCCTTAAAGAACAGGAAATAATCTCGGTCCTCAGATCAAATCCATGAGTACAACATTACCCATATAAGAACTGATTTTCTCTTTTAAGCAACATACTGGACCTGTCACTCAACCGAAACAGTAATCCTAGCCTCCTCTTGGGCTTTGTACAATGATTCTCACCAGCAGAGTTAATCTTTTAGCCTCCATCTCGAGCTTCGTACAAGATACAAAAACACTCTCTTGTTGAGTATAAAAGACTCTCTTGTTTAGTCAAACCCTTTTAGCCTCCGTCTTGGGCTTTGTACAAGACACATACAAAAACACTCTCTTGTTGAGTGTAAAAAGACTCTCTTGTTGAGTCGATCACCTTTAGCCTCCATCTCGGGCTTCGTACGAGATATAAATCACTCTCTTGTTAAGTATTAAAGACTCTCTTGTTGAGTCAAACCTTTAGCCTCCGTTTTGGGCTTCATACAAGACACATACAAAAGAACTCTCTTGTTGAGTCAACCCGTCCAGCCTCTCTCTCGGGCTTCATACGAGACATATAAAACAATCCTCTTGTTGGGCTATTAGACTCCTCTTAGGCTTTGTATAAGAAAACCCCGGTTGAGTCAATCAACCTTTTAGCATCAAAGTTGTGCCTCGTTCACAGTATACAAACATCAACAGCTCATTTCCCCTCCATCTAATTGCTGTAAGCGGCAAGCCTCTGGATTATTTACATCCACTGTCCCTCTTTTTGCATGAGAAATTCCTAAGGAAAGATGGCATTGCTCTAAACTGAGTTAAAGTCTTCTCCTTCAGGTTGAAAATCCCCTATAAAGGAAATTATGGCATTACTGGATTCACATATCCCGGTTAAAGTAATTCTCCTTTATAATCAGTCACCCAACAATTGTGACAAACAGACCCCTTTAGAAATGACAAATTCTCTCTAAAGTCAACACCCTTTTAGCTTCACATCTTGGGCTTCGAACAAGATACAAATAGACCCTTCAGCTTCACATCTTGGGCTTTGAACAAGATACAAACCACCTTTAGTTTCATGTCTTGGGCTTTGAACAAGACACCAAAACATTGTTTCCTCCCATAGAATAGGAGGAACTACGACCGCTCTGATTTCCCTATCCCGGGAATACGTAGGCATAAGATTGAAAAAGAATCTTAGCGAGCACACCACATCAAAAACCTCTGGTCACAAATCCTCACATATCCATCAAAACATCCGAGTCCATATCCCCCACCAAAATTCTAAACTCGATCAAAATAAACCTAAGAGAGGCCCCTCCACATTGATCGCATCTGTAAACCAACAATTTTGACTGTTTAACCTCAGTTTGCAAAGCAGGGTTAGTTGGAGACATCTATTTCCCTTCCTTCATCAGCTCCAATAGGATAAAAAAAGAATCGACCTGTAATACCCTCCCAGAGCGATAGTGCTTAAGAACCATGTCCAAAATCGCTCGCTACATTCCCAGTGAAGTCGCTGATGGCGTCTCTATTTAAGGAATATTGATATATTAGTCGTCTGTTGGGTTTTCTCTCATTTATGATGAGTATTGATCTAAAATCCCCCACAGTTTGACCTTTGGTTGTTTTCCTTAGCAAGTCCAGGATGTTCTACTCATATTTGGTTAATCCTCTGAGAGTTTTCTTGTATCTCCAGTAGATCTGCCTCGCTTTCCCCGTGGAGTTTGTATATGTTTACAATCCCCAGCTGATTCATTATTTTTCCGCAGCAGATCTCTTCATCCTTTTTGAATGAAAGTTCCTGTGAATTTTTATTATCCCCGGGAAGAGTCAAAAGGTTTGGGTTGTTATAATTCCCCAATAGGTTTCTTTCCATCTTCGAAGTAGAGTTCATGATGTTATCATCTTTGTGGATCATTGATGTTAGGAGATTGATCTTTGGGTTTCTCCCCAAGCAGTATTTTTCTCTCCAGCAAGTTTCGAGCCTTGTAGTATGATTTATTTTCCTTTGATGGCTTTTATTTATCTCTTGCAGGATTTCTTCAGTTGAATCCCTGACGGAGTTTCTAATGATATCTCCATCTTGTTGAGATTAGCCGAATATTCAGTAGCATTGTGATGTTGACTCACCCTCTGTTTATCCTTATGTTTGTTTTGTCAGCATATTCATACTCATTGCATGCATATTCATTTGTTGTGCATAGCATATTGTTGTTGCATTGCGCATCTTGCATTTGTGTTGGTGCTTCCTTGCTCTCTGGTGCTATTATCCCCGCAGAGGGTTTTGTATCCTCTCTCCATTAGAGTGTCGACCCGTAAGCATAAAGTGCCTATCTTTGTTAATTCCCCACTGAGTTTATGCCTCGTGGAAGACATTGGTTTTAGCCTTCCTCCCAAGTTCATTTGTCTGGATGGAATTAATCCCTAGCTGATATACTTCCTCCTCGGGATGAGTCTTGTTTGACCGTTTCTCTTTGGTTTATTTCCTGGATTGAATTTTGGTCCCTTTCTCTGGCAAAGGAAGCTTATCACCTTTGTCGTCCTGGCCATTTAGTTGGTAGTAGGTGATATAGCTGGCTTATTACCTTTGTCGTCCTGCCTATTTAGTTGGTAGTAGGTAATATAGTCGGGTTTGGTTACCTTGTTGTAGCTATCACTTGTTCGATAGTTGGTAATCTCTCCCTGTTCGAGTTTATCACCTTTGTCGTCCTGCCCTTTAGTCGGTAGTAGGTGATATTACTCGTACCCCTTTTGAGATTATTACCTTTGTCGTCCTGCCCGTTGTTGGTCGTAGGTAATATTTCTCATATCCTTGGTTGATTACCTTGTTGTAACTGTCACTTGGTTGATAGTTGGTAATCCCTTTTTTGAGCTTATCACCTTTGTCGTCCTGCCCATTTAGTTGGTAGTAGGTGATATAGCTGGCTTATTACCTTTTTCGTCCTGCCCATTTAGTTGGTAGAAGGTGATATAGCCAGGTTTGGTTACCTTGTTGTAGCTATCACTTGTTTTATAGTTGGTAATCTCTCCCTGGTCGAGTTTATCACCTTTGTCGTCCTGCCCTTTAATTGGTACTAGGTGATATTTTTCGTACCCCTTTTTTGAGATTATTACCTTTGTCGTCCGGCCCTTTATTGGTAGTAGGTAATATTTCTCATATCCTTTTGGTTGATTGTCTTGTTGTAGCTTCCACTTGGTTGGTAGTTGGAAATCTTTCATTTTTTGATCATCCTATTACCGGATGTCTGGTAGTAGATGATCTTTTCCCCGGCGGAGATTTTTCCCTCCTTGTTGGGATGAGTTATCCCTCTCATATTTCCAGTGTTGGTAATGTTCCCTCAGTGGAATGTTACTCTTTATTCTTCCCAGTGGAGATTATTTCCTCCCCTATTGGGATGTGTTTTCCCTCTTTTATTTTCCCCTGTGGAGTCTTTTCCCTTTGCTCCCAAACTTTTTGTTTGTCTCCTGTGGCGTTTTCTCCCTGATCGGTAAAATAGCAAGTGTACTACTTTATCGATGTAGTAGTAAATGGGGACAACCCCAGTGTCGATCTCTTGAGGACTGCGCAGAGAATTAAGTCATTTTGAATAAATATCAATTGAACAAAAGCAATAGTTGATTGTTTGTTTTGAGTCAAAACTAAATAGAAAGGTAAATTACGAGTAAAAGTAATACGAAGATGAGAGTAATGCCTGAGGGTGTATGATTTGCAGAGCAAGGACTAAATCGTTTCTTTATTTTAAAAATATATGTTTCAACCTTTTCTTTCCCTATGTTCTAAGTTATTTTTCCAAAATTCCTTTTAAGAAAAACCGTTGGTATTCTTCCTTGGCCCTAATTCCTCTGAGGCCAAGAAAGAATATCAAGCAATAGTTCTGACATAAAACAGGTATTCACAGGGTATTCTAATTCCTTAGGAATATCTACTATGATAAAAGCAATGCAACAGGGTTAGGGTTGCTGGTCAGGCCAAACCCTAACTACGATCAATAATCAGTTTTTCCAAAAAGATTAAGCATTAAGAGCGTTGCACACAATAAAGAATAAGGTTCAAACATAAACATTCATATTACGAAATTCAAAAGTCATTACAAAATGCAAATCAGGGACACCCCCTGGCATTGGGGGATTTAGCCACTCATGTTCATAACAGAAATAACAACGAAATAAACAAAGGAAAACATTACAATAAGATCTGAATTCTTTGGATCGTCAATTGCTTCCGCTTTTGATCGATCCGTGATCTCCAAGAATCCCCACTCTAATGCCTCTCAAGTGTAATTCCAAAATAATCACGTAGTCCTTTTCCAGCTACCCCGTGCCTAATATATCAGATCTCTAATTACACAGCAAAATGTCCCAGCTGCCCTCAGGCAAAGCCCAAGTAAGGTAAAATAAAATAAGAAAATTTTCGCTCCCAGGGGCCCTGACACGGGCCATGTCATGTGACACGGTTGACCGTGTCAGGTTGCTGATCCATACAAATCTGCGCTTTTTCTTCAGTGGCCATGACACGGGCCGTGTTGTGTGACACGGGCACCCGTGTCATGCTTCTGACCAGCCTCCTCTTTGTTTTAAAGCATCCTCTTCAAAGGGCCTCTTGACACGGGCCGTGTCGTGTGACACGGGCACCCGTGTCAGGCTTCTGATATCTCCTTTTTCCTGCATTTCTCTGCACTCGGATCGTCTTCGCACTGGCATCGGATAACCAATCTTTGATAAGAGCCTGAAAATGCATTGAAACAACAACCAAATAACACGCACCAACGGTAAAAATGATAAAAACATAGACATATGACTTGCTTAGCCAAATAAGAAAACAATGATGAAAGCATACTTCAAAGACTTAAAAACACATGAAAACATACGAAACAACAACTAAAACAGCTTGACATCTACGCTTAAAGATCACTGATCACTCCCCACAGAAGTCTTGCGTCTACATATCATTTGCACGTTCATATCATTTTTATGGTCTCTTAGGGCCAAAAATTTGGTTATTGTTATATTTAAGTCTCTTCTATCTCGTCGAAACAAATATATCCATCTTCGTATCTCCAAATAGAAGAAACTTAAATAGGGGCAGCTGTAAAACCCTAATTTTTACCCCAAAAATCCCACATATCATTTACATCTCATACCACAAACAAGATCACGAGCTTTGGTTCTCTTGCCTTCCTCTGAAGGTTTTTTCTTGAGTGAGATCGCCAAGCACCTCTATTTTCTTCTTCATTTGATGTTTGTATTTGTTTATGTTTACTAACCTTTAATTAAAATCCAAAAATATGTTTGTTTTTTCCTTTACTAACTTTTTCAGGAAGAATTTGGATTAAGTATATCAAAACCAGTCCCTCGGCTCAAATGAATTTCGTCTAAACAAAGTCAAAGTTGATATGCAAACAATTAAAACTCATCTGATCAAGAGTTTCCAAGATTTAATTGATTATTATTCAAGAGACTCGAAGGTTCATGTGTTTATTTCCATTCCTTCTTTGACAAGTCAAAAGAATCGAGCCAGAGCCGCAGCAACACATCAAAAGACCAATTTTCACAATTTTTCACTGTGGTAATCGATTACCATCATTAGGGTAATCGATTACTCAGTGCGTTTTTTGTGAAAATATGCCAAATTCAAATTCTGCAGCATTTTCGCCCCAATTTTCAAATGTTTCATCATGAGAATATTCTAGATCACATCATTTTAATTCTCATACCTCATCATAATTAATTCCGACCATACACCCTCATTAATCACCACTTGATTTTGATTTTACCTCCAAAATTCAAATTCCAAGCCTAATTTTATTTCCAAACCACCAAAATTTCCAAGCCTAAATCTTATAAATAGAGGCCTCATTTCATTCATTCTGGAAGCTTTTGATAGCCAAATTCACCAAAGCTCTTTCTTCCATTGAAAGTTAGTAAGTTCATCATTAGAACTTACTAATCATTGAGCTAAACCTTCTTCCATTCACTTTTTCATCATCAATTTCTGTAGATAAAGGATTTGGGGTGTGGTTCTGGGATTTGATTTGAAGAATTTTCACGTTTGAAGTGGTAAATTCTTGATCCACCATTGTTGTTCTTGATACATCCTTCACAATGTGATCTATTGTTGATTCTTGTTGCTTGATCTTTGGATCTTTCAATTTGTGTTCCATTGATGTTATTTTCTGTTGTTTTACTTGAATTTTCGTTCACAATTGCATTCTTGATCTTTAGGTGTTTGAAGAAATGATTGATCAAGGATTTTGCATTTTTCAAACTGATTTTCTGTAGTTTTAGCAGGTGTAATCGATTACCTTCCTGGTGGTAATCGATTACACCCTGTTTTCACGTCTAGAACTGCCTTTTTCTCAGTGGTAATCGATTACCAGCATTAGGGTAATCGATTACCCAGTGTCCAGAGTGTGTTTTTGGCTTGTTTTTGGAACTGTTTTGGCTCATTTCCCTTCCCTTTCCTTTAGTTTTTTGACTTGGATTACATCTTTGTGTGGTTCAATTAGGCATTTCTTCATCTATTTCTTATTTTCTTTTGATCGATGAAAATCTTCGATATCATTGGAACTTATTTTAAGTTCTTGATGAAGATGAGATCGTTACCTCTTTTCTTTTTGTGTGGTATTGCTTTCAGAGAGTGATCTACATATCACTTCTCTAGCATGCATTAGCTCTAACATCATTATTAACCGGCCTCCGATAGTATGATCTTCCTCATAGATTGTGCTACGATTGCTTAACATAGCGCTACATGTTTCCCGTATTGGAAAATTATCATTCATGGCCCAAACCTATGTTTGCAAGCCCAAGGATGGTTGATTATTTGTCTTAGGTCCATTACTTATGAAACTTGTTGTTAGGAGGCTTTGGCCTTATCAATCCTCTAATGAGTCTTCATTAACTTTGGCCTAAGTTCATCATTTAACCATCGTTGATCATTTGTTCTAACAACTAATCACTAACTCACTAACAAATATTATTGTACTAATTTTGTTTATGTTTCTTTCTTGCTCCCTATCTCTCTTTATTTTTTATGCTTTATGTTATCATATCATATCATTCTATTTTGTTTATGTTTCTGTTATTTTTCTTTTGTCCATTTGGACCATTTGTTTATGTTTATGCTCTTTTCCTTTTGTCCATTCGGACCAAAAACATTAAAAAAGGCTTAAACCTTTAAAAAACTTGTTCTCATAATGTTGGACTATGGTTACTAACCTTTGCATTTGGACATGGAACTTTGGACTTAGAATTAGGATCCTAACCTATGCTTGGAAGTTTATGATGGAAAACCTTGGATTTTGGATACTTGAAGTTCTCCTTTGAAGACTTATTTTGATCAAGGCCTAATCTAAAGGAAAAAATGCTTATGTTATGGAACTTGCTTGTGTGGTTAGACCGTTCTTATCCTTAGCTTTTATATTTATGCAATAGGATAGTCCCTTCTTCTCAACCCCTTCTTTAATTGTCAAAATCTTCTCTCTTTTTCAAAGCCTTCTTGTTTTCAAACCTTAAACCGGTTTCATAATAACAACCTTGACTTTGGTCAAGTGATTTTCAAACTTTGTTTTCTTTAATAAATGTCAATCATATTTTGACCATTTCAAAAAGACATAAATAATACAAAAACGCATTCAAACTTTTTGTGCTTTTATGCACTTTTTCTTTTTCAACTTTTCAAAAAGATTAGACATCAGTCATCTTCTTTGTTGAGATGTAAAGCTACTAACCATGGTATTTTGTGTAAAGTATGGTCATTTTCCACTTAGATGTTGAAGTGATTAGTCTTGTTGATCTTAATCCAAGCAAATCCTCCATCTTTATGTGATGCAAATGCCTCTTTCACATACCTTTGGGTAATTAGTTGAGTATTCTCTCTTGAGAATGATGGGTTGTCTTTTCAAGATAAAATGAATCATAACCAATAATTTTTGTTATTTGTACCACGAACTACGAGGTTTTTATCATATATTGCGCTTTGTGGGTACGTAGTCATGAGGCGATAAGTCTCTCCAAACACAAAAATCTTAAAAAAAATACTTCTCTTCTCATCTCCCCAATCTCTTTTCAAAAAAACCTTTCAAACCAAAAAGCGTAGATATTTCAAAGGGTTCCTATATAGTACTATAGACGTTTTGGGTGCTAACACCTTCCCATCGCGTAACCAACCTCCTTACCCATTCTCTGTTTGTTCTTGTTTTAGAACACTTTAGGTTTTGTTCGCTCTTTTTCCTTTTCTTTTGGTGTAAAATAAAAGTGCGGTGGCGACTCTTGCTTTATAAGTTAAGGTAATCAATAACTTACACTCACAATTTTTACCGCTACACCTAGACGTGTGAGATCGCGCTGCTCTTGTATTGGGAGTACCCATAAAATCTCCTTTTTTAATTTTTTTCTACTGTTTCTTCATTTAAAGTTTTTTTGTGCTCTTCCTTCCCTATCTTTTATTTGTGATCACCACCAGAATTCTCGGACTCTTAGATTTACTTTGCATTAGTCGTATTGAAGCTTTCTTTTGGAGTTTGCCTTAAGTCTCACTACTCTAAAGATAACATTTGTTTATTTATCTTCCTCTTCCTTAGTTTAGGTCTCTTATATTTCTTTGTTTCTTCTGCTATCTTTCATGCATGATCTCTTGTTATAGAGGCTGCATTCAACATGATTCAGAAGAGAAGAAGAATTACTCAATTCCTTGGGTAGACACATATATTTTGGAGACTTCTACTACTTTTTCGTAGGAGAACTACCTTGATCGTGTCTTTAGTAAAGTGGAACCTTCCTCTCTCTATGGGTGTTGGCTCTAGACAAGGATAAGAGGATATGCAGTGAATATGACAGGTGTGTCATTCCTTTTTACAAGTGTTTATTCTCCATCTTGGGTTTCCGTATTCCATTCAATGATCTTAAGGTTGAAACCTTGAATCAATTGATGATTGTTATGACACCCTAAACCCTAAATCTTTTTGTGTGGATATAAATTGTGGAATAATTTATATAATAAATAGTATACAAAACAAAGGGTATCACACATTACTCATAACATGCATTAGCGAATTCTCATACTTACGTAACATGTTCAATATTCACAATAAATTTGAAAAGTAAAAACATAATATTCTTTTAATTTGCAACCACAACCCTGATGTCACTGTAGCATGACTTTATTTAGACTCAACCCTTAACTGACGAACATATGTCACCAACACAACACACGTAAGACTAAGATGGATTTTTACGCCATATTCATTGGATCTCCTCACAAAGAAACTACTCTCCAGTATCATCCTAAGGGTATTGTATTCAGAGAACTAGAGAACTGCTACTGTTGTAGCACTCCCAGACCCCATTTACTCACTTCAACATAAAATTTATCACGTTAGCTTTCCAAAGCAATTGGTCCCACCTCAAACGAACTTACGAAAATCAAGTTAAGCGTGAAACAAGACGACCACTACTGGATTGAGATTTGATTATGCTCCTGATGTAAGAACCATAAAACGGTAACTACTGTAGCGCCTCCACACCCCATCTCCTCACTTCAATATAAATTTTATTGCATTAGCATTCCAGCGCATCTGACGACACCTCAAACGGACATACGAAACTCAAGGTATGCGTGAAACAAGACGACCAGTACTATTCTGCATTTTTCTGCAACTTTTTTGAGTATTCTCTGGTATTTTCGAGGTTTTTCGACATTTTCACTCTAATTTTCTTATTTTTTCTTGTACGTAACTATTACCATACACAACACTTCTCTCAACTCATCAACACTAAAATATATTCTAATTATCTAATCAAATCTAATCAGTCAACAACTAATGAGTACCAAGTAAGGATCAAACTCAAAAGACGGAAAGAAGCCCAAATTCAAAATTCAACAATCAATCTAAGCATTCTAAAAATATCACATTCAAGGGTAAAAACAATACAAAAAATTAGTTAGTTATTCGCGTATAGAATTAACAATACTATTGAGACCCTTTATGCCCTAATGTTTAAAGCAAACCCTATACTATAGGACAACTCCATATGGACATATCAGTCTCAGGGTTCAAAGCCAACCTCACTACCTTACAAACCAATATACCCTTTGTAAAACAATCTTTCCCCTTACCTTATATTTAGATTTTTCTCGAACAGTTCTACCATGGTAGCTCTTATTTCCCAATGTCAACCTTGCAATCTCTTAGACGAATCTAGGGTCTTGAAACTATGATTTTACTTTTGCATGATGTTTTTGTTCCTAATAATTGATATTCTTGTTGTATGATATAGTTCATGAATGTTCACTTCAAAATATTTTCATTTATGTATGCCAATGTATATGCTTATAATGTCTTTATGCTATTTTTCTTTCATCCTTGAAATATGTTCTTGGTGCATTGGATTGGTATCTATTCCAGCTTGAAATATGGTTGAACATGTTATAATTTTAGCAAAACTCCTATTTTCTATCATTGTTATGATAACATCTCTATTTTTGGTTTGAGTGGTGATAAATTCACATACCGCCTTGCTAGAGCACATGCATGTGCAGCATTTCGGGAGCACCAAAGGCATATGTCACGTAATTGTGTCGCTTTGTAGCAACTAAAGAGTTTTTTATTACATTGTATATTTCATCTTTCATGTTCATTGTATGTTATTGGAATAAATTGTGGCAACCATGTTGTATTGTTACTTTATATGCTTTTATTCATGTTTAGGCATTTTTTAAATATGTACATCATTTTATGTGAGTGTTGTGGTATTGATGATATTATCTTTGCAAACATCTCTCTGTAGTATATTGGTTTTTATGTGATATAAGATACTTCTCATGGTTTTCTTTGTCTTTTTTTAATGTTGTTAAAGAGGGAAAATCATCAACCAGGTGAAGTTGGATGCATATATTAAAGTGTAGTCTTCATGAAGACACGAAACGTCAAGAAACGCATTGTCTCGTGTTTTTCCATCATCAAAAATAGGGAGTATGTGAGTGCAAATTTCTGCTAGATGTATTTTTCATGATGTCAAAACTAGGATACTTTAGCGTTAATGTATATTGGACAACATCCTCTGATTCTAAATTTGCATCTTAACATTAGGAAGCATTAAAATTTTTTGGAAAAGTTTCATACATCAAAAATGCGTTGAAAATAATTTTTTATGAAAAGCATTATAGTATGTGTCGACACATAGAGCTTTCAGGTTGACATATAGAAGGAAAACTCTCCTGTGTGTCGACACATCCATCATTCATGTCGGCACATATGTTGCAGTATTGAAGCCTGTAGGCTTTGTCCATGTGTCGCCTCCTATAGGTCGGCACATGAACTTTAAAGGTCGACACAAGGCCTTTATAGGTCGACACATGACCTTTTCAGGTCAGCTTATGACTTTCATTGGTAGGCTCATACGAAGCATTTTTCCAAAATTCACAATTTTCTTCATTCCTTTGCATTCGTTTTGCTTCCAAACTTGTGTGTGTGTGTGTGTGTGTATATATATATATATATATATATATATATATATTATAATTGATACATGCATCATTTCTAGTAAGGTTCTAGAGTAAACCTACAAGAAACCGGGATTTTAAAGCATTCTCGCCATCTTCAACCTCTTTTCTATGCATACACACAATCAAACTACACATAATCATTTTTTTTTTGGGTGTCATCTAGATTTAGGGTTGATAACGTCCAATTAAGGTTGTTTGCGCTATAAATTGGGATGAGTTCTTTGAGGGTTTCAAATAAAAATACCGAGATGGGGTTTTCCTTCAAGATCCTTAAGGGGTTTGAAGGTTTTGGACAAGATTACACAATTCGGATCCGATCGAGTGAAAGCCTTGGGACAAGGGTTACCTTGCAAGGGAGAAGTGTGATACAGTTGATCGTCTTGGTAAATCTTGTATTTCAACAAGTGTGCACTTGGAATTAAATTGACAGAGTGAAAGCCTTGGGACAAGGGGTTCCTTTCAAGGAAGTATCATAAACAGGTGAATTGAAGCGGAATTGTTGGTGACTTGATCAATCTTTGATCAAGGGTTTTGGAGGTTCTAGAATCAACATCAAACTTAGGGTTTGTAGGATTGAATTTCTACATCTCTTGTATACATACTTTTGTAAAGTAACGTTAATTGCAATCATCTCAATTTGAATTCGAATTAATGGCAAACGTATCCATAGCGAGGTCGATTAGGGAACTGCCTAAACAAATCCTTGTGTACTCTCTTTCTCTATCTCTCAATATCTTTTAATTTGTGTTTTCAAATTATTTAATTCATTGTTCGTTTAATCAATTTGTTTGGGAATTATTTTTTATCAAATTTTGAAATAACTTTTGTTGTGTTAATCAATGATCGGTTTGTTTGTGATTGGATTTTAAGATCAACACAACAAAGCAAATTTTCAAACGATGTCGATTGCACACAAGGTGTTCGATAAATTGACTTAATATTGTTTTTGTGTAATTTGATCATTGAAAATAATCTTTACGTATAATTTTGTATTCAATTGGTTTTGGTTAATAGTTGTTGAACAATTTGTGTTCATTATGATACATTTGTGTATCTTTACAAATATATGAGCTTTTTTATAGAGTTTCGGTTAGACAGCTCGATTCAGATTTTTTCCGTTGTGCCATAAAACTTTTCAAATTAGTTTTTGCCAAAAAATTTTAATTTGTAATCTATTTACCCACTCTAGATCGAGCCTATCGTCTAACAAGTGGTATCACGAGCTCCGGTTAATTCCTTACTTAAGATCTTCTTATTAGAAGAATGGCTATCGAACCCAAGAGAGCGTACAATTGAGCATCAATTTTCACCGAAAAAAATTATGGCTATTGAAAAGCTTGTATGCGTATTCATGTCAACTCGGTTGACAAGGGTATGTGGGACACCATCATGAATGGTCCTAATGAAATTACAATGACCAATGGTGAAGGTGTTACCATACCAAAACCAGAAGCACAATGGAATGATAATGATAAGAAATTGTGGTCACATGATTGGAAGGCACAAAATATTCTCACATCCGCACTCGATGTTGATGAATATTACCGTGTCTCTCATTGTGAGTCCGCCAAAGGTATGTAGGATGCTTTAGAAGTTGCCCATGATGGAACTAATGAGGTAAAACAAGCTAGGATTAATACCTTCAATCAAGAGTTTGAACTATTTCACATGGAGCATGGTGAAACCATTGCGGACATGCGAATATGGTTCACATATCTTATCAATCGATTGAATGCTCCATGTAAGCCAATTTCTAATTATATTGCTACTAATAAGGTTTTGAGATGTCTTAATAGAGAATGGAAACCCAAGGTCACCGCAATCAAAGAGGAGAACGATCTTAAAGTACTAGATTTCACTACTTTGTTTGGAAAATTGAAAGAACATGAGCAAGAACTCACTTGCTTGGAACAACATGAAAAAGAGTATGAAAAAAGGGTAAAGAAGGAGAATGGTAAAGACATGGAGGAAGAGAAGAAGTTTATTGCTCTAAAGACTTCAAGCTCAAAGTCCTCATACCATGAGCAAAGTGATTATGAAAGTAGAGATGGCAAGAATTACGATGATGAGGATATTTAGTTATTTGTCAAAAGATACCAAAGGTATATAAGGAAAAATGGAGTCAAACACTCTGACAAAAACCTAACCAAATTTAGAAGGCTAACAAACTCATCAAAGGACTATGAGAATAGGAAAGGTAAACTTAAAAGTTCTTGCTACAATTGTGGGGAAGTCAGTCACTATAAACCGGAGTGTCCTATGTTAAAGAAAGACAAAGAGAAAAGCTATCATAAGAAATCTAGCAAGTCTAGAAGAGCTTATGTCGCTAGGGAGAGTGCAAGTGATTCCTCAAGTGATGAAAGCACAAGTTCAAGTGTTGAATCGGTCTGGATTCGCCTCATGGTAAGCAAAAAGAAGAAGAAAAATGTAAGTCTTTCTAAGCTTGAATCTATTAATGAACTATCTTATTCTCAATTACAAAAAGCTTTTGACAATCTTTATTGAGAAGCCTTAAACATTTTCAAAAAGTTAGCTTCACACAAAAGAATATTTTTACAATTAGAAGCTAAAGTTTTAGAATCCAAAAATAACATTGAAGCTCTAAAGCTATCTATGATTGGTATTCAAAAGGACAATAATCAGGATGTAAAACCTTCAAGGTTTGGTTGTGAACATTGTCACAATTGACAAGTAGAGGTAAATACTCTTCAAGTCAAATCGGACAAAGCCTTACAACCTAAGATTGCATTTGTTATTGATCCTTCAAAGTTTGAAGAATATTTTAATCATTTAAATAAAAAGCATAAACATGTGCATAAAGACTCAAATAGAAAGAGTATATCTCATCACTTCTTATCTTGTCATTATTGTTGCAATAAAGGTCATACTATTGAAAGGTGCAAGTTTAGGAAACTTTTCGTCCCTAAAGGAGATGTTAAATGGTTTCCTAAATACAACTTTAATTTCACTCACTCTCAAGGACCCAATGAAAATTGGGTACCTATTTCCCTTGTTTGATTCTACATGTTGAATGTCTTGAATCTACGAATAAGATGTGGTATCTTGATAGTGGATGCTCAAAACATATGCCAGGTGACATATCTCTATTCATTGACTTTGTGCCAATGAATAAGGGATTCATCACTTATGGAAATAACAACAAGGGAGAAATACTTGGAAAAGGTAGTGTAGGTAATCCCTTATCTAATACTATCTTCGATGTTATGTTAGTTGATGGTCTTAAACACAACCTCCTTAGCGTTAGTCAACTTTGTGAAAAGGGTTTTAAAGTTACTTTTACAAATATTTGTTGCTTATTTGTACATAATGAGAAGAAGGATTGTATGTTTAAAGGCTTGAGGATTAGTAACACCTATATGCTTAACTTAGATGATGTATCATTGGTTGGAACTAAGTGTCTAGATATCATGAGTGAAAACTCTTGGTTATGGCATAGACGCCTAGCTCATATCAACTTTGACTTACTAAACAAAGTGACCTAAAAATATTTAGTAATCGGTCTATAAAAAATGAAGTTTTCGAAAGATCGTCTATGCGAATCGTGTCAAATGTGGAAGCAAACAAGAATCTTATTTAAATCGAAATAACATTGTTTCTAATACAAGACCTCTTGAGTTTCTTCATATGGACCTCTTTGGTCCCTCAAGGACCAAAAACATAGGTGGTAACAATTATGGCTTTGTGATTGTAGATGATTACTCGAGATTTTATAGGGTCATGTTTTTATATAGTAAAGATGAGACATATCCGACTTTTAAACAATTTGCAAGATTATTCCAAAATAAGATGAACTTGAAAATTGTTTGCATCCGAAGTGATCATGGAGGAGAATTTGAAAACCTCTTCTTTGAGAAGTATTGTGATAAACATTGCATTGAGCATATCTTCTCCACTCCTAGAACTCCACAAAAAAATGGTGTTGTGGAGCGCAAAAATCGTGTTTTAGAGGAGTTGGCTAAGACTATTCTTAATTAAGGTAATCTACCAAAGTATTTATGGGCCAATGCCATTAACACAACTTGTTATGTCTTGAATAGGATTCTAATACGTCCTATTTTAGATAAAACTCCATATGAACTACTTAGGGGTAGAAAACCTAATGTTTCTCATCTATATGTTTTCCGATGTAAATGTTTTATTTTGAACAATGGAAAGCATAATCTTGGTAAGTTTGATGCGAAAGCCGAAGAGGGTATCTTCCTCGAATACTCCCAATCTAGTAAAGCTAATAAGGTTTATAGCAATAGATTACTTATTATTGAAGAGTTAGTACATAATACTTTTGATGAGTCTTACCCGAAAAATTTGGGGAAAGATGTTTCTTTTCATGATGTAGATGTATTTTCATAATAAATTCTCAATGAACCCGAACAAGGAATTGATCAACCTAAAGTGATGGAACATGAGAAGGAAGAAGGAGAATGTTGAAAGTCCAGCTATAGTGGGAGATCTACCTTTGGCTTGTAGAACATCCAAAGATCAGCCTATCGACAACATACTTTGAGACATCACCAAAGGCATGACAATGCGCTCTAAGATATGTAAATTTCGTTATCACTTTGCATTTGTTTCCTAAGTCGAACCTAAAAACGCTAAAGATGCATTAATTGATGAGCATTGTCTTATGGCCATGCAAGATGAACTAAACCAATTCAAAAGGAATGATGTTTGGAACCTTGCCCCTCGTCCTAAAAATCATCAAGTAATCAACACCAAATGGGTTTTTAGAAACAAGCTTTATGAAAACAGAGTGATAACCCATAATAAAGCCCAACTAGTGGCTCAAGGATATAACCAAGAGGACTACATTGACTATGAGGAGACTTATGCTCCAGTTGCTCACCTCGAGAATATACGTCTTCTACTAGCCTATACTTGTGCCAAAGAATTCAAGTTATTTCAAATGGACGTGAAAAGTGCGTTCCCTAATGACTATACTAATGAGGAAGTGTGTGTAGCTCAACCTCCTGGTTTTGAAAATCACGAATATCCAAATCATGTTTATAAACTTAAAAGAGATTTGTATGGTATCAAACAAGCCCCTCGGTCTTGGTATGAGCGACTAATTATGTTTTTAATCGATCAAGGATACTCTAGGGGAAAGGTAGATACTACACTTTTCATTAAGCGTCAAGGAAAGCATACTCTTCTAGTTCAAGTTTATGTCGATGATATTATTTTTGGATCCACTAACATGCAACTTGTAGAGGAGTTTTCTAAGCTTATGCAGGTTGAGTTTGAGATGAGCCCTATGGGGGAGTTGAATTACTTCCTTGGTCTTCAAATCAAACAATTCATATAAGGGACATTTGTGTGTCAAACCAAATATTGCAACGACTTACTAAAGATATTTGGCATGGAAGATGCAAAATCTATTGACACTCCTATGGCCACAAATGGAAACTTGGAAAAGAATGAAAATGGTAAGGATGTAGATGTTAAGAAATATAGACGGATGATTAGATCTCTTCTATATCTTACTGCATCTAATAGTAGATTCTATGAGGTGTGAAGAAATAATTTGAAAGATGAAGAGGGCATCTCGATTCATTTAGGCTCAGGTCGGTAGTTTATATATTTCATCTCTATAGGTAATATCTACTTTAGGAAACCTTGTTATAACGTTGATGTAGTTTACTCCAACTTTGTAGCCCACATAAATCAAGTGTTTAAGAATTTGGGTCGTGATAGATGATAATCTAGGCTCATCCCCATTTGGGGGAGGAGAGGATCTTGTCTCTAGATCCAAAGTCAAAATTCTTGAGGAAGGGAGACTGTCAGGTGAGTTCTCCCCAATTTCTGGGACAATAGGAGGGGACCTCGTGTCTTGAGACATTCAGCTTCTTCCTCAGGAACTTCTCCTCCCATCATCTTGGCTTGCTCAGGTATGTGTACTGCAATATAAATCTGGGCTTGTATTTTAGAGGAATATTTTTCCTATTTTATTGGTTTAACTAAGGCCGCTTGACAGAAGGAGTTATCAAACTTGACTTACTATACCAGCCAAGCATCTTCTATTCTGGCTTTTGATGGAACCGCTTGTGTAACACCCTAATTCTTGATATTGAATTATTTGAATCATTATGATTTAATTTAATTATTATGTTTGATAATTGAATTAGTATGGGGGTCAGGGGTGTGTGACCTTAAGCGGGAGTGTGGATAGTGATTAGAGATTGGTAGAGGTGGGCTAGAATTATTATAGTCTATTTTTAATAATAAATAATAGTATTTTAATTGAATTATGTAATTAAAATGAGAAAATAAAATAATAGAAAATTAGGAGTATTAGTAGTACACATCCCAAAAATTATGTTGACCAGCCGAGATACAAACCTGGTAACTCCGAACATAATAAGAATGACTAATCGGAACGTCCAATGCCTACTTATAAGTCGGATTCCGGTTAAGAATAATCGGACAAAACAAGGATGATCTGACCTCGCATGAACTGAGAAATGTCCTGGTTATACAGGACAGGGCGACGATAAGGCTCGGATTCCACACCAAAAGACATAAGGGACGATTATGAAAAAACCCAATATGATTAGAAAGTTACAATCATTGAAAAGACAGGGGTTATGAGATCATTATGGGAAGGAGCAAACGTTACAAGGAGATGAATTAGCAAATAAATACACCTTAATCATACATAAAACAGACACCTTAATCATTCATCTAAGACTCTCCTTGAGGCATAACAAGGAAGTCAACTGAAATTCTGGCCTATATATCAGATGTCCTATCGAGATGTCGAGACACTGATATACAACCACAATGAACAAGTTCAAAATAAAAGTGTGCAGAAAATGTAAAGAACACCAGAAATTGTTAACCCAGTTCGGATCTAACTATCCTACATCTGGGGGCTACCAAGCCAAGGATGAAATCAATATTCGATAGTATCAATTCACTGATAACCACACCCGGTTCAATTAGCTCACTTAATCACTACCCTTCCTATGACTTCTACCTAAGACTCCCCTAGGTATGAGGCCCTCCTCAAATGCCTCTTCAATCACAACCCGTGACTGGTTCCTTACAAGACAAGTAACAATGGTCGAAACACAAATTCTCAATACTTCACAGCTTATGAGAATTAACACACAGCTACTAAATGCTTAAAAGCTTATGAGCAACCTTACACAACTTACACTACAGTCCTTATACTGTTATCATAAGATACCAGTTAGGCTCACAAAACACAAGCACACAACCCTAAAAATACATGATAGTCAACACCTAAAACTAGGTTTTCATCAGTCTATTTATAGCTTGAAATCTGGACTGAATTGGGCTTCAAAAACGCAGCACTTAGACTGCTCACAAATCTGCAAAATTAACTCCAATAAAATAGGTCTTTAATCCAAAGTTTCCTATTATGTCTCCATAATTAGAAACAGCAGCAAATCCGAAAACCAACAAGTAACCCTAATCCAAAAATGCTTTGGATGCCACATAGGATAACCAAATATTCACAGAATATTCAGTTACAAATCATAGTAACAGAATCTGCATTAAAACTGACTTCACAACGCGATGTCCTATGAGCTGCCATGGAACATCTTCATACGACATGTTGAACAAAGAGTAATGAAACATATTATTAGACATCTTCATTCAACATCTGCTGCTACATGAGTTTTAGCAAAATAATGCCAACCATAAAACCAAGGAAATAACAATCTCCCCCTTTGGCTTATTTTTGGCTAAAACTCCACACACACTTAAATACCATCAGTATCAGCAGCGAAAAAAAAAACACCATTAATTGCAGCAAAAAAAACTCCCCCTCAGCTGCAAAAAAAAACTCCCCCTCAGCTGCATATACACACACAGTCCAGCAAACATCTCATCATAGCAACTCCCCCTCAACAGCAGTAACACACCATCCACAGAATCTACCTGCAGCACACACACTTCCCCTGCAACACACACACTCCCCACACAAGCAATCACACAACATCACATAACATACTACTCCCCCTTTTAGCCATAAATATAACAAAGGCTAGTAGAACAAGTCAAAGTAAAAATAATCCAGAGTAAACTGCATCAGAAGGTAGATGTACACCACATTACATGCCCAAATGTCATGCACAAACTTCAGCATTTTCCCTTCATTCACACACTGCACTACCAGAACCTCCTTTAGTCTTTTCAGTCTGGCAGCCAGAAATCACATTGATTGCTATAGGTCTTCATGAATGCACACCCCAAGTCTGCTCCTCAGGTTTTCAAACTGAACTACATCCAGGGCCTTGGTAAATATGTCAGCAAGCTGATTTTCTGTGCTCACACGCTCAAGAGTTATGACTTTGTCCTCCACAAGTTCTCTGATGAAGTGATGCCTGATGTCAATGTGCTTTGTCCTGCTATGTTGAATGGGATTTTTGGAGATATTAATAGCACTCAGGTTGTCACAAAATAGTGTCATGACATCTTGTGTGACATTATATTCTGACAACATCTGCATCATCCATACCAGTTGCGCACAACTACTACCAGCTGCTATGTACTCAGCTTCAGCAGTAGAAAGGGATACTGAATTCTGCTTCTTGCTAAACCATGAAATAAGATTATTTCCTAGAAAGAAGCATCCACCAGAGGTTCTCTTCCTATCGTCAGCACTTCCAGCCCAATCAGCATCACAATATCCTAATAAAATGGGACTTGAGTCATGGGAGTAAAGCAACCCATTATCACATGTACCACTCACATACTTTAGAATTCTTTTCACTTGATTGATGTGACTGACCTTGGGTTCTGCTTGATATCTTGCACACACACCAACAGCAAAAATGATGTCTGGCCTACTTGCTGTAAGATACAGCAGACTGCCAATCATACTTCTATACAGACTTTGTTCAACATCCACTCCCTTTTCATCTTTGGATAACTTCAAGTGAGTAGGAGCAGGAGTCCTCTTATGCTTGGCATTATCCAGTCCAAACTTTTTCACAATGTTCCTCGCATATTTGCTCTGACAAATAAAAATGGAGTCTTCCATCTGCTTGACTTGTAATCCAAGGAAGTAGGTCAATTCACCCACCAAGCTCATCTCAAATTCAGACTGCATTTGAGTGACAAAATGTTGGACCATTTCATTTGACATCCCTCCAAACACAATATCATCTACATAAATCTGAGCAATCATTAGTTTCCCATCCTTCTCCTTGACAAAAAGGGTTTTATCAATACCCCCCTTCCTGTACCCATTGTTAACTAAGAACTCAGTCAGTCTTTCATACCAAGCTCGTGGAGCTTGTTTCAGCCCATATAGAGCCTTCTTTAGCTTGTAAACATGATCAGGAAAGTTTGGATCCACAAACCCTTTAGGCTGCTCAACATAGACTTCCTCATTAAGATAGCCATTTAGAAAAGCACTCTTGACATCCATTTGAAACAATCTGAATTTCAACAAACATGCCACTCCTAGCAACAATCTGATGGATTCCAACCGAGCCACAGGCGCAAATGTTTCATCGAAGTCTACTCCTTCAATCTGTGTGTATCCTTGAGCTATTAATCTGGCTTTGTTCCTGGTAACAACTCCTTGCTCATCAGACTTATTCTTATACACCCATTTTGTTCCAATTACATTTGTTCCTGCTGGTCGTGGTACCAGTTCCCAAAATTCATTCCTCTTGAACTGACACAGTTCATCTTGCATGACACTTATCCAGAACTCATATGTCAATGCTTCTTTGACATTCTTTGGTTCGATCTTTGACACAAAGCAAGCATTTGACACAGTCTCCGTTCTTCTGGTTCTTACACCTTTATTCAGATCTCCAATAATTAATTCCCTAGGGTGATCCTTCTGAATCCTTATAGAGGGTCCCCTATTAGCATCCTCTACCTCTTCATTCTCAGGTCTGGTGTTGATTTCTTGAGCACTATCTTCTACAGACTCAATGTCTGGAGAGTTTTCATTGTTCATGGGCAAACATGCTCTAACATCATCTGGGACATCTTCCTCGTTGCCAGAATCATCAACCACCACATTTATGGATTCCATCATCACCTGAGTTCTGGAATTGAATACCCTATATGCTTTACTGTTTGTAGAATAACCCAAAAATATTCCTTCCTCACTCTTAGGATCCATCTTTCGCCTTTGCTCACGATCCGCTAAGATATAGCACTTACTACCAAACACATGGAAATACTTCACATTTGGCTTTCTACCTTTCCATAGCTCATAAAGAGTGACAGAGGTACCTGATCTGATAGTCACCCTATTGTGTATATAGCAAGCAGTATTCATGGCTTCAGCCCAAAAATGATATGGAAGCTTTTTGGCATGAATCATGACTCTTGCACATTCTTGTATGGTCCTGTTCTTGCGTTCCACCCCACCATTCTGCTGAGGAGTGATTGGTGATGAGAATTCATGAGTGATTCCCTCAGATAAGCAGAACTCTTCAAACCTGCTATTTTCGAGTTCTTTCCCATGGTCACTTCTGATTCGAACAACACCACAATCCTTTTCCTGTTGAATTCTTTGGCACAATTCTTTAAAGGCTGCAAACACTTCAGACTTTTCTCTGATAAAGCTTATCCAAGTGAATCTAGAGTAGTCATCTACGACAACATAGGCATACTTCTTCCCACCAAGACTTTCAACCTGCATAGGTCCCATTAAGTCCATGTGAAGAAGTTCTAGAACTCTAGAAGTTGTGGTAAGATGTTGAAGCTTCTTGTGTGACACCCTTGTTTGCTTCCCAACTTGAAATTCACCACATACTTTGTCCTCATCAATCTTCAGCTTGGGAATACCTCTAACAGCTTCACTTGACATAACCTTCTTCATCCCTTTCAGGTGTAAGTGACCCAATTTCTGATGCCACAATTTGGTTTCATCTTCCTTTGACATCAAACAAGTAGACAGATTTTCAGGTTCTTGAGGATTCCACAGATAACAATTATCCTTAGACCTGGTACCCTTCATAACAACTTCATCTTTCTCATTGGTTACCAGACATTCAGATTTGGTGAAATTTACCTTAAGCCCCACATCACACAATTGGCTTATACTGATTAAGTTTGCGGCCAGTCCTTTGACAAAGAGAACACGATCCAGATTTGGTTGTCCTGTGTAGTCCAGCTTTCCAACACCTTTTATCTCACCCTTTGATCCATCCCCAAAGGTGACATAATTGGTGGAGTGAGGCTTAATGTCTGACAAGAACTTCTTCACACCAGTCATGTGTCTTGAACAACCACTGTCAAAGTACCTATCTTCTCTTGCAGATGCTCTAAGAGAAGTATGTGCTATGAGGCCAGCCATCATTTGTCTAGGAATCCATCTTCTCTTCACTTTACCCCAACTCTGTTCTTGTTGCTGAGCAGTTTTGGGATAGTCGTGCAGCTTGTAGCAAAAGGACTTTAAGTGGCCAATCTTGCCACAGTAATGGCATCTCCATGGTTTATACTTTGATCTACAAACTCTTTTCTGATGCTTCATCTGATGTTGAAACATGTGATTTGACATCTCCACTTCTTGCTTTATTTTCTGAGGAACAAACTTCAATACAGTCTTCTTGGAAGTCTCTGCTTGATTGTTAAAACCAAGGCCTTGCACATTTCCAGCTTCTTTCCCATTCTGAAGGATCTCATCCAGCTGCGTGGTACCATTGTTCAGTATTCTTATAGATTTGGTCATATTGTCAAGTTTTGACTTTTGCCATTCAACCTCCTCCTTCAGATCAGCAATGGTTGATAGATGTTCTTCCTTCTCAACTTCCAGTTGAGCTATCAAGATCTTCTACTCCAATATAATCTGGCACCTTTCTTCATTCTTGATACACAATTCTGAAAAACCTGAGAATACTTCTTCCTTAGTGAGTTCTCCAACATAAGATTCTTTGTCAGAGTCAGATTCACAAGAAGTTTCTCCATCAGCCTTACAGACTCCAGTCAAAGCTGTCACCAATTTTGCCGATTCTTCTTCAATATCACTCTCAGACTCTCCTTCTGACCAAGACACGGATAGGCCCTTCTTCTGCCTTTTGAGATACGTGGGACACTCAGTCTTTATGTGCCCATATCCCTCATATTCATAGCATTGAACTCTCTTCCCTTGATTAGAGTCTTCTTCAGTTCTGGATCTTCTGCCTCCATCCTGGTTCTTTCTGATGTCGAGTGACTTGTTCTGAGCATTTGCTCTCGACTTCCAGTCAATCCTTTTCATCACTTTGTTGAATTGTTTACCAAGTAATACCAGATCTTTAGACACATCTTCATCTTTGACCAGTTCTCCTTCATCATCTGAGTCATCAGCATTCGACATAAATGCTATACTCTTCTTCTTTTCAGCTTTTTCACTGAATCCTAACTCAAAAGTTTGGAGTGATCCCATAAGCTCATCCACCTTCATCTTGTCAATGTCCTGAGCTTCCTCTATAGCAGTAACCTTCATATCAAATCTCTTAGGAAGATACCTGAGAATCTTCCTGACCAGCTTGCTGTCAGACATCTTTTCTCCTAAGGCACTAGAGGCATTAGCAATCTCAATAATGTTCATATGAAAATCATGAATGCTCTCATCCTCTTTCATCTTCAAACTCTCAAACTTGCTAGTGAGAAGCTGAAGCTTTGACATTTTCACCTTTGAGGTTCCTTCATGAGCAACTTTCAAGACCTGCCAAGCCTCTTTGGCAATAGTACAATGCTCAATCAGCCTGAAGATATTTCTGTTGACACCATTGAACAATGCATTCATGGCTTTAGAATTTCCAACAGATCCTTTGTAGTCAGCATCATCCCAGTCCTCTTCTTCCTTCAGAACATCAGTAAGATTTCCTTCTCCATCTCTTACCTTTGGAGGCTCCCAACCTTTGAGAACAGCTTTCTATGCTTGATCATCCATGGACTTGATGAAAGCTATCATCCAAGGTTTCCAATACTCATAGTTAGAACCATCCAGCAGAGGTGGTTTATTCAGAGCTCCTCCATCCTTGTCCATTGTACCAGAAAGTACCTTCCCTGAATCTCACCCAGAAACAACAAAGGGTGCCTGCTCTTGATGCCAATTGAAATTCTGGCCTATATATCAGATGTCCTATCAAGATTTGTATGGTATCAAACAAGCCCCTCGGTCTTGGTATGAGCGACTAATTATGTTTTTAATCGATCAAGGATACTCTAGGGGAAAGGTAGATACTACACTTTTCATTAAGCGTCAAGGAAAGCATACTCTTCTAGTTCAAGTTTATGTCGATGATATTATTTTTGGATCCACTAACATGCAACTTGTAGAGGAGTTTTCTAAGCTTATGCAGGTTGAGTTTGAGATGAGCCCTATGGGGGAGTTGAATTACTTCCTTGGTCTTCAAATCAAACAATTCATATAAGGGACATTTGTGTGTCAAACCAAATATTGCAACGACTTACTAAAGATATTTGGCATGGAAGATGCAAAATCTATTGACACTCCTATGGCCACAAATGGAAACTTGGAAAAGAATGAAAATGGTCAGGATGTAGAAGTTAAGAAATATAGACGGATGATTAGATCTCTTCTATATCTTACTGCATCTAATAGTAGATTCTATGAGGTGTGAAGAAATAATTTGAAAGATGAAGAGGGCATCTCGATTCATTTAGGCTCAGGTCAGTAGTTCATATATTTCATCTTTATAGGTAATATCTACTTTAGGAAACCTTGTTATGACGTTGATGTAGTTTACTCCAACTTTGTAGCCCACATAAATCCAGTGTTTAAGAATTTGGGTCGTGATAGATGATAATCTAAGCTCATCCCCATTTGGGGGAGGAGAGGATCTTGTCTCTAGATCCAAAGTCAAAATTCTTGAGGAAGGGAGACTGTCAGGTGAGTTCTCCCCAATTTCTGGGACAATAGGAGGGGACCTCGTGTCTTGAGACATTCAGCTTCTTCCTCAGGAACTTCTCCTCCCATCATCTTGGCTTGCTCAGGTATGTGTACTGCAATATAAATCTGGGCTTGTATTTTAGAGGAATATTTTTCCTATTTTATTGGTTTAACTAAGGCCGCTTGACAGAAGGAGTTATCAAACTTGACTTACTATACCAGCCAAGCATCTCCTATTCTGGCTTTTGATGGAACCGCTTGTGTAACACCCTAATTCTTGATATTGAATTATTTGAATCATTATGATTTAATTTAATTATTATGTTTGATAATTGAATTAGTATGGGGGTCAGGGGTGTGTGACCTTAAGCGGGAGTGTGGATAGTGATTAGAGATTGGTAGAGGTGGGCTAGAATTATTATAGTCTATTTTTAATAATAAATAATAGTATTTTAATTGAATTATGTAATTAAAATGAGAAAATAAAATAATAGAAAATTAGGAGTATTAGTAGTGTACATCCCAAAAATTATTTTGACCAGCCGAGATACAAACCTGGTAACTCCGAACATAATAAGAATGACTAATCGGAAGGTCCAATGCCTACTTATAAGTCGGATTCCGGTTAAGAATAATCAGACACAACAAGGATGAGCTGACCTCGCATGAACTGAGAAATGTCCTGGTTATACAGGACAGGGCTACGATAAGGCTCGGATTCCACACCAAAAGACATAAGGGACGATTATGAAAAAACCCAATATGATTAGAAAGTTACAATCATTGAAAAGACAGGGGTTATGAGATCATTATGGGAAGGAGCAAACGTTACAAGGAGATGAATTAGCAAATAAATACACCTTAATCATACATAAAACAGACACCTTAATCATTCATCTAAGACTCTCCTTGAGGCATAACAAGGAAGTCAACTGAAATTCTGGCCTATATATCAGATGTCCTATCGAGATGTCGAGACACTGATATACAACCACAATGAACAAATTCAAAATAAAAGTGTGCAGAAAATGTAAAGAACACCAGAAATTGTTAACCCAGTTCGGATCTAACTATCCTACATCTGGGGGCTACCAAGCCAAGGATGAAATCAATATTCGATAGTATCAATTCACTGATAACCACACCCGGTTTAATTAGCTCACTTAATCACTACCCTTCCTATGACTTCTACCTAAGACTCCCCTAGGTATGAGGCCCTTCTCAAATCCCTCTTCAATCACAACCCGTGACTGGTTCCTTACAAGACAAGTAACAATGGTCGAAACACAAATTCTCAATACTTCACAGCTTATGAGAATTAACACATAGCTACTAAATGCTTAAAAGCTTATGAGCAACCTTACACAACTTACACTACAGTCCTTATACTGTTATCATAAGATACCAGTTAGGCTCACAAAACACAAGCACACAACCCTAAAAATACATGATAGTCGACACCTAAAACTAGGTTTTCATCAGTCTATTTATAGCTTGAAATCTGGACTGAATTGGGCTTCAAAAACGCAGCACTTAGACTGCTCACAAATCTGCAAAATTAACTCCAATAAAATAGGTCTTCAATCCAAAGTTTCCTATTATGTCTCCATAATTAGAAACAGCAGCAAATCCGAAAACCAACAAGTAACCCTAATCCAAAAATGCTTTGGATGCCACATAGGATAACCAAATATTCACAGAATATTCAGTTACAAATCATAGTAACAGAATCTGCATTAAAACTGACTTCACAACGCGATGTCCTATGAGCTGCCATGGAACATCTTCATACGACATGTTGAACAAAGAGTAATGAAACATATTATTAGACATCTTCATTCAACATCTGCTGCTACATGAGTTTTAGCAAAATAATGCCAACCATAAAACCAAGGAAATAACATCAACCTTTTAGTGTTATAGAAAGAACATTTGGCGCCCACCATGGGGCCTCGGTAAAACTTTCCTAGGCCACACAAGTCTACGAAATATCACTTGCAACCCAATTGCACTATGTCCAAGACATTTCCTAGTCGAAGAGACTTATCTTCGCCAATAAATATAACCTCATTACGTGTAGTGAGGAAACCTTTGGATTCCCAGACTCTGACAGAAACTATCTAGGGGGATCAAGCCTCAGAAAACTTCAAACCACTGCCACTAATTTTTTTAAGTACTAAAACAGAGTCACTGGAGTGTGTCGCTACAGTTAGCATCCAAATGGTGGCAACAGGCACTAGCTCGAATAATTCTACACAGAAGAAAGGCGAAAGCATAGAGAAAATCCAGAAAAATCGGATGATTCACACGTTGAATACTATTGCAAGAGCATTTTCAGGGGGTGGAGACTCCAATTTGGCACAGAAAAAGTATGCCAGGAAAATAATGCATGTAAGGAAAAATCGTCTTCGGAAGGAATAACAGACTTGGCTACAATCTCCTTTTCTGAAAATGATGTTGAAGGCATGGTAGCCCACAAGGGCAACCCAATGGTGATCATTGTGAAAATAAAAAATTAGAACCTTGTCGTGGTGAGAATTGGAGGCCAAAGTTATTGGATTAGCTTGACTCGCAAAACAATGATATCACCACCAAAATTTTATTTTTCCAAGGGAAGGGAGAAAAGATCGAACAAAAAATCCTAAGTGAACATGCAAAGCAAAAAGCAAGGCCTAAAGCTAAGCAAAAAGAGAACAAATGTATGGGGGTTGGTTATAATAAGGGAAGGTACTATCGCCCTAAGTATCTGAAGTACTCTACAAGAACCTCTTGAAATATTTGTGTTTTGGCTAAAAATTGTTTGCTAAAGGGTAAAGATGGGAAGAAAGACAAAGGCAGACAAGATAAAGTAACAAACACAAAGTGAACATGCACAATGACAATAAGTCAACATACAATCCCTTCCCTTGGATTAGGTCACAAGGATCAAAAGAAAGCAACAGATACATGGAAAATCATCATGTAAATGGCATCAAATAAAAACACAGACATAGTACATGGCAAGAACATCATGTATAGTCAAACAAACAAGAAATAACAAAATACAAATGGAAAAACATCATGGTAATCAAGGTAAGTGAAATCAACAACACAAAGTACATGGCAAAGCATCATGGACTAAGACAACAAAAATCGACAAAGATACACGGCAAAGCATCGTGTAGGAAATTATAGATACATGGAAAATCATCATGTAGAATAGGAAACAAAGAGAACCAACAAAGCACGCATGGAAAAACATCATGTGAAAGCAAATATATAAAATCAGCAGAATACACATGGCAAAGCATCATGTGAATTAGCTAGTACATGGCAAGAACATCATGCAGCAATAGACACAAATGAAGACACATATACATGGCAAATCATCATGTAATATAAACAAAAAATGGAATGAACCAGATACAAATGGCATAACATCATGTGAATCAAGCTAAACGATATCAATAAACAGAAAGTACACGGCAAAGCATCATGGATAAAACAGGGGTATACATTACACGGCAAGAACATCATGTATGATACACACAAAATCAACCCACAAAAAGTACACAGCAAAGCATCGTGAATAAGATAACAAAAATCGACAAAGATACACAGCAAAGCATAGTGAATAACAAATAGAAAGTACATGGCAAAGCATCATGTATCAGCAAATGAGATCAACAACATACATGGTAAAGCATCATGTAGAAGCAACAGAGGTATACAGTACACAATACACATGGAAAAGCATAATGTGAAAGCAACAACATAAAATCCACAAACATACACGGCAAAACATCGTGTAGCATAAAACAACAAAGATATGTGGCAAAGCATCACGTAGCATACAAAATCCACAAACATACAATAACATACACGATATAACATCGTGTAAAATCATCATATAAAATCCACAAACACACACGGCAAAGTATCATGTAACAGATTAATCAAGGAAGAACATTAAGAATTAATCAACAAAAGTATGTGGCAAAGCCTTACGATTAAGATCCACAAACATTCACGGCAAAGCATCGTGATAAACAGTAGATGAAAACAACAACATTCACGACAAAGTATCGTGGTAAGTAACAAGTACATTCACGACAAAGCATTGTGTAGGAACATCAAGATTAAATCAGATAGAACGAGCCCAAAAACATGAGAGCAATCAAGTCATGAAATAGAATCGGCCACCCAGAGAACTATTAATCAATTTAAATATAAATATTTAATAAAATTAATTAATAATTTAATTAATCAATTTTAAATAAAAATATTTAAATCAATTGATAACTACAACCCATGTTTTACATTTTTAATATATTTCAAATTAACTAATAAAAGCTAGAAATAAGAAAATTAAAAAAAAAAGGATTAAGAAATGTTTTTTTTTGGATATTATACAAAATAAAAATTAAAAAAAAGTAATTAAATATAAATTTGGGTTTTTGATACATAATATTTCACTAATTAATATAATAGTACAAAAAAGACTAAAAAAAAGAAAACAATGGATCACAAATGCACACATTAATATGGATGTATTTTACACACATTAAATGAAGCCCCAACCCAAATCCATGCAGAAATGATAACAACCCAACAAAAAAAAACAACAAAAATACAACATTATTTTTTAGAACTTGAACTCAATCTCAGGAAAGTAATTGAATCGACACCAAAACAAAATATTTAAGCAGAAAATATCAATATACGAAAGAACTTGACGTCTTTACCGAAATGTGAATTTGTACAACTGCAAGCTGCTACTTGAGTTCGAACGTTGCAAATCTAATTGTTGATGTTGAGCTTGTTGCAGCTGCGAGAGGAGGTCGAAAAAATGAAAGCAGGTGTGACCTAGTTGTCTAGGAGAGAATGAGATGTACAGGTTTTTGTGATGAAGATGAAAAAATAGTGATGGTAGTGCGTTCATGATAACACGAAAATGTATCGTATTTTTAGACTCGATTCACATGGATTTTAGTTTCGTTTTATTTATTTTCCTTGATTTATATTTTATTATGCCGGTATTTATTTCCTTTTTCAGGTAACTTGGATTAATTCACAAAAGAAAGAAAAGAAAAGAATTGAAGGAAAAAATGGGAAGAAAAGAAGAAGTTATGAAGAAATTATGAAAGAAGAAGAAAAGAAGAATTCTTAAAAAAAAAAAAAAAGTAAAGTGGGTGGGCCCACCACACTACATAAGTGTGACGAACGTCACACCTTATGGGTGGCGCCTACCACTAATAAATTTGGACCGTCACGACCGTGACAGGTCCATGACGACCGTCACAGTATTTCAAGTTGTGATGACCGTCACGTATTGCGTGACGACCGGCACACGAATAATTCTCAGAATTCACGTTTAAGTACGTGGGCCACTCAACGGTGTAATTTCCACTCAACCCACGTTCCACCAGTCAAGGGTGCTAGAGATATTTTTGGGCCACTAACTTCCACTATTTTTTCTCTCTTTCACAACAACTTCTCAAGCTATAAAAGGAGGAATTTGCTACACGAGGAGGGAGCTCTTCTTCTTTCTCATTTTTCGCCAGATTTTATTTTATTTAGTTTTTAGCAGTTCTCATTGATGTAAAAGTAATAGTTCTCCACATCGGGGGACTATTACAAATATAGTTTTAGGATTTATTTCTAGAGTTTAATTTATGTATTTGATTCAAAGCCTGCCGGCATATTACGACTTCAGTTCAAGCATTGTTTCCAGTTCCATTTAATTACGGGTTCTATTTTATTGTTTATTTTACTGTCTTCAATTAATTATTTAATTCCGTCTTGCCTTATATTAAATTAGTTTAAATCGCTTATTATGTTTTCGTCTAATTCAAAAACCCAAAATTGTTTATTTGTTTTCTCATCTATGTCTTTCTAAATAGTTTAGAGTCCGGCGTATGAGGACCGTCGTTACCGACGGGACTCGGTAGAAAATAATAGGAACAAACTTATGATTAAAATTCTGTTTTGGTTTTAATTTCCAATTCTAATTTAAATAACTTTGTCACGAGAGTGAGAGGTTATTTAACACGATTTTGTCACGAGAGTGAGAAATTAATTAAGGTTAGAGACGACACTGCGAGAGCGTGGAGATCAAACCGGATAGTGGAAATTAGGCAACAAGT
Organism: Lathyrus tuberosus; assembly: GCA_022829125.1. NCBI lineage: Eukaryota > Viridiplantae > Streptophyta > Magnoliopsida > Fabales > Fabaceae > Lathyrus > Lathyrus tuberosus. The sequence goes on from JALAZF010000253.1 coordinate 5,496,086, forward strand.
CTAAATACAGCGAGAGCGCTTTAGATGCGTTTAGGATATTATTGGCTTTCAAAATATATTTCCTAGTTACCGGGCGAGCGGGAGCAAAATCTTGGGATTAGGGAACATGACTTTAGTTAATACCACGAGAGCGTAAGGCGAAGTCTTTAAGTTGATATATTCTACGGAACTAAGTTATAGTTATAATTAGTACCCTAATTCTACAAAGTCCTTTAGGAACGCGGAATCCATATTCCAGTCTCTCTTTATTATCGTATTTTCTAAGTTCATTTTTAGTTTAGTTCTAGTTTCCTCTTAATTAAATATTCATCAGCCTTAGCTTTACAAAGTAACGATAGATTACGGTAAGTTGACATTGGTCTCTGTGGGTTCGACAATCTTTTATATTACTTCGATAAATCTGTGCGCTTGCGGAGCATCAGTTCACGTCGCCGGCGTGTGAATGAGTGGGTGGAGAAATGTTGTTGTGTGGTTTTCATGGTGTTGTATGTGAGTTGATATATGGAAATGAAGATGGAGCGCTCGCCAGTGAAAACGAAGGAGTTTTTTATGTTGGGTAGGAGAGGAGTATTGTGAGGTGAGATGAGTTTGAAGAGGTTTTGAGGTTCTTTTTAGTTTTCTTTTTGAAGGTCAACGAAATGAGGGAGCGTATCCGAAGCCTTTGGAAATGAGGGTGAGAGTATGAAACTAAGGTGTGCTTCGGTTAGTCATGATGTTGTTTTGATTAAAAGTGAAGAGAAACACAATATTTTCTACATGGTTTTTGTTTTTCTCTTCTTGAAAATGCAGCCATAGAAGTAGATGGTTGGTTGGTTGTTGTAGGAGGTAAAGGTTTGTTGAAGAAGAATGGAAGTTATGGTGGAACGTTGTGTATTATGAGAGAGACTATTGATGAGGTGTATATGACGGAGTTGTGTTGTGCCAAGGAGAAAGTGATGAAGTGTGTGGTTTTTGAAGGGAGCTGCGCGTGAGGTAGTGAAGCATGAGGGAGAACTTTTGTGAACAGCAAAGTTATGAGAGAGAGTTATGTCATGTTGTCGGTTTTTTATTAAAAGTGAGAGGGTAGAGATGGAAAGAAGAGGTTAGGGTGATCCGTGTGTAGCATCTAGAGAAGGGAATAATGAAGTGGCTTTTTTTATTTTATCAAGTGATGAATATGGTAAGAGCAATGTTAAGGTGTGTGAGGTCCGCGTGAGATTTTACAGCTGATCCCTTTCCTTTTTTTTATGTTATTATTTTAAATTGAGAGAGAGAGAGAGAGTGTGTGTGTGTGAGAGAGAGAGAGAGAGAGAACATGGTCAAACCGTGCATGCATGCAGTGTGTGGAGTATGCTGTTAATTGTCATACCCCAAATTTTAACCACTAAGATTTACCATCATTGTGCAAATCATCATCACAATACGGATGTACTTTCATGCCTCATCAATCTCCTCAAAGATTGGTGAGCATTCACCACAACCAAGAATTAGGGTTTTTAGCCCTCTCAAAGCACTTAGACAAATGATCAATCAAGAATTGACATGATCTTTAACTTGTATAAATTCTCTAACACCCATAAGGGATCAATAGGACTCCCACATCAAGAACCAAGCACAAAGTTGCTACATTCCAAGTGGATTAAGCCTCAAGATCACCAGTGTCACCAAATTAGGGTTTCGGTCGACCAAGACCTCCAGGTGGAAATTTTCCTCTGGGCATGAGACAATGCTTCAAAACATAACTCAAGATACTCCAAGGGACCTCATGGCCCCAATCATCAAGTCACTCTAGCCTTAAGGGATGCATTCACCAAAAATCAGGAATTAGGGTTTCTTGACCTAATTCACCCCTAAGTTGATTTTGGGACAAAACATGAGCCAAGACCTCAAGACATGATTTGAGGGTATCTAATACACTATATTGATTCACTTGCAACAATGTATTGATCCAAGAAGCTTGATCCACAAGTCTCAAATTCATCAGGACCACAATTAGGGTTTCGAAGGAAAAGTCAACTATACCTTTAACTTTTGACCAAGACATGCTCCCAAACCTTGGGACATGATTCAATACACCCTATAACACCTATGGAATATACCCATTAGGTTTTATTTAGGTCAAGGACTTGATTTCACCAAGGATCGCTCAATTTGGAATTCATCCGATAAAAAGTCAACTGTGCCCAAAAGTCATGTTTGACTTTTTGAGGTTTTTCACAATTATGGTTCCTTGACCCTAAAATAATGTTAATGTGTGATTGGAATCATCATTCATCAAGAAAAATCAAATAAAGTTAGTTAACTTGTAAAAGGAGTAACCATAAAAAACTTAGAATTTTTCTTAGTTATGGAACCAAGTGGCTAGGGTACCAACTTCCAATGACCATAACTTGAGCTCTAAGCAACCATTTTGGATGGTCCATAGCTGGATTCGTAGCTCTCATGGCATACTTTAAAAGTGTCAACTACATCTCATTCCAATTCCTCATGGATTTTTAGTTATGGGGTGATCAAAATGGGTGAAAACACAAAAGTGACATTTTTCCAACACTTAGTGAAATTTTCACTAAGTTAGAATCTGCCTTATTTTTTCCCAAATGTAGAGGAATTTTTCATTGTAATTCAAGTTGATTCAAAACCAAAGTTGGACATTGTGTTGAAATAGGATATATCAGCTTCCCAAAATGTCAAAGAACCCCATGAAACTCCACTTGAGCTAGGAGTTATGACAGCTGCAACATGCCTTGCTGCAAACTCTCTTGGCTAGGAAGATTTGTGCAAAAGGGCTCAGTTTGATCAAATTGTGCAACAACAAGCATGGTTATCCATCTGCACACCTCAAGAGGGAACAAACAAGGGACAAGCACTGATCTATCAGCCTCCAAAGTCCCAAAATCAACAATAGCCATGCCAAACCTAAAAGAGCTAAAAAGGTGCCAAGACTCCAATTTTGTTGCAATGCATTTAATGGAAACACCAAGGTGGCATGGACTGATACATTCCTAACTGAATGAGTCAAGGGTAAGCTCTGAATCAAAGAACCATAGGCCTGTGCTCTAACCTCAAGTCCATAGCTATAGGAGACTTGAGATTCCATTTGATCCACATTGGCCAAAGGCCTGCTGCAGTTGCCATTCCCTATTGATGCCAAAACAAACTTGACACACTATAAGTAAACCTCATTTCTAATCAGTTTGAGTACACCAAAGGCCTATAACACTTGCCTTTCTCAAAATCACGCTCTCACTTCCAAAAATTCCTTCTAATGCAAGCTACTATCTGGTTTTGAATTAGAATGTGTTTCCAACCAAACCAATCACACACACACCTCTTAAACATCATATGTGAGCAGATCAAACACTAAACCAATAACTGGAACACCAAATTCATGAAATCATCATCCATTTGCTCAAGGTTTCAACAAAGTTGCAGTTAAGGTGCCATAATCTGTTCTAGTTCATTTCAAATCAATCAATGCTTTCAAACACATTCCATATGGTGTAGGGAAGCTGTTCAGATCATCACAACTCATCTGTAACACCTCTAACTCAAAAATAAAATTGCTCTTGCTGCCACGACCTTCAAGTAAGCCTACACTTTGTCATCTCATAACTTATGCATATTTCCTCGCACAAAACTTTTTCCAAATGTTCATAATCATGCATAGAATGTTTCCCCTCTATTGATTACTTTGTATGAATCGTGTATTAAATTTCTCAGCCTTCATGCACAAGTTAGGGTTCTTGAGGTTTTGTTTTGATTTCTCATTCCATGCTTAAAATAAATGAAACTAAAGACCATAGACATGATCGTGAGTTGAAAACGAGCAGATTGATATGTGGATTGTATGATTCCATCAAGTATTCAGTGAGATTGATGAGAAAATGCAAATCTGGGCATAACAGGGCACGCGGGCAAGAACAAGATGTTCTTGGCGCCATTTTTCAAATATTTGAATATTTGAATTTTTTTGATTTTATTTAATTGATTCAAAAATTAATTTCTCTCTGAATTTTAATGATTTTGAGTTGATTCTTTTTTTAATAATTCACAAAAATGTTAATATATTTTATTTTACAAAAATTCCCCAAAAATATTATTTATTTCATATATTTGATATTTTTGAAAAGAATTAATTTTTATTTGTTTTTCAACATTTTGAAAATTTTCTTTCTCTTGATTTTCCAAACTTAAATGGTTTTCAATCATTTTGTGGATAAAAACATGATTTTTGAAACATTGATCCAAGATCACCACTCATTTTTCACCTGTTTTCAATAATTTTTATTGATTTTATAACAAAATTAATTCCATTTTTAAACAAAATTAGGGTTTTGATTGATTCCACCCTCATCAATCTTTTTCAAACACATCATGGGCCTCTAAAAGAGTGTAATACCCATCCCTTGTTGTACAAAAACCTTTTTTTAGGCCTCAGATATTGTATAAGTCTCGACACGATAAAAAATTCCCGGCGCGATCGCCATTTCAAAACGAAATTCATTTGGGACTACCCTCGTGTTGTAAGTCCCATTTCTTTTCTTTTAAAACACCTTTTGGGCCTCTCCTTGAGTTGTAAGACCCAACCCTGTTGTAAATAAACCTTTTTGGGTCTCAGTCGTTGTATAAGTCCCGGTACGATAGTCAAAACAACGATGCGATCACTGTTAAACCCTGGGCCTCTCCTTGAGTATAAGCCCCACCAATCTTTTCAAAACAATTCCCTTTTGATTCAGATTAATATATATATATATATATATATATATATATATATATATATATATATATTGTTATCAAAACTTTCTTTAATTTCTTTGAACAACTAACAATACAGCATGGAAGCTTGCTCTCCTGTAAGTTTTAACAGCTTTCATTTACTCGCTTTCATATATATATATAACTGTATTGTGGGAAGCTGCACATGGTTAGTCTTCTTTCATACCCTTTTAGATACTTGTCGTATGTCAACTGTATATATACTAGTATAGTTATTTAGAGTTTTCCCTGACAACTAGGTCTAGAACTAGGTAAAGCCCTGTTGGTCACTCTTAAATACAAATAAAACTAGATCCCCATAGGATTACCAGATACAATCTTGCCTTCTCTTGGGCTTAAACAATACGGAACAAAGAGAAAGGCAGTATTCCTCGTGAACCTTTTCTCAGAATGTCACCCCTAGAAATTGTCAAAGAAATTATACTCCCCAGAGGTGATATATTCTCGGTGAATGGCATCTCTTGAGTTTCTTCAAACTTCGAACTTTCAATAAATGATCTATTCTCGATGAATGGAATTTCTTGAACTTCTCTTGGTTTGGGACCCACGAGCTTCCTAAAAGCATCCCCGCCTCCTCTTGGGCTTTGTACAAGGACCCTCCGGCTTCTTAGAAGTTCTCGTGCCTTTTCTTGGGCTTAATCCAAGGACCCTGAAGACCTCTTAAAGGTATAAGACAGAACTTAGTCATCCTTTGCTAGAGCAGTCTTTCCAGAGTCAAAACCCTCAGACCAATTTTAGGGTTGATACTCATCCCTTAAAAGAGTCGGCCTCCTCTTGGGCATCATACAAAAGATAAAACTCTTCCATACCAGTAAACATGGACAGTCTAAATACCCTTGAGTCTCAAAGACATTCTCAAGTTCCCTACAAAACATAGGAGAAACCCCGGATTCTGGATTAATCTTCAGCAAGAGTTAAAACTTGTGAAACCCCGTCTCTCTCCTAAAAATCCCCCAGCCAGGGTCAGTCTATCACTAGTATAACACTATCTCAAAACAGAACCTCAAGGCATCTGATACTTCAGCTCCGCTGTAAACCCTCAGAAAGTATTGATTTCCCCACTTGGACCTGCCTCGGGATCTCAGTAACCCCCGGCAGAAGATAGCCTCCTCTTAGGCTTTGTATAATGATCTTTCGTCAGCACAGCCAGCCTCCTCTTGGGGTTTGTACAAATGATTCTACCCAGCGGAGCTAACCTTTTCAGACTCTCTTGTTGAGTCAATCAAATTTTCAGACTCTCTTGTTGAGTCAATCACCGTCTCAAACTCTCTTGTTGAGTCAATCACCTTTCAGTACTCTCTTGTTGAGTCAACCCTTTAGCCTCAATCTCGGGCTTTGTACGAGAGGGATAAAAACACTCTCTTGTTGAGTCAATAGCCTTCTCTTAGGCTTTGTATAATGATTTCCCCTAGCAGGAGTTAACCTCCTCTCGAGCTGTGTATGATGATTTCTCTAGCTTGTTCAACCACAATCCTGGCCTTTGTACAAGACAAATAAAAAGCACTCTCTTGTTGAGTCAACCCCTTTTTAGCCTCTATCTTGGGCTTTATACAAGATATAAAATTTCATAACCTTCTCTTAAGCTTGGGGACAAACATCTTCCTCAGCGGATTTATTTCCTCTGAGCCTTCCTTTAGACTTCGAGAAATAATTCGTAAGCAGAGTCAACCTTTTCTGCCTCCATCTTCGGCTTTGTACAAGATAGATAATGCTCTCCAGCAGAGTCAAATCCTTTAGCCTCTATCTTGAGCTTTATACAAGACACATACAAGCCTCCCCGGCGGAGTCAAAAATCCCTTTTAGCCTCAATCTGGGGCTTTGTACAAGACAGAAAGAACATTTTCTCTGGAAAAGTCAAGCTTTTAGCCTCCTCTTAGGCTTTGTATAAAGATATCCCCCAAAGAGTCAGTCTATTTTTTGCCTCAATCTTGGGCTTTGTAAAAGCACTAATATATACACTCTCTTGTTGAGTCGATCCTATTTAGCCTCCTCTTAGGCTTTATATAAGGAAATCCCTAGCCACGTCATTTAACCTTTTAGCTTCAACCTTGGGCTTTGATCAAGGCACACAAAAATCAACAATTCCCTCAGAGGAAGTCCAATCCCTATTTAGAGATGACAAATTCTCTCTCAGTCAAAAACTTGTAGCTTCAATCTTGGGCTTCGAACAAGACACCAAAACATTTTTTTCCTCCCTTCTAATAGGAGGAACTACGATTGCTCTTATTTCCCTGTTTCGTTTAAACGGGAATACGTAGGCATAAGATTGTGAAATCTTAGCGAGCATACCAATCAAAAACTCTAGGTCCAATACCTTCACACCAAAACTTAGGTCCAGCACCTTACCAAAAACATCGGGGACACCCGAACTTCAACATCAACTCACTCACTCACTCAAATTTCCCGAGAAAATTTCCCTACCTATTAACAGATAAACACTAAACCTAAATCTAATATCCTGTGGATAACCACATATAGGATGGGTAATTGACAACTACCCATTGTATAACCTGACCTCGGACCCCCAATCTCTTTAAAGCGTCTGTTCAGTTAAACAAACACGTGCAAGGTTAGTTTTAGATAGCTTCCCTTTCCCTTTCAGCTTCATGGGATAAATAAGAAATCAGAAAGTAGCACCCCCTCCTCCTCATTGCGGTGAGGAAAACCCAGTGATAAGGTGGTCACGTCACCGACAAAAATCGCTCGCTACAGTAAAATGGCGACTCTGCTAGGGACGTTGTTGATCTGTTAGGATTATAGACTAGCTCTTAAGAGGTCTAGGATGTTAGTTTTAGGAATAAATATATATATATATATATATATATATATCGCTTTACCTAATTGATATTCGTGTTTACTTTTCTGCTAATGGGACTGCGGGTGATGCCGCATCTGGAAAGTTTGAGTGACACCTAAGATAAGTGATGGCACTAGACGGGTAATCTTACAGGGAGTGACTCCCAAATAAGAGACCCCGGTCGACCATCGAATTAGTGAGATACCTTTGCGGATTCAATGCCTATATGACTTCGGTTGTTGAAAGCAGATTGTTCGATTGTGGTATCTGAGAAACTGAGGATTTTAGTAGACTAAGACCATGTTACTATTTTGTAGTCCGGAAGCTATTGGAAATAGTTGTCACGCGATACTACCCTCATTTGAGATTACTCTAAGATACTGTAGCTCGTTCGGGTGAACCAACCTGTTGTTGTTATCCCAAGAGGGGTCAATGATTTTGAGGACAGCTACAAAAAATCACTAGTACAACCTTTAGGGATGGGTAGAGCCATGACTTCATGACACCGAACCTTTGACCCCATGTTTTTTCTACGTTTTTGTGTGCTGCATTCATGCATTCATTTCATCTAAAATACTTTCAAACAAAGAAAAAATTTCTCTTCTACTCTCTCTTTTTTCAAATTAAACTTAGTCAATGATTGCAAATATCAGAGAGAAAGATTGCGTTATGGATTTCAGTAGAAGGAACACTCACAAGTATACCTTAAAGGTTCCAAAATTAGAGGATTTAAGAGGGTTGGCAAAGATGACCACCAACCCTGATGCTTTCAGAGCTAAGTACGGAGGACTGCTGTCTCTGTTAAGGGTCCATGTAATTGAAGAAATCCTGTTTACACTGGTTAGTTTTATGATCCGGTCTATCACTATTTCACATTCTCGGATTATCAGCTAGCACCATCGCTGGAGGAGTACTCTCACCTGACTGATTTACCCATCACTAACCAAGCTCCCTTTTCTAGACTGGAAGAAATTCCAAAGGATCAGACCATTGCAAGAGCAATTTATTTGGACGAGTCAGAAGTCAGGACTCACATGACCACTAAGGGTGGAATCCAAGGTTTTCCATCCCAGTTTTGGGTAAAGAAGGCTCTGTACTTTGCTAGTATAGGGAACGTGACTGCTTTCAAGAGCATCTTTATTTAGCTCACCTACGGGTTATTTCTGTTTCCTAACATTGATAACTTCGTTGATATCAATGCCATTAAGATTTTTCTAATTGGAAACCCTGTACCGACCTTGCTCGCAGATACTTATCATTCGGTACACTTAAGAAATTTGTACAGCGGAGTAATGATCACATGCTGTGTACCCCTGCTATACAAATGGTTCACTTCCCATTTGCCAAATTCTGCTGCATTTTGGGATCATATGAGTACTTTACGTTGGTCACAGAGAATCATGTCTCTTACCAACTCAGACATCGATTGGTACAACCGAATCTATGACAGGATCAGAATCATTGACCGTTGTGGAAAATTCCCTAATGTACCCCTCATAGGAACTAAAGAAGGAATCAATTATCATCCAATTTTAGTTCGTCGTCAATTTGGATACCCGATGAGACATGTCCCGCGTAATGTTCATCTGGAAGGTCTTTTCTTCAAGGAAGGAGAAAATGACATGGCCCTAAAGACAGAAATAGTGCACGCTTTGAAACATGTTCACAGGAAAGGAAGAGAGTCTCTAGGAAAATTAAATTGTGTCTCTGTGGAACCTTATCTCCACTGGGTGCAAACTAGAGCTCTCAAGCTGACGATGCCTTACCCTCGTCAAGAAGTTCTTCCGTTAAAGGAATCTATCCTTTACTTTATGTCCAATACAGAAAAACTTCAGGCTACTCTCAGCAAAGTTCAACAGGAGAAGAAGTCCTGGAAGAACAAGTACCGCATTCTCAATGTGGAGTGTAACAAAATACAGCAACTGTTAAAAGAAAAAGATACTCTGATCGAGATTTTAGAGCAACATGCTGTAGAAAATCAGGAAGACCAAAGGAATTTGCTCGCTCATTTCACTTGGCAAAGGAATGACAACCCGACAACGGCTCAAGAGCCCCGGTCAACGAAAAGGAAAGTACCAAAACCAGCACCTGAGCCCTCCCTAGAGAGGACTCGGGATCCATAAGCTTAGACATTTCCTTTTGCAGCACTTTGTAAATATATGTATTTCCATTTCCGCAATCTTTGAATTAAATAAAACGGGGTTTCCCCATTGTATGATATTTGCAATCCAACTTGTTGAAGTTTCTTTTGATTAAATAATTAATTATTAATATAATCATTGCATATCATTCATCATTCTCACATAACGCATTATTCTTACCTACGAATCTCACGTTTATGTCTCGATTCTAGAGTCAAAGTGTCTCATTCGTACAATACTCAGGCCAATCGAAAGAAAAAGATGGATAATCTCGAGGAAGAGAACAAGGAGTTGAGAGAAGAACTCGATGCTCTGAAAGAAGTTCTAAGGAAACTTCACAATGACATGCAAGCTCTGGCAGCAGCTCAGATACAAAGGACTGTGATCTCAGAGATCACATTGACGCCCATAGTGGAAAGGTATGATCCTCGGTATAACATGCCTAAACATCGTCCCTGGGGCATTCCTATCAACTATATCCCGGAAGGATATATTCTGCCGATCACATGAAGATCCGAAAACTACAGCAGGAACCGCTGGGCCTGAAGGTTACAAACTTCAGGAAAGCGAAGATGCAAGGGGCATGACAACAACTCCTGAAGGTTACAAACTTTGGGAAGCACCAAGAGTCATTGCCATAATGACTATACCACCACCCGTGGTACACACTGTCACGGAAGGGAAGATTCCCCAGATACCTTCTAGTAGAAACGAAAGTATGGACGACCGAATGAAGGAGTTCCAGGAACAGTTCTTGGAGATGCAGAAGGAACTGCAAGCCATTCATGGTCAGGATCTAATCGGAAAGGACGCCACAGACCTTTGATTGGTCCCCAATGTGAAAGTTTCGCACAAATTCAAGGTGTCCAAAATTGAGAAATACGAGGGTAACTCTTGCCCTCAAAGTCATTTGGTGATGTACGCTCGGAGGGTGTCAACTAAAACAGCGAACCAACATCTACTGATCCATTATTTCCAATATAGTTTAACCGGTGCCGCACTCAAATGGTACATGGGTTTAAACCGCACTAAGATCGTCACTTTCAGAGAACTTGGCGCTGCCTTTATTCAACAATATAAATATAACCTGGACATGGCACCGGACAGAGATCAACTTAGAGCAATGTCGCAGAAGGACAAGGAAACCTTTAAGGAATATGCTCAGAGATGACGTGAAATCGCCGCCCAGATTTGTCCACCTCTTGAAGAAAAAGAGATGACAAAGATCTTCTTAAAAACCTTGAGCTCATTTTACTACGACAGAATGGTCGCCAGTGCGCCCAACGACTTCACTGAAATGGTCTGCATGGGAGTTCGTCTTGAAGAAACAGTTCGAGAAGGACGTTTAATTAAAGATGCAGGACCATCAAGCAGTACCAAAAGATACGGCAGTGCTCTACCTAAGAAAAAAGAGCAAGATATTGGCAATATCTCTCTCGGAAAGCAAAGGCGATGGTACCAACCAGTAGCAGTTGTAACTCCTGCTATTAACCCTGTGCATGTTCCTACGTATCAACCTCAGGTTACTCAGAGCCAACCGAATCAACAACAATATCAGCAAAGGACACCACAACCTCTTCAGCAGGCTCGTCCTCAGTACAACAACAACTGTATAACGCGACCACTGGGGTTCGACCCTATACCAATGTTGTACGCAGAACTATTTCCATTACTACTGGTCAAGGGGCACGTCCATACCAGGTCTCCTATTCCAATACTAGAGAATCTGCCTTTTTGGTTCAAAACATATCAGACTTGTCCTTGCCATCAAGGAGGACCAGGGCATAACATAGAAAAATGTCTCAGCTTCAAGTCCGATGTGCGAAAGCTTGTCAGAAGCGGGGTCTTATCCTTCAAGGATACAAATCCAAATGTTCAGACGAACCCGTTGCATTAACACGAGAAAGCTACAATAAATTTGATAGATGAAGAGTCTAAACACAGCTATCAAATTCACGATGTACTCTTATTGGGAACCAACCTGGTCAATATGCATTGCAGGCATAGCGGATACGGTCATGTACCGTCTCATAACTATCACCAGTGTGATATCTGCTCGAAAGACAATCAAGGATGTTCTGTGGTGTAATATACTCTACAAGAACAGATGGATCTCAGATGGATCCAGGATCACCGAATTCGTGAGGTCAGCATGACTTATACAAATTCCAACATCATTCAGAACCACGACACCTGTGCAATGAATGTCAACTTGGTGGCAATGCACTCAAGGCAAAGCCAACATCATAATCTGCCACGGCACGATTACGGTTCCTGTCCTATCTGCTCAAAAAATAATCAGGGTTGCTCTTTTATACAAGAGGCCCTCCAACGTCAGATGGATCTTGGATGGATTCGGGATTACCGCGATAGAAGTCATTATCGAGTGAATATGATTCAAATCTATGATATTTGCTTAATGAATACCAGCTTGGTGGAGTTGCACACTACACAAGTCCAGCTCGGTTTGCTGACTTCGCATAATTATCAGAACTGTATAGTATGCCGTGAGAGCAACCAAGGATGTGCTCTCGTTCAAAGAATTTTGCAACACTTATTAAATCATTGGTGGCTTCCGATCTATCTAGATGAAGACACACTACAAGTTAGCATGACTAACAGGAACCCTACTAGGCATCAAAGTCAGTATGTTCGATCAATGGAAACGAACCTAGTAAGGTTACACTACATTCAAAGCGGACATGGCCGGGTGCCACCACACAACTACGAGTGCTGTAGAGTCTGCTCGGAGAATAGTCAAGGATGCTACCTCGTGCGAGCAGCCCTTCAAAGTCAGTTGGACCATAAGGAGATTCAACCATGGTCAAGCTTTGGTTCATAGTCAGAATATAGTCCTAATCAAGGCAAAGATGTTGTCTTAATCCCAAAGCAAGAAGTGGCCAAAGATATATGCGCCATAATCCCTTTACTTCATGAATCAAGAGTCCCTCTTTATAGTTGAAAGGTTCTCAATCTTGAACCAATTGAGGCCGGCTATGATGGTCAGAAAAATCAGAAGGCTCTTGTAGTTATCTATCTGTCGGGACCAGTACCATACAAGTCTAATAAAGTTATCCCTTACAAGTATGGTGCAACAACAGTTGAGAATGGAAAAGAAGTTCCATTACCCTCCGTCGTGAATATTGCAGATATCAGTCGGGTAACAGGGAGCGGTCGAATCTTCAACCGAGGAGTTGGAGAACCTAACAAAGAAGGGGAACTTCAAACAGAAGTTCCCAATCAACCAATAGGTCAGTCCAGTGATCCCGACCTTTCAAAGAACGATGATGAGATGCTAAAGCTCATCCAGAAGAGTGAATACAACATTGTTGACCAACTGTTGCAAACTACTTCAAAAATCTCAGTGCTATCTCTTTTACTCAGTTCTGAAGCCCACAGAGAGGCTCTACAAAAAGTCTTAGAGCAGGCCTTTGTGGAACAAGATGTAACAATAATACAATTAGACAACATCATCTCCAACATCACTTCCTGCAACAACTTGGGATTTAGTGATGAGGAATTGCCAGAAGAAGGAAAAAGTCACAACATGGCGCTCAATATTACAGCTAACTGCCAGGACGATGCTTTAGCTAGCGTACTGGTGGATACCATATCAGCTTTAAATGTTATGCCGAAGTCCACATTAATGCGACTATCATTTAAAGGATCTCCGATGAGAGACAGTGAGGTCATCGTCAAAGCGTTTAACGAATCCCGAAAAACGGTTATCGGCGAAGTCGACCTTCCCACAACTATCGGCCCTCACACTTTCCAAGTCACTTTCCAAGTCATGGACATCCGGGCAGCATACAGTTGTTTGTTAGGAAGACCTTGGATACACGAGGCTGGGGCAGTCTCTTCGACACTTCACCAAAAGCTGAAGTTTGTCAAGAACGACCAACTAGTCACAGTCAGTGGAGAACAAGCCTTGATCGTGAGTAACCTATCATCATCCACTTGTGTAGAACCAGAGGAGGTTGTATGAAACCAGTTCCAAGCACTTTTGGTGAGCAATGACAACCAATCAGAAAGAGGAACGTCGATTTCCTCGTACAAAGATGCTCTCGAAGTGATCAAAAGTAATAATGCAAAAGGATGGGGACAGCTTGTCATTCCTACTGATAACAAAACAAGGAAGGGTCTAGGTTTTTCCTCAACGTGTACTCAGGCTGCTACTAACGATGAAGGTCTTCATCCCATTCAGGACTTCTTCCACAGTGGAGGCTTCCTTCACTAAGTATCTTAAGGAGTACATACCATCAACGAGGGTGATTCCTCCGATACAGATGAATAATGGAAGTCATATCTAAACGAGGATGGTTATATATCTCAAGGAGAAGTGCCTACGCCATTTTGCTATCCCGCACAGAGTCTGAGATATATATCAAGGTCAGATGTCAAGATGACATACGGAGATTGTGATCCGGAAGGATGTCGTGCTCCACCGAACTCATTAGAGGAGGACACTCTGATGAAAGACAACTTTGACCACGACTATTATGGCCCAATGAATGGCCTCCCTATATGGCAGTCGTACCCAGGAGACTTGGGGCAAGAGAGTCTGCCCAACGATGCATATCAGCTGAGCATCATCGAAAAGAATACCTGCGTCCCCACCATGTCATGGGATCAACACTCAGGGCGTTCAGAAAATATCCAGCACGACGATGAATTTGCAAAGCTTGCAGGACTTGAGTTCATCAACTATATTTTTCCTGAGGTCAACGTCATCGAAAGGGATGACTCCTTCAATTCCAAAGAAGTGTGGGACACCTTAGGACAACCGAGTGGAAAGTAAGACTACTTGGTCAAGTACACCGCTCCTGAAAGCTCTCGCATCAGGCTCGAAGGCATCCAACCAACTGGATGGGGAGATCCACCTAAGAGTACAAACACTATGCAAGATACAGCTGAAGAATCCTCCTACAACAACTCTGCCTGGGAAACAGATTCCAATGATCCTGCTCCGCTAGAAATCAGCGTTATTTCTGAAGACAAGCCGAGAAGGAAAGTGCCAGACTTTGTGATTCACCGAGGAGTTCGCCGCCAATGGGTTGCAGTCAACGTTCTGAAATTGGTTCTTAAGTCTAAGTAATTGCCATATTTATCTTAACCTTTCACCTTGCCCAAGTGAAACGGCTGTTTTGATAGGGCTCACTTTCTGTAAATGTACCTCTTCGCTTCGCCCAAAGTGACAGAATTTTCTTTTATAGGGCTGTAGTTTCAAGAATCGACAAAATCATAAATAAAATAACGTCATTCTGTAATTTCTGCATTTTATTGCTGTTTTCTCTTTTCGCTTTTTTTTTTCAGAAAATGGTAATCCTAAAAACAACTCAAATAATAAAAACGAGCAGTTTTCAGAAATTACACTGCACACACTCTTACATTCTCTCTATCTCTTCTAAAAACAATCATCACATCATGCAGATTGCTTGTTTTAAACCCCATTGCAACATACGATCCAATGCCTTCTCCCAAGTTTGAATTTCCGGTATTTGAGGCTGAAGAAGAAAATGACGAAGAAATTCCAGAAGAGATATCCCGATTACTCAGATAAGAGGAAAAGTCCATTGAACCTCACAAAGAAAAGTTGGAAATGGTCAACTTAGGTTCAGAAGAAGAGAGAAAAGAAGTCAAGATTAGGGCACTACTCAGTCCAACTGTCAAGGAAGGCTTGATAAAGCTTCTCAAAGAGTTTCCTGATGTATTCGCTTGGTCCTATCAGGATATGCCAGGTTTGGATACCAGCATCGTGGAACATCATCTACCGTTAAGATCAGAGTGTCCGCCGGTAAAATAAAGACTAAGAAGGACTAATCCGGACATGGCCATCAAAATCAAAGAGGAAGTGCAAAAGTAGATTGACGCGGGTTTCCTCACCACATTAGAATATCCTCAATCGCTAGGAAACATAGTACCAGTTCCAAAAAAGGATGAAAAGGTCAAAATGTGTGTAGACTACAGGGATCTGAACAAAGCTAGTCCAAAGGATGACTTTCCCTTACCGCACATAGACATGCTGGTAGACAGTACAACAAAATTCAAAGTATTCTCCTTCATGGATGGATTCTCGGGCTATAATCAGATAAAAATGGCGCCGAAAGATATGGAGAAAACTTCATTCATCACCCCATGGGGCACCTTTTGTTACAAGGTAATGCCGTTCGGTTTGAAGAACGCCTGAGCGACCTATCAAAGGGCCATGACTACTCTGTTTCATGACATGATACACAAAGAGATAGAAGTTTATGTCGATTATATGATTGCCAAATCTAAAACATAAGAGGAGCATGTGACCCACTTGTCAAAGCTATTCGAGAGGTTGAGAAAGTACAAACTTCGCTTATATCCCAATAAGTGCACGTTCGGTGTCCGTTCAGGGAAACTTTTAGGGTTCATCGTAAGCCAGAAAGGAATTGAGGTTGATCCTGACAAGGTCAAGCCCATTCAAGAAATGCCTTCTCCAAAGACTGAAAAACAAGTCAGGGGATTCCTGGGACGTTTGAATAACATTTCCCAATTTATCTTCCTCATGACCGCGACATGCGCGCCAATCTTCAAATTACTCAAAAAGAATCAGGACCGTGTTTGGACAGAAGACTGCCAAACTGCCTTCGACAGTATTGTTGCGGTGAAAATCGGATAACAAATTATTAATTAATTTGCATCATTTTTCTTTTACAGCCGACTTTGATTTATCCAAAGGAAAGGTTCAAGATCGTTAGAAAAACCTAAAGGGGAAGAGATCTAAGGTTCGGGGGTTGGTTACGCCTAGGGAAGGTATTAGCACCCTAAACGTCCATAGTACTCTACGGGAACCTCTTGTTAATGTTATCTTATGTTTGCTAATGGTTCTATGCTAAAGGTTGAAACCCTAGGGGTTAGTATCTAAGTATACTCGATAAGGCATCGCACCTTACACCTACGTATCCTCGGGAATAGAATCAGAGTATGCGTAGTTCTGCTTCTACTGAATAATTGACTGTGGTCAATATTCAGAGGGGAAATGAGTACAAGCTCACTGTAGAGTTTAGGAACTCTCTAGATCTAGTTGTAATGGACCTACGTTGAAGTCTAGTCAGTAGGGGAAGTGATAAATTCATTATGATGAATATCACTAAGAGTTGAAGAACTCTTCCTAAAGCTAGTTATGATTTCTATGGCTCTGATGAGGCCAAGAAACAAAGTTTTCTTCCTAAGAGGTTACTTAGGTTAAGGTGGGGGCTAGGACTTATGAGTCAACATATTTCACCTTCCTTTGGAATAGGGGAAAAAACAGTTGATAATAACAATAAATAAAACATGGTAGAAGATAGGACATTGATATAATAGATAAAACAACATAAGAATGAGGATGGCAATATGTTTATGACAAAGATATGGATAGGATGAACATGATTAAAAGAGTATATCAATATGCTTCAATCTTTAGGAAGACAAACATATAGGAAGGATATACAAGAACACATCAATATGCTTCAATCTTTAGGAAGACAAACATAGAGGATGATATCAAGGATAACATTTAAAGAGAAAATAGCATTCACATAAAAGTCAAGCATGGGACAAATTGATTCAAGAATCAAACAAGTCAATTAGTGAAATAGCATTTCAAGATTAACAAAGGTGCTTATAAATGATTAAACCAAACTTGATAATCAATTGACAACACAATTAGAAATACACATTGATATTAAAAATCAAAGGTTAACAATTAATAACACAATGAAAATTAACATCACAACACAAAACATCAAGGATTAAATCCGTCATGGAGGAAGAAGGAATAAACAAAATGTCAAGATTAGAATAAGTGAACATAGATAACTTAAAGGCAAACAACTAATCATTCTAATCTAATTAGATAATCCTAATAAAACGAAACTTAATTAAAAAACAAAATCTAATAATTAACTCTAATTAAATAATTAAGTTCTAAATGAACTAACTAATTAATCTAAATAACAAACTTAACTAAAAAAACTCACTAATTAAATCTAGCTAAACTAGACAATAAATTAAGTTCAAATTTAACTAAAACTAACTAATTAATGTAATACTAAAAACTAAATTAATGAGTTAGAATTAAAACTACGTGAAGGGTGCCAATAGAAAGACTAAGCATGGGCCAAGGCTGATTGGTGAGCCCAAGCCAAAGTGGGGCGCTGGGTACCAGCTGGGTCATGGGTATCGACCCGATTCAGTTACATTAATGGGAAAGGGAAAAAATAAAACCTAATTTCTACACAGCCGTGGAAAGCACCTCTCCCAATTCTTCTACTCAGTACCCTGTTCCTCATCCTCTTCCTCGCGATTCCGCTTCGCGCCTCAAACCTCGACCACTGCCGCCATCTCCCTCACCTCTCAAGACCTCCCTCATCTGTCTCACTCTCGGATTCTCTTTGTCAAACAGTCGCGGATGTGCTTCGATTCTAGGGCAGCCGGTTACAAGAGTTTGATCGGAGGAGGAAAAAAACAAGTCCAAACGGAGTCTGGCAATGAATCAGAGAATAATCAAGAACGCAACATAAATGTGGAAAGTAAGAAAACAAATACCTGCCGACGATTACAGGTGCGACGGAATCCAAGGTAAGATTCTGTACTTTACTCTCCTTCCTTGACCACACTAAGACCTTTTTCTACTTCTTCTGAATCATCCTGGGTTTGATTTGGGTGTGTTCTGAGTTGGGTTTCGACTGAAATAGGTTGAAGAAAGAAGATGACGGGTCGTGGCAGTTTTGGCGAGTGAGTTGTGAGGAAGATTTGAGCGTTGTTGGTTGAAAAAGGATAACGGTTTTCGGAGATTTGTGGTTGGTTTCAGGTTTGTAGGAAAGGGTATTGCGAATTGTGGAGTTTGTTCGCGTAAACAAAAAAACAGGGTTAAAGGTTGTCAACTGGTGAAAGTGTGATGGTGATGAAGATGTTGTGTAGCGGTTCGCGGCCGACGGGTTCGTTAAAGATGGTTGTTGTTGAAAGTGACTCGCGGCGGAGATGTGTTTGATGTGGTTTGTGATGGAAATGAAGATGAAAGAGGTTGGGATGGTAGATGGTAGTTGTTTGGTGATGAAGGTTATAGAGAAGGTCCGGTCCAAGAAAAAAAAAGAGGTTTGGTGATTGATAAGAAACAGAGGATGGTGGTTCGCTTTTGATGGTTTCTGGTGGTGGTCACACGATGGATGCTGCTGGTGCTTGGTTGTTGTGAGATATTATTGTTGTGGTTCTGACGTCGTTGCCGGTAATGCGGAGTAGGCGAAGGGGATTGATTTTGGTTGAATGGAAGTTAAGAGCTTTGTGGTTTTTTCTGAATTCGGGTGTGTAGATGGAAAGGAGAATGAATTGTGGTTGAGTTTGAAAGAATGGGTTGAGGATGGTGGAAATGGTGGTGAGCTGTGAGATGTCTGAGTAGCGTGAAGATGTTTGAAGATTTGCGAGGTCTGAGTGGAATTTTGTAAAAGGATGAAGTCGCCAGAAATATGAAGACAGAGGTACCCTTTTTTGAATTTGTTAGTGGTTTTTGATATTTAGAACTTAGTTCTTTTAGTTTCGGTTTTTCTAACTGGATTTGAGTGATGTTTTGTATTGTGCCCCTCCCCCCAATCTCTGCGTGAAACTCTCTCTCATATGATCTTCTCTTCTTTTCCATTTGAAAATTATATGACCGTTGTATGTTGTATCAGGTTGCAAAGGGTCGTACATCAGGTTTACGTTGGGAGCAGGCTGGTGTGGGCAAGGCGTACGGATGAGCAGGGATATGGTGTGAAAAAGCTAGTGCAAAGTTGATGCAGCTTCTCGCATCACTTGTTTTTGGCCGAGTTTCTTCTTTGTATTTAGAACAAAAAACAAACTACGGGCTTTGTAAAAAAAGAGAGAAAGGGCCCATGATGGACATTGGCTTCTAGAAAAACAAATTGGCTTTTATTTGTTTTAAAATTCTGAATAATATAACTAAACATAATTAATTTAAAATTAAAATTAAACTAATTATATTAAAGTAAAAGTAAATTGGAATTAAAATTAAATCAAATCTTAAAATGATGAAGTTAATCCAATTACATTATATTAGAATAAAAATGATAGTTAAAGTAAATTAAATTTAGAATTGAAAGTGATAATTGAAAATTAACTATATCAAGATTAAAATTAAACTAAATTAAAAGCTAAAACTCAATCAATTCTCAAAATGAGAAGAATTCTAAAATAAAATGGCAAACTGGTTAAAAACATGATTAATGCTTAAAAAACCAAGAAAATGCACGAATGGCCGCTCGCAAATGATAAAAGAGGATCAGACGAATCTGAGGGTAAAATTTGGGGTGCAACAAGTATCAAGGAATACCTTTTGAATCCACCGATTCTACCACCTCCAGTAGAGGGAAGACCGTTGATTATTTATTTAACATTCTTGGAAGACTCAATGGGTTGTGTACTTGTCCAACAGGACGAGACCAAAAGGAAAGAGTCTGCCATCTAACATTTGAGCAAGAAATTCACCGACTGCAAGACTCAGTACACTATGCTTTAGAAAACTTGTGCTCTGGCTTGGGCAGCCAAACGTCTTCTCCAGTACATGATTTGGCACACTACTTGGTTAATCTCAGAAATGGATCCAATCAAGTTCGTCTTTGAAAAGCCTACTCTCACGCAAAGGATTGCCCGTTGGCAGATGTTGCTATCAGAATACGACATCGAGTACCATGCTCAGAAAGCCATTAAAGGAAGTGTTTTAGCCGATCATTTGGCTCATCAACTGATTGACGATCAGGAATCAGTCGGATTTGACTTTCTAGACGAAGATGTCATGTATTTGAAAATGAAAGATTTTGATGAACCGCTACCCAGTGAAGGGCCAGAATCAGGTTCCCAATGGGGACTAATCTTTGACGGAGTTATCAATCATTATGGAAACGGAATTAGGGTAATCATCATAACACCTCAGGGTACCCACATCCCTTTCACTGCCAGATTAACATTCAAGTGTACAAACAATGAGGCCAAATACGAAGCTTGTATAATGGGTCTGGAGGAACCGATCGACTTAAGGATCAAAAACTTGGATGTATATGGCGACTCAGCCCTGGTTATCAATAAGATCAAAGGAGATTGGAGCACATAACAATCAGGTTTGATTCCTTACAAAGACTACGCGAGAAGGTTGTTACCCTTCTTCAACAGAATCGAGTTTCATCACATCCCTCGTGAAGAGAATCACATGGCTGATGCATTAGCCACTCTCTCTTCCATGATTAGTGCAGGTCGATGGAACGACATACCTAAGATTGACGTAATGCGCCTAGAAAGGCCCGCCTACATCTTCGCAATTGAAGCAGTCATAGACGACAAACCTTGGTACCACGATATCAAATGCTTCCTTCAAAGACAAGAGTATCCACTCGGGCATCTAGAAAAGATAGAAAGACCCTCAGGAGATTGGCATGCAGCTTCTTCCTGAGCGGTGATACCCTTTATAAGAGAAACTTTGACATGGTCTTTCTCCGATACGTAGACAGACTAGAAGCAAACATACTGATGAAAGAGATTCCCGAAGGGTCCTTTGGCACTCATGCCAACGGACACACAATGGCGAGAAAAATTCTGAGAGCAAGATACTACTGGTTGACCATGGAATCCGATTGCTACAAGTAGATGAGGAGATGTCACAAGTGTCAGATATACTCAGACAAAATCCATGTACCGCCAACACATCTCAAAGTTCTTTCTTCCCCATGGCCTTTTTCCATATGGGGAATCGACATGATTGGCATGATTGAACCCAAGGCTTCGAACGGACATCGGTTCATCCTGGTAGCCATTGACTACTTCACCAAGTGGGTCGAAGCTGCATCGTACGCCAATGTAACCCGACAAGTGGTGGTCCGATTTATCAAAAACAATATCATTTGTCGTTTTGGTGTTCCAAGCCAGATCATTATCGATAATGGATCTAACTTGAACAATAAGATGATGAAGAGTTGTGCGCTGAGTTCAAAATCAAACACCATAACTCATCTCCCTACCGACCCAAGACGAACAGAGTGGTAGAAGCAACTAACAAGAACATCAAAAAGATCATTCAAAAGATGGTTGTCACCTATAAAGACTGGCACAAAATGCTACCCTTTGCTCTTCATGGTTATCGCACGTCTGTCCACACTTCAACATGGGAAACCCCTTTCTCTCTAGTATATGGCATGGAGGCAGTGCTTCCCATAGAAGTAGAGATCCCATCAATTCGGGTATTGATGGAAGCAAAGCTAACAGAAGCTGAATGGTGTCAAAGTCGGCACGAAGAACTGAATATGATCGAAGAAAAATGAATAACGGCTTTATGCCATAGTCATTTGTATCAGCAAAGAATGAAGAAGGCGTTTGAAAAAAAGGTTCGACCTCGCGTCTTCAGGAAAGGAGACCTTGTGCTCAAGAAGATACAATTATTTCTCGCTGATTCCCGGGGCAAGTGGACTCCGAATTATGACGGCCCTTATGTGGTCAAGAAAGCTTTCTCAGGCGGTGCCTTAAGACTTGCAACTATGGATGGAGAAGAATTTGCCTACCCCACAAATAATGACATATTCAAGAAATACTTCGCCTAAAAAAAACGTCTCGGTGGATTGAAAACCCGAAAGGGCGGTCCAGGCAAAAATTAGAGACATAATCAAAAATCATCCCGATGGATTGGAAATCTCAAAGTACAATCCAGGCAAAAGTTAGGGATTCATGGCAAGTAACTACGTCCAACAAAGGAGCAAGTCCTCCAGCAGCAGTAATGCCATCCATCAAGAAAACTCCAGTCAAGTTCGTCTTTGACGGAAGCTCAGGATGCCCAGAATTCAAAGTTGGTAGAAGGATAACGGTCGTTATGTTTCAATATAGCCTTTTTCCCTTAAATTACAATTTTCTAACTTTGTAAATACTTTATGGAATCACGCGCTTGGCTTATTTCCATCCTATCAATAAAATTGGAGCCCTAGTGCTTTTATTTGTAATTCTTATTTGTTTTAGCTTTATAGAATTATGTTTTTAACATGATTAACGAATCTTGAAATAAAACAAAAATGAATTTACTTGTCAAATGTTTTTCAGCTTTTAAAATAAAAATGGCAATTTATTTTGACTGTTGAACATCGAAAGAACATCGATCGCTTCTCTTAAGTACTCCTTCTAAACCAGTACACCTGAATGAAGGATCAGCTGTGTCAGATGCGAATATTCCATCCGACATCCCCAGCAGAGTTATTATCTCCTAAGCCCGACCAACAGTTGTTCCCCACAAGGACTATCTCTCCTCAGCAAGGCAGAATTGCTATTTTGGACCAGATGATACTTTCCATCCCCTGCAGTGGCCGAGTATCCAGTCGTGTTCATCTCTTAGTTTGTATGCCGCGTCAGTTTTGTCAGCATAAATATACATACATCATGCATTATCGATTTACATTCATATTCATATTGCATCACTATCACTCTAGTCGGTCTTATCCCCTAGTGATAAAAGTCCTCTCAATCGAGTTGTCAGTCCTTTCCTCGTCAGGAAGCAAATCATCTGAGCGATCTCTCCTCCAGTTTATTTCTGGATTGGAGACGGCCCTTGACCACTTAGATAACTTGAACCTCTGAAAGACAAGAAAACTTTCGACAAACTTCACTCTTTGCCATTGAAGATGATGTCTTCGCTTTCCCAGATTAAGGAAAATCCTCAGAGAAAGCCTCTTAATCAAAGATTCGGCAGTATAGCAGTTTTTCTCTGAAATTGGATTACATCACGTGGCATTTCTCCAAGAAGATCTCGAAGAAAAGTATGATATAATATCCCCAAGCAGAAAGCAGTCTCTCAAGAGACTCATTTTCCCCAGTAGATTCGACAAATGGCATCTCTAAACAGAGAAGTTTGTGCACCTCTACAACTTAGACGAATGGGTTCCCCAGCAAGTCTGACATCAAAAGTTTTTCCCATCAAATGGCATCTCCCCTGGAAAATTCGATGAGAAGTTTGAGGAAAACCGCTATGAACAACGTCCCTTGTCAAGAAAGTTTATTGACAAAAGAAACTGAGACCAGTTCCTTGGTAGGAAACCAGGATCGGGGGGAAGTTTATATAAGAAACTGAGACCAGCTCCTTGGTAGGAAACCAGGATCGAGGAGAAGTTTATATCAAAAACTGAGACTAGTTCATTGGTAGGAAACAATGATCGAGGGGAAGTTTATATCAGAAACTGAGACCAGTTCCTTGGTAGGAAACCAGGATCGAGGGGAAGTTTATATCAGAAACTGAGACCAGTTCCTTGGTAGGAAACCAGGATCGAGGGGAAGTTTATTTAAAAAGAAAACTGAGACCAGTTCCTTGGATGAAGACTAGGATCGAGGGGAAGTTTTACCTTTTCTAAGTATCATTGCTGAGAAAAAGAAGATGGATGAGCAAACTGCCATTCATAACCACCATCAAAATTTCAGGTATTCCGATATTTAATCCTCTTGCACCCCGAATGCCCGAATACCTTCGCCATTCACACCTTCGGGTCAAAGAAGATTAAATAGGGGCATCTGTCATACCCCAAATTTTGACCACTAAGATTTCCCATCATTGTGAAAATCATCATCACAATACGGATGTACTTTCATGCCTCATCAATCTCCTCAAAGATGGGTGAGCATTCACCACAACCAAGAATTAGGGTTTTGAGCCCTCTCAGAGCACTTAGACAAAGGATCAATCAATTATTGACATGATCTTCAACTTGTCTAAATTCTCCAACACCCATAAGGGATCAAGAGGACTCCCACATCAAGAACCAAGCACAAAGTTGCTACATTCCAAGTGGATTAAGCCTCAAGATCGTCAGTGTCACCAAATTAGGGTTTCGGTCAACCAAGGCCTCCAAGTGGAAATTTTCCTCTAGGCATGAGCCAATGCTTCAAAACATAACTCAAGATACTCCAAGGGACCTCATGGACCCAATCATCAAGTCACTCTAGCCTCAAGGGATGCATTCACCAAAAATCAGGAATTAGGGTTTCTTGACCTAATTCACCCCTAAGTTGACTTTTGGGACAAAACATGAGCCAAGACCTCAAGACATGATTTGAGGGTATCTAATACACTACATTGATCCACTTGTAACAATGGATTGATCCAAAAAGCTTGATCCATAAGTCTCAAATTCATCAGGACCACAATTAGGGTTTCGAGGGAAAAGTCAACTATACCTTTGACTTTTGACCAAGACATGCTCCCAAACCTTGGGACATGATTCAATACACCCTATAACACCTATGGAATATACTCATTAGGTTTGATTTAGGTCAAGGACTTGATTTCACCAAGGATCGCACAGTTTGGAATTCATCCGATAAAAAGTCAATTGTGCACAAAAGTCAAGTTTGGCTTTTTGATGTTTTTCACAATTATGGTTCCTTGACCCTAAAATAATGTTAATGTGTGATTGGAATCATCATTCATCAAGAAAAATCAAAGAAAGTGAGTTAACTTGTAAAAGGGGTAACCATTAAAAACTTAGAATTTTTCTAAGTTATGGAACCAAGTGGCTACGGTACCAACTTCCAAGGACCATAACTTGAGATCTAAGCAACCATTTTGGATGGTCCAAAGCTGGATTTGTAGCTCTCATGGCATACTTTAAAAGTGCCAACTACATCTCATTCCAATTCCTCATGAATTTTTAGTTATGGAGTGATCAAAATGGCTGAAAACACAAAAGTGACATTTTTCCAACACTTAGTGAAATTTTCACTAAGTCAGAATCTGCCTTATTTTTTCCCAAATGTAGAGGCATTTTTCATTGTAATTCAAGTTGATTCAAAGCCAAAGTTGGACATTGTGTTGAAATAGGATATATCAGCTTTCCAAAATGTCCAAGAACCCCCATGAAACTCCACTTGAGCTAGAAGTTATGACAGCTGCAACATGCCTTGCTGCAAACTGTCTTGGCCAGGCAGATTTGTGCATAAGTGCTCGATTTGATCAAATTGTGCAACAACAAGCTTGGTTATCCATCTGCACACCTCAAGGGGGAACAAAAAAGGGACAAGCACTGATCTATCAACCTCCAAAGTCCCAAAATCTACAATAGCCATGCCAAACCTAAAAGAGCTAAAAAGGTGCCAAGACCCCAATTTTGTTGCAATACATTTAATGTATACACCAAGGTGGCATTGACTGATGCATTCCTAACTGAATGAGTAAAGGATAAGCTCTGAATCAAAGAACCATATGCATATGCGCTAACCTCAAGTTAATGGCTAGAGGAGACTTGAGATTCCATTTGATCCACATTGGCCAAAGGCCTGCTGCAGTTGCCATTCCTTATTGATGCCAAAACAGACTTGACACACTATAAATAGACCTCATTTCTGATCAGTTTGAGTACACCAAAGGCCTATAACACTTGACTTTCTCAAAATCACTCTCTCACTTCCAAAAATACCTTCTAATGGAAGCTACTATTGGGTTTTGAATTACAATGTGTTTCCAACCAAACCAATCACACACACACCTCATAAACATCATATGTGAGTTGATCAAACACTAAACCAACAACTGGAACACCAAATTCATGAAATCATCATCCATTTACTCAAGGTTTCAATAAAGTTGCAGTCAAGGTGCCATAATCTGTTACAGTTCATTTCAAATCAATCCAAGCTTTCAAACACATTTCATATGGTGTAGGGAAATGTCATACCCCAAATTTTGACCACTAAGATTCCCATCATTTTGTAAATTATCATCACAATATAGATAAACCATCATACCTCATTAGTCTCCCCCAAAGATGGGTGAGCATCCACTACAATCAAACTTAGGGTTTCAAGCCCTCTCAGAGCTCTTAGACAAAGGATCAATCAAGAAATGACATGTTCCTCAACTTGTCTAAACCTCTCAAACATCCGAAATGGATCAAGAGGACTCCCACATCAAGGATCAAGCACAAGGCTGCAACATTCTAAGTGGATTAAGCCTCAAGAACGCCAGTGTCACCAAATTAGGGTTTTAGTCGACCAAGGCCTCCAGTTGGAATTTTTCCACTGGGCATGAGCCAATGCTTTAAAGAATAACCCAAAATACTTTAAGGGACCTTATTGAAGATGGCTAGTTTATACCTGAGTGA
Source organism: Lathyrus tuberosus (assembly GCA_022829125.1). Lineage (NCBI taxonomy): Eukaryota > Viridiplantae > Streptophyta > Magnoliopsida > Fabales > Fabaceae > Lathyrus > Lathyrus tuberosus. The sequence goes on from JALAZF010000253.1 coordinate 5,522,902, forward strand.
ATCACACACTCAAAGATAACACAGAGTCACCACCGAACTTTATTTAGTCCCAAAAGACAGGGAGAATATCGATAAAACCCAAGGGGAAGAGAAACGGGAACGGGGGTCGGTTATGTGAAAGGAAGGTACTAGCACCTAACGCATCCGTCGTACTCGACGGGAACCATTTCGCTTTCTTCTAGGCTTGGATGGGTTATCTATCTAAAGGCTTCTAGCTAAAAGAAGAGACAGAAAAAAAGAAAGGGGAAAAAGAAAGAGAGAAAAGAAAGTGCTCGCGGAGGATTGGGGCCCTCGTGCCTATGTACCCTCATAGTGCAATGAGGAAATCAGAGCGCCGTAGTTCTTGGAACCAGGGGACAGAAAGGAAGGAAGAAAGGGAGAAGAAAGGAAGGGTGGAAGTGTGCTTGCCAAGATCATCGCGATCTCGTGCCTACGTATCATACATTCAAAAGAATGCAGAATCAGAGTTTCTGTAGTTCGGGGAACCAAGACGGAAGAGGAAAAGGAAAGGAAAGTGGTGTCAAAACCAAGAGCAAAAGGGACAGAAAACTCTACTAGGGGAAAGATGAACTGTAAGAGACTAGCAAAGGCATGGTGTCAAAACCAAGAACGAAAGAAACTCCGCTGGGGATAACAAAGAGGATTAGTGTCGAAACCAAGAAAGAAAGAGCAAAATGAATAGAAAAGACTCGGCTGGGGAAGGAAATAAAGAACTGCCAGGGACAGAGGGTAAGCAACCCTACGGGGAAACAAATAAAAGGATAGTGTCAAAACCAAGAGAAAAAGGAGACTCGGTATATTAACTGGCTGGCAGTGGTTAACCGAAGAGAAAGAGTAAGACCCAGGTGGGGATAAGAGGTTGGTGTTAACAGACGGACTATGATAAACCAAGAGAGAGAGTGTTGAACCAAGAGAAGGTGTTTGACTCGGAGGGGACATCGGTATGTTAACTGATAAACAGTGGTTAACTAAGGAAAGCAAAGATTGCAACGCTGTGGGGATAGAGAAGCATTAGTTTTAACAGAGAAAATTGTGATTAACCAGAAGAAAGGGTGTGGGACCGATCGAAGGTCGTAACCCAAAATTGGTGTTGGTGTTGACTGAACAAACAACACTTGACCAACGAAGAAGGGTATTAAACCAAAAGAGGTTGCTAACCGCTGGGGGTTTAGGTTTTTAACAGAACACTGTGATTAACCGAGAAGAACAAGTGATTAACCAAGAGAAGGTGATTAACTCAAAAGGGGTTTCGGTATTTTAACAAACAGGTTGTGGTTAACTGAAGAAAAGGGTGATTAACCGAGAGAAGGTGATTAACCCAAGGAACTTAGTATGTTAATAGACGGACTGTGGTTAACTGAGAAGGAGTGCAAGCATTGGTGTTTTAACTGACAGACAGTGATTAACCAACACAGTGAGAAAAACCAAAAGAAGGTTACGAACTCCGCAGGAGAATCGATCCTAACAGGAGTACTGTGTTTAACCAAAGAAAGAGAAAAGAGACTCTTCTAGGGAATCAAAGAGCAATGATTAACCGCAAGAAAAAAAAAGGTATTGAAACAAAGGGAGCTTGTTAACCCAATGAACACTGATCTTAACCAAGAAGAATGGTGATTGATCAAAAGAGAGGTTGAAAGAGACAAGAGTGATCAAGGATCAAAAGAGATTGCGAGGAAAAGGAATGATCAATGATCGACCCGACTGGGGAAAGAAAGCACACTACCGCCTGGAGATAGAGGTGACTAAGCCAAGCACAGGGTCATTCGTCCCCTACCAGAAGTAGTTAGAATGAGAGTAGGAATTCTCCCTTCTCATTCCTTCTCTAACACACATGGTGTAATGCAGAAGTTAAACCGGACGGCACAACAGCTCCAAGTTGTACAGTGCTCTTGCTTGAGGAAACGGACATCATAACAACTTCAAATTGTACAGTGCTCCGACGCAGGGCGCAGCGCGAAACTCCAACTCCGCGGGGGAACGAGAGAGAAAGCTCTAAAGGAAGCCTAAAGAGAAGGAATGGGAAGATCAACCAATCGAAACATGGTTTCGATCAATTAATCAAAGAGACAAGCCATGCATAAAATTTTCCAAAGAGAATGGAAAATAATTAAAATAAAAGGTGTGAATTATTGATTAAGCAAGATTAAGCTCATCCATGAAGAATGAAATTAATGCAAACCCAAGAAAGGGAGTACAAAACAGTACCAAATAATCAACAAATATACAACACAAATTCATGTTATGTGATCAAAGAGAAATGCAAGAATGATTATATTCACATGATGCCAAAATATGAACAAATTGAATAATCGAAAAAATGCATCGAAAATTCCTGAATATGCTTCAATCAGAAGTTTAATGACACTTAAAACATTCATAAAATCAAGAATGATAATCAATGGAGGTTAAAAGGAAGAAAGCATAGCAAACACAGTTGAAAATGCAAGAAAATGGCCATTATGTACAGTGGTAACCGGTTACGACATATCTGCTAACTGGTTACATGCTTGAAAACTTGAGTTTTTAGTGAAAATTGCTCTGTGTAACCGGTTACAGCATATCTGCTAACCGGTTACATGCTTGAAAACTTATGTTTTTAGTGAAAATTGCAATGTGTAACCGGTTACAGCATATCTGCTAACCGGTTACAACTGTAACAGAGGCAAAAATAACAGCAAAAACAGCTTTTCAAAAGTGATCTTCAGCACATAATCACTTATGTCAAACACCACATGCTAGGCCATGAATATGTGCATGAAAATTGAACTTGGAAACAGCAAATAAGCAGTGATAGAATCAACTAACACATCAAGATCATGGATCAAATAATGCCAAATCAATTCACACGCAAAATTATCGACTACATCGCGAATGATGCGAAAATGCTCGAAACAGTAAAATTAGTGAGATCCACCAACCTACAAGGCGGAGATGTGCCTTGGTAATTATTGCAAAGTATTCTTGGTGTAAAAAATCAAAGAAAACCAGAGGAAGCTTCAATTTGGTGACGAAACATGTCGAAATCGAGCAAAATACGATAAAGCTCCAAAATGCGAATTCGAACCGTTGAATGTTGCAACAAATACTCAAGATTAATCCACCAGCTAAAATAACTCCAGAAATTCAAGTAGAATAGCAAGAAGGATGAAAGTTGAGCTCAAGAAATAATCACTTTCAATGTGAAAAGTGATTATCCTTCAAGAATTAAGAGCTTTTAGTGAGGTTTTGGAAGAGACTTGAGATAAAGATGAAGAAGTAGTAGAGAAATTCAGAGAGAATGTGAGAGAATTGAGAGTGAAATTGTGAAGGATTTGTGTGAGAAATGTGGGAAATGATGGTGAGCTGAAAAGTGAGTGAAGGTGTGCTTATATAGATTTTTGGTTTGGAGTGTGAGAGGTTTGGACTTAGCTTTGGATTTAGCTTTGGGTGGTTTGGAGTTAGGGTTGGAGTTAGTTGGCCTTGACTCACTGAGTCAAGGTGGTTAACTCGGTTAGTTAGAACCAACTCGGTAACAATCCCAATGTGAATTTCCTCATCCAAAGGTTGGCATGCTTGTAAAACAAGGAACATGGTGCACTTAATTTGGAGTGAAGCATTAGAGTAAATGCACTTGGATTAAATTGAATAGCCTTGAAATGTCTAGTGAAGTCTAGAATATTCCACATGCTGCTAGAATATTGTAGAATCAATGACCAAAGAGTGTGCAAGGAGGGTGTCCCAAAAATGCAGCAGGAACTGAAATATTGCACAGAGTAACCGATTACAGTATATGTGTTAACCTGTTACTTGCTTGAGAACTTGCGTTTTTGGTGAAAAATACGCTGAGTAACCGGTTACAGCATATGTGCTAACCGGTTACTTCAGCCAAATTTCCACAAATTTGCAAAAAGCTGATGCTGAAGTCCTGATTCTGATTTCCCATCTCTTGTCTTAATAAATAAACATGGAAACCATTATTTTGAGCTAGTTTTGATGATGTGAGGATTCAATTAATCATGGGATGCATACATCAAAAATCAGGAATTAGGGTTTCTTGACCTAATTCACCCCTAAGTTGACTTATGGGACAAAACACGAGCCAAGGCCTCAAGACATGATTTAAGGGTCTCTAATAAACCACATTGATCCATTTGCAAAAATGGATTGATCCAAGAAGCTTGGTTCACAAGTTTCAAGTTCATCAGGACCACAATTAGGATTCTGAGGAAAAAGTCAAGTGTACCTTTGACTTTTGACCAAGACATGCTCCCAAACCTTGGGATATGATTCAATACACCCTATAACATTTATGAAATCAATCCATCAAGTTTGATTTAGGTTAAGGATTTGATTTCATAGAGGATCGCACAGTTTGGAATTCATCTGATAAAAAGTCAACTATGCCCAAAAGTCAAAGTTTGACTTTTTGATTTTTGATCAATTATGGTCCCCTAACCCTAAAATGAAGTTAATGTGTGATTGGAATCATCATTCATCAAGAAAACCCAAGAAAAGTGAGATAACTTGTAAAAGGGGTAACCATAAAAAACTTAGATATTTTCTAAGTTATGGAACAAAGTGGCTAGGGTACCAACTTCCAAGGATCATAACTTGAGATCCAAGCAACCATTTGGGCTGATCCAAAGATGGATTTGTAGCTCTCATGGCATACTTTAAAAGTGTCACCTACACCTCATTCCAATTCATCATAGATTTTGAGTTATGGTTGGATCAAAATGGCTGAAAACATGAAATGTCACTTTTTCCAACACTTAGTGAAATTTTCACTAAGTCAGAATCTGTTTCACTTTTTGCCAAATGTAAGGTCATTTTTCACCTGGAACCAAAAAGTGTCAAGACAAAATATGATCACACATATGTTGTATCATATTAGAGCTTTCCAAAATGGCCAAGAACCCCATGAAATTCCATTTGAGCTAAGAGTTATGACAGCGGCAATGTGCCTTGCTGCAACTGTCATAACTAGGCAGATTTGTGCATTTTGCTCGATTTGAGCAATTTGTGCAAATGACAAACAAGTTTATCCACTTGAACACCTCAGGGGGAGACCAAGGAGGGACAAACACTGATCCATAAGCCTCCCACGTCTTTGGAACTAAAAATAGCATGCCAAACCTAAAAAACCCTAAAGAGGGGACAAGACTCCAATTTTGTTTTGGAGCATTCAATGGATGAACCAAGGTGGAATGAACTGAGCCATCTCCAACTGAATGAGTCAAGGATGATCTCTAAACTAGGGAACCAGCAGCCTGTGCTCTAACCTCTAGTCAATGGTTAGAGGAGACTTGGATTCCTATTGATCAACATTTGCTAAACCTCTACTGCAGTTGCCATTCCCTTTTCCTTGCAAAACTAACTTGCTCTACTATAAATAGAGATCATTTGTGCTTAGTTTAAGTACACCAAAGCCATCAAACAGATGCTTTCCTCAAAATCACCTTCTCACTTCCAAATTTTCCTTCTAAAGCAAGTCACTATCGGGTTTTGAGTTTGAGAGTTATTCCAACCAAACCAATCACACACACACCTCATAAACATCATATAGAAGTGATCCAAAAACTTAAACAACAACTGTAACACTGATTTCTCAGAATCACCAGCCAGTTGCTCAAGGTTTTAACCAAGTTGCAGCTGAGATGCCATGAAGTGATCCAGCCATTTCCAATCAAGTCCAAGCATTCAAACACATTCCATATGGTGTAGGGAAGTTGTTCAGATCATCACAACTCATCTGTAACACCTCCAACTCAAAAATCACTTTGCTCTTGCTGTCACGACCTTCAAGTAAGCCTAAACTTGGTCATTTCTTAATCTATGCATATTTCCTCGCACAATACTTTTGCCAAATGTTCATAATAATGCATAGAATGTTTTCCCTTAATTAATTGCTTTGTTTGAATCATGTATCAAAATTCTCAACCTTCATGCAAATTTTAGCGTTCTTGAGGTTTTGTCTTGATTTCTTATTCCATGCTTAAAATAAATGAAATTAAAGACCATAGACATGATCGTGAGGTGAAAACGAGCAGATTGATATGTGGATTGTGTGATTTCATCAAGTATTCAGTGAGATTGGATAAAAAATGCAAATCAGGCCAAACTCAGAACACACGCGTGTTCTTGCCATGTTCTTGGCGCCTTTTTCACAAATTCAAATATTTGAATTTTGTGATTTTATTTAATTGATTCAAAAATTAATTTCTCTCCGAGTTTTAATGATTTTGAGTTGATTATTTTTTTAATAATTCACAAAAATGTTAAAATATTTTATTTTGCCAAAAATTCCCAAAAATATTATTTATTTCATATACTTGATATTTTTGCAAAGAATTAATCTATTATTTGTTTTTAACATTTAAAATATTTTTCCTCCTTGATTTTCCAAATTTAATTGGTTTCTAATCATTTTGTGGATATAAACATGATTTTTCAAACATTAATCCAAGATCACAACTTGTTTTTCACACATGTTTCATAATTTTGATCATTTTAATTAAATTTTTATTTAATTAAAATCCTTTTTGAAATTAATTTAGGGTTTTGATTTTGATCACCCTAAACAAATCATTTTCAAACACTCATGGGCCTCTAATAGAGTGTAAGACCCAACCCCTTTTGAAAACCAAAATAATTTGGGCCTCGGTCATCGTATAAGACCCACTGTGTTTTCAAACCTCGGCTCAATCACCATTTTTCAAACAAATAATCATCTGGGCCTCTCCTCAAGCTATAAGTCCCATTCCTTATCTTAAAAACACTTTTTGGACCTCTAATAGAGTGTAAGACCCAACCCCTCTTGAAAACCAAAATATTTGGGGCCTCACTGTATTGTATAAGTCCCGATACCGTCAAAAAGTTCGGCACGATCGTCGCCTTTTTAACAAAAATCTTTGGGCTCCTCCTTGAGCTATAAGACCCATCTTTATTCATTTTTAAACTTTATGGGCCTCTAATAGAGTGTAAGACCCAATCCCCTTTTAACCGAAATAATTTTGGGCCTCAGATATTGTATAAGTCCCTCTACGTTAAAAGAAAAATCTCGGCTTAATCGCCAGTTCAAAAATCAAATCATCTGGGCCTACCCTCGTGTTATAAGCCCTATTTCTTTTCTTTAAAAACTCTTTAGGCCTCTAATAGAGTGTAAGATCCACCCCCTTGTACATAAAAACTTTTGGGCCTCACATATTGCATAAGTCCATCTGTACAGTTTTCAAAACAATGGTGCGATCATCGTTAAAACTTGGGCCTCTCCTTGAGCAGTAAGCCCCAACAATCTTTTCGAAGTACTTTCTCCTTTGATGTTGAACTCAAATATATGTTGTTATCAAAACTTTCTTTGTTGAACAACTAACCAAACAGCATGGAAGCTCTACAACGGGTAAGTGTTTATCCGCTTTCATATGTATATAACTGTATTGTGGGGCTGCTTCACTGTAAGTCTTCTTTCACATCCTTTTATATACTTGTCACATATCCACTGTGTAATACTAGTATAGTTATTTAGAGTTTTCCCCGGAAACTACGTCTAGTACTAGGTAAAGCCTGTTGGTCACTCTTAAATACAAACAAAACTAGATCCCCCGTAGAATTCCAGATACAGTCTTTCCTTCTCTTGGGGTTCAACAATATGGAACAAAGAGAAAGGCAGTATTCTCGGTGAACCTTTTCTCAGAATGTCACCCTTAGAAGTTGTCAAAAAAACTCTAACTCCCCAGAGATGATCTTTTCTCCGTGAATGGCATCTCTTGAGTTTCTTCCAAATTCTCGAACTTTCCTAGAATGATCTCTTCTCTGTGAATTGCATTTCTTGAACTTCTATTGGTTTGGGGACCCACATGCTTCCTAAAAGCATCCCCGCCTCCTCTTGGGCGTTGTACAAGGACCGTTCGGCTTCTTAGAAGTTCTCATGCCTTCTCTTGGGATTAATACAAGGACCCTGACGACCTCTTAAAGGTATAAGACAAAACTTAGTCATCCTTTGCTAGAGCAGTCTTTCCAGCGTCAAAACTCCAGCTATTTTAGGGTTGATACTCATCCCTTAATGCCCGCGCCTCCTCTTGGGCATTGTACAAAAGATAAAACTCTAGACTTAGACAGTCTAAACCTCTTGAGTCTCAAAGACATTCTCAAGTTCCATTCAAACATAGGAAAAAACACCGATCACTCTGGATCAATCTCCAGCAGAAACCCGGTCTCTCTCATGAGAGTTCCCCACACTTAGACCCGCTTCAGGATCTCAATAATCCTCAACAGTAAGTCAGCCTCCTCTTGGGCTTTGTACAAATTATTCTCCCCATCAGAGCTAACCTTTTCTGACTCTCTTGTTGAGTCAACCACCTTTAGCCTCCGTCTTGGGCTTTGTACAAGACCTATAAAACACTCTCTTGTTGATTATAAAAGACTCTCTTGTTGAGTCAATCTCCTTTTAGCCTCTATCTCGGGCTTCGTACGAGACATATAAGACACTCTCTTGTTGAGTATAAAAGACTCTCTTGTTGAGTCAATCTCTTTTTAGCCTCAATCTTGGGCTTTATACGAGACAGCAAATCACTCTCTTGTTGAGTATAAAAGACTCTCTTGTTGAGTTAATCAACCTTCCGACTCTATTGTTGAGTCAATCACCTGTTCAAGACTCTCTTGTTGAGTCAATTTTTTTTAGCCTCCGTCTTGGGCTTTATACAGGACAGATAAAAATACTCTCTTGTTGAGTCAAACCCTTTCAGCCTCCATCTTAGGCTTTATACAAGATACATTCTCCCCAACGGAGTCAAAATCCCTTTTAGCCTCAATCTTGGGCTTTGTACAAGACAGAAAGAACATTTTCCTCCGGAAAAGTCTAACTTCTAGCCTCCTCTTAGGCTTTGTATAAAGAAAACCCCGGTTGAGTCAATCAACCTTTTAGCATCAAATTTGTGCCTTGCTCACAACATACAAACATCAACAACTCCTCTTTAGAGATGAAAAATTCTCTCTCAGTCAAAACCCTTTAGCTTCACATCTTGGGCTTTGAACAAGATACAAACCACCTTTAGCTTCATGTCTTAGGCTTTGAACAAGACACCAAAACAACCTTTTTTCCTCCCATAGAATAGGAGGAACTACTATCGCTCTGATTTCCCTGTTTCGTTAAACGGGAATACGTAGGCATAAGATTGAAAAATCTTAGCGAGCATACTAATCAAAAACTTAAAATCCAGTATCTCCACACATCAACCAAAGAAAATCAGGTCTAGTATCCTAACCAAAAGCATCACAGATAATCCAGACACTTGTATTCTTAAGAAAATAACCCTGAGAAAGACCCCCTATATTGATAGCATTTGTAAACCAATAATTTTGACTGTTCAACCTCAGTTTACAAGCAGGGTTATTTGGAGACATCTATTTCCCTTCCTTAATCAGCTTCACAGGATAAAAAAATGAATCGAACTGTAGTACCAAAGTGATAGTGATTCGAAACCACAAAAATCGCGCTACAGAAAAATGGCGACCACAGTGGGAGTCATTCTTTATTACAGTTTTAGGTAGAAACCTTGAACCAGTCATTTTCACTGTGGCCGCCACAGAAAAATGGCGACCACAGTGGGAGTCATTCTTTCTTACAGTTTCAGGTAGAAACCTTGAACCAGTCATTTTCACTGTGGCCACCACAGAAAAATGGCGGCCACAGTGGGAGACATTCTTTCTTGCATTCCCAAGAGATGAAACCTTAAGTTCTCGAGGTGTCACAGAAATGGTGACTCTGCTGGGGAGTCATTGTCTGTATAGGATCATAAGACTAGAGGTCTAGGATATTAAGACAAATATATCCGTGTTTATTTTTCTGCAAATGGAAATATGTGTGATGTCGCATGTGGAGAGATTGAGTATACACCTAAGATAGGGGATGGCATTATACAGGTAATCTTACGGGGAGTGAATCCCTGTTAAGAGTTCCCGGTCGACCATCAAACTCAGTGGAGACTCCCTTTGCAGATACATTACCTATACGACTTCGGTTGTTGAAAGTAGTGTGATCGATTGGGTTATCTGAGAAGCTAAGGTTTTTAGTAGACTAAAACCATTTTGTAGTGCGGAAGCTATCGGGAATAGTTGTCACGCGATACTACCTTCATCTGAGATCACTCTAAGATACATCAGCTCGTTGGCGATCCGCTTGCTGTGATTATCCCAAGAGGGGTCAATGATTTTGTAGACAGGTACAAAAATCACTAGTATAAACCTTTGGGGATGGGTAGAGCCTTGACTTCATGACACCGACCCTTTGACCCCATGTTTTTTCTATGTTTTTGTGTGTTGCATTCATACATTCATTTAAGAAACATTAAAAAACAAAGAAAAATATTCTCTTCTAGTCTCTCTTTTTCAAATTAAACTAAGACAATGATTGCAAATGTCAAATAAAGAGATTGCTAATGGATTTCGGTAGAAGGAAAACTCACAAGTACACCTTCAAGGTTCCAAAACTAGAGGATTTGAGAGGGTTGGCAGGGATGATAACCAACCCAGAGGCTTTCAGAGCCAAGTATGGAGGACTGCTGTCTCTATTAAAGGTCCATGTAATCGAAGGAATCCTGTCCACACTAATCCAGTTCTACGATCCGGTCTATCACTGTTTCACATTCCCGGATTATCAACTAGCACCAACACTGGAGGAGTACTCTCACCTGACTGATTTACATATTACTGATCAAGCTCCCTTTTCTGGACTAGAAGAGATTCCAAAGGATCAAACCATTGCAGGGCAATTTATTTGGACGAGTCAGAAGTCAGGACTCACATGACCACTAAGGGTGGAATCAAAGGTTTTCCAGCCCAGTTCTTAATAAAGAAAGCTCTGTACTTTTCTAGTATAGGGAACGTAGCCGTTTTCGAAAGCATCTTTGTTTTGCTTACCTACGGGTTATTTTTGTTTCCCAACATTGATAACTTTGTTGAATCAACGACATTAAGGTTTTTCTAATTGGAAACCCTGTACCGACTTTGCTCGTAGATGCTTATCATTCTGTACACTTAAGGAATTTGTACAGCGGAGGAATGATCACATGTTGTGTACCCCTGCTGTACAAATGATTCATTTTCCACTTACCCAAGTCTGCTGCATTTTGGGATCAAAAAAGTACTTTACGTTGGTCGCAGAGAATCATGTTTCTTACCAACTCTGACATTGATTGGTACAATCGAATCTATGACGGGATCAGAATCATTGACCGTTGTGGAAATTTCCCAAATGTGCCCCTTATAGGAACTAAAGGAGGAATCAACTATCACCCAATTTTAGTTCGTCGTCAATTCGGATACCCGATGAGGCATGTCCCGCGTAATGCTCATCTGGAAGGTCTTTTCTTCAAGGAAGGAGAAAATTACAGGGCACTAAAGACAGGAATAGTGCATGCTTGGAAACACGTTCATAGAAAGGGACGAGAGTCTTTAGGAAAACCAGACTGTGTCTCGGTGGGACCTTATCTCCACTGGGTACAAACTAGAGTTCTCAAGCTAAGGATGCCTTACCCTCGTCAAGAAGTTCTTCCATTTAGGGACCCTGTCCTTTATTTTATGTCTGATACGGAAAAACTTAAGGATACTCTCAACAAAGTTTAACAGGAGAGGAGGTCTTGGAAGAGCAAGTGCCGTATTCTCAATGTGGAATGCAAGAAAATACAGCAACTATTAAAAGAAAAAGATGCTCTGATCGAGATTTTAGAGCAACATGCTGTAGAAAATCAGGATAACCAAAGGAATTTGCTCGCTCCTTTCACTTGGCAAAGGAATGACAACCCGAAAACGGCTCAAGAGCCCCGGTCAAAGAAAAGGAAAGTACCAGAACCAGCACCTGAGCTCTCCTCAGAGAGGACTCGGGACCCATAAGTTTAGATTTCCTTTTACAACACTGTAAATTACTGTATTTCCATTCCACGATCTTTGAATTCAATAAAATGGGGTTTCCCCACTGTTTGATATTTGCAATCCAATTCTTGAAGTTTATTTTGATTAAACAAAAATTAATTGAAATATAATCATTGCATATCATTCATCATTCTCACATAACGCATTCTTCTTACCTACGAATCTCACGTTTGCGTCTCGATTCTAGAGTCAAACTGTCTCATTCGTACAATACTCGAGCCAATCGACAGAAAAAGATGGATGATCTCGAGGAAGAGAACAGAGAGTTGAGAGAAGAGATCGACACTCTGAAAGAGGATCTGAGAAAGCTTCATAAGGATATGCAAGCTCTGGCAGAAGCTCAGATGCAACAACAAAGGATTGTGATCTCAGAGATCACATCTACGCTCATAGTGGAAAAGTATGACCCTCGGTATACCATGCCTAAAGATCGTCCCTGGGGCATGCCTATTAACTATATCTCGGAAGGATATGTTCCGCCGATCACTGAGGATCAGGGAACCGCAGCAGGAGCCGCTGGGCCTGAAGGTTACAAACTTCGGGAAAGCAAAGATGACAGGGGCATAACAGCAACTCCTGAAGGTTACAAACTTCTGGAGAGGGAAGGACCTAGAGTCACTGCCATAATGACTATACCACCACCCGTGGTACACACTGTCTCGGAAGGACAGATCCCACAGATACCGTCTGGTGGAAACGACAATATATTTGATAGAATGAAGGAGTTCAAGGAATAATTCCTGGAGATACAGAAGGAACTGCAAGCCATTCGCGGTCAGGATTTATTTGGAAAAGATGCCGCAGACCTTTGTTTGGTCCCCAATGTGAAAGTTCCGCACAAATTCCAGGTACCCGAATTTGAAAAGTACATGGGTAACTCTTGCCCTCAAAGCCATTTGGTGATGTACGCTCGGCGAATGTCAACTCAGATAAAGAACCAAGAGCTACTAATTCACTACTTTCAGGATAGTTTAACCGGTGCCGCACTCAAATGGTACATGGGTTTGAACCGCACTAAGATTGTCACTTTCAGAGACCTTGGCGCTGCTTTTGTTCAACAATATAAGTATAACCTGGACATGGCACCGGACAGAGATCAACTCAGATCGATGTCACAGAAGGACAAGGAAACCTTTAAGGAGTACGCTCAGAGATGGCATGAAATTGCCGCCCAGATTTGTCCACCTCTTGAGGAAAAAGAGATGACAAAGATCTTCTTGAAAACCTTGAGCTCATTTTACTACGACAGAATGGTCGCCAGTGCGCCCAGTGACTTCACCGAGATGGTGGGCATGGGAGTTTGTCTCGAGGAAGCAGTCCGAGAAGGACGTTTAGTTAAAGACGCTGGATCATCAAGTAGTAAAAAACGATACGGTAGTACTCTCCCTAAGAAAAAAGAGCAAGATATTGGTAATATCTCTCTCGGAAAGCAAAGGCGACGATATCAACCAGTAGCAGCTGTAACTCCTGCTATCAACCTTGCGCCTATTCCTACATATCAACCTCAAGTTACTCAGAGCCAACCGAATCAACAACAATTTCAGCAAAGGACATAGCAGCCTCTTCAGAAGGCTCGTCCTCCATATAATAACAACCGTACAACTCGGCCTCCAGGGTTTGATCCTATACCAATGTTGTACGCAGAACTGTTTCCACTCTTACTGGTCAAGGGGCATGTCCAAACTAGGTATCCTATTAAAATAACGGAGAATCCACCTTTTTTGTTTAAAGAGGATCAGACTTACCCTGACCATCAAGGAGAACCGGGGCATAACATAGAAAATTGTCCCAGTTTCAAATCCGATGTGCAAAAGCTTGTTAGGAGCGGGGTCTTATCTTTCAAAGATACGAATCCGAATGTTCTCACGAACCCACTGCCTCAACACGAGAAAGCTGCAGTAAATTGGATAGAAGGAGAGTCTAGCAACACCTATCAAATTCATGATGTGCTCTTATTGAGGGCCAACTTGGTCAAAATGCATTGTAGACAGAGTGGATACGGGCATGTCCTACCTCATAATTATCACCAGTGTGATATCTTCTCTAAAAACAATCAAGGATGTTCTGTGATGCAATTCGCTCTACAGGAACAATTGGATCTCAGATGGATCCAAGAGCATCGAGTTTGTGGAGTTAACATGACTCATACAAGTTCCAACATCATTCAAAACCACGACATCCGTGCAATGAATGTCAACTTAGTGGCAATGCACTCAAGGCAAAGCCAACATCATAATCTGCCACGGCACGACTACGATTCCTGTCATATCTGCTCAATAAACGATCAGGGATGCTCTTTTGTACAAGAGGTCCTCCAGTGTCAGATGGATCTTGGATGGATTTAGGATTACCATGATAGAAATCAGTATCAAGTGAATATGATTCAAATCTTTGATATTCGTTTGATGAATACCAGCTTGGTGGAGTTACACGCTACACAAGTCCAGCTCGGTTTTCTGACTGCGCATAATTATCAGAACTGTACAGTATGCAGTGAGAGTAACCAAGGATGGGCTCTCGTGCAAAGAACTTTACAACACTTGTTAAACCACTGGTGGCTTCCGATCTATATGGATGAAGACACGCAACAAATCAGTGTGGTTAATGGGAACCCTACTACGCATCAAAGTCAGGATGTTCGATCAATGGAAACATATCTAGTGAGGTTGCACTGCATTCAAAGCGGACATGGCCAGGTGCCACCACATAACTATGAACGCTGTAGGGTTTGCTCGTAAAATAATCAAGGATGTTACCTCGTGCGAGCAGCCCTTCAAAGTCAGTTAGACTGCAAAGAGATTCAACCGTGTCCAAGTTATGGATTAATCAACTGGACGCCAGTCTATTTCGCTGATCAGATTAAGGATGTTGTCGTAATCTCTGATCATGAAAGGACCAAAGATGTTTGTACCATCATCCCTCTACTTTACAAATCGAAGGTTCTTAACCAGGAATTGATTGAAGTTACTTACGATGGTCAGAAAAATCAGAAGGCCCCTGTAGTTATCTATCTACCGGGACCGTTACCGTATGAATCAACTAAGGCGATCCCTTACAAATACGGTGCAACAACAATTGAGAATGGAAAGGAAACTCCATTACCCTCCGTCGTGAATATTGCAGACATCAGTCGAGTAACACGGAGCGGTCGAATCTTCAACAGAGGAGTTGGAGAACCTAACAGAGAAAAGGAACCTCAAACGGGGGTTCCCAATTCACCAGTTGGTTAATCCAGTGATCCCAACCTTTCAAAGAACGATGATGAGATGCTGAAGCTCATCCAAAGGAGTGAATACAACATTGTTGATCACCTGTTACAAACTCCTTTAAAGATCTTTGTGTCATCCCTTTTACTCAGTTCCGAAGCCCACAGAGAGGCTCTACAGAAAGTCTAAGAGCAGGCCTTTGTAGAACAGGATGTGTCAATACGACAGTTCGATAGCATCGTCTCTAACATCACTTCATGCAACAACTTAGGGTTCGGTGATGAGGAATTGCCAGAAGAAGGCAAAAGTCACAACATGGCGCTCAATATTACAGTCAACTTCCAGGACGATGCTTTAGCCAGCGTACTGGTAGACACCGGATCGGCTCTCAATGTCATGCCAAAGTCCACTCTAATGCGACTATTATTCAAAGGATCTCCGATGAGAGGCAGTGAGGTCATCGTCAAAGCATTTGACGGGTCCAGAAAAATAGTAATCGGCGAAGTCGACCTTCCCATAACTATCAGTCCTCACACTTTCCTAGTCACTTTCCAGGTCATGGACATCCGAGCAACATACAGTTGCTTATTAGGAAGACCTTGGATACACCAGGCTAGGGAAGTCATTTTGACACTTCACTAGAAGCTGAAGTTCGTCAAGAACAACCAACTCATCATGGTCCTCGGAGAACAAGCCTTGATCGTGAGTAACATTTCCTTGTCCACTTGTGTAGAACCAGAGGAGGTTGTTGGAACTCAGTTCCAGGCACTTTCGGTGAGCAATAAGAATCAACTAGAGATGGTAACATCAATATCCTCGTACAAAGATGCTCTCGAGGTGATCAAAATCAACAATGCAAAGGGATGGGGACAGCTTGTCATCCCTACTGATAACAAAACAAAGAAAGGTCTTGGTTTTTCTTCAACCTGTACCTAGACTGCTACTAACGATGAAAGTTTTCATCCCACTCAGAATTTCTTCCACAGTGGAGGTTTCTTTCACCCAGTGTCTCAAGAAGTAAATACCATCAACGAAGGAGACTCCTCCGATACCGATGAAGAATGGAAGTCATATCTTAACGAGGACGGTTATATGTCTCAGGAAGAGGTGCCTACGCCCTTTTGCTATCCTGCACAGAGTCCTAGATTTATACCAAGATCAGATGTCGAAATGATATACGGAGATTGTGATCCGGAAGGATGCCATGCTCCACCAAACTCATTAGAGGAAGACACTCTGATGAAAGACTACTTTGACCACAACTATTATGGCCCGATGGATGGTCTGCCTATCTGGCAACCGTACCCAGGAGACTTGGGGCAAGAAAATCAGCCGAAAAATGAAGATCAGCTGAGCGTCAATGGAAAAATTACCTGCGGCCCCACCATGTCATGGGATCAACATTCAGGTCATCCATAAAATGTCCAGCACGACGATGAATTTGCAAAGTTTGCAGGACTGGAATTCATTAACTATGCTTTTCCCGAGGCCAACGTCATCGAAAGGGATGACTCCTCTAGTTCCAAAGAAATGTGGGACACCCTGGGACAACCAAGTGGTAAATTCGACTTCATGGTCAAGTATACCGCTCCTGAAAGCTCTCGTATCAGGCTCGAAGACATCCAGCCAACTGGACGGGGAGATATACCTCAGAGCACAAATACTATGCAAAATACAACTGAGTAATCCTCCTACAACAACTCTGCCTCGGAGACAGATTCCAATGATCCTTCTCCACCAGAAATCAGTGTCATTTTTGAAGATAAATCAAGAACGAAGGTACCAGACTTTGTGATTCACCGAGGAGTTCGCCGCCAATGGGTTGCAGTTGATGTTCCGAAGATCGTTCATAAGTCTAAGTAATTGTCGTCTTTATCTTCACCTTTCACCCTGCCCAGGTGAAACGGATGTTTTGATAGGGCTCACTTTTCTGTAAATACTTCTTCGCTTTGCCTAAAGCGACAGAGTTTTGTTTTATAGGGCTGTAGTTTCAAGAATCAACAAGATCATAAGTAAAATAACGTCGTTCTGTAATTTCTGCATTAATTGTTGTTTTCTCTTTTTGCTTTTTCAGAAAATGGTAATCCTAAAAAACAACAAATAATAAAAACAAACAGTTTTCAAAAAAACATTGCACACACTCTTGCATTTCTCTCTATCTCTTCTAAACACAAATGATCACGTCATGCGGATTGCTTGTTTTAAACCCCGTTGAAACATACGATCCAATGCCTTCTCCCAACTTTGAATTCCCGGTATTTGAGGCTGAAGAAGAAGATGACAAAGAAATTCCATAGGAGATCTCCTGATTACTCAGACAAGAGGAAAGGTCCATTAAACCTCACAAAGAGTCGTTGGAAACAGTCAACTTGGGCTCAGAGGAAGAAAGAAAAGAGGTCAAGATTGGGGCACTACTCAGTCCAACTGTTAAAGAAAGTTTGACAAAGCTTCTCAAAGAGTTTCCCGATGTATTCGCTTGGTCCATTAAACCTCACAAAGAGCCGTTGGAAATGGTCAACTTGGGCTCAGAGGAAGAAAGAAAAGAGGTCAAGATTGGGGCACTACTCAGTCCAACTGTTAAAGAAAGTTTGACAAAGCTTCTCAAAGAGTTTCCCGATGTATTCGCTTGGTCCTATCAGGACATGCCAGGGTTGGATACCAGCATCGTGGAACATCATCTACCCTTGATATCGGAATGTCTGTCGGTAAAAAAAAGGCTAAGACGGACTCACCCGGACATGGCCATCAAAATCAAAGTGGTAGTACAGAAACAGATTAACGCAGGTTTCCTCGCCACACAGAATATCCTCAATGGTTAGCCAACATCGTACCAGTTCCGAAAAAGGACAGAAAGGTCAGAATGTGTGTAGACTACAGGGATCTGAACAAATCCAGTCCAAAGGACGACTTTCCCTTACCACACATTGACATGCTGGTAGACAGTACAGAAAAGTTCAAAGTATTCTCCTTCATGGATGGATTCTCGGGCTATAATCAAATCAAAATGGCGCCGAAAGACATGGAGAAAACATCATTCATTACCCCATGGGGCACCTTTTGTTACAAGGTAATGTCGTTCGGTTTGAAGAATTTCGGGGCAACCTATCAAAGGGCCATGACTACTCTGTTTCATGACATGATACACAAAGAAATCGAGGTATATTTCGATGATATGATTGCAAAATCTAAAACAGAAGAGGAGCAAGTGACCCACCTGTCAAAACTATTCGAGCGGTTGAGAAAGTACAGACTCAGCTTGAATCCCAATAAGTGCACATTCGGTGTCCGTTCAGGGAAACTTCTAGGGTTCATCGTCATCCAGAAAGGAATTGAGGTTGATCCTGACAAGGTCAAGCCCATTCAAGAAATGCCTTCTCCAAAGACTGAAAAATGAGTCAGGGGATTCCTGGGATGTCTGAATTACATTTCCAGATTTATAGTCCTCATGTACGCGACATGCGCGCCAATTTTCAAATTACTCAAAAAGAATCAGGACTGCATTTGGACAGAGTACTGCCAAACGCCTTCGACAGTATCAAGGAATACCTCTTGAACCCAACAATTCTATCACCACCAGTGGAGGGAAGACCACTGATTATCTACCTAACAATCTTGGAAGACTCAATGGGTTGTGTACTTGGCCAACAAGACGAAACAAAAAGGAAAGAGTCTGCCATTTACTATTTGAGCAAGAAGTTTACGGACTGTGAAACTTGGTATACTATGCTTGAGAAAACTTGTTGTGCTCTGGCTTGGGCAGCCAAACGTCTTCGCCAGTATATGATTCGTCACACTACTTGGTTAATATCAGAAATGGATCCGATCAAGTACGTCTTTGAAAAACCTGCTCTCACGGGAAGGATTGCCCGTTGGCAGATGTTGTTTCAGAATACGACATCGAGTACCATGCTCAGAAAGCTGTTAAGGGAAGTGTTTTAGCTGATCATTTGGCTCATCAATCGATTGACGATCAAGAATCAGTCGGATTTGACTTCCCAGATGAAGATGTCATGTATCTAAAAATGAAAGATTGCGATGAACCGCTACCCAGTGAAGGGCCAGAACTAGGTTCCCAGTGGGGACTAATCTTTCACGGAGCTGTCAATCATTACAAAAATGGAATTGGGGCAATCATCATAACACCTCAGGGTACCCACATTCCTTTCACCGCTAGACTTACGTTCAAAGGCACAAACAACGAGGCCGAATACGAAGCTTGTATCATGGGTGTCGAAGACGCGATCGACTTAAGGATCAAGAACTAGGATGTATATGGCGACTCAGCCCTAGTTATTAATCAGATCAAATGAGATTGGAACACATACCAATTAGGGTTATTCCTTACAAAGATTACGCAAGAAGGTTGTTACCATTCTTCAACAGAATCGAGTTTCATCATATCCCTCGTGAAGATAATCACATGGCTTATGCATTAGCCACTCTCTCTTCCATGATTAGTGTAGGTCAATGGAACGACGTACCTAAGATTGACATAATGCGCCTTGAACGGCCCGCTTACATCTTCACGATCGAAGCAGTCACAGACGACAAACCTTGGTACCACGATATCAAATGCTTCCTTCATAAACAAGAGTACCCACCTGGGGCATCCATAAAAGATAGAAAGACTCTCAGAAGATTGGCAGGCAACTTCTTCCTGAGCGGTGATACACTCTATAAGAGAAATTTTGACATGGTCTTGCTCCGATGTGTAGACAGACCAGAAGCAGACATGCTGATGAAGGAAATTCACGAAGGATCCTTTGGCACTCATGCCAACGGACACACAATGGCGAGAAAAATTCTAAGAGCAGTGTACTATTGGTTGACAATGGAATCTGATTGCTACAAGTACATGAGGAAGTGTCACAAGTGTCAGATATACTCAGACAAAATCCATGTAGCGCCAACGCATCTCAAAATTATTTCTTCCCCATGGCCTTTTTCCATATGGGGAATCGACATGATTGGCATGATTGAACCCAAAGCTTCAAACAGACATCGGTTCATCTTGGTAGCCATTGATTACTTCACCAAGTGGGTCGAAGCAGCCTCGTACGCCAATGTAACCCGACAAGTGGTGGTCCGATTTATCAAAAACAATATCATTTACCGTTATGGTGTTCCTAGCCATATTATTACTGATAATGGATCTAACTTGAACAACAAGATGATGAAAGAGTTGTGCGCAGAGTTCAAGATCGAACACCATAACTCATCTCCCTACCGACCTAAGATGAATGGAGCAGTAGAGGCGGCTAATAAGAACATCAAGAAGATCGTTCAAAAGATGGATGTAACCTACAAAGACTGGCACGAGATTTTACCCTATGCTCTTCATGGTTATCGCACATCTGTCCGCACTTCAACAGGGGAAACCCCTTTCTCTCTAGTATATGACATGGAGGCAGTGTTCCCCGTAGAAGTAGAGATCCCATCAACCCAGGTATTGATGGAAGCTAAGCTAACAGAAGCTGATTGGTGTCAAAGTTGACACGACGAACTGAACCTAATCGAAGAAAAGCGAATAACGGCACTATGCCACAGTCAGTTGTATCAACAAAGGATGAAGAAGGCGTTTGACAAAAAGGTCCGACCTCGCGTCTTCAGAAAAGGAGACCTTATGCTCAAGAAGATACAATCATTTCTCACTGATTCTCGGGGCAAATGGACTCCAAATTATGACAGCCCCTATGTGGTCAAGAAAGCCTTCTTAGGCGGCGCCCTGAGACTCGCAACCATGGATGGAGAAGAATTTGCCTACCCCACGAATGCTGACGTAGTCAAGAAATACTTCGTCTAAATAGAGAAATAATAAAAAATCATCCCGATGGATTGGAAATCATCACAGTACAATCCAGGCAAAAGTTAGGAATAATGGCAAGTAACTACGTCTGACAAGGTTGAATCCCTCAACAGTCATGTCATCCATCAGGAAAACTCCAGTCAAGGCCATCTTCGACCGAAGCTCAGGATGCCCCGAATTCAAAGTTGGTAGAAGGATAGTGGTCGTTATGTTTCAATGTAGCCCTTTTCCCTTAAATTACCATTTTCTAACTTTGAAAATACTCCATGGAATCACGCGCTTAGCTGATTTCCATCCTATCAATAAAATTTGAGCCCTAGTGTTTTTGTTTGCAATTCTCATTTGTTTTAGTTTTACAGAACGACGTTTTAATATGATTAACGATTCTTGAAATAAAACAAAAATGAATTTACTTGTTAAAATTTTTTTTCTTTTCGAAATAAGGTGGCAATTTCTTTTGACTGTTGAACATCGAAAGAACATTGATCGCTTCTCTAGAAGTAATCAAGCTTCAAAGTTCAAAATTAAAGTACTCCTTCTAAACCAGTGCACCTGAATAAAGGATCAACTGTGTCAGAGATCGTGTTTCATCTGACACACCCCCCGGCAGAGTTCTTATCTCCTAAGTCCGAACAACGGTTGTCCCCCACGGGGACTATCTCTCCTAAATAAGGCAGAATTGCTATCGTGAACCAGTGATACTTTTCATCTCCCACTGCGGCCAAGTATCCCGCCATGTTCATCTATTAGTATGTATGTCGCGTCAGTTTTTTCAGCATATACATACATACATCATACATTATTAATTTACATTCATAGTTATATTGCATCACTATCACTCTAGTCGGTCTTGTTCCTAAGTCATAAAAGTCCTCTCAATCGAGTTGTCAGTTCTTTCCTCGTCAGGAAATGTTGCGTCTGAACACTCTCCTCTAGTTTATTTCTGGATTGAAGTTGGTCCCTTGACCACTTTGATAACTTGAACCACTAAAAGACAAAAAGACCTTCGACAAACATCACTCTTCGCCATTGAAGATGATATATTCGCTTTCCCAGATTAAGGAAAATCCCTAGAGAAAGCCTCTTAATCAGAGATTCGGTAATACATCAGTTTTTCTCTGAAAAATCCGCTGACGAAAAGGTCATCAGCACCCCAAAATTAGATCACATCATATGGCATTTCTCCGAGAAGATCCCGAGAAAAGTATGATGTTGTAACCCCAAGCGAAAGCAGTCTCTCAAGAGACTCGTTTTCCCCAGTAGAGTCAACGAATGGCATCTCCAGCAGAGAAGTTTGTGCACCTCTAAAATTAGAAATTTTTCCATCAAATGGCATCTCCCCAGGAAAATTCGGCGAGAAGTTTGAGGAAAACCGCTACGAACAGCGTCCCTTGTCAAGAAAGTTTATTGACAAAATAAACTGAGACAAGTTCCTTGGCTGAAGGCCAGGATCGAGGGGAAGTTTATTCCAGAAACTAAGACCAGTTCCTTGGTAGGAAACCAGGATCGAGGGGAAGTTTATTTCAGAAACTGAGACCAGTTCCTTGGTAGGAAACCAGGATCGAGGGGAAGTTTATTGCAGCAACTAAGACTAGTTCCTTGGTAGGAAACCAGGATCGAGGGGAAGTTTTACCTTTTCTAAGCATCATTACTTAGCAAAAGAAGATGAATGCGTAAACTACCATTTATAACCACCATCAAAATTTCGGGTATTCCGATATTTAATCCTCTTGCACCCCGAATGCCCGAATACCTTCGCCATTCACACCTTCGGGTCCAAGAAGATTAAATAGGGTCATCTGTCATACCCCAAATTTTGACCACTAAGATTCCCATCATTGTGCAAATCATCATCATAATATGGATGAACCATCATACCACATTAGTCTCCCCCAAAGATGGGTGAGCATCCACTACAATAAAACTTAGGGTTTCAAGCCCTCTCAGAGCTCTTAGACAAAGGATCAATCAAGAAATGACATGATCCTCAACTTGTCTAAACCTCTCAAACATCCACAATGGATCAAGAGGACTCCCACATCAAGGATCAAGCACAAGGCTACAACATTCCAAGTGAATTAAGCCTCAAGATCGCCAGTGTCACCAAATTAGGGTTTTGGTCGACCAAGGCCTCCAGTTGGAATTTTTCCTCTAGGAATGAGCCAATGCTTCAAAGAATAACCCAAAATACTTTAAGGGACCTTATAAACCTAATCATCAAGTCAATTTAGCCTCAGGGGATGCATTCATAAAAAAATCAGGAATTAGGGTGTCTTGACCTAATTCACCCCTAAGTTGACTTTGGGACAAAACACGAGCCAAGGCCTCAAGACATGATTTGAGGGTCTCTAATAAACCACATTGATCCATTTGGAATAATGGATTGATCCAAGAAGCTTGGTTCACAAGTTTCAAGTTCATCAGGACCACAATTAGGATTCTGAGGAAAAAATCAACTGTACCTTTGACTTTTGACCAAGACATGCTCCCAAACCTTGGGACATGATTCAATACACCTATAACACCTATGAAATCAACCCATCAAGTTTGATTTAGGTCAAGGACTTGATTTCATAGAGGATCGCACAGTTTGGAATTCATCTGATAAAAAGTCAACTGCGCCCAAAAGTCAAAGTTTGACTTTTTGATTTTTGATCAATTATGGTCCCCTAACCCTAAAATGATGTTAATGTGTGATTGGAATCATCATTCTTCAAGAAAAACCAAGAAAAGTGAGATAACTTGTAAAAGGGGTAACCATAAAAAACTTAGAAATTTTCTAAGCTATGGAACAAAGTGGCTAGGGTACCATCTTCCAAGGATCATAACTTGAGATCCAAGTAACCATTTGGGCTGATCCAAAGATGGATTTGTAGCTCTCATGGCATACTTTAAAAGTGTCAACTACACCTCATTCCAATTCATCGTGGATTTTGAGTTATGGTTGGATCAAAATGGCTGAAAACATGAAATGTCACTTTTTCCAACACTTAGTGAAATTTTCACTAAGTCAGAATCTGTTTCACTTTCTGCCAAATGTAAGGGCATTTTTCACTTGGATCCAAAACGTGTCAAGACAAACTATGATCACACATATGTTGTATCATATGAGAGCTTTCCAAAATGGCCAAGAACCCCATGAAATTCCATTTGAGCTAAGAGTTATGACAGTGGCAATATGCCTTGCTGCAACTGTCATAACTAGGCAGATTTGTGCATTTTGCTCGATTTGAGCAATTTGTGCAAATGACAAACAAGTTTATCCACTTGAACACCTCAGTGGGAGACTAAGGAGGGATAAACACTGATCCATAAGCCTCCCAAGTCTTTAGAACTAAAAATAGCATGCCAAACCTAAAAAACCCTAAAGAGGGGACAAGACTCCAATTTTGTTTTGGAGCATTCAATGGATGCACCAAGGTGGCATGAACTGAGCCATTTCCAACTGAATGAGTCAAGGATGATCTCTGAACTAGGGAACCAGCAGCCTGTACTCTAACCTCTAGTCAATGGCTAGAGGAGACTTGGATTCCTATTGATCAACATTTGCCAAACCTCTGTTGCAGTTGCCATTCCCTATTCCTTGCAAAACAAACTTGCTCTACTATAAATAGAGCTCATTTGTGCTCAGTTTAAGTACACCAAAGCAATCAAACATATGCTTTCCTCAAAATCACCTTCTCATTTCCAAATTTTCCTTCCAAAGCAAGTCACTATCGGGTTTTGAGTTTGAGAGCTATTCCAACCATACCAATCACACACACACACCTCATTAACATCATATAGAAGTGATCCAAACACTTAAACAACAACTGTAACACTGATTTCTCAGAATCACCAGCCAGTTGCTCAAGGTTTTAACCATGTTGCCGTTGAGATGCCATGAAGTGATCCAGCCATTTCCAATCAAGTCCAAGCATTCAAACGCATTCCATATGGTGTAGGGAAGCTGTTCAGATCATTACAACTCATCTGTAACACCTCCAACTCAAAAATCACTTTGCTATTGCTGTCACGACCTTCAAGTAAGCCTAAACTTGGTCATCTCTTAATCTATGCATATTTCCTCGCACAATACTTTTGCCAAATGTTCATAATCATGCATAGAATATTTCCCCTTAATTAATTGCTTTGTTTGAATTGTGTACCAAAATCCTAAGCCTTCATGCTAATTTTAGGGTTCTTGAGGTTTTGTCTTGATTCCTTATTCCATGCTTAAAATAAATGAAATTAAAGACCATAGACATGATCGTGAGGTGAAAACGAGCAGATTGATATATGGATTGTGTGATTTCATCAAGTATTCGGTGAGATTGGATAGAAAATGCAAATCAGGCCAAACTCAGAACACGCGCGTGTTCTTGCCATGTTCTTGGCGCCTTTTTCACAAATTCAAATATTTAAATTTTGTGATTTTATTTAATTGATTCAAAAATTAATTTCTCTCTGAGTTTGGGCCTCAGTGTATTGTATAAGTCCTGATACCGTCAAAGTGTTCGGCATGATCGTTGCCTTTTTAACAAAAATCTTTGGGCTTCTCCTTGAGCTATAAGACCCATCTTTATTCATTTTTAAACTTTATGGGCCTCTAATAGAGTGTAAGACCCAATCCCCTTTTAACCAAAACAATTTTGGGCCTCAGATATTGTATAATTCCCTCTGCGTTAAAAGAAAAATCTCGGCTCAATCGCCAGTTCAAAAATCAAATCGTCTGGGTCTACCCTCGTGTTATAAGCCCCATTTCTTTTCTTTAAAAACTCTTTGGGCCTCTAATAGAGTGTAAGACCCACCCCCTTGTACATAAAAACTTTTGGACCTCACATATTGTATAAGTCCCTCTGTACAGTTTTCAAAACAACGGTGCGATCATCGTTAAAACTTGGGCCTCTCCTTGAGCTGTAAGTCCCAACAATCTTTTCGAAGCACTTTCTCCTTTGATGTTGAATTCAAATATATGTTGTTATCAAAACTTTCTTTGTTGAACAACTAACGAAGCAGCATGGAAGCTCTACAACGGGTAAGTGTTTATCCGCTTTCATTTACCGCTTTCA
Organism: Lathyrus tuberosus; assembly: GCA_022829125.1. Lineage (NCBI taxonomy): Eukaryota > Viridiplantae > Streptophyta > Magnoliopsida > Fabales > Fabaceae > Lathyrus > Lathyrus tuberosus. The sequence goes on from JALAZF010000253.1 coordinate 5,548,872, forward strand.
TATGTATATAACTGTATTGTTGGGCTGCTTCACTGTAAGTCTTCTTTCACATACTTTTATATACTTGTCACATATCCACTGTGTAATAATAGTATAGTTATTTAGAGTTTTCCCCGGCAACTACGTCTATCACTAGGTAAAGCCTGTAGGTTACTCTTAAATACAAACAAAACTAGATCCCCCGTAGGATTCCATATACAGTCTTCCCTTCTCTTGGGGTTCAACAATATGTAACAATGAGAAAGGCAGTATTCTCGGTGAACCTTTTCTCAGACTGTCACCCTTAGAAGTTGTCAAAGAAACTCTAACTCCCCAGAGATGATCTTTTCTCCGTGAATGGCATCTCTTGAGTTTCTTCCAAATTCTCGAACTTTCCTGGAATGATCTCTTCTCTGTGAATTGCATTTCTTGAACTTCTCTTGGTTTGGAGACCCACATGCTTCCTAAAAGCCTCCTCGCCTCCTCTTGGGCATTGTACAAGGACCCTTCGGCTTCTTAGAAGTTCTCATGCCTTCTCTGGGCTTAATACAAGGACCCTGACGACCTCTTAAAGGTATAAGATAGAACTTAGTCATCCTTTGCTAGAGCAGTCTTTCCAACGTCAAAACTCCAGCCATTTTAGGGTTGATACTCATCCCTTAATGCCAGCGCCTCCTCTTGGGCATTGTACAAAAGATAAAACTCTATACTTGGACATTCTAAACCTCTTAAGTCTCAAACACATTCTCAAGTTCCTTTCAAACATAGAAAAAACACCGATCACTCTGGATCAATCTCCAGCAGAAACCTGGTCTCTCTCATGAGAGTTCCCCACACTTGGACCCGCTTCAGGATCTCAATAATCCTCAACAGTAAGTCAGCCTCCTCATGGGCTTTGTACAAATTATTCTCCCCAGCAGACCTAACCTTTTCTGACTCTCTTGTTGAGTCAACCACCTTTAGCCTCTGTCTTGGGCTTTGTACAAGACCTATAAAACACTCTCTTGTTGATTATAAAAGACTCTCTTATTGAGTCAATCTCCTTTTAGCCTCTATCTCGGGCTTCGTACGAGACATATAAGACACTCTCTTGTTGAGTATAAAAGACTCTCTTGTTGAGTCAATCTCTTTTTAGCCTCAATCTTGGGTTTTATACGAGACAACAAATCACTCTCTTGTTGAGTATAAAAGACTCTCTTGTTGAGTTAATCAACCTTCAGACTCTATTGTTGAGTCAATCACCTGTTCAAGACTCTCTTGTTGAGTCAATTTTTTTTAGCCTCCGTCTTGGGCTTTATACAGGACAGATAATAATACTCTCTTGTTGAGTCAAACTCTTTCAGCCTCCATCTTGGGCTTTATACAAGATACATTCTCCCCTACAGAGTCAAAATCCCTTTTATCCTCAATCTTGGGCTTTGTACAAGACAGAAAGAACAGTTTCCTCCAGAAAAGTCAAACTTCTAGCCTCCTCTTAGGCTTTGTATAAAGAAAACCTCGGTTGAGTCAATCAACCTTTTAGCATCAAATTTGTGCCTTGCTCACAACATACAAACATCAACAACTCCTCTTTAGAGATGACAAATTCTCTCTCAGTCAAAACCCTTTTGTTTCACATCTTGGGCTTTGAACAAGATACAAACCACCTTTAGCTTCATGTCTTGGGGTTTGAACAAGACACCAAAACAACCTTTTTCCTCCCATAGAATAGGAGGAACTACGATCACTCAGATTTCCCTGTTTCGTTAAACGGGAATACGTAGGCATAAGATTGCAAAATCTTAGCGAGCATACTAATCAAAAACTCAAAATCCAGTACCTCCACACGTCAACCAAAGAAATTCAGGTCTAGTATCCTAACCAAAAGCCTCACAAATAATCCAGACACTTGTATTCTTAAGAAAATAACCCTGAGAAGGACCCCCTCTATTTTGATAGCATCTGTAAACCAACAGTTTTGACTATTCAACCTCAGTTTGCAAGCAGGGTTAATTGGAGACATCTATTTCCCTTCCTTAATCAGCTTCACAGGACAAAAATCTCAAAACTCGATAGTGATTCGAAACCACAAAAATCGGACTACAGAAAAATGGCGACCATAGTGGGAGTCATTCTTTCTTACACTTTTAGGAAGAAACCTTGAACCAGTCATTTTCACTGTGGCCGCCACAGAAAAATGGCGACCACAGTGGGAGTCATTCTTTCTTACAGTTTTAGGTAGAAACCTTGAACCAGTCATTTTCACTGTGGCCGCCACAGAAAAATGGCGACCACAGTGGGAGACATTCTTTCTTGCATTCCCAAGGGATGAAACCTTAAGTTCTCGAGGTGTCACAGAAATGGCGACTCTGCTGGGGAGTCATTGTCTGTATAGGATAATAAGACTAGAGGTCTAGGATATTAAGACAAATATATATATATATATATATATTGCTTTTCCTAATTGAAATTCATGTTTATTTTTCTGCTAAGGGGAATGTGTGTGATGCCGCATGTGGAAAGATTGAGAATACACCTAAGATAGGGGATGGCATTATACAAGTAATCTTACGGGGAGTGAATCCCAATTAAGAGTTCCCGGTCGACCATCAAACTCAGTGGAGACTCCCTTTGCAGATACATTACCTATACGACTTCGGTTGTTGAAAGTAGTATGGTCGATTGGGTTATCTGAGAAGCTGAGGTTTTTAGTAGACTGAAACCATTTTGTAGTGCGGAAGCTATCGGGAATAGTTTTCACGCAATACTACCCTCATCTGAGATCACTCTAAGATACATCAGCTCGCTGGCGATCCGCTTGTTGTTGTTATCCCAAGAGGGGTCAATGATTTTGCGGACAGGTACAAAAATCACCAGTATAAACCTTTGGCGATGGGTAGAGCCTTGACTTCATGACACCGACCCTTTGACCCCATGTTTTTTTTATGTTTTTGTGTGCTGCATTCATACATTCATTTAAAAAACATTAAAAAACAAAGAAAAATCTTCTCTTCTAGTCTCTCTTTTTCAAATTAAACTAAGACAATAATTGCAAATGTCAGATAAAGAGATTGCTAATGGATTTCGGTAGAAGGAAAACTCACAAGTACACCTTCAAGGTTCCAAAACTAGAGGATTTGAGAGGGTTGGCAGGGATGATAACCAACCCCGAGGCTTTCAGAGCCTAGTATGGAGGACTGCTATCTCTATTAAGGGTCCATGTAATCGAAGGAATCCTGTCCATGCTAATCCAGTTCTACGATCCGGTCTATCACTGTTTCACATTCCCGGATTATCAATTAGCACCAACACTAGAGGAGTACTCTCACCTGACTGATTTACATATTAGTGATCAAGCTCCCTTTTCTGGACTGGAAGAGATTCCAAAGGATAAAACCATTGCAAGGGTAATTTATTTGGATGAGTCAGAAGTCAGGACTCACGTGACCACTAAGGGTGGAATCCTGGGTTTTCCAGCCCAGTTCTTAATAAAGAAAGCTATGTACTTTACTAGTATAGGGAACGTAGCCGCTTTCGAAAGCATCTTTATTTTGCTTACCTATGGGTTATTTCTGTTTCCCAACATTGATAACTTCGTTGATATCAACGTCATTAAGGTTTTTCTAATTGGAAACCCTGTACAGACTTTGCTCGCAGATGCTTATCATTTTGTGCGCTACAGGAAGCTGTTCAGATCGTTACAACTTATTTGTAACACCTCTAACTCAAAAATCAAATTGCTCTTGCTGCCACGACCTTCAAGTAAGCCTAAACTTGGTCATCTCGTAATTTATGCATATTTCCTCGCACAAAACTTTTGCCAAATGTTCATAATCATGCATAAAATGTTTCCCCTCTATTGATTACTTTATCTGAATCGTGTATTAAATTTCTCAGCCTTCATGCACAAATTAGGGTTCTTGAAGTTTTGTTTTGATTTCTCATTCCATGCTTAAAATAAATGAAATTAAAGACCATAGACATGATCGTGAGTTGAAAACGAGCAGATTGATATGTGGATTGTATGATTCCATCAAGTATTCAGTGAGATTGATGAGAAAATGCAAATCTTGGCAAAACAGGGCACGCGGGCAAGAACAAGATGTTCTTGGCGCCCTTTTTCAAATATTTGAATTTTTGAATTTTTGTGATTTTATTTAATTGATTCAAAAATTAATTTCTCTCTGAATTTTAATGATTTTGAGTTGATTCTTTTTTTAATAATTAACAAAAATGTTAAAATATTTTATTTTACAAAAATTCCTCAAAAATATTATTTATTTCACATATTTGATATTTTTGAAAAGAATTAATTTTTATTTGTTTTTCTACATTTTGAAAATTTTCTTTCTCTTGATTTTCCAAACTTAAATGGTTTTCAATCATTTTGTGGACAAAAACATGATTTTTAAAACATTGATCCAAGATCACCACTCATTTTTCACCTGTTTTCAATATTTTTTATTAATTTTTTAACAAAATTAATTCCATTTTTAAACAAAATTAGGGTTTTGATTGATTCCACCCTCATCAATCTTTTTCAAACACATCATGGGCCTATAATAGAGTGTAAGACCCAACCCTTGTTGTACAAAAACATTTTTTGGGCCTCAGATATTGTATAAGTCCCGACACGATAAAAGATTCCCGGCGCGATCGCCATTTCAAAATGAAATTCATTTGGGCCTACCCTCGTGTTGTAAGTCTCATTTATTTTCTTTTAAAACACCTTTTGGGCCTCTCCTTGAGTTGTAAGACCCAACCATGCTGTAAATAAACCTTTTTTGGCCTCAGTCGTTGTATAAGTCCCGGTACGATAGTCAAAACAACGGTGCGATCACTGTTAAACCCTGGGCCTCTCCTTGAGTATAAGCCCCACCAATCTTTTCAAAAAAATTCCCTTTTGATTTAGATTCAAATATATATATATATATATATATATATATATATATATATATATATATATATATATATATATATATATATATATATATATATATATATATATATATATATATATATATTGTTATCAAAACTTTCTTTAATTTCTTTGAAAAACTAACAATACAGCATGGAAGCTTGCTCGCCTGTAAGTTTTAACAGCTTTCATTTACTCGCTTTCATATATATATATATATATAACTGTATTGTGGGAAGCTGTGCATGGTTAGTCTTCTTTCATACCCTTTCAGATACTTGTCATATGTCAATTGTATATATACTAGTATAGTTATTTAGAGTTTTCCCCGGCAACTAGGTCTAGAACTAGGTAAAACCCTGTTGGTCACTCTTAAATACAAACAAAACTAGATCCCCATAGGATTACCAGATACAGTCTTGCCTTCTCTTGGGCTTAAACAATACGGAACAAAGAGAAAGGCAGTATTCCTCGTGAACCGTTTCTCAGACTGTCACCCCTAGAAATTGTCAAAGAAATTCTACTCCCCAGAGGTGATCTATTCTCGGTGAATGGCATCTCTTGAGTTTCTTCAAACCTCGAACTTTCACTATATGATCTATTCTCGGTGAATGGCATTTCTTGAACTTCTCTTAGTTTAGGACCCACGGGCTTACTAAAAGCATCCCGCCTCCTCTTGGGCTTTGTACAAGGACCCTCCGGCTTCTTAGAAGTTCTCATGCCCTCTCTTGGGCTTAATCCAAGGACCCTGGCGACCTCTTAAAGGTATAAGACAGAACTTAGTCATCCTTTGCTAGAGCAGTCTTTCCAGAGTCAAAACCCTCCGACCAATTTTAGGGTTGATACTCATCCCTTAAAAGAGTCGGCCTCCTCTTGGGCATCATACAAAAGATAAAACTCTTCGATACCAGTAGACTTGGACAATCTAAATACCCTTGAGTCTCAAAGACATTCTCAAGTTCCCTACAAAACATAAGAGAAACCTCGGATTCTGGGTTAATCTTCAACAAGAGTTAAAACTTGTGAAACCCTGTCTCTCTCCTAAAAATCCCCTAGCCAGGGTCAGTCTATCACTAGTATAACACTATCTCAAATCAGAACCTCAAGGCATCTGATACTTCAGCTCCACTGTAAACCCTTAGCAAGAGTTGATTTCCCCACTTGGACCTGCCTCGGGATATCAATAACCCCCGGCAGAAGATAGCCTCCTCTTAGGCTTTGTATAAATGATCTTTCCTCAGCACAGCCAGCCTCCTCTTGGAATTTGTACAAATGATTCTCCCCAGTAGAGCTAACCTTTTCAGACTCTCTTGTTGAGTCAATCACATTTTCAGACTCTCTTGTTTAGTCAATCATCGTCTCAGACTCTCTTATTGAGTCAATCACCTTTCAGTACTCTCCGGTTGAGCCAACCCTTTAGCCTCGATCTCGGGCTCTATACGAGACAGATAAAAAACACTCTCTCGTTGAGTCAATAGCCTCCTCTTAGGCTTTGTATAATGATTTCCCCTAGCAGGAGTTAACCTCCTCTCGAGCTGTGTATGATGATTTCTCCAGCTTGTTCAGCCACAATCCTGGGCTTTGTACAGGACAGATAAAAAGCACCCTTTTGTTGAGTCAACCCCTTTTTAGCCTCTATATTGGGCTTTGTACAAGATATAAAATTTCATAACCTTCTCTTAAGCTTGGGGATAAACATCTTCCCCAGGGGAGTTATTTCCTCCGAGCCTTCCTTTAGACTTCGAGAAATAATTCCTAAGCAGAGTCAACCTTTTTCCGCATCCATCTTGGGCTTTGTACAAGATAGATAATGCTCTCCAGCAGAGTCAAATCCTTTAGCCTCTATCTTGGGCTTTGTACAAGACACATACAAGCCTCCCCAGCGGAGTCAAAAATTCCCTTTAGCCTCTCTCTTGGGCTTTGTACAAGACAGAAAGAACATTTCCCCGAAAAAGTCAACCTTTTAGCCTCCTCTTAGGCTTTGTATAAAGATATCCCCCAAAGAGTCAGTCTCTTTTTTGCCTCAATCTTGGGCTTTGTACAAGACACTAATATATACACTCTCTTGTTGAGTCGATCCTATCTAGCCTCCTCTTAGGCTTTATATAAGGAAATCCCTTACCACGTCAATTAACCTTTTAGCTTCAACCTTGGGCTTTGATCAAGGCACACAAAAATCAACAATTCCCTCAGAGGAAGTCCAATCCCTCTTTAGAGATGATAAATTCTCTCTCAGTCAAAAACTTGTAGCATCAATCTTGGGCTTCGAACAAGACACCAAAACATCTTTTTCCTCCCTTCGAATAGGAGGAACTACGATTGCTCTGATTTCCCTATTTCGTTTAAACGAGAATACTTAGGCATAAGATTGCAAAATTTTAGCGAGCATACCAATCAAAAACTCTAGGTCCAGTACCTTCACACCAAAACTTAGGTCCAGCACCTTACCAAAAACATCGGGGACACCCGAAATTCAACATCAACTCACTCACTCACTCAAATTTCCCGAGAAACTTTCCCTACCCATTAACAAATAAACACTATCAATTACAAAGCGAAACCTAAAGCTAATTGAAATTCTGGTATCAGATGTGTGATGTTAAGTGCGATGTCACAACAACACACTCTGAACAATGGACAATAACACACAACAGATGAACACACAGAATTGTTAACCCAGTTCAGTTCAAACAACTTAATCTGGGGGCTACAAAGCCAGGGATGAAATTCACTACTTGTAGAATTAAATTACAGACTCAACAACCCAGTTGACAATCTCCTAATCTTAATTTCTACTAGTGACTTTTTACCTAAGAAACCACTTAGGTATGAGAACACTACTCAATCCCTAAAACCTCTCAAAGAACACCCTCTTTGAGACACCTTGATCCTGCTTCACAGCTTTGATCAAGTAACAACTCTCTATCGCTTCACAGCTTCTAAGAGAGGACAGAAAACAACTCACCAATTCAACCTAGAATGGTGTATACAAAACTCGTACAAAATACTCAAGACACTCAGCCTATGCTCTTGATCTTCTCTCTGTATTTTCACTGTCTTCTTCCTTTGATCTATGCGCTTTATATAGCCACCTGAACTGGGCTTGGACTCCTTGCAATATTTGATCTGATTTGTTATTTAAAACTGAATCTTCAAAACAGATTTTATCCCCCAAAATCTTTTTAAATCTTCACCTTTTAAATCTCCTACAAACATGCATCAAATCTCTATGCAACAGATAATATCTAACCCAAGATATTCGGATCCAAAGAAACAACCTGCTCTCCACAATTCTAGCTAAAACGCAAACCCTAACAACATCACTAAACCCGATGTTATTAATTCTGCAAACCTGATGTCACAACATCGCATGTGACATCAGACCTCAAACTTAAACACTTAACACAGCCCAGTGTTAAGACTCAATGTTGCAACATCACCACCTTGACATCAACATTGAACAACCTTTGTTTTACCAAAATTCCAGCCAATCCAAGAAACTATAAATCTCCCCCTTTGGCTAATTTTGGCTAAAACAATCTCTGTACCTTCAGAGACTTCAGCAGCGGAATAAACTTGAATATTTTTTGAAACTTCAAGCAGCAGCGTCTTCAATACATAAAGACTTCACTTCACACAAAACTCTGCTGCAGCACCATCTTCAACAGCTATAATTTTCAACAATCAACAATGGTGCTCCCCCTCAAAACAAGTACCAGCATAACAGCTGTTCAGCAGATCAGCAATTACTCCCCCTTAATTTCTGCACTTCTGCATCACATCACTTTAGCAGCATTTGACAGCATTTGACATTTGTACTCTTTGATACTCTTGGCTCACTTGGCTATTTCTCCCTCTTTTTAAACACAATTAGACAAACCCCATGAAGCAACTCTAACTACAGTTAGTACTACCCTAGCTCTCATTGTCAGTCTCACAGACAGCAAAAAGACATAACAAATCATAAAACAAAACAGGTGCATATACTTGCACAATATTCAAATTACAAACCAAGCACAACAGTGCAGAATCAAAAATAGCAGAAATAAAACTAAAACTACTTAGAAGCAAAAGCAAATAAACTAGTCTTCACTTGATCCATCTCCATGATCAACAACCTCATCATCTTCTTCTGAGCAATCAGCATTGTCCTTATCAGATTCATCATTTTCTTCATTGGCACTTTCAACAGGAACATCATCACCATTGTCTTGTTCTAACTGCTGGATCAGCTTCTCAAGTTTTTCTTTTCTGACCAGACTGGAACTGATGACTGCATCAAGGTCTTTGCACATGGTCTTCAATTCTTCAAGCAGTTCAGCCTTTGTACTCTTCCTGTTACCACCAGCCTCTGATGTCACAACAATATCTAGAACATGATGTCCAGTAAATAGCTTACGATGTAATGACAAGACTGACTCCCTTTTGCAGGCTATATCTGAGCTTGTTAAAGTCTCAAGTTGTTGTTCGAAAATGATTCCACAAACCAAAGAGGGGAATGCTATAGGTAACTTAACAGCATTGGTTTCAACATGTTTTACCACCTGGTTAAAAATGTAGCTTCCAAAGTCAAATTTCATCTTCTTTCCAACAGCATAGATAAACTTACCAAGACCAACAGCAATTGTTGTTTTATGGTTGGTTGGCACCCAGTTAGCTGCACCAATCCTATGTAGAATGGCATACTTGATGCTGAGTTTGCTAGCCTTCAGCTTCCCTTTCAATGGCTAAACCTTCACTTGTCCAGCAGTAATCTCCTTGCAGATATCATTATCAGTAGACTCAAGATCACTACACTTTCCATCATCTCTACCTAGATATTTGTTGATGATACTAGGAGAAAAATTAATACACTTCCCTCTAACAAAGACTTTCATGAAGTCTGTGCTTCTCGTATCAGTAATGTTGACAGGTATGTTTACAATAAACTCTTTGACAAACCCTTCGTAACATTTAGGAAGTTTTGTCATAGTCTTCTCCAGTCCAGCAGTATTAATTAATTCCATAATTTCCTCCATTTCCAAAGCTTTTTTACCTAGTTCCCTTTCCAGGGCTAATCTTCTCTGACAAACAAACTTCCACATAGATGCACTACTGGCATAATGGAAAGAAATGTTATCAATTGGAACATCAGGAACCTTATCAGATATTCTCTTTAGAATAGTTTTCCTGACAGGCGTGATGTCCTGAACATTATCTTCGACATCATAGTCAGACTCTGAATGCTCCACAACCTTCCTCTTTCTAGGATTTATTTCCACTTTACTCTAGGCTTTTGCTGGCCCAACAACAATGTTCTTCCTCTTTTCATCAGATGACTTCTTAGGAGAGGGTTCAACCTTCTTTCCCTTCCAAGATTTTAATCTCTTTGCAATACTTGGGACAGCTCTTACTATCACCTCATCATCTGATAGATCATCTACATTGATCACATCAGCATTATCTTTACCAACAGAAGTAGTTTCAACATCCCTATCAGGCGGTGTTCTGACATTTGCTTCAACATCAGCTTCCTGATGCACATTTTCTTCTTCAACACCTACTTCAGCATCAACTTCATCTTCCTTCTCAGCATCTTCGATGACTGAGACAGCTAATCTGTGAAGATTTGTATCAGTGGATTGCATGTCATTCATTTCTCTTGCAGAATGATCAGCAGCCATTTGTTTTAGGGGTCTAGATATCCCCTTAATAGGAAGTCCTTTCTCAAAGATCTTATCAACAATCTGACCTAAGCTTTTGTCAACATCTACCCTTTTCCTCAACAGTTTGTGGAAGAGGGGTGGTAGACTTAGGTTTGTCTCCAAACAGCACACTAGTCACAAATGCCCTACTCTCGCTATCATCAAATTTCTTGCTAGTTGATTGATTAGAGGTATTACCTTTTGTAGCCCTCACAGGTCGATATTTCTCAGGTCTTGTATTTCCTGAGGCTGGAATCATAGAAATAGGAGTAATGTCCATAGCTTCATTCACGAATACCTCTTTTGACGAAACCCTAGGATTTGCATGAGTGGACCTTTTGGGCGCAGCCTTCTTTGATGGAGATGACACTTGTTTAGACATCGTACTTGTGTAGCAACTGAGGATTAGGGAAGGACTGTTTCTGTTGATGGAGAAGGATACAAACGGTCTAGGGTTATGGTGTTTGATGAAGCGAGTGATAGGTGCTGATAGCCTAAAGTCTGAAGCCTGGTCATGAGTTTCTTCCTCCATACAAACTTTCCTTTAAAAATTTAAAAGGATTTACATCAGAATTCATTAATTCTGATTGCCCTTTCAGTATCCTTTCATGCTTGATGTTACCATCTGATGTTACAACATCAACCATAACATCACCATATGTGCTGACCTCTTTTGGTATCCATTGATAACAATTATCCTTGGATCTAGCACCCTTCAAAACAACCTGATTATGCTCATCAGTTACCACACACCCATCTTTGGTGTAGCTAACTTTATACCCGTCATCACACAGTTGGCTTATGCTGATCAAATTAGCATTCAGACCATTGTCAATTTCAGGTCCACCACCACATCTTACTCTTCCAACTCCTGTAACCACTCTTGTATCTCCATTTCCAAAGATTACATCATTTGAAGAGCAAGCAACAGTATCTTCCAATTTAGCTTTGGATCCAGTCATGTGCTTTGAACATCCACTGTCAAAGTACCATGTATCCTTATCAAACTGTCTATCTGAAGTGTGGGCTAAAAGACATTTCACCTTCTCCTTAGGAACCCATTGTTTAACAACTTTGGGCCTGACCTCCTTTAGTTTTCTTTGAGGAGCAGATTGTGGATAACCATGCAGTTTAAAACAAGAGTACTGCATATGTCCAAACCTTCCACAATAGAAGCATCTAACTCTGTCATCTCTGAATTGGTTATATCTTCAACCATTATGATGATGATATTGTTGTGGCTCCCACCCATAATGTTGTCTCTTTCTTCCATAGTTGGCCTGTCTTCTATGGTGCTGTTGTCTTTTACCATAGGTAGACTGTCTCCTGAACTGAGGATGTTGTCTTCTAGGTTGTCTCCTATGGTGATGAGGCTTCCTTCTTCCATAGTAATGAGGCACAGCATTGTTGTATCCATATCCATATCCATACCAGTTACCCTGATGTTGAGACATCTGATGAAACCTGTTCTGATTGGACCTAACAGTCTCCATGCTCTTGTGATATTGAGGAGGCATATACTTACTAGCTCCTTGAGGCTGCACCTTCCTTTGATGAGTACTATTTTTCTTCTCAACATTCTGTGGTTGAACAACCTTCTTAGGTGTAGGATTCTGTCTCTTAGTTTGATGTTGAGACAATGGTTGAGGCATCTCCTTCTTGGTTCCTGAAGTGTTTGCTTCAGCAGATACCTTTTTCTCAGCCACAAATCCTATGCCTGACTTTTCTCCAACAACCTTTTCTATCTGAAGGATCTTATCAAGTGTGTCTGTACCACTGTTCAGCATCCTAACAGATTTGGTCATATGATCCAGATGAGCTTTGACTAATAAGACTTCATTTTCCAAATCAGCTTTAGCAGTCTCAAGCTGAACAATTTGTTTCTTCTGTTTTTCACTTTCTTGACAGATTTCTGCACTCTTTAGACAAAGCTCTTGATAAGTGGACGCTAACTCCTCAAACGTCAGTTCCTCGTCACTAGAGTCACCATCAGAAACCACTGTTCCAGTTAAAGCTTTGACATGTTTGGCTGGCTCTCCTTCACTTTCACTTTCAGAGTCTGACCAGGAAACTGTCATTCCTTTCTGCTGCTTCTTCAGGAATGTGGGACATTCTTTCTTAACATGTCCATGACCTTCACACTCAAAGCACTGAACACCCTTGTCTTGAGCAGTCTTCTCTTTATCCTTCTCCTTAGACTTGCTGATGTCAGAAGCGATGTTCTTGACATTAGGCTTGAAGTTCTTGTTCATTCTTTTGAACACCTTGTTGAACTTCCTTCCCAACATAACAATGGCCTGAGATAGATCCTCCTGGGATTTAGCACTATTCCCTTTCTCTTCTTGATCATTTGAAACCAAGGCAATACTCTTTGGCTTCTTTTCTGGTTCTTCCTCATTCAACCCAAGCTCAAAAGTTTGAAGAGATCCAATGAGCTCATCAACCCTCATCTTGCTGATGTCTTGAGCTTCTTCAATTGCAGTCACCTTCATCTTGTACCTCTTAGGAAGGGACCTAAGGATTTTCCTTACAAGCTTTTCTTCTGACATCTTTTCTCCAAGAGCACTGGATGCATTGGACAGCTCAAGAATACTTAGGTGGAAGTCATGGATAGTCTCATCTTCCTTCATCTTCAGACTTTCAAACTTCGATGTTAGAAGCTGAAGTCTTGACATCTTAACTCTAAATGTTCCTTCATGTGTAGCCTTCAAAATATCCCAAGCTTCCTTAGCAACTTCACAGGTATTGATCAACCTGAATATGTTCTTATCCACTTCATTAAAAATTGCATTTAAAGCTTTGGAATTACCAAGGGCAAGCTCATCTTCTTCCTTGGTCCATTCTTCTTTAGGATTCGGCTTTGAGGTGCCCTCTTTATCTTTCCCAGCATCATCTTTTTCAAACACAACAGGTGCTTTCCATTCTTTAATGATAGCCTTCCAAGCCCTGCTGTCCAAGGATTTCAAAAAGGTGATCATCCTTGGCTTCCAATAGTCATAATTTGAGCCATCCAAAATAGGGGGTCTTTTGACAAATCATCCAACTTCTTTGTCAATCTTTACACCAGAAAGTAACTTCCCTAGATCTCACCCAGAGACAGACAGGATGCCTGCTCTGATACCAATTGAAATTCTGGTATCAGATGTGTGATGTTAAGTACGATGTCACAACAACACACTCTGAACAATGGACAATAACACACAACAGATGAACACACAGAATTGTTAACCCAGTTCAGTTCAAACAACTTAATCTGGGGGCTACCAACCCAGGGATGAAATTCACTACTTGCATAATTAAATTACAGACTCAACAACCCAGTTGACAATCTCCTAAACTTAATTCCTACTAGTAACTTTCTACCTAAGAAACCACTTAGGTATGAGAACACTACTCAATCCCTAAAACCTCTCAAAGAACACCCTCTTTGAGACACCTTGATCCTGCTTCACAGCTTTGATCAAGTAACAACTCTCTATCGCTTCACAACTTCTAAGAGAGGACAGAAAACAACTCACCAATTCAAACTAGAATGGTGTATACAAAACTTGTACAAAATACTCAAGACACTCAGCCTATGCTCTTGATCTTCTCTCTGTATTTTCTCTGTCTTCTTCCTTTGATCTATGCGCTTTATATAGCCACCTGAACTGGCCTTGGACTCCTTGCAATATTTGATCTGATTTGTTATTTAAAACTGAATCTTCAAAACAGATTTTATCCCCCAAAATCTTTTTAAATCTTCACCTTTTAAATCTCCTACAAACCTGCATCAAATCTCTATGCAACAGAGAATATCTAACCCAAGATATTTGCATCCAAAGAGACTACCTGCTCTCCACAATTCCAGCTAAAACGCAAACCCTAACAACATCACTAAACCTGATGTTATTAATTCTGCAGACCTGATGTCACAACATCGCATGTGACATCAGACATCCAACTTAAACACTTAACACAGCCCAGTGTTAAGACTCAATGTTGCAACATTACCACCTTGACATCAACATTGAACAACCTTTGTTTTACCAAAATTCCAGCCAATCCAAGAAACTAACACTAATATCCTGTGGATAACCACATATAGGATGGGTAATTGACAACTACCCATTGTATAACCAGACCCCGGATCCCCAATCTCTTTAAAGCGTCTGTTCAGTTAAATAAATGCGTGCAAGGTTAGTTTTAGATAGCTTCCCTTTCCCTTTCAGCTTCATGGGATAAATAAGAAATCAGAAAGTAGCACCCCTGCTCCTCATTACGGTGAGGAAAACCCAGCGATAAGGTGGTCGCGTCACCGAAAAAAATTGCCCGCTACATTAATCTACTTTTTTTTCTCAAAAGTGAATACAAATAAAATAGTCCTGTAAAACTTGCTTATGAAGTGTTACCACAAAAGAATAAAAAACCAAAAAACTTAAATATTAAAATATAAAAAAAGGATAAATGAAATAAAAATATAAACTATTTAAAATAAAAACTAAATTAAAAACTGATTAAATGAAAAAGATTATTAATTAGAAATAGACATAAAATCGGTTTAAAGCGAATAACCAGACTAGTATCGAATTGCTCAAAAAAATAAAATGGATACACCAAAATGATCAGTGCGAAATAAACGACTCGAAAAAATACAGCGTTTGGTCAAATTTTAAAATAAATTTTACCCAGTTAAAAAGCTCAAATTGATCAAAAATGCGACCGAAAAACAGCCGAAAAATTAAAATGAGCACACCAAGTTAAACTACACGAAACATAGATTAATATGACTGACGTTTGCAAGCTCGATTTTAAAATTTTCCATCCACTGATTTTACGCACATTTGAATTTTAGTTTGACCAATTCGACTGTAAATCCGACAAGTTCATTATGGCTGATAAATTGGGCATTATGCGAGATGAAATGCATGATAGGCTATGCAGATGATGCAAAAAGATGCGGGATCTTAGGGATAAAAATTAGAGTATGACAAACCTGAAGCGAGTTCTAGTCGATCCAGGAAGTTCAACAGACATCTTATACTGGGAAGCATTCAAAGGGATGAACTTTGATGTCACTGAGTTGTTATCCTTTACGGGGACACAGGTTGGATTTTGAGGAGAACGTGTACAAGTATTGGGATTAATGTTGTTGTATGTTATTGTTGTTGTTGATTAATTTTTTAAGAACAAGAACAAAACATTGCTAAGTCACAAGAAAGAAGCTTCTTGTGACTTAGCAATGTTTTGTTCTTTAAATTCTTAAAACATTACATAATATCTTGTGTTGTTGTATGATGTTGAGTTTATTATATGCTATATAGATTGTTTGTTTCACTAACCCTTCACTGAAAATACATTTCATTTAAATTGACATAGAAACTTATAATTTGAAAATTAAGTTGTATTTGAAAACCAACTTATATCAATCAATGTTTTCTGAATTGCATCTGTCTCATCATTCATCTCACTCTGTTGAACATATAGAATATAGGTCAATGATCTAATTCCTTCAACACATCCATATCTTCTCTTATAATTTAATTTGAATAACAACAATTTATTAATATTATTCAAATTAAAATAGAATAGAAAGAATTGATGTGATGAAGGACTTAGACCATTGAACCACATTCTATATGTTAAATAGCGTGAGATGAATGATGAGACAGATGCAATTAGGAAAACAGTGGCTTTTTTAAATTGGCTTTCAAGAATAGTTTAATTTTCAGATTATATACTTCTTCATCAATTTGAATGGTTGTATGTTGTTGTGAGGTTTATTGAAAAACAAGCAATTTACATATTATATAATAAACTCAGGGTACTTTAAACAATGGTTATATATAATAACCGTTATAAAATATTATTTACCTAAATGTATATACCACCAGGTTAGTTATAGAAACCGTGATCATATATAGCGCGCTTTCAGGTTTTCTACAACGGTCGTAAAACCGTGATTGTAAGTTGCGCATATACAACCATACCCTACATAACAACGGCATGTCACGCGTGATGTTATCCCTTTTCCAACCGTTGTTGTATATGTTTTCCATAGTAGTGCGAATGTTAGGCGAAAAGTCCCTGAGTCGATAGATGACTATTTGAATAGGTTCAGACTTCTTAAGGCAAGGTGTTTTATCCAGGTACCTGAGCATGAGTTGGTCGAAATGGTCGCTGGTGGCTTAGCCTATTCAATTAGAAAGAAGTTAGATACTCGATATCTTAGGGACATGGCACTACTAGCGGATAAGGTTCGTCAAGTCCAACACCTAAAAGATGATAAAGCCTGAACAAATAAATATCATAAAAAGGAAAAAGTTTCTTACATAGAGGCATATGATTATGTTTCTGACGTAGGTGATGATTATTTTGAGGAAGGTGGGGTCAATGTGGCTGAGCTGAAGCCAGGACCCCCTTATGTTTGTAAGTTATTGAAACCATCGAACGGGAAGAATCCTGTCGAGACTAATAAAAATGAGAAGTTTGCCACTAGAAGTTACACTTTTGACATTACAAAATGCGATGAAATATTTGATTTGTTAGTCAAATATAGTCAGATTATAGTGCCTCATAGTTTGAAAACTCCTCTTGTATAACAAAGGAAGAAGAGAGGGTTTTGTAAGTACCACAATCTTTTGGGTCCTAAAACTTCTCAATGTATTCTTTTCAGAGATTTGGTTCAAAAAACTCTTAATGATGGAAGATTAAAATTTGGAGAAAAGTCAAATTCATCAATGAAAGTGGACTCAGACTCCATGCAGACGGAGGAGGCCCACTATGTTGAACCCATAGAGATCTTGATGGTGGAAGTTGTTAATGGCTCCAACATGAATGTTGACAAGGGTGAACAAATCTCCGTTATTGCTGATTCTGACTTGCAAGAGGTCTATCCTCAGTCTAAAGAGGAATTAATTAATTTCCTTGAGCGTTGCAAGCTCAACGATTCTAAGACCATGTTATACCCACGTTGCAGTTCCATGTTTGACGAAGAAGCGACAAAGAAACTAGAAAGCTCTAGGAGGGATTACCCCAGAAGTGGACGGGGTGGAGGTCGAACAGTTAGGTTCGTTCTAAACAATGGGGGAAAACCTCTTAGGAATAAAGAATACAATAGGCAGTTTCAACAACCTCGACCGAAAACTTTCAAACCACTAGCAAGTGCACCCAAAGAGAAGTGGGTGAAACCCCTCAATCAAAAGGGGGCGAATCATATGAAGTGTAAGGATTTCAACCCCATGGTTGGGATTCCAAGTAACAAAGCCCAGAAGGAGATGAAGGGAAATGCCCATGTCCCTCTGGCCTATAAGGGTAAGAATCCTATGACGCGTACCCAGTGGAGGCGTCATCAGAGGAAGAAGAAAGTTGAATGAGAAGCCTTGACAACTGAGCGTGGCACCCCAGGGGTGAACGCATTGCAGCTACGTCGAAGGCTAAAGAGAAACCCTAATCTAAAAGGCTAAATAAAGAGGAACAAGTACATATTATTTTGAAAATGGATTTTAAGGCCACCATAATCAAAGAGGGACTTAGAGTTAAGGAGAAAACTATTGAATACTCCCCTCAGTCAGAGGATGAAGTTGTAGGTTACACTTCTCGGCCTGAAGAATAGGAGCCTCATTACATTCCCTAGCCTGGGGATGAGGATCCAGAATATTCCCCTCATCCTGAGGATGCCTATGTGCCTTATTATACTCCCCAACCTATGGAGAAAGAACCATAGTACACACCTAGGTCAGATGATGAGATGGTCGAAGATAACTTTGACAGAGAGTCGGAAGATGACCTCCAGATTAATTGTAGAATATTGTCAGTGCTACCGACTAAATATGACCGGGTATCAGAAGTTTCTGAGGTCGAGGAAGATTTTGTTCAAGACAAGGCTTCCAACCAGAAACCTCTCTGCTTCTACGTCATGAATAATGGCGTCGTCGAAGAACAACAGGCAGTTTTTAAAAGGTCTGACCCCTGCATGATGTATCACCTGAAGCTGTTGTTCATTAGGGAAAATGTGGACTCCAAGGCCGTTAACAACGTATTTTTGGATGGGGTGTGGCGATCAACTTGATTTCGTATTCAGTATTCAAGAAAATGGGGAAGACCGGTGAGGATCTTAGGCCCCATGACATGGCGTTCTTCAACTATGAGAGCAAGACCAGTAACATATTAGGCGTGATTCAGGTCGACCTATTAATTGGTTCGACATCCAGACCAACATTATTTATTGTCATCAAGTCCAACGCTAATTACAATCTAGTGCTTGGATGTGAGTGAATACACGGAATTGGAGCAGTGCCTTCGACGTTGCACCAAAAAGTAGCCATCTGGAGGGAAGATGGTATTGTCGAGAACCTAGAGCCGATCAAAGATACTATAAAGTCGAGATAGGCAAGATCAGAAAGAAAGATTTTGACATGAATTTGGCAAAGATACCACCATGTTATGCTGCATAAGAGGTATATACCTCTGCCCCCCACAGGGTGGATGTTGGTCAACGAAGATGACTGCTAAGTCAAGATCCTTGACTCGGATTTCGGCCTATATGAATGAAAATAGAATACAATTGGCCTTAGAAGCTGAGTCGTCTCAAAATTTGGCTTTTGAAGCCAATGTTGAAAGCCCCAAGAACATTGGAGGCGGCCATTTGGGCCAGACAATAGCTTCAGAAAGTCGGAGGATGGACTGCATTTATGATAATGAGCCTTTGGGGTTTGAAAAGGACCTACTTGAAACTAATAAGAAAATGAAGGCCCGGGATCCTTTAGAAGAGATAGACTTAGGCAAAGGAGTAGTGAAGCGACCAACATACATCAGTGTCAGGATAGACCAGGTATGAATAAGAAGTCAGCCGAGTTGCTCAAAGAATATAAGGAGCTTTTTGCATGGTATTACAATGAAATGACAGGGCTAAGTCAAGACATGGTGGAATTGAAACTACCAATTCGACCTGGGAAAAAGCCGGTGAGGCAGTTACCAAGGAAGTTCACGCCATAAATAATGTCGAAAATCAAGGAAGAGATTGAAAGGTTGCTCAAGAGTAAATTCATAAGAATGACAGGTACGTCAAATGGTTAGCCAATATTGTTCCAGTTATAAATAAAAATGGTACGCTTAGAGTTTGCATAGACTTTAGGGATTTAAATAATGACACGCCTAAAGACGAGTACCCCATGATTGTGGCAGAGATGTTGATCGGTTTAGCTGCAAGACATGAATACTTAAGAATGTTAGATGGGTACTCTGGGTATAACCAAATCTTTATAGCTGAAGAAGATGTACCTAAAACAACATTTCAATGCCCATGTGTTTTAGGCATTTATGAATGGATATTGATTCCCTTCGGTTTGAAAAATGTTGGGGCAACTTACCAACGAGCCATGAATTCCATGTTTCATGATTTCATCAAGACTTTTATCCAAGTCTATATCGATGATATTGTCATAAAATCATCCTCAGAAAATGGTCACTTAGACCATCTTTGACAATCCTTTCAAAGGATAAAGAAATATGGATTGAAAATGAATCCATTGAAATGCACTTTCTATGTCGGTGCAGGGGATTTCTTAGGATTCGTGGTGCATAAGAAAGGCACATAGATTAATCAGAACAAGACAAAATCAATTGTAGATCTCAAGCCTCCTTCAATAAAGAAGAAGCTCCAATCTTTGTTGGGAAAGATTAATTTCTTGAGAAGGTTCATCTCCAACCTTAGTGGCAAAATCCAATATGTCTCGCCACTACTTCGACTCAAGAAAGATAGCGACTTTATTTGGGGAGTTGAACAACAAGAGGCTTTTGAAAACATCAAGCAATATTTAATCAAGCCTCCAGTGTTGCTACTTCCAAGTAGAAATAGGAGCATGAAATTGTACATACTCGCGTCAGATTCGACCATAGGCAGTATGTTATCTCAAGAGGATGATAATGGCATAAAAAGAGACATATATTACCTCATTCGAATCTTAATATACGTGGAAACTAGGTATAACTTGATTGAGAAATGATGTTTGTGCTCGTACTTTTCATGTACAAAATTAAAGCATTATATTAAACCGGCCGAAGTTTACGTTTATTCTCATTTTGACGTTATTAAACACATGCTATTGAAACCTATTTTGCATAGTCGAATAGGAAAGTAGGGTTTAGCTCTCACTGAGTATTCATTGTCATATTGTCCTTTGAAAGCAGTAAAAGGACATAATTGTCGTAGACTTTATTGTTGACCATTTAGTGGTCGAGACAGTAGAGGCATATGTGGGAACTAAACCGTGGAGGCTATACTTCGATGGTTCAAAGCATAAGGATGGTTCAGGAATGGGTATTTTTATCCTTTCACTTGATAGCATACTGACTAAGTTCATATATGAGATTAAGGTGGGCATGTTCCAATAACGAGGTCGAATACGAAGCATTGATAATGGGCCTCCAGATTTTATTGGATTTGGGGGCAAGGGATGATGAGATTAAATTAGATTTGGAACTAGTGATTTGGAAGTTAAAGAAGGAGTATAAATGTATCAAAGAGAATTTGATGTTATACTTTATTAGAGCCAACCTTTTTGTTGAAATGATTCGACCATGTTTCAATCAATCACATCCCTCGCCTGGAGAATCAAGAGACTAATGGTTTGGCTTTGATAGCCTTGGGATACAAAATATAATGGGAAAGGTTAGAAGACCTAGTTGAGATTAAAGAGAAATCGATCACAAAGGAAAAACTTCAAGAGGTATTGCAAATGTCAAAACTTCAGCGGGTACATGACTATGAAGATCCACAAGACCTAGAGGACTAGGAGTTTGATAGGGGTTTGAACTATGAAGTTTTGGCCATTAACTTAATGTTAAAAAATGATTGGCGAAAACCCATAGTTGAATATTTACAAAATCCAATTTGAGCAACCGATAGGAAGGTTAAATACAAAGCCTTGAGCTATGTGGTCATGGGTAACAAATTGTTGAAGAAGACGCCTAAAGGACTGCTTCTTAAGTGCTTTGGCGAAACTGAAGCCTACTTGGTGATCTTTGAGGTACATAAAGGATCATGTGGTTCTCATCAGGATGGTCATAAGATGAAATGGTTTCTATGTCGACTAGGGGTTTATTGGACAACTATGTTGAAAGATTGCATATACTTCGCCAAAGGTTGCCAAGAATGCCAGATTAAACCCTCTTCGTCAAAATGGCATAGGTTTATTCTGGTGAGAATAGACTACTTCACTAAGTGGATAGAGGTTGTACCCTTACCTAATGTCGATCAAGAATAGGTGATAAGTTTAATCCAAAACCACATTATATACAGATTTGGGATACCTGAAACTATTACCACAGACCAAGGCTCATTTTTCATAGGGCGCAAAATGGCGGAATTCGCCTCCAAGACAGGTTTCAAACTTTTAACCTCTACACTATATTACGCCTAAGCCAATGGTCGGGTCGAAGCGGCCAATAAGTTATTGATTGGTCTAATTAAAAAACATGTGGTGCAAATCCCAAACAATTGGCATTAAAACCTGAACCAAGTTGTATGGGCATGTCGCAATTCTCCTAAAGAGTCGACTAATTCTTCACCCTTTTGACTTGTGTACGGTCACGACGCAGTATTTCCTTTAGAAATCTACCTGTAGTTGTGGGTGCTTGTATATTTTGAGTGATGTTAAAACTAGGAAAGTATGGCATTATGTATATTGGACGGTATCCTCCCATTCTAGATATGCATCTTGTCATTAAAAAGCATTTAAATCAGTTTGAAAAGGAGTAAACATCATATGTGCATTGAAAAACATGTTTTTGGACAACCATTTCAGGCCAACCATGCAAGAACAGACCGACCTATATGAGGTTCGGCTTCAGTATAGGTCGGTACATGGATTTTTTAGGCCGGTTCCCATGGAGCAGTATTAAAGCTTGTCGGTTCTCTCCACGGGTCGCGTCATAGGGTACCAGATAGACTGGCCTATGACCTTCACAGACCGATCTATGACCTTCACAGGCTGACCTAAACAACATGCATAGGCTGGCCTATATGTTTTTCCCATCCAAAAATTTCAGTGTTGCTCTTTTTACATTCCTTTTGCCCATTCATTCACATACCTATATATACTCATACATGCATCTTCTTCTAGGAAAAGTTTCCTAGTGAATAATACCTAAACGAAACTAGATTACAAAGTTTTCCATCATCTCCATCCCTTCTTCTATGCATACACACAATTGAACTACACATAATCATTTTTCAATTGGGTGACCATCTAGATTAGGGTTGATAACGTCCAATTAGGTTTGGTGTAATTGAGAATATTGGGTTGGCGGCTTTGTGTGTTTCATATAAGAAAACCAAGGTGGGGTTTTCCTTCAAGATCAGGTTGATTTGAAGGCTTTGGATGAGATCACGTTAACACATATTCGATTGAGTGAAAGCCTTAGAACAAGGTGGTTTTCCTTGCAAGGGAGTAGCGTGAGACGGTGAATTGTGTTCAGGAATCTCGGGTTTTAACAAGTTGCATGCTCGGGATAATTGGAGGATTTTAGCTGCATTGTTGGTCACTTGATCAAGCTTTGATCAAGGGTTTGGAGGTGGAAGAATCAACACACAAAAATTGGGTTTTTGGGGTTTGCATTCTTCATCTCTTGTATAAACATTTTTGCAAAGAAAAGGTTAATAGCACTATTGAAGGTGAGGAAAATACACAAGAAGAGGGGTTGAATTGTGTTCACCAAAAATAAAAACATTTATGCTTCTTAACAGAATTCAGACTCTAAACGTTGGTTCAGAATCTGATCATAAGTGCAGTGGAACAATATATCAGAAGTAGAGTAAACAGAACAATGAACACAACAGATTATCCTGGTTCCTCTCCCAACTAAGAGTACTCCAGTCCTATTGACTTGCACGAGATTTTCCACTATAATCAACTTATGATTACAGTTGCGTATACACTCAAGCATAAGACTTTCACTGCTCAGACCTACAGTCTAAGACTTCCCTGCTCAATCAGCACCTGGTCAAGACTTCCTACTTAGATCCTTAGATCGTAAGACTTTCCTTGCTCAAACCACCTGGTTCAAGACTTATCTTCTCAGACACACTGCCTAAGACTTCCCTGCTCAGATCCTCGATCCAAGACTTTTCTACTTTGACACACCATCTAAGACTTCTCTACTCAGACCTTTTGTCTAAGACTTCCTTTACTAAGATTAACAATCCAAGACTTTGATGCTTAATCAAAACAAATCAAGACTTTCAATGCTCAAGCACACAGTAAGAAACTTACTTGGCTCAAGCTTTTCAACTGGAGACATTGTTGTTTAAACACATAGTATGATACATTTGATCTTATCTCCTGAACAACATGTTCAGCAGAAAAGAGAATAAGGTGTACTTGATTCTGAATCAGAGGTACATGGTAATAACGTTAACAAAGACCTTAAGCTCTCAAAATTTCCAGAATATTCATTGTTTAGGAAACCTTAAGGCTGTTTACAATTTCCAATAATTAACAGAAGATTTTGCATATTCAGTAGTGTTTCTCATTGTTGATCTTGTTATTTCTTCATTCAGATAGAGGTGATGAACACCTTTATCCTCTTTGGCATTCCTTCTTCTTCTTATTCCTTGTTAAAGATTCAAGTAGAACCTTTAGTTACTTAGATAGAAAATTTCAAAGAACTAGTCGTTGGAAGAGATAACTTGATCAAATGTCTTTATTCTCTCTATAGTACAAGAGACGTTGAGGATAGATACACAGAATATATTGATACATTGTGTAATTTGTTTAACCAAAATGTCTTCAGAAGTGTCATGTACTATAGAGCCGTTGAGAGTGGTTATCCGTAAAGCATGTCAACTCTTCTAGAGCCTTGTGATTATAGACTCTAGCTGACCAACTGATTTGACATTATAGCTTGCTTTCTTCAGTACAAATAGCTTCAGCTTCGCTCCTACTTCTGAATAAGCTAATACAATTACCAAGTCTAGAAATAATGTGTTGCTTCTTTTGATGCTAAGGCCTTCAGTTTTTGAGTCTACGCCAGACATCAGTTGGCAAGTGTTCTTTAGATTTTGTATCATCTGAAACACGTAACTCAGCTTTACTCAAGTGTGCCTTCATATAATATTCTTAATATATCTTTTAAGTATAGGAACCTGCACACTTGAACACGCATTAGATAACACCATTGTTCTTTTAATACTTTTGTTATCATCAAAACTAGGATATATATCATGAAAAAATCTTGTTCTGAAATCTCCCCATTTTGATGATGACAAACATAAGTATTTAAAGGACAATGTTTGGGCTATTTTAATTTTTCTTAGACAATCATCATAGCATGAGGTTTGTAAGCTCTCTCTAAGTCTGATAGATCAAAGGTTGAGTTTTGTAAGCTCCCCCTAAGTTTTACTTCTAAGAAATACTAAAATATATTTAGCTTTCTTAGCAACATTAGGGTATGAGGTTTGTAAACTCCCCTTAAGTCTAATAGTCCAATAGTTGAGTTCTGAGAACCCACTCTAAGTACCATTTTCAAGAAAACTATAGTTTTAACTTTCTTAGCAACGTTAGAATCCGAGGTTTGTAAGCTCCTTCTGAGTATAATAGGCTAAGGTTGAGGTTTGTAAGCTCCCCCTTAGTTCTATATACAAGAAGAGTTAAAATTATTTACCTCGGACAAGATAACCATGATAAAAATAAAGAAAAAATAAATGAACAGGATTAATAATAATATTAACATTGGCAGCTTTTATTCTGAATGGGTATAAATTCATATTTAAATACTTCTATATTTCTCCCCCCTTTTGTCACATAAAAAAAGATTAAAAACAAAAGAGAGGAAAATTTTAAAGCAAGCAAGATTATGAAGTGCAGAGTCCCAAGTTGGCCAAGGATGCTTTATAGGTTTTATAGTGGTCAGAAACAAGTAAATGTAATGTTCCAAGATGGTAAAAAAAATATTGGTTCACTAATTTACTTGACTGAATACTTAAAGCACACTATAATAGTTGATCAACCTTGCGTCCTCAAGAGTTCATCCAGTTCTTTAGAGATACTTCAAGCAAGAGATAGCTATGAAAAGAAAATCTCACAACCGTATACTTCACAAGAGTGAGAGACGCGATTTTGCAAGAGAGATTGAATTGCTGAAGAAGACTGAAGTAGGAAAAGAAAGACGTTTGGCAAACAAGGAACGTTCTGCATAACTTCTTGCAGATGCATCAAAAGAGAGCCAGACACTGAAGAAAGAGAAGGTTATTCAAACCAGATTGGCTACCTATAGAGCTCAAACTTCAGGATCTAAGGAGCACAAAAATGCTTCTGAGAATCCTTCAACTAAAGATGAGGAAGCAGAACAATACTGAAGAAAGTATGCAACTAACACAGAGAAAGATGACTGAAGCAATAAAGAACACTAGGAATAGACTAGTTTATTGTACGGTTATATCTTTACTCATGTAACTTTTGAACTCCAATGAAGTTTTTCCCTTTAATCAGTTTAATAATCAATTTTGCCACCAAATCCAAGTCTCAATTTAAATTAAATAAGGCACGACAAATAAGAATTATGACCAATTAAACACACAGAAACATGATAGATTTATAAACATACAGATTCATAACCGTAAAACATTATAAATATTCACAAACAAGATAAATCCACATAATAAATTTTCACATCAAAAACAAAAGAGCTCACAAAAGGGTTCTACATCCTAGACTTAGGGTTTCTTTAACAATTCCATGATCGCCTTAAGGTCAAAATCAATTTCTTTTTGCCTCTGAACAACAAACTTAAGTTGATCATCGACTAAGAGTTGGTTGCTAGCCATCTTAATTTTCATAAGCTCTTGACATTCAGCAATTGTAGTGACTTGAGCTTCAAGATTGAGCAGTTGCTTCTGGCTAGTTGCAGCAACTTTCTTTGATAAAAAATTCTTCAAATCTTCAATAGCCATGTTGACAGATCTTCAAAAACATTCCCATTTAGCAATATAAACCATAGGATCAGTGGATGTGAGTCATTCTTCCACAACTACTTTTGCCTCATTAAACAACCCAGTCCTAAAGAGTTCTAACTGAGAAAGTATATGATTGGGTGGAGGCTGGTGGTTAGTTATGTGATGAGATGGTTTGGATATGTTTATTTCATGAACAGATTCAGCTGAGATATCCTTTTCTAAGGCATGAATTGATGGAGATTTGGGTTGGTCAATTTGATGAATTGATGTAAGGGTTGATTTTGGCCATTATTTTCTGATTGTTGTTCAAACTCAACATACTCAGGTCCATCATTAAGAAAGTCCTGAATAGGTTGATCTAACATAGTTTTGGTGGAGCTGCTAGAGGGTGAAGTAATATTGAGAGGCTTAATATCTAGACCACTTCTAGTTTCACCAGGAATTGGTGAAGTTAGATTAGTTTGGATATAAGCATCAATGTCTCGAATGGTTTGGTCAAGAGATGGATCATTAGTGTTATTTGTTAAGAGGAGAAAGGTTTTGAGTAATGAGAAATCAATGTTCAGAGGGATGATTGCTAGTACAGAGGATTGATTGGATTTAACAATTGCAGGTGTGGAAGACTTTCTCAATGAAGTATTAAGATTAAATTCATGAATGAGTTCAACCTCAGTACTTGATCCTACTGCTAATGAGAAAATCTCTTCTGCGGCTTCTGTTTTATTGTCGTTATCATTTGGATTCTCATTCAACCACCTTCTGCTCATCATCCTTCTCTGCAGATTCCTCTTCAGCTTCTCCTTCCGAAGTAACTTCCTCTACCGCCTTAGGCCTATCTTTAGTACCACCAACATTCTTTTTGCACTTCTTAATAAACTCGTGAGTCATCTAAATAACTTCAGAAGAATTTAGAATAGATTCTCCCAGATGTTCTCTTAAGATCTTCCTCCCTTCGTTTAAGAGTTTTAATGATTCTTTAATACGATTCTCCTTAACCATTTCTTCAGAAACTACATCCCTACCAATCAAAATAAAGGCGGTGAAGAGCTGCTTGACATCCTTCAAAACATGAGCCATTTATGCTTCCCTTTTTTCTTCTTCTATTTGGATCAAGTTAGAAAGTTTCCTTTTCTTGGATGCAATATTTTCCTTGCCTAAATTGCAGCTAGATCCTCCTTCTCTCATCTTGGTAGGAAGGATTTTAGTGGTTTCCTTGAGTTCTTTAACTTCTTATTGCAAGGCCTCCTTGGAGCTAAGATCTCCTTTCATTCAACTCTTATGAACAGATATATCTTCCTCCTTATGCATTGCTTTCTGATCATCTACCATTAGTTTCTTTTTAACAAGTGCATAAGCTTCAGTTTCTTCGTCAGGCTCTTCATCATTATCATAAGTGATTACTATCTTTTTTCCTTTTCTCCTAGAGTCATACTCATTTTGAGACCTGACAGGAAGATGATCCTGAGAAATGGTCACTCCACACTCCTTCTTAGCTTTTTCAATAAGCATTCTGATGACTTTTGGAGAATCTTTTTTGGTTATCATAGGAAAGTTATCCAGAAACTTTCTTCTTTTATATCTTGTGATTCAAATAGGATTGTCAATCATTATGATATCCTTTTTCAACCTATCTTTCATGTGAGCCAAAACGGATGCAGACAACATATTTCCATAAGAATCATCTAAGGCTTGTGTGGCTCCACATTCTATCAGCAAGCTGACCAGTTTGCCTTGATAGAAAAGTTCAGACAGTAACCTTGCATAAGGTACTGTTCTTTTGAGCTTCTTGGAGAAGTCTTTGATGGATTCACAGAATTGATGAAAGATGTAACCAGGAAGGTTTAACCTTTGATCAGATGTAAGATACCAGAGAAATATCTTGTGATCCTACAAAATTTGATCAGAACTACCATCACAAGGGATCAAACATCCAATAAGAATTTTGAACAACAGTTTTTGTTCTAGATGCATATTCTTCACTTTACCAAAGTCATCTTTCTTTTTGAAGAGAATTTTCTTAATATCTTCGGCATAAATTCCACCATCTTTTGAGTTAAGAATTACCATACCTTTATTCTTAGCCCCAATTAACTGAGCAATATTGTCCTGAGTTATTGCAACCTCTAGTCCCATTACAGCAGATCTAACTTCAACACATTTGAATTCCTTCAGACCCATTTATGCTCTTGTTTTTCCTTTCAAACTTCTGTCATTTTCTACAGTAATTCTTTTTTCAATCTGAGCAGAGAACTCATCATACACTGCTCTGACCCTGAAATCTTTTACCAGAGTTGGGTAAGTTGATCCATTTAGCATGTCGAAGAATTTCATCCATCCTTGAAACTCAAAGTACTTCTTCAAATGACAACCATTTGCACCAAAACTTTCGAAATCAACCACTTGCTCAATAAGAAGTTTTAAATCATTTTGATTGAGCGGAGTAGTATTTGGTTTGATCTTAAGGTGTTACTTGGAATTTATGTTTAACGGATTGATAGAAGATTCCATAGAGATGATAAAAAAGGTTTTTCTAAGGTTTACAATTAGAGCACACGAACGATAGTGGTAAAGGCTGTGTGTGTTGAAAATGTGTTGAGAGAATTAAATAACATTAAAAGGATTTTAAACATGCAAATATTTAAAACAAATTCAATTCCCTTCAAATTCAAGTCACCAATAATTTCAAGCTTGCTGAAGACATTTCAGACAGGTGTAAAGAGTGATACAGGTATTAAAATAAATTTTCACTCTTTGTGCATGTAAGAAACAAAGATTTCTTTATGCAAGATTTTGAATCACAAAATTTTTCAGAGATTATCTTAGATCAAAAGTTTTTCTATCAAAGACTTTGATTAAGACAATTATCAGATTCAGATTCTTCACTTAGAATCAAGCATAAACTACTAAGTTCAGAATTCTTTTTCCACTAAATAACTCTTGAGAGAATTATTAGATGAATCAGTTTAGTGAAGAACACAATATATATATATATATATATATATATATATATATATATATATATATATATATATATATATATTTCCGAACAATAGTAATAGAGCTTTTTACAAAAGTATTAAAAAGAGTTCTCTATTTCAACATGACATAGATATTGTCACAAATAGTGAGAATATCCACTACACCAGTTCTGAAGTTTCTTAAGATAGTTTCTTCCAAAATATCTGAGCATAAAGATTACTTTTGGTGAAATATCTTGTACATAAAGTTACACTTGAAAGAATGAAAAATCGAACTTACCTGGATAGAGTTTCTGATTCTAGATCTGCAGTCCGTTTTGATGAAGTATTTCTGACTTGTTCAGGAGTCAGCATCTTGAATTATCTTCTTCACAAGGATAACACCATTGAGAAAGAGACAAGTTGCTTTCAATATATTCCTTCATCGTGCAACCACCCTTCTTTTCATACTGAAATGAAAACATACTTTCCTCACAAGATCTTTGTTTGCACCACTGTAAAGTGTTATGCACAGACCAGGGTTTTAATGCCAATTGAAGGTGAGGAAAATACACAAGAAAGGGGAGTTGAATTGTATTCACCAAAAATAAAAACATTTCTTCTTCTAAACTGAGTTCAGACTCTAAATGTTGGTTCAGAATCTCATCATAAGTGCAGCGAAATAATATATCAGAAGTAGATTAAACAGAACAATGAACACAACAGATTTATCTTGGTTCCTCTTCCAACTGAGAGTACTCCAGTACCCTTGCCTCGCAAGATATTTTCCACTATAATCAACTCATGATTACAACTGCTTATGTACTCAAGCATAAGACTTTCACTGCTCAGACCTATAGTCTAAGACTTCCCTACTCAATCATCACCTGATCAAGACTTCCTGTTTAGATCCTTAGATCCTAAGACTTTCCTTGCTCAAACCACCAGGTTCAAGACTTCTCTTCTCAGACACACTGCCTAAGACTTCCCTGCTCAGATCCTCAATCCAAGACTTTCCTTATTAGACACACTGTCTAAGACTTCTCTGCTCAGACCTTCTATTTAAGACTTCCTTTTACTCAGATTCACAATCCAAGACTTTGTTGCTTAATCAAAACAGATCAAGAATGTCAATGCTTAAGCACACAACAAGAGACTTACTTGGCTCAAGCTTTTCAACTGGAGACTTTGATGCTCAAACACATAGTATAAGACTTTTGATCTTATCTGCTGAACAACATGTTCAGCAGAAAAGAGAACAAGGTGTACTTGATTCTAAATCAGAGGTACATGGTAATAACCTTAACAAAGACCTAAAGCTATCAAGAATTCCAGAATATTCAATGTTTAACCTTAAGGTTGTTTACAATTTACAACAATTAACAGAAGATTCTGCATAATCAGTAGTGTTGCTCATTGTCAATCTTGTTATTTCTTCATTCATATAGAGGTGTTGAACACCTTTATCCTCTTTGGCATTCCTTCTTCTTC
Organism: Lathyrus tuberosus; assembly: GCA_022829125.1. Classification (NCBI taxonomy): domain Eukaryota; kingdom Viridiplantae; phylum Streptophyta; class Magnoliopsida; order Fabales; family Fabaceae; genus Lathyrus; species Lathyrus tuberosus. The sequence continues at coordinate 5,579,814 of JALAZF010000253.1, forward strand.
ATATTCCTTGTTAAAGATTCAAGTAGAACCTTCAGCTACTTATATAGAAGATTTCAGAGAGCTAGCCATTGGAAGAGATAACTTGATCAAATGTCTTTGTTCTCTCCATAGTACGAGAGACGTTGAGGAAGGATACACAGAAGATCTTGATCCATTGTGTAATTTGTTTAACCAAAGCGTTGCTTCAGAAGTATCATGTACTATAGAGCCGTTGAGAGTGGTTATCCGTAAAGCATGTCAACTCTTCTTGAGCCTTGTGATTATAGACTCTTGCTGACCAGCTGATTTGACATTACAACTTCCTTTCTTCACTACAGATAGCTTCAGCTTCACTACAACTTCTAAACAATCACCAAAAGCCAATACATTTACCAAGTGTAGAAACAATGTGTTGCTTCTTCTTATGCTAAGGCCTTCAGCTTCAGAGTCTACGCCAGACATCACTTGGCAAGGGTTCTTTAGATTCTGTATCATCAGAAACACATAACTCAGCTTCACTCAAGTGTGCCTTAATATCAGATTCTGAATATATCTTTTAAGTATAGGAATCTGCACACTTGAACACACATTAGATAACACCATTATTCTTTTAATACTGTTGTTATCATCAAAACTAGGATATATGTCATGAACAAATCTTATTCTAACAACTATCTCAATTCGAATTTGAATTGAGGGCAGATGTACCCATAGCGAGGCCGATTGGCGAATTGTCTAAACAAATCTTGGGCTCTCTCTCTCTCTCTATCTATCTATCTATCTATCTATCCATCTACCTATCTATCTATCTATCTCTATCTCTATCTCTCTCTCTCCCCCTCTCTCTCTCTCTCTTCATCTCTTTATCTCTTTTATTGTCGATTACGCAATTTATCGATTCCGTTATTGTTTGATCAATTCGATTGGAAATTGTTTTCTACTATCTTTTAAAGGTGTTGTTGTTGATATAATCACAATCACTTTGATTGTGATAGGTTTTAACATAAACAAAACAAACTATATTTCCAATTTTTATCGATTGCACATCAAGTGTTCGATAAATTGTTTGTGTGTATTTTGTTTGTGTTTTGGTTCATTGGATATACGAGTTACGATTAGCATTGCATTTAATTGATTCGTAGTTTGATCATTGTTGAAAATTTACGTTCGTTATCACTCCGTTTGGTTTGCGATACGTATATTGATTTTTGATAGTAGGTTCGGTTAGGCGATTCGGTGAGGGTCATTTTTGCGCTGCACCATATTTTGAAAACAGATTTGTTCCTAAAGTTTTTTGTTGTAAAATTTGTGATCTATTCACCCCGTCTAGATCGAAGTCTATCGTCTAACAAGTGGCATCAAGAGTAGTGGTTCATTCCGTGCTTGATATACATTTCTTAGAAGAATGGTTTCCGAACCTAAGGGTTCGTACAATAGAGAACCAATTTTCACCGGCGAAAATTATGGCTATTGGAAAGCACTTATGCGTACTCATGTCAACTCTATTGACAAAAGTATTTGGGATGCTATCCAAAATGGTCAAAATGAAATAACTATGACCAATGAAGATGGTGTCACAATACCTAAACCGGAAGCATGTTTGGATGATAACGATAGGAAATTGTGGTCACATGATCGGAAAGTGAAAAACATTCTCACTTCTGCCTTGGCAGTTGATGAGTTTTATCACGTTTCTCATTGAGAGACTGCCAAATCTATGAGGGACGCATTAGAGATTTCCCATGAGTGTATTAATGATGTCAAACAAGCTAGGATCAACACATTGAATCAAGAGTTTGAGTTGTTCCATATTGAGCATGGTGAAACCATTGCAGATATGCGAAAACGATTTACTTATCTTATAAATTGGTTAAATGCACTAGGTAATCCCGTTTCCAATGAACTTGCTACTAAAAAATTTTTGAGGTGTTTAAGTAGGGAATGGCAGCCAAAGGTCACCGCTATTAAAGAAGCAAATGATCTTAAGTGGCTTGATCTTATGGCTTTGTTTGGTAAGTTGGAAGAGCATGAGCAAGAGCTTACTTGCTTGGAAAAATATGAGAAGGAATATGAAAAGTGATCAAACAATGAGTAAGGGAAAGACAAAGACGAAGGGAAGAAGTCTATAGCTCTAAAGACTTCTAGCTTAAGGTCTTCACTTTGTGAGCATCGTGGTAGTGAGAGTGATGATGACAAAAACTCTTGTGAGGAAGATTTGTGGTTGCTCGTAAAGAGATACCAAAGGTATATAAGGAAGAATGGCGTTAAACATTCTGACAAGAACATAGCCAAGTTTAGAAGGTTGACAAGTTCCTCAAAGGATGATGAAAATAGAAAGAGTAAGCTTAGAAGATCTTCCTATCATTGTGGTGAAATCGATCACTATAGACCATAATGCTCCATGAGAAATAAAGATAAAGAAAGGAGCCATCACAAGACTTCTAGCAAGTTTAGGAGAACTTACGCCGCTTAGGAGAGTGCTAGTGATTCCTCTAGTGATGAAAGCACAACTTCAAGTGTGGAATCGGCTCGAATTTACCTCAAGGAAGATAGGAAGAAAAAGAAGAATGTAAGCTCATTTAAACTTGAATCTATTAATGATTTATCCTATTTTCAATTACAAAAGGCCTTTGAAAATTTACATAAAGAAGCCTTAAGAGCTTTTAACAAGTTAGCTTCTCATGAAAAAGTGATTGTAAATTTGAAAGCTAAATTGTTAGAATCCGACAAGAAGTTCAAAGCTATTAAGAAATCTATGATAGAAATTCAAAGTGACAAGAGAGAGGACATAATACCTCATAGGTTTGGTTGTGAGTATTGTCATAATAGACAAGAGGAAGTCAAATCTCTTCAAGTCAAATTAGATGATGCCTTGCAACCTAAGATGGTATTTTTTATTGATCCTTCCAAGGTCGAAAAGCCTTTGAATCACTTTAAAAAGAAACATAGACATATGCATAAGGACATGTCTCATAAAAACCTATCTTGTCATTATTGTTGAAAAAGGGACACACCATTGAAAAGTGAAAATTTAGGAAGTTATTTGTTCCTAAAGGAGTTATTCAATGGTTACATAAGACCAACTTTGTTTTCACTCACCCCCAAGGACCCAATGAAGATTGGGTAAGTAGCACTTTTCGTTGATCATGCATGAAAAATGTCTTGACTCTATGAAGAGAGTATGGGATCTCATTTGTGGAAGATCAAGGCACAACACGGTGACATGTCCTTATTGTTTTGATCTTTGTGACTAGCAAAGCGTATTGTGTTACTACGAAGGTTAGTGTTTATTTAATTGGTAAAAGCGTGTTGATTACTATTAATGTTTTTATCAGAGAAATTTTGGGATAGGTGTTCTTTTTATAATATAGGTATATCTTCATAAGACATTCTCAAAGAAACCAAAAAAGGAATTGATCATCCTAAAGCCGTAGAACATGAGAAAGAATAAGATAATAATTGTGAAAAGGGGAAGGTTGAAAGTCTAGCTACAGTGGACGATCTTCTTTTGACTTCGAGATCCTCCAGTGATCATCAAATCAATAATCTTCTTAGATACATTATTAATCACACCTTCAAGTACTTTGACAAAAAGAAAAGTGGTAAGATCATTGTTGTCTAAAGTGTTTGTGGCACGTTTTTGCATTTATTCCAACTTTCGTTCGAGAGTTCTTTGAGAAAAGCATGTGCATACTTCGTCATTCGTACGGTGAGGTAATATCTTTTTAACTTTAGCTTTGTATGGAAGTTATTTCTTTTACCTAGTTATTTTTCAATGCTTATGCTTCTTCTAGTTCAATTTTATGTCGACGATATTATATTTGGATCAACTAATATGTAACTTGTAAAAGAGTTCTCTAAGCTTATGCAGGGAGAGTTTGATATGAGCCTCATGGGAGAGTTAAATTACTTCCTTGGGCTTCAAATCAAGCAATTAAAAGAGGGTTTGGTGGTGTGTCAAATGAAGTATTGCAAAGATTACTAAAGAGCTTTGGCATGGAAGATGCAAAGTCTATCGATACACCTATGGCCACAAATAGTCATTTGGAAAATGACTAAAATGATAAGGATGTAGATGTGAAGAAATATAGAGGTGTGATCGGCTCTCTTCTATATCTTACTGCATCTTGGCCAGGTATCATGTTTAGCATATGCATGTGTGCCCGTTATCAATCGGCTCCTAAAGAATCTCACCTAAAAGCCGTCAAGCGTATTCTTAGGTATCTTCACGGTACTTCTCAATATGGGCTTTGGTATTTTAAAGGAAGTGATTGTAACCTGGTTGGATACACCGACTCTGATTTTTCTGGTTGCAAATCAGATAGAAAAAGAACTAGTGGAACTTGCCACATGTTTTCAAATGCCTTAGTAAGTTGGAATAGCAAGAAGCAAGTTTCTATTGCATTGTCAACCGCCGAGGCGGAATATGTTACGGTCGGTATTTATTGTGCCCAAATCTTGTGGGTTAAGCAACAATTACTTGATTTTGATATAAACTTGCAACGTATTCCCATTATGTTCGACAACATAAGTGCTATAAATCTAACCAAGATTCCAGTGTTACATTCACGCACTAAGCATATTGAGATTTTCCATCATTTCCTACGTGATCATGTTGAAAAGGGTGATGTCGTATTCTGGAAACCGTACTATCTCTGGTTTCTAACAATTGCGTAACAGAATTCAAAGAGATATTTCTGCAACGCCTTGACATGAAACAAATGTGTGGAAGGCATGTGTCGTTGGAAGTTTGGAAATCCCGGTTGTGGCTAGACTCGTAGAACACCAGCAAAGCAACTATTTTCTATAGTTGTCACAAGGTTACAACGAGGATCTAGTTCATGTATTCTATTCCAGACTGCATGAGCATAATGAATCTTCTTTCAAATTCATTTTTGAGAACAAGATTTATGAAGTCACCGATGATATTTGGAAGCGGTTGTTTAACATTAACATAAGCGATCCTGATGTAGAGGATGAAGTTGATCCTTTGTTAATGGATGATCACGTTCATAAGGATTTTGAGTGGAACACTCATATCAATAAAATGCTCAAGGCCCCAAGGCAAGAAGACTGTAACGAGGTTGTAGCTGTCAGCCAATTTAAAATGACTCCGAGAATTCTATTATGGCTCATTTCTCATATTTTACGTCCTAAGAAAGACAAATACTCTCGGGTGGACAGTGCAGAGATTCATCTCATGTACATCCTGGTGCACAAAATCCGCATCAATTGGCCACACTACTTCGACTCCAGAATGTTCAGCATCAAGGATGGATACAAGGGGACATCCTTCTGCTATTCATCTATGATTTCAAAAATTATGAGTTTCTTTGACATTAGCGTGACTATTCTACCACTCATCTCGCCTGGTCCAATTCAAGAATTCTCTCAACGGACTCTAACTAACATGGGATACTTTTAGGATGAAGAGTGTCAAGCATACTATGTAAGGCTGGGAAAATATGGTCGAAAGATATACAACTTCAACGATCCTACCGCATTTGCTGATCCCTCTACTGAGCAACATGTTAAAGATGATGTGCCTATGCATGATGTCGAACATGTCACGGTTTAGGAAGGTAGCAATACTGCTAGTAACAATTAACCTATCACCTCGCTTCTTCAAAAACTGCTACACAAACAAGATGCCCAGATGAAGCATCTCTAGGGTATGCAGGAACATATGAGAACTCACGATGCAAATTTTGAGGCCTTTGCCTCATTCGTCACGGAGAAGCTAGTCACCTTGAAGGAGGAAATATATGTTAATACCGCCTCTACCATTGCAAAGGTCAATCACATATTTTCTGCTCAAAATGAAGACCACCATCACTACACACAATTCTATCAAGAAATGTGTGATTTCTTGGAACGTCAGTTTGGAAACGATGGTCAAGGATGGTTCCGTGGAGCAAGACCTGGAGGTCATGGAAGGGAGTGATGAGCAGAGTTTTGAGTGTCTCCTTAGTGTGTCTTAAGATTTTCCTTGCATTTAGTGTGTTTTTTTTTTGTTTCCATGTTTTTGCATTTGGTTTGATATTTATCGCTTTGAATTATGTAATGTTGCAATTCTTGTACCTTAATTAATCAAAATTAATATGAGTATTGTGGTTTTTTTATTAAGCATGTGTTCTTTACTTTGTGCGAGTGCACAACCTTTTCATTACAATTGTCGCTGTATAGTATTTGTTATTTGTGTAATGTACATCTGCGTGATGCTTCTAACGGGTAATTTTCTCTTTTTGATGTTATCAAATGAGGGAAGAAAATGAAGAGGATGATATATGATATACGCATACACTTAGGGGGAGCTATCAAAGAGTTATCAAGAACAATGCATAAATTCAGGGGGAATTTTTCCGTGTACCAAGATAAGCGCAACAGGCTATGGCTACATCATATACGTTTGCCATCATCAACAAGGGGGAGTATGTGAGTGCTAAGTATTACTAACTATTCAACCAGGTTTTGAATGATGTCAAACAAGGAACAAGGTAGTATAGTATATCACAGGACTTTTGTATATTGGATGGTATCAACCTACATTTAGATGCTCATTTGTCCCCTTAGCCTTAAGATTCATAAAAAGAGTCTGTAAACAAGTTTTATAGGTTTTAGGCATGTCATACACATCAAAAATAATATTTGTGTGTCAAAATAACTACATAGGCCGACCTATACGTGATCATGCCGATCTATGGAAGCCTCATCTTTAATATAGGTTGGCACATCCATATGTCAGGTCAGCTCCTACGCTCCAAGAATGAAGCCTGTAGGCTCTGCCCACACGTCGCCTCACAGGTCGGCCTGAACACCTTCATAGGCCGACCTATGCAACTTAAAACTTAAAAAATTCTTTTTGCATCCTTTTGTCCATTTTCTTCACATACCTATATATACTCATACATGCATCTTCCTCTAGGTAAGGTTCCTATTGAATAAAACCTAAATGAAACCAGATTACAAAGTTGCCCGCCATTTTCATCCCTTCATCTATGCATACACACAATTGAACTACACATAATCATTTTTTGATTGGGTGACCATCTAGATTAGGGTTGATAACGTCCAATTAGGTTTGGTGTAACCGTGAATATTGGGTTGGGAACTTTGTGTGTTTCAAATAAGAAAACCAAGGTGGGGTTTTGCTTCAAGATCGGTTTGATTTGAAGGTTTTGGATAAGATCACGTTAACACAGATTCGACCGAGTGAAGGCCTTGGGACAAGGTGGTTTCCTTGCAAAGGAGTAGCGTGAGACGGTGAATTGTGTTCGGGAATCTTATGTTTCAACAAGTTGCGTGCTCGGGATTACCGGATGATTGTAGCCGCATTGTTGGTCACTTGATCAAGCTTTGATCATGGGTTGGAGTTGGAAGAATCAACATAAAACAATAGGGATTTTTGGGTTTGCATTCTTCATATCTTGTATAAACGATTTTGTAAAGAAAAGGTTAATAGAAATAACTCAATTCGATTTTAAATTAGGGCATATGTACCCATAGCGAGGCCGATTAGGAAATTGTCTAAAGAAATCTTGGTCTCTCTCTCTCTCTCTCTCTCTCTCTCTCTCTCTCTCTCTCTCTCTCTCTCTCTCTCTCTCTATCTATCTCTTTATCACTTTTATTGTTGATTTTGCAATTTATCGTGTTCATCGTTGTTTGATCAATTCGATAGGAAATTGTTTTCTATTATCTTTTTAAAAGTGTTATTATTGATATAATCATAATCACTTTGATTGTGATTGGCTTTTAACATCAAAAAAACAAATTAAATTTCCAATTGCTTTCGATTGCACACCAAGTGTTCGATAAATTGTTTGTGCGTATTTTCATCGTGTTTTGGTTCATTGGATATACAAGTTACGATTAGCATTGCATTTTATTAATTCGTAGCTTGATTGTTGTTAAACATTTACGTTCATTATCATTCTATTTGGTTTGTGTTACGTATATTGCTTTTCAATAGTAAGTTCAGTTAGAAGATTCAATCCGGGTCATTTTTCCACTGCACCATATTTTTAAAACAGATTTTTTCCTAAAAAATTTGGCTGTAAAATTTGTGATCTATTCACCCCCTCTAGATCGAAGTCTAGCGTCTAACGTAATTTACCTTTTTTACTTTGCCTTATTTCATTTACTTCCAATATTTTTCAAGTTATTTCACTAAGCATTTCTAGTCTTTGTCATTTTCTTTGTGCATTTCCAAGAGTAGTCGAAGTCGACATCGTACACGTTCCTTTAGTCACTTAAGATCATATTTCGACCAAGTCAAAAATAGTCACTTTAACGCAAGAGAATCAAAGGCAAGGCATAACTTGTAACTATGTCCTAGGATTCATTGGTTGATCCTACCAGTGACCTTTAATTAGAAGATTAGCAATTGTTTACCATTTTTCAGCGTAAAAACTTAGGGATGAAGCAACTGAAGGGAAATCGCGATTCAAAACGCAGCGGAAATAAAAAAAATCCCTTTAGTGAACCTTACGAAAGATCATGATCAGTGATAGAATGGTTACCTCTTGTGGCGATGAAACCTTTGATTTTGAATCGAAGGAATGATCACGAGCGATGCACGATGAACAGCGCCTCTACTCAGTCCACACGAACAGCTTTCTTCAGTCTCAGTGCTAGCTGCTACGATTGAAGGCTTTGAGTGAGAGATAGAGAGAAGGAAAATATGGCTAGGGTTTCACAGCTGAATTTTCATCAAATGTTTATGCTTCTGCACAAGGGTTATATTTATAGAACCACTTGTGTGGGCTGCAAGCTAAAAAACCCACTTAAGTGCACGCACACCATATCTTATGATGTACCGTATATCACTTAAGCATGCGGTACCTTACCACAATCCGTATTCCACTTAAGTGCACCGTACCTTACGGTGTTACATATTTACTTAAGTACATCGTACCTTACGGTGTTCCTTATTTACTCTACCTCTTATCAAATTGTCCTTACGTGTGTGACCCTGTAGGATTTCGCGACGTTGGTAATTATATTAAATCATGCATTTAACATAATAAACATTGAGCGGTATCTAGAAACACATCACTGCTACCCAAGTCACGAAATTGTCATGTGATCTGACAAAACCTTTTGTGATAGTGCTTGTGTGTACAATTACCCTTTTGTCGTTATGTCTATATTGAACACAAGGCATATACCGTGTCATCCTAGTTCAGTTCAATATTGGGCCCTTAGATATTTATCCTGTTATGCAGGATGGGAAAATTCCATCTAGGTCATTCATGTCCCTCAACATGCTTTATGAAGTACCCATCAATTGTCTTTATAGTCATCCAATTACAGACAATGTTTGATCATCAATAAAGTACTTGACTCTACATCTAGGGTCCATAGTGGTTTCAGGTCGAAGAGTGGTATACACCACAATCACCATGAAAGTAACTTATGACATTTTGCATAACATTCTATGTAGTACTCTCATAGTGGGCCAATCTAGTATAAATATTACTCCTAATATTCATACCTATGTTAAGACTTGACAACTCCTTATCCATGATCCATGAGATGTGATCATCAGTCTATCTACATAATAGTCTTAATGCTTTAAGGTTATCCCATTTCACATTAAAGCTCGACTATGGATACTTTAAGAATAGTGCTCTTATGTTTAATGGAATCTCATGATTAAGTCACACTTCATATTTCATTAAACGGACTAGCTATTCTGGGGACTTTATCAATTTGGAAAAACAAACATAATAAAGAAATGTCTTTTATTATTAATAAATAATTCGATACAAGTACCAAAAGTATTGGCCTCTAGACTTACACCAACAGCAACATGTTTTGTCTGATGAGGATGCTAATGATATGTCAATATTGTTAAACATTTTGCAGATATTCACCTGAATCCAAAGGTAGATGATGAATTTATATGGTGGAAAGACATCACTGGTTTTTCTGTCAAAAATTGTTTTGCTAGGCTAGAAGAATTGAACTTGAAAGTTTCTGTACACCCTAGAATTTTGCGATTGGAAATCCTTTATTCTTCTAAACTCTCAAACAAGTGCAATTATTTGGTTGGAGGCTTTTCCTTAATAGACTACCTACTAAAACTAAACTATTCAAGAGAGGTATCATATATGGCCATCACAATATGGTATGTCCATGTGCTTTAATGATGTAAAAGATCTAATGCATTTATTCTTTAGTTGTCCGATGAGCTCCTAAGTTTGGAGGCAAGTTTGTATTTGGTTAGGTGTCCTAGTTGTGGATCAAGAAGGGCAAGCAACTGAGCATTCAAATCAGTTTGGTGAAATTTGTAAAAAAAAAAGTTTTAATGGGAATCAGTGTTGTTTTTTTGGCAGGCAGTTTGTTGATCTCTTTAGTTTACTAGAAATTGTATTTTGTTCAAAAGGGGATTGCTCGTTGTAGAGGACATTGTAAAGCTTATTAAATTTAGAACTTGGAAATGGGTTGTCTCTTTTCATAGGTGGCATATTTAAGTTTTTTTTTTTTTTTTTGAATTGATTGGTGTAGCAATCCGAATCTTTGTTTTTTTAATTATCCATTGTATCACACTTAGTTAAGGTTGGAGTATCCTTTTATTAATCTTGTGCTTATAAAAAAAGACTTAATATTTTTTTTGTAGATGTTCATTTTGATCTTTTAACTTAAAAAATATTTATATTGATCTCTTAACTTCTCAAAAATGTATCATGTTAATTATTTTTATCTAATTAGCGATGAAAAAATTTAAAAATTAGCAGTTAAATCTATCACTACTTAAACAAAAAGAATTAATATGATACATTTTAAAGAATTAAGGAATCAATATGAATTTTTTTTTTAAAGTTTAGAGATCTAAATAAACCTTAAAATTAACATAAAGATATTAAATTAAAAATCGATTTTTTTCTAAACCTACCTCCACAAATTCCTTGTTAGCAAAAACCTTTTGTTGTGCTATATATTTTGTATTTGATAAAAAAAAATGTAATATAACTTCTTTAATGCAATGAGCATTACTAGCAATGGATTGAAAAAAACAAAAACTTAAAAATCACAAATTCATATGTAGCTGAAAATGAGATCCTCTAAAGATCACTTTAAAATTAAAAATGACGAAATAATTGTATCTTTCAAATTTTTTATATTATAATTCATTCTTAGAAATTAAAGTTACTTAATCGATTTAGTACATCTACCATAATGTTTCTTAAAAAATGTTCTTCAAACCCAATTTAAAATCTATATATTGTTTTAAATTATAAACGAATTAAAGGGATTAAATCGTTATTCGTAAATTTAAAAGATTGCAAAGGACATTCTTATATGGGCTGTGGGGATACTGCATTTGCCTTCTCTTTTCTTTCTTTTTGGCCGTGGTATAAAAAATAAAATAAAAAAATCATTTGAAGTTTATTAACTATGGGAGGTGGGTGGCGTTCATTCAATTTCCACATGTTCTTTCAACTTGTAAGGATTGGCTCTAAGAAATTAACATTTGGCCTAACTGAATACATGGTTACAATTACAACCGGATTTAATACAAGTGGATAAACTCTATTATTTTTATTTTTATTTCAAGCTTTAACTTTTATCCACGAAATAGCTAGCAAATGTGTTGAAGTGTAATTTAAATTCATATTATATTAGCTGCATTTAAGTTTATTTTGAGTTTCATTTAACATTCATTTAGTTAGGTTTGGGTATATAAGCAATCCTTTCTAATAGAATTGTAGAGTGTAACAAAATTTTCATTTGTAATCATTTTTTGTTAAGAGTTATTTAGAAACTTCTCTCTCTCTCTCTCTCTCTCTCTCTCTCTCTCTCATCTTCATCATCTTCCTTCTTGTACACCAACAATTGGTATCTAAAGCTCCAGCTCGAATTCATGAGAAACACTAAGAGAAACACGAGTGAACGTGAGGTATGTGTGATTGGTTTCGTTTCTTGAATTCCCGTTGAATTCACGATCGAAATTGTAACAGAATCACATTTCTTGATTTTAAGGGATTGGGAAACATGGGTGTTTGGTGAGATCTGAGTGAATTCTTGCACAAGATCGAAGATGAAAGGTGGAAATGGTAGCTTGAATACAAAGCTTCAAGACTTTGATGGAAAGAATTGGAATCGATGGATGATTCAGATACGTGAGTTGTTTGGCGCTCAAGATGTTCTTGATCTCACCAATGACAATTACTTAGCAGTTGCAGCAAATGAAACCGAATCACAAAGGAACACATATATAGAGATAAGGAAGAAGGATCGGAAATCTCTGTTCTACATTCATCAGTGTATGGATGTGAATGTGTTTGATAAGATCTCTGATTCAACGAGGGTGAAGGCTGCGTGGAGCACACGGGTACGCTCCTACGGCAGTGATGCATCAGTGAAGAAGGTGAAGCTTCAGTCTCTATGTAAGCAGTATGAGAATCTCAACATGAAGAACAATGAGAAGGTACCTGATTACATCTCGAGAGTGATTCTGATCACAAATGAGATGAAATCTGATGGACAGACTCTCTTTGAACAAGTAATCATTGAAAAGGTACTAAGATCACTTATTCCTCAGTTTGATTACATTGTTGTAGTAATTGAACATTTTAAGGATCTGAGCACCATGAGAATTGAAGAGCTGTAGAGCAATCTAGAGGCATAAGAGTTGTGTCTGACTGAGAGAACCTCTGAAAGAAAGGTAGAGCGTGCTATGAAGTTGTATTCTGGTAAGAAGAATCAGAAATAGTTTTGGTCAGAGACCAAGAAGAGACATGATAGTTGTTATGAGAAGTCAGAAGCCTCCAACTCTAATGAGAAGAAACATCATAAGGGAAAGGAGAAGTTTGACAAGAAGAAGGTTCAATGTTACTGTTGTAATAAGTTTGGTCACTTCGTCGCTGACTGTTGGTCAAACAAGAGAAGGAAATCAGAAAAAGCAAACATAGCCAGAGGCGATTCTGATGATGAACATGTGCTATTGATGGCTTTTGAATATGATGGTGAATATTTGGTAGACTGGTGGTATAAAGACACTAGTTGCTCAAATCACTTAACTGGAAACAAATAATGGCTGATAGATTTTGACTTTAGAAGGAGGACAAAAATCAGATGTGGTGATAATAAGTATCTGAATGTTTAAGGAATGGAAAATGTCAAAGTTAGAGTGAAGAATGGAAAAATTGTTATGATCAAGGATGTTTGGTATGCTCCTGGAATTAAGAGCAATATGATCAGTGTAGGTCAGCTAATTGAGAAAGGTTTCTCAATTACTATGAAGAATCATCTCTTGAAGTTATATGATTCTGATCAGAAGCTGGTTATGCAGTATGAGAAGGGAATCAACAAAACATTCAAGGTGAATGTGGAAACAGTTGGCACTAAATGCCTTAGTGCTGAAGGTGATAGTGAGTTATGGCACAAGAGATTGGGGCGTGTGAACTTCAGAAGCTTATGGCATCTGAGTTCTAAGAAGTTGCTATATGGAATTCCTAAGATTGTGAAGCCTGAGAAGTCACGTGAGATATGCATGAAAGACAAGCAACCAAGATTTCCATTTTCCTCAGAAGCAGCCCCAAGAGAAAAACATGTTTTGGGAGTAGTGCATTATGATGTATGTGGACCATTCGAAGTACCTTCACTTGGAGGAAAAAAGTACTTTGTGTATTTTTTGGATGATTTCACAAGGATGAAATGGCTAGCACTCATCAAATTTAAACATGAGGTGTTTGCTGAGTTTCAGAAGTTCAAGGTGAAGGTTGGAAAACAAAGTGGTCAGAAGTTGAAAGTTCGCATAACTGATAGTGGAAGTGAGTACAACTCTATAGAGATCAATAATTTTTTTGAGGAGAATGGAATTGAGCATGAGTTTACTGCTCCATACACTCCTCATCACAATGGTCTTGCTGAAAGAATAAATAGAACTTTGTTTGATATAACAAAGAGCATGCTGAAGTAAAAGATGCTCTGTCACACTTGGTGGGGAGAACAGATGTCCAACTAAGAAGATGAAAGAAATTGTTCCTTTAGAGATGTGGATTGAAGATAAGCAAAGTGTGAGTCATCTTAAGGTGTTTAGTTCTGTTTGTTACAAACATGTTCCAGATGCTAATAGAAGGGAGTTGGATAATAGAAGCATAGTTATGTTGCTTGTAGGGTACCACAGTACAGGTGCTTATAAGATCTACTCTCCTATCACTAACAAAGTTGAATTCAGCAGAGATATTATTGTGAAAGAATCAGAAGCGTGGGATTGGAACAAGTCTCAATCCAACTCTGGTACAATGTTAACACCTGAGTTAACTTTTGAAGATATTTCAGATTATGGTTCTGAAGATGAGTCAGAGTTTGAAAGTTGCTCTGATGCCAAAGACGAGTTTAAATATGAGTCTGACTCTGAAGGTGAATCTAATTATGATCCATATTTTGATGATGATCAAGACTCTGGTGGTAATCATGACTCTGAAGGTGGTACGACTTCTGAAGTTAGTCTAGCATATGATATTGTTCCAACATCTGAAGAAGATACTGAATAAGTTTAGAGACCACAAAGAATTAGACAAATACCAAGAAGGTTTGTAGAGTTTGACATGTTGCAAGATACTGAGATAAAATCTGAAGGGGAAATCATTCAGTGTGCCATATTGGTAGATTTTGTACCAGTGACTAATGGATAAGATCTCAAGAAGAAATTATGGTGGAAGGCCATCAAAAAAGAACTTGAGGCTATAGAAAGAAACAAGACTTGGGAGTTAACTGAGCTTCCAAGGAACAAGAAAGCCATCAATGTGAGATGGGTTTACAAGGTGAAGCTAAAGCCAGATGGATCAATTGGCAAACACAAAGCAAGGTTGGTAGGTAGAGGATTTCTACAGAATTCCGTTTTAGATTACTTTGAAGAGTTTGCACCTGTAGCTAGACATGAAAGAATCAGATTGATTATTACTATAGTTGCTAGTAGAAATTGGCCTCTGATGCATTTAGATGTGAAATCTGCATTTCTTAATGGCCATTTACAAGAGGAAGTTTATGTGTCAAAACCACCTGAATTTGTAAAATGGAATCTGGAAGGAATGATTTACAAGTTGAATAAAGTCTTGTATGGACTGAAACAAGCTCTTAGAGCTTGGAATCTGAAAATTTATTTATTTTTCAAGCTTCAAGGATTCTGAAAATGTGAGATGAAGTATGGCGTTTATGTTCAACATACATTTGATAGCAATATGATTTTGGTGTGTCTATATGTTGATGACATATTGATAATATGAAGTTATTCAAAAGAGATGGCTAAGTTTAAGAAGGTGTTGATGAATGAGTTTGAGATGACTGATCTGAGAAATATGACATATTTTCTATGGATGGAGATTTTATACCCTGAAAAGGGTATAATCCTACATTAGCTGAAGTATGAACTTGAGCTTCTGAAGAGATTTGAGCTAATGAATTGCAAGTCTAAAATCACACCTGCTTAAACAAATCACAAGTTGGATTTTGATGTTGAGGGTGATGATGTAGATTCTACCATTTTTAAACAGCTGGTAGGATCATTGAGATATCTCTGCAATACCATATCTGATATTTGCTATGCAGTATGAATGGTGAGTAGGTTTATGAACAAACAAAAGTGGTCACATTACCAAGCTGATGTCAGGATACTAAGGTATGTTAAGGGGACTCTGAGGTATACAGTTTTGTTCCCCTTTGGTGCTAAATTTGATTCAAAGCTGATGTGTTATTCAGACTCTGATTGGTGTGGAGACACAGTTGATAGAAGTACTTCTAGACATTTCTTCAAGTATCAGGGAGGTCCCATTTCTTAGTGCTCTAAGAAGCAACCAATGGTTGCATTGTCAACCTATGAAGCTGAGTACAAACTGTGTGGATTCTGAACTTGTTGCAGGATCTGAAGATCAAGGTGAGCAAGTATGTGATGTTGATAATTAACAACAAATCAGCTATAAGCCTTGCCAAGAATTTGGTGCTGCATGGAATGAGCAAGCATATTGACACAAATTTTCATTTTCTAAGAAACCAAGTTCAAAATGAAGTGTTTGAAGCTGTGTACTGTAACACTCATAAGCAGCTGGCAGATGTACTGACCAAAACAATCACGACTGAACACTTTATCCAGTTGAGGGATGTAATTGGTGTTGTTGATTTTTATTAGCTGAATATGGATTAAGGAATGGTGTTGAAGTGTTAATCCAAATTCACATTAGCTGCATTTAAATTTAATTTAAGTTTCATTTAGCATTTATTTAGTTAGGCTTAGGTATATAAGCAATCCTCTGTAACAAAACTGTAGAGTGTGGCAGAATTCTCATTAGTAATCATTTTCTGTTAAGAGTTAGTTAGAAACTTTTCTCTCTCTATCATCTTTATAATCTTCATCTTCTTCTTTCTTGTGCACAAACAAAATTTAATTGACCTCAAAATTTATAATAATGATAAATTTATGTTGTTTCCAAATAAAATAATTTTGACTTTTTTTAAATTAGAGATTAATAATAAAAAGGATCAAAAAAGATAATCAATAGTCCATTTAGTTTTTAGATTTTTAAAATATTTTAATAGATAAAATGTTTTCTTTATTATTCGAAAATTATCTTTAAAACATTATATTAACTCAAAACTTAAGTGGTCCTCAAAATATGTAGAATGTTTTTCTAGCTACACCATGAGCACATAGTTGATCGTAAAGCTAGATAGCTAAAAAGTGTCTGTTCTACACAATATGCATAACATCATAATATTTCTGCTAACCTACAACCCCACAATATCCATATAGGTAAGTACGTAAAGAAATGAGAAAACCGTGGTTAAAAGTTGCTAGTTTATATAATCAATATTCTCTTAAAAATTATAATGTTTTCTTCTTCTTATATGTGACTCAGAGATCATTGGCTCTATCGATCGACAAGAAAAGCAAACTTTAGGATCCCCACGCCACTACAAACAGAAGTTCCTTAGCCACATAATCCATTTCACTTTACAACAAAATTAATTAATCAATTAATGTCAAAAGTATCCCATAATAACCAAATACCTAATACTTTAATAGGAGCATCTTTCGGTTGAAAGATATATAAAGGTTGGAATTTTGGACAGGAGACCATATACACTAAGATTGAAAGGTTGGGTGGCTTTTGTTTAACATTTATGTCCTTTTTGTTGGTACACTTTAATTAGAAAAGTATTGATGATTAATTAAGATAGAGAGATGATTGAATTGCTTAGCACTATTGTGGTTTAGTTATGTTGGCAAGGTTTTCTAGATGACAAATTTCACTATAACTTCTTTATATGAGTTTATAAAGAGGAAGAACTAGTTTTGCTCAATGGCAATATAATCCAAAATGTGGGTAAGGAAGAGATTGTGGAAAGAAGTGACAGTGTACAATGGAGTTTTTGATATTTGAAAAGTAAGAATGGTGAACAAAGTTAAGTCATTAGTACGGGACTGTGGAAATAAAGAGGTGTGGAAGTCAAAATTGTGGGAAAAAATTGACTACTTAGTGAATGAATGGGAAAATATTAAGTATGTTTTAGCGATATAATTTTAAATAAGGTGTTTGGGAGACGTTTGTTTGATTGTGTTAATGTGCCTACTATTTGCAAATGAAGATTCACCGTCCATCATATTTTCTAACATATATTTCATTATAGATTCAACACCATTTGTTTTGTTTTGTAACCATAATTAGGTGGATGTTGATGGTGAAAGATATTAAATTGGTGATGCTGATCACCAATACGGTGACACGAAGGTGAATCTGCAAGTTTAGCACTCCAACATTTAAGTCAGTTTAAGATTTGTGATAAATAAAAAATGGAGATTAGAAAGTGTAAATTGCATTTTGTGTGAGATGACATTTATAACATGGATCATTTGGAGTGGGTTGACATTAACTTTGGTCTTAGCTCTTTGGGCATATGGCCGGCCAGAACAATTGCCCCCAAGGCTTCTTGGGTGTTACCGAATCGGAAAAGTCTTAAGTTGTTGTGGCCAGCCTCTTAAAATCAGTTGGAAAAGTAGTGGGGAATAGGTGCATTAAATACTTTTTCATCATTGAAATGCTTCACTGCAAAGGTGGCGCTGCTTACAGTTCACTCGAGTTCATTTACGTTTTTCAAGGTAAAATCCATCCGTTGATTTTATAACTTATCTTTATAGTTGATCTGACATGTTGCTCGCCATTGCCTATATATGTGCGTTGTTGAGTGCAGTGGAAACGTTTCACAATCCTTGCAAGTCAGTTTTGCTTCACAAATAAGGGACTAACGGAAAACATGTTCTTCACTATACGAAAAAAGGGGATTGAACTACTTAAGACTGGAAGGGTGGCAAAGGAAATGTCCCTTCTTCAAGGTTAAGTTACCTTACCTTAGTCAGCTAAGCAAGTGAGATGGGTAGACCACTCTATAAGATAGACGCGCTCAACGAAGAAAGATAAAATAAGTCTTTGATGCTACTTCAACTCCATTCTCAGCAAGTGCCTTCCTGTCTTCCCTCTTGAAAGTATTTACCACAATATTTGCAGCCAAGGTTTTCAAACTTGTGAGTCTACTCAGACTCATAAAGGGTCTATAAACTCGAATCGCATACTCGACTCGCAAACTCGACTCGCAAACTCGTACGTGTCTATGAAAAATTAAAAATGACTTTCAAAAACCTACATGTGACACGTACATGACACACACATATATATTTTTAAACTTGTAAATGCCTCATATATGATACAAAAGTATATAATAGAACACTAATTAACATCAAAATTTAAATTTCATACTCCATAACAAATTTCTTAACAAAAAAACTCAATAATGGCTTTAAACATCCAAAGCTTCAGTGAAATCATCACCACATTTATCATCACCATCATCTTCATCGGTATCTTGAGTATCATCATTAAACTTTGTCTCGGATGAAACATATTCTTCATCATCAAACAAAGTTGGATTGCTTGAAGTTCGACTTCCACCTAATTCAACATTTCCATCACCACTATTTTGCACAACATTAGTAATAACAACATCAGCTTCTACAACATTGATAACAATAACATCATCCTACTCAACATTAACTTCAGTTTGCACATTTTTTTCATTAGGATCTTTAGTTATCCATTCATTATTTTTACATAAGAGAATATACAAGATAATATACAAGAGAAACATCCAAGTGAAACATATAAGAAAATACATACACAACAAAGGATTAATTTACGGGAACGAACACGAACAAAGCAAGAGATAAAACAAGCACACGCCTTCGATGAATGGAGGAAGAAATTGGATGAAATAAGAAACTAGGAGAGAAGCTTTCTAATTCCTGTAAAACCAAAAAATAATGGATTTTAAAATATAAAAAAATTAAATCTTTTTGGAAATTTGGGCCTTCTTTGGGTTAAAAAAACTTATAGACTCCTAAAATCGCCATAGACTCTCGAGTCTATACGAGTTTATGCGAGTCTACCCAAGTCTACTCAAGTCTATCAAAAAACGATTATATGTGTGAGTTTATTAATTTTTGCATCATAGACTCGTAAAGTCGTACGAGTTTACGAGTTTACCCGCGAGTTTGACAATTGCATCTCTTTGCTTTAACCTTCTACCTTTCTTCATTACATTTCCTTCACCAACTGCGCCTTACCAGGTACCCTTCTCACCTCAAACTTTTACCATCAACATTTTTTGTGCTTGGGTCAAGATGAGTGATAACTATATTCGCATAGCTAGCAAATATGAGAGTGATGCTTTTTCTGTTGCAAGAATGAGAGTACTACTGACACAAACCCCTTTCCCCTTGTCCATGATCGTATGGGCCATGAACTTATATCCTTAACCAATGATTCTAATTTGGAAATAGTATATGGGAATTCACATGATGAGAGAGCTTCTTCTTGGGTTTCTTTCAATTCCCTTTAGTAAGATGATGACACTGAGGAGAACTATATAGTTGTTTTCATACCCCTTTCTTCCTGTGCAGTGGGAGCTCTGACTTCCCCTATTTTGTTAGTTTCAAATATACATGCCGCTATACTGAGTATAGAAAGCGATGAGGACAATGTTCTGGTTATTTGGAGAACCTACAATACAGACCCCCAATCATCCCAAAATGATGGATCATATAGAGTACATGAGTCGAATTGGTGTAGTGTTTTGGTTTAAGTCAGATGAGCATTTTAAAGTTGATGAGATGTCCCTGAAAGTGGCAACATTGGTGGATTCGTCCGACCCGAGTAGGTATAGTTGGGGGGAAGCAAAAATGGTGGTGACCCAATCAGTTTTAAACATCGAAGCGACCTTCATGAAGGTGTTCCAATTTTGGGCAAAGCACGGGTATTGAAATCCTTTTCTTCGGTTGTTCTACAACTTGTTCTACGTCGTGTACATCTCCCAAAATGACATTCATGACTAGGGACTTATCGCATTTCACTCAGATTGTGCTTGGTTCAACCATTTCACCAACGATTTTGGTGATTTCCAAAGACGCTTTATAATGGTGAAACTCGTTAATCCTGAGGCTCATCTTGCTTTTTGATCTAGCCCGACCGAGTCCTATCTCTTCTACAAAATATATTTCTAAAGCATTGGTCTTGTCTTCATCTTTGTTCAACAGCTCATTCCTACCACCTCAAAATAGGTCCTTTCTCCACTAAAGAGGCTATGATAAGGGGGATTTAGAGTCTTTGCATCAATGACTTGGTTATGAAGAGGGATTTGGCCCTAGTGAAATGGCATCTTCCCTATAGAGGAAGGATATTTTCAGTGAGAACGGAGTCCAATAGTTTTTTTCATGTGTGAATGTATCTTGCAGATAACATGGATAAATTGCATAAGATCTACTATCTTCCTAATGCTCAAGGTATCAAACATGGTTCTGCAGACCAGACCGCTACGCCTCCTCCTACAACTTTTGAATCGGCCTTCGCTGTTAAGCCTATTGTAGCTCCTCCCGGGGTTGATCAACTTACAATTATTATGGCTATTCTATTCATACAAGATCTGCCATAATCTCTTGCTCCGATGAATAGGGTATGGGATAAAGACCAATATTCTTAGATGAGTATTCTCCTAAACGGACCCATCTATCTGGGGACACTACTTTAGGGTCAGTTACTCCCATCCTCCACCTGCCCGCCATTCTTCCCTATTATATTCCTCGCAATCTCGAGGGAGTTGCTTTTGTTATATCCATAGAGGATCTATCCTTTGTCCAAAATCTTTTTGTGGAAGAGAATATGAAGCTCCTTTATGAGGTTATCTTCCACACATACCAGGTTGTTTCTCTATTATCTCTGGTTGCTGCTAATAGAGGTGAGGTCCGAGTTATATTAAATCCTTCCAAGGAGAGGGATACGTGAAAGAGAAAATACGAAAACATGGAGCGGAGGTTTTGCTCTTTTCTGAAGGAGTTGTCTGACCTGCGAGGAAGAATAAGCTTGTTGAGGCTTTGTAAGAAGAGGCAAATGCCATATCTCTCTTACCACCCTGGATGCTCGGATCCTTAAGTTGGAATCTTTCTTAGAGATAGAGAAGAAGTGGCGCCAGAAGATGTCCAATATTTTTTTTGAGGAAGATTTCCGTACTGAGGAGGTTCAAAAACTATTCATCAAGAAAATGAGTCTTGCGTCGAGGATCAAATGGCTCATGAGGAAGAGGTGGCTGCTCTGAAGGAGAAAGTTTGAGATTCTTTTCAGATGAATGTGCAGAATGTGTATAGAGCTGTCGAACAGGTGGTGGACCATGCCAAAAAGTTCTTCCCGAGCATTCATATCCTTGTTGAAAGGCTTGATACTTTCAAAGCTATTTCAGAATGGGCTTTAGCGAATGAATAGGGTGCAGCGTATTAGAATGAGGAGGCTTGATTATTTCCTTCTTTGTTTTCCTTTGTTTTTATAACGTTGGAAAGGCTTTCATGCCTTGGAAAAGATAAAAATATTTGAATATGTATATTTTTTCCTTGATGCTTTATAGGTTTATTTAGTTTTATATGTTTGGTACACATTTATTTCTCCTTTTTTATTGTCTAATCCACCTTATTGGTTGATAATTTCCACGGCTCGGTTTGACAAGCGAGTTATTCTTGTGCCAAGACTTACCTTGAGTTCCTGCAATTCAAAATTAGCTTTCCTCATGAGCATCACTAACGTCTGATGCGTTCATCTAACTTTTTAGTCTCAATCAGAGTTTCATAGTTACTAGCTTTAATTGAGAAGAGTTATTGGGATTATTCTGTGTCGCTAGGAACCATCCCCGACCAAAGGTAACGTTCTTTTCCCTGCCCCAAGATTGACGTGGTTCAGGGTGGACGTCTCGGGGCTCCACTGCCTATCCTCTTGGAGTTGCAAGTCCCTAAGAGGTAGTGCTCAAACTACATTGAAAAGAGTGTTACATATGTGTGGAATCTGTCTTAGAAGAGTGGTTTATGCCATCTTGCATGATATTACAAGAACTTTTATGGTCATTGAGTCTCATATTTAGCAGATTAATTATTGAAATTATGCAAAAGGCTTTACATAGTACTTAACTCGTATAGGGATTATTAATAAGGACATGAAATTTTCCTTCAATTTCCCTTTATTTCTCGGTTATTTGTCTCGTTGGCTGATGCAATCTTCCTTTTGTTCGCTTGGTAAAAGCACTCGCCTGCCATAGATTTTTCCTATTTACCTTTAACTGACAGGCAATATGAGGCAGTCGGCGCCTTCGAAGACATCATTCCTAGACGATCGCAGATGCCTGACTTCCTTTGAGAGTATCTTGGCATTGTACCTTCTGAATAGTTGGACGAGCATGATCATTGCTACCCTTTATTTTGAAGTAGACGTCACTCTCCATAATCATCTGAAGCTTAATTGGCAACATGCTTGTAGGAGACGTAGGAGTTTACCCCCTGGATCTGACTGGATTTTTCTTATATTGAGAGCGTTTTTGAATGGATGTGAGGTTTCTTAAGGGGCCCTTATCGCCAGATTTCCTTTTCTGCAAAACGGTATCCTAGTGGATAGGTTATGCCATGCATTAAGTTAGATAAG
Source organism: Lathyrus tuberosus (assembly GCA_022829125.1). Lineage (NCBI taxonomy): Eukaryota > Viridiplantae > Streptophyta > Magnoliopsida > Fabales > Fabaceae > Lathyrus > Lathyrus tuberosus. The sequence goes on from JALAZF010000253.1 coordinate 5,602,802, forward strand.
AATTCCGACCAGAGGTGTCTTATACGGTGTTCGCTTCATTGTCATTAGGAGTCTGGGGTGCCCCCTCCCGCATATTCTTCCCTGCGGAGGATGCTATTTTTTTATGTTTCGTGAGAGACAGCTAAAGATTTACTGAAGGTCAAAGGATCTCTGATATCCTGTAATTCTTGCCCCTGTCTAAGGAGATATGATGGCTCGATTCTACCGGATCATAAGTTATCGTAGGGAGTCTATTGCCTATGAGTATTATGTAAGCGCTTTTGTTAGCTGGGGAAAACTGACACGAGCATTGGTATGTCAATATTCAATATTCTTATAATTCTCTTATTCCTCGAACGTCATCACGCACTTCGGTCTTTGCTTCTTGACTCAATGTCAAATTTCTAGATGGAAGAGACTTTCTAACGATGTTGTGGATCACAAAGGCGATAATTAAAATTGATAGAGTGAAATCAAAATACCTATCACTTCGTATTGTAATGAAATATCGTATGATTTGCAGCGGCAAATACTTTAATCATTGATAATTCTTCATCCAGGATTCTGTTTATCTTTTCACAATCTAGGAATCATGGTGTTATACAATCTCTGCTTATTGTTTAGAGCCTCTTCATTACATTGAAGAGGTATTATAGTAGCAGAACTACATCAGAATTCATCATGGTATGGATCACGTTGATGACATATGATTGAGGCGATGCAAGATTGGAAGGTTGATCCAAGACCTTCTTCCCGATCTTGGAGGTAACTACTTCCATTCTCTAATGACTCTGGTATGGATCTGAGTTTGGATCTAAAATGATCTGCTCTTGGAATTTGTGAGGGAATTAGAATTCAATTCCCACAGAAGGTGCCACTGTTCCATCCTAGAACCAGAATTAGGTCGATGTTGATGGTGAATGATCTTGAGTTAGTGGTGTTGATCTCCCTTAAGGCAGCGCGTAGGTAGACCTGCATGGTTAGCACTTCAACGCCCAAGTCATATCAATATTTGTGATAAGTGTAGTAAAAAATAGAGATCAGAAGGTGTGCCATACATTTTGCGTGAGATGACTTTTTTATCTTGGGTTATTTGGAGTGGATTGACATTAATTTGGGTCTTTGGTTGGCTCAGAACACCATTGAAGAAGATTTAATAGATACTTTGTTATAAGCGGTTCCCACTATGGGAGAAAGTGGCTAAGTTCATAGGCTTTAAATTGGACTTTAATAAGTTTTTAGGAGACAACGAATTTGGATTGTGAGAGGTGAAGATGTAAGCATGCTTAACTCCCCAAATATGTGCGTAAGTATTGAAGGGAGAGACATTGATATCTGCAAGCCTAACAAAATTGTAATTATCTTGTGCTTCAGCGATAAACTTCTAAGGAGAGTCGTGAGGGAGAAGATTGTGATTGAGATGTAGGTCAAGCTAGAATAATTGTGCATGACCTATTCCTTGGCTCAATGACTGTGTCTCAAACAACAACTATATTATTTCGTATGGTGGAGAATAAATCTATTGTGGAGCAGTTGGCTAAATTTCACAAGATCATTTATCATTTGAAAAATATTGTAGTCAAAATTGATGATGAAGACAAGGCTCTAGTCTTGTTAAGCTCATTACCCAAATGCTTTGAACACTTCAAGGATGCCCTTCTTTATGGTATTAAAGGTACTATCACTTCAAAGATGAAATATTTGAATATTGGTGATAGTGGTGGAGGTTTTTTATAAGGGAAGAGATATAGGTCAAAGTCCAAATCCATGTCAAAGTTTTTTGATAAGTCAAAGTTTAAATGCTTCACTTATCACAAAACTGATCACTTCAAGATGAATTATCCTGAAAGAGGAAGTATGGATGATTGTGTTCAAATTGCGGTTGTCTCTGATGAAGATGGTTATGAAAATATTGGCGCACTAGTGGTAACAAGTTTGGAGACAGAGAATATTTGAGTTATGGACATAGGATTATTTTTTCACATGTGTCAAATAAACAAAATATGTTGAAACTTTGGAGCTGAAAAAAGGTGGAGTTGTTCGACTCAAAAATAATGAGGCTTGCAAAATTTGTGGAATGGAAGTGAGTTCATTATAAGGAATTTGGGGTATGTTCTCTAGCTTAAGTGAAATGTATTGTCAATAAGCATGTTTATGATATATGATACTACATTAGAATTAAACGATGGGTGTTGAAAATTTTGTATGTGGCATTGATAATGGCAAAAGGATCCAAAATGTGTTGGTTTTCTATTTTGTATAGTTCCATTCTCATTGATCATATATCATTATCTAGTCAAGTCATTCATGATAAAACTAAACTATGACATTTAAAATTAAGGCATGTAAATGAAAGAGGTTTAGTTGATCTTGCTAAACAAGTGTTACTAGGGAGTTAGAAACTGAATATAATGGATTTTTGTGATAATTGTATGCTCTGAAAATAACACAAGGTGAAGTTTAGGGGTGATGCACATGATTCTAGTAGATCTTTTGAGTATGTTTACTCACATCTATGGGGTCCACCAAGGATTAAAACTCATAGGGGTGATTTCTACTACCTCTCTTTTATTGATGATTTATTTAGAAGAGTATGGGTATATATTTTAAAAAGTAAAATTGACACCTTTGAAAGGTTTTATGAATGGTATACTCTAATAGTAAATTAGTTGGAAGCTAAAAGAAATGTATTCAGAACTAACAATGATATGGAGTTTATTTTAGAGCATATTGATGAGTTTTGCAAGAAACAAGGTATCAAGAGGCATAAAATCGTTGTTGGCAAACATTAACAAAAATGGCTTAGTAGAACGCATAAATACAATCATTTTAGATAGAAAATGGTGCATGTTGATGGGATCTAGGTTACCAAAGAGTTATAGGTTGGATTTGTTATTACATCAGCCTACTTGATTAATAGATGTCCATCCTTATGATTAAACTTTAAGATATCTATGAATGTTTGGAGTGTGAAACCGATCGACTACTTAAGTTTGAATATTTTTGGAGTTTTGGCGTTTGCACATATCAAGCAAGACAAACTTGATGTTAGGGAGGTGAAGTGTGTCTTCATTGGTTATCTTGAATGGGTGGAGGATTACAAACTACAGAAGAAGGATCTTGGAGGATCAAATTTGATCTAAAGCGGGTTTTTACTTTTGATGAGACTCGTATGAAAATGAAGTGCAAAGACCTCGAGGTTAAAGAGTCATAAATTATGGTGAAGAAAACTCAGTTTGAAGCGGAGGTTCCTACTAGTGAGACTAGACATGAAAAAGATAATTGAGACTCTCATTTGCAATACTCTCTCCGTCCCACAATGAGTGACTCAATTGACTTTTCACACAAATTAAGAAAAAATGAATAAATGAAAGAGAGAGAATGATATTTTTACTAAAGTACCCTTATGATGTATTGAGAATGATGAAAGTAATAACAATTAGAGGATAAAATTGGAAAACATGCATTGAAAATTAAAATGAGTCATTTATTTTAAGACACCCTTTTATTTTAAATGGGTCACTCATTGCAGGACGAAGTGCAATCTACAATGGTTCATAATTATCAATTGTCATGTGATAGAGTTGGGAGGGCTATTGTACCACCTCAGAGGTATGCTTCAAATGAGTTAGAAATTTCAAGACTCAGAACCAATGATCTTTAGAAAAATAGTAAAATGTAAAGATAGTTAAAAATGATTGAGGGCGATAAATTATGACATATATTCATTGATGAACAATCATATTTAAAACTACCTTAAAATTAAAGGGTGGTTTGATGCAAGTGGATAAAATATTTCAGAATAAGATTTAAGGAAAAAAATATAATAAAAAATCATACTTATTACTCTGAGGGTGATTTTGGTGAAAGAGAGTTTTATGCAGGAGGAAATTGTCTATTTGGTTAGTTTGCACTTGATATATTTGAAAAATAAAAAATAACTTTGTATTGAGAATAAAACATCAGCTATCCGTCATTGATTATGAAGTATTGACTATTTTTTAAATAAATTATTCTTGCATTTTAAATGATATTTATAATATTTTACATTTTAAAACTTTTGAGAGAGCTGCCCTACCCTGGCATAAAAAACAAATATGTACATTGAAAAAAATGAATAGTTTGAAATTTCTATTTACCATCAATTTCCTATCAACATTTTTTCTGATACATACCTTGGTTCATGAGTTTAGATTTCCATGTATTTCTCAATAGCATCCAATAATATTTAGCCAAGTACTAAGATCATTAGACACATATTTTAGATTAAACCAAGTTATAAAAAAGAAAATTCCAAATTAGGTGAATATAGACAAAATCCTTTGACATGCGTGGCTAAAACCAAATTAAACAAAACAATGGTGCCCAATAAACATACTAATAGCGACAACCTTGTCTTACATTTACATGCCTTTTAATCTTCCTTTTAAGAAAACAAATTTAAATTACAGAACCTTCTTTACACCTGTGAGTAGAAAGCACGAGTCTTCTACTTTTCAACTAAAAACACATTTAGAATGTAGCTCTTGCACGCCAACCTTTTATGTAATTATTATAAAAATGTATAAGACTTTTTGAAATTGAAAAATCCAAACCAAAGAGAATTGTTAAATTACTAAAATAATTTGTGGTCTAGTGGTGGTTGCTTGTCTACATTATATAATAATAAAAGCATGTTGACTCTATTTCTCTTTGTGGAGGATTTATCTCATATTGTTATAGAATTTTTTGATAATTTTATTTATATTTTTTAATTGTGATGTGTTTTCCTACTTTGATGTGAGATTCTTTGTTCTTTTTCTCCAAGTCTAATTCCACTTGAAATTGGGTGCTTGTGAAGGTAGATTATAAAATATTAAATAAATATTATTTAGAGAGAATGCAAATTCCCAATGGGTTTTCATATGTATTACTATAACACATTAACACGCATGATGTTGATGTTTTGTGGAGAATAAGATTTGCATGTATGTTTTGTTTGCAAGTCAAACTTATGTTTGGACTGCTAATAGAAGTCAACCTTAGAAAATTACTACACAAGTTTCAATTAGAATATATTTTTCTAAGTTCTATAATTAAATTGTAGCTTTTTCTATTTTTATTTTTTTCTATTTTTATTTATGCTATGTTACGTTTGAATTGTTAGGGATTTTTTTATTTTCATTTATGCGAAGTTACGTTTAAATTTTTAGAGGGAGCTTTATCATCCATTATGATCGCATTCTATTCGAAAAGTTTATATATATATATATATATATATATATATATATATATATATATATATATATATATATATATATATATACTATAAGAAAATTTGTGTTTAACTACGACAAAAACAGAAGCTAATCTGTAACTAATCTCTATCAAACAGAATTAGTTGGCAATTAGTTGTTGATTAACTACAATATAAGTCGTAGCATGGATTGGGTGGCTAATTATCTAGGCCAAATATTCCTAGCAAAATTCCAACTAATTTCTAAATTTTCCTAGTTAAAACCAAACTAAACTGTAGCAAAATCTGAGCCTTAAACTTACATTTTCAAACTAAATAGCTACAATATTACCGCAAAAATATCGTAGCAAATCTCAAGCTATTTTTTATATATTTATAATTATTTCTAGGGTTAATACCCCTTTTGCCCCCTGCCATATAGGCGAAATCCCAAAAACAACCCTGTAAAAAAAAACACAGATTTCATCCCTACCATTTGTAGATTCTCTCGTTTTGCCCCCTGAGTAGATTTGGTCAACAAAATTGATGACATGACGCTGCTTTGTTGGTTTTTTATTTATTTAATTACACGCGTGGCATTTTTATTAATATTTTATTGATTGCATGTTAAAATGTCAAAATATCAAAAGTTTGTCACTCATAATAATTGAACCCATGACATAAATCTTAAGTGGGGCGCCTTCCACCACTAGGCCATCTTGATTGTTTTGTTATATTATCCTTTTGAAAATTATATATTACATTATTAATCTGAACTATTAATCTAAATATTAATAATGAATTATATATTAATATTAATACTAAAATAAAACGTTAATTAATTAATTACTGTAAATTTAATATTAATATGTTAAATTAATATTAATATTAATTTTAATACTGAATTATTTAATATTAAAACGTTAATTAATACTAAATTATTAGCGTTAAATAAATGAATAATTTTTATTTAATAATTTTTTAACTAATGAAATTATTAGCGTTAAATAATTTTAACTGAACTAATGAATAATTTTTTCTAAAATTATTTAATGCTATTATTTAAAAATTATTTATTTATTTATTTTATTTCAAATCTATATCATAAAAACTAAATTATTTATTTTTATTTAACGTTATAATTAATTTTAAAAAAAAAAATCAGTTTGTTATTAATTATTAATATAAAAAAACTGTTATTTTAATTAAAAATCTTTTAATTTTCAGTTTACTATTAATTACTAATATTTTTATTTTCAGTTTATTAGTAATTACTAATATTAAAACTACTATTATATTTATTTATTTAGTTTAAGTTTTTATTAAGAGTTTTTTAAAATAACAGTTTTTTTAAAATAGCAGTTTTTTTTCAAATAACAGTTTTTTTAAAATATTAATTATTATTATTTACTGTATTTATTTTAACTATAAATATTATTTAGTTATTATTAATTTAGTTAATATTTTAGTTACAAATAGTTATTATTTTTTACAAATATCTTAACTATTTATAAATATTTAGCTTTTATTTACAGTAATTACTATTTATAAATATTTAGTTATTATTTAGTTTAATAAGCTAAAATTATTATTTACTGTAATTAATAATTATTAAAATATAAATAATAATTTAGTAAATGTGTTTTAATATTAATACTTAGTAAATATTTAGAATTTAGCTACAATATAGTTACAATATGTATAACATGTAAAAAAATTATAGTTACAGTATAATATTTACAATATGTTATTTAACTATATTCTAATAATAGTTATAGTATATATAATATAGTTACAATATATTATAATAATAATTGATTAAAATGAAAACAAGTATGCAAACGTATAATATGTATGTTTAAAAGCAATTAAAATACAAGATAAAGGCTCTAGCTTAGTGGTAGGTGCTTAAGCTTTGAAACAAAAGGGGTGGGTTCAAACCTTGTAGTGGGCAGTTTTTTGAATTTTTGAATTTTAAGCATTTCAACATCAAATATTAAAATTATAATAAAATGTCACACGTGTAATTTAAATATATAGAAAATATAAATAAAATTCCAACTAAGCAGCCATGTCATCAATTTTGTTGACCAAATCTACTCAGGAGGCAAAAAGAGGAAATCTACAAATGGCAGGGATGGAATCTGTGTTATTTTTTACAGGTTATTTTTGGGATTTCGCCTATATGGCAGGGGGCAAAAGGGGTATTAACCCTTATTTCTAATTAATACTAATCAAGTAAGATTAAAATTATTCATAAAATTAATTATGCTAAAATTTTTATAAATTATTTCATCAATATTTCTAATTAAGATATTCATTATTATGAAATTAATGTGATTATGGAACAACACAAACAATAAATATGCAATACTCTTCCAAATTAGTTTACAATTCTCTTAAACTTCATTCATACATATTCTTCATTACTAATACCTTATTGCGCTATGAGGGTACTATATGGTTATCAAAATCGTTTATCAAACCAACTCGCCAGTTTCAGTTGCAGCAACACATTTGTCTGCTTCTCTTTGGTATTGAGACCCCACACTTTTTGCTTCAGCCTGCTCTCTTGCCTGCTCGCAAGTTTCAGTTGCAGCAACACATTTGTCTGCTTCTCTTTGGTATTGAGACCCCACTCTTTTTGCTTCAGCCAAAGTTATGTTCATATGCCGCGCGTGCGCTTCAGAAACTGACTCTTGTAACTTTAGCTCCTCGGTTAGAAGGTCCACAAACTGCTTCTCCATCTCTTCCTTTAGTTCCGGATCATTGCCTCCACAATCTGTCCATCATCATAATTGATGTCATTAATATGCATCAGCAACAATCTAGCATGTTTATGCATGATGAACCTTTCAGAATCTTGATTAATAGCTCACATAAGCCAACATTCAAATTGACTGGAAAAATACATGTTATATTGCAAATTGATGGATACAGCAGATTGAGTGTGGGGAATGATTTACAAAGCAAAAAAATTTACAATAAAAACCTTTTCTGAGTAGAATTAGCTATATGAATCAAATGAAACCATAATGTCTTATTGTAGCACAAAATCTGAGTTCATTCAAGCACTTCAATTCACACATAGAAACTTGCTTCTTCTTTCCAATCAAAAAACAAGTTCGAGATTCATACAATCAATTAAAATATCAGACATAAAGTTCACAGTTAATTATGATTAAAATCAATTAAAAATAATTTGCATAGTTAATTAGATTATGATTAATCAAGTATAAAACCTTTTTGAGTTGTTTCATGAGTGAAACAAGAAGAGAATTAGTGGTTTTGGTGCAATCACTTTGCAGAATCTTCAATCCACGCTCCATCGCATACAATCGACCTAAATTTACCAAATAAAATTGAAAATTATGAATATTATTAGGAATTTCGATTTGAGAAAACACGAAAGTATGATTAAAATAAATAATAAGAGATGATCTTACAGTAATAAGCGACGAGAGGTTCGTGTTTCTGCAATTCATCGGCACGTTGAAGGTATGGTAACAGGAGTTTCGCGGGTTCGATCTCGTTCGCCATGGACGATTCCGAGAGAGAAACTAAGAAAGTGTTGCAGAAGAAACGACGTCGTTTAAATGTTTATTTAATTGTTTTCAAAAATAATTTTTATATTTATTGTAAAATTGAAAACGTTAACTTTTTAATTTTTTATTCAATTAATTTTTTAATGGTAAATTAAAGGACTTGCAAATTTATTATGTTTTATTCATATCATTTTTAACTTCAAAATTAAAAATAAAAAATAGAAAATATAATAGAAATTTGCTATGTATTAGCTAGAAATTTGATTTGCAGTTAAAGCATATCCAATCAGTCTCAAATTAACTTAAATATATAACTGTAGCAATATTTTGGTAGCTAATATGATATTTTCTTGTAGTGATATATATATATATATATATATATATTTTATTTTATTTTTTTTTTTTTTTTTTTTTGAATTTAAAAAATTAAAGTTTTGCTAAGTTTTTTTGTTGTGTGTGTTACAAGAAAAACGTAAAGTGAGAGGAATTTTCAATCATTAAAATTGTTTAATTCTTTATCCCATGTGGTTTTGTAGTAGTGGCGATTGAATAATAGTAAAGTATATATTACTTTAAATTAATAAATGATATTTTTATATGTGAAATACAAAAACTCACTCATCCACGACAAAATTTAAAACCTCGCATTAGATGCTTATCTTATGGGATAATTAAAATACTAATACGTCTTGAAGTATCTTTATGATTTTTTTTTATAAGCAAATATATTAAGCAGATGAATAAGGGTACTAGGGGTACCCCAACTCGAAACCGACGATATTATCTACAGAAAATAGATACAGACAACTGTAAACTTAAATAAATTCCCACGGGAACATATATCACTTGTAATAAGAACTAGAGATCTTCTTGGATAACCACCACCAAGCATGAAGCCTAATTCTATCCAACACCACCGAGACGTCTCCAATCTCATCGTTGAATAATATTTGATTCCTCGCACACCACAAAGACTAACAAACAATACACCACAGGCCAATGGCATTAATAAACGAGATTCTCGAACCAATTTTTTCAATCCAAGCTCTAAAATGAGCGTGACAATCATAACCGGAAACCACTTCAATATACAACCAATCACAAACCAGTTTCCAAACAGAACACGCTTTCGCACAATTAAAGAAAACATGGTTGGTATCCTCATCCTCAAAAAAGCACAAAACACATACCCGGTCATGACTAGTACTGATTATTCCACGTTTGTCAAGGTTAATGCGAGTCGGCGGCCTATTCAGAATCAATCTCCACGCAAAAGTCTTCACTTTGACAGGAACAGACGCCTTCCAAATCCACGCCAACGACTTCGAGCAAACATTATCCAAATTGTGTTGTTGCGATGATAACCTAATTCTGCAGTAGTAAGATTTAACAGAAAAAATTATGGTCCCCTCATAAGGCCATGACAAAGCATCTTGAACCCCCACCACAGGCTGGATTTCCTGCAGAATTTCCAATAGGTCCACCATTTCCTGCCAAAAAATCGTGTTCTGAGATGCAGCTATAGTGGCAGTGTTCCACTACCATTTCTCCTGGTACCAATCACCCATTAGCGCAATGACACTAAGCTTCGAATTAGATAACAAATATAAATTCAGAAATAGTAATTCAAGGGGCCTGTCACCAATCCACTTAGATTTCCAGAACAAAGTAGAGTTGACGGCGCCCAGCTTATGTGACAGTAACTCCACAAAACCTTCTACGCACAAAGAAAAAATATCTATGTACCATAAAGAAGTCTTATTACCAAGACTTGACGAATCTTTGGCTAAAATGTTATGACGAACATCTCCATACCGCGCCTGAACTATCCCATACCAAATTGCATCCGATTCTGTAAGAAATCTCCAAAGCCATTTAGTTAACAAAGTTGTGTTGAATAAACCTATATGTTTAATATCCAGCCCTCCTTCCGCTTTAGGTTTGCAAACGTCACTCCACCGAACCCAAGCAATGCCTTTCCCTTGTTTTGACCCCGACCACAGGAAGTGACGCTGAATTGCAATGATAGATTTTGAGACAGCTTTAGGCAATTTATAAAAAGATAGGTAGTGTACCAGAAGATTGGTAATGACTGAATTGATGAGTGTAATTCTCCCTCCCATAGACAAAAGACTTCCTTTCCACGCCGATAATCTCGCTCTTATGCCTTCTACAAGAGATCTCCAAAATGAGCTTCTACGGTAATTACCACCCACATAAACTCCTAGGAACTTGAAGGGTAGAGTACCCAATTTACAACCCAAGAATCTTTCTGCAGCCCTGCAAAAGAAGTGGTCCACTAATATACCAATCAAGGAACTTTTACTAATATTTACTTTTAGACCGGATACCAACTCGTAACCCTTCAGAACTACTTTCAAAGCCCATAAGTTACCCCACGAGCCATCACAAATGACAACCGTGTCGTTCGCATATTGAAGGATGTTATACGCCACTGTTTCATTGACCCTAAACTCCTTCAAGAGACCTGTAGATACTGCCCTATGAACCAAAACCGTCAAACTTTCCGCTACCAGTGCGAATAAAAAAGGAGACAATGGATCTCCTTGGCGCAGGCCTCGGGTGACTTTGAAATCCGCTGCGGGGCTCCCATTGATCAACACCGACAAATAGCTATTCATTACAGTACCTTCCATCCATTTTATCCACCTTGATCCGAATCCCATAGCCAACATTGTGTTCCTTAAAAACCTCCAGTCGACACAATCATATGCCTTTTTGAAATCAACCTTCAACATGAAACAACTCTTTTTGTTCCTCCTTGCAAAATCAATAATTTCATTTAAGACCAAGACTCCATCTAACAAATACCTACCACCACTGAACGCAGTTTGAGTATTTGTGACCAACTTCCCCATTACCCATTATAATCTAGCCGCCAGCAGTTTCGCGATAATCTTATAAACACAACCAACTAAAAAGATAGGTCTATAATCGTCCTGGCATTGAGGGTTGTCAGCTTTGGGTATTAAAGCTAAAAAGGAGGATGCAATGGTTTTGGGCAGATAACCAGAGGATTGAAATTCTTTCACACAATTACAGAAATCAGGCCCCATAAAGTTCCAACATTTCTTGATAAAATCAATGTTAAAACCGTCCGGCCCCGGGCATTTATTGCCATCAACTTCAAACACCACCTCACGAATTTCCTCTGCACAGAAATCTTCTTCCAATCTGAGGTTGTCTTCCACCGACAAAGTACTGATGCCAATGAAATCGAAAGCTCGACTGCATCTGTCAACTACCTAAAACCTCTTTTGGAAATTCTCTTTTGCCACTAGTTTTATACCTTGAACATCATCAATATACATTGAATCATGTAGAACTGATGAAACGTTGTTCCTTCTGTATCTTTGTTTAAGGGTGGTGTGAAAGTATCGTGTGTTTTGGTCTCCATCTTGATGCCATCTTATCCTAGATTTCTGCTTAATAATGTTGTCTCTGATACAAAGATTATTCCACAATTCCATTTGAGCTTGCCTCTCTTAAACACCTTTATGTCCGTGGTAATTCTATTCTCCCCAGACCAGCCTAACTCCACTTGATTAATGATATCAACTTCTCGCTCAACATTAAGATCCAAATACCCAAAAACGTGTATGTTCCATCATTTGATTCTCTTTTTAAGTAATCTGAGTTTTTTTTATAGAACAAACGTTGCACTTCCTTCAACCTTCAGCAAATCCCACTCCGTTTTGACAAACTCCAGAAACTTTGAATGTTCAAACCAACAAATGAAAGTCTTGAAAGGCTTGGGTCCCCAATTAATATTCTTGACCTTGAGCTACACGGGCCTATGATCGGACACATCCCTGTCCCCAACCACTTCCAAGGCCGAATTCCAGCCCACCAACAGCTCAGCAGAAACCAAAAACCTATCTAAACGGCTAAACCTGTTGTCATTTGCACAGAACCAAGTAAATTTGCATCCTGATGTAGGGAGGTCCACAAGTTGCATCATATCAATAAACGACCTGAATTCTACCATTTCTGCCCTGCTATGAGAATGAGTAGAATTGCACTCTTTTGAATTTTTCATGGAGTTGAAATCACCAGCCAGTATCCATATACCAGGTTCCATGTTAGACTTTCGATTAAGAAGCTCCCCCCACATATCTCTTTTCTCTCTCAGAACACAGGATGCATACACATTAATCAGATAGATGAGTTTATTATCCCAATTTGCTATAACACCCAAATAACCTTTACCTTGGAAACTGGCAATAGGTTCCACAGCATTTTTCCTCCAAATTTTCACCAAACCCCCCGCAAGACCCATGGCATCAGTTGCTGACCAACCAAACTCCCTGTCACCCCAAATACCAGAGATGATTTTGTCACTCATCGACTTACTCTTCGTCTCTTGTAAGAAGCAGATGTCGGCATTCCCTCTAGTGATAATTGTTTTGATTCTGTTGCGCTTAGCACTACCACCGCACCCTCTGATGTTGAAAGTCACCATATTCATCTCAACCCCTTTGCTACCTCCATCTGACCAAGATTAAAACCATTCTCAACATTCTCCATGTTTTGAATGATCCCTTCAAACACTTTGTCTCCACCATCCCCATCAATTCCCGGTTTTTTGATAGAATCCCAGATTCTGATAGGTATCTTTATGATAATAATTAATAAAAAAATTTAATGGTTTTGAAGACACGGTTTACGTCTGACCTAAATTAATGATGATGGCAAAAGCCAACTTTGGTAGGTTTTGTTTGGAAAATAAAAGTTTAGGTGTATGATATCTTGAAAAATCTATTTAATCATCTTATATATACATTTATCAAGTTTTATTTATATTTTAACAAAGGATAAAATTATGATTAATTGAAAATAGCCTCGAAGGCTTTTGTTACATCAGCATTGGGCTTTGACATATTGAAGATGATTTTATAATGCATTTCGTAAGTTAAGTACTATGCAAAAATTTAAAAATATCTTAAGTTTTTGGAGATGTATCTTCAGACGTATTCATTACACACTCAACGTAAGTCATTCTTATTAGTGTCCTATAAGTTGAATTATTTTTATTCCTGAGATACATCTCCAGAACATGTCAAGAAATATGTTAATTATTGATCAACTCAGTAGAAATTGCGGAGGTACATCTCCGAAAATTTGGGCGGGATTTTAAAATTTTTTGTCACCTCTGCATGTCAGATATTTTTAGAGAAGCATCTCCGAAATAATCTGATAAAAGAAACAGTTGCATGATCACACAACCATTGTTTCCATTGTTGTTTTTCAACACAAACCCTCACCAAAATCCCCTCCATTCTCAATCCATTTTTTCACTCCAAATCTCCATTCTTTTGGTTCATCACATCATAGGGAGCAAAAGAAGATAGAATTTCAGGTAAAGATCCTTTATTTTTCCTTGCATTGCTCACATTAATCAAGCATTTTTCTGAAGAAAAAAAAGAGCGTTATGTCTGGAAACGCATCTCCAGAACGAGTATGAACTTGTTTGAATATGCATCTCTGGAGCTAGTATGTGTTCATTTTCCAAATATGTTTTCAGCAGTGGCGCTAATATACTATTATGGTTTTAATTGTTTTCATTAGATATGGTGCACCCCGATGTTTTCCCAAAGTAAGTTGTTTCTCCCAATATCCAAAGTGTTGTTGTGAAGGCGGTGGATGTTGGCAACCAATTTAAAAACGAGCAAGAGTTTGAATCTCATGATCAAATGCTTTAATGGATTCGTATTGAGGCCTCTAAACTTGGATTTGGTGTGGTTATTGGAAGGTCCGATAATGGTTCGGATAAAAGATAGGCTATTGTGACAATGATGTGCGAAAGAAGCGGGAAATATAGAACTCCTCTCTGGAATTTTAAAAGAGACGACACCGGTTCAAGAAAATGTGAGTGTCTGTTTAAGGTGTGTGGTTGCATGTTGGCAAACAAAAACTGGAGATTTAATGTGATATATGGTTTGCATAACCATCATTTGTGTGAAAAATTAGCTGGCCATCCTATTGTGTGTCGGCTTATACCGGAAGAGAAGGAATGTGTTGCTGACATGGCATTGAATTTGGTGCAACCAAAAACATACCTGCAACATTGAAACGAAAATGATCCAAAAATATATCAAATATCAAGCAAGTATATAATATTCGGCACCTTACTAATAAGGCTCTTATGGGGGAATATAACTCAAATGCAACAACTCTTGAAACTGTTAGATGATAGCAGTTACATGTCTAGGTACCGAACGTGCTAGGATGGAGTTATTGTTAGAGATATATTTTTGACTCATCCTCATTCCATGCAGTTATTTGATAACACTGAAACACACCGCATATTTGGCTCGACTCGCACATGTTTCGTCATTTTTCTTTTATTTATAGTTTTATACTGATGTTTTGTCTGTATTTCCAGTACCTATTGAATTGAGAGCCATTATGCAAAGAAATGAGATGAATTAGATGAAGAATGGAGAAAAAGGCGTATTTTTTACTCACAGCGTCCAGCATCGCGTTCGTCACAGAGGTAGTCGTGACGTGGCTGATGTGCCCACATTCCAACGGCCACAAAGAATGAGTTTGCGAATTTTTGGCATGTGGCGTTCGCCACATGGGGTATGGCGTTCGCCATCCCTTGTATGCACGAACCAGTCAAGGCAGTTGGAGAATAGTCATCTTAGTTCTCCCTTTTTCCCCTCACACGAACCCAGCAACCTCAACTTCTTTTCCAGGGTCTTGTAGCACTATAAATACATGTTGGAACCCAATTTTGAGATCATCCAAGCTTAGTACAATTTAAGCCATATATTTTACCATTTGACAGCTTTAATTCTTCACATCAGGGAGTTATTGCGTTGTCCTTGTATTGAGTTTAGAGCATTTTATTTTGTAGCAGTTAATCTTTCCAGCATTTACATTACCGTTCCAGTTTTCCACCAATTTACTTTGTACAAGATTCAAGTCTCCACTAGGAGCATGTTTATAATTATTATCAATATTTATTTAATTTCGTTTCGCCTATTTACTTTATATGCATGCTTGTTATTTTCATGTTTTACTTTAACTCCAAAGCTTTAATTTATTACTTGCACATTCTACTTTTTAATTGATTTTCCTAGTATGTTTGATTTTAAGTTTCAATCAAACGCTTTATTTGTCATCATGAATATGTCCGGCTAATAGTGCTGGAATGTGAGGACCATCGATTGACGGCACTCTGCCTGTTATTCCTTTAGAGTTACTTTTGGGGTTGTTTTGATTTTATTCATTTTAATTGGAGTCTAAATTGATTGGTTACTGGGAGATTAGAATCATAAATACACCGGGTAAGATCGAAAGTCGTTTGGTACTTAAGATTAGGTCTGTTTAGTTTTTTATTAATAAACACCGTGAGAGCACTTTATTAATTGATTAGGAGAGTTTAATATTTCTAGAAAGTGATTTTAAAACTATTTTCGGACGCATTTATAATTTTAAAATCCTGTTAACCGAGCGAAAGCCGGAACCCTTTTAAGTTAAAATATCCAATCAAAATCACATTTCAACTAAGTAAAATAAGCTAATTTCTAAAAAAGGTTTTTCTACTTTAACGCAAACTCTATCAGGCATGCGAGAGCGGACAATATTAATTAGAGAGTAAAACTCGGTTCCGAATACGCAAGAGCGACGGTTCTTTTTAATTAATTCTTTTTCAAGAAAATATTGCCCCGTAGGTAGTTCTACTTACGATTAATAAGAGTATTAAAGATCGATGAGAGCCGCATTCCAGTATTACATTTCTGAATTTATTCAAGTTTTATTATTTTATTTTGTTGTTCTTATTCCAATTCTTATCTCGATCGCCTTAGATAAACACTGTAGCAATAGTAAACGATAGATTGACCATTAGATCTCTGTGGGTTCAATACTTATTATACTACTTTGCTACACTCCGTATAATTGCGGAAAGCACCCATCAAGTTTTTGGCGTTGTTGACGGGGACCAATTACGTCAAATATGAAACCCTGTTGTTACACCGTCTAGACTAAGGAACCCTTTTGTCGGTCAATGTGAAGAGCTTACAATATCGAAACTCTAGAAGATCCAATAGTTGAACCAGAAAGATACGCATGTGCACGACTTCTGATCCAACAAATTAGGAGAGTAATGGCAGAAGAACAAGACCGTAAACCACTTAAGGAGTTTGCCTTACCATCTAATAAAGAACCTCATTCAAGTATTTTTAACCCTACAATCCTAGCCAATAACTTTGAACTGAAACCCGCTTTATTGCAAATCGTGCAACAAAACCAGTTTGCTGGTCTCCCAACAGAGAACCCGAACCAACACTTAAAGGTGTTCATTCAACTATCTGACCCATTGAAATCTAATAGTGCTTCTCCTGAGGCAATACATTTACGTCTATTCCCCCTTTCCCTCAGAGACAGAGCAAGGTCATGGCTAGAATCCATCCCAGTAAATTCAATCACTACTTGGAATAACCTGAAGAAAGTATTCCTTGCTAGATACTTTCCAACAAGCAAGACTGCTGTCCTGCGAAACCAAATAACCAGATTTATTCAACTAGATGGTGAATCCCTTTTCGACACTTGGGAAAGGTACAAAGAGCTACTAAGGGCTTGTCCACGCCACAGATTAGAATAATGGCTCATCATTCATACCTTCTATAAGGGACTTCTCTATAACACAAAGATGACCATCGATGCTGCCGTCGGTGGTGCACTGATGAACAAACCATATCCTGAAGCATGCACACTCATTGAAGACATGGCACAAAACTATTACCAATGGGGGATGGAACGAGCATCATTAGAGAAGAAAGAAACGAAAGGAGGTATATACAAAGTGAGTTTCCTAGACCATATGAAAGCCAAGATGGACACCTTAGCTCAAAAAGTCGAAAGCTTGGTCGCTAACCCTATAGCTACCGTAGCTGCAGTTTAACCCGGATGCGACATCTGTGGAACCCAAGGACATATCACCGTTGAATGCAGTCTTCTAGCCGAACCAAGCCCGGATCAGGTCAATTATGCCCAAGGAAACCCTTATAAGAACACTTACAACCCTAGATGGAGGAATCATCCAAACTTCTCTTATAAGAATAATAACCCTACTTGGAACACTACACCTCAGAGACTACCAGGTTTCCAAGCTCAAAGACCGGCACAACCAATTCAAGCTACCCCTCAGGAATAAAACCTAGAAAAGATCATGGAGAGCTTCATTTTAGCTCAAACTCGACAAAATAAAGAATTCATGAACCAAAACATTCATATGAATGAGCTGATCACACAATTAGGCACCAAAGTCGATTATGTGGTAACACACAATAAGATGATGGAAACCCAAATCTCTCAAGTAGCACAACAACAAGCTGCTCAGGCTATGCCAGGAGGATCATTCCCTGGACAACCTCATCCTAACCCTAAAGGTCATGCTAATGCTATTGTCCTAAGAAGCAGAACTACATATGATGGACCTGTAGGTCCTAGGTTGAATAACAACTTTCTAAGAAAAGCGGAGCCACCAAAAGGAAACGCTGTGACTACACCCTAAAAATGAGTAGCAGAACAAGAGAAATAGAGAGAAGAATAAGGTAAAAATAAGGAAGTAGATAATGATAACCTAGTTTATGTACCACCCCTACTTATAAACCACCAATGCTATATACACAAAGGCTTAAACAAACCAAACTAGACACCCAATATAAGAAGTTTGTAAAGGTGATCGAAAAACTACACGTTGAAATACCCTTCACTGAAGCAATTACCCAGATTCCATCGTATGCTAAATTCCTGAAAGATATCTTAACAAACAAGCGCAAGCTTGATGATCTTACACCATTGGAATGCAACTCAATTACTGAGAACAAATTAGCCAAGAAAGAGAAAGACCCTGGAAGTTTTTCTATACCATGTAATCTAGGAAGTCATGTTATTGATAAATCACTGCTAGACTTATGAGGCAGTGTGAGTTTGATGCCTTTAGCTGTTTGAAATAGGTTGGACTTGGGAGACATACAACCAACTAAGATGTCCCTTCCACTGGCTGATCGATCAGTTAAATACGCAATTGGTATATTAGAAGACATTCCAGTTAGGATATTGGTAAACTTTATATTCCAACAGACTTCGTCGTAATGGACATTAAGAAAGACGAAGAAATCCCTATCCATCTAGGTAGACCATTCTTATCAATAGCTGAGGCAATAATAGATGTTAAAAAAGGGAAAATGACTTTCGAAGTGGGTGACGAGAAGGTCGAGTTTATCCTATCCAAATTTCTAAGGGTGCTTGCCATAGATGAATCATGTTGTGCCATCGATATTATTGATGAGTGCATAAGATAGTTAGATGCAGAAGCACCCACCGTAACGATAAAACTTCCCTCAACACCCATAATGGAAGATGGTGGATTTAAATCAATGACACCATACGTGGATAACAGTCTTTATGAATGCCTAGCACTAACCTCTGACCATATGCCCGGTCCTAAGAAACCGTAAATTAAGGTTAAGGAATTACCTAAAAATATGAGATATGAGTTTCTTGATGAGGAACTTAATCATCCAGTTATAGTAAATGCAAACCTAGACAGAGATGAAACAAGTCAACTCCTAGATATCTTATGAAAATACCCTACCGCTCTAGGCTGCAATATTTATAACCTAAAAGGAATAAGTCCATCAGTGTGCATGCACCAGATTATGTTGGAGGAAGATTCTAAACCCTCTAAAGAACACCAAAGAAGGATAAAACCTATTATGAGTGACGTGGTCAAGAGGGAAGTGTTAAAATTTCTTGATGCTGGAATCATTTGTCAAATCTCCGATACTGAATGGGTAAGCCATGTACATGTGGTACCTAAAAAGGGAGGTGTCACAGTTGTGCAAAACGAGAAAGTAGAATCGGTGGAAAAACGTATAGAAAATGGATGGCGCGTGTGCATTGACTATATGAAGCTAAACAAAGCAACCAGGAAGGACCATTTTATCCTTCCTTTCATTGATCAAATGCTCGAACGTTTAGCTATACAATCTTATTTCTGCTATTTAGATGGATATTCAGGATTCTTTCAAATTCCTATTCACCCAGATGACCAAGAGAAAACAACATTCACATGTCCGTATGGAACATTTGCCTATCGACGAATGTCGTTCGAGCTATGCAATGCCCTTGCAACTTTCCAATGATGTATGATGGCGATATTCGTAGATTTCCTTGACGAGACCATGGAAGTTTTCATGGATGATTTCTCGGTATGCGGATCCAGTTTTAAAAACTGTCTTGCTAACCTAGAGAGGATTCTAGAAAGATGCGTACAAGTTAACCTCGTATTAAACTCGAAAAAGTGCCACTTCATGGTCACAGAAGGTATAGTCCTAGGACACATAGTGTCAGAAAGGGGCATTGAGGTTGACAAGGCTATGATTGAGGTAATAGAAAACCTCTAACCACCTAGAACAGTTAGGGAAGTCTGGAGTTTTCTTGGACACGCCGGTTTTTACCGACGCTTTATCAAGGACTTATCTAAAATCACTAAACCTTTGACCGGTCTCCTGATGAAAGACGTCGAGCTTCTCTTTGACGAAAAATGTCTTGAAGCATTTAAGCTTCTAAAAAACGCACTGATCTCTGAACCTATCATGCAACCACAAGATTAGAACGAACCATTCGAGATTATGTGCGATGCAAGTGATTTCGTTGTTGGTGCTGTTTTAGGACTGAAAAAGGACAAGATATTGCATGTGATATATTAGGCTAGCATAACTTTAGACGTCGCCCAACTAAACTATGCCACCACCGAAAAGGAACTCCTCGCAATAGTATTTTCAATAGATAAATTCAGTTCCTATTTAGTTGGAGCCAAAATTATCATATACAGATCATGTTGCCCTTCGATACCTACTGAGCAAAAAGCATGCAAAGCCTAGACTACTTCGCTGGATCCTTTTGTTACATGAATTTGATTTAGAAATCCGGGATAAGAAGGGAACTGAGAATGTGGTAGCTGACCACCTTTCGAGACTCGAGTATCTGAAACCGGACCATATTCCCATAAATGATGACTTCACATATGATAAACAAATAACATCAGTCGACAGTAGGACAAGTCATGATGATGACTCCTATGAGTTAGAACTGAATGTCGAAGTTGCTATAGTGGTAACAAATGTACCTTGGTACGCTGACTTAGTTAACTATCTAGCAGCCAATATCTTACCCCCTGACTTGACCTATCAACAGAAGAAAAAGTTCTTCCACGATGTTAAACAATTCTACTGGAACAAACCCCTTCTCTTCAAGAGAAGAACATACGGCATATTTTGTCGTCGTGTACCTGAAGAAGAAGTGGAGGACATTATAACTCATTGCCACTTTGCACCTTATGGCGGATATGCGAGCACATCTAAAAATTGCGCTAAGATCCTTCAAGCAGACCTCTACTGGCCAACTTTATGGCGCAATGTTCATGCTTACATAATCAAATGTGACTGGTTCCAACGCACTGGAAATATTTCGAGACGCAATGAGATGCCCCTAAGGAATATTCATGAAGTATAAGTTTTTGATGTCTGGGGAATCGACTTCATGGGTCCATTTCCTTCATCCATGGGAAATAAGTATATACTTGTTATTGTCGATTATGTGTCTAAATGGATTGAGACAATTGCATCACCTACAAACGATGCACAAGTAGTTATTAGGATGTTTAAAAAATATATATTCCCCAAGTTCAGAGTCCATTACATCATCATCAAGAAAAATTACACAAAATATTCCTCTAAACCTACAAGGTGACCAAAGTCAAAACTCTAGAGTCCAGCCTCACCATGCTTTAGCCTTGCCATCACCTTGTCTTGATTTCATATTCCTTCAAGAAACCTGCATAAATGATGCCAACATTTCATATCAGTTCATCAAACAAAATTATAACAACCGCACGTGTTTCTAGCCCTATCAAGCAAAAGGAATATAGACATCCTGATAGAAGGAAAATAACTATTTAGAAGCGGTTGGAATGCCTGTTCAGCAAGAAAATATTTCTGATGCGGGTCAATCTTAAGCACCTAATGTATCCATAATCAAAGTGACCCATAATAATGGAATTGTTGTTAATGTAATTTCACTTACCGAAACTGCTGCTACAAATTGATAACAAGAGCATCTCGCGAAATTGTTCGCCTTCAACCACGGTTGCATCCGTGTCTTGATTAGCTTAAAGAATTTCGTATTCAAATGTTATAGCTTTTGCAGTGAAAGTAGTGTCACCTGTTATTCGAGATGAATTCAATTAACCAAACTGTTTCGATAAAACTAGACTAAATCATTATTGGTTTGTCCATATCCAAACTGTTATGAAAGTTTGGTGCATCAGTTCATGGTTCCGAACCAAACTATTAGCATATACATTAGTCATATCTTTGTATTTTGCTTAGTCTTAGTTGGTTATTGATCTGCCACGTGGCATATTTGTTACTTTAATCCTAGCCACACATTTCTTGTACTGCTATTGTATATATATATCCTCATTGTGGATAATGTGAAATAATGAAATAGACAATATTTTCAGTTGAATTTTCTAACTGTTTCATAACTCCTTTTTGCTTCTTCTTCTTCTTTGATGAATAAGGAATTCATCTTCTTCTTTTCACACGATTATGCTTCTGGTTATCTGAACATTGACATGGCATCAAGAGCCTAACAAGCTCTGGTTGCCAATTTCCTTCTCTTTCTCATCAATCGTTCTTTGTTTTCTTTGGATTGTTCCCCTTTTTCGATCGATTTTATTCCTCGGTTCTTCCTGCTGATTTCATCTGATATTTCGATCTTTATTCATAGCTAACCAGAGTTTCAGTGATTTCTCCACCAATTCTTCAAACCCATACTATTTGCATCCAAAAGAAAATCCCTCTCTTGTTCTTGTTTCCCCGCTTCTTGATGACAAGAATTATCACACATGGGCGAGATCGATGCACATTGCATTGATATCCAAGAACAAAGAAAAGTTTATAGATGGAACCCTCACGAAGCCGCTTAGTTCCGATCCTTTATATGCTCCTTGGATACGCTGCAACACCATGGTGTTGGCTTGGATTCACAGATCCATTTCAAAGTCCATCGTCAAGTCGGTTCTATGGATTGAAAATGCAGCAGGTGTATGGAAGAATTTGCAACTTCGTTTCTCTCAAGGTGACATTTTCGGCATATCAGATATCCAAGAAGATTTATACACGTTCCACCAAGGTACTCTTGATGTTTCAAATTACTTTACTCAGCTAAAAATCATGTGGGATGAACTTGAAAATTACACACCCATTCCTGTGTGTTCTTGTGTTGTTGCTTGCTCATGTGGTGTCATTGCATCTGTGAAGAAATATCGTGAGCAGGACTATGTAATCAGGTTTCTTAAGGGCTTAAATGAAAAATTCGCTCATTCGAAGTCCCAGATTATAATGATGAATCCTCTCCCTGATGTGGACAAAGCCTTTTCACTGGTCATACAACAAGAAAGGGAAATTAATCATGCTGGATCTGTTGTGCCCCCTTCTGCATCTTCCAATGAAGAAGTTACTACATTGCAGGCCAACAATACTTCAAGCAATTACAATAGTAAAAATGGCCAGAATTCGTCCAGAAACAAGACTCAAGGAAATGGTGGGCCTCGAGGACATAACCGTGTCTGCACTCATTGTGGCAGAACTAATCACACAATAGAGACTTGCTTCCTCAAACATGGCTACCCTCCCGGCTTCAAGGGTAAAGGTAAATCTTCAACTAACAATGCATCTTCTCAATCTGGTGATTCTGTTAATGCAGGAACTGATGCCTCACAACCAAAGTTTGGTTTTACTCAAGATCAGTATAACAACATTATGGAATTGCTTCAGCAGTCAAAACCTACACCCCAAGCCAATTCCATATCAACCTCTCCCTTTGTCTTGAACTCAGATGCTTCCAATAATAATGGTAATAACCCTAACTTATGGATCCTTGATACAGGGGCTACTGATCACATATCTTATGTTTTAGAAGTTTTCAATTCATGTAAAACCATTGTCCCTGTATATGTCAGTCTGCCAGATGGCTCACAAGCCACTGCATCTATGGCTGGCAGTGTTATCATATCTCCCACCTTAACCTTACACAATGTTTTATACATTCCCACATTCCACGTGAATTTGCTTTCCATTGCTAAACTTGTCAGTAACAATGACTGTCATGTTCATTTCACTTCTAATTCGTGCCAAATTCTGCAGAACCTTTCAAAGGAGATGATTGGTACAGCTAGCCTACAAAGAGGGTTATATGTACTAGATGCTGATAATCATTCTCAAGCTTACCATTCTAACTCTCAAGCCTCAAGTAATCTTTGGCATCTTAGGTTAGGCCACATTTCTAATGATGGTTTAAAACAAATTTCCAAAGGTTTCCCTTTCATTCCTTATGTAAATAATACCACACCTTGTAATTCTTGCCACTTTGGTAAGCAAAAGAAATTATCTTTTCCTCATAGTAACACTGCTACCAATGTTCCTTTTGAAATACTACATGCTGACCTTTGGGGTCCTTTTTCTACTACATCTATCTTACGTCATAGATATTTTTTAACCTTAGTTGATGATTTTTCTAGACATACTTGGGTCATATTTCTTAAGTCTAAAGATCAAACTAAGAGCAGACTTATTCAGTTTATAGCCTATATTGAAAACCAATTTAAAACCTCTTTGAAATGCTTAAGATCAGACAATGGAACTGAATTTGTTGTAGTTAAAGAATTTCTTATGTCTAAAGGTATTGTTCATCAAACATCTTGTGTTGAAACACCCCAACAAAATGGGGTGGTTGAGAGAAAACATCAACACATTTTAAATGTTGCTAGAACCCTTTTCTTTCAATCTTCCATCCCTTTAAACATGTGGAATTTTTGCATTCAACATGTTGTACACATAATCAATAGACTTCCTTCACCTTTGTTAAAACTAAAATGTCCTTATGAACTTTTATACCAAACACCTCCTATCCTAATTCATTTAAAAGTCTTTGGCTGTTTGGCTTATGCTTCCACTTTGCAAGCTCATAGATCAAAACTTGAGCCTAGAACTAGAAAATCTATTTTTCTTGGTTTTCAAGATGGTACAAAAGGTTACATATTATATGATTTACAAAGTTATAATCTTTTTGTCTCTAGGCATGTGGTTTTCTATGAAACTCAGTTCCCTTTTAGCCCTTCTGTACCTACACAAAATAACCATCCTGACCCTTCAATTTTTCCTATATATGATGACCCTAATAATATTCATCAATTGACTAGCCCTACTGATACATCACATCGTACTGATAATATCAGTACATCTACTAACTCTTCCCTACAGCCTGACCAAAACATCCCTCCAAATCTGTCATCAGTGGATCCCCTTATACATAGCCCTGTACCACAAACAAACAATAGTCCTATCAATATCAATACTCCTGCCAGTACATCCTCTGAATCCCCTTCTTTATCCACTGGTCCATCTCAAAACCTCAATAATGCACCTAACGATACTAATAATGATAATACCTTGAGACACTCTGCTCGTACTTCCCATCCCCCTAGCTACTTAGCAGATTACCACTGCTATAATATCACACACAATATATTTTCATCCAAAACCAATAAACCCAATGTGCCTTATCCCTTATCCTCTGTCATATCCTATGAACATTGCTCACCCTCCTACAAAAACTATTGTTACTCTATATCATCCACCATTGAACCTAAGACCTACAACCAAGCTATTAAACATGACTGCTGGAGGAAAGCCATGGATGCTGTTACTGGCTCTTGCAGAAAATCACACTTGGGTTGTGGTAGATCTTCCTCATGGCAAATCTCCAATTGGTTGTAGATGGATCTATAAAATCAAACACAAGGCAGATGGTTCTATAGAAAGGTATAAAGCTAGGCTAGTTGCTAAGGGATATACGCAAATGGAGGGTATAGATTACTTTGACACATTCTCTCCTGTAGCTAAAATCACTACAGTTCGTGTACTATTATCTCTAGCAGCCATTAAGGGTTGGCACCTTGAGCAACTTGATGTAAATAATGCCTTTCTTCATGGTGATTTACATGAAGAAATGTATATGTCTCTTCCCCCTGGCATAACTGGTTTTGATGATTCTAAAGTTTGTAAATTGCAAAAATCCTTGTATGGCCTTAAACAAGCTAGTCGACAGTGGTATGCCAAGCTATCCTCTTTTCTCATCTCTATAGGGTATAAGCAATCTCAAGCAGACCACTCATTGTATGTCAAATCTGCCAACCATGAGTTTATTGCTTTATTGGTTTATGTTGATGATGTAGTGCTAGCAGGAAACTCTATCTCTAAGATTCATAAGGTCAAGCATCTTCTAGACTAGCAGTTTAGAATTAAATACCTGGGGCAACTGAGATTTTTTCTGGGATTTGAAATAGCCAGGTCTACAACTGGTATTTTACTCAATCAGAGAAAATACACTCTAGAATTGTTAGAAGATGTAGGTATGCTTGCAGCCAAACCTTCTGCAGTTCCATTTCCTCCTACTGTTAAATTATCTATTGATGAAGGCAGTTTGTTGGATGATCCTTCTTCCTACAGAATACTAATTGAAAGATTGATATATCTTACCAACTCCAGACCTGATATATTGTATGTTGTACAACACTTAAGTCAATATGTGGCAAAACCTCGTGTCCCTCATTATCAAGCTGCAATGCACATCCTAAAATACTTGAAATCTGCTCCTTCCAAAGGTATTATATTCTCTTCATCTACCAAAATGCAGTTATTTAGATTTGCATATTCTGATTGGGCTCGATGCCCTGATACCAGAAAATCTGTGACTGGTTATTGTGTCATGCTTGGCTCTTCTATTCTGTGTTAGAAGTCCAAGAAGCAGCAAACAGTCTCCAGATCCTCGACAGAAGCTGAATATAGAGCTTTGGCATCCATAACTTGTGAAATTCAATGGTTGAAGTATTTGTTTCATGATCTGCTTGTGGAATTTGACCAGCCTGCTTCAATATTCTGTGATAGCAAATATGCCATCTATCTAGCTCATAATCCTTCCTTTCATGAACGAAGTAAACACATCGAGTTAAACTGCCATATTGTGAGAGAAAAGATCAATTGCAAGCTGATTCATCTTCTGCCAGTTTCCACACATAATCAGCTCGCCGACATGTTCACTAAACCTTTACATTCACCAAGTTTTCAAGACTGTATTGGCAAGTTGGGTCTTTGCAATATCCAATGCCCAACTTGAGGGGGGATATTAGCATATACATTAGTCATATCTTTGTATTTTGCTTAGTCTTAGTTGGTTATTGAACTGCCACGTGGCATATTTGTTACTTTAATCCTAGCCACACATTTCTTGTACTGCTATTGTGTATATATATCCTCATTGTGGATAATGTGAAATAATGAAATAGAAAATATTTTCAGTTGAATTTTCTAACTGTTTCATAACTCCTTTTTGCTTCTTCTTCTTCTTTGATGAATATGGAATTCATCTTCTTCTTTTCACACGATTATGCTTCTGGTTATCTGAACATTGACACAAACTGTTATAACTACAATTGTCGAGAAAGTTATCGATAAATGAGATATTTCAGAAATACTTGTAATTATCTGGACGTTCACACCAGCATGTTGGCAAACTTCCACTGTCGTCCTCACCCCAGACGACACAGATCCTTAATTCCGACAAGTCCTAATAATGTTAAGCCATTGTCTTATCGTTTTCTCGTTCATCTCCTAGCTCTTGAACTTGAACTTCAGCATATGTGAAAGAGATACAACGAAGACTACTAGCCGCCATACCTTAAATAGTGCTTCCAAACTTCGACATGCCTTTGTTGTCAAGATATTTCATAACACCATAAGCACCATAATATCTTGAACACATCCTTAGTACCATCTCTGCTGCCATATATTTGACTTGCATCACTGTGACCATGAAAATAAAAGTTATACAAGCCCTGATTCAATATTTTCTATGTGTTTGAGGTTTGAGCTAGCGGTGTCATTTGTGATAACATCTGGCACGGTATAAAAATATGTTTAAGCCATTGAGCATTTTACACTTAAAGGATTTAACCTTCCTTTGAATGTTTGATTGATCTACTCAATGAAGTGAACCTGAGCATACCTCCAATAAATGTTTTCGAGCCGTCAATCGCCTGCTATTGGAATTGCTATTAATATGCAAAAGGCGTTTGAACTTCCAAGTGATGTTAGACTTGTGCAAATTATTTACTCTGCTCATGGCAGTGAAATTATAATTGCTTTCCTTCGGGCGGCGTCCATACCTTCTCTGGTCCAAATTTCACATTGTAGAGCCAACTAACTGGAATGCAAGCCTATGGTAAATTGGTTCAGGAAGTACTCTAATTCAGAGTGTAGTTAATAAATCAGGAAGGCAATCATAAAAAAGAAAAATCCCAAATCATTCAAAAAGGGAACTTTTGATAAAGTTCAAGGAGAAACAGAACCTTCTCTTACAAATGCAGAAGATGCCAGGGGTGAGGTTGTAGCAGTCTTGTGAGCAATCGACGACAACGGCTTCTATGATTCATAGATTGTTGATTCATGTTTAAAACATTGAAGCCTCCATAGGAGAAAGTTGTACTCGCCCAAGCAAGTCAGATACATTTTGCATATACAGCCGGTTGCGAATGGTATCCACGCACGAAAACCACTCGAAATCATTGACTTGCCTCCAATTACCTTTTTTAAAGTCTTCACTAGATCTTTAAATAGAACTAATAGCCCTGCAACAAAGCCAGCAAAATTTCAAAACCAATCCCTTAGCATTCAATTCAGCAAATAGTTATTAACAACACATCTAAAATTAACAACATAACATATTTTCTTCTAAGGAAAAAAAAAGGGGCAACACATTACACTACCAATAGTCACAAAGTCATTTGTAGCTGACTAATTTACTTGCCTATTGAATTGACAGAGCATAGCAATTTTTGTTGCACACCTCGAATTTAACCCTAACAGTTTCGTGACACAATTTTTGACACTGAAGTAATTTACCAATGGTACAATTTAACAAGTTTCACCAAGTTTCATAAGAGGCCTCAAACTTACAATAACAATTCAATAGTCTTTCCCTAATTACTAACTCATTCACACTTCACAAAACTAACTAAGTTAGCATGCAACACTTAACTAACTACATAATAACCTACACTATAATTAACATTCATAACAGAATTTTAACAACTTACTAACTAACTTTCAAAACCAGTCAACTAACCTCTCTTTCTAACAAACAGATTCACAACTGTCACTAACTAATCATAACTAACTTTCCAATTCCACCTAACCAACTTTCACTTAAATTTCCCTGTTTAATCTCAATCTTCATTCTCTATAAGATTAGATCCTCACTACCATTTCACTCTCTCAATCACTTTTCACTCTACCTCCCTCGTCACCATTCACATTTTTCATCTTCCACTCTCCCTCTCACTCATAATTCTTCTATGGTACCTTGAAAAAAGCACGATCCTTCGCGAGGCGCAATCGTGAGCTCGCGGGACAGACTAATAGAGTCGCCATCGAACTTTATTTATTCTCATAAGGGGAAATGGAAATATCAATAAAACCAAAAGACGAAAGGAGAAGACATGGTCATCGCAACCAAGAGTCTAAGCTTGGGAGTCGGTTACGCGGGAGGAAGGTATTAGCACCCCCTCACGTCTGTTGTACTCAACGGGAACCATTAGGTTAGGTGTGCGTGTTAATGTTTGCTTCTAAGTGTTAGGCTTCTCAAGTTGTTAGGAAGGAAAGAGAATAGGGACAAGATGGTTTATTTTCCTAGGGTGCTCGCCAAGTTCATCGCAATCTCTTGTCTACGTACCCTTATAGTGCAATGAGGAAGTCAGAGCAATCGTATTTCGGGGAACTACGAGAAAAAGAGGGAAAAGAAAAAGGTTGCTCGCCAAGGATTGAGGCCCTTGTGCCTACGTATTTTCATTGACAAATGAGAAATCAGAGCGTCCGTAGTTCAGAGTAACTATGGTTAGTTGATTGATTTTAGGATGACGAGAGCTCGAATCACGAAATCTACCTCTCGAATCCTCACTCTCGAGGAGACGTTGACTACACCCTGCTCATTTTCATCTTTTATTAAAAGTATTCAATAGTTATTAAGTGTTTTAATTTGATTTAGAAAATGCCACTTGACATTGGATCAAGGGTTTATTCATGGTGAAAGGGTTTGAAATAATGGAAAAGGAGATCATATGGTAAAGGGTGAGGTTGATGGCAATGCACAAGGCAGCCGACTTACAAAAAGTAAAATGCAAAATGGAGTGTAATAGATAGAGGTGATGGTGATGGAAATCCTATTGAGTTGATTTATTATGAAAATGCTTGACGTTGGATCAAGCTTATTTCTGAATTTTTGAAAAGGTGTGGTTGATTTTAATCTTCATTAGAAACTACCTAAGCACAAGGCGAACAGTGAGGAAGCGACACAAATATTACATCTCATGGAGAGGGGATACATTTTGATGAATGAGGATAAGAAAAGTAAAGCAAGCACCCACACAATCAAGCATGCACACATAATCCAACCATAAACCAAGAGAAAAAATATCATACATAAACACAAACAAAGAAAGAAACCATTAACCAAATTAAATATAAATATTTAATAAGGTTAATCAAGAATTTAATTAACCAATATTTAATAAAAATGTTTAAAGTGATTAAAAATTAACATACATTTTTTTGGATTTTTTAGAATTAATGAAAATAATTAATTAACATAAACTTAAATAATTAATTAAATTAAACTTAAATATTTAATAAAATTAACCAATATAATATATTAATTAATATTAAATAAAAAGGTTTAATATAATTAATTAATAATTAATTAAAAGTATTTTTTGAGTTTTTTTAGAAATTAAGGAATTAAAAGGAAACAATTAATTAGATTAAATTTAAATATTTAATAAAATTAATCATTAAGTAGTGTTCTGGACTGGGCGGGCGTTTTACCCCCAGCAAGGCAAGGCCTAATTCAGTCCAGCCATTGGCCAAGCCCAATAGCTAGAAACTTGCCGTTGGGCAGGAACTAGCCGTTGGACATGTCTCCTCACTCGCTTAGCAGTTCACGTGACCAACTGTCTCCCCGGATCTCACGGAGACAGTTGAACCAGGTCAAAAGGCCACGCGCCTTGCCCTCCACCTGGCGGTCTCCCATTGGTCGATCAGATATTTCGGCCACATGGGAGACCTTGGCCCCGCGCTGGGGGATACCTCTATAAATACCCTCTCACTTGAGAGGGGCAGGTATTTAATATCCAATACTTGAAATCTTACTTGTGTACTTGCTTTCTCTCTTTTGACCAAACACTTACTTTGGCATCAGAGTACCTTGCAAGTACAACCACCTTTTCTCTCCTACAAGCATCCTCATCTGTCCTACACGAAGGCCACGACGATCCAGTCTGATCACATCTGATCAGTTGCGCCGTCTATGGGAAACTAGCTTCCCCGTCTTTTGATTCAAGATCCCATCTTTTTCACCTCAAAGACCAAAGCTCTCTCCAAACTTCTTCTGATCATCATGGCCTCCACCAGGAACGATGATGCCCGTCCAAATCCCATCCTCACCGTTATCGTTGATAACGTCGAGCACCTCGTCCCCAGAAATGCCTTTTCGGAGACCGATCACCGGGACCAGAAGACGGCCTCTCCTACCCCTGATGACGTAAAGTCGCGCGTGCAGGTTGCTGGTCCCGCTTTTGAGCCCATCCATGTCTCTCAAAACGCAGACCCGGGCACTGCCGCCCTAATTGCCTCCCTCAACAGGTCTAACTTCTTGATCTTTCAGCAAGGCGAGAAGCTCGACATGCTCGAACTCGCCCTCAAGGAGCAGCGCCCCTTGCAGAGGCCCAGCAGTCCCTCTCCACAACCAGTGTCTCCTCCCCCTCAGAAGCGCGGGCGAGACAGGTCCAAAACCCTCTCCCCCGAACGAAGACGTTCCAGATCGGCGGAGCTTGACTCAGTGCTCGTTAGGCGACGACACCGATCTCCCCTGCGGAAGTCCAGACGCTCTCCCTCCCCGAAAAGGAGCAAACCTTCGAAAGGCCATCACGAGCATCGTAGATCAAGCAGACATTCTCCCCGCGTAGCAGAAATCGCGGCCGTAGCGACTCCCCCTATCGATCATCTAGCACAAGCGATGATGACGATGTCCATGGACCCCTATCCCAGGAGATCATGGACATGCGCATTCCTCGCGGATTGGAGAAACCACCTCCCCTATCTACTTACGACGGGACCACCGACCCAAGCGAGCACATAGAGAACATAGAGGCTATGCTCCACTATCATAATGTGAGCGGGACTATCAAATGCCGACTCCTCGCAACCTGGCCACGCTGCTCCGTAAGGCTCATTCGTATATACAATACGAAGAGAATGAGGCAGCCTACAAAGCTCGAGACTCTAGAGATCAAGAGAGTTCTCGGGCGTCAAAGAAAGAAAAGGACGAATCAGAGGCCCCCATACGTGACAAAGAGGGGCGACGAGATGATCGTCCTCGGGAAGGCAAGGGACCTGCTGGTCGTTTTACAGAATATACCCCGCTGACGGCTCCCCGCGAGTATATTCTCTCGGAATGCATCAACGCGGAGTTTAAGTAGGGAGGAGTCTGGTTCCCCAAACCAGCGTCGTCCAAAGGTAATACAGACAAGAGTAAGTATTACCACTTTCACCGCAGCCACGACCACATGACCAAAGACTGCATGCACCTGAAAGACGACATTTAAATCCTCATCAAGGAGGGCCATCTAAAGCAATATACGAAGAAAGGGGAGCCCTCCCGACGAGAGACATCTGAGGCCAAAAAGGAAGAAGAATCTTCGCCACATAGTCCTCCTCCTCAGGTCGCTATGTCCATCACACGATCAGAGGACTTCGTTGTAACACCTTAAACCCCCGCGACAACTAATAACAAAATATCAGAGTAAAAATAACACGCGTAGATTTAGGATGCTACTTTCAACTTTTTAACTTCTCATGCATATTAAAAGTAATACACCAACATCAAAATTAAAACATGGTATTTAAATATTTCTACAGCAGCGGAAATTCAACGAAATCTGAAACATGTTCAACCACACATAACATCATCAAATAAATGAGTAATAACACATAACAAGATAAAGGACTCTAAGCGTTCCGACAACCCGGTGTTACAATCAGAGCAGACGCGACTCGATGACATAAAAAAGAAGACCTCGTCTTCGCTAACTCCAACTCTGAACTACTCCTGCGTATCTGCACGTTACCCACGTGGAGGCAACATTCAAACAGAAGGGGCGAGACTCTCAAAATCACATAAGAAATGCATAATATAAGTATAAAAGCATGAAACATTATACAATATACCCTATCATCACAACATCAACACAATTAGCATTTCCCACACAAGCAGATAATCAACACAACACAATGCAATGCAATGAGACCTACGACTCGACTCAATGCATATGGTACCAATTCGAACCCTGTTTCATGGTCATAATCCCCGTCGGGATTTCATAATAGTCGCTCACACCCCACATGGGCACACGACATCCGTGATCGCTCACACCCCACATGGGCACACGATCACCCGTAATCGCTCACACCCCACATGGGCACACGATTACCTCAACAACAACAACACCAACACGATTCTATTTCAAAGAATCCTGATAAGACGCTCACACCCCACATGGGCACACGGCTTATAACACAACTTATGCAACATTCTATGCATTCAACCACAACATCATACCACATCATAAGCAACCACTATTGCATTTACAAGTTATGCCACAACACAATATGCCATAACTAATCAACAACATCATCATACAACATCATAAGTAACAACCATTATATTTACACGGTATGCCACAATAAATCAACAACAACATCATGCAACATCATAAACAATAACTATTGCACTCAGCAACAACATACAACAACGACGTAAAGCATATGACTAGCATATCACCAATACATTACCTCACGACTGCCTAACATACAGCATATACCTGCTCAAACATGCAAACATTGCAATCCACAACAACGACACGCATACACATCAACAAATCCATCATTTCAACTTACAACACATAACAACATACACAAACCCAATTAATGCGTCAAACGGTTGGATTTTTGGTATTGAAATCAATATTTATAAATAGTATGCAAAACCAGCCTTCCAACGCTTCGAACGGCGACTGAAACGGGCCTACGGATCAAAAGATATGAATTTTTAAAGTTTCAGAAAATTCGGTTCGTCTCAGCTCTGCTCGCCTGACGCTCGCCTGGCGACCATCTGGCGAATTCTTTCCTGGCGACCATCTGGCGGATTTTCACCTGGCGGATTTTCCTTTCGCCTGGCGGATTTCGCTTTCGCCTCATGCTCGCCTAGCGGAGCAGTGGCGAATCTTCTTCCCCATACAAAATCCAGAACCCCCATTTTCACCCTTCGCTCGCCTCTTAATTCGCCTGGCGACCATCTGGCGGATTTTTCCCAGGCGGATTTCCTTTTGCCTGGCGAATCTGGCAGGATCAGCAATCTTGCAATTGGGATTCTGCACGACTCATACCTCAATTCTTCCCCAATTTCACTTCCAATTCAATCCAAAAACACACATATAATCACGTATTAACATAGAAACAAGTAGGAAATACAGAAATCACATTTCAACCGATAAATTTGTGCATTTTTCCCCTTATCAAAACTTCCGAAACACAAAACCCCAATCCCCAAATCAACACAAACAACACATAGAGATGATCCTAATGGTTTATCTACCCTCATACAAACAGTATGCAACCCTTAGAGATTAAAGAACCCCACCCTTACCTTAGATGAAGATTCTTCCGATGTCTCTAGGCCCCAGCTCTGCTTCTCCCTTTTCCTCAGAGCGGTTCTCCCAGAATGATCGTACCAACAACGACTTCTCATTTCTCTCCAATTCCTTTTTGTCCACTATGCCCTTAGGACCCTTAATATGTTTTCCCAACTTCGTCCTCACTTATCCTCGCACAATTACCACTTAGCCCTTCCTTTTATTTTAAAATAATAATAATAATAATAATAATATCATATAATCATATTATTATTACCAAAATATTGTTAACACATCACATACTTCTAAATACTCTCAGCACCCCCTTAACATCGTCAATACCCCACAACACAGGTCATCAGGTATCAAAATATTCCACCAAAATTCACCTAACTCACGAATATCTATAATAACTTAATTAAATAAATACCCTAATTATTTTGGGGCGTCACAACTCTCCCCCACTTAGAATATTTTTGTCCTCGAAAATTCACCCGATACGAATAACTCAGGATACGCCTCACACATCCTGCTCTCCTACTCCCAAGTCATGAAAGGCAACACCATGAGTGACACTAAAAAACAACCCACTTCATCAATAACAACCACAAGATGCAATGTCCACACAATGCACTCGACAACCAATTCGAGACGCAATGAATAACCGAGTTACACACACTCATGTTCACTCCTGAACCAGAACACAACACAATCGTTACCATCACCACAGGAATAAGAACATAAAGTTCCACGACACAACATTGCCCTAACCACCTTCACATAACCGGAACACCAACCTTGTAGTCACACTATCATCAAGAAAACAATTCTATGATTTACCAATAGGACAGGTAACTGGTAGTACATGATTAATATTTAGACATTTCACCAGATCACTTCCATTCCTGCAGGTCATAACGTTCAACCTTTGAACTTCTACCGTTCACGCACATATATTCGAACCGCGCTACATCACACTTCTATTGTGCACTCTGATTACTCGCAACTATCAAATCCATTAATTTTACATCCAACTTCTGACTCTCTCCAACATTTACCAAGAAGTCATCATTCACCTTTTATATACCGAACCTCTCACTCTACTACGTCAGCTCACACACCAGATGTAAGTCTTTGGACTGCTACTCAATTCTAATTCTCTGGCCATCAAAGCAGACATATGAAAAGATTTTCGACTTAACTCATCATGCACGACATTAACTTTATCAATTGAATCATTTAAGCCAAGGTCATAATTCCTCATAAATTCCAACCATCCTCGTCGTCTTGTATGTTATTCCTTCTGACTAAACAAGTGTGCTACACTCTTGCGATTACTAAACATTTCGAGTCCAGATCCATAAAAATAATACCTATGGATCCTTAACACAAATGCAACCGCAACCAATCCTAAATCTCGTGCAGGATAGACCCTTTCATAAGTCTTCAATTGTCGTAAAGCATAAGCTACGACTTTACCATCTCACAATAGTACACTGTCTAAACTCATCACAGACACATCCCAATACTCCACAAACGGTTTATTAGAATCAGGCAGAATCAAAACTGGAGCCGTAGTCAACCTCTACTTCAGCCCTCTAAAACTTTCCTCACAACGAACATCCCTACACAATTAACTTACCCTTCGCAAGTCAACTAAGACAAAATGCTAACTTGGAAGAGTCATCCATAACCTGCGGTAATCACCCACTAAGTCCGAAAATCCTCTAATCTCCTTAACCAACATCAGAGATTTCCCATTGTAGAACCGCATCTACTTTGGATAGATCCACGACAACACTCTTATCTGCAATAGCATAACCAAGAACTCATCCTTATCAACCAAAAATCACGCATTGGTAACTTAGCATAACTTCATCTTTCTTCAATACTTGTAACTCAATTCTCAAATACTCCACACATTCTTCTTCTGATTTTATAATGGATCAGAATACCCCGACGAACACCACTTCAAACTTATCCGATTAAGTATGGAAGATATGGTTTGTAATCCCCACACACACCAACGCATTATTAGCACTGAACAACACCGTCCTATATTGTAATACTCCAAACCGAGTTCCAAAGATTCCAAGTCATATAATCTTGAAAGTGGACACTTATCCTTAAGCACTTTGGAGAGTTATTAATCTGCATAGAAACACACTTATCCACTGGAGTGCCTACCCATCAAATCGTACACAAATCTCATTTATGTCCATCAGTAGAATAACCTCCCTATCAATAAACAACCATTTAGTATAGGTTCAACACTCTCCAATGATAGAGATGCAAGAGTAATACTACTACTACAATCATAACATATGTAACCGTCGAAATTCATTTTGAGTTCAAAACAATTTATCCAAAACAACTTAACAACCTCTGGTTCTGGTTACCACATTCCATATCAATTCTTCTTACAGGGTTTTGACCCACTCAATGTTTCTGTTTCCACGAGATTTTCAACCCAAAACAAAGTAATACCATCAGGGAACTTCAAATCATCTGTGATTCGTCGCAATTCAAATTCAAGCTATCTAGGATACAACTGTGGGTTCCCATACTACTCACCAATTAACACGCGACTTCAAGCTATCATCCATTTCTCTACTAACAATACCGAAGCTCTCCAAGGCGACACCCTTGGTCTCAGAAATCTTCTTTCTAATAAATCTTTTAACTGCTCTTTTAGTTCTACTAATTCTAACGCCAAGATCATGTATAATGCTATAAAATATGGTACCAGGGACAAGATCAACAGAGAATTCCACCTCTATCTTTAGCGGCACTTCCGATATGTCATCCAAAACACGTCTAGAACTCACGCACAACTGGCAGTTCATCGACGTGACTTTACTGCTACTCTCTAGAATACCATCAACGCAAACATGGCAACATCTGAGCATCATCTCTTGAGAGTTCTTCTACTTACTTAGCAGCCATAACCTTAACTCTTCACTTTCTTCAAGGTTAAGTTCACTCTTTACTCTCTAAGAAGCAACCATCCATAATACAAGATCATTTCCTCTCGAAGACATCCCAACTTACTGACGTACAAAACCTCAAATCTGTCTCATCTTCAAATATATAAGAATATGCATCGGCTCATCAACACCATTGGTAAGCACTTTGCTTTACTCCTAACAATTCACTGAACACACTATCTAAGCTGACAAGATACGTCTATTTCATCCCGCATGATCCCGTCTACTATCAACAAGAAATTAAGGGTGATCAGTTCCTCAATTTATCAATAGACAGCCGACCATCATTATGGGGCATAAACCATCTTTACCATACTATAATAGTGTTCCTCGCATCTTGTGCATAAGCTATCTAAGGCACAATCCTTAGTCGACACAAGCATTCTTTCTGTATTTCCTTCAGCTTCAGAAACAACACATTCTCACAACTCCTACATCCTTGAAATCAGCATCACACTACCTTACTTATCCAAACGATTGGTAACTACTGGGTTTAGCTCCTACCAATGCATCTCAAGAGTAACATCATCTCGTTCCAATTAAAGACAAACGGTTCCCATCCTTAGGAAACACGTCACGATACTCCACGCGTCGCTGGCCAACCTCTATCCAAACATCGCCTCCTCCCTCACAAGGAAGCGAACAGCGAGGACACATGTCCGTCTTCCCTCGAGGGTCACACCATTCTCAAACAGTTGAACAATCTAACACTGCACTCCCTCATGTAGTAACACGATATCCGATCTCTTCAACAACGGGAACAATATTGTCCCAATCAACAATTGCACTCTTGCAATCAATGACACACTAAGCTAACACTCCACACCTGAAGCATATTGGAGAAACACAAGCTTCTCCCCTACTTATCTCACTCTCATCCCGCAGACAAGGGATATAGAAAAACAAGAAAGCATTGATAGTGTTTCACACACATATCACGTACTAAGGAACAAACAACATTGACAATATTCAACTGTCACACCACAACGACTCGACAACTTGGTCGGACAGACCAACCAGGCTCTAATACCACTTTGTAACACCCTAAACCCCCGCGACAACTAATAACAAAATATCAGAGTAAAAATAACACACATAGATTTAGGATGCTACTTTCAACTTTTCAACTTCTCATGCATATTAAAAGTAATACATCAACATCAAATAACATCATCAAATAAACGAGTAATAACACATAACAAGGTAAAGGACTCTAAGCGTTCTGACAACCCGGTGTTACAATCAGAGCAGACGTGACTCGATGACATAAAAGAGAAGACCTCGTCTTCGCTAACTCCAACTCCGAACTACTCTCGCGTATCTGCACGTTACCCACGTAGAGGTAACATTCAAACTGAAGGGGTGAGATTCTCAAAATCACATAAGAAATGCATAACATAAGTATGAAAGCATAAAAACATTATACAATCTACCCTATCATCACAACATCAACACAATTAGCATTTCCCACACAAGCAGATAATCAACACAACACAATGCAATGCAATGAGACCTACGACTCGACTCAATGCATGTGGTACCAATTCGACCCATGTTTCATGGTCATAATCCTTGTCGGGATTTCATAATAGTCGCTCACACCCCACATGGGCACACGACATCCGTGATCGCTCACACCCCACATGGGCACACGATCACCCGTAATCGCTTACACCCCACATGGGCACATGATTACCTCAACAACAACAACACCAACACGATTCTATTTCAAAGAATCTGGATAAGACGCTCACACCCCACATGGGCACACGGCTTATCACACAACTTATGCAACATGCTATGCATTCAACCACAACATCATACCACATCATAAGCAACCACTATTGCATTTACAAGTTATGCCACAACACAACATGCCATAACTAATCAACAACATCATCATACAACATCATAAGTAACAACCATTATATTTACACGGTATGCCACAATAACTCAACAACAACATCATGCAACATCATAAGCAACAACTATTGCACTCAGCAACAACATACAACAACGACGTAAAGCATATGACTAGCATATCACCAATACATTACCTTACGACTGCCCAACATATAGCATATACCTGCTCAAACATGCAAACATTTCAATCCACAACAACGACACGCATACACACCAACGAATCCATTATTTCAACTTACAACACATAACAACATCTACAAAACCTAATTAACGCGTCAAAAGGTTGGAATTCTGGTATTGAAATCAATTTTTACAAATAGTATGCGAAACCAGCTTTCCAACACTTCGAACGGCTACTGAAACGAACCTACGGATCAAAAGATACGAATTTTTAAAGTTTCAGAAAATTCGGTTCGTCTCAGCTCTGCTCGCCTGACGCTCGCCTGGCGACCATCTGGAGAATTTTCGCCTGACGACCATCTGGCGGATTTTCACCTGGCATATTTTCCTTTTGCCTGGCGGATTCCTTTTTCGCCTCATGCTCGCCTGGCGGTGCAGTGGCGAATCTTCTTCCCCATACAAAATCCAGAACCCCCATTTTCACCCTTCGCTCGCCTCTTAATTCGCCTGGCGACCATCTGACGGATTTTTGCCTGGCGACCATCTGGCGGATTTTTTCCTGGCAGATTTCCTTTTGCCTGGCGAATTTGGCAGGATTAGCAATCTTGCAATTGCGATTCTGCACGACTCAGACCTCAATTCTTCCCCAATTTCACTCCCAATTCAGTCCAAAAACACACATATAATCACATATTAACATACAAACAAGTAGGAAATACATAAATCACATTTCAACTGATAAATTTGTGCATTCTTCCCCTTATCAAAACTTTCGACACACAAAACCCCAATCCCCAAATCAACACAAACAACACATAGGGATGATTCTAATGGTTTATCTACCCTCATACAAACATTATGCAACCCTTAGAGATTAAAGAACCCCACCGTTACCTTAGATGAAGATTCTTCCTATGTTTCTAGGCCCTAGCTCTGCTTCTCCCTTTTCCTCAGAGCGGTTTTCCCAGAATGATCGTACCAACAACGACTTCTCATTTCTCTCCAATTCCTTTTTGTCCAATATGCCCTTAGGACCCTTAATATGTTTTCCCAACTTCGTCCTCACTTATCCTCACACAATTACCACTTAGCCCTTTCTTTTATTTTAAAATAATAATAATAATAATAATAATAGTAATATATCATATAATCATATTATTATTACCAAAATATTGTTAACACGTCACATACTTCTAAATACTCTCAGCACCCCCTTAACATCATCAATACCCCACAACATAGGTCATCAGGTATCAAAATATTCCACCAAAATTCACCTAACTCACGAATATCTATGATAACTTAATTAAATAAATACCCTAATTATTTTGGGGCGTTACATTCGTCATCCCCAACCACATTGAGGATCCCCTTCAGATCTTCGCACACAGCACGTGGGAGAACTTCCCAACGGACATGGTAATCTCATGTGGGGGATACAGCGAGCTCACAGTGGGGTTGGTCAAGAGAAAGTTCGACCAATTCATCGACGGCAGTCCAAACCAGCTATCCACACTAGAGAAGGTTCATTGGCGGTCCCAGCCAATAACTTTCTACCGGGAGGAGCTGCCTGGGGGCTCCCCAAATTCGCTTATTCCTCCGCTCATCAGGGCGAGGCTGGCCAACACCGATGTTCGGCAGATCCTGGTTGACCAGGGCAGCTCCGTGGACATCATGTACACTGGTCTGTTCAAAGCCTTGAAGCTGGATCAGAAGAACTTGCCTCCGTATGTAGGGTCCGACCTGCAAGGGTTCAACGGTGCAACGGGAAGACCCTGGGGGTACGTGGAGCTCCCGGTCACTTTCGTGGAGGAGGAGGCGTCAAAGTCGATCAAGACTCAGTTTCTGGTGATCGATTTCCCTTCGCTGTACCAATGCATCTTCGGCCGACCAACCTTGGCAGAGCTTATCGTTGTTCCTTCAATCGTTCATTTTAAGATGAAATACTATACGGAGAACGGTCACGTCGCAACATTACACAGATATATAGAGGTCGCGAGGAGGTATTTTGAAGCAGCTACCCGAGGCCAAAGCTTGATCAATGTAGCGCCCAAGGCCGCCAAGCGGGCAAGGGAGGACGACCAGCCCAGCGAAGAAAGACATCCTGACAAGAAGCCGACTCTCCCCGTGCACATTATCGACCTTGACAGTCAAATTTCTAAAGAGGGAGAAGACTCTGGTGAAGGCACGTCGGTTGGGGCAGGTAGTTCCTCTGCAGCTACCCTCATGCACCCTATTTCAGACGGGGAGTTCGAGGTCATCACCTTCGGCGACAACTCGAGCAGGGGGTGAAGATAGGTGCGGGGCTGCCCGACGAGGTAAAGCAGAAGCTGAAGATATGCCTCGAGGACAACGCCGACTTGTTTGCATGGAGTGCCATGGATATGCCTGGCCTGGACCCTGAGACCGCATGCCACCAAATGACCATTGACCCAGCTGCTCGAGCCGTCGCACAACACAGGCACAAGCAGTTCAATGAGAAGGCACAGGCTACCGAAAAACTTGTACAAGACCTCTTAGAGGAAAAATTTATATCGGAGGCCAGGTATACAACCAGGCTATCCAATATTGTACTTGTTAAAAAACATAGTGGAAAATGGCACATGTGCGTTGATTATACTGATCTCAACCGGGCTTGCTCGAAATATGCTGTAGCACCCCAAAATTTGCTCTCCTTACTTTAGTATTAACTGGCTTATGTTTCATTCCATTGTTGCATTATCATGTGTGCATATCATTAGTTCTTAGCATGGGGTCAAGGTGCTTGAGGAAATTCAAGAGGAGAAGGTGTTCTTCAAAGGGTCAAGTTTCATACCTTTTATCAAGAATCAAGGGTTGGTACAAAAGTTACTAAATATGGAAATGACCTATAATTTGAAAGTTTCCATTTTTGGCAAGTTTTTACACTACATTCAACTTGACTTTTCATCATCAAAGAAGCTTCAAATGAATTTTTCTCAAACATGAAAGTTAAAGATCTTTTTCTCCCCTTTCCAACAAGTACTAGATGGTCTCCATATCATTTGTGAAACTCAAGTTATGATCAAAAGAAGGCAACGTGGTTTTTAGGGTTTTCTCATGGTTCCATTTTCACAACTTTTGCATTTTGGGACATAGTGACCTATATTTGGTTCTATTGCTTCAAGGCACATCCTAACATCAAAGTACATTCCATAAGGATCATTTTTGGACTTTGAACCAAGGGATTCCATGACAAATTCATCACTTATTTCACATTATTCAAAATTGCAAGAAGCATCAAAGCTCATGAATCAAGATGTTTCAAGGCCTAAATCCAATTTAGGTGTGTTTAGCAATTGACAAATAAGTGATCCATCATAAAAGGCTTGGGTGTACATGCATGGAGGAGGGTGTATAACTTAAAGTGCAAATTTTCCAAATTACCCAAAACTCATTAACCAAGGAATTATTAAGACCCAAATGCTAATCAGTGGAATAACCTAATGTATTTAAGCTTACTCATGCACTGATTAGAAAGGAGGCACGTTATTTTGTGGAGAATCCAAGTTTCAACCCTAATCCTTCTCTCCTTCGAATCTCACAATCCACAAAGGCTTTGGGCGAGATTCCTTCACAATCTTCATCCTTGGTATCCATAGAACACAAATCATCCATCGTTTGAAGCTAACAGCAAGGATACAGGTTGCGTGATCTCAGGTTAGTGCATTTATCATGATCTTAAAACTCAAGTTTTAGATATGCATAATGATCTGTGGTTGTCACTGATGATGCCTATATATTTTGTTTTGAGTTTGGACGTTTAGATTGGTTGTATGATGAGTTTTAAAGTTTTGAACCATAACTTGTTTCATTCGATTCTCTTTGTATGATGGTTGTTTGTGAAAAATAATATGATATTAATGATCCTTATTGAATTCTGGTCAAGAGGGTATATTCGTTTGCACGTTCTGGGTTTTTTGGGGTTGCAGGTTGCCGGAGAAGACGACCGGAGCTAGGGCTCCGGCGTCTGGTCTGATCTCCGGTGGGGCTAGGGTTTCCAAGGTAGGGGATGAAATCCCACCGTCCATTTGCTTGATCGTGTGGTCCACATTACGCCACCTCATTTAAAATCTGTTTTATTTTATTTAGTTATATGTTTGCCATCCCACAATTACTATTGTGAACCTCTAATCTGAGCCAGCCATCATGTTAACTTTCATTTGATCTGGAATGTTGATGCAATCTGATGGCTATTATAATGCCGACGCATTAATGATAAGGTGTGTTCCCCACGTGTTTCCTTTTTTTTTAATTCTGAGTAATTTGTTGTGTGCGTGTGTTTCATAATTACCATGTGCTTTTGATCTGAACCTTTAATCATGATGTTTTTTTTATTTTGTTGACTTGGTGGGAAGCGTAGGATTGATCTTGTGCTCATGATTGAGTCTGTTGGTTGACTGAAGTCCACTGTTCTTCTTTGTTTTTTATTTTATTTTCGCTGATGGCTTTTGATGTGTGGGCTTGATATCCACACCCCCTCCTTTGGGGCCCATGTTCACTTCCAACGTGTTTGGCTGTTATTCATACCCCCTGGCTATTTTATTTTCTTTTTATTTTCAATTAATTATTGCATTTCTTTTTTATTTTTAAAAATAGTTTTGTGCATCCAAAAATTACCAAAAAATTCATGAAGCATTTTTAGAGTTTTATAAAATTTTCTCAAATTTTATTTTATTATTTTATTTTATTTTTAGCATCTGAAATAATTATTTGGTTAATTTCCTTTGAATTTATTCCATATATGCATACCCTAACTTGCTGATTTTATTTCTCATGGCATACAAAACATTTTGAGTCCACTCTTTTTGCATTGATTCACCAACATATTGAAGTTCATAAAAACATTTTTCTATTATTTTTAAAATCATTTCATATTGCATTTTAGTCCCTCTCTCT
Source organism: Lathyrus tuberosus (assembly GCA_022829125.1). NCBI lineage: Eukaryota > Viridiplantae > Streptophyta > Magnoliopsida > Fabales > Fabaceae > Lathyrus > Lathyrus tuberosus. The sequence continues at coordinate 5,647,394 of JALAZF010000253.1, forward strand.
TGCATACTGACCCATGTTTCTTACCTGATCTTTGCATGATTGTTTGGTGACTTATCTTGTGAATTTTTGCATGATCTTTTGACATGTTATTGACCACTGGTCGAGGTATTTTGAGAATTAATTTGGTAATTTCTGAAGTTGGTTTTCTAATTGTTTGATTGCTCTTTGTTTGAGGTCTTCCTTCATGCACATCTTTGATCATGTCTGAGTACTTGTTTGAGAAGGCACTTGTGCCATCATTTGGGATTGCTTCTTTGACTTCATAAACCATGTTTAAATTGTTATAGGTCACTTGATTGCCATTATAGGTCATTGGTGTGAGGTTGTTGCATACTTTGTGTATATGTTCAATGCTTGGTTTACATGCCTTTTCTTTGACTTATCTTCTCACCTCACCTCATCTATGCTTACTCATGACTTATGTTTGGTTTATTTATGCCATACCTTATCATTCATTTGCACTTCATTTGATGCATGTTTCTGACCTTGGAGCTTTACATTCATTCATGTTATATGTCATTCATGTTTCATCTTGCATACTTAAACATGCTTTACTTATATGCTTCCTTCTTCTTCTATTGATGTTTGATGCTTGGATATCTGTTTGCATGTCTCATGTGACACTTGCATAGCATGTTTAGGTACATGTTTAGGTCATCCACATTCTGACTTGGATGAGTTTCATTTGGATTGTAACCTTTTCTCTTTGGTTTGTGACTTGCTTGGGTTTCATTTGTCTTGTTGTCACTTATGTCTGTTTTGTACTAACCTTTTATGCAGGGGCTGAGGTAAGTTATTTGAGGGTGTGGATAGTTATCCATGTCCACCCTCATTCTTTCTTTCCCTCATCTTTTCTTTTCTTTAGGCTTAGGTTGTTGTCAAACCTCCCCTTAAGGCCACCTTTGCATGATAACATTAGGACTAAATCCCATAGGATAGTCTCCCTCCAGACCTCTCCTTAGGGCCATCTTTGCATGATAACATTAGGATAGATTTTCCCCGTAGTGTTTTTTCTTTTCTTTTGAGTCCCTCTTCTCATCTCATAACATCTCTAAGATACTTAATAAGGTCAACTTGCCTTGCACACAAGCCTTAAACATAGGAAATGAAGATTGAGGGGTCCCCCTTCTCTCTTCTAGAGTGTTGAGCATACGTCCCATTGGGGACGACCATGCGACGCATTCGTTCCCGTGTCATAGACTTTGGTTCAAGTTGAATTACGAACTAACTCAAGTCACTTTTGTCCTAAAAAATACAAACAAATTTCAAATCATTTTTGTCCTTCGGGATCGTCAAACTAAAGGCTATTTTCAAAAAGGGCACGTTACTTTCCGTCTGAGTCATAAACAGGCATCGACCCTAACTGCCGGACGCGAGCTTAACGTCGCTCATAAAAAACACAAAAAGAACTTGGTCTGAACTATGTTGACTCTGAATTTACCATTGCACAAAGGGAGTACGTAGGCCTAGGACGACGATGTCCTACCGAGTCGGTCTTTGTTTTTCCCTCCCCCGTTTTAGTACAACCATAGATGTTAGGATAACTCACCCTTAGATTAGACAACAAGCGTGGATCCCATCGAGTACGATGGACGCGTGGGGTTCTAACACCTTCCCCTCGCGTAACCGACTCCCGAACCCAGGCTATGGTTGCGATGACCATTCCTTTCCCTCTTCCTCAGGTTTATGCGGTGTTCCCTTTCACTCTCTTGGGATAAATATACATTGTTGGCGACTCTGTTTTCCACGCCACTTTCGCGTTTGTACCTGGATGAAAATCCTGGGAGCGACAGATGCTTATCCTCTGCCAAGCATAGATAAGCTCGTTGATAATTTTGCAGGTTTCAAGCTCTTGCCCTTCATGGACGCCTATTCGGGATACAATCAAATCCCTATGGCCGAAAGGGACAAGAAGTACACCGCATTCATGACCTGCTTGGGGAACTATTACTACAATGTAATCCCCTTTGGTTTGAAAAATGTTGGGGCCACGTACCAGCGCATGATGAACAAAGTTTTCTGATCAGAAATTGGAGACATGCTTGAAGTTTACATGGACGATATGATCGTAAAATCCCAAGTGGAATTCGATCATACGGCCCACTTGCAAAAGGTTTTCTACCAAGCCAGAAAGTGCAAAATGCGCTTTAACCCAGAAAAATGCACCTTCGGAGTGCGGGCAGGGAAGTTCCTCGAGTTCTACCTCACCAAGAGGGGGATAGAGGCGAACCCTGACAAATGTCGAGCATTCTCGGAATTTCCCACGCCTTGATCGAAGAAGTTCATACAGTCCCTCAACGGGATGCTCGCTTCACTTTCCCGCTTCGTGGCCAAGTCTGCCCAGCACACCCTGCCCTTCTTTAAACTCCTCATAAAGGAGGCCACATTCGAATGGACAGAGGAATGCGAGCAGGCCCTGACCCATCTTAAGCGAGCCCTGTCCGAACCTCCTGTATTGTCTCAACCAGAGTGCGGAGAGACCTTGTACCTGTGTCTCTCCATCACCAGCGAAGCCATTAGCACTGCACTCATACGCGAAACAACGGACGGACAAAAACCCATTTATTTAACCAGCAAGGGCTTGCAAGGGCCAGAAACCAGATACGTGCAAATAGAGAAAGTTGTGCTCTCCCTCGTCATCGCTACGAAAAGGCTCAGACACTACTTCCTGGCCCACACCATAGTTGTACGCACGGACCAACCCATATGGTAGTTTCTTTGTCGACCAGACATGGCCGGCAGAATGCTCAAATGGTCCCTGGATTTATCAGAATTCGACATCCACTATGAGGGCAGGAAGGCCCTCAAGGCACAAGCCCTGGCCAATTTCGTGGCAGAGATGACACCGCTCTCGTCCCCACCAAGAAAAACGTAGAGATGGACCATCTACGTGGACGGTGCATCCAGTCCCTCTGGTAGCGGCGCAGGTATTATACTCGAAAACGAGGAGGGAATACTGATCGAAGTATCTTTAGTCATATCCTTCCCTACGTCTAACAACCAAGCCGAATATGAGGCCTTCCTCGCAGGGTTACGGCTGACCAAGGACTTGGGCGCCAAGGAATTAAAGATATTCACTGATTCCCAGCTCGTAGCATCTAAGGTACGAGGAAAGTTTCAGGCGAAGAACGACCAGCTGGTCGAATTATTGACGCTGGTGATGGAAAGGATTACTGCAACACCCCCAATCTATACCCCCAATTAGATAAAGCGATAACAAATAATCATAGTATAATCAAAACATTCGTGGCATAGACGGAGGCGTCACATCAATTGAAACAAAACACAATAAACCTGGTCATAAAGATATGCAATAATCAGGTAGTAATACAAACAGAGGAACTCAGTTCCTAACACCCACTATTCAGGTATAGAATAAAAGCGGAAAATCTGCAACTGAAACCTCATATATATATATCACATAAAAAGTTTGTCTGTCATATACAGAGTCATACATGTACAATCCAAAAGATATATATACATATACACATAAATCACAAACGATCTCCCCGACCACCCGGTACTACATATCAGAGCCGACCGACAAAAGAATGAAGACCTAAGCTTCACAAAAAGCCCTCCAGCATCTAATCTGCAATGCCTCATAGAGCATTCAAAACAGCAGAAGGGTGAGAAACACAATCATAATACAATTGCATACAATTATATAATAACACTAAAATACACATGTAAAATATTCTCACCACAACTTGCACCAGAATTCAAATATAAAACAACACAATGCATATATCATATATCCATCACCAAGGTATATCAACCATGCACAATGCATTTTATCCCCCAACATATATATATCAACAGCATCAATTACATTCACAATTCCACACAAAATCAATCCATTCATGATTTATGCATATGCACAAAGACCGACACAACGACTCTATGCAATGCAATGCGGTACCATCCATCCATCAATCTCATCATTAGTTTACTTAGGAACTATTGGAATCATCGCTTGTTACTTAGTGTAACTCCCCGTCGGGCAAACGATGTTCCCCGTCGCTCACACCTCTTTGTATAAGGCACACGACGTTTATGGATCGCTCACACCTCTTTGTATAAGGCACACGACACAATCGATCACACCTCTTTGTATAAGGCACACGATCGTCTATAATCATCGGTCACACCTCTTTGTATAAGGCACACGATGTTATAGCGGATTCCCTTTGGAACCGTTTCGTTGCTCACACCCACTAGGGCACACGACATCACAAGAATGCATATCATGATGCTTGGCATACAATGACTCGTGACAATCCAATGCATACATATATACAATCATGTGAACCATCTCAACATCAATACTCATGCATATACAATCAACCACAATCACAATGCATTTACTAGCCCTTAGGCCACGAACCATCATCACAACATTTCATCACATGCATCCACATCATATAACATCACACAAGTCATACGATATATATATATATATATATATATATATATATATATATATATATATATATAGATCGATATATATGAAGCATATTGCATGATAACACATCAAATAGGCACCATTAAAACGGTAAAAGTCGACAAAACGACACATTTCCAAATTCCCGACATAATTAAATCGGCCAACAATCTCAAAACCATTGTAATAAGAAAGAACACTTTATTAGCTTTCCAACGATACCAAGGATGTCCAAAACGGATAATCGGAACACACGTTACGGAATTAAAAAGAAATGGAATCGCAAAAAGACAAAATTCAGCACCCCCACTGGCCATACGTGTATTGCCCTGAGCCATACGCGTATTGCCCAGCCCCATACACGTACCATTACGCATTTTAGCAGATGGCCAAGAAAAATGGATTTCCATACGCGTATTGCCTCAATTTGCATCTGCCATACGCGTATTGTCCAACCCAATACGCGTATGGACATGCCTGATACGCGTAACGGCAGCGACAACCCAGAATTTTTCTGCAGAATTTTCTGCTGCGAAATCAACCAAAATTCACTCCAATTTTCACCTAAACACCAGAAAATTACCAATAGATTGCACAACAACACCTATCTAACATGTCTCAGCAATTATGATCATTAAAACATGATTTCAGACACAATTTGAATCAATTTCCAACAATCTCAACACATTATGGTTTTGGTTCTATATTCAATTTCAACCCAACAACAAACAAATGCATACATACATAATCATACACAAGTATAAGATAATCGAGTTTCGCACCCTTACCCGATTTAATCGTGTTTGAAAAGTCGGTCGATTCAATTTCTTAAACCCCAAGTTTTTCTCTCTTTTTTTCTTCTCTTCTTTTCCTTCTTTCTCTTTTCTTTCTTCCTCTTTTCCTTTCTCTCTATTTTTCTCTCTATTTTCTATTTTTATGAAAAACATAACTAACCAAGCCAAACGACCAAAATACCCCTACACTCAAATATCTCGCAAACATTCCCAAAACGCGATAAAACATAATCACGATGAAAAATAATATATTATCAAATAAAAGTCAAAAATAAAATAATATAATAATAAAAATAATTAAATCGACTCGATTAAATAAATCTAACAAAAACTGGGGCGTTACAATTACCAAGTTCGACGCATGGGAAATTCAGCACATTCCTCACGAATGAAACGCGCGGGCAGACGTCTTGTCAAAACTGGCTAGCACCAGAAAGAAATGCGGCAACAAGTCCGTCGTACAAGAGACACTCGCCCGACCCAGCATTGAGAAACCAGCAGAGCCATTCGACGTCAACGCCATCGGAGACAGCCACTGTTGGATGACCCCTGTATACAATTACCTCACCAAAGGGGAACTTCCCAAAGACAGCAAGAAGGCTAGCGTGACAAAATGACGAGCTTGCTCATACGTGCTGATCAATGGCAAACTCTATCGATGAGGATTCTCCATTCCCTTCCTGAAATGTGTCGAGGATAACAAGGTCCCCGAAGTTCTCCAAGAGATCCATGAGGGTATCAATGCGCAACACTTGGGAGGGAGATCATTGGCATGAAAAGCACTGCGGGCAGGATACTACTGGCCGACCATGCAGCATGATGCCAAGGAGCACGTCCAAAAATGTGACTGTTTCCAGCACCACATGGACATGCACTTGGCTCCCCCAAACGAGTTGAAGACTCTATCCTCGCCTTGGCCCTTCGCCTGGTGGGGGATGGACATACTCAGCCCCTTCACAATGGGGTCTTATCAAAACAAATTCTGATTGTGGTCGTCGATTACTTTACCAAGTGGATCGAAGCTGATGCCCTCGCCAACATTACAGCCTTCAACATACTCCGCTTCTACAAAAGGAACGTCCTCACGCGATTTGGAGTACCCCAGGCCCTTGTGACCGACAATGGAACCCAGTTCACGGACAAGAAGTTCCAATACTTCGTCGCCAAATTAGGCACGAAGCAACACTTCACTTTCGTCGAGCATCCCCAGACTAACGGGCAAGCAGAGGCTGCGAACAGGGTAATCCTTCGCGGTCTAAAATGAAGGTTGGGCGAAGCCAAGAAGAGATGGGTCGAGGAGTTACACAACGTGCTCTGGGCCTACAAAACAACACCACACTCCACCACCGGGGAAACCCCTTTTCGATTAGCTTACGGAACCAAGGCGGTGATACCGGTGGAGATCAGAGAACCTTCCCGACAAACAGAAGCTCCCCTCGACGAGGAGATGAACGACGAAGCCTTGAGAGAAGAGCTCGATCTGGTCAAAGAAATATGGTCAGGACCAGCTCTCCACAAAGCCTCGCTGAAACAAAAAATAACCTTGTGCCACGATGCTAAGGTCATAAAGCGCGAATTCCCCATTGGCAGATTGGTCCTACGCAGGAACTAGAAGGATTCGCGCGAGGGAAAGCTGGCCGCAAACTGGGAAGGACCCTACAGGGACAAGTCCAAAACAGGCACTAGAGCCTACTACGTAGAAACCCTGGACGGAGAACCATTTGCTCGACCATGGAACACTGAAAATCTCAAACAATACTACAATTAGGACCAACTACGAGGTCGGATTAACTACCAACGAGATCACCCCTAACAGGGACACGGCTCGGCCACAGGACCGTGCCCCGGTGTAAGCACGACCCTTTTTACAACTCCGGCCAGTTTCTGCTTATGGGACGAGCTGACTCTGTGCACAACGGGGATACCTCAATCGAGCTCCACCGTTGCCACACCAACAAGGAAGGACACCCAACTCGCGATGGGAACAATCCAAGCCTATGGGATCAGTATCTCAACCGAGATCCTGATCTCACCACCAGCGAAACCGCTTCACTCTCCTCGACAAGTCTCCTAAACTTTCGGGCACAACATGAACAAGTCGAGCAAACGTTCATTTAAACAACAAAAGCATACACAAATAAATATGACGAGAAAATACCAAACATAATATTTATAACCTCGACCACGAGGTCGGAATAAGTCAGCACTACATAGAAAGGGTCGTGCCCGACAAAACATTACATATCAAAAGGCACGCAGGCCCACAAAATACAAGTACATTCAAAAATCAAACTAAACGTCCTCATTGGAAACCTCCGAGGGGACCACCTCGCCATTGACGACCACGTTGAGTAGACCCATTCCCTCAGTCAACAGCTGAACGTCGGAGTTGAGGGCCTTCAACTGCTCTAAAGTAGCGTCGAAACCATATTCAGCTGCCCCCAAATTATCCTCCCCGAGAAGACGGATCTTCTCGATCAGGTCCCTCCGCGTCTTCAAGGCTTTCTCATCGTCAGTCTCATCCTGACCAACCGCCGACGACCCCTCCAGCTCAGCTATCTTCGCCTTCAAACGGGCATTTTCCTCGTTGACCTTGGTCACCTCTTCCCTCATCTAGGTCACCTCTTTTTGAAGCAATATCTTGGCCTCTTGGTGGCCTTGCAGCTTCTTTAGCTCGTTGTATATCTCTGCATTTTCTAGCTCCATGTCATTGATCCTGACTTTACCCTTCTTGAGGTCGGCGAGAGGAACCACCTCTGCATCTCCAAGGGCCAGCGCCGCTTCCAATATCCTGATCATTCCGACCGCATCCTGGCATAGAAGTTTCCTCCACACCTGGGGATAGGTGGACAAGATAGCTGAGGCGTCAAGTTCTGGAACGACGATAGAGCTCTCCCCGTCAAACATCTTCCCATGAAGATAGCACGAGGGCAACACAAATTTCCCTTCAGAGAAACCACCCGAGCAGCCCGCCGGGGAGAAGCCAATGTTATCCCGCTTCTTCTTGTGGGATATGTCCGGAGTCGGTGGTGTAGAGGTCGTCCCCGAAGTAGGACCAGCGCCGGCCACGAATCTTTCCAGTGTCGCCTGTTGCTCGGCCGCACCATCTTTGGGCATCAGAGGCACCTTCTTCTGGACTTTAGCCGCTTGAGACCTCATCAGACATTCCCTCATATCTGCCATTTTCTCTGCATACACAAAGAAGGACAGGTCAGCACAAGTAGACAAAAAATTGACAAGTACGGGCACAAGAGCAAGCTGTACCGAGAAGCTGGAAAGCAACATCGTCATTCTCACACTCAAGAAGAGTCTTAGTATTGATATAGCAACCCGCCCGAGCAGGCTCCCTGTCGTCCCCGAGCAATTCATTATCATCCCTATCCACCACAAAGGCCGGACTGAAACTCTCCACGTAGGCATGGAGAACCCGGTAGGACTCCTTGTCCCCCTCACTGAGTTGCTCGTGCTTAATGAGGAACTGGTCGGTCCTATATCTGAAGTGGGCGAACACCCACTCCAAAGGGAACTTGGACACGGGCTTCTCAACTTTCCGACCATTAATGGTCACGGTCTCGAGCGTAGAGATAGACCTCTTGGCCGCTTCGGAGATAGGCTTCAGGACCAAGAACCTCTCCTTAAAATGCCGAACAGACTCTGAATATGGCCAGAAGAGCCTGCTCTGCTACTTGAAGGACACCCAGATTTGCTTCGAGCCCGTGGTGTTCCGTTGGAGTTAGAAGATGCAGAAGAAGAGATCTATAGTCGCCCCGACTTGCAAGAAACTGTACACCAGCTCGAAAGCACGTATGAAGGTCAGTGCGTTTGTATGAAGCTGGGCGGGGCATAATTCCAAATGGAGAAAGAGAGCCTCCTGGAAGTCGGTGAAGGGAAAATGAAACTTAGCCTCCACAAAAGCGAACTCGTACATCGGGAACCGCATCCCCGAATAGATTAAGCAAATTATGTCATTCTCCGTAGGGCATATAGCCCTCCACTGTACCGGCGCATCCTCGGCCCGGTCTTCCAGATAGGGGAACTCCCGAATTTCTTCTTCAGTAAACGTCGACTTCGTCGACAGAGGTTCTTAGGAAATCCATTTAAGGTCCCCTCATGCTACATGGACGTTGGCATATTCAACGGACTGCTCCGCCTCCTCGTGCGCGGCCCCAGCGTCGGGTACAACTTCTTCGCAAGGATCAGCCATTTCACCTGAAATGCAGAGGAAGAAAAAGTGAATTCGACGACTAAAATCAAATCAACCCTTCCACCACTAATCAAGTGAAAGGGCGAGGAAGAAGTCGGGGACAACCTCGAGCCCACATCGACCGCGACAGAGTACGATGACTCCGTTGTCCCCTACGACAGGGACGAGTCTCCGCGACTTAGTAAAAAGACTTGAGCTTACTCAACGAAGTAAGCTCGCCGCACAAAAGCCAGAGCTTCATGTCGAACAGTCCTAAGTCCCGACTACAAACCTAAAACTAATCCTAACCAGAACCTAGGAGGATTTACACCAACATACGCTACAATCATGAACATTCATTCCATGTTCTTCATGTTCTTTATGAATTCCCCCAGAAATTCATGTGTTCATCAAAGAACACATTAATCTTCAACCGGAGAATTCATATATCACCAAAAAATTCATGAATACTTCTAGAAGATGAAGAACACCATGGGTTACTCGGATTTGGAGGTTGAAGATGAAGGTCTGGGCGTAGACGATGAAGATCGACGACGGCAAAAAGGAACTCCGGAGAGAAAATAAGTTGCGGAGCAAAAGGGTTGGAGAGACAAATTTGAGCGAAGTGTTCAAATGAATACTCTCCCCCCTCTTTTATAAGCACTTCTTCGCTTGGGAATGCAAAGGCCATCAGAGCCTAGGCAGCTCTAGGCCTGGAAGGGGCTGCATGTCCACCACGTGTCAAAGGGAATCTTCATTTGGCATTCCCAAGGATAGGCGTTACATACACCAATTCTTTTTCTATCCCGCGAGCATGCCTCTTTGATAACGCATGTAACACATGCCTTCGTCGAAGCTCCCCGACATAAGAATGCCACTTAGGCGAACACCCTTCCTTAAACCTGATCGACATAAAGTGACCTTTTCGCAAAGATGCTCCTCATACGCTAAAGGCTGGTCGGGCAGGTTAAAGTACCGACACCGACCACCTCGGTATTTGTTGAATGCAGAATAGGGCAAGCAGCAAAAATATTTATTTTCGGAAGAATTCCCTCCGGGATTTATGTCGTGTCCACAGAGATCGGTTCGAGGGAAAGAATGTCGTTCGACAATCTCTCGCGTTTATGAGTTTGGATTAAAATGGTTTACAAGTAAAAACAAACAGAAAAGTAAAGTTGAACATAAAAAGAGTACATTCTTTGAAGAGAAGAAACCTATCAAGCATGAATATACACTACTCAGAACAAACGTAAACCTATCAATCGGTCGCATTCAACATACAATACTCATCAAAATCATCACGTATCGCTCACAACAAAGGTTATGTCTAACGCACAGTTGAGAGAGCAACCGTATTACTCTCGTCGACGCTCTCGCGCACGATGCCTCGAAACACGGAAGACATTAAGTTCCGACACCATAAAGATTATTATCTAAATCTATCTCTAGAGTCTAGACAATAGATATCCATCCTTAATCAAGATTCATGATGTTTATCTCTAACACAACACAAATCCAAACATAAATGCAAAAAGATCAAGGAAGACATCGATAATGATTTGTAAAGCATCTATATTATACAACCATGATCAAAACATGTACATAGGTTTAGAGTAACAATACAAACATAACCCACAAAATAGAGAAATACATAGAGAAGAAATGGAGAAAAACCAAACATTTCTTGAGTTGTCGGCTCCGATTGATGAAGGATTCGACTCCGGATCATCCTAATGCATGCTCCAATGTGTTTTCTAGCCTAATTCTGGTAAAAAATGCTATTGGATGGATTTGGAACTAAAAATATCAAACCCATAACTAAAAAATGATGAAAAATGGCTTAAATGGGCAATTCTGCTTTTCCAGGTTCGCCTAGCGAGTCCCCGTTCGCTAGGCGAACGTAAACCGCCTTTCTGTTGAGTTTTTTCACGATTCTGGAACTTTTCGTTCGCCCCGGTTCGCCTAGCGAACAAGCTAGCGAGTGTTCGCTACGGGGGCTCGCCTAGCGAGCATGACAGAAAACCAGAATTTGTTTTCTTCATAACTCTTGAACCGTAACTCCGATTGACGCACTGTTTGAAGCGTTGGAAAGATTATTCAATGCTCTTTATGAATATGGAAATATCCCATTGCTGGAACACCTACAAAAATAAATGAAAATCGATTAAACTCAATGATATTTACACGATAACGCACTATACACCGAAAACGTAAAGTAAACGTATTTACAAACAAATTGGGTTTTATTCGCACGATATTTACCAAAAAGAATCGATAAGTGCAACAAAACATATATACAAAAATAGGTACAATTTGCACTTATCAGTATTAGCAAAGGCATGGGACATGTCCCCGAACGATGTCATTCAAAGGTAACTATCCACATGTCTACCTTAAGTCATCACTCTTCACCAGAGCAAAGACTTGGGGGGCTCCTGCTCTGGACTGGGCAGCTCTTTGCCCCCAGCAAGGCAAGGCCTAATCCAGTCCAGCCATTGGCCAGGCCCAATAGCAAGAAACTAGCCGTTAGGCAGAAACTAGCCGTTGGGCATATCCCCCTCACTCGCTTAGCAGTTCACAGGACCAACTATCTCCCCGGATCTCACGGAGACAGTTGAACCAGGTCAAAAGGCCACGCGTCTTGCCCTCCACCTGGCGGTCTCCCATTGGTCGACTAGATATTTCGACCACATGGGAGACATTGGCCTCGCGCTGGGGGATACCTCTATAAATACCCTCTCACTTGAGAGGGGCAGGTATTCAATATCCAATACTTGAAATCTTACTTGTGTACTTGCTTTCTCTCTTTTGACCAAACACTTACTTTGGCATCGGAGTACCTTGCAGGTACAACCCCCTTTTCTCTCCTACAAGCATCCTCATCTGTCCTACACGAAGGCCACGACGATCCAGTCTGATCACATCCGATCAAGTAGATTAATTAATATTAAATAAAAAAATTTTAATAAAAATAATTAAGAATTAATTAAAAGTATTTTTTTGGGTTTTTAATAATTTAAGAAATTAAAAGAAAATCCATAAAATATTCATTATTTAGTTCTACTCACAACACCCCCCAACACCTTAAATTCTTTCCTAAGGCCACTACCCCACACCAAAGGATATCTCTAAAGCACCAAAACATCAATCAACACATATAATTACCAAAGGATATCCCTTAATCTGTTATATTGGTCTGCTATAATTTTAGGAATATCTTTTGTATCAGGACCATTGTGACCTAATGCAACACAAGCATCTTTCATATGTTTGAGTACTTGACTACTTGTCTTTTAAAATATTTCAGGCTGCAAGTGCTCAGTGGGAACATACGAACAATACCTGCCAACAATTACTAAACAACAACAATATTCAGTCATTAGTTAAACTGAGCTCAAAGAAAATTCAGACTTCCATGACACCTGTAAGTTTTATTTCTGGCTACAGGGAGCAATCAGCCCCATTAATGTATGCACCACAAATTGTGTTTCATCAAAATTCTGGACTCAGTGAGGAAGATCCACGCAAGTCTGCAGCCATTGCAGTGGCAGCAAAGCTAACTGCATCCACATCCTCCGGCTAGATGTTGTTGTATGTGCTGTCCTTAGATTTTTGAAGTAAGTATTATTTTTATTGCATTTGAAAAATTTGATGTTTACTTCTATATGCATTAGAGGATGATAAGACGTCTGATACTACACTTGACAACCTTATACAAATTTTGAGGTAACATGTGCAATGTTGTTATTATCATAGGCCCGTGAATAGTGGATTTATTGTTTCTACCAACTTCTTGTAAATTGACTGATCTATTATATTTTCTTTTTATAGTGTAAGAACAAGTGTCGTCTTGCCTCACATTCTACCCAAACTAGTTCATCCTCCATTGTTGTAAGTGTTTCTATGTTTGGATTCATTTGTTATGGATACTTTATCATTTGCATATTAATTAAAAATTTGCTGGTACATGGTCAGGGCCTTCAATACACATGCTCTTGGGGATTTAGCAGAGGTTGTCGGGCCTGGTCTTGACTCATATCTTGGTATTGTGCATCCTCCTTTACTATCGGCAATGAGTAATGTTGACCAGGTAGAAAATACACACAAAATTTGATAATAATACTGCATTATACATCCTATTTGAAATTTATATGTCTGCTTCACGAGCTTTTGTCCAATAGAATGTTGAAGTCGTCGATGAAAGAGGACCCCCATATTCAAGGCCAGATAATTGTCCTGTCGAGAAGCTTTATACATACAAGAGTACTACTGGGCCAAGGTTAGACATGCTTGGTTTAGTCTAGACAATGGGGGATGATTCCTCCCTACGGCTTGAGCAACCTAGTAGTGTATAGAGCCAAGGAATCTTTGTGAATTTGATGTGGCATGTATTTAATGCCAGGTACGTACTCAATTTAGAAATCTCTAAATGAATTTTCTGTTGCTTTGGATTATGTTGTTGAAGTTTTGATATTTTGTTGAACTATAGGTACAATGGGATTGCATCGAGGGTTTGATCTCTCGTGCCATTCATTTTACAGTTTGTATGTGCATTTTTTTCATGATAACATGACTTTGTTTGTGATGTATGTTGTGTAGTCTGTATATTTACATATAATTTACATTCTGTTATGGTGTAGATATACTGTCAAAGATCTCCTTGGCCACGGGACATTTGGACAAGTGGAGACCAGGAGAAGCCAACACTAATCACTTACTCGGGTTTGGGTTTAAATTGTAAGTTGAATGAGTTTTGGTTTTTATATAACCCTTAACTTTTTCGTTATTTTTTTAACTGCAGGGCTTTACTATATCTATGGATCTTTTTCTTATTTTTTATATGAGTGTTGTGTGAAAATTATATCCCAGTATGTTTGGTTTTGATAATCTGGTAGCTTTTATTTTTAATATATGTAGCACAATCTTCATAAAATAACATTTTCTCTTTTACCACCTTATTAAGGTTTTTTAAGCTGTCAAGGTTCCTAAAATGTTATATACAGAGTAAACAAAATCTAAATGACTTTTTGTGGATTTTACCATAAACAATTACTTTCTTGACATTATTTCTTTTATTTATATACTGACAGTTTAATTTTTTTTCTTTCCACGTGTGTGGTATTGCGGTTTCATCATACGTCTCCTGCTTTCAAGGGTTACTATTTTGTCCTGGAGCATATTACTTGCTGCTCCACAATTTTTGCATATATCACATTAGTCCACCTGGACATGAGGTTTGTAGCTTTATATCTTGAAACTTTAATATGGTATTGTTTGATTGATACTTTACTTGCATATGAACATATCAGTTATGTGTAAGAATTTGATTTATACTTTACTTGCATTCAAGTTCTGTGTCCATCCCTTCATGATCGCTTAGATTTTTGTTTTTGACTCTGATGGTATTGTTGTACTAACAATCAAATTATATGATTCCTGGTAGAACAAGAACATGCATTGGACAAAGTTTTCTCTCTAGCTAAATAAAGTTCCATTGGCACAAATTGGGGGTGAGATTGGTTTTGGTGGTATGGACAAGAGGCATTTTAAAGGTCCCCACATATACTTTCTAATTTTTTAAAAGAGTTATTGGCAGGTATTATTATGATATAGAAATCCATCAATAGATTTTATCATCAACCGTGGCATACTTAACTTTTAGCGTTTGCACATGCAGATTGAAGTGGGAGATATTCTGCTTGCACATAATACAACATGTTAAAGACATGTTTAATGTCCAACACGTATTGGTTCTCGACATTAAGGCTACACTAACCAAAACACTTGATTGCATTTAATCACTTTTTTTATCTAAAGTTATTACTAATGTCATGTCAGTGTTGTGTGTGGTGTCTATGTATGTGTCAGTATTGAATAACATGTGAAAAATATTATAGTTTTGTTGCAAATGTGAAGTTGCCGATTGTTTAATGTTAAATCTTATGATACAATATCGAGTACTCTTAGTTAGCATGGCTTTCATGGCTACATTCTTAAATTTAATTATCATGCTTTCAATTGTTTCTACAAGCAAATCACTGAGCTTAAATTAATATGAAAATACATGCCATAATTTTGAGTTTATTGTTTTGATGGCAGTGAAGGATGCTACTGCCAAGGACAAAACTGTTCTAGCAGTACTTCTGCGAATGCACTTCCATGATTGCTTTGTTCGAGTATTGCTATAACAAACTTTTTTCTTCTTGACATTGTTTTTTTTCTGTTTTCTTTTTTCCCCATGCCATTTATACAGTTTGATTATTCATTTGATTGAGTCTTTTCTCTCTCTATACTTTTGAAGGGATGTGATGCCTCTGTGCTGCTAAACTCTAAAGGAAACAACAAAGTAGAAAAGGACGGACTACTAAACATTTCCTTGCATGCATACTATTTTATTGATAATGCAGAGAAAGCATTAGAAGCTAAATACCATGGCGGAGTTTCCTGTGCTGATATCCTTGCTCTCGCTGCAAGAGATGCTGTTTATCTGGTAATAAAACAAAGCCATGAACCAATGTTCTCTTCATTGAGATTCCATTATGTTCTTGTTTTTCCAATATGGGAAATTCTATTTGTAAGTTTAAATTGATGGTGTATCTATTATATTCTACAGTCTGGAGGACCTAAATGGGATGTTCCTAAAGGAAGAAAGGATGGAAGACCATCTAAGGTCAGTGATCAAAGACAATTACCAGCACCAACATTCAACATATCACAACTGCAGAAAAGCTTCTCTCAAAGAGCATTGTCAGCCGAAGACTTGGTAGCTCTGTCAGGTAAGTTATTCCTCAAGTTATAAACCACCAAAACTTCACCACTTTTCATGTTTTCCAATTTATATCTGAATGGAGTTAAAAAGTAACGTCTTTTTACCGATATGTAGAAGGGCATATCTTAGGTTTCTCTCACTTCTCATATTTCCGAAACAGAATCCAAAACATCAATGCTACACATCATGTGGACCCTTCATTAAATTCGTCGTTTGCAGCAAAACTAAAATCAACTTGTCTGTTGAAAAATAAAGCAAAAAATGCAGGCGCCGCGATGGATCCTTAAACAACTTTCGATAATACATATTGACAGCCCAAACACCAAGCGCTTGGTTTCTAAGTTTGCCGCTTCACAAGAGGCTTTTTACAAAACTTTTGCAAGGTTCATGATTTAGTTCAATTAAAACTATGTATTTCAGTCAAACTATTGTATTAAGAAAATATGTATTCTTATATCAGTAAATATGTAATGTTCAGAATATTGTGCTTTTTCATATATAAGAAAATATGTATTCTTATATCAGTAAATAAAATCTCAAACTTGTTTTGGCAAATCAATTTAAAAATATATTTATAAGTTATAAGTAATGTTAAGAAATAAGTCAAGAAAGGTTTCATTCAGCCACATGAGCCCGGTAAACAATGTTTCATGAAAATTGTTTTTTTTTTAATTTTATTTATCAACACAATAAATTTATCAATAAAAATTTACATAAAAAAATAAACATTTTCTTTTAACTTACTAAAAATCAATCTTTATCTTAATGTTTATCACAATTTTTATTAAATTGGTCTAATACAATACATTATATATACAACATATTATACATTGACAACTACTGAGCCAAATATTTAATGACTCAATAAAATTTTAATAAATTTTATTTTCTCATATCATGAAAATAAAACAGAAAAAATGAAACTACAAATTCAATTATTGTTATAAACGGGAACAACTTTACTATTGATTCAATTTTTTTATAAATATTGTCAAAACAAAAATAATATTTTGATTCAAATATTTTATATACGAGAACAACTTTACTATTGATTCAAATATTTTTATAATAGTGTCAAAACAAAATTAATATATATATATATATATATATATATATATATATATATATATATATATATATATATATGTGTGTGTGTGTGTGTGTGTGTGTGTGTGTGTGTGTGTGTGGGAAAATAAATGCATTGTTGATTAAAACATTTTTATATAAGGGAGAAAATTTCGTTGTTATAAACAGGAACAACTTTATTATTGATTCAAATATTTTTATAAATATTGTCATAAAAATATTGAAATAATTTTATATATAGGAACAACTTTACTATTGATTCAAATATTTTTATAAATAGTGTCAAAACAAAAATAATATTTATATATGAGAAAAATACATTGTTGATTAAAATATTTTTATATATGGAGAAAAAACTATTATTAAAAACGGGAATACCTTTACTACTATTCTAAATATTGAATAATAGAAATTTATCGACCATACTTTTCAAATATGTGAAAATGATTAAGGGAACTTATTAAAAAAGATTGGGTGTATATTTTAACATTGTTTTCTGTTTTATAAAATCATTGTCTTATTTGTAAAAAATCTAAAATGATTGATTTATCTAATATAAATTTCAATAGTTTTTATTTTTAATTATATTATTCATAATATTATTGTTTACCTTTCATATTTTACATTTATTATTATTTCACCTTAAATTTACTATTATTCTTAAATTTATTTATTTTTTCAACTTTTAATTTTTGTGACAGTCTGCAAACAAATGCGCGTTCAAAATCGTATTCCGACCTAAAACGTATCTCATGCGTAAGCACGGATTTGTAACTAATTAACATATAATGAGTTAAACTGCTGTTGGTTTCTCGTAAAGTTAAATGGCAAATATGAAATGAATATAGACAAGTCCAAAATTTTGTATCCTGTTTATCTATAGTAATAGATGAGATTGATTATGTCACAAACTATTTTCTTTTTGAAATGTTGAGCATATATGATAATTGTGAAGTCTTTATTGATGATAATGTTAAATTACAGGTGACACATCTAGCCATTGAGAGGACTTTTGATTTTCGTGAGGACTATGTTGAGATGTGTTATTTCACCCCATATTATTCTCTTCTTTACAAAAAAACAAGGTAATTGGTAAAGACAAAGAAAAGAAGTCTTGAAACAAGTCAAGAGCATGTCATTATGTTTTATGAGTTTATTCTAGTTTCGTTGCATATTTATTTTCTTTTGGATGTATTCGTGACATGATGTACTTTAATACAGTGTGATGTATGTTTAGGTCATTTCATATACCTGTAATCCCCTCCTTCTCAAAACATCCACATTAAGGATTGTGGTTTTTGGATTGATAACAACTGGGTGTGGGACCTGTTTGGGAAAAATATTTTACTGAATAATGGAGATGGTGGAACAGCTGCAGAATTACTTCAATTCCTGAATGAGGTCGTGATGAACTTTCATGAAGAGGACTTGATCTTATGGCCCAGGGGTTTGGATAACAAGTTCAGTGTAAAACTTAGCTACTTGGCATTGAGTCAGAGTGTGGAGGAAGAGGTGATAAATAACAATACGTCGGAAGTGTTGGATCGATTATGGAATTTGGGGATCCCTTTAAAGATCAAGATTTCCGGTTGGAGACTATTATTAAACAGGCTGCCAACACGTGATAACCTCGTCAATAGAGGCATTGTTGTTGACCCTCACCAGATGGTCTGCATGTTTTGTTTCCAGGTTCATGAAGATATATCTCATATCTTATTATCCCGCCCTAAAAAGAAATAGGTTTGGAAGGAAATAGAGTTGTGGTTAGTAGTGCATTATCCTATTGGTTTGAATTGTGTACAATCATTTCTTAACTGGGCCAAATTCCCAGGGATCGGAATTCCATCATCTTATTTTTTGTTAGTATCGTGTTGGTGCATTTGGAGAAATACGAATCAAGTTGTATTCAACGACTACGTTGTGGTTCCTAACGAAATCTTCCAAGAAATAGTCCAAAGATCATGGAGTTGGAAGGAGTTGAATATCAAAAAGAAATCTTATGGTAATTTCTACGAATGGTATAAGGTGCCGTTTGATTTTTACCGTTAAGATTTTTCAATGGTTATGTTTGGAACTCGACAGATTGAGAACTTAGGAGTCATTCTTCTGGTTTTTTTTCTGTTTTTCTCTGTCATTATTAGCCTAGTATCTGTTGGTTTAGCTTGTTGTCATAGAAGGGTGCAGAGTGCAATTTCTGTTGTATGTTTTAGTCCAAATTTTAAGAATCAAATTTTATTTTTATGATTAACTAATAAGAGATACGTCTACATTTTTTTTATGATTCTCTAACAAAATTTTCTTAAAGAAGCAAATGGTTAGTCAACCATACCAAAGTCTAAAAACTTGTTCAGACAACAAAGAATACATTTTAGTTGCAAGTAGTATTACACATGCAACTACTATGAATGAAGTATCAAATTAAATAATTTCTGGTGATTAAGAGTAACATTCCTGCCTTTTGTAATTATATATCTGCTTTATGTCTTATTAAAACTCCAATTGTTCATTAAAGAAAAAATATATTACAACAAAAAATAATTTCATACAATACTGTATATATAGCATATAATGTAAAAAAAAAATATTGACCTTAACCATATTTCAATATATCTTTACAAATTTATATAAAAAATGAAATATTCACTCAAAATATTTACTCAAATTTACTCGAATAAATGAATGTGTCTTGCATGCATTTATTTTAGATGTTGCGTCTCATCAAGAAGATACCAATATTATGTTTTGAATAGAAGATTATAACATTTATTACATCTAGTACATCAATTATTACTAGTCGTGTGTTAAATAATTGGTATTTGTTACTTGTAATTCATATTTATTTCATTTGCATTTAATTTGATTTGCATTTGAATTTTATTTTAAAGGTTCCGATTGTATAAATGATGAACTGAAGTTTCAGTTGTAACAGATTCTGAAGTGTAACCATTTTTTTCATCCAAAAGTTAGTTACAGATTTCTCTCTCTCAAGCTTAATGCTTGAAAAGCTACTGGAAATTTCTACTTTAAACAAAGGCCTCCTATCCATTTAGCTTGCCAAAATGGTATCTTGCTACCTTCTCCAACAAAACATAAAATGTTTTCTACAAAAGATAGCTCTCCTAAATCACTGCCTACACAAAATTTCCTCAAATCATTCCACCAAACTGACCCCTTTTTGCTCCTGCCAGATACAACATCACAAAAAATCTGGGCTTCAAAATTGCCATACTTAAATCTTATTAAGTTTGACCAAATGGTATCCTTCTCCACCAAAAATCTCAACTTCCACTTACATAAAAGAGCTTTGTTGAACTTATCAATATCCTTTACTCCAAAACCACTTTCATCTAACCCATAATTCATTGATCATGCTAAACTAGAAAATAACCCAACATCTTTGTTATTGTCTCATCTTAAAAAATATGATCCTTCGGGAAGTGTTTGGGCGTTCGCAGAAAAATGAATCGAACAGATTCGACATCAAACTTATTTATTCCAAAAGAGGAAAGGGAAAATATCGATAAAACCCTTGAAAAAAAAAAGAAAATGGTCGTTGCAACCAACTTCGGGTTCGGGAGTAAATTACACAAGGGGAAGGTATATCACCCTTCACGCCTGTTGTACTTAACACCAACCTTTTAGTTAAATTTGCAATTGAATGTTAACTTATGTGAATTGTTTTCTTCGAGTGATAGAATGTGCAAAAGAAAAATAGAAGGGGGTCACAAAAATATTTTTAATAGGGTGCTTAACGAGATTGCGGGTCTCGCTCCTCTGTATCCTCGGGTACAATGAGTAACTTAAAGCTACGTAGTTCAGGGTGAAGACTACAGTTTGTTGGTTTGTTTTATTGAACAAGCGTTTAGATCACATTCTAATGGTTTAAACATGGGCTTGTTTGCTCACGGTGGAGACTTAAGCGCTAGTTTGTATTCGCATTAGAATGGATTAAACAATGCTCTTTTGCAAAAGAAAAAGTTGTTGATCGCACGAGGGCGAGAAATTAAGTATGATGTGTTGAATATTTTGTTGGATGACGATTTCTCGGATAGTCGAGTAAGGCAACTCGTATTCAAATAATCGAGGAGATGAATCGAAGGCTATAAATCATCTTCTTTTTCATCCTTAATTGTAAAAGGATTTAAATAATGTTAATGTAATTTTGATGGACGACGAATACTGGAATAGTCGAGTAAGGCAACTCGTATCCTAGCATTCATGAAAGGGAATAGAAGGCTCTAAACCACTTCATTTTGTTCAAATTTATTACAAAAACGGGTTTGATTAAGATTTAACTACGAAAAAGATTTGAAGTGAATCAGATTAGAAATTTTTAATGGATGACAATTGCTCGAATGGTCAAGTACGAAAACTTGTATCCAAACAATCGAGGAGAGGAGTAGAAGGTTCTATACCATCTCCCTTTTCATCTTTAATGAAATAATATTTAAGTATGAATATGAGACTCTAGACCATCTCCTATTTCATCTTACATAAATTTCTTTCTTATTATTGTTGAAATATTAGATTATATTTGACTAGATTTGATTAGATTTAATATTTAAATATAATCCAAATTGTGTTAGCCCAAGCCCAATTAGGGTTGTATATAAATAATCCTAGTTTGTATCATTATTTGCACAATTCAATAATACAAATCCTTATTTCCTTATTCTCTCTCTATTCTCTCCTCACTAAAAGTGCCTCACGCACTAACAAATTGGTATCCAGAGCTTCCGGTTATTGTTCTTGATCGAGTTTTCAAGAACTTCACGTTAGAGATCGTGTTTCCAGGGCAAGTGAATCAACCGTTGCAAAGATGACTGGTGATAAGAGCATTCTGAATTCCTTTCCAATGCTTGACGGCAAGAATTGGATCTGATGGAAAAAAACAGATGCAATCCTTATTTGGCTTCCATGATACCCTAGAAGTGGTTATCGTCGGTGTTCTTGTGTTGGCTGAAAATGCAACCGAAGAACAGAAAAAAGCCCACAACAAAGTCAAGAAGAAAGATTGCAAGGCTTCTTATTGCATTCAGACGGCGGTCGATGCTGCTAACTTCGACAAAATCTCTCATGCTGAAACGGCAAAAGAGGCATGGGATATTCCAGTGAAGTATTATAAAGGAGGTGAGAAAGTCAAGGTTGTCAAGTTGCAAATCTTGCGTCGACAATATGAGTTGTTGTCGATAGGAGAAGTCGAAAAAGTTGCAGAATATGTGTCGAAGTTTCAGAAACTCGTCCATCTCATGAAGGGTTGTGGCGAAACCATAACTGATAAGATGATAGTTGAGAAGGTAATGAGAACGTTGACCTCTCACTTTGATCACGTTATCGTAGCTATTCAAGAATCCAATAATCTTGAAACCCTAAAAGTGGAAGATTTGGTTGGTTCGTTGGAGGCGCATGAGATGAGGATTGTCAAAAGAAAGGAATGGTGGTTTCAAGCAAAAGCAAAGGCAAAGTCGACAAGACTCAAGGAAAGAAGTCTTGGTCGAACCCTCACAAGAATGAGGTCGAAGATAGAGCTTTTGAATCCTCGAAAAGAGGAGGAGGAAACTATCGAAAGGACAAAGAAGATAAGAAAGGTATGCAGTGTTATAACTGTGAAATTTGGGGTCATTTGGCCAAACATTGTTGGTATAGGAAAGACAATGGATCGAAAAAAGGCAAGGACGAAGGAGCGAACCTTGCACGCCAAGATTCAGATGATTCTGAAGGTGGTATGGTGGTTATGGCTGCAGTGGCAGATAACCATGTCGAATCCAAGATCTAGTTCCTCGACTCAGGCTACTCAAATCACATAACTGGTCGAAAGGAGTGGTTGGCAGATTTTGACGAGTCGAAGAAGAGCAAGGTAAAACTTGCTGATAACAGTTCGTTGCAAGCAGAAGGTACTGGCCACATAGTTTTTCAACTGAGTAATGGAGCGAAAGCTATGATCAGAGATGTGGTCTATGTACCTGGAATGAAGTGAAACATGTTAAGTGTTGGACAACTAGTGGAAAAAGGCTTCTCAGCTGTCATGAAAGATGGAGTTCTAAAATTGTTCGACACCCAGAACAATTTAGTCTTGAAATCTCTGTTGTCGAAGAACATGACATTTAAGACCATGATCAGTTTGACGGAAGTACAATGTCTAAAAACTGTTGTCGACCACAAGGATAGTTGGTTGTGGCATTTGAGGTTTGGACATTTAAACTTTCGATCACTCAATCAGCTGATTACTCAAGATATGGTATCTGGTATTCCAAGTCTTGAGATGCCTGACAAACTCTGTGAAGGTTGTTTAGTCAAAAAGCAATCCATAAATTCTTTTGTTTTGACTATGCCAATGAGATCATCCTGCATACTCGAAGTTGTACATTCAGATGTATGTGGTCCTTTCGAAGAACATACCATTGGTGGAAACAAATATTTTGTTTCTTTGTCGATGAGTTTAGTCGAAAGCTGTGGATTTATGTGATCAAGAGAAAGGATGAAGTATTTGAAATCTTTAAGAGATTCAAGATGCTTGTCGAAAACTAGAGTGAGAAGAGGATCAAAGTTCTGCGAACTAATGGAGGTGGCGAATACACTTCGAAGATGTTTGAAAAATTATGTGTAGAACATGTTGTTGATCATGAGGTAACTGCTCCTTATACTCCTCAACATAATGAAATTTCTGAAAGAAGAAACAGAACCATATTGGATATGGCGAGATGTATGCTCAAGCAGAAGACTTTGCCAAAATCTTTATGGGATGAAGCTGTTTCGACTGCAGCTTATATCCTGAACAGGTGCCCTACCAAGAAATTAAAGAACAAGGTTCCTGAAGAAGTGTGGAGTCAAACGACCATCAGTGAGTCATCTGAGGGTGTTTGGATCTATGTGTTACAAACATGTTCCTGATGCAAGAAGAAGGAAGCTTGATGATAAGAGTGAACCTATGATTCTGGTAGGATATCATAAGACTGGTGCATATAGGCTATTCAATCCAATTAATGAGAAGATTGTGTTGAGTCGAGATATTGTGATTGATGAAAATTCTTCCTGGGATTAGAATTCTAGTAATTCAATTAACAAGCCATTGATGAGCTCTGATTTCAACGAAGAAATTGATGAAGTCGAAGTTGAAGGAATTGTTGAGAATCCAGTCGAAGTCAAAGTAGAAGCAGTTGCTGACATTCCCGACACAGAGGTTGTGGCTGAATCAAGTCAAAGACATCTGCGAAATAGAGTTCCTCCAATAAGACTTCATGATTATGAAGTGACTGGTGATGATGAAGTCACACCAGATGGAGAATTAGTTCATTTTGCTTTACTTGCAGGTGCTGAACCAATCAACATAACGAAGCTTTAAAAACTCAACAATGGAAGTTAGCTATGGTCGAAGAGTTACAGGAAATCGAAAGAAACAACACATGGGAGTTAGTCAAATTGCCAGCACATATAAAAGCTATCGAAGTAAAGTGGGTGTTCAAGTTAAAACACAATGCTGATGAGTCGATAGCAAGACATACAGCAAGATTAGTAGCTCGAGGGTTTCTTCAAAGAGAAGAACTTGACTACTCTAAAGTATTTGCTCCAATAGCAAGATTAGAGAATGTTCGACTAGTGGTAGCATTGGCATGTAACCAAGGTTGGCCGACATTTCAATTAGATGTGAAGTCAGCATTTCTGAATGGTCCGTTAGACGAAGAGGTCTATGTCACACAACCTCCTAGGTTTGTGATTCAGAAGGAAGCGAGTAAAGTATATAAGTTGCACAAAGGGCTCTATGGCCTCAAGCAGGCACCTAGGGCATGGAACAAGAAGATCGACTCATACTTAGTAGAATTGGGATTTGTCAAATGCAAGTCTGAGTATGGTTTCTATGTTCAGGTTGTAACACAAAATATAACAATCATCTGCTTATATGTCGATGACTTGTTAGTAACTGGAAATAGCTTGGAGAACTTGTTGAAGTTCAAAGAGCTGATGATGAAGGAATTTGAAATGCCGGATCTGGGAAAATTGTCTTATTTCCTAGGCATGGAATTTCAAATACTGAAGCAAGGAATGGTGCTACATCAAAGGAAGTATGTCAAAGAGATACTCAAGAGATTCAGAATGGATGATTCAAATCCTGCATCCCCACCTGTCGAACCAAACTTGAAGTTGGAGAAGCATGGAGAGGAAGACAAAGTTGATGTAACTTTGTTCAAACAAATAGTTGGATCTCTGAGATATGTGTGCAACAGTCGACCTGATATAGGTTTCACAGTCGGATTAGTGAGCATATTTAAGGGTGAACCAAGAGTGTCACACCTAAAAGCTGCAAGAAGAATTCTGAGATACTTAAAAGGAACAACAGATTTTGGAATTCTATTTCGACGAGATTCTGAAGGCAAAGGAGCAATAGTTAATTGCTTTTTAGATGCTGATTGCTGTGGAGATAAGGAAGATCAAAGAAGTACAACTGGAGCATAATATATAGCAGGATCATATGTTGCATGTCAAGCAATTTAGATCAGATCAGTACTTGAAGAAATGGAGGTCGAAGTGAAGAAACCTCTTGTGTTGCAAATCCACAACAAGTCATCCATAAATCTGGCGAAGAATCCAGTTCTGCATGGAAGGAGTAAGCATATCGAAGCCAGATTTCACTTCTTGAGGAAAAAGGTAAATCGAGGTGAATTTGAAGTTAGGCATTGCTCAAGTGAAGCACAGTTGGCCGACATTTTAACCAAAAGATTGAAGATCAACAGATTCCTAAATTTGAGAAAGAAATTAGGAATAGTTCAGATCGACTATGATTAGCGTAGGCTCGACAACTTGGATTATGGGTGTGTGTTGAAATATTAGATTAGATTTGATTAGATTTTATTAGGTTTAATATTTAAATATAATCCAAGTTGTGTTAGCTCAAGCCCAATTAGGGTTGTATATAAATAGTCCTAGTTTGTATCATTATTTGCACAATTCAATAATACAAATCCTTATTTCATTATTCTCTCTCTATTCCCTCCTGACTAAAAATGCCTCACACACTAACAATTATTAAATCAAATACTTTCTCTTGATTTTTTTTTGTAAGTAAGTTATCCAATAAAGCGAGAACTAAGGGTTCTTGAACCTGCTTACAAAAGAATCGAGTTAAAACAGCTCGAACAAAAAGAGATTGCTAACCAATTGTTTCTATGATAGAAAAACAATGGATTTTTACAAAAATCATAAAAATTACAATTGAGATTAGCAATTTCGCCTAATAATGACCACTTCCAAGCCGTAATCTTTACATTCCAAACGATGTCGAAAACATTCCAAGAATTGTTCTCAAAAATGGAACTATTCCTAGCTATCCAAATATTCCAACAAATTGCCAACCAAACCACTCAAGCTTTCCCATTTTTCACTCCCTGAGATTTGCAAAAAAGGAACCATCTCGCGAAACTTTCTTTACAACACTCCGAATTGTCATCAATATTATCTACAAAACCAATTCACTCCCTTATATCCCTCCAAATTAACCTCACCACACACAACAACTAAAGAACAAATGCTCCATCTTTTCTACATAATTAGAGCAAAACACACAAAGAGAGTCAGCATCATTAAATTTGATACCTCTATAAATTAGATTTTTTGGGAGTCTTTCCCAAAAAAATACTTTCTCTTGATAATTATATCTTTTAATCGGTACTATATAAATTACTTTTAAGGTTGACAATGAAAAATACAATAATAATTAGTAAGGTTAAATTATAAATAAAATGTAATATTTCTTAACAATTTTATTACTTTTATAACTTTTTAACAATTTTATTACATTTACTAATACATGTGAAAAAAACTTAAAAGGACTCTAATTTTAAAATTGATGAAATATCGTGATTTCTAATCATCACTTCAAGGATGATCATAGTGGCTAAGTTGGAACAATTCCATGTTGCTCCACGTATTTTGCATGAGTATAGTTAAACTTCGATAAGTTAAAATTACCCTCAATTATAAAAGAGTTAAATACAATATTCATGACTTTTTAACTCACGAGGATGTGAGGGGAATGCTGTGTGATGAGTTCATGGTTGAGGCATGCTCAATCCTCATGATTAAATTATGGGTGTATTTGTCTTTAAATTGACCGGAAGAGAACTCTAGTTTAAGAGTTTGAGTAGAGAGTGATTAAAATAGTTTTTTTTTCTCACCAACTTTTTATTAAACTTTTTTCTCTTATATTTATGTAGATAATATTTTTAATAAAACATATAAATAATATTTTTCTCTTAAATTTAAAACTTTTAACTTCTTAACGTTTTAATATTTTTTCATATATAATAATTATTGAATTGAAGAAATTTAATAATTAATTACAACTATTATTTTCTATGGTATGATCGAGATGTAGAGAGTAAAAAAGCGTATGAATTAATATAAATAAAAAAGTTAAATAATTTTTTTTAAAGATGCATGTCTTAAGTGTTTTATATAGAAATCATGGTATTAGTATGATGTATTGCTTCAATACCTTCCACACAACAATCATAATCACTATTATATATATATATATATATTTTTTTTTTTTAGTTTTTAATCCAAAGCCTACTTATTTGTTTGCAAATGCACAATAATATAAAGTAAAAAAGAACACTGATTGAATGATTGAATAAATTAGAAATGAAAATTCAAACAAAGAGCATGATTCATCATAATTTTAGTTTGATACAAAAACTATAATACATGATAATTTGAATAAGATAATTTGTACTTTTATTGCAATTAGAACTCCAAAAATCGTATTTTAATTAAAAAATATGAATATTATAAATTGACTATCATCATCTAAAGCCTCAAGTTGTGTGAGTGAGTTTGAGTGATTAATGTCATTTTTTAAAGATCAATTAAGAGATTTTCATTTTAAAAGTTAGTAAGTATTATAATATTTTTATTTATTTTTAAATATTTAAAATAATAATTTATTTTATGAATAACCCTTTAAAATAATAAATTATAAAAAATAAACTATTGAAAAAATCTTTTTCACATGTATATTATTTGATCACAATTCATTTAATCTATGCATTTAATGGTAGTGCACTGTCAGTATAAAAAATTATTACACATACATCCAATCAAAACATTTTAAAGTGCCAAATCATATAAATAATTTAAAATTTACAGGCTGACTTGACGGAAAACATGGTTGTCATTGGTTGACAGTGTAAAAATAATTTACACTATCAGTACACCATCCCTTTTATCTTAATCTATTTAATTGTATTCTTAAAGTTATGTCTAACCTTATTTACTAACAAAATAATACAAGTCTTTCCTAAATTGTACATGCTCTTTTATTTTACTTAAATATATTGTTGATAGTATGTACAAATATATAAAATGACAAAGATTTTTTATGTTAACGTTATAATATCTAATTTATTTGTGATTTATTGAGCTAAGACGCAAACTTAATTTTTTCATTTTTTATCAATAATTTTTTAACAAAATTGAATTTATTAGCCAATATCATTCTCTCTTTTTTATAAAAATAAAATACTAACATTCTTGACTTCGACTTATATTAAGATAAAAAGAAGTTAATATAAAATATTATTGTCAAATTTTATTTATATAATTGTTTTATGAATAAGGCATTTTTTTAATTTAATTAAAAGGAGTCAGTAAATTTTCTATCATATATATTTAATAAAGTTGAAGGAAAATAAAATTATCCATTCATGCCACAAGAATCTGAATCACGTTTTCTAGAATCAGGAGGATAATTGAGTTTGATGATAAATCTTTTAAGAGGTTGTGTGTCCTCGACATGGATGTTGTTAAGGAAGACAAATTTGTGTTGTGTGACATGGATGCTGTTAAGGAATGATGTTTATTTGTAAATGTATGTATATATAAAAGATTTGTTTGTTACGATTTTTAATGCTTGTTCCTGGTATATTTCATTAAATTATTATTTAGGTTTTAATGTATTTTAAAAAATATTCTTTATATTAAAAAATTGAAATCTTTTAAAAATCTTTCTTAACTTTTTTTATAACAGACAAGCCTTAAAATCATTTTAAAAAATAGTTTTTTTATTACTGTTTAACCTTCTTACAACAAAGAATATTAATTTTAATTTATCTTTTTGTTAAACTCAAATATTTAATAAATATATTAAATGGATTTAATTGATATTTAAATAACTTAATTTTGTATAAGATTT
The DNA here is from genome assembly GCA_022829125.1 of Lathyrus tuberosus. Classification (NCBI taxonomy): domain Eukaryota; kingdom Viridiplantae; phylum Streptophyta; class Magnoliopsida; order Fabales; family Fabaceae; genus Lathyrus; species Lathyrus tuberosus. The sequence goes on from JALAZF010000253.1 coordinate 5,676,857, forward strand.
AAAGTGTTGATATTTAATCCATGATTATATAAATTTAAGATTAATATATTAAGAATTCATCACAATAAATTACTACAAGAAATTTGTCATATACCATCGGACATCTTTAGTGATAGTTGATAAATCCGTGGGTGTATGTGACATATACCTATAGAAATTTATTAGCATAGTTTCGTAGCGCGAAAAATACCCGATCGCATCGTACGTTCGGTGATACAACAGAATTGCCACCGAACTTTATTTAGTCTAAAGGAAAGGAAAAATATCGATAAAACACAAAGGGAAGACAAACGGGTAAGGGAGTCAGTTATGCATGACAAAGTATTAGCATCCCTCACACCCGTTGTACTCAACGGGAACTCTTTTGATTGGTCTTTGCGTGGATGAGTGTTATTATCTAAAGGTTACTTGCGAAAGGGGAAAAATAAGTTTTAAATTAGTGTGCTCGCTAAGGATTCGAACACTCGTGCCTACGTATTCTCATAGTGCAATGAGAAAATCAGAGCTTCGTAGTTCATGGTAGAAAATTCGTCTGATTGTTAAGGAATGGATTATAACAGTTCTTTTATGAAAAGAAAGAAAACAGTTTTGAAATGGATTTGTGTGTCATAAGAAAAGAAAAAATTGTTTGAATTAAAAAAGAGGTGTTGCTTGAATTGCAAAAAAGAACTGTGAAATGAGGAAAAATGTTGTTAAGGTGTGGTGAAAGTATTGTTTGAACCAAAAGTGTGTTGTTTGAACCTATAGGACATTGTATCTAAACCAAAGAGGGTGTCGTTAACCAATAAATGGTGATTAGCCAATGCAGAGTTGTAGGTTTTGCCGAAATCCAAGGATCAAGACCTACAAGAAGAAGTGTTTGCATAAGCATGAGACTAACAAGGCAAACATGCATGAATGATGCTTACCTAAGCACTGGGACTGACAAGGCAAACATGCATGAAAAAGTGTTTGTCTAAGCAATGAGACTGACAAGACAAACATAAAAGAAAAGGGGTATGCCTAAGCATGGGAATAAAAAGGCAGACATGTATGTGAATGAGGGATTTGCCTAAGCACTGAGTCTGACAAGGCAAACATGCATGAACAAGGGTATTTTAACTATAAGAGGTGATTAAACCAAAAAGAGGTGTTTGGTTCAGAGATGGGTGTTTTAACCATAAGGTGATTAACCCAAAGAATGTATGGAAGTCCAAAGAGATGTAGTGTTTGGTCCAAAGAGAATAGTATTGTTGAAGAGGATTATTGCAGTGTGGTCTATGGGGAAGAAGACTTGAAAATTAGTTGATTTGAATTTCACTAAAGTCTATGAACGAAGGTGCATACTTTGAATAACTGGGGCCTACGTCCCGTATTCAAAGGTACTCAGAACAAGTATAGGAATAATCCCTCTCATTCTTCTTCGTTGTTTAAGACTCGTGGCACACAATTCGCATCCTAATTAGAAAGTGTTGAACGAAAAATCTTTTTGTTGTGCTTGAATGGTGAAGCAGTGATCCAATATTGTTGTCCAGGGTCTTCAAAGTCTTAAGTATGAAACATAACTTGACTTGAGATCTGGTGCAGTGCAAATACAGAGGGCTAATCCCAACAAGTGATCAAAAGGCTTATGATCCTTAATTGGATATGGGGCCAAATGACTAATTGATCAAAAATGACTTTGATCAATCACTCAATCAGGGCTATGATCAGGGTATACAAGCACAAGAATTTTATTAAGGATTAAAACCATAAAGGAATTAAAATGTTAACATGCATATTAATTTCTAATAAATTAACTAAAATTAAAACTAGCTAATTAAATGCTAATCAAAATCTAATATTAACATGTGTATTAATTTCTAAAAAATCTAAATTGAAAATTAATTCAAACACTAATGATCATTGCTAATTAAAATCTAATATGAATCATTATGATTATTGATCGTACCTGGATTAGACAGTTACAGGTGGCCAACGACGTCCGTCGAGCTCCGGCTCCGGTGAGGTTGAAGGACGGCGGGGGGGGGGGGGGGGGGGGGGGGGGGGGTGTACCTGCAAGGTACTCCGACGCTCAAGTTAGGGAGTGCACAGAGTAACAGCAAATACAAAGAGTGAGAAGAGTGACTTAACCTGACCCTCTTAAGTGAGAGGGTATTTATAGAGAGCCCCCAGCGCGGGGGCCAACGGTTACTTGTATTGGGCTGGATTGTCAGGCCCAATCCAAGTAACTGCCAGGGCTTACGTGGCGTAGTGAAGACCAGCACGTGGTCTTCGCCCTGGGGTAACCGTTCCTAGATTTTCGGGATTAGGGCAGACCGAATCCTGCGGAAGCGGGAGGTTACTTGGAACGTCTCCACGTGGTACGGACCGTTAGACACTCCTCGCGGGGGAGGAGTCTTCTGTGTCGAGGACCAACAAGTCGTACGACGGACATGGCCTTGCGGGGAGGGACCATGTCTGCCGAGGAGTGGTATGTGGCATTCTCGCGGGGAGAAGCTGGTATGTCGGGGAGGTACCTCTCCGCCGGGATGCGAGGTCCTCCTGTCCTGTTGACCTAGATGCCCGACACTGCAAAGTGCTCGGGGGAACGTTGGTATGCTTGCAGCAGTCAAGTGCCCCGCGGAGGGGTCCTATTGGGCCTCCCCAGGCTATATGGGTTGGGCCTGCTCGACTGTTGGACAGCCTCGGCCCAGTCCAGAACAGGAGCCCCCCAAGTCGTTGCTCTGAGGTGACAGAGTGATGACTTAAGGGCTATTGTATGTCGAGGATACGCTAAGAGAGGAACCGAGGAGGTCGATATCCTATGCGAAATTCCTTCGGCCGGATGAGCGTCGGGCGTCGGACAGATGTGTCTGGTCGTATGGTCGGGGAGATGAAGGGTTTCGGATCCGAAGCGTTGGGGAAAACCGAAACGACACGCGTGGGGAGACGGGTGGCTGCATGCGTGCCACGTGTCGCCTGCCATCATTACCTAGGGAGGCTAGGGCGGCTGGCTAGGGTAGCGCACTCGAGTGCCCTACGCCCCTCGGGTCTCGCGAGAACCGCTTATAAAAGCCGCTCCCCTCGCTCATTCTCCACTTTTCCGCTTCTCTCTCAAGAAACTTTCTCCCTCTCTCTCTAACCTCTTCCGCCGTAGCTCGTCGCCGTCAGTCGCCGGGCACTCTCTGTCGGAAGCATTTCCTCCGCTAGGACCGCCGTTCGCTGCCGTACCACAGCCGGAAACCTCCGTGCCGGAACCCTACACCGCCGCTTACCAGGTATTTGCTCCAAACCGGACCTTTATTTTGCGTTTTTCTTTGATTTTAACTAGTGTAGGACGTTTCCTTGGTGAATTGATGGCATTCCCATGAGAAACGAAGGGATTCCCGGCGATTACGGCGGGAATCTTTAGTTGTGGAGAGGGAGAGTGCGAAGATTCTTGCTCGCTTTTGATGAACATCTCGGGGATCAGGGACGAACACGTCGGGGATCCGTTGAATGTCTCGGGGTCCTTGATAATCAGTGTATTTGTTAGTGCCGCGGGGACACGGGGAAGAACCTTCCGGGGAGACGATGAGTTCCCCGGTGGGCAAGTTGATCCTCGGCCGATCTCGTCGGGGAGTTGAGAAAGCCTTGCCCCTTCTTCGCCCGTTCGCTTGAACAGCGGTGGAGGGGTGAATTTGATACGACCAATCGAATTCACCGTTTCCTTCTGCTTTTCAGGTAAATGGACGATTTGGCTGCAGAGGTGGCCGCAGGATATTTTGAGGAAAACGACGACGACCAGCCTGACTCCCCCATGGCTCACATGGCCTTTGCGCAGGAGAGGCCGCTCGAGGACTGGGTCTGTAGCGAAGCCCTTGAGATGTCGTCCATCTTCGTGTACCCAGATGTGGGCGATGCTTTTTGTACCGTCGAGCACAGACTAATCGGAAGTGGTCAATCCTGGAAGGTTTTTCGTCCCGAGGAGCATCACCGGATATGCTCCCCTTACCGGGGAATGCGGGTCCCCTTATACGAGTTTATGTTCGAGAAGGCGGGGTGGAGGCTGCCTTTCACGGATTTTCAGGAGGGGATCTTTGACTGGTTGAAGTTGGCCCCTTCGCAGATTCATCCGAACTCGCTGGCCTTCATCCGAGCTTTCGAGCTCGTATGCAAATATTTGGAGATCGTGCCGACCGTTCGCCTTTTCTTCCGCATATTCCACCTTCAACGGTCGTCGGTAGGAGGTCGACACGGCTGGGTGTCCTTCAAGCAGAGCAAGGCGTTGTTTCACACTTACTTGGATTCCATCCGGGATTTCAAGTTCCGCTATTTCTATATGAAGCCGGTCACCCTCGAGGCGATATATTCATTGAACCGAAAAGTCACCCGCGAGGTCGACGGCCGTTCCGAGGAGGTGCTGGTGCCGAAGTTTCCTCTGTACTGGACGGAGGAACACTTTAAGAAGGGAGTTGACAAGTATAAAACGAAACCTGTTCAGATGGAGGCCTACGAGCGGGAAGCCTACGATAAAATCGTAGCTTTCGTCGACAGCTTTACCGAAGCTCGACATGAGACGCTGGACGGCCAGCCTATAATAGGTGCAGATGGGCAGGTGAAGAAAGAACGTCGCCTGATAAACACCTGCGTTCTGCTCGAGACCTTCTCCGACGAGGAGGCCATCGGATTGTTAGGTGGTGAAACGTCCTTGCTTTAGTTCTTCCTCGTATCTGTGTTTCTCGCTTTACTAACGCTTTCTTTCCTTTTGCAGGGACAATGGCCGGAGCCGAGGAGAGGTTGAAGAAACTGAAAGCAAAGAGGGCCCGGGAAGCGCAGGCCCGGGAAGAAGCGTCGCACTCCAAAGATCAGGAAGTTGCCCCTTCTGGGGCCCCGCACGAGGGTGTTTCCACGGCCGCTGCCCCCGAAGGATCCACTCCGTCCCAGCCTGCTGCCGTTGTGTCGGGGACCTCGGGTGACCGCACAACTCCTGCGGGAAGCCAATCCCCGGCTACCCAAGGGACTCCGAAGAGGTGGCGCGTTGCGGAGGTCGTCGACCTGGGCGGTGAAGACAGTCCCCCGGTTCCTTCCAGCTTTGACCTTCCCCCCTGCCATCAAAAACCTCACTTCTTCTCCGAGGTCACTTATCCTCGCACCCTTCCCTCCGAGATCCAAACCGTGCTGGGGACCGCTACTGAAGTGGGGAGGAAGATGCTTTTTGAGGACCTGTCGGCCGTCATGTGTATCTGCTCGACTGCCATCATTCTAAATGACGAGACCCGCCCTGCTGCTGAACTGGCCCGCCTGCAGGAGGCGCTGGATACCTTGGGCGCTGAGATGCTCGGCATGCGCAAGGAACTAAAAGAGTGCCGAGATCTTAACAAAGAGCAAAGCAAGCAGCAACAATTGGTCGAGGCCAGGCTTAAGGAAGCCGAGGAGACAAAGAAAAGCCACCTTGCCCGAATCGCTGAGCTGGAGTTGGAGGAGAAGCGGCTTAAGGTAAGGATTGCCGAGCTGGAAGATGCGGTGCGGCCAGCCGAAGGGGAAACTGAGGAGGACAAACTCCTGACCACTCGTGCGGCGTTTGTGGCGCAGCTCCGGAAGCTTGAGCAGGATCTCCGAGTGTCCGAGGATGATTCTATCCAAACCGCGGGTATAGGGTTCCGCAGTGCCGTGGCGCAGCTTCGGGTTCTCAACCCCGACCTTGTCATTGAAGGGATCGACCCCGATGCTGAGGTGGTGGATGGCCAGATCGTGTATCCTCTGCGGGAGAACGACATTCATGCGCACGAGGAGCCTGACGGGACCGCAGCTGAGTAGGTTTTTATCTTTGTTTTGGTCGGCCTGCGAGCCGTTTTGTTTCGCCCGGCTTGTGGGCTTAGCTGATGTACTTTTTGCACAATGGTTATTTTCGCTCGGCTTGTGGGCTCATATTTGTAACTTTTTGGACCAAGTGTTTTGCCCGCTATTCGTACTTTATAATATCTCTTTGTTAATTTTCCTTGTGTGTGATGTGGTGTTTGTTATACTTTATTGTTTGTTATACTTTATTTTTGCCTAAGTAATAAGGCTTCGGGATTTGCTCGACCTTGATCGTCCCTGACCGCGTGGAGAGCTGGTCGGGCGGCCGGAGGAGTACTCCGACCTTCAACGAGGCTAAGAGCTCGGTCGAGGTCCTAGTCTCGTGGCATAAACTTCCCATCGCGAGCTGGGTGTTATGCCCGGTTGGCACGACGACGGTGGGCCTCGATCGAGGTATCCCCGCCGGATCAAATGTCCTCGCGCACACACAACGCGGTCTCTGATCATCGTGTTCTTATAGGGGTGTCGCGCTTGTACCCCAGCGCGTCCCCGTATCGCGGTGCTAGTGAGCCGCGGGCAGTGTTTAACTGTAATATTGTTTTAGCTTTTCAGCGTTCCATGGTCGAGCAAGTTCTTCCCCGTGCAGATTTTCGAGGAAATAGGCTCCTGTCCCCGTTTTCGCGCGGACGCGGTACGGGCCCTCCCAGTTCGCGGCGAGTTTGCCTTCTCGCGAGTCTTTCTGGTTCCTTCGTAGGACGAGGGTGCCCACCTGAAAATCACGTTTAATGACTCTGTCCTTATAACGTAGTGTTATTTTTTGTTTAAGTGACGCCTATCGGAGAGAAGCGCCTGAGCGTGTTTCCTCCACGAAGTCGAGTTCTTCCCTCAAGGCTTCGTCGTTCGTGTTCCCGTCGAGGGGGGCTTCCGTCCTCCTCGAAGGTTCTCTGATCTCCACGGGGATCACTGCCTCCGTTCCATAGGTCAAACGGAAAGGGGTCTCCCCGGTCGTGGAGTGTGGGGTTGTTCGGTAGGCCCAGAGAACGCTGTGTAGCTCTTCGACCCACCGTGGTTTGGCGTCGCCCAGTCTCCGTCTTAATCCTCGAAGGATCACTCTGTTAGCGGCCTCAACCTGCCCATTCGTTTGAGGGTGCTCGACCGACGTGAAGTGCTGCTTCGTGCCTAGTTTTGTGACGAAGTCTTGGAAGTTCCTGTCGGTGAACTGGGTTCCGTTGTCCGTGACGATGGCTTGAGGCACTCCGAACCGGGCGAGGATATTTCTTTTGTAGAAACGAAGTATGTTGAAAGCAGTGATTTTGGCCAATGCTTCTGCTTCAATCCACTTTGTGAAGTAATCTACCCCGACGATGAGGTATTTGTTTTGATACGACCCCTGGACGAAAGGCCCGAGGATATCCATCCCCCACGATGCGAACGGCCACGGGGAGGATAGCGTCGTGAGTTCGCTGGGGGGAGCGAGGTGCATGTCCCCGTGCCGCTGGCATTTATCGTACTTCTTGACGTGCTCCTTGGCGTCTTGTTGCATGGTCGGCCAGTAATATCCTGCCCGAAGTGCTTTACGAGCTAGCGATCGTCCGCCGAGGTGTTGCGCATTGATTCCCTCGTGGATCTCCTGGAGTATGCCGGGGACCTTGGTATCTTCGACACATCTGAGGAGGGGAATAGAGAATCCTCGCCGGTATAGCTTATCCTCGACTATAGTGTACGAGCATGCCCGTCTCTTGACCATTCTAGCTTCTTTGGGGTCTTCGGGCAGTTTGCCCGTCGTGAGGTATTCGTATACCGGGGTCATCCAGCAGCCGCTGTCCCCGATGGCGTTGATATTCGAAACCATACCTGGTTTATCAACGCTCGGGTGGGAAAGGACCTCTTGTATGACGGACTTGTTTCCGCCTTTCTTTTTCGTGCTTGCTAATTTTGACAGGACGTCTGCCCGGGCATTATGCTCCCGGGGAATGTGAGTCACTTCCGCCGAGGTGAACTTCTTCATCTTCTCTTTTACCAAGGCCAAGTATTCTATGAGACTGTCGTTCTTGGCTTGGTACTCTCCTCGGACTTGCGAGGCTACGAGCTGGGAATCGGTGAAAAGCTTGACCTCCTTGGCGCCAAGGTCCTCGGCCAGCCTGAGTCCCGCAAGGAAGGCCTCGTATTCGGCTTGGTTGTTCGAAGTCGGGAAAGCCAGTTCGAGGGACACCTCGATGAGGATGCCTTCCTCGTTTTCGAGGATGATTCCCGCTCTGCTTCCTTTCGGGCTGGATGCTCCGTCGACATAGATTGTCCATTTCTGCGACCCGTTGGCTGAGGGTTCTGGGACGGTCATCTCTGCTACAAAATCGGCCAGCACTTGTGCCTTCAAGGCTTTCCTCCCTTCATATTGGATGTCGAATTCGGCCAGCTCGAGTGACCACCTGAGCATCCTCCCCGCCATATCCAGTCGTCTGAGGAGTTGCTTGATCGGCTGGTTGGTCCTCACGACGACGGTATGGGCGAGGAAGTAGTGGCGTAGTCTTCTGGCCGCAGTGACGAGGCCCAGTGTGACTTTCTCGATCTGTTGATACCTGAGCTCGGGGCCTTGGAGAGCTTTGCTCGTGAAGTAAACTGGCTTCTGTCCGTCTGGTGTTTCCCGAATGAGGACGGCGCTGACCGCTTCGCTCGTGATCGCAAGATATAAGAAGAGTGTTTCCCCGTTCTCGGGTCGCGAGAGGACCGGGGGTTGCGATAGGACTTGTTTCAAATGTGCGAGTGCTTGTTCGCATTCCTCGCTCCACTCAAACTCCGCTTTTTGCCGGAGGAGTTTGAAAAAGGGGAGTGCGTACTGTGCGGATTTGGCGACGAACCGGGAAAGGGCGGTGAGCATTCCGTTCAATGATTGTATTGACTTCTTCGAGCCCGGAGTAGGGAGCTCGGAAAAGGCTCTACACTTGTCGGGGTTTGCCTCGATTCCTCGTTCCGTGAGGTAAAATCCGAGGAACTTTCCTGCCCAGACACCGAAGGTGCATTTGTCGGGATTAAACCTCATACGGCATCTTCTCGCCGTGTCGAACACCTTCTTGAGGTGCGCGGCGTGGTAGACTTCTTCTGCAGACTTGACGATCATGTCGTCCATGTAGACTTCGAGCATGTCTCCTATTTCAGTCCGAAAGACCTTCTTCATCATCCGCTGGTAGGTCGCACCAGCATTCTTCAGACCGAAAGGCATTACGTTGTAATAGTAGTTGCCCGACGCGGTCATAAAGGCCGTGTGTTGCTTGTCAACCTTGTCCATGGGAATTTGGTTGTATCCTGAATAGGCGTCCATGAAAGATAGTAGTTTGTAACCTGCAGAATTGTCGACCAGTTGGTCGATGTTAGGCAAGGGGTAACAGTCTTTCGGGCAAGCCCGGTTAAGATCAGTATAATCAACGCACATTCTCCATTTTCCATTATTTTTCTTAACAAGTACAACGTTGGACAGCCATGTCGTGTATTTGGCTTCCGAAATAAAGTTTGCCTCTAGGAGGTCTTTTACAGCTTTCTCAGCAGCCTCCGCTTTCTCGGGAGACTGCTTGCGCCTACGTTGCGATCTGGACCGCCTCCGATGGCCACGAGCTCAAACTCTCCATCTGGGATGGGGCGTGTTGGGTGGAGAGGCTGCCCGTTGTTTTCCAACCCGGTGGTCGTGGTCTTCGACTCTGTCTTCATCGGGCTCGCCGGAGAACCTGCTGTCGAGGTCGACTGCGTTGACGCGTGGGAGAGGTACTTGTCCGACGTCCTGGGGTGGTTTGGCCACGGCCTTAGGTTTGGGACCAATGGAACTTAGGCCCTTGACGGCGGCATCAAAGCATCTCCTAGCTGCGTCAATGTCCCCGTGCATCGTCACTACCCGTCCCCTCCTCGTGTAGTACTTCATTTTGAGGTGGACCGTTGACGGGACCGCCGTGAGTTCAGCAAGGGTGGTCCTTCCGAGGATGCAGTTGTAAAGGGATGGGCATTCAACCACCAGGAAACGGATCTTCACCTGTCGGGCCGTGTCTTCGGCCCCGAACGTAACCATTAGCTCCACGTAACCCCATGGTCTGGTGGTGGTTCCATTGAACCCCTGTAGGTCTGACCCGACGTACGGGGTCAAATGCCTCTCGTCCAGCTGAAGGGTCCCAAACAGATGAGAATACATGATGTCGACCGAGCTCCCCTGGTCGACTAGGATTCTTCGGACGTCAAAGTTCGCCATTTGGGCCCTGACCAGGAGGGGAATAGTGGCGTTTGGTGCTCCCCCGGGGAGTTCTTCGAGGTAGAAGGTGATGGGATTGGAGTTTCCCCGCACTTTCTCGAGGGTGGTCGCCTTCGACGATGTCGCGGATTCCAGCTCTTCAAACTTTCGTTTGATCGACCCAACCGATATTTTCCCGGGGTCGCCTCCGGAGATAACCATTGCTTTGGGGAAGCCTTCCCAGGTACTACGGGCCGTGACGGGGCCTTCGTCGGGGAAGGTCGCCCACATGTTGCGGATTGCCTCTTCGCCCTCGATGATTGGGGGGACGAAGAAGTCCTCGGGTCGAGTGACGCTGAGGGCGACCTGAAGCTGGCTGTCGCCGGGAGGGGGTGTTGCCTCCTCGACGTTCTGTGATTCCTTTGAGCTGGGACGAGGAGGGTCATTCTGCTGGGCATATTTCTTCAAGTGCCCTTCTTTGATGAGAATCTCAATGGCATCTTTGAGGTGGATGCAATCTTCGGTCACGTGCCCGTGGCTTCTGTGGAACCTGCAGTACTTAGATTTGTCAACGTTTGGTTTGGGAGCCGCGGGCTTCGGGAAGCGAACTCCTCCTTTCACAAACTCGGAATTCTGGCAGTCTGAGAGGATCCGGGACCGGGAAGTGTTGAGCGGCGTGTACTCCGTGAATTGGCCAGCAGGCCCGCGCTGTTCCCGGGGATCTCGATTGCGGTTTTCTTTCTTCTTTTCTCCTCCCCGTCGGGGAGAAGCGTCATCGTCTTTGTGGCCGCGGGGGCCTTCTCTGCGTCTTGTCTCAAGAGCGATCTGGGCTGCTGATAAGTGCAAATTGTAGTTATTTGTGTATATATGTTTTGTTGCACTTATCGTTGCTTTTTGTTAAATATCATACGACTAAACCCTGTTGTTTATAAATGCGTATAGTTACATTTTAGTGTATATATTGCGTTTCGTGTATATATCATTAAGTTTAATTGATTTTATCTCATTTTTTGTAGGTATTTAAGCAGTGGTATTTTGCCATTGTTGTATAGAGCATTGAATAAGCTTTCCAACGCTTCGAACCGGGCGAAAAACGGAATTACGGTTCAAAAGTTATGAAGAAAACAAGTTTGGATTTTCAAGCATGCTTTGAGTGCGCTGAGCGCGCTCCAAGCCCCCAGAAAGAGCTACTTACAGTAGGTAGCGCGCTGAGCGCGCTCCAAGCCCGCTGAGCGCGCTCCAAGCCCGCTGAGCGCGCTTTTTAAGGCGGTTTAACTTCAAAAACGCGCGCTGAGCGCCCGTAGCGCGCTAAGCGCGGTCTGCGACTTTGACAGCAATAAATATAGTGAAAAAACACATTTTTTGGGATGGTTTTGGGTGATTTTTGCTCCCAACTCCATCAAACTTCATTTTTCTTGTAGATTAGCTTAGAAAACAACAAATGGAGCTTGCATCTTGTCGAATCGGAGGTGGATTCTCATCAATCGGCTTGACAACTCGAGAAGTGTTGGTTTATCTCTTTTTCCTCTTTTTGTAAATTCTATCTTGTTGGGTTTGTATATATTTGTACTTAGATCTCATGTATATTTGTTGATCATGGTGTTATATTTAATTTGCTTTATGAATCTCTATTGGTGATTGTTCTTGATTTTTGCTTAAATGCGCGGGGTTTGGGTCGTGTTAGAGATAAACGTCACAAACTTCGATTAGGGGTGATTATCTGTTAGTTTCTGAATGCTAGAGATAGATTTAGGGCTAACAATCCGTATGGGTTTCGAAACTTAATGACGTCCGTGTCTCGAGGCTTCGTGCGCGAGAGTGACGAAGAGAGTGATACGGGTGATTTCTCAACTCAGTGTGCCAGAGATGGACATTGTTGTGGGCGATACCGGGTGATATTGAGGAGTATTGTAAGTTGAGTGTAACTGGTCGATAAGTTTAAGTCTGTGACGAGTGGAATATATACACGCTTGATAAGTTCGTCTTGTTGAAGAATGAATTATTTTTATGTTTTTATTTACTTTTCCGCATTTAATTCAAACCATTTTAAACCCAAACTCATTAACAATTAAATTGTCGAACGGCAGTTCAGTAGCACCGATCTCTGTGGACACGATAAAATCCCGGAAAAATACTTCCAAATCTTTTTGCTTGCTTGCCCTGTATTGCAATCAACAAAATGGCGCCGTTGCCGGGGATTGGTGTTTTTATTGAATCGCATTGCGATTGTTTCTTCGTTTTTGAGTTTTGTAGATATCGTATATATTGTCTATTTTCACTTGTTTATATTGATACTTGTATATGTTTACCATATTTGTGAATTTTAGATGTTTTGCATAATTGTAAATTTAGTGTATATATTTGTTTCTCTTCACGTTTGCTAAGTGTTTGGTTAGGTTTCATCGTCGGTGAGCGCTAACCGTGTAAAGAGGCAACTTGGAGAAGTGTGTATAAATAATAGGCGTCGAGCTTACGACGTAAAACAAGCGTGTTTTATCGTTTTTTGTTCCGTTATTAATTTTTCATTGTATATGAGATTGTGTAGGTGTTAAGTGGAGGCCTACACCAGAACCCTGTAGCTGTACTGATTTTTCTGGTTCTGGTGTAGCGCGCTCAGCGCGGGCCTGCGCGCTGAGCGCGCTCTGCTGTACTGAGCTAGTGAATTCTTTTAATTGTTCACTTGCTCTCCCTTCTTCCCACTTCCACCAAGGCCTTATATATTAGTAATTATTAGTAATTTTTCTAATTCTTTTGTTGTTGTTTGGACTCAAATTTTTGCCCGATTGCTTGAAGTCGCATTCGGTGTTTTTCCATTTTTGATCATTTCAACTTGCGAATGCGTGGTAATGATAGTGTTTAAAGTTTTGTACACGTTCAAGGTATGTATTTATCGCTTCCTATACTTTAGCATATTCATGATACTTAGGCTTTTTACAAACTTTCATGCCATTTATTCTTTTATATACTTGTTCGTATGTGAATCACTTTAGTTCCCAACCTTTTTGTGAGGAAGCCTTCCATTGTTCATATATGCTCGGAGTACCGACAATTTTGTTTTACTGGATTTTATTATGTTGAATCTGTTGTTTATGTTGTGTATATGAATGCATGAAAAGGATCAAGGCATTTGTTTCATTTTGAGCACAACCACCTTAGCCAAATAGTCAATTCACCTTGTGAGTGTGTGATCGTTTGTAAACCCTTTGAGCCTTTGGTCATTATCCATGTTGTTTGAGTTTGATTCTTGTCTATGAGTGTCAAATTCATTTTTTGTGTGGATCTTGATTGTTGTTTTTTCTTGAACCCTCAACTTTGTGTTGTTGTATGGATTTTTTTTCCTTGCCTTAGAAAGTAGGGAGTATTCACATGATGGTGCGGTTGAATTCAAGTTGGGGAGAGAATGATTGTATACTCATTGGTTGGATTCTATGAGGATTGGAAAAGAAAAGAAAAAAAGAGAAAAATATGACAAAGAAAAAGAAAAGAAAAGAAAGAAAAAAAGAAAGAAAAAAGAAAATCCTTGAAAAAGGAAACAAAAAGAGTTTCAATAATTGTGCTAAATAAGTTGTGTGTTGTTGTGTAACACTTGGGTGTGTGGAAGAAGTTTCATTGAAATTTTGTGTTTGAACTTTTGTGAGTTGATCACTCCCTTAGGTTTCGGCATGTTTTTGTTTCGATTAGCTTTAGGAATTTCCCCTTGTTTGTTTACCCGACCACGTTACAACCTTGAAAAGTCCTTGTGATTCTTGCCTTTGTATGTTCAATGTGAATTTTTGGATGGATGCATAATTTAGTCTTTTGTTTGCAAGATTGTTGTGTGAGTGAAAGTACCTTATTTTATGTTTTTCATCTACCGATGATTGTTTTTGCTAGGTGTGATTCACATTTGAACTTGTGTTATTTTAGGATGTTTGGCATGATTTTTGTATCTAGCATTTGTTTCGTGATTATGTTATCGCTGTAGTTTAGTGGTAAGTGTTTACTTTGTGTGTACCATTTTCGATTGAACCATTGCATTTGTTTTTGTTTGTAAAAACTTGTTGTTGCGTGATTTCTTGGATTTCACTTTTGTTCCTTTAGTTGTTGGCTTTGTTTGAGGACAAACAATTATGTAAGTTGGGGAGAGTTGATAAGTGCAAATTGTAGCTATTTGTGTATATATGTTTTGTTGCACTTATCGTTGCTTTTTGTTAAATATCATACGACTAAACCCTGTTTTGTTTATAAATGCGTATAGTTACATTTTAGTGTATATATTGCGTTTCGTGTATATATCATTAAGTTTAATTGATTTTATCTCATTTTTTGTAGGTATTTAAGCAGTGGTATTTTGCCATTGTTGTATAGAGCATTGAATAAGCTTTCCAACGCTTCGAACCGGGCGAAAAACGGAATTACGGTTCAAAAGTTATGAAGAAAACAAGTTTGGATTTTCAAGCATGCTTTGAGCGCGCTGAGCGCGCTCCAAGCCCCCAGAAAGAGCTACTTACAGTAGGTAGCGCGCTGAGCGCGCTCCAAGCCCGCTGAGCGCGCTCCAAGCCCGCTGAGCGCGCTTTTTAAGGCGGTTTAACTTCAAAAACGCGCGCTGAGCGCGGTCTGCGACTTTGACAGCAATAAATATAGTGAAAAAACACATTTTTTGGGATGGTTTTGGGTGATTTTTGCTCCCAACTCCATCAAACTTCATTTTTCTTGTAGATTAGCTTAGAAAACAACAAATGGAGCTTGCATCTTGTCGAATCGGAGGTGGATTCTCATCAATCGGCTTGACAACTCGAGAAGTGTTGGTTTATCTCTTTTTCCTCTTTTTGTAAATTCTATCTTGTTGGGTTTGTATATATTTGTACTTAGATCTCATGTATATTTGTTGATCATGGTGTTATATTTAATTTGCTTTATGAATCTCTATTGGTGATTGTTCTTGATTTTTGCTTTAATGCGCGGGGTTTGGGTCGTGTTAGAGATAAACGTCACAAACTTCGATTAGGGGTGATTATCTGTTAGTTTCTGAATGCTAGAGATAGATTTAGGGCTAACAATCCGTATGGGTTTCGAAACTTAATGACGTCCGTGTCTCGAGGCTTCGTGCGCGAGAGTGACGAAGAGAGTGATACGGGTGATTTCTCAACTCAGTGTGCCAGAGATGGACATTGTTGTGGGCGATACCGGGTGATATTGAGGAGTATTGTAAGTTGAGTGTAACTGGTCGATAAGTTTAAGTCTGTGACGAGTGGAATATATACACGCTTGATAAGTTCGTCTTGTTGAAGAATGAATTATTTTTATGTTTTTATTTACTTTTCCGCATTTAATTCAAACCATTTTAAACCCAAACTCATTAACAATTAAATTGTCGAACGGCAGTTCAGTAGCACCGATCTCTGTGGACACGATAAAATCCCGGAAAAATACTTCCAAATCTTTTTGCTTGCTTGCCCTGTATTGCAATCAACAGCTGCTTCCGTCTCTTCGAGCTCGATGTACTTCTGGGCTCGAGCGAGAAGGTCCTCGAGACGCCGGGGTCTTCGAAGGCCAATGGATTTGGCAAAGTCCGACCCGGCGCGTAGTCCGTGAATAATTAAGTATTTCTTCATGTCGTCAGTCGTGTGGACCTCGACGACTTCCTTGTTAAACCTCTCAATGTAATTTCGGAGGGATTCGTTCCTCCCTTGGAAGATCTTTTCTAGGGAAGCCTCTGTCTTCGGGTGTCGACGAGACGCGGTGAAGTGTTTGGTGAAGCGTTGCTTCAGTTGTTTCCATGACGTGATCGAACCAGGTTCCAGACCCTTGTACCATGTCATGGCTCCCTTCCGCAAGGTGGTGGGGAATAGCCTGCACCTGATGGCTCCCCTGACATTTCGAAAGTCGAGCATCGCTTCGAAACTCTCCACGTGATCGTCGGGGTCGGTCAGCCCGTCGTAGGTCCCCAACGGTGGAGGTTTTTCCATGCCTGGAGGGATTGGGGCGTCCATGATTTCCCACGACAATGGGGTCCTTTGGTCCTCGTCGTCGCTACCAGCCGGGGATCTCGAAGGTGACCGATGGTGCCGTGGAGGGGAGTTCCTCGAACGGTTCTTTGGTCTCTCTTCGGTCTGCTTGGACTTCTTGGAGATGGTGGAGGCCCTGAGTTCCTTCCGAGGCGGGGAACGAGGGCGTTTCTGGGTGATCGCCGGCTGCGGTCGCTCGAGACGCGGTCGTCGACCGTGGCGTACGGGCGACGGAGTCCGGGAATCCTCGGAAGGGGTCCTTCGCGGGGAAGGAGAGCGGTGAGGCGACGGGGGACGGCGATGTCTTCGCGGGGAAGATCGTTGTGCCCGTCCTTGCTCCAGGGCTTCGATTTTGGTGTTCTGCTGCGCGATCAGCTGATTGGTCTGGTTGATCAATGCAAACAGGGCCACGGTGCTTGGGTCCGCGTTGGGCGGCGGAGCCACTGGCTAGAGAGGGGTTTGCTGGTCGTCCGTGCGGACGACGTTGATAGTCGCATCCTGGGAGTCCGGGGAGGCGGTCTGTCCGTCTCTTATGTCGCCTTCGTCGCCGTGGAGGATGATGGCGTCCTCACGGTGGTTCCCGTTTTCCAGTTGCGCGAGCACGGTGTCCAGAGCCTGGTTGACGGTCGGATTGGCCATGTTGGTGATGAATAGAGGAAGCTTTGGTTTATCGAGGAGAAAACGGGGAAGCTTATAAAGTTCCCACAGACGGCGCCACTGATCGTACCTGGATCAGACAGTTACAGGTGGCCAACGACGTCCGTCGAGCTCCGGCTCCGGTGAGGTTGAAGGACGGCGGGGGGGGGGGGGGGAGTGTACCTGCAAGGTACTCCGACGCTCAAGTTAGGGAATGCACAGAGTAACAGCAAATACAAAGAGTGAGAAGAGTGACTTAACCTGACCCTCTTAAGTGAGAGGGTATTTATAGAGAGCCCCCAGCGCGGGGCCAACGGTTACTTGTATTGGGCTGGATTGTCAGGCCCAATCCAAGTAACTGTCAGGGCTTACGTGGCGTAGTGAAGACCAGCACGTGGTCTTCGCCCTGGGGTAACCGTTCCTAGATTTCCGGGATTAGGGCAGACCGAATCCTGCGGAAGCGGGAGGTTACTTGGAACGTCTCCACGTGGTACGGACCGTTAGACACTCCTCGCGGGGGAGGAGTCTTCTGTGTCGAGGACCAACAAGCCGTACGACGGACATGGCCTTGCGGGGAGGGACCATGTCTGCCGAGGAGTGGTATGTGGCATTCTCGCGGGGAGAAGCTGGTATGTCGGGGAGGTACCTCTCCGTCGGGATGCGAGGTCCTCCTGTCCTGTTGACCTAGATGCCCAACACTGCAAAGTGCTCGGGGGAACGTTGGTATGCTTGCAGCAGTCAAGTGCCCCGCAGAGGGGTCCTATTGGGCCTCCCCAGGCTATATGGGTTGGGCCTGCTCGACTGTTGGGCAGCCTCGGCCCAGTCCAGAACAATTATTTATTTATTTTTTAAGAGGCTGATTAAAATCAATTAATGCCTAATTAATCTCTAAGCACTACTATTAATCTTTCTAAGTGTTTTTTATATTAAAACGAAATGTATTAAAAAGTGTATTGCAAAAAAATAAAATGTGTTAAAAATGTGGAGAAAAGCATACCATTTAAAGAATATAAAAAAAACAATAAAATAGCAGGGGGTGCAATTTGTAAATAAAGGTGTGTAGCAAACAATTGTGTAGGGTATGAGGCTGTGTATTTGATATTAGGGGGTATGAGGCTGTGTAGGATGTGAAGTTAGCACTATCACTGGGCTAAGGAGCTAGAGAAGCCCAAAACGCGTCAAGGCCAAGGGAAGGAGAAGGGATCAGCAAGTTTATTTGATATTATTCATTCCTTCAACTCACGCTCACCAGCCTTGTTGCATCACTTCACCGGAGACCAAAGCCTCGTCGCACCGGAAATCGCCTTGGCGGCGGCGGAGGTCCAAACAACTTCAAACCTACCTCATTATGCCCGTCCTCACCTCCCCTTTCTCACTCTCATGTTAAATTTTCTTAATTGCTAACCGATATTCCAAATCGAATAGAAAACTCTATGAACCCTAAAAGTGAAATCCAAAATTAAATTGCCATGGCGAGTGAAACAAAGTCCAAACCTTAAGGTGTAGGTGCTGATAAAATGAAGATCCAACAGTCTTCTACTTCTTCGGGTAAACTTCACTCTGATTTTCCAATTCACGTGGGAAATTTCTTCTTCTCCTCCTTCCCGCGCCTAGTCTATATAATCCCTATTTATGTTGCTCTATGTGCGTGTGATATTGCAGAGAGAGATAGAGCTATCTCAGAGAGTTGTGAGTGCTCAGAGAGAGTGTATTGAGAGAGATTTTCAGAGAGTGTTTAAGAGTGATAGAGAGATTGATTTGTGGAATTCTGGAATGTTGATGATTGATTCGTGAATGAACTATGGATGAGGGTTTATAGAAGTTGAATCCTAACTAACTCGGGCAGAAGTTTGGGAAATTTTGTTAATAGAGTTAGGGCAGAGTTAGTTCTAAGTTGAATGAAAGAGAAAATTTGTCAGGGATTTAACTCTGTTAAAATTCTGTTAGTTTTAGTTAAGTTATGAATCACTTATTGAAGTTGGTTAGTTGGCATTCTGAAGGAATTTTGGATGAAGGAGTTAGTTTGAAGTTGCAGTTAGTTAGTTAGTGAAGTCTAATTGAGATATATTTAGTTGTTAGTTGAAATCAGAGTGTTAAGAGGTTGATAGTTAGTTAATGGGAAACATTGTTGTGCTCGTTGGTAGAATTAGGGCCAGTTTGTTTCAGCTTTAAAAAAATAAATTTTTTCTTTATATTTTTGAAAATAGATTCTACAAAAATGTTTTTTTAAATATTACAAGTTTTTTTAAATTTGTTTTTTTTAATTAAAAGATTAATTTTGACATTCTATAATATTAATATAAATTATTAAAGATCAAAACATAGTCAAAATCACAATTTTTTCAAAAAGTTGTATTCCAAAAATGATTTTCATGAAAAGCTATTTGAAATAGCTTCAAAATTAAGTGATTTTTTGAAATTTTGATATTCAAAAAAAAGTTTCGATAAAATGATGAAATACCTAAAATAACATTTTAAGAATAACTATTTAAACCAAATTTTCATTTGAAGCTTTTATGAAAATTTCTTTGTAAAATTTGTTTCCACAAAATTATGTTACACTATAAAAATCATTTAAAAAAAAAAGCCAAAACAAACGGGCTCTTAGTCATGACAGTTAGTTAATGGGAATTGTTAGTTAGAACGAAATTCAATGAGAAAAATAGTTAAAGTTCAATTAGGCTATGTTGATTTGGAGTGAGTTATGTTAGTTTGGTTTGAAATGTTAGTTAAAAATTATTTGAATTGTGAAATCAGTTATTGGAGATTGAAGTGTAATGTTATAGTTAGATATGTTGGAGTTAGAATGGATTGAAGTTATTGTTAGTGGAATCGTGACTTAGTATATGAATCTACTTGTTAAAATAGTTTGATTGACTGTTAGTGTGTAATGAGATTGGTTAGTAAGAAAAGTTGTTAGTTTAATATGAGATAGTAAGTTTGAACTTAGTTAGAATAGAAGTTAGTGAATGAAACGCAGACTATTAGTAAGAAAATTCTACTTAATGTTGTTGATGAACTTCTCTTTTGTATTTTGAAGTATATTGATATTAGCCATGCTAGGGTTTTTATCTCTATCAGTAGAATTGGATCATTAGGAAAAAATGAGTTGTTAAGTTAGAAATAGTTAGGAATAATTGAATTGTTTCTATTGGTGTAAGCTTGAATTTGAAATTCAGTAAGAAATGTGTGACAGTTAAGATTAAATGGAATGATTGGTTAGTCATTGGATGGTTGGAGCTTATTACTGTTATGGCTTTTGATTAATTGAGTTATGGTAGTTTGAGTATTTGTGTTAGTGTTTGGATTGGATGCTGTTAGTTCTCTCAAATGTTCATGAATGAAATTTGAATGAGTTAGTCTTGTTAGAGTTAGGTTAGAGTGTTTTATGTTTGTTAGTAGTGGTCCATTTGTTAAGTGCAGGGTTGTTAACCTTTGTTGTGTTATGAAAAGCTATGTCATGCCTTGAAGTTGAACTAGGTTGGTTTCTTGTGTTATTGGATGCATTGTCATGTTTGAGTGTAGGTGTTTGTGTATGCAAATTACTGAAATTGGTTTCTCTATGTGTATATGTAACATGTTTATATGGCTAAACTTTTCAAAAGAGCATGATGCTAATTCTTTATATTGCTGCAGGGTTAATGGATATTTAGCTTGACATAAGACAAGTTTTAGGCATGACCTTTGGCAGTGATCAAGGATGGCAATGGTCAAAGTTGGCAAGGCCTGGGGTCTTTGAAGGCACAAATATGGAAAGGACTACTAAAGAAGATTTAGGGGTTATGGTGGTTAGTTTGACTTTGGTCAATTAATGACCAAAAAGTCAATAGTTGACCAAAGTCAACCCTTGGTCAAAAATGTGTAAAATTGTGTAGAATTTGTAATTTGGCTCTCTTGTAATGTAAAATGGATGTTTTGATAATGAAAATGGCTTTAAATGAAATGAATTATGGTGTTTTGTAACAAGTAACATAGTTCCCTCCAAAGTTTGAATTTGAGTAAATCTGGACTTGTTTTTTACCACATGAATGAAATTCTATGCCATAAATCAGATCACAATCAATGGTGATCATTAAGTAAAATTTTAAAAGGAAATGGCCCCAAAAACTCAATCCCATGATGCCAATTAACATGATCAAAGACTAGTGACCCCAGGATAAGACCTCAGACCTCAGAGAGACTTGATCCATAAGGTATTAACCAAAACATGTTTTGCAAAATGATTCAATCTTTCCAGTCGTAAACCAATGCCTTATCTCCTAAATAAAGACCTTTGAACCAAATGTTTGTTATTTGACAAAAATGCAAAATAAATTTTTTATGATGGGTGATTAGGGCATTTGAATATGCAGATGAAATGAGAATCATGAGCTAGATAAAAATGAAAAAAAAAAATTAGGAAAAATTTTGGAGTATGACAGATGCCCATATTTAATCATCTTTGACCTAAATGTACGAATGGTGACAGCTTTTCGGGCATTCAAATTAGAAGAGGATTAAACACAAGAATATCAAAAAAAAATTCGTTGATGATGGAGCAAATGTAATGTAAGAAAGGTAAGTGTATTATAGGGACTTTGTTTATTGGGGATATGGAATGGAAAACAATCTTTTGTAGGTTTATCTTCTGGAGATTGACTGAAACATTCTGTTGGGGAAATAAGGTTGGCATGTGTAATGCTCCAGTTTATTTTAAATTATTTTTCACAATTTAATTATGTGATGTTGTGTATTTGTACGTGTTGATTGGTTTTCGATGTATTTGAGCTACCCTTGGTGTGGGGTAGCGGCCTTAAGAATAGAAATAAGGTGTTGGAGAGGTGTGAGAAAAATAGTAGAGATCGGTGGTGTGGTGAGTATTAGTTAGTAATTATTTATTAAAATAATATAAGGTAAATATTATTTAGATTGAATATTTAGTATCATTATTATTAGTGTTAATATTTTA
This sequence comes from Lathyrus tuberosus, assembly GCA_022829125.1. NCBI lineage: Eukaryota > Viridiplantae > Streptophyta > Magnoliopsida > Fabales > Fabaceae > Lathyrus > Lathyrus tuberosus. The sequence goes on from JALAZF010000253.1 coordinate 5,698,377, forward strand.
ATAATAATAATAATAATAATAATAATAATAATAATAATAATAATAATAATAATAATAATAATAATAATAATAATAATAATAATAATAATAGAAAATGGATAGTGAGAGAAGAAACTATCAGTACGTGAAAGTTTGGAGAAAAGAGAAAGAAGAGAGTTAGGGCAACGAGGGAGAGGCTAGGAGGAATCACCATTTTTTAGGAACTTGCAAGAACTCTAAGGTAAGGGTGGGGTTGTAATTATCTAAGAGTTCGTATGATGATGATGGGTAGATTATGCATGTGCTTGGTTTGTATTTTTCTTCTCTCAATATCATGATCATTGTTGCAATTATGTAATTGTTGGATTAATTGTGTGGATCATGCAATTGTATGTTGTTTGATGAATTAGATGTGTTAAAATGTGGTATGATGATGTTGTGGTTGATGATTGAATGATCAATTGCATAACGTTGTTGTTGAAATTATGAATTTGATGGAATTGTTGATGGTAGATGTTGTGAGCAACTTCTCCCTCTATTTATAGGCAGTCTGAAGGCACGTGCACGAGCACGCGCGGCTAGGGGCATCATCATGACCCTAGCCCAGCCATCATGACGCATTTAATGTTGCACAAGGCTCGAGGCACACGTGGCGTTATGTCCTTCCAGAATACCTCAATCGTTGGCCTCCCCGCAAGTCGGGCAGACTGAACAACGTTACATATCCCGAGGGCACTAGAATCCTCGGGCATCACCGGAACGCTCTATCTCGTCGACAGACAACGATCCCTTCAGAGTTCCCCGGGGCTGCGAGCTATCCTTAAGTCATCATTCCCATGCTCGGGAGCAACGACTTGGGGGGCTCCTGTTCTGGACTGGACCAATGGCTAGGCATGGCCCAATCCACTTCTGCTTCAAGAACGGCCCAATTGCCTAAGTCCAGCCAATGCGGGGGCAGCATTTACCTTTCTGCCCCTCTACCGGGCATATGTGGATAGATAAACCTCAAGGTCATTTGCTCCTCTCCGGCATTTCTACCCGTTACGCACGACTCCATCATCCAAGAACAGTCATGACACATGTGCCCGAAACTACGCCTTTGCCCGTGGCAACGGCTAGTTTTGGGCATCTCTGCCCGTCATAACGGCTAGTTTTTGGCAGTTACCTATTCTTCAGGAAACAGTTATTTCGCCCCGAAAATAGGGATCGTTGGCCACGCGCCGGGGGCATTATAAAAACCATCTCATTTAAGAGGGTCAGGTATTCTAAATCATCCTAAGAAACTCATACTTTTGTACTTGCATTTCTCTCTCCCGATTCTTACTTTAGCATCGGAGTGCCTTGCAGGTACACCCCCATTTCTCATCTCACAAACCCAGCATCACAGACATTCCTCTTGGCCCACTTCAGGTTCTGATCAGCCTTCAAGATCAGTGACGCCGTCTGTGGGAAAATTGTTATCCCCGTCTTAACATCCACCTCAGATTCAAGACCAAAACAACCCTTTGTCCAAGATTTTGATCATGACTTGCCAAGATCACGTCCAAGATGCTCGCAATCCTTCTTTTCTCCTCGTCAACAAAACCGATGCTGACGAATCCACATCCTTCATTGGAGAAGACGCCCGTCGTCTGAGAGACGGAGCTACTACGTCTCCCTCTTCCACTCCTAATGACCTTGTTGACGGCCAGCCCTCGCTGGCCCTCTAGCTCGTTCCAGCTCCACCCAATGCCGACCCGGCCGTGGTGGCCCTCCTTGAAGCAATCAACAAGACCAACCTCTTGATCCTCCAACAAAACAAGAGGATTGGGGTGTTGGAAGAGTCTGCCCGGCCAAGATCCCCTCAGACGAGGAAAGATCACCGCCGATCCAAGAGTCCACAACCCCGACGGGAAGGTGATCGTCGGGTGCGCCAAGAACCAGAGTCCCATGTCGTCCGAAAGCGTGACCACGTTTCCCCGCGAGACCAACATTCCTAGGGCAACAAGAGAACCCGGAGAGATCAACGTTCAGCCCCGGTCAGATCGAAGGGTCGGGCACAAACATCGTCTCCCCGTAGAAGTCGTTGTCATGTCCCCGAGCGAAGCATCCGCTCCCCTTCCTGGACTAGTTCCAGCAGTGACGATGAGCCCCACGGCCCATTGTCTCAGGAGATCCTGGCTACGCGCCTCCCCAAAGGCTTGGAGAAACCACCGTCTTTGGGCACGTACGACAGAACAACAGACCCAGATGAGCACATCGAAAATATTGATGCGCTGCTAGACTATCGTGGCGTCCGGGGCGCCATCAAATGTCGTATATTCCCTACCACGCTCCGAAAAGGGGCAATGACCTGGTACAAATAACTGCCCGAGGAGTCCATCACCTCGTGGAAGCAGCTGGGAAGAATGTTTTCCAGACACTTTACGGCATCACGCCGTCATCCAAAGACCGAAGCCTCCCTTGAGGCCATAATTCAAGGGAAGGATGAGCCTCTCCAGGCATATATTGGGAGGTTTAATAAAGAAGCGGTGCAACTCCCCACCACTGATGACTTGAAGAAGTTTCTGCTCGAAAGAGGACTTCGCCCCCATTTAGAATTTTCTAAAGTTGTTGGCCTTGTACCTCCAATGAGCCTGGACGCCTTCCTCCTTAAGGCACAGACGTATATTCAGTACGAGGAAAAGGAAGCGGCCAGCTCCGCCAGGCCTCATGCCATCGAGAAAGTGCCCGGGCCTCCAAAGGCGATGAACCCTCGACATCCCATCGAGGGGAGAGAAAATGCGAAGATCGTCCCCGGGAATCCCGGGACAACAAAGGGCCCTCCGGCCGCTTCCACGATTACACTCCCCTTACTGTCTCCAGGGAAAAGATTCTCTCTGAATGTGCTAACTCAGAGTTTAAACAAGCGGGGTACGATTCCCCAAGCAGGTACCGGCCAAGCTGAACGCCAACAAGTCAAAATACTGTCGTTTCCACAAGAGTCACGGACACACCACTAAAGATTGTATCCACCTAAAATATGCCATAGAAATACTGACCAGGGACGGACACCTGAAGTAGTTTACAAAGAAGAAGGATGCTCCCCGGTAAGACGCCCAGGAGTCAAAGAAAGTCAAGGAAGAGGTGCCTTCCTTAGAAGAGACCAATCTCCAGGTCGCCATGAGTATATCACGACCGAAGGACTTTTATGTTCCCGAGGAGCTCAGCGCTCCCGCATATTTTGCAGCCCATAGCCCATGGGAAACTTTCCCCTCTGCAATGGTCATCTCTGGAGGGGGCTTCAACAAAGTCACCGTGGGCTCCGTGAAAATAAATTTCGAGCACCTACTCAGCACGAGCTCCAACAAGGTTACAACACTCGACAAGGCCCAAAAAAGATCAGTCTCCATCTCTTTCTACTGGGAAGAGCTCCTCGGAGGGGCCCCGACTCAAGTATTCCGCTGCTCGTAAGGGCCCAGATGGCGAATTTTGATGTTCGTAGGATCTTAGTCAACCAAGGCAGCTCGGTCGACATTATGTACTCACAGTTATTCTCAACCCTCCAGCTGGATGAATCACACCTCACTACCTATGTGGATTCTGACCTACAGGGTTTCAACGGGTCGGTCACAAAACCCTGGGGGTACGTCGAGTTGATCGTGACCTTTGGATCTACGGAGATGGCCAGATCTATTAGGGTTCAGTTCCTGGTGATTGACTGCCCATCTCTCTATCAGTGCATATTCGGGCGGCCAACCTTGGCTGAATTGGTGGTTGTGCCATCAACTGTCCATCTCAAAATGAAGTACTACACTTCGAAGGGTATGGTTGCCACCTTACACAGGGACATTGAGGCTGCACGAAGATGCTTAGAAGCGGCCACCAAGGGACTCAACACCATCTCTGCCAAGCCAAAGACATCCAGCAAGTCAGCCTTGCCCAGCAGCTCAGAGGAAGCGAAGCCACTGCCACGCATTGACTCCATCGACATCGACAGTCGCTTCTCCGAAGATGATCAAAAGGAGGACCAAACTTACCCGAGCAGCTCATCCGCCTCGACCACCACCAGCAACAACTCCCATCCAATGCGCCCGATTCTGGATGGCAAGTTCGAACTCGTCCTTCTCGGTGATGATCCTCAGCGAGGAGTAAAGATAGGGACCAGCCTCCCCGACATAGCGAGGAAACAACTCAAAGCTTGCCTCCGAGAAAACGCATACTTGTTCACTTGGAGTGTTGCACAAATGCCCGGCTTAGATCCTGCTGTTGTCTGCCATCAACTCACAATTGACATGTTAGGTGTCAAGAAGTGCTTATTTTCATAATTGATTTTGATGCCTTTAAGCTCTTTTAATCGCTTTAATCGGGAAACGAATTATTAATTAAGCGATTCTTGCATTTTTGTGAATATTAGTTGTTTTGATATGTTTGTGTATTTTTGTTGCAATTTAGGTGAAAATATCGCAGCTCGAATCGCACGGAAACGCTAAACTTGGAAAAGCTGTGTGTCGCAAATTAGGCCCATGCACCGCTCGGCCCTGCTAAGGCGCAGGAAGGCCTCATCGCCCGGCGCTGCAGGGGCGTTGCTTCCCCATTTTGATCAAAGTTTCAGAATTTTTCCTGGTTGCGCCTCTTGAAGACCGCTCGGCCGTGGAATGATCGCCCGACGCTCTAATCTCATCGCCCATCGCTCTCAGATATTTTGGGAGGTCCACGTGACACTGTAGCTGTCATGTGGCCTCACTTTTGGCCACCGCACAGCCGTGAAAAGCACCGCCCAACGCTCCTTTCTGGGCTGAACTTGTTTATAGGCACATTTTGTAGATATTTTTGGGGAGATCATCACTTTTCATCTCACTCTTTTTGTAACCTAGAACCTTTTTTGAAGAGAAAAACTCCATTGTTACTCATTTTCTTAGTTTCAAAGCTTTTATGCTTCAATCCTTGAATCTTTGAAGATTGATGCTCCAAAAGCTTTGCAACATTACTTGTTGATCAAGCTACCATGAAAATGTGTAGCTAAACACTTTTGCATTAAGGTTAGATGTAGTTTATCTGGATCATATGTATTTCTTTTGATCTTTTATATATGAACAAGGTTTATGATCAATATAGATGAATTTATTTGTTCTTAATGATGTATGTGTGGTTTGTATCACTCTAGACATAGATTTTACAAATCATGACCTAATATTTTCATCTCTTAAAAGCCAAACTCTAGACATAGATTTGGGATTTATTATTCGCTTTGTATTGATCTTAACGATTGTTGTTTCGATTGTTAGCGTGAGATATCATCTAACGGTCTAAACAACGACACTCACGAATTTGCTTTAGACATAAACTTATTTGCGAGGATACGCGATTGTATTGGTCGGAACTAAGTTCATATGCTTGATTAATCGGATATGTATGAAAAGGATTAGCGAAATCTAATCTTGACATGCCTTTCGAAAACTTACAACATCTTTGCTCTAATTTACTCTTTGCTACAAATTTATGTTAAACAGAACCAAGAATCATTTGAAACCCATTAACTTAAAACTTTTCGACTATTGAACGACAAGCATCAAAATATCGCACAATCCCTGTGGATACGATAAAAACACCCCCCGAAATACCGCTTCAACAAATTAGCGCCGTTGTCGGGGATTGTTGTTTTATATTGCAAGTATTGCAATAGTTGTTTTGTTTTAAGCTTGTTAACTTTTTCTTGAGCTTGTTGATTTGTTTGGTTTAGTGTGCAGACTTCGTTTTATGCGAGGGAAGTTACCTGCGGACCAACTTCTGTTCGATCCCGAGATTGAAAGAACCGCTCGTAAAATCAATAGCAGAACAAGGCGGAGGAGGCAACTTGCCAAATAAAGACGAGAGTGAGACGGAAGTTCAACTTCGACTCAAATACCACAGTTACCGCCCATTATGTCTGAACCACCACCACCACCTGCTTCGACACCTTGTACAAATAGTCCGAGACATAATGCATAATTTACACGCAATGCTCAGAATGGTCGGTATTCAGAAATGAAAATTGGTATCCTCTCTCTTCTATATCAGAGTCCTTTCACTGGTATGGATCACGAGGATCCTATTACACACTTGACTAAGTTCTATGAGATTGCGGGAGCAACTGGTGCACCCGAAGCTGAAGAGGAATTACTGTTTAAGAGAATATTCCCGCATTCCCTCATAGGGAAGGACAAGGAATAGTATCTTGATCAATCTACGGCAATCATGACGGACTGGAATGTACTTGAGGAAAAGTTTTTGGAACGATTTTTTCCACACACTCGTTTCATGGAGGCTAAGACAGCAACTGAAGCTTTCACTCAAGGTACAAATGAATCTCTCAACGAAGCTTGGGAGAGATTCAAATCCATGTTGAGAAAGTGTAAAGGGCATGGTTTCGATGAGCTTTCTCAAATTCATATTTTTCGGAATGGTCTTCAATTAGTGCAGAAAACATTGTTGGATGCCACCGCAGGTGGATCCTTAATGAGCAAAAGTGCTGAAGAAGCCATTGCCATAATTGACAAGATGGCTTTAAATGACCATCAGGGAAACCATAACCATGGCCCTTCTCAAAGGACTCCAGGAGTTTTGGAGTTGAGAACCAATGATGTTATACTTGCTCAAAACAAGTTATTATCCCAACAAGTTGAGTTGTTAATGAAACAAATGTCCAAACTTCCTCAACAACTCAAAAAGATTCATGACTCCTCAAGCAAGAGTGTGCAAGTAGCTTGTTGTGAATTGTGTAGAGGAGATCATCTTACCGGATATTGTCCTCCGGTTGTGGAGGAGGTAAATTATGCTGGAAATCCAACTCAAGGTTATCAAGGAAGACCTCCTTATCAAAATGCTCAACAACCGTACCAAAATCAACAAGGCTACCAACCAAGAAGCAACTACCAAAATCAACAAGGATGGAGACAAAATCCTTACCAACCACCCCAAGATCAAAGTGGAAGTTCAAGAATGGAAGAGCCTTTTACCCAATTCATGTGATTACCAATGGCAACTCAAAAGAGTACGGAAGCTTCGATTAAAAATCTTGAATCTCAAGTAGGGCAACTTGCCAAGCAATTAGCCGAAAAGCAACCGGGGCCATCCTTCTCCGCTAATACTCAACCAAATCCCAAGGAGCATTGTAAGACCATTTTCACAAGAAGTGGGAGAACAATTGGTGGAGATGTTGAGAATGAGGTGGTAGTTGAAAAGGAAAATGATATTGTATTGGAGGAAGTCGAAAAAAATGATGAAAATGGGGTAGTTGAAAAGAAGGATGAAGAAATGAAGAAGACAAAAGAAAGGGAAAGAAAGGAGTTTGAGAAGGAAGTTTTACAAAGACGATTACCATGTCCCCCTACTCCAAAGAAAAAAGAGAATGATAGGCATTACGCAAGATTTTTAGAGTTATTTAGTCGGTTACAAGTCACCGTACTTTTCTCTGAAGCTCTTGAACAAATGCCTAGGTATGTCAAATTCATGAAAGACATACTTATGAAAAAGAAGAGGTGCACTGACAAAGACAACATTGATCTTAATGCCGAGTGTAGTGTTGTCAACCAATGTGTGCTTCCGCGGAAAGAACAAGATCCTGGAAGACTAGCTTTACCTATTACAATAAGTAATGATTTTCAATGCAAAGCTTTGGTTGACATGGGTGCTAGTATCAATTTAATTCCTTTGTCGATGGTGAAAAGACTTGATAATATGAATGTGAAATCAACAACCATGACATTACAACTTGCGGATAAGTCTAGAACTCGTCTGTATGGTGTTGTGGAGGATGTGCTGGTAAAAGTGGATAAATTCTTATTTCCTGTTGATTTTGTGATTGTTGAAATGGATGAGGATGAAGATACGCCGATTATATTGGGCAGACCATTCATGAAAACCTCCAAAATGTTGGTGGATGTTGATGAAGGCTTAATGAAGGTGCGGATCAAGGAAAGTGGTAAGGAAGAAGAAGCTTGTTTCACATTGTTTAAAGGAGTGATGTATGAAAAGCAAGAAGATGAAAGCGATCATAAGAGGAAAGAATTGGAAAAATAGGCTTTGTGGAAGGAAAAGAATAAAGATGCGAAGGTGGCTTTGATGAAGTCATGTTGGGATTGGTCGTTTCTCAAGAAAAGGGGACCTAAAACCGGGCACGATAACGGTTGAAGTTATTGTTCGTAAAGTTTGTTTTTATCGGAGGCCAATTCTTTAGCTTTTGGTTTCGAGGCGTTAAGTCTCTGGACCGTCGAGCTTATCCGACGTTAAACAAGCGCTTGTTGGGAGGCACCCCAACATTGTAAGTATTTCTTGCCTTTTTAGTGTTTTTACTGTTTGCATTGCCTTTTGTGTGAATTGTGAGGTTTCTGCATGTTTTGAGTTGAGATTGCTTAGAGTGCATTAAAAGCTGGTCTGAATCACCATAGCAGAAAAATCTGCTATCTGGTGTGGAGCGCCCGACGGTAATTTCATCGCCCGGCAGTGCAAAAAATTTAAAAGAGGCCTCGCCTCTGAGTGGCTAGGCAAAGGAGTTGAAAGGGTGGGAAACTTGAACGTTCTCTGATGTAATTTGTGGTTGAATAACTGCAAATGAGTGTTTTTCCCATTTTGCCCCTGGCTTATTAAAAGACTTGAGAGAAATTTTTGAAACTTTTCTCTCATTCTTTCCTTTTGCAAACCCTAGCTCTTGCTTTCTCCCTCTGTGCTCTCTCGCATACCCTCATCTCAGAACTTTCCAACTTCAAGGTATTGCATATTTTCATTTTTTGTTTGTTTTTCTTTTCTTCATCAAGATTCATTAGTACAAATGTGGTTAGGTTTGTGTGATTGTTTGATATAGATTATTGTTAGCTTGATGCCCTTCTTCAAACCTTGCATGCCCTTATTGTTGCTATCTATGTTGTCTACTAGTATTGGGTTTGAAGAAGTATGTGTAAGAAAAGAACAGTGTTGCACTTAAAAAATTTTTTGATGTCGCAAGTACCGCCCGACAGTAGAGGGATGCAGCAGCGCCCTAGCTTCGCCCGGCGCTGCGAAGGCAGCAGTTTTGTTTTGCCCAGTCTGGGTTTCAACTATTTGTTTCGTTCTTTCTTATGTTCTAGCAGTGCTAATGTGTATACGTCTGTGCTGGGCTGTTTTTATTTGGTTTTGTGCAGATGTCTGGCCGTTTCGCACCACAACACGCTTTAAAGAAGAAGCAAAAGAACGTTGCTACTACATCAAATGTTCCAGATGTTCCACTCAAATTTGACAGTAGCCGTTTTTTGTCCACAGAACATGAAGCTCGAATCAAGTCTCTCGAAGGCAGGTCGGTTCTCTCAGAAAAGAGGTTTGTTATCAACAGTGAGGGTGACTACCGACGGATTCAGGAAATTTTTTAGAAGAAAAAGTGGGGTATTTTGATGAACCCGGCTGACCGCGTTTGCTATCAATTGATTAGAGAGTTTTATGCAAACGTGTTGCAACCTGAAGGTGAATTCTACCAATTTAAGACCTTTGTAAGGGGTCGAGAAATCAGCTTCAGCTGGGACGGAATTAACAGGATCTTGGGCAGTCCAAGTAATTTAGGAAGTCTTCAAACTGATAACTTCGTGAAGCTTTCCAAAGAGTCCCACGATCACAAAATGGTTACAAAAACGATTCTCAAGCCGGGATGTAAGGTGGATCGGAATGCCAAAAGGGAGCCTATTAAGTACAGTCGTAAGAACATGACTCCGGAGGCTCAAGCCGTCCTTCTCTTACTATGCTATAATGTGAGGCCGCGGTTTCACTGTTCTTCTGTCCCTCTTGATACAGGACTTCTCATGTACTGTATCATGGAGGACAAGGAGGTGGACATCGCCCAAATAATTGCTCAGGAGATGAAGACTTTTGTTGACAACACACGAAGACCTGGAGTTCATGATGATGCTCCAATCATTTTCCCTTGCCTGGTTCAAGCTTTAATTTATCAAACTGACATTCTCATTCCGGGAGTGATTAATGAGAAGCTGAAATATCTGGTTAATGACGACTACTTGGATCGTTTTTACAAGTCCAAAGAGGAGAGGAAGAAGAAGAAAGCGGCTGAAATAGGTAGTAGCTCAGGAGGTCAAGGAAGTGGGCAGGCGGACGAAAGTGACTCATCCATTTTCGATATGAAAGCGGCATTTGATTACACTTGGGATATGGGTGAGTCACTGCACATATCTAATCAATTTAATGTTGATTGTATGCAGTAACTTTATCATTTTCAGACGCATCCGGCGGAGTACACTCCTTTTCCTACAAGGGAGTCGTTCGATGCTTATACCAATTGGTCTGGGGACAGGCACCCGTTCTATTCGGAGAGGGCAAGCACCAGTGGTGTTACTGTGGGTGATGATGATGATGATGATGATGATGATGATGATGGTGACCATGATGGTGACGAGATGGAAGATGATCTTAATGAAATGGTTAATTAAGGGAGCTACAAAGTGAAGGATTTTTTTTATGTTGTTTTGCTATTTATTTCATGTAGTTTAATTTCAGTTTTTTTTATGATAGTAAGTACTTTTGGATCGCTTCTGCGAGAATTCTGTTGTAGTATTTTGGATCGCTTCGGCGAGTACAATTTCGGTGTTTTTAACACCATAGTTTATAATATTTTCAGTTTGGTTAAATTTGGTTTAGTGTAAATTTTGTTTTTATTTTATGTTGTGTTTGCGCAATGGAGTTGATGGTTGTCCTTAAAATTTTGAAAATTTTGTGTGTTAGCACAAGAAGGGAAAAGAGTACTTTGTTGACCCTAAACATTGATGGTGATGATAGAATTATTGTGTGTGTGCACCATCAAGGTATGGAATTGAGTTTGTAGAATCATAATGTGAATGTGAATTTTTTACTTTTTGTAAAATTAGTCAATGCAATGTTTTGTAAACTCTTGTTCATTTTGAATCAATTAGGACATTACCACAAATGTGAGTTGCCTCCATTGTTCACAAATTCTTGAGGGATTCAAGTAGTTGTTGCTTACTCAAATAGTTTATGTTTAATCTTGCTTGTTGTTTTGAAATTGTGGAAACATAGAAATGATCAAGGCATTTTTTAGTACTATGAGTATAACCACCATTCCAAATACATTTCAAGTCACCTTGTGAATGTGTGCGCATTAGAAACCTCTCTTGAGCCAAAAGCGAAAAATTTGTTATTTTTGAAGTATGAACCCAAACTTTAACCGCTTTGAAGAGCATTTTGATTTAAGTGTATAGTATTGATGAAGTTGGGGAGATTGGTTCATTGTGAAAGGAGAAAAAGGAATTATGGATACAATGCATTCTCAAATGAATTCAAAAAAGAGAAGGAAAAAGAAAGAAAAGGAAAATCAAAAGAAAAAAAAATTATGGGAATCAAAGCAAGAAAAGAGAATGCATTGTGAGAATAAGTTGGAAGTTTGAGCAAGAATGGTTATGTTAAAAAGAAAATGCTCTTCATGAATTTTACCCTTTCTTGATTCAATGGCCGTGTACATATGTCCCTTGTTTTTAATCCCGGCCAAGTTACAACTGATAAAAGACCTTTTGTGATCGTTGTTTCCGTAGTTTTCTTGAGTAGTAAGATGATTGCATAAATTGTTTTGGATGTGGCACGATTACTTGTGAGGGTGTTTTGTTCCATGTAAATAATGCGTGTAAATATTTAGGTGATTCAATTCGAGCTTGAGGGTACTTGGTGTTGCATTGTATAATTTTTTGATTAGGAATTGAGTCATATTCATGTTTTGATCCTATGAATGCTTTGATTTACTTTGTGCGTGTATTTGTCGAGTTTGAACCATTTATGTTTTCGGTTGATTTGGTGTTTGGAAATCTTGCTTGTGGTTGTTGACACTTACTTTTGTTTGAGGGCAAACAAAGATGCAAGTTGGGGAGAGTTGTTAGGTGTCAAGAACTGCTTATTTTCATAATTGATTTTGATGCATTTAAGCTCTTTTAATCGCTTTAATCGGGAAATGAATTATTAATTAAGCGATTCTTGCATTTTTGTGAATATTAGTTGTTTTGATATGTTTTTGTATTTTTGTTGCAATTTAGGTGAAAAGATCGCAGCTCGAATCGCACGGAAACACTAAACTTGGAAAAGTTGTGTGTCGCAAATTAGGCCCCTGCACCGCCCGACCCTGCTAAGGCGTAGGAAGGCCTCATCACCCAGCGCTGCAGGGGCGCTACTTCCCCATTTTGATCAAAGTTCCAGAATTGTTCCTGGCTGCGCCTCTTGAAGATCGCCCGACTGTGGAATGATCGCCCGGCGCTCTCAGATATTTTGGGAGGTCCACGTGACATTGTAGCTGTCACGTGGCCTTACTTTTGGCCACCGCCCCGCCGTGAAAAGCACTGCCCGACGCTCCTTTCTGGGCTGAACTTGTTTATAGGCACATTTTGTAGATATTTTTGGGGAGATCATCACTTTTCATCCCACTCTTTTTGTAACCTAGAACCTTTTTTGAAGAGAAAAACTCCATTGTTACTCATTTTCTTAGTTTCAAAGCTTTTATGCTTCAATCCTTGAATCTTTGAAAATTGATGCTCCAAAAGCTTTGCAACATTACTTGTTGATCAAGCTACCATGAAAATGTGTAGTTAAACACTTTTGTGTTAAAGTTAGATGTAGTTGATCTGGATCATATGTATTTCTTTTGATCTTTTGTATATGAACACGGTTTATGATCAATATAGATGAATTTATTTGTTTTTAATGATGTATGTGTGGTTTGTATCACTCTAGACATAGATTGTACAAATCATGACCTAATATTTTCATCTCTTAAAAGCCAAACTCTAGACATAGATTTGGGATTTATTATTCGCTTTGTATTGATCTTAACGATTGTTGTTTCGATTGTTAGCGTGAGACATCATCTAACGGTCTAAACAAAGACACTCGCGAATTTTCTTTAGACATAAACTTATTCGCGAGGATACGCGATTGTATTGGTCGGAACTAAGTTCATATGCTTGATTAATCGGATATGTATGAAAAGGATTAGCGAAATCTAATCTTGACATGCCTTTCGAAAACTTACAACATTTTTGCTCTAATTTACTCTTGGCTACAAACTTATGTTAAACAGAACCAAGAATCATTTGAAACCCCTTAACTTAAAACTTTTCGACTATTGAACGGCAAGCATCAAAATATCGCACAATCCCTGCGGATACGATAAAAACACCCCCCGAAATACCGCCGTCAAAGCAGTAGCACAACGTAGGAGAAAGCAGTCTCCGGAGAAAACGGAGGCTGCAGAACAAGCTATAAAAGACCTCCTCGAGGCAAACTTTATTTCAGAAGCCAAGTACACCACTTGGTTGTCCAACGTTGTACTCGTCAAAAAATCTAATGGAAAGTGGCGTATGTATGTTGATTATACTGATCTCAATAAGGCATGCCCAAAAGATGCCTACCCCTCCCCAATATTGATAAACTTGTTGATAACTCTGCCAGTTTTAAACTATTATCATTCATGGACGCCTATTCAGGCTACAATCAAATATCAATGGCGAAAAGTGATAAAAAAAATACACAGCCTTCATGACCGAATCGGGCAATTATTACTACAACGTAATGCTCTTCGGCTTAAAGAACGTCGGTGCGACCTACCAAAGGATGATGAACAAGGTCTTATGGGGAGAAATAGGCGATATGATCACAGTCTATATGGACGATATGATCGCAAAATCCCACGAGGAAACCGATCACATGGCCCATTTAAGAAAGGTCTTCGAACAGGCCAGGAAATACCGGGTGCGTTTCAATCCAGAAAAATGCACTTTTGGGGTACGGGCGAGCAAGTTCCTCGGCTTCTATCTGACAGAACGAGGAATCAAGGCCAACCCTGACAAGTGCAGGGCATTCTCCGAATTTCCAACACCTAACTCGAAGAAGTTCATCCAATCCCTCAACGGGATGCTCGCTTCTTTGTCTCGTTTCGTGGCCAAGTCTGCCCAGCATGCTCTGCCTTTCTTCAAACTCCTCCGCAAGGAGGAAGCGTTTGAATGGACGGAGGAATGTGACCAGGCTCTCCTCCATTTAAAATAGGTAATGTCAGAACCGTCAGTCCTCTCTCGGCCAGATAACGGCGAAACTATGTACCTCTACCTCGCCGTAGCAACCGAGGCCGTTAGCGCCACCCTCATCCGAGAAACGCCTGACGGGCAAAAGCCTATATACTTCACAAGCAAAGCATTGCAGGGACCAGATCTGAGATACCAGCAAATAGAGAAGGTAGCTCTGGCCCTCATTAACGCTGCGCGAAGCCTAAGGCACTACTTTCTGGCCCACACGATCGTCGTCTGGACAGAAAGACAGAAAGGCCCTCAAGGCCCAGGCATTGGAACTATCGAGTTTGACATTCAGTATGAAAGCAGAAAGGCCCTCAAGGCCTAGGCATTGGCCTATTTTGTCGCAGAGATGACGTTTGCAGATTTCCCCACCGGCGGGGCGCGCAAGTGGACCATCTTCGTTGACGAAGCATCCAATTCGGTAGGAAGCGGGGCAGGTATAATCTTGGAAAACGACGAGGGAATCATCGTCGAGGTATCACTCACTTTATCCTTCCCAAATTCTAATAACCAAGTTGAGTACGAATCCTTCCCTATCGGTCTGCGCTTAGCCGAGAACCTAGGAGCAGAAGAAGTCGTCATCTGCACCGATTCACAACTCGTGGCCCTTCATGTTTGGGGAGAATACCAGGCCAAGAACAAAAACATATCTGAATACTTGTCCCTGGTCAAAGAAAAAAATGACGAAGATCTCTACAGTAGAAGTAAAGCATGTTCCCCACGAACAAAACTTCAGAGCAGACGTGTTGTCTAAACTGGCGAGCACGAAGAAAAAGAGCGGAAACAAGTCCATCATCCAGGAGGTGCTTCCTCGACCCAGCATCGAGAAGACCCCCACGATCCTCGATGTGCAAGTCATCAGCGACAGCAACTGCTGGATGAACCCCATTTATAACTACCTTGCTAGGGACGAACTTCCGTCCGACCCCAAAGAGGCCAGCACAGTCAGGCGCAGAGCCTGCTCCTATGTCCTGGTCAAAGGCAAGCTCTACAGGTGAGGGTTCTCCATTCCTTTACTCAAATGCGTTGAGGAAGAGATGGCCACCCACGTCTTACGCGAGATCCACGAAGGAATCAACAACCAACATCTCGGGGGAAGATCCCTCGCCCGAAAAGCCCTTAGAGCAGGGTACTACTGGCCAACTATGCAGTAGGATGCAAAAGAACACGTGAAGAAATGCGACAAATGCCAACGGCACGGGGACATGCACCTGGCTCTGCCTAACGAGCTCAAAGCTATGTCCTCCCCGTGGCCATTCGCATGGTGGGGCCTGGACATCACGGGGCCATTCATAGTTGGGTCAAACCAGAATAATTACTTGATATTAGGCGTTGACTACTTCATAAAGTGGATAGAAGCAGAGACTCTGGCCAAAATAACGGCCCTCAATATACTTTGTTTCTACAAGCAAAACATCCTTGCACGTTATGGAATTCCCCAAGAAATAGTCACCGACAATGGGATGCGGTTCACGGACAGGAAGTTCCAGGATTTTGTCGCTCAACTGGGCATGAAACAACACTCCGCATCTGTCGAACACCCCCAGGCTAACGGGCAAGTCGAAGCAGCAAATCGGGTAATCCTACGAGGCCTCAAATGGAGGCTAGACAAAACGAAGAAAGCTTGGGTAGAAGAGCTACACGGCGTCCTGTGGGCGTACCACATAACTCCCCACTCTTCAACCAGGGAAACTCCCTTTCACCTGGCCTACGGGACCGAGGCAGTGATCCCCATCGAGATACACGTACCATCCAGGCGAACTGAATCACCCTTGGACGAGGAAATAAATGACAGGGAACTGAGGGAAGAGCTCGACCTTGTCGAAGAGGTCCGGTCAAAAACAGCTCTCTACGAAGCCTCATTAAAGCAGAAAATCGCAATCAGGCACAATGCCAAAGTAATGCGGCGAGAATTCCAAGTGGGCAGCCTTGTCTTGAGAAAGAACCACAAGGACTCTCGAGAAGACAAACTCGCCGCTAACTGGGAAGGACCCTATCGCGTCCGAGCAAAGACGAAGAATAGGGCCTACTACCTAGAACACCTCAATGGGGAAGAACTTGCTCGACCATGGAACGCCGAAAAGATAAAATAATACTATAGCTAAGGCCATAATTGTTGGTTTGCTTCATCAAAGCGACGAATATAACATCCGGACTACGATGCGCGCCCAGGTACAAGCGACGCATACCAGCCAAGGCAGGATCCCGGTCAGGATCGAGCTGGGTCTCTGCCCGATGGCGGTTCCTCAACCGAGCCCGCCGTCGTCAAAGTACCATGATAGGCAGAACACCCTGCTCACGATGGGAGGTTCACGCTGCGAAATCAGGCCTCAAATGCGACCTGAGCTCCGCTATCATGCCCGAAAATTCCCCAGGTCGTTCGACCAGTCCCCCTCACTGCCGAACACATCTAAGTCAAGTAATTCCCTAAAGCAACAAACGAATCAAAGTCATCCCTATTACGGGCACACACGTGTATCGAGCAAAGACATAACACTTAGCAAAAAATAGCAGATAAAACCATGCACGGGTATGAAGCATACAAAACCGGCCAGAACGTCAGATACATACATATAAAAAATAATTAGTGGCCACAAGGGCCACGATTGTACTTGTTACATAATAAAGTGGCCACTCCCCATACCAAACAACAATAAAATTACATCAAATATGGCACGTAGGCCAGAAACATTACAACAACAAAAGAAGATATCATTCCTCCATCTGCTCAGTCTGCTCAAGGGTAGGCTGCGTCGGCTGGGTCTCCTCGTTCAGGAGACAGGCATGCTCATCGCCGATATGGAAGAAGTCTAGAGTGACTATCTTGCCATCCTCAACATGGCCCAGAAAATTAGTACCCTCTGTGGATATCTGGACCTCTAGATTCACCATCTTGAGTTGGGCCACAACGTTGTTAAAAAACTCCTCCCCGATAGCATAAACATCATCCTCCTCCCGCACAATACGAGCAACCAGCTCGGCCCTAATCTTCAGCGCCTTTACCTCCTCAGGCTCATCCTCAGCAGGGGCCGCCGCGGACTTCATCTGCTCAACCAGGTCCTCTGCTACTTTCCTTTCAGCAACCAGGGTCTCATTCTCCCTTTTCAGTCTAGCAGCCTCCTCGTCAGACTTCTTCCTCGCGTCATTAGCAGCCTTGGCCTCCTCCTTGGCCTTCTACACTTTTTCCTCCAGAGCAGATATCGCCGCCTGTGCCTTCTTTAGCTCGGATTCGGAGGAGGAGTCTCCCTCAGCATAGACCGCCGCTATCTCCAGTACTCGGACCAATGCAGAAGCGTCCTGCGCCAGCATTGCCCTCTTGATCGGTCTGTCCATGCCTTCAAGCTTGAGGGACTCTGCCCGAGGAACCGTCAGAGATGTGCCCTCGAAGAACTTCTTATGAAGGCAAAGAGGGAGCTCAAACTTGCCCTTCTCCGCCGCCCGACTGAGATCCACCAGCTCATCTGGTCTAGTCCGCTTAAACCTTAAAGCTCTGGGCACAGGAGATCCCTGGGCAGGAGAAGGAACAGGCAAGGAGCTCCCCGCAGCCAGTTGAGGAGGAGGCGCCTGCTGAGTAAACGGAGACTTAGAGTTGGCCGCGCCCGCTTTTCCCCTCGTTAGAGCATTCTTCACCATCCTCTCATGGGCAGAAGGCATTTCACCTGCAAAAGAACGTAACAAGCACGTTAGTAACTAAGGAAATCATAATTCGGGCTAGCTAGAAAAGTAAAAACTACCAAGCAACTTAAGGGCGTTAGCATGGGTCTTGCACTCCAGAAGCGCCTCCGTATTGATGTAGCGGTGCTCCACTCTTTGCCCACCATCGTCGTCAAAGATCGGATCCCCCTTTTTCGTCCAGCACTCTGCGAGCTTGAAATTGTTAACGTATTTGACCAACGCCTCGTAGCTGGCTGTGTCATCCTTGTTCAGCATCTCCGGTTGGGTGAGATAGTGGTCGGTACCCCCGGGTAAAATGGCTCCCGCTCCAACAGAAGGTGAACTTAAACACTCTATCCACCAACAACTTCCCATGCTCGTCGTACATATCATTGTCGTCCTCGTCCGTTGACACTGTCCAGGCATACGTGGTGTCTTAGGCCTTCTCCGACACAGGTTCAATAATATAGAACCTCTCCTTAAAGGTCTGGATAGACTCCAAGAAGGTCTTGAACAGTTTTCTCGCTTGCTTCAGCAAAACCCAGATGTACCTTTTCCCCAAAACCTTCCTTTGGAGGTGGAAGATTGTGAAGAACAAGGGAAAAGTAGCTCCTATCTT
Organism: Lathyrus tuberosus; assembly: GCA_022829125.1. Classification (NCBI taxonomy): domain Eukaryota; kingdom Viridiplantae; phylum Streptophyta; class Magnoliopsida; order Fabales; family Fabaceae; genus Lathyrus; species Lathyrus tuberosus. Next base: position 5,716,668 of record JALAZF010000253.1, read on the forward strand.
CAGGAACTCGCAGGTCAGCTCGAAAGCACGGATAAACGCCAATGAAGTAGGGTGCAGCTGCTACGGGGCCAAGTCCAGATGGACGAAGACGGACCACTGAAAGTCGGTGAAGGGAAGCCTCAACCCTATATCCTTGAAAGCATACTCGTACATCGGGAATCTCTCACCGTAATTCGTACATATGCGGCCGTCTTGACTGGGAAAGTGTACCTTCCACTCCCCTTCTAGACCTACATTCGTGAAGACGTCCCCAGTATAGGAAGCAAAGGTGGATGCATGCTCAGCATGCTCCGCAACCATCAATTCCTCCGCGGAAGCATGCTCAGGATTCTCCCCGACTTCACGGGGAGCAATTGAAGCCTCAGTATCGCTACTCTCTGAGGAGCTCTCCTCGGACGAGTCTATGAGAATCTCTTTCTTGGGTTCACGCGCCATCTCGTTCACCTGAAAAGCAGAGGATAAAAGTGAATTCGACTGCAAAATCAAATCCACTCTTCCACCGCTAGTCAAATGAAAGGGCGTGCAAAGGGCCAAGGACGACATGCCCGACCTAAGCCCTAAATCAAATAACACAAGAGTATTGTGCAAAGAGATGCCCGAAAGAAACCCCTTCTGCATGTACGGGAAAAATCTCCCCGAGCTATTACCCAGTTTTCCGTTTGAAGCTCCACCGGAAAACTCATACATTCATCAGAAAGTTCATAAGAGCGTCGAAAAACTCAGGAATTCCACCGGTTAAACGCGCACCGTCATCGTAACGGTGCCAGAAAACAACCTAAATCTATAGTTCCTAAAAACTCCGGTGACCACAGCAGCAGCAGAGAGTGGCCAAGCCACCGTCTACCACAAACAGCCGCCGCAAAACACTACGATTATACCTAAAGTCATCCTAACCACATACATTCTAACAAAATGAAAGCAAAAAAGCTAAAAACGAAGCTAGGAATAAGTGACTTACGTGGTCAAAGAGAATTTAAAGGGTCGAAGAACTTGCTCGGAGCTTCGTGCGGCGGCGGATGCGGTGGTTGACGATGGCGATGGACTGGAAGCTCTGAGAGAAGAACGAGGAAGGAGAGAGAAGCGAAAAACGCAAATGAGCAGCTTCTCCCTCTTTTTATAGGCAGTCTGAAGGCACGAGCACGCGCATCTAGGGGCATCATCATGACCCTAGCCTAGCCATCATGACGCATTTAATGTTATACAAGGCTCGAGGCACACGTGGCATTACGTCCTTCCATAATACCTCAACCGTTGGCCTCCCCGTACACCGGGTAGACCGAACAACGTTACATATCCCGAGGGCACTAGAACCCCTGGGCATCACCAGAACGCTCTATCTCGTCGACAGATGACGATCCCTTCCGATTTCCCCGGGGCTGCGAGCTATCCTTAAGTCATCACTCCCATGCTCGGGAGCAACGACTTGGGGGGCTCCTATTCCGGACTGGACCAATGGCTAGACATGGACCAATCCACTTCTGCTTCCAGAACGGCCCAATTGCCTAAGTCCAGCCAATGCGGGGGCAATATTTACCTTTCTGCCCCTCTACCGGGCATATGTGGACAGATAAACCTCAAGGTCATTGCTCCTCCCCGACATTTCTGCCTGTTACGCACGGCTCCATCATCCAAGAACAGTCATGACGCCTATGCCCGGAACTACACCTTTGTTCGTGGTAACGGCTAGTTTTGGGCATATATGCCCGTCATAACGGCTAGTTTTTGGCAGTTACCTATTCTTCAGAAAATGGTTATTCCGCCCCGAAAATAGGGACCGTTGGCCACGCGCTGGGGGCATTATAAAAACCCTCTCATTTGAGAGGGTCAGGTATTCTAAATCATCCTAAGAAACTCATACTTTTGTACTTGCCTTTCTCTCTCCCGATTCTTACTTTAGCATCAGAGTGCCTTGCAGGTACACTGCGTCCTCATCTCACACACCTAGCATCAAAGACGTTCCTCTTGGCCCACTTCAGGATCTGATCAGCCTTCAAGATCAAATAATAATAATAATAATAATAATAATAGAAAAGGGATAGTGAGGGAAGAAACTATCAGTACGTGAAAGTTTGGAGAAAAGAGAAAGAAGAGAGTTAGGGCAAGGAGGGAGAGGCTAGGAGGAATCATCATTTTTTAGGAACTTGCAAGAACTCTAAGGTAAGGGTGAGGTTGTAATTATCTAATGGTTCGTATGATGATGATAGGTAGATTATGCCTATGCTTGGTTTGTATTTTTCTTCTCACAATATCATGATCATTGTTGCAATTCTGTAATTGTTGGATTAATTGTGTGGATCATGCAATTGTATGCTATTTGATGAATTAGATGTGTTAAAATGTGGTATGATGATGTTGTGGTTGATGATTGAATGATAAATTGCATAACGTTGTTGTTGAAATTATGAATTTGATGGAATTGTTGATGGTAGATATTGTGTTGTTGTGTGTGGTTGTGAGTCAGAGTCGGAACTAAGTTATGAATGTTTATGAAAACTTATTTTTTAGTAAACTTATTTGTTAAACCAATGGTATGAAAAGTGAGATTTTGGGGTGTGTCAAAAAGTGATTTCTGTGCTGATATGCAGCAGAAAAGTGCTTCCGTTGCAGGTGTAATCAGTTACCAGGAAAGGGGTAACCGGTTACATTGTTGTGAAAACGTGTTTTCTTGGCAAATTTGGAGGGTGTAATCGGTTATTAGGATTTAGGTAACCGGTTATAGTGTGTGTATGTGTGTGTGTGTGTGTGTGTGTGTGTGTGTTTTGTGTAGCGTGACTGGTTACAAGGGGTGTAACCGATTACCTCATTTGGTGTAACCGATTACACTGGGAGCAGTTTTTGAAAATCTTTGAAAATTCATAACTTCAGTTCCGGGTGTTTGATTTGAGTGTCATTTGAAGCGTTGAGAAGCTGACGTGGTGAACTTTAATTTGAAATTGGTTTCAGTGCCTAAAAATGAATAATTTGTTGTGTGATGGTGTAAATGAATTGTAATGTTTATGTTGTGGTGTGACATAATCTGAAATGCATTGTTGTTGCTTGCTATGTTGTATGTTGATGTTGCTGAGTTATTATAGTACGTGTTGGTGCATGGTGGCAGTATTGGAGGATTACATTGAATATGGAGGTGTTGGTTATTGTACTTGGTGTTGTTGTTGCATGTTGTATGTTGCATGCATTCATGGTGTTGGACATTGGTCCGTTGTTAATGAGTCTCAATCCTAGGTGGTGGGGATTGGGTGCGAGTAGCTGATTTCGAAGGTGATGGAATCAGTGAAGCATTATCGGTGGTGATGGTAACTAATTGGTGGGTTCTGATCCTAGGTGGTGAGGATATGAGCAGTGTACCTGAGAGTTCACGTATTGGTACCACATGCATTGAGTAAAGTTGTGAGTCTCATTGCATTGTATATTAGTTGCGTTGTTATTATGTTGAATGGTTGTTGTGATGATTGTGTGGAAGTGTGTTGTGAAATGGGTGATGTGCAAGTAATAATCTGTTGCTTACTTATTATCATGCTTTCCTTTATATAATTATGATATCTCACCTCTTTTCTTTTAATGTTGCCTCTACATGGGCATCGTGCAGATAATCCGCAGTAGAAGCGTCGATGTAAGTGGAAGCTGGTGTCTTCCTTTATTTTTAGAGTCGACGTATGCTCTGATGTGTAACACTGGAGAATGGAACGCTTTTATGTCGTTTATGTTTGTTGGAGATTATTTGGATATCTCTTAAGTTGATGTTGATTATGTTTACTTTAAAGCATGTTGATGCTTTGATTCCTTAAATTATCAAGTTATTGATGTTTCTGCTGCAATATGTGTATTCACATTTCAAACATGTTTTATTGTTATTTTTATTATTATTAATAAATTTTTGAAGGTATATATGTTACATGTCATAAAGTATGAGCGGGTTTTGGTGAATTGTGGCATCCTAAATGTTATGTTTTAAATTTACTCTGATAATTAATATAAATTACGCGGGGGATATTTAGGGTGTTACATTAGTGGTATCAAAGCAGGTTAGTATGTATGCCAAGTTGTTGAGTCAGTGTGGTGTGACAATTGAATATTGTCGATGTTGTCTTCTAACCATTGTTGTTGTTATTGGTGGAAAATGAAAATGGCTGGAAGAAACGATGTTGCGATTGTTGCTGCTTTACATGTTGTTGCTCAAGCTGTTCAGAATCAGCCTAATGCTAGTGGGAATGATGAGTTCCGTCATTTGGGGAAGTTCTAGAGGAACAATCTACCTACTTTCAAGGGTAAGTATGATCCTGGTGGAGCACAGACTTGGCTCAAGAAGATTGAAATAATCTTCTGTGTGATGGATTGTTCATAAGAGAAGAAGGTACGGTTTGGTACTCATATGCTAGACGATAAGACTGATGACTGGTGGATCAACACTCGTCAGGTGTTGGAGACTTCAGGTGAAGTTGTTACTTGGGTTGTGTTTTGTAGGAAGTTTCTGAGGAAGTATTTTCCAGAAGATGTTCATGAGAAGAAGGAGATTGAGTTCTTGGAGCTGAAGCAGGATAATTTAGCTGTTATTGAGTATGCTGCCAGATTCGTGGAACTTGCTAAGTTCTATCCTCATTATAGTGAGGTGACTGCTGATTTCTCAAAGTGTATCAAGTTTGAGAATGTTTTGCATCCTGAGATTAAGTAGGCGATTGGATACTAACATATTCGGAGGTTTCCATAGTCGGTGAATAGCTGTAGAATTTTTGAGAAGGATAGTAAAGCTCGGTCAGCTCATTATAAGATGAAGGTATAAAAAGTACACAAGAATGAGAGGTTGAATTGTGTTTCGCATTTTCTTTAATTTAACTTCTGATCAGAGCTTCAGAATCAGAAGTGGTGTTAAGATTCTGAGTTAATTTGTTTGGTAGCGGATATAACAGAAGTAAATAAATAACAATAGAAGACATAAAAGATTTATATTGGTTCCTCCCCTAACTGAGAGTAGTCCAGTCCCCTTGTCTCACAAGATATTTTCATTATAACCACTTCATGATTACAATCTTTTATGCTTCTGCATAAGACTTTTACAACTGCTCAGACCAACTATTTGAGACTTCCCTTGCTTAGAGCACATGTCTAAGACTTAACCTTTGCTCACACCATCTGACTGATCCACCTGCTCTTCTGTCATCTTGTTGAGACTTCCCCTTGCTTAGAGCACATGTCTAAGACTTTCCTTTGCTCACATCCTCTGACCGAGCCACCTGCTCTTCTAGCCATCCAGACTGAGACTTCCCTTGCTCAAGCCGCACTCGAGATTTCTTGCTCTCGCCCCTCAGACAGAGACTTTCTCACTTGCTCAATCAGACTAGCTGAATAAGACTTTCACAGCTCAAGCACTTAAGCAATGAGACTTACGTGGCTTAAGCATCTTGGCTCAAGACTTGTTGCTTGAATCTCAATGAGACAAGACTTTTGCTCAAGTACATAGCAGGAGACTTAATCTAAACTACTGAAGGCTCAACAGAATAGAGAACAATGTGTACATGATGCAAGCATCATAGGTATGGGAAATCACCATAACAAAGACCTAAAGCACTTAAGATTTCTCAGATATTTAATGGTAAGAAATCTTAAGACTTTTACAATTACAACCTAAAATATAAAATCTGTATATTACATTAGAGTTGATAATTGATTGATCTTGCCACTCCTTCATCTGAAGAATCTTTGTTAATATTCAAACTTGAATCTTCAGCCATATATATAGCCTTTGCATAAACTAGTCGTTGAGAAAGTGACTTGATCAAGTGTCTTTGTCTTTACTCCATAGTACAAGAGACGTTGAAGATGGATGCACAACAGATTTTGAATCCATTGTGTAATGCGTTTAACCTTTAAGTCTTCAAGAGGTTTTGTACTGATAAATCCATTAGGAGAAGACGTCCGTAGAGCATGCTAACCTTTCTTGAGCCTTGCGATCTTGTAGACTCGAGTTGATAGGCTGATAAGATAATACAGCTTGCTTTCTGTAGTACGGATAATCCACAGCTTTATCATTAACTCTGAATGGTACCAAATGCTGATATACAATTATCAAGTGTAGTATCTCGTCTAAATGCTGAGGCCTTCAGCTCAGAGTCTGCACCAAGCCACACTAGCAATTGTTCTTCAGACTCTACCACCAGAAGCTAGAAATGAAGCAACTCCAAGTGTGTCTAAGTAAAACAGATTTTGATTATTTATGTACGAGAACAATAACCTGCATAAATAAAACACACATCAAATAAACCATTGTTCTTTTAATAATTTTCTTATCGTCAAAACTAAAAGAGAATATGTCAAGAATAAATCTTGTTCTAATAGTAAGGTCTTCCATGTGTTTGTTTAATTGCAAAGAAAATGAAGGTCAACACATTGATACGTATGGATGAGAATTACACTCACTACAAAAAGCTACGGTTTGATGATGATGGTGATATGAAGGATGATAAATCAAACATACATATCCTTATCGAGTGGGAAGTGATCCAGTAGAGATTCATGAAAGCTGATGACAACATGAAATTTCACATCAAAGAGTAGTTGAGGAAGATTGTCTATCCTATAACCACGTATTTGAAACCACCTTCGAAATCGGTTAAAACGAAGGGTGCCCCTATAAAGGTCAAACTGATCGAGAGTGACAATTCTACAAGACGGTCTCCTTCTTACTTTGAACATGTTGACTCACATTTTACAGATTCTCCAACTTCTAAATCTAAAAAAATTGTTTCAAGGGTGCTCACATTAGCAAACCATCTCCCCCACCACTGTTGCAAAAAATTATCCGCATTTAAGAGATGTCGTTTTTTAGGCACAAATATATTGAGTGCATTGTAGATGTTAAAGGTGACGACAAATGTGGTTTTCGAGCTGTTTCGAATTTGCTTGGTAAAAAAATATGAGAACCACCAATTTTTCTGACATCAGCTTATAAGAATTGACGACACGTATGGAATCATACACATCTCTATATGGGAAAAAAAGAAAATTACGATGCAATTCTCAATGCTCTTGCTCCTTGTTTTAGTGGTTCGATACCGTTTAAAAATGGATATTTTTCCCTGATATAGGGCATCCTATAGCAAGTTCTTATGATAAAGGGTGTATTGATTTGACATGATATGGTTTCTCAGAAACATTTTTTCTACTTTGTAGTACGCCACCTCAAAATCCATCCGGACGCATCATGTGTATTGAGTGGCTTTCAAAAACATAATATTTTGTTCAAGTTCATTTGAAATCGGAGTGTCCTATACCAAAGACATCACCGGAGTGGATGTCACATTTCACAAAAGAGATTGAAACTTGGCTAAATCACTTTCTAAAAAGAATGGAAGAGTTCACCAAGTTAAGCGACATTGAAAGAGAATCAAATAAGGAAATGTCAAAGAAGGAACCACTAATAGATATAGATTTAGTTGGTGATACGTGTTTTGATACATTTTAGTTTTTTTATCTAATAATGTAACTCGGTTTTTATATGTAATATTTTCAATTATGTAATATCGATACGATTTGAGACATACGTAATGTATATTCTACATTAATGTTATAGAATTTTGAAGTAATTTTTAAACATTTTTTCTGTTTTAAAATTTAGCCATGCATATATATATATATTGGTTATGTATGAACAATGCTCTATGGGGTGATTTCTGATAGGCATCTCTGGGCACACCCCATTTTAATTGTAAAAACAACTAAATAGGGCATCTTTGTAAAAACCCTTACAAAATAAGGTGTGTCCGGACATGCATATCTAAAATATGCTCTAATGACAGGATATTGTTTCTAAGGTCCAAATTGATATAAAACTTGTATAAAAATAGGGGGTTTCATCTCATGTTCTTTACAAAAACACAACACACCATAATGAATACATATATCCATCTTGCATTTATGTATTTCAATAGCGCAAAACCCCCCATTTCAATTTAGGGTCTCCGAGGACACACTTCTCGTCGATCTAAAATCCAAACTAGATAATCCTCTACTATATCTAGAAAATCGAAGAGTTGTCAAGCTCGAGTATTGTTCACCCTCAGTTACGAAGGAAAGATGAACCATGCTTGAACTGAGGACAGGTGAAGATTTAAAGGTTATGTGGAGTACATTTTACCGCTAGTCATAGAAGGATTCGATTGAAGTGGATGCGACAATTGCAAAATCGATCAAAGATATTCTAAAGATGTTGCAACATCCTGAACATCTATTTGTAATGAAATGTAATGTTAAATTTATGTTAACGATTATTTATGTAATGTGAAGTATTTTGATGTTAATTTGTATTGTTTTTCCAACCTTTTACTTGTTTCTGGTTTGTGTTGTTTGATCTAACAGATCATATTCCAGTGATGCTTTTCTGTAAAACTGATGCATCTTCAAACTCACCCTAATGTTGATTCAAAGATGCGTCTCTAGACTAAAATTTGCCAAAATAAAAATGAATCGTCAATTTGCACTAATGAGTATGTTAAAAACAGTGCGTAAAAAATTGAATCTCTCAATTGTAAAAACACCGTGGTGAGGAAACACCCAATGGAAGGAAGAGAGTACTCCCCCAATTATATTTCTACCCTTCCAATTGTATGTTAATCCAATTTTCCGCCAACATTTTCAAACAAAATGATTTCCAAAATCATCCGCAGATGAAATATGGGACAAATTTTTCCTCGTATTAACCTTAAGATATGGATAACGAAAGCTACTTAATAGCTCTCATTGATTAGTTGCAAACGAACAAGAGTATATATTTATACAAGTGCATATCATATCATAACTACAAATAAGCTCTTAAAATTGCCCCTTAAAAAAAATATTCTGATCAATGCTCAGGTTTATAACAAATAAAATATATAGTATCCAACTATATATTGAAATGCAAGTGAAGCATCATTAAGATAACATTACAAAACTTGACATTCTGATTCACTGCCAAATTAGTCATTAGTGAAAGTACAAAAGATGTATAAACTTCAAAGTAAACTCATTGAGGCTACAAATAAAGAGTAATGATGCTAAAATAAAATGCGAAATAACCAAATCTTACAAGCATACACAAATCCCGCCCCGTTTCCTTCTCAAAAATCAAATGAAATAGAAAAGAAGAAAAAAAAAACAAAATAAAGTAACAGAAAGAGGCAAGAATAGGAGATTGCATAATCTCTGTATCACTGTTCATAACTAAAAATAGCAAAAGAAAAAAACAACATCAAGACTCAAAATTTTGATAGATGCCCCCCAGATGAACTTCTCAATGTTCATCATCCCTGTACAACAGACTAGACCGGAGCAACAAAACAGGTTATAAGTGAACTGTGAGCGCTCGTTATGCTCTTGATTTAGGAGAGAGAGCCTTCAGATCTTTTGTTTGAGAGTCACGTCGAGTATTCCAATAGATATTTTAGGAGTGTAATGTTCGTCAGTATCGACTTCTTCGATTTCCTGGAGTAGGGTTATGTGATATTCAATGTCAATCATAATCAAGAAACACTATTGATTTGACACAGTTTGTAATTATATCAAAAACGATAAGGATAAAATGAGTAGCAAAAGGGAAGCGAATTTTGACACAATTGCGGACATGACATTGAGAATAAAGCAAATTCAGTCACCTGAACAACATCCTCTCCCCTGACGACTTGCCCAAACACAATAAGCTTCTCATTAAGATCTGGGATTGGTGCAGTTGTAATGAAGAGGTCAAATCCTTTGTTGATGTGTTTGCCCTTGGATGTTCCAAGCATGAAAGCTTCGTGTTTCATACTGGTGAATCAACATGATATCAATTAATCAGAAAACTATGCAACTAACTGATAAATCATCACCAGAATGTCTAAATCTCTATATATAAACAGCAAAAACCGAAAGAGTAAGAAAACCTTGCAGGTTGTTTTCCTCTTAAGTTCCAATCAGCTGCTCCTGTTCCTTGGCCATCCCCTGCCTGAATCACATAGTGCTTAATTACACGCTGAAAAAGCATCCCTTTGAAGTGCCCTTTTTGACTGCAGACAAATCATAGTTTAGGTCAGAAGCAAACGCAGCTACAGTCTACAACAACAAAAAAAAACAAGCCTTAACCCACTAAATTGGGTCAGCTACATGGACCAAACGACGCCATATTATTTTATCATATATCACATCTTTATTCAGCTCATTAATCTTAAGATCTTTCTTAATAGTTTCTAGTTTTTCTAGGTCTTCTGTCTTTAGTAATTTGACTACTCTCCATATGATCTATTCTCCATACTACATAAAATCTACAAGTCTTCTCTCTACTCTCTATGTGTCCAAACCACATAAGCCGGATCTCCACCATCTTTTCTACGATAGGAACTACCCCAACTCTCTCTAATGTTGTCATTTCTAAAGCCTATCATGCCTAGTCGTACCACACACCCAAGCCCAACGCAACATTCCCATATTCACCAAGTTTCTTTTATTCTCATGTAGGTTCTTAATTCTTTGCCGTCCAGCACTCCCCCCCATACAACATCGTAGATCTTACAGTTGTACGATAAAAAATTTCCTTCAACTTGGGTGGTACTTTTGTATCCCATAAAACACTTCTAATGAACAACCTACTAAATTGTGAGATATTGCTATGGAATATGGAGAGGGCTTTCAATTTCAAATTGCAAGGACCAAATTACATTTTAGCAAAGATTATAGAAAGAGAGGAAATATGCTGTGAACATAACTTAGGATATTCTAATCACCCAACAAAGATCGAATTTTCACCTATATATCACAAAAATATCTGAAATTGACAAATTCTTCTAGTCCAAGTCTAACCAGACCCAAACAATTCAGCAGCTTCCATAATAAATATTTGTAGAAAAAAAAGTACTTACCATAAGTCGATAAATTCATCAACAGCTTCAGGAGCACTTTCCTTGTACAGTTCTACTATTATTGACCCTTTAGAGGTATTTAAAACCTATAATCATGAAAAAGAAATAAACCATGTAATAAAATAAAACTTCATATAATAATTTCAATTAAAGCGCATTATAAACTTTGTTGAAGACTTCTTTCACAAATGAATTATTTAAAGAATTGAACTGCAGCAGTATGGAAAATGAAACTCACAGCATATTCAGGTAGCTCAGATTTCTTCGAGTCCGGAAAACTATTTTCACCCTACAAAAGTAGATTCACTTCGATAATAACTCTATATGAGGAAACCAAATGCATAATAGAAGCTCAGGGTGTATACACTTTGCAAGCATGTCAAATAACAAGAAAATACAGAAGGGCTGAGGAGTCATGAAAAACCCTTTATATGCAATTAAAGATGTACCTCATCAGATATTGTCGAGTTATTTTCTAATTGCAATCTTGATCTGAAAACAGGTAAGAAATAAATTGTTAGGTAACAGATAATGACCTATATGAGAAAATGGAAACACTCCTGATGCAAACCAATAATCCCCTTATCAGAAATCATATAACTAATGCTTGTTCGATCCAAACTCAACTTTAAAAAAAAAATGCTGAAATACAATGAAAAATTGGAAACAATGTGCATGCCTAACAAAAAACACAAAATCTGCCAGAATTTGAGCGTAAACCAAAGTGACATCAGAGTAAAGCTAAAGGTTCAACCACCACAATAGACAGGGATAGTTCAATCAAGATAGCAGTAAAATAAAGCCTCTAAGCAACAAAATAAAACTTTCAGAAATTCCTCTATCCATGAAGCTAGAGCTCAAATTAGTATGAGTTTCTAAGATATCCTCCATTGCTTTTCTGTCTAAATCTATTAAGCACAGACACCAGAAACACGACACCAACACTAACACATTGACTCCGGTAATAATTTGAAAAATTGAATAAATTAAACATAATCACAAATGTCGGTGTCAGTTCCAGACACAGACACATTTTTTCGGAGGTGTCAGTGCTACAGAGGACTAAGTCTAAACCGCATATCATTTCTCACACCAAGAAATCTCTTTCACTGCTATAACAAAAAACCTGCAACTAACCTGTTGGACCAATGTCTGTACGTAGCCAAAAGGAAAAACCCAACCAAGACAAGAATCAAAGCATAAAATATAATACTGGCCGCGCTAATGCGAGAAGGTCCCTTCTTCCTTTTGCTTTGCTGTAGCAGAGCCTGAGGCTTGATCCTAGCCATTTAACCTAAAGGGCATCATCATAAACAAAAACAAGGGTTAAAAACCAAAAATTTTACTCAATCAAAACAAATCATCATGATCATAACAACAATTAACCATAAAAACAACCAAAAAAACTCAATTAAAACAAAATCATCATGATCATAACAACAATTAACCAGAAAAACAACCAAAAAAACTCAATTAATTCAATTCCAATATAATCCAAATCGTAATCAAATCAAAAACCAACAAAAACCAATTACACAAAATTTGAAAATTTCAACATATCTATGAATCTAAAACCTTTTACTAAAGAAATTTCCTATGAAACTAATCGAAATAAATCCTATTCATATGATCTAAATTCTAATTCTAATACAAGTTAAGATCCAACAAAATGGGGAGAGTTGAATCCACTAAGATTAGGGCAAAGACAAAAACTTCAATAAGAAAAGATTAAGAAAAGGAAAGAAAAAACACATAAATTAATAATTAGAATCCAAAAATGGAATAAAGCAACTACCGAATTTCCTAGTTTAGGGGTGAAAGAAAACAAGAGAGAAAGAGATGGAACCTAGGAGATATTTTGCGGTGAAGTGAAGTGGAGTGAATGGATCGTAGAAGAAAGTTGGGTTTTTACGCAAGAGGGAAATCGACGCGCGTTTGTGCTTCGTTTCAACGATGAAATGGAGAAAATTGGTGTATAGTATTGAAATCAAGACTCGGACTAGTTTTCCAATGTTGGGGTCACATTTTAACATTTTCTAAGGATTTACGGCAAGTTTCTTTTAAAATATCATTTTTATAATTTTATAAAGGATTTAATTCAAATACACTGACTGTCAGTAAACTATAGCCGTTAGATGTTAAAAGTGATTTGACTTTTATTTTAAAAACTTATAAAGTCATACAAACGGATAATGGTGATGAATTGATAGTGTAAAATTTTTTATACTGTCAGTGCATAGCAATTAATCCCTTTTATAAATCTTTGTTTAAAAAAAAGTTATAAATAATTTTAAAAAATAAATTTATACTTCCTCCGTTCTGTTTAAGTGTCATTTTTTTAATTTTTACACATATCAATAAAACTAATCAATATTATTACTTTCAAATTTAAATTATTCAAATTTATAATTATTTTAACTAACCAATAAAACTAATCAATATTAAAAAAAATTATTCAAATTTAAAATTATTTTAACTATAAGAAACCGGTAGGACCTCACCCCATCCGAGGACAGATGATTCTGGCCTCCGACGCATATTTTGTTGTTTGATCTAATCGAACGGTAACTCGCTTGAGGCGTTGTATCCTTCACAAGGATAGTTTTAACCGCTTGCACTATATAAATTCCAACACGCGTCATTTTAAGTATTCTCTCATCCATATACTCATACTACTTTCTCACTTATTTAGTGACTTGTGTTGGGTGCGAATATGGATACAAAGATGTCTAGAAGGGAGTTGAATATATCATTCCCTTTAAGACAATTTCAAAAACTTTTTAGGTCGCATAAACGATATCAGAGATTTTAAGAAGTGCAAAAGCAAAACACAAAAACAAGGGAGCTTTGAAACATCTCAATGAATTAAACTAAGTGAAATAATACAAGATGTCATTAAGGGCTTGGTTTCTTCTGATTTAAGTCAATCCCAAGACAATTAAAGTTGCTTTGAATAAAATAATTTAAAAACTTTGCATAGATGTTATATCAAGCCATAATTGGATTCATGGTAATTCTATAAGATTGATACACACAGACCTAAGCTTATACATGAAATCTCTATAAGCAAAGTATATTTTATGGGGCATACAATCAATGCAATAGCAATATTAATGGATGCTAGAAAAATAAAGGAGTTGAAGGAAGAAGAAAAGATGCACAAAGATATATAGTGGTTCGGCGTTCGTCCTCACTTCGCCTACTACATTCTTCAATGGTGTTAATTAACCACCGGAAAATAATCACGATCTTCCATTATTTTGATAAGTTTGATACAAGCATTTTGGTTACAACAAACTATCACACGATAATTGTAACGCCCCAGTTTTTGTGAGTTTTATTTAATCGAGTTTAATTGATTATTTTATTATTATATTATTTTATTTTCGACTTTTATTTAGAAAAATGTTATTTTTCATCGTTATTATGTTTTATCGCATTTTGAGAGCGTTTGCGAGATATTTGAGTGTAGGGGTATTTTGGTCATTTGGGTAGATATTTTGTTTAAATAGAATAGAAAGATAGAAAGAGAGAAAAAGAAAAGAAAACAGAAAAATAGAAAGAGAAGAGAAGAGAAAAGAGAAGGAAAGAAGGGAGAAGAGGAAAAGAGAGGAAAAGTCGAGAAAACTCCGTTTAAAGCGCGAATAATCGGGTAAGGGTGAGAAGTTTCAATTATATCTTGCTTGTGTATGTATATGTGTTGTTTGTGGTGAATGTTTTGGTTGTTTTCCATATGTTTCCGTTTATGCCGTATTTGACGAAATCGATAGAAACCGATGTTTCTACGGTCGGAAAGTTGTATAAATACATGTGTTGGTTGGTTATATGTATGTGAGCTGCTGTTTGAAGTTTCACGAAGTTTGGTTATGTTTCGGTTAGTTTTCGGTATGTTTCCGTTGTTGTTTCCGTTTAGGTCGAATTGTGGGAAACCGATGTTTTCACGGTTAGAATTCGAAATAAATTACGTGGTTGTATCGAGTAAGGTTAGGTCGTCGTATAACGTGCTTTTCATTCGATTTGGTGACGTTCGAAAATTCTGGTTTTTAAACGGTTGAAATTTAATCGAAAAATCGAACGTCGTAGAAATTTCGTTTATGTGTTCTAAATTGTTCTTATGTATTTGGTGGTTGCGCGTATATGTTTGTTTCGGTGAAAATGTTCGATTTAGTCGAGTTTTCGGGGATTCGGGAAAAGGACAGCAAAGTTGTAATTTGAAAAATCTGGTTTTTTGTGAAAAACAGGGTTAGGGATCGATACATAACCCCAGGGATCGATCCCTACTGTGAAAATTAGGAAAAATGGCATTTTACTACAGCAGGGATCGATACATGCGAGTTAGGGATCGATACCTACTGTGCTGAAACAGAAAATTCTGTTTTTCGGGGAAACTTCGGAAATTCATATCTTTTGATCCGTAACTCGGATTGGGACGTTCTTTATACCGTTGGAAAGCTAACGAAATGTTCTTTCTTTTAAAATTAGGTTGGAGGTCAGTAGATGATTTAATTAATTCGTGTTTTTGGAAAAATAGTCGAGTTGTCGGGTTTTGTTGCGTACAATGTGTGCGATTGATGCGTTATTATGCTATATGCTTTTGATATGTAAGGTGTAGCTTGTGTGCTGTTATATGATGTGAATATACATGATGAGATGTTGTGATAATGTTGTTGTTGTGCGGTAAATACATTGTTTGATTGAATATCAATGTATGTGGTTATGATGTTGTGTTGGTTTGTGGTTTATTGTTGTGGTTTGTGGAATGTGATGATGTTGAAGCATGTGACAAGTTATGGTAATTGTTGTGATGATGATTGGTGGCCGAGAGGCAAGAAAATGCTAAGTGTGGTATATTGGTGTTTGTGGCCATTTTGGGCAATTGTGTGCATTACTTTATATGTACTTGAAATGCATGATTTAATGTATGAGTCTTGATTGCCATGGGTCATTATATGACATGCATCATGATGAAGACATTGTAGATCCCTTCGTGGGTGTAAACAATGCATAAAGACATTGTAGATCCCTTCGTGGGTGTAAACAATGCAGTTAGACATTGTAAGATCCCTTCGTGGGTGTAAACAATGCATGTTGAATTGTAGATCCCTTATGGGTGTAAGCAATTGTTGTATTGATCGTGTGCCTATTATAAAGGACTAAAAACGATCCATAACGTCGTATGCTTGGTGATAAGTGGTAGCGACGGGGAACATCGTATGCCCGACGGGGAGTTACCCTAAGTAACGAGCGATGATTCCAAGAGTTCCTGGGGAACTAATGAATTACAAGGTTGGAAGTCGGTACCGCATGGCATTTGCATAGAGTCGTTGTGTCGGTCTCTGTGCATTTGCATAAATCATGAATTAATTGGCATGGAAATGTGATTGTGATTGATGAGATGAAATATGTGGAATTGTATTGAATGGTATATGTTTGATTGGAGTATGTGATTATGTGTGGAAAATCATGATTTGATTGATTATATGTGGAAGTTGTGTATTGATTAGTTATGTGTTGAGATTGTGATAGCTTTGGTGAGTTGATATGCATTTTGATAAATGTATTGAGCATGATTGGTATGCTTTGTGATGGATGCATAAATGATTATGTGTTGTGAATTATGTTATGTCTTGGTGACATGCTATATATATTGGTAGGTGATGTTGTGGTGAGAAATATTTTATATGTGAATTTATTTGTGTTGTGGCATATTATTATGCAATCTTGTTATAATTGTTATTTCTCACCCTTCTGCTGGAATATGCTTTTTATGGCATAGTGCAGATTGTCAGCTTTAGAGGCTTGGAGGCTTTTGTGGAGATTAGTGCTCCGTTCCGTTGTCGTTCGTGGTGTCTGCTCTGATACGTAGCACGGGAGTCGGGGAACGTTTTGTTATATGTATATAATTGTTGAATATATTTTGTATTTATATTTTGATGTTCTAAAACCATTTATTTGTAAAACAAGTCAGTTATGGATCTTTCCGCTTTATTCCATAATTGACCATCCTTTTGTAAGGAAAAAGTTTCTCTTTGTGTTATGTATCAAAAATGTGGAGCAGGGATTGTATTTTGTTCATTTAAGTGTGGCACCCCTGTTTCTGTCGGAAAAATAAATTTTTAGTTACTCTGATATTTATTATGTGTTATTTATTTCTCGATGGGAATTGGGGTGTTACATTAGTGGTATCAGAGCAGGTCGGTCCGTCCGGCCGAGTTGTTGAGTCAGTTGGTGTGACAGTTGAATACTGTCATTGTTGTTTGTCCCTTAGTACGTGATAGGTGTGCGGAACACTGTCAGTGCTTTCTGGTTTTCTAATCCTTTGTCTTCAGGTGTGAGATTGAGATAAGTGGGGGAGAAGCTGGTACTTCTCCATGTTGTTTCAGGTGTGGAGCGTTGGCTCAATGTGTCGTTGGTTGCAAGATTATAAGTGTTGTTGGGACAGTGTTGTTCCCGATTCCGTAAGAAATGCGGAAGTAAGGTTTATGTCAACTAAGGAATTGTGCCTTAGGTAGTTTTGTGTATGGGATGCAAGAAAGGCTATTATAGTTTGGAAAAGACGGTTTATGCCCCATCATGATTGTCGGCTGTCTATTGGCAAATTGAGGAACTGATCACCCTTAATCTCTTGTTGATAGCAGACGGAGATTGTGTTGGATGGAATAGACGTGTCTTTCCGGCTTTGATAGTGTGTGCCATGAATTGTTTGGAATTGAGAAAATGATTACGGATTATTTTGACGAGTCGATGAAGACGCTAATATCAGAAGATGCAATGGATTAGAGGTTTTGGTATGTTGGTTCAGTATGAAGTTTTGAGAGTGAATGATTGGGCATCGTTAATGGTGGTTCTCAGAGAGAAAAGTGTGAACTCAAATTGGACGAAGGTAAGGATTTCAGGTTTGGATCTGCTAAGTAAGCAGGAGAACTTTTAGGAAGTGAAACTAAGATGTTGTTATGTTTGTGGCGATAGTTTTCTAGAAATTGGCAAGAAGGACACAGTGATGAGCTACCGGTTGTGCGTGATTTTCAGATGTATTCCCGGATGGAATATTGGATGTTAGCGTTAGAGGTACCCGGACTGATAGAGCAGTTGGAAGATTTACTGGAAAGGAGAATTGTGAGGCCAAGTGTGTCGTCTTGGAGAGCTCTAGTATTGTCGGTAACAAAAGGAAGGATGATATAATGGAATAACAAGTATAATGGTATTGAGACTATGAGAAGCGAAACTTAGAGTTCCGAAGAGGTTTGGAGTTTTTGGAATTTTAGAGCATTAATGGAAATTTTGAGAAAACCTTAAGTGTGGATGTATTATTTAAGAGTTCTTTTTGGTTGATTGTTGCTACATGTTGGGATTTATGGAATTTGGACGGCTAAGAGAAGGACTTGTGTATGGATTACTGACAGTTGAATAAGGTAACGATAGAGAATAAGTGTCCACTTTCATGAGCGGATGACTGGAATGGTTTGGCTGAGTTTGAGTGAACTTGCAATTGTTTGGAATGTTTGATAAGAGTGGTGAATTGTGTGAGTTAAGACTTTTATCGATTTGATGTGACTGGTTATGTTGTTATCATCGGAATAGACTGGTAATTACTCGGTTAAGCTTGTGTGTGAATAGCCAGTTACCCAGTGCAAGGTTTTGCAAAAGCTTTAAGAATTTATATCTTTTGGAATTGGTTGGACATTACAACGTACGGTGATGTTGCTTGGTGTTAGTAATGTGTCCGTAATGTTTGTGAAGTATATGAATCGTATCTTCCATATTTAATTGGATAAGTTGTAGTGGTTTTAATTGAGGATATTCGAATCTGTTATAAACTCGGAAGAAGAACAGGTAGAGTGTTTGAGATTTGAATCACAAGTGTTGGAAAGAGACGAAGTTTTATGCTAAGTTATTCAAGTGAGAATTTGGGTTGGAAAAAGGTTAGTCTTCTTGGATATGTTATTTCAGGTAATGGTATTATTATGGATCCATCGGAAGTGGATCTGGTTTTGCAATGAGAGGTTCCGAAGTTGGTTAAGGAGATTAGAAACTTTTGGGCTCAGTCGGTTGTTACGAAAGGTTATGGAAGACTTTGCTAAGTTCGTACTTCTGTTATTTCAGTTGGCTTGCAAAGGATGAGTCATTTGTTTTGGATGTTCGTTGTGAGTAAGTTTTGGGTGAGCCGAATTAGAATTTGTCTACGGCTGCAGTTTTGATTCTGTGTGATCCTGTTCAACCGTTTGTGAGGTGTCTTTGATGAGTTAGTCAGTGTGTTAATGTAAGGGAGTAAAGTCGTGGCTTATGCTTTACGACAATTGAGGATTCATAAAAGGATCTATACAATTCTGGATTTGGAATTAGTCGCGGTTGTATTGTGTTGGAAAATTTGGAGGTATTATTTTTATGGTTCTCGGCTCGAAGTGTTTGGTAATCGCAAGAGTCTAGAGTACTTGGTTGGTTTGAAGGAATAGAGTATGAGACAATGAGGATGGTTGGAAATTTTGATGAGTTATGACTTTAGTTGGAATTATCCTGTTGGTAAAGGTAAGGTCTTGCTTGGAAAGTTAAGTCGAAAGTTTCAGGGTATGTCTGTTTTGATGGTCAGAGAATTAGAATAATTTGAGCAGTTCCGAGACTGGTGTCTGGTGTGTGAGATAACACAGGAGAGTGTGAGGTTAGGAATATTAAAAGTGAACAGTGATTTTTGGTGAATAAGAGAAAGAGTTAGACCTTGGACGTGAAATTGGTAGTTTTGATGGTTGCGAGTAATCAGAGTGCACAGCGGATGCGTGGTGTTGCACAATTTGTATTTGCGTGTGTGTGACTTGTAAGAGTTCATAAGTGGAATATTGGGAATATGTAGGATTGATGAGACCATTGGACGTTTCAAAATGGAAGTGATAAGTGAAAGGTTTAAATGTTATCCATGGGCTACTATGTAGAGGGATGTTTCGGTTATATGTTCGATTGGTGAATCGTAGCATTGTTGTAGTATGGTTGTGTGACAAGGATGTTGGTGTTCTGGTTTTGTTGATGTTGTTGAGACCTTGTGGTGTCGTGGAATTTTATGTTCTTGTTTGTGTTGTTGCCTCGTTTCCATGGTGATGGTTCGAGTGTGTGTAGCTAATTCCTATGATTGGGAATTAGGGGAATGTTACCTACGGTGAGGGTAACGATCTTGTTGTGTTTCGGTTCTAGAGTGAACCTGTGTGTTGGTATCGTGGTTTTCCTTGAGTTGTGAGTTGGTCGTCAAGTGCATTGTATGGGCTTTGCATCTTGTCGTTGTAGTTGTCGTCGTATCGTGTTGTTGTAATTACGGTTAGCAAGGTGTTTGTCTGTTGTGTTATCCGTGGTGTGCCTTTTGTTGGCATGTTGGTTTGTTCGTCGGATGCGAGAGTCGTGTCCGGAGTTGTTCGTCTCGGTTAGATTTTCGAGGACGAAAATGTCTAAGTGGGGGAGAATTGTAACGCCCCAGTTTTTGTGAGTTTTATTTAATCGAGTTTAATTGATTATTTTATTATTATATTATTTTATTTTCGACTTTTATTTAGAAAAATGTTATTTTTCATCGTTATTATGTTTTATCGCATTTTGAGAGCGTTTGCGAGATATTTGAGTGTAGGGGTATTTTGGTCATTTGGGTAGATATTTTGTTTAAATAGAATAGAAAGATAGAAAGAGAGAAAAAGAAAAGAAAACAGAAAAATAGAAAGAGAAGAGAAGAGAAAAGAGAAGGAAAGAAGGGAGAAGAGGAAAAGAGAGGAAAAGTCGAGAAAACTCCGTTTAAAGCGCGAATAATCGGGTAAGGGTGAGAAGTTTCAATTATATCTTGCTTGTGTATGTATATGTGTTGTTTGTGGTGAATGTTTTGGTTGTTTTCCATATGTTTCCGTTTATGCCGTATTTGACGAAATCGATAGAAACCGATGTTTCTACGGTCGGAAAGTTGTATAAATACATGTGTTGGTTGGTTATATGTATGTGAGCTGCTGTTTGAAGTTTCACGAAGTTTGGTTATGTTTCGGTTAGTTTTCGGTATGTTTCCGTTGTTGT
This sequence comes from Lathyrus tuberosus, assembly GCA_022829125.1. NCBI lineage: Eukaryota > Viridiplantae > Streptophyta > Magnoliopsida > Fabales > Fabaceae > Lathyrus > Lathyrus tuberosus. Next base: position 5,737,565 of record JALAZF010000253.1, read on the forward strand.
TTCCGTTTAGGTCGAATTGTGGGAAACCGATGTTTTCACGGTTAGAATTCGAAATAAATTACGTGGTTGTATCGAGTAAGGTTAGGTCGTCGTATAGCGTGCTTTTCATTCGATTTGGTGACGTTCGAAAATTCTGGTTTTTAAACGGTTGAAATTTAATCGAAAAATCGAACGTCGTAGAAATTTCGTTTATGTGTTCTAAATTGTTCTTATGTATTTGGTGGTTGCGCGTATATGTTTGTTTCGGTGAAAATGTTCGATTTAGTCGAGTTTTCGGGGATTCGGGAAAAGGACAGCAAAGTTGTAATTTGAAAAATCTGGTTTTTTGTGAAAAACAGGGTTAGGGATCGATACATAACCCCAGGGATCGATCCCTACTGTGAAAATTAGGAAAAATGGCATTTTACTACAGCAGGGATCGATACATGCGAGTTAGGGATCGATACCTACTGTGCTGAAACAGAAAATTCTGTTTTTCGGGGAAACTTCGGAAATTCATATCTTTTGATCCGTAACTCGGATTGGGACGTTCTTTATACCGTTGGAAAGCTAACGAAATGTTCTTTCTTTTAAAATTAGGTTGGAGGTCAGTAGATGATTTAATTAATTCGTGTTTTTGGAAAAATAGTCGAGTTGTCGGGTTTTGTTGCGTACAATGTGTGCGATTGATGCGTTATTATGCTATATGCTTTTGATATGTAAGGTGTAGCTTGTGTGCTGTTATATGATGTGAATATACATGATGAGATGTTGTGATAATGTTGTTGTTGTGCGGTAAATACATTGTTTGATTGAATATCAATGTATGTGGTTATGATGTTGTGTTGGTTTGTGGTTTATTGTTGTGGTTTGTGGAATGTGATGATGTTGAAGCATGTGACAAGTTATGGTAATTGTTGTGATGATGATTGGTGGCCGAGAGGCAAGAAAATGCTAAGTGTGGTATATTGGTGTTTGTGGCCATTTTGGGCAATTGTGTGCATTACTTTATATGTACTTGAAATGCATGATTTAATGTATGAGTCTTGATTGCCATGGGTCATTATATGACATGCATCATGATGAAGACATTGTAGATCCCTTCGTGGGTGTAAACAATGCATAAAGACATTGTAGATCCCTTCGTGGGTGTAAACAATGCAGTTAGACATTGTAAGATCCCTTCGTGGGTGTAAACAATGCATGTTGAATTGTAGATCCCTTATGGGTGTAAGCAATTGTTGTATTGATCGTGTGCCTATTATAAAGGACTAAAAACGATCCATAACGTCGTATGCTTGGTGATAAGTGGTAGCGACGGGGAACATCGTATGCCCGACGGGGAGTTACCCTAAGTAACGAGCGATGATTCCAAGAGTTCCTGGGGAACTAATGAATTACAAGGTTGGAAGTCGGTACCGCATGGCATTTGCATAGAGTCGTTGTGTCGGTCTCTGTGCATTTGCATAAATCATGAATTAATTGGCATGGAAATGTGATTGTGATTGATGAGATGAAATATGTGGAATTGTATTGAATGGTATATGTTTGATTGGAGTATGTGATTATGTGTGGAAAATCATGATTTGATTGATTATATGTGGAAGTTGTGTATTGATTAGTTATGTGTTGAGATTGTGATAGCTTTGGTGAGTTGATATGCATTTTGATAAATGTATTGAGCATGATTGGTATGCTTTGTGATGGATGCATAAATGATTATGTGTTGTGAATTATGTTATGTCTTGGTGACATGCTATATATATTGGTAGGTGATGTTGTGGTGAGAAATATTTTATATGTGAATTTATTTGTGTTGTGGCATATTATTATGCAATCTTGTTATAATTGTTATTTCTCACCCTTCTGCTGGAATATGCTTTTTATGGCATAGTGCAGATTGTCAGCTTTAGAGGCTTGGAGGCTTTTGTGGAGATTAGTCCTCCGTTCCGTTGTCGTTCGTGGTGTCTGCTCTGATACGTAGCACGGGAGTCGGGGAACGTTTTGTTATATGTATATAATTGTTGAATATATTTTGTATTTATATTTTGATGTTCTAAAACCATTTATTTGTAAAACAAGTCAGTTATGGATCTTTCCGCTTTATTCCATAATTGACCATCCTTTTGTAAGGAAAAAGTTTCTCTTTGTGTTATGTATCAAAAATGTGGAGCAGGGATTGTATTTTGTTCATTTAAGTGTGGCACCCCTGTTTCTGTCGGAAAAATAAATTTTTAGTTACTCTGATATTTATTATGTGTTATTTATTTCTCGATGGGAATTGGGGTGTTACATTAGTGGTATCAGAGCAGGTCGGTCCGTCCGGCCGAGTTGTTGAGTCAGTTGGTGTGACAGTTGAATACTGTCATTGTTGTTTGTCCCTTAGTACGTGATAGGTGTGCGGAACACTGTCAGTGCTTTCTGGTTTTCTAATCCTTTGTCTTCAGGTGTGAGATTGAGATAAGTGGGGGAGAAGCTGGTACTTCTCCATGTTGTTTCAGGTGTGGAGCGTTGGCTCAATGTGTCGTTGGTTGCAAGATTATAAGTGTTGTTGGGACAGTGTTGTTCCCGATTCCGTAAGAAATGCGGAAGTAAGGTTTATGTCAACTAAGGAATTGTGCCTTAGGTAGTTTTGTGTATGGGATGCAAGAAAGGCTATTATAGTTTGGAAAAGACGGTTTATGCCCCATCATGATTGTCGGCTGTCTATTGGCAAATTGAGGAACTGATCACCCTTAATCTCTTGTTGATAGCAGACGGAGATTGTGTTGGATGGAATAGACGTGTCTTTCCGGCTTTGATAGTGTGTGCCATGAATTGTTTGGAATTGAGAAAATGATTACGGATTATTTTGACGAGTCGATGAAGACGCTAATATCAGAAGATGCAATGGATTAGAGGTTTTGGTATGTTGGTTCAGTATGAAGTTTTGAGAGTGAATGATTGGGCATCGTTAATGGTGGTTCTCAGAGAGAAAAGTGTGAACTCAAATTGGACGAAGGTAAGGATTTCAGGTTTGGATCTGCTAAGTAAGCAGGAGAACTTTTAGGAAGTGAAACTAAGATGTTGTTATGTTTGTGGCGATAGTTTTCTAGAAATTGGCAAGAAGGACACAGTGATGAGCTACCGGTTGTGCGTGATTTTCAGATGTATTCCCGGATGGAATATTGGATGTTAGCGTTAGAGGTACCCGGACTGATAGAGCAGTTGGAAGATTTACTGGAAAGGAGAATTGTGAGGCCAAGTGTGTCGTCTTGGAGAGCTCTAGTATTGTCGGTAACAAAAGGAAGGATGATATAATGGAATAACAAGTATAATGGTATTGAGACTATGAGAAGCGAAACTTAGAGTTCCGAAGAGGTTTGGAGTTTTTGGAATTTTAGAGCATTAATGGAAATTTTGAGAAAACCTTAAGTGTGGATGTATTATTTAAGAGTTCTTTTTGGTTGATTGTTGCTACATGTTGGGATTTATGGAATTTGGACGGCTAAGAGAAGGACTTGTGTATGGATTACTGACAGTTGAATAAGGTAACGATAGAGAATAAGTGTCCACTTTCATGAGCGGATGACTGGAATGGTTTGGCTGAGTTTGAGTGAACTTGCAATTGTTTGGAATGTTTGATAAGAGTGGTGAATTGTGTGAGTTAAGACTTTTATCGATTTGATGTGACTGGTTATGTTGTTATCATCGGAATAGACTGGTAATTACTCGGTTAAGCTTGTGTGTGAATAGCCAGTTACCCAGTGCAAGGTTTTGCAAAAGCTTTAAGAATTTATATCTTTTGGAATTGGTTGGACATTACAACGTACGGTGATGTTGCTTGGTGTTAGTAATGTGTCCGTAATGTTTGTGAAGTATATGAATCGTATCTTCCATATTTAATTGGATAAGTTGTAGTGGTTTTAATTGAGGATATTCGAATCTGTTATAAACTCGGAAGAAGAACAGGTAGAGTGTTTGAGATTTGAATCACAAGTGTTGGAAAGAGACGAAGTTTTATGCTAAGTTATTCAAGTGAGAATTTGGGTTGGAAAAAGGTTAGTCTTCTTGGATATGTTATTTCAGGTAATGGTATTATTATGGATCCATCGGAAGTGGATCTGGTTTTGCAATGAGAGGTTCCGAAGTTGGTTAAGGAGATTAGAAACTTTTGGGCTCAGTCGGTTGTTACGAAAGGTTATGGAAGACTTTGCTAAGTTCGTACTTCTGTTATTTCAGTTGGCTTGCAAAGGATGAGTCATTTGTTTTGGATGTTCGTTGTGAGTAAGTTTTGGGTGAGCCGAATTAGAATTTGTCTACGGCTGCAGTTTTGATTCTGTGTGATCCTGTTCAACCGTTTGTGAGGTGTCTTTGATGAGTTAGTCAGTGTGTTAATGTAAGGGAGTAAAGTCGTGGCTTATGCTTTACGACAATTGAGGATTCATAAAAGGATCTATACAATTCTGGATTTGGAATTAGTCGCGGTTGTATTGTGTTGGAAAATTTGGAGGTATTATTTTTATGGTTCTCGGCTCGAAGTGTTTGGTAATCGCAAGAGTCTAGAGTACTTGGTTGGTTTGAAGGAATAGAGTATGAGACAATGAGGATGGTTGGAAATTTTGATGAGTTATGACTTTAGTTGGAATTATCCTGTTGGTAAAGGTAAGGTCTTGCTTGGAAAGTTAAGTCGAAAGTTTCAGGGTATGTCTGTTTTGATGGTCAGAGAATTAGAATAATTTGAGCAGTTCCGAGACTGGTGTCTGGTGTGTGAGATAACACAGGAGAGTGTGAGGTTAGGAATATTAAAAGTGAACAGTGATTTTTGGTGAATAAGAGAAAGAGTTAGACCTTGGACGTGAAATTGGTAGTTTTGATGGTTGCGAGTAATCAGAGTGCACAGCGGATGCGTGGTGTTGCACAATTTGTATTTGCGTGTGTGTGACTTGTAAGAGTTCATAAGTGGAATATTGGGAATATGTAGGATTGATGAGACCATTGGACGTTTCAAAATGGAAGTGATAAGTGAAAGGTTTAAATGTTATCCATGGGCTACTATGTAGAGGGATGTTTCGGTTATATGTTCGATTGGTGAATCGTAGCATTGTTGTAGTATGGTTGTGTGACAAGGATGTTGGTGTTCTGGTTTTGTTGATGTTGTTGAGACCTTGTGGTGTCGTGGAATTTTATGTTCTTGTTTGTGTTGTTGCCTCGTTTCCATGGTGATGGTTCGAGTGTGTGTAGCTAATTCCTATGATTGGGAATTAGGGGAATGTTACCCACGGTGAGGGTAACGATCTTGTTGTGTTTCGGTTCTAGAGTGAACCTGTGTGTTGGTATCGTGGTTTTCCTTGAGTTGTGAGTTGGTCGTCAAGTGCATTGTATGGGCTTTGCATCTTGTCGTTGTAGTTGTCGTCGTATCGTGTTGTTGTAATTACGGTTAGCAAGGTGTTTGTCTGTTGTGTTATCCGTGGTGTGCCTTTTGTTGGCATGTTGGTTTGTTCGTCGGATGCGAGAGTCGTGTCCGGAGTTGTTCGTCTCGGTTAGATTTTCGAGGACGAAAATGTCTAAGTGGGGGAGAATTGTAACGCCCCAGTTTTTGTGAGTTTTATTTAATCGAGTTTAATTGATTATTTTATTATTATATTATTTTATTTTCGACTTTTATTTAGAAAAATGTTATTTTTCATCGTTATTATGTTTTATCGCATTTTGAGAGCGTTTGCGAGATATTTGAGTGTAGGGGTATTTTGGTCATTTGGGTAGATATTTTGTTTAAATAGAATAGAAAGATAGAAAGAGAGAAAAAGAAAAGAAAACAGAAAAATAGAAAGAGAAGAGAAGAGAAAAGAGAAGGAAAGAAGGGAGAAGAGGAAAAGAGAGGAAAAGTCGAGAAAACTCCGTTTAAAGCGCGAATAATCGGGTAAGGGTGAGAAGTTTCAATTATATCTTGCTTGTGTATGTATATGTGTTGTTTGTGGTGAATGTTTTGGTTGTTTTCCATATGTTTCCGTTTATGCCGTATTTGACGAAATCGATAGAAACCGATGTTTCTACGGTCGGAAAGTTGTATAAATACATGTGTTGGTTGGTTATATGTATGTGAGCTGCTGTTTGAAGTTTCACGAAGTTTGGTTATGTTTCGGTTAGTTTTCGGTATGTTTCCGTTGTTGTTTCCGTTTAGGTCGAATTGTGGGAAACCGATGTTTTCACGGTTAGAATTCGAAATAAATTACGTGGTTGTATCGAGTAAGGTTAGGTCGTCGTATAGCGTGCTTTTCATTCGATTTGGTGACGTTCGAAAATTCTGGTTTTTAAACGGTTGAAATTTAATCGAAAAATCGAACGTCGTAGAAATTTCGTTTATGTGTTCTAAATTGTTCTTATGTATTTGGTGGTTGCGCGTATATGTTTGTTTCGGTGAAAATGTTCGATTTAGTCGAGTTTTCGGGGATTCGGGAAAAGGACAGCAAAGTTGTAATTTGAAAAATCTGGTTTTTTGTGAAAAACAGGGTTAGGGATCGATACATAACCCCAGGGATCGATCCCTACTGTGAAAATTAGGAAAAATGGCATTTTACTACAGCAGGGATCGATACATGCGAGTTAGGGATCGATACCTACTGTGCTGAAACAGAAAATTCTGTTTTTCGGGGAAACTTCGGAAATTCATATCTTTTGATCCGTAACTCGGATTGGGACGTTCTTTATACCGTTGGAAAGCTAACGAAATGTTCTTTCTTTTAAAATTAGGTTGGAGGTCAGTAGATGATTTAATTAATTCGTGTTTTTGGAAAAATAGTCGAGTTGTCGGGTTTTGTTGCGTACAATGTGTGCGATTGATGCGTTATTATGCTATATGCTTTTGATATGTAAGGTGTAGCTTGTGTGCTGTTATATGATGTGAATATACATGATGAGATGTTGTGATAATGTTGTTGTTGTGCGGTAAATACATTGTTTGATTGAATATCAATGTATGTGGTTATGATGTTGTGTTGGTTTGTGGTTTATTGTTGTGGTTTGTGGAATGTGATGATGTTGAAGCATGTGACAAGTTATGGTAATTGTTGTGATGATGATTGGTGGCCGAGAGGCAAGAAAATGCTAAGTGTGGTATATTGGTGTTTGTGGCCATTTTGGGCAATTGTGTGCATTACTTTATATGTACTTGAAATGCATGATTTAATGTATGAGTCTTGATTGCCATGGGTCATTATATGACATGCATCATGATGAAGACATTGTAGATCCCTTCGTGGGTGTAAACAATGCATAAAGACATTGTAGATCCCTTCGTGGGTGTAAACAATGCAGTTAGACATTGTAAGATCCCTTCGTGGGTGTAAACAATGCATGTTGAATTGTAGATCCCTTATGGGTGTAAGCAATTGTTGTATTGATCGTGTGCCTATTATAAAGGACTAAAAACGATCCATAACGTCGTATGCTTGGTGATAAGTGGTAGCGACGGGGAACATCGTATGCCCGACGGGGAGTTACCCTAAGTAACGAGCGATGATTCCAAGAGTTCCTGGGGAACTAATGAATTACAAGGTTGGAAGTCGGTACCGCATGGCATTTGCATAGAGTCGTTGTGTCGGTCTCTGTGCATTTGCATAAATCATGAATTAATTGGCATGGAAATGTGATTGTGATTGATGAGATGAAATATGTGGAATTGTATTGAATGGTATATGTTTGATTGGAGTATGTGATTATGTGTGGAAAATCATGATTTGATTGATTATATGTGGAAGTTGTGTATTGATTAGTTATGTGTTGAGATTGTGATAGCTTTGGTGAGTTGATATGCATTTTGATAAATGTATTGAGCATGATTGGTATGCTTTGTGATGGATGCATAAATGATTATGTGTTGTGAATTATGTTATGTCTTGGTGACATGCTATATATATTGGTAGGTGATGTTGTGGTGAGAAATATTTTATATGTGAATTTATTTGTGTTGTGGCATATTATTATGCAATCTTGTTATAATTGTTATTTCTCACCCTTCTGCTGGAATATGCTTTTTATGGCATAGTGCAGATTGTCAGCTTTAGAGGCTTGGAGGCTTTTGTGGAGATTAGTCCTCCGTTCCGTTGTCGTTCGTGGTGTCTGCTCTGATACGTAGCACGGGAGTCGGGGAACGTTTTGTTATATGTATATAATTGTTGAATATATTTTGTATTTATATTTTGATGTTCTAAAACCATTTATTTGTAAAACAAGTCAGTTATGGATCTTTCCGCTTTATTCCATAATTGACCATCCTTTTGTAAGGAAAAAGTTTCTCTTTGTGTTATGTATCAAAAATGTGGAGCAGGGATTGTATTTTGTTCATTTAAGTGTGGCACCCCTGTTTCTGTCGGAAAAATAAATTTTTAGTTACTCTGATATTTATTATGTGTTATTTATTTCTCGATGGGAATTGGGGTGTTACATTAGTGGTATCAGAGCAGGTCGGTCCGTCCGGCCGAGTTGTTGAGTCAGTTGGTGTGATAGTTGAATACTGTCATTGTTGTTTGTCCCTTAGTACGTGATAGGTGTGCGGAACACTGTCAGTGCTTTCTGGTTTTCTAATCCTTTGTCTTCAGGTGTGAGATTGAGATAAGTGGGGGAGAAGCTGGTACTTCTCCATGTTGTTTCAGGTGTGGAGCGTTGGCTCAATGTGTCGTTGGTTGCAAGATTATAAGTGTTGTTGGGACAGTGTTGTTCCCGATTCCGTAAGAAATGCGGAAGTAAGGTTTATGTCAACTAAGGAATTGTGCCTTAGGTAGTTTTGTGTATGGGATGCAAGAAAGGCTATTATAGTTTGGAAAAGACGGTTTATGCCCCATCATGATTGTCGGCTGTCTATTGGCAAATTGAGGAACTGATCACCCTTAATCTCTTGTTGATAGCAGACGGAGATTGTGTTGGATGGAATAGACGTGTCTTTCCGGCTTTGATAGTGTGTGCCATGAATTGTTTGGAATTGAGAAAATGATTACGGATTATTTTGACGAGTCGATGAAGACGCTAATATCAGAAGATGCAATGGATTAGAGGTTTTGGTATGTTGGTTCAGTATGAAGTTTTGAGAGTGAATGATTGGGCATCGTTAATGGTGGTTCTCAGAGAGAAAAGTGTGAACTCAAATTGGACGAAGGTAAGGATTTCAGGTTTGGATCTGCTAAGTAAGCAGGAGAACTTTTAGGAAGTGAAACTAAGATGTTGTTATGTTTGTGGCGATAGTTTTCTAGAAATTGGCAAGAAGGACACAGTGATGAGCTACCGGTTGTGCGTGATTTTCAGATGTATTCCCGGATGGAATATTGGATGTTAGCGTTAGAGGTACCCGGACTGATAGAGCAGTTGGAAGATTTACTGGAAAGGAGAATTGTGAGGCCAAGTGTGTCGTCTTGGAGAGCTCTAGTATTGTCGGTAACAAAAGGAAGGATGATATAATGGAATAACAAGTATAATGGTATTGAGACTATGAGAAGCGAAACTTAGAGTTCCGAAGAGGTTTGGAGTTTTTGGAATTTTAGAGCATTAATGGAAATTTTGAGAAAACCTTAAGTGTGGATGTATTATTTAAGAGTTCTTTTTGGTTGATTGTTGCTACATGTTGGGATTTATGGAATTTGGACGGCTAAGAGAAGGACTTGTGTATGGATTACTGACAGTTGAATAAGGTAACGATAGAGAATAAGTGTCCACTTTCATGAGCGGATGACTGGAATGGTTTGGCTGAGTTTGAGTGAACTTGCAATTGTTTGGAATGTTTGATAAGAGTGGTGAATTGTGTGAGTTAAGACTTTTATCGATTTGATGTGACTGGTTATGTTGTTATCATCGGAATAGACTGGTAATTACTCGGTTAAGCTTGTGTGTGAATAGCCAGTTACCCAGTGCAAGGTTTTGCAAAAGCTTTAAGAATTTATATCTTTTGGAATTGGTTGGACATTACAACGTACGGTGATGTTGCTTGGTGTTAGTAATGTGTCCGTAATGTTTGTGAAGTATATGAATCGTATCTTCCATATTTAATTGGATAAGTTGTAGTGGTTTTAATTGAGGATATTCGAATCTGTTATAAACTCGGAAGAAGAACAGGTAGAGTGTTTGAGATTTGAATCACAAGTGTTGGAAAGAGACGAAGTTTTATGCTAAGTTATTCAAGTGAGAATTTGGGTTGGAAAAAGGTTAGTCTTCTTGGATATGTTATTTCAGGTAATGGTATTATTATGGATCCATCGGAAGTGGATCTGGTTTTGCAATGAGAGGTTCCGAAGTTGGTTAAGGAGATTAGAAACTTTTGGGCTCAGTCGGTTGTTACGAAAGGTTATGGAAGACTTTGCTAAGTTCGTACTTCTGTTATTTCAGTTGGCTTGCAAAGGATGAGTCATTTGTTTTGGATGTTCGTTGTGAGTAAGTTTTGGGTGAGCCGAATTAGAATTTGTCTACGGCTGCAGTTTTGATTCTGTGTGATCCTGTTCAACCGTTTGTGAGGTGTCTTTGATGAGTTAGTCAGTGTGTTAATGTAAGGGAGTAAAGTCGTGGCTTATGCTTTACGACAATTGAGGATTCATAAAAGGATCTATACAATTCTGGATTTGGAATTAGTCGCGGTTGTATTGTGTTGGAAAATTTGGAGGTATTATTTTTATGGTTCTCGGCTCGAAGTGTTTGGTAATCGCAAGAGTCTAGAGTACTTGGTTGGTTTGAAGGAATAGAGTATGAGACAATGAGGATGGTTGGAAATTTTGATGAGTTATGACTTTAGTTGGAATTATCCTGTTGGTAAAGGTAAGGTCTTGCTTGGAAAGTTAAGTCGAAAGTTTCAGGGTATGTCTGTTTTGATGGTCAGAGAATTAGAATAATTTGAGCAGTTCCGAGACTGGTGTCTGGTGTGTGAGATAACACAGGAGAGTGTGAGGTTAGGAATATTAAAAGTGAACAGTGATTTTTGGTGAATAAGAGAAAGAGTTAGACCTTGGACGTGAAATTGGTAGTTTTGATGGTTGCGAGTAATCAGAGTGCACAGCGGATGCGTGGTGTTGCACAATTTGTATTTGCGTGTGTGTGACTTGTAAGAGTTCATAAGTGGAATATTGGGAATATGTAGGATTGATGAGACCATTGGACGTTTCAAAATGGAAGTGATAAGTGAAAGGTTTAAATGTTATCCATGGGCTACTATGTAGAGGGATGTTTCGGTTATATGTTCGATTGGTGAATCGTAGCATTGTTGTAGTATGGTTGTGTGACAAGGATGTTGGTGTTCTGGTTTTGTTGATGTTGTTGAGACCTTGTGGTGTCGTGGAATTTTATGTTCTTGTTTGTGTTGTTGCCTCGTTTCCATGGTGATGGTTCGAGTGTGTGTAGCTAATTCCTATGATTGGGAATTAGGGGAATGTTACCTACGGTGAGGGTAACGATCTTGTTGTGTTTCGGTTCTAGAGTGAACCTGTGTGTTGGTATCGTGGTTTTCCTTGAGTTGTGAGTTGGTCGTCAAGTGCATTGTATGGGCTTTGCATCTTGTCGTTGTAGTTGTCGTCGTATCGTGTTGTTGTAATTACGGTTAGCAAGGTGTTTGTCTGTTGTGTTATCCGTGGTGTGCCTTTTGTTGGCATGTTGGTTTGTTCGTCGGATGCGAGAGTCGTGTCCGGAGTTGTTCGTCTCGGTTAGATTTTCGAGGACGAAAATGTCTAAGTGGGGGAGAATTGTAACGCCCCAGTTTTTGTGAGTTTTATTTAATCGAGTTTAATTGATTATTTTATTATTATATTATTTTATTTTCGACTTTTATTTAGAAAAATGTTATTTTTCATCGTTATTATGTTTTATCGCATTTTGAGAGCGTTTGCGAGATATTTGAGTGTAGGGGTATTTTGGTCATTTGGGTAGATATTTTGTTTAAATAGAATAGAAAGATAGAAAGAGAGAAAAAGAAAAGAAAACAGAAAAATAGAAAGAGAAGAGAAGAGAAAAGAGAAGGAAAGAAGGGAGAAGAGGAAAAGAGAGGAAAAGTCGAGAAAACTCCGTTTAAAGCGCGAATAATCGGGTAAGGGTGAGAAGTTTCAATTATATCTTGCTTGTGTATGTATATGTGTTGTTTGTGGTGAATGTTTTGGTTGTTTTCCATATGTTTCCGTTTATGCCGTATTTGACGAAATCGATAGAAACCGATGTTTCTACGGTCGGAAAGTTGTATAAATACATGTGTTGGTTGGTTATATGTATGTGAGCTGCTGTTTGAAGTTTCACGAAGTTTGGTTATGTTTCGGTTAGTTTTCGGTATGTTTCCGTTGTTGTTTCCGTTTAGGTCGAATTGTGGGAAACCGATGTTTTCACGGTTAGAATTCGAAATAAATTACGTGGTTGTATCGAGTAAGGTTAGGTCGTCGTATAGCGTGCTTTTCATTCGATTTGGTGACGTTCGAAAATTCTGGTTTTTAAACGGTTGAAATTTAATCGAAAAATCGAACGTCGTAGAAATTTCGTTTATGTGTTCTAAATTGTTCTTATGTATTTGGTGGTTGCGCGTATATGTTTGTTTCGGTGAAAATGTTCGATTTAGTCGAGTTTTCGGGGATTCGGGAAAAGGACAGCAAAGTTGTAATTTGAAAAATCTGGTTTTTTGTGAAAAACAGGGTTAGGGATCGATACATAACCCCAGGGATCGATCCCTACTGTGAAAATTAGGAAAAATGGCATTTTACTACAGCAGGGATCGATACATGCGAGTTAGGGATCGATACCTACTGTGCTGAAACAGAAAATTCTGTTTTTCGGGGAAACTTCGGAAATTCATATCTTTTGATCCGTAACTCGGATTGGGACGTTCTTTATACCGTTGGAAAGCTAACGAAATGTTCTTTCTTTTAAAATTAGGTTGGAGGTCAGTAGATGATTTAATTAATTCGTGTTTTTGGAAAAATAGTCGAGTTGTCGGGTTTTGTTGCGTACAATGTGTGCGATTGATGCGTTATTATGCTATATGCTTTTGATATGTAAGGTGTAGCTTGTGTGCTGTTATATGATGTGAATATACATGATGAGATGTTGTGATAATGTTGTTGTTGTGCGGTAAATACATTGTTTGATTGAATATCAATGTATGTGGTTATGATGTTGTGTTGGTTTGTGGTTTATTGTTGTGGTTTGTGGAATGTGATGATGTTGAAGCATGTGACAAGTTATGGTAATTGTTGTGATGATGATTGGTGGCCGAGAGGCAAGAAAATGCTAAGTGTGGTATATTGGTGTTTGTGGCCATTTTGGGCAATTGTGTGCATTACTTTATATGTACTTGAAATGCATGATTTAATGTATGAGTCTTGATTGCCATGGGTCATTATATGACATGCATCATGATGAAGACATTGTAGATCCCTTCGTGGGTGTAAACAATGCATAAAGACATTGTAGATCCCTTCGTGGGTGTAAACAATGCAGTTAGACATTGTAAGATCCCTTCGTGGGTGTAAACAATGCATGTTGAATTGTAGATCCCTTATGGGTGTAAGCAATTGTTGTATTGATCGTGTGCCTATTATAAAGGACTAAAAACGATCCATAACGTCGTATGCTTGGTGATAAGTGGTAGCGACGGGGAACATCGTATGCCCGACGGGGAGTTACCCTAAGTAACGAGCGATGATTCCAAGAGTTCCTGGGGAACTAATGAATTACAAGGTTGGAAGTCGGTACCGCATGGCATTTGCATAGAGTCGTTGTGTCGGTCTCTGTGCATTTGCATAAATCATGAATTAATTGGCATGGAAATGTGATTGTGATTGATGAGATGAAATATGTGGAATTGTATTGAATGGTATATGTTTGATTGGAGTATGTGATTATGTGTGGAAAATCATGATTTGATTGATTATATGTGGAAGTTGTGTATTGATTAGTTATGTGTTGAGATTGTGATAGCTTTGGTGAGTTGATATGCATTTTGATAAATGTATTGAGCATGATTGGTATGCTTTGTGATGGATGCATAAATGATTATGTGTTGTGAATTATGTTATGTCTTGGTGACATGCTATATATATTGGTAGGTGATGTTGTGGTGAGAAATATTTTATATGTGAATTTATTTGTGTTGTGGCATATTATTATGCAATCTTGTTATAATTGTTATTTCTCACCCTTCTGCTGGAATATGCTTTTTATGGCATAGTGCAGATTGTCAGCTTTAGAGGCTTGGAGGCTTTTGTGGAGATTAGTCCTCCGTTCCGTTGTCGTTCGTGGTGTCTGCTCTGATACGTAGCACGGGAGTCGGGGAACGTTTTGTTATATGTATATAATTGTTGAATATATTTTGTATTTATATTTTGATGTTCTAAAACCATTTATTTGTAAAACAAGTCAGTTATGGATCTTTCCGCTTTATTCCATAATTGACCATCCTTTTGTAAGGAAAAAGTTTCTCTTTGTGTTATGTATCAAAAATGTGGAGCAGGGATTGTATTTTGTTCATTTAAGTGTGGCACCCCTGTTTCTGTCGGAAAAATAAATTTTTAGTTACTCTGATATTTATTATGTGTTATTTATTTCTCGATGGGAATTGGGGTGTTACATTAGTGGTATCAGAGCAGGTCGGTCCGTCCGGCCGAGTTGTTGAGTCAGTTGGTGTGACAGTTGAATACTGTCATTGTTGTTTGTCCCTTAGTACGTGATAGGTGTGCGGAACACTGTCAGTGCTTTCTGGTTTTCTAATCCTTTGTCTTCAGGTGTGAGATTGAGATAAGTGGGGGAGAAGCTGGTACTTCTCCATGTTGTTTCAGGTGTGGAGCGTTGGCTCAATGTGTCGTTGGTTGCAAGATTATAAGTGTTGTTGGGACAGTGTTGTTCCCGATTCCGTAAGAAATGCGGAAGTAAGGTTTATGTCAACTAAGGAATTGTGCCTTAGGTAGTTTTGTGTATGGGATGCAAGAAAGGCTATTATAGTTTGGAAAAGACGGTTTATGCCCCATCATGATTGTCGGCTGTCTATTGGCAAATTGAGGAACTGATCACCCTTAATCTCTTGTTGATAGCAGACGGAGATTGTGTTGGATGGAATAGACGTGTCTTTCCGGCTTTGATAGTGTGTGCCATGAATTGTTTGGAATTGAGAAAATGATTACGGATTATTTTGACGAGTCGATGAAGACGCTAATATCAGAAGATGCAATGGATTAGAGGTTTTGGTATGTTGGTTCAGTATGAAGTTTTGAGAGTGAATGATTGGGCATCGTTAATGGTGGTTCTCAGAGAGAAAAGTGTGAACTCAAATTGGACGAAGGTAAGGATTTCAGGTTTGGATCTGCTAAGTAAGCAGGAGAACTTTTAGGAAGTGAAACTAAGATGTTGTTATGTTTGTGGCGATAGTTTTCTAGAAATTGGCAAGAAGGACACAGTGATGAGCTACCGGTTGTGCGTGATTTTCAGATGTATTCCCGGATGGAATATTGGATGTTAGCGTTAGAGGTACCCGGACTGATAGAGCAGTTGGAAGATTTACTGGAAAGGAGAATTGTGAGGCCAAGTGTGTCGTCTTGGAGAGCTCTAGTATTGTCGGTAACAAAAGGAAGGATGATATAATGGAATAACAAGTATAATGGTATTGAGACTATGAGAAGCGAAACTTAGAGTTCCGAAGAGGTTTGGAGTTTTTGGAATTTTAGAGCATTAATGGAAATTTTGAGAAAACCTTAAGTGTGGATGTATTATTTAAGAGTTCTTTTTGGTTGATTGTTGCTACATGTTGGGATTTATGGAATTTGGACGGCTAAGAGAAGGACTTGTGTATGGATTACTGACAGTTGAATAAGGTAACGATAGAGAATAAGTGTCCACTTTCATGAGCGGATGACTGGAATGGTTTGGCTGAGTTTGAGTGAACTTGCAATTGTTTGGAATGTTTGATAAGAGTGGTGAATTGTGTGAGTTAAGACTTTTATCGATTTGATGTGACTGGTTATGTTGTTATCATCGGAATAGACTGGTAATTACTCGGTTAAGCTTGTGTGTGAATAGCCAGTTACCCAGTGCAAGGTTTTGCAAAAGCTTTAAGAATTTATATCTTTTGGAATTGGTTGGACATTACAACGTACGGTGATGTTGCTTGGTGTTAGTAATGTGTCCGTAATGTTTGTGAAGTATATGAATCGTATCTTCCATATTTAATTGGATAAGTTGTAGTGGTTTTAATTGAGGATATTCGAATCTGTTATAAACTCGGAAGAAGAACAGGTAGAGTGTTTGAGATTTGAATCACAAGTGTTGGAAAGAGACGAAGTTTTATGCTAAGTTATTCAAGTGAGAATTTGGGTTG
This sequence comes from Lathyrus tuberosus, assembly GCA_022829125.1. Taxonomy (NCBI): domain Eukaryota; kingdom Viridiplantae; phylum Streptophyta; class Magnoliopsida; order Fabales; family Fabaceae; genus Lathyrus; species Lathyrus tuberosus. The sequence goes on from JALAZF010000253.1 coordinate 5,753,841, forward strand.
GAAAAAGGTTAGTCTTCTTGGATATGTTATTTCAGGTAATGGTATTATTATGGATCCATCGGAAGTGGATCTGGTTTTGCAATGAGAGGTTCCGAAGTTGGTTAAGGAGATTAGAAACTTTTGGGCTCAGTCGGTTGTTACGAAAGGTTATGGAAGACTTTGCTAAGTTCGTACTTCTGTTATTTCAGTTGGCTTGCAAAGGATGAGTCATTTGTTTTGGATGTTCGTTGTGAGTAAGTTTTGGGTGAGCCGAATTAGAATTTGTCTACGGCTGCAGTTTTGATTCTGTGTGATCCTGTTCAACCGTTTGTGAGGTGTCTTTGATGAGTTAGTCAGTGTGTTAATGTAAGGGAGTAAAGTCGTGGCTTATGCTTTACGACAATTGAGGATTCATAAAAGGATCTATACAATTCTGGATTTGGAATTAGTCGCGGTTGTATTGTGTTGGAAAATTTGGAGGTATTATTTTTATGGTTCTCGGCTCGAAGTGTTTGGTAATCGCAAGAGTCTAGAGTACTTGGTTGGTTTGAAGGAATAGAGTATGAGACAATGAGGATGGTTGGAAATTTTGATGAGTTATGACTTTAGTTGGAATTATCCTGTTGGTAAAGGTAAGGTCTTGCTTGGAAAGTTAAGTCGAAAGTTTCAGGGTATGTCTGTTTTGATGGTCAGAGAATTAGAATAATTTGAGCAGTTCCGAGACTGGTGTCTGGTGTGTGAGATAACACAGGAGAGTGTGAGGTTAGGAATATTAAAAGTGAACAGTGATTTTTGGTGAATAAGAGAAAGAGTTAGACCTTGGACGTGAAATTGGTAGTTTTGATGGTTGCGAGTAATCAGAGTGCACAGCGGATGCGTGGTGTTGCACAATTTGTATTTGCGTGTGTGTGACTTGTAAGAGTTCATAAGTGGAATATTGGGAATATGTAGGATTGATGAGACCATTGGACGTTTCAAAATGGAAGTGATAAGTGAAAGGTTTAAATGTTATCCATGGGCTACTATGTAGAGGGATGTTTCGGTTATATGTTCGATTGGTGAATCGTAGCATTGTTGTAGTATGGTTGTGTGACAAGGATGTTGGTGTTCTGGTTTTGTTGATGTTGTTGAGACCTTGTGGTGTCGTGGAATTTTATGTTCTTGTTTGTGTTGTTGCCTCGTTTCCATGGTGATGGTTCGAGTGTGTGTAGCTAATTCCTATGATTGGGAATTAGGGGAATGTTACCTACGGTGAGGGTAACGATCTTGTTGTGTTTCGGTTCTAGAGTGAACCTGTGTGTTGGTATCGTGGTTTTCCTTGAGTTGTGAGTTGGTCGTCAAGTGCATTGTATGGGCTTTGCATCTTGTCGTTGTAGTTGTCGTCGTATCGTGTTGTTGTAATTACGGTTAGCAAGGTGTTTGTCTGTTGTGTTATCCGTGGTGTGCCTTTTGTTGGCATGTTGGTTTGTTCGTCGGATGCGAGAGTCGTGTCCGGAGTTGTTCGTCTCGGTTAGATTTTCGAGGACGAAAATGTCTAAGTGGGGGAGAATTGTAACGCCCCAGTTTTTGTGAGTTTTATTTAATCGAGTTTAATTGATTATTTTATTATTATATTATTTTATTTTCGACTTTTATTTAGAAAAATGTTATTTTTCATCGTTATTATGTTTTATCGCATTTTGAGAGCGTTTGCGAGATATTTGAGTGTAGGGGTATTTTGGTCATTTGGGTAGATATTTTGTTTAAATAGAATAGAAAGATAGAAAGAGAGAAAAAGAAAAGAAAACAGAAAAATAGAAAGAGAAGAGAAGAGAAAAGAGAAGGAAAGAAGGGAGAAGAGGAAAAGAGAGGAAAAGTCGAGAAAACTCCGTTTAAAGCGCGAATAATCGGGTAAGGGTGAGAAGTTTCAATTATATCTTGCTTGTGTATGTATATGTGTTGTTTGTGGTGAATGTTTTGGTTGTTTTCCATATGTTTCCGTTTATGCCGTATTTGACGAAATCGATAGAAACCGATGTTTCTACGGTCGGAAAGTTGTATAAATACATGTGTTGGTTGGTTATATGTATGTGAGCTGCTGTTTGAAGTTTCACGAAGTTTGGTTATGTTTCGGTTAGTTTTCGGTATGTTTCCGTTGTTGTTTCCGTTTAGGTCGAATTGTGGGAAACCGATGTTTTCACGGTTAGAATTCGAAATAAATTACGTGGTTGTATCGAGTAAGGTTAGGTCGTCGTATAGCGTGCTTTTCATTCGATTTGGTGACGTTCGAAAATTCTGGTTTTTAAACGGTTGAAATTTAATCGAAAAATCGAACGTCGTAGAAATTTCGTTTATGTGTTCTAAATTGTTCTTATGTATTTGGTGGTTGCGCGTATATGTTTGTTTCGGTGAAAATGTTCGATTTAGTCGAGTTTTCGGGGATTCGGGAAAAGGACAGCAAAGTTGTAATTTGAAAAATCTGGTTTTTTGTGAAAAACAGGGTTAGGGATCGATACATAACCCCAGGGATCGATCCCTACTGTGAAAATTAGGAAAAATGGCATTTTACTACAGCAGGGATCGATACATGCGAGTTAGGGATCGATACCTACTGTGCTGAAACAGAAAATTCTGTTTTTCGGGGAAACTTCGGAAATTCATATCTTTTGATCCGTAACTCGGATTGGGACGTTCTTTATACCGTTGGAAAGCTAACGAAATGTTCTTTCTTTTAAAATTAGGTTGGAGGTCAGTAGATGATTTAATTAATTCGTGTTTTTGGAAAAATAGTCGAGTTGTCGGGTTTTGTTGCGTACAATGTGTGCGATTGATGCGTTATTATGCTATATGCTTTTGATATGTAAGGTGTAGCTTGTGTGCTGTTATATGATGTGAATATACATGATGAGATGTTGTGATAATGTTGTTGTTGTGCGGTAAATACATTGTTTGATTGAATATCAATGTATGTGGTTATGATGTTGTGTTGGTTTGTGGTTTATTGTTGTGGTTTGTGGAATGTGATGATGTTGAAGCATGTGACAAGTTATGGTAATTGTTGTGATGATGATTGGTGGCCGAGAGGCAAGAAAATGCTAAGTGTGGTATATTGGTGTTTGTGGCCATTTTGGGCAATTGTGTGCATTACTTTATATGTACTTGAAATGCATGATTTAATGTATGAGTCTTGATTGCCATGGGTCATTATATGACATGCATCATGATGAAGACATTGTAGATCCCTTCGTGGGTGTAAACAATGCATAAAGACATTGTAGATCCCTTCGTGGGTGTAAACAATGCAGTTAGACATTGTAAGATCCCTTCGTGGGTGTAAACAATGCATGTTGAATTGTAGATCCCTTATGGGTGTAAGCAATTGTTGTATTGATCGTGTGCCTATTATAAAGGACTAAAAACGATCCATAACGTCGTATGCTTGGTGATAAGTGGTAGCGACGGGGAACATCGTATGCCCGACGGGGAGTTACCCTAAGTAACGAGCGATGATTCCAAGAGTTCCTGGGGAACTAATGAATTACAAGGTTGGAAGTCGGTACCGCATGGCATTTGCATAGAGTCGTTGTGTCGGTCTCTGTGCATTTGCATAAATCATGAATTAATTGGCATGGAAATGTGATTGTGATTGATGAGATGAAATATGTGGAATTGTATTGAATGGTATATGTTTGATTGGAGTATGTGATTATGTGTGGAAAATCATGATTTGATTGATTATATGTGGAAGTTGTGTATTGATTAGTTATGTGTTGAGATTGTGATAGCTTTGGTGAGTTGATATGCATTTTGATAAATGTATTGAGCATGATTGGTATGCTTTGTGATGGATGCATAAATGATTATGTGTTGTGAATTATGTTATGTCTTGGTGACATGCTATATATATTGGTAGGTGATGTTGTGGTGAGAAATATTTTATATGTGAATTTATTTGTGTTGTGGCATATTATTATGCAATCTTGTTATAATTGTTATTTCTCACCCTTCTGCTGGAATATGCTTTTTATGGCATAGTGCAGATTGTCAGCTTTAGAGGCTTGGAGGCTTTTGTGGAGATTAGTGCTCCGTTCCGTTGTCGTTCGTGGTGTCTGCTCTGATACGTAGCACGGGAGTCGGGGAACGTTTTGTTATATGTATATAATTGTTGAATATATTTTGTATTTATATTTTGATGTTCTAAAACCATTTATTTGTAAAACAAGTCAGTTATGGATCTTTCCGCTTTATTCCATAATTGACCATCCTTTTGTAAGGAAAAAGTTTCTCTTTGTGTTATGTATCAAAAATGTGGAGCAGGGATTGTATTTTGTTCATTTAAGTGTGGCACCCCTGTTTCTGTCGGAAAAATAAATTTTTTGTTACTCTGATATTTATTATGTGTTATTTATTTCTCGATGGGAATTGGTGTGTTACAATAATTCCTTCTGTTGATGCAGACACTCAAACTGCTAGCAAAAACAAGATCCCTCAAGATCCTGATCTAATAACCTCGTTATCCACAATAACATGTTCAAAGTATTCGTGTGTGGCAATCCCCTGATCCCACCGATTTCGTGTCTGAGTGATTGCCATTAACTGAGTGTATATTGGACAACTTTCAACTTCGTCTACGAGCAATCTTTCTCCAACGCCACAAAAAAATGACAACTTCTAACTCCGCCTTACAGGTCGTTAATACTTAATCTCGCCAAAGTCTTCCTTGAAGTATATTGAGAAACTCCCTTCTTGATCAATAACAAGGAAAGCCGAACTGCATTCAAGAAATGATACATGCACATGTTACAAAAAACAAACTTCACACAAAAAACATTTGATACCCTAATGTACCACTAGTCTCCTTCATCCACTCAATCTTTAGATATGAAGGTCCTCAATAATGGGGTAGACTAAGGGTGAAGATGATGAACAGTGTCAAAATATCTCACAAACCAATCTAAAAGTACAAGGTGTTAATCAAGGGTTTAGATGAATGTGAATGATGAACACACACAAGATTCTCACAAATTTCTGGGTAAATGGGTCTTGGCTTTAAATTATTATCATGAGCTTGATCAATCATGATGAACACATAAGATTAATCAACTCACATTCTCTAATTCACAAGCAACAACAACAAATCGTACAAGAACAAGATACAACAAAGAGAAAGTGAATCTGACATTGATTACACTCAAAAAGTTATTCTAAAGAAGAAGATAAAGATTCATGGTGATGGGTATAGACACACTAAGAATGGAAGATAAATTATGAAGACTCTAAGATTTGACTAAATTTTGGCAAAACATGGTGTTGAACAAGATGTCCTAACATGAAGATATATATTAAAAGGAAACATGTCAGACAAGATGTCCTATCTTGAGGACTCGACATCTTGGTCTGATACAGCAGGTTGTTGCAGATCTGCTCCAAGATTTAAGGCGCAATCAAAACATGGATCAAGGAAAGACTGAACAGAGATTTCGAAGCCCATGGATAGCTGAAGATTATAAAAGGAAGACCAAGACCTAGGGCAAAGGAGTTAGACCTTGTTAAGACTTTTGTAAAATAAAATAAGGGTTTAGGATTTTGAGAGTCGTGTACTTTCTTGTGTTGTAAGTCACCCTGTGTATCAATTTAATACATTGTGGCTAACATAGATTTACATATTCAGAAACCTGTAGGTAATGAATTATATATTGTTCTTGGATGAAGCTATTAAGCAAATTCAAGTTTTATTGTTAGTCAAGAGTCTTGACTGAATATTGTATTAGAAGGGGTGTCTTTCAATTGAACAGATTGATGCAGTTGCCGAAGGTTGTAACTGTTAGATATCACTAAGGTGATTTAGGAATTGAGATGGGCTTCTCTTATCTAGATAGGTTTTTAGATAGAATTGCATTGGCTAGGGAATTAAGTGATAAGTTACCGGATGTTGTATACTTAGAATTAATACTATTGATAGTGAATTCATTCCTGGCTTGGTAGCCCCTAGATGTAGGTGTTATTGTTCACCGAACTGGGTCATCATATCTTGGTGTTATTTATCTTTCTGTTATGTTCTATTCAGTCTGATCTTATGTTCTGAACTATATGTCTTGACAGATGTTGAAACATTTGTTATGACACTGTGATGAATTTGCTATTTTTTTATGTTCTTGTTTTGGCCTTGTTCAGAGAAGCAGAGATCAATGTCTCGACATCTCTCAGGACATATGAGATCTGCTACCAAAATTTCAATCGGTATCAGAGCAGGCATCCTGGTCTATTTCTGGATGAGTTCTAGGGAAGATACTTTCTAGTCTTTGAACAAGGTAGGAGGTTGCATGATCAGGCCAGTCATGGGTGTTGTAGGATAGGTTGTTCCAAACAAACAACTACTGATGGTTGACTGATACTTTGTGAAGATTCTACCGCTGCTGCTGATAATGATGCTATTGTTGCACATGGTGGCTTTTAAGACGTTCTGACATCTTACCTGGTGCATATTGAAGATAGTGTCAACCTCTATAGTTGTTCTTGCCATCACTAGCTGGGAGTAATATACAAGAGAGAGCACTGTGACCTGGATTTATTTGAAGGATCTTTCTATGTTGCTTGGGGGATAATTTCAATCAGGTAACATAAAGGTTAATTGGATGAAAAAGGTTGAATTGAGGTCTTGTGTATCCAATTCATGATCTACGGATTTGATACACTCTATGTCATGTTTAAAGCAGCCCAAGATACTTGAGTTTCAAGTCCACTCGTAAAGGCACCTTTGAATGTGTTTGATAAATAGAGTCAGAAGAGAAGATGGTCAAGAAGATGTTCCAAGGGTACTCAGAAGTGTGACATGAGAATGTCATATCATGAAAGAGAGCCAAGAGCAATTTATATTTGTTTCCAACCCTATAAGAGATTGTCTTTGCTTGAGGATCTCCTAAAAGGAAGTATTTAGAAGGAACTTCACAAGTGTACTGACATTCAACTAGGATGGAACTAGAGTAATTATTGATCAATGTTAAAGAAGTCTCATTAGTGTAAAGACATTGGATTTGTGTCTTGGAAAGTGATTCTGTTTATCCAAGGATGTTACTAGTGTACTGAAGATGGTCTTCTAAGGAAGTTTTGTGCCTTGAAGATTTCTTCCTAGGTTGTGTTGGATGTTTTATTCCTGATTTTGTAGCTAGAGTAAGGAGGGATGCAAATCTGAAGAATGCAGAATTGGGATTTAAGATCAATTACTATTTGTGGTCTTAGCAAGTATTTAGTTGATTATCCTTTTGCTTGGTGCTCAAGAAAGATGATGTCACTCCATAAGGTGCAGCTTTAGACAGTTTTAAGAACTCAAGAATCTATTATTTGCATCTGATGTGTCTTGAAGAATGGATACAGTCGGTATCTTATGTGCAGCCCTCAGAAGATCCTTATCTTGTCCCTAAATTTGATCAAGGTGTGTAGTTCTGGAAATAGTTTCATAACCAATTTCAGTGATCTGTTCATTGGAAAAGGAGTTGATGTTCAATCAGATGTTGAAACATTCTTGGACAAATGAGTGCTTTGGCATATGCTCTGGAGGCTAAACATACGTGTATTGATCATAGAGGTGCAAATCTTCTTCTTATTGGACTTGAAGAAAATCCTTGTTGGCAGTCTAGGAATTCTCTTGGACAGGGGTGCTGGTGTGGTGAAGATTAACACATGATCAGCTTGGTGTACATTCCTTGGGGCAGATCTCTTTGATCTAAGTGCTTAAGGGTGCAGAAGTTGTGTTCCATTATATTCTATAGGAGTATGTGTTCTGATTCCTAGTGGAAGACTATTAAAGGAATCTCAACCAGACTATATTTAGGACTCTTTTCTTAGATTTATTGAAGATTCTTTTGCTCATAAGTAGCCAGATTCATGTGAACCTGCTTGTGGATACTCTAGAATAGTTTATGGTATGGATGATTTTGTTGGGGAAAGGAAATTAAAGAAGCAATTGATCAAGATTTTTTGAAGATTGGCTGTTGTTCTTAAAAACAGTTAGAGGTTATTTACTCAAACTTAAATATAAAGTTCAAGTCTATGAGAACATGGAACTCTTGTTCTATTGAGATAGAAGAAATCCCAAGGTAATTAAGGATGAGTGATGTCCTTGACATCAGATAGGATGTTTCTACATTATATTTCTGGTAGAAGCTGCATGAGTTGCATAAGAGTTTATCTCCTTCAGTGGTTTTCTGATGCGTGTAAGGTGAGACAAGTGTGTATCATCTTAAGGTCTTCATGTGCTCCTTAGAAGTGTAAGAATGGTAAGTCCAATGTTTAGTGTTTCAAGAATCCAAGTCATGTCTTCTCTGATTGAGACTGATGTCCTAAATGATGTTGGAACATCATTCCTGGTTTTGGTTGTTTTTTTAGGACGTCATAGGTTGACTTTCACTCTTGGAGCTATATTTATTCATGGTTGAGTATGGTGTAGAGTTACTGGTCAAGACTGTGTGGATTCTGATGATAGGTTCTGCTGGGAGTAGCACTTTAAAAGATTGGATTAGGCTGTATCTTGAGAAGGAAGCAAGATAAGGATGTATTTCAAGTATGGATGACATTCTGTCTAACCAAGAAGCTAAGAAAAGTTGTATGTCTCTTTCTGGGATATGAGCATTTCAGATTTAATTGGATTTATTCTCAAGAACATGGTTGTCCATGGTTGTAAAATTCAAGAGGGATTTATACAGTGTGTGGATGTGTTCAGGGGGAGAGTGATTGATGGTGTTAGTTGGTCCCAATCCAAAGTTCTTTGGTTATGGCACAAGGAGTGTGATCTTGGTATTCTTCTCACTTACGAGCATGAAGATGCTCATGTGATTCTTGTATGGTTGTGATGTAATTTAAGATGTCTAGACATCGTGGTGTGTTAATCTTGTGGCTTAGTCAGCTCTACTTGGGAGTTTGAATTGTTAAGGTTATTGACTTATATCAACTTTGTTCTTAATTCTTAGGAGAGACCTGAGAAATAAGATTGGGTAGTATCTGGGAGAATTTATTTTTCTCTGCAGATTGAGATAAGGTTCATGGGAATCCTTGTTGTTAAATGGGAGATGTTAGACATAATGTCTTGACATCATGTTCTATATGGATGAGAGGAGTGTGCTTGGGGTTCATTGGAAGCACATTGACTATGCCTCAGAGGTTACAAGAAAGAGTAGACAAAGTCTGACCAGGTGTCAGGACATTGTTTAGGACTTGTGATTATTTCCAAGTAGATTTATTTGGACGGTGTTCCTTGGACAGTGGAGAGCGTGCCTTAGAGAAGACGTGCAAAAGATGTGTCTTGGTACATGCGCATTCTTTGGACAGTTCTCCTTAAATTTGAAACAGTCAAATCTGATTTGGGCAGTGCACACTCATTTATGATGAAGTTATCTACCTCAATTTATATCCTCATTGAATTCTTCTTCGGTAACTCCTATGGACCGTTAATTCCTAAAGAAACTGCTTGGGTATTTAAAGGGGGTCGCTGCCTCTTGTGTCTCAGGTTGCCTCTTTTGGTGGGTTGTAAGGTTATGACTTTCGTCCGGGTGTGAGTGAGTACTGTTTGGGTCTAGGGCTGTGTCGGTTTCATTTGCCAATTTTTGGTTAAAAGGGGGGAGAAAGGTTATGTGTCCATATCAATTGTGTGGTGTTCCTTACAACACATGACTGATCTCCTTTTGTGGGTTAAGTTCATTCTTGCAGTTGTTTTGCAAGGATGTTGGATAGGATGTCCTAACATCCTGTCTGTGTCTCAGTTTCTTTTCTGAGTCTTCTTTTTGTGTCTTCTGATCTGAGTTATGAACACAATTGTGTCTTGTGTTCTGAGTTATCCGGAGGTAGGGATTGGTTCTCTGAGCCCTGATCTGGATAATGAAGGATGGTAAATTGGGACTGGTTTTGAGGGGGAGTGTCGTGCATCTTCTTCCTCATGTACACCAGGTCAAAGGGTACACGACATACAACAGGTGGTGTGCGTCGTGTAAACCATCCATACAACTGGACAGGAATAATGAAAGCTTCCAAGAGTCACATTTTTTCTGCTAGACTCATCACAGGCTGGCTGAAATGACTTCAGGACTTTCTACTCCTTCTCTCCTTGTTCTCTTGGGTTTATTGTGCAAAAGCAGTTTTAGCAAAAAATTGTCAAAAGGGGGAGATTGAAGACTCTAAGATTTGACTAAATTTTGGTAAAACATGGTGTTGAACAAGATGTTCTAACATGATAAAAGTCGTTAAAAGAAAACATGTCAGACAAGATGTCCTATCTTGAGGACTCGACATCTTGGTCTGATACATCAGGTTGTTGCATATCTGTTCTAAGATTTAAGGCGTAATCTGAACATGGATCAAGGAAAGACTAAATAGAGATTTCAAAGTCCGTGGACAACTGAAGATTATAAAAGGAAGGTCAAGACCTAGGACAAAGGAGTTACACCTTGTTAAGACTTTTGTAAAATAAAATAAGGGTTTAGAGTTTTGAGACTCGTGTACTTTCTTGTGTTGTAATTCACCCTTTATATCAATTTAATACATTATGGCTGACATAGATTTACATATTCAGAAACCTGTAGGTAATGAATTGTATATTGTTCTTGGATGAAGCTATTAAGCAAATTTAAGTGCTATTGTTAGTCAAGAGACTTGACTGAATATTGTATTGGAATGGGTGTTTTTCAATTGAACAGTTTGATGCAGTTGCCGGAGGTTGTAACTGTTAGATATCACTGAGGTGATTTAGGAATTGAGATGGGCTTCTCTTATCTAGATAGGTTTCTAGATAGAATTGCACTGGGTAGGGAATTAAGTGATAAGTTGCCAGAGGTTGTATACTTAGAATTAATACTAATGATAGTGAATTCATTCCTGGCTTGGTGATGCGTGCTTTCTGCAAGTATACGGAGTACGTCAGAGTAATATAAAAGATTATCAATCTCACAGAGACCAATGTCAATCTATCGATTACTATTGTTACGTTGTTTATATAAGGCTAATAGAAATAGTGTATAAAGTGCACAGACAACATAGAATAATGAATGAAAAATGAATTTAGATAAGTGGTACTGGTATGTAATTCACATCGATCAAACGATACTCCTATTGTTTAAGTAGAGACACTTACGAGGCAATATTTTCTTCCTTGGAAAAAGAGTCAATTAAAAAGGAATTGCTGCGTCAGCATGATCGGAACCGGACCTACCCTCTAATTTATACCAGCCGCTCACACTGCACCGGTCGCGTATTGCGTTAAAGTGATGAAGTCCATTTTTATATAATCACCTCTAAGACTCAGTTAAAAAGTGCTTTTGATTGGAAACTTTTAACATCAAAGGGTTTCTGGCATATGCTCGGCCAACCGGATCCTAAATTGATAAACGCGTCCAAAAATTGTTTTAAAATCACTTTCTAATAACATTAAATTTCCCTAATTAATTAACAAAGCGCTTTCGCTGTTTTTATCAATTAAAAACTAACCAACTTTTATCTTAAGTATCGGACGACTTTCGATCTTACCCGACATAATCACGGTTATTACGTAAATAGAAACACGGTCCCATTTACGTAATGGCCGATCAAGTTAAGCTCAGAAAAGTTGCATTAAAACCAAAACAGCCCCTAAAGTATTTCTACAAACACAACATACGGAGTACCATCAAAACGACCGTCCTCACATCCCAACACTTAAGGATTTAGCTAGACATGACTATGGTAAACATTGCATGAAATAGATTTGCGGGATAAGTCATTTAGGAAATAAAACGTGTTAGGGATGCGATTGATTTTCAAAAGTGAGAACGAAAGTGTCACGCTTAAGTTCGGTTTGAAAACAAATCTTTTAAGATAAAGAAATTGAAACAAGCAATGCGATAAAATAAAGAATGTAAAAGTGGTGCAAATAAGTAAACAAATTTAAGTCAAGACAGGAAATAAACAAAGTAAAGCAGTGCGGGAAAATAAACAAAGTAAAGACGGTGCGAGTAAAAAGTAAAATGTGAATTGAATAATAAACCTGCTCCAAATCGGAGACTTTAATCTGGTACAATGCTGAAAAGTAAATCTGACTTGAAAAGTAAAATGGCAGCAAGATTACTCTACTTCTAAAATGCTCCAATCTTGATTACAACAATGGTGTAATAACCCATCGATATGACGGATTATTGCTTTAAACAAACTGAATTTATACCTATGTTGCAACTAAGAGAGGATGTTCAACAATGGAAACTAATGGCATATTTATAGTGTGAAAACCCTTGGAAGTTACACGAGACGTTCAGAAAACGTGTGGAGATAATTCCTCTGGTCATGGCCATTTCCTCCAACTGCCTTTGACCAAGGCGCGTTTTAGGAAGATGGCGCCTGCCATCTGCCCATGGTGCCCGCCATGTGTGAAAAAGGTGGAGGACGTGGTCTTTTGACCGTTGAGACGTGGGTGAAACCCTACACGTCATGGCGTCCTCCTTGGCCAACGACTTGTGGAACGCCATATGTGTATTTTCCACTGAAATCTTCCGATTCTCGCTCTTTTTGCTTCTTTTCTTCACGGAAGGCTCCACTAAGGAATTTTACCTGAAAACAACATAAAACATAAACATAATACAAGAAAAATAGCAAATAAACTATAATAACCATGTGCAATCTGAGCCAAATACGCAGTGTGTTTCGGTGTTATCAAATTCTCCCATACTTAAACCTTTGCTTGTCCTCAAGAAAACTCTTATAAGCACAAAAGATAAACGACAACACATAAGGATTAAATCTGGGTTAGAGACTTTAGTTTGATCAAGGTTGCTTTGATAGGTACTTACTCGTAAACCAAGGATATCATGGTAACACTTCCCGCAGGTTGCGATCATAAGTTTCTCTCCTATACGAACGAATCCATATCATGATATTATACTTAGGCCTACTTTACTTATTCATTTATCATCCCCTTTTCATTCAGGCGCAATCACATTAAGCCCGTTATCTTGTATTTGCATGGTGAACAAACCTGTTGGTGATCCTGATCCGTATTTGTGCCAAAATTCGATTCTTTTTGCACTTTAACATAGAGACACAAGCATAATTTTTTTGGAAGTCTCGCTACCGTTGGGCTAAATAACCGGGTGAGGGTTACCTAACTTAGAAGGCGGATCCTTTTCAAATTCTTTGCTTTTATTATATTTTTGCTTTTTTTTCTTTCTTTTTGCAGGATCATTCACCTATTTGCATCGGTTCGTCCACTTAGCAGTGACTCAGATGGTGCTGACTACTGAAATAAACTACTTAAGGAGTGAATTTTAAAGGTGGGATTTCAAGGCCCCAGCATAATAAGTATCTAGATAGGGTCCTATAATTGAGAAACTTATGGTGTTAAAATGATATCGATTTTTCACAATTTTTCCCAAGTCTCCGCATGTGATCCTAACTTGTCTAACAACCTAAATTTTCAAAAATAAAAGCCGTTTACTTATTAAATTTTTTGTTATGGCTCAAGAAATGGGGAAAATAGACAAAATACACAAATGACTCGTCAGGCACATGTAATTATTAAGAACGAAGAAAAATAAACTAAAAATATACTTAGAAACTAAACTAGAAAGTGATAAAATGGAAAACATTAAGGAAAACTAAAAACGGTAAATACCTCCTCCCACACTTAAACAGAACATTATCCTCAATGTTTCGATAAAATGTGAAAAAGAGATAGGTAGAACCTGGATAATGATATTGCTGACAGCTAGTACCCTCTCCTCCCTACTCTGAACGTCGGGGGTGACGGCTCCTGCTGCGGTGTCTGGCACTCTGGGAAAGCTCAAGCTGATGAATCCTCAATTCTAATAAGGCATTAGACTCTTAGAGTTCGTGGATGTTTCCTAGTATGGAACCTTGAGTAGCCTCCACTAGCCCGAATAGTCTGTCAAGGTGGGCTTGTTGGCGCTACTGCTGAGAAGCTACGGCGAGCTGAGACTCTAAAACAGAATGCATAGATCGCTCAGTCTGCCGCTGCGACTCACGCATGAATTCCATTATATCCTGCTGCTGCTCATACATGGCATAAAACAAGCCATCACGTTCTTCTTTGCAAGCTTGTTGTGCTCTCCACATCTCTTGAGTAATATAAAATCTCGTAGGTGTACCTGCAGAAGGGTTAGTAAAAAGTGGAGTGTGTGCAGGTGATGCATGTGAAGGGGGTGAATTATGAATAGGAGATTGGTTTCTCCATTCATATTCGTCATCGGTCCCATCATCCTCGTCCTCAAGGACGTTTGGCGGTAACAGGCTGAGGAAAGGCGCAACTTGTAAATCATAAATCCAGTTTCTCCTAAGTCGCACATTGGTGCGACGGGAACAAGGTAAAACAACACTCGGGATAGCTACATTATGAACCATAAGGGTGTAGCCTCCTTCTTTCCTCACTTTGAACAATCTCATATCTCTTAAAAAATTTAAATTTATTGTGCACGGTGGGAGTGGTTCCAATGTAGCTAGCTCGGTGTCCAGCTCAAGAGCATGTGCAATGGAGGTAATCAATCCTTCAAATGCAATAGTTCAGCCCTTTTTCACAACAGCACACATGTGCGCTATCATGAAAGGGGCGACATTTAATCTCCTCTGTAAGAGGGCATCTTGTAAAAAGATAAATTCCTTAGAATTTAATTTATTTGGATTTTCTCGGGCAAAAAAAGTAGATGCCAACAAAAGTCTAAAAACACGTATGGTCGGGTTGTGGATATCCGAGACCAAGTTGCCTTCGAAAGAGTTTGTGATTCGACCTGTCAGATCATTCCACAGTTGGAATGCCTCAACCAGCCAGTTAGCATCTGAAATTCTGGTATCAGACGTGTGATGTTAAGGTGTGATGTTACAACAACACACTCTGCACAGTGGACAGCAAAACAGTAAAATAACACCAAGAATTGTTGACCCAGTTCGGTTACAACCAACCTACTCTGGGGGCTACCAAGCCAGGGATGGAATTCACTACTTGTAGATATAATTTACAGACTCAACAACCCGTTGACAATCTCCTAAACTTATACTCTACTAATGACTTCCTACCTAAGAAACCACTTAGGTATGAGAACACCACTCAATCCCTTACAAACACTCAAAGAACCCACTTTGAGTACCCTTGATCTTACTTCACAGCTTCGATCAATTCAAACAACTCTCTTTGCTTCACAACTTTAGAGAGGACAGATCACCAATTCACCCTTGAATGGTTTACTCACGATTCGTACAAATATCTAAGACACTCAGCCTCTGCTCTTGATCTTCAATCTGTACGTTTTCCTTTGGTCTTGTGCGCTTTATATAGCTCCTGAATTGGGCTTGGACTTGTCACAATATTTGATCAGATTTGTTAATTAAAACTGAATCTTCAAAACAGATTTTATCCCCAAAATCTTTTTAAATCTTCAACCTTTTAATTCTCCAACAGATCTGCAATCAAATCTCCCATGTAACAGAAAATATCTATCCCAAGATATTCTCATCCAATGAGTTAACCACTCTCCACAATTCCAGCTAATACGCGTGCCCTAATAACATAACCTGCTGTTATTAATTCTGCAGGTCTGATGTTACAACATCACCTGTGTGACATCAGACATCCAACTTCAGCACTTAACTACTTAACACAGCCCAGTGTTAAGACTTCAATGTTACAACATCAACACCTTGACATCAACATTGAATACCCTTTGTTTTACCAAAATTTCAGCCAATCCAGGAACTATCAATCTCCCCCTTTGGCTAATTTTGGCTAAAACAATCTCTGCACTCTGCAATCAACTTCTGCACTCTGCACCTTCAGAGATTTTAGCAGTGGAATAATCTTCAGAAATTTGAAACTCATTAGCAGCAGTTTGACACTTTGCATAGTCTTCATCACTTGATCTGCTGCAGCACCATCTTCATTATTGACAACAGCCAATTGGTGCTCCTCCTCTAAAAACATGAACCAGCATCACAGTTGTTCAGTAGCTCACAATGTGCAGCAATTTACTCCCCCTAGATGTCTGCTTGGCTGCACTCTTCACATGTCATGATATCTTCAAGACTCCCCCTCAATAACTGCATTACCACTTTTCAACTAAACACCTTTTAGCAGCATCAATCTATCTCCCCTTTAATTTATGCATCACATTAGCAGCATATGGCACTAATCCTCTTGACTATCTTGGCTAACTTCTCCCCCTTTTTAGCCATAATTAGGCAAGCTTCTATAAGAAGCCCTATTAACTATAGTCAGTATACCCTAGCTCTCATTGTTAGCCTCTCAGTTAGTAAACAGGCAAAACAAATCATAGAAGGAAACTAAAAACATAAACAGTGCATAAACCAGCACAATATTCAAAATACAAAACCAACATAGCAAAAAAACTAAAACTACTAAAACTACTGAAAGCAAGAGAAAATAAGCTAGTCTTCTTCTGAACTAGATTGTCCTCCAGGATTCTCTTCCTCCTCCTCCTCAGAGCTATCCCCTCTGGCATCAACTTCAGAGTCATCAACATCATCATCACCACTGTTCAGTTCTAACTGCTGGATCAGCTTTTCAAGTCTCTCTTTTCTAACCAAACTGGTACTGATTACTTCATCAAGGTCTTTGCACATGGTCTTCAATTCTTCGATCAGTTCAGCCTTTGTAGTCTTCTTCTTGACTTCAGCAGTTGATGTTAGAACAATGTCTAGAACATGATATCCTGAAAATAGTTTAGGGTGTAGGGACAAGGCTGTCTTCCTCTGGCAAGCTATGTCTGAGCTTGTTAAAGTTTCAGGATGTTGCTCCAAGATGATACCACACACAAGAGATGGGAATGCTATGGGTAACTTGATAGCGTTTGTTCCAACATGTTTCACCACTTGCTCAAAGATGTAGCTGCCATAGTCAAACTTAATCTTCTTCCCAATAGCACATATAAACCTGCCCAATCCAACAGCGATTGTTGTCTTGTGGTTTGTTGGCACCCAGTTGGCAGCACCAATTCTGTGAAGAATTGCATACTTGATGCTAAGTTTACTGGCTGGCAACTTCTTTTTCAATGGCCAAACCCTTATCTGACCAGCTGTAATCTCTTTACATATATCATTATCAGTCATCTCAAGTTCACTATACTCTTCATCATCTCTTCCTAGATACTTATTGATAGTACTAGGAGAAAAATTAATGCATTTTCCTCTCACATAAACTTTCATGAAATCAGTGCTCTTTTTATCAGTAATATTTCCAGAAATGTTAACAACAAATTCTTTAACAAGACTTTCATAGCACTTAGGAAACTTGGTCACAGTCTTTACCAATCCAGCCTCCTTAATCAGCTCCATGATATCCTTCATTTCCAAAGCTTCTTTCCCAAGCTCCCTCTCTAGGGCCAGTCTTCTCTGACAAACATATTTCCATAATGATGCACTGCTGGCATAATGAAAGGAAATGTTGTCGACTGGAACTTCAGGAACTTTGTCAGAGATTCTCTTCAAAATTGTCCTTCTGATAGGTGTGATGTTATGAATATCATCCTCATCATCACGGTCAGAATTAGAGTCTTCCCTTATTTTCCTCTTTTTGGATTTCACAGCCACTTTGCTCCATGGCTTGGTTGGACCAACATCAATGTTCTTCTTGCCTTCAGACTTCTTTGGAGAGGGATCAACGGTCTTTCCTTTCCTTGTCTTCAGTCTCTTAGCAATACTTAGGACAGCTTTTCCAATGATTTCATCATCGGATAAGTCAACTACATTGATCACATCCTCATCCTTGTCTTCCCCAGCAGGTGAAGTTCCAACATCTTCCTTAACATTAGCTTCCTCCTGTACATCATCTTCTTCTATTCTTACTTCAGAATCTTCAACAACAGACATAGCAAGTCTATGAAGATTTGTAGCTGCACTTTGCATGTCGCTCTTTTCCCTTTCAGAATGTTCCGCAGGCATTTGTCTCAGTGGTCTAGATATACCTAAGCTTTTATCCACGTCTACCCTTTCCTCAACAGTTTGAGAAGTGGATAACCTAGGTGTTGTTTTATTACTAAATAGCACACTCGTAACAAGCTTTTTCGTTTCATTATCTCTAAAAATAGTCCCAGCCCTTTTTGGAACAAGTTTGGAAGGTCTAGATTTACCTGATTCAGGAAGAATGGTTGAGAGGGGCTCAATGTCCATGGGATTGAATGCTGAACCTTCGTCAGGGGAAACCCTAGCTCTTTCTTTTGTGGAACTCTGACACTCAGATTTCTTGGATGGAGATGCTATGACTCTTTTCAGTGAGGGTTGATTCTTGAAGTCGAAGGAGTTGATTCGTAGCGAGAGCAGAGCTTTGAAGACGCGTGATGTTGTAGTACCGGGAAAGGGGGTTCTGAGGCTAGGAGCTTGATTTGGAGTGTCAATGACTTTTTCCCTCCATAAAAACTTTCCTTTTAAAACACTCACATCAGAACTTGTTAACTTTGAGTGACCTTTCAGCATCCTGATGTCATAGTCTGATGTTATGACATCACCATCATTAGTTGAATCTCCTTCAAGAGAGATCCACTAATAACAGTTGTCTTTGGTTCTGGTACCCTTCATAATAACCTGATTATGTTCATCAGAAACCACACACCCATCCTTAGTGTAATTTACCCTGTAACCTTCATCACACAACTGGCTTATGCTGATCAAATTTGCACTTAAGCCATTGACAAACATAACATTGTCAAGTTCAGGTCTACCATCACCTTGCACTTTCCCAACTCCTGCAACAACACCTTTTCCTCCATTGCCAAATATGACTTCATGAGAGGGATAAGGTCTAAGATCATCAAACATGGATCTACATCCAGACATGTGCTTGGAACACCCACTGTCAAAATACCATGTTCCTTCTTTAGCCTCTTTGTCATCCAAGTGAGCCAATAAGCACTTCACCTTCTCCTTAGGTACCCATTGTTTAACAATTTTGGGTCTGTGCTCTCTCCATCTGTTTTGAGGCTGAGGGTATCCATGCAGCTTGTAGCAAGAGTACTGCATATGTCCAAATCTTCCACAATAATAGCATCTCACCCTTTCATCTCTGAATCTTCTGCCATGATGAGATTGCCTATGCTGCCATCCATGATGTGGTCTCCTCATACCATAACTGCCCTACCATCTATTCTGTTGATATCTTCTCCCATAAGTTGGTTGAGAATGTTGTTTCCTGGATTGTTTCCCATGATGGTGTGGCTTTCTTCTTCCATATACATAAGGAACAACATTGGTGTATCCATACCCATAACCATACCAGTTGTCCTGATGTTGAGACATCTGATGAGACATGTGATGTTTAAACTGAGCAGCTTGCATGCTCTCATGGTATTGTGGGGGCATATACTGACTAGCTCCCTGTGGCTGCTTTCTCTTCTGATAGGGACCAGTCTTCTTCTCAATCTTCTTAGGTTGGGAAACATCAGCTTTCTTAGGGGTAGGATCCTGCTTCTTTGGCTGATGTTGAGATGAAAGTTGTGACACTTCCTTCTTTGAACCTGAAGTGTTTCCTTCTGAAGTTCCCTTGTCCTCAGCCACATAACCTATCCCAGCTTTGTCTCCAGCAGCTTTTTCTGACTGAAGGATCTTGTCGAGTGTGTCTGTACCACAGCTCAGCATCCTAACAGACTTGGTCATTTGATCAAGGTGAGCTCTAACTAGCACCACTTCATTTTCAAGATCAGTCTTTTCATTCTCTAGCTGAGCAATCTGTTGCTTGTGGCACTTGTTTTCTTGACAAATCTCAGCACTCTTTAAACACAGCTCTTAATAGGTAGATGCCAACTCCTCATAAGTTACTTCTCCATCACTAGAATCATCATCAGAAACAACAGCTCCTGTTAAAGCTCTCACATGCTTTGCTGACTCGCCTTCACTTTCACTATCAGAGTTAGACCAGGAAACTGTCATGCCCTTCTTCTGCTTTTTCAAGAAGGTGGGACATTCTTTCTTAACATGTCCATACCCTTCGCACTCAAAGCACTGCACCCTTTATCTTGGGCAGTTTTCTCTTCATCCTTCTTGCTGGTGTCAGAAGTCATGTTCTTGACATTAGGCCTGGAGTTATTATTCATTCTCTTGAATACTTTGGTGAACTGTCTTCCCAACATCACTATGGCCTGAGACAGATCCTCCTGGGATTCAGATTTCTTCCCTTTCTCTTCTTCACCATTTGTCACCAGGGCTATACTCTTTGGCTTCTTTTCTGGTTCTTCCTCATTCAACCCAAGCTCAAAGGTTTGAAGAGATCCAATGAGCTCATCAACTCTCATCTTGCTGATATCTTATGATTCTTTAATGGCAGTAACCTTCATCTTATACTTCTTAGGTAGGGACCTAAGGATCTTCCTCACAAGCTTTTCATCTGACATCTTCTCTCCAAGAGCACTAGATGCATTGGCCAGCTCAAGAACACTCATGTGGAAATCATGAATAGTCTCATCTTCCTTCATCTTCAGGCTTTCAAATTTTGATGTTAAAATCTGAAGTCTTGACATCTTGACTCTAGATGTTCCTTCATGAGTAGCCTGCAAGATATCCCATGCTTCTTTAGTAACTTCACAGGTATTGATTAACCTGAAGATGTTCTTATCCACTCCATTGAAGATAGCATTCAGAGCTTTGGAATTTCCAAGGGCAAGCTCATCTTCCTCCTTGGTCCACTCTTCTTCAGGCTTTGGCTTAGAGGTGCCTTCTTTATCTTTGCCAGCATCATCCTTCTCACACATGACAGGTGCTTTCCACTCTTTAATAACAGCCTTCCAAGCCCTACTGTCCAAGGATTTTAAGAAGGTGGTCATCCTTGGCTTCCAATAGTCATAATTGGATCCATCCAAAATAGGGGGTCTGTTGACGAATCCTCCAACTTATTTGTCCATCTTTTCACCAGAAAGTAACTTCCCTAGATCTCACCCAGAGACAGACAGGATGCCTGCTCTGATACCAATTGAAATTCTGGTATCAGACGTGTGATGTTAAGGTGTGATGTTACAACAACACACTCTGCACAATGGACAGCAAAACAGTAAAATAACACCAAGAATTGTTGACCCAGTTCGGTTACAACCAACCTACTCTGGGGGCTACCAAGCCAGGGATGGAATTCACTACTTGTAGATATAATTTACAGACTCAACAACCCGTTGACAATCTCCTAAACTTATACTCTACTAATGACTTCCTACCTAAGAAACCACTTAGGTATGAGAACACCACTCAATCCCTTACAAACACTCAAAGAACCCACTTTGAGTACCCTTGATCTTACTTCACAGCTTCGATCAATTCAAACAACTCTCTTTGCTTCACAGCTTTAGAGAGGACAGATCACCAATTCACCCTTGAATGGTTTACTCACGATTCGTACAAATATCTAAGACACTCAGCCTCTGCTCTTGATCTTCAATCTGTACTTTTTCCTTTGGTCTTGTGCGCTTTATATAGCTCCTGAATTGGGCTTGGACTTGTCACAATATTTGATCAGATTTGTTAATTAAAACTGAATCTTCAAAACAGATTTTATCCCCAAAATCTTTTTAAATCTTCAACCTTTTAATTCTCCAACAGATCTGCAATCAAATCTCCCATGTAACAAAAAATATCTATCCCAAGATATTCTCATCCAATGAGTTAACCACTCTCCACAATTCCAGCTAATACGTGTGCCCTAATAACATAACCTGCTGTTATTAATTCTGCAGGTCTGATGTTACAACATCACCTGTGTGACATCGGACATCCAACTTCAGCACTTAACTACTTAACACAACCCAGTGTTAAGACTTCAATGTTACAACATCAGCACCTTGACATCAACATTGAATACCCTTTGTTTTACCAAAATTTCAGCCAATCCAGGAACTATCAGCATCTAAAGGTGTCTCGCAAATAACACCTTCCCCGTGAGGGAGTCCTAACATACCTGCAATGTCGTCGGTAGTGACCTCATATTCTCTATTAAACATCATGAATCTCACTATACCGGAAGTGCTAGCGGTATTAGGACTAACATTATAATTCAGGGAACTCAAAAATTCCCTGGTCAGCTTCTCAAAGGTAGGTTCTCTATGAGTAAAAATGCCATGCAATCCTAAATTATCAAGCATAAAAAACACTATGGTAAATCCCTAGACTATATAGACAGTCAGTGTCGATATACCTCGTCGCAAAAACTTTGCGTGTCAACAACGCTTCGAATTTCTTCCTCTACCTATCCCTCGCTTTTCCATCTCGAAAGATAATCCCTACGTGCTCCATTTCTGCCATTGTTGATGCTTTTTGAAGGTAAATGGGTTTTTTTGGTGAAGATTGGTGAAATGAGATTTTGTGGAGTTTTTGATAAAAGGTTGTATTTTTATGGGTGGAAAGTGAGTGGGGTAGTGGAAATGGTAGTGGGTTTGATGATTGAATGAGTGGTTAATGGGATTTGGTGGATTTTTAAGTGGGTCAAAAATGGAGAAAATGGGGAAAGAGATGAGTTGAATGCGAAAAATGGTGGGTTTTCACATTCTATCCCGTGTAAAGTCTCAGCCCCCATGGCGCCCGCCATGAGGGAGATGGCGCCCGCCATCTGTGTATTTTGGGCTGGACGGGTTTTTGGGCCTTAGCTTGATTTGTTTCTTTGTTTGGGGGTGTATGTAGCATCTTCTGGGATTTTTCTTAGTATTTGTACATGTAAGAGACATAAAGGATATTTTTTACATGATATAAATGATAAAGATATGGTTTGTAACATAAATAATAATTATAGAAATGATAAAATTAGGATGTGCACTATAAATAATATTTTGCAAATTTTTAAATTTCACTGATAAAACATAGTATAGTGATAATTGCATATAGTAAGTGAATGCAATATATCAAGTTACTTGATATAATAGATGAGCATAATAGTAATAAGTCTGGTAACAGAAATAAAGTGCGGAAATAAATAAAATGACTAAAAACAAGAGAATGTCTGATAAAGGTGAATCAAATAATAATAATATTAATGCGGTAAATCTCCCCCATACGTAGTGTGAGCAATGTCCTCAGTGCTCCATAAATGTCTTTTATAATGATTGACGACGGACACCCTGATTCATATGTGGACAGGATGCCTTCGCCTCTGCAAGCTAACGTCGGAGACTGTAGATTTCCTGATACAGGCAATCGATCTCGGCGGCATGAGTGGCATCAGAGTCTTTCTTCAGAATGGTGAATTCGGTAAGCTCTTCGCGAAGAGAAATTATCTCCTTGCGCATAATGTCGAACTCAGAGTAAATGTCGCGTCTCTGCAGATTAACATTAGAAGAGTACACTGTGGTCCTATCTGGAAGAGGTGTAGGATATTATTTAGGAACAGGTGGGGATTTTGGTTTATTAGGTGTCTCATCCTGGGCCTCTAAGGGGTATGACCAGTTCTCTTTATTGTAGACATTGGTTCGGGTAGGATGGGGTAGTCCAAAGTAATGGATGGTATCATCGTCGATTAGAAGCTTATAATATTCGAGGCTGAAATAGACTCTCCTAATTAGGCCACGATCCAAGCAATGGTCTAAGTCACTCAGGGTACAACCACAATAGGCGGTCAGGTGAGATATTTTGCTAATGAGACCTAGGGCATAGGCGATGTGTGTCATTGTTCCTCCTACGTGGATGAGTCCCTGGGAGGATCTTGCAATCATGTTAAGGTGATTTATTAGGAAATTTCTGCTGGCTACAGGATGTGACTGGGTGGTGCAAAAGAGCATAAAAATTTCTTCAGCACTTACATGGTTATCGGTTTCACTCTTTCCAAAGAAAGTTTGGGCCAAAATAATCTGAAAGTACCTAAAAGCTGGATTATGGATCTTGTTTGACAGCTGGGTGGAGGGATCAGGGCCTCCTCCACCGGTGATTTCACTCCAGAACTTATCTAACTCATCCTGCATGATGTCACACTCAGGGAATTCATGTACATCATCAAGGCCATACTGAAATCCTAGCAGGTTAGCAAAATCTTTGTGGGTAAAAGTGTATTCATTTCCAAATAATCTGAAGTTAATGCGGCCTCTTTTGAAACCTATACCAAAGTAGGGTTCATAGATAAGTGAATTGAGGAATTCTAGGGTAAGGTGTCTATAAGTCACATTCATGGCATCAGAGTACTCGTCCCATTGGAGTTGGTGGCAAAGATATCTCACACTAGCTTCGAGACCTAAGGCTTCTAGGTACCTAGGGTCTGAATATCTGGTCGGAAGCATTGGTCGTTCAGCAAGGACCACAAATCGTTTCTTCTGAATGTCATCTCTGAACGCATCATGCATATCGTCGAAGTGATGCATCCTGAAAAATAAGGCTAATGGAGAATGCTATTGAAGGCGATGGATCTGAAACCTGAAACATGAATATCACACAAGTCAGTCCCGTTAAGCAGATAAAAATAATAATTAATTTGCCTTTTAAGAATAATACATAAATAAAAATAAGAAAGCAATAAATATAAAATGGTCGTGGGTTGCCTCCTACGCAGCGCTTGTTTAACGTCATTAGCTTGACAATTATGGAACTCACTTAGTAGATGTAGCAATGGGGTGGCTCGATCAAAGTATGATCGGAGTAATAGGCAGGGATATCACCACCGTAGTAGTGTTTCAACTATTGTCTGTTTACCATGAAAGGATTACATGAATCATCTCGTATTTCTACTGCCCCAGACTTTAGGACTTTAGTAACCTCATAGGGGCCAATCCATCTAGAGCGTAACTTATCGGGAAACAACCGTAGTCTAGAACTGAAGAGAAGTACAAGGTCGCCTATGTTAAATTCTTTCTTAACGATCATTTTGTCATGCCATGCTTTAGTTCTCTCTTTATATATGATGGCATTTTCATAAGCATCGCGACATATTTCTTCTAATTTATGAATATCTAGAATGCGTTTATTACCGGCTGCTAAGTAATCCATATTAAGGGCTTTGATGGCCCAATAGGCTTTATGTTCCAACTCAAAAGGTAGGTGACAAGACCTTCCGTAAACCAATTGGTATGGGTTTGTTGCTATAGGGGTTTTGAAAGCGGTCTTATAAGCCCACAATGCCTCTTGTAGTCTTAGAGACCAATCCTTTCTGGATAATGAGAAATTTTTTTCTTAAATATGCTTAATCTCCCTATTTGACACCTCTACTTGTCCGCTGGTTTGCGGGTGATAGGGTGTTGCTACTCTATGTTTAACTCCATATTTTGTTAAAAGATTATCAAATATCCTTGATATGAAGTGCGATCCGCCATCGCTTATAACGAGGCGAGATACTCCAAATCTAGGGAATATGTTGTTTTTAAATAATTTAATAACCACATGAGTGTCGTTGGTAGGTGAAGCTACAACCTCAATCCACTTAGACACGTAGTCAACGGCCACCAAGATATACTTATTTCCCATCGAAGTTGAAAAGGGTCCCATAAGATCCACTCCCCAGACGTCGAAGAGTTCTACTTCTTGGATATTTTTCAAGGGCATTTCGTCACGTCTTGAGACATTCCCAGTGCATTGACACCGATCACATCTGATAATGTAGGCATAGACGTCGTGCCATAGCGTTGGCCAATAAAGGCCTACTTGGAGTATTTTGGCGCAAGTCTCAGATGTGTCTGCATGCCCACCATATGGTGCAGAGTGACAATGTTTAATTATGTTTTCTACCTCCTCTTCAGGGACGCTGCGACGAAATAAACCATCTGCACCTCTCTTGAATAGTAGGGGTTCGTCCCAGTAAAAGTGTTTCACATCGTGAAAGAACTTCTTCTTTTGTTGGTAGTTGAGGTCAGGGGGTATGATATCGGCGGCTAGGTAATTTACAAAGTCGGCGTACCAAGGTACGTTCATTACTACTAGGGCTTTTTTAAGGTCTGATTCTATATAAAGGTCAGGGTCATCACTATGATCGGTTCTAATTGTGGCTTTAAGTCTATCATAAGCAAAGTCATCGTTTATCGGAATTAGATCTGGTTTTAGGTATTCTAGCCTCGAAAGGTGATCAGCGACCACATTTTCGGTGCCTTTCTTATCACGAATCTCCAAATCGAACTCTTGTAGCAAAAGGATCCAGCGAAGTAATCTAGGCTTAGCATCCTTTTTGCTTAAAAGATATCGGATTGCAGCGTGATCAGTGTATATTATAATTTTGGTTCCGACTAAATAAGATCGGAATTTATCAATAGCGAAAACTACGACGAGGAGTTCTTTTTCGGTTGTGGCATGATTGAGCTGAGTGACGTCTAATGTTCTACTGGCGTAATATATTACGTGCAGTTTCTTATTCTTCCTTTGTCCTAAAACAGCACCAACAGCGTAGTCGCTTGCATCGCACATAATTTCGAAAGGTTGGTTCCAATCGGGATGTTATATAATAGGTGCAGATATCAATGCTTGTTTAAGGAGTTTAAAGGCTGCGAGACATTTATCGTCGAAATTGAACTCAACGTCTTTTATTAGAAGGCTAGTCAAAGGTTTGGTTATATTAGAGAAGTCCTTGATGAAGCGTTGGTAGAAACCGGCTTGTCCAAGAAAACTTCGGATTTCCCTAACTGTCTTTGGTGATTGGAGGTTTACTATAACCTCTATTTTAGCTTTATCAACCTCTATGCCTCTTTCAGACACTATGTGTCCTAGCACTATTCCTTCGGTAACCATAAAATGGCATTTCTCCCAGTTTAGAACGAGATTGACTTCTACGCATCGTTCCAGAATTCTCTCAAGGTTATTAGGTAGTTTACAAAACTGGATCCACATACTGAGAAATCATCCATGAAAACTTCCATGACCTCCTCAAGGAAATCTGCAAAGATCATACATCATTGAAAAGTAGTTGGGGCATTGCATAGTCCGAATGACATGCGTCTATAAGCAAATGTTCCATATGGGCATGTAACGGTTGTTTTCTCTTGATCATCGGGGTGAATAGGAATTTGGAAAAATCCTGAGTATCCATCCAAATAGCAAAAGTAAGAATGTCTAGCTAGATGTTCAAGCATTTGATCTATGAATAGAAGAAGGAAATGATCTTTCCTAGTTGCTTTATTAAGTTTTCTATAATCGATACACATATGCCAATTGTTTTCTATATGTTTAGCTACTTGTTCTCCTCTTTCGTTTTGTACTACTGTGACACCTCCCTTTTTAGGTACCACATGTACAGGGCTTACCCACTTACTATAAAAAATTTGATAAATTATCCCAACCTCTAGTAATTTTAACACTTCCCTTTTTACCACATCACTCATTATGGGGTTTATCCTTCTTTGATGTTCTCTAGAGGGTTTAGAATCTTCCTCCAGCATAATCCGGTGCATGCACATGGATAGGCTTATCCCTTTAAGATCAGAAATGTTATAACCTAGAGCTACGAGATATTTTCTTAAGACATCTGAGAGTCAATTGGTTTTATCACCATTTAAGGTGGCGCTAACTATGTCTGGACGATTTTGTTCTTCATCCAAAAAATTGTATCTCAGATTCTTAGGCAGTTCCTTGAGCTCTACTGCTGGTTTCTTAGGGCATGGTATATGGTTTGGGGTGAGTGCTAAGCATTCATAAAGGTTGTCATCTATATAAGGTTCAATTAACCTTACAAATCCGTCATCCTCCATTATGGGGGTCGAAGGAAGATTAATTGTTTCAACTGGATCTGTTTGGTTTAACTCTCTTATGCATTCATCGATGATATCGATGGCATAACAGGAGTCGTCTATGGCTGGTGCCATTAAGAATTTGGACAATATAAATTCTACTTTTTCATCCCCCACTTCAAAGGTCATTTTTCCTCTTTTGACATCTATTATGGCTCCAGCTGTTGATAAGAATGGTCTACCTAGAAGGATCGAGATTTTGCTGTCCTCTTTAATGTCCATGACGACAAAATCTGTTGGAATATAGAGTTGGCTTATCCTAACTGGAATGTCTTCTAAGATTCCTATTGGATATTTAACTGATCTATCGGCTAATTGAAGAGACATTCTAGTTGGTTGCATTTCTCCTAGGTTTAACCTATTACAAACGGCTAAGGGCATTAAGCTTACACTGGATCCTAAGTCCAGAAGTGCTTTGTCGATGACATGATTTCTTAAAATGCAGGGTATAGAATAACTTCCAGGGTCTTTCTCTTTTTTAGCAAGCTTATTTTCTGCAATAGAATTGTATTCTAAGGGTTTAGGATCGTCAAGTCTTTGTTTGTTGGTTAAGATATCTTTTAGGAACTTGGCATAAGATGGTATTTGGGTAATAACTTCGGTGAATGGAATCTCAACGTGGAGCTTCTCAATCACTTTTACAAACTTCTTATATTGGTTGTCTAATTTGGTTTGTTTAAGTCTTTGTGGATACGGAATTGGTGGTTTGTAAGGTGGGGGGTGGTACGTATCCTTCATTATCCTTTTCTCCCTCCTTATCTTTAACCTCTTCATCCATCTTTCTCTCAGAATCTACTAGTTCCTCTATTTGTTTCTCAGGTGTGGTCACAACATTTTTCTTGGGGGGTTCTGGCTTTTTCAACCTAGGGTTAGTAGGTTCAACATAAGTAGTTCCACTCCGTAGGGCAATAGCATTAGCGTGCCCTTTGGGGTTATGCTCAGGTTATCCAGGGAATTGTCCTTCTGGTGTAGCATGAGTAGCTTGTTGTTGTGCCATTTAAGAGATATGGGTTTCCAGAATTTTATTATGGGTAATTACAGAATCAACCTTGGTGGTTAATTGGGTAATTAATCCATTCATGTGAAAGTTTTGGTTTATGAATTCTTTGTTTTGCTGGGTTTGGGCGGAAATGAAGCTCTACATCATTTTCTCAAGATGCGATTTTTAAGGAGCAACTTGTACATGTTGATTTGGTCTTTGGGCTTGGTAAACTGGTGGTCTTTGGGGTGTAGTAGCCTGAGTAGGGTTAGTATTCTTATAGGAAAAATTGGGGTGATTCCTCCATCCAAGGTTGTAAGTATTAGAATAGGGATTACCTTGGGCATAATTGACCTGGTTTGTGCTTGTTTCGGCTAAAAGATGACATTCAGCCATGGTATGTCCTTGGGTTCCACAGATTTCGCATCCGGGTTGAGCTGAAGCTACGGTGGTTGTAGGGTTAATCGTCAAACTTTCAACTTTTTGGGCTATGCCGTCCATTTTGGCCTTCATATGGTCGAGACAACTAACTTCGTAAATACCTCCTTTGGTCTCTTTCTTCTCTACCGGAGTTCGTTATGTTCCCCATTGATAATGGTTTTGTGCCATATCTTCAATGAGAGCGCAAGCTTCAGGGTAAAGTTTATTCATCAGAGCGCCACCGACGACAGCGTCAATGGTCATCTTTGTGTTGTAGATGAGTCTGTTATAAAATGTATGAATTATAAGCCATTGTTCTAGACCATGGTGTGGACAAGCTCTTAATAGTTCTTTGTATCCTTCCCATGCATCGAAAAGTGACTCACCATCTTGCTGAGTGAATCTAGTTATTTGGTTCCGTAGAACAGCGGTTTTACTTGGTGGAAAGTATCTAGCTATGAACACTTTCTTTAGGTCATTCCAAGTGGTTATTGAATTTACTGGAAGGGAATCTAACCATGATCGGGTTTTATCTCTGAGGGAAAATGGAAATAGTCTTAGACGTATCGCCTCAGGAGAAGCATCGTTGGTTTTTAAGGTGTCTGCTACTTGAATAAAAACCTTTAAGTTTTGGTCTGGTTCTCCGTAGGAAGACATGCGAACTGGTTCTGTTGCACTAGTTGTAATAAATAAGGTTTTAATTCAAAGTTGTTAACTTGAATAGTCGTGTTTACAATCTAGAGCGGGGTTCTTCGTTGGATAGCAAGGTGAAGTCCTTAAGCGCTCTTTGGTTTTGTTCTTCTGCCATTGTTCTTCTAATTCTTCTGAGCAAAAGACGAGCACGAGCATATCTTTTGGGTTCTGCTATTGGATCAACTAAGTTTCCGGTACTACGAGATCTTAGCATTGACCGACTAAGAAAAATGGGTGCCTTAGTCTAGACGGTGTAAAAACAGAGTACGAAATTTAACGTAGTTGTTCCCCGGCAATGGTGCCAAAAACTTGATGCGTGCTTTCCGCAAATATACAGAGTACGTCAGAGTAATATAAAAGATTATCGATCCCACAGAGACCAATGTCAATCTATCGATTACTATTGTTACGTTGTTTATCTAAGACTAATAAAAACAATGTGTAAAGTGCACAGGCAACAGAGAATAATGAATAAAAAATGAATTTAGATAAGTGGTACTGGTATGTAATTCGCATCGATCAAACGATACTCATATTGTTTAGGTAGAGACACTTACGGGGCAATATTTTCTTCCTTGGAAAAAGAGTCAATTAAAAAGGAACCGCCACGTTAGCGTGATCGGAACCTGACCTACCCTCTAATCTATACCAGCCGCTCACGCTGTACGGGTCGCATATTGCGTTAAAGTGATGAAGTATTTTTTTATATAATCACCTCTAAGACTCAGTTAAAAAATGCTTTTGATTGGAAACTTTTAACATCAAAGGGTTTCCGACATATGCTCGGCCAACCGAATCCTAAATCTATAAACGCGTCCGAAAATAGTTTTAAAATCACTTTCTAATAATATTAAATTTCCCTAATTAATTAACAAAGCGCTTTCGCTGTTTTTATCAATTAAAAACTAACCAACTTTTATCTTAAGTATCGGACGACTTTCGATCTTACCCGGCATAATCACGGTTATTACGTAAATAGAAACACGACCCCATTTACGTAATGGCCGATCAAGTTAAGCTTAGAAAAGTTGCATTAAAACCAAAACAACCCCTAAAGTATTTTTAGAAACATAACATACGGAGTACTGTCGAAACGACGGTCCTCACATCCCATCACTTAAGGATTTAGCTAGACATGACTATGGTAAACATTGCATGAAATAGATTTGCGGGATAAGTCATTTAGGAAATAAAACGTGTTAAGGGTGCGATTGATTTTCAAAAGTGAGAACGAAAGTGTCACGCTTAAGTTCGGTTTGAAAACAAATATTTTAAGATAAAGAAATTGAAACAAGTAATGCGATAAAATAAAGAATGTAAAAGCGGTGCAAATAAGTAAACAAATTTAAGGCAAGATAGGAAATAAACAAAGTAAAGCAGTGCGGGAAAATAAACAAAGTAAAGATGGTGCGAGTAAAAATTAAAATGCGAATTGAATAATAAACCTGCTCCAAATCAAAGACTTTAATCTGGTACAATGCTGGAAAGTAAATCTGACTTAAAAAGTAAAATGGCAGCAAGATTACTTTACTTCTAAAATGCTTCAATCTTGATTACAACAATGGTGCAATAACCCCTCGATGTGACGAATTATTGCTTTAAACAAACTTAATTTATACCTATGCTACAACTAAGAGAGGATGCTTGTTGCACCCCAAAATTTGCCCTCGCTTTTTACTGACCTTAACTGGCTTTTGCTTCATTTCATTTGCATCCTCATTTGTGCATATCAATGTTTCTAAGCATGTGATCAAGGTTTCTTGACTTTTTATAAGAGGAGAAGATGGTTCCCAAAGAAATAAGCAAGGAGATAGTCTCAACATCGTGGTATTCTCAAGCTACAAAGTTCTCATATTCATCAAAGGATCTCAACAATCTCACTCAATCATTGGATGATTAGGGTTTCAAGGTTTTCAAGGGATTCATCTGATCAAGCTCCTAGTGGCTCAGACTTAGGGTTTTGGGAAAAGGATACTTGTGATTATTTTCTTGAGCAAGACATGTTTCCATGGTTCAATTTACATCTCAAAGTTTCTCTACATGTCTCATGGTTCACCACAAACCATTTCAAGAGTTTTTGAAGTGGATAGAGGAGGCATTGGATTCATCTAGTCAAAAAGTCAACTAACGCCTTACAAAAGTCAAATCTTGAGTTTTTAGGTCAACCATGGGCTTTTCAAGTATTCATTCATGTTATTATGAGGTTTGATCATGATAAATCAAGAAAAATCAAGAAACTCCCAAAGGTTGCTAAATTAGGTTTTTTTGCAAAAAATTTCACTAAGTCTGGAAGAGCATGTTCATGTGGCCATCTTGCACGATTCATATCTCCCTCATCAATAATTTAAATGATTCAAACTAATGCTAGAATTGAAGATGACATCATATACTACAAGTTTGTAGAAGAAATAAACTTCAAAAGATGCACGGATAAAAAGTTATGGAGACTTAAAGTTGGATAAAAGGGTGTTGAAGTTGCAGGTAAGCGCAGGTCGACCCTTCGGTCGACGCACAACGCTTAGGTCGACGCACAGACAGAGTTTTGGGCCATTTTAGCTGCGGGTAAGCGCATGCCGACCCTTCGGTCGACACACAAATTTAGGCTGACGCATAGAACAGCGAGCGGTCGACCGTTCGCGCGTGCTGACCCTTTTTTTGTGTATTTAAGCTCCCAAACTCATTTTTTTTAGGGGGATTCATTTTGAAACTTTTACACTTTGATCTCCCTCTCAATTTTTCATTTCTCTCTCAATTTTTCATTTCTCTCTCACTTTTCCCTCATTTCTCTCTCACTTTTCCCTTATTTCTCTCTCACTTTTCCTTCATTTCTCTCTCACTTTTCCCTCATTTCTTTCTCATTTTCAAAACCCTCACCAAAGCTCTTCCATTAAAGTTAACAAATTCTTCATTTGAGTTTGTTAATTCTTGAGCTAAACCTTCATCACATTGCTTTTCCATCAACAAATTCTGCACTATAAGTTAATTTGGATCTAGATCTGAATTTTGGAATCACTTCTTGAAGAGCTTTTAGATTATTGCATTGATCTTCAACTTTTGTTGCTAAAGCTTCTTGGATCTCTGGATTTCTTTGTTTCTAAGCATCAAATTCTCTTTGCAATAATCACCAAAGCGTAACTCCGCTTTGTAGGATGGTAATTCTTAGATCTACTTCTTATTTTTGCTTAATTTACATTTTCACAATGTAGATCTTGTGATTTTGGTGTTAATGGATCCATTGGTTGATTTGATTGTTGATCTTGATGTTTGATGGTTTCAATTGGTGTTTGATTGTTGTTATTTGATGTAATTTTTTGTGAATAAGTGCATGCCCTAACATGTAGTAATCTAGTGATTAAGTTGTGGAAAATTGCTTTTCAAATCTAAACCTCCGGATTCATGATTCATTGTTTGCACTCTTGATGAATACATGTGCACACTAAGTGTTTGATCTTTTGACAATTACTAGTTGGTGTTGCGTATTCAAGATGTTTGATGTTGAGACATGTTCGTACACATTGTTGATGAATAAAAATTATTGAAGCATATTATTGTTGCATTGGGAATACATGTGCACAGTAAGTGTTTGATCTTTGACACTTGCTTATTGTGGTTGAATATTCAAGATGTTTGATGGTGATGCGTGTTCCTAAGCATTACTTGATTTATTTGGTGCATTGTTCATGTTTGATCTTTGCAACTTCATGTGCATTTGTTTAATTGTTGATGCATAATCATATGTATTCTTGAATGCTTTGATTACATGCTAATTGTTGCTCAATCTTTAGTGGCTTGCAATCTTGATGCTTAATTATAGTTTTGTGATGCATTTTCATGCTCATTCTTCCATGATATCTTTGAATATGTGTCATGATGATGTTGTATACACTGATGTTGTGTCGAATGCATGCTGTTAAATGATGCCTTGTTTGTTCTGCTGCATTTTACACCTGTTCTATTTTGGAAATGTAGGATGTTAAATTTTGTGTTAAGCTGTTGCTGGAAATTATTGTTGTTCTGAGCTGAAGCGCTGTTGTATGTTGCTGTTTTTGGTTTATTTTCTTTGTTTTGGCTTGCTTTTGCATGATCCCTTAGGATTCCCTAGTCCAACTTAATTTTTGATTAAGCTTGGATTAGGATAGACATTAGGAGCTAATCCATGCATGATAACAATTAGGATAGTCCTTTTCAAACCTCAACCTTAGGTCTATCTCTTTGCATGCTAACATTAGGTAGAATTCCCTTCTATCTCAACTTTAGGAACATTGTGCATGAAAACATTAAGATCTAGTTTCCCTTAGTTGTTTTCTTTTCAACCTTTGAGTCCTTTCTCATCTCATCTCAAAACAAATCAAAAACACTTAATAAATACAATGAGTATTATGCGCCACGAGCCTTAAGTACATGGGAAGTGATAAGCGGGAGTCCCTTCTTACCTTGTCTAGGGTGTTTTGCATGCGTCTCGTCTTGGGTCGATCTTGCAACACATTCGATCCTATGTCATAGACTTTAATGCAATACAAGTTCCAAACTAGCTTAAATCACTTATGTCTAAAAAATACAAACCAATTTCAAATATTTTTATCCTCCGGGATGGGTCTCAAGTCATATTCAGAAGAGAGCACGTCATTTCTGTTCTACCGCAAACAGGCATCGACCCTAACTGCTGGAACACGAACTTAACGTCGCTCATAAAAAAACACTTAACTAATCTGTGGTTTAGTAGGTCGAACTACGACTGCTCTGATTTCCTCTCTCTCTCTCTCTCTCTCTCTCTCTCGTCCGATTGAGGATACGCAGGCACAAGATGGTGATGTCTTAGCGAGAAACCTTCCCCCATTCACCCGTAGTCCTTCGAAATACGTTGACTCTGACTTTCCCATTGCACGAGAGAATACGTAGGCCTAGGACGGCATGTCCTATCGAGTCTCCTTTTGTTTTCCATTTTTGTTTAGCAGTAGGCTTTAGATAACACACCCTTTGATTAGATAACAAATGTGGATCCCGTTGAGTACAACGGGTGCGAGGGGGTGCAAATACCTTCCTCTCGTGTAACCCACTCCCAAACCCAGACTATGGTTGTGATGACCATGTCTTCTCCCTTTTTGAGGTTTTCTTCAATTTTTTCCTTTCCCTTCGTCGGGATAAATAACGTTCGGTGGCGACTCTTCTGTTTTTTTTGCCGGTTGTTTTTCGCAGTTCCGACAGCTGGCGACTCTGTTGGGGACTCTGGTTCCCTATGCGAGTCAATCCTAGCACTTGTCTGTTTTATTTCATTGGGTGTTTATTTATGTGCATTTATTTATTGTAAATTACTGTATTTTACCGCATTATTTGCATCATTGTTATCATTTTGCTGTTGTTGCTGTGTTGTTGGGTGGGTTGGTTCCATGAGAGATAAGCCCAATACCCAAGCTTGAGATATACTTAGGATTAGAGTGGATAGTAGTGTAGCATGCATAGCGTCTTGGTATGTTTGGTTTACACGAAATCCACATTCAGATGAGGTTTTTTTGGGAGATATTCTGACTTGCGCGTCTTGTGCATGTCAGGGTGTCGACTTAGAAAGCTTATGATTCTGAAGACCGTTCATTGAAAATCAGTTGAGGCATCCTTGATTGATGATGATGCTAAACCAGAAATGGTGACCGTATCATCGTTTCTCGACCTGAGAGCCCGTGAGACTGAGGACCTGATAGGATGCCATCCAAGATTAGAACACTCATGTGAGAGAGGATGGGTTTTGCAGGAAACTTTGACCTTTAACTTACCTGGTTTTCTGGTTTTCCTATCAGTGTGAACTTATCAGCCCGGTATTCTAGTATTTTGACTATTCTGGTATTCTAGTTATTTTGGTATTCTGGGTTTCTCGTCAGAGCATAATTGTGAACTTATTCAGTCAGCAGCACAGCAATTGTTCAGAATTTGTGGAAGCCTTGATCCCATGTCTCTGCATCCATATCATCAAAACATGTTTGCATTCTGACATACATGTTCTTGTATTTCCAAGGATCTTAACTTTGAGACTCATTGTTGAGCATTCCATCTATTTCTTGTGGTTCTTCTATGAAAAACTTGAATCAAAGTAGAAAGATTCCTTGGAAATATTCGAACATGGCATTTGCATTACATTTCCATATTCATTTGCATAGCAGGTGTTCGAGGCTGGTTATTCTTGTCCTGATTTGGTCTTCTTCAGAATTGTAGACTTAACTTTTCAAGCCAGTCAAAAGTTGATCTTTGAGCAAATTTAAGCATAGTTAAGGGAAGTCCGCGGCCAGATGGGGCAGTTCATGGTGGAGATACAGGCTTTTTCCCAGGGACAGAAATTGCTTAGGGAAGAAGTCCATCAACTAAAGACTCAGATGGACCTGTTCATGGAAGTCATGAGAAACGTGTTAAGAAAGGAAGGCAATCCTATGCCTGAGGCTGCAGCAGAAATTATTATTCCCCCTTGCCTGTGGGATCTCTCCCAAAGCGTGATGTGCCTTGCGGACTTTCTGCACAAC
Source organism: Lathyrus tuberosus (assembly GCA_022829125.1). Lineage (NCBI taxonomy): Eukaryota > Viridiplantae > Streptophyta > Magnoliopsida > Fabales > Fabaceae > Lathyrus > Lathyrus tuberosus. The sequence goes on from JALAZF010000253.1 coordinate 5,790,029, forward strand.
CTGAGGTTCCAGAATTTCCCCGTCAGTAGCTATCTCTTGTTTCCCAAGACAATCCCAAGGTTAAGAAGTACGCACAAAGGCCGAAGCAGCCTGAAAGAATCTTTGATCAACTCCCTATACCTTGTACACAACAGATTGCCATTGTAGTTATCCAGGCTGCACCTCAGCAACAGAATAATTCTCCTTGTCGGTATCAGGATAGACCGAAGATGAATAGGCACTTCGAGACTCCACCAATGCCATATTCTCACTTATTGAGGCAACTACTCCAGCTTCAATTGGTTGAACTTCGGATGTTGGCTCCGCTTGCTGGCACTCCCCCACTGGGTTATGATGCAAGAGCCCATTGTGATTTCCATTCTGGAGCACGGGGGCATAATGTGGAGAAATGCAAGGCTTTTAAGTACCAGGTCCAGGATTTGATCGATTAAAAATCAATTGAGTTCACGCCGGGCGGCCTGAGCATTCAAGGTGGTCCTACTCATGCTGCTGCAAAAGAAGTGAATATCCTTGTATTCTCTCTTGAAGATACATCAAGTCAGGGGCATATCTTGCAGTCCTTGGTCTTAGAATCTCCACGTCCATAACTGTTGCCTGTTCCTAAGCCAAGTCTAGGGATGAAAGTTCCTGAACGAGAGGAGCGCCCAAATCAGTATCAGCAACAGAGCTACCATCAGAAGAGTCAACAAAGACCCAGAAGGCCCGAGAGAAGGTTTGATCTCATTACTGTTCCTCACAGTCAGCTACTTGCTCGCTTACTTCAGGACTTTTTGATTCAGCTAAGGGAAGTTGTGCCTGTTCCATATCCCTTCCCTCCAGATTATGACATGAATGCTTGGTGCGAGTACCACTCAGGGACACAGGGACATGCAATTGAAAATTGCAACATGTTCAAACACAAGGTGCAAGATCTGATTGACGCTGGGGTCATTACTTTCACTACAAACGGTCTGCGCATTAATTGAAGCTTCCCAAGTGGGCACTTGAGACTGCAAAGACATCATCAGAAGCAACCAGTTCGGTCAGAGCCACGCCTCCTCAACCATGGCAATCATCAGCATTCTTTACTGCATTTTTCATTTGTAGTTTTGATTGTTTGTTAATGCTTTGTTTGCTTGTAAAAAGGTATTTGTTTTTTAATGATGATCTTAATGCAATGAGTATATTTTTCTTGAAGAAGTTCATTCGTGTTCACTCATATAATATTTCTGTGCATTGCAATACCAACTTTCTTGCTTAAGCTCTTTGAGGGAGGATGACGAAATTGAAAAACGTAAACTTTCTGATTGTATGCTTTTAGAATAAAACCTTGTTGAAGATGTACAAACATTGTTTCAAATCCCCAAACACCGGAGATATAAGGAAGATAATCCCTTGTTAACCCTGTTGAGCCTAGAAGTAGGAGTTTTTTTTCCGAAAACAAAAAAAAACCCTCAATCTTAACCTGGGGCAGGGTAGGTGTCAATTAATTTGACCGTGCATTCAAATTTCAAAAAGAGGAGTGTCCCATTTGAGGACCAATCACATCTTATTCCTCACAAGAAGTCGTACCTCACAAACTTACGTGGTTATCCCTCACCAATCAAGGATGAGACAGTCACAACCCTTCTAAGACAGACAATGTCACACGATTTGTTCAAAAGAAAAAAGAATCAAAAGAAGAAAAAAAAGGAGAAAAAAGAAAGAAAGTTCGCTAAGTCGAAACTTGAAAATAAGTAACTTAGGCAAAATTTAGGGCATCCCGCTGGACTTCAAAATAAAAAAATTCAAAAGAATCAGTCCAGGCAAAATCACGAAAATCAAAAAAGCAAAAGAATGAAAAGCAGAAAGGATTACAAAAGAGAAATCCTCGAGCAAAAACAAGTCGTGTGACTATAAACACCATAGATAAAAGGGGTGATTGTCGCTCCGAAAAACCTTGTGGGTTCCTTAACCATCACTTATATCATTCAATACCTCTTTCGAAAGGTGAGCGCTTGTGCCGAATTAACTGAACATAGGACTGGAGAACATCAAGGAGAATGGGTGGGTACAAACAAAATTTTGAGCCATAAATCTTTTTTCTCAAACCGTGAACCAGGCCACGTTACAACCCTCAAAAGTACTAATTGAACTAGGATTTATTCTGAAGGCGTACTTTCAATGAGATAGCGTTCCTGACTCCCATGAGTTGTGCTAAAATATTTTTGTTGGTATTGCATGTGCATGATGCCTTTCATTTAAAAAATCTGTGTCGCACCTTAACCAGTGACTCGTTCACAGGTTTTGGCAATATCTTTTAAATAAAAACTTCGAGATTAGTATATATGTTGCATTAGAATTCTCATTCTCGGAATAAACATTTTCTGCTTGCTTACATGTATTTGATGCCAGTGAGGCTTACATAGTGAATATCAGTCGAGAATTTTGATCCCGCCAAAAGGAGATGCTTGAAAACTCTGAGGGGCAGGCATGTCAACGGACGTGTTGCCAGAAGACTCTGTTGAGTGTGGGCTTTCCCAGTAAGTCATGTTAAGAAGTTGCCAATCTGGGGCAGCCGTGTTAAGAAATCTCTCCAATGTTCAGTTAAACTGGGTCAATTACATCAAGATTCGACGAATTTCTCCGAGAGCATTTAGTCTGGGGTATTCCTTCAAAGATCGGTCAAACAGGGGTAAAGTCATGTCGAGGCTCGTACTGAGGCAAGTCATTTCAAGAGACCAAGAAGTTATCGTCTCCGGAGAACGGTTAATCAGAGTTATGTTACCAGGGTGTAACATACTGAGGTAGGATATGTCATATCTTCATGATACTTCCTGAAGACATGTTCCTTTATAGGTTATGCTACATCAGAGCACCTCTTTTTATCATATCACATTTGTAGGGTTCTTGTTGATAGCTAACACATGACGCCCCCAGTAGAGTTTCTCTCCCCGGCAGAGATAGTTGAAGTTTTGTCACCCTCGGTAGAGCATTATGAAGATTGTGATTATTCTCCCCAGTAAGAGTTCAGGAGTAAGCTTTCCCTAACCAGGTTAGTGAAGTTTATTGCTCTTCAGCAGGAGTTCATATTCCCGTACAGGATAAGAGTTTGTGGTAAGGTTATTTTCGTCTCCCCAACAGGGCAAGGGTATAAGGTATGTCTTCAACAGAGGAGTAAGCTCAATGTTGTCCCCTAGCAGAGTTGATGTCGTTAATCGTCGTTCCCTAAGCAAATTTGTTGGTGGTGGATGGTATTCCCAAATAGGTCAAAAGTCGATTGTCATTGGCACTTTTCTTCAGTAGATTCCTGGGATGTTTCCCCAGCAGATGTTTGTTATTCTTACTTTCCTGCAGAATGGAGGTTTGGTTGGGTTCTCGAGCAGAGTTTATGACCCTAGAGACAGTTCAATTTGTTATCCCCAGCGGAGTTGGCCTCGTCTCTTCAACATTTATTTTGCTGAAGTGTCTTTTGTATAGCATAAGCATATTTGCATTGCATCCTCAAACGCGTAGCATTTCCATTTCGTATGGAGCATTACACCATAGAAAAAAATTCAAACACATGCATGCAGAACATAAGCCAGATTTGGTACCTTGAACGGAACCTGAATCAAGTTTCAGTCAAGACAATGACATACCCACAACAGACATTCCTTCGGTCAGGTTTTCTTTCCTCTAAATCCCTTTGACGATGTGTTTTTTCGGTTAGGTTTTCTTTCTGTCAAATCCCTTTGACGATGTGTTTCTTCGGTCAGGTTTTCTTTCTGTCAAATCCCTTTAACGATGTGCTTCCTCGGTTCGAGGTTTTTCTTGGTGATGTTGTTTTCTTTCTGTCAACCCTTTGACGATGTGTCCCTTCGGTCAGGTTTTTAGGTTTTCTTTCCATCAAATCCCTTTGACGATGTGTTTCTTGGGTTCCGTTTTCTTTTGGTCAAACCCCTTTGACGATGTGGTTTGTTAGTTCGGTGTTTTCTTTCTGTCAAATCCCTTTGACGATGTGGCTCTTTGGGTAAATATTCTTTCCGTCAAACCCCTTTGAGGATGTGGTCCATTGGATATATGTTCTTTCTGATGTGGTTCTGGGGTTCACTGTTCTTTCCTTGGGTATGTCTTCTTTCCGTCAAACCCCTTTGATGAGGTGTTTCTTCGGTGTTGGTTTTCTTTTCGTCAAATCCCTTTGACGATGTGATTCTTTGGGTATGTTTTCTTTCCGTCAAATCCCTTTAACGATGTGTTTCCTTGGGTTCTATTTCATTTCCATCAAACCCCTTTGACGAGGTGTTTCTTTGGTGATAATGTTTTCTTTCCGTCAAATCTCTTTGACGATGTGATTCTTTGGGTATGTTTTCCTTCCGTCTAATCCTTTGACGATGTGATTCTTAGGGTAGCATTTCTTTCCATCAAATCCCTTTGACGAGGTGTGACCGGGCTCCAATTATATTTTCTCTCCCCACAGTTTGCAAATTTCTCAGTTTTTTCGTATTCAATCTCATTTTACTTTGAACGTCTGAAAGTCTCTGCTATCATCCTTTCAGGTCCAAGTCGATTGAATAGGGGCAGCTGTTGCACCCCAAAATTTGCCCTCGCTTTTTCCTGACCTTAACTGGCTTTTGCTTCATTTCATTTGCATCCTCATTTGTGCATAGCATTGTTTCTAAGCATGGGATCAAGGTTTCTTGACTTTTCACTAGAGGAGAAGATGGTTCCCAAAGCAATAAGTAAGGAGATAGTCTCAACATCGTGGTATTCTCAAGCTACAAAGTTTTCATATTCATCAAAGCATCTCAATAATCTCACTCAATCATTGGAAGATTAGGGTTTCAAGATTTTCAAGGGATTCATCTGATCAAGCACCTAGTGGCTCAGACTTAGGGTTTTGGGCAAAGGCTACTTGTGATTATTTTCTTGAGCAAGACATGTTTCCATGGTTCAATTTATAGATCAAAGTTTCTCTACATGTCTCATGGGTCAACACAAACCATTTCAAGAGCTTTTGAAGTGGATAGAGGATACATTGGATTCATCTGGTCAAAAAGTCAACTAATTCCTTACAAAAGTCAACTCTTGAGTTTTTAGGTCAACCATGGGTTTTTCAAGTCATCATCCATGTTATTGTGAGGTTAGATCAAGAGAAATCAAGAAAAATCAAGAAACTCCTAAAGGTTGCTAAATTAGGGTTTTTTGCAAAATTTCACTAAGTATGGAAGAGTATGTTCATGTGGCCATCTTGCAGGATTCATATCTCCCTCATCAATAATTTAAATGGTTCAAACCAATGCTAGAATTGAAGATGACATCATATACTACAAGTTTGTAGAAGAAATCAACATCAAAAGATGCATGGATAAAAAGTTATGGAGACTTAAAGTTGGAAAAAAGGGTGTTGAAGCAGCGGGTAAGCGCAGGTCGACCCTTCGGTCGATGTACAGCTTTTAGGTCGACGCATGGAAGGCTTTTTGGTCGACTCATAGACAGATTTTCGGGCCATTTTAGCTTCGGGTAAGTGCAGGCCGGCCCTTCAGTCGACGTACAGATTTAGGCTGACGCATAGAACAGCGAGCGGTAGACCGTTCGCGCGTGCTGACCCTTTTTTTGTGTATTTAAGCTCCCAAACTCAGTTTTTTTAGGGGGGTTCATTTTGAAACTTTCACACTTTGATTTCCCTATCAATTTTTCATTTCTCTCTCAATTTTTCATTTCTCTCTCCCTTTTCCCTCATTTCTCTCTCACTTTTCCTTCATTTCTCTCTCACTTTTTCCTCATTTCTTTCATATTTTCAAAACCCTCACCAAAGCTCTTCCATTAGAGTTAACAAATTCTTCATTTGAATTTGTTAATTCTTGAGCTAAACCTTCATCACATTGCTTTTCCATCAACAAATTCTGCACTAGAAGTTAATTTGGATCTAGATCTGAATTTTGGAATCACTTCTTGAAGAGCTTTTGGATTATTGCATTGATCTTCAACTTTTGTTGCTAAAGCTTCTTGGATCTCTGGATTTCTTTTTTTCTAAGCATCAAATTTTGTTTGCAATAATCACCAAAGCAAATCTCCGCTTTGTAGGTTAGTAATTCTTAGATCTACTTCTTATTTTTGCTTAATTTGCATTTTCACAATCTAGATCTTGTGATTTTGGTGATAATGGATCCATTGGTTGATTTGATTGTTGATCTTGGTGTTTGATGGTTTCAATTGGTGTTTGATTGTTGCTATTTGATGTAATTTTTTGTGAATAAGTGCATGCCCTAACATGTAGTAATCTAGTGATTAAGTTGTGGAAAATTGCTTTTCAAATCTAAACCTCCGGATTCATGATTAATTGTTTGCACTCTTGATGAATACATGTGCACACTAAGTGTTTGATCTTTTGACAATTGCTTGTTGGTGTTGCGTATCCAGGATGTTTGATGTTGAGACTTGTTCGTACACATTATTGATGAATGAAAATTATTGAAGCTTGTTTTTGTTGCATTGGGAATACATGTGCACACTAAGTGTTTGATCTTTTGACACTTGCTTATTATGGGTGAATATTCAAGATGTTTGATGGTGATGCGTGTTCCTAAGCATTACTTGATTTATTTGGTGCATTATTCATGTTTGACCTTTGCAACTTCATGTGCATTTGTTTAAATGTTGATGCATAATCATGTGTATTCTTGAATGCTTTGATTACATGCTAATTGTTGCTCAATCTTAGTGGCTTGCAATCTTGATGCTTAATTATAGTTTTGTGATGCATTTTCATGCTCATTCTTCCATGATATCTTTGAATATGTGTCATGATGTTGTTGTATACACTATTGTTGTGTCGAATGCATGTTGTTAAATGCTGACTTGTTTGTTCTACTGCATTTTACACCTGTTCTGTTCTGGAAATGTAAGCTATTAAATGTTGTGTTAAGCTGTTGCTGGAAATTATTGTTGTTCTGAGTTGGAGCGCTGTTGTATGCTGCTGGTTTTGGTGTATTTTCTTTGTTTTGGCTTGTTTTTGCATGACCCCTTAGGATTCCCTAGTCCAACTTAATTTTTGATTAAGCTTGGAGTCGGATAGACATTAGGAGCTAATCCATGCATGATAATAATTAGGGTAGTCCTTTTCAAACCTCAACCTTAGGTCTATCTCTTTGTATGCTAACATTAGGTAGAATTCCCTTCTATCTCAACTTTAGGACCATTGTGCATGACAACATTAGGATCTAGTTTCCCTTAGTTGTTTTCTTTTTAACCTTTGAGTCCTTTCTCTTCTCATCTCAAAACAAATAAAAAACACTTAATAAATTCAACGAGTATTGTGCGCCACGAGCCTTAAGTACATGGGAAGTGATAAGCGGAGTCCCTTCTTACCATGTCTAGGGTGTTTTTCATACGTCCTGTTTTGGGTCGATCTTGCAACACATTCGATCCTATGTCATATACTTTAGTGCAATACAAGTTCCAAACTAACTTAAATCACTTATGTCTAAAAAACACAAACCAATTTCAAATCTTTTTATCTTCCGGGATGGGTCTCAAGTCATTTTTCAGAAGAGAGCACGCCATTTCCGTTCTACCGCAATCAGGCATCGACCCTAACTGCTGGAACGCGAACTTAACATCGCTCATAAAAAAAATACTTAACCAATATGTGGTTTAGTAGGTCGAACTACGACTGCTCTTATTTCCTCTCTCTCTCTCTCATTCGATTGAGGATACGTAGGCATAAGACGGCGATGTCTTGACGAGCAACCTTCCCTCATTCACTCATAGTCCTCTGAACTACATTGGCTCTGACTTTCCCATTCACTCGTAGTCCTCCGAACTACGTTGTATCTCCTTTTGTTTTCCGTTTCCTTTTAGTAGTAGGCTTTATATAACACACCCTTTGATTAGACAACAAGCGTGGATCCCGTTGAGTACAACGGACGCGAGGGGATGCTAATACCTTCCTCTCACGTAACCGACTTCCAAACCTAGACTATGGTTGCAATGACCATGTCATCTCCCTTTTTGAGGGTTTCTTCGATCGTTTCCTTTCCCTTCGTTGGGATAAATAACGTTCGGTGGCGACTCTTCTATTTTTTTTCTGCCGGTTGTTTTTTGCAGTTGCGACAATGCTCAACAATGGAACTAATGGCCTATTTATAGTGTGAAAACCCTTGGAAGTTACACGAGACGTTGAGAAAACGTGTGGAGATAATTCCTCTGGTCATGGCCACTTCCTCCAACTGCCTTTGACCAAGGCGCGTTTTAGGAAGATGGCTCCCGCCATCTGCCCATGGCACCCGCCATGTGTGAAAAAGGTGGAGGACGTGGTCTTTTGACCGTTGAGACGTGGGTGAAACCCTACACGTCATGGCGTCTTCCTTGGCCAACGCCATGTGTGTATTTTCCACTAAAATCTTCCGATTCTCGCTCTTTTTGCTTCTTTTCTTCACGGAAGGCTCCACTAAGGCATTTTACCTGAAAACAACACAAAACATAGACATAATACAAGAAACTAGAAAATAAACTATAATAACCATGTGCAATCCGAGTGATAATGCGATATTACATAACATATTTTCTTTGAATTACATTAAATTTTTTAATCGTTTTCGTCTATTTACGTATTATTTTGCAAGTGTTAAGCTTATTTTCAGGTATTTTATCTCAAGTAACTTGCATGAGAAAAGAAGAAGAAATAGGGTAGAAAAGAGAAGAAAAGAGGACAGATGACAGAAAAAAAATAGAATTTTGCACTTAGGATGCATGGCGGTCGTCACAGGTCCATGGCGACCGTAACGAAGCTTAAGTGGTGACCTTCGTCACAACACCATGACGACCGACACAAGGGAAATTCTCAGAATAATATAATTTAAATTACGTGGCCTACTCAACGGGTATCAACTCAACCAAAACCACGTTCAACCAAGTCAAAAGAAGTGCTGCATATATTTTCGGCCACAAACTTCCACTAGAGATTTTCTCTCCTTGTTTCACGACAACTACTGAAGGCTATATATGAAAGCAGTTTTCTACAGATTCTCTCTCTCAAACTCTACCTGACGACTTACTTTTGCTGCAGAATTTATTTTTGTTCAGAGCTTTTGACTTCCTTCAATTTCTTTTTACCTTACCTTCACAGCACCCAAATAGCAATAGTTTCCTACACCGGGGAGCTATTGCAACTTAGTTAGATATTTATTTGTCTTTATTTCCATTGTTCGAGCAAGCAAATCCTACCGACCTGTGGAGGATTGTTAACTTCAAGTATCGATTGTTTTCCAGGTTTTTATTTAATTAATATATCTGCCTTTAATTTTAAATACCATGCATGAATTAATGTTCTATTGCTTTTGTATCTGCATGTCTGTACTAGTTAGAATGTCTGGCTAAACCGTTTATATCGGTATGTAATTAAGTCGATCGGAAAGGGATTCGACCGGTCGTAGGTAACTTGGACAATTTACTTTTCTGGTTCTAATTTCTTAATTTAATTGACCTTTGTTACGAGAGTAAAAAGGTAACGAAGGTTACGATCAATAAAACGAGAGTTTGCGATTTTAACCAGATAGCTGAAACTGGACATTGGTTTTAAACGCAGCGAGAGTGCTTTAAAATCTATTAGGAATTATTAATTTTCAAAAATTATTTTTAAATTCAAATGGGCTAGCGAGAGCGGACATTCTGATTTAGGAGTATAGTCCGAGTCAATAACACGAGAGTGTGAGGTATAGACTTTTAGATTGGTATTTTTCTACTGAAAATTATTTTGACTATTAAGCTGAAGATTTGTTGAATCCCTGATGATTGATGAGTTACGTACTGATATTCCGTTATACTTTATCTAAATCCAAGTTGTTGTTTACCTTTAGTTTCCCATTTGCACCTTAATCTAAAAATCATCCCCCTTAGCTAAACATAGTAACAACCCGATAGCATTAGTTTGATTATCAGTCCCTGTGGGTTCAATATCTTTTAAAACTACGCGATTAGACTGTGCGCTTGCAGTTGGTAAGCCCGATAGACTCATAAAGTCGCGATCAAGTTTTTGGCACCATTGTCGGGGACTGATTTAGTCAATAGTGCGATCCCTTTGTTGCGTCGTATAGACTAAGGCAACAAATTCCCTAATTTACCGGTTGTATGCCAAGTTCTCGCTCAAAAGGCGAAGACCTAACGCAACCGACAGACGTACCTCAACGTCTTCTCAACATAAGACAATGAATTAGAGAATGTTGTTTAGAACATGAAATTCCTTTTCCAGACTCAGAATCTGAATCTAAACCTGAAATTAAACCAGACATGGCCGACGGACCTCAGAACCGCCCTCTTAAGTACTATGCCATTCCTTCGCAGGCTGAACCACATAACAGCATCGCTGCCCCTGCCATCGAGGCAAATAAATTTGAGCTAAAACCTTCGTTGTTGTCAACTGTACAACAGAACCAATTTTCTGGTGGTCCCACGAAGGACCCGAACTTACATTTGTCAGTGTTCTTGCAATATGCAGACACAGTGAAAGCAAATGGTGTCAGCCCCGAAGCAATAAGACTACGTCTTTTCCCTTTCTCATTAAGAGATAGAGCTAGAGCTTGGCTCTAGTCTTTACCGTCCAACTCTGTCACTACATGGGATGAGTTGAAGAAGGTATTCTTAGCACGATATTTCCCACCAAGCAAGACGGCTATGCTAAGAGCCCAAATCAATGGATTCAAACAAAAGGACAACGAATCTCTTTTCAAAGCATGGGAAAGATACAAGGACATAATGAGGCATTGTCCACATCATGGTCTAGAAGAATGGTTGATCATCCATACTTTTTATAATGGTCTCTTGTATAACACAAGAATGACAATAGACGCTGCCGCGGGTGGCGCACTAATGGATAAACCCTACGCGGAGGCTCATGCACTTATCAAAAGTATGGCTCAAAATCATTATCAGTGGGGAAGTGAAAGAATCTCCGTAGAGAAACCTTCGACGAAAGGCGGTATGTACGAAATAAGTGGCCTTGACCAAGTGAATGCTAAGGTAGATGCTCTTACTAAAAAGGTGGAAAGTTTGACCCTAACACCTACAGCCACCGTGGCTGCCGTAGCTCCAAATTGCGAGTTATGCGGAGTTCCTGGGCATGCTGCCCCTGAATGTCAAATTTTAACAGGAGTCTCCACGGACCAAGTGAATTATGCTCAAGGAAACCCTTACTCAAACACCTACAACCCAGGTTGGAGAAACCATCCGAACCTTTCATACAAGAACAACAACGCTTTATATGCGCCTGGACAAGCACCTGCTGTACTACCGGGTTATCAAAAGGCTGCCGTAGCTGCTCCTAATGTTCCTAGAAAGTCTAACCTTGAAAGAATGATGGAGAACTTCATTGTTGCACAAGCTCAACGAAACAAGGAGTTCCTTAACCAAAATGTTCACACCAGTGAGCAAATTAAACAATTAGCCAACAAGGTTGACGCTCTAGCCACTCACAACAAAATGTTAGAAACACAAATCTCACAAGTGGCTCAACAACAAGCAGTTACCATTGCCCCAACTGGGAATCTTCCAGGACAGACTCAACCTAATTCGAAGGGACATGCAAATGCTATAACACTTCGGAGTGGAACAGAACTAGAAGGACCTACTGACCCAAGGATCGAAAATCCAGCCATGTATCAAAAGCCTAGTAAGGAGTCTGAAAAGGATGACGAACCAAAGGAAAATGAAAAAGAGGATAATGGTAAAGAGGCCGAAGAGAAAGAAGAACCATATGTGCCTCCACCACCTTATAAACCACCTATCCCGTATCCTCAAAGATTCGCTAAATCTAAAAACATAGGGCAGTTTAAGAAATTCGTTGAACTTCTGAAACAATTGAACGTTACAATACCCTTTACAGAAGCAATCACACAAATGCCCTCCTATGCTAAGTTCTTAAAAGAAATACTATCTAATAAGAAAAAGCTCGAGGATACTGAAACCGTTATGCTTACTGCAGAGTGTAGCGCTATAATCCAAAACAACATGCCTCCTAAGCTAAAAGACCCTGGTAGTTTTTCTATACCATGTGTGATTGGAAAGTTTGTCATAGACAAAGCCCTGTGCGATTTAGGAGCCAGTATTAGCTTAATGCCCTTATCTATTTGTAAAAGGCTCAACATGGGAGAACTGAGACCAACAAAAATGTCTATACAACTAGCTGATCGTTCAGTGAAATTTCCTTTAGGTATGTTAGAAAACGTTCCAGTACGCATAGGACAATTCTATATCCCTACATATTTCATAATTATGGACATTAAGGAAGACTCAAACATCCCTATCATTTTAGGAAGACCATTCCTAGCCACAGCCGGAGCCATCATAGATGTGAAAAAAGGAAAACTAACTTTTGAGGTTGGTGAAGAAAAGGTAGAATTTATCCTCTCACAATTCTTCAAGGCACCTGCCATAGAGGATTCATGCTGTTTCTTGGATGTTATTGATGAATGCGTTAAAGAAATAGAGAAACAACAAAATATGTATTCTGAAGTACTGAAAAATCCAATGCCACGAAATTTTGAAGATGATAATTGGCGTGGGGAATACCAAGATAATAATCTAAGTGAATGTCTCGCACTCACTCCTGACCCTATGCCTTGCCCAAAGAAACCAGCTGTAGAACTGAAAACACTACCCAAAGATTTAAGGTATGAATTCCTAGATACGGAACTCAAATAACCAGTTATAGTCAACGCAGATTTAGGACAAATAGAAACTGAAAAATTATTACATGTCCTTAGAAAATACCCAACTGCCTTGGCTATAACATCTCAGATTTAAAAGGAATAAGTCCCTCTATCTGTATGCATCGTATCATGCTTGAGGAAGACTGTAAGACCACTAGAGAACATCAAAGGAGAATCAATCCCATTCTGAGTGATGTCGTTAAGAGAGAAGTGCAAAAGCTGCTAGAAGTAGGAATCATATACCCAATATCCGATAGTGAATGGGTTAGCCCAGTTCACGTTGTACCCAAGAAAGGAGGTGTTACAGTCATCAATAATGAAAAAGGCTAATCCATAGCACAACGTACTCAAAGCGGATGGAGAATATGTATCGACTATAGGAAACTAAATAAATCCACTCGTAAAGATCATTTCCCTTTACCCTTCATAGATCAAATGCTTGAACGTCTGGCTAAGCACTCCCATTTTTGCTATTTAGATGGATATTCAGGATTTTTCCAAATTCCTATCCATCCCGATGACCAAGAAAAGACTACTTTCACATGTCCCTATGGTACTTTTGCCTACCGGCGAATGCCTTTCGGATTATGTAACGCACCTGCAACATTCCAGAGATACATGATGTCCATCTTCTCTGATTTCTTAGATGGTATAATGGAAGTCTTTATGGACGATTTCTCTGTCTGTGGAGAAAGTTTTGAAGGATGTCTATCAAACCTCGAAATGGTGCTTGAACGATGCGTAAGTGTCAACCTAGTGCTCAATTGGGAAAAATGCCATTTCATGGTTCGACAAGGAATTGTACTTGGACATATAGTATCCAATAAGGGGATTGAAGTCAATAAAGCAAAAATCGAAGTTATAGAAAATCTCCAACCGCCGAAAACCGTTAGAGAAATAAGAAGCTTTCTAGGACACGCCGGTTTTTATCAACGTTTCATTAAAGATTTCTCTAAGATAACCAAGCCTCTAACTGAGCTATTGATGAAAGATAATGAATTCGTCTTTGATGACAAATGCTTAGACGCATTTCGAACACTTAAGCAAGCATTAATATCAGCACCCACTATGCAACCCCCAGATTGGAATGAACCATTCGAGATTATGTGTGACGCGAGTGATTACGCTGTAGGTGCAGTCTTAGGACAAAGAAAAGATAAAAAGCTTCATGCAATTTACTACGCTAGTAGAACCTTAGATCATGCACAAATGAACTACGCTACCACAGAAAAGGAACTTTTGGCTGTCGTGTTCGCTCTAGATAAATTTCGTTCCTACCTAGTAGGAGCAAAAATAATTATCTATACCGATCATGCCACAATTAGGTACCTATTAAGTAAAAAAGACGCCAAACCAAGGCTTCTGAGGTGGATTCTGCTCCTACAAGAACTTGATTTGGAAATTAAAGATAAGAAGGGCACTAAAAATGTAGTAGCTGACCACTTATCGAGAATGGAAAACATCCAATCTAAACAAGTACCTATTAATGACGATTTCCCTTTGTCGCTCCTGGGATTTTCATCCTAGTACAAACGCGAAAGTGGCACCGAATCAGAGTCGCCAGCAATGTGTATTTATCCCAAGAGAGGGAAAGGAAACACCGCATAAACCTGAAGGGAAGGAAAGAGCATGGTCCTGCGACCAAGAGAACTGGGTACGGGAGTCGGTTACGCGAAGGGAAGGTATTAGCACCCCCTCGCGTCCATCGTACCCGATGGGATCCACGCTTACTTGTCTCGATCAAAGGGTGTAGGAAAAGAATGCTGGAAAAGGAATGGAAAGAGAAAGAGAAACAAATGTAGGGAAAATAAAAGGAGTGCTCGAATGGGCCCTACCCCACTGCCTACGTATCTCATCGGGAACATGAGAATCAGAGCGACGTAGTTCCCCTCCCTAGGGATAAATTATTTGTGTTTTTTAAGGAACGACTAACGTTCTAGCTCAGGTGTTGCAGGCTCGCTGGTCCGAGTGCGTTACCATCTTACCAGAGAACGAGAAGGAGCACGTTCGTACGTTGAGAATGAGCGAGATGAGAAAAGAATTCCCGAAGGAAAGACGTCATTGTTTGTTTTTTGTCTTTTTTAGAAAGAAATGTTTTGATTACTTTTATGTTTTGTAACGCACATTGTATTTAAGTCCCTCATGTAGGATCGAATGCCTCGCATGTCGACCCGAGATGGGACGCACACTAAACATTCTAAGAAAATAAGAGAAGATCCCTCACTATCTCATTCTTACATGAAAGGCCCAAATACAATGTTTGTTTTGCCTTTATTAGGTGTTTTTACTTTTGTTTGAAGATGAGAAGAAGTGACTCAAGAAGAGGATCAAAGGTGAAAACTAAGAGGAGACTAAGACACACCCTAGTGTTATCATACATGGTGATCCTAAGGTTAATGTGGTTTAAGAAACCTACTTCTAAAAGAAAGGAGAAGAGGAGCAAAAGAAACAACTTACTTCCAAGATGGAAGTTAAGTTGATCTTAAAGAGGGAGGAAGGAGAAGTTATTCAAAGGAAGCATATAAATGCTTATCAAACACAAATTGAAAGTTTAAAAGAAGTAAGAGAATATAAGAGAAATAAGTGTATGTGGAACTAAGTCCCCACAATTACTTACCTTGCACCTACATGAAAAAAGTAAGCTCACAAAACTATTTACAAGTAAAGCAATAAGAAAAGGAATAACAATTGGTAAACAAACAAGTTAAGAGCTAAAGGATAAAGCTCCTAATAGATGAAACTCAATCAAGATCAGAATCTATGCTTTAAGGGTGTTCCCTAAGGTTGAGATATCAAACACAAATGAATTATGCACAAACAAAGTACTAATCATCAAAGAAATGAATTATGGAAGATATAGAGGAAGAATGAGTGAACATGTAAAGTGATCATGCAATTATGCTTCAAATAATGTCCAAGTAAGAATGTGGATGACCTAAACATGTGCCTAAACATGATATATAAATGTCACATAAGGCATACAATCAAGCATTCAACCATTAAGAAAGATAAGGATGAGAATTGAGAAGATGTGAACATGAATTTAACATGGAAAGAAAGCATTCATGGCATAAGTCAAACCCAAAAAGAAATCAATATGAAACTCAAGTATCAAGGTCAGAAGTGATGTGTCATGTTAATGTGAATATAAGATGCACAAGACAAACACATTCAAGCAATTGCAAGTTATTTAGAAGTTAGAAGTAAAAGGAACATGCATTGGGATGAAACATGTACAAGTATGTAAAGTAAGATATGAATA
This sequence comes from Lathyrus tuberosus, assembly GCA_022829125.1. Taxonomy (NCBI): domain Eukaryota; kingdom Viridiplantae; phylum Streptophyta; class Magnoliopsida; order Fabales; family Fabaceae; genus Lathyrus; species Lathyrus tuberosus. The sequence goes on from JALAZF010000253.1 coordinate 5,805,935, forward strand.
GCATATGGAAGGAATGTAATGCTTTAAGGTCAGAGGCTTACATCATATTAAATGCAAATGGATAATATGGAATGGCACCAACAAACCAATTACAAACCAATTTGGAACTTAGACGCAAAAGAAAGAGGAAATAAGTCAAAAGGAACCATGTAAAACAAGTATTGAATATGTACACAAAAAAGACATCAACTTTAAACCAATGACCTATAATTTCAATCAAAAAACCTATAATGATCTAAACATAGCTCAAGAAGTCAAGAAGAGTGATCTCATACAATGGCACAAGTGCCTTATCAAGCAAGTAAACAAACATGGTCAAAGAAATTCATAAAAATGGACATTAAACAAAATTCATCAAACAAATACCAAACATGATTTAAAAATCATCAAATTAGGTCTCAAGAGACCTCTACCAGAGGTAAACATCATACCAACAAATCATACAAAAATTCAGAAAGGAAGGACCTCAAACAATCAAGTAATAGTCACTTAGAATTTCACAAGATCATGCATAAGGAAATGGCTCAAAAATGATGCAAATAAGGTTTTAAAAATATAAAAAAAAATGTTTTTATATACTTCAAAGTGTCCTTTAACATATGCAAAAAGAATAAGGATCAAACTATGTGCAAATGATGAGAAACAAAATCAACAAGATCAAGTGTGCATAAATGAACCACTTCAAAAGGAAATTCAAGAAACAATTTATTCAGAGGCAAAAAATAATAGAAAAATAGAAAATAAAATTTTTGAAAATTTTATAATACTATAAAGATGGCTCATGAATTTATTTGGCATTTTCAGATGTCATTTACTATTTTTAAAATAACAAAATCAAAACAAATGTGAAAAAGAAATTAAAAGAATCAAAGCAATGGGGAGGGGTGTATTCATAGTAACTTTCACATTTAAAAATCACAATGGGCCCAGAATGGGGGTGCAAACAACAAATTAAACCCAGTCCAATAGAAAAATATGCGCGTGTGATGCAGTGTACAACCACTCACCATGAGGATGCAATCACTACCATGCAAGGAATCAAATCATATGATCCAACGCTCCACAGAACGCTCAGATTAAAAATAGATTGCACGTGTTACGCACATGGTTCATTAATGCGTTGGCAACATACAAAGCGTTGGATTAATCTTATGAGAAACAATCACACTTGATGAACGTATCAGATTGGATACACACGATAGTAACCATGGAACACATACACTCAAGCATCCAAGTTATAACATGATTTTAATGTGCTGGCAATGTATCAACCACACGATGCATAGATCCAATGGCCACAATTCAAACATGAAAAAACCCTAAAATTAGAACCACCGGCCGGAGAAGGACCTCCGGTCATCTTCTCCGGCGAGAAACCACCACCTGCAACCTCACATTTTCCAGAAATGCATAAAAAGCATACCAAAAGAACACTGAGCTCATGTACAATCCATATTCAACATTCAAATCCACAAATAACAAGCAAACACAGAGAAATGAAGCCAACAATTAAGCCCTAGATTTTCAGATCTAAGCACCTAAGGTGCATATCACTAGCCGGATTGTTCAAATGCTCCTATTGAGCTCAGATCAACATGAAAATAACAAAATAATCAATAAAATGCATGAGAAATGTTTGAGTGTTTTGGAACCTGAACTTGCAGTTCTTTGAGATTCTTGAGAAAACCAGAGAAAACACTTGATCTTCAACTTTGGAGCTTCAATTTAAGCAAAATAAATGCTGTTGAAGTTTGATATCTTGAGAGCAGAGAGATTCAAAATTTCCAATGGAATTTCACTTGGATGAAGATGTTGATGCAATCTGTTATGGCTTCAAGAGTGCTTTCTGGTAATGATGGTGGTGGAAGATAGATGAAGATGATTGAAGATTCGTGCACAGAGTGAGAAAAAGTTCAGAGAATGTTGAGAGTATGAGAGTGTTTTTGGGAGTGAAAATGAGAAAGTGAAGTTGAAAATGAATTTGTGAGTGAAATGTGGTTTTATATGTTGAGTTTAAAAGATTAACCCATGGTAAAGTGAGTGAGTTTACTGAGCTAACTTGGTTAATGTGAGTGCACCCTAACTAACTGAGTCAAGTTAGTTAGGGGCGAGTGAGCTTGGCTTGTGATATGGTGATGGTGGTTTATGATGTGCTATGGTGGAGTGCAAATGAATCAGTGGTGGTGATGAACTCGTGTATGAGATGCAGCAAAGAAACTTGTTCTACAAGCTTTTATTCTTTCCATTTCCATGTATAGTGAGCATGGATGGCACGTGCAAGTAAGGAAAATGTTTGGCTGTAAGAGGAAAGGAAGTAGACTGATTCATAAAGCATGTGTGCAAACTGATATGGATCAACAACAACATTGTTATTTTCTAGTTTCGTAGCAGCTTGATACCAATGGAAATATGCAAGTTTGAGAAGGAAATTCTCTCACTCTAATGTATGAGATCATGAAATTTACGTGTCATTGGAAAGAGAGTGGATCATAGAACAATATTGGTGTGAGAATTAGATTGAAAGGAAGCCTTAAACACACTTAAAAAAGGCTATGAACACCATGATTCAAAACTGGTTGGTGGGCGTGTAAAGGCAAGTCATGGCATAGCAATGTGGTGCATGAAATTTCAGTGTGATCACACCCACTTGGAACCAATATTTCTCCCTCATAACTTGATCAAATAAAAATTTGTCCAACATCAACATTGAAGAGGGCATGGCAAGGAACAACTTTGATGTTGAAAAGTTTTTCATTTGGAGCTTTTATCATTAAGAAAAGTGGGTGAACATTTGGCACACCAAGTGTTTGTAAAAATTATGGCGCGTGGGCCTGGGCATTCTTAGTCATGACTTGATTTTGGACCTACTTTTCTCAAACTTTGATCAATCATATCTCACTCAATATTGATCCAATGGAGATGTTCTTTACATGGATTTGAAGCTTAGAACATGAACTTTAATTGGCTCAACTTGGGCCTGAGGTTTGAAGCTTTTATCTTGGAGAAAGAGAGCCTCAAAGTAGGGTGCAAAGTGGTCAAAACTTACTATTTTTGGCAACCCTAAAGTTTCCATTTTTGGCAGTTTTGTGATTTCTTGATTTTCCATTATTCCTTCATCATTTCTTGATCAAATTTTGTCCATTGAACATATACAACATGAGTTTCATGAATTTGACCTTAGAAAGTCAAGAGTTGACTTTTTCACTGCACAGTTGACTTTTTCCCAATTTCTTGATTATCAAGCAACTGACCAATTGAAACTCCTCTGAAACCAATTGATGAGCAATTTTCCACCCATATACACTTAAGAACATAGGGAATACCATGAGATCAAGTTTTACCCAAGAAAACAGAAATAAATTGATTTTAGTTCAAACCCTAATTTTGGCACCCTCTAGTTAGGAGGAAAAAAGCACATCCTCCAAATCCAAATTCCTCTGAATATGATGTGTATTCTCCCAAACAATGATGAGATATGCCATTTGGAGATGTTAAAAACTCAAAGAGCTTGCCCATTAGGGGGTCAGATCCCAATTTTGACTGCCTTGTGTAGGAGATCATGCACTGCCCAATCTTCTTGATGAATTCTCCTCTTCCCATGCCTTGTGGATCAAGTAGGGATGACATATGACGTAAGGAACCCTTGGCTCTTGTGAGAAACACTTGGCTCTTATTCTTTAGCTTTGGATGATCAACACCTTAGAGAATCACCTGATCACATGCCCTTATGCAAGATGCAATGCAATGCTTGATGTTTTATTTTTCCATGCTTGAATGCAATGCAATGAAATGAAAGCTCATGCTAAATGATATAAAGAAATGAGAGGGAAAATTTTGGGGTATTACACCCTTATGAAAGACTCTTAGCCCAATTGGAAAGCAATACAATTGAACAATCCCTGATTTATCATGATACAGAAACCAATGAAGTTATAGAATCTGTTTACACTAAAACCACGCTGCCATGGTATGCTGATTTTGTCAACTATCTAGTAGTTGGAGTACTACCACCTGATCTAACCTATCAACAAAAGAAGAAATTCTTCCATGACCTTAAACACTATTATTGGGACGAAACACTGCTCTTCAAGAGGGGTGCCGATGGTATTTTTTGTCGTTGTGTACCCAAAGATGAGGTGGAAGATATAATTTCTCACTGTCATTCCGCCCCCTATGGTGGGCACGAGAGCACTTCAAAGACTTGTGCTAAGATCTTGCAAGCTGGCCTCTTTTGGCCTACTCTATGGAAAGACGTCAATATCGCAGTTATAAATTGCGACTGGTGCCAACGCACTGGCAATATCTCTAGACGCGATGAAATGCCTCAAAAGGGCATTCTAGAAGTAGAAGTCTTTGACGTGTGGGGAATAGACTTCATGGGACCATTTCCGTACTCTTTTGGTAATAAATACATACTCGTTGCAGTTGATTATGTTTCAAAATGGATCGAGGCTGTAGCCGCCCCAACAAACGACACACGAGTAGTGACTAAGCTTTTTAAGAATATAATTTTTCCTAGATTCGGTGTTCCGAGACTGGTAATCAGTGATGGAGGTTCCCACTTTATCTCGAAAATCTTTGAGAAACTTCTATCTAAATATGGAGTCAAACACTGTGTAGCAACACCTTACCACCCCTAAACAAGTGGGCAAGTAGAGGTCTCAAATAGAGAAATTAAACAGATCTTAGAAAAGACCGTTGCCACCTCTAGGAAAGATTGGTCTTCTAAACTACACAAAGCTTTGTGGGCTTATAGGACAGCTTATAAAACTCCCATAGGAACCACGCCATTTAAGCTAGTTTATGGCAAATCTTGTCACTTGCCTGTAGAAATAGAACATAAGGCCTATTGGGCTATCAAAACTATTAATTTAAATTATACCGCTGCGGGAGAAAAGAGAATTCTAGATTTACATGAGCTAGAAGAACTTAGATTTATACAAGGAAAGAACAAAAAAATGGCATGACAAACGTATAGCAAGGAAAGAATTTAATGTAGGAGACATTGTGCTTTTGTTTAATTCTAGACTTAGATTCTTCCCAGGAAAACTTCGTTCTAGGTGGCTTGGTCCCTTTGAGGTAACTAAAGTCCTGTTAAGCGGTGCAGTTGAAATAAAAGGTAGATCTAGTGAACCGTTTATCGTAAATCGGCAACGTTTGAAGCACTATCATTGCGTAGACAATAGAGATTTTTCGACTGGTCTAAAACTGCCAGAAATACCTGTAGTATCCTTAAGCTGATATTCCTGATAAACTGTGTCGAGCTCCCGACATTAAATGAAGCGCTGCATGGGAGGCAACCCACGAAATTTCTTTTGTTTATTACTTCGTTTTTCTTTTAATTATTTACTTTATTTTTAAATTTTTATTTTATTTTATTTTCATTTTCATTTTTATCAAAATTTACTTCACTAACAAATGCGGTATTTTCAATTATTTTAAAAATCAGTGCTGATTGTCTTACTTTATGTTTCCAGGACTTTATTTTTTCTACCTTCTTCCTTCTCCACTGATTTCATTCTTTCTACTAACTTTAAAAGATGGATAATGAAGATACCATGGTTGTGCTATTCAAGGACGCTGCCCAATGACACCGTTACGAGGCTCTCTCTCTCTTAGACCTATGGCTTTAACCAAATTCCCCCATGGACCTACCATGACTGCTTTAGGCATAGGTGACAACATAGATTTTATGTTTAACCAAATAGGTTGGGAGGTTTTTGCTAGGAAGAAGCACTCGACTTACCATAGGTTAACTCTTGAATTTTTGAGCTCACTGGCCTATGACCCTAATTATGGCATGGGATTTAATAGGGGAAGGATAACCTTTAGGCTGTTTGGGTACACCTGTCGTTTTAACAACCGAGAAATTGCAGAACTGCTGGGTTTCCCCAATGGCCCTGACGTTTTCTCTATGGCACAAGAATATTTGCTTATGGAAAATGAACTTAACTTTTTCTGGGGTAGTATTTCAGGACGACCACATCATGACCCACACCCTATGGTGTCCACTGATATTCATAATCTGGCCATCAGATATTTCCATATGATCTTAACCTTTACCCTCTTTGGAAAATCTGAGAATGACACCCTAGTGTCCAGAGATGAGCTCTTTATCTTGTTTTGTGTGTTTCAATCTCGACCTATTAACGGGGATACCTTTATGCTTGACATCCTCCGTAGGATTGCTCAAGCTGATCATGGTCCCATTCTAATAGGTGGCTTAGTGACCAAAATTGCTGAAGCCATGGGATTTAGGACACGTCTCTCCCGAGTAAACCCTTTAGGAGGATATAGTGTAACGCCCCAGTTTTTGTTAGTTTTATTTAATCGAGTCGATTTGATTATTTTATTTTGACTTTTATTTGATAATATATTATTTTTCATCGTGATTATGTTTTATTGCGTTTTGGGAACGTTTGCGAGATATTTGAGTGTAGGGGTATTTTGGTCATTTCACTTTATTTTCTTAAGTTAGAAATAGAAATAGAAAGAGAGAAAATTGGAAAGGAAAGAAAAAGAGAAGAAGAAAAAGAGAAAGAAGGAAAGGAAGAGAAGAAAAAGAGAGAAAACTTGGAAATTAAGAAAATCGATCAACCGACTTTTCAAACACGATTAAATAGGGTAAGGGTGTGAAACTCGATTATATTATACTTGTGTATGATTATGTATGTTTGTATTTAGTTATTGTTGGATTGAAATTGGATATTGAACAAAAACCCATAATATGTTGAAATGATTGGAAATTGATTCAAATTGTGTCTGAAATCATGTTTTAAGGTTCCTTATTGTTGATACATGTTAGATAGGTGTTGTTGAGCATTCAATTGGTATTTTTCTGGTGTTTAGAAGAGATTTGGAGAGGAAAATGGTGGAATTTCGCAGAAAAATTATGCAGGAAAAATTTTGGTCTTCCATTGCCCATACACGTATCACTCAAGGCAATACGCGTATTGGTTAAGGCAATACGCGTATGGCAATGAAGGAATGAAGGAAATACGCATATGGAGTTCCATTTTCCCGGCCTTCTGCTCATTTGCGTAATGGTACGCGTAAGGAGTTGGGCAATACGCGTATCAAGTGAGGCATTACGCGTATTAGGGTTTTAGAGGAATTTTTGAAGAGGAATTGGTCTCTGCTCATACGCGTATCACCTTGGGCAATACGCGTATGGATGGGCGAGTGAGCTGGGCAATACGCGTATGGCTCAGAGCAATATGTGTATGGCCAGTGAGTGTGCAAAATGTTGTCTTTTCGTGATTCCTTTTCGTTTTGATTTCGTAACTTGTGTTCCGATTATCCGTTTTGAACATTCTTGGTATCGTTGGAAAGCTAATGAAATGTACTTTCTTATTAAAATGGTTTTGAGATTGTTGGCCGATTTAATTATGCCGGGAATTTAGAATAGTGTCATTTTGTCGACTTTTGCCATTGTAATTGATGTGTATCATGCAATGTGCTGTTGATATGGGTATTGTATGACTTGTGTGCTGTTGTGTGAAGAAAATACATGTGATAAGATGTTGTGATGATGGTTTGTGACCTAAGGGCAAGTAAATGCAATGTGTTGTATTTGATGATATATGCATGATTATGGATGTGTATATGTGTGCATTTGAATGTCATGAGTCATTGTATGCCAAGCATCATGATATGCATTCTTATGATGTCGTGTGCCCTAGTGGGTGTGAGCGACGAATCGGTTCCAGAGGGAATCCGCTATAACATCGTGAGCCTTATACCGAGAGGACCTAAAGCGATGATTATAGACGATCGTGAGCCTTATACAAAAAGGACCTAAAGCGATCAGATTGTGAGCCTTATACAGAGAGGACCTAAAGCAATCCATAAACATCGTGAGCCTTATACCAAGAGGACCTAAAGCGACGGGGAACATCGTTTTCCCGACGGGGAGTTACACTAAGTAACAAGCGATGGTTCCAATAGTTCCTGAGTGAACTAGTGTTGAGAATGACGGATGGATGGTACCGCATTGCATTGCATAGAGTCGTGGTGTCGGTCTCTGTGCATTTGCATAAATCATGAATGGTTTGATTTTGTGTGGAATTGATGAGTTGATATATATATATATATATATATATATATATATATATATATATATATATATATATATATATATATATATTTGTTGTTGATAAACGCATTAAGCTTGATTATATATGCCTGGGTGATGGATATATGAGATATGCATTGTGTTGTTTTGTGTTTGAATTCTAGTATAAGTTGTGGTGAGAATATTTTACATGTGTACTTTCGTGTTATTATATAATTGTATGCAATTATATTATGATTGTGTTTCTCACCCTTCGCCTATTTTGAATGCTCTACGAGGCATTGCAGATTAGATGTTGGAGGTCTTTTTGTGAAGCTTAGGTCTTCATTCTTTTGTCGGTCGGCTCTGATATGTAGCACCGGGTAGTCGGGGAGATCGTTTGTGATTATTGTGTATATGCATCTATATCTTTTGGATTGTACGTGTATGATTCGGTGTATGACAGATAAACTTTTTATGTGATATATATATATATATATATATATATGATATTCAGTTGCAGATTTTTCGCTTTTATTCTGTATCTGAATTGTGGGTAGTAGGAACTAAGTTCCTCTATTATTTGCTACCTGATTGTTGCATATCTGTATGAGCAGGTTTATTGTGTTTTGTCTCAATTGATGTGACGCCTCCGTCTATGCCATGAATGTTTAATTATACTCTGATGAAATGTTTACCGCTTTATCTAATTAGGGGTATAGATTGAGGGTGTTACATTAAGTGGTATCAGAGCCAATCCATGTCAGTTTGTGTAGTCCTTGTTGGTCATTGTGTTTGGGTGAGCTGTTTGTTTAACCATAGTTGTTGTTATTGGAAATGAACAGAATATGGCTGGTAGGAATGATGCTACTTTGGCTGCTGCTATGAAAGCTATGGCTCGGGCTGTGCAGGGTGCACCTAATGCTGGTGGAAATGATGAGTTCAGGAAGAACAAACCGCCTGTCTTCAAAGGGAGACATGATCCTGATGGTGCACAGATTTGGCTTAAAGAGATTGAAAGAATCTTTCGAGTAATGGACTGTGCTGAGGAACATAAGGTGAGATTGGGTACTCACATGTTGCAGGAGGAAGCTGATGATTGGTGGGTAAGTACGCGTCATGTGTTGGAAGCTACAGGTAAAGAAGTCACTTGGGCTTTGTTTAGCATTGAGTTTCTGAGGAAGTATTTTCCTGAGGACGTAAGGGGAAAGAAAGAGATAGAGTTCTTGGAATTTAAACAAGGTAACATGTCTATTGTTCATTATACTGCTAAGTTTGTGGAATTTGTTCAGTTTTATCCACATTATGCTGAAGCGACTGCAGAATTTTCTAAGTGTGTGAAGTTTAAGAACGGATTGCGTCCTGAGATTAAGCAGGCAATCGATTATCAAAGGATTAGGGGGTTTTCAGATTTGGTGGATTGTTGTAGGATTTATGAGGAAGATATCAAAGCCCGTTCTACTCACTATAAGAGTGTGAACGAAAGGAAAGGGAAGCAACCGTTTCGTGGTGGTCCTTATGTGACACCAGCTGACAAGGGTAAGCAGAGAGGTAATTTTGAGAAAAGGTCAAGTGGGGGAGGAATGTCTAATTCTCCGAGATGTTTTAGGTGTGGTGACCTAGGACATCGTCAGTTTGAATGTAGAAAAGATATGAGAAAGTGTTCCAATTATGGAGGTATAGGACATGTGACAGCTGAGTGCAAGAGGAAGAATGTGGTGAAGTGTTTCAACTGTGGTGAACCTGGTCATATTAGTACGAAGTGTCCGAAACCAAAGCAAGCTCCAGCTGGTGAGAAAGTTTTTGCATTGGCAAGGACTCAAACTACAAGTGCAGACCGTCTGATCAGAGGTACTTGTTTTATTAATAGTACGCCTTTAGTTGCTATTATTGATACCGGAGCGACTCATTCATTTATTTCGTCTGAGTGCGTGAAGCGTTTGAATCTTGTGTTGTCTTTGATGGATGGAGAGATGGTTATTGATACTCTAGCAATGGGGTCAGTAACTACTTCTTTGGTTTGTTTAAGTTGTCCTTTGACCATTTATGGTAAAGATTTTGAGATGGATTTGGTGTGTTTGCCGTTGGAGGGTTTAGATGTGGTTCTGGGAATGAATTGGTTGCAGTTCAATCGAGTGCATATTGATTGTTATCATAAGCTGGTAAGATTTCCTTCTCTTGAGGAAGACGAGGACTCGAGTTTCTTATCTACCAAAGAGTTGAAAAAACTTTTGGCGGAGGAAGCTCAGTTGTTCGGGTTGATTGCATCGTTGACTGTGGATAGTAAAGTCGTACTTGATGTGTTTCCAGTTGTGTGTGAATTTCCTGAGGTGTTTCCAGAGGATATTTCGGACTTGCCGCCAGAGACAGAGGTGGAGTTTTCTATAGATCTAGTTCCTGGTACTAGACCTGTGTCAATGGCACCTTATCGTATGTCGGCATCTGAGTTGGTTGAGTTGATGAAGCAGTTGAATGAGTTATTAGAAAAGAAGATTATGAGGCCAAGTGTATCGCCTTGGGGTGCTCCAGTTTTATTGGTGAAAAAGAAAGATGGAAGTATGCGATTGTGTATTGATTATCGCCAGCTGAATAAGGTGACAATTAAGAATAAGTATCCTCTTCCGAGAATTGATGATTTGATGGACCAGTTGGTAGGTGCTTGTGTGTTTAGTAAGATTGATTTGAGGTCGGGGTATCATCAGATAAGTGTGAAAGGGGAAGATATTCAGAAGACGACTTTTAGGACACGATACGGTCATTATGAATATTCTGTGATGCCGTTCGGGGTTTCTAATGCGCCGGGTGTGTTTATGAAGTATATGAATTGTATTTTCCATGAGCATTTGGATCGATTTGTTGTTGTGTTTATTGATGACATCTTGATTTATTCTAAGTCCCGGGAGGAACATGCGGAACATTTGCGTGTTGTGTTGCAGATTTTGAAGGAAAGGAAACTTTTTGCCAAATTGTCAAAGTGTGAGTTCTGGTTGTCAGAAGTGAGTTTTCTTGGACATGTGATTTTAGATAATGGTATTGGTGTGGATCCATCTAAAGTATATGTAGTTCTACAATGGGAGGCTCCTAGATCTGTTACTGAAATTAAAAGCTTTTTAGGTTTGGCTGGATATTATCGAAGGTTCATTGAAGGTTTTTCTAAGTTAGCACCTCCTTTGACCCAGTTGACTTGTAAAGGTAAAGCATCCATTTGGGATATTCAGTGTGAAGAAAGTTTTAGTGAGCTGAAGAGAAGATTGACTACATCTCTGATTTTAGTCTTACCGAATCCTACTAAACCGTTTGTGGTGTATTGTGATGCGTCTTTGATTGGTTTAGGTGGGTGTTGATGCAAGAAGGTAAGGTTCTGGCTTATGCTTCGAGGCAATTGAGGATTCATGAGAAGAATTACCCTACTCACGATTTGGAATTAGCGGCCGTGGTTTTTCTATTGAAAATTTGGATGCATTATCTCTATGGTGCAAGATTCGAAGTCTTTAGTGATCATAAAAGTTTGAAATACTTGTTTGATCAGAAAGAGTTGAATATGAGGCAACGAAGATGGTTGGAATTTTTGAAGGACTACGACTTTAGCTTGAATTACCATCCTGGTAAAGCTAATGTGGTAGCTGATGCATTGAGCCGAAAGTCTTTGCATATGTCTGTTTTGATGGTTAAAGAGTGGGAACTTTTGGAAGCGTTTAGAGATTTGAGTTTGGTATGTGAATTGACATCTGATAGCGTGAGGCTTGGAATGTTAAAGGTCACTAATGATTTTCTGTTAACCGTTAGCGAGAAACAGAAGTTGGATGTGAAATTTGTTGATTTGATGACGATTGGAAATCAAATTGTGAATGGGGACTTTAAAGTGGATGATAATGGTGTTTTGAGATTTCGTGGCAAAATTTGTATTCCTGATGATTCAGACTTGAAAAGGATGATTTTAGAGGAAGGACACCGGAGTAATTTGAGTATACATCCGGGAGCTAATAAGATGTATCAGGATTTGAAGAAGATCTTTTGGTGGTCTGGATTGAAGCGGGATGTGGCTCAGTTTGTTTATGCGTGTTTGACGTGTCAGAAGTCTAAGGTGGAACATCAGAAGCCTAGTGGATTATTGGTACCGTTGGATATTCCCGAGTGGAAATGGGACAACATTTCTATGGATTTTATGACAGGGTTTCCGAATACTCAGAGGGGACATAATGCCATTTGGGTGGTTGTGGATAGGCTGACTAAATCGGCACATTTCATTCCGATTGACATCAGTTTTTCTTTGGAGAGGTTGGCTGAGATTTATATTAGTGTGATTGTGAAATTACATGGTGTTCCGTTGAGTATTGTTTCAGATCGAGATCCAAGGTTTACTTCCAGATTTTGGGAAAGTTTGCAAAAGGCGTTGGGTTCCAAGTTGAGATTGAGTTTGGCTTATCATCCGCAGACGGATGGTCAGACCGAGAGATCTATTCAGTCGTTGGAAGATTTGTTGCGGGCTTGTGTTCTTGAGCAAGGTGGTGCGTGGGATAGTTATCTTGCGTTGATTGAATTCACGTATAACAACAGTTTCCATTCAAGTATTGGAATGGCACCTTTTGAAGCGTTGTATGGAAGAAGATGTCGAACACCTTTGTGTTGGCATGAATCTGGTGAGAGTTTGGTGGTTGGACCGGAGTTAGTGCAACAGACTACAGAAAAGGTAAAACTTATTCGTGAGAAAATGAAGGCTTCTCAGAGTAGGCAAAAGAGTTATCATGATTGAAGGAGGAAAGATCTTGAGTTTCAAGAGGGCGATCATGTATTTTTTAGAGTTACACCGGTAACGGGTGTGGGTCGTGCATTGAAGTCGAAGAAACTTACTTCTCGGTTTATTGGTCCTTACCAGGTATCCGCGAGAGTGGGTGCTGTAGCTTACCGGGTGCCATTGCCGCCAAGTCTTTCGAATTTGCACGATGTGTTCCATGTTTCACAGCTTCGGAAGTATGTTCTGGATCCGTCGCATGTGATTCCGATGGATGAAGTTGAGGTAAGGGAGAACCTTACGGTTGAGGCATTACCAGTGAGGATTTTGGATCACGAGTTGAAGCGGTTAAGAGGCAAGGATATTGCGCTTGTGAAAGTAGCGTGGGGAGGCGCTGCCGAGGGCAATTTGACTTGGGAGTTGGAGTGTCGGATGCGGGAGTCGTATCCGGAGTTGTTCGTCTCAAGTAATATTTTCGAGGACGAAAATCTCTAAGTCGGGGAGAGTTGTAACGCCCCAGTTTTTGTTAGTTTTATTTAATCGGGTCGATTTGATTATTTTATTATTATATTATTTTTATTTTTGACTTTTATTTGATAATATATTATTTTTCATCGTGATTATGTTTTATTGCGTTTTGGGAACGTTTGCGAGATATTTGAGTATAGGGGTATTTTGGTCATTTCACTTTATTTTCTTAAGTTAGAAATAGAAATAGAAAGAGAGAAAATTAGAAAGGAAAGAAAAAGAGAAGAAGAAAAAGAGAAAAAAGGAAAGGAAGAGAAGAAAAAGAGAGAAACTTGGAAATTAAGAAAATCGATCAACCGAATTTTCAAACACGATTAAATCGGGTAAGGGTGCAAAACTCGATTATATTATACTTGTGTATGATTATGTATGTTTGTATTTAGTTATTGTTGGATTGAAATTGGATATTGAACAAAAACCCATAATATGTTGAAATGATTGGAAATTGATTCAAATTGTGTCTGAAATCATGTTTTAAGATTCCTTATTTTTTATACATGTTAGATAGGTGTTGTTGAGCATTCAATTGGTATTTTTCTGGTGTTTAGAAGAGATTTGGAGAGGAAATGGTGGAATTTCGCTGAAAAATTATGCAGGAAAAATTCTGGTTTTCCACTGCCCATACGCGTATCACTCAAGGCAATACGCGTATTGGCTAAGGCAATATGCGTATGGCAATGAAGGAATGAAGGAAATACGCGTATGGAGTTCCATTTTCCCGGCCATCTGCTCATTTGCGTAATGGTACGCGTAAGGAGTTGGGCAATACGCGTATCAAGTGAGGCATTACGCGTATTATGGTTTTAGAGGAATTTTTGAAGAGGAATTGGTCTCTGCTCATACGCGTATCACCTTGGGCAATATGCGTATGGATGGGCGAGTGAGCTGGGCAATACGCGTATGGCTCAGGGCAATACGCGTATGGCCAGTGAGTGTGCAAAATGTTGTCTTTTCGCGATTCCTTTTCGTTTTGATTTCGTAACTTGTATTCCGATTATCCGTTTTGAACATTCTTAGTATCGTTGGAAAGCTAATGAAATGTACTTTCTTATTAAAATGGTTTTGAGATTATTGGCCGATTTAATTATGTCTGGAATTTGGAATAGTGTCGTTTTGTCGACTTTTGCCGTTGTAATTGTGTGTAATTGATGTGTATCATGCAATGTGCTGTTGATATGGGTATTGTATGACTTGTGTGCTGTTGTGTGATAAGATGTTGTGATGATGGTTTGTGGCCTAAGGGCAAATAAATGCAATGTGTTGTATTTGATGATATATGCATGATTATGGATGTGTATATGTGTGCATTTGAATGTCATGAGTCATTGTATGCCAAGCATCATGATATGCATTCTTGTGATGTCGTGTGCCCTAGTGGGTGTGAGCGACGAATCGGTTCCAGAGGGAATCCGCTATAACATCGTGAGCCTTATACCGAGAGGACCTAAACCGATGATTATAGACGATCGTGAGCCTTATACAAAGAGGACCTAAAGCGATCGGATTGTGAGCCTTATACAGAGAGGACCTAAAGCAATCCATAAACGTCGTGAGCCATATACCAAGAGGACCTAAAGCTACGGTGAACATCGTTTGCCCGATGGGGAGTTGCACTAAGTAACAAGCGATGGTTCCAATAGTTCCTGAGTGAACTAGTGTTGAGAATGACGGATGGATGGTAGCGCATTGCATTGCATAGAGTCGTGGTGTCGGTCTCTGTGCATTTGCATAAATCATGAATGGATTGATTTTGTGTGGAATTGATGAGTTGAGATATATATATATATATATTTGTTGTTGATAAACGCATTAAGCTTGATTATATATGCCTGGGTGATGGATATATGAGATATGCATTGTGTTGTTTTGTGTTTGAATTCTAGTATAAGTTGTGGTGAGAATATTTTACATGTGTACTTTTGTGTTATTATATAATTGTATGCAATTATATTATGATTGTGTTTCTCACCCTTCTGCTGTTTTGAATGCTCTATGAGGCATTGCAGATTAGATGCTGGAGGTCTTTTTGTGAAGCTTAGGTCTTCATTCTTTTGTCGGTCGGCTTTGATATGTAGTACCGGGTAGTCGGGGTGATCGTTTGTGATTATTGTGTATATGCATCTATATCTTTTGGATTGTACGTGTATGATTCGGTGTATGACAGATAAACTTTTTATGTGATATATATATGATATTCAGTTGCAGATTTTCCGCTTTTATTCTGTATCTGAATTGTGGGTAGTAGGAACTAAGTTCCTCTGTTATTTGCTACCTGATTGTTGCATATCTGTATGAGCAGGTTTATTGTGTTTTGTCTCAATTGATGTGACGCCTCTGTCTATGCCATGAATGTTTAATTATACTCTGATGAAATGTTTACCGCTTTATCTAATTGGGGGTATAGATTAGGGGTGTTACATATAGGCCCATGAACATCACCTTCTATTTCGACAGAGGATTAATAGGAAACCTTGGACCACACCACTTCCAGCTACTGATTAATAATGAGGTTGTACCCCACTTTACATTGCTTGACCACGAACGGACTAGTGTGCACAACCGCCATAATTGGATGTATGATTTGGACGGACCACAATTTGAGAAGGAACTTGATGGCTATACCTCCGAGATTGAAATAGATCCCAAAACACCTCCACATTACCATGATTTTCCAAACCACCCTATTAATGATGCTAATAACATTCCACCTGCCAACATTCATGCCACATTGGAAGCCTTCCGTATAGAACTCAATGGCATGCGAGACGAGCTCCGTACTATCCGTCTTGATGTCATTGGTTTAAGGGACATTACTGTCGAGCAGCTGGATCATCTGAACCAAGCAGTGGAGACTCTGAGATGCCATATTGTCTGACTTTAATTCTTTTGACATTTGCCGCATTTTCTTTACTTTTAACTTCAGTTTTTCATTTGCTATTTTTGGTTTTTAATTGAACTTACTGATGCCTAATGCTTTTGCATCTGCTACTGATACTTTTGGATACTGAACCTCTTTGCTTCAGTTAATGCATACTTATTTCATTGGTATTTATTTTTTATATTTCATTAATTGATGTGTTTGCAGCTTTAAATAAATTCCCATTACATTTATTTCTATGTTACTGTGGTGCAAATATATTAACATTGTGTGAAATACTGTGTGAAGTGTAATGTGCAATTTAACGATGTATGCGTTACTGGGAGATATAATTAAAATTTTAAATTTTTTTGAATTTGGGTTGTGGCGACCGTGACAACCTTGTGACGCCCGTCACAGGCATAACAAGGGTAACGATCGTTAGGGCATCTGTGGCGACCGTCACAGAGTAAAAACCTGTTATCTATTTTATTCATAACAGAGCCGCTCGTACCCATTCTTCTCCCTTCCTCTGCAACCGTCCCACTCACCATTCACTACCATTACTCCATACCCATTACCACCGTTCAAAATCCCCATTTATTTTCCATTAATTCATCCACTCACCACATTCACCTCTATTTATAACACCGTAAACCAACTCCGAATTCACAAATCCTCCTCTGTACCGTAAACAAAACCACTTTCTAAATACAAAAACCTTTGCATGCACCATGGCCGCAGCTCCTAACCTCTCGTCAGTCATTTTTCGTGATAGAGAAGCGGGCGAACATCAAAGAGAGAAGTACATTAAGTTCTACAGACGCTCACTCCAACCAACAAGATACCTCGACATAGCCTGCCTACAAGAGCTTGGATTAGTGGATGGTGTCCAATGGATGCTCACTAATTTGGGACTGACTCACCTTTGCACCCAGAACCTTCCGACATACGAGGCCTTAACCTTAGAATTTCTGAGTTCTTTCTCCTACAACACGCCCTCAGATGATGCGCAGTATCTCACCGGCTCAGCTTCATTTAGAATGTTCAACACTGAATATTCTTTGACCCAAGATGAGTTGGTCAACATGCTGAATTTTCCATGAGGAGACGGTGTACAGTATCGTACCCCACATGATCTAAACTGGCCGAACGTTGCATTTGGGGTGTGGAAAAGCTTAACAGGTGAAAGCATTACAAGCTGGGAGGGACTTAATGCCTCACTCATCCATAACCCAGCCATTCGCTATTATCAACGTGTCTTAGGCCACACCATTTTCAGTAGAGTGAACAACCATAAGGTACACTCCAAGGAGCTTTTCTTCATGCACTGTGTTTTCACGCCCATCCCAGTCAATGCCATCTCGTTTCTGCTTGCACACATTTAGTCTAGTTGTACGAGAGGTGCTACTCCTTTATGTTTTGGAGGAATAGTTACTTCTATCGCACTAGCTTTGAATTTGGGAGATAGGCTTACGAACCTGCCATCTGTGCCGGCCACATATCTGGATATAGAGTACTGCCGCAACGCACATTTGATCAAAGCCAGAGAGGATAATAAGTATAACCTTATGGTGAGGAACAGGGTAGTTTGAAGTATTATTTTGTCGTACCCTGCACGTACAGATCCGCAGAGAATGACAAATTGGATCTTTGATTTGGATGCCCCCGAGCCTAATGAGGCTGCACCCGAAGGTCAGCCTGATGATGAGTATGCTGAGATGGAACAGGGTGCACCCGAGGAAGACATTGTGCAGCCTTTAAGCTCATCCTCCCGACGCCGTCGAAGAAGTGACCGCGCCCCTGCTACTAATGATGATATCCTCGCAGCCATTATACAGAGAAATGAATTGGATGCACAGCGAGACCAGCGGTACCAGACGCAGCACGCTGATGAGTCTCTTGCGACAAATCCAACAAGATCAGCGCGACCAAGGCGAAAGGATGGAGCGAAGGATGTCAAGCCTCATCGATAAGATGGGCGCCTTGACTATACGAGTGGATGGCTTGCGCGACTACATTTATCATGTAGGTATGCCACCTCAGTTTGGACAGAACGGACGTGGACAAGCACGAGGCAGATCACATGGACCCCAGTAGATTACTTTTTTCTCTTTAGTTTTTGCCTTCTCTTCTACATTATCTCGAAACATTGAGGACAATGTCCGATCTAGTGTGGGAGAGGAAGTATTAGTTATTTTTCTAGATTTTATTTCCCTTCATCAACATTAATGTAACAACAAGTTATATGCTTATGTTTCCGTACACTTTAATCCCCCCGCTTTATTTAGCCTTAACAAAAATTTTTTAGAGATTCGATACATAACTTTGCACGCCCTTAAAGTATATAGGTTGTCTTACTCAGAGGCTACGTTAGAAACCTGAGAAAGAATTAACAAAATTGATACCGTCTTGACACCTTAGACCTCTCGAATATGCGTGATCAGTTTGAATACCTTTTATACCGAGACCTTAAGCTTTAGTTCTAAACTAGCCCCAAGTAGTTTATATTAGCAGTCAACACCGTCTAAGCACAAGCTACATGGAGAGCCGATGCAAATAAGTGATTGATGCCTAAAGATGCAAAAATTGAAAAAATTTCACGCCTTCGACTGCGAAAATAAAAAGAAATGCATTAAATCTAAAGGATGCATAATATGTGAAAGGGAAGAAAAACCTGTTGTCAGTTGGTCCAGAGGTGCCTGGTACTGGACTCAGTAGGGCGAACTACGGTTCGATCCCCCACAACTTGCAATCGGTATATTTATAAGGGTACCACACTTATGCACCAGACCCTATGTTTAAAGGATCAAATTCACTAACAGGCTACTCCACTACGTGCGTGCAAGGGCAAAGGGCTTAATGTGATTGCATCAGAATGAAAACGGGTGAAATAGGAACGACAAGCATTAGGTTGAGCTATAGTAGAATGATTCAGACCGGTCTGTAAAAAAGGGGGTTTATGATCATGTTTCATGTTTGTGTCATTATTGTATCTTTGGTGCTTGATTTGAATATCTGTCGTTTTAACGAAATGCCACACAACCACGTACGATTCGGAGATGTGTCAGGTATGTGTGTTGGATCACTGCTTTTGAAATGATTATTTGCTTGAGGACAAGCAAAGATTCAAGTGTAGGGGAGTTTGATAATGCGATATTACATAACATATTTTCTTTGAATTACATTAAATTATTTAATCGTTTTCGTCTATTTACGTATTATTTTGCAAGTGTTAAGCTTATTTTCAGGTATTTTATCTCAAGTAGCTTGCATGAGAAAAGAAGAGGAAATAGGGAAGAAAAGAGAAGAAAAGAGGACAGATGATAGAAAAAAATAGAATTCTGCACTCAGGATGCATGGTGGTCGTCACAGGTCCATGGCGACCGTAATGAAGCTTAAGTGGTGACCCTCATCACAACACCATGACGACCGGCACAAGGGAAATTCTCAGAATAATATAATTTAAATTACGTGGCCTACTCAACGGGTATCAACTCAACCAAAACCACGTTTAACCAAGTCAAAGGAAGTGCTGCATATATTTTCGGCCACTAACTTCCACTAGAGATTTTCTCTTCTTATTTCACGACAACTACTGAAGGCTATATATGAAAGCAGTTTTCTACAGATTCTCTCTCTCGAACTCTACCTGACGACTTACTTTTGCTGCAGAATTTATTTTTGTTCAGAGCTTTTGACTTCCTTCAATTTCTTTTTACCTTACCTTCACAACACCCAAATAGCAATAGTTTCCTACACTGGGGAGCTATTGCAACTTAGTTAGATTTTTATTTGTTTTTGTTTCCATTGTTGGAGCAAGCAAATCCTACCGACCTGTGGAGGATTGTTAACTTCAAGTATCGATTGTTTTCCAGGTTTTTATTTAATTAATAGAATTACATTTAATTTTAAATACCATGCATGAATTAATGTTCTATTGCTTTTGTATCTGCATGTCTGTACTAGTTAGAATGTTTGGCTAAACTGTTTATATCGGTATGTAATTAAGTCGATCGGAAAGGGATTCGACCGGTCGTAGGTAACTTGGACAATTTACTTTTCTGGTTCCAATTTCTTAATTTAATTGACCTTTGTTACGAGAGTAAAAAGGTAACGAAGGTTACGATCAATAAAACGAGAGTTTGCGATTTTAATCGGATAGCTGAAACTGGACATTGGTTTTAAACACAGCGAGAGCGCTTTAAAATCAATTAGGACTTATTAATTTTCAAAAAGTATTTTTAAATTCAAATGGGCTAGCGAGAGCAGACATTCTGATTTAGGAGTATAGTCCGAGTCAATAACACGAGAGTGTGAGGTAAAGACTTTTAGATTGGTATTTTTCTACTGAAAATTATTTTGACTATTAAGCCGATGATTTGTTGAATCCTTGATGATTGATGAGTCACGTACCGATATTCCGTTATACTTTATCTAAATCCAAGTTGTAGTTTACCTTTAGTTTCCCGTTTGCACCTTAATCTAAAAATCATCCGCCTTACCTAAACATAGTAACAACCCGATAGCATTAGTTTGATTATCAGTCCCTGTGGGTTCGATATCTTTTAAAACTACGCGATTAGACTGTGCGCTTGTAGTTAGTAACCCCGATAGACTCATAAAGTCGCGATCACCGAGCCAAACACGCAGTGTGTTTTGGTGTTATCACTTGGTAGCCCCTTGATGTAGGTGTTGTTGTTCACCGAATTGGGTCATCATATCTTGATGTTATTTATCTTTCTGTTATGTTCTATTCAGTCTGATCTTATGTTATGAACTCTATGTCTTGACAAATGTTGAAACATATGTTATTACACTATGTTGAATTTGCAGTTTTTTTATGTTCTAGTTTTGGCCTTGTTCAGAGAAGCAGAGCTATTTCCCATTCACTGCAGCAACCTACGTCTGAGTATCTGCAAGATGTCCATGGTGGACAACATCAAAGGAAAAGGGGTGAGAATTCACATCAATAATATAAACGACATAAACTGCAAGGTAGAATTCTAAACATCTACACATTCAATCACAAACACACCACATTACTTTACAACAATATTATCACACCCAAAACAACACCATACACAATCATAATTACATATACAACTCATTTATGCAATATGACTCAACTATGCAACTCGATGCATATGCATGTGGTACCAGTCATGTATACTCAGGTTCACCTTGCTCCTGATCCCCACCATAGGACCAGAGCACACCAAATCGTTACCATCACCATAGGTAACATTTCACCAGCTCCCACCTGGAACGGCTACTCGCTCCCGATCCCCACCATAGGACTAGAGCACACCAAAATTTGTTACCATCACCATAGGTAACGCTTCACTAATTCCTCATTCGAATTAGCTACTAGCTCTCGATCCATACCACTGAACCAGAGCACACCAAAATTCGTTACCATCACCATAGATAACGCTTCAATAATTCCTCATTCAAATTAGCTACTCGCTCACCATCCATACCAGCCTACCAAAGCACACCAAAATTCAACTGAAGTTTGTACACCGGAATGCATGACACAATGACATGCATTTAAACACATGCACACATGACCCCTTTTTTGACCGTGCACAACACACTAATAATACCAACAACGTACATCATGATAGGCAATATATCAACATACAATAACATTTTATCACAAAAAATAATGTCATAACATTCACCATTTTCACCACGCGACATAATTCATCATTTAATCATGTTAAAATTAATTAATCACTACCAATAATTAATCATAGACACCAAACAGTACCCAACAACATCTCGATTCATCATACAACAGAAAAATTAGAATCAAAACTCAATTTCATGCACCATAGCTTATTACACTCATTCTGGGTGCATTACGGGTAACCCGCCATGGTAATGGCACCTATCATCGACTCTAAACCCATGGCGACCTGGTCACCATAATGATGACGCCCGCCATCGACCTACTGAAGGGAAATATGTGATCTAAAATGCAGCGGAAAATAAAAATTTCCCTTTAGTGATCCTTACAAATGGTCATGATCAGTGATAAAACAATTACCTCTTGTGGCGATGAAACCTTTGATTCTGAATCGAAGGAGTGATCACAAGCGATGTACGATGAACATCACCTCTACTCAGTCCACACGAACATATTCCTTCAATATTAGTGCTAGCTGCTACGATTGAAGGCTTTAAGTGTGAGAGAGAGAAGGAAAAATGCGGCTAGGGTTTCATAGTCTGAATTTTCATCAAGAGTGTATGCTTCTACACAAGGGTTCTATTTATAGAACCACTTGTGTGGGCTGCAAGCTAAAAAGCCCACTTAAGTGTATGTGCACCATATCTTATGGTGTACCATATACCACCTAAGCGCGTGGTACCTTACCATATTCTGTATTCTACTTAAGTGCACCGTACCTTACAGTGTTCTACATTTACTTAAGTGCACCGTACCTTACAGTGTTCTACATTTACTTAAGTGCACCGTACCTTATGGTATTCCTTACTTACTTGACCTCTTATCAATCTGTCCTTATGTGTGTGACCCTGTAGGTTTTCGCGACATTGGTAATTATTTTAAATCACCCATTTAACATAATAAATAGTGAGCGGTATTTAGCAACACATCACTGCTACCCAAGTCATGAAAATGTCATGTGATCTGACAAAACCTTTTTGTGATATTACTTGTGTGTACAATTACCCTTTTGCCCTTATGTCTATATTGAACATAAGACATATACCGTGTCATTCTTGTCCAGTTCAATATTGGGCCCTTAGACATTTATCATATTATGCATGATGGGCAAATTCTATCTAGGTTATTCATGTCCCTCAACATGCTTTCTGGAGTACCCATCAACTATCTTTATGGTCATCCAGTTACAGACAATGTTAGATCAATAATAAAGTACTCGAGTCTATATCTAGGGTCCATAGTGGTTTCAGGTCGAAGGGTGGTATACACCATTATCACCATGAGAGTAACTTATGACACTTTGCATAACATTTTATGTAGTACTCTCATAACGGGTCAATCCAGTATAAATATTACTCCTAATATTCATACCTATGTTAAAACTTGATAACTCCTTATCCATGATCCATGAGATGTGATCATTAGTCTATCTACATAATTGTCTTATGCTTTAAGGTTATCCCACTTCATAGTAAAGCTCGACTACGGATACTTTAAGAATAGTGTCCTTATGTTTAATGCGATCTCATGATTAAGTCACATTTATATTTTATTAAACGGACTATCTATTCTAGGGACTTTATTATCTTGGAAAAACAAACATAATAAAGAAATGTATTTTATTATTAATAAATAATTCGATACAAGTACCAAAAGTAATGGCCTCTAGGGCTTACACTAACACCTACAACCTGCAGAATTCGTCTTTCTGTATGGTGTTCAATACAAAACTCCAATTTTTGACACTAACATCCCAAATCAGTTCAAAAAATTAACCAAGTGTGTTATACATCAACTACTACATGTTAATTCACCCATTTAACACAATCAACATGACAATTCTCCTTCTCAAGATTATGCATAAACCTTCAATCATCATACTCAGACTGCAACATATACTTATCACAACTTATAAACGTTTAAAATAACATATAGTCACATATCATTCAAACATGGTAATTTATCATGTAAACTCAGCATATACTTTTCAACGCTTTGAATCGCGCCTCAATCGGAGTTCTAAAACTCAATTTATGACCAAAATCGTATTTACGCCTACTTAAGGTTCATTGCGGGTTACTCGCCATTACCATGGCGCCCACCATCGACCTGCGAGATGCAGAATTACGTTTAAACTATGGAGTTCACATTGAAACTCCGGTTTTCCATTCCAGGTACTCAAATTGATTCAGAAACAAAAAAAAATCAACATATTAACATCACACAACCTATATCTATCAATTATCAAGCATAATCATCAATTATTCCTCACTTTTATCATGACCCTAAAACTCTCAAAACCCAACAATGGTGAAAACATATTAACACATTAAAATAGAAAATCGTATACACACTTGTACAGGAATTTCATCATGAAAAACATACTATAACACCGAGTGATTATCAAATTTCATATTAACAAACAAACACAACCAAACATGCACAATTATACAAACTTATTAGAGGTTAAGGACTCCTCAACTCTACCCTTTAAGCATATACCCATTATTGAATACATTCTCCCCCTTACCTCAATTCCTAGCAAGCAATTTGAATCTGAACTGGTTTGAATGCCCTCCTCTCACCCAAAGCTCCAAGCTCTCCCTTTTCCTATAGGCTCTTTCTCTTTTCCAAAGTTTCTATGCACTGATAAAAACTTTTAAACTTAGTTTATGTTCCTAATTTATATCATTATGGTTAATCTATTTGAAATTACAAACTCACCTCTCACTTACTAACATTCTCTCTCCTTCCTCCCAAGCATATTTCCTTTTTCTTTTGGAATAAATAAATTTTGATGGCGACTCTATTGTTATTTCGAGTGTGTCATGCGCTTGGGTATTTTTTGCGCCACGACAGTTGGCGACTCTACTAGGGATAACATCTTCTTAAGTGAGTCCACCCTAGTTTAGTTTGTGTTTGTGACGAAAGTTAGATTTTATTTACTTATTTTCTTCTTATCTTATTCAACTGTATAATCTGATATGGTATCATTGGAACTTTCTAGTTATTGGCCCAATGTGAGGAAAAGTTCTATACCCGAGCTATGAGAAAAATCTAAGCTAGGATGGTGGTTGTGTAGTGTTAACCTGCGAGACTTAGGACTCGTTGAGTTGATGCGAGAACCCCACTCATAATGGATCCTCTTTAAGGTATTATTGTCTTACGAATATTTGTTCTGGCGGTAATTTTGTTAGATGGGATCCATGACTCTGAGAACCGTGTATAGAACCTTGGAGTCGATGATACGAGACGTAGGACTCATTGGGTTGACGTGAAGACCTCACTTAGAGTATATCCTCTTGAGGATATTAATGTATTACGATCAGTCGTTGTGGCGGTAATATTTTCAAATAGGCTCCATGACTCTGGGAATCTAATTAAACCCTGGAGCCTACCTATAAGTGGATTACCTATTCCTAGAACCTTTTTCTGTGAGCAACTAATTAAAATGTTCCAACGATCACAGACCAAACCATTCATACATAACATGAGCATTTCATCATCATAACACACTTAACATGAACATAAAAAGTTTTTGCATCCACATGCATCAAACATTCATATGCACACATTTCCAAAAAAAAAACTCATTTCATCTATTCTCGTCTCCATAAATTAAACTCGATCCTCGACGTCGTTATGCTACCCGCGCCAGAACTCGTTGAGCGGTGGATCAAATTGAGCAGAATCAAGCAGCCGTGAAAGAGGAGGTTAGCATCCTCAAGAGTAAAATGGATCGGATTCTAGAGACCATGAAGAGTCAGGCCAGAAGAGTGGACAAGCTTCGCAATTCCGCCACTGCAGGAAATGTTGTTCCAATTCATGTATCTACTTCGGAGGCACGACCTGCAGTCTCTAATCCTTTGGTTTATGGCCTTCCTTCGGGATATGCTCCTCCGCTTGAGGGAATTCCTACTCAGCCTCAACCAATGCATATCTTTATGGTCATTGGTGGACTTAATGTGCAAGAACAGGCTACTATTGGCTACATTCCACCTCCTCGTACTAATGAGGAACTCCAGGATAAATACGAAAGGTAGAACCATCATGAAGTTATTCACGTGATCAATCCTAGGGCCGCTCAAGATTCCGAGGCTATTCAGATGTGTCGCACTCTGTCAAAGAAAATAAGGACCATGAAAGAACATAACTCATCTAGCATGAATGCCTTAGAGATGTGCTTAGTGTCGTACATGGTAATTCCTCTCAAGTTTAAAGTGTTGGACTTCGAGAAGTATAAGGGCCTTAGCTATCCCAACACACACTTGAAGATGTAGTGTCGTAGAATGGTTGCACACGCTAGAGTCGATAAGCTAATGATCCACTGCTTCCAGGATAGCTTAACTGGGCATCTCTAGTGTGGCATATACACCTGGAATGCAACAATGTGCGTACATGGGTTGAACTTGCTGAAGCTTTCTCTAAGCAGTGTAAGTACAATATTGACTTAGCTCATAATAACACTCAACTTTAAAGCATGTCTCACAAAGAGAATGAATCTTTCAAGGAGTATGCACAGTATTTGAGAGAGTTAGCTACAAGAGTACATCTTCCACTGGTAGACCGAGAACTGATCGACATCTTCATAGGTACTTTTCACGGCCTCTACGATGAGAGATTAATCAGCAGTGTATCATTAGGTTTTTCTAATATGGTGATTATTAGCGGGAAAGTGGAAGAAGAACTGAAAAGCGGGAAAATCAAAGGAGGTCCCAGTAGTCAGACTGGAGCGAAGAAATGTTTAAACAACAGTTATAAAAAGAACGAAGACGAGACAAACTCTATTTCTTCAAGGAAGAGGAAAGCACAACAAAAGGCACGAGCTAAAGTGCCTTACGTTTAATATCCATATGTAGACGATGCGCAATACCCTTCTATTCCCTACCAGTAAGTTGTTCCTGTAACACCATATTTCCCAAAATGCATAATTATAATTAAATCAGATATTTTTCATAACATTCACACATAGGATGTTACACATCTTGAAACACACACTTGCTGATCATGTAACATTTAATTTAAATAAACATGCAACACCTGTCATCGCATGCTCACATTCTCTTAGGGTATCATCGTAGCGGAAATACTCAATTAAAACACAAAAATTTAAATCTCATAATAAATCTCATATCATAATTAAAAAGCATCGACTCGTAAGTCTTCTCCAAATGCTTATCACACAAAAACATAATATACGAGAGCATACATTGTCTCTCAGAAATCTTAAAATAAAACAAAGAAATTGCTCCCCAATGTTACATATCCGAGCATAAACAAAGCTAAAACAAAGAAATTAAAAGAAATAGCACCAGGAATAAGCTTCCACTCACAGCAGCGACTCTACTCTTGAGTATTTGCATGATGCCCATGTAAAGGCAACAGTCAAACAGAAGGGGTGAGAAAATCACATTCAATAATAACAGGCATATACTGCAAGGTAGGATATCAACACATGGAATAATCTACACAATCTCAAATCACAATATATCAATTACATTCCACACCAACTCATCAATCACAACTCATTCACATACCAATCACACACAACATCAATATCATATGCATTTATCTCATTATGCATCTCATACTCAAAATGCAATTCCATGCAACTTGATGCAAATATATGCATGTGGTACCAACTCAACAATGGTTCACTTGGGAATTGGGTCCCCTCTCTGAACCCATGAGCCCCCTCTCTAAGCTTTGGGGAAAGCCACTAGTCCCCACTCTGAACTAGCAGACATGCTTCTTGACACAACTCTTATGATGCATGATCATATCATCAAATCAATGTGTTAAAACCCCACTCTGATCCTAACATAAATGCATTGGCAACTCAAGTATTCCCCTCTCTTGATTACATCCCACCAAAATCATAAAATGCACATTATCAATCAACAGTGCAACACAAGCATGCTAATAATTCATCTCAACATAATTATGTTTCAAACATGCAACAATACAACAAAAATAACTCAAAATAATTCATATTCGGAACATTCCTATATTTCATACTTATTCTCAATGCTTAACATCTCATCATAGCAACACAAATCGAGCACATTTAACAATTCAACTCAATAAAATTATTAACTCACATACATGCTACTCACCTTTAACTCAACAATACACACCTCAACATCTATAATTTATCAATTCATACTCAAAACTCATAAGCAAATTCATCATATCATTCATCGTCAAGATAACATCAAAAATACATATAAGCCTCATCAATTAATCATATTAACACAACATATTCAGTCGCTAATTATATTATCACTTAATAGGAAATCGTGTTAGTTTTCCAAATCTTCAAACCGCACCTCCATCTGAGTCCCAAAACTCAAGTTACAACAATTTGAGTCGCAAACAACAACTATGTGATGTCATGCTCGCCCGACGAGCTGGTAGCGAGATATGGCGAGACAAGTCAGTAGCAAAACACCCTGTTCATGCCTAGAAAAGATCCAAGGAGACCAGCTCGCTCAGGGCTCGTTTGGCGAAGCTGGCAGAACCCATAAACACGATTTTTGCACTGCAGAACCTCCAAAGCTTCCCAAATTCAATCCCAAGCATCCCTAAATGTCCAAATACTTATAGCACATGAATACCATACAATAGAAGGTTAATTCCTATTAATCTAACATGTTATTACACTTATTTAACTCAAAGAAAATTCAGAACTGTTCATTCTTTAAAAACCCCAATCTTGTAACAAAACTCATGTTTATAAACACATAACATACACAACAATTACCCCAAATACAGTACACAAATTTGTAAGAAATAATAGCATAAAAATAGAATTGAAATTATGTTATTCATCACATTCATTATAACTCAAAGGAAGAACAAACCCTATGGGAGGTTAAGGGTTCCTCCACTCTACCTTTCTTACATATGCCTATTATTGAAAACAATTCCCTCTACCTTAGACTTTTTCAGCAAAATTCTTCCAAACTCTATCAAAGGATGCTCTCCCTATGCCTTATCTTACTCTTTCTCTTGCCCTATCCTCCTTTTCCTCTTTTCTCCCAAAAATTATATGTACTTCTCCATTCCCTCCTTCTAATTCTCTTTTTACACTAAAAATCTAGTCTCCTCATTAAACTATTCCTTCTTTACCCTTACTTTTCTCTCTAAGCCCCACCTTTCCCTCAATATCTCTACAACGTATATTTTCTTTTTATTTTTTTATTTTATTTAAATAATAAAATCAAAACACTCTTTTAATTAATAAAATAATTTTAAGTTATTATATCTTTTTCTAACTACTCTCCACACTCTACTACAAGGTCACTCACTCACTCACTCTCTCTCTCTCTCTCTCTCTCTCTCTCTCTCTCTCTCTCTCTCTCTCTCTCACCCACGTTTATTTATCCACCCACACACAATAATCAAATAAATACACCAATAAACACACAAAGAGTATAATTAAATTAAAATAAAATACTTTACTAAAACCGAGGTGTTACAACTCTCCCCCACTTAAAAAATTTTCACCCTCGAAAATTACCATAAGTAAACAAATTCATATACGAATCCTTCATCTGGCTCTCAAGCTCCCACATCACGTTTCCACCAACTGGGCTTCCCTAAGCTACCTTCACTAAGATAATCTCTTTACCACACAACTGCTTCACTTTTCGATCCTCTATCTTTATGGATGATGCCTCAACAGTCATGTTATCTCTCACCTGCATATCATCCACTTGGGCCACATGAGACGAATCTGGAATGTATCTCCTTAATTGCGACACATGAAACATATCATGAAGATTAGTAAGTGACAGTGGTAAATCAATATCATAATCCAATTCTCTTATCTTTCGCATAATCTGGTACAAACCAAAGAAATACGAAGTAAGCTTTCGATACTTCAAGGCTCGACCAACACTAGTTACCAGTGTAACTCTAAGAAACACTTGATCGCCCTCTTGGAACTCAAGTGTTTTCCTCCTCTTGTCATGGAAACTCTTCTGGCGACTCTGCGAAGCTCTCATATTCTCTTGAATCATTTTAATATTCTCTATCATCTTTTGGATAATCTCAGGTCTAATTACAACACTCTCTCTTAATTCATACCAACACAAAGGTGTCCTACACCTTCTACCATACAATGCATCAAACGGTGCCATTCCAATACTCGAATGGAAACTGTTGTTGTAGGTAAACTCAATCAACGACAAAAAGTTATCCTAAGCACCTCCTTGTTCTAATACACAAGCTCTCAACAAGTCTTCTAAAGATTGGATAGTTCTCTCCGTCTGACCATCTGTCTGCGGATGGTAAGCAAAACTCAACTGCAACTTCGTACCTAAATCCTTATGTAAACTCTCCCAAAATCTCGACGTAAACCTCAGATTCCTGTCAGATATAATACTGGATAGAATACCTTGCAGACTAGAAATCTTCTCAATATACATCTCCGCTAGTTTCCCCAATGGATAATAAAGTCTCATCGGAAGGAAATGAGCCGATTAGTCAATCTATCAACGACGAACCAAATCGTATCACAATCTTTCGCTGTCTTCGGTAAACCAGACACAAAATCCATCAAAATATTGTCCTATTTCCACTTTGGAATAAACAACGGCTGCATCAATCCCAACAACTTCTGATGTTCCACCTTTGACTTCTGGAAAGTTAAACAAGCATACACAAAACTAGAAACTTCCTTCTTAATTCCTGGCCACCAAAAGATCCTCTTCAAATTTTGATACATCTAAGTAGCATCGAGATGAATACTCAAGCCACTTTTGTGACCTTCATCAAGAATAATATGCTTACATTCGGGCACATCCAAAACACACACATTGTCTCGAAATATTATCACTCCATTCTCGTAGATTATGAAATCACCACCTTGACCTTGATTAATAAAAGTAAACTGATCAATCAATTTCAAGTCCATCTTCTGACCTTCTCTAATTTATTCAAGAATACCGTTGGTAAGTTTCAACATACCTAACTTCACACTCTGTGACGTGACTTCGCAAACCAAACTCAAATCTCTAAATTCTTTAATCAACTCTAACTCTTTAGCCATTAGTGTCGACATATGCAATGTCTTATTGCTCAATGCATCGGCTACGACATTGGCTTTACCAAGATGGTAATTCAAACTAAAATCATAGTCCTTCAAAAACTCAAACCATCTCATTTGTCTCATATTCAACTCACTTTGATCGAACAGGTACTTCAAACTCTTATGATCACTGAACACTTCAAATCTAGAGCCAAACAAATAACGTCTCCAAATCTTAAGTGCAAACATAATGATAACCAACTCTAAATCATGTGTAGGATAATTCTTCTCATGAACTTTAAGTTGCCTTGATGCATAAGCCACAAATTGTCCATTTTGCGTCAACACGCCTCCTAAACCCATCTTAGAAGCATCACAATACACGACGAAAGATTCAGTCAGACTCGGCAAAATCAAAATTGGAACTGACGTCAACCTCTTCTTAAGCTCTTAAAAATTCTCTTCACACTTAACATCCCAAATATACTCCTGACTCTTCTTAGTTAGTTGAGTTAACGGTAAGGCCAACTTGCAAAATCCTTCAATAAATCTACGATAATAACAAGCTAGCCCAAGAAAACTTCGGATCTCAGTGACAAACTTAAGAGTCTACCACTACAACACAACCCCAACCTTCGATGGACCCACTGAAATACCTCCAATAGAAATAACATGGCCGAGAAAACTCACTTTTTCCAACCAAAACTCACACTTGGACAACATGGCATAAAGCTTCTTCCCTCTCAACACTAGCAATACAACCTTCAAATGTTTCACGTGCTCTTCACTGGACTTAGAATATATCAAAATGTCATTGATTAATACAACCACAAATTAATCTAGATAAGGATGGGAAATATTATTCATATATTCCATGAACACACCAGGCGCATTAGACACACCAAACTGCATTATTGAATACTCGTAATGACCGTACCTTGTTCTAAATGCAGTCTTTAAAATATCTTCAACCTTCACATGAATCTGATGATACCCTGACCTCAAATAAATCTTACTAAAGACCCACTAACTGATCCATCAATCGTCAATTCTCAGAAGTGGATACTTGTTCTTGATAGTGAACTTATTCAACTGTTGGTAGTTAACACACAACCTCATACTACCATCTTTCTTCTTGATTGACGACACTGGCGCACTTAGACGAATAAGCTTCTTCTCAAGCAAATACTATAATTGCCTCTTCAACTCACTCAACTCTTAAGCAGACATTCGATAAGGAGCCATTGGCACCAGACTCGTACCTGGTACCAAATATATAGCAAACTCAACCTCGTGCTCTAGCGAAAAATCACTGATGTCTTTAGGAAACACTTTTAGGATTGTGAATTAACACAGCTTCGACAACATCTGCACTCTTGCAATCAGCGGCACACTGTGCCAACTCTTCACACCTGCAACACTCCAGAGAAGCAAAAACTTACCCCCCCCACTTGTTTCATTCCTACTCCTGCACATAAGCAATAAGAAAAACAAACAAGCACCGATAATGTTTCACACACATGTCGTGTACTAGGGAACAAACAACATTACAAACTTGGTCGGACGTACCGACCTGCTATGATACCACTAATGTAACACCCTATTTCCCCAACACATAATTATATTTAAATCATACATTTTTCCCAACATTCACACATATGGTGTTACACATCTTGAAACACACACACATGTTGATCATATAACATTTAATTTAAATAAACATGCAACACTTGTCATCGCATGCTCACCTTCACTTAGGGTATCATCGCAGTGGAAATACCTAATTAAAACACACCAATTTAAATCTCATAATAAATATCATATCTTAATTAAAAAGCATCGACTCATAAGTATTCCCCAAATGTTTATCACACCAAAACATAATATATGAGAGCATACATTGTCTCATAGAAATCTCAACATAAAACAAACAAATTACTCCCCAGTGTTACATATCAGAGCATGACCAAAGCTAAAACAAAGAAATAAAAAGAAATAGCTCTAGGAACAAGCTTCCACTCACAACAGCGACTCTACTGTTATGTATCTGCACGATGCCCATGTAAAGGCAACATTCAAACAAAAGGGGTGAGAAATCACATTCAATAATAACAATTATATACTGCAAGGATATTAACACATAACATAAACTACTCAATCTCAAATCACAGTATATCAATTACATTCTCACACCAACTCATCAATCACAACTCATTCACATACCAATTATACACAACATCAATATCAAATGAAGTTATCTCATTATGCATCTTATACTCAAAATGAAACTTCGTGCAACTCCATGCATGTGGCACCAACTCAACAATGGTTCACTTATGAACTGAGTCCCTTCTCTGAACCTATAAGCCCCCTCTCTGAGCTTGGGACAAGCCATTAGTCTCCTCTCTGAACTAGCAGACATGCCTCTTGACACAACTCTTATAATGCATGATCATATTATCAAATTAATGTGTTATGACTCCCCTCTGATCATAACATAAATGCTTTGAGAACTCAAGTAATCCCCTCTCTGGATTACATACCACAAAAATCATAAAATGCACATTATCAATCAATAGTGCAACACAAGCATGCTAATAGTTCATCTCAACATAATTATGTTTCAAACATGCAACAGTATAACAAACATAACTCAAAATAATTCATATTCACAACATTCCTATATTTCATACTTATTCTCAATACTTAACATCTTGTAATAGCAACACAACTCGAGAACATATAATAATTTAAATCAATAAAATTATTAACTCACATACGTGCAACTCACCTTTAACCCAATAATATACACCATAACATGTATAATTTATGAATTCATATTCACAACTTATAAGCAAATTCATCATATCATTCATCGTTAACATAACGTCAACAATACATATAAGCCTCATCAATTAATCATATTAATACATCATATTCAGTCTCTAATTACATTATCACTTGATAAGAAATCATGTTAGCTTTCCAATGCTTCAAATAACGCCTCATTCAGAATCCCGAAACTCAAGTTACGACAATTTGAGTCGTAAACAACAACTCTGTGTTATCATGCTCTCCCGGCGAGCTGGTAGCGAGCTTTGGAGAGACAAGTCAGTAGCAATATACTTTGATCTCGTCTGGCGAATACCGAATGAGACCAGCTCGTCTTGTGAATCTGTCAGAACCCTAAAATGCGATTTTTTCACTACAGAACCTCCAAACCTTCCAAAATTCAATCCCAAACGTCCAGAAACCTATAGCACATGAATACCATACAATAGCATGTTGATTCCTATTAATATAAAATGTTATTACACAGATTTTACTCAAAGAAAATAAAGAATTGTTCATGCTTTAAAAACCCCAATCTCGTAACAAAACTCATGTTTATGAACACATATCATACAAAACAATTACCCCAACTACAGTACCCAAATTTGTAAGGAATCATAGCATAAAAACAGAATTGAAATTATTTTATTCATCACATTCATCATAACTCCAAGGTAAAATAAACCCTCTAGGAGGTTAACGGTTTCTCTACTATACCCATCATACATATGCATATTATTGAAACAATCCATTACCTAAGCACGGTGGTCCAGTTATTGTCGTACCTCAAAAAATACGATCCTCGCGATGGACGCGGAAAAAAATTGTTCGAACATAGTTTCCACCGAACTTCTATTCATTCCGATTAAGGAATAGTAAAATATCGAGAAAACCTTTTAAGGAAAGGAAAATGGTCATCACAACCATATCCGAATTCGGGAGTCGGTTACGCAAGGGGAAGGTATTAGCACCCCCTCACGTCCGTTGTACTCAACGGGAACCTCTTAGTTTAATTGGTGATTTGAGTGTTAACTATGCTTATTTGTCTTCTTCGAATAATATAACAGGTTTGCCAAAGATTCTAGCTATGATTTCTATGTTAAGTGGAAAATTGTTGGTTTTCTTATTAGGGTGCTCGCCAAGGATTGTGGCCCTTGTGCCTACATATTCCCTAGTGCGATGGGAAAGTCAGAGCAATCGTATTTCGGCTCTACGGTTTGTTTGTTTATTTTATAGATGTCAATTGCTCGAACGCGAGAAAGACATCTCGTATCCAAACAATTGCAAGAGATGAATGGAAGACTCCACACCCCTCTATTTTCATCTTTAATAAAAAGTATTAAAGTATGATTAGGTGTTTTAATGAAATAGTTATTTGAACACGAGAAAGACATCTCGCATCCAAACAAATGAGAAATTTTGAAGACTCAAAACCCCTCCCTTTATTTTTTTAATAAAAGGTTTATTAATGATTACGTGTCTTGATTTTGATTTAGGAAAAAAAATACTCGATAAAAGATTAAGGTTTGAAAATTGTGTGATGGCGATGCAAAAGGAAGTCGTCTTACAAGAGAAGAAACCACTTGACGTTGGATCAAGGGTTTGAGAAAAAGTTAGATAAATTCCTAGTCTCTAAGGGTGCTCCTAGTAAATGAAACCGCAACCACAGAAAGAGAGAAAGTGTGTGCATGAGGTTATACATAACATAAAAGCGAGAATTTGTGAAATATACAGTGTTTTAAAAACCGGACCGGTCATCAAACCGGTGAGGGTACTGGGTCACTGGTTTATCGGTCGAACTACTGGGTCATTGGTCCAACCGCATGACCAAACCGGATTAAACCGGATTAAACCAGATAACTCGGTTGAATAAACCTGTCATTATAATAGGTATAAAACCGGTAAAACCGGTCGAACCGGATGATTCAGTCTCTAAAAAATATAACTAGCACTTAAATTTTTTGAAAATATCATATCATAAATTCACAGGTTCATAATTTAAATTCAAATTTTAAACATAGTCTAATTGTAAATTTTAAACAGAGTCTAAATTAAACAGAGTTTAATTTAAATTCATAGTTTTAATGTTAATAGAAAATCAGTTTTAATGTTAATAATTAAAACAATACAAATATTAACATTATTCTAAATAATAAATTTTTCAAGTCTATATATATATAATGGAAATCAGTTAAGTCTAAAATTATATTATATTTAGTTTTTTAATTTGTGTTCTTAAATTTCTATACAAATATTTGTATGATGGTTTTTCAATCAATATAAATACAAAATAGTAAAAATAGTTTTGTGGATATTACGAAACTTAATTTGTGTATCACTTAAATCAAATGAGTGATCACTATTATTCTTGGAGAAAAGTTCCTATGTATTTGAGTAAAAAAAATTAAAAAACAAATTAAAAAAAAAAATTAAAAAAAAAAATTAAATTTTTTTTTATTTAAAATAAGCAGTTGAACCGCCGGTTTGCGAAAACCGCCGGTTTTCCCGGTTCGCACCGGTTCACACCGATTCCCACCGGTTCGAAGACATGGCTGATCGAGTAAGTGAACCCGGCCGGTTACCTGGCCGGTTCCCGGTCCAACCGGTCCGACCGGCCGGTCCGGTCCGTTTTTTAAAACTATGGAAATATATATACAACAAAAAGCAAATGTAAACCGACAATGCATAGTCTTAAAACTGAAAGCTATATACCAAAAACTCACTCAAATAGTAAATATATACATGAATTTAAAAACAAAAAATTTATACATGTTATAAAGTTAAGAAAAAAAAGAGTACAAATTAAAAGTATATATATATATATATATATATATATATATATATATATATATATATATATATATATATTATAAAACTAACTAGAAAATTTATAAACTAACACTATATATATATTTTTAAAACAAAAAGTATATAAATATATATGACTTGAAATAAACAGTAAATTATGAAGAAAAAAAAGTATATATATATATATATATATATATATATATATATATATGATTTGAAACAAAATAGTATATATAAAATAGTAAACTAAACTAAAACAAAAGTAACATATAATATAAAAAAATGTAAATGTATTCACTTGCAAACAACATGTATCCACTAGTACCACTAGCGCATGAAAAAGAAATCACAAAATATGAATGCATATGTACACAGTGCATGGCGTCATTACATATACATGTTTGCATCACTAAGGTGTGGCCTGTGCAACTAAAGTGAATAGCAGTTTCATGTGCAGGATAACATATATACATTAAACCGAAAATTTTCATTAGTAGAACAGGATAACATGTATCTATGTGTAGGAAACAAACAAGAAAAAATTGAATTATGAAGAACTGATCGTTACTAGGTGCGTCACTTTTCCATTTTCTCTCTAGGTGAAATTCTTTTTTCTCCTTTTCTGTCTGTCTCCTTTTTTCTTGGCTTCTCCTTCTTATAGCCTCAAGATTGTGCCACAAATGGAATTTGGACAAAACCATTTACTGATATTATGAACCTTGTCCACCAAATTTTAATCCCCTTTTAATTTTGGTTGATCTTGTCATGAAGTTGTCTTAGAAAGTTTGATGATCTTGTCATGTGAATGTTTTGGAAAGTTTGATGAACTTGCCATGTGAATGTTTTGGAAAGTGTTGACAATAATAATTTAAAAAAATTCAATTTATTTTGATTTTTTGTGAAAAATAAAATTAAAGGTAAAAAGAGAAAAAAGTAAAAAAAAAAAGGAAATGTGAGATTTGAACTCAGGACCTTATGCTTGAATATCCTTGAATTCTCATTTCACTATCAAATGGGCTATCTTTTTTATTTGAAATAAAATATGATTAAAACCCATATAATAGTAAAGTGCCCAGATAAAATTGGAGTATGACAGATACCCCTATTTAATTAACTTGAACCATAAGGTATGAATGACAACGATCTTCATACATTCGTGGTGGAAGATAAGTAAATACTAAAAGACCCCGAATTTGGTCTAAGAAAGAAAGTGTGATGAGTTTTAAAAGAAACCAGATAAATGTCGACCCTCGAATGGACACTGACAATTATTTAAGTTTAACAACATCAAAAGGATGACGGTAAACTCAAAACTGCAAAGATCGCTGACACCAAAAGAATATCAGTAAGATCAACAAAGTTGGCTATCATCAAAAGGATGATAGTAAACTCACAATGACTTCAAGCATTGCCAACACCAAAAGGATGATGGTTAAATCATACTTTAACGACTATCATCACCAAAAGGATAATGATTAGGCATCAAGACTAAGGTCAACATCACCAAAAGGATGATAGTAAGACCTATGAATCACATATTGATATTACCAAAAAGATAACAACCACCACCAAAAGGATGATGAATAATTCAAAATGACAAAGATCGCTACCGCCAAAAGGATGATTATTATCACACTAAAACTTGCTATTACCAAAAGGATAACAGTAAGGTCAATACATAAAGCTTGCTATCACCAAAAGGATGATATTTAACTAAATCGACACCAAAAGGATGAAAGTTAAATGACAAAGATCGCCATCAAAAGGATGAATGGTTAGATCTCAATGACTCTTTCTAGCACCAAAAGGATGACAGTAAGGCCAAAATTTTCAAAGATTGCCATTGCCAAAAGGAAAATGGTGAGATCATAACTGCAAAGATCGCCAACACCAAAAGAATGACGGTATGATCACTCATACAAAGTTGGATATCACCGAAAGGATGATAGTGAGCACACAACTCAATGACCCTTCACCAAAAAGATGAAAGTGAGGTCAAAAACTTGCTATCACAAAAAAGATGATAGTAATGACACAATTTTAATGACTTCTTCACCGAAAGGGTGAAAGTAAGGTCAAACAAACTTGGTATCACCAAAAGGATGATAACAAACACACATTGGCTTTAGAGGTTGCCATCACCAAAAGGATGATGAACAAACCAAAGCTCCAAGGATCGCCGACACCAAAATGATGATGGTAAGATCACACAACACAGCTGGCTATCGCCAAAAGGATGATAGTAAGCACAAAACTCAATAACCCTTCACCAAAAGGATGAAATTGAGGTCAAAAGCTTGCTATCACCAAAAGGATGATAGTAAACACATAATGATTCAGAGGTTATCATTCACCAAAAGGATGACAATAAAATCAAATACAAAGATTTTCCATCACCAAAAGTATGATAACAATCACCAAAAGGATGATGATAAGAATTAACAACACAATTTGCTATCACCAAAAGGATGATAGTAAACACGCAACTTGCAAAGATTGTCATTGCAAAAACGAGTATGTTTTATCCATTTCAACGTGAAACAAACAAAGGCTTCAGCCTCCAAGAGCGAGCAACAACCAAATGTTTAACCACTCAAATGCAATCTAAGCAATACTCTCTAAAATCAATCAACAAACCGTTATTTTCAACAAAGAACTAGGTAACCTTGAGTTCTCCATCACACCTGGAGATACGTAGGAGCATGATTTTGAAATCTTGCTAGTCACATTAATAAAAACCCCTAAAAATATTTTCTTTCTTTCTTTTCTCGCTCAATAAGTAGAAGATCGCAAACTAACATCATGCTAACATTCATTCGCATAACTAATTAAACGGGTCTCGTTGAATACAACGGATGTGAGGGGCGTTAATACCTCCCCCTTGCATAATCGACTCCCGAACCCACTTTTTGTTACGATGACCATTTCTTTTGTTTTCGTGGATTTTATCGATATTTTCCCTTTCCTCTTGGAATAAATAAAATTCAGTAGAGACTCTGTTGTTGTTTCAAGCATGCGATGCACTCAGGTATTTTTCGTGTCGGGATCGGCGTTTTGGTAGAAAGTGGTCATGATGACCAAGAAATAATAATTAAATAATAAAACATTTCGTTGATGTAACGTATACAAATTGGGAAAACAGTGTCAAAGGGTTACAAAAATACCAACTTTCTTTCATCTTACCATATGATCGAAAGTGACATTTTTAAGGGACATCTGTTAGGCAGGAATTCATATTTTGGAAAAAGTTAATTGAATGTTGCATTGAGAAAATGCTAAGTGTTAGCATTGATTGACACAAGTCGACAAGAATGGATACGCTGACTGGAGCATTTCGACTAGCATCTTGAACTATGGTTTAGAAGAATCTCAAGAGCATATCTTGAGACATGGTTTGGAGGAGTCTCAGGAATATATCTAATTGATCACTCGACAACCTGCCGAAGTCGAAAGCGTTCAACGAACTTCAAAGACTTAGAAGAATTTTAGGAAACCAAAGACATGAGAGGGGTCTTAGCGCTTTCAGAAATCGCCTACGACGAGCAGGAAATTACTAGTCGCTAAGAGCAGTTACAAACATGGGTAATGCATTAGGAGATCAAGTTGCATGTTCTTGAAGACATTTCTATTTTATAGGAATAAACTATCAGAGACGTTTATCTTTAATTTAGTATATATAGCAGATTCATATGTTGTAATCGATGTCACAAAATTCATATATTTTCTCTATATAATTAGAGTACCTAAGTTAAAGTGCGAAATAATTTGTGAGTAACATGTGAGTCTGCGTCTCTTTTGTTTTATTGTCTTTATGTTTCCTTAACTCAAATACTTTACCATTTCTGTCATTTACTGCGTTTATTTAATGTTATTTATTGTAGCGTTCTTTAACTTTAATTCAAGAATTTTTATTGTTAAAGTTTATCTTTACTCTGTTTGCGCACAAACATTCATAGTCACTTCACATACATACTTTCTTGTAAATGTGTTTGCACAAAATTTCTCCTGAGATTTTTCGAGTAAATCTCACAAATTTTTAAACTTGTTATTGTTCGCTAAAAACACATGCGAACAAAAGATAATGATGAAAGAATGAGTACAACATGCTATTTTTTTAAGGTTTTTGGAGCACCAATCTCATGGTGCTCAAGGAAGCACCCAATTGTGGCATTGTCTTTATGTGAAGCTAAATATATAGCATGGTCATATAGAACATGCCAAACAATCCGGATTGAATCAGTGGTGAAGGAATTAAAGGTTATAGTTAGAAAACCACTTGTTCTTCAATTGGATAACATGTCAACTATCAACATGGCAAGGAATCCTGTTCTTCATGGCAAGAGCAAGCACATAGAAGCCAATTTTCATTTCTTGAGGGAGCAGGTGACTCAAGAAAAGTTTGAAGTAAGACGTTGTTCAAGTGAATCTCACTTGACTGACATCTTCACAAAAGGATTGAAAGTTGACAAATTTTTAGCTCTTAAACAAAAGTTATGAGTGGTTCAATTCAATAGTTAGATTGTTTTGATGTTTTGATATTTTGTTGTAATACTTAGAATGAATTTTAATGGGGTATGTTGTTAGTTAATATATTTAAGGTAGTTAGAAGGTGGTTAGTTAGTTAGTTAATAGTTATTTGGGTCGGTTATTTAGATTATAAGTCACACAATATTTATATATAAGTGATGTGTTAAGTTTCATTTAAACTAACTTCTCCAATATTAATACAAACTCTTCTCACACATGTTCTAAACATCTTCTTCCACATCTTACATATTCTCTCCTTCTCTTCACTAAATACAATTGCACTAACAATATTGGCGTGAATGATACTCGTAAGTTCCTTTTACATTCAGTTGGATTCATGAACTTAATATAGTCATAATAATTTTGAGTTGATTCTAAAATTGCAGTTGATAGTTTCTATCTTCCAAAAATAATCTCAAAGAATTTGAAGACATTATTAGTCATTATAAAGAGTTATCATAATTATATAATGTTTAGTTCATTTAGAGACAAACAA
The DNA here is from genome assembly GCA_022829125.1 of Lathyrus tuberosus. Lineage (NCBI taxonomy): Eukaryota > Viridiplantae > Streptophyta > Magnoliopsida > Fabales > Fabaceae > Lathyrus > Lathyrus tuberosus. The sequence continues at coordinate 5,847,497 of JALAZF010000253.1, forward strand.
AGGAAGTTATCCATAATTTAACTAAGACGCCATATCTCTATCTAATTTTCAAATATTGGTAAAAGTAACGCATTATATTGAACATATTAAACGAAAACACATTATATTGAACATCTTTTAGATAATGAAATGTTATAATTAGTTTTGCTGCCTAAAGAAAACAATCATTTTATCTTACTAATCAATTTTCTTTTTCTCTCTTGCAAATTATGATATGAGTTTTCCTTAGTCCATGCTTCACTATCATAATTTCATTTTCCATCCCTCCATCCAAAAGCTAAAAATCTCCTTAAACGGATCATAAATGAAATGATTCATCTTTACAAACAAGAGTACTACTAATCCAAATCACAGTCTAGCCACGTGCAACCAGCCTTTCCTTCACCACACTACTCACGTGTCACCATTGCTGTAAATCATTCACCTACTACTACTTTTTACCATACAACAAACATAGAAAAACTCTTTCTCAATTTTCCATTCCCTCAAAACAAAACAAATCTCACTCATTTTCACCTCTCATAACATCTTCAACAATTACAAAAATTATCTCATGCCATATCAAAAACATGTCTGATCCTTCAACTTCCACCACCCCATTACAACACCCATCAATCCACCCCGACCAACAACACAACCTACACCTCATCCACAACATCACCACCGCAACGCAACAACAACAACCACCACCACCACCACCTTCCTCCTCCAGAGAATACCGCAAAGGTAACTGGACCATCCAAGAAACACTCATCCTCATCACAGCCAAGAAGCTAGACGATGAACGCAGACTGAAAAACCCTTCAACTTCAACAACTCCATCATCCTCATCACAAGACCCAACCCGACCAACAAACACTACATGTCTCACCGGCATTGCAAGTCCTAGCAGCAGCTCCACCAGCAGGAACAGTGGCGAACTGAGATGGAAATGGGTTGAGAACTATTGCTGGAGCCATGGTTGTCTCAGAAGCCAGAATCAATGTAATGATAAATGGGATAACTTGCTTCGTGATTACAAAAAAGTTCGAGATTATGAGTCCAAATCAGAATCATCACCCAATAACAGCAACATTAACAAAGATCATTTTCCTTCTTATTGGATTCTCAATAAACAACAACGCAAAGAACAGAATCTTCCTTCTAATATGGTCTTTGAAATTTATCAAGCTATATCTGAAGTTCTTCAAAGAAAACAAACACAAAGAATCACTACTCCACAACAACAACATCAACAACATCAACTACAACATCAACAACAACAAAGTTTGGTTACATTAGTATCTACTCCATTACCAGCACTACCACTGCAAGTTCAAGCACAGCTTCTTCCTCCACCACCACAACCACAACCACTTCCTCCTCCACTTCCACTACAACAGCCACCTCCACCACCACATGCTCCGGCAAGCTCCACTACTCCAGCGGTTTCAGGTAATGTAGACTGTTGAGTATAATCATCAATATGATACTGCTACACAGCTCATCACTCTCTCACAGTTTCAAACACTTTTATTTATTATTTATTTATTTATTTATTAGAACAATTTTTGGATGCTGTGTTGTGTGTGGGTTATTATCGGTCAAACTTGCAGGTTCTGTAAACTCTGCCACATTAATGGGACCCATTTCTCATCTTTTTATTATTTTTTAAATTTTTAAAGATTTTTTTCTCTCTTCATATTATGGTACGTACTATATAATACAGTCAGTTCCATGGTATTTAAAATACGGTTGCAATCTGTTAAAGTTTTCTGACCGTTTGATGAAACAAAGATTAATGGGAAGATTCTGGTTGGTTCCTATTAAACAAACTAGGAAATTTTGTTTTATTTTTTATTAATTTTCGTTTATGATATTGAGAAAAATAATAGTAAAAAATGAAAATAAATGGTTATACAGTACAATCATGCAGAGTAGTGTGTGAGAGGGTACCACCTCATGATTGTCGTGGATTTTGTGGGCTATCCAAGAATATAGATTCTCACTTGCTTAATCCCGCTGGGTGTAATCATCAACATAATCCTTAATCCTAACAAAATCTCAAATCTTACTCTAAATTTAGTATTTTATTAAGATAATGTTTGTCCACGTAGCTATTGTACATTTCATAAGTCATAACCAAACTCATGCAAATTAAATACTCTCATTAATTGGTATTGACCTTTTTTGGGATCGTTTTTTGTTTTTTTTAATCTCATGCTTATTTTAGTATTTATGTTATATAATGAAACAATTTTATTAAATCAATTCAGTTGATAGGTGTGCAGAGATATTTGTAATGTCGGTCTCAGTACTTAGATTATTTGACTAGGAAAAAAAACTCTACAAATTAACATTGTAATTAATTATTTTAGAAATTATGTGATTGTGGAACTTTTTTTGTTTGTTTGATTGTAGAGAGAACAGAATCATCTGATTCAGAAAAGAGTGAGGAAGAAGACGAAGATGACGAAGACGGTGGCGGTGGTTCTGAGTCTAAACGGAGGAAAGTAAAAAACCTTGGTTCAAGCATAATGCGAAGTGCATCAGTGTTGGCACGAGCTTTGAGAAGATGTGAAGAGAAGAAGGAAAAACGACACCGTGAGTTGATTGAGCTTGAACAACGACGGATTCAACTGGAGGAAGCTCGGAATGAGGTTCACCGGCAAGGTATCGCCACCATTGTCGCCACCGTTAGTAACCTGTCTGGTGCTATTCACTCATTCATTAATTCCGAACACCATGGTCGAAGATAATTAATATGCTAGCTTATCGATTATTCATTCTTTCACGTGTTAAAATTCAAATATTGGAGTTTAGTTTATTTGAGTCACTTTCACCAATTGATGCATCCATTATTATTCCTTGTATTAATTGTTGATTAAGACATAGTAAAGGGTATTGATATTGTGTATAAAAACAATTATAAATTAATTAAATGAATGCATTACATTATGTTTGGTTTTCTAGCAAAAAAAAATCTACTGATTAATGTTAATGTGTTTGTGTTTATCTGTATAATTTGTTAGAATATGCCTTGTAATCTTGTTAATACTATTTTGCTTATAAAAAAATATTAAGTTTGGTTGAGTAATGAATAAGAGGAAGGGTAATTTGGGAATTGAATATTGGGAATAGCACGGAGTGAAGAGGAAAAGGTGTTGCTGACAAGTGAGACAGAGTCCTCCATTCTGAGTTCTCTCACAAAGGGACAGTCAAAGGGTGTGTCTGAGTCAATAATATTTCTTTTGACCATATAGGACATTAACTAACCCCACCACTTTTTTCACTTCTACCTCTCATATACGCCAAAACAATGATAGACTCTTCTCAATGATAAATTGCACTTCCCAAAATGTCCCTAACCCATCGTCCCATCTCTCTCAATCTACAGCTTGCCTTTCCAGACATCTTTAACTCACCAATCCTCCCTCCCTAGCTACTTGCTTTATCACTGACGCTATATCAATTTCTCCGTTTTTCTTTTCCATTTTCTTTATCACAAACCGCACCGTTTTCAGTTTCATAATACTGTGTTTGTTTTTTCTAAACCGGCTAAGTTATAGGGGTTTAAGACAATACTCGTGATGAGCAAGTACAAACTAATGTTTGTTTGGTTGTGTTTGGTTGTTAATGCCTGTAAATAAATCATTTATTACTTGAGATGGACAGATGCCTGATTTAGTCTCATATAATGTTTTTTTGGATGAGAAAAAATTAATAATGTAAATACAACTTAAATACAATATTGAGCAGGAGTGCTTTTCCTATCTCTTTTTTACACCAATATATTGTTCACTTTATTTATACTGTAAATGATGTTTTTTACACCAATAAATACATTTCATTTGTTTTAAAATTACCCTCCAATTTTATAAATAAATTTATTTCGAAAATACATATTTAAAAAATTTCTGAAAATATATTTTAACTCAATAAACAATGATGTATTGAATACTTACTAATTCATTTTATACTAATCTATCTAAATGTTTTTTCGTCATGAATCTATAGACTACCTTGGTCACATTGTTTCTTTGCGAGGCATGCTCATCCTAGAAAACTAGATGTTATGGAAAAATGGCTTATACACTAGACCGTGAATTAACTTCAAGGTTTTTTTTAGGGATTTAACGATTACTACCTCCGTTTTATTGCTAACAATGCAAATATTATACTGCAGTTGTAGATTGTGCTTTCTCTTTCACAAAGCAACCATGATGACCACCTTTATTCTCCTCCTCCCATATTCTTCTCGAGAATTCATTATTGAGACCGATGTCTCTAATAAAGTTGCAGATGTTTTGTCTCATATGCCTATTGAGTGGCATTCAAACTTAGATCATTTCCAGAGTATTCTAGGCTTTGGTCTCTCACCCTACCATCTAAACTGTTCAACAACTGAAGCATGACAACACTACAAGTTTTTAACAGGCGTCGGAAATTTTTCGAAGATGTATTTCTGAAATAAATTTATTCATAAAATAGGGGTCTGACTCAAAAACGAATGAAATGTATTTATTGGAGTGCGTCTGAAGATGTATCTTCAAAAACTAGGGTATTTTTGTTGGAAAGTCCGGGAGAGTCGGGAGCACCAATGAGACTAATGCTTCAGGACCACAAGAGAGGGAGACACCACATCTCAACCCAAAACCTTAAGGTGTTAGGTAAACGAATAATCTCTCTTATAAGTCCAACATTCCATCCATTCATAGGCAATGTGGGACTTTAACCACTCACACTTACACCCAACATTAATCCCATAGTGTCAACACCGAATCCAGCCCCTGCTCCCCCACAAAGTCGAACCAGACTCTGATACCATTGTCACTACGCCAAAAATGATTTTAGGCAGCGCACCTTAGACAGCGCTTTTTTTCAAAAGCGCTGCTATAAGTTAAATAAAAAATAAAACACGGAAAGTATGTACGAAATTGTGTAAAAGCGCTGCTAAAAGTCCCACCTTAGACAACGCTTTACTTAAAGCGCAGCTAAAGGCCCAACTACAAAGCGAAAGCGCTGCTAAAAGCACTCATTAGATAGCGCTTCACAAAAGCGCCGTCTAAAGTCGTTTAAAATTAAAATTAAAAAACATATTCTATTCATTCTTTCTCTTCTCAGAACTGTTTCTCTTCTCTCGCGAAAAACCCTAAACCCAGAAAAAATCTCCGTCCTCCGTCCTCTCACGCACCTCCGTCCTCTCCGGCGAGGCTTCTGGGTTCCACAATCAGACGAAGCTTTTCACGGTATACTCCAATATCTTTGTATTATTATTCTTTCTGTAAAAAAAAAAGCAAATTATTTGTAGGGCAAAATGCTTTGGGTTATTTATATAAGTTGGACGTAATTAAACGTAAAAAGATTGATTAATGATCAATATATACTATATAATATAAATAAATATTATACCTTTTCCAAGATTTTCGTTTTGGATGTTGTGAAAGTGTATTCGGTATAACCCCAAAACTAGTTTATTTGTTCATTATCTCTCTCACTTTCCCATTGTGCCGAATATCTCTCTCACTTTGCATCTTCCCTTCCAAGGTTAGTTCACTATCTCCTATGTTCTTTGTTCAAGTGAAAAATCATGTCTTCAACCAAGTTTATTTGTTCTGTGATCAGCTTTGACATTTCAAGTGAAAAATCATGTTAGAACATTGTTGTTTTTTCTGTTTTCAACTCAGTTTAAGTTTCCTATTTTTGCAACACATGTTTCATTTTTGAGCTTATTTTTGACAGAATAATCATTTTTATTTTCAACTTATTTTTCGTCATTTTATTCTTAATCACTTAGCTTCATTAAGTTTGTGTGTTTGAGAGCATGCATAATGAAGTTTTTCAAGTTTGACAATATTATCAATTTGACATTAAAATGGTTTTTGTGTGTTTGTTATATGAGGTTTGACAGTATTATCTTTTGTTTTTGTTCTGTTATCAGCTTTGACATTTCAAGTGAAAAATCATGTTAGAACATTGTTCTTTTTTCTGTTTTCAACTCAGTTCAAGTCTCCCTATTTTCCATTTTTGAGCAACATATGTTTCATTTTTTTAGCTTTTTTTTGACAGAATAATAAGTTTTATTCTTTTCCATTTAGGAACATGTGTTTGATTAGTGAGAAGAGTCTTTTATTAATTGTATCATTCTTTTCCGCATTAATATCGGTATGTCTGGTAAGCAATTTTTAAGCCCTATGCAATTTCCGTATATTTCTGTGTTTATACAACTATATTGATCAACAACATAACAACATCACAACATATCTATATTAATTAACATATTTAATACTAATTAACAACGAACTGCCAATAGATAATAGAATTGTGAGAATATTGTGATATTGCATTATTTTGTAAATGAAATGTAACTATTACAATCTCTTATTACAGGTTAGATGGATAGTAACGAGGATCACCCACATGATGATTCTATTCATGATGGAGATGAGACCGGTAATGCAGTGGAAGGGAAATTAGACGAGGAATTACAATTATGAAGCGACTCATTCGTGATAGAAATCGAGGCATAAAACATGATGTGCATTGGAGTCAAGATAACCAACTAATTGAGCCTAACAGTTCAACGTTGACAAGTTATCTTGGTTCAGTTACAAGGAGAGAAGTTCCAATTACTTGTGATGATTGGAGAAACAAATTGTTGAAAGACGCTAAAGACAAAATATGGATTGAGATACATGTACCATATGTGATGTTATTTGTTTTTAATGTCGATTATGTATTTAAATTACTTATACTAACGCACTCTGTGTATGATTTTCGTAGAGGTCTTTCAACATTGATGATACCAGAAAAGATTATATACTCGGATTGACCGGAAAAATACATAGAGGGTTTAGATCTTTTTTATCAAACAAGTATCTTAAGGATGCAGATAAAAAATTTATTGATGCAGAGCTTCCACAGAAATATGCAGATTTGATTACGCCTCATGAATGGGAAACTTTTAAATCCAAACTAAAAACCCCAGAATTTGAGAGTGTAAGTGACATAAATCGACAACGAGCATCAAGTCTCGCGTATCCATACAAAAAAGGGCGTATGGGACATGCACGCTTACAACAATCTATAGTAAGTATCTATAAATTGCAATGATATACTTGTTCATCATGAGTTATTTTTGATCATGTTATTTGGCTTAATGTGTAGTTAACAAAGGAGAAAAGTTCTGAAACATCTCTTCCGGACCATGTTTTGTGGAAGGAAGCCCGCGTGGGTAAGGATGGAGTTGTTAAAGAAGATGTTCAACAAATTTTTGAGAAATGTGTAAGTATAACATTATTGCTTGAATTAAATCAAACGTTTATTAACATATAATTAAGTCAAATTTTCGATATTCATATGAATTTCAAGAGCAACTATCTCAGTCTATATCTCCAGATGAAGATAATGATTGCAGGAGGCTACTTAGTCGAGCATTAGATGTTCGTGAGTATTCTAGTCGTGTGAGGGGTAAGGGATATGGGATCACTCCAACATCCTTGAAAGAACCAAAGAAAAAAACGGCTAGCAATAAAGAACTGCAGGCAAAGTTGGAAGCATTAGAATCTGAAGTTCGTGAATTGAAAAAGGAAAAAGAAAGAGATAAAAAAGAAAGAGATCAAACTTCAGCTTTTAAAGATACTAGTGAGAAAGATAGTATCAATTGTAATTTTCAACCGAATATTCCCGAGGTAATTATATATATTATTATGAAATTAAATTAGCTTAATTTATTTAATTGACATATATACACATTAACAATGTCATATTTATTATTGGTTTTAGGGCATTTCCCGTTGTCAACTCTATTTATCGTCACCGACTTATCGAATGGTTGGCAAGGGAAAAGTGCATAACACTTTGGGAGAAATGCTTCACCATAAACCGCTCCCCACTGGATTTTTGAAAGTATTGATTGATATTGTTTTAGAGGGGGATGCCTTATTACCACTACCTGACGATGTTTCGGATGCAACATTGTTGGGAGATGCAATAGGATCGTTTGTTGCATGGCCGTCAAGCCTCATTTGCCTAGATGATAAGGTAAGCTTAAAACCATTATGAACCTTTAGGTATTCAAATTTTTTACGGGCATTTTACGTACATTTTTTTTACATGGTAATGTTAGACTCCAACAAAATCCAAATCAAATGATAAGGGGATTATGCGGGAAACTGAGTCGGTTGCATCGAGAAAAGAGGTACAACACAATTATATGATATTTATGCATGGAAAATGTTAATTCGTGATCTTATACTTCACCTAACTAATTATATGATATTTAGATTCAGGCTAAAGAGATTGAACAAGTCAGTAGGGGTAAGATGCCTGAAATTAGCAACATTCCCACACAAACAAAGGGTGTTGCTAAGAAGACCGCAGCTAGAAAAAAACCTACTTCTGAGTATAGGTCGTGCCTTCAGACATGTTTACTTATAACAGATATTCCGGATGGTGGTACTCGGCTTATACCTATGGAGGAAGGTATTTTTGGTTTTGAATATTTGGAAACAATTGGTAGAGAGGACATGGAGCAAGTTTTTAAACATTTGGAATTGGGCATCGGTGTTGTCGATACATACATTCGGTATACTCCGATCAACTTTGTTTAATTAATTGAACAATTTATTTACTCATTTCAAATGAATAGTCTAATATGTTAATGATGTTTTTATTTAAGGTTTCTGTATGACAAATTGATGCGCTCGCGTGGATTGGAACAAAGATTCACTTTCTTATCTCCCATGACTATCAACTCATGGTTAATCGTACAGAAACCAGATGAAGTCATACAGTATGTACTCGGTTTATTTATGGCCAGCAAAGATACAGAAAAGTTGTTCTTTTTACCATATAATACTGGCAACAGGTTAGATTTTCATTCTAACTTCATCTATTATAATTTTTTTGTTTTTTGAAGTTGTGAAGAAAGTTTCCATCTAACCTTTGTTTCCATTCTAACCTTTGTTTAATCTTACAGTGGACATTGGTTGTTGGTGGTAATTAATCCGATAAGAGAAATTGTATATTATCTGGATTCTTTACACAATGATCAAGCAACATACCCAGATATGAAGAAGTTGATTGATACGTAAGTGAGATTGTTCTAAAAATTCGTGTGTATATTTATTTATTTATGTGACATGTTCTAAATATTCGTTTATATTTTATTAGCGTTATACAAGTTTTTCGATCACAAAGAGATATTCAAGTTCCAAAGAGCAAAGCCAAAAACATTACATGGATTAGAGTGGAGGTATATTTTCACAATTTTGATTATATTAGTGATGATACTTGATAAAACTAGTTAAGGGGTATATCCTGATATATATCCGTATTTTCTTTCCATGTGTAGTGTCCTCGTCAGCGCAATGGAATAGATTGCGGATATTTCATGTTGAGGTTTATGAAAGAAACTCTTCTTTTGGATCGAATAGATATTCCATCCAAGGTATGGATTTCTAACTTAGGAATTATTTTAATATTTACCACATATGTCTCATATAATTAAATAGTTTTAGCTAAATCATACTATGTTATATTATTATGTAGTACTTTGATGAATTCAAATGTGTTCATTACTCAAAAGATCAATTGGATGAACTTAAGGAGGAATGGTGTCAATTCATTATTGAGCTGAGAGTTTTATAAGGTATATTGTCTTTCTTTCATTGATGAGAATTTTGAGTATATATAAGTTTGAGTTTTGATGAATATGTCGTCATTAGTATATTAAATTATGTTGCAATGTTGTTGTTATTTGTTATAGAAGGTTGGAATCATAAATTGTGTTGGTGCTGCCAAATATTGATTGATATCTTGTCCATAGAAGATTGGAATCATATACTGATTTTCATAGGCACTTGGCAATATTCAATAACTCATGATCATTTGTTGACATTTTTGGCAATGCTTGCAGCTTGAATATCAGATAAGAACAATGCCTTCTTTGTTTTCTTCTATATTTTGTCTAATGTTGTTGTTGTTGTTGTTTTGTTTCAGGTTATATGTGCAGATGTAGAAGATAGAGCTAACAAGTTCATTGTTGTTGTTTTTTAGCTTGAATATCAGTTTTTTTGTAGCTAACAAGATATATGAATTGTTGTTGTTTTTTAGCTTGAATATCATCAATTTTTTGTATATATAAATTATTGGATTAAAGATGTATATATAAATAGACAAATTTGGTGCATATTTATTGTATTGAAGCTCTAATTTATGAAAATTTGGTGCAAATTCTAAATGCATATTCTGGTGCAAAATGTGGTGAAAACCTGGTGCAAAATATGGTGATAATCTGGTAAATATTTATTGTATATATCAGACAGCGCTTTTTTTAAGTTTTATATATAAAAAATTCCGTGGACATTAGACAGCGCTTCAAAGAAAAAAGCGCTGTCTGAAGTGGGGATTAGACAGCGCTTTAAATAAAAAGCGCTGCTTAAATTAGAGAATAGACAGCGCTTCTAAAGGAAAGCGCCGTCTAAAGCAATGCCTAAAGATAACCAAAAGCGCTGTCTAAAGTCAAAGCGCTGCCTAAAGAGGGTCTTTAGACAGCGCTTTTACAGACAAAGCGCTGGCTAAAGTGACAAACAGATTGCACTTTCAAAGTAAAAGCGCTGGCTAAAGCAGACATTTAGCAGCGCTTTCTCATTAACTAAAGCGCTGTCTTTACTTATAGCAGCGGTCGAATAGGCAGCGCTTTTAAGCGCTGTCTAAGCCCAAAAAAAGCGTTGTCTAATCCCTTCTTTGGCATAGTGTGTTGAGGAGTCCGGGAGAGTTGGGAGCGTTAATGAGACTAATGCTCCAGGACCACAAGAGAGGGAGACACCATATCTTAACCTAAAACATTAAGATGTTAGGTAAATAGGTTCTCACTCTTATAAATCCAACATTTCATCCAATCATAGACAATATGAAACTTTAACCACTCACACTTACACCCAACAATTTTAGCATTTTCGCATGGTTCCTAAGAAACCTATAGGGTGCATTATGAAATCCTCTAAACTTTTCTCTATATTCAGAATGAAGACTAGCATTTTGTGGCAGAAATCTCGGCTAAGATGGATATTAGAGGGGGAGATGCAAACTCCAAATTCTTTCAGAGGTGTGTGGCAAATAGAAGAAACCGTAATGAGATTTTGTATTTAGAAATTGCAGAGGCTAAATTGAGAGGTGTACAAGAAATAAAACAAGAAGTATATAATTACTTCTCCAAAGTATTTCAAAGTAGCAGGATAAGGAGACCTATCTTGGGAGATTTTGAGTTCAAGAAAATTGGGGTGGTGGATAATGATCTATTGATTGCGGCTTTTTCTGAGGAAGAGATCAGAGAGGCGGTGTAGGATTGTGAGAACTCAAAAAGCCCTGGCCTGAACGGAATCAATTTTGGATTCATTAAGGAATTCGGGAGTGTGCTAAAAGAAGACTTCATAAGGTTTGTTACTGAATTTCATTCTAATGGGAAGCTGGCCAAAGGGATTAATAATTTGTTCATGACGTTAATTCCGAAGGTGGAGAAATCTGGTTAAACTCATTAGATGTACAAGGTGTTATAAAAAATTCCAGCTAAGAGATTGAAGAAGGTAATACATAAAGTGATCTCGAAAAATCAGTTTGTCTTTTTGGAGGGTAGACAAATTGGAGATTGTATCTTATTTCCAATGAATTAGCAGATGATGTAAAAACAAGGAAACGAGAAACATTGATGTTTAAAGTTGATTTTGAAAAGGCGTACGACTCGATCGACTGGAATTTTATCGATTTTATGGTGGAGAAAATGGGTTTCAATGCAAAGTGGAGAAGTTGGATCAATGTTTGTATGCGGTCCGTAACTATTTTCATATTGGTTAACGGTAGTCCTACAGATGAATTTAAGTTGGGTAGAGGGTTAAGGCAAGGGGAACCTCTATCCCTGTTACTTTTCCTCTTGGCGGCGGAAGGCCTTAGTCTTTTGATGGATAAAAGTATCCGTCGAAATTTGTTCGATGGGTATGAGTACAGTAACGGTGAGGTGCATGTATCACACATTCAATATGTCGATGACACTATTATTACGGGTACCAAAAGTTGAAAAAATGTCTGGGCGATCAAAGCAACTATGTAGTTGTTCGAACTGGTTTCAGGATTAAAAGTTAATTTCCACAAAAGCTGTTTAATTGGTATTAATATTTCTGATTATGGCTAGAGGAGGCAGCAACAGTGCTGAATTGTAAAGTTGGTGGAACTCCTTTCAAATATCTTGGAATCCCGGTTTGAGGAAATCACCGAAAACTGAGTTTGTGGAAGAGTGTGATTGATGCAGTGAGAGGAAATTGGTGTCGTGTGTAACACCCACTTTCCCGAACAAATAAATAATTAATATTCAATACGAAAATAATCAGAGTTCCCTTATAAGTGGGATGTCACATCCAGAAAACATAACCTGAATTTCACTATTAACTACATTCAATTCTTGTTTCTCAAAAGAAATCATTTAAAACAAGGGAGTGAAACATCCAATCCAAAAAAAGATATATATATATAACATGGCCCTTAGCCAATGAGATCATGGTCCACCTAAACACGTGGTTCACCATGTTTTAAGATAAGTAATGATACATAACACTATTCACAATATACACAACAAAAGATGAAATTCCCCTTATCCCGTGTTACGTATCAGAGCGACTCCTAAGACTCGATCAAGCAACACGCACTCCAAGCACTACTCAAGTACCTGGATTATCTGTACTCCCAAAGAAGCACAGACACAAGAAACAACAAAGGGGTGAGAACTACATTCAATAAATAACGGGGTAAGATACATGCTAAGAAATAGAGTTCAAGCAATCACACATAATGCATACACATTCACGACACACTTGTCACTATCACTAATAATCCAACAAAGACATAATAATAAAGCAATGTGACTCAATGACACAATGCAATGCAAGCGGTACCAACACACCATGGTTCATTCAATTGAACCCGGATAAATCACATACACCCTACTTGGCAATTATTTATCCCCACCACACTCCATATTGGAGTTCGGATGAATCACATACACTCCTCCTGAGCAGTGATTCATCACCACCGACACCATGAAATGCATAATAACGAATATGCATACAACACACATGTATAATGAAATTACACATTCTCACGATCCTACTGATCATACATGAAATAATAAATCATCACAACACACCCCACAACCGGGCATCCCTCACTCAACGTCATTTAGTTAAATATCTAATTAATTCACTAAAATTACTAAATTAATTATTTCCATCACCAATTACATATTCCGCAGGGTCTGACATCTAATCCCAACCTCTCAAACCAAAAAGAACCGCCTCGGACGCGAAAACGGGAAAGAAGTCGCGAAAAAGACAAAATTCTGCACTCTCGCTGGTCATACGCGTATTGCCCTGGGCCATACGCGTATTTCCCAGCTCGCTCGCCCTTCCATACGCGTATTGCTCAACGTACTATGCGTATGAGCAGAGACTGAATTCTCTTAACAATTTCACTTCCAGATCTCCGTACGCGTATTGCCCTACCTAATACGCGTACTGCCGAACCCCATACGCGTACCCTTACGCATTTCAGCAGATGGCCGTGAGAAATGGGTTCCATACGCGTATTGCCCTACCCAATACGTGTATTGCCTTTCCCATTACGCGTATGACCTTGCCCAATACGCGTATGGACAGCGACTACCTAGAATTTTTTTGGTTTTACACCAGTCCATTTTCTGCTAAATTTCAACACCCAAACTTGCAATACCAGCAACATATAGCAGCAGCAACATAGTGTTTACACATATTAAGATAGAATGGATTAATTTACACACTTTCCATCACAATTTCAATCATTCAACAACAATTCCACAACAACATAATTATACATACAATTCCTATGAGGAGAAAGAATCCTCACTACCCTCTAATGTTATCAACACCTATATTGAAATTCATTCTCCCCCTTACCTTGAATTATCGATTCAATTCTGGTGAAAATTGATGATGCCAAGCTTAGTTCTTCCTCTCCACTTTCTCTTGGTGAACAAATGTGTTTTTTTTCCCAATTTCTTAATCCTCCCCCCTTACCTTCTTTTACTACTACTAATTATATTATTAATAAAATTCTAATTTGATTTACTAATAACCATATTAATAGTATTAATAATAATAATGCTAATAACAATAATAAGAATAATAATAATATTGGACATAAAAATAATAATACTCCTCTTTCTACTATTATTAAATATGTCCCCTAATTATTCATTAATACTCTATTATTATTCCAACATCTCTATTTCCCCGCTCCGTTAAGGACCCTACACTCTAAATAAGGCCAAACAAAAGAAATAACACACAACGATTAAATAAATTAAAATGGGGTGTTACAACCCTCCCCCATTTAAAAATATTTCCGTCCTTGAAAATGTACCTGATGGAAACAATTCTGGATACGACTCTCGCATATTGCTTTCCAATTCCCAGGTCACACTCCCTCCAGCAGCTCCTCCCCAAGCCACTCTTACGAGGGGAATCTCTTTTCCTCTAAGTTGTTTCATCTTGCAATCCTCGATCCTTATCGGCATCGCTTCCACAGTAAGATTCTCTTGAATCTGTACCTCATCCCTCTGGATAACATGCGATGGATCCGACACATACTTCCGAAGTTGTGCTACATGAAATACGTCATGCAAGTTCGAAAGTTCTAGCGGCAACGCCACCCTGTAAGCAACTGCACCCACTCTTTGCAAGATCTGATACGGTCCAATGAACTTAGGATCCAACTTCTTCGATTTCAACGCACGCCCAACACCTGTCACAGGGTTGACTCTCAAGAATGCATGGTCACCTTCGCTGAATTCCAAATCTTTCCTCCGATTACCGTGATAACTTTTCTATCTACTCTGAGACACTTTCATCTTCTCACGGATCATCTGAATTATTTCAGTAGTTTGTTGCACAATTTTAGGCCCAAGCATAACATTCTCACCAGTTTCATACCAACACAGAGGCGTTCTACACCTCCTACCATACAAAGCTTCAAAAGGTGCCATACCAATACTAGAATGGTGACTATTATTATACGTGAACTCAATCAGTGGCAAATGAGTATCCCATGCACCACCTTTCTCCAACACACAGGTTCTCAACAAATCTTCTGACGACTGAATAGTCCTCTCCGACTGACCATCGGTCTGTGGATGATAAGCCGAACTCAACTTCAGTTTCGAACCTAAAGCCTCCTGCAAACTCTTCCAAAATTCTGAAGTAAATCTCAGATCTCTATCCGACACTATACTCGATGGAACACCATGCAGTTTCACAATTATTCTGATATAAATCTCCGCCAGCTTTGTCAACGGAAAACTGATATTAATTGGTATAAAATGTACTGATTTCGTAAGCCGATCCACCACCACCCAAATGGCATCAAAGCCCCTCGCCGTACTTGGCAAACCAGTAACAAAATCCATAGGAATACTATCCTACTTCCATTCTGGGATCTCCAACGGTTGCATCAACCCCGAAGGTTTGTGATGTTCCACTTTTGACTTTTGACATATCAAGCAAGCATACACGAACTTAGCTACATCACTCTTCATACCGGACCACCAAAACAACTTCTTCAAGTCTTGATACATTTTCGTGGCTCCCGGATGAATACTCAAGCTACTCCGATGACTCTCCTCTAAAATTGCCTTCCTCAATTCATCATTATCCGGTACACAAATTCTACCTCGGAATCTCAATACCCCCACATTGTCCACTTTAAAATCACTATCAGGAACATTTCCTCCCGAAGGTATCAAGTCCACTAGCTTCACATCAAGCCTCTGATTTTCCTTAATTATGTCCAGAAAGTCATTATTCACCTTAAGCATACCCAATCTAACACTTTCTGGTGTAGTTTCACAAACCATACTCAAGTCTCTGAACTGTTCAATTAATTCCATTTCTTTTATCATCAATGCTGACATGTGTATTGCCTTCCGACTTAGAGCATCCGCTACAACATTAGCTTTCCCCGGATGGTAACTCAAATTAAAATCATAGTCCTTCAAGAACTCTAACCATCTTCTCTGCCTCATATTCAATTCCTTCTGATCAAACAAATACTTCAGACTTTTATGGCCACTGAACACTTCAAATCTCGATCCATACAAATAATGTCTCCAAATTTTCAATACAAAAACCACTACAGCTAATTCAAGATCATGAGTAGGATAATTTCTTTCATGCACTCTCAATTATCGTGAAGCATATGCCACTACCTTACCATCTTTCATTAACACTCCGCCAAATCCCATCTTAGACGCATCACAATACACTACAAAAGGTTCGCTTGGATTCGGTAGAATCAATACTGGTGATGTAGTCAATTTCTTTTTCAGTTCTTCGAAACTTTCCTCACACGCCGCATCCCAAACAAAATTTTGACTCTTCCTAGTTAACTGAGTCAACGGTAACGCCAAATTAGAAAATCCTTCGATAAATCTTCGGTAATAACCTGCCAAACCCAAGAAGCTTCTAATTTCCGTTACAGACTTCGGGGGTTCCCACTGAAGCACTGCACTTACTTTAGATGGATCCACTGATATGCCATCACCAGAAATAACATGACCCAAGAAACTCACAGTATTTAACCAAAATTCACATTTTGAGAACTTTGCAAATAATTTATTATCCTTCAACACCTGCAACGCAATCCTCAAGTGTTCTGTATGATCCTCTTCAGATTTGGAGTAAACCAATATATCATCAATGAATACCACAATAAACTGATCCATATAATAATGAAAGATACGGTTCATATATTCCATAAACACACCCGGCGCATTAGACACTCCGAAAGGCATCACCACATACTCGTAATGTCCATATCGAGTTCTGAACGCAGTCTTCTGAATATCACCTTCCTTCACTCTAATCTGATGGTAGCCCGACCTCAAATCAATTTTACTGAAAATACGAGCCCCCACAAGCTGATCCATTAAGTCATCAATCCTTGGAAGTGGATACTTATTCTTAATGGTCACCTTATTCAACTGACGGTAATCGATGCACAGACACATACTACCATCCTTCTTTTTCACCAACAACACCGGAACCCCCCACGGCGACACACTTGGTCGAATAAACTCCTTATCAAGCAATTCTCCAATTTGAAATTTCAACTCCACCAATTCTGATGGAGACATCATGTATGGTGCCATAGATATAGGTCTGGTACCAGGAACAAGATCAATATTAAACTCAATTTCCCTCACCAGAGGCAATTCGGTAATATCCTCTGGAAACACTTCAGGAAATTCACTTACCACCGGTAACTCGTTAACTGACGTATGCTTTCAACTGATAACCAGGCAACCATCGCAAACATCTTAGCTTCATCTTCTAACAAGGTTCTCAATTCCTTAGTAGACAAATAATTAGCCAACACCTCTTCTTCAGGAGTAAGGAACAACAACTTCTTCCTAAAGCAATCAATATAAACTCGGTTGAATTCTAACCAGTTCATCCCTAGAATAATATCCAGATTACTGAGTGGCAAACAAATCAAGTCCATGCCGAATTCTCTACCAAAAATAGTCAACGGACAATTCAAACATGCTAAAGAAGTAACCACCGAACCAATAGAGGGAGTGTCAATAGTCATCCTCTGATCCAAACTAGATGGCACAATCCATAATTTCTTTGCACCCGTGTCGATGATAGCAATCAGAGGAATGTCATTAATAAAACAAGTACCTTTGATGGAACGCGCATCATTGGTGGACTGGGCTCCCACCAAGGCAAACACCTTTCCACTGGCCTGAGATTTCTTTGGCTTCTCACAGTGAGTGCTGATGTGACCTTTCTCTCCACAGTTATAACAGGTAGGCATAGTGGCCTTACAATCTGCTATAACATGCCCTGGTCGCCCACACTTGAAGCACTTCTTTACCTCATTCGGACAATTAATAGCACGGTGACCCGCGCCACCACATCTGAAACACTTGAGAGTATCAGGAACCCCTCCTCCTTCTTTTGGTTTCTTTCCCACAGTAGCTTTATGTTTTCCTTTGTCAGGTGGAGCACTATAAGGCGTACCCCCGTACCTCTGCTTACCCTTCTGGTCACTCAAGGCTTTGTAATGAGCAATCCGGGCCCTGTTATCATTATCATAAATCCGGCTTCTGCTTACCAGCTCTGGATAACTCCGTATCTTCTGACAAGCAATGGCCTGTTTGATCTCAGGACGTAACCCGTTCTCAAACTTTAAGCATTTCGAATTCATGGTCTCATCAATATTATAGTGAGCACAATATTGTACCAACTCCTCAAACCGAGCAGCATATTCAACAACAGTCATGCTACCCTATTTCAGTTCCAGGAACTCAATCTCTCTAGCACTGCGAATATCCTCCAGGAAATACTTTTCCAGAAACTCACCCTGAAACACTGCCCAAGTAACAAGAGTACCCGCAGCTTCCAACCTCTGACGACTATTATCCCACCAGGCTTCAGCTTCACCTTCCAGCATATGAGTTCCAAACTGTACTTTCTGAGCTTCATTACATCCCATGGTCCTGAAGATCTTCTCAATAGCCTTCAGCCACTTCTGTGTCGCTTCAGGATCAAGAATACCACCCTCGAAGGGTGGCGGCTTATTGCTCTGAAACTTTTCTAAGTTACGGAACTGCGCCTCCCCGACAATCTGATTATTGTTCTGCACTGCCTGCGCCATAGCTTGCAGTGCCGCAACAAGAGCAGCGTCATTCCTCCCTGCCATACTGTTCAACAATCACCACATGGTTAGAAGAACACACAAGTACACTCCTATTCTAAGGACAAACTCTACTATCACTTCTGGCCGGACGGACCGACCAGCTCTGATACCAATTGTAACACCCACTTTCCCAAACAAACAAATAATTAATATTCAATATGAAAATAATCAGAGTTCCCTTATAAGTGGGATGTCACATCCAGAAATCATAACCTGAATTTCACTATTAACTACATTCAATTCTTTTTTCTCAAAAGAAATCATTTAAAACAGCGGAATGAAACATCCAATCCAAAAAAAGATATATATATATAACATGGCCCTTAGCCAATGAGATCATGGTCCACCTAAACACGTGGTTCACCATGTTTTAAGATAAGTAATGATACATAACACTATTCACAATATACACAACAAAAGATGAAATTCCCCTTATCCCGTGTTACGTATCAGAGCGACTCCTAAGACTCGATCAGGCAACACACACTCCAAGCACTACTCAAGTACCTGGATTATCTGTACTCCCAAAGAAGCACAGTGATCGCAAAAATAGCAAGTGTACTATTTAACGATGTAGTGATGATTGGGGTTTTCCCCAGAGTCGGTCTCTCGAGGACTGCGTATAAAATATAGTGTTGATGCTATTTCAATTAAACAAAAGTTTCCTTGGGGTTTTAGAAATTGTTTGTCGAAATATTAAAAATGAGCAAATATAAAGCAATTGTAAAAATAAAGGTTTAATAACTATGAGAAAAATGCTAGGGAAGGTGGTTGAATTGCTATGCAGGAACCCTAAATAGTTATTTATAAAGACATGCCTCAAACCTTATCCTACCGGATCTTAATAAAAGTTTTTCTTAATTCCTTAATAAAAACCCTTTGATATTCTCCCTAGACCCTAATTCCTCAGTGGTCTAGGAAGAACATCAAGCAATAGTTCTGACAAAGATTTTATCGGTTACTATGGGGTATCCCCATTCCTAGGCAATATCTACCGCAGTATTATTATGCAAAAAGCGTTAGGTTGGTTTTTCAGACCTAATCCCTAACCATGAATCGAATCCAATTTTCCAATAAAGATAAGCATTAAACATATTGCATAATAAAAGATTAAGATAAAAAGGCATGGTTTCATAGAATCATATAAAACAGGTTCATTACATTGCAATTCAGAGCCACCCCCTTAGCAATGGGGGGTTTAGCCGATCATGTTCAAAATAAAAACAATGATAACAAAAAGATAGGAAATAGTCATTACAATGATATTTGGATCACTTTGATCTTCAATTGCTTCCGTGGTTGAATGATCTCCGTTCTCCAAAAACTCGCGATCGCATGAAATTTCTCAACTTGATCGTCTCTTCCGAAAGTCAAAAAGTGTCCTTTTTCTCTCTAAAATCACCCTAAAATAGCCACAAGTTTCTAATGTCCAATGAAATTCCCCATCTGCCCCTTGACTCCCAAAAACAACTTTAAAAATAAAAGTCAGTATTTTTTCTCGCCCAGGCCAACACGGGCCGTGTCAGCTGACACGGGTACCCGTGTTGGCATTCTGCCTCTTGACCACCAATTCATCTTTTCACGTTCTCTTGCCAGGCAAGCTGACATGGGCCGTGTCAGCTGACACGACCCCCCATGTCAGCATTCTGCCTTCTTCTCAAAACTCTTCCTTTGGGATGCCTTCCTGACACAGCCAGTGTCAGGTGACACTGGTGACCGTGTCAGGATCACTGGGGCTCTAAAAAGACTATAAAAACTTCCTTCTTCCGCGCAATACTTGTGAGTGAACCTGCTGAACATAAAACACTACCAACAAACGCATAAAAAGGTAACATAATAGCAGAAACTAATAAGAAAAAATGATAAAGAAAAGACAATGCGAAAAGTAAGAATAACTGAAAAACAATTAAAAATACTCAACAATGTGTTACCGATTGTGCCGTTTAGTGCCAAATGATGAATGGAAAACAAGTGAAAATGGTGACCGATCACAACCCCAAACTTATCTCATTGCTTGTCCTCAAGCAATGCTCAAGACAGCAATTAGGTCACCCCCGAATTATTCCAACCACCCACAGTACCGCTGAGATTTTTCGCAACTTTCCTTCACTTTCTTCTCAACCTTTCCTTCATACCCGACTCATGGCGATCGACCACACTTCCACAATTCAGCACCCCTTCCTTTGTCAGTCTTTCACACTCTCACCAAATCGCTCGGGTTAAAGTGTTTATACTCTCCAATCAAAGCATGCACCGTCATCTCATAAACTTGCGCAACATCTATGTTCATTACACACGCACACAACACACACTATTCGAGGACTTTAAAGGTTGTAACGGGGCTTCGAGACACGGTGGGATAAACAAACAAAAAGGAGAAAAACAAAGGGTTTTTATGCTCAGACTCAATGTCATTTCTCTCATCCCTGTGTAGCTTGCATTTTTCATGCTCAAGGGCGTTGGACACAACTTATTAGGATTTTCCCGTTTCTCTCCTCAAGTGTAACTTCGGAGTTCTTCTTCTATTTTCTTTAAACTAGATTCTCCTAAAGGTAAATACATTCTTTCATCTCTCTTTTTTTTTCAAAGCTTTTTCTCTGCTCTATTTTTTTTTTCCGAATGCACTTACTTACTTTTATTTTGAGTGTCTCAACCCCAAACTTAGAGTTTACACAGGTGGGAAATCAATAACACTTGTCCGATCAGGGTGAGGAAGTGTTTTGGGCTAAAGGTTCGCATAATGTGGTTAATAACAAACAAAAGGGAATATGGCTCAAAGGGATTAGCAACGGATACAATATAAGGGTTGGCTACAAAGGCTCAGGGCTAAATAGAAACAAATGCCTCAGTGTGTGTAAGTGTACAGTGGGAATTTAACAGACAGGTGCGCAAATTAAAAGAGACGAGTACATACCTGACAACTCTCATGATGCAAAAGTGTATGGCTTTTTTGGATCCTCACCATGTTTGGCATACTGACATTCCCAAGGTGCCTTCGGTGTAATGTAGTGTCATTTCGCCTCAGATGCAAAGTACTTCAGTCTTGATCCAGTGTCGGGAATCACATCCAATCTTTCTCTCAGTAATACCTACTTTTGAGGGTTTCCTTTAGCACGTGTTGGGATTGCACCTTTTCATCCACCTGACACAAGTTATCCAATTCACCCGGCTCAGCCACGACAAATCTGTAACACACATACACAAAAAAAAACACCAAATCAAAGCGAATAATTGAAACAAACAAAGAAAACAAATAAACAATGAAAAGTAACTAAAATAACACCCCCCCACACTTGAACCAAACAGTGACCTCACTGTTTTAGAACAACATGAGGGGGAACTCACATAGCCTCACTGTGGAGGAGGAGGAAGATGCCGCATCATCATTTGCATCTCATCCATCAGATCACCCTGTCGGGTCTGCTCGCGTCCTTGACGTGCCTGCTCATCCCGAATTTCTCCTATCTCAGTTTGCAACCAAGACCATTGGTATGGTGTCACTGGTGCAGATCCGGTGCTTGAGTGATAGGCTCTAGAGTGTGAAGGAATAGTCTGTTCCGGTTCAGGCTCTGTCTGATAATACTCCTGTGCTTAGGTACCTGCTAGGGCATGCGCTTCCTCGTCTTCGTCCTCGTAATTAGTTGCAACACTCTTATACAACCAGTTCACACGATTAGAAATTCCAATTCTAACCGAGTCGGGTAGCGCAATGATAAATTTGTTCCTGATCATTACAGCATAGTAATTCCGTTTAACCTGGATCATCCCCTGATGAATTAATGCAGTCATGTCCAACTTGATCATCCCCGAAACTGGGCTATCATTAGCAACATCTGGAAGATAGCCAAAATGTTCAGCTATTTGTGTGATAATGCCTCCAACAGAAATACCTCCTTGCGTAGCTCTGCCCACCCGTCCTAGGTAGTCAGCCGCGAAGGCGGTCACATTCACAGATTTTTGATTTGCCATGGCATACAAAAGATACAACTCCCGCTTGGTGGCTACTCCTGTGCTATCACCTCGATCGAATAGGGTATACGCTAAACCCTTTTGTGCCATACGAAAACAGGGGTTCTGGATGCTCGACGCCTTAGCTGCTTTAGAAATGTAAGTAGTGGAGCCAGTTATGGCACTCCAGAAATCTCTAGCAATAAAATCTTCCGGGACAACCCCGTGTCCATAAATAGGGAGGTGCAAGATGCTTCCCAACTCTTCAACGGTCAAAGCGTGATCAGTATTGTTAAGTCTGAACTTTAGAGTACCATGATAATAATACACAGATCCAGTCCAAGTCTTTTGCAATGAAAACTCCACAGAACTCAAACACTCAAGTGTTATTCTTTCATAAGTAGGTGCTTCAAAATGCATGAATTCTAGCATCCCTATAGAGTGGAACATCCTATCTACCTCCTCAGATATTCCTAAATCAGCAAGAGTTTTAGAACAGAGATACCGTGTTGGCGTAATTCTACGCTTTACATGGGCAGAATAGCGTGCTTCATATGCCGGGTCATCGAAGACTATGTCGTGCTCGTTTGGCTGGCGACTTGCTGTTTTTCTCGGTCTAGAAGACGCAACAATGGCTTGCTTTCCTTTGTCTCCGCGTTTAGGTGGCATTGTTGTCAACCTGCAAAATCAACAAAAACGAAAACAGAGATAATGCAAAAAATACCACCGTAGAAATGTAGAGGATATCTCTGAGAACAACTTTTGTGAAGCGGGTAGATGAGTTTGTAGAGTGGGTGAGTGAGAAAATGGAGATTGAATGGTGAATGAGAATGGGGTTTCTAGGGTTTTTAGAGAGGAAGAAGAAGAAGGTAATGGAAAAATGGGAGAGAGAGGGATTAAAAATAATTTATGAGTGGTTAATATGGAATGATAAGAATTTTACCACATGGGCCCCACAACATTCAAAGATCAGGAATTTGAAAAATAAAAAAAAAATTTGAAAACTCGCTCCCTGACACGGGCCGTGTCATATGACACGACCCCCCGTGTCAGGATTCTGCCACCACGCTTCCAAAAATA
Source organism: Lathyrus tuberosus (assembly GCA_022829125.1). NCBI lineage: Eukaryota > Viridiplantae > Streptophyta > Magnoliopsida > Fabales > Fabaceae > Lathyrus > Lathyrus tuberosus. The sequence continues at coordinate 5,871,290 of JALAZF010000253.1, forward strand.
ATTAAACTCCTCTTTTTCAGTAGGCCTGACACGGGCCGTGTCAGGGGACACGACCCGCCGTGTCAGGCTACTGCCACCTTGCCTAAGATAAGCCCAAAACTTCATTCTTTCAGCAGACCTGACACGGGCCGTGTCAGGGGACACGACCCCCAGTGTCAGGGTTCTACCACAAAAAATTTTCACTTTTTTTTATATAAGGTAAAGACTCTGAGGTTCTCGATGCTGATGTATCTGACTTTAATGCACAGAAATACATGCTTCTTCTCATTATGGGCTTTGTGAGTCTCTGCAAAAGTAAACAACAAACAAAACAAAGAAACTTATTAGAAACAAAACACGTGGGTTGCCTCCCACGCAGCGCTGTGTTTAACGTCGCATGGCTCGACGGTCGCTCGTCTTACCCTGTAAGACGAATAACATCCACTTGACCAACAGATTGCCCTTGATAATAGGGCTTCAACCGCTGCCCATTTACCTTAAAAATGTCTCCGTTTGCTTGATTTTTTTAGCTCAACCTCCCCATGAGGGAACACTTTGTGAACAACAAATGGTCCCGACCATTTAGACCTCAGTTTTCCTGGAAATAATTTTAACCGGGAATTATACAAAAGGACCAGCTGCCCTTCCCAAAACTCCTTCTTTAGGATCTTTCTATCATGCCATTTCTTTGCTTGGTCTTTATACACTTTGGCATTTTCATATGCAAGGTTCCAAAATTCTTCCAACTCATGCAGTTGAAGGATCCTCGAACTTCCAGCTTGAGAGAGATCCATATTCAAAAATTTTGATGCCCATAATGCCTTATGTTCTAACTCCAAAGGAAAATGGCATGCCTTTCCATAGACTAGCCCACAGCGCATCATCCAATTTAGTTGCCCAATCCTTACGAGAGGAGCTCACTATCTTCTCAAGAATATGTTTAAGTTGCCTGTTTGAAACTTCTACCTGGCCACTCGTCTGAGGGTGGTAAGGAGTGGCTATGCGATGCTTCACATTGTACTTTTGGAGTAACCTTTCCATTAGGTGATTCAGGAAATGAGTTCCTTCATCGCTTATCAGTGCTCTTGGTACTCCAAATCTAGCAAAGATATTTTCCTTTAAAAACTTCACCACTACCTTAGCATCATTAGTAGGCAAGGCTACAGCTTCAACCCATTTAGATACATAGTCCACCGCTACCAAGATGTAATTGTTTCCAAAGGACGGTGGAAATGGGCCCATGAAGTCTATTCCCCAAACATCGAACAACTCAACTTCTAGCATAGAGTTTTGGGGCATCTGATTTCTCTTAGATATATTCCCTGTTCGTTGACACTTGTCACATTCTTTGACCATCTCTTGGGCATCCTTGAACAATGAGGGCCAATATAATCCCGACTGAAGGACTTTGGCTGCAGTTCTATCACCACTGAAATGCCCTCCGTATTCTGAGTCGTGACGGGTTTTTAACACATCCCTCTGCTCTACCTCGGGTACACATCTCCTCACTAAGCCATCCACTCCTCTCTTGTACATGAATGGATCATCTCATAGATAGAACCTGCAGTCATGCATAAACTTTTTCTTTGGATTAGAATCAAAATCATCAGGAATGATACCACCTACCAAATAGTTCGCATAATTGGCGAACCAAGGAACACCAACAACAGTGAGGATGTGTTCATCAGCGAACTCATCCTTTATTGGACGTTTCTCTTCTGTTTCTTCAATAGGTGACATACGAGAGAGGTGGTCAGCAACTGTATTTTCGCACCCTCTCTTGTCACGAATTTCCACATCGAACTCCCGAAGGAGAAGAATCCATCTCAAGAGTCTTAGCTTAGAGTCCTGCTTAGCAAAAATATACTTCAAAGCAGCATGGTCGGTATAAACAATGACTCTTGAACCCAACAGATATTGCCTAAACTTGTCAAAGGCATACACAACGGCTAACAACTCTTTTTCAGTTATTGCATAGTTCATCTGTGCAGGGTTCAAAACATGACTAGCGTAGTAAATAACATGCAATAATTTATCTTTCTGCTGTCCTAGAACAACCCCTACTACAATGTCGCTAGCATCGCACATGATCTCAAACGGTAGAGACCAATCGGGGGCAATAACAATTGGTGCCGACACTAATTTATTTTTCAGTGTCTCAAATGCATCGGCACACTCCTTATTAAAAACAAAAGCCCTATCCTTAACCAAAAGGGTTGTCAGGGGCTTGGCTATTTTCGAAAAATCTCTTATGAACCGGCGGTAGAAACCCGCATGGCCTAAGAAACTTCGTATACCTTTTTCATTCACAGGGGGTGGAAGTTTTGAGATTACTTCCACTTTCGCTTGGTCAACTTCGATTCCTTTGTGGGAAATCTTGTGACCCAAAACTATACCTTCACGTACCATGAAATGGCACTTCTCCCAGTTTAGGATCAAGTTGCTCTCCTGGCATCTTTCTAAAACAAGAGAAAGGTTAGTTAAACAATTATCAAAAGAAGATCCAAATACTGAGAAATTATCCATAAAGACTTCCATGTGCCATTCCAGCATATCCGCAAAGATGGAAGTCATGCATCTCTGAAATGTAGCAGGGGCATTACATAACCCAAATGACATCCTTCTGTAAGCAAAAACACCATACGGGCATGTAAAAGCCGTATTCTCTTGATCTTCCGGAGCAACCGCAATTTGGTTATAACCGGAGTATCCGTCTAGGAAACAATAGTAATCATGACCTGCTAGCCGTTCTAACATCTGATCAATGAACGGAAGTGGGAAGTGGTCCTTCCTTGTGGCAAGATTTAACCTTCTGTAGTCAATACACACCCGCCACCCTGTGACCGTCCTTGTAGGAATCAACTCATTTTTCTCATTTTTGATGACGGTGGTTCCCCCCTTCTTGGGCACTACATGGACAGGACTCACCCATGAGTTGTCAGATATTGGGTAAATCAAACCCGCATCAAGCAATTTCACCACCTCTTTTCTTACAACTTCTTTCATGGCTGGATTAAGTCTTCTTTGAGGTTGGACAACCGGTTTATGATCCTCCTCCATGAGAATTTTGTGCATACAAACAGTGGGACTAATACCTTTCAAATCCTCAATTTTCCAACCCATAGCTCCCTTGTACTTTTTGAGAACTTGCACCAACCTATCTTCTTAAACACTTTTTAGTTTGGCACTTATTATCGCCGGACATTTGCCTTCGGTGTCTAGGAAGACATACTTGAGATTTTCGGGTAGTTCTTTCAATTCAGCCCCCTTTTTAGTTTCTTCACCACCTTCCGTGAATTGAGGTGTCCTAATATCTTCCCACCGGTGTATTCGAGATCCCTTAAATGGAGGTTGAGCTTCCATCATGGCAATCACTTCCAACTCTTTTTCACCAGCTTCTTCACTATCTTAAAAAATTGATAAACTCAAAACTTTTTCCAACGGTAATTTTTGTGCATTTACCAGATTCTCATTATCAATCACTTGATCTATCACTTCTATCGTATGGCTCGTACCAATATCATCTTTGTGCTTCATAGTGTTCCGCACATCAATCTTCAACTCCTTATCATAGACCTTAAGAGTCATAGTGCCCTCTTCTATGTCTATCAAACATCGTCTGGTCTCCAAAAATGGCCTTCCCAAAATGAGTGGTATTTCTTCGTCCTCCGGCATCTCTAAAATAACAAAGTCCACCGGGAACACAAACTTATCAATCTTCACTAGAACATCTTCTACTATTCCATAAGGCCTCTTAACAGAATGGTCGGCAAATTGTAAAGTCATCCTAGTGTCTTGTACAGTTCCAATCCCCAACTTTTTGTATATGGACAACGACATAAGGGTTACGCTCGACGGATCTTTTCTTGGAAATGATGTCCTTCATGAACTTGGCATATGTAGGCATTTGCTCAAGTGCCTCTAGGAAAGGAATATTGAGTTCAAGCTTCTTGAACATTTCCAAGAATTTTTCAAAATTTTTCTCGTGCTGCCCTTTCTTTTTGTTTCTAGTTGGAAAGGGGAGCTTGGTGTTCTATTTGGGCTCAATGATCTTCTCTTTAGCTACTTGCTCAGGTATAATCACTTCTTCATTCACAACCTCATTCTCCTTAATTTCCAACTCAACTTCAAGTAACCGGTCTTCACTCTCAGATTCTTTCCCGGTGTCCTCTTGAGGTTTGGTACGTCTCGTGGTCACCGCACTAACATTATTATGCTCTCGCGGGTTGGTTACCATTGAACTTGAAAGAGTACTCTGTGCTTGAGAACTTGCTAACTGTTGAGCTATTTGGCTCATCTGGACCTCTAGATTTTTGATGGAGGCACCTGTATTCCTAAGATTACTTCGTGTCTCTTCCTGGAATTGAGAGCTTTGAGCTGCCATCTTCTCAATGGAAATTTCCCAATCCGCTTTCTTTTGGACCTATTGTTGAGGGTGGTAGTACTATTGTGGTTGTTGCTGATATTGTTGCTGTTGTGGTGGTGGTTGCTGTGGGCGGTATTGTTGTTGTTGGGGCTGGTTCGGGTATGGAGCAGGTCCTTGCTTGAGAACATTTCCTTGCTGATCTTTCCAGGAAAAGTTTGGATGATTTTTCCATCCTGGATTATACGTGTTCGAATAAGGATTGTTCTGCTTTAGAAAGTTGATTGCTTCAACCTGTTATGCTATAGCCACACAATGCATGGCAAAGTGAGGACCTCCACAAATTTCACAATTTACCGCTTGAACCGGTTGCACTTGTGCTACCGTCTGTGTATCTAGACTCATTTTCTTTAACCTTCTCTCCACTTCAGCCGCAATCTGATCTTCCATTTTCACAACCTGTTCTGTTAGCTTCAGGTCAATTATCTTCTCAGGTTGGCTAACACTGCGATCATACAGCTCCAGGTGCTCATTTGCTGCAATTGCTTCAATTATCTTTTTAATGCCAGTGGCTGTTGAAAAATTTGTAGAACCACCGACAACTGTATCGATAAGTTGCTTTGTCTTCATCTTTAACCCATTCACAAAATTCTGCATTTGTTCGGTTGCGTCCATATTATGGGTGGGACATGCAACCAAACACCTCTTAAATCTCTTGTAAGCATCTCCAAGTGATTCTCCTTCTTTCTGCTTGAAATTAACAATGTCATATCTTTTTCGGATGTATACAGATGCAGGAAAATACTCGTTCAGAAAGGTAGTCTCCATCTCTTGCCAAGTAGTAATACTCCCAGCGGGTAGTGAATAAAACCACTCTTCGGCGTCCTCGGATAAAGTAAACGGGAACATCACTAACTTCTTTACCTCTTTAGAGTGTCCTTCAATTTTCAAGGACGTGCTCATGGTAAGGAACCTTTGCAAGTGCTTGTTGGCATCTTCATTGATTCTTCCTGAAAACGGCCTACTCTGAAGCTGTCGGATGGTAGATGGGTGCAGCTGAAACTGTGCAACAGTAACTGGTTGATTAACGATTGTCAACTGTACTGCTGGAGCGTTTTCTCGGCCATAATCACCGAGAAGTCTTTCAGCAGGTGGATCTACCGCCATGATACTAGTTTCCGACTCGGAGTCTGTACCGAAATCTGTGTGCTGAGAGTGGCCTAAAACTGACTCTTCTTTCTCGAGCTCAGGGATAATTGGTTCTGAACTCGATGCTGCCAGCCTTTCTAGCTTAGCTTGCCGACGTCTGGCGTGCAAGAATCTTTCTGGTTCTGCGTCAAAAGAAAATTCAGCTGAGACCTTACCTCGCATACACAGGTTAGCAAAGTATTCATAATTATAAAGAAAAATAATAATAGGAAAATAAATTCAAATTTTGGTCACAGAGTGACAAAATTTCAATTGAAATAAAATCGACACTAAGAATTTTGCAGTCCCCGGCGACGGCGCAAAAAACTTGATCGCGAAAATAGTAAGTGTACTATTTAACGATGTAGTGATAATTGGGGTTTTCCCCAGAGTCGGTCTCTCGAGGACTGCGTATAAAATATAGTGTTGATGCTATTTCAATTAAACAAAAGTTTCCTTGGGGTTTTAGAAATTGTTTGTCGAAATGTTAAAATGAGCAAATATAAAGCAATTGTAAAAATAAAGGTTTAATAACTATGAGAAAAATGCTAGGGAAGGTGGTTGAATTGCTCTGCAGGAACCCTAAATAGTTATTTATAAAGACATGTCTTGTAAGTTCCTAGATTGGCTGGAATTTTGGTAAAACAACAAGGTGTTCAATGTTGATGTCATGGTGTTGCAACATTGAGTCTTAGTACTGGGCTGTACTAAGTTGTGAAGGTTAACAGTGTTTGATGAGTCTTAGTACTGGGCTGTACTAAGTTGTGAAGGCTAACAATGTTTGATGTCAAGGTGCTGATGTTGTAACATTGAAGTCTTAACACTGGGCTGTGTTAAGTAGTTAAATGCTGAAGTTGGATGTCTGATGTCACACAGGTGATGTTGTAACATCAGACCTGCAGAATTAATAACAGCAGGACATGTTATTAGGGCACGCGTATTAGCTGGAATTGTGGAGAGTGGTTGACTCATTGGATGAGAATATCTTGGGATAGATATTTTCTGTTACATGGGAGATTTGATTGCAGGTCTGTTGGAGAATTAAAAGGTTGAAGATTTAAAAAGATTTTGGGGATAAAATCTATTTTGAAGATTCAGTTTTAATTAACAAATCTGATCAAATATTGTGACAAGTCCAAGCCCAATTCAGGAGCTATATAAAGCGCACAAGACCAAAGGAAAAAGGGACAGAAATACAGAGAGAAGATCAAGAGCAGAGGCTGAGTGTCTTGAGTATTTTGTACGAGGTGTATAACCAGAATTCTAGGGTGAATTGCTGTGTCATTTTCTGTCCTCTCTAAAGCTGTGAAGCAAAGAGAGTTGTGTGACTTGATCGAAGCTAGGAAGCAAGATCAAGGTTTCTCAAAGAGGTTGTTCTTTGAGTGGTTTTAGGGATTGAGTAGTGTTCTCATATCTAAGTGGTTTTTTAGGTAGAAAGTAACTAGTAGGAATTAAGATTAGGAGATTGTCAACTGGGTTGTTGAGTCTGTAATTTAATTCTACAAGTAGTGAAATTCATCCCTGACTTGGTAGCCCCCAGACGTAGGTAGTTAGACCGAACTAGGTGAAAAAATCATTGTGTTGATTTATTTACTGTTATTGCTGTCCATTGTGCAGAGTGTGTTGTTGTGACATCGCACCTTAACATCACACGTCTGATACCTGAATTTCATGCCTCAAACCTTATCCTACCGGATCTTAATAAAAGTTTTTCTTAATTCCTTAATAAAAACCCTTTGATATTCTCCCTAGACCCTAATTCCTCAGTGGTCTAGGAAGAACATCAAGCAATAGTTCTGACAAAGATTTTACCGGTTACTACGGAGTATCCCCATTCCTAGGCAATATCTACCGCAGTATTATTATGCAAAAAGCGTTAGGTTGGTTTTTCAGACCTAATCCCTAACCATGAATCGAATCCAATTTTCTAATAAAGATAAGCATTAAGCATATTGTATAATAAAAGATTAAGATAAAAAGGCATGGTTTCATAGAATCATATAAAACAAGTTCATTACATTGCAATTCAGAGCCACCCCCTAGCAATGGGGGGTTTAGCCGATCATGTTCAAAATAAAAACAATGATAACAAAAAGATAGGAAATAGTCATTACAATGATATTTGGATCACTTTGATCTTCAATTGCTTCCGCGGTTGAATGATCTCCGTTCTCCAAAAACTCGTGATCGCATGAAATTTCTCAACTTGATCGTCTCTTCCGAAAGTCAAAAAGTGTCCCTTTTCTCTCTAAAATCACCCTAAAATAGCCACAAGTTTCTAATGTCCAATGAAATTCCCCATCCGCCCCTTGACTCCCAAAAACAACTTTAAAAATAAAAGTCAGTATTTTTTCTCGCCCAGGCCAACACGGGCCGTGTCAGCTGACACGGGTACCCGTGTTGGCATTCTGCCTTTAGACCACCAATTCATCTTTTCATGTTCTCTTGCCAGGCAAGCTGACACGGGCCGTGTCAGCTGACACGACCCCCCGTGTCAGCATTCTGCCTTCTTCTCAAAACTCTTCCTTTGGGATGTCTTCCTGACACAGCCAGTGTTAGGTGACACTGGTGACCGTGTCAGGATCACTGGGGCTCTAAAAAGACTCTGAAAACTTCCTTCTTCCGCGCAATACTTGTGAGTGAACCTGCTGAACATAAAACACTACCAACAAACGCATAAAAAGGTAATATAATAGCATAAACTAATAAAAAAAATGATAAAGAAAAGACAATGCGAAAAGTAAGAATAACTGAAAAACAATTAAAAATACTCAACAATGTGTTACCGATTGTGCCGTTTAGTGCCAAATGATGAATGGAAAATAAGTGAAAATGGTGACCGATCACATAGACACAAGAAACAACAAAGGGGTGAGAACTACATTCAATAAATAACGGGGTAAGATACATGCTAAGAAATAGAGTTCAAGCAATCACACATAATGCACACACATTCATAACACACTTGTCACTATCACTCATAATCCAACAAAGACATAATAATAAAGCAATGTGACTCAATGACACAATGCAATGCAAGCGGTACCAACATGCCATGGTTCATTCAATTGAACCTGGATAAATCACATACACCCCTACTTGGCAATGATTTATCCCCACCACACTCCATATTGGAGTTCAGATGAGTCACATACACTCCTCCTGAGCAATGATTCATCACCACCGACACCATGAAATGCATAATAACGAATATGCATACAACACACATGTATAATAAAATTACACATTCTCACGATCCTCCTGATCACACATGAAATAATAAATCATCACAACACACCCCACAACCGGGCATCCCTCACTCGATGTCATTTAGTTAAATATCTAATTAATTCACTAAAATTACTAAATTAATTATTTCCATCACCAATTACACATTCCGCAGGGTCTGACATCTAATCCCAACCTCTCAAACCAAAAGGAACCGCCTCGGATGCGAAAACGGGAAAGAAGTCGCGAAAACGGCAAAATTATGCACTCTCGCAGGTCATACGTGTATTTCCCTGGGCCATACGCGTATTGCCCAAATCGCTCGCCCTTCCATACGCGTATTGCCTAACGTGCTACGCGTATGAGCAGAGACTGAATTCTCTTAACAATTTCACTTCCAGATCTCCGTACGCGTATTGCCCTACCTAATACGCGTACTGCCCAACCCCATACGCGTACCCTTACGCATTTCAGCAGAGGGCCGTGAGAAATGGGTTCCATATGCGTATTGCCCTACCCAATACGCGTATTGCCTTACCCATTACGCGTATGGCCTTGCCCAATACGCGTATGGGCAGCGACTACCCAGAATTTTTCTGGTTTCACACCAGTCCATTTTCTGCTAAATTTCAACACCCAAACCTGTAATACCAGCAACATATAGCAGCAACAACATAGTGTTTACACATATTAAGATATAATGGATTGATTTACACACTTTCCATCACAATTTTAATCATTCAACAATAATTCCATAACAACATTAATTATACATACAATTCCTATGAGGAGAAAGAATCCTCACTACCCTCTAATGTTATCAACACCTATATTGAAATCCATTCTCCCCCTTACCTTGAATTATCAATTCAATTCTGGTGAAAATTGATGATGCCAAGCTTAGTTCTTCCTCTCCACTTTCTCTTGGTGAACAAATGTGTTTTTTTCCCAATTTCTTAATCCTCTCCCTTACCTTCTTTTACTACTACTAATTATATTATTAATAAAATTCTAATTTGATTTACTAATAACCATATTAATAGTAATAATAATAATAATAATGCTAATAACAATAATAAGAATAATAATAATATTGGACATAAAAATAATAATACTCCTCTTTCTACTATTATTAAATATGTCCCCTCATTATTCATTAATACTCTATTATTATTCCAACATCTCTATTTCCCCGCCCCGTTAAGGACCCTACACTCTAAACAAGGCCAAACAAAAGAAATAACACACAACGATTAAATAAATTAAAATGGGGTGTTACATCGTGGAATAAAATGAATATGTCATTCGGAGGCCGTATCGTGCTGTTAAAATAAGTTTTGAGTTCAATTTCGGTTTACTATTTGTCCTTCTTCAAAGCTCCACTAAGCATAATTTCAAAATTGGAATCGTTGTTCAAGAACTTTTTGTGGGGTGGGGAATTGGAAAGGAGGAAGGTAAATTGGGTGCAATGGGAGAAAATTTGTTGGAAAAAGGGAGAAGGGGGCTTGAGGTTAAAGGATTTACAGGCGTTTTAACTTAACATTGGTAGGTAAGTGGAAGTGGAGGTTCTTAACGGAGAAAGATAGGCTATGGGTGAAATTTTTGAAGAGAAAATATTGGCGAAATGAGGATGGGAGTAATAGGAACTACATATTCAATTCATTATAGTGGAGAGATTTGTTCCTTTTAGATAAAGATGAGAACGAGTTCAGAAAAATTTGGTTTGAGAATAATACTTTTATTGAAATTGGTGACAGTGCGGATACTTCGTTTTGAGGGGACTCGTGGTTGGAAAAGAAGAGTCTAAAGTGTAGCTACCCATATTTATACAAGTAGGACGAAGATAAGTATAATTCTGTTAGAGAGGCGATTGTCAACGCCAACGGGGCATCGAAATGGGTCGGTGTGTGGGAAACTCCGTTGGAAGGACCCAATATTAGGCTCGAGGAGAAAATCAAGTGTAAAATAGGTGGAGTTTATTTAAGGGGTGGGGTAAAAGACAAGTGGAGGTAGGGAATTTAAATATTCGGTAAAGGAATGTACCAAGAGATCTTGAAAGGTAAGGTGTCGCACGTAGAAGCTAACAAAGATTTGCCGGCTGCTTGGAAATGTCTTGTTCCTATTAAAATCTCGATCCTAGCATGGAGAATCTAGAAAAATAGACTACCTAGTAAGGATAACTTGGTAAAGAGGGGCATCTTAGTTGAATCTCAAAATTTATGTCCGTTTGGCTGTGGTAAAAAGGAAAATATCTTGCATATTTTCTTCGAATGTTCGTCAATTTTCAGGTCTTAGAAAAGGAGAGATTCACAATTATCTAGTTTGCAGCTATCTGGAGCATTTGGAAACAAAGGAACGAGAAGATTTTTAAAAATCCAGAAATGACTAGCAGATTTGTTATCTTTAACATTCAAGATGTTTCTTGGAGATGACTTAAATCGAAGATCAAGGGATTCAGTTTTGATTTATTCCATCGGATATCAAATCCAAAATTGTGTATGGGTTGGACAGATTAGCGGTCTTTCCGCTATTCCCGGTTGGTGTCGGGTTGCATTTTTCCGTTAGAGGTGGCACGCCTTCTAATGTGGCTACTGTTGTGCCGGTTGCTTCTGGTGCAATGCGTGTCTGAGATGTATTGTTGTTAGGGCCTGGTGCTTAGAGTGAGACTGTTGTTGTTTTGATTCATGTATACTGTATTGTATTTTGCTTGGTGTGTTGTTGTTATTAGTTTGGGATGGAGGTACTGTCATGACAGTAGGATGAAAGTGTAATGGTTTTGGTGTTCCTAAGCAGTATTTCTTATGCCCCTTTAATAAATTTGGCTTTTCAAAACAAAAATTGAAAAAAAGATAAGAACAACGAACCACATCAATTCAAAAATGGAATGTGAGTAATAGGAATTAATGTTTATATAGACTTGTAAATATTTTTAACACTGTAAATCAAACAAATTATTGGCTTAAATAGTCTTTTGGTCCGCGTAAGTTGGCGTGTTTTTAATTTTTGTCCCTGTATCTTTTTTTCTAGAAATAATCCCTGAATGTTAAAATCCTTTTGGTTTTAGTCCCTAAAGTTAAATCAAACAAATGAAATTCAACATTTAAGGACTTTATCCAGGAAAAAAAGATACAGGGACGAAAAACAAAAACACGCTAACTTACAAGGACCAAAAGACTATTTAAGCCCAAATTATTTTACAATTTTTCTTGTTTTGTCTTAATTATCTTTCATTTTTATACATTTTTAGCTGAGCAACTCAAATACAAAAAACATCGTAATTACTATTTTTTGGAATAATTAAGGAATTTAAATTCGAAAGAAAGAGCTTTTTCATTATCCCAATTACTTGAAGAATGTTTTTTGCTAACAGTTATTAGTAGATGTTTTGATCAATTTCCCGGCTCAAGACTACGTTAAACATATACATCTGTGTTCAAGAAAAACTTCAGTAGGATGGATCAATATTAAAGAGGCTAGGCCAAAAAATACATAAAACCTTCATATGCACTGAGAATGTCAACATTTTTGTCTCTTCAAAATGCTTCTGGAGACACACCGACAGATCTATCTGAAACATTATTGTAATAACAATGTCATTTATAAGACAAAAAGTAGACACGAGGATACATGACATCATGTATAAAATCTTTCAAAAACTCGATATTATATTTAACCTAATTGTTCTAAATGAGGGCTAATAAGTCATAAAGTTGAAGGCTAAACGAGCCAACTTTAGTGACAAACATGTCATTTGGAATTCAAAAACTTCAAGGGAACCAAGGTGAGAAATATAATGTCAATCCAATCGATCTGATAGTTCATGTGATATGACATTCATAGGTTTGGTCTATTTGAATGCCACAAATTCTTTTAGTCCTTTGAATTCTCAGCCTAGTGTTTTGTCACACCTAACACTGGGAGCAGTCAATGGCAAATGTTATGTTTAATTAGACAAATATTCAATTTGAACATGTATGTATGATAAGAAGGTAGTCTAAAACAATAGCAAAAATTAGCATGCCACAAGTTTTGTAGTGTTATATTTGCGAAATGTCCTACCTAGGGCGATGCCATTGGACTGCCCAATAAGAAAACGACGACATAAAGTCGCCCGAAGGGAGGTATCACCTTGCCCTTAAGTCTTTCTCGCCCATTAAGGGAAATAAAACATGAGATAAGACAAATAATACGAGTCTTGGATAAAGACAAAGTCAGAGTCGTTCCTGACCCCTATCACCCTTGGAAATAGGGATTCAACTGCCCATCGTTTGACCGATTGGGCGATGGCTTTTTCCAAGGTAACCCTAGGTCCTAGAGGTCTATATAAATACATTACCAGGATAGAGAGATTCTCAAGTCATACACATTTTCCATTACTCAAAGTGCATTACGCTCCTAGTAGCCGTAGCACACTATCAACCTAACCGTCTGCCTGCAACCCAACAACGCCGACCACCTATAGGTTCTATCACTCACGTGAGTTAGTCTCTTAAACAACCTCAATAACCACCGCACATGGCTTCTTGCCGCTAGGAATAAGCCCTTACTACCCAAATTGTAATACACTTATTAAGGCCTCTAAGTCTCACTGCCCTTGTAGAGGGAACATACACACCCCTATAGTTTTTGACCAATATAGTGGTGCCCACCATGGGAAACGATAAAATTAATATAGGCCACTATTTCACTTCAACCCTATCATCCCCATCTTTATAGAGATGACTAACAGGGTCCTATACCACGTAGCTAACACCATTTCTAGAGGTATTTTTAGGAAGGGGCTCTCCAGGGCCGCCCGATGAAGATACACTAACTAAGTGCTCACGGCGAATGTCATATCCTCCGGCTTTACTAAAAACACTATAGGAAGGACATGGGTCAACTTTTTTTTCTCTGAAGAGGATGCCATAAGCATCACTTGGAACAATATTTGGTTATGCCCTTAAAAGGTTTTGATGATAACAAGGTATTGAAAGAACAATAGGGTTTGTTAACCTATGTTCAAGTGTGCAAGATCATAAGCTGAGATTTGATCATGAATTAATCTTCTTGAAAGCATAAGTGAAGAAGAAATACTCAGATTTCGGGTGATCAGAATATGAACATGTTCATTAGTATCTGAAGGTTCAGTCTCTAGTATGGTGTTCAGCTTCTAGTGATAGCTCAGACCCTAAAGGCTTAAGGAACATCTCATTTGTACTCTGCCCTAAAGGTGACCAGTCTTTTCAATTGATAGATTTCTGGACAGAGTCAACTAGGGTTTGGTTTTGCAAGGATGAAGAATGGTGATGTAACCTGTTCAGTTTATACTACCTTTTGGCAGATACCTAGTTACTCAAAAGGTGCTATGGACAATGCTATTATTAAGTGGACAACTGATTGGTAGTTTTTATGCGTTATTTTACCATTAATTTTAGTTAGTTTTATTATATCTTTAATTTCATTTTATTCCCGTTTACCACATTTTATGCTTGCTTTGTGTCTTTTCAATGTTTTGAGGTTCAGATAAGCATTCACGAGGAATCGGAGCGAAAACCGGGAAAAAACGCAAGAATTCAGAGAAAGTTGCATGTGCGTGTCAGGATGCCTGGACCAAAAAAAAATCAACAAACATAAAATATATTGGGCAACCAATTCTTTTATCTATACTATGTTATAGTTCTCTTCATTAGCTTTCCGACGCTTCGAACGGGGACCAAAACGGAGTTACGGATCAAAAGTTATGATCGAAACAATTCCGGTTATAAAATCCCGTAAGCTGCTACGGCCGCCCGTGTTGGCTGCTACGGCCCGTGTCAACAGATGAATTTTGGCAAGGAAAAAAATGACTTTTTCCTGCAAAAGAATTCTACGACCAAGGATTGAAGAGATCAAGGTTTTCGGAAGGCGAAAGGTTTTCATGAGCGGAAGCAATTGAAGATCAAAAGTCATCTAAATTCTTGTAATGTATAATCTTTGTTTTGTTTTTCTTTTGAATAATATGAGTAGCTAGACCTTCATGTTAGGGAGGTGTCCCTGATCTGGATCTGTAATGACTTTTATATTAGTATTGCACTAACAATCTTTCTTTTTCATAATTTATTTGATCTCTAGCTATTCTTAATGCTTGCCCTGTCGGACAAACAGGATTTGATTTGTGATTAACGATTAGGATGGACCGCCGTTGTTAATGCTTTGCTTTAGATTATTCTATAGTAGATATTGCCTAGGAATAGGGATACCCTATAGAAACCGAAATATTCTTGATAATTGATTTCTTGATTTCAAACGTGATTATTTATGGACATAGTAATTAGGTTATGAAATCAAAGGTTTTCTCACTAAGGAATTAGGGGTGAACATTCTAAAGAACCGGCAATTAATTATTTAAAATAAGTTATTGCAGTGTTAATTCAGAGTTGTTGCTGAGTCGGATCATACACCATCTCTAGCATAGTTTACTCATATTTGTGAAACCACTTAGTCAATTTCCTTCTTGTATTCTCAATTATTTTTATATTTAAAACAATTTCAAAACCCCAAAGCTTTTTGTTTAACTAAAATAAAACCAGAACTCTATATCCTCAAGCAGTCCTTGAGATCGACATTCGGGGAAATTCCCTTTTATTACTACATTGGCAGAATCGTACACTTGCTATTTTATCGATCAAGTTTTTGGCGCCGTTGCCGGGGACTGCCAAAGATTATAGAGTTCATAGTTTTATTTTAGTTAAAATTTTGTTGCTCTGCGATTAAAATTTATTTTTAATTTTCTAGTTATTTTAATTTTAATTTTATTTTATTAAAAAAAAAGTCAGACTATTGTTGCTTCATGAATTCTTCTATATTGTGCGACTAATGAAGTGTCTGAGTTCTGTAGTTATGAATATTTTTTATACATTGCCACCTGTATCTCCTGCATGTTGGTCACCTAATTCAGGAATCACTTTGGAAGAGGCGACTAAATTTTTTAAAGCATATAGGAGAGAGGTAAGAATCCTTATGAATGAATGTGAGGAAGCTAACTTTTATCCAGTTTATTTTATTTGGCGAGAATGCAGGTTGGAAGAAGAATGTGTGAAAGAAGAAGAACAAGGCATAACGTCAGACGAAGAAGGTGCATTAAAAATAGAAGAATTTGAGGTAAACAAGAAGTACAGGGAAGAAGAAAAAAGGCAACTTGAAGATGATCTAGTTGTTGCGGTGAGAATCGGATAACAAGCTATTAATTAACTTGCATCACATTTCTTTGAATTCACAACCGACTTTCATTTATCCGAAGGAAAGGTTCAAGATCGAGAAAAAACCTAAAGGGGGGAGATCTAAGGTTCGGGGGTTGGTTATGCCTAAGGAAGGTATTAGCTCCCTAAACGTCCGTAGTACTCTATGGGAACCCCTTGTTTAGTTTGTGTTATGTTATGTTTGCTTGCTAAGATATCTATACTAAGGTAAGGTAAAGACCTAAGGTATGTACACTAAGTTTGCTCGCCAAGACGTCGCATCTTGTGCCTACGTATCTGACTAAAGAATCAGAGCAACCGTAGTTCACCTAACTAAGGGTGAAAGAGGAACCATTGACTATGGCCAAAGTTCCAAGGGGAAATGAGTATGAGCTCATTCAGAGTTTAAGGAAACTCTCTAAGTCTACGTTATAGTGGGGAAAGTGAGTTCTCATGATGATGAGAATCACATAGAGTTTAAAACTCTAACCTATTGCTAAGTTATGATTCCATGGCTCTTATGAGGCCAGAAAAAGGGAAAGGCTCTTATGAGGCCTAGGTGGGAAATGGCTCTTATGAGGCCAAGGTGGTATGATTTGTTTATTGACTTATGAGTCAACTGAGGGGAGCTTTCCTTTGGAATAGGGATGTGTCAAACGAAACAGGCAACCACAAACATAACAGGAAATATGTACAGGTCTCACCAAGGAGAGAAATGAAAAGTTAGTATTGAAGTGAAATAGAAATAGTCTCGTCTTAATCATGATTTAATCGAGAAATCGATAATCAATGATTCTTTGACTTTCATCGACTAAAAAGTAAATGAAACTGAAATAAAGAGAAAGTGGTCTCATATTGATCACAGTTTTGTCGATTTAATGAAATCAACCAAACCAGGAAGTTTGTTATATCATCGTCCATAATAAAGAAAGTGAAATCGAAATGAAAAAAAGAGTTGGTCTCGTCTTAATCAAGATTTAAATCGGTAAATCGATAATCTCGATATTTGACTTTCATTGACCAACAAAAGAAAAATAAAAATGGCCTCATGTGAATCAAGATATTTAGTGATTTGAGATAAATCACCAAGTCATGATTTTTGTGATATCATTGGCCAAAATAAAGAAAGTGGAATCGAAATGAAAAATAAAGTCGGTCTCGTCTAAATCAAGATTTAATCGACAAATCGATAATCTTAGATTTTTAACTTTCATCGACCAATAAAAATAAATAAAAAGTGGCCTCATATTTATCAAGACTTTATTGATTTGAAATGATCAAAGTCAAGATTTGTGTAATGTCATCGGCCAAAATAATGAAAGATGGAATTGAAGTGAAAATAAAGGTGGTCTCGTCTAAATCAATATTTAATTAAGAAATCGATAATCTTAGATTTTTAACTTTCATTGACCAACCAAAAAAAAGAAAAATATGGCCTCATATAATCAAAATTTATTGATTTGCAATAATCAACAAAATTATGATGTTTTTATGTCATTGGCCAAAATAAAAGAAATTGAAAATCCTATTGAATTCCAAAATGGAAATGGAACTATATTGAAGATAAGAATCAAAATAGAATAGTGAGGAACCGAAAGAGAAATAAAAAGATTATAAACTTTTAAAAATAAAGTATTATCATTTTTCTAAAACACTAAGGAGGAGTTAAAAAGAAAACAAAATGAAGGAGAGGATCATATGGGCTTGAAGCCTATCACCCCTCCAAAGAGGAACAACCGTGACAAAGTAATATATAAACAAAACGAGCTGCAAGCCCTAAAACCCGGTCCAACGTATATATCATATAAAACCTTTTTCTTTAAAATAACAAAGTGTCTTGGACAATTGAAAGGTCAAAGCTAAAAAAAGATGATTCCAAATGTAATAATAAGAGAGAAACATCAGCGCATCATCCTCACTTCTCTCCTTTATTGAAACGACAAAAAAAAAAAAAAACATGACGGAAAGGCAAATCAGTGGTTGACAGGAACCGAGAACACAGAAAAATCATGAAACGAAGGAGGAAAACCTCCAACCCTCTCTCGAACTCGCTTTCCTCACTACTTCGGTTTTGAATCAACCCCCGATTTGTGGGTGTTTATCGTTTCCGTTTTCAATCGATCCCTCTTTCTTCTCTTTTGGTTCGATCTGTGTACTGGATTTGGTATTGAGTGTTTGTGAATGAGGTTTAAGGTAGTATCGGAGTTTTTGGAAATGGAAGAAGGGTTTATGTGTTTGGGGAAGAAACAGGGGTCGAATTTGTTGTAGTTTGAAGAGGATTGTTATTGTTGATGTTGATGAAGGATTGAAGATGGGTTTGAAAGGATGGATGAGAAGAAGGTTTGAGTATTGGGTAAGTGACTTGTTGTGGCTATGATTGAAGTTTTCGGTGGTTGAAGGTTGAGTTTTGAGTTGATTTCTCACTTCATCTCTCTTCTGTTTTTGGTTTGAATGATTTGAGGTTTTGTGTTTAGGTTTTTTTTGTTGCAGAGGGATTTTGGTGAAGAGGTTATGGAGGTGAATGATTTGTGTATTTGATTGAGGTCGTATGAAAGGGTCCAGAAGGGTGAAATATTGGAGTGAGATTGTTTTACGAGGGAGAAGTGGTGGATTGAGAGAGGATCCCCTTGCGTGGGAAGAAACTCTCTGTCCGTCAAGAGGTGAGTCTTCCCCTTTTAAAACGATCTATCCATCTTCTTTTTTTATTGAGTTTTTATTGAATTTGTCTCATTGTTATTGCAATGTCCTTTTCTGTGGCAGGCCTTGGTTCAAACGTTGTTGGGATTCACAGATGGCAGCAGAGCTGCAGGCTATGAATAGTCATTTTCGGCTTCAGGTCCAGTTGTGCGGAAGCAAGGAGGTTTTGGAGTCTTATGGAGAGTTTGGGGCTAGTGGACGTATGGTGGTGGTCTGTTGTGTTGTAGCTGTAGCAGAGCAGGTTTTGGCAAGGTTTTCGTACGGATCTTGGAGAGGCTTGGTCTAGGTGCAAGCTTGGTTTTTGGATGATGCAAGTAGTGATGCGCAGGATGAAGGAACAACACATTGTTGTATGATTTTGTAGCAGCAGAGGTGATCTGTGAAACTTGCACAGCAGAGGTAGCAGAGCAAAGGCGATGTATGAGGCATGTGGGGTCATGTTGTGTTCTACCCTTGTGAACTGTTTGGAAGTTTTTATTGTAAAAAAAAAAGAAAAAGGCTTTGTGATTCCTAATGGGCCTATGGTATTTCGTATAGAGATTTGGACATGAATAGGAATGTGCACTTGAATCTCAAACTTTGATCCTTGAAGTAAGTTGAACAATGAATTTGGAATGGACTAACAAAGCTTAATGCGAGCTTGAATTTGAAAAATGACTAGAAATTGAAATGATATTTGATTTGAACTTTGAGTACAAATGGGGATTTTGGACTTTGGATTTGGAATAAATTTGAAATATGGACTTGAAATTTAGAACGCGTTTTGACATTTTTTGGAAATTGGAATTAAACTTGACTTGGATCAAAAAGAAACTTGGAACTTGAAAAGAATAGAGTTGGATTTGAAGCTTGGATAGAATTTAATTAGAATTTGAATTGAAACTTGGAAAGAACCTTGAATTTGGAAATCGAGACTTTGTCATGAATTTGGAATTTTGAACTTTGAAATTGAAATTTTGAATTTCGACCAGACCATGAATCAATTCAAGAAGTGAACCACCAGAAATGTGTAGAAACTTTGAATCAAATTCATGAGGCATAACACCATCTTCTGACTCCAACTTGAAATGAATATTGAATTGGGCAGAAATCCTGAATCTTCCTTCAAACAAAGGTACTCGAATTCAATCCACACTTGTCCTCAAAATGGCCAATGGCACAGATGACCTGAGATACAACTGCACCCCAAAACCTTAATTGGAAGCGAAATGGCTCTGATTATTATCCAACCTGATGACTTTGTCTTATGATTCTTGATTCATCCTTGCAAAACTTGAGCTTCGGAGAACTGGATTATTGAGGAAGAGAAGTCTCTCGAGGGTATGAGAACTTGATTGGTTAGTGATCTATTCAAAATATTGGTTGATCAACCCTTGAATCCTCTTGAAATAAAACCTGATTCATAAATGAAACAAAAACAAACAAAACCTGGCAAATTGGGTTAGTTATGCAATATGATTGATCTAAGATGATATGCAAGATGTTATGACATCTAAGGGGTAAAATTTGGGGTACAACACTAGTGCTGGATGAAAATACAGATGTAACGATTTGTGAAGATGTAGACATCCAACAAGAAAATCTTCAAGAAAATAGTATCCCTAAAAACTATTTTTACAAGGCAGATGAAAGACAAGAAATTGATAAAGTATTGGATTTCATTTATTCCTTGTTCACAAAAATCCCACTGAAAATGAGTTGGAAGAAACATCATCAATACCTCAAGTTCATGGGGTTGCTACCAAACAAAAGAAATAAAAAAGATGATGTGTTCTTTGTTTCATAAGCCACCTTAACAGAGAATGAGACGTCAAGCCGTGCGACGTTAAACGAAGCGCTACGTAGGAGGCAACCCACATTTTTTATTACTAAGTCATTTTACTTTTTGTTATTTTGTTTGTTTCGTTTGCAGGTAATAAACAAGACCTTGCAGGTGCAAGCCATGATGTAGCAGTTGGTGTTGCTTTAAATTCTGCCTCCTCAGTAAGGATCTCTGTGAGTAGCCTCTCTCGCTCTTGTTCTAACACATTGGGACAATGTGTGGTTCAAGTTTGGGGGAGGATTTACTATTTTTAGTTCTTCCATTTAGACTTGTTATTGTTGTTTTTGTGTGTTGTTTTATTAAAACCACTTTAAATTCTCCCCGAATTAGAACCGTAAATTTTTTTCTTGTGAATACTGTGATTTTGAGGTGGTCAAGAAAGTATATAGAGTTTGAGGGAAGATGAGCTAGAATTAGGGACATTGGGAAAGTTTAGAAAGTGAGGTATGACCTGAACACCCTAGATTCCCTGGAGTAAGGAAACGAGTCCAACGTGTAGATTTGTGCCATAGTACTTGGATTTGAGAAGTATTCCCCGAGTAGTTCATAATGATAGTCTGGCATGATTAAAAAGAATTGCATGAATAGGGTTGATTGAGAGAATAACTTAAGGCACCGAAAACAAATTGAATAATGGTGATAAAGACAACTAGTCCTTCTAAGTTGGGTAACCCTCACCCGGTTACTTAGCCTAACGGTGGTTGAGTCTCAATTGCCGTCCCAAAGTGGACTAATAAACGCCAATGAGCGAGAAAAAAAGAATAAAGGTGCCTAGAAAAAGTTTCGATCAATCTTGTACATGTGAGGGAAAATGATCATAAATGCCTTAATCTGATTATCTGAATGAAAGGGTAGAAAATCGAAGAAAATTCTTAAGCCCAAAGCATAGTCGGAGAGGTGATCGAAATGGGGATTTAGGTCTGTGATTTTATCGCAGTATGTGTTTGTGTAATACCTTATTAACGAATAATTACCAAGAGAACTAGTTTTAGTCGATCGGAACAAAGGGTCACGTATGAGTATTGATACACCTTACCTTTACAGGTCTTTCATTTGATGTGTATCATTTGATCTGGAAAAAAATCTTTATACAAGTTTGTTGCTTGAGGTCAAGCAAAGGTTTAAGTTTGGGGGAGTTTGATTGGTGGTTTGTATGCGTTATTTTACCGTTAATTTTAGTTAGTTTTATTATATCTTCAATTGCATTTTATTCCCGTTTACCGCATTTTATGCTTACTTTGTGTCGTTTCAATGTTTTGAGTTTCAGATAAGCATTCATGAGGAATCGGAGCGAAAACCAGGAAAAAGTGCAAGAATTTAAAGAAAGTTGCATGTGCGTGTCAGGATGCCTGGACCAAAAAAAATCAACAAACATAAAATATATTAGGCAACCAATTTTCTTATCTATACTATGTTATAGTTCTCTTCATTAGCTTTCTGACACTTCGAACGGGGACCAAAATGGACTTACGGATCAAAAGTTATGATCGAAATAATTCCGGTTATAAAATCTCGAAAGCTGTTACGGCCGCCCGTGTTGGCTGCTATGGCCCGTGTCAGCAGATGAGTTTTGGAAAGGAAAAAAAAGGACTTTTGGTTGCAAAATAATTCTACGATCAAGGATTGGAGAGATCAAGGTTTTCGAAAGGCAAAAGGTTTTCATGAGCGGAAGCAATTGAAGATCAAAAGTCATCCAAATTTTTGTAATGTATAATCTTTGTTTTGTTTTTCTTTTGAATAGTATGAGTAGCTAGACCTTCATGTTAGGGAGGTGTCCCTGATCTGGATCTGTAATGACTTTTATATTAGTATTGCAATAACAATCTTTCTTTTTCATAATTGATTTGATCTCTAGCTATTCTTAATGCTTGCCCTGTCGGACAAACAGGGTTTGATTTGTGATTAACGATTAGGCTGAACTTCCGTTGTTAATGCTTTGCTTTAGATTATTCTATAGTAGATATTGCCTAGGAATAGGGTTACCCTATAGAAACCATAATATTCTTGATAATTGATTTCTTGATTTCAAACGTGATTATCTATGGACATAGTAATTAGGTTATGAAATCAAAGGTTTTCTCACTAAGGAATTAGGGTTGAACATTCTAAAGAACTGGTAATTAATTATTTAAAATAAGTTGTTGCAGTGTTAATTCAGAGTTGTTGCTGAATCGGATCATACACCATCTCTAGCATAGTTTACTCATATTTGTGAAACCACTTAGTCAATTTCCTTCTCGTATTCTCAATTATTTTTATATTTAAAATAAACAATTTCAAAACCCCAAAGCTTTTTGTTTAACTAAAATAAAACCAGAACTCTATATCCTCAAGCAGTCCTTGAGATCGACATTCGGGGAAATTCCCTTTTATTACTACATTGGCAGAATAATACACTTGCTATTTTACCGATCAACAACGCTTTTGACCAGATGCAAATATTCAACGTCTCTTTGGCATACTACTTCACTAAGTTTGTTGTTGTTCAAACCTCCAACGACTCTTTTTTTGTCTCTATAAAAGGAACCTGAAGATTCAAAGAAATTCTACAACATCACAACACATTGAAAGATCTTAGCATAACTCTGAGCTGTTATTCTAACCATTATAGCATAAGATCTTAAGATTTCTTATCTTAGATTTATCTTAGAAATCTTAGAAAGTTTATAAACCTTTGGGATTGTTGCACAATTGTTATACTTCTGATTGTGTATCAAAGCATAGTAGTTATCTTGTCTACTAAACAATTTGTTTAAAGCAGAATAAGTCTTTTGCCTAAGGGCTTGAGCAAGGAACTCTTGAATCAAGGGTTTAAGAAGGAAGTCTTGAGCAATGGCTTAAGCAAGGAAGTTTCATTCAAGGTTGATTGAGCTGGAAGTTTTGAGTAGTGACTTAAACATTTGTAATAAGTTTGGTTATAGTGAAAAGCCCTTGTTGAGGTAAGGGGACTGGACTACTCTCAGTTGAGGACAGGAACCAGGATAATCTTTGTGTGTTTCTTGCTTTTACTTCTGGTTATTTTATTTCTGCTACTATTATGAACTCTGACATCAGACTTTGAACGTGGTTCAGATTCTGAGATATTGAATTCAGAAGTAGAACGAGTTTTTGGCATACACAATTCAAACCCCCCTCTTGTGTATTTTTCTCACCTTCAGTTGGCATCCGAGCACAGTCTATGGAGTAACACTTAACAGTGGTACAAAAAATATCCTGAGAAATTTACTAATCTCTCATGCCTAACACTTTCTCTATTACTGATGGGGATTCACCTCGTGGCAGAAACAACCACAACCAAAGTACATCTGGTCAAAATAATTATACTGCTAGACCACCAACATTCAATGGTGATTCCACTGAATTTGAATGGTGGAATAGTAATATGTACACTCATATTATTGGGCTGGATGATGAGTTGGGGGACATTCTTGAAGATGACATTGGCTTTCAGGTCAATTGTGTTAGAATGGTTGCTGATAGGAAGTCTCTCACTGCTGATTAAAAAAAGATCTATATAAAACATCAGAGTGAGAGGAATTCTTGTTGATGCCTTACCTCATTATGAGTATATAAAGATTATTGATATGTATACTGCTCAGACTATCTTTAAATCTTTATGTGCTACCTATGAAGGTAATCAACAAGTGCAATAGGCTAAAGCTAATCTTCTGGTTCAACAATATGAGCTATTCAGAATGAAGGAGGATGAGAACATTGAATCTATGTTCTCAAGATTTCAAGTTCTTGTGTCTGGACTTCAGGTCTTGAACAAGATCTATACTACTGTGGATCATGTCAAGAAGATTCTTAGGAGTCTTCCTGTCAAGTATAGACCCAAAGTAACTGCTTTTCAAGAAGCTAATGACTTAAACACTATAAGTATTGAGAGTCTTATTAGCAATCTCCAAAGTCATGAAATGTAGTTAAATGGAGATGAGTCTGAAAAGTAAGTTAAAGCCTTGGCTTTAAATTCTTTTGAGAGATCTTAGAGATCTTCTCAAACTAAAATTCTAAAAGAAGTTACTAATGATGAAGCTTCTGATGAAGAATCTGATGATGATGAACTAGCTTTTATCATCAAAAGATTTTAACAACTGGCCAGAAGGAAGAACATATTCTCTGGTAATAGAGATAACTTCAAAGGGTCGGGATCTGGGAGTAAAGATCAGGATGCCTGTTTCAACGGCAACAAGCCTGGTCACTTCATTGTTGAATGTCCTGATCTCCACAAAGACAAAAGCAATAAGGAAAACTTTAAAGGCAAGTTCAAAAAGAGTCTCATGGCAACATGGGAAGAACTTGAAAATGAAGGAGAAGATGAAGAAGCCGACCTTGCCTTGATGGCTTCAACCTTTTCAGATTCAGAATATGAAGTTGGTTTTGATTCAGAGTCAGAAGACACAAATCAGGTACTTTCTAAACTCTCTATATCTAATTTGGGTACTCTTTATTATGAGTTCATGGAAAGATGCCAACAGAAAGCCAAGCATGTGAAAATGATGACAAAGCAACTTGGTATTTTGAAAGATGAATTAAAAATTTCTAAAGAAAAAAATTGAAAAACCTAAGAAAGATCAAATTGCTTTAGCACAAGACATGTTTGAATAAACTCTGGATAAGAATGAATTATCTCTTCAAAATTTCATTATATCTGGATTTGAAAGAACTAACCCCTGAGAATGAATGATCTATTGAGTAAGTAAGAGCAAAGAAGAAGGCCTTGGATATTATTTAAAGCCTTTCAATCCAAGGGCTGATGTTTTGATAAAACCATCAAACCATTCTTCTTCAAGCACTACTCAAAAGGGGTCGTATGTTTACTTTATGTCTGCTGCTGAAAAAGGTAAAATTTTGAATCAATCAAAACCCATGACAGGCAATTCCTTAGGCCTAAGAGAACCAAGATCTCATACTAAAGAGTCAAAGGTTCTAAGAAAATTAGAACCTAAGGCTCCCAAGTCTAAGGTTTTGAAGAACTCAAAACCAAAGACTGATGTATCTAAGGTTTTGAGAGATTCAGAAGTTAAGGTAAAAACTTATCCTATAAAAGAAGTCAGGAATGAGTCTAAACCTTAATATTAGGCTAAGGCACAAAGCAATAAGAAACCCTACAAAACTAACCTCAGTGGACCCATAAGAGTATGGGTACCAATGAGTGAAATTGTTTTTGATGTATAATGCTTAAAGGAAAGAACAAGGCAACAATTGCTCCAGGACAGTGGATGCTTACAACCTTCAAAAAGAAGAAGGCATACATTCTAAATCCTAACTCTAAAAGAGGAAAGAGATGTGGAATCCTAAAGAAACCAGCTATACAAGATCAGTGGTACTAGGAAAACTGATGTCTTCCTTTGTTGAACTAGTGCTTCATACTTGTGGCTTTGTCTCTGAAGTTTAAACGAGTTATCTTTAGAAGTCTGAGATGACTTCTGATGGTTCCCCTTGGACAATATCAAAAGATGATACTGCTAATTGTGAGGTATGTTTATCTCTATTTTTATTAGATAGTCTATAGTCCTAAACATTTGCTAATGTTTTTCAGAAGATATTCATATTTTTGAAAGAAGAATTACACTTCACAATGATAATTCTACTTCTATTAGTTAGGCATAATATCTTACTCTATATCTGAGCCTAATGATGTTCAGAAGCTACTTCGATCAGAAAGCTCTGAGTCAGTTTCTGATGAATATATAGCCTATGAAGTATCTCGGCTTCTGATACTATGAATAAGACTAACTATCTCTAATATGCACACAAGTGGACATCCTTTGGTAATTGCCTCTGATAGGTTTCCTCTTACGTGTCATAAATTTGAAGCATCCTTTGACACGTAGATTGTAACTATTGAGTAAAAAACTCCTCTATTCTTGGTGGTTTGCATTTTTTTTTGTTATTTGTTTCTTTTTGCATTTATGTTATTTGGTGTTTGAAATTCTCAAAAACACTTTGTATATCAGAAACACACACTTCACTTCTCACTACCCACACTTTTATTTTTCTAACCATCTTTGAAAAATCTATTTTCAAAAAGCAAACCCTAAAAAACCTAAAAAACCCCCTTCAACAATGGCGTCCTCATCCAATGCTCAACATGCACACATGAATGTCAAATCTAGCAAAAGTATGACTATAAAGCCCAAGGACATGAAATTGAATCAAGATGATCTAAAGCTTTTGGTGGAACAAATTGTTGATTTTGATTCGTTCAGTCAGAATGGGTTTGATATGTAGAGTTTCTTCAGAGTTCAAGAATGGGCTCCCATCTTTGAAATGCTGAATTGACTAACCTATCCTCATCTTGTTAAGGATTTTTGGATCAGGGTAAAAGTGTTTGATGAATCTGCTGCATCTGAGGAACTTAGACTTCTGGTAGTGAAGAACAATTCTTTGAAGGGGAAGAGCAGAGAAGAAGTTGGTTTAAAGAAGTTGAAATCAGGTCTGCTGTGATGGGCGTTGATGTGGTCATTACTTAAAAGACTATTGCCAAACTTTTAAGAGCTCTAAACTCTGGAAGGTTTGTGGTGGGTACCAAAAACTGTAGTCCTAAAGCAGATGGAATCAAGTGGAGTCTATTTAAAAATTCTAATAAACTTTTTTCCTCTAACTTTGTAAAGGTCAAGAACTTGAAGAATGTATTCAGGGTTTTGTTCAAGATTCTTATTGGTTGTCTGATTCCTACAGAAGGAAGCACTGATCAGATTTCATGGGATCACAAATACTTCCTTTTCTACTTGAAGAATGAAGATAATATAAATTTATCTGTCTACATTTTCCATCATACGCGTAAAGCAATAAGAGATAGAACAAAGCATCGCAAGAAGAATGTGCCTTATGCTAGACTTTTGTCAGAATTATTGTTTCAGGGTTGTCTAATTGATGCTCTGAAAAATGTACCTGACAATGGGGATTTAGAGGAGACTTATGCAAATATCTTATCTGCTTCTGTTCTTGGTAGCATGAAGCTTTTAAAGAAAGGAATTATTGTTGCTTCAAAGATACCTCTCTGTGTTAGATGTACCAATCCCGAATACCTTGAGGATTATCCTATCATCACCAAGTTGGATAATCCTGAAGTAATCAAGAACTTCATCATTCAATATTTCAAGGAAGGAAATAAAATTAGACAAAAAGATATTCCTGACAAGCCAATTGAAGTGTTTAAGGCTTCTAACAAGAGAAAACAGGTGGCTTCAGATGTTCAGAAACCTTCCAAGAAGAAATCTGTTCATCAGAAGGAAATTGAGGAAGTCATTGCTGCTACTGAACTAATTCCTTCCAAGACTAGGAGTGGAAAGTCCCCTCAGAAGATTGCTTCTGTGTCTGTCATATCAAAATGACCTAGACGGAATAAGAGATTAAGGAAATCGGTAGAGTTGGAAGAGGAAGAAGAGAACTAAGAGGAAGAAGAAGAGGATAAAGGTGTATCCTTAACCAGAAAGTAAAAGACTACAAATGTTATTGTTCAGAAGGATTCAATTAGGCCTAGCTTTAAGCATGCTCAACATTTGGAATTTGTAACGTTGGATCATTCTTTGAAGCCTACTGATTTCACTGATGTTGGGAATCAAGAGGCTGCTACTGCTGATGGACTGGAATCTGCTGAGGTTCATGCTGTAGAGGTTATGGTTTGTTTGAAGTCTGTTATGTCTGAAGCTCCTAGTGCTCCTGAAGAAGTAGTCCCAGAAGCCGTGGACACTTCAGAAGCTCTGAATGCTGGTGGAACAAGTATTAATCTGAATCTATTTGTACATGCCAAATATATTTGATGATGAGTTAAGTAGTCGGATAAGGGTGAACATGGACCAGATGATAGTAGCAGGAGAAATCGTACAAATGAAGAAAGCTAGACAAGTCTCGCGCACAACCCAGACCGAGCATGGAACCCGATTCCCACCATGCCGAGTTATCACGAGCCCGAGTACTTCACTCTATCCGACAACGATGCCGGACACATGCTCGTCAGGTGTAACTCCATCTTTTTTAACGGCGGCGACACATCAATACAAACGTTATCAAAGGCTTCAAAGCATGTATTCATGGATGAAGGTTATGACAATGATGGCCACATAACGCCAGAAGTCCAAGAGGCTTCTCTTAATGACCCGTATTAAAAAATAGATTATATAATGGGGCTTCCACATAAGGGTTAAGCAAGACATTCATCTTGAGGCAACATACAACGCTTGTATAGTCCTCAAATCCCCAGATATTCATCTCAACACACTCAGTAGAATAGACATCGTAACTCTCTTCGTCCAAAGAGAAAGAGAGTTAGCACTTTTGGTGGTCTAACCATTTTTGGCTAGAACATTTGGCGCCCACCGTGGGGCCTAGGTAAAACTTTCCCAGGCCACACCCCTTACCAACGACATGACTTCTGAAGGAGACCCTCCAGACATGGCTTAACTACTAGCCATGATGGAAACTATGAGACAACAGAATGAAACACTGCAAGATAGTATACAAGAGCTGCAGTAGCAAAGTCAAGTTGACGCTGATAGTGAGGAGGAGGTTCTCGAACCTCAACCTCTCTCTCAGGAGATCTGGGACGACAACGTACCCGAAAACTTCAAAGCACCATCATTAGCTTCATATAATGGGAAAACAGATCCTCAGGAGCATGTCACTGCCATCAATAATCAGATGTCCATAGTTGCCTCTTCGGACTCACTGAAATGTAAACTCATAGCCGGAACTTTGAAGGATGTAACCTTGAGATGGTACATGAGACTTCCTCGTCTCTCCATCACAAGCTACCAGGACCTAACTAAGAAGCTAGTACAACACTTCTTGGCAAGCAAACAACGGAAGGTGTCAACGACTGCATTGTTCAGTGTTCGACAGAAGCAGGCGGAACCGTTACATGAATACTTGGCTCAGTTCAACGAGGAAACCCTCAAAGTATCTTATCTGAATCA
Organism: Lathyrus tuberosus; assembly: GCA_022829125.1. Classification (NCBI taxonomy): domain Eukaryota; kingdom Viridiplantae; phylum Streptophyta; class Magnoliopsida; order Fabales; family Fabaceae; genus Lathyrus; species Lathyrus tuberosus. The sequence goes on from JALAZF010000253.1 coordinate 5,900,687, forward strand.
GGAGCTGTTTGTGGGGGTTTTTCAACATGGATTGCGAGTCGGCCAATTCAACGAGTCCTTGGCCCAGTAGCCGACTATCAGCATGGACAAGATCACTACTCGAGTCGAATGTTACATCAAAGGGGAGGAGAGTAACCAAGATAAAAGAGCCCAGGATGATAAGGAAAAGACATAAAGAAAAAAGAGGTGTCGAACAGGAGGAAAAAGCATCCTCGAGGAGCTGCACGCAAACGACATGCTCCCAAACCTTACAGACAACCATACGAGCTAATCAGAGACCTCACCCCGCTAAATGCAAGCAGGGGAGACATCCTCAAAGAAGTCGGCCACATGAATCTGTTACCTGAGCCTCAACGTCCCAAAAGAGCCAACGCAATCATGGGAAGGCAGCCCGAGGCTTGGTGTAATTACCATCGTATACGGGGACATCACACCGAGGACTGCCAGCAGCTGAAAAAGGAAATTGAAGCCTTAATCCAAAGGGGACACCTCTTGGCGTACATGAAGGATTCCTGACCACAAAATAACAAAAGAAGTCCTCGCCAAGACGATCGGGGAACATAAAAAGTATCCCGGAAGAAAAGTTCAGAGGCTGAAGAGGGTCACGAAACAAAGACAGCCCGACACACCCTATACACCATTTCCGGGGGGTTCGCTGGGGGTGGAGAAACAAGTTCATCCAGAAAGAGGTATGCTAGAGGAGTCATGCATTATGACCAGAAATCCCCATAGAAAACAGAGGGTGGCTTAGATGTTGTAACATTTTCCAAACAAGATGCCATAGGAGTCTTGGCGCATGAGAATGATCATATGGTTATCAAAGTACAGATAAGAGATTGGAGCGTGAAAAGGGTACTGATAGACCTTGGGAGCTCAGCTGACGTATTGTATTGGGATGCATTCAGAGGAATGGTGCTTGATGCGACCTAGTTGCTACCATTCAAAGGCAGTCTAGTAGGATTCTCAGGAGAACAAGTTCAAGTGCTCAAACATCTAGCATTACCGACCACCTTTGGCAACACGACAAATGCAAAGACCGTACGAGTAAGGTACTTAATAGTCAATGCTGCTTCACCCTATAATATCATTATAGGCCGACCGTCATTCAACGCTTTGGAAGCTTCGCTTTCAAGCCTATATCTGACAATGAAATTCCCACTTGGAGGGGGCCGGGTTGGAATTGTCAAAGGCGACCAGGGGCTAGCCAGAAAATGTTACAAGGACAACTTGAAGTTGAAAAGAAAAGAGCCCAGAGAAGAAGCAGATCCCAAGAGTTCCCTCAAAGTAAACTTGGTCGACATTGATCCACGTGATGATGCAGTTGAAGAGAATATAGTCCCCAACGAAGAAACAAAGCAAGTTCAGATTGGGCACCTACCCTCCCATGTTACATATGCTGGAGTCAATTTGTCCCCGGAAGAAGAGAAGGAGATCGTCCAAGTACTAAAAGACAACGTGGACCTTTTCGCATGGAAGCCCTCAGACATGCCTGGGATAGATCCCAATTTCATGTGTCATCATTTGGCAATCGACCCAGACATCAAACCGGTCACTCAAAGGAAAAGAAAGGAGATCAAATATCCAACTTGGTTATCCAACGTAGTGACGGTGAAGAAGAAATCCAGAAAATGGCGAATATGTGTGGACTTTACGGACCTCAACAAAACATGTCCTAAAGATTCGTATCCACTACTAAATATTGACCGATTAATAGATGCTACCTCAGGTTTCCGTCTACTTAGTTTCATGGATGCATATTTTGGGTACAACCAGATCCGCATGAACCCCATTGATGCACCAAAAACCGCTTTCATAACCCATCATAGAAATTACTACTATGAGGTTATGACGTTCGGACTCAAAAATGTTGGGGCTACTTATCAGAGATTAATGGATAAGGTATTTGCTACTCAAATAGGGAGGAACCTGGAGGTCTATGTAGATGACATGGTGATTAAGACAAGTAAAAACCGATCACATGTGAAGGATCTAACTGAAACCTTCGCATCCATCAGAAGCTACAACATGAGGTTGAACCCGGACAAATGTACCTTTGGAGTACAAGCCGGGAAATTCCTTGGATTCATGCTCACTAACTGGGGAATAGAAGCAAACCTGGACAAATGCCAGGCGATAATAGATATGAGAAGTCCAACCACGAAAAAGGAGGTCTAACATCTGACAGGGAGGTTGGCAGCATTGTCACGATTCCTATCATGCGTAGAGGATAAATCAATTCATTTCTTTGCATCCATAAGGAAATCTAAGGAGTTTAAATGGAAAGAGGCATGCAAAGAAGCTTCTCAAGAAGTAAAGTGTTTCCTGTCCTCGCCTCTTATCCTAGTAAGGCCCAAAGAAAATGCACCTCTTGTCTTATATTTGTCAGTCACTGATAAAGCCCTGAGCTCGGTTTTGGTACAAGATGGAGAAGATGGAGAGCGACCTGTATACTTTATCAGCAAAGTCCTAAAAGGAGCGGAGCTAAGATACCAAAAGATTGAACGTTTAGCATTTGCAGTAGTCATTACAGCCTGGAAACTGAGACATTATTTTCAAGGTCATCCCATCACAGTAAAGACGAACTACCCCATCAAATAGATACTAAGGAAGCCCGACTTAGCAGAACCGATGGTAAAGTGGGCAATAGAGCTTTTCGAATACGACATCAACTTTATACCCCGGACCAGTATTAAGTCATAAACGTTAGCTGATTTTGTGGTTGAGTTAAATGCACCGGCTGGAGAAGAAATCTCAAACAGATGGATCCTCAATGTAGATGGATCTTCAAATCTCAAGGGGAGTGGAGCCGGGGTCATTTTGGAAGGACCCGGAGAGCTAACATTAGAATACTCTTTATGTTTCAATTTTTAGGTTAGTAACAACCAGGCGGAGTACGAAGCCCTGATTGCCGGAATGAAATTGGAAAAAGAAGTCGGAGCAACAAACTTGTTGGTCAAAACTGATTCTCAGCTAGTGGTCGGACAAATGAAGAATGAGTATCAGGCAAAGGATTCCATCCTGATAAAATACCTTCAAAAAGCTTTAGGAATGTCCAAAACGTTCTTGGAATTCGAAGTCGTCCATATCCCAAGTGAACATAATGCCCAGGCCGACCTCTTAGCCCGGCTAGCCAGCTCAACGAATTCAGGAATAAGTAAGACAGTGATTCAAGAAGTTCTCAAAGCACCTAACATTCAATCAGAAGAAGTGTTAACCATAGAGAATGTCCAAGGGTGGATGAGACCCATCATCACTTATTTGACACATGAAGTGTAACCAGAAGACATTAACGAAGCTCGAAAGATTAGAAGGATATCTTCCCGGTATATCATAATCTCGGGCACGCTATATAAGATGGGAAGGTGGACACCTATGTTAAGATATGTGTCAGAGTCTGAGATATAGCTGGTAATTAAAGAGGTCCATGAAGGAGTCTGTGGTAGCCACATCGGTGGGAGAACACTATCCGAAAAAATTCTAAGAGTTGGGTACTATTGGCCACATATGATACGAGACTGCACCGAATACGTTAGTAAGTGTGAAAAATGCCAAGTATTTTCTCCACCCAAACACTTGCCAGTCGAGTCGCTTCATCTGATAATATCCCTATGGCCGTTCTACCAGTTGGAAGCAGATATCTTAGGCCCATTTCCAGTCGCTTCAGGACATATCAAATTCTTAATTGTCGCAGTCGATTATTTTACTGATCTCTGCCGAGAAAGTCCGCAAGTTCTATTGGAAGAACATTATATGCCGATTTGGTTTTCCAGGAGTTATAGTTTCAGACAATGGAGCTCAGTTCGCGAGCACATTGGTTGTAGATTTTTGTAAGGATTATGGAATACAGAACAGGTTCACATCGGTAGAACATCCACAAGCCAACGACCAAGCAGAAGCCGCCAACAGGGTTATCCTAAACGGCAAAAAGTAGAAGCTGGAGGAAGCAAAAGGAATGTGGGCCGAGTACTTTCCAGAGATCTTGTTGTCATATCATACAACACCGCATTCTACCACTAATGAAACACCTTTCAGGATGGTATATGGAGCTGATGCAATAATACCGGTGGAAATCAACACCCCGACTTGGAGGTGTGAGCATTTTGATGAAATCACCAACATCGAGAATTTGAACATCTCGGCCGATCAAATAGAAGAAATCATAGAAATAGCACGGATTAGAGAAGCTGCTGCAAAACAGAGGGTGGCAAGAAGGTACAATCTAAAAGTCCGACGGAGGGAGTTCCAAGAGGGTGACTTGGTCTTGAAGAAAATAACAGACCTAAAAAGCAAGGGAAAGCTCTCCCCCAATTGGGAAGGTCCGTTCAGGGTGGTTCAAAAGCTAAACAACGGAGCATATAAGCTGGAAACATTAGAAGGAATAGAAATACCTAGGACATGGAATGTATCCATTCTTAGGCTATATTTCAGTTGAATTTTATGTAATCCAATAATGAATAAAAGATCCGGGTTGCACTTTTTTCCCTTACAGGGGCATGGGTTTTTAACGAGGCACCTGGACTTAAAAAATTGTCATGTCTTGTTTATAGGTGATCGGCTGGAAATGGCGAGTTACAACTCGTAAAACCCTATAAACGTGTCGACTTGCTCCGCATACATTGGTCGCCCATAAACAGGTTGATTAAAACCCTATAAATGTTTTGACTTGCTCCTCGTACACAGGTCTCCCATAAACGGGTTGATTAAAACCCTATAAACGTGTCGACTTGCTCCACGTACATAGGTCGCCTATAAATGGGTTGATTAAAACCTTATAAACATGTCGACTTGCTCTGCGTACATAAGACGCCCATAAACGGGTTAATTAAAACCCTATAAACGTGTCGACTTGCTCCACGTACATAGGTCGCCCATAAACATGTTGATTAAAACCCTATAAACGTGTCGACTTGCTCCGCGAACATAGGTCACCCATAAATAGGTTGATTAAAACCCTATAAACATGTCGACTTGCTCCGCGTACATAGGTAGCCCATAAACAGGTTGATTAAAACCCTATAAACGTGTCGACTGGCTCCGCGTACATAGGTCGCCCATAAACGGGTTGATTAAAACCCTATAAACATGTCGACTTACTCCGCGTACATAGGTCGTCCATAAACGGGTCGAGTAATATGTTTGATAGCTCCGTGCATAAAAGACGAACAATCTGATATAAAGATGATGAAACGCCTAAGCTCAAAGCATGTTGAAAGATACTAAGAGCTTGTAAGTAAAGAATCATAAATGGGCAAATTGCCGACAAGAAAGACGCGAATCCTATTAATGCGCCAGAGTACATACCATATTCAGCGCTTATGCTTATAAGAGTCTAGAACTCTCGAGAAGATTGAACACACAAGATAACTAAAAGGCCCCTTAACAATCAGGCAAGCGAGAAAGCAAAAATAATACCCGACAATCTATAGTCGGACACATTAAGTTATTCTAACTTAGTGCCCTAGGGGCTGGATATATACGAGATCATTTTGCAAAGAAATACGATAAGCGGAAATGACACAAACAAAAGCCTCAGAAGGGCCAAAATAAATTGTACAAAGCAGGAGAGCCAAATATTCATAAGCATAAAGGGGGACACACCACATTCCCTTGCCAAAATACATCAAAATGCATCCAGAAGGATGACTAACTAAACACTGGAATGATTAAAAAATCATTCAACAACCAGGGTACCATCAGCGCCAACACTATCATGGGTCTCATTCCCATCATTATCAGGAGCAAAAGTATTCTCCGAATTATTCTTTTCGAGCTCGGCTAGATCTATAAGGCGGCCATCCTGCACCACCTTGAAGTAGTCGACTTCAGACAGATCTAGCCCGGGATGAAGACACAAAACTTGCTCCTTTGCCCTGTCAAAGGCCTCATCACCAGTGGAGAGAACTTTAATTTGAGCCTTCTTAAGAGACTCAGTGAGCTCGATACAGGAAGCTTTGACTTTCCCCAACTCCTCAGTAGCCTTGGACAAAGCCGACTTGTGTTCAGACTCAAGGGTCTCTCTGTGCTTCTTCTCGTCAGCCAAGCTGTTCTCTAAACTGGAAAGTTTTTCTGATTGGGCCGTGAGAGTTTCCTGCAACTGGGTAGCCTCTTCTTTTAACCTAAGCTTCTCTGACTCAGAATCATCGCTAGATTCAAATAGACCCCTGGCGAGAACGGCACACCGTATGAGGTAGGAGCTAATATTTTGAGTAATCTTCTGCCGGCCAATGGAATTCACTTTGTTAACGTCCTCGGTTACGTTGAGATGGTCGTACAAGAACCTAAGCCCGTCAAAGCTGTTAGACCAGAACTTAAACTCCCCGGATGCAACACTTTCCTCAGGAACTCTCATGAGGGAATTAATCTCCATGTCATCCCGACAAACTTCATCAGTCATAAGGGTTTTCAACCTCTTGGGAGCACCTTGTGAAGTTTCTTCCTGGGGCGGAGAAGCATAAGGTTGAGGTTCACTCTTACTTAGGGTAGCCTTTGCACTGGTACCCCGGGTCCGTTTTGGTTGTCGGATTTCCAACCCACTCATATCCGACTTAGGGGGAACAACCTCTCTGGATATTTTCCGGACAGCACGAGCCTTCAACATTAATTTCTTCTGTTCAGCTACTGACAATTTAGTCATGGTATATGCATAAAAAGTAATAAACGTCAGAATGAGGAGGATGAATCATATGTATGAATTGTAAGCAAGCAATTACCCAGGTAGGCGAGTAGTTGCTCGTCGCTCAAAGGTAACAACTCCTTAACCTTCATCATACGGAAGGAGTTAAGAACAATCAAAGATTGGGTTTCCAATTCACTCAGTTTCTCAAAGTTGAAACCAGTGATCGGCAATGGGTTCCCAGCCCAATAGAAGGGGAAACGAGGCTAGCTATCCAGAGAGTACAACACTTGTGGACATCTCGGTCCGCTCTTTACCCTAAAAAAGGGTTCTTATAATTTTTATAATTAGAAGTAAATGCATGGAGAAAACTCCGTCTGGGAATCCAACTGATTTGTATCCAACTACAGTTATCAACACCTTTCACTTCAATGAAAGAGAAGAACAAACCAATTATAGGGACGATATTTAGGACCTCACAAACTCGCTCAAAAGACTTTATGAAACCCTAACTGTTGGGACGAAGTTGAGAGGGAGCTATATTCACAGTTTTCAACAAGTCCGCTTCAAAGTCAGAAAAAGGTATTTGTATATTGAAATCTTCTAGAACCCCGACATAGAAGTAGAAAAAGTCTTCTTTAACTCCTTTGGGGCGAAGTATACAAACGCACTCTCCGGGAATACACGATTCCAAGACAATGTCATCTTTGGACCCAGTTGAAGATATTTGTCTTAAGGACCGGAGTTTTGCAATCTCTACATCGTCAAAGGTACTAGTCTTATGATTCATGACTTCAAGATCAAAAGGAACAGCAGTCGTCATTGAAACCTCTACAAAACTTGAGGAAGATGAGCCAGAATCAAAATTATTCCCAGAAGTAAGAACATCGTGATAGATTTCGTTCATGACACGTCTATACTCCTCTGGCCCTAAAGCACTTTCTATTTCCCACATGAATTGTTCCCACAACTCCTTTCTCTCCATGGCGTTCATACGGACTTCGCTATTATTACCCTCACCTTCTTGCTTACTAAAAACTACCATAGTGAATAGAAACAAAATTGAAGAGTAAAATTGAAATTAGAAGTGTTAGAAGGATACCTGCGAGTAAAGAAGCCTTAGAGATTGGAAGATGTTCTGGTTAATGAAGAAGGAAGACGATTCGGAAATAAGAAGAGATAAAGAAGGATTATGATAAAAGGATCGAGAGTAGCTAGGGAGTAGCCTTTAATAATCATCATTATATTGGGGAAACTGAAAGGACATGACCTCCCAAGAAATTCTTGACACGTAAGGACCTGAGAAGAAAGGCCGATCTACAACTCGGCACCTAGCAAATATATCCGGGCTTGTGTCACTACCGAGTACTACATCCCTATGGGTGGATACATTACTCGGGGGGCTTATGTACATGCCAAATATATTTGATGTTGAGTTGAGTAGCCGGATAAGGGTGAACACGTACCAGACGATAGTAGCAGGATAAATCATACAAATGAAGAAAGCTAGACAAGTCTCGTGCACAACCCGGACCGATCATGGAACCCGATTCCTACCATGCAGAGTTATCACGAGACCGGGTACTTCACTCTACCCGGCAACAGTGCCGAACACATGCTCGTCAGGTGTAACTCCATCTTTTGTAACGGCGGCGGAGCATCAATACAGACATTATCAAGGGCTCCAAAGCCTGTATTCATGGATGAAGGTTACGGCAATGATGGCCACGTAAAGCCAGAAGTCCAAGAGGCTTCTCTTAATGGCCCGTATTAAAGAACAGATTATATAATGGGGCTCCCACATGAAGGTTAAGCAAGACATTCATCTTGAGGCAACATACAGCGCTTGTATAGTCCTTAAATCCCCATATATTCTTCTCAACACACTCAGTAGAATAGACAGCGTAACTCTCTTCGTCCAAAGAGAAGGAGAGTTAGCATTTTTGGTGGTCTAACCATTTTTAGGTAGAACACTATTATCAGAAGATCTTTTTCTTACTCCACCCTTAACAGAAAATCACCAACACCTTCACCAATTCCTTCACCTGTTCACTCTCCTATACAGTCTTCATCACCCATTAATATCATGAGAGAACCACCCATTGACATTTCTAGTGCTAAAACTTCTTCGTCTATTTCTAAATCGGTTCATGATGAAGGAAGTCTTATGGCTAAGCTTAACATTAAGTCCTTTACCCCTCCTCCAAGAACACATCAACCATCTCCTATACCATCACCTCAACCTTCACCCCTTGCATCTTCTCAAAGTGAACCTACCCCTGTTCAGAGTCAACCTCAAAATGAAGTTGTATATGATATTCAAAGTGAAACTGAACAAATTGTTCAAGATCTATCATTGGTTCAATTTTCTTCTAATTCTAGTGTTTAGTCTGAATAGATTCCCTTTGATTACCTTCACCCTAAAATAACATTAACCTACCTATCCAGTTGAACCAATCCTTTGAACCTGGGTCCTCTCAAATAACTCATCCATCCACCCCATAGACTATCCAAACCAATCTTGCTGTAATAAAAAATGTCTTAGTGGATGATATTCAGAATTTGGCCCTTGAGAAGTCCTTTGTCTCAAATCCTATATCATACTATACTAAATGGGATTTAATTCAGACTTCAGTTGCATTCGCCATTTAGAATCTAAAGGAAGCAACTTCTGAGTCATCATGTTCTAGACAAGAAGTTTTGGAGAAGAATCTGGATTCTATAGTCTCGTCACAACAAGCTATGGCTGACAAGTAGAAGGAAATGAATGACAGGATGCAGTCTATGAATGTCAAACAAGATTCTATGTGTGCAAATCTCAGGACTATATTGGATTTGTTGAAGAAACCCAAACTTTTAGGCCTTAAGAACCCTTTCTTTTTATGTTTCTTCTGAACTTATTTTTTATTAATATTTTTACTCTTTTAATATATGATACTACTTGTTCTTATTAATTCATAGTATAGTTATCTGTCTTGTGGATGTTCTTTGAATGCTTATGTCATAAGTTATATTTACATGGCAACTGTTATTATCTTTCTGATAAAAATGTGATATTATCTTTGCTTTGTTATTCTTTGAATAAATTTATTTTTCTGGGAATTTTTGATGAGCATATACATTCAGAAAAGTATCAAACATTTATAGTCATAATCATTGCAAAATAAAATGAAACGTTTTCATTAATGGGGAAAATTACATTGTTATAAGGTTACATAATCTTGTCAAGATCTAAAATTTAACCCCTAGCGCAAGTGGAATCCTCCCAGTCAGACACCCATTCTTCGTTCCCTTCATCGAAATCATAAAAGTACATCATCTTTTGAACTCTGTTGGATTGAATCCAATCAAGAAAAGTTCTGGGCGGTCATTGATATGAGGAGCCCCATTAACATGAAGGAAGCTAGGTTGTAATTAAAGATGGAGCCCCACACCTACAAGGTATGGCGATGACACTTATACATATGAAATAACTAATTTAGATTTTTTAAGTTCTTTTTCTTATAACACTCATCACGACAACCAAGGCTCGAGCAAGACTATTTAGTTTTGCATATTTAATAGGGATTATTCTTTTGATCACAACCATATTGCTGACCTGTTGTGTTTACCACACACTGACGATATCCCTTGCGAGGTCCCCTAGATGGGACCTTAGTTTCATGAGTTTGTCCCTCTTTGGCAGAGACTCACAGAGGATTATGTTGCTGATATGGAAGGGAAGAAATCTTACCATATCCATAATCCGACTATTTGCTATTTTCGCCTGATCCTTGCACATACTATCTTTGGGAGAGATAACAATGGTAGTTTCAACTTGAAAGAGTTGTTTCTCATTCACTATGGGTTTCAGAACACACCGTTTCACACTACTACCTTTATGCTGGCTCATATGCATTCGGTCTCGAATGCTAAGAGAGGAGCCGTCGCTATTGGAGGATTGCTTACCTCCATTGCTCATGTCTTGCACTTAGAGGCTGAGTTGGCGACTTTGGTACCCGTCCATGGTAATATTGTCCTGAACTTGCATGCTTTCTAGGCACAAAGGCTAATTAAACATAAAAGGAAGGGTAAGTATTATTTGGTAGTTAATAATAAAGTTGTTAAGAATTTTTAGGTTCTGCAGTTTAGAATTTTTAGGCACGTTTTGTGACTTGGCCATTAGTGTTTCACCTATCCCTCCACTATCTTTTGCATATTTTGAGACACTTTTGTATGAATTTAATCTCTATAAATAGGTCTTTAGAAATCTGTTTTTTCATCCAAGTTTTTTAGAATTTATTTTAAGCAAAAAAAGTCAGTTTGTAAAAGCGCTTATTTGCTCACATTGAGTGAAAAGTGCACCTTAGTTTTAAGTTCTGCATTTTAATTATCAATATACATTTGGATCGTTTAAGCTGTAATTCTGTTGGCATCAGATTTGCAAAATTTAATTCAAATATTATTCAGTACTAGATTTTGGAGCTTTTCTTTATTATTACGTAAAGTTCAAGTTACTGCTTTTTCTACTTGTTAAAGTGCTACTTGCATGTACTTAAATTACTTTTTGGGTTAAATAAGTTTTTGGCCCCTCTAAATATTGCATTTTTCGTTTTTAGTTCCTCCAAAATTTTCTTTTAAGAAGTGGTCCCTTCAAAATTTTCCGTTTGAACAATTGGTCCCTAACGTCAAATACAACTAACGGTTACTTACGTGGCATGCAACGTGGAATTTTTTGATGATTGTGCATACACGTGGCAGTGTCAACGTGGCAAAAATGATGACGTGGATGCCACGTGGCAATTTCTTTCATTTTTTGTTTTTTTTATATTAATTAAAATTATAGCGACGAAAATTTTGACGCTAATCCATCGCTAAGATGAACAGTATAAACAAACCCAGAATTTGCAGCTAATCCGTAGCTAATTCCTAGCTAAATACAAACCCAAAATTTATCACCCAAAACTTGAATTTTTTTTCTTGACATGAATTAAATATAAATTTCTTAATGATATTTCTTAACTCAAAAACTTATTTAACCCTATTTTTTTCCTTTGTATATTATGTTTTCTTTTTGTAATGATATTTTTTTTCCTTTGACGTGTTTGCAGCTTACTAGTTCCTGTTATTATGGAATGAAATACTCAACCAACGTGCCTAATGATCCAGGCACACACGATGACTTCAAGCCAGCTAATAAGCTTGAGAATTCTGGCACTTCTTTGTCAGACATTATTGAGCAGGTGAATTTCATATCATACGTTAAAAATCTAATAAGGGTTTATTATTTTGATAACATAATTTCTTACTCATAATAATGTACAGGATGTCAAGGATAATCCAGTTATGCTATACATGAAAGGCGTGCCTGATTTTCCACAGTGTGGATTTAGTTCTCTTGCAGTTAAAGTTTTAAAACAATATGGTAAGTAAATGATACTTTTCATGCTTCATCCTTGCTACCTGAGAAATTATATCTTCCGAACTTGTCTTTTCATGGTAGAATTGTTACTTTTCCTCGTGTTCTGAAAATTGTGCATATGTAATTTTGAGAGTGTAGACTCAGAATGGATATATAGTGTTACATAACTTATTTTTCTATCAAACATTATGGTGATTAATTTACTGAAGGCAACTGATGTCATGGTAGCTACTGCTTTTCTGTAAACATTATGTTTTGAACTCAATTACTGTTCTAAAAGAAATGATATGATCCACAAAGGAAAAGTAGAATACATAACAAGTAGGAGAAGGGATAACTAATGGTTATGATGATGTTTGCATGACATTCATACCTCAAACCATTATCACCAAGTCCATGCAACCTAACTATAGTAGCTTGGTGTTTTCCCTTAGGTCTCATGACATGTGTCTTCCCGAACTAGAAATCTTGTCGAGTAGTTCTACTACCTGCAATTGTAAACTAGAAAAAAACTACTACTTAGTAACATGCTAAGTTTGAAGATAGCTGATAAATGTCAATAGTCAAAACATAAGGCAAAATTAATGATAATATTTGGATTCACGATGAGCATGGGCGGTTTTAAGTTCTGGCTAGCCTGGGCATGTGCTCAGGCTCCGGCCAAAAAAATTTCTTTCTTTAAACCACAATTTTAAAAATTGCGGTGGTTAAAAAGTGCTATTACGGCGGTCTAAACCGCCACAATTAACGAAAATGCAGAAAAATACAAATTTAAACCAAAAATTAAATTATGAAAGTAATATTACGGCGGTTTAAACAACCACAATTTATGAAAATGCAGAAAAATACAATATAAACCAAAAATTAAATTATAAAAGTGCTATTACGGCTGTTTAAAACCGCCATAATTAATGAAAATGCAAAAAAAATACAAATTTAAACAAAAATTAAATTATAAAAGTATTATTATGGCGGTTTAAATCGCTAAAATTAATGAAAATGCAGAAAAATACAAATTCAAACCAAAAACTAAATTATAAATTATGAAAAAAATACATGTATAATGTTGTAAATTATGGTTTAAACAAAAAAATTTTATATTTTTATGCATAAAAATACAGGTTTAAACCAAAAAATTATAAATTATGCAAAAAAAAAATATTTTTATGAAATTACGTATACATTACATCAATTTTTTTTTATATTATAATATTTAGATTCAGCTAGATTACAAAAAGTGCAAGAATTGAAATAAAGATTAAAGTTGTAATTTATGACTAAATTAACCAAAAATTAAAAATGAATACTTAGAAGAAATAAAAATTAACATAAATGTAGCAATTATTAAAATTAAAATAAAAACATGTACAGTATTGTAAAAAAGAAGTAGAAAAGAATAAATTTTATCCTCAAATATATAAAAAATATATTAGGACTCTATACAATTCTATAGATCAATTTCTACAATTATAAAAGAAAATATTCGATTTAAAAAAACAATAAAAACAAAATTCACTGTATAGGAACTGACGTGTCAAAATAAAAGCGGTCAAAACTGTCATTTTTCTATTAACACTACGTCAGTTTATAAAACTGTCATATTTGAATGTAAATAGTGGCGGTTTTATTAAACGCAATTTTAAAACCGTCATATTTCATAAAAAATTTTGCGGTCTTTAAATTTTTACCCAGGCTTCAAATTTTTTTTGGCTCCGCCACTGACGACGAGTAATGATAATTTTATTAAGAGTAACTTTTAATATATTGATGCATATAAGAAATTTATATTTAATTCATTTCAAGAAAAAAAATTCAAGTTTTGTGTGAGAAATTTTGGGTTTGTATTTAGCTAGAAATTTGCTAGGAATTAGCTACGGATTAGCTGTAAATTCTGGGTTTGTTTATTCTGTTCATCTTAGCGACGGATTAACGTCCATTTTCCGTCGCTATAATTTTAATTAATATAAAAAAAACAAAAAATGGAAGAAATTACCACGTGACATCCACGTCATCATTTTTGCCACGTTGACACTGCTACGTGTATGCACAGTCATAAAAAAAATTCCACGTTGCATGCCACGCAAGTAACCGTTAGTTGTATTTGACGTTAGGGACCAATTGTTCAGACGGAAAATTTTGAAGGGACCACTTTTTAAAAGAAAATTTTTGAGGGACTAAAAACGAAAACTACAATATTTAGAGGAACAAAAAACTTATTTAACCCTTACTTTTTGTATTAGTAGTATGTTTAACATGTTCATATTTAATATCTAGTATTGTTTTTACTTTGTTAATAACATGTTCAACTAATTTTTTAGAGCTCAAAATGTAAAGACCGTCGTACCGACGGTGCTTGCATTTAAGTCGTAAAATAAATAATTAAATGAGATTTATTAAGGGGCTGAATGTTACTCTATTTTTAATGAAAATATTCAATGTGAAAGTATAATTTGGAGATAACGGTTCAGATTCGAAAGAACAAAACCTATATCTGACTTAGGTACATATTCAGATTTCAATTTACTACACTGCAAAAGCATCTTTTATATAAATTTCAAAATTAATTATTTTCAAAAAGGGATTTTAAGAACATAAACGGACACTCGAAAACACACGTTTATGCACTTAAAATCAAGTATTAAACAAGCGAAAGCCGGTAACATCTTTAAACTTATTTTTCACCATAAACAACTTGATTAATTGAAAGTAGTTAATTTTAAAAAATAGAAATTTTGCACTTTAACACGCTTAACACGCGAAAGCAGAAATATAGATTTTAGGCTAAAACTCGATTATAGATGCGTGAAAGCGAACAGTTCCTTTAAACTAATTCTCTTTCTTATGAAGAAATACTATCTCAAGTTAATTAATTATTAATACAACTTTGCAAGTACTGTTGGTCGATGTGAGCCGCATTCTGGTCTCCGTCTTTTATTGATTTTTCAAACTAGCTTATTTTAATTCTTTTGCAGCAAATATTATTATTATAAGCCTTAGATTTATGCTGTATCAATGATAATGATACAATTGGCATTTGGTTTATGTGGATTCGATTTTTTAATTACTATTATATTTCCAAATATTTTTCTAGAGTTATCACTATTTCAAATTAATTAATAGTAAATGATGAAAAGTTAGAAGATTTGAGAATTATGGAGAAGATATTTCACTCATTAGACTGCATATTTGAGTATATTGATGTAACAATTGAGAAAATAATATATTTATAGAAGATGACAATAGAGAAACTTCAATGATCAATACTAGCTTATGAGAAGAAACAAAAAAAGAAAAAGAGAACACAAAAAAAATATTCATGATGCAACTAAAAGAGAATAAAAAACTCAAAGAAATGATAGATGCCAACAGAGTCGAGTTAGATGTCAAGGGTGAGGTTGCGGTCGAAGACATTTCGGACAAGATAACTATGGACGAGTTTCAAATTCACTAGCAACAATTATAAGAAAGGAGAAAGCTCAACAAGAGGACGTGAAAGAGGATACCTAAACAAAAGAAGTCATAAATCTAAAAGTCAATGCTATAATTGTTAATAGTTTGACCATTACACTTTAGAATGTAGATCTTTTAAGGATAGATTTGAGGAGAAGACTAACTATATGGAAGTAAAGAATGAGATGTTTGAAACAATGCTGTTAGCGAATGGAACTAAGGAAGGAAGCCAAAAGAATTCATGGTACCTAAACATTGGTGGAAGCAACCATATGTGTGAGAAAATGATCATGTTTGTTGAACTTGATGAATCAATCAATGGATGTATCATTTGGCGATGTTTCCAAGGTTTTAGTGAAAGGAAAATGTAATATATTAATTCGTTTAAAAGATGGAAGACATTAATTTATTTCAAATGTTTACTACGTTTCAAACACGAAAAATAATATTCTGAGTTTGGAATAACTTTAACAAAAAGGTTATGATATTTAGATGAAAGATTTAAGTCTCTCCATCAAAGGTAAATAAAATAATTTATTCATAAAGGTACAAATGTCAAGAAATATGATGTTCTTATTGAATATCCAAAACGACGTGGCATAATGTCTCATAGCATGCTATAACAATGCATCGTGGCTTTGGCATCTTTGATTTGAGCACTTAAAATTTAGAGGCTTACGTTTGATGTCAAAATAAAATATGGTGTGAGGTCTACCACGAATCAATCATCCATATCAGTTGTGCGAAGGATGATTTTATAAAGGAGGCAAGCTCAAGAGCCAAAAAGTCACTTGAGCTTATACATGCTGATGTGTAAGGGCAATCAAGACAAGCTCACTAGGATTTTTTTTTTCCTTACGTACCTTCAAAAAGTTTAAAGCTATTGTAAAGAAAGAATGTGGTCGGGGAATAAAAGTTATGCAAAAAGATAGAGGAGGTGAATTCACCTCAAAAGAGTTTCAAAAATGAGTCGACTGGAAAAAAATAAAACATTTATTAACATGAAATTTTGAGAGGTCCTGTATAAAAATTTAATGTTGAATAATGTGTATGGAGTGTAGAAGCAAGCTTCACTCACATTGAGTTTTGATGAAGACAACACAACAAGCTCTCTACAAAGATAATATGCAAAAAGAAAGAGAATCAAGCTACATGAAGTACAAGAAGTTCAAGTTCAAGAAGATATCCTAAGTACTATCAAGTTGAATCAATTAGCTTCAAGTGTTCGAGTATCATGAAGATCAAAGGTTGAACAAAGGTATATCAATGTCATTTAAATGATTATACAAGTGTTCACATGTCTTGCATCTTGCATATCTTTGATCTAGTGCATTGCAAATCTTTTATGGAAAGTTCACATTGTTTTCTAAACTTTTTCTTGAAAAATCAGTTCTGTTAATCGATTAACCTGTGGGGTTAACCGATTAACCAGTTCAAAATTTGAACATTTTCTTAACGTTAGCATATGTTAATCGATTAACCCATATGGTTAACCGATTAACACTGTCACTGTGTGCGAAAAATGGTGACTTTTCATGGAAAAATGCATTGCTTTCTCACCTCTTTTCATTCCTTTGCTGCATATTTCTCATACCTTTTTGTAGGGGTGTTCTACACATATTTAAACACTTCATTTTCAGATTTAACACTTACCTCCTAACAATTTCATAATCATAAATTCACTCATCCTCTCATATTTCAAAATATTATTCAAGTGTTCATTCAAACATTTTTCTTGAGAGAAACTTCTGCATATCTTTCACAAAATATCATTGTTTCATCTCATTCTTGTCAAGAACAGTTGTATACATTGTTTGAGTGATATTGTCTCAAAGGAGAAGATCGAATATCAAGATTGATATCAACATACTATCAAGATATAATCTTATTATCAAGAATATTTTTCTGTTTTACCTTGTTGTCCAGGATTGTTGGAAACAAGTGAGTGTTTTGAAGAGGATTGTTCTTCATACACTTAGTTACCTATAGGTTAGATAGTAAGCATCACCATTGGTGTGATTAGGCTGTACAATAATTCTAAACTATAGTGAAATCTCTTTCGTGTTGAAGGAGGAGTGGAGTACTCTCGGGCTGTGAGGGGAACCACTATAATTCTCTTGTGTCATTTTTCCTTTCCGCACTTTACTTTCAAGCACTTATCATCAAACGGAAAAATAACCAAGAACCGGTAAAAAGATCGAAGAAATATTTAAGAGCCTAATTCACCCCACCTTAGGCGCATTTACAACTAGTCCTGGAAGTGGAACATTCAAGTATGTTGAAGAAGAATCTACTCCTTCCTCCTATCCTATTCCCGAAGGTGGCATTACAAATGAGTTTCTCTACATGACTATGATGAATCAACATAGAGAAACCACCCGGGCAATTACCTCTCTTCGCAAGCTTGTGTTGGATTCACAAAATCAACATGAAGATGAAGACGGTGATGATGATGAAGAAGGAAGTGAAGAAGGTGAAGAAGGAAGTGAGGAGGTGTCTAATGAAGAATGAAGTATTTGCACCATGTTTTGATGTTGTTAGATCTTTTAAAAATTCTGTTTTATGTCTTGTGTTTCGTACTATCATGGCCGTACCAAAAAAAAAATTTATGTTTTGTTCGTTTATGTTGAATATTGTGTACCGTACTTCAGATTCTGGTTTTTTAATGTATGTGTGTTTGTGGCTTTATATGTGTATGGTTATTATGTATGTATGTATGGTATAATTATGAACTGTCATTGTTTTGGAATCCTCTTCCTTTTTGCTAATGACAAAGGGGGAAAAGGATTGGGTTCTCTAACATTTTTGTGCAGAAAATTATTACCCTCATGAATTTAGGGGGAGCTCCACTTTAGGGGGAGAATCAAACTTAGAGAAACATCAAGTCTAAAGATTCAATCTTTCAATGGATTGGTTGTCATCATAAAAAAGGGGGAGATTGTAGAAGCAAGCTTCACTCACATTGAGTTTTGATGAAGACAACACAACAAGCTCTCTACAAAGATAATATGCAAAAAGAAAGAGAATCAAGCTACATGAAGTACAAGAAGTTCAAGTTCAAGAAGATATCCTAAGTACTATCAAGTTGAATCAATTAGCTTCAAGTGTTCAAGTATCATGAAGATCAAAGGTTGAACAAAGGTATATCAATGTCATTTAAATGATTATACAAGTGTTCACATGTCTTGCATCTTGCATATCTTTGATCTAGTGCATTGCAAATCTTTTATGGAAAGTTCACATTGTTTTCTAAACTTTTTCTTGAAAAATCAGTTCTGTTAATCGATTAACCTGTGGGGTTAACCGATTAACCAGTTCAAAATTTGAATATTTTCTTAACGTTAGCATATGTTAATCGATTAACCCATATGGTTAACCGATTAACACTGTTACTGTGTGCGAAAAATGGTGACTTTTCATGGAAAAATGTATTGCTTTCTCATCTCTTTTCATTCCTTTGCTGCATATTTCTCATACCTTTTTGTAGGGGTGTTCTACACATATTTAAACACTTCATTTTCAGATTTAACACTTACCTCCTAACAATTTCATAATCATAAATTCACTCATCCTCTCATATTTCAAAATATTATTCAAGTGTTCATTCAAACATTTTTCTTGAGAGAAACTTCTGCATATTTTTCACAAAATATCATTGTTTCATATCATTCTTGTCAAGAACACTTGTATACATTGTTTGAGTGATATTGTCTCAAAGGAGAAGATCGAATATCAAGATTGATATCAACATACTATCAAGATATAATCTTATTATCAAGAATATTTTTCTGTTTTACCTTGTTGTCCAGGATTGTTGGAAACAAGTGAGTGTTTTGAAGAGGATTGTTCTTCATACACTTAGTTACCTATAAGTTAGATAGTAAGCATCACCATTGGTGTGATTAGGCTGTACAATAATTCTAAACTATAGTGAAATCTCTTTCGTGTTGAAGGAGGAGTGGAGTACTCTCGGGCTGTGAGGGGAACCACTATAATTCTCTTGTGTCATTTTTCCTTTCTGCACTTTACTTTCAAGCACTTATCATCAAACGGAAAAATAACCAAGAACCGGTAAAAAGATCGAAGAAATTTTTAAGAGCCTAATTCACCCCCCCCCCCTTAGGCGCATTTACAACTTACATGGAGACCTTTTTTATCATAGTTTATTCATGAAAAAATGTCAGACTCTGTATTATAGGTTGACTTGTATGCCATAAAAGAGGGTCCTGAATATATCTATGAAATCGAAGGTATGAGATATCTTTATGCAAATTATGAATAAATAAACTTTGAAGAAACTTTACAATGAGATTGAAACTTACAAGATGAGTTCAAAAAAATGGACGGAGAAATAAAATCCATAAAACAGAAGGATACATGGGAATTGATTTCATTTTTGAAAAAGCATAAGGATACAAACATGAATAAAATAAAAAATCAAAAGATACGAGACAAAAACAAACAAAAAAAGGCGTAAAAATGCTATGCTAAGATTATAATAAGACGTTTTGTTTCACATATATGAATATCATCATAATTTCTCAAACATTTTTTTTTAATAATCAGACAAAACTTCATTCATAGAATCAAACAAGGATTACAATTGAATGAACCCTTTCTAAAATCTAATGGCCATATCAAAGAAGGACAAAAGAAAATAGAAAGCTAAAAATATAAGGATCCTATATAAAACTGAATCAAAATCTTTGATAACAGTCTGCATAATCCTCAATTAATCCTAGCCAAATACCAACAATTCACAACTTGTTACATGACAGACCAATCAATAGGCATTTTATGCCAATAATAGAAGTTGTCCTCTACCATATTCTTCTTATTCTTCCTCCTCCATTTCCATGTTAATAGTTGGATGTCTAATAACAGACCCTTTAGATTCAACTCTGCACCTTGAAAGATGATGGCGTTGCGACATTTCCAGATACACCAACATGAAAACAGCCAGATAAAAGCTAATTGATCTCCCAACACACCTGCACTTGCAACTGTAATAAATTCTTCAACACAGCAGTTTCCAGAGGGAAGGCATATACCAGTCCAAACTTCCAGTTCTTTCCATAGTTTTTTTGAAATCTCACATCCAAACATCAGGTGGTTGATGTCTTCTATTCCATTGACACAGAAAACACATTGCAACAGATTAGAATCAGTGATAATGCCTCGATTTCTAAGGTTTTGACGTGTCGGTAGCCTATTCAACAATAAACGCCAACCGAATATCAGGATCTTCAATGGTAGCTTTTGTTTCCAAAGGTAACGTAAGGCCAACAATATGTTATCCTCCATCAGGTCATCCTCCATTCTACGCTTCCACATGTCATAACACTCCTTAACACCAAAAGAATTATCATTTTTTCTTGGCCATAGAACTACATCTTCTTCTAGGCGAGATAATGTGATCTCCCTCAACAAGTTATTAATTTCCTCAATTGAATCTTCATCCTCTTCTGACTGAACAACATTTTTTCCTAAGATATCCCACGTCCATATATTACCAGTCCAACTCCCACAGTCTTTAACCAGAATATGCTGATTTGGAGATGATTCGAAAAGATTTGGAAAAAGAACACTGAGGGAGTTTCCTTTAATCCACGGGGATAGCCAGAACATAGTGTGACACCCGTTTCCAGTTTTCCACGTTAAGTTATTGAACATGTTGTGTGTGTTAGAATAGGCTGCCAGTCTCCACAAGTTTTCCACCAATTAGAGGTCTGCTTATTTGGGAACTCAGTGTGATTAAGAAACAAACTGTTGAAGTCCCCCATGTATCTAGATCTAATGGTAGTTGACCAAATGGCGTCTTGATCATTGATAATTCTCCAAAGCCATTTCGCAACAAGAGCTCTGTTAAAAAGTCTGACATCTTTAACTCCCAGGCCTCCTTGAGCTTTTGGTTTACACACTGCAGACCACTTAACCCAGGCCACACACTCTTTTTCCCCCTTGCCTGACCATAGAAACCTCCTCTGAATGGTTTTTAATTGTTTTATGACAGCAGCAGGAGCAAGGAATAACGATAGGTAGTGTATTGGCAAACTTGTTAAAACCGCATTCAATAATATCACTCGACCACCAATAGATAACGTTTTACTCTTCCGACTTGCTAACCTGTTTTTGAAAGAGGCCATGACTGGTTTCTAGAATTCTATTGATTTATGGCTGCCACCAACAGCAAGACCCAGAAATTTAAAGGGGAATTTACCAATTTTACAATTCAAGAAGGTGGCCACAGCAGCAATCCTATAATCTTCTACCCCAAATCCCATAATGCTACTCTTATTGTAGTTAATTTTCAGGCCAGACAGAGCTTCAAACCCTCTTAACATGGATTTAATGCCCCAAATATTAGACCAGGAATCATCGCAAATGAACAATGTATCGTCCGCAAACTGTAAAAGACAGCTTGTATTGTTACCTGCTATTGTGATACCCTTCAGAAAACCACTGTCAATTGCTTTCTTCACCAAAAGTGCCAGGTATTCAGTTATTAGTACAAAAAGGAATGGTGATAACGGGTCCCCTTGTCTTAGGCCCTTTTCGATTGTGAAATCCTTTGAGGAGCTGCCATTAACCAAAACTGAACCAAAACTTCTGCATACCAATCCTCTAATCCATGCTATCCATTTGGAGTTGAAATTCATTGCTTCTAATACCTTACATAAAAACTTCCAGCTTACACAATCATACGCTTGTGCAAAATCGACTTTAAACATGAAGCTTTTCCTCTTCTTTTTCTTAACATAGTCGTAGATCTCATTTGCCATCAAGACTCCATCCATGAGCTGTCTTCCTGGAACAAATGTCGTTTGACAAGGAGAGACCAACTTTCCTATGACACCTTTCAGTCTCGAGGCTAGTAACTTAGAAACAATCTTGTGCACACACCCAATTAAAGCAATTGGCCTGAAATCCAGAAGGTTTTGTGGGTTGTCAACCTTAGGAATAAGAGCAAACAAAGTAGAGCAGAAAGCTTTTGATAGGGCAACCTTGTCATAGAACTCAGTGATACAATTGAAAAAATCCTGACCAACAATATCCCAAGTTTTTTTTATGAACTTAAAGTTGAATCCATCTGAACCTGGGCTTTTTTCACCTTCACATGACTTAACCGTTTCAAGAACCTCATCATAAGAGAATCTATCTGTTAGCATCTTGTTATCTTCTTCAGAGAGTTGGTTTAAAGAGCTGAAATTCATTTCAAAACAGTCAAGGTTAGTATTCTGAAACTTATCTTCATAGAAATCGTGAATGGTTTGTTTCACTTTTTCCACCCCTTCCTCTTCTTGAAGGCCAACATTCAGAGCAGTGATCGTGTTCATTCTCCTCCTTCTATTGATCACAGAATGAAAATACTTGGTGTTACAATCCCCCTCCTCCACCCATTTCTGTCTTGATTTTTGAAAAAGAATGCTTTCCTTGGTGTGCAAGTTATTCCACATTTCCTCCATTTTCTTACCTCTCACTTTCATTGTCTCCTCTAGTTTTCCATCAGCAAACTTTGCCACCACTTCATCCAATTCATTAATCTCCATTATATTCCCCTCGATCCTTAAGTCACGATAGCCAAAAATATTGGTGTTCCACCATTTCAATCTACTCCTAAGATTTCTTAATTTCTGTAGCAACACATCCCCTGCACTTCCTTGAGTTCTAGCCAAGTTCCAATTCTCCCTAACAAAGTCCATAAAATTTGGATGGTCCAACCACACATTTAAAGTCTTAAATGGTTTAGAACCCCAATTACTATCATTCAACATTAGTGACACTGGTGAATGATCTGATACATCTCGCAGGCCTACCCTCTGATTGATCACCTTCCAATAGTCACACAAATCTTCATTGACAAGAATCCTATCTAATCTACTCTTGTACGAACCATTAGCCTTGAACCAGGTGAACTTGTTTCCTACCGAAGGAAGATCTATCAGATCTACATCTTCTATAAACTCCTTGAATGCCTCCATGTCATTCTGATTATAACCTCCTTTTCCTTGCCTTTCTTCTTTGGATTTAATTGAGTTGAAGTCTCCTCCCAATATCCAGTCCCCCTTGGAAAACTAGCTTTCACACACAGTAACTTGCTCCACAAAATCCTCTTTTCTGCCAAAGCACACGGTGAGTATATATTCACAATGTAGATAACTCTATCCCTCCATTCTCCACACATCCCTAAATAGCCATTCCCTGAAAAACTGAATTTTGAGTTAAAGGACCTCTTATTCCACACTGACATCAATCCACCAGATTGACCTTTTGAGTCAGCAGCTGACCATTTAAAATCATCACTATGCCAAAAAGTGCTTTTAATAGCGCTTTTTTAAACCTTTTATAGCACTTTAAAGCGCTATAAAAGCCTCAGCTATTATAGATTTGCTACCTATAATAACACTTTTAAAGCGCTATTAAAATGGAAGTTTTTAATAGCGCTTTACAATAAACGCTATCATATCAGTGTTCTATGCTACCATATACCTTGTTTGGAGAAGGATTTAATAGCGTTTTTAAAAAAAAAAATGCTATTATAGTCCTAGTATTCAATAGCACTTTTTCTAAAAGCGCTATTATAGACACTATCTGTAATAGCACTTTCTAAAAAAGCACTATTAATGTTATTTTATTTATTCTTTAAAAAAATGAAATTTTGTAACTCAATACTGCATTAAAAAAAACCATATATTCTTCTCAAATCCAAATATCAACAGTATTACACATAAGACATTCAATTAATTTTTATTCAAAATAATTACAATTAATATAAATTAATTACAAACAATAAAAGTTTATATAATTGTTTGAAGTCGGATACTACAAAATGATGCTAAACTATTTTCTTTTGATGATAAAAATCAAATTTTAATACAACAATATATGGAGGTAACGATTCAGCTTCGACAGAATTGGTTGGAACAATTTTGGATTTCAATGTGATATTACATTCTTGAATGGAAGAAATAGTAGTTACCAAAATTGAATTGAGGCGACTAGTACAATTCTTTGGAAAACTCTTATACAGACCCTGCAATGCAAAGTTACATTTAATAATTTACAACTCCTTGGTTTTAAAATTAAGCTCATTGATTAAACAAATTTTACTATATAAATATATTATCGTATGGGTAAAAGAGAGCAACAAGAAATTTTCAAATGAGAAATTACCTGTAATATGACTACAATTCCAAACAAATTCCTTAAACTACGATGGCCAGCTACATCAACACTGCAACTCCAAACAAATATTTTGTCATAAAATTAGAGCCACGATATAGATCAAATCCATTGAATAATATATTAGAATTGAAAGTTCTCTAGTTAAAGTTAATGAGTCAAGAAATAATCTAGCATCATTAAAGCACTTTACTCTTGTGGTTCTTCGAAACAATTTCTAGAATTCATCACAATGTAGTATAGCTGATAAACCTCTAGCAAAATATCCAGATAAAAGATTCTAAAACAGAATAGAAAAACCGTGACGCATTTTCTTACTATAAATACAGTTTTTGATAGTTCCACACCAGCCTTCTCCCTGTCACCCAAAAAATGTAATCTAGTTTTTATTACTCGTCTAATGTCCTATTTTAGATGAACTTAGTTCAAAGTTCATGAATCTTGCAATAGATCACATACCTCTAGATATATCAACCAACTTTTTGTTCCTGAACAGTATCCAGGTGGAAGTGGTAAGCTGGTAAAGATCCATCCATACAAACTACAAAATGGAATATAGTTGTGAATTGCAAATTAAGTTATTCTAAATAATAAAAGGGGTCATATCACCAATAAATAAGCTATATAATCTAGAAAATTTGATTTGTAATCTGGAAAATTTTGACTACATATCATCATATCACCAATAAGTCAGGTAGGAGACGGCGTAGAAAGCCATGCGCATGATGAAGTGGAGAACCTCACTTTTCTTCTCTTTCCCTTTTTAACATTAACCGAATATACACAAAGACAAAACTTGGTCTAAGCTCTTTCAAATCGAGCGAGTCCCGTAGTCGCTACACTATAACATTAACCGAATATACACAAAGACAAAACTTGGTCTAAGCTCTTTCAAATCGAGTGAGTCCCGCAGTTGCTACACTATAATCAATTAATCTGACAATGTTTATGTTCTTCGAGTTCGAGCTATGGCGGAATCATCATCTTCCACCACTGTTAGTTTTAAATATAATTTATGGAAATACATTTTAGCTATTTCCTGTCTTTGTCTATCAGTATAGCTCTACAACCCTGCAGGTGGGCATAACCATTGAGTATGGAATGAAATCAAAATTATCTAAAACAGAGACATGTTTATGAATCATCGAAAAACCTCAAAGAAATCTTTGCTATGGTGTCCTTCTAAGATATGGAAAAGAATTCTATATTCACGAACAAGGAAATCACTAACACCTAAAAGCTTGACTTCTCTAATCTGAAAAAGATCAATAAAAAAATTTGCAGCAAACTATATTATGATTCCATAAAATGTAACATTTAATACTTTCTGGCCACATACCAATCTAAGAAAGATTCTAAGGCTTGTTGGAGATGATTTCTTCAAGTTTTCAAGAGTTGTAGAAATTCAACGTTGACAGATACTTCTCTAAGGCTTGTTCTAGAATGAGGCTCTTGCTCGAACAGGTGATGCGGCTTCTGCTTGTCATGCTTTAATGAACGTGCTTGAAGACCAACCAACAGAAGAAATGAAAGTTGTAGCCTTATGTGCTTTGCAAAATCTTATGATGTATAATCGATCAAATAGAAGAGCAGTTGCAGAGGCCAGTGGTGTTCAGGTTGTATTGGATCTGAGAGCTTCAAGTAATCCTGAAACTTCTATTCAGGCTGCAATGTTTATTTGATAATGTGGCTGTATGTATGAAACAAATAACAATAGTTTAAAAATCAATTTAATATGATTAGTTTCTAACATTTTATCCTATTCATGTAGACATCGGCTCATTTGATGCCAATTGAGCATACATGGTCTAAAGTCCCCACTTTTCACAATATAACTCAAATTAAGTTGTCCTTCGAATTATATTTTAAATAATTTGTTTTCATGATTCCTTTTGTGCTACCTCTACATGTTTTAATTAACTTCATTTTTCTTTTTGTTTTTTTGGGGAATTAAATTAATGGTTTACAACAAATAGAAGAACTTTAATTAGTTAGTGAAGTATATATCCCGTGTTTATAATTTATGACATTATTGCTTATCATATGTCCTGAAAACTGAAGTTTCACATCCACTAAAAATATTGCCTAATAAAAGCTTATAAAGTTTGGAATATTTATATTTTACTAGCCAACACTGTGAGATTGACTTAGTCTAAAAACCAAATACCTCTTTGACAGGAGATAGACACAAGAAGGTGTAAGGAACTCTATGCGTGCACGTTGTGTTTCAAATATCCCCATAAGCGGGGACTTCATGGGCTTCATGTCATTTGAAAGTACCCTGTGAACCCATAAAAAAGGAATTTCCCAGCGGCAAAGCAATCAATACAACATCATATAGTTCGTATATTTTATTATATTTTCTTATTGTACAGATATTTTGTTATATTTTTTAAAAGGAAAAGGAAATATATTTTGGTTAGAGTAAAATGAAAAATGTCGTCAACGAGAATCGAACACGCGACCAATGTGCGTCCTTTTTCATAGCTTTTTGGAAACATTTATAATAGCGCTTTCTAACAAAACGCTATCATAGGACTACCCTTTATTAGCGTTCCACGTAAAAGTAATATTAAAATTCTGTGTTATTTTTTTTTCTTTTTTTGGTTAGTAAACTATAATAGCATTTATAAGCAAAGCGCTATCATAGGTTTCACTTTGAATTTTTTTTATAGCACTTTAAAAAAAATGCTATTATATTAGTGCTATTAAAAATCAAAATTGTAGTAGTGTATCCTTACCCCAAATACTATTCACAAAGCATTCCTCAACCTTTTTACATTTTGTCTCTTGTATCATGCAGAACTCTATCTTGTTTTTTACTATAAACTGATTGAGCCTTCTTCTTTTTATCAAAGAATTGCACCCTCTGATGTTATAAATTGCTAGATTCATTGAACTGTTGTGTTTGCCACCTTCGATCTAACCCTTAAGTTATTGTCTCTTGACTCCATATTCCGTAATAACCCTTCAAGAACCTCATCATCTTCCTCACCATCTACTCCTATTGCTTTAAGGATTAACCATACTTTCTTTGGAACATCCTCTGAGTTCCTTATAACCCTTTCATTACCTGCTACCATGACTGAGTCTGAGACCGAGTCACAACAAAGAATTGAACCTCCTGAGTATCTTGAATCACCCTCTCCAGATTGAGTCGATAATAGTAGAGCTCTATCATTAGCTTCAGACAATTGTTTCTTCTGGTAATTCACATCAGAAGAAGAGTGTAATAGTGTTGAGTAATAGGAGGGTTCATAAGGTATCTGAATCTCCTCATAAATGTCTTTGATTAACTTCTTTCTTCTTGAAGGCTTCTTGAGACCAATAACAAGGTTGTTTTCTAGCTCTGATAATAAAGTAATGGGCCTTACCACAGAATCCATAGCACAAACGTTCTCCAGGCCCACACTCTTTGTTTTCAAACAGCTGTTTCCCACCTGATAAGAACGAGCTGTAACCAATGCTGCCTTTTTCCCAACTCTGACATTCTCTTCCCTACTGATCACATCCTTTACCTTCGGTCCCATCACTTTTTCTTGAGCCTCAATAACATTAATTGTCTCTGCCCCTATCAGACTTTCTATGCAGGGTCCCACAGTTTCAAGAACTCCAAACGACTCCTTTTGAACCTCGTTTCCAGAGATAACCTTTTTGTCAGACTGATTCTCTAAATCCTGATTTTTAGTACTGTGCCTAGGGCCAAGTAGACTGTTAACACGGTTTCCCAGACTACCACCCCCACCATTCCCAGTATCGGAAGAATCCGTCTCTTTCGACTCATCTTCCACGGAGAAACGATCCCTTGCTGCTTCATCATCATCAGAATCGTCTTCAGTTTCTGTTTCCTCTACCATTGATTCATCAGAGTCTTCTCCCTCAAGAATTTTACTCTTTTATGACAATTATTTTTGGACCATGATAATCTTCAACCAACTTTATCACAAATAACACTCCATTAATCTCGATGCTTAAAATTTCGTTCAGATTACTTGTATACTTAGTTTTAACCAGGATTCTTGCAACATCAAACGCAGACTGAGCTTCAGTTTCATCATCACAACGGATAAACTCTCCAACCCTGCTACATATATACTTAAAAAAATCGTTCCTCCATGCGTGACATGGGACCCCAAAACATTTAACCCAAGTTAACCTTTCTTTGTCCACCTCCGCAGGGGACCAACCTCTGATATCAGAGAACCAGTTTTTTAGCCACGTTTCCTCTTCTTTAATCAGATCTTTCACAGCGTTTTCTTCAATATCCTCAAGTAAACACATGTTTGCACCCATTGGAGTGACTCTTATATTGAAAAAACCCTCCTTGTGAAATATATCTTGGATATTATAGGAATTTCCTGATTTTTGTATTTCTCCCACATAAGCTTTCTCGAACCGCTTGATTTCATCTTCATTGACATTGAAACAAAGACCAGCCCAGTTAGGGTGTGATCTCCCTATTTCTGACTCGTAAACCTTCCCCTCATACTGCCTGTTCATTCTTGTTCGTACTTGTTCTCCTCTTATAATCTCCGCATATGATCTTCCATTTCTAACTCCACCACCAACGTATCTGATCTGACCTGCATTAGCCTTCCTTTCCATTTTATTAACCTGATTTGATTCTCTGTGTTCAACCATCCTCCTTCTATTAAATCTAGGTATATTAACATACGGCTTCATTCCCTTTATTTGAATGCTATCCAAAGTAATCGCCATAACTCTCTCGTTCTCCACCTTTCTCAATCTAACAAACTCATACCTTTTTCCTCTCTTATCAACTTTGGCGGGGATGAACACCTCATACACATTGCCATGCTCCATAAAAACTTTTGCCATCTCCCTAGCATTGTATCCCACTGGGATTTCAGTAAAGAAGAAGGAAGAGATGATCTCTTTTTCCCCAATGTGCTTCCCTGATCTATCTTTCCAAACAGAAAATCTCATTGTTTTATTCTTCTCTCTAACTACTTGCCACTCCATAGAAAACACCTAGCAAGAAAACTCACGCTGAATATAGTTGAAACCAATATTACCAGTGAAAGTTTTTCCTGAGCCAAGGCCCCTAGCCCTAAAGCTAGGAGTTTAAGCCAAAGACTCTATCTAAACAATAACACCAGAAATGGGTTTGCACCATAACACCAGAAATGGGTTTGCAGAACGATTATAGTGACGTAGGATTTAATTTCTCAAACATTTTAACACAAACTAAATATTCATCATATAGGCATGGAGTGTGCCTGTTTGGATGAAGTCTCTGAGAAAGAAGGATAAATCGAACCATTATCGAAAAACTTATGAAAAAATAAAAAGGGGTGCTAGATTATAAACTTATTGTTAGGTCCATCTGATTGGTATCAGTGGTATAGTCCAAAGAAAACTCTAAAGAAGTAGAATTAAATTAGTGGAGTCATAATAAATATAAGTAGTGGATAGAAGTTTCCCTCTTGAAGTGTCTAGAAAACTCAATAAATGTAAAATTTTTTTTATAAATTATAAATTAAAAAAAAAAAAAAAAAAACTACTCCAATAAAAACTATGCAAGCAACTGTATTAAATAAACTCGAATGCAACAAAGTCAAACAATGAAGGCGTAGCATTTATATCTTGGCATCTGAACTCTTAAATTAATTTACTCTGACTTAACTTTTACTTTCCTCACATAAATTCTAAATTCTAATTCTAAATTTATTTTAATTTGAAGAAATTTTTACTTCTTGTTCGGTGTTCATTGAATAAAAAGAAGCAAATACTGAAATACATATTAATTAATAAATTGAAACTGCAGCCATTGGTATACACAATGCAATGCTACAAAGTGACACTCCTTCATACAAGGAACAACTGATCCATCATAAATAAACCCAAAACATAAACAACACACATAGGAAACTACAACATTATTAAAATTTTAACAGCAAACACTGTAGCTACTAGCTATAGATTATAATGTTGATTATTAAACACGAGTCGCAGGAACACCCTTATGCATAGCATCCCCAGTAGTTCCTCCTCCAACACCATAGTCAGTATCACGATAACCTGGACCATATCTGCTGTTATACAACCCTGCATGGATCAGCAACAAATACAACAATTGTGTGAATGTCAGTATGATTACGAATGCTTCCACCATCTTCAGCCTCCACCCTCTATGTCCTCCTATGTGTATCTCCTTGCAAGCCAACCTATTCACAACACACAATAGTTATCGTGTCAGCATCGTGTCTGGTGTCTGTGTCATTATGGTGCTAGTATCATGTCTGGTGTGTCAGTGTTTCAAAATATTGAAGAAGGTTTAGTAATATACCCCATGGCTAGAGAAGTAACAGCCCAAGCCACAACTGATGTGGCTCCAGCAGATGCTAAACTGTCACTCCTCCATGCCCTGATGTGATTTCCACCTATAAATTTCGACACAATACCAAGAACAGAAGCTAACATTGCAAAGATCAAGAAGAACGTGGTAGCACCATTTCCACCAAAACCTGAAACAAACACCCATATACACAAAACAAATTCAAACCAAGCTATACTCTTTACACACACGAACAAAATGGGTCGTTTTCTGTGAACTTACTTGGGTGATAAGTTTGGCCATTGATAAGCCTATTGAGACACCAACTAGCAAAACCGAGAACAATCAAATACATGAGCAAGTTCAGAAACAGCAATGGAGCTAAAACATTTCTCCCCACAGAAGCCATACTTCAGAAGCTTGTAGAATCTTTCTATCTTTATCTGCTTTTGCACCGATTTCAACTTTACAGTATATTTTGTTTTGTGAGCTTGAATGTGACACTATGAAGCTATAAATAGAGATTTCGAAAGATGGTTTGAACTTTGAAGACACGTGTCAGTTAACAAGGTCTAGCATGTGTGCTTTCTTGTACAGGTGGTAGGACACTTGTCATTTGTTGTCACAATGTTCTTAACAAATCTATTGCTGTCTTTTTGGAATATTATATCTCAACGGTGTCTTATAATAATCAACCAATGCTTCGTTACTAGTACTTTGCACTTGCAAGATTGTTATCGGTGGGTACTTCAATTTTCTTCACTATTTGAAATCGTTTTTATTGTATTCATATTAAATGTAATATTCTCATGGTTTTTGCATGTCGACAAGTTGAAGAATAGGATATCTATTGGTTGAACACTTGTATAGATGTTCTATTTCAGAGAGATATTATAGTTATCCATTTGGACAAATATAATAATGAGAAATCGGATTCTTATGTTTTGAGGTGTCGTTCACCATTGCAGATCTGATAATGAGAACACAAACATTCACTTTTATCTTCAAGTTTTTAAGTTTTAAATATGTTCCATCAAAATAACATCACTTTATTTGGAAAATAAATAACATCACTTAATGATTAAAAAACGTAGTTACTTTTTTATAAAAAATAATTTTCATTTATTTTAAAAGTAGTATTTTATAATAGGAATATAAATAATCTTGAAAAGGATAAATTTAAGTCTAATGATCTTATTTAATAGTGCCTCGTAGAAATTTGATATGATTTATATATATATATTTTTTATGAAATGTTGGTAAATCTCAATATGGTTTATCATGACAGGTTGAAAGGACACTACTATAAATAATATATTTGATAATTAATTTTTCACGGCAACCAATCAAAAATCAATGAGTAAATGATAGGTGCTGTCACATTTGAATTTTTTTTATAAAATACTATTGTTTCCCCGGTTATTCTAGCAATCGAAATAAAAGATTGTGATCAACTCCATTCGAATGCTAATAACAGCATTTAAGCGCATTTTATTTTATTTTTTAATTTTTTATTTATTTATGACATGTTCTCTCAATTTATTTGGCAACCAAAGGAAAAAGTTTTGATGAACCGCATTTGAATATCAAAAACGTCATTTTAGCGCATTTTATTATTATTTTTTTATTTATGAACTATTCTCTAGGTTCTTCTAGCAACTAATGAAAAAATGTGTGTTTGTTTATTAACCAACGAATTTTTGTCGTCCATTTATAAAGTAACAATGATCAAGACATTGTCAACTCATCAATCCAAATGAAACATCAACAATCCGCATAAAACTCACATTAACTAATATATTAGAATGTAAATACCACAAATTTATCTTGAAAGCAGAGTGCATAGTCTTGAAAACACACTAATAATTAAAGAATTACATAAGGTAGAAGTCATTCCCTAGGATGGACATTAACTAATATATTAGAATGTAAATACCACAAATTTATCTTGAAAGCAGAGTGCATAGTCTTGAAAACACACTAATAATTAAAGAGTTACATAAGGTAGAAGTCATTCCCTAGGATGGATTGTAAAGCAGAGATATGTCTCAAGGTTGGTTCATTAATGTATCTTCTCTTGTAATTTCTATTTTTTTAATGGATGTTTGTTAAAATTATTTGTTGTTATAGTTAGAAAATCATGGATGTAATTTAACAATGTTTGTTGTTATGTTGTTGTTGGTGTTGTTGTGGTTGTTGCTATTGTTGGAAATATTAAAGCACAACAACAACAATCCATGCTTTATTAACCACATTAATCTTTTTTTTACAAGCATGTATTGACAAAAAATAATTTTAGCGATTAATATTACAAGAGAAGAGGAAACAACCTTGATCAAAACATTTCTCCGCTCTTGCAATTAATACTAGAGAATTGTTTTGTACTATTAATTTGACCTCGGTGGAAAACTAACCGAGGGGAAAAGTTCTTTATTTCACCTTGCTGGAAAAATGAAGTTAGGGGAAAAGTGGGAACTTTCCATAACGCCATTCTTTACCTCACCCATAACAACCGATGTATAAGCCTCGTTTCAACCGAGGTAAAAAATATGTTTTGTAGTAGTGGAATTATGTGCAATACCGATGAGCAATTTATCGTCACCAAACAACTCCATAGGGCATTCACATTCAGGGGCGGATCATTCTGGAGACAGGGGGGGGGGGGGGGGCCACGGCCACCCCAATATTTTTTATTTATTTTTTTCCTTAATGTGAAAATACATTATTACCCTTTATTAAAAATCAAAATTACAAAATTGCCATAACCCTATTTAACCTATTTTATTAACAATAAGCGCATGCTTTTAGAAAAGAAAAAAGTTACAGTAGCAGCGTCACACCTTTATCTCCTCTATAGCACTGTCGGTCTCCATTTGTCGCTCTCTGAACTGTGTATTTTTCGGGTAAATGATTTTTCTTCAATTTATTTATTTATTTACATAATAGAATATTATGTTTTTTCTTCAATTTCACAAATTGATAATACAATCAAATTGATAATATTGTGTTAATTTAAAGAATATTGTGTAAGATTGAATTGTGAATTTAGGGATTTTTTGGATTGTTTCTCTTTTATAAGTTTTATTGTGAATTTAAAGAACGTTGGGAATTTGTTGTGTTGTGCTTAAATTTTAGTTGAAGTTGAACAATAATCAAATAAAGTGTATTTTTTTTAGTTAATTTCTTCAATTGATTTTGCAGCACAACAGTTCTAATAAAGAGTAGAAAAATTGATTCTTTTTTCAAGAGGAAAGAAAGAGATGACGAAGATTTAACTTCTATGTCTGAACCTCAAAGAGTTCGTGAGAATCCAAGAATTGAAGAAAATGTTAATAGAGTTTGCCCGGATGACATTGAGAATTCTTTAGAACGCGATCCTGGAAAACGTCCTCCGATGTGGGAATATCCATTAAATCAAATGGATGAAATACGAAGAGCTTATTTGAAATGGGGTCCATATCAAATGCATTTAGAGCAATATCCATTGTCTGGTAAAGAAGATCATCAAAGAAGATTTCAACACGCTTGGTTTAGCCTTTTTCCTTCGTGGTTAGAGTATTCACCTTCAGAAGATGCTGCTTATTGCTTACCGTGTTATCTTTTTAGCAAAAGACCAAGTGGGTGTCCTGGTTCAGATGTCTTCATTTCTATAGGTTTTAGAGGTTGGAAGAAAGTTAGAAATGGAAAGAATTGTGCATTTCTTAAACACATAGGGAAGGATTCTTGTTCACCACACAACAATGCTATGAAAGCTTGTCAAGATCTATTAAATCAAGATGGGCACATTAGGAACATTATTGAAGCTCAAAGCTCGATTGAAATTATGAAGAATCGACTACGTCTCAAGACTTCAATTGACACTGTTCGTTGGTTAACTTTTCAAGCCTGTGCTTTTAGAGGTCATGATGAAAGTAAAGAATCATTAAACCAAGGTAATTTTCTTGAATTGATAAAACTCTTGGCATGTTACAATGATGAAGTTGCAAAAATTATGTTGGAAAATGCTCCATCTAATAGCAAGTATACTTCACATAAAATTCAAAAAGAGATCTTGCACATTCTTTCAAGTAGGGTGAAAAAGCATATCCGTGAAGAAATTGGCGATTTCAAATTTTGTATAGTTGTAGATGAAGCTCGTGATGAATCTAAAAAAGAGCAAATGTCTCTTGTTTTGAGATTTGTTGATAATGATGGTTTTATACAAGAGAGATTTTTTTGCCTTGCACGTGTTAATGACACTACATCTTCAACTCTTAAGTAAAAGGTATGTGATATACTTTCTCTACATAACCTTGATGTCTCTAACATTCGTGGTCAAGGGTATGATGGTGCTAGCAATATGAGAGGAGAATGGAACGGTTTACAAGCACTATTTATGAAGGATTGTCCTTATGCATATTATGTTCATTGTTTTGCTCATCGATTGCAACTTACCCTGGTTACCACATCAAGAGAAGTTAAACCAATTCATCAATTCTTTGATAAGCTAACTCATATTGTAAATGTTGTTTGTTCTTCTACAAAGCGTCATGATGAGTTACAAGCTTCCCAATTGGATGAAATTGAACATTTGTTAGAGATTGGTGAGATTGTAACTGGTAAAGGTGAAAATCAAATTGGTACTTTGAGACGGGCTGGAGATACTCGTTGGGGATCACACTTCTCTTCTATTAGTAGCTTGATAAATATGTATGAAGCAACTTGTATTGTTTCAAAAAAATTTGCAAAGGAAGGATTAAATTATGCTTCACATGGAGATGTTGATAGTGCTTACAATTACTTGAAATCATTTGATTTTATATTCATATTACATCTGATGAAAGAAATTATGGGTGTCACAAATATGCTTTGCCAAGCCTTACAACAACAATCCCAGGATGTAGTTAATGCTATGCATTTGGTTTGTACAACAAAAGCTCTTATTCAAGAATTGAGAGAAGATGGTTGGGATAAAGTGTTTACTTGTGTGAAGTCTTTTTGTGAAAAACATGATATTGAGGTTCCTGATCTTGATGACGTTCATTCAACAACAAGATTTGTACGCTCTCGTCTTGAAGAGAACCAGGTAACCATTGAGCATTATTTTAGAGTTGAAATATTTTTCGCTACCATTGACAAACAATTACAAGAGTTGAATAGCAGATTTAGTGAGCAAGCGATTGATTTGTTAACTCTAAGTTGTGCTTTGGCTCCCAAGGATAACTACAAGGCTTTTAACTTTGATACTATTTGCACTCTAGTTGAAAAGTATTATCCTATGGACTTCAATGAGCGAGAGATGATTAATTTGCAATTTCAACTTCGGCATTTTATTATTGATGCTCGCCAAGCATCGAGTTTGAATAATTTATCAACTATTCAAGATTTATGTTCATTTTTAGCTGTAACTGGAAAGAATGAAATTTATTATTTGATTGATAGACTGCTCCGTCTTGTCATGACTCTCCCTGTATCTACGACAACTACTGAAAGATCTTTCTCGGCAATGAAAATTATCAAGACAAGATTGAGAAGTAAAATGTAAGCTGATTTTCTAGAAGATAGCATGACGATTAACATTGAAAGAGAAATTGCTGCAAATATTGATTCTGAGACAATTATTGAGGATTTCAAGCTACTCAAAATCCGTAGAGCATTATTATAAGGTATTTTTAAGTAATAGTTTTAAATTATTTTATGTTCAACTTTGTGTTTATTGCATTTTAAATATTTTATATACAATATGGTATGAATATTTTATTTATAAATTATAGTTTAATTTTATGGCCACTCCAAACTTTATAGTCTAGTTCCGCCACTGTTCACATTGTATCTATAAATCTTCTAGCATTTGTTTCATCCAAAATAGTTCAAAAATTCCCAATGCCATAACTTTGAATTCTGCTTTAGCGCTTGATCGAATAACCTTACTTTGCTTCTTACTACTCTAAACAACAAGATTTCCACACAGAAAGATACAATAGCTTGAAGTAGATCTTATATCAATCAATAAATTTCCATAATTAACATCAGCTTAAGTGTCCATAGTTAGAATTTCACCTCTTTTAAACAAGAGTCCTCTCAGTGGAGAGGCTTTGAGATATTGTATAACATGATCAATAACCTATAGATGTCTCACCCTCGAATCATGCATAAATTAGCTCATCACACAAATTACATATGACAAATCTAACATAGTGTGTGCCAAGTAAATTAACTTTCTCACTAACCTTTGATACTGATCCTTTTTAAGTCACATACTAACTCCTAATTAGTCGTCTCTCAAGTGAGGGGGGAGACGCATGCCAAAAACCCTTTGTTACAGCGATACCTCATGCTTGCCACTAAGAAACTAGAGAGATTCAAGGCGTTCGAGATCACCCATGTGCCAATATAAGAGAATACTTGTGCACATGTATTATCTCCTGTACAAGGAATCTCATAATTTGTCCATGAAACTAGGAAAATACAAAGCATCAAATTATCGAGAAAAACAGTGGCGATCATAGATGTTATTATCCCACCTTCCTCGATAACCCTGATTTAAGAGTATATTTAGACAGGGAATCCCACATCCGGCCTGTCTAAAGCGGCCCCGATGAAAAGAAGGGCTAGTGAATACATTGTAATTAAGGATTTTTTTTTTATAAAAGAGCATTATCTAAACCTTTTTTAAGGTTCTTAAGGATAGCTGGCAACATTTAGGTGCAAGGGTGTTGGCTAAGAAGATGTTGTGAGAAGGATATTTCTAACCGACTATATTCTGAAATGCCCATGAGTATGTGAAAAAATGCAACCAATTTCAGCGGCATGGAGTTGTATTCAATGCTCAGTCAATAGAATTACAGGTTTTGACATCACCATGGCCATTTCTGCAGTGCAGGATAGACATCCCCGAACCATTCTCCCCTGCCCGAGGGAAATTCAAGCACCTGATCATAGTAATGGACTATTCTACCAAATGGATTGAAGTAGAGGCGCTAAGGAACAACACAATGACAAAGGTATTGAATATTTTCAAAAGGAACATGTAAGAACTAGATTTGGTTCTGCATTTGGCCTTTAATTTTGATGGTAACAATACATTATTTCTTAGAGAATAGTTTTGTACCCTAACAGTTTTGTCTAGTGTGTAACTTTTTCTAACAGGTTCTAACTCTGAAGATTTAGCGTGTGATGTCATCAGATTCTGAACTCAACATACTCTTCCTCAGAAGAGATATAAATGTGTGTTTTACAAGATTACGTCAAGTTTTAGAATGCTCTTAAAGAACGGATGTGATGAAGGTTTGTGCTAAAGCTTCTGACTGTGACTTTGATAGAAGTGCCTCTGAAGGATTATTAAGCTCTCAAGATTTTGAATAGCAAGTTCCGAAGACTCTGAAGACCAGGTTCTGAGGAACAGTGTCAAGACTTTGAAGACTGAGGTTTTGAAGTTTCTTTCAACCAGACTCTTGATCCTTCTAAACATGATTCAACAACATATACTCAGAAGCCTCTAAAGATTAGAATGTAAGATCAAAAAGTTTTATGTGAGAGAAATAATACACATTACAAGATCAAATATTCCTTCCACTAAGATGATTTTATGGAGTAAGGACTGTACTATTGTACCATTTTGTCTCCCACCTTTGCAGACCGTTATGCAAGGTGCCAACTCATTTATGAAGATTTCCATTCTACCCTCCAACAGATCTTTTCATTGCCTATATAAAAGAGACTTGGAAGAATGAATGAAGATTCTAGTTTACGAAAGACTAAGATATTCACACAACACCAACGCTTTTGTTGAACATATTATTATTGTGAATAGAAACACACATATAGAGCTATTGTTCATTTTTGTGTGAATATTTCATTGTACTTAAACTTTGTGTAATCTGCTTTCATAGAAGCAACTTTGTAAACACATTTCTTGTATCTCATTATTTGAGGTTGTATTCCTTGAGAGACTAGGGTTTAGTCTGGATTCTTGAGAAGGCACTAATGCGTAGTCATTGTGTGTATGTAATAGGATTGATTATAGTGGATTAAGTCCTTGTTGATAAGGTGAAATCACCTTGGCAGATGGACTGGATTAGCTTCGTTAACAGTGAACCAGGATAAAAATATTTGTGTTCATTTATTTTTGTTCTTGTTTCATCTTTAAGTGTCTTGGGTGTGAAAAAGTTTTATCTTAGGAACCCAATTTAAACCCCCCCTTTCTTGTGTTTCTTGTCACCTTCAATTGGCATCAGAACTCTGGTTCTGGTATTGATTGCGTATCAAACAATTAACCGTTTCAAATAAAGATCCATTCCGTGAAACACAATGGTTGCTATTCCACCACCTCTATTATACCCCAAATTTTGACCCTATATTCCATCATCATTCTAGGAGCATTGTACATTGCATTGCTAACCCTAATTTTGTTCAAGGTATTTTCTTATTTTGTTCCTTATGAATTAGGGTTTTGCATCAAGAGAATCAAGAAGATATTTATTTGATCAATCAATGTCTTGGATTGATAATCAACCCACCAAGTGTGTATACACTTGTAGCGAGCGATTTTTGTCGGTGACGCGACCACCTTATCGCTGAAGTTTGGGTTTTCTCCTCGTGGAGAAAGGGTGCTACTTTCTGATTTCTTATTTATCCCGTGAAGCTGGAAGGGAAAAAGAATTTATCTAAAACTAACCTTGCACGCGAATGTTTAACTGAACAAACGCTTTAAAAGAGATTGGTGGGTCCGGGGTCAGGATATACAATGGGTAGTTATCAATTACCCATCCTATATGTGGTTATCCACAGGATGTTAGCTTTTAGGTTTCGCTTTGTAATTGATAGTGTTTATCTGCTGATGGGTTGGGAAAGTTTCTTGGGAAAGTATGACAGGGAGAGTGAGTTTTGTTTATGTTTTGGGTAAGGTACTGGACCTAAGCTTTTGATTAGTATGCTCGCTAAGATTTTGCAATCTTATGCCTACGTATTCCCGTTTGACGAAATAGGGAAATCAGACCGATCGTAGTTTCTCCTATTCTATGGGAGGAAAGAGATGTTTTGGTGTCTTGTTCAAAGCCCAAGACATGAAGCTAAAGGTGTTTTGTATCTTGTTCAAAGCCCAAGATGTGAAGCTTGTCATCTCTAAAGAGGAATTGTTGATGTTTGTATGCTATGAGCAACGCACAAATTTGATGCTAAAAGGTTGATTGACTCAACCGGGGGTTTCTTTATACAAAGCCTAAGAGGAGGCGGGAAGTTTGACTTTTCCGGGGGAAATGTTCTTTCTGTCTTGTACAAAGCCCAAGATTGAGGCTAAAAGGGATTTTGACTCCGTTAGGGAGAATGTATCTTGTATAAAGCCCAAGATGGAGGTTGGAATGGTTTGACTCAACAAGAGAGTGCTTTTATCTATCCTGTATAAAGCCCAAGACAAAGGGTAAAAAAGGTTGACTCCACAAGAGAGTCTTGAACGGGTGATTGACTCAACAAGAGAGTCTGAAGGCTGATTGACTCAACAAGAGAGTCTTTTATACTCAACAAGAGAGTGTTTTGTTGTCTCATACGAAGCCCGAGACTGAGGCTAAAAGGAGATGGACTCAACAAGAGAGTCTTTTATACTCAACAAGAGAGTGTTTTTCTGTCTCGTATGAAGCCCGAGAGTGAGGCTAAAAGGAGATTGACTCAACAAGAGAGTCTTTTATACTCAACAAGAGAGTGTTTTTATATGTCTTGTACAAAGCCCAAGACAGAGGCTAAAAGTTGACTCAACAAGAGATTCTTTTAGACTCAACAAGAGAGCATTTACTATCTATCTTGTACAAAGCCCAAGACGAAGGCTAAAAGTGGTTGACTCAACAAGAGAGTCTGAAAAGGTTATCTCCGCAGGGGAGAATCATTTGTATAAAGCCCAAGAGCAGGCTGACTTACTGCTGAGGATTATTGAGATCCTGAAGTGGGTCCACGTATGGGGAACTCTCATGAGAGAGACCGGGTTTCTGCTGGAGATTGATCCAGAGTGATCGGTGTTTTTTCCTATGTTTGAAAGGAACTTGAGAATGTCATTGAGACTCAAGAGGTTTAGACTATCCAAGTCTAGAGTTTTATATTTTGTACAATACCCAAGAGGAGGCGCGAGCATTAAGGGATGAGTATCAACCCTAAAATGGCCGGAGTTTTGACACTGGAAAGAATGTT
The DNA here is from genome assembly GCA_022829125.1 of Lathyrus tuberosus. Lineage (NCBI taxonomy): Eukaryota > Viridiplantae > Streptophyta > Magnoliopsida > Fabales > Fabaceae > Lathyrus > Lathyrus tuberosus. The sequence goes on from JALAZF010000253.1 coordinate 5,941,787, forward strand.
CTAGCAAAGGATGACTAGGTTCTGTCTTATACCTTTAAGAGGTCATCAGGGTCCTTGTATTAAGCCCAAGAGAAGGCATGAGAACTTCTAAGAAGCCGAAGGGTCCTTGTACAACGCCCAAGAGGAGGCGGGGATGCTTTTAGGAAGCCTGTGGGTCCCCTAAACTAAGAGAAGATCAAGAAATTCAATTCATAGAGAAGAGATCATTCCAGGAAAGTTTGAGAATTTGGAAGAAACTCAAGAGATACCATTCACGGAGAAAAGATCATCTCTGGGGAGTTAGAGTTTCTTTGACAATTTCTAAGGGTGACAGTCTGAGAAAAGGTTCACCGAGAATACTGCCTTTCTCTTTGTTCCATATTGTTTAACCCCAAGAGAAGGGAAGACTGTATTTGGAAATCCTATGAGGATCTAGTTTTGTTTGTATTTAAAGAGTGACCAACATGCTTTACCTAGTTCTAGACGTAGTTGCCGGGGAAAACTCTAAATAACTATACTAGTATTACACAGTGGATATGTGACAAGTATATAAAAGGATGTGAAAGAAGACTTACAGTGAAACATACCCACAATACAGTTATATACATATGAAGTCGGTAAATGAAAGCGGATAAACACTTACCCGTTGTAGAGCTTCCATGCTATTTTGGTAGTTGTTCAACAAAGAAATTAAAGAAAGTTTTGATAACAACATATATTTGAATTCAAAATCAAAGGAGAAAGTGCTTTGAAAATATTGTTGGGGCTTACAGCTCAAGGAAAGACCCATGTTTTAACGATGATCACATCGTTGTCTTGAAAACTGTACAGAGGGACTTATACAATATGTGAGGCCCAAAAAGTTTTATGTACAAGGGGATGGGTCTTACACTCTATTAGAGGCCGAAAGAAATTTAAAGGAGAGAAATGGGGCTTATAACACGAGGGTAGGCCTAAATGATTTGTTTTTAAACTGGCGATTGTGCCGAGATTTTTGAAAACATCATGGGTCTTATACAATGACTGAGGCCCAAAATATTTTGGTTTCAAAGAAGGATTGGGTCTTACACTCTATTAGAGGCCCAAAGATTTATTTTTGTACACATGATGGGGCTTACAGCTCAAGGAGAGACCCATGTTTTTGTTAAAAAGGCGACGATCATGCCGAACTTTTTGACGGTATCGGGACTTATACAATACACTGAGGCCCAAAAAGGTTTTCATTTATGAAAGGATGGGTCTTACACTCTCTCAAGAGGCCCAAGATTATTTGAAAATGGTGGAATCAATCAAACCCTAATTTCATCATTTTTAAAAGTGAATTCTTAAAGAAAATCAATAAAAAATGATAAAACACCAAATAAGCTTGAATAAACAACTTGTGATTTTTGGTTAAGGTTTGAAAAATGAGGTTTTAATCACAAGATGAACTAAAACTCATTTGATTTTGATTTTTCAAGATGAATATTCACTTTTAAAATGTTTAAAAACAATTAAAAAATAAATTTATTCATAAAAATACCAACTATATTAAATAAATAATATAAATTTTATTTTTTTTGTGGAATAAAATATTTCAACATTTTTGTGATTTTTTGCAAAAAGAACCAATAAAAAATAATTAAAATTGAGGGAGTTATTAATTTTTCAAATCATTAAAAATAATAAGAAAAATAATAGAAAATGGAAAAAACATTAAAAAGGGATTTGGGGCGAGGGGGATTCGAACCCCAGACCTCTTGTGTGCAGTGCGCGCCTCCTACCACTGGGGTGCTGATACATCCGTGTATCAAAACCACCCTAGAAGTACATAAGGCATGGTGTGTTTTTGGCCTGGCCAAGGCAAGGCAAGGCAAAGTTTTGGCAAAAAATGTGAAGCTTGTAACTTTCTCATTTCTCCATGGATTGGGACAAAATTTAGGTCTATCCTGCCTAGAATTTCACAAGGAATCCAATGGCGGTGGTGGTTTTTTCAGAAAATAAATCCTCCTCAAAATCCGATAGTGGTTTTGAAATAGGCCATAATTTGCATTTTCTGTGCTACCTCTTGTTGCAGGCATGAATTACATGATGAATTGGTCCAAACACAACATATATAACATGTATGAAATGTGTATGATCGGTGGACTTCAAAGCAATGCATATTTCAAAGAGTTCAAGTTGTGATGATTACCTCTTTAGGAGCTTTTTGGGCAATCTGTCAAGTGCTTTGTTCCAGAAACAATTTGATGCTTTGGACACCCTCAAATGATCCCTTAGAAGCTTTTATGATGATTGGCAACAGCTGGAAACCTCAGGAATGGAAACTGCCCCTTTTGCAACCAGATGGTGTTCCAGATGTGGGGAACCATTTGGGACAATTCAAGGATGATATTTGGAGTGTGTTTGAGGCTTTATCTAGTTTTGAAAGTGACTGAATCAAGACATGGCTTGAAAAATGAAAAAAAGTCCTATTTTGAGGTTTTGAGAAGGGACTTTGATATTTTGGTGTTACAGGTCACTTGTGAGAGTTTGGACAACTTAGATATGACATATTGGGTGTGTTTGGATCATGAGCTGTGATGGAATTGATCTCTAACTCAAAAAATCATAGTTACCTTGCTAAAGAAGGCATTTTTGCCTAGAGAAAGAGATTTTGAGGAAAGCAATTGTTGTAGTGCTTTGGTGTACTCAAACTGAGCACAAATGAGCTCTATTTATAGTATAGCAAGTTTGTTTTACAAGCAATAGTGAATGGAGGCTATTGCAGACCTTTGGCCAATTGGAGCATTTTGGAATCTCAAGTCTCCTCTAGCCATTGACTAGAGGTTAAAGCACAGGCCTTTGGTTCCCTAGTTCAGAGACCATCCTTGACTCATTCAGTTGGAAATGGCTCAGTTCATGCCACCTTGGTGCATCCATTGAATGCTCCAAAACAAAATTGGAGTCTTGTCCCCTCTTTAGGGTTTTTTTAGGTTTGGCATGCTATTTTTAGTTCCAAAGACTTGGGAGGCTTATGGATCAGTGTTTGTCCCTCCTTGGTCTCTCCCTGAGGTGTTCAGATGGATAAACTTGTTTGTCATTTATACAAATTGCTCAAATCGAGCAAAATGCACAAATCTTCCTTGTTATGACAGTTGCAGCAAGGCATATTGCCACTGTCATAACTCTTAGCTCAGATGGGATTTGATGGGGTTCTTGGACATTTTGGAAAACCCTTATATGATACAACACATGTGTGATCATAGTTTGTTTTGAAACTTTTTGGATCCAAGTGAAAAGTGCCCCTACATTTTGAAAAAAGTGAAACAGATTCCGACTTAGTGAAAATTTCACTAAGTGTTGGAAAAAGTGACATTTCATGTTTTCAGCCATTTTGATCCAACCATAACTCAAAATCCATGATGAATTGGAATGAGGTGTAGTTGACACTTTTAAAGTATGTCATGAGAGCTACAAATCCATCTTTGGATCAGCCCAAATGGTACCTTGGATCTCAAGTTATGATCCTTGGATGTTGGTACCCTAGCCACTTTGTTCCATAACTTAGAAAAATTCTAAGTTTTTATGGTTGCCCCTTTTACAAGTTATCCCACTTTCTTTGATTTTTCTTGATGAATGATGATTCAAATCACACATTAACATCATTTTAGGGTCAAAGAACCAAAATTATGAAAAATCTCAAAAAGTCAAACTTTGACTTTTGTGCATAGTTGACTTTTTATCAGATGAATTCCAAACTGTACGATCATCTATGAAATCAAGTCCTTGACCTAAATCAAACTTTATGGATTGATTTCATAGGTGTTATAGGGTGTATTGAATCATGTCCCAAGGTTTGGGAGCATGTCTTGGTCAAAAGTCAAAGGTACGGTTGACTTTTCTCGCGAAACCCTAACTGTGGTTCTGATGAACTTGAAACTTGTGAATCAAGCTTCTTGGATCAATACATTGTTACAAATGGATCAATGTAGTGTATTATGGTCCCTCAAATCATGTCTTGAGGTCTTGCCTCATGTTTTGTCCCAAAAGTCAACTTAGGGGTGAATTAGGTGAAGAAACCTTAATTCCTGATTTTTGGTAAATGTATCCCCTGAGGTTAAATTGACTTGATGATTGGTTCCAAGAGGCCCCTTGGAGTATCTTGGGTTGTGCTTTGAAGCATTGGCTCATGCCCAGATGAAAATTTCCATTTGGAGGCCCTGGTCGACCAAAACCCTAATTTGGTGACACTGGCGAACTTGAGGCTTAATCCCCTTGGAATGCTGCAACCTTGTGCTTGATTCCTGATGTGGGAGTCCTATTGATCCATTATGAATGTTTGAGAGGTTAGACAAGTTGAAGATCATGTCATTCCTTGATTGATCCTTTGTCTAAGAGCTCTGAGAGGGCTTGAAACCCTAAGTTTGATTGTAGTGGATGCTCACCCATCTTTGGGGAGACTAATGAGGTATGATGGTTCATCCATATTGTGAAGATGATTTGCATAATGATGGGAAATATTAGTGGTCAAAATTTGGGGTATGACAACACTCAAGAGGCCTCTCTTCATCAAGAATCAAGTGCAAATTGGTCTTGTTACAAGTTCTTTGAAGCTCAATTTCATCTGGCCCCAAATTAGGGTTTTTGTCTGGAAAAGTCTACTGTGCCTTTGAATTTTGATCAAAGAATAATCTCAAGCCTTGGGACATGATTCAAGATGCTCAAATACATCCTTGGAGTCCATCCATGATGTTTGAAAGGTTCAAGAATGCAAGATCATTGAAGATCACATAGTGGAATTCATCTGATACACAAGGTTTGTCTAACAAAGCCAACTCTTTGACTTTTGGTAATTTTGGTCATAATGAAGGTCCTCAAGCCAAATTTCATCAAAACATGTTTGATCAATGAGTTTGAGCATGAAAAATCAAGATTTGAAAGGTTTCTTTCAAAAGGGGCAAAGTTAAGGAATTTGAATTTTTTTTCTAAGTATTGGGAAAAAACCCTAATTTTATGCCAACTTTGGAGAGTTGTAACTTTCAATCTAGATATCCATTTTTTGTGTTCCAAAGATAAAATTGAAGCCCTCACAACATACTACAACTTTGTCATTTTGAGTCCATCTCCAAAAAGTGCTTAGATTTTGAGTTATGGAGCCATCAAGTTATGAAAAATCTTCCCACACTTAGAAATTTTTCAAGGCGGATTTTGTTAATCAAAAGTATCAATCTTTTGAGCCAGTTTTCACCATGATCCCCTGAGATTCAAAAAATTCATCAAACATGAAAGTTGTAGATCATGTTTGGGACTTTTCAAAAAGTACAAGAACTCCTCCATAGCATTTTTGAGCTAGGAGTTTAGAAGAAGGGAAATTGGCCCTCCATACTTGAAGTTTTGGCCATTTCCATCAAGATGCAAGTTGCAAATTCAAATCCATTATGCAAAATCCTTAATTACATGTATTAATACTTGTAAATCTATCCATAATCAGAATTTTTTTACAAGCATTAGTGGCTTTACACATTGATTTGAAGCATTAGCCTTGTGATTATTCAATTTTTGGAAGAAAGTTCACAATGTCATTTTGGAAAAATGACTTTAATCACAAAGTCAACTTGTCTTGAGCCTCTCACATGTTGCTTCTGCAGAAACCACTTTCTTTTCACAGAAGCAAAGCCTCTAAAACACTCAATAACTCTAAAAGAGTTGGTACAATGCATTGGAAAATAAAAAATCCATGAAACCATCCTTGAATTTCAACTAAACCATAAACTAACCAAGTTGCATTTTCTGCAGAGCCTCAAGCCTCAATCTTTCCCTATAAATAGAGGCTCAATCCAAGCCTCTAACACACAACAAAATCACAACATTCATCCCTCAAAAAGCTCTCAAACCAGAAACTTGCCATTTCTTCCTTTGGTGCCAAGAAACTCCAATCTTGCACAAACTTGCAATCTGTCTTTTCCAATCACCAAACCACTAACCTAACCATCCAAACACATCACAAATCACCCCTTGAAGATGTCCAAATCTTCATATTCACCCCAAACCTGCTAAACCAGAAAGTCAAGTCTTTATTCTGATAATTTCCAAACACTCAAACACTCAAACACACCCTATAAAAGATCCCTAAGTTGTTCCAAACATGTTTGTTCAACTGTAACTTCATTTGGTTGAAGTTCCACTTTGGTCACTTTTGACAATTTTGCAAGAAGGAGGCATTTTCTGTTCCAGTGGTTTTATCTTGATTCCAAGCATCCAAAAAGCTTCTTAGAGGTATATTGGAGGTGTCCAAAGTATCAAGTTATTTCTGTAACATGTCTTGTGGAAGTTGCAAGTGTGCTTCAAGAGGCAAGTTTCCAAAAACCTTGAACTTCTTGAAATATGCATGACTTTGATGTACACTGAGTATAGACATGTTTGATATGTTATATGTGATGTGTTTGAACCTTTTTTTGATGCTGTTATTATCTGTATGAAGATATGCCATAGAACTTGCAAAAATGTATCCTTCTTGATGATGCTATCGTGTTCTTAAATAGAATCACTTCTAGGAAAAACCAACACCACCACTGAATTCCTCATGAAATTTTAGGCAAGTTTGGTTTTTGATCATCCATTTTCATTAAGAAATGAGAAAGTTACAATTGGTTTTGCTTTTGCTTGAAACTTGAAATTTCTTGGGCAAGACATGACCATGGCGCATTCTTTGGTTTGGGATTTAGGACACATTTAGGTACTTGTATTAATGAGGGGAGGTGATACAATGGATGTATCACCACCCCAGTGGTTAAACTTGCGCGCCCTATGTACTTTGTGACCATGAAAGGTGGGGTTCAAATCCCCCTCGCCACAGTTCTTTTATTTTTTCTGGATTTTAATATGAGTTACATATAATATCTTATGGATCCATCCTTAGTCACCATGCGCCCGTTAGCTGGTTGGTCTTAGTTTTGACTTGTGAACGAGCTTGCCTGGGTTCAACACCCATGGAGGCCATTTCCATTTTCTTAGTACCTATTTTATTTCTTTTTCTTTACAATTTAAAATGATGATAACTTCTTCATTTTAATAGATTTTTGAGCCATTCTTTTCACTATTTTCTCATGATGATGTCTATTTTCTATTTGTGAAATTTAATTTTGAAATATAATTATTTTTGTTTCACTTAGGCATGTTTAAAGTGTGATATTTTTTGGGTTTCTTAAGGCTTATCTCAATTCTTTTGAATGATTCCTTGATTTCCTTTGTACATGTTGCCTTGTATGAACTATATACATCTTGTATGAACTTTGTATGACATTTTGAACTTATACATTGTGTTTTTACTTGATGCTTGATGCCTTTTTGATGCATGTTTACATGTTAAAAGTGTATGTTGAACTTTGTCCATACAATGAGCTTTTGTTTGACCATTTTGCCATAACATGTGATATTCCTTCCATGTTTACATGACTTTGATATGTATATGTGCCTTTGTGTTGATTATACCATGTTTATGTGTTCTTAAACACTTGATTTTTGCCTTGAATGTGCCTTTGAATACATGCTTGTATGCTTAAACCTTTGTGGTGTTTCTTACTTGTTTAAAACCATGTTTGAACCCTAACATGTTTGTTTGGTTGTTACCAACATGTTTTAATATGTTCAATTTGAATCCATGCTTAAATGTTCAAGTAATGCCTTAACTTGTTCACATGTTGTTTAAACTTTAAACTTTTCATCTTTAAGTATGCTCACATGCCATCTCTTGTATGTTTACATCTTCATCCACATGTTATTGTAATAAACATGTATCCTTGTTCAATTATGCTTTGGTTGTTACCTTTACTTGTCCATCTTTGAATTTTCTCCATGATAAATGATGTTTTAACTTATAAATGACAACTTTGAACTTCTTCCTCAACTATGTTTAAGTATTGTTATAACTTTCACATGTTAACTTGAACTTTGTTTCCATCCATGCTTAAGTGATGTTATGACTTATCCATGTTTGAAATGTTTCAATTGTATTCATGATTAAGTGTTGTTATAACTTATTCATACTTGTCTTGTATTCATGATTAAGTGGTGTTAGTAAACCCTAATGCATGCTTGCCTTAACTTTGAACTTAACTTGTTATCCATGATGCTTTAGTCTTGTTAGAACTATACTTCATGAATGTTTAGATGTTGTAACATCTTTGTTTATCTTGGTTGTCACCATGTGTTTGTTTACTGGAAAAATAGTAAACAACCTCTGGTTTATCAATTTTATGTAAAAATGAGTAACTTGCAGGATCAACCAAACTAAATCCTAGGACATGTGCTAATTGTTTTTTTGTGTAGGTTTTTTGGAAAATTTCAAGAACACTCCGACAACGTTCATAAAAAGAGGAAAATTTACGCTTCTTAGGTACTTATTCCTTTAACTGTTTCTGATAAGCCATTGGCTTTGTTTGGCCCTTTAGCTGATTTGGAAGTAGATCCTGCTAGGCTTAACGAATATTTCCCCTCTTATCATAAATACAAACCTGCAGGGAAATGTAGAAAACCTAAGGCTAGTACTGAAAACCCTGCTGATCCCAACGATCCTTCGACTGAAGAAGCTATCGACCTTAGATATTTGAACCATTTTAGGGCCTTTAGAGTAAGCCCGTCCTTTAAGGATCCCGCTGATTACTTAGGGTGGTTGAATAAATTAGAGAAAATGAAATCTGACGTTTGGAAGAAAATGGGCATTTATGACGTGATTATGCTGTCAAAAGTAGGACCTGATTTTATTCGAATATGCTGATTTTGTTCTTGTACTTCTGGGATAGTACCCACTACACCCTTCATCTCCCGTGTGGCATGATGACACCTACCCTTTTCGACATAGCCGCTATCACATGGCTTAAACCTACTGGGAATACCTATGATCCTGACTTCATGGCTGAGGATAGCATAGGTTTTACTACCTCTAAGGCGGTTTATTCGACCCACATAGCTCACTATCACGATAAGTGCACGGAGGAGGTATCGGACGTCGAACATATAGCTTTCTTAGCTTTGTGGTTGTCATGCTGTGTATTCTACTCAAAGTCACTGCAGGTCGCTAGAAAGTTTCTAACCATGGAGAACCAATTACATGCTGGTCATGAATTATGTTTGATCGAGTTGATTCTAGCCTGCTGATAAGTGCAAAATGTACCTATTTTTGTATATATGTTTTGTTGCACTTATCTATACTTTTTGGTGAATATTGATCGAATAAACCCCACTTTGTGTATAAATACGTTAGTTAGTATATATTGGTTATATTGATTCATTTATATAACAATTGATAGCTTTCCATTCATTTTGTAGGAAATTAAGCATTGTTGGAGCAATGACTAATAAAGGCTCCAAGATGTGTCATTTGAAGCAATAAAAGGGAGCTGAAGAAAACCAGAAAGTTCAGCTTGTTCACTTTGCGAGTGAGCCAGAGAACATTCGCTTTGCGAATGGCTGGCGAGTTCCCCAGTGAATGGTCCCAGTTTAAGGCAGAGGTAAAAGGAACCAAAGCTCGCTTTGCAAACTGTGCAGCGAGCATTCGCTTTGCGAATAAATCGTTCGCATTGCGAACTCACGAAGAAAAGCAAATGCGGTTTAGAATTTCAGAGGCACTTAAGTGCCATTTTTTGAGGTTCACTAAGCGAATGATTCGTTTGCAAAGCGAACGTGACAAATTTTTATTTGTATATAGTTCATTTCAGTCACTTTTTAGGGGATGGTTTTGGGGGTTTTTTGCTCCCAACTCCATCAAACACATTCTTGAGTAGATTTAGCTTAGAAACAACACATGGAGTGTATATCTTGACGCTCCAGAGTCGAATCCACTTCAATCGGAGTTGACAAACCGTGAGATTTGTGTTCTTCTTCCTTCCTCTCTATGTATTCTTCATTTGTTGGGTTTTTGTATGTAAGTTTATCTTGATTGCATGTATATTTATGGATCTTTGTATAAAATCTCTTTTATAACTCTTAATCGATGTCATCTTTGCTTTACTATCTATTTTAATGGGTTTGATTCGCTATATAAATATACTTTTCGAACTCGACCTAAGATGCATGTCTATTGGCTGTGGGAAGCGGTCTAATATTCATGTGTGTGTATCGATTCTTAATGCTCCGTGTTGTTGAGTTGCGTGAGACATCACCTCCGAGAGAATGTGGTTGATCACTTAACTTTTGCGTTAGACATAACCTCTTGTTGTGAGCGATACGTGGGGATTTTGACGAGTGATTTAGGTTGCGTGCATTTGATCCATATATTTTTTAATGCTTGATGGGTAGATTGAAATACAACTCCTGACAAGTTTTATCGCGTCTTAAGAATGTATTTAGTTTATTGTCTTATGTTTTTCTTTTTGTACTTTTATCCGAAACCATTTAAATCCAAACTCATTAACGCGAGAGATTGTCGAACGACGTTCTTTCCCTCGAACCGATCTCTGTGGACACGACATAAATCCCGGAGGGAATTCTTCCGAAAATAAATGTTTTTGCTGCTTTCCGCTATTTTGCATCCAACAAAATGGCGCCGTTGTCGAGGATTGGTTTTGATATTGAATCGCATTGCGATAGTTTCTTTGTTTTTGAGTTTTGTAGATATCGTACATGTTGTATATTTTCACTTCTTTATATTGATACTTGTACATTTTAACGTTTGTTTAAGTGTTTAGTTAGGATGCTTGCTTTTGGTTGCGCGGTGAGGCATCACCATGGCATGAAGAGAGGAAGTTTCTAGCTTAAGCACCGTAAAAGCGTCGAGCTTACGACGTAAAACAAGCATGTTTTCTTTTGTTGTTTGTTTGTTTCGTTATTACTTTTTCATTTTAGCTTAGGTAGTGTGGTGAACATTCATTAAACAAGCTGTACTCGGATTTTTCGTAAATTCTCAAATCTTCACTTTACAACTTGTTTAATGAATTTTTGTCGGGTTTTTCAGTTTGTGTATATTAATAGTTTTCGCGTTTGTCAATGAGCTTGTTTTGAGTAGCTTGAGGAAATTTGGTGATGTTCCAAGATTGATCGTTTCTACAAGGTGGTGCTAGGATTAGAGGATGACTCAAATACTCTTTGATTTTGTCGAAAGCTTCCTGTTGATCTTGCCCCCTTTCGAATCCCTCCTTGTTTAGTCGGAGTAGAGGTGAAAAGGCTTGAGTCTTCCTGCTGAGATTTGAGATAAATATTCTCAAGAAATTGAACTTTCCTAACAACGACTGCAGTTCCTTCATTGTCGATGGCGCTTTCGCCTCCATAATGGCCTTGGTCTTATTTTGATTTATTTCGATTCCCTTTTTGTGGACCACAAAGCCTAAGAAATCTCCCGCCTGCACACAAAAAGCGCATTGAGAGGATTCATTTTGAGACCATGCCTTCGCATCCTTTCGAATGACTGTCAAAGATGGTCAATATGATTCTTCCCTGAAATAGACTTTACAACAATATCATCAATGTAAATCTGCATAAAAGTTTCTATGAAATCATGGAAGATTTTATTCTTTGCTCTTTGATATGATGCCCCAGCATTTTTAGGCCAAAAGGCATAACTACCCATTCGTAAGTGCCTAAGGCTCCAGGGCATCGAAACGCCGTCTTAGGGACATCATCTTCAGCACTAAATATTTGGTTATACCCAGAATACCCATCAAGCATGCTAAAGTATTCATGGCCAGCGGCAGAGTCGAATAGCATTTCCGCCACCGACATTAAGTATTCATCCTTTGGTGTTGTAGCATTCAGATCTCTTAAGTCAATGCAAACCCTCAAAGTACCATTCTTTTTTATAACAGGCACAATGTTTGCAAGCCATTCGACATACCTGGCCATTCGAATAAATCTGCAACGAAGGAGCCTTTCGACTTCCTCCTTGATCTTCGAGAGAATTGCTGGCGCAAACTGCCTGGGATTTTGCTTGATTGGCTTCTTTCCAGACTTAATTGGCAGCTTTAGTTCGACCAACTCTCTACTCAAACCAGGCATCTCATCGTAATCCCACGCGAAACAGTCTTTGAACTCCCTCAGCAATTGGATTACTTCGACTCTGAGTTGTGGACTAACGTTGGCGCTGATGTAAGTAGGCCTTTTCACTGCCCCCTTCTCCCAGGTCGATTTCTTCAAGTGGATTTTGCGCTAGCATTTTGATATTGGTTACCAACTGATCCTTCTCGAAACCCAAAGGCCAATCATCATAGATGGCTTCGAGCCTTTATTCTTTATATTGAACCTGATCAGGTGGTTCTGGATCGAAGTCCTTACTAGGACCTCCTTTGTGTGAATCATTGTTGGCCTTGTCAGCCATGTTTTTAACTTCAGCCTCTAAGGCCGCTTGCAATTTGTTTTTGGCTATATAAGCTGAAATCTTTTTTAGCACTTTGGATTCAAACATCATCACTGAATTCTCTTCCCCAACCTGTTGGGGTTATTCCAAGTACAGAGGCAAGGTATACAAAATCATCCTCACCCATAACCTCTCTATCCCATCTAAAGCCATTGACAAGATGCAGATGCAATGAGCAGTATGCTTCATCGTCTGGGGTAAAAGCAAAATCAGCCGGATTGCACGGAGCAATATTGGCTAAATTCTTATCGAACTGGCATCGGTCGAGATGATTGATTAGGGCCTTGAAATATCCTTGATCGACCTTAATATTCTCAACGATACCGTCTGGCCTCCATATTGTAATCCTCTGGTGCATAGAGGATGGTACAACTCTAATTCCATGTATCCACTCTCGTCCCAACAACAAATTATAGTTTACCTTTGTTTCGACCACCATAAAAACTATAGGCCTCGTAACCGTCTCAACCGTCAGATCAACCTGTATAACACCAAGAGTGGTGCCAATTTTTCCTTCATAATTCGACAGAACCATGTTGTGTGGTTTAGTGTCTGTATTGAATTTTCCAATCTTTCTCAGCATAAAGTGCGGCATTAAATTCACCGTAGCACCGCAGTCAACCAAAATCTTATTCACCGGAACATTTTCAACTTTTCCAGTAATGAATAGAGGCTTTAGATGGCTCTTCAATGCCTCATCTGGCCGTTCAAAGAACACATTTTGCTCTTCGACACAGCCATTGTTCATTACATAGTAGCACACTGGTTTGTGTGCCGCCATTTCAGCTTCTGTATAGGCATCAGCCTATTCAACCTCCGTGATTTGATCAAATTCTCTAGGCAACACTGATACCACATTCACAATGATGTCCAATGAGGCCTCTGAATCAGAATCGAAGTTATTCGTCATCATCTTGTCTTCCACTATGGCCCGATCATGTTTCTCTCTGACCTCTTCGTATTGGGTTTTGAACAAATTTTGCCCTACTGGAAACTTTTCGACAACTTCTGTCTTTTCCTTTCCGTTGCTTTTGGTAGGTATGTTTGTACTTGATTCAGCTTTATCTTTCGACTCATCTGCCCTTTGGGCTTTCCTCCTTCATTGCTCCCTCCTCCACTGCGACCTAAACATAGGATTTTTACCTTTGTAATTCTCAGAAATGTGGGCCAATTTGTGGGTGAACCCACGGTTGACATCAAAATCTTTCCACTTTTGCTAGCCATTCTTCCTATTCTCATTTGGTTTTACCCAATTACCGTTAGAAAGTTCAGCAAATGGTTTAAACGTAGCGGACCTTGCCTCTGGCACTTTAGCCTTTGGCTGTTCTTGATTCGAAGTAGACCTCCTAGGGTTGAAACTATGCAGGCCATGACAGGCTTTCTCCTCACGCCTTTGCTTGGCCTTTTGAACTCCTTTGAGATTCTGCGCTGCTTTCTTGTCGAATACAGCGTTACACCTGGGGCACAACATGACTTATGACCTCTTCCTTTGACACCAGTGTAAAAGCAATCAAATTTTACTCCTCTTTCGAGAAGGCCAACTTGTTGCATTCTTCCTGTCGGCGTTCATCACCGACTTCCATGGGTGGTTCCTGAGAAATCTCCACCATATTGATTTCCATTTTGACATCCTCAGTGATGTCAAGCTTACACAATTCCATCTGTAGGCCGTCAGCAACCTTATCCATCTGGACAAAACCGTCAGCGGCTTCTTTGGTTACCATCATCCATTGGGAATCCTCAATAACTCCTTCGTCGGTGCCTTCAATGACCCCTATGTCAACACCGTCAGTAGTGTTGTTGGTGAAACTTTCGACAGCCCCGATAACAAAACTCCTTATGAATTCTTGGTCGAGATTTTCAGTAATCCTGACCATGACTACCTCATTGTTGAAATCATCGGTGATTTCAACCAAATTAACATCGTTGTTGAGGCCTTCAACAACCTCGACCATATTAATCTTCGTTGGCTCTTCAAAGTGAGCATCAGCCACTGGTAGGGGATCTGAATCGATCTTCATCTGATTTTTGGACTTCTCCCCGAACTTTAACCTTCCTTCTTGGATTGCAGTTTGAACAAGATCCCTGAAAAGAAAACATTGAGAAGTCTTATGGCCCAAGAAATTATGATATTTACAAAATCCTCTCTTTTTTCTTTGTTCTAAAGGAGGCATTTTAGCACCAGGGGGTACTATCATTTGACCGTCCTTAACTAACAAATCGAAAATTTCGTCACATTAGTAACGTCAAAAGTATAAGTTTTCTTGGGGAATTTCTCATTTTTTCCTGGTTCGACAGGATTTTTCCCATTCGAAGGGGCCAACAACTGACAAGAATAAGGTGGGCCTTGTTTCAATTCAACAAGATCGATCTCACCTTCGTAAAAACTTACTCGCTCATTATAATATTTTTCATCTTCGTCATTAACTTCGACGTAGGCCACCCTTTTATTCTTATTTGCCCTAGCCTTTTCTTCTTTTTGGCGTTCTAGTTGTCGGACTCTATCAGCCATTTGAGCCATATCCCTTAGATATTGAGTATCTAATTTCTTTCTAATGGAATAATCTAGGCCTCCAGCGGCCATTTCGACTAACTCATGCTCTGGCACTTGTGTAAAACATCTAGCATTGAGCAGTCAAAATCTATTCAAGTAGCATCTATCAGATCCGTGAATTTTTGTTTTATACTAGCCAACTCTTTCAGACTAATCTTCGTTTGTCCCATATAGAACTGCTCATGAAACAGCTGTTCCAAGTGGGTCCAATTATGGATCGAATTAGGTGGCAAAGTTGTAAACCACGTGAAGCCATTCTTCGTCAGAGAACTTGGGAACTATTTTATCCTAAGATTCTCATTATTCATGATTTCTCCAGCCTCTATCACATATCTGGCCACGTGTTCGACAGTGGACTCAGTGGTATCCCTAGAAAACTTAGTGAACTTAGGGACTTTCGTTCTAGGGGGTAACTCCGACTGGAGAATGTATTCTGACAATGGAGATGTATAATTTGGCCTACGCATGCCAAAGTTTACCCCATTTTGGACCATAATCCTTTCGACCATGGCTGCCAAATTGTTATCTGCTGCCACCTCATTACGTCGAACTTGTTGTACAACGTTGTCGGCATCCTGGTTTCTATTAACCAAAACCACCCTTGGTTGTTCTACTACAAGAATTTGTGGTTGAATCCTAGGGGGTTCGACTATTCCTTGGTTTGGTACATTTTCCTGAGGTATATTTCCAGGATTTTGTTGGTTTTGGTTAATAGTGGGGTCCTCTTCGAACACAACCCCTTGGTTTCCTATGATATACTCTCTTTGAGGGTGTCGAGGAGGGTTAGGCACACCAAAGAAATCTGCAAGGCACGTCATCTGCGCAACCATTTGCTGATTAGTCTGGGTAGTATTTTGAATTAGAGGCTGAAAGATTTCTCCCATAGTTTGGGACATCATTTGGACCCTTTGGTGGTTACTTTCATCCATTTGCTGCCTTAAATAGGCTGCAGTGGTATTCGTCAAGCCTGGCATTTGGGTTGAATATCCTATTCCTAAATATTGGTTATTTCGACCCATATTAATCCCAGATCCTGACCCTTGTAAAGGTGATGTCATCACGGGTTCTGAATATACTAGGGGGGAGGGGCATTTTGTAAATTTACCATCATCGAAGTTGGCATCCCATAAGGCTGTTCTTGACCATTTAAAGGCATCGAAAAACCCGGTGGCGGAAAATGTCAATATGTAGACGTTCCTATTGGTGGGGGAGTCACTGGGGGTCCCCTTGGCCCAATATAAGTTAAAATTGGCTCAGTATGGGCAATCGAATATGTTGGTGTCGAACTTACCATAGATGGTATAGTTTCAGATACGGACGCAGGAACCATGGGTCCTCTAGTCGAAGACCCTGGGATTGGTTCTGCATTGACACCCGGCATAGTTTGAGGATTCGAACTATTTGGATGATTAGTACTTGCCATTTTCCTCGTATACTTTCTTTTTGGTCTATCTTCGTTTGCGGTGGCTACTTTTCCACTTCTTAATAACATACAACGAAGTACTGGACACAGAAAAGATAATAAAAAATACAGAGTTATAAGTTTATTTTTAAAAACACAAGAAATTCGTTTAGCACGGTCCCACTGGGCGTGCCAATTTATTTACTGGGAAAAACAGTAAACAACCTCTGGTCTATCAATTTTATGTAAAAATGAGTAACTTGCAGGATCGACCAAACTAAATCCTAGGACATGTGCTAATTTTTTTCTGTGTAGGTTTTTTGGAAAATTTCAAGAACACTTCGACAGCGTTCATAAAAAGGGTCTACTTCAAGAAATATAAAGTAACTAAAATTCAAAAAGGTATTAAGTCGAAAAGACTGGTAAAATGCAGAAGTTAACTTGCATGAATAAAAAGAGACTTTAATGAAAGAAACTTATTAAAAAGAGACTTTAATGAAAGAAACTTATTAAATTGCATTGACTTGTAAAAGTGGTGTTACATCAACATACATTCTCACACGCTCTTTTCTCTAACGTTTGTTTTTCTGAAGGATTAACAAACAGGCTCTGACTCTGATAGAGACCATGTGCAACGTCACTCTGATTTGACCAAAAGTCGCTTCTGCGCCAAAGAAGCAAGTCTGCTTCTAATCTACTCACATTCAGAAAGATTCTAAGAATACAATATGTTGCTACTGCAATGCTCTCTTGGATTTCGCCTCTGAGCATGACTCTGATGATCTACTTCTGAAGGCTTTCTAGCTTCAGAAGTCATTATCTTCTGAAGAATAAGTGCTGAAGACTCTGAAGACAAGGTTCTGCTGAACAAAGTTCTGAAGACTCTGAAGACTAAGTGCTGAAGACTCTGAAGACAAGGTTCTGCTGAACAACGTTCTGAAGACTCTGAAGACTTAAGTTTCTGAAGACCAAGGGTTCTGAAGACTGAGTGCTAAAGATTCTGAAGACAAGGTTTTGGTGAACAAGTTCTAAAGACTCTGAAGACTCAAGATTTTGAAGATGCAGTGATCAACTCTTCTACTCATGCTTTAATCATCTCTATTCAGAAGCCTCTAATGTACAAAAGATAAGATCAAACATTTGTGAGGGAAAATAGTACATAGTACGTATCAAACACGTTCTTTTCCACTACCATTCCACTACCCTGATTTGGTGGTACAAAGGACAACTTTAGTGTACGATTTTCATCCCTGCGTAACAACATTATTTCAAGTCGCCAGCAATCTCAAGGATATTCCTGATCTTCCCTCCAACGGATGTCTTACTGGCTATATAAGGACTTAATCACTTGAAGAAAATAAGAATGCACGAACAGTGAAGCACTACAATACAACGCAAGAAATAATGTTCATACTGTATAAATATTCTTTAAGTTATTTGAGCTATTCATAGTGTTTATATCTGCTTGTGTAGAAGCAATTCATTGTAAACATTTATTTTGTTCAAATAGTTGTTTGTATTCCCTAAGGGACCAGTTAGGTTAGAATCCTTAAGAAGAGATAGTTGGTCTTGTGCTTGTTAGTCACCAGCAGTTGCTAGTATAGTGTAATCAGTTGATTATAGTGGATTAAGTCCTTGTGTATAAGACGAAAACACCTTGGCGGGTGGACTGGATTAGCTTGATAGTTTTCAAGTGAACCAGGATATATTGTGTGTCCTTCTCTCTTGTTAGTTTCTTTGTGATCTTTGTTTGAGTTTCACAAAAAGCTTTCATTTTTGAAAACCCAATTCAAACCCCCATTTCTTGTGTGTTCTCTAATGTGTCCACAAGTGCACGGAAATATCGAAGTAATATAAAAGATTGTCGAACCCACAGAGACCAATGTCAACCTACTGTAATCTATCGTTGCTTTGTAAAGCTAAGGCCAATGATATTCAATAAAAGGGAAACTAGAACTAAAACTAAAAATGAACTTAGAAAATATGATAATAAGGAGAGGCCGGAATATGGATTCCGCGTTCCTAAAGGACTTTGTAGAATTCGGGTACTAATTACAACTATAATTTAGTTCCGTAGAATATACCAACTTAAAGACTTCGCCTCACGCTCTCGCGGTATTAACTAAAGTCATGTTCCCTAATCCTAAGATTTCGCTCTCGCTCGCCCGGTAACTAGGAAATATATTTTGAAAGCTAATAATATCCTAAACGTATCTAAAGTGCTCTCGCTGTATTTAGATTTGTTGCCTAATTTCCACTATCCAGTTCACTCCTCACGCTCTCGTGTCTCGGCTTAAACCTTAATTTTCCTTTCACTCTCGTGAAAAAACAATGTTAAATAACCTCTCACTCTCGTGACAAAGCTACTTAAATTAGACTTGGAAAGTAAAACCAAAACAAGCATATTTTCATAAATTCTCACCTATAATTTCTACGGAGTCCCGTCGGTAACAACGGTCCTCATACACCGGACTCAAGTTTCTTAGCCGGACATGTTACTAATTAAAAACGCATAAATCATTACGGTTACGATAAAGAACGGCATGACAATTAAATTTGACAAACAAAGCAATAATGATAAATAATGTGATAAAAAGGAACCTGTAAATAATGCAAAAAGGAAAGCTGGAATTACTTCTGGAATAATGCAAAATAAACTTCGCGTACAATAACTGGAACTGAATTTGAAATAAATGAAACAGCACCTAAGACTAATGGTGTGGTAGTTCCTCGATGTGAGAAACTACCACTTTTACTTGGTAAACTTTTCTGCCTAAAAACTAAGAATAATAATCTGCTCTGAACATGAGACTTGGAAAAAAATGGACGAGCCCCCTGGTGTGTTACACCACTGCCTCCTTTTATAGACTTGCTTGTAACTTCCCTTGGAGAGAATTTAGGAGCATTAACTTTCCGTTGAGAAGTCCAAGGGAGACTGGGCTCATGTACAGTTGAAGCTGAAGTTGAGAGAATTCAGGAGAAAGTGTTGAACGTGCGTGACTGAATTGGCCCTTCGTATCCATGTATGTATTCTAAACGTTATAACCCATTATGTGCGTGTGACGGTCGTGGTTCTCTCGTGACGAGCGTGGTGGCCTTTAATTTGCGTGACGGTCGTGGTGGCTTGTGTGACGGTCGTCACACACACCACTTTCTATTTTTCTGCTTTTTCTCTGTCATTTCTTCCTGTTTCTTCTCATTTCTTCATATTTTTCTACTTTGCTCATTTTTAGCTTGGAAAATGAAATACCTGCGAAAATGCTAGAATACTCGCGGAATAATCGGAACTTAAGCTGAAATAACGTAATTATTAGTAGTAAATCAAGGCAAATATATGATACATTTTCGTGTTATCATTCTCACACCTTCAATTGGCACCAGAGCTCCGGTTCTAATTGTGATAAAAAAATTTATCAACACTTCACCGTGTTCAGTAGCGATCCGGTATTTGTGTGAGATATCATGGCTTCAACTAATGCTAATCCTATTCAAGAAGAGAAAGATCATTACAGTGCCAAACCACCAGCCTTTGATGGTGAAAAGTTTGACTACTAGAAAGATAGAATTGAAAGTTTATTTCTTGGTTACGATGTAGGTCTTTAGGATCTTGTAGTCGATGGCTACACTCACCCAGTTGATGCTACAGGAGTAAAAGTGTCTAGAAGTTCTATGACCAACCAACAAAAGAAAGATTACAAGAATCATCACAAGGCAAGAACTATACTGTTAAATGCTATCTCTTATACTGAGTATGAGAAGATAACAAACAAAGATACTGCCAAATCCATTTTTAATTCTCTAAGAATGACTCATGAAGGAAATGCACAAGTTAAGGAGACAAAAGAGTTTTCCCTAATCCAAAAATATGAGGCATTCAGAATGGAGGATGATGAAACAGTTGAGACTATGTTTTCAAGGTTTCAAATTCTAGTCGCGAGACTCAAAGTTATGGACAAAGGATACTCAACTGCTGATTATGTCAAAAAGATCATCAGAAGCCCTCCCAAGAAATGGAGACCTATGGTAACTGCTCTAAAGCTATCCAAGGATCTGAACAGTATAAGTCTTGAAGAACTTGTTAGTTCTTTAAGAAGTCATGAGATAGAGCTGGAGGAAGATGAACCTTAGAAGAAGAGTAAATCTATTGCTCTTAAGTATAAACCTGAAAAGACAAAGGCTTATCAAGCTGAGGAAGAATCAAAAGATTTTGATGAAGACTCAGAAGATGAGCTATCACTTATCTCCAGAAGGATCGACTAACTCTGGAAACATAGGCAAGGAAATTTCAGAGGATCAAGAAGGAACAAAGGTTGTGCTAACTCATCATCTGGAAAAAAGAAGCAAAGTTCTGGAAAAGAAGTCATCTGTTATGAGTGTAATGAGTCAAGTCATTACAAAAACGAGTGTCCAAAGCTTAAGAAAGACAAGAAGCCTAAGAAGAACTTCTCCAAAGCCAAGAAGGGACTCATGGAAACTTGGGATAACTCTGATTCTGAAGAATAAGATTCTGATAAAGAACAGGCAAACGTTGCACTAGTGACAACAAAAATTGACACTGAAGTCTCTGGAAAACTAGAGGACAAAATGCTATCAGAACCAGAATCAGACTCAGATTCCGACTCAGAGGTATTATCTAAACTCTCTCATTGTGAATTAGAGTCATGTCTTTCAGAAATGCTGGAAAAATATCAAACTCTTCAAAGTAAATACAAGGATCCTAAAAAATCCCATGTAATTGCTTCTGAAGCTAGAGAAAAGCTTGAGCAGAATAATTCTTCTCTAAGTGAAAATATTTTCTCTTTAAAAAATAGTAATTATCCTTTGAAAAGAAAAATTTCTAAATTAGAAGAAGAATTAGTCTCCAATGTCTCTGACACTAGTTGTGTCAACAAGTATGATAGAGCATTCCAGTACTATCTGGCTAAAAGCATAGATAGAAACAAAATAGCTTCCATGATCTATGGAGTTAGCAGAAATGACAAGAAAGGTTTGGGGTGTACAGAAACATTTGAAATTGACGAAAGTCCGCATGTAAAACCAAAACCTCTCTATGACCATTTTGTGCCTTCTGGCACTGAGCCTGATTGTTCTGAGCTTGTACAGAAACCCCCTCCGACACAGAAATCTATTTCTAAACCAAATATCATGCAAAATTCCACTTGATTATCCTGTTGCACATAAACCCAAGGTTGTTAAACACTATGGGAAAACTAACAAAAGAGGACCCAGAAAGTGGGTACCTAAGGATAAGATAATCTATGTTGTAGATATCCTTAGCAGCTCAGTTGAAACACCAATCATGGTACATAGACAATGGTTGCTCGTAACACATGACGGGAAGAAGGCATATGTTCCAAAGTCTGGAACTTAAGTCTGGAGGCTTCGTTGGTTTCAGAGGAAAACAGAAGGGAAAAATCATTGGCTCTGGAATTGTTGGTAATGGTAAACTTCCTTATATTACTGATGTTCTTCTGGTTGATGGTTTGATGCATAACTTATTATCAATTAGTCAACTTAGTGACAATGGTTATGATATCATTTTTAATCAAAAGTCCTGTAAGGCTGTCAGCCAAAAAGATGGCTCAATCCTTTTTATCGAAAAGAGGAAAAACAACATTTACAAGATTAGACTTTCTGATCTCTGTGAACAAAATTTCAAATGCTTAATGTCCATTAATAAGGAGCAATGGGTATGCCAGTGGTAACAAAATAAAAAGAAGAGTGATGAGAGATCAATAAAAGAAATATTATAAAAATCATCACAAAGCTAGAACTATCTTGATGAACACCATTTCATATACTGAGTACGGGAAGATAATAAATCGAGACTCTGCTAAGTCAATATTTGATTCTTTGAGGACGACTCATGAAGGAAACACCCAAGTCAAAGAAATCAAGGCACTTGCCTCGATTCAAAAACATGAAGCATTCAAGATGAAAAATAATGAAACTGTTGAGAACATGTTTGCAAGGTTTAAAATTTTTGTTGCAGGACTGAAGGTCCTGGACAAAGGGTATTCTACTATTGATCATGTGAAGAAGATCATCAGAAATCTACTTAAAAGTTATTTGCTTTGAGTGCAAGGAGCTAGGTCATTACAAGAATGATTGTCCTAAGCTGAAGAAGGATAGACCCAAGAAGAAAGACTTTAGAGGGAATAAGAAGGGTTTGATGGCTACCTGGGACGATTCAGAATCCTCAGAAGATGACTCTGAGGAAGAGAAAGCTAATGTGGCGCAGATGGCATGCACAAAAGCTCCTACAATAATTTAGAAGAAAAACGAGAAAGAGAGAAGAGAGGAAGCACATTCAAACCGATGACGCGAACCACCGATCCAAACTCAACCAACATCGGAAAAAACACTTATTCGAATTCAACTATCAATGGAAAACCACTGTGTGACAATTTTTTTACCACTACGGCCCCAATTTCACCGCCACGCATTCCAGTTTGCCTTCTTCTTTTTTCCAATCAAGGCAACCACATCACCCGCTCTTCAAATCTGCAACACATCTTCATTGTTGATTTTTCTTCTCATATCCTCTATTTCATGTTTTCTTCATCATTTCTTCCTTTGAATTTGCTTTGTATTGTTAGATCCATGGTTTTAGGATTGGCAGCAATTTTGCTAAAACATGGTTCACAGAAAGATGTTGGGAGAAATGTCCTAACTTGTTGATCTGTCAACATTGAAGATAAATGTTCTGACAGATGCTGTGACATGTTGTACCAGAACATCAGTACAGGCTGTAGTCTTATTCTTAATAGATTTGATTTGATTCTGTGAGATTTCTTTTGGATATATCTCACTTATTTTCACAGGTCAAGAATATTTAATCTAGAACATTTAATTTGATCTCCAACTCCAACTGTTCATAAGTTTCTAAAATTGGATGTTGAGACAATTTAGATAACTTGGTGATTCATTCCAAGATTTAAGGAGATTTTTCTTCATAATTGATGCAGCCTTCAGTGTGTGAATCAAGCAATATCTGGGTGAAGATTTCGAAGCCCATGGACTGCTAGGGAGTATATAAAGAGAAACCTAGACCTAATATTTTTTTTGGCTTTTCATAACTTTGTAAAATTAGGGGAAGTGTAAAGTCTTAGGTTTTGAGAGTCTCTTTAGTGTTTCTTTGTAAGTCACCCATGTATCGTTTGATACATTGAGGTAGACTGAGTGTAGGTTGTTTATTGTTCACTCATGAGCTTTTAAGCAAGAGTGTATTGTCCTTAGTTTAAAGCTTTTAAGAAAACTAAGTATTGTTCTTGGAAGAGTGTTCTTCTATTTTGGGTTATTATTGAATTTTCACTGGTTTGTGACTGGTAGGAAGTGAGAGGGGGATCTTATATGTAGAAGGGTTCTAGGTAGAAGTTGCACAAGGTAGTGATTAGGTGATAAGTTGTAAACGAGGGAGTTTAGCTTTAAACTAATATTGTCATAGTGAATTTCCTTCCTGGCTTGGTAACCCCCAGATGTAGGTGACGTTGCACCGAACTGGGTTAACAATTGACTGTATTATTTTATCTTTCTGCAATTTAATTCTGTATATTTTACAATCTAATACAAATTGTTTTGTCAAACAAAAGATGTTGTAACATCTGTCTTGATATTACGTTCTGATGTGGAGACATCAGTATTAACATGTGTTAGAGTGCTAGAATTTCAATTGGCATCAGAGTTGGCACCCTAGTCAGATTTTGGGTGAGCTTCAGGGAGATTTTTTCTGGTACTGTATGATCATTAGAAGGCTAGATTGGTAGCTTTCTTGAATTCAATGGACAACAGCTCTTGGAAATTTGTCACCAAAGGGTGTGTGTGGATTGTTCCTGGTGAGGAAGAGTATGGGTTGGCTCTTGTTGCTCTGAAAGACTCTATATCCAATGGAGTTGATAAAAATGTTTTCAGTTTGTTAAACACATGTGTGAAGGTACAACTGGTCAGCAAGATATTAAGGTCTTTACCCAAGAGTTTTGACATGAAAGTGTCAGTTTTTGAAGAAGAAGATCAAGTCATCATCATCATAATTGGACCTTGTGGGTCATTTTTTTTGTTGTCTTTAAAGTGAAAATTTTGAATAAAGGACAAGAGGATGGTGTCTATCACCTTCTCTGTAGGACCTTGTGACCTTGTGTCTGATGAAGGGTTATTCAGTACTATCATGTTACTTAGGAGATATTTCAACCAGGATTTGAGGAAAGTGGATAAAAGGTCAAGACCAAATGTGAAGAACATCTATCATGATACCTGCAAGAACTAGGATGTTCGAAATATAGGCACTCAGTGTCTTGTATTTGAAGGTTATTGTCATATTAGTGCAAAATGCCTTACCCATCACTAAGAAGTTTCTTAAGGGGTCTCTACTTCTTGGACTGATCCTGATGATGAATTTGTCTAGTTTGTTATTGTCTTCTCTAGAAGATGGGCTTCTAATGTAGTCTCCTGTAGTAGAGAATTAATTCATGATGAGATGGTTGCTTCTTTAAGGTTTGTGCATCAAGAGTAAAGAAGGCTGTCAACAAGAAGGAATATATAAGGTAACTATCTCCTATCTGCTGTCTATATGGAAAGAATGGTTGTCTATCACCTGCATCATGAGGTGATTGTCTTGCCCTCCAATCTTGATATCATGGTCAATTCTATGAGAATGTGAACAACTGTTATGATATGCTTAAGAAGTTATTCTTTTTGAGAAGTTGACTGGAAACCTAAAAGGGATAGGGTTTCTTAAGGCTATATCAAGCAAAGTAAAACTCAAATGTAAAAAAAAAATTGTTTCCATCAAGAGGCAAGCTGAGTCAATGATTTCATTTAAATGTCTCAACATCGTGCTGAACATCAGAATATTCATGCTAAAGGCAGGAACTTGCTCTGGATATGTCTCTTCTTGGTTTAAGTTGGTCATATCAGGCACTTTTGTTTCAATTTGTATGGTTATCTCAAGGGTCCAACTCAGCCTGAAGTTAACCAAGCAGTGGTTAAAACTCAAGGAAGATGCAATTTGTCTTTATCTGATACCATCTTAGAGTTTCAACCTATTAAGATTGGTATTTTGGCAGTGGGTGTTCCAAACATATGGCTGGAGTAAAGTAGTATCTGATGTACTTTGTGTCTCACTCTACCATCTTTGGCTCTTTAAATGAATGTGCCAAAAGTGATTTTACAAGGGTGTGAGAATTAGATTTCCTAGTTCTGATGCTGGTTCCCATGGTATAAGACTGTCAATTAATGAGATAAACACAATTAAGTTGTTTGATCAAGGTTTTAAGGTAAATTTCACTAAGGGATAACATCTGGTCACTAATGATATGTGTGAAGTACTGATAAGGAAGTAAAGGCCAAAGACAGTTGCTTTTTGTGCTTACCACAAGCAACTACATGCTCATCCACTTTTTTGATGATCAAGGAAAATGTAGTTAAGATGTCACACCAAAAGATGCAACATCACACTTCTGCAGATGTTATAGAACTTTCTCTCATAGTTCTTATGGGGCCAATGCAAGGTGAAGTCCCAGTAGATAGAGGAACAAAGGGGAAAGGAGGAGCAGACTGAGGTGGAAAAGACTGATAGTGGTGATTTGCTCTGTCAACATCCTGGTATTTTGGTCAGCTCCAATGGTACTTGTTAGAGGTAATCTCTTCTTTCTGTGCATAAGGTTTGCTAGTGGTTATGTGATGTTAGACAGGGTGTCTTGACAACGTGCTTATGTGGACAGGATCTTTTGGTTCGTGTTGTGTGTGAGAGTTTATTTCTCTCTGTGAAGTTTTTTTTGCTGTGAGTGTCTCTGATCTGCCCTTGCAGTTTGTTCTGTTACTGCTGTGTTTAAATTGTGGCTCTCAAGTATTTCAAGCAAATGGATGTCTCTGGGTTACTATGATGATAGTAGAACCCATGGTTGTTAACTCCAAAACCACAGTTAATGGTTCAATCATTGTGATAGGGATTGATGTTCGAACAGATGCTGAAACATCATCTCAGCTGTATAACACTCCAGAAATTAACAGAGAACTCTCAAGCCTACAATGTTTTCTCTAGAGTCAGAAAATTTATACTAGGGAGTTGAGTATTTATAGTTCATTATGTAGAGTTAGTGTTCACCAACATATTCAAAACTGAAATATCTAGTTCTGGTGAAGTTTAGAGTAAAGTGTTGGCCAAGCCTGATGATGATTGTGGCTTTGATAGTGCTGTAAAAGGAAGGAGACCTCTGGGTGGAAACCATGGATCTCTACATGTCTATGTTTTCATGAGTGATGTAAGGAGCTTAAGGAAATGTGCTCCTACTAATGTGGTCTGTGTGCATGATGTCAAACCAGATGTGCATGACATCTTGCCTACCTGAAGTGCTTTGGAGAACTCTGGTTTCTCTTAAATGTTTTTTAGGCTTATTTTCTTCTGCTGTATATGTGCCTCTGATATGTAAACTAGGACAGTTCATGATTTCTTGGGTATGTTCTTGAGAAACAGTGATGTTTGTTGTCTGGGAGAATTTATTTTTCTCTGCAGTAGGTTGTGGCCTTCAGAGGAAATTTTTCTAGTTGCCCTGTGATGTTAGACTAGATGTCTTGACATTGTGTTCAGTTGCTCAGCTGCACTTTGCTGAATTCTTAAGCTATGTAATTCATGGGGATTTGTTTTTGTTACTATTGTATGATGTTCTTATGTGGGTCCTGTTTTGTTTCCACTGTGTGTGCCCCTGTTTGTTAAGGATGTTTCTTCTTGAGATATAATCTTGCCTTTTGGATCAACAAGAATATAATTTGGGTTTTTCTGATCTAAGTATATTGCTGAGGAAGTTGTTGTTCCAACTTGAATGCTAAAAGAATACAATGTCAAACAGGATGTCATGACATTGTTCTGTGACAAGCTAGTTACAATTAGGATAGTCAAGGAATTCATTCTGGTCAATAGGACAAGATCATTTAGACTGGTCATCATTTTGTCAGGGGTGTTTTAGGAATTTGTACTAGTGAAGAGTTATAGCAAGTACAGTTTAGAGAGCTTGAAAACATTTTTTTGGTGCTTGCATATTAAAAAAAACATTTTTCAATGACATAGAGATTGTCATTTCAAATTTTGTAGTCAAAGCTTGGAAAGAGAGAAAAAGGAACAAGAGAGTGATCTCTCTTATGTGAGTGGTGCTTTGATAACAAGGATAATCACACTTCTTTAAAAAATTCTTTCCTTGACTGATCATGCAATACAAGCAAGGTATTTATTCCTTTTTAAATTCCAAAACCTTACTGCTTCTGCCTTCTACCAAGCTGTGTTTCAACATGAGTCAGAGTTCCAAAAATGCTAATGCTAAAAAGGTTCATTTGCTGCATGCCAAGAAGGATAAAAGTATGAATTCAAAGAAGGTGGAGTCTGAAGTTGTGACATCTGTGTGATCATCTACTGGAGCATCTAGGGCAGGGAAAAAGTCTGTGAAAAAGATGAAGTCCTTCAAGAAAAGTCATGCTTAACTACATGACTCTGACGAGGATGCTGATGAAGATTGGGTTAATTTCATTAACTCAGGTGGTTGGAGTGGATAGCTGGCTCCATAGATGAATATTTTTTTGTTGGTTAGGTGTGTTTTTCTATTTGTGTTGTAATAATTTCCTAACATTGTTTTCTTCCATTAACTGCTTTGTGTTTCTATTTGTTTCCAGTAGAACTATGTGTTTCCATTTTTGTTTACATTTACTCTAATTTTTGTCAATTTTTGGCTAAAAAGGGGAAGTAAAATGTTGAGGTTGGATTTTGTTTGTCCTGATGTCATGTCACTTGTCTTGACATGCTGACTAACATTGTGATAGAATTGTACTACTGCTAAGGGAAAAGTAGTATATTTGTGCTGCTTGTTGTATGCAACTATTTAAGGGAAGCGTGATAGTCTGTCCTACTTATGTTGTTGCTACTGATGTGATGTATGTATGTAATGATGTGCAATCACATGTTCTGACATGTTGTGTTTATAGAGAACCTTGGTTACTCTATGGTAATCTGTTATTCTATTTCTCTGAGTTATGTGCAAGGCTTCTGCTGTATGTGCTTATAATGACTGTTTGTCTCGTGATTTGGGGTTTCCCCTTAAGAGGGTTGTGTGAACTTGGATAGTTCATATTTGGATTTCCGGTGATTTGGGGTTTCCCTTGAGGGGGAGCATTGGTTATGTATGACAGGGGGAGTAATGAACTTGTTTAGTTTGTAGCTGCATTATATCTCTGATATATCTTTTGTTGATCATGTAGCTTGCTTGTGCTTTGTGTTTGTGGTGTTATTCCTCTCTCCAGGTTCATTAAGCAAAGGATGTTTTAGCCAAAATTTTACAAAGGGGGAGATTGTTAGTTCCATGGTTTTAGGATTGACATCAATTTTGCTAAAACATAGTTCACAGAAAGAAGTTGGGAGAAATGTCCTAACTTGTTGGTCTGTCAACATTGAAGATAGATGTTCTGATAGATGTTGTGACATGCTGTACCAGAACATCACAGATTTTATTTGATTCTGTGAGATTTCTTTTGGATATATCTCACTTATTTTTGCAGACCAAGAAGATTTAATCTGGAACATTTGATTTGATCTCCAACTCTAACTGTTCATAAGTTTCTAAAATTGAATGTTGAGACAATTTAGGAAACTTGATGATTTGATCCAAGATTTAAGGAGATTTTTCTGCATAATTGATGCAACCCTCAGCGTGTGGATCAAGCAATATCTGGGTGAAGATTTCGAAGCCCATGGACTGCTAGGGAGTATATAAAGAGAAACCTAGACCTAATATTTTTACGGCTTTTCATAACTTTGTAAAATAGGGGAAGTGTAAAGTCTTAGGTTTTGAGAGTCTCTTTAATGTGTCTTTGTAAGTCACCCATATATCTTTTGATACATTGAGGTAGACTGATTGTAGGTTGTTTATTGCTCACTCATGAGCTTTTAAGCAAGAGTGTATTGTCCTTAGTTTAAAGCTTTTAAGCAAAACTAAGTATTGTTCTTGGAAGAGTGTTCTTCTATTTTGGGTTATTGTTGAATTGTCACTAGTTTGTGACTGGTAGGAAGTGAGAGAGGGATCTCATATCTAGAAGGGTTCTAGGTAGAAGTTGCACAAGGTAGTGATTAGGTGATAAGTTGTAAATAGGGGAGTTCAGTGTTGAACTAATACTATCATAGTGAATTTCCTTACTGAATTGGTAGCCCCCAGATGTGGGTGATGTTGCACTGAACTTGGTTAACAATTAACTGTGTTATTTTATCTTTTTACAATTTAATTCTGTATATTTTACAGTCTGATACAAATTGTTCTGTCAAACAGAAGATGTCTTAACATCTGTCTTGACATTACGTTCTGATGTGGGGACATCAATATTAACATGTGTTAGAGTGCCAGAATTTCATGTATGAAGAATTAAAATATGCTTTTGTTTTGGTATTAAGAAGAATGAATGATTTTTTTTTCTTTTTTTCTTCTATTGAGGAAGAATGGTGATTAATGGAATAAAGAAACATGATTTTTGTTCTTGCTTAGAAAAATGAAGTTTGGTGGTGAGGAAGAGTAAAGCATATGAGAAAAATTTACATATAAACGAACGAAAATCCTTATTCTTAAAAATAAGTAATAAGGTATTGTTATTTTAAATTAGAAATTTAAATTAATTTTAAGTTAAATTTCTTTTTTAATTGAAATTATGGGGTGATGGTTATAATGAAGGAGAGAGAAAATTTTATTTTTTATTTTTTAATTGACAAAAAGGTTATGATTGGTTGTTTGTAAAAGGTGCTTATTATGTTTGTTTCTATCTAAGAATTTTTCATAGCACATAACATGAGAAGGGTGGTGCTGATCTTGCTTGGTCGTGTAACTTTGTTTTTTTCTTCTTGAACCTAGGGTTTGGTTTGACCATTTGGGATGTTGGGCCTAGGATACATTATTTTACTTTTTACACCCCATTATTTTGTTTATTTTTTTAAAAATTTATTTTCATATTTTACTTTTTTTTGTTGCATTTTCATGTCGTCTTTGGGCTCAATACTAGTACCACACTTTGCTATTTTGTTTTACACCTCCATCATATTTTGTTATGTTGTCATTTTTATGGGCTATAAATTCAATAGCATGAATAATGGTTAGGGGGTTATTCTTTCCATCCTTAATGTGCGACTCACACCTCTGAAAATTTCAAAATGCTCTAAAGTCGTAGCAACAAAGGCGTTGCAAATGAGACACTTTTATTTTACTCAAAAAAATGTCGGAAAATGAACTTCTGGATAGTGTTGCCACCTTCCATTAATACTATTCAATCGTGCAAAATGAAAACCGATATACCTTTGCATTTAATCATATCTGTGATATAATATTAAAGTTAATTGAAATCTAACTACCTTAATTTTATTGATGAATTTGATTGATTCTTATTATCATCTTAGAAAGTTATAACCTCTCATATTTCTATCACTTTGTTTATTTTATTAAAAAAAATGTTAATAATTTTTATTATTAAAAAAAAAAGATAATTAACCAATAAAAAACAGAAGAGATAAGGATAATTACTCGCTTTGTTTATTCTATCATATTTCTATCCTACTGAAGATATGAGTGTGGTTGGAGTTGTGGTTGGATGTGGCCTAGTAGGGTGGCAAATATCAATGGAGACCGACAACAATTTTTACGAAAAATGCATCTCCGAAAATAAAGGAGGCTCACTTACGAAGTGCTAAAATGTGTGTAAAAAATGTGCGTTTAAAGATGCTTCTCTGGCCGCTAAGGACAATTTTGAATTTTTGTGGTGGTGTGGAAGAACCCATAATAATGAAAAGAGCAACCCCTAATGGTTAAATGATATGATAAAATGTTGCTACAAGAGAAACATAAGTGATGTTGGCATGAATACCATAAGCGATATGCATATTTTAATTACTTTTACTTTACATAAAAAACAAATGTTTTATTTCCAATTAACAAATAAAAGTTATAAATTAAAAATGGTTCTTTTTTTAAAGTTAGGAAAATTTTGGTATTTGCTTAGTCATTTATTATTATGTGTGCAAGATGTCTGTTTATACATTGTAAAATTTAGTTTTCGAATCCCAATTCAATCTTACAGATTTAAAACTCGATTCGTTCTAGTTAATTCATGTATATTTTTATTTATTATTAACTTAGGTTTATTTAAAAAAAACTTAGGTTTAGTCACTTTAGTGATTTTAAACTCGAATAAATCATATTTGTTCTCTTTTTCAATCAAAATCAGATGGAAAGGGATTAATTGTACATATGTCCCTTTGATCTTCAAGCATTCAGACACAAGCGGTATAACTTGCTTATTCGAGTGTTTGTCTTCTATTAAAGAAATTTTAAATAAATAAATATCATTTTTAGTTCATTACCTTATCGGATTAAAAGGGATTAATTAGATGTATATCCATTTGACCACAAGCGTTCAGACACAATCCATATAGTTTGCTTGTTTGAATGCTTGTATTTCTTTAAGAGATTACAAGTCGATTCGTCTTGAATATTTTCTTTATAAAAAAAGGATTAAAAAGGATCATTTGGATGTTAATCCCTATGATCTCTAGTGCTCAGACACAAGTTGTTTAGCGTGCTTGTCCGAATGCTCGTCTTCCTCCTAAAAGCAACTACAACCAACAAACAATCTTTTTCCACCTCAGCGCGATCAAACCCTTTTTTTTATTTTTCGACCAACAAACAACTTTATTCCTCTCATAGCACAATCAATTCCTTTTTATTTAAAATCAACCAACGAACAAGATTTTTCTAGCTAAAAACTACGTAGCTTTGAATTATCCATCGCACTGGGAGATACATAGAAGTAAGAGTAAAATATTGTTAAGCACCTAATAAATTTTTTTCCTTTATTGTAAATATGTCATATTATTTAGGAGAAATCAAATGCATTAGAGTTTACACTATTCTTTCTGCAAAATTTAATAGAGGTAACTATTATTTAAAATGGATGTCGTATGGTGTTAACACCTTTCCTATGCATAATCGACTCATGAACCTAAATTTGGTTGCGATGATCATATTTTTGTTCTTTAAGAGTTTTTATCAATGTTTTCTCTTTTTAAAAATAAACTTTGATGACTTCATTGCTTTTCAGCGCTTTCTCGCTCGAGTATTTTTCGTGTCGCGACACAATGCCATGCGTCAGATTGTGGCAATACTTTTGAAACAACTGTGCATATATGTAGGGATTACCCTAATATCATAAAATATTGACAAAGATGATACCTGTGAATATTATTAACAATTTCATCTGTGCAGACCTTAAAGATTAAATTCATTTAAACATGAATTATAAGGGTAGCGATGGGATAAATTGGATAAACTATTAGGTGATGGTGTGTCATTGTTTATGGATATGGAGAAATAAAGAAGTGCATGATGATTATTTTCAGGGACCATACAATCTGGTCTTTTACGTTATGCAATTGAATATTGAGGTGGTTTAAGGAATTAGATCGATCTATTTGGTTGGTTGAAATTCTCTTCTAGATAGGATGGTGAAATTGAACATGGATGGTGCATGTAAGGAAGATAATAGAGCTGAATATGGAGGAGTTATACGACACACTATAAGGTATTAGATTGGTGGATTTGTAAGCACGGTTGGTCTTGTAATGCTTTTGTTGGAGAGTTAAGGGGAGTTTATGAAGTGCTGAAGTATATTAAGAGGCTAGGGCTAGATAGAGTATAACTTAATAAGGATTTTGTGGAGCTAGTGAAGGCGCTTGTTGAGATTGTAATTCCTTGTGTCGAAGCAGTGTAGCTCGATAGAAACAAGGATTAGTCGAAATTAGCCTAATGTGTGTGTGTGTCGAGTTATTTGTATGTAGAAGTGTCGAAGTAGGTTGCTTGACACATAATTTTGACATAGACCAAAAATAGTATTTTTTGAGCTTTTGGGTTTTTAGGTTTTCTTCTATTATAAATAGAGAGAGTAACCCCTATTTTGTAATAACTTGAATTCACAATTTTTGCAGTTGCAAAGTGAATAATAAATTTCCAGTTTGGAAGCAGAGAGAAACTCTGTAGAAAATTCTCTTATCTTATTTTTGTCTTGCCCTAATCATCTTTCTTGTTTAATCTTCTTTCTTTCTTCTTCCATTAAATTGCTGGGCATAATCTTTCTTGCAATTAAGGTTTGATTGTTTCATTTAAGTGAAGAGTGAAGAACAAGGGTTTCAATCAGGTTGATTGAATTTTGTTCATCAAGATTGATTAGGAATTCTCAAATGGTTTTGGGTTTAATTCCAACATCTGGTATGAGAGTCTAGTTGTGATTCAAGGGAAAAAATCACGATGGCGCTGAATCATCCAAACGAGCATTTTTCGGAAAACCTTCCGATTCTCAAGAACAATAATTATGAGAATTGGTGCAAGTAGATAAAGGTGGTTTTCTGTTATCAAGATCTTTGGGATCTTGTGAAGGAAGGAGTAGCATAGCTTGTAGAAAACGCGACGGATCAAGAAAAGGCTGCATACAAAGAATTGAAGAAGAAATATTATAAAGCTCTCTTTATATTTCATCAATGTGTTGATCCAAATAAATTTTAAAAGGTTAGTGATGTAGAATCATCGAAAGAAGCATGGGAAATCTTGAAGAAATCGTTTGGAGGCGCATATAAGGTGAAAGAGGTGAGGTTACAAACTCATAAAAGGACGTATAAATTGCTTCAGATAGAAGAAAGTGAGAGCATGGCTGATTTCTTCACTAGGGTTACTAAACTTGTGAATCAAATCAAGGTATGTGGAGAAGTGTTGACATCAAGACCAATTGTTACAAAGATCTTGAGGTCATTGGCTCCAAAGTTCGACCATATGGTAGAGCCATGGAAGAGTCGAAAGAATTTTCAGCATTGCCGAAGGAAGAGCTTCAAGGGACGCTTAAGTCTCATGAACAAAGGATGGCAGAAAGAGTTGCAGAAAAGTCGAAGAGTGATATGGATTTGTAGATGCAGTCAGAAAAAGAAAAGAAAGGCAAAGGAAGTTAGAATGGCAACAAAGGTAAAGGAGGCTACAACAATTCGACTGGTCGAAATTAGCACGAAGGAAACTGGTCGAATCAAAGAAAAACCTGGAACCAAGGAAACCAAAGAGGTGGTGTTGCAGGTAGAGGAAAATGTGGTGGTCGAAAACCTGACCAAAGTCACATTCAGTGTTACAATTGTCAGAAGTATGGTCACTATTTTAGTGATTGTCCATAAAAGAAAAAGAATCAAGAAACTGATGCAAAGGTGGCGAAACATGAAGAAGAAGAGATGTTGTTGATGGTCACGACAAGAGATGAAGAAAGATTCTAGGACCAATGGTACTTGGACTCAGGATGCTCATCACACATGACTGGAAGGAAAAATTGGTTTGTCAACATAAAGCCCTCGATGAAGAACATGGTGAAACTTGCAAATGACACTACTCTAGCAGTTGAAGGTATTGGTTATGTTCTGATTATGAGGAAAGATGGCAAGAGGTCAGTAATTTCTAATGTATTGTACATACCAGGAATGAAGAGTAATTTGCTCAGCATAGGGCAGTTGGTTGAAAAGAACTACAAGGTTTCGATCAAAGACAAGATGATGAGAGTTCTTGACTCAGAAGGAAGGTTAATATTGAAGGCTCCTATGTCTCAAAATAGAACCTTCAAGATTGAGCTTAATGTGATGGAGCATAAGTTCCTTGCAACTGCAGCCAATAGAGTTGAATGGATATGGCATTATCGACTTAGCCATCTCAAATTCAAAGACATCAAAGTGTTAAAGAGAAGAAATATGGTTTCATGATTACCAGAAATTGACATTCCAAGCGACGTGTGTAAAGAATGTGTTCAGGCGAAACAACACAAGAATAGCTTCAGCAAGGATGCATGAAGCAAGTCGAAGGCAATTCTTGAAGTCATATACTCTGATGTATGTGGTCCTATCCAGGTGGATTCGATTAGAGGTAACAAATACTTTGTCACATTTACAGATTATTTAGTTGAAAACTATGGAGTTACCTGATCAAGAAGAAAAATGAAGTGATCAAGGTATTTTCCAAATTCAAATCTATGGTCGGAAGATAGAGTGGTCGAAAGCTAAAGAGTCTGAGGAGTAAGGATGGTAGAGAGTATGTGTCGAAAGATTTCGATGCATTATGTGAGAAAGAAAGGATTGTGTATGAGGTGGTGCCACCCCACACTGCATTGCAGAATGGAACTACAGAAAGGAAGAATAGAACCATCATGAATATGGTGAGAAGTATGTTGAAAGGCAAGCATCTACCCAAAGAATTATGGGGAGAAGTTGTGTCGACTACAACATACATCTTGAATAGATGTCTGATGAAGAAGCTAGAAGGAATAACGCCAGAAGAATGTTGATCTGGTGTCAAGCGTAGCCTAATTCATTTGAAGGTGTTTGGATCTATAGCACATAGACATGTGCCAGATCAGTTTAGAAGAAAGCTTGATGACAAGTCGAGTCAAATGATCCTGATAGGATATCATTCGACTGGAGGATACAAGTTGCTCGACCCAATGAACAAGCAAGTAGTGATCAGCAGGGACATGATCATAGATGAGCTTAAGGAATCAGATTGGACCGAGAATGTTAAGAAGGATCCAATGAGAATATTGTGTGAAGAACCACCTAGTGAAGTCGAAAGAGAAGTTCAATAAGAAGAAGTCTGAGGTGAAGCTGACCCAAGCCGACCTCAACGAACAAGACACATGCCTACAAGGCTGCAAGAATGTGTGATTACATCAGATGATGTGGTCGATGAAGAAGGTGAGCTGGTACACTATGCTTTCTATGCAGATGTCGAACCATCCAATGTAGCTAAGGCATTGAAAGATTCGAAGTGGGTGAAAGCAATGAATGAGGAACTAGAGTCCATCGAAGTCAACAACACTTGGTCACTTATCAAATTGCCTCAAAGCAAGAAGGAAATCAATGTGAAGTGGGTATACAAGGGGAAATTGGATCCTAAAGGAGAAGTAACTCGACACAAGGAAATACTTGTGGCGAAAGGATTTCTTCAGAAAGAAGGAGCCGACTTCGACGAAGTTTTTGCACCTGTTGCTAGGATCAAAACAATCAAGTTGGTTGTTGGTCTAGAAAACATGAAAAATTGGCACATACGTCAGATGGGTGTGAAATGTACATTCCTGAATGGCCCCTTAGATGAAGAAGTTTATGTTGCACAACTAGCTAGGTTTGTGAAACAAAGCAAAGAAAGAAAGATGTACAGGCTGCATAAAGCCCTGTATGGACTTAAGAAAGCTCCAAGAGCTTGGAATAAGAAGATATATAGCTCTTTAGGGAGAAGGAATTTGTGAAGTGCACAACTGAGCATGGAGTATATGTAAGGAGAAGCAATAATGAATTTATTATATTATGTCTCTATGTCGATGACCTGTTGATAACATGAAATTGCAAGAAGGAGATCAAAGATTTCTAACATGACCTAAGTGAGGAGTTTGAAATGCCAGACTTGGGAAATTTCTCATATTTCCTTGGCATAGAATTCTAAAAAAGTGGTAGAGGTTTGATGATACACCAAAGAAGATATGCAAGTGAAATACTCAAGAGATTTGAGATGCAAGATTACAACCCAACTTCGACTCCAGCTGAGCCAAGAATGCAACTGTCGAAAGATTCAGATGAAGATGATGTTGACCCAACCCAATATAGAAAACTTGTTGGGTCACTTCGATACCTTTATCACTCAAGTCCTGAGTTAGTATATAGTGTGGGTATGGTAATTAGATTCATGCAGAAGCCAAAGGTATCATACCTAGCAACGACGAAGAGGATACTAATGTATCTGAGAGGAACTCTCGACTACGGCATTTTGATTCCTACAACTGATGAAGGAAAAGAATGCAAGTTAGTGGGATACACCGACTCAAGTTGGTGTAGTGATGCCCGTGATAGAAAATCCACAGCTGGCTATGTGTTTATACTAGGTGGTGCACCAGTTGCTTGGAGTTCGAGAAAGGAGCCAATAGTGGCTTTGTCATCATGCGAACCAGAATACATGGCTTCTTCTCTTTGTGCATGTCAAGCAAAGTGGATGGTGAATCTGGTCGAAGAGATTACAACAAAAAGTCATGGAGCAATTACCATGAAGATCGACAGCATGTCAGCTATCAACCTGGCGAAGAATCTAATAGCACATGGAAGAAGCAAGCACATCGAAATGAGATTCTATTATCTTCGAGACCAGGTAGCAGAAGGGAAGATGAATTTGGAACACTGCAGAACTGAGAATCAGATTGCAGATATCATGACGAAAGGAGTGCAAGGCAAAGTTTTCAAGAAGCTAAGGTCTATGATGAATGTAGATAGCTTAGACACAATGAATTAGGTTGTGTGTTGAGATTGTAATTCCATGTGTCGATGCAGTGTAGCTCGACAGAAATAAGGATTAGTCGAAATTTGCCTAATGTATGTGTGTGTCGAGTTATTTAGATGTCGAAGTGTCGAAGCAGGTTGCTTGACACATAGTTTCGATTTAGACCAAAAATAGTAATTTTTGAGCTTTTGTGTTTTTGGGCTTTCTTCTATTATAAATAGAGAGAGTAGCCCCTATTTTGTAATAACTTGAAGTCACAGTTTTTGCAGTTGCAAAGTGAATACGAAATTTCCAGTTTGGAAGTAGAGAGAAGCTATGCAGAAAATTCTCTTCTCTTATTTTCGTCTTGCCCTAATCATCTTTCTTATTTAATCTTTATTTCTTCTTCCATTAAATTGTTGCGCATACTCTTTCTTACAATCAAGGTGTGATTGTTTCACTCAAGTGAAGAGTGAGAACAAGGGTTTCGATCAGGTTGATTGAATCTTGTTCATCAAGATTGATTAGGAATTCTCAAAAGATTTTGGGTTTAATTCCAACAGTGCTAAATAGAGGAGTTTTGAGTAATATATTCGAAATTTTTTTGGTGAAATGGATTTGTCGGTTAATAACGCTACATGGGGAGGTAAGAATTGTTGAGAATCAAGTGTGAGGAAGAAGTCTCACATTGATTAGAAAAGGGAAGATTTAACACTATATAAGTGAGAGAACCCACACACCTATCACCTTAAGGTTTTAGGTGGATATGTGGTGTGTCTCTCACAAAGGTGTGTCCCAAATAAGAAATGCTCCCTCGTTGACTCCCTCGATTGTTCCGCTAACAATGGTATCACGAGCCTTTGGTTTCTAGTGAAGGGACCAGCTTACTTGTATCGAAACACTTCCCGCAGGTGTGGGTAAAAGGTGTTCAGTTGAGTTCAACGGTGATACAAGTCTATGTGGAAGAGAGAGCTTCCACATGAGGGGGAGCATTGTGTATAAACTCACACTTGAGGGGGAGTGTTGAGAATCAAGTGTGAGGAAGAAGTCACACATTGATTAGAAAATGAAAGATTTAACACTATATAAGTGAGAGAACCCACACACCTATCACCTTAAGGTTTTAGGTGGATATATGGTGTGTCTCTCACAAAGGTGTGTCCCAAATAAGAAATGCTCACTCGTTAACCCCCTCGATTGCCCTCCAACAAGAATGGTTCATTCGTTTAGAGCAGCAAACAAATGTGTCAATGATTTAGCTAATGTTGAATGTTGTTTAGAGTTTATTAGTATTTTCTTTGATGTTGCTTATAATCATATTAAGAATTGATGTTAAAGGGTATAACTACCCCTAGGTTGGTGTGTTTGTAGTTTCTCTTTTTATGCTTCGGTACTCTCTTTTATTATAAAAAAAATAAGAGTTAATGAGATTTGAAATTAAAAGAGTTGTTTTTATTGAGAAATAAAAAGGCTTAATAAATAAGTTGAGATCTTATCATCCTAAAAAGTTAATTAACTATTAAATTTACACACAAATTTTCTTGAATATAAAGAATTTTTCTGATCTTTTAAGAGAAGTTATTGTTGATTGAGTTGCGAATGTAGAATATATAAGGAATTCTTTGATAAAAATGATAAAAATATTGATTAATTTTTATATTGTTAAAAAAATAGTTATGATCGCTCGGTACCACCTATAATTGAGAAGTGACATCTTAGTATTTTTATAACAAATTCTACTATCTGTATCGAAAATTGTAAACAACTTAAATGACTACATGGTTCACATTTTTTTAAGAAGAGCTCTATTGTATTGAAATTTAAAAAATACTAATTTTTCCAAATTTAAAAATACTCTAAAAGCATTTAAACTTCTTTTCAACTCAATTTATCTCGCGTTAGTAAATGTTGCTAACTACACTCACTTTTTCAACTCTTTACATGATAGCTTTGATCTTATATTACATGATAGCTTTGATCTATATCAAGTACGTAATATGTTTTTTTTTTTTTGAATTGTGTTAACTATTTTTTAACTCATAGTTAAAATCATAGTGACTGTCAGTGGCAAATTTACAAAGCTTGAGATAAAACCTTATGATAAGTGACAAATTCTCCATATTCGATGGAATTTATGGAGGTTTGTAACCACGCAATCTAATTTATTTTTTGTAGTCAAATAAGAGGTTGACTTTAAGTGGTGTGGCAGACAACGTGGTGTGAAATGTCATCTTTCATTTGAGGAAGTGAACAATATAGACTTAAAGTGTAGACGGAAAATATTAAGAGGATTATTATTCAAAATTTTTTTTTATAGAAATTAAAATTAAACGATTAGATATTTCTAAAGACCTTGACATATTTAACCCTTTATTTTTTTATTTGTATATTTTTTAGAGAATTAACAAATATTTCAAAAAATGATTACATAATTTCTTTTTCATTAACATTATATATATATATATATATATATATATATATATATATATATATATATATATATATATATATATTGAGAATGAGTAAGTTATATGAGAGTGTGAGAATGAATAACAACCATCAGATTTAAAAGGAAAGCTTGAGATTAAATCATATCTTTAAGTGAATCATGTGCCAAAAATCCAAAAAATCGAGCGCTTTTAAGAGGAGAGAGAAATTAATAATCCATTTTAGAAATATATTTTAATTCAATGGTCCAGATCATTCTCATATCAATTATCTAACTAAGCACAAAACGTACCTAAAGATTACCTAATATATCATTCATTATAAATATTAATTACACTTAAAAATGGTCATTTAAGTAATTGATTAATACAATGGTTATTGCCCAATCAAATGCACATTAAAAGACACCTGGCAAAATGCCGAGAGCTGCTTTTCCTTTTTTCAATTTCAATTTTTCAAAACAATAAGTACAACATATTACCCGGTTAATCTTTCCCCATCTCTCTTTAATTCCCGTGATTCTTTCGTCTCTCCCCTATCAGCACTTCCTTTCCATTCCTCTCTCCCCCCATTTCTTCATTTTCTCTGTTTTCTTCTTCTTGCTTCCTCTATGCTTATCCATCTAGTAGAACTAGCATCAGCAGCAGCAAGTGAAAAAGGGATAACATTTGAAGAAGCCATGAAAGAAGGATTATGTGCGTATATAAATCTATGTTTTTCGTTATCATTTTCAAATTTCCATTTTGACTATAAATATGTGTTTTTTCTTCCAGCCTCAGGATATCTGAATCCGATTTAAAGTTTGAGTAAAGTGTTGATTTTGTAAGAGTTTTTTATTTGAAAAGAACGAGATCTGCAAGGGTTTTGGGAAAGTATCTTAATTTATGTTGATTTTTTGAGATTTTTTATTGCAGGAAATGATAGATTATTAGATTTCTCTGTGTGATTTGTAGGTACGTTGTTTTTGTTGTGGAGAAAATGTGTTTTGATGAAAGTATAATATTTTTCTTGGTGTGTAATGTCTTTTCGGTATGTTGCTTTCTCCTAAATGGGTTTTTCATTTTTCACTCTATAAATAGTTCCTTTTTATCTTTTCAGGAAATTGTTGATGATGTTCATGATCAAGGAGATGTTGCTG
The DNA here is from genome assembly GCA_022829125.1 of Lathyrus tuberosus. NCBI lineage: Eukaryota > Viridiplantae > Streptophyta > Magnoliopsida > Fabales > Fabaceae > Lathyrus > Lathyrus tuberosus. The sequence goes on from JALAZF010000253.1 coordinate 5,982,938, forward strand.
TTAAACAATTGATACATTTCTTATATTTAAATTTGATAGCATTTTATCCATATTCTTATCATATTTTGCCCTTTTTAACTTCATTTTTTGTGTTTTTGTTTTGTTTTGTAGATATACTTCTAAGTTCGACAAAGTTGATGTAGATAAGATTGTTGAGCTTGTCTCCGATCTCCCAGAGTTAATGGTATATTATTTCTTTACAACTCTTGAACTTGTGTTGTTGTGTTCTGCTCTACCCTTATTATGATCATGTTATTTGAATATCAATTTGGGACAATGTTCTAATGGTTAATGAAATTCAGCGCGTGGTTAATGTGATTATCAAGATTAGATAAGTCACTAAGTTCATAACCATCTGTTGAACTTAATTAAACACGAGTTTGAACATTATTAGCAGTAATTTTAGGTGTTCTAAAGCTATTTGTAGATTTGAGCTTTTTAAAATTAAGATTTATCACATTTAAATTTGTGATTTACAAAATTATGTTGATGTTTAATAAGCTATGATATCTGATATATATATTAACCAATCAAGGAAGCTTTTGATGTCACATACAACAATATTTATGTATTTCACGCTACTCAGAAGTTTCATGAGAAAAGTGTTGAAAACATGAAAGTATGTTAATGCTGATTCTCGCTGTTTTATGTTGTAGTTAGAACAATAGGCTTGATTGTTCTAGATTGAACTAGAACTTATTTTAAGTACACTGTTATGGATTATTAAGTTATATTTTAAAATATTCAGTGGTTAGATATCACTAGATTGTGATTGCATTAGACGTATGTTGGGGTTTGATTTTGTGAATCTACATGCTGAAAGTAGTTGGTTGCATCATTATCTAGCAATGTTGTTAAATAGCTGTTATATCAATCTTTTAGCTTAGTATAATTTAAACAAAACACTATTGTTCTATGATATCCTATTAGTTTTTATTACAAAATGTTGTCAAATAGCAGTTACGGTAACACTATTATTCTAGGAATAAGTAAACAATTCTAAAAAGATCAAATCAGTAGATTATTTGTCCAGTTATGATCATATGTCTTTTGAATTCTCATTTTTTTCTATGTATTTATCAATAATTTGTTCTTCATTTTATTACCATGCTTGTTCATTAATTGGTTTTAGTGTTCCCCAATAATATCTTATTGATGCGAGTCTTGAGTTTTCCAAAACTTCAAGGAGTTCAATGCAAGAGAGTTGTAAGAAGTATTAATTCTGTGGGTCTTTATGTTCTATGGGAACTGATGTATTGTTTTTTACAGCTTTGATGCTTGTAGTTGTAAGTTGAATGCATGTTCCATTGCTTCTTTTGTTGTTTAATGTTTTATAGTTTTGTGTCTAGATTTAGCTTAATGTACATTGTTTTCTATACCAGCCTGCATATATTGTAGGATGTAATACTATTGTTCTTACAAATCCTCCCATTGTTTTCATATTTATTGGTCCATGGTTTAAGTTCCCATATCCTCTTCAATGAGGTGCACCTACAATTTCTGTTGGACATTCTTTTGCAATGATGTCTGCAGTTTTTGTCTCTATGTTGGCGTTAAAAAGATTCTTTCTCGATTTTGTTTATACACTCTTAACTTTTCCAATAATGAAATTTTCAGCAAAAATCTTAACTCTTGAACATTTAATTTTTGTTGAAGTCAAATGGTGCATAGCTATCGCTACACCACCTCCTGCAAGTGTTGGGTCGAGGCATTGAATGGTAGGTCAGTTACTAGACAAAGTTGTTTCAACAGGTTTGAGTTTAAGGTTAAAGGACTAAGGTTCAAACCTTTTTAATGCCAAGTTTTTTCATCTTTGCAGTTCAATGCATTCTTGAACACCATGTTCTCATCACCAGTAACAATTGGTTTGATAATAGCAGTGTTACTTAACAACACTTTTGAGGTAGAAAAATTGAAGAAAGATAGAGGAATGCCATGGTGGAAAAAGTTTAGAACATTTATAGGAGACATTTTATACGCATGATCAAGTCATTCATTAGCATGTACATGTTGATTATTATTTTGGTTATGTTTTTATGTTAAGAAAAAATGTATATCTATTCATTGTTTTGTACTAATTGATAATGTTAAAAGTTTATCAATTATAACATCATTAAACCTTACTTCATTATCATGCATTATTGTACCATGCATATCAAACTACCATCAATATAAATATGACATAATTAAAAAAACTAACTATTGAATATCTTTATGATACCTTTGCAATTATAAACATAATATTTTGAAAAATAAGTGAACAAAGTAAACCTACCACACTTAATATAGAAAGTAGCCAGTAAAAATAATCAAGATGTGCCTTATTGATATTATCACAACACCAACTTTCATGACCATCTTTGCTACTAAGATTTTCAATCATAGAAATGAGAAATCCACTTAAAAAGCTTCCAACACCAACAATACTCAAGTAGAGTGCAATGACCATAGTAAAAACTTCTTAAACTACAAACAAAAAGTATTGAGGAAAATATAAAATTATTAATAATGTAAAGGTAATATCTTAATTGAGATGCATAAAATTATTTAAACATTTGCATTTGTCTTTAATGTTGAAAATGTGATTTGAATATTTTATAAAATAACACGGGACACATCCAGTTAAATCCAAGAAAGAAATCATGCATAACTATTATTTTCAATGATAAAATCTCTGAAATCTTGACTATTATGTATATGATTGAATAGTCGATTTATTATCAATCTAATAATAATTTGCTATTATGAAATAGGTGTTAAGCAATCACTCTTTTGCATTTGTGTCTAATGTTAAAATATTCATAAATATTATTCTCAATGTACATTTAATACAACTATGTCATACAAAATAATTTTTCATTAACTTTAATTCCATTTCAAATAAATAATTTAAGATATAAATATTTTTACCTTTTACTCGTGCATCCACACGGGTCTTCTACTAGTTCTCATATATATATATATATATATATATATATTTGAGTGTAAATTTATTTATTTTTATTCACACACCTAATGTTTAATAGAAAAATATAAAAATAAAATAAAATTTATAAAAGGGAAACAAATTCCTCTTAAATGGTAGATTTAGGTTAAGAAAAAGTGGTAGGCAAAGATAATGCAAAATTATCAAGTCATTTTGTCAAAATAAATATATAAATTTATTATTTAAATGTATTTTATTATTAAATAAATGTATTTTATAAACACATTTTTAATAACTATTTTATTATTAATTTTATATACCACGGAGTTAGAATATACCTATATACCATATTACTATCATTATATCAAAACTATTAAGATTTTAAATAATAAATCAAAACTAAAAATGTATTTTAGGAGTACATTTGTATGTGGTGTATTTTTTTATAAAAGAAATGATGTGATATATTGATTGAGTCCATCTCCTAAATTTAAAAAATGTCATGTTGTGAAAACCGATACCGGAATAACAAAGTATATTTGCTTTCTTGAACATCAAGAAATCCACAAGGGTAGAAAAGAAGAAAAAACTTGAACAAACACACGAAACCCTATTAGGGCTCACAAAGGAAGAGAAAACAGGAAGAAGAATAGAGAATTGGTTAAATCTGTTTTACTATTCACTTTCTCAATAGGGTTCAAAGATTACAAGTGAATAACAATTAACCTCTCTCAACCTAATAAGGATTTGCCACTCCTTATGAAGATAGACTAGTATGCTATTTATAATAAACCTAACATACTAAACTAATGGCTTTTTTAACAATTACCCATTACAAGCTAACTTATGGTACAAGCTAACTTAAACAATTGGATCCATAACACAAGGCCCAATTCAATCTCCTACATACTAGAACACAATTCGACTACAACATATAGGTCTTCGACAACAGCATGTGAGCGGACTTCGACGACATGATAAAACTAGAGTTCGATCCAATATCTCACAAATCTCCACCTTGGAACAAACCCTATAACATCAAGGAACAAACTAGCTTTCTTCATGCAGCTTTATCAACTGCATACAGTGGAAAAACTTGCAACTGGGCAATGTCTTGGTGATCATATAAGCAGCATTATGATCTATCAAAACCTTCAGCACTTGGACTTCTCCATGCTTGATTACCCATCTGACGAAATGCAGCCTCACATTAATGTGCTTGGTTCGCTCATGATAGGTTGAATTCTTTGACAGGTGTATTGCACTTTGACTATCACATTTAATAGTGATAACTTGACCTTGAAGTTTCAGCTCCTTTGCAAAACCTTCAAGCCACAATGCTTCTTTCACAGCTTCAGTGAGGGCGATATATTTTTCTTCAGCGGTTGATAAGGAAACAACCTTCTGAAATGTTGCTTTCCAACTTATTGATGTTCCAAACATAGTGAACATATATCCAGAGATAGATTTTCTGGAATCCATACAACATGCATAATCAGAGTCGACATATCCTTCGATTGTTGCTTTACTATCTTCACCCAAGGCTCCACCATAAATTAGGACTCTATTCAGAGACTCATTTATGTACCTTAGATACCACTTCAATGCTTGCCACTGAGCCTTTCCAGGATTCGCCATGTACCTGCTTACAAGACTTACTGCATATGCTATGTCAGGTTTAGTACAAACCATATCATACATCAAAGAACCCACTATATTAGCATATGGAATGCTATTTATATAAGCTCTTTCGACATCAGTACTAGGACACTGATCTATACCCAACTTGAATTGAGGGTTTGTCGGAGTCACAACAGGCTTTGAATTCGACATACCATACTTTTCGAGAATCTTCCGTAGGCATGCCTCTTGAGATAAGCATAATTTCGATTGCTTTCTATCTCTTCGGATGTCAATCCCAAGAATCCTGGACGCAACTCCCAGATCCTTCATGTCAAACTCCTTATTGAGTTCAGCCTTCACCCTTATTACATCTTCGACATTGTTGCTTGCTATTAGAATATCATCCACATAAAGCAACAAAATAACAAATGAATTACCAGGTCGAAATCTGAAGTAAACACAGTGGTCGAACTGACTTATAATGAAATTTATGCATGCCATGAACTTGTCGAATCTCCTATTCCACTGTCGAGGAGATTGTTTCAGTCCATATAAAGATCTCTTCAGCTTGTACACATAATCTTCCTTCCCCTTTTCGACATACGCTTCAGGTTGCCTCATCAGGATTGTTTCATCTAGATCACCATACAAGAACGCAGTCTTCACATCCATCTGTTCCAGTTCAAGATCAAATTGTGCCACCATGGCAAGCAACATTCGAATGGACATGTGCTTCACAACAAAAGAGAACACATCATTGAAGTCGACACCTTCTTTTTGAGGGAACCCCCTAGCGACCAATCTTACCTTGTATCTCTTCGACGCCACTCATTCTATTCCTTCCTTAACTTTAAAAATCCATTTATAGCTGACTAACCTGGCTCCATCAGGTTTCTTGATCAATTCCCATGTGTTGTTATCATGAAGAGATTTCATCTCATCATCTATGGCCTTCAGCCATTCAGTCTTCTTTCGACTCCTCATAACTTCCTTATAGTCTCTAGGTTCTTCGTCGATAACCTCACTTGCAGAGATTAAGGCATAAGCTATAAGATCTGCATACCCAAGTCTCTGAGGTGGCTTGATGACTCTCCTCGACCTGTCTCTTGCTAGCCGGTAGTCATTATCAGTATCCTTATCTTCGACAGCATCTTCTGCTTCTTCTTTGACTTCATCTAGGATACGCAATTCAGTATCAACATGCTCCACCTCAACATGAATCTCTTCCTATTCCAGCTCTTCGTCAGCATCATCCGTTTTTTTGAAAGCCATCTCAGCTTCATTGAAAACTACATCTCGACAGGTGATACACCTCCTGTGACCTGGCCCTAAGCACCATAGCCTATAAGCTTTGACTCATTTAGGATATCCCATGAACATGCATTTCAGAGCTCTAGGTTCGACCTTGTCTTGCCTAATGTGAGCATAGGCCACGCAACCAAATACTCTCAGTCTGTTGAGATTAGGTGGATGTCCCGACCAAACTTCTTCAGGTGTCTTCATATCTAACGCAGTCGAAGGACATCTATTTATCAGATATGTTGTTGTCGAAACAGCCTTAGTCCAAAACACCTTCTTTAACCCAACACTAGTCAACATGCATCTAACTCTTTCCAAAATAGTTCGATTAAACCTCTTTGCCAAACCATTTTATTGTGGAGTACTTGCAGTAGTTTTGTGCCTTACAATACCTGAGGCAGCACACAAGCTGTCGAACGCCTCATTGCAAAATTCAAGGCCATTGTCGAATCTCAACCTCTTGACCTTTCTGCTAGTCTAATTTTCGACCAGAGTCTTCCAACCTTTGAAATTCTCACAAGTTTCATCCTTAGTCTTCTGGATGAATACCCATAACTTTCTGGAATAAACATCAACTATGGATAGAAAATACCTTGCTCCTGAATGTGATGGACACCTTGCATGCCCCCTAAGATCAGCATGGATGTAATCAAGGGATCCATGAGTTCTTTGTTTACCTTTGTTGAACTTCACTCTGCAATATTTTCCAAGTACACAGGGTTCACAAAATTTCAGCTTTTCGACTTTGTCTCCTCCAAGCAATTTTTGTTTCCCCAATTCGACCGGACCCCTTTCACTGACATGGCCCAATCTCATATGCCAAATTTCTGTCTTCGACAAAGGTTTCACGGATGCAACATTTGTCGAACCAGTTACAACTTCAGCCTCAAGGGTATACAAGCCTTGTTTCTTCACGCCTCTCAAGACTTCCTTCGACCCCTTCTTGACTCTTAGGATACTTTTCTCTCCTTGAAAAACATATCCCTTTCTGTTGAATTCACCAAGAGAAATCAAATTTCTCTTCAAATCAGGTATATAGCTGACTTCAGTCAATAACCTTATTGACTCATCATGGAGCTTGAATCTCACAGATCCAATACCTATAATTTTGCAAGCTTTGTTGTTTCCCAGCAGCACTGATCCACTATCTTGATCACATAGCTCCTCGAATTCTCTGTTTGGAGTCATGTGCCGAGTGCAACTTGAATCCATAATCCACTCTTTTCTTGAGTCACTGCTTGAAACCACAAGGACATCAGATGGGTCGAAGTCATCTTGAACAATGGCTGCGTTACCATTATCCTTACATCCATGATCTTTTAGGCGTTCAGGGCACACCTTTCTTGTGTGACCCTCCTTCTTACAATGATAACATCGAATACCAAATGCTTCTCCACTATAAGACTTCTGCTGACTTTTCCCTTTCTTCTTGTCGAAGTTACCATCTTTTCGCAAGAATTTTCCCTTAACGGCCAAACCTTAATCAACCTTCTAAGGTTTATGCTTCTTTTGTTCGTTCAGGTCCTTAGAATACAGGGTTGATTGAACTTATTCAAAGCTCAAGGACTCCCTTTCATACAAGAGAGTTTCTTTGAAGTGAGCATGTGTTCTGGGCAAAGCACACAACAACAACAACAGTGATTAATCTTCGTCATCGATCTTCACATCAATATTTTCAAGATCAAGAATCAGCTTGTTGAACATATCCAACTGCTCAGCCAAAACTTTGTCTTCACTCATCTTGAATGAATACAAAGCTTGCTTCAGGTAGAGTCGATTCACCAGAGATTTGGTCATGTACAAACTTTCAAGTTTCAACCATAACCCCGATGCCGTAGTCTTCTTTGATACCTGTCGAAGAACCTTATCACCAAGGCTCAATAATATTGCGCTGTGGGCTTTCTCTATCATGACCGTCTTTTCTTTTTCCGTTAACGCAGCATCCATGGCTGCCTCTCCCTTCAACACTTCCAAACAACCCCGTTGAACTAGTAGGGCTTTCATCTTCAAGTGCCACAAATCGAAGTCGTTCACTCCGAAGAACTTTTCAAATCTCATACTTTGTTGAAGGCATCTTCTCCACGCTCACCGCACCAATTTGTTGTGAAAAACGACACCGGAATAACAAAGTATATTTGGTTTCTTGAACACCAAGAAATCCACAAGGGTAGAAAAGAAGGAAAAACTTGAACAAACACATGAAACCCTATTAGGGTTCACAAAGGAAGAGAAAAGAGGAAGAAGAATAGAGAATTGGTTAAATCTGTTTTACTATTCACTTTCTCAATAGGGTTCAAAGATTACAAGTGAATACCAACAATTAACCTCTCTCAACCTAATAAGGATTTGCCACAACTTATGAAGAGAGACTAGTATGCTATTTATAATAAACCTAACATACTAAACTAATGAGATTTTTTAACAATTACCCATTACAAGCTAACTTAGGGTACAAGCTAACTTAAACAATTGGATCCATAACACAAGGGCAATTCGATCTCCTACATACTAGAACACAATTCGACTACAGCATGTAGGTCTTCGACAACAGCATGTGAACGGACTTTGACAACATACTAAAATTAGAGATCGATCCAATATCTCACATGTCATTTGAATTTTAAAATCGAACTATATAAAAATAAAATGTTCTAAATAATAAAATTCAAACGTCTTATATAAATAAAAAATTTCTTCTTCGCTTAACATTTTTCCGTTAACAATTTTCTAATTCTAAAATCTAAAATGACAATATTTTTAACATGTTTTTCAGATTTCCTAATTCAAATGAGCAAAAGTTGGTCTACTTATTATCATTTCCTATGAAATTGTTTTGGGTAAACTACAACTACTAATGAGAATGTCATGTGTAAATTATATTTACCCATTATAAAATCGTGAGTAATATAAAAATTTCATCTTCATCAACATTTGATGAAGTAAAATTAGGACCGGTTGAATATCACTCATAGAAATAACTCAAAAATAGATTACATGATATCTCTTAACATTCGCATATTCATATTCATACTTATAAAAATATTTTGTGACCTTCAATACAAAATACATGAGTGAATGACAATCATATTCATATAATTGTAAATATATAAATACTTAAATAGGCTAAACATTTGATTAATGATCAAGCTACGTGTAAATCACATTTATTCATATTTAAACTGTGAGTAATTTAAAAAAAAAAAACTATATAATGTCTCAGGTTTGCCACTTTGTTGACAAAGTGAAGACGACTTCATGTGAACTCTCATGATGAAGCAAAAGCTGAATCGAACAAATATCAACCACACAAATAAGTGAGTGGAAAACAAATTTCATGATATATCTTAATATTCAAAAATCATAAAATACAATCTTTTATACATTGCAGTACAACTTTTCTTATAATTTTGTGACCCGTAAGACAAAATACACGAGGGAATGACATTCACAACAACATATTTAAGTAAGGCTTAAATAGTGTTTTAGTCCTTGTAAGTTGGCGAATTTTTTGTTTTAGTCCCTGTATCTTTTTTTTTTCGGTCCAAGTCCACACATTTTCATTTCCTTTTGGTTATAGTCCCTGCCGTCAATGGAACGTTAAAAAAAAGCTTAGTTGGCAGACGGTGCTGATCTGGAATATTGTTTTGTCATTTCTTTATTAATTTGTGTAATACACGTGGAAAAGTCAATGGACCGTTTCATAAAGAGGGACCAAATCCAAAAAAAGTTCAAATTTGTTTTCTTCTTCTTCCTTCTAAATTTGGCCTCGTTTTCTTCTTCTTCTTGTTTTCTCCATCTTCTACCTTCAACATCAATGGCGTCCATTTCTGCTGCAAACTCTCATCATAATCAAGCACCAGAGTGTGGTTGCAATAGAAGCATGAAAACGTTTATGTAAAATTCAATGGAAAACCCTAAAAGACGATTTTGGAAGTGTCAAAATTCAGGGCGATTGAAGATGGTGAATGAGAAGAGAAAAATGACTCTGTTGAATATTGTTTTGGTTATTTCATGGGGGATTTTTTGTGTTGAAGGATTTGGGGTTCATGGTCAAGGAGATTGAAAATGGTAAAAAAACAAAGATGAAGATTAAGCTGGGAAAGGAGAAGAGAAAAGTGAATCTGTTAAAGCTATTGTTGGTTGTTTCATGGGGGATGTTCTTTGGTTATCTGAAATGGTGAATCCAATTGTTTGTGTTGTTGTTCAGTTTTTTTGTCTTTAAGTCCTTGTAACATTATCGTATTTTGGAATTGGTCCCTGTACCATATGATGAATGAAAAACATGTTTTGGTTTTGTTCAGTATATGTATGCAATTATTTTGTTCAGTATATGAATTCAATTAAGTTGATCATTGTGCTTGCAGTTATACTTAAACCATATCTTGATAATTTTCATACTTAAAGTCATAACAAATTAAATACTTAAGTGTTGTATTTGCATTTACTTAAAGTGGCAAATACTTTAAAGTGGCAAATACTTTACAGTGGCAAATACTTAAAGTCATCTTGATAAAACCTGTTTTGCATTTACAGTGGCAATTTTTCTGATTTTGGCCATTTTTTGAGTATACCTTTAGCTATTAAGTGTTGTATTATTTAGATTAATATTACTTTTTTCAGACCACACGAGAGAAGTGATATTACTACACTTTTTTTCTTCTGGAATTTTAATAGCATTGATTTGATGGGGTTTGTAGATAATATAAACGCATATATAGTTGTATACCATGTTGGAGTATTGCGCAGGTAGTATACAAATGAGCAAGATAGCCACAATCTTATAAGGAACAAACCCTTGGAAAAACAAGATTCCATATTCAAGAAGTAAGACGTTGAAAGACGTGATATCAGCCTTGGAAAACCCCAACCGCCCACTCTACAATACTTCCTATGTCATTGAAACTTGTTTCTTGGAAAGTTGTTTTAGCAAAATAACATCAACCGCCCACTCTACAATACTTCCTATGTCATTGAAACTTGTTTCTTGGAAAGTTGTTTTAGCAAAATAACATCAACAGCATATACAGAGTCACTTTTTCAAAACCAAAACATGTTTTTCATTCATCATATGGTACAGGGACCAATTCCAAAATACGATAATGTTACAAGGACTTAAAGACAAAAAAACTGCACAACAACACAAACAATTGGATTCACCATTTCAGATAACCAAAGAACATCCCCCATGAAACAACCAACAATAGCTTCAAAAGATTCACTTTTATCTTCTCCTTTCCCAGCTTAATCTTCATCTTTGTTTTTTTACCATTTTCAATCTCCTTGACCATGAACCCCAAATCCTTCAACACAAAAAATCCCCCATGAAATAACCAAAACAATATTCAACAGAGTCATTTTTCTCTTCTCATTCACCATCTTCAATCGCCCTGAATTTTGACACTTCCAAAATCGTCTTTTAGGGTTTTCCATTGAATTTTACATAAACGTTTTCATGCTTCTATTGCAACCACACTCCGGTGCTTGATTATGATGAGAGTTTGCAGCAGAAATGGACGCCATTGATGTTGAAGGTAGAAGATGGAGAAAACAAGAAGAAGAAGAAAACGAGGCCAAATTTAGAAGGAAGAAGAAGAAAACAAATTTGAACTTTTTTTGGATTTGGTCCCTCTTTATGAAACGGTCTATTGACTTTTCCACGTGTGTTACACAAATTAATAAAGAAATGACAAAACAATATTCCAGATCAGCACCGTCTGCAAACTAAGCTTTTTTTTAACGTTCCATTGACGGCAGGGACTATAACCAAAAGGAAATGAAAATGTGGGGACTTGGACCAAAAAAAAAAAGATACAGGGACTAAAACCAAAAACTCGCCAACTTACAGGGACTAAAACACTATTTAAGCCTTTAATTAAATACAAGGCTGACAAATCCATTGATGACTTTATCGTCTAAACGAATCGGTTACCGAAAGGACTGGATATGCGTAATCCAAATGGAACGATAAGCTCGATAAGAAAATTGAATCACAAACTTTACTATTAATCAATTTACTCGACTGCACTCAATGTTGTGCCATTTCCAATGACCAATTAAAAAATAAACCAAATTGACAATTTATCAAACACTTTGTGAGCGTTCAATTTATCGAGCATTTGGTGTGCGAAACACTCTAAGCGATAGCTTCTATGTAAATGTAGTGTAGAATTTTACCAAGCACAACCAAAATGATTGTACAATGTTATCAAACTAGATTTTCAGCACTACACTATAACAAAATTTTATCGATCAATTGAATATTCACAAACGTAAACAGTTCGAAAATTAAAGAGATAGGGAAAGAGAGAACAACACCGAATTTGTTTAGGCAGTTCCCCTTTTGTCCTCGCTTCGGGTATGTATGCCCCAAATTCTAAATCTAGAATTGAGATATCTATAATTTTGTTGCAAATTGTTTTTACAAGAGAAGCCTTAGCTATCACACACTCAAGAAACCTCGTTGATGCTGATACTATGTCTTTTCTCCCCTTGATTCAAGTCAAATCAAGTGCCTCGAACATGTAGAATAAACCTCCATTTAGCGCTACTAGATTGAATGAACACATCGGTCTTCAATCACCTTCGCTCAGCTGATTTCAATCCACACACAGTTCGATCCCAAACCTTTCTTATACAATCCTCCGATTAACGCTACTAGATTGAACGAACCCTCCGTTCTTCAATCACATTCGCTCGGTTGAATTCAATGAAGAAAATATTTGTACCAAAAACCCTCAAATCCAATTGATCTTGGAGGACAAAACCATAGTGATTTTATTCAAGAAAAAATCCACTGAAAAACTCACCCCAAACAAGATACACTCCTATGTTTGAACGTTATCACCTCAATTATGCAAGAGATCAACAAAATTATTATGTGTAATTATTGAAAAAATGAAAGAATGAGGATGAAGATGATGAGAGAAAACTTTTAGTGTATATCTTTCACTTTTTCTTGTTGTTGTGTAAAAATGAGGTACAGAGTATATATATGATGATATGACCAACTAACAAAATTAACAACATTTTGAAACTTATAGAAATCAGAAAAATAACAGCAATTCAACGAAGAGTCGACCAAAAACTCATGAGGGTCAGCATGCACTGACCCACGAGCATGACTATGCAAGTTTGAGAACTTTGCGTCGACCGCCACAGAGCCATGCATCGACGCAAACCTGATGAAAAATTGCAAATACAAAAACCTTCAGTATGAGTCGACCGGATGGTCGACGTGAGCTTACCCGTGAGACATGAGGTGAAAATCAACTTTCATGAGTCAACCAAAATATAGTTTGAGTCGACTCAAACCACGAAAACTTGCAAAAATCAGTTTTTGACCATGTTTTCTTCTACCTAGGCTATGTTAATGCATACCTATGACACATAACATGATCACACACATATAAAAGATGTATGAGACTCTTCCTATATGTTTGGACACATGATTATTGAATATTTATGCATTGTGAAATACGGATGCCGACTATGATGCGATGATACCGTCCAAATTACATACTACGAGCTAGTACATGTTTTGACATCATTAAAATAAAGATTGAGTGTAAGACACCTTGCCCTCACATACTCCCCCTTTTTGATGATGGTAAAACTTCTTCAACTTGTCCTGTAATTTGAAACTCATCCTCCCTCTAACTTTGTGCATTCTTCTAAAATACAATTTGATGCTGCTTTTGCTTGTTGTAGATACCCTTCTCCCCCTTTGACAACAACAAAAAGAGAGAAAGACATGGTAAAAGAATAACATAATACATACATATGAATACACTCATCAATTTGTAACCAAGATACATTAACACACATCCACATATAATGATGTTAATGCAGAGATAATATGGATAAATAAAGCAAAAAGGCATATATAGAAACTCAAAGTACATTACATAACTAGAAAATTCCAACAAACACCAAGTCATAGGAAATACAAAAGCAATTCCAAAACATATAATAGTATGCAAATAAAGCAAAGTATGACATGCACTACACTAAACATCCTAATCCTCAAGGTCTCCTCCCCCTAAACTGGTGGCCTCTTCCTCTGAAGTAATAATCTAGAGGTGGTGGAGGAGGTTGCTCATCCAAAAGCTCGTAAGCTCCAATACAGCCCAGTTGAGAGTATTAAAACAGTTAGTCAGAGAACGAGTCTAACTCTAAGCAGTTGTAGCCAGATTGTCAAACCTTGTCATCACTGAAGAGGCAAACCGTTTAAAGTTATGACTCTGAGCTTGTAACTGATTTGTGAGAACAGTGTGTCTCTCTTCTTGAGCAGTCATAAAGTTTTATTGTTGGAGCTGCATTGATCTTAGCATTTCTAGGACTTCATCATTGTTGTGTTGAGGTTGCGGTAGAGAAGGAAGAATGTAATACTCTTGCTGATGCCACTCATTTGTTGGAGGCATATAGGATGAACCGAGAGATGTCCATCCAATATGGTGCCACTCACCCCATCCCTAATTTGCATAGGGACCTTGAGAAGGAGAGTGCCCTATCCACTCAGCATTATCCTGTTCCGCATTATGGTCGTCTGTTTCCATTTCATCCACTGCTTCTTCTTCCTCATCTCCCTCTTCATCTTCGTCTTCATTCGCATCAACAGATTGAACACCTGAACGCGTACCTCTGCCCCAAAACTTGTATTGTTTCTCTTGATCATCCCAGAAGTACCCCATCATGGTTAATGTTTTTTGACTAAACTCTTGATCAAAAGTCAACGAAATGTATGGAATACGTTGAACTACCACTTCAGCCGTATTCAGAATACTTTGAATAAATGATGCATAGGAAAAGGATGAACCTCGACTTGAGTCACGAAGATTAAAAATTTGACTTGTAATATAGTGAGGCCAATTAATACGTTTTTTATTTTTCCGCAAATACATCAGATGAACTTCAGCCTGATCAACCCTGGAGTATCCTCCCTTTTTGGGATGGAGAATATGAGTTACGATCCATTGTAGGATCCTATCAACATTCTTTAACTTCCCAGTTATAACCATCTTGGGAAAGAAATCGTTATTCAAAATGCTGTCAGGATAGGGATTTTTAAGCATAGAGTTTAGGGCAGTTTTGAATTCATACCCTTCAACACACTTAGCATCAGTAACCTTAGGATGAGGAGAAGCCCGTGGATCTATCTTGATCAAATCTTTCCAGACACTTGCATTTACCGAGTAAGCTCTACCACCTATCTCGTATTTAGAATCAGAACTGTCAAACTTACCCTGAATTCCTGCATAAAACAACTTAACCAGGTCCTCGATGTACTTGGTGTCCAATTCCAAAAATGTATCAAAGTCTTGAACATTCAGTAATTCAATAACCTCAGCAAGATGCAAGCACTCAGCTCTTAACGGATAATAAGCGCATTTCTTAACAACAGATCGATTCCCAAAATTCTTATTGTAAGTCTCAGTCAAATTTTCAGATAACAGAGAAAGAGCGGTTACCGGAATATTGGAACTAGGTTGAGACATACCAGCTCTAGAAGTAGAAGCTCTTGAAGTTCTTTTCCCAGTGATTCTTGTGGAAGCCATGAGAACACACTTTTTGGAGCAGATGAACAGTGTACGAAGTTGATTTGATGAAGATAAACAGTACACAAACTTGAGAAAACTGTTGAAATCTTGGATTTTTGATGAAATATTGAAATGGGTTTTATAGTGTTTGTAGAAGGTTGAAGGAGAGGAGAAGAATGAGGAATAGGGTTTAGATGCAATTGATGATGATTATGATGCTTAGAAAATGTAACAGAATATTAATGGGTCAATATTTCTAGCACATGAGTAGGTGCGCGCGTTTCCTAGAAAGATTTTTCAGAATTTGTCAGCGACGCGTCGACCAAACATGGTGTGCGTCGACGTATATTGAACAAAAAAGTATAAATTCAAAATTCAAATGTTTGCATCGACCAAAGGGTCGACCTGCGCTAACCTGTTTCATAATGTAAGAAATTTTGACAATCATGAGTCGAACCATGCTCTGTTTTGGTCGACTCAAGCAGTTAAAACATGTAAAATGCACTTTTGAGTCATTTATACATCAATTAGAGATAAATACCAAGCCACACACATACCAAGCGTAAAAAATGGATCAAAATTACATCCAAACAATGAAATAAACATCAATGCATCCCACATTTTGGCACAATATATTACATATATCATTGATCAAGATTAGTTATCTAAAAGGGAACGATATTACCTCCGACGATTGATGATAGATGCCCTCACATGTAGTTTAATCTTTTCAATATTGTTAGTCAAAGAGAAAATATAAGCAAGCATAAATATAGACCATGCAATCATATATATTTAAATGCGAACTGAGATATCGAGAACACCAAGTTCCCTACGAATGTTAAAGAAAGGCTCTATCGCAAGTGGTTTGGTAAAAATATCTGCAATTTGATTCTTAGAATCAACATGCTCAAATACCACATCACCTTTCTCTACATGATCCCTAAGGAAATAATGGCGTATTTCTATATGTTTCATACGTAAATGTAATACCGGGTTTTTGGTTAGGTTAATGGCGCTTGTATTATCACACAAAATGGGAATACGTTCAAGTTTAACATTGAAGTCTAGTAATTGTTGCTTAAGCCACAAGACTTGAGCACAACAGCTACCGGCCGCAACGTATTCTGCCTCGGCTGTTGACAAAGTAACAGAAACTAGCTTTTTGCTATGCCAACTCACTAAGGAATTTGAGAAAAAATGACAAGTGCCACTCGTACTTTTCCTATCCGATTTGCAACCAGCAAAGTCGGAATCGGAATAGCCAACTAAAGAGCAATCGCTTCCCTTGGAATACCAAAGCCCATACTTTGGAGTACCACATAAGTATCTAAGTATGCTCCTCACGGCTTTTAAATGTGATTCCTTGGGACACGATTGGTACCTAGCACACATGCAGACACTAAACATGATATCTAGTCGGGATGCGGTAAGATAGAGGAGTGAACAAATTATACCTCTATATTTCTTCACATCTACATCCTTACCATTCTTATCTCGACTCAAGTTAACGCAAGTAGGCATCGGAGTGTCGATTGCTTTCTAGCTAGCCATGTCGAAGCGCTTGAGTAACTCAAGACAATACTTTGTCTGGCTCACGAATGTCCATTCTTCAAGTTGCTTGATTTTCAATCCGAGGAAATGATTTAGCTCCCCCATCATGCTCATCTCGAACTCTCCCTGCATTAACTTAGAAAACTCCTTGACCATATTTATGTTAGTAGAACCGAATATAATATCGTCTACATATACTTGTACCAAAATTTGGTGTTTTACTTAATGTTTAATGAAGAGGGTTGTGTCAACCTTCCCTCTAGAGTACCCTTGATCTAGTAGAAATTTGTTAAGACGCTCATACCAAGCCCTAGGGGCTTGTTTGAGACTGTACAAAGTGCGTTTGAGCTTATAAACATGATTAGGATACTCATGGGATTCAAAACCAGGAGGTTGGGCTACATAAACCTCTTCATTAATATAACCGTTCAGAAAAGCACTTTTTATATCCATTTGAAATCATTTAAAGTTTTTCTCACATGCGTAGGCAAGCAACAGACGTATAGCCTCGAGTCGGGAAGCAGGCGCATCAGTTTCCTCATAGTCTATGCCTTCCTCTTGGTTATACCCTTGCGCAACTAAGTGCGCTTTATTTCTAGTTATAACTCCACTTTTGTCGAGCTTGTTCCTAAACACCCATCTGGTGCCGATTACTCGATGGCCTCGCGGAGGAGGGACAAGGTCCCAAACCTCGTTCCTTTTAAATTGATTTAACTCCTCTTGCATTGATAAAAACCAATGTTCATCAAGTAAGGCCTCTTTTAAGTTTTTAGGCTCAACTTACGAGACGAAAGCGAAGTGATAACAGAAGTTACTTAGCTTGGATCGAGTTGTTACTCCCTTTGAGATATCACCGAGTATGTTATCAATGGGATGGTCTTTGGAAGACTTCCAAGCTAGAGGAAGGTCATCGTTGTTTGTCAGATGATCCTCCTCAATCTTCTCAGGTTGGTGATCTTTTTCCTCCTCAACATGCACTGCTTCAGGTTAACCAGTCCCTTTATCAGTGTCCTTGAGTATGTCTTCTGAAGACACACCTGCACCATGAAAAGAAGTACCTTTTCCAACATTTTTCGGATAAGACTCATCAAAAGTAACGTGTACAGACTCCTCAACAGTAAGTAACCTCTTATTGTAAACCCTATATGCCTTACTAGATAGAGAGTATCCAAGAAAATAGCCCAGCAAAACCTAGAATAGTCATCGACAATCACAAAACCATAGTAGTTACCACCTAAGCTCTTAATCCTAGATGGTCCAAAGAGGTCCATATGGAGGAGTTCAAGGGGTCTCGTGGTTGAAACAATGTTTTTAGACTTAAACGAGATCCTTGTTTGCTTCCCCATTTGGCACGCATTACATAAGTGATCCTTTGTGAACTTAATTTTAAGTAAGCCGATTACTAGGTCTTTAGAAACTATTTTATTAAGCAAATCAAAATTGACATGCGCCAAACGCCTATGCCATAACCATGAATATTCACTCATTGTGACTAGACACTTGTTGCTACTCAACGATACCTCATTCAAGTCTAGCATATAGACGTTATTAACCCTCAGGCCTTTAAACACATCATTTTTATCACTATTCTCAATTATGCAGCAATCTTTTGAAAATGATACTTTATAATCCTTGTCACATAATTAACTAATGCTTAATAGGTTGTGTTTAAGACCCTCAACAAGAAGCACGTATGAGATAATAGTAGAAGAGGGATTATCTACACTACCTTTGCCGAGTATTGACCCTTTATTGTTGTCTCCGTAGGTAACAAATCCATTTTTCTTAACCACAAATTCAATGAAAAGAGAAATGTCTTCCGTCATGTGTCTTGAGCAGCCACTATCAAGAACCCATCTTCTTTCCGTGGTCTCAAGACATTATACCTACACAATCAATCAAGGGAAATAGGTACCCAATTCTTATTGGGTCCTTGGTTGTGAGTGAAAACAGGATTGCATTTGGGCACCCATTGATAAACGCCTTTAGGAACTAAAAACCTCCTAAAGCGACATTTTGCAATGGTATGACCCCTTTTACAACAATACAAGCAATTAAGGTTAACATGAGAATCACTTTTGTTAGGTTGATCTCTAATCACATAAGTATATTTTTTATATTGATTAATCATGCTTTTCTTAAAATGTGATCTATCAATAGCAAAAGTGACATTTGGTTCTAGAGCCTTGTCAAGTTTGGCCTTTAGAGTTCTAACCTCTTTTTTCCAAATATGACAAGTATCACAACCTAAATTTAACCATTTACTCTTGTCTTCCTCAACATCTACTTTTGTTACTTCCACCATAGACTTTTTGAGAGCCTCTAATTCCTTTTCAGAATCAGAGATCTTTTTCTCCAAATGAGAAGATATTTGTTTGTTTGAAGCTAAACGCTTAAAGGATTCCTTAGCTTCATGGTATAGAGTATCAAAAGCATGTTATAATTCATAATAAGACATGGTATTAGAGTTATCATATTTAGCATCTCTTACCTTTTTGTTCTTTTTCCTTTGGTGAGCGGAGAGGCAAAGGTTAATGGACTCTTCTTTGTCACTTGAACTCTCATCACTACATGAGTCATTATCGCATTCCCAAGTGATATAGACTCTTCTAGGTTTACCTTGTTTCTTTCCTTGACGACTTTTATCCTTCCCTTTGTCCTTCTTCAACAATGGATAATCCGGCTTATAATGGCCGACTTTTCCACAGTTATAGCAAGACCCTTTAGTTTTTCCACTCTTTTTGCCCTCATTCTTGGAAGACCTTAACTGTTTTCTAAAGTTGACGAGGTTCTTTTCTGAATGTTGAATACTATTTTTCTTTATATAGTGATTGTATCGCCTCACAAACAATCTCATATCCTCATTCGAATCTTCTTCCTAGTCATCACTAGATTCACTCTCGCTTAGCTCATTTGCGGAGGACTTTAAACTAGAAGCCTTTAGAGCTATTGACTTCTTTTCCGCATCTTTGGTATTGGTCTTTTCTTCTTCTCTCTTTTCTCAAATTGGTCAAGACTAATGAGCATTTTCTCATGTTCCTCGAGCTTCCCAAATAACGTTGTGATGTTTAATGTCATGAGGTCGTTGGCTTCTTTTATGGCGGTCACCTTTGGTTGCCAATCCCTAGTAAGACACCTCAAGATTTTATTAGTAGCAACGTCATTGGAAACCGGTCTACCAAGTGAGTTAAGTCTATTGATTAAATGAGTGAACCTCTTTTACATGTCAGTAATGGTTTCCCCTTGCTTCACGTGAAAGAGGTCAAAGTGTTGATACGAGCTAGTTCCCTCATGGGAAACTTCTAATGCGTCCCACATAGCTTTAGCACTCGTACAATGTGAAACTCTATAATACTCATCAACACCCAATGAGGAGATCATAATATTTCTAGCTTTCTAATCGTAGTTATACTTTTTCTCATCTTCTTCATTCCATTGTGCTTCCGCCTTAGGTACAACCACATTATTCGCATTAGTCATGGTAGTTTCCATTGGACCATTTTGTATAACGCTCAATACCTTCCTATCAATAGAATTGATATGAACACGCATACAATCCTTCCAGTAACTATAGCTCTCACCTTTAAAAACCGGTGCTCTATTGTAAGCCCCTTTCGGTTCGTTTGCCATTTTCTAAAAAGTTATACTTGAAGCACTAGATGAACCGGTGCTCCTGATACCACTAGTTAGACGATGGTAATTGATCTAGAAGGGGGGGGGGGGGGGTTGAATAGATCACTACTTTTTAATGGAGAGTCGCCGCTTAAATTTGATTTTTAAAATTGTTTGCGGAAGTAGTCGAGGACTATATTGTATAAACAAACCGGTTACCAAAAGGACCGGATATGCGTAAGCCAAATGGAACGATAGGCTCGATAAGAAAATTGAATCACAAACTTTACTATTAATCAATTTACTCGACTGCACTCAATGTTGTGCAATTTCCAATGACCAATTAAAAAATAAACCAAATTGACAATTTATCAAACACTTTGTGAGCGTTCAATTTATCGAGCACTTGGTGTGCGAAACACTCCAAGCGATAACTTCTATGTAAATGTAGTGCAGAATTTTACCAAGCACAATCAAAATGATTGTACAATGTTTTCAAACCAGATTTTCAGCACTACACTATAACAGAATTTTATCGATCAATTGAATATTCAAAAACGTAAACAGTTCGAAAATTAAAGAGATAGGGAAAGAGAGAACAACACCGAATTTGTTTAGGCAGTTCCCTTTTCGTCCTCGCTTCGGGTACGTTTGCCCCCAATTCTAAATCTAGAATTGAGATATCTATAATCCTGTTGCAAATTGTTTTTAAAAGAGAAGCCTTAGCTATCACACACTCAAGAAACCTCATTGATGTTGATACTATGTCTTCTCTTCCCTTGATTCGAGTAAAATCAAGTGCCTCGAACGTGTTGAATAAACCTTCGTTTACCGCTACTAGATTGAATGAACACACCGGTCTTCAATCACCTTCGCTCGGCTGATTTCAATCCACACACAGTTCGATCCTAAACCTTTCTTACACAATCCTCTGATTAATGCTACTAGATTGAACGAACCCTCCGTTCTTCAATCACCTTCGCTCGGTTGAATTCAATGAAGCAAAGATTTGTACCAAAAACCCCCAAATCAAATTGATCTTGGAGGACAAAACCCTAGTGGTTTTATTCAAGAAAAAACCCACTGAAAAACTCACCCCAAACAAGTTACACTCCTATGTTTGGACGTTATCACCTCAATGATGCAAGAGATCAACAAAATTTTTTATGTGTAATTGTTGAGAAAATGCAAGAATGAGGATTAAGATGATGAGAGAAAACTTTCAGTGTATATCTTTCACTTTTTCTTGTTGTTGTGTAAAAATGAGGTCAAAGTATATATATGATGCTATGACCAACTAACAAAAATAACAACATTTTGAAACTTAGAGAAATCAGAAAAATAGCAGCAATTCAGTGAAGTGTCGACCAAAAACTCATGAGGGTCAGCCTACACTGGCCCACGAGCAAGACTATGCAAGTTTGAGAACTTTAAGTCGACGCAAACCTGATGAAAAATTGTAAATACAAAAACCTTCAGTATGAGTCGACCAGATGGTCGACGTGAGCTGACCCGTGAGACATGAAGTGAAAATCAACTTTCATGAGTCGACCAAAACATAGTTTGAGTCGACTCAAATCACGAAAACTTGCAAAAATCAGTTTTTGACCATGTTTTCTTCTACCTAGGCTATGTTAATGCATGCCTATGACACATAACATGATCACACACATATAAAAGATGTATTAGATTCTTCCTATATGTTTGGACACATGATTATAGAATATTTATGCATTGTGAAATACAGATGCTGACTATGATGCGATGATATCGTCCAAATTACATACTACGAGCTAGTACATATTTTAACAACATTAAAATAAATATTGAGGGGAAGACACATTGCCATCACATATTCAATTTCATTTTGTCAAGTTGGAAGACCAATTGGTGGATATTCTTACAAAATCAGTTTCTAGTAAGAACTTTCATGACTCCCTTGACAAGTTGGGAATACAAGGCATTTATGCACCAACTTGAGGGGAGTGTTAGCGTGAGTCATTAGTGAGTAATTAGAATCATCAATATTAATTGTAAATATTAGTTGCCAAATCAAGCCAATGCAAATCCCTTATTTTTACCCTTCTGTCTTGTTGTATAGGCTGATACATCTCTTAGTATCTATTTATACTTTGTAAATGACTTAACATAATATATAAGAAACACCTTCTATTTGACAAAAGTTATTGTTGATTGAGTTGCGAATGTGAAATATATAGGAAATTCTTAGATAAAGATGAAGATGACAAAAATACTGATTAATTTTATATTTTAAAAAAAAATGTTAAGATCACTCTGCACCACCTAAAGTTGAGAAGTGACTCTTAGTATTTTTGTAATAAACTCAACAATCTATATCAATAATCATAATCAACTTAATGACTACATAGTTCACATTTTTTTAATAGGAACTTTGTTGTATTGACATTTAAAAATACTATTTTTCCCTAATTAAAAAAAAATCTAAAACCTTATTTGATGGAAGGTTTTTGTTAATGGTGACATACAAGGCCATGAAGAAGAAGTAGAATTGCAGCAATAAGAGAAGAGAGAGAGAGAGATAACAGAAAACAGTTAGGATAAAATGTAATTTCTTGTTATTCATTCAATAGCTTACATGTGGTATTTATACAGATAAACTAAAGTCCAATAGGATATAAGCTAGTGGCACTATGTAACTGATGTGGCATACGTATACATATTGTACAAGAGTATAAGAAAATACAATGAGATAAAGATACAATCATACTATCTACACTAACAGCCCCCCTCAAGTTGGACTTTGAATGCTACAAAGACCCAACTTGGCCAAAGTTTTCTTGAGAGTTGGAGAGTGCAGAGGTTTTGTCAACATGTCAGCTAACTGGTCATGAGTGGAGATAGGGAGCAAGTGTATGAACTTGGACTGAAGTCTTTCTTGAACAACATGACAATCCAATTCGCTATGCTTACTACATTCATGAAAAGTAAGGTTATGTGCCAGATATATGGCTGACTTGGTGTCACAGAAGATGGTTGCTGGTTGAGAAAATTCCACAAGAATATCACAAACAAGTACTGCAACCACTGTATCTCACATGTAATAGAGGCCGAGCTCTATACTCAGCCTCAACGGAGAATCTAAATGCAGTGTGTTGTTTCTTTGGCTTCCAACATAATAATGAAGCTCCTAGCATGACACAATAACCTGTGATAGATTTTCTAGTATCAGGGCATCGAGCCCAATCAGAATCTGCAAATCCTAGTAACCTTAAGTCAGTAGATGCAGAGAATAAAATACCAGTGGCTGGAACAGATTTTAAGTATCTCAAAATCCGAGTTGTTGCTACATAAACTGACTCAAATGTTGGACAACATATGAAATGCCAGGTCTGGAATTTATTAGATAAATGTGTCTACCAATCAACCTCATATAGGAAGAAGTATCTTCTAAGAGAGAACCTTCATTGACAGAGAGTTTGATGTTGGGATCAAAAGGAACTGAAGAAGGCTTTGCTGCAAGAACACCAGCATCTTGGAGTAATTCAAGAGTGTATTTTCTTTGGTTGAGAAAAATGCCTTCTATGGATCTGGCAATTTCTAAACCTAGAAAATACCTTAGCTGGCCAAGGTCCTTAATTCTGAATTGTTGATGGAGAACATGCTTAACATGTTTGATTTCATCTAGAGAATTACCGGCTAGTACAACATCATCCACATAAACCAAAAGAGCAGTAAAATGAGGAGAATCATGTTTATCATATAGAGAATAATCAGCTTGTGACTGATGATAACCCAGTGAGATAAAAAATGTGGATAATTTGGAGTACCACCATCTACTGGCTTGTTTTAAGCCATACATTGATTTTTGTAACTTGCATACTTTAGAAGAATCATATCCAGAGAGTCCAGGTGGAAGGTTCATGTAAAAATCTTCATGTAAGTCCCCATGTAAAAGAGCATTATTAACATCTAACTGTTCTAATACCATCCTTTTATAGCTGCAAGTGAAAGGAGCACTCTAACAGTAGTAAGTTTTGCAACAGGGGATAAAGTATCAAAGTAATCAATACCTTCCATTTGAGTATAACCTTTAGCTACTAATCTGGCTTTGTATCTCTCAATAGATCCATCAGCTTTGTGTTTAACTTTATATATCCAACGACATCCAATAGGTACCTTACCGGGAGGAAAATTCACCACAGTCCATGTTTGGTACTCTACAAGAGCTTTAAGCTCCACATCCATGGCTTTAACCCAACAGTCATGTTTTATGGCTTGTTTATATGTGTTAGGTTCAGGATTAGAGGAAATAGCACAACAAATTTTTTTATAAGATGAAGAACATATGTTATATGAAATGACAGAAGATAGGGGATAGGCAGCTTGTGAGAGGTGAGGAATTAGAGAGACTATCTTTAGCAAGGTAGCAGTGGTACTCAGCTAGATAGATGGGAGGGTTGGAAACATGAGTAGATTTCCTAAGACGAGGATCATTAGTATTATAAGGGATGATGCTGTGTGAATTATTGTGTGAATTGTTGTGGTCAGTGTTGGGAGAAGATAATGGTCCAGAGGACTCTATGGATAAAGGTGTGGTATTAGTGTGGATAGGACTGGCTGTAGGCAAGGTATTAGGAGAAGGACTAGAATGTGGTACATGGTCATTTATGTGAAAAGTACTGTCTGCAGGAAAATGATTGGAAGAAGGACAATTGTGTTGTATAGGCTGTGTGCTTGATAGGTCACTATCAGATGTAGTTGGAGTGTGGTTATTGGACTGATATTGTAAGCTAGAGGAAGATGTACTATTATCAAGGAAAGTGGATGAAAGCTCCAAGAGTTTGACTAAATTTTGGTAAGACATAATGTTGGGAAAGATGTTCTAACCTGAAGGTTTCAACCTCAGACTAAAGATGTCGAGTGAAATGTCACGACATGTAGATTCAACATCTTGACTGTCACAACAGGTTTTGTTTAAACCTGTTGTGAGATTCAAGGTGCGATTGGCAGTGGATCAAGGATCAAAGATATGAACCCCAACAAAGCGGAAGACTATAAAAGAAGACCAAGGCCTAGGCAGAAAAGAGAGAGAGGGTGACATAGACTTAGGAATCCTATTTTGTAAAGTAGGGTTTAGGTTTTGAGAGTCGTAGGTTTCTCTTGTAAGTCTCTCTCTATATCGATTTGATGCAGTGTGGTAGACATAGGTACTTGTAAAGATTCAGAAACCAGTAGGTAATGAATCAAGTATTGTTATTGGATGAAGCTTTGAAGCAAATCCAAGTTAACTTGTTAGTCAAGGATGATTGACTGAACTTTGTATTGGAAGGGGTGTCTTTCAATAGGAATGATACAGTTATGGGGTATTAACTGTTAGATAATCACATGTTATGATTTAGGGAGTAAGATGGGTTTCTCTTATCAATTAGATGTGACTTCTAATGATAAAATCTTCATTGGGTAGTGATAGGTAAGCGTGGGTGCTTACTGTAAACCTGAGGTTGTTTATATAAAACTATACTACTGATAGTGGAGTCTTCTTCCTGGATTGGTATCCCCCATATGTAGGTGAGTTGCACCGAACTGGGTCATCATATTCTGTGTTGTTTATCATTCTGCAATTTACAGTTCGGTTTTGATTAACATGTTGGAGCAGATGTCGCAACATCTGTGATTGTGCAGTTCTGATATTCAAGGTATCAGTCTGCTGTTATACTTCCTTGTTTAAACGATTATGTAGAACAATGTCTTAACATGTGTTAGGACATCTACTGTCTGCAATGCCAAAATTTCAATTGGTATCAGAGCAGGCATCCTGTCTGTTTCTGCATGAGATCTTTGGGAGATACTTTCTGGCATTTAAACAAGGAGAGTTTTGAAGATCAGATCAATCAACTCATACATACTCAAGGGTATTAATGGATGGAATGGATGTTTTGGATCGAGGGTAACAACCCGGTGGTTGTTCATGTTGCTGAGGAGATTCTACAACAACTGCAGGAGAAATGGCTAGTTCTCTTGTTGGGGTGTCTTGTACGATGTTCTGACATCTTATTAGGGCGAGTAGAGTTTGTTCCTTGGTGGTTCCTGATCGGTCGACACTGACGGATAAAACTGCAAGTATACAGTTGATCGTGTAGTCTTAAAAAGGTTGTGGAACCCACAGGGACAGATAATCAAACTAATGTTATCCAAGAATGTTGTGCAAAGATAAGGTCGAAAGGAAACAGGAATTAAACGGGGAAATAAAGGACGGAATTTAGAATCTGAAAATTAATACTAAAACGAGCCCGAAATATGATTTTCGCGAACCTACGGGACTTATAGAATACGGGTACTTATTATGACCATACTGTCATTCTGTAGAATAAACCGACTTAAAGGCTCTGTATCACGCTCTCGCGGTCTTGACAAAAGCCATGCTTCCTAATCCCAAGATTTTGCTCTCGCTCGCCCGGTAACTAAGAAACACGCTTTGGAAACCGATAATATCCTAAACAATATATAAAGCGCTCTCGCTGTATTTAAATATGTTGCCTAATTTCCATTATCCGGTTCACTCCTCACGCTCTCGTGGTCTTGGCCTAAACCTTAACTTACTTCACACTCTCATGTCGAAATA
The DNA here is from genome assembly GCA_022829125.1 of Lathyrus tuberosus. Lineage (NCBI taxonomy): Eukaryota > Viridiplantae > Streptophyta > Magnoliopsida > Fabales > Fabaceae > Lathyrus > Lathyrus tuberosus. The sequence goes on from JALAZF010000253.1 coordinate 6,010,092, forward strand.
AGAAACATTAAACTTGGAAATTAAAACCAAGTTAACATACAATTATAGTTTCGTCCCAATTGTTTCTACGGAGTCCCGCCGAATATGACGGTCCTCACATGTCGGTCTCTAATTATTTACTCAAACATAATTAATCCTAAGTCTACCATTTTTAAACATACATTTTCTAAGTCTAATATGTTGAACAATTGCAAAGTACCAAATATATTGAAAATATGGTAAAGTAAAGAAACCTGTAAAATTCTTGCGGTAAAGTAAATCGAGACGGAATGGAAATAACACTTGTATAAATCTCGATCCAAAAAGTACAGCAAAAGTATATCAGTACAGAATTTGCAACAATTCCTCAATGCGAGTAATTGTTTCTTTTATCGGTAAATTTGTGCCTAAAGTTCTAATGAAATTCCGGCAGAGCTTCTGCGCACTTTTTCAATTTTTTTTCATTGCTCCAAGAGGTCCTATATATAGAGGATCTGATACTCAACTGCTCTTTCGAATTTGGAGGGAAAGGGAGTTAGAAAACTCCTCAAAACTGCCAGAAACTGATTCTACAGTGAAAACTGCTCCCGCGACTATACGGCGAACGCCATGGGGGCATGTTGAATGCCATGCTCTGAATTCAAATAAGGGCACCATCAGGAAGCAATGGCGAATGCCATCAAAGGACGACGAACACCATATCAGCTGGGACTGCAGAATTTGCTACTCCGCTGGATTTTTCTCTTTCTTTCGCTTCTTTTCTCTAATTCTTTCGGGATCTTGATTATTATTCCTACAAACATAAAACAAAGTAAAAATGGAGTAAGTATAACAAGACTCGATAAAAACACAGACTAAAAATGCGCATAGTGAGCCTAAAAATACGATATAAATTCGTGTCGTCAAACTCCCCCACATTAAGACCATTGCTTGTCCTCAAGCAAACTCCCAACAGAATTTAAAACAATGAGTGCAGTGTCGGATTCAAAGGCGCAACTGAAAACAACTGAGGCGCAAGGTTGCTAGGCTAATGTTAAACAGATAGGTACTAAATAGTGAAAACAAGGATATCGTAACGACACAAATCCACATTTGCAGACAAAGACTCCCTTCCTATGCAATACCAATTCAAATCATGACATTATACCTCGACCTATATCCTTCATCCTATTTCACCTCTTTTTCATTCTCGCGCAATCACATTAACCCAGTTATCCTTTGTACTCACATGGTAATCGAACCTGTTTGTGTTATATGATCTCATCACTCAAAAATAATTCTTTTTCGCACATCATGGTAATCGAACCTTTAGGCTAAATGGCCGGGTGAGGACCACCTAACTTAGCAGGAATATGTCTTTCATTCGCTTTTTTTTTTCTATAAAAATCACATATTCAAATTTTTTAGTTCAACACATATTTGCATCGGTTCGTTACTTGGCATAATATCTATTTAAATCAATATTGCATATTTAGGGAATCTAGGGTGTAGGAACGATACCGATATTTACAAAACTTTCCCAAGTCTATCAACATAGCCTAATAATGAACAACCTATACACAGAGTGTCATGCCAATGAATCCAGAAAACAAACTTTTTTTCGTTGCGGGTCAAAATTAAGGGAGTTTTCAAACAGGAAAAATAAAATAACGTAAAATAGGACTCAACAACGCATATGACTCGATAAACAAAACAATCTAAGAAGTAAAAACTGGAAAACATAAATAACAGGAAAGAAAATAAAGCAGTAAAGCTCCTCCCCCACACTTGAACTAAACATTGTCCTCAATGTTTTAGTACAAGGTGAAAGAAAGGAGTGATAAACCCTGGTCAAGGGCGAGGTGAACGGCCTCCGGTCATGGATGCTCTGCCTCTGTGACCGCCTGCTCCATCTCACTCGGACTGTGGCACATGTCTGATAATGTCCCTCAGATCAGCCGTCTTTAAGCCCACTCCATTCATATGCTCAATTAGGTCAGCCATATCATGCTGAGTCCTCTCTACAAAATCTTGTTGCTGCTGGCTAACCTAGTCAACAGTTACTCTAAGCTCCTCTTACTATCTCTGCATGCTACGGAGTAAAAGATCACGTTCGGCCTCCATGTCGTTCCGATGCCTAAGCTCGGACAGAATATCATCCAGTGAACTCTGGATGGCTACGTAATCATATTCCTTCTGGGGATGATGTGTACCTGCAAAAGAGTCAGTAGAAAAATGTGCAGTGTGTGACCGGGCGCTAGGTCCGGGTGTATCAGTACCACGGGTACGAATGCGGGGCTGTGGTGTGGTAAATCCCATAACATCATGCTAGTGTCTCTCAACTCTCTCCTGCTCAAGATTAGAGGCCTCGGTATCAACTATCCAATTCATGCTAACACGTACCTTAATGCGGTCAGAACAAGGCAATGTGACTCCCTTAACCTCCTTGTTGCCTATCATTAAGTGATATTTGCCATTTCGTAAATTCTTAACTAGGCGCATGGCATGGCAATGGGTAAGATCAACAAATAGAGCTGGTAAGGGCTCGAGGGTCTCCAACTTAGTATGCAATCCTAAAGCTAAGGCTATTGAGATAATGATCCCTCCAACACAAATGGAACCACCCGCTCTACCTCTGGCAGACTGGAGGTGTGCAAGTAAAAATGGTATCGGGTTAACCTTGGTTTCGGAAAGCGCACAATGGATGAAGAATAAATCTTTGGAGTTCACATTTCCAGTGTTCTCCCAGCCAAAGATAGTGTTAGCTAGGATTCGGTGGAAATACCTAATGCTTAGGTTGTGGATGGATGTGACTTTGAGACCTTCCAAAGTGTCGGAAGTCTTATTAGTGATTTGGTGCCAAAAGTCTAGAGCACTAGATTCCCACTCACTTTCTAAAGGTGCCTGTGTAGTATACTCTGGACCGCTAGAAAAACTAAATATGTTGCCTATTTGCTCAAAGGTCAAGGAGTAATCGACGTTAAACATTCTAAACTCTACGAAACCATTAGTACGGGTCAGGTTCGTGGACATACGAAAGGAACTTAAAAACTCATATGTCAGCCTAATGTAGGTAGAATTACTCATAGAATATAATTGTGACATACCTAAGTTTGTAAGCATCCAATTGATGCTATCAAAGAGACCCAAGGTCTGGACAGCAGCGGTGTCTGGATACCAGGTCGTGACGAATGCCCTTTTATGCAATTTGAGAAAGTTAGAGTGTTGGCTGTAACACCCCGAATTTAATTAATTATTTAATTAAATTATTAAAGGATTTAATTGTTGGAATTAGTCGAAGTTAAGAATTATCGGTATTATTCTAAGAAGTAATTGAATTAATATGTCGCTTGGACGGTTAAGTTGATAGTCAGATTATTTAGTCGGTTAGTCGGAGAATTAATTTTAGAGATAATATTAGATTATTGGATTATTGATTTAATTAAGTTGGTTTAAATTGTTGGGTGAGAATTAGCAATTTTGGAGGTGCTGACTAATAGGCCCATTAAGAGTATTATTTTTGTGTGGTTGGAGTTAAAAAGAAATAGTATTATTATTATTATTATTGGATTAAGTGGAAAAAGGAAAAGAAAGTAAGGTAGAAGTATCAGTAAAAACAAAACGAGGGTTTCATGAGAAGAAGAAAACAAGGGTTTGACAAAGAGGACAAAGAGGCATGTAGCAAAAAGAATTCGACCGGAAGATTATAGAGACCGCCATATCCAGGTAAGGGTGGGTTCAAATTGTATAACCGGGAATATGATAATTGATATGTAGGATTGGGTTTGTATAATTGTTTCTGGTTGTGTTTGGAATTGGTACATTGGTATATTATAGAGACCCATTATAAATTGAGAGAGAGTAATTAGAAATGATATCTCCATGGGAATGCCTACTGTAGCGCAAAAGAGGCTCCTGGGAATTGGGGCATCAAAATCGGAATCCACACTATTTTCTTGATTTCCCACGTGTACCTGGGTTTATAGGTGTTTAGTTTTGTTTCTTTGGTTTGACAAGTAGTAGAATATGTAGTAGATACCTATATAATTGTAGTAGAAAATAGGATAATAATGTTGATTAAGTAGGGAGATATAGTAGTAACAATAGGCACCTTTTAGAATGCAAATGACATGTCTATATATATATATATATATATATATATATATATATATATATTTAGAACTGTAGCGCATTATGCTACTACTTCATTCCCAACAATTATTAACGAGAGTGAATACTACAGCAAGCATAACATGGTAAAGAAGTGCTACTTCAAGTGGTGCTCAAATATTTTTACTTATTATATAAATTTGCTACATGACTATAATGAGAAGAAATGTCACATTCATTATATTAATGCTATAACATTGTCATAGTTTTTATTAAAATAATCATTGGAAGTATATTGAAGAGCTATATCATGAGAAATTATAGACAGTCACGTCATGCCTATGTATTATGCTACAGTAGCATAGTAATTAGAAGGGGTCACTGCAATAAGAAAAGTAGTGGCCATTGACAAGGCTTATGCGCTACCTCCCCTTCCTAGGTACTTGTAATATACTTTTAGATACTTGTAATTATTCCAACAATTTAAATGATAGACATACCTAGCAGTAATTTATAGAATATATATATGCCAATTAATTTATAGTATTGCTATGAAACGGTAGATTTAGGCGGAAGCAATGAAATTGGCCCTAGCAGTTTATTTAGCAGAAGAGACAATACCATGAGGCAGTTGTATACTTTGGTAGCAATATATTGGTAACTATAGTAGTATAATAAGAATATATCAATAGAATAATTAACTCATAGTAGTGTTGTAAGTTGAAGGAATAAGAGGTCTTAGCATGAAATAGTAGATAGCAGGTTATAGTATGAATTGATAATGTTGCAGAATCTGGTTTGTAGCAGAGCAAGATTGGTAGTGGCGGTATATTTTTGGATGCAGGAAATAGTCTATATTAGTAAATTAAATTTTGACCGAATATTAAAATAATAGTAGTGATAACAGTATATAAAATCAGCACCGAATTAGCCGAATAGTCGAAATGAAGCGGGAAAAATTAGTTGTCCGGAATTAATTGAAATTTTTCGGGGTAAATCGGACGTATTAGTAGGTAATATTGGTGGGTTTGTTTTGTGGAAACAGTCATATTAGAGTATTAAAACAGTACCGAATTAGTCAATTTAGTCGATTAAGCGGAAAATTTAGTTTTCCGGAATTTAACGAAAATTTACGAGGTAGTTCGGATATACGAGTAGATACGTGAATGGTGTTTATTTTTGTCAAATTTAAGTTGAACGCGTGGAATTACAGGTACAGTTGGATAAGTTGTATTGTCCCGATTTACGGGCGAACTATTTAAGTTACATGTCTTATGACCAATGTTGTTTGAGTTGTGTTGTTGTTGTCTTGTTTATACGACGTTGAATATGTTGTTAATTGAACCTGCTGATGTTACATATGTTGTTGCTTATTAAGTTGTAGGTCGAACGACCAATGTTGGATTAAGTTGATGCTATTGATGCATGTTTGAGTTGTTGTTTTCGTTGTTGTTGTTCCGGTTGTTCTTGTTGATGATGTAGTTGACTGTATGCCTATGATAATTGTCGCATACATTGCATTCATGAGTCGGGGCTGTATGCTCACACCACGGTGGCCTTGATGGCAATGTTTAAGTTGACCTTGATGGCACTTGTTTAAGTTGGCCTTGATGGCATCCGATTAAGTTGAAAATGCCTCGATAACCTGGCATATGTTTAAGTGTGGAGTTTACTCCAAATGGTACCATATGCATTTACATAGTTTGAGTCACATTCGGTTTGTATGTTTAAGACGTTGTTGTCGTGGTTGTTGTTGTTGCTGAAGTTATAAGTTGTTGCTGTGGTGCTATAAGTTGTTATTGTTATAAGTGATGTTGTTATAAGTTGCTTTTGTGATTAAGTTGGTGTCGGTTATTATGTTGTTAGTTGGTTTAATATTTGTTGCTGTTAACAGGTTGTGCTGATTTGAGTTGCTGTTGGTTATAAGTTATGGTTGCTATTAAGTTGTTTATTAATAGTGATCGTATGATAGTTGTACGAAGCGGTGAAATTTATATGATTCTAATCTAGTATATTGATTATTATACTTTTGTTTATATTATTCGATATCTCACCCCTTCTGCTGATATTTCCCCTACCATGGGAAATGGGCAGGTACTCAAGGATAGCTGTGGAAGTTGAAGTGATTATTATGAAGTCTTTAGTGGTTGTTAGTTTGGGTTGGTGTCATGCTCTGATACGTAGCACTCGAGGGAAATGTTTAGTTTATGTTGTTGTTATTATAAGTTGATGAATAGTTGTTATTTCATGTTGTGGAAATTATTTCTAAGTTGTTGCCATTATGATAATGATTGAACAATCACGGTTTAAAAAGTTGTAATGACTGAATAAAGTTGCGAATGATTTATAAGTTGTATTCCGAATGCTATGTATCAATTGCTAAATGAAATCCAGATTTGTGGTTTAAGTTGGAAATGTGACATCTCATTTGTTTTATGTTTGAAAATTTTAGCACTCTGACTTTAATATAAATGTTGGGTAGAAAATGGGGTGTTACAAAGTGGTATCAGAGCAGGTCGTTGTCTGCAGGTTGGTTTGAATTAAGTGGGGGAGAAGTTTGCTCCCGTACGTGTTGTTGGTATGTAGAAGTTGTTTCAAGGTGATGTTGCTTGCAAGAGTGCATATGTTGGAGCGATGTTATTGCGGACCGGCGAGAGTTTGGACTCGGGAATCCGTATCAATCAAGTTGGAGATGTGCGTAGAGTCTGGACGGTGAATCAAAGATGATTGAAATTAAGGAATTATTCCGAATGGAATGATAAGTTGGTGGATTAATTCGGTAAGTTGTATATCCTGAGTATAGTTGGATTAAAGTTGAGTGATTTTCGTAGTTGGACGAAAAGGAGGATGTTTGTAGATCTTGGAAGTAAGAGAGGGAAATGGAACTTATGTTCATCAACCTCAAATCTGGTTTTTGTGATTTTGGAGCAGCTGTCAGTAAACGAGGTATAACTTTTGACTCGTGATTCGGATGGAAGCGGTTCTGGACGTTTTGGAAAGCTTACGAAATTCCCTACAGTTTGCATACAAGGTTTGCCTTCAGGAGGTTTGTGAAGAGGAAGAAAAGTGCATTTTATTGTTTGGGGCTGATACTGATTTTTGGAAAATTCTGCATACGGAAATTCTGAACCAGTCCCGTTGTGTGGCTGATAACTTTTTACTCGTAAGTCAGATTTACGCGATTCTTGAAGTTCTGAAATCTACACAAAATTCTCTTCACTCTGGAATATGATTTTGTGATTGAGAGATGTGTATTGAAGGAGATATATATGGTTGAAGTTGAGCGACATTTGCTGAAAAATTTGGAAGGATGAAAACAAGTGTGGAATATTATTAAGAATAAAATGTTGATATTTGTAAGATGTGACTGTATCGGAGAATGCTTGGAGATGTAATTTATGTTGAATGAGGATGATTAAGACGATGATGTTAAGTAAAGGTAATGTTGAGAGAAATGTGAATGTTGATTTGTGTTGCTAAGAATTTTCACCTTGGTTGAAAGTTGTAATTGGAGCAAACTGAATTGGACCGTTCTCAATGTTGTAGCGATTTCGGTGTTGGAAAAATATTTAAAGTCGTGTTGTACTATGAACGCGCATAAGAGGATGCATAATGGATTTTGAACGTTTTTGTATCGTTGACGAAGTTGAAACTAAAGAAACTAAGAGTGGCATTGGTAAGCCTTAGAAAGTTGGCGGAGCATTATGCTTACGGACTTTGGGCACAGGTTGAAGTACGCTATTGTGTTGGGTACTGATGATTTATTTCACCGTTATGGTTGTCGGCTGTCTATTGACAAATTGAGGAACTGATCACCCTTAATCCATTGTTGATAGTAGACGGAGTCATAATTGATGGATAAATGTGTCGTGCCAACTAGTATAATATGTACGTTGAATTGGTCGAAGTCAAGCCAAGTGCTTGAAGGTTGTTTGTTTTTGCTGATACAAGTTCATATGTTAGAATATTAGTTGAATTTAAGGATGACAGCACAAAGCTGTGTTTGATTGATGAGTAGTGTGGAAAAATTTCAGTTGAGACTGGATAATGTGAGAGTTGAGTTACAGGTAAAACAAGAAGTTAAATTATAAGTTGATTTGTAAAAGTGGAGTTTTGGTTGTTAAAGATGATTTATCTTGTTGAATTTAAGTGGACTCAGGTGTCAAATGTTGTTGTAATGTTGTTATGCGCCTAAGGTGATTTTGGGAACTATGTTGATAAAAGATAGTAAAGTTGTAGTTTATGTGTGGTGTTAACGGAGAGATCCCGAAGAGTTAAGTCGAAAGCCTTGGTATTATGTCGATTTTGATGATTGGAAGTTGGAGGTCAATTGAGTAGAGTTAGTACCTTGAGAGTAATCAGAGTGCGCAGCGAACGCGTAGTGTATTGCGGTTGTTCAGACGTGAATTGTGCCGATGTTGATATTTGGTTACGTTGATGTTGTGTTTAAGTTGGTATTCTTATGTTGTTGTGTTCTGGTTCTTAAACCGGTAAATTTTTAAGTTGGTTACTTCTTGTGTTGCGATGTTAGTTGTCAATTGCATCACTTGGGTAGTATTCGCGTTGCTGTCGCCGTTGAGGTTAAGAACCGTTGTTTATGTTATATGTGGAGTTGCCTTGCGAGGACGAGATTTGATTACTCGGAAGAATTAAGTTGTTGGAATAGTCGTGTCGGATAAATTTTCGAGGACGAAAATATCTTAAGTGGGGGAGAGTTGTAACGCCCCGAATTTAATTAATTATTTAATTAAATTATTAAAGGATTTAATTGTTGGAATTAGTCGAAGTTAAGAATTATCGGTATTATTCTAAGAAGTAATTGAATTAATATGTCGCTTGGACGGTTAAGTTGATAGTCAGATTATTTAGTCGGTTAGTCGGAGAATTAATTTTAGAGATAATATTAGATTATTGGATTATTGATTTAATTAAGTTGGTTTAAATTGTTAGGTGAGAATTAGCAATTTTGGAGGTGTTGACTAATAGGCCCATTAAGAGTATTATTTTTGTGTGGTTGGAGTTAAAAAGAAATAGTATTATTATTATTATTATTGGATTAAGTGGAAAAAGGAAAAGAAAGTAAGGTAGAAGTATCAGTAAAAACAAAACGAGGGTTTCATGAGAAGAAGAAAACAAGGGTTTGACAAAGAGGACAAAGAGGCATGTAGCAAAAAGAATTCGACCGGAAGATTATAGAGACCGCCATATCCAGGTAAGGGTGGGGTTCGAATTGTATAACCGGGAATACGATAATTGATATGTAGGATTGGGTTTGTATAATTGTTTCTGGTTGTGTTTGGAATTGGTACATTGGTATATTATAGAGACCCATTATAAATTGAGAGAGAGTAATTAGAAATGATATCTCCATGGGAATGCCTACTGTAGCGCAAAAGAGGCTCCTGGGAATTGGGGCATCAAAATCGGAATCCACACTATTTTCTTGATTTCCCACGTGTACCTGGGTTTATAGGTGTTTAGTTTTGTTTCTTTGGTTTGACAAGTAGTAGCATATGTAGTAGATACCTATATAATTGATGTAGAAAATAGGATAATAATGTTGATTAAGTAGGGAGATATAGTAGTAACAATAGGCACCTTTTAGAATGCAAACGACATGTATATATATATATATATTTAGAACTGTAGCGCATTATGCTACTACTTCATTCCCAACAATTATTAACGAGAGTGAATACTACAGCAAGCATAATATGGTAAAGAAGTGCTACTTCAAGTGGTGCTCAAATATTTTTACTTATTATATAAATTTGCTACATGACTATAATGAGAAGAAATGTCACATTCATTATATTAATGCTATAACATTGTCATAATTTTTATTAAAATAATCATTGGAAGTATATTGAAGAGCTATATCATGAGAAATTATAGACAGTCATGTCATGCCTATGTATTACGCTACAGTAGCATAGTAATTAGAAGGGGTCACTACAATAAAAAAAGTAGTGGCCATTGACAAGGCTTATGCGCTACCTTCCCTTGCTAGGTACTTGTAATATACTTTTAGATACTTGTAATTATTCCAACAATTTAAATGATAGACATACCTAGCAGTAATTTATAGAATATATATATGCCAATTAATTTATAGTATTGCTATGAAACGGTAGATTTAGGCGGAAGCAATGAAATTGGTCCTAGCAGTTTATTTAGCAGAAGTGACAATACCATGAGGCAGTTGTATACTTTGGTAGCAATATATTGGTAACTATAGTAGTATAATAAGAATATATCAATAGAATAATTAACTCATAGCAGTGTTGTAAGTTGAAGGAATAAGAGGTCTTAGCATGAAATAGTAGATAACAGGTTATAGTATGAATTGATAATGTTGCAGAATCTGGTTTGTAGCAGAGCAAGATTGGTAGTGGCGGTATATTTTTGGATGCAGGAAATAATCTATATTAGTAAATTAAATTTTGATCGAATAGTAAAATAATAGTAGTGATAACAGTATATAAAATCAGCACCGAATTAGCCGAATAGTCGAAATGAAGCAGAAAAATTAGTTGTCTGGAATTAATTGAAATTCTTCGGGGTAAGTCGGACATTTTAGTAGGTAATATTGGTGGGTTTGTTTTGTGGAAACAGTCATATTAGAGTATTAAAACAGTACCGAATTAGTCAATTTAGCCGATTAAGCGGAAAATTTAGTTTTCCGGAATTTAACGAAAATTTACGAGGTAGTTCGGATATACAAGTAGATACGTGAATGGTGTTTATTTTTGTCAAATTTAAGTTGAACACGTGGAATTACAGGTACAGTTGGATAAGTTGTATTGTCCCGATTTACGGGCGAACTATTTAAGTTACATGTCTTATGACCAATGTTGTTTGAGTTGTGTTGTTGTTGTCTTGTTTATGCGATGTTGAATATGTTGTTAATTGAACCTGCTAATGTTACATATGTTGTTGCTGATTAAGTTGTAGGTCGAACGACCAATTTTGGATTAAGTTGATGCTATTGATGCATGTTTGAGTTGTTGTTTTCGTTGTTGTTGTTCCGGTTGTTCTTGTTGATGATGAAGTTGACTGTATGCCTATGATAATTGTCGCATACATTGCATTCATGAGTCGGGGCTGTATGCTCACACCACGTTGGCCTTGATGGCAATGTTTAAGTTGGCCTTGATGGCACCTGTTTAAGTTGGCCTTGATGGCATTCGATTAAGTTGAAAATGCCTCGATAACCTTGCATATGTTTAAGTTGGGAGTTTACTCCAAATGGTACCACATGCATTTGCATAGTTTGAGTCACATTCGGTTTGTATGTTTAAGACGTTGTTGTCGTGGTTGTTGTTGTTGCTGAAGTTATAAGTTGTTGCTGTGGTGCTATAAGTTGTTATTGTTATAAGTGATGTTGTTATAAGTTGCTTTTGTGATTAAGTTGGTGTCAGTTATTATGTTGTTAGTTGGTTTAATATTTGTTGCTGTTAACAGGTTGTGCTGATTTGAGTTGCTGTTGGTTATAAGTTATGGTTGCTATTAAGTTGTTTATTAATAGTGGTCGTATGATAGTTGTACGAAGCGGAGAAATTTATATGATTCTAATCTAGTATATTAATTATTATACTTTTGTTTATATTATTCGATATCTCACCCCTTCTGCTGATATTTCCCCTACCATGGGAAATGGGCAGGTACTCAAGGATAGCTGTGGAAGTTGAAGTGATTATTATAAGGTCTTTAGTGGCTGTTAGTTTGGGTTGGTGTCATGCTCTGATACGTAGCACTCGAGGGAAATGTTTAGTTTATGTTGTTGTTATTATAAGTTGATGAATAGTTGTTATTTCATGTTGTGGAAATTATTTCTAAGTTGTTACCATTACGATAATGGTTGAACAATCATGGTTTAAAAAGTTGTAATGACTGAATAAAGTTGCGAATGATTTATAAGTTGTATTCCGAATGCTATATGTCAATTGCTAAATGAAATCCAGATTTGTGGTTTAAGTTGGAAATGTGACATCTCATTTGTTTTATGTTTGAAAATTTTATCACTCTGACTTTAATATAAATGTTGGGTAGAAAATGGGGTGTTACATTGGCTCTGACCAAGGACATTTTCAGGAAATGTAATGCCCATGTAGTCGATGTTAGCAGCGACTCTATGAGGCATCTTAGTAGAATGATGGTAGTGAGAATGGTTGAAGAGGTTTATGAGTGAAGAGTGAGAGTGATGGTTGAGAGAAAGATAATGGATTTTGATGAATTTATAGGCAAAATGGTGGAATTTAGATGGTTGGTTGTTATGAGGGATTAATGAGGGGTTAATGAGGGTAGTTGGAAGGTGTTTTGGAAGTGTAAAAAGATGATTAGAGTGATTCCCTAGAAAAAACGCGCAAGAATTTGAATTCTGCGCAGACTGCAGTTTCCAACGCAATCGCGAACGCCATTAAGCACATGGCGAACGCCATGTGTTGCGAATGAGAAAAAAATCAGGAATTTGAGCTGATGGCGAACGTCATAAGCATAATGGCGAACACCATTATGTTAAAATGCGATTTTTTTTTCACTGCAGGTCCAGAAGCAGAAGACAAAACCTGTGGTTATTATTTTATTTTTTTTGTTTTGTTTTGCTCCTACTGCTATTACGAAAATAGATACTTAATAAGCCAAGAAAAATTCCAAACTTGCTAAATATCAACAACATATAGTTACGGAAAGGGGAATTGTATTAATTGAAATAAAAAAAGTACAAACATAGTTCATTGTCGGCATACCGACAGTATACAACAAAATCAAAAGAACAAACAGTACGGGAATGTGGAACACTGATACAATAAAACAAAATCCAAGTCTAGGAAAATAGGGAAATGAGTACAACTGAAACTATCCATTGTGACGCCTCATCTGAGGTTCAGCAGGACGCCAGAGTGAATAAACGATCTGGAACAGATGGTCAAATTATTCATGAACCACATCCATAAATCCTAAGAAATCCACACGAAGAGAAGTCATCTCTCCTCGGAGGAAATCCACTTCTGACTGTAGGGCATGAATAGCGGTGACAATATCAATAGGTGGAACAACCGGCTGAATAGCTGAGCCACGAGTGACAACATCAGGCATATCAGCTTCTAAATTCTCATAAGCTTGTGGAGAGTCAGGAGGATTCAGAGACTTGTTTTGGCATTCCAAGTCATAAAGCCAATTATCTTTATTTTGCACACTAGTTTTCTCATGATTTGGCAAGGTAAAATGGTGGACAACAACATTATCAATCAGTAGTTCAAACTCAACCGGACCAAGGTTCGCAATAATTCCACGGTTGAAACAGAAATTGATGTCCATGGGGGCGATAACTACCAAAAACATGAGTACGGTTCAAATGATACCACAACCCAATAGCGTCAGCAATCATGGTAATTAAGACTCCAACAATAATAGCTCTGAAAGGCTCACGAGGGATTTTAGCAAAGTTAGCTAGCATGAACGGGGTTGCATTAACCGACTTACTTTGTGAGGCATAAAACATGATATAAAGCTCGTCCATAGAGACTGAAGTCACATTTTCTTCCTAACCAAAAAGGGTGTCGGCCGATGTCTTATGGAAATACCTCATACCAGGATTATGGATACTCTCAGAGAACATGCCATTCGGCTCAGGATTGTAATTACCAGTTAGAGTACCCCAAAACTGATTCAGATCATAAGTAGTGAAGGCATCTTCAGGAGTCTTAGTTATGGCATTAGGCCCATTAGGAAATCTTAACAAGTCAGCCAGCTCATGATGTGTAAAACGATATTTGTTCCCAAACAGCCTAAAGGTAGCCAACCCACGGCCAAAACCGAACCCTCAGGTAGGATTATAGTATAACGAGCTTAAGAACTCCAGGGTCAAGTTATGGTAAGTGCTAAATCTCTTCCAGATAGCGAAATCGTCCCACCCCAACTGATTCAGCAGGTAGGTGACACTATCTCGGATGCCAAGAATGGTCATAACAGGGTTGTTAGGGCAAATAGACACAGCAAAGTCTGTCTGGGACAGGGCCTCAAAACGGCGCCTCTGGACCTCATTCCTAAAAACAACTCCATGGTTCTCGAAGGGCTGCATTCTCTTAGAATTTAGTGCTAGCCTAAGACAAGTTAGCCTGAAATTAGACAATGATTTTCTATTAGTCAAGTTGTACCATAAACAAAGGTTAGTGAAAAATAAAAAGATAGTAATAATAGGAATAATAATAATAATAATAATAATAATAGTAATAGTAATAGTAATAATAATAAATGTAATAATAACATAAATGTAAGTATGCATTAAAAGTTAATAGTAAATACAAGTAAAAGTATGAAAATACCAATAAACAATAACGAACAAAGATCGTGGGCTACCTCCACGGAGCGCTTCGTTTAATGTCGGGAGCTCGACATTGATCAAGAAAAAAGTATCATTCATTTGGAGGAGCGGGCAGCTCTTCCAACTTATAACTAGTGAAGAATTCCTTGTTTTCTACAATATGGTAGTGCTTAAGTCGCTGCCCATTCACAATAAAGGTTTCATTTGCTTTTCCTCAGATTTCTATTGCTCCACTTCGGAAATCTTTCACATCCTCAAAGGGGCCAGACCATCGGGAACGTAACTTGCATGGGAACAACTTCAGTCAAGAGTTAAAGAGAAAAACTATGTCTCCATCATTGAACTCTCTCTTTGCTATCCGCTTATCATGCCATTTCTTGGTTCTCTCCTTATAGATTCAGGCATTTTCGTAGGCATCCAGTCTAAGTTCCTCTAGTTCATGGATATCTAAAATTCTTTTCTCCCCTGCTGCTGTGTAATTCATGTTTAGGGTCTTAATGGCCCAATAAGCTTTATGCTCTAGTTTTACATGCAGGTGGCAAGACTTGTGTAGCGCGAGTTTTTTGTGTAGCACGAGTTTTTTGTGTGGTTGCGAAGCTTTTTTTTACATTCATGTTTAGAAAGCATGATTCAAAGAATCCAAGTTGTGATGCTTACCTCTCTTTGGAGCTTTTGTGCAATCTGCCAAGCCACTTGTTCCAAAAATGATTTGATGCTTTTGACACCCTCAAATGATCTTTTAGAAGATTTTAGGATGGTTGGAATCAGCTGGAAACCTCAGGAGCAATTTTGAGCTCTTTCTTGCAAAAAGGGCAAAAGTGGCCAAAATAACAACTCCCTCAAATGGTGTTCCAGATGGGGGGAACCATTTGGGACAGTTCAAGGATGATGTTTGGAGTGTGTTTGAGGTTTTATCTGGTTTGGAAAGTGACTGAATCAAGACATGGCTTGAAAAATGCACAAAAGTCTTATTTTGAGGGTTTGAGAGGTGACTTTGTGATTTTGGTGTTACAGGTCACTTGTGAGAGTTTGGACAGTTTAGATATGATATATTGGATGTGTTTGGATCATAAGCTATGGTGGAATTGCTCTCTAACTCAAAAACTCAGAGTTACCTTGCTAAAGAAGGTATTTTTGCCTAGAGAAAGAGATTTTGAGGAAAGCAAGTGTTGTAGTGCTTTGGTGTACTCAAACTGAATACAATTGAGCTCTATTTATAGTAGAGCAAGTTTGTTTTGGCTGCAATAGTGAATGGCAACTGCAGCAGAGGTTTGGCCAATGTTGAGCAATGAGAATCCAAGTCTCCTCTAGCCATTGACTAGAGGTTAGGGCACAGGCTGCTGGTTCCCTTGGTCTTGGATTAGTCTTGACTGAATTCAGTTGGAAATGGCTCAGTCCATGCCACCTTGGTGCATCCATTAAATGCTCCAATCCAAAATTGGAATCTTGTCCCTATTTTAGGCATTTCTAGGATTGGCATGCTATTTTTTGTTCCAAAGACTTGGGAGGCTTGGGATTAGAGTTGGCTCCCCCTTGGTCCCCCCTTGAGGTGTTCAGATAGATATAGTTGCTTCCCCATTGCAAAATTTGAGCAAATCGAGCAAAACTCCCAAATCTGCCTTGCCATGACAGTTTGCAGCAAGGCATATTGGCATTGTCATATCTCATGGCTCAAGTGGACTTTGATGGAGTTCTTAGCCATTTTGGAAAGCCCTCATATGATACAACAACTGTTTGATCATAATTGGTTTTGATACTTTTTGGATCCAAGTGAAAAATGCCCCTACATTTGGAAAAAAGTAAGGCAGATTCTGACTTAGTGAAAATTTCACTAAGTGTTGGAAAAAAGTGTCATTTCCACTTTTTGTGATTTTGATCATTCCATAACTTAAAATCCATGAGGAATTGGAATGAGTTGTGTTTGAAGCTTTTGTAGAGGGCCATGAGAGCTACAAATCCAGCTTTGGATGGGAAAAAATGGCCTTGTGGTTTAGGAGTTATGATCCTCCAAAGTTGGTACCCTAGCCACTTTGTTCCATAACTTAGAAAAATTTCTAAGTTTTTATGGTTACCCGTTTTACAAGTTATCTCATTTTTCTTGATTTTTCTTGATGAATGATGATTCCAATCACACATTAACATCATTTTAGGGCTAAAGAACCATAATTGTGAAAAATCTCAAAAAGTCAAAGTTGACCTTTGTGCACAGTTGACTTTTTGTCAAATGAATTCCAAACTGTGCGATTCTCTATGAAATCAAGTCCTTGACCTAAATAAAACTTGATGGATTGATTTCATAGGTGTTATAGGGTGTATTTAATCATGTCCCAAGGTTTGGGAGCATGTCTTGTTCAAAAGTCAAAGGTACAATTGACTTTTTCCGCGAAACCCTAACTGGGGTTCTGATGAACCTGAAACTAGGGAATCAAGCTTTTGGATCAATCCATTATTGCAAATGGATCAATATGGTTTATTAGAGGCCTTCAAATCCTCTCTTGAGGTCTTGACTCATGTCTTGTCACAAAAGTCAACTTAGGGGTGAATTAGGTCAAGAAACCCTAATTCCTGATTTTTAATGAATGCATCCCGTGAGGCTAAATTGACTTGATGATGGGGTTTATGATGTCCCTTGGAGCATCTTAGGTTATGTTTTGAAGCATTGGCTCATGCCCAGAGGAAAATTTCCATCTGGAGGCCCTGGTCGACCAAAACCCTAATTTGGTGACACTGGCGATCTTGAGGCTTGATCCACCTAGAAGGGAGCAGCCTTGTGCTTAATCCTTGAAGTGAGAGTCCTCTTGATCCTTTGTGGATGTTTGAGAGGTTAGACAAGTTGAAGATCATGTCATTCCTTGATTGATCCTTTGTCTAAGAGCTCAGAGAGGGCTTAAAACCCTAATCCTTGTTCGTGGTAAATGCTCACCCATCTTTGGGGAGACTAATGAGGCATGAAGGATTACCCATATTGTGGTGATGATTTTCACAATGATGGGAAATCTTAGTGGTAAAAATTTGGGGTATGACAGATGCCCCTATTTAATCTTCTTGGACTCGAAGGTGTGAATGACGAAGGTATTCGGGCATTCGGGGTGCAAGAGGATTAAATATCGGAATACCCGATATTTTAATGGTGGTTAAGAATGGCGAGTCACACATCCTTCTTCTTTTGCTAAGCAATGATGCTTAGAAAAGGTAAACTTCCCATCGATCCTGGTCTTCAGCCAACGAACTGGTCTCAGTTTCTGAAATAAACTTCCCCTCGATCCTGGTTTCCTACCAAGGAACTGGTCTCAGTTTCTGATTTAAACTTCCCCTCGATCCTGGTTTCTTACCAAGGAACTGGTCTTAGTTTCTGGTATAAACTTCCCCTCGATCCTGGTTTCCTACCAAGGAACTGGTCTCAGTTTCTTTTGTCAATAAACTTTATTGACAAGGGACGCTATGCGTAGCGATTTTCCTCAAACTTCTCGCTGAATTTTCCTGGGGAGATGCCATTTGATGGGAAAATTTTCAATGTCAGACTTGCTGGGGAACCCAGTCGTCTGAGTTGTAGAGGTACACAAACTTCTCTGTTGGAGATGCCATTTGTCGACTCTATCTGGGGAAAACGAGTCTTTTGAGAGACCGCTTTCGCTCGGGGATATTGCATCATACTTTTATCGGGATCTTCTAGGAGAAATGCCATATGATGTGATCCAATTTTGAGGTGCTGATGACCTTTTTGTCAGCGGATTTTTTGGAGAAAAACTACCGTACTGCCGAATCTCTGATTAAGAGGCTTTCTCTGGGGATTTTCCTTAATCCTGGAAAGCGAAGATATCATCTTCAATGGCGAAGAGTGACATTTGTCGAACGATTTCTTGTTTTTCAGAGGTTCAAGTTATCAAAGTGGTCAAGGGCCAACTCCAATCCAGAAATAAATTGGAGGAGAGCGATTGTTCAGACGCAACATTTCCTGGCGAGGAAAGAACTGACAACTCGATTGAGAGGACTGTTGTCACTAGGGGATAAGACCGACTAGAGTGATAGTGATGCAATATGAATATGAATGTAAATCAATAATGCATGATGTATGTATGTTTATGCTGACAAAATTGACACGACATACAGACTAATGTGTTAGTTCTTGGATTGGCTAGAATTTTGGTAAAACAAAGTTGTTTGTTCAATGTTGATGTCATATGGCTGATGTCTTAACATTGAGTCTTAACATTGGTTAATGTTATATTTTTAAGTTGTTGAAGTTTTGAAGTATGATGTCACATGCGATGTCATGACATCAGATATGCTGTTTATTAAAACATCAGGTTTGAGATGTTTTTAGGGTTAAGCGTATTAGCTGGATTTTGGGAGAGCTGTTAGAGTTATTGGATGCGAATATCTTGGAGAAGATATTTTCTGTTGCAAACAGATTTGATGCAGATTTGTAGGAGTGTTTAAAGGCTGAAGATTTAAAAAGATTTGGAGAAAAAATCTGTTTTGAAGATTCAGTTTTAAATAACAAATCAGGTCAGATATTGTAGCAGGTCCAAGACCAAATCAAATAGCTATATAAAGCGCATCAATCCTTTGAAGAAAGGACAGAAGATAGAGAGCATAGACTGAGTGTTAATCATTGTCTTTGTACGAGTATTTTGTAAACCATTCTAGGTCGATTCATTTTTTATCCTATTGTGAGCTGATGAAGGAAGGGAAATAGATGTCTCCAATTAATCCTGCTTTGCATACTGAGTTTAAACAGCGGTCTGTTAGGTTACAGATGCTATCAATGTGGGGGGCGTTTGTACTGGTTATTTGTATTTTCACCAATACGGTTTCTTTCTTTTTATCTAGACAGAAGGTTTCTGGCGGGGAACAAGGATTAGGATGTTAGGACTGATTACTGCTTTTGATATGGGATTTTGGGTTTTTGTTTAGTGTGCTCGCTAAGATCTTTTCTTTCGATCTTATGCCTACGTATTCCCGTTTACCGAAACAGGGAAATCAGAGCGTTCGTAGTTCCTCCTATTCTATGGGAGGAAATGGTTGTTTTTGGTGTCTTGTTCAAAGCCCAAGACGTGAAGCGAAAGGGTGGTTTGTATCTTGTTCAAAGCCCAAGATGTGATGCTGAAGGGTCTATTTGTGTCTTGTTCAAAGCCCAAGACGTGAAGCTAGAAGGTGTTGACCTTAGAGAGAATTTGTCATCTCTAAAGGGGGGGTTGTATGTCACAACTGTTTATAAAGGAGAATTACTTTAACCGGGATATGTGAATTCGGCAATGCTATAATTTCCTTTATAGGGGTTTTTAACCTGAAGGAGAAGACTTTAACTCAGTGTAGAGTAATGTCATATTTCCTTAGGAATTTCTCATGCTAAAAGAGGGACAGTGGCATGGATGTAGATGATCCAGAGGCTTGCCGCTTACAGCGATTAGATGAAAGGGAAGGAGTTGTTGATGTTTGTGTACCGTGAACGAGGCACAGCTTTGATGCTAAAAGGTTAATTGGATTAACCAGTGGTTTTCTTATACAAAGCCTAAGAGGAGGCTAATATGTGTCTCGTACAAAGCCCGAGAGAGAGGCTAAAAGGTTTTGACTCGACGATGGAATCTTTTGGTATCTCGTATAAAGCCCGAGATGGAGGCTATTTGACTCAACAAGAGAGTTTTTTGTATCTCGTACGAAGCCCGATATGGAGGCTGAAAATTTTGATTGACTCAACAAGGGAGTCTCTTATGTGTCTCGTACAAAGCCCGAGAGAGAGAGGCTAAACGTTGTTTGACTCCATTGGGGAGGATCATTGTACAAAGCCCAAGAGGAGGCTATGGTGACTGTTCAGTTAAGTGACAGGTCCAGTATACTAATTTTAAAGAGAAAATCAGTTCTTATATGAGCAATAATGTACTCAGGGATTTGATTCAAGGATCCGGGTTATTCCTGTTCTTTAAGGAAGCGGGAAATCCACAGGGTATTGAGATTGTCCGAGTCTACGGGTTTCCTTCCTATTTAACGAAGGGGTCACTTGAGAATGTCTTTGAGACTCAAGGAAGTTAGACTGTCCAAGTCTAGAGTTTCATCTTTTGTACTATGTTTTGAGAAACAGTAGTAGACTCTATAAAAGGACTGTTCTATGAGGATGACTAAGTCCTGTTCCTATACCTCTAGGAGGTCGTCGGGACAATTTGTACGAAGCCCAAGAGGAGGCTGGAATCTTTTAAGAAGCCGCCGGGTCCTTGTACTAAGCCCAAGAGGAGGCTATCATTCCCGGAGGAAGAGATCATTATACAAAGCCTAAGAGGAGGCTGTGAATACTTCTAAGAAGCCGTAGGGTCCTTGTACTATTCCCTAGAGGAGGCGATCATTCCCAGAGGAAGAGATCATTATACGAAGCCTAAGAGGAGGCTGTGAATACTTCTAAGAAGCCGTAGGGTCCTTGTACTAAGCCCAAGAGGAGGCGGGGTTGCTTTTAGGAAGCCTGTGGGTCCTTGTACGATGCCCAAGAGGAGGCCGATGCTTTTAAGAAGCCCGTGGGTCCCCCTAAACCCCGAGAAATTCAAGGCAATGCTATTCACCGAGAATACATCAAAGTCAAGAAAGTTCGAGAATTTGGAAGAAACTCAAAGATGTCATTCACGGAGAATACATTCATCTCTGGGAGTAGAGTTTCTTGACAATTCCTAATGAGGACAGCCTGAGAGAAGACTGTATTTGGTGATCCTATTGGGGATCTAGTTGTCTATTTCTATGAATAAACGAAACGGCGTCACCTTGTTCTAGACGTAGTTGCCGGGGAAACTCAAAATATCTATACTATTATTACACAGTTGATATGAGTTTATGAAAGAAGACTTACAGTGAAACAGCCCCACAATACAGTTATATGTATATGAAAATGGTAAATGAAAGCATATAAACACTTATTCGGTTGTAGAGCTTCCTTGCTGTTTGGTTAGTTGTTCAACAAAGAAAGATTGAAAATAACAGTATATTCAAAATCAAAGGAGAAAGTGCTTTGAAAAAGAAAGATTTGGGGCTTACAGCTCAAGGAGAGGCCCAGGGTTTTATGAGTGAGCGCACTGTTTGAATTTGTACAGAGGGACTTATACAAGTGACTGAGGCCCAAAAAGTTTTCTGTACAAGGGGATGGGTCTTACACTCTCTCAAGAAGCCCAAAAGGTTTAAAGAAAAAGAGTGAGGCTTATAACACGAGGGTAGGCCCAGTTGATTTTTCCGTTTAAAAATGGCGATCGCGCCGAGGTTTTCTTTTAACGCAGAGGTACTTATACAATAAGTGAAACCCAAATGATTTTGGTTAAAAGGGGGTTGGGTTTTACACTCTATTAGAGGCCCAAAGTGTTTTGAATGGGTCTTATAGCTCAAGGAGATGTCCAAAGTGTTTTTGAAAAGGGCGACGATCGCGCCGTTTGTTTTTTACGGTATCGGGACTTATACAATACACTGAGGCCCAAAAATGATTTGGTCAAGAAAGGATTGGGTCTTACACTCTATTAGAGGCCCAAAGTGTTTTGAAAATGATTTATGAGGGTTGAATTAATCCAAAAACCCTAATTTGTTTTCAAAAATGTATTTAATTGAATAAAAATTCAATTAAAATGATCAAAATTATTTAAGATATGAAAAACAAATTGTGATCTTGGATTAATGCTTCAAAAATTAAGTATTGACCTACAAAATAATTAGAAAGCATTAAAAGTTGCAAAATCAATGTAGAAAAAATATTTTAAAATGTCAAAAACAATTAAAATATTAATTCTTTGCAAAAATATCAATTATATGAAATAAATAATATTTTTGGAATTTTTTGATAAAATAAAATATTTTAACATTTTTGTGAATTATTAAAAAAAAGAATCAACTCAAAATCATTAAAACTCAGAGAGAAATTAATTTTTGAATCAATTAAATAAAACCACAAAATTCAAATATTCAAATTTCTCAAAATGGTGCCAAGAACAAGCTGAAGAACACGCGCGTGTTCTGAGATTCTCAGATTTGCATTTTCTATCCAATCTCCCTAAATACTTGATTATAACATGCAATCCACATATCATTATGCTCATCTCAACCTCACGATCATGTCTATGTCCATTAATTTCATTTAAATTAAACATATAACAAGAAATCATGAAAAATCCTCAAGAACCCTAATTTCTGCATGAAGGCTAGGATTTTTGATACACGATTCAAACAATGCAATTAATTGAGGGAAAACATTCCATGCATGATTATGAACATATGGCCAAATTATTGTGCGAGGAAATATACATAGATTGAGAGATGACCAAGTATGTGCTTACCTCTAAGCCGTGACAGCAAGTGCAATGTGATTTTTGATTTGGATGTGTTACAGATGAGTGGTGATGATCTGAACAGCTTCCCTACACCCTATGGAGTGTGTTTGGATGGCTGGATCGCTTTGTGGCACCTCAGCTGCACTTTGGTTAAAACCTTGAGCAACCAGCTGGTGATTTTGTGAAATTGGTGTTTCAGAAGTGATCTAAGTGTTTGATCAGCTCATATGTGATGTATGTGAGGTGTGTGAGTGATTGGTTTGATTAGAAAAGCTCTCAAACTCAAAACCCGATAGTGACTTGCCTTAGAAGGCAAAATTGGAGTGAAAGAAGAGATTTTGAGGAAAGCATCTGTTTGATGGATTTGGTGTACTCAAACTGATCACAATTGAGCTCTATTTATAGTAGAGCAAGTTTGTTTTGCAAGGAATAGTGAATGGCAGCTGGTAAGTAGGTTTGGCCAATGTTGGCAAATGAAAATGCAAGTCTCCTCTAGCCATTGACTAGAGGTTAGGGCACAGAGCTTTGGTTCCCCTGGTCTTGGATAAGTCTTGACTGATTTCAGATGAGAATGGCTCAGTCCATGCCACCTTGATGCTTCCATTGAATGCTTCAATCCAAATTTGGAGTCTTGTCCCTATTTTGGCCATTCTAGGTTCAACATGCTATTTCTTGTTCCATGGACTTTGGAGGCTTGGCTCAGTGATTGTCCCCTTTAGATTCAATCCTCAGATGTGTCCAAGTGGATAGGAGCATTTGAATTTGGCTGATTTTGGCAAATCGAGCCAAAATACAAAATCTGCCTTGCCTTTGATAGATTTCAGCAAGGCAACTTGACAATGTCATATCTCATGGTGTAAGTTGAATTTGGCAATGTTCTTGGCCATTTTGGAAAGCCCTTACATGATACAAAAACTGTTTGAACATGTTTTATTTTGATCTCTTTTGATTCCAAGTGAAAAATCCCTCTACATTTGGCAAAAAATGAAGCAAAATCTGACTTAGTGAAATTTTCACTAAGTGTTGGAACAAAGTGTGATTTCTTGATTTTGATCACTCCATAACTCAAAATCCTTAATGAATTGGACTTAGGTCTAGTTGAAGTTTTTGTAGAGGGTAATGAGGGCTACAAATCCATCTTTGGATGAAAAAAAATTGGCCTTGTGGTTTAGGAGTTATGGTCCTCCAAAGTTGGTGCATTAGTGGTACTTTTTCCATAACTTAGAAAAATTTCTAAGTTTTATGGTTACCCCTTTTACAAGTTATCCCACTTTTCTTGATTTTTCTTGATGAATGATGATTCAAATCATACATTAACATCATTTTAGGGTTAAAATTCCATTTTGGTGAAAAATCTCAAAAAGTCAAAGTTGACTTTTGTGCACAGTTGACTTTTTATCAGATGAATTCCAAACTGTGCAATTCTTCAGGAAATCATGTCCTTGACCTAAATCAAACTTGATGGACATGTTCCATGGGTGTCATAGGGTATATTGGGGCATGTCCTAGGGTTTGGGAGCATGTCTTGGTCAAAAGTCAAAGTTACAGTTGACTTTTCTCGCGAAACCCTAATTGTGGTGCAGATGAAATTGAGACTTGTTGCTCAAGCTTCTTGGATTAATCCATTGTTACAAATGGATCAATATAGCTCATTAGAGACCCTTAAATCCTCCCTTGAGGTCTTGGCTCATGTTTTGCCCCAAAAGTCAACTTAGGGGTGAATTAGGTCAAAAAAACCCTAATTCCTGATTTTTGATGTATGCATCCCCTGAGGTCAAATTGACTTGATGGATGGGTTCATGAGGTTCCATGGAGTACATTAGGTTGTGTTTTGGATCTTTGGCTTATGTCCAGATGAAAATTTCCATCTGGAGGCCCTGGTCGACCAAAACCCTAATTTGGTGATACTGGAGATCTTGAGACTTGATCCACCTAGAAGGGAGCAACCGTGTGCTTAATCCTTGAAGTGGGAGTCCTTTTGGTTCATTGTGGATGTTTGAGAGGTTAGACAAGTTGAAGATCATGTCATTCCTTGATTGATCCTTTGTCTAAGCACTCAGAGAGGGCTTGAAACCCTAATTTTGATTGTAGTGAATGCTCAACAACCCTTGAGGCATTTGGTGAGGCATGATGGTTCATCCATATTGTGATGATGATTTGCACAATGATGGGAAACTTTAGTGGTCAAAATTTGGGGTATTACAGATGCCCCTATTTAATCTTCTTGTACCCGAAGGTGTGAATGACGAAGGTATTCGGGCATTCGGGGTGCAAGAGGATTAAATATCAGAATACCCAAAATTTTGATGGTGGTTATGAATGGCAGTTTGCGCATTCGTCTTCTTTTGCTAAGCAATGATGCTTAGAAAAGGTAAACTTCCCCTCGATCCTGGTTTCCTACCAAGGAACTGGTCTTAGTTTCTGATTTAAACTTTCCCTCGATCCTGGTTTCCTACCAAGGAACTGGTCTTAGTTTATGATTTAAACTTCCCCTCGATCCTGGTTTCCTACCAAGGAACTGGTCTTAGTTTCTGATTTAAACTTCCCCTCGATCCTGGTTTCCTACCAAGGAACTGGTCTTAGTTTCTTTTGTCAATAAACTTTATTGACAAGGGACGCTATGCGTAGCTGTTTTCCCTCAAACTTCTCGCCGGATTTTCCTGGGGAGATGCCATTTGACGGAAAAAGATCTGATGTCAGACTTGCTGGGGAACCCAGTCGTCTGAGTTTTAGAGGTGCACAAACTTCTCTATCGGAGACACTATTTATCGATTCTACTGGGGGAAAGCGAGTATCTTAAGAGACTGTTTCCGCTTGGGGTCTTACACCATACTTTTCTCGGGATCTTCCCGGAGAAATGCCATATGATGGGGTCCAATTTTGAGGTGCCGATGACCTTATCATCAGCGGATTTTCGGAGAAATACTGATGCACTGCTGAACCTTTGCTTAAGAGGCTTTCTCTGGGGATTTTCCTTAATCCGGGAAAGTAAGGATATCATCTTCAATGGCGAAGAGTGACATCTGTTGAAGGTTCTCTGGCTCTTCAGAGGTTCAAGTTATCAAAGTGGTCGAGTGCCAACTCTGATCTAAAGATACACTAGTGGCGAGATTGTTCAGACACAATGTTTCCTGACGAGGAAAGAACTGACAACTCGATTGAGAGAACTCCTATCACTAAGGGACAAGACCGGCTAGAGTGAATAGCGATGCAATATGAAATGTGAATGCAAATCAATAATGCATGATGTATGTATGTATATGCGAACAAAACTGACGCGTCACACAAACTAAAATATGAACATGACAGGATACTCGGCCATCGCGGCGCGTGTAGAGATATCGCTGGTTCAAGATAGCAATTCCATCTTGCTTAGGAGAGACAGTCCCTGCGGGGAATACCGTTGATCGGGCTTAGGAGATAAGAACTCGGCCGAGGTGTGTCAGACGAAACAAGGTCTCTGACATAGTTGATCCCTTCATTCAGGCGTACTGGGCCTAGAAGAAGTACTTTGATTCTGCACTTTGAAGTTTGCCTACTTCGGGAGAAGCGATTGATGTTCTTTCGATGCTTAACAGTCAAAAGAAATTGCCATCTTTATTTTAAAAGCAGAAAAAGTTTTACAAGTAAATTCATTTTTGTTTTATTTCAAGAATCGTTAATCATGTTAACAACGTCGTTCTGTAAACCTAAAACAAGCAAGAATTACAAACAAAAGAACAAGGGCTCAAATTTTATTAATAAGATGGAGATCAGCCAAGCGCGTGATTCCAAAGAGTATATACAAAGTTTGAAAATGGTAATTTACAGGGAAAAGGGCTACGTTGAAACATAACGACCACTATTCTTCTACCAACTTTGAATACGGGACATCCTGAGCTTCTATCGAAGATGACCGTGACTGGAGTTTTCCTTCGATGGACGATGTAACTGCAGCTGCCGAGGGATTCGCCTCTGTTGAACATAGTTACTTGCCATTATCCCTAACTTTTTCCTGGATTGTACTATGATGTTTCCAATCCACCGGGATGATTTTTTCATGTCTCTAACTTTTGCCTGGACCGCCCTTTCGGGTTTTCAATCCACCGAGACGTTTTTTTTAGGCGAAGTATTTCTTGACTACATCAACATTCGTGGGGTAGGCAAATTCCTCTCTGTCCATAGTTGCGAGTCTCAAGGCGCCGCCTGAGAAAGCTTTCGTGACCACATAGGGACCATCATAATTCGGAGTCCACTTGCCCCGAGAGTCAGTGAGAAATGATTGAATCTTCTTGAGCACAAGGTCTCCTTTTCTGAAGACACGAGGTCGGACCTTTTTGTCAAACGCCCTCTTCATTTTCTGTTGATACAACTGACCATGGCATAGTGTCGTTATTCTCTTTTCTTCGATCAGATTCAGTTCGTCATGTCGACTTTGACACCATTCAGCTTCAGTGAGCTTAGCTTCCATCAATACCCTTATTGATGGGATCTCTACTTCTATGGGGAGAACTGCCTCCATGCCATACACTAGAGAGAAAGGGGTAGCCCCTGTTGAAGTGCGGACAGATGTGTGATAACCGTGAAGAGCAAAGGGTAGAATTTCGTGCCAATCTTTGTAGGTTACAACCATCTTTTGAACAATCTTCTTGATGTTCTTGTTAGCCGCTTCTACCGCTCCGTTCATCTTGGGTCGGTAGGGAGATGAGTTATGATGTTCAATCTTGAACTCTGCACATAACTCTTTCATCATCTTATTGTTCAAGTTAGATCCATTATCAGTAATGATCTCGCTTGGAACACCATAACGACAGATGATATTATTTTTGATAAATCGGACCACCACTTGTCGGGTTACATTGGCGAATGACGCTGCTTCGACCCACTTGGTGAAATAGTTAATGGCTACCAGGATGAATCGATGTCCGTTCGAAGCCTTGGGTTCAATCAAGCCAATCATGTCGATTCCCCATATGGAAAAAGGCCACGGGGAAGAAAGAACTTTGAGATGTGATGGCGGTACATGAACTTTGTCAGAGTATATCTGACACTTGTGACACCTCCTCATGTACTTGTAGCAGTCAGATTCCATTGTCAACCAATAGTACCATACTCTCAGAATTTTTCTCGCCATTGTGTGTCCGTTGGCATGAGTGCCAAAGGATCCTTCATGAATTTCTTTCATAAGCATGTCTGCTTCTGGTCTGTCTACGCATCGGAGCAAGACCATGTCAAAGTTTCTCTTATAGAGAGTGTCACCGCTCAGGAAGAAGTTTCCAGCCAATCTTCTGAGGGTTTTCATGTCTTTTCTGAGTGCCCCAGATGGGTACTCTTGTTTCTGAAGGAAGCATTTGATATCGTGATACCAAGGTTTGTCGTCTATGACTGCTTCAATCGTGAAGACGTAAGCGGGCCGTTCAAGGTGCATTATGTCGATCTTAGGTATGTCATTCCATTGACATACACTAATCATGGAAGAGATAGTGGCTAATGCATCAGCCATGTGATTCTCATCACGAGGGATGTGATGAAACTCAACTCTGTTGAAGAAAGGTAGCAACCTTCTTGCGTAGTCTTTGTAAGGAATCAATCCTAATTGGTATGTGTTCCAATCTCCTTTTATCTGATTGATAACCAGGGCTGAGTCGCCATATACGTCCAAGTTTTTAATCCTTATATCAATCGCTTCCTCGAGACCTATGATACAAGCTTCGTATTCGGCCTCGTTGTTCGTACATTTGAACGTAAGTCTGGCAGTGAAAGGAATGTGGGTACCCTGAGGGGTAACAATGATTGCCCCAATTCCGTTTCCATAATGATTAACTGCTCCGTCAAAGATAAGTCCCCATTGGGAACCTGGTTCTGGCCCTTCACTGGGTAACGGTTCATCGCAATCTTTCATTTTTAGATACATGACATCTTCGTCTGGGAAGTCGAACCCGATTGATTCTTGATCGTCAATCGGTTGATGAGCCAAATGATCGGCTAAAATACTTCCCTTAACGGCTTTTTGAGCGTGGTACTCTATGTCATATTCTGATTACAGCATCTGCCAACGGGCAATTCTTCCCGTAAGAGCAGGTTTTTCAAATACGTACTTGATTGGATCCATTTCGGAGACCAACCAAGTAGTATGATGAATCATGTATTGGCGAAGAGGTTTGGCTGCCCAAGCCAAAGTGCAGCAAGTTTTCTCAAGCATCGTGTACCGAGTCTCGTAGTCGGTGAATTTCTTGCTCAAATAGTAGATGGCAGACTCTTTTCTTTTAGTTTCTTCTTGTTGGCCAAGTACACATCCCATTGAGTCCTCTAGGACTGTGAGGTAAATGATCAGTGGTCTTCCTTCCACCGGAGGTGATAGAATCGGAGGATTCAACAGATATTCCTTAATACTGTCGAAGGCGGTTTGGCAATCTTCTGACCAAACGCAATCCTGGTTCTTTTTCAGTAATTTGAAAATCGGCGCACACGTGGCGGTCATAAGGAATATGAATCTGGAGATGTAGTTCAAACGTACCAAAAATCCTCTGACTTGTTTTTCAGTTTTTTGAGAAGGCATTTCTTGAATGGCCTTGACGTTGTCAGGATCAACCTCAATTCCTTTCTGGCTGACGATGAACCCTAGTAGTTTCCCTGAACAGACACCGAAGGTGCACTTGTTAGGATTCAAGCGGAGCTTGAATTTTCTTAAATGTTCGAACAATTTTGACAGATGTTCAACGTGCTCACTCTCTGTTTTTGATTTTGCAATCATATCATCGACATACACTTCGATTTCTTTATGTATCATGTCATGAAACAGAGTAGTCATGGCCCTTTGATAGGTTGCCCCGGCGTTCTTCAAACCGAGCGGCATTACCTTGTAACAAAAGGTACCCCATGGGGTAATGAACGAAGTTTTCTCCATGTCTTTCGTCGCCATTTTGATCTGGTTATAGCTCGAGAATCCATCCATGAAGGAGAATACTTTGAACTTTGTTGTGCTGTCAACCAACATGTCAATGTGTGGTAAAGGAAAGTCGTCCTTTGGACTTGCCTTGTTCAGATCTCTGTAATCAACACACATTCTGACCTTTCCGTCCTTTTTGGGAACGGGTACGATGTTGGCTAACCATTGAGGATATTCAGCTATAGCGAGGAAACCCGCGTCAATCTGTTTCTGTACCTCCTCTTTGATTTTGATGGCCATGTTCGGGTGAGTGCGTCTCAACCTTTGCTTTACTGGTGGACATTCCGATCTTAACGGTAAGTGATGTTCCACGATGCTGGTATTCAACCCTGGCATATCCTGATAGGACCAAGCGAATACATTGGGAAATTCTCTGAGAAGCTTTATCAAACTCTCTTTGGCAGTTGGACTGAACAGTGCCCCAATCCTGATTTCTTTTCTCTCTTGCTCTGAACCTAAGTTTACCGTTTCCAACGGATCTTTGTGAGGTTCAATGGACCTTTCCTCTTGTCTGAGTAGTCGAGAGATCTCTTCTGGAATTTCGTTGTCATTTTCTTCTTCAGCCTTGAATACCAGGAACTCAAAGTTGGGAGAAGGCATCGGATCGTATGTTTCAACTGGGTTTAAAACAAGCAATCTGCATGACGTGATGATTCGTGTTTAGAAGAGGTAGAGAAAAATGCAAGTGTGTGCAGTGTTTTATTTTACTGCTTGTTTTTATTGTTTTGTTTTTTAGAATTACCATTTTCTTTGAAAAAGCAAAAAGAGAAAACAACAATTAATGCGGAAATTACAGAACGACGTTATTTTATTAATGAACAAGTCGAATCCTGAAACTACAGCCCTATAAAACAAGACTCTGTCGCTTCGGGCAAAGCGAAGAGGGAAATTTTACAGAAAGCGATCCCTATCAAAACATCCATTTCACCTGGGCAGGGTGAAAGGTTAAAGATGGCAATTACTTTGACTGATGAACGACCTTCGGAACCTCGACAGCAACCCATTGGCGGCGAACTCCTCGGTGAATCACAAAGTCTGGCACCTTCCTTGATTTGTCTTCAGAAATGACGCTGATTTCTAGTGGAGTAGGATCATTGGAATCTGTCTCCCAGGCAGCATTGTCGTAGGAGAATTCCTCTGTTGTATTTTGCATAGCATTTGTGCTCTCAGCTGTATCTCCCCATCCAGTAGGCTGGATATCCTCGAGTCTGATACGAGAGCTTTCGGGAGCGGTGTACTTAACCATATAGTCGAATTTTCCACTTGGTTCTCCTAGAGTGTCCCAAACTTCTTTGGAACTGGAGGAGTCATCTCTCTCGATGACGTTGACCTCGGGAAAAGCATAGTTGATGAATTCAAGTCCTGCAATCTTTCTGTTGAGTAGTTTCTGAATGACCCGAGTGTTGATCCCATGGCATGGTGGGGACACATGTATTCTGTTCAATGACGGTCAACTGATTTTCATTACTCGGCTGACTTTCTTGCCCCAAGTTTCCTGGGTAAGGTTGCCACATTGGCAGACCATCCATTGGGCCATAGTAGGTGAAGTTAAAATTATCTTTCATCAGAGTGTCTTCCTCTAATGAATTTGGCGGAGCGCGGCATTCTTCCGGATCACAATCCCCGTAGATCATTTCGACATCTGATCTCGGTATAAATCTCGGACTTTCTGTAGGAAAGCAAAAAGGCGTAGGCACCTCTTCCTGAGACATGTAACCGACCTTGTTAAGGTAGGACTTCCATTCTTCATATGTGTCAGAGGGATCTTCCTCATTGATAACATGAACTATCTGAGACACTGGGTGAAGGAAACCTCCACTGTGGAAGAAATTTTGAAGGGGATGAAGACTTTCATCGCTGGCAGCTGTCTGGGTACAGGTTGCAGAAAAACCAAGATTCTTCTTTGTTTTATTGTCAATAGGAATGACAAGCTGCCCCCATCCTATCGTATCGGTACTCTCGACTGCTTTGATAGCATCTTTGTATGAAGAAATCGAGGTTCCTCCTCTGAACTGATTGTTCTCGCTCACCGACAGTGCTTGGAACTGCGTCCCAATAACCTCCTCGGGTTCTATACCGGTAAATGATGACAAGTTACTTACAAGCAAGGCTTGTTCCCCACAAACCGTGACAAGTTGATCGTTCTTGACGAACTTTAGCTTTTGGTGGAGGGTCGAAGTGACCGCTCCAGCCTGATGTATCCAAGGTCTTCCTAATAAACAACTGTATGTTGCCCGGATGTCCATGACCTGGAAAGTGACTTGGAAAGTGTGAGGACCAATAGTTATGGGAAGATCAACTTTGTCGATAACTGTTTTTCTGGATCCGTCGAATGCTTTGACGACAACCTCGCTGACTCTCATCGGAGGGCCCTTAATGATAATTGCATCAAAGTGGACTTTGGCATAACATTCAGGGCTGACCCTGTGTCTACCAGTACGCTGGCTAAAGCATCGTCCTGGCAGTTAACTGTGATATTGAGCGCCATGTTATGACGACGACCCTCTTCAGGTAATTCCCCATCACTAAATCCCAAATTATTGTAGGAAGTGATGTTAGAGACAATACTATCGAACTGTCTGATTGTTACATCCTGTTCCACAAAGGCTTGCTCCAAGACTTTCTGTAGAGCCTCCCTGTACGCTTCTGAACTGAGTAATAGTGATAATACCGAGATCTTTGAAGGAGTTTGTAACAGTTGATCTACAATGTTATATTCACTCCTTTGGATGAGCTTCAGCATCTCATCATTGTTTTTTGAAAGGTCGGGATCACTGGATTGACCGACTAGGGGATCAGGAGCTTCTGTCTAAAGTTCCTTTTCCTTGGTAAGTTCTCCAACTCCTCGGTTGAAGATTCGACCGCTCCGTGTTACACGACTGATGTCTGCAATATTTACGACGGAGGGTAATGGAATTTCCTTTCCTTTTTCAACTGTCATTGCACCGTATGTGTAAGGGATCGCCTTAGCTGATTCATACGGTAGCGGTCCTGGTAGATAGATGACTACAGGAGCCTTCTGATTTTTCTGGCCATCATAAGTATCCTCGATTCGTTCCCGGTTGGGAACTTTAGATTCGTCAAGTAGAGGGATAATGGCGAAAACATCTCTGGTCCTGTGATGACCAGAGATCGTGACAACATCCTCAACTTGCTCGGCAAGGTAGTTCGGCGACCAGTTGATGGGTCCAGAACCCAAATATGGACGAATCTCTCCACGATCCACCTGACCCTGAAGAGCTGCTCTCACAAGGTAACACCCTTGGTTACTTTCCGAACAGACGCTACAATTGTCATAGTTATGTGGTGGCACCTGGCCACGCCCACTTTGAATACAATGTAACCTCACCAGGTTAGCTTCCACAGATCGGACATCCTGACTCTGACGCCGAGTGGGGTTTCTATTACTGATACTAATCTGCTGAGTATCTTCATCCATGTAGATTGGCATCCACCAATGATTTAACAAGTGCTGAAGTGCCTCCTGGACAAGGGTACAACCTCGACCGTTTTCGCAACCCGCTTTCCAGCTTTGATAGTCATGTGATATTAAGAATCCGAGTCGGACCTGCTCAGCATGTAACTCTACCAGGTTGGTATTCATTACGCGAATATCGAAGATCTGAACCATGTTGATTTGATAGGAGTTCCTATCATGGTAGTCTTAGATCTATCCAAGATCCATCTGACGCTGGAGGGCCTCTTGTATGAAAAAGCATCCCTGTTTGTTTACCGAGCAAATCAGACAAGAACTGTAATCGTGCCGCGGCAGATTATGATACTGGCTTTGCCTTGAGTCCATCGCCACCAAGTTGACATTCATTGCACGGATGTCGTGGTTCTGAATGACGTTAGAATTCGTGTAGACCATGTTAACTCCACGAACTCGGTGCTCTTGGATCCTTCCGAGATCCATTTGTTCCTGCAGAGCTGCTTGGACTACAAAACATCCTTGATTATCTTTAGAGCAGATATCACACTGATGATAATTATGAGGTGGCACATGGCCATATCCACTCTGTCTACAATACATCTTGACCAGATTGGTCTTCAACAAGAGTACATTGTGAATTTGATAGACATTGTTAGTCTCTCCTTCTATCAAATTGACTGCAGCCTTCTCGTGTTGAGGCAGCGGGTTTGTGAGAACATTAGGATTTGTATCCTTGAAGGATAAGACCCCGCTCCGAACAAGTTTTTGCTCGTCAGACTTGAAATTGAGACAAGTCTCAATGTTATGGCCTGATCCTCCTTGGTGGTAAGGGCAAGTCTGATCCACCTTAAACCAAAAAGGCGGATTTTCCGGTACTGTAAGAGGAGATTTAGTCTGAATGTGCCCCTTAGCCAGTAGTAATGGAAACAGTTCTGCGCACGTTACGGGTATAGGATCAAATCCTGGTGGCTGTGTTGTACGGTTGTTGTTATATGGAGGACGAGCCTGCTGAAGAGGCTGTTGTGTCCTTTGCTGGTCAGGTTGGCTTTGCGCAACCTGAGGTTGATACGTAGGAATAGACGCATGGTTGATAGCAGGAGTCACAGCTGCTACCGGTTGATAACGTCGCCTTTGCTTTCCGAGAGAGATATTCCCAATATCCTGCTCTTTTTTCTTAGGGAGAGCACTACCGTATTTTTTAGTACCGCTCGTCGATCCAGTGTCTTTTACCAAATGTCCTTCTCGGACGGCTTCCTCAAGACGTACGCCCATGCCGACCATTTCGGTGAAATCACTGGGCGCACTGGCAACCATTCGGTCATAGTAAAATGAGCTTAAGGTCTTCAAGAAGATCTTTTTCATCTCTTTTTCCTCAAGAGGTGGACAAATTTGAGCGGCAATTTCACGCCACCTTTGAGCATACTCCTTAAAGGTTTCCTTGTCCTTTTGCGACATCGATCTGAGTTGATCTCTGTCGGGTGCCATGTCCAAATTGTATTTGTATTGTTGGACGAAAGCAGTACCAAGATCTCTGAATGTACTGATCGTAGTACGGTTTAAACCCATGTACCATTTGAGTGCGGCACCGGTTAAACTATCCTAGAAGTAGTGAATCAGTAGGTCCTGATTCTCCATCTGAGCTGACATCCGCTGAGCATACATCACTAGATGGATTTGAGGGCAAGAGTTACCCTTGTACTTTTCAAAGTCGGGCACTTGGAACTTGTGCGGGACTTTCACATTTGGGACCAAGCAGAGATCTGCGGCGTCCTTTCCAAATAGATCCTGACCACGAATGGCCTGCAGTTCCTTCTGCATTTCCAAGAACTGTTCCTGGAATTCATCCATTCTATCGAACATAGTTTCCTTCTTACCAGAAGGTGTCTGTGGAATTTGTCCTTCCGGGATAGTGTGCACCACAGGGGGTGGTACCGTGACTACGGCAGTGAGTCTTGGCGTCTCCCAAAGTTTGTAACCTTCAGGAGTCTTCAGTATGCCTCTGGCATCTTCGGTTTCCCGAAGTTTGTAACCTTCAGGCCCAGCGGCTTCTGTTGTGATTCCCTGATCTTCAGTGATCGGCGAAACATATCCTTCCGGGATATAGTTAACAGGCATGCCCCAAGGACGATCTTTTGGTATCTGATACCTAGGATCATACCTCTCCACTATGGGCGTTGAGGTAATCTCTGAGATCACAGTTCGTTGCAGCTGAGCTTCTGCCATGGCTTGTATGTCGTTACGAAGCTTTCTCATATCCTCTCTCAGAGCGTCGATCTCTTCTTTCAACTCTCTGTTTTCTTCCTCAAGATCATCCATCCTTTTCTGACGATTGGCCCGAGTATTATACGAATGAGACAGTTTGACTTTAGAACCGAGACACAAACGTGAGATTCGTCGGTAAGAAGAATACGCGATGTGAGAATGATGAATGCAATGATTATATTAATTGTTTAAGGTTTAATCAAAATAAACTTCGACAATTAGATTGCAAATATCAAACAGTGGGGAAACCCCTTTTATTGAATTTCAAAAGATTACAGAAGTGGAAATACAGTAGATTACAAAGTGCAGAAACAGAAACCTAAACTAATGGGTCCTGAGTCCTCTCTGAAGAGAAATCAGGTGCTGATTCTGGTATCTTCCTTTTCTTTGACCAGGGCTCTTGGGCCATTGTCGGGTTGTCATTCCTTTGCCAAGTGAAAGGAGCGAGCAAATTCCTTTGGTCATCTTGATTATCTACAGCATGTTGCTCCAAAATTTCAATCAGAGCATCTTTTTCTTTCAGTAATTGCTGTATTTTGATGCACTCTATGTCGAGGGTGCGGTACTTGTTCTTCCAGGACCTCCTCTCCTTTTGAACTTTGTTGAGAGTAACCTGAAGCTTTTCAGTTTCCGTCATGAAGTACATGACAGATCCCCTCGGCGGAAGAATTCCGTAACGAGGATAAGGCATCTTTAGCTTGAGAGCTCTAGTTTGTACCCAATGGAGATAAGGCTCCACTGAGACACAATCTGGTTTTCCCAGAGACTCTCGTCCTTTCTTATGAACATGCTTCCAAGCGTGCACTATTTCCATCTTCAGTGCTCTGTCATTTTCTCCTTCCTTGAAGAAAAGACCTTCCAGATGAACACCCAGTGGGATGTGTCTCATCGGGTATCCAAATTGACGGCGAACCAATACCGGATGGTAGTTGATTCCTCCTTTAGTTCCTATAAGGGGTACGTTTGGGAAGTTTCCACAACGGTCAATGACCCTGATTCCCTCATAAATCCTATTACACCAATCTATATCAGAGTTGGTAAGAGACATGATCTTCTGCGACCAACGTAAGGCACTCTTGCAATCCCAAAAAGCAGCAGACTTGGGCAAGTGAGAGATAAACCCTTTGTAAAGCAAAGGTACACAGCATGTGATCTCCCCTCCACTGTACAAATTTCCCAAGTGTACAGAATGATACGCATCTGCGAGCAAAGTCGGCACAGGATTTCCAATGAGAAAAACCTTAATAGCGTTAATATCGACGAAGTTATTGATGTTAGGAAACAAAAACAACCCGTAGGTGAGCAAGACAGAGATGCTTTCAAAAGCAGTCATGTTTCCTTTACTGGAAAAATACAGGGCCTTCTTTGTCAAGAACTGGGCTGGCAAACCTTGGATGCCACCCTTAGTGGTCAGGTGAGTCCTGACCTCAGACTCGTCTAAATGAATTGCTCTTGCAATAGTCTGATTCTTTGGAATTTCTTTCAGTCCAGAAAATGGAGCTCGATCCGTAATGTGTAGATAGATCAGGTGAGAATACTCCTCCAACATTGGTGCAAGCTGGTAATCCGGGAATGTGAAACAGTGATAGACCGGATCATAAAACTGAACGAGCGCATCCATGATTCCCTCAATCACAAGGACTCTTAATAGTGGTAGCAAACCTCCGTGCTTGTCTCTAAAAGCCTCGGGGTTAGTGATCATCCTTGCTAACCTTCTCAAATCCTCTAGCTTTGGAACCTTGAAGGTGTACCGGTGAGTTCTCCTTCTACCGAAATCCATTAGTGCAATCCTTTTCTCTGATATTTGAAATCACAGTCTTAGTTTATTTTGAAAAACAGAGAGACTAGAAGAAATTTTTTTTTTGTTTTAATGTTTTTATTAAATGAATGCATGAATGCAGCACACAAAAACATAGAAAAAACATGGGGTCAAAGGGTCGTTGTCATGAAGTCAAGGCTCTACCCATCCCCAAAGGTTTATACTAGGGTGATTTTTGTACCTGTACTCATTATCATCAGCTCCTCCCAGGAAAGCAAAACAACAAGCGGATCGCCAGCGAGTTGTAGTGCAATCTTAGAGTAAGTGCCATTCACCGAGAATAGATCACCAGCCTCAAATGAGGGTAGTATCGCGTAACAACTATTTCCGATAGTTTCCGCACTACGAAAGGGTTTGGCTCCTCAGCTTCTCAGACTTAACAACCGGCCCACTGTCTAGGTGAGAGAATGGGTTGCGTTGGTCAGCCTCCACTGAGGTTGATGGTCGACCCCGTCGCCATCACTTATCTTAAGTGTATACTCGATCTTTCCACATACGGCATCACCCGCATTCCCATTAGCATAAAAATAAACATGTATAGCAATTAGGAAAATCAGTATATATATTTGTCCTAAACATCCTAGACCTTTAAAGCTATGAATCTTAAGTTCCTGACAGAAAATGGGTTCCCCGGCGGAAGCCCCAATCTGTGGTTTTCACAAAAGTGAAGAAAAAGGAAATTAGAAACAGAGCCCCACGGTGGGCGCCATTTTTCTGTAGCGAGCAATTTTGGACGCGGTTCTTAAGCGCTGGTCGCTCTCTGCGGTTTAAGCTTAAAACTACAGGTCGATTCATTTTTTATCCTATTGTGAGCTGATGAAGGAAGGGAAATAGATGTCTCCAATTAACCCTGCTTTGCATACTGAGTTTAAACAGCGGTCTGTTAGGTTACGGATGCTATCAATGTGGGGGGCCTTTGTACTGGTTATTTGTATTTTCGCCAATACGGTTTCTTTCTTTTTATCTAGACAGAAGGTTTCTGGCGGGGAACAAGGATTAGGATGTTAGGACTGATTACTGCTTTTGATATGGGATTTTGGGTTTTTGTTTAGTGTGCTTGCTAAGATCTTTTCTTTCGATCTTATGCCTACGTATTCCCGTTTACCGAAACAGGGAAATCAGAGAGTTCATAGTTCCTCCTATTCTATGGGAGGAAATGGTTGTTTTTGGTGTCTTGTTCAAAGCCCAAGACATGAAGCGAAAGGGTGGTTTGTATTTTGTTCAAAGCCCAAGATGTGAAGCTGAAGGGTCTATTTGTGTCTTGTTCAAAGCCCAAGGAGTGAAGCTAAAAGGTGTTGACCTTAGAGAGAATTTGTCATCTCTAAAGGGGGGGGGGTTGTATGTCACAACTGTTTATAAAGGAGAATTACTTTAACCGGGATATGTGAATTCGGCAATGCTATAATTTCCTTTATAGGGGTTTTTAACCTGAAGGAGAAGACTTTAACTCAGTGTAGAGTAATGCCATCTTTCCTTAGGAATTTCTCATGCTAAAAGAGGGACAGTGGCATGGATGTAGATGATCCAGAGGCTTGCCGCTTACAGCGATTAGATGAAAGGGAAGGAGTTGTTGATGTTTGTGTACTGTGAACGAGGCACAACTTTGATGCTAAAAGGTTAATTGGATTAACCAGTGGTTTTCTTATACAAAGCCTAAGAGGAGGCTAATATGTGTCTCGTACAAAGCCCGAGAGAGAGGCTAATAGGTTTTGACTCGACGATGGAATCTTTTGGTATCTCGTATAAAGCCCGAGATGGAGGCTATTTGACTCAACAAGAGAGTTTTTTGTATCTCGTACGAAGCCCGAGATGGAGGCTAAAAATTTTGATTGACTCAACGAGGGAGTCTCTTATGTGTCTCGTACAAAGCCCGAGAGAGAGGCTAAATGTTGTTTGACTCCACTGGGGAGGATCATTGTACAAAGCCCAAGAGGAGGCTATGGTGACTGTTCAGTTAAGTGACAGGTCCAGTATAATGATTTTAAAGAGAAAATCAGTTCTTATATAAGCAATACTGTACTCAGGGATTTGATTCAAGGATCCAGGTTATTCCTGTTCTTTAAGGAAGCGGGAAATCCGCAGGGTATTGAGATTGTCCGAGTCTACGGGTTTCCTTCCTATTTAACGAAGGGGTCACTTGAGAATGTCTTTGAGACTCAAGGAAGTTAGACTGTCCAAGTCTAGAGTTTTATCTTTTGTACTATACTTTGAGAAACAGTAGTAGACTCTATGAAAGGACTGTTCTATGAGGATGACTAAGTCCTGTTCCTATATCTCTAGGAGGTCGTCGGGACAATTTGTACGAAGCCCAAGAGGAGGCTGGAATCTTTTAAGAAGCCGCCGGGTCCTTGTACTAAGCCCAAGAGGAGGCTATCATTCCCGGAGGAAGAGATCATTATACGAAGCCTAAGAGAAGGCTATGAATACTTCTAAGAAGCCGTATGGTCCTTGTACTATGCCCAAGAGGAGGCGATCATTCCCGAAGGAAGAGATCATTATACGAAGCCTAAGAGGAGGCTGTGAATACTTCTAAGAAGCCGTAGGGTCCTTGTACTAAGCCCAAGAGGAGGCGGGGTTGCTTTTAGGAAGCCTGTGGGTCCTTGTACGATGCCCAAGAGGAGGCCGATGCTTTTAAGAAGCCCGTGGGTCCCCCAAACCCCGAGAAATTCAAGGCAATGCTATTCACCGAGAATAGATCAAAGTCAGGAAAGTTCGAGAATTTGGAAGAAACTCAAAGATGCCATTCACGGAGAATACATTCATCTCTGGGAGGACAGTTTCTTGACAATTCCTAATGAGGACAGCCTGAGAGAAGACTGTATCTGGTGATCCTATTAGGGATCTAGTTGTCTATTTCTATGAATAAACGAAACGACGTCACCTAGTTCTAGACGTAGTTGCTCGGGAAACTCAAAATATCTATACTATTATTACACAGTTGATATGAGTTTATGAAAGAAGACTTACAGTGAATCAGCCCCACAATACAATTATATGTATATGAAAGCGATAAATGAAAGCATATAAACACTTACTCGGTTGTAGAGCTTCCATGCTGTTTGGTTAGTTGTTCAACAAAGAAAGATTGAAAATAACAGTATATTCAAAATCAAAGGAGAAAGTGCTTTGAAAAAGAAAGATTTGGGGCTTACAGCTCAAGGAGAGGCCCAGGGTTTTATCAGTGAGCGCATTGTTTGAATTTGTACAGAGGGACTTATACAAGTGACTGAGGCCCAAAATGTTTTCTGTACAAGGGGATGGGTCTTACACTCTCTCAAGAGGCCCAAAAGGTTTAAAGAAAAAAAGTAGGGCTTATAACACGAGGGTAGGCCCAGTTGATTTTTCCGTTTAAAAATGGCGATGGCGCCGAGGTTTTCTTTTAACGCAGAGGGACTTATACAATAAGTGAGGCCCAAATGATTTTGGTTAAAAGGGGGTTGGGTCTTACACTCTATTAGAGGCCCAAAGTGTTTTGAATGGGTCTTATAGCTCAAGGAGAGGCCCAAAGTGTTTTTGAAAAGGGCGACGATCGCGCCGTTTGTTTTTGACGGTATCGGGACTTATACAATACACTGAGGCCCAAAAATGATTTGGTCAAGAAAGGATTGGGTCTTACACTCTATTAGAGGCCAAAAGTGTTTTGAAAATGATTTATGATGGTTGAATTAATCCAAAAACCCTAATTTGTTTTCAAAAATGTATTTAATTGAATAAAAATTCAATTAAAATGATCAAAATTGTTTAACATATGAAAAACAAATTGTGATCTTGGATTAATGCTTCAAAAATTAAGTATTGACCTACAAAATAATTAGAAAGCATTAAAAGTTGCAAAATCAATGTAGAAAAAATATTTAAAAATGTCAAAAACAATTAAAATATTAATTCTTTGCAAAAATATCAATTATATGAAATAAATAATATTTTTGGGATTTTTTGATAAAATATAATATTTTAACATTTTTGTGAATTATTAAAAAAAAGAATCAACTCAAAATCATTAAAACTCAGAGAGAAATTAATTTTTGAATCAATTAAATAAAACCACAAAATTCAAATATTCAAATTTCTAAAAATGGCGCCAAGAACAAGCTGAAGAACACGCACGTGTTCTGAGATTCTCAGATTTGCATTTTCTATCCAATCTCCCTAAATACTTGATTATAACATGCAATCCACATATCATTATGCTCGTCTCAACCTCACGATCATGTCTATGTCCATTAATTTCATTTAAATTAAACATATAACAAGAAATCATGAAAAATCCTCAAGAACCCTAATTTCTGCATGAAGGCTAGGATTTTTTATACACGATTCAAACAATGCAATTAATTGAGGGAAAACATTCCATGCATGATTATGAACATATGGCCAAATTATTGTGCGAGGAAATATGCATAGATTGAGAGATGACCAAGTATGTGCTTACCTCTAAGCCGTGATAGCAAGTGCAATGTGATTTTTGATTTGGAGGTGTTACAGATGAGTGGTGATGATCTGAACAGCTTCCCTACACCCTATGGAGTGTGTTTGGATGGTTGGACTTGATTGAAATTGGCTGGATCACTTTGTGGCACCTCAGCTGCACTTTGGTTAAAACCTTGAGCAACCAGCTGGTGATTTTGTGAAATTGGTGTTTCAGAAGTGATCTAAGTGTTTGATCAGCTCATATGTGATGTATGTGAGGTGTGTGAGTGATTGGTTTGATTAGAAAAGCTCTCAAACTCAAAACCCGATAGTGACTTGCCTTAGAAGGCAAAATTGGAGTGAAAGAAGAGATTTTGAGGAAAGCATCTATTTGATGGCTTTGGTGTACTCAAACTGATCATAATTGAGCTCTATTTATAGTAGAGCAAGTTTTTTTTGCAAGGAATAGTGAATGGCAGCTGGTAAGTAGGTTTGGCCAATGTTGGCAAATGAAAATGCAAGTCTCCTCTAGCCATTGACTAGAGGTTAGGGCACAGAGCTTTGGTTCCCTTGGTCTTGGATAAGTCTTGACTGATTTCAGATGAGAATGGCTCAGTCCATGCCACCTTGATGCTTCCATTGAATGCTTCAATCCAAATTTGGAGTCTTGTCCCTATTTTGGCCATTCTAGGTTCAACATGCTATTTCTTGTTCCATGG
This sequence comes from Lathyrus tuberosus, assembly GCA_022829125.1. Lineage (NCBI taxonomy): Eukaryota > Viridiplantae > Streptophyta > Magnoliopsida > Fabales > Fabaceae > Lathyrus > Lathyrus tuberosus. The sequence continues at coordinate 6,052,346 of JALAZF010000253.1, forward strand.
ACTTTGGAGGCTTGGCTCAGTGATTGTCCCCTTTAGATTCAATCCTCAGATGTGTCCAAGTGGATAGGAGTATTTGAATTTGGCTGATTTGGCAAATCGAGCCAAAATGCAAAATCTGCCTTGCCTTTGACAGATTTCAGCAAGGCAACTTGACAATGTCATATCTCATGGTGTAAGTTGAATTTGGCAATGTTCTTGGCCATTTTGGAAAGCCCTTACATGATACAACAACTGTTTGAACATGTTTGATTTTGATCTCTTCTGATTCCAAGTGAAAAATCCCTCTACATTTGGCAAAAAATGAAGCAAAATCTGACTTAGTGAAATTTTCACTAAGTGTTGGAACAAAGTGTGATTTCTTGATTTTGATCACTCCATAACTCAAAATCCTTAATGAATTGGACTTAGGTCTAGTTGAAGTTTTTGTAGAGGGTAATGAGGGCTACAAATCCATCTTTGGATAAAAAAAATTGGCCTTGTGGTTTAGGAGTTATGGTCCTCCAAAGTTGGTGCATTAGTGGTACTTTTTCCATAACTTAGAAAAATTTCTAAGTTTTATGGTTACCCCTTTTACAAGTTATCCCACTTTTCTTGATTTTTCTTGATGAATGATGATTCAAATCATACATTAACATCATTTTAGGGTTAAAAATCCATTTTGGTGAAAAATCTCAAAAAGTCAAAGTTGACTTTTGTGCACAGTTGACTTTTTATCAGATGAATTCCAAACTGTGCAATTCTTCAGGAAATCATGTCCTTGACCTAAATCAAACTTGATGGACATGTTCCATGGGTGTCATAGGGTATATTGGGGCATGTCCTAGGGTTTGGGAGCATGTCCTGGTCAAAAGTCAAAGTTACAGTTGACTTTTCTCGCGAAACCCTAATTGTGGTGCAGATGAAATTGAGACTTGTTGCTCAAGCTTCTTGGATTAATCCATTGTTACAAATGGATCAATATAGCTCATTAGAGACCCTTAAATCCTCCCTTGAGGTCTTGGCTCGTGTTTTTCCCCAAAAGTCAACTTAGGGGTGAATTAGGTCAAAAAAACCCTAATTCCTGATTTTTGATGTATGCATCCCCTGAGGTCAAATTGACTTGATGGATGGGTTCATGAGGTTCCATGGAGTACATTAGGTTGTGTTTTGGATCTTTGGCTTATGCCCAGATGAAAATTTCCATCTGGAGGCCCTGGTCGACCAAAACCCTAATTTGGTGATACTGGAGATCTTGAGACTTGATCCACCTAGAAGGGAGCACCCTTGTGCTTAATCCTTCAGGTGGGAGTCCTTTGGGTTCATTGTGGATGTTTGAGAGGTTAGACAAGTTGAAGATCATGTCATTCCTTGATTGATCCTTGGTCTAAGCACTCAGAGAGGGCTTGAAACCCTAATTTTGATTGTAGTGAATGCTCAACAACCCTTGAGGCATTTGGTGAGGCATGATGGTTCATCCATATTGTGATGATGATTTGCACAATGATGGGAAACTTTAGTGGTCAAAATTTGGGGTATTACAGTAAGCAGGATCAAGGTGTTTTTCAAAGTGTGATCTTTGAGGTGTTTTAGGAAGTGAGTAGTGTTCTCATACCTAAGTGGTCTCTTAGGTAGAAAGTTCATTAGGTAGAGATTAAGTTTATGAGATGTCAACTGGGTTGTTGAGTCTGTAAATTAATTCTACTAATAGTGAAATTCCTTCTTGGCTTGGTATCCCCCAGAGTAAGTTGTTTAACTGAACTGGGTGAACATTTCTTTGTGTACTCTTCTGTTGTTTTATATTGTCCATTGCAGAGTGTGTTGTTGTGACATTACACGTAACATCACATATCTGGTACCCGAATTTCAATTGGTATCAGAGCAGGCATCCTGCTCTGCATCTGGGTGAGATCTAGGGCTAATACTTTCTGGTAAAGATGGACAAGGAAGTTGGTGGATTTGTGAATAGACCCCCTATTTTGGATGGCTCTAATTCTGATTATTGGAAGCCAAGGATGATTACCTTTTTGAAATCCTTGGACAGTAGGGCTTGGAAGGCTATCATAAAAGAATGGAAAGCTCCTGTTGTTGTTGAGAAAGATGATGCTGGGAAAGAAAAAGAAGGCAGCTCAAAACTGAAGCCTGAAGAAGAATGGACCAAGGAAGAAGATGAGCTTGCCCTTGGTAATTCTAAATCTCTAAGTGCTATTTTCAATGGAGTTTATAAGAACATCTTCAGGTTGATCAACACCTGTGAAGTTGCTAAAGAAGCTTGGGACATCTTAAAGACTACTCATGAAGGAACCTCAAAGGTTAAGATGTCAAGACTTTAATTTCTGACATCAAAATTTGAAAGTCTAAAGATGAAGGAAGATGAAACTATTCATGATTTTCACATGAGTATTCTTGAGCTGTCTAATGCCTCTAGTGCTCTTGGAGAAAAGATGACTGAAGAAAAGCTGGTGAGGAAAATCCTTAGGTCCCTTCCCAAGAGATATAAGATGAAGGTGACTGCAATTGAAGAAGCTCAAGACATCAGCAAAATGAGAGTTGATGAGCTAATTGGATCTCTTCAAACTTTTGAGTTAGGGTTGAATGAAGAGGAACCTAAAAAGAAGACCAAGAGTATAGCCTTTGGTATCTAATACTCAAGAAGAGAAGAAAGGGAATGGTGCTGAATCTCAGGAGGAGCTATCTCAGGCTATTGCTATGCTGGGAAGACAGTTCAACAAGGTGTTCAAGAGATTGAATAGAAACTACAAACCTAATAACATCTCCTCTGACATCAGCAAGTCAAAAGAAAAGGATGAAGAGAAGACTGCTCAAGACAAAGGGACCCAATGCTTTGAGTGTGAAGGTTATGGGCATGTCAAGAAAGAATGTCCTACATTCCTTAAGAAGCAGAAGAAGGGCATGACTGTTTCCTGGTCTGATACTGACAGTGAAAGTGAAGAAGAGCCAAGCATGTCAGAGCATTGACAGAAACTTGTGTTTTTGATGGAGAATCAAGTGATGAGGAACTGACTTTTGAGGAGTTAGCAGCCTCCTATCAAGAGCTATGTCTGAGGAGTGCAAAGGTTTGTCAAGAGAGTGAGAAACAAAAGAAACAAATTGTTCAGCTTGAGACTATTAAAGCTGATCTTGAAAATGAAGTCTTGTTAGTTAAATCTCAACTTGATCAAATGACAAAATCTGTTAGAATGTTAAACAGTGGATCTGATACTCTTGATAAGATCCTTCAGGCAGAAAAGGTAGCAGGAGACAAGTCTGGCTTTGGATTTATTGTTGAGGAGAAGGTTTCAGCTGAAGCTAGTACTTCAGGAACCAAAAAGGATATGTCTCAACCAATGTCTCAACATAACAAAAAGAGACATAATCCTAAACCTAAGCAGGTTGCTCACCAACGGCCGCAAAATTTTGGTAAAAGGTATGCTCATGGTCCTCATCAAGGGAAGGTACATACTTCTGGAGCCAGGCAGTATATGCCTCCTCAATACCATAGGAGTATGCAGACTCCTAGGTTTAACATGTTCCATCAGATGTCTCAACATCAGGGGAATATGTATGGCTTTGAATATAATAATGATGTGCCTCATTATTATGGAAGAAGGAAGCCACGTCACCATAGAAGACAGCCTAAGAGACAGAATCCTCACTACAGAAGACATGCAAACTATGGAAGAAGACAACACTAGTACTATGGATGGCAGCCACATCAGTTTCATCATCAAGGTGGCAGGAAGTTTAACAACTTCATAGAAGAGAGAGTAACTTGCTTCTATTGTGGAAGATTTGGTCATATGCAGTTTTCTTGCTTTAAACTGCATGGATATCCCAAATCTATCCCTCAACCTAGACAGAAGGAGAACATGACTAAGGTTGTTAAACAATGGGTTCCTAAAGCTGAGGTTACATGTCTATTGGCTCACACATCAGATAGACATTCTGCTAAAGATGGATGGTACTTTGACAGAGGATGTTCAAAGCATATGACTGGGTCCAAAAATCATTTGGTGGAGATCAATTCTTGCTCCTCAAATGATGTTACTTTTGGTAATGGAGAGAAAGGGGAGGTAAAAGGAGTTGGAAAATTGAAGTGTCATGATGGACCTGATCTTGACAATGTGCTTCTTGTCAAAGGTTTGAGTGCTAATTTGATTAGCATAAGTCAGCTTTGTGATGAAGGATACAAAGTCAGCTACACTAAAGATGAGTGTTTGGTGACTAATGAGAAGAATGAGGTTGTTATGAAGGGAGTCAGATCCAGAGATAATTGTTATCAATGGGTACCTCAAGAGGTCAGCTCATCTAATGATGTTAAGGTTGATGTTGTGACATCAGACTGTAACATTAAGTGTGAAAGGCTGAGCATGTTGAAAGGTCAATTAGGGTTAATAACTTATGGTGTGAATTCTCTTAAAAATTTAAAAGGAAAGTTATTTTGGAGGGATAAACTCATTGATTGGCTTTTAAGTGATACTCAGAATCAGGCTCCATACTTTAGGCTACCATTACCTATTGTAGCTATCACACGCTTCATCAAATACCATACCCCTAGACGGTTCATCTCCTTCTCCATCAATAGAAGTAACAATCCTTCCCTGATCCTCAGTTGCTTAACTGGAACAATGTCAAAACAAGTATCATCCCCTTCAAAGAAGTCTGCTTCAAAAAGTTCTTCTCTTGAAAAAGCTAGGGTTTTGACGAAAGAGGGTTCTGCTGAAGAAGCTTTTAATATAGCACCCATCTCCATGATGGTTCCTGAATCTGGTAAGTCAAGACCTTCCAAACTTCAACCCAAAAGGCCTACACCTAAAATTGATGATAGTGAAACTAGGAGGTTAGTCACTAGCATTCTTTTTAAAGAAAAATATGCATTTGAGTCTTCCACCCCTCAAGCTGTTGAAGAGAGGGTTGATGTTGATCGTAGTCTTAATCAGATTGCCACCAAAATTTTGGATAAGGGTTTATTTGTAAAAGGAATTTCTATTACCCTTAGACAAATGCCTGCTAAAAAGGAGGACATGCAAAGTGCTGATACAAATCTTCACAGACTGGCTATGTCTGTCATTGAAGATGCTGAAGTAGGTGTTGAAGAAGAAGGTGTTCATGAGGAAGCTGATGTTGAAACAAATGTCAGAACATCGCCTGATAGGGATGTCGAAACTAGCCCTGGTGGAAAGAAGAATGAAGATGTGGTAAATGTTGTTGACTTGTCTGATGATGAAGTGATTGGAAATGTTGTACCTAGTCTTGCCAAAAGACTTAAAACTAGAAAAGGAAAGAATGTGGAATCTTCTCCTAAGAAGATAGCTGAAGGAAAGAAGAAAAAGACTTCTGTTGTTGGTCCAACAAAAACATGGAGTAAAGTTGCTGTGAATTCCAGAAAGAGGAAGTTGTTAGAAGAATCTGAATCAGAGTATGATGTTGAGGATGATGTTCAAGACATCACTCCTGTGAGAAAGTCAATCTTGAAGAGAATTGCTGACAAGATACCTGATGTTCCTGTTGACAACATTTCATTCCATTATGCAAGCAGTGCTTCCATGTGGAAATTTGTTTGTCAAAGAAGACTTGCTCTTGAAAGAGAGATTGGCAAAGAGGCTATGGAAATTAAAGAAGTCATAGAGGTGATAAAGGTTGCTGGATTGATGAAGACTGTTTGTGGGTTCTCCAAGTGTTATGACAGCCTGGTTAAGGAATTTATGGTTAACATTCCTGTGAATATTTCTGACAAAAGAAGTGTGGATTTCATGAAAGTGTTTGTTAGAGGCAAATGTATTGAGTTCTCTCCTGAGGTTATCAACAATTACCTAGGAAGAAAAGAAGAAGTGTTTATAGAGTTAGAAGTTACTGATAATGATGTTTGCAAGGAGATAACTGCTGGTCAAGTAAAGGTGTGGCCCTTGAAAGGAAAATTGACAACTAGCAAATTTAGTGTTAAGTATGCTATCTTACACAGAATTGGAGCAGCAAATTGGGTGCCTACTAATCATAAAACCACAACAATTGTGGGATTAGGAAGGTTCATTTATGCTGTTGGCACTAAGAAGAAATTTGACTATGGATCATATATTTTTGAACAGACTATGAAACATGCTACCACTAATGCTATCAAAATGCCTATAGCATTTCCATCTCTCATTTGTGGAGTAATTCTGAAACAACATCTTGGCATATTGACAAGTTCAGACACAGCCTACAAGAGGGAGTCTACATTATCTCTGCATCCAAAATTGTTTGTTGGGAGTCATGTTCCAGACATTGTCTCAATATCAGATGCTGATGTCAAGAAGAAAAGTACCAAAGCTGATTTGCTTATAGAATTGAAGGCTACTTGCAAGGATCTGGATATTGTGATCAGTACCAGCATGACTAGAAAGAAGGAAATTGAGAAGCTGATCCAGTCCTTGGAACAGGATAATAATGATGGTGTTCATGTCAATACTGAAGGTGTCAATTCTGAGGAAGATGATGAGGATGATGAAGATGGGCCTAGCTCTGATGAAGATTAGGTTTCTTTTGTTATTTCTGCTAGACAGTAGTTTTTTTGCTTTTGTTGTTTTGCAATTGATGTATTTGGTTTGGAACCTGAATATTATGTTTTAAGCACTTTTTATGTTTTTGTTCTATGATTTGTCTTGTCTTGAATGCTGACTTTAGACTGACAGTGAGAGCTAGCTTAGGACTAACTGGTAGTTAGTAGGTGTTTGTCCAATTATGGCTAAAAAGGGGGAGAGTTAGCCAAGCCAAGGTGTGGTTGTGAATCCTGTTTCTGATGTGGTGCAGAAGTTGAGGGGGAGAGTGTTTGTGCAGGTGTATGCTGGTTCTAGTTTTGAGGGGGAGCTTGACCCTTTGCTGAGCTGATGGAGTATGTGCAGCATTTTGAAGTAGGAGCTGTTTTGAAGGAGTACTGCTAGGAGTTTTTTCAATTTTTATCCGCAGCTGAAGTCTCTGATGTTGCAGAGATTGTTTTAGCCAAAATTAGCCAAAGGGGGAGATTGTTAGTTCTTGGATTGGCTAGAATTTTGGTAAAACAATGTTGTTTGTTCAATGTTGATGTCATATGGCTGATGTCTTAACATTGAGTCTTAACATTGGTTAATGTTATATTTTTAAGTTGTTGAAGTTTTGAAGTCTGATGTCACATGCGATGTCATGACATCAGATATGCAGTTTATTAAAACATCAGGTTTGAGATGTTTTTAGGGTTAAGCGTATTAGCTGGATTTTGGGAGAGCTGTTAGAGTTATTGGATGCGAATATCTTGGAGAAGATATTTTCTGTTGCAAACAAATTTGATGCAGATTTGTAGGAGTGTTTAAAGGCTGAAGATTTAAAAAGATTTGGAGAAAAAATTTGTTTTGAAGATTCAGTTTTAAATAACAAATCAGGTCAGATATTGTAGCAGGTCCAAGACCAAATCAAATAGCTATATAAAGCGCATCAATCCTTTGAAGAAAGAACAGAAGATAGAGAGCATAGATTGAGTGTCAATCATTGTCTTTGTACGAGTTTTTTTTAAACCATTCTAGGTTGAATTGGTGAGTTGTAAGGTGTACTCTCTTAGAGCTGTGAAGCAAGAGAGTGTTGTTACTTGATCAAAACTTGTAAGCAGGATCAAGGTGTTTCTCAAATTGTGATCTTTGAGGTGTTTTAGGAAGTGAGTAGTGTTCTCATACCTAAGTGGTCTCTTAGGTAGAAAGTTCATTCGGTAGAGATTAAGTTTAAGAGATGTCAACTGGGTTGTTGAGTCTGTAAATTAATTCTACTAATAGTGAAATTCCTTCCTGGCTTGGTAGCCCCCAGAGTAAGTTGTTTAACTGAACTGGGTGAACAATTCTGTGTGTACTCTTCTGTTGTTTTATATTGTCCATTGCAGAGTGTGTTGTTATGACATCACACGTAACATCACATATCTGGTACCAGAATTTCATAATGTATGAACACGACTGGATACTCGGCCACTGCTGGGGACAAAGAAGTACCGCTGGTTCAAGATAGCAATTCTGCCTTGCTTAGGAGAGATAGTCCCTGCGGGGAACACCGTTGGTCGGGCTTAAGAGATGAGAACTCGATCGAGGGTATCAGATGGGAAAGTCGCATTGGATACAGCTGATCCTTCATTCAGGCGCACTCGCTTAGAAAGAGTACTTTGATTCTGCACTTTGAAGCTCGATTACTTCTGGAGAAGCGAGCGACGTTCTTTCGATGTTCAACAGTCAAAAGAAATTGCCATCTTTAGCAGAAAAATTTTACAAGTAAATTCATTTTTGTTTTATTTCAAGAATTGTTGATCATGTTAAAATGTCATTTTGTAAAGCTAAAACAAATAAGAATTGCAAGCAAAAGCACAAAGGCTCAAATTTTATTGATAGGATGGAAATCAGCCAAGCGCGTGATTCCATAGAGTATTTACAAAGTTTGAAAATGGTAATTTAAGGGAAAAGGGCTACATCGAAACATAACGACCACTATCCTTCTACCAACTTTGAATTCGGGACATCCTGAGCTTCTATCGAAAATTACCTTGACTTGAAGTTTTCTTTCGATGGACGGTGTAACTGCTGCTGAGGGGCTGAACTGATCATACATAGTTACTTGCCATTATCTCTAACTTTTTCCTGGATTGTACTTTGAGATTTCCAATCCACTGGGATGATTTTTGATCACGTCTCTAATTTTTGCCTAGACCGCCCTTTCAGGTTTCCAATCCACCGAGACGTTTTTTTTTAGTTTAGGCGAAGTATTTCTTGACTACATCAACATTTGTGGGGTAGGTAAACTCTTCTCCATCCATGGTTGCAAGTCTCAAGGCGCCGCCTGAGAAAGCTTTCTTGACCACATAGGGACCGTCATAATTCGGGGTCCACTTTCCTCGAGAATCAGTGAGAAATAATTGTATCTTTTTGAGCACAAGGTCTCTTTTCCTGAAGACGCGAGGTCGAACCTTTTTGTCGAACACCCTCTTCATTCTTTGCTGATACAACTGACCATGGCATAGTGCTGTTATTCGCTTTTCTTCGATCAGATTCAGTTCGTCGTGCCGGCTTTGACACCACTCAGCTTCTGTAAGCTTAGCTTCCATCAATACCCTGATTGATGGGATCTCTACTTCTATACGGAGCACTGCCTCCATGCCATATACTAGAGAGAAAGGGGTTGCCCCTGTTGAAGTGCGATAACCGTGAAGAGAAAAGGGCAGCATCTCGTGCCCTTTTGAATGATTTTCTTGATGTTCTTGTTAGCTGCTTCTACCACTCCGTTCATGTTAGGTCGGTAGGGAGATAAGTTATGGTGTTTGATCTTGAACTCTGCGCACAACTCTTTCATTATCTTATTGTTCAAGTTAGATCCATTATCCGTAACGATCTGGCTTGGAACACCATAACGACAAATGATATTGTTTTTGATAAAGCGGACCACGACTTGTCGGGTTACATTAGCGAATGACGCTGCTTCGACCCACTTGGTGAAGTAGTCAATGGCTACCAGAATGAACCGATGTCCATTTGAAGCTTTAGGTTTGATTATGCCAATCATGTCGATTCCCCATATGGAAAAAGGCCACGGGGAAGAAATAACTTTGAGATGCATCGGCGGTACATGGATTTTGTCTAAGTATATCTGACACTTGTGACACGTCCTCATGTACTTGAAGCGATCGGATTCCATGGTCAACCAGTAGTACCCTGCTCTCAGAATTTTTCTCTCCATTGTGTGTCCATTGGCATGAGTGCCAAAGGATCCTTCATGAATTTCTTTTATCAGCATGCCTGCTTATGGTCTGTCTACGCATCGGATTAAGACCATGTCGAAATTTCTCTTATACAGTGTATTACCGCTCAGAAAGAAACTGCCTGCCAGCCTTCTGAGGGTCTTTCTGTCTTTTCTTAGTGCCCTAGGTGGGTACTCTTGTTTCTGAAGGAGGCATTTGATATCGTGATACCAAGGTTTGTCATCTATAACTGCTTCAATTGTGAAGATGTAAGCGGTCCTTTCAAGGCACATTAAGTCGATCTTAGGTAGGTCATTCCATTGACCTACACTAATCATGGAAGAGAGAGTGGCTAATGCATCAGCCATGTGATTCTCATCACAAGGAATGTGATGAAACTCAATTCTGTTAAAGAATGGTAACAACCTTCTTGCATAATCTTTGTAAGGAATCAGTCCTGATTGGTACGTGTTCCAATCTCCTTTGATCTGATTGATAACCAGGGCTGAGTTGCCATATACATCCAAGTTTTTGATCCTTAAGTCGATCACTTCTACGAGACCCATAATACAAGCTTCGTATTTGGCCTCGTTGTTTGTGCACTAGAATGTAAGTCTGGAAGTGAAAGGAATGTGGGTACCCTGAGGTGTTATGATGATTGCCCCAATTCCATTTCCGTAATGATTGACAGCTCCGTCAAAGATTAGTCCTCATTGGGAACCTGGTTTTGGCCCTTCACTGGGTAGCGGTTCATTGCAGACTTTCATTTTCAAATACATGACATCTTCGTCTGGGAAGTCAAACCCGACTGATTCCTGATCGTTAATCAGTTGATGAGCCAAATGATCGGCTAAAATACTCCCTTTAACGGCTTTCTGAGCGTGGTATTCGATGTCGTATTCTGACAACAACATCTGCCAACGGGCAATCCTTCCCGTGAGAGCAGGCTTTTTAAAGACGTACTTGATTGGATCCATTTCGGAGATTAACCAAGTAGTGTGACGAATCATGTACTGGCGAAGACGTTTGGCTGCCCAAGCCAAAGCACAACAAATTTTCTCAAGCATAGTATACCGAGTCTCGCAGTCGGTGAATTTCTTGCTCAGATAATAGATGGCAGACTCTTTCCATTTCGTTTCGTCTTGTTGGCCAAGTACACAACCCATTGAGTCCTCCAAGACTGTTAAGTAGATAATCATTGGTCTTCCCTCCACTGGTGGTGAGAGAATCGGTGGGTTCAACGGGTATTCCTTGATACTGTCGAAGGCGGTTTGGCAGTCCTCTGTCCAAACGCAGTCCTGATTCTTTTTGAGTAATTTGAAGATCGGCGCACATGTCGCGGTCATGAGGAATATGAATCTGGAGATGTAGTTCAAACGTCCCAGGAATCCTCTGACTTATTTTTCAGTTTTCGGAGAAGACATTTCTTGAATGTCCTTGACTTTGTCAGGATCAACCTCAATTCCTTTCTGGCTGATGATGAACCCTAAGAGTTTCCCTGATCGAACACCAAATGTGCACTTGTTGGGATTTAAGTGGAGTTTATACTTTCTCAACCGCTCGAATAGTTTTGACAGGTGGGTCACATGCTCCTCTTCTGTCTTAGATTTAGCAATCATATCATCGACATATACCTCGATTTCTTTGTGTATCATGTCATGAAACAGAGTCGTCATGGCCCTTTGATAGGTTGCCCCGACGTTCTTCAAACCGAACGGCATTACTTTGTAACAAAAGGTACCCCATGGGGTGATGAACGGAGTTTTCTCCATGTCTTTCGGCGCCATTTTTATCTGATTGTAGCCCAAGAATCCATCCATGAAGGATAGTCGTCCTTTGGACTAGCCTTGTTCAGATCTCTGTAATCGACACACATTCTGACTTCTCCGTCCTTTTTTGGAACGGTTACGATGTTGGCTAACCATTGAGGATATTCCGACGTGGCGAGGAAACCAGCGTCAATCTGTTTCTGTACCTCCTCTTTGATTTTGATGGCCATGTCCGGGTGAGTCCGTCTCAACCTCTGTTTTACTAGCGGACATTCTGACCTCAATGGTAGATGATGTTCCACGATGCTAGTATCCAACCCTGGCATGTCCTGATAAGACCAAGCGAATACATCAGGAAACTCTTTGAGAAGCTTTGTCAAACTCTCTTTGGCAGTTGGACTGAGCAGTGCCCCAATCCTGATTTCTTTTCTCTCTTTTTATGAACCCACGTTGATCGTTTCCAACGGCTCTTTGTGAGGTTCAATGGACCTTTCCTCTTGTCTGAGTAATCGGGAGATCTCTTCTGGAATTTTGTTGTCAACTTCTTCAGCCCCAAATATGGGGAACTCAAAGTTGGGAGAAGGTATTGGATCGTATGTTTCAACGGGGTTTAAAACAAGCAATTTGCATGACGTGATGATTTGTGTTTAGAAGAGATAGAGAAAATGCAAGTGTGTGCAGTGTATTTTTTTTGAAAAACTGCTTATTTATTTTGAATTGTTTTTTAGGATTACCGTTTTATGAGAAAAGCGAAAAGAGAAAACAGTAATTAATGTGGAGATTACAGAACGACGTTATTTTATTAATGAACAAGTCAATTCTTGAAACTACAGCCCTATAAAACAAAACTCTGTCGCTTTGGGCAAAGCGAAGAGGGAAATTTACAGAAAGTGAGCCCTATCAAAACATCTGTTTCACCTGGGCAGGGTGAAAGGTTAAAGACAACAATTACTTGGACTTATGAACAATATTCGGAACATCGACAGCAACCCATTGGCGGCAAACTCCTCGGTGAATCACAAAGTCTAGTACCTTCCTTGATTTGTCTTCAGAAATGACGCTGATTTCTGGTGGAGCAGGATCATTGGAATCTGTCTCCCAGGAAGAGTTGTCGTAGGAGGATTCCTCTGTTGTATCTTGCATAGTATTTGTGCTCTTAGGCAAATCTCCCCATCCAGTTGGCTGGATGTCTTCGAGCCTGATACGAGAGAATTCGGGAGCGGTGTACTTGACCATATAGTCGTATTTTCCACTTGGTTGTCCTAAGGTGTCCCATACCTCTTTGGAACTGGAGGGGTCATCTCTCTCGATGACGTTGACCTCAAGAAAAGCATAATTGATGAATTCTAGTCCGACAAGCTTTGCCAATTTATCGTCGTACTGGATAGGTTGTGAATACCCTGAATGTTGATCCCATGACATGGTGGGGACACAGGTATTTTGTTCAATGACGCTCAGCTGATTTTCATTGTTCGGCTGATTTTCTTGCCCCAAGTCTCCTGGATACGGCTGCCAGATAGGCAGGCCATCCATTGGGCCGTAATAGTCGTGGTCAAAGTTGTCCTTCATCAGAGTGTCCTCCTCTAATGAGTTTGGTCGAGCACAACATCCTTCCGAATAACAATCTCCATATATCATTTTGAGGTCTGGCCTGGGTATAAATCTCGGACTCTGTGCGGGATAGCAAAAGGGCGTAGGCACCTCCTCCTGAGACATATAACCGTCCTTATTAAGATAGGACTTCCATTCCTCATCCGTATCTGAGGGATCCTCCTCGTTGATAGTATGGACTGTTTGAGGCACTGGGTGAAGGAAACCTCCACTGTGGAAGAAATCTTGAATGGGATGAAGACTTTCATCATTAGTAGCTATTTGGGTGCAGGTTACAGAAAAACCAAGACCCTTCTTTGTTTTGTTATTGGTAGGAATGACAAGATGTCCCCATCCTTTTGTATTGTTATTTTTGATCATTTCGAGAGCATCTCTGTATGAGGAAATCGAGGTTCCTTTCTCTGGTTAATTCTCGTTGCTCACCGAAAGTGCTTGGAACTGAGTTCCAACAACCTCCTTGGGTTCTACACAAGTAGATAATGACAGGTTACTCACGATCAAGGCTTGTTCTCCACGGATCGTGACGAGTTGATCGTTCTAGATAAACTTCAGTTTCTGGTGCAGTATCGAAGTGATTGCCCCAGCCTGGTGTATCCAAGGTCTTCCTAATAAACAGTTGTACGCTTCCCGGACGTCCATGACCTGGAAAGTGATTAGGAAAGTGCGAGGACCGATAGTTATGGGAAGGTCAACTTCGCCAATAACTGCTTTCTGAGATCCGTCAAAGGCTTTGACGATGACCTCACTGCCCCTCATCGGGGATCCATTGAACGATAGTCGCATTAAAGTGGACTTCGGCATAACGTTGATGGTCGATCCTGTGTCTACCAGTACGCTGGCTAAAGCATCGTCCTGGCAGTTAACTGTAATATTGAGCGCCATGTTGTGACTTTTTCCCCCCTCTGGAAAATCCTCATCAATGAATCCTAAGTTGTTGCAGGAAAATATGTTAGAGATGATGCTATTGAACTATCGTATTGACACATCTTGTTCCACAAAGGCCTGCTCTAAGACTTTTTGTAGAGCCTCTCTATGAGCTTCGGAACTGAGTAAAAGTGATAGCACAGAGATCTTTGAAGGAGTTTGTAACAGCTGATCAACAATGTTGTATTCACTCCTTTGGATGAGCTTCAGTATCTCATCATTGTTTTTAGAAAGGTCGGTATCACTGGGTTGCCCGACTGGTGGATCAGGAGCTTCTGTCGGAAGTTCCTTTTCTTTGTTAGGTTCTCCAACTCCTCGGTTGAAGATTCGACCGCTCCGTGTTACTCAAATGATGTCTGCAATATTCACGACGGAGGGTAATGGAATTTCCTTTCCATTCTCAATTATGGTTGCACCGTATTTATAAGGGACTGCCTTAGCTGATTCATACGGTAACGGTCCCGGTAGATAGATAACTACAGGAGCCTTCTGATTTTTCTGACTGTCGTAAGTAACTTCAATCAGTTCCTGGCTAAGAACCTTTGATTCGTCCAATAGAGGGATGACGGTACAAACATCTTTGTTCCTCTCAGGGTCAGAGATTACAACCACGTCTCTGATCTGATCAGCGAAGTAGTCCGGCGTCCAGTCAACGGACCCCGAAGCTAGGTATGGGTGAATCTCTTTGCGGTCCAACTGACCTTGAAGGGCTGCCCTCACAAGGTAGCATCCTTGGTTATTTTCTGAGCAGACTCTACAATGTTCATAGTTATGTGGTGGCACCTGGCCACGCCCGCTTTGAATGTAGTGCAACCTTACCAGGTCTGTTTCCGTAGATCAGACATCCTGACTTGGATGCCGAGTAGGGTTTCCATTAAGCACACTGATTTGTTGCGTGTCTTCATCCATATAGATTGGAAGCCACCAGTGGTTTAACAAGTGTTTTAAAGTTCTCTGAACGAGAGCGCACCCTTGGTTACTCTCACAACATCCTTTACAGTTCTGATAATTATGCGAAGTGAGAAAACCAAGTTGGACCTGCCTGGCATGTAACTCCACCAAGCTGGTATTCATCAGACTAATATCAAAGATTTGAATAATGTTGATCTGATAAGGATTTCTATCATGGTAGTCCTGGATCCATCCAAGATCCATTTGACGCTGGAGGGCCTCTTGTACAAAAGAGCATCCCTATTTGTTTACCGAGCAAGTCAGATAGGAATTGTAATCGTGCCTTGGCAGATTATGATACTGGCTTTGCCTTGAGTGCATCGCCACCAAGTTAACATTCATTGCACGGATGTTGTGGTTCTGAATGATGTTGGAGTTCGTATAGGTCATGTTGACTCCACGAACTCGATGGTCTTGGATCCATTAGAGACCCAATTGTTCCTGTAGAGCTGATTGCACCACAGAACATCCTTGATTGTTCTTAGGGCAGATATCACTCTGGTGATAATTATGAGGTGGCACATGGCCATACCCGCTCTATCTACAATGCATCTTGACCAAGTTGGCCCTTAACAAGAGTACATCGGGAACTTGATAGGTGTTGTTAGACTCTCCCTCTATCAAATTGACTACAACCTTCTCATGTTAAGGCAGCGGGTTTGTGAGAACATTGGGATTCGTATCTTTGAAATATAAGACCCCGCTCCTAACAAGCTTTTGTATGTCGGATTTGAAACTGAGACAGTTCTCTATGTTATGCCCTGGTCCTCCTTGATGGTAAGGACAAGTCTGATCCGCCTTGAACCAAAAAGGTGGATTTTCCGGTACTGTAAGAGGGGACTTAGTTTGGACATGCCCCTTGACCAGTAGTAATGGAAGCAATTCTGCGTACAACATGGGTATAGGGTCAAACCCCGGTGGTCGCGTTGTACGGTTTCTTTTGTACTGAGGACGAGCCTGCTGAAGAGGCTGATGTGTCCTTTGTTGAAGTTGTTGTTGATTAGGTTGGCTCTGCGCAACCTGAGGTTGATACATAGGAACAGGCGCCGGGTTGATAGCAGGAGTTACAGCTGCTACTGGTTGGTAACGTTGCCTTTGCTTTCCGAGAGAGATATTCTCAATATCTTGCTCTTTTTTCTTAGGGAGAGCACTACCGTATCGTTTCGTACTACTTGATGATCCAGCGTCTTTTACTAAACGTTCTTCTCAGACGGCTTCTTCAAGATGAACTCCCATGCCCACCATCTCGGTGAAGTCACTGGGCGCACTGGCAACCATTATTTCGTAGTAAAATGAGCTCAAGGTCTTTAAGAAGATCTTTGTCATCTCTTTTTCCTCAAGAGGTGGACAAATCTGGGCGGCAATTTCATGCCATCTCTGAGCGTACTCCTTAAAGGTTTCCTTGTCCTTTTGTGACATTGATCTGAGCTGATCTCTGTCTGGTGCCATGTCCAAATTGTATTTATATTGTTGAACGAAAGCGGCGCCTAGATTTGTGAATGTACCGATCGTGGCGCAGTTTAAACCCATGTACCATTTTAGTGCGACACCGATTAAACTATCCTGAACGTAATGAATTAGCAGCTCCTGATTCTTTGTCTGAGCTGACATTTGCCGAGCGTACATCACTAAATAGCTTTGAGGGCAAGAGTTACCATTGTACTTTTCAAAGTAGGGCACCTGGAATTTGTACGGGACTTTCACGTTGGGGACCAAGCAGAGGTCCGCGGTGTCCTTTCCAAATAGATTCTGACCGCAAAGGGCTTGCAGTTCTTTCTGCATTTCCAGGAATTGTTCCTGAAATTCATTCATTCTGTCGAACATGCTTTCGTTTCCACCAGAAGGTATCTGGGGAATCTGTCCTTCCGGGACAGTGTGTACCACGGGCGGTGGTATAGTCATTATGTCCGAGACTCTCGGTGCCTCCCGAAGTTTGTAACCTTCAGGAGTTGCTGTCATGCCCCTGGCATCTTCGCTTTCCTGAAGTTTGTAACCTTCAGGCCAAGCGGCTCCTGTTGCGGTTCCCTGATCCTCAGCGATCGGCGGAACATATCCTTCTGGGATATAGTTATAGGCATGCCCTAGGGATGATCTTTCGGCATTTTGTACCTAGGATTGGACTTCTCCACTATGGGCGTTGATGTGATCTCTGAGATCACGGTCCTTTGTTGTTGCATCTGAGCTTCTGCTAGAGTTTCCATGTCGTTATAAAGCTTTCTCAGATCCTCTTTCAGAGTGTCAATCTCTTCTCTCAACCCTCTGTTCTCTTCCTCGAGATCATCCATCTTTTTCTGACGATTGGCCTGAGTATTGTACGAACGAGACAGTTTGACTCTAGAATCGAGACGCAAACACGAGATTCGTAGGTAAGAAGAATGAGTTATGCGAGAATGATGAATGCAATGATTATTAATTATTTTTGTTTATTCAAAGTAAACTTCGACAATTAGATTGCAAATATCAAACAATGGGGAAACCCCGTTTTAATGAATTCAAAGGATTGCGGAAATGGAAATACAGTAGATTACCAAGTGCTGAAAAAGGAAATCTAAACTAATGGATCCTGAGTCCTCTCTGAAGAGAGCTCAGGTGCTGGTTCTGGTACTTTCCTCTTCTTTGACTGGGGCTCTTCAGCCGTTGTCGGGTTGTCATTCCTTTGCCAAGTGAAAGGAGCGAGCAAATTCCTTTGGCCATCCTGATTCTCTACAGCATGTTGCTCTAAAATCTCAATCAGAGCATCCTTTTCTTTTAATAGCTGCTGTATTTTCTTACATTCCACATTGAGAATACGATACTTGTTCCTCCAAGACCTCTTCTCCTGCTGAACTTTGCTGAGAGTAACCTGAAGTTTTTCCATCTCAGACATGAAATAAAGGGCAGAGTCCCTTAATGGAAGAACTTCCTGACGAGGGTAAGGCATCCTCAGATTGAGAGCTCTAGTTTGTACCCAATGGAGATAAGGCTCCATCGAGACACAATCTGGTTTTCCTAGAGACTCTCGTCCTTTCCTATGAACATGTTTCCAGGCGTGCACTATTTTCGTCTTTAGTGCCCTGTCATTTTATTCTTCCTTGAAGAAAAGACCTTCTAGATGAGCATTCCGTGGGACGTGCCTCATCGGGTATTCGAATTGACGATGAACGAGAATTGGATGATAGTTGACCCCCCCTTAGTTCCTATAAGGGGTAAATTTGGGAAATTTCCACAACGGTCAATGATCCTGATCCCGTCATAGATTCGATTATACCAATCGATGTCAGAGTTGGTAAGAGACATGATTCTCTGCGACCAACGTAAAGTACTTTTTTGATCCTAAAATGCAGCAGACTTGGGCAAATGGGAAGTGAACCACTTGTAAAGCAAGGGTACACTACACGTGATCATTCCTCCGCTGTATAAATTCCTTAAGTGTACCGAATGATACACATCTGCGAGTAAGGTTGGTACAGGGTTTCTAATTAGGAAAATCTTAATGGCGTTGATATCTACAAAGTTATTGATGTTGGGAAACAATAATAACCCGTAGGTGAGAAAAACAAAGATGCTCTCGAAAGCGGCCATGTTCCCTGTACTAGTAAAGTACAGGGGTTTCTTTGTCAAGAACTGGGCTGGCAAACCTTGGATGCCACCCTTAGTGGTCATGTGAGTCCTGACTTCTGACTCATCCAAATAAATTGCTCTTGCAATGGTCTGATCTTTTGGAATATCTTCCAGTCCAGAAAAGGGAGCTTGATCAGTAATATGTAAATCAGTCAGGTGAGAATACTCCTCCAGCATTGGTGCAAGCTGATAATTTGAAAATGTGAAACACTGATAAACCGGATCGTAGAACTGGATTAGAGTGGACAGGATTCCTTCAATTACGTGGACCCTTAACAAGGACAACAGTCCTCCATACTTGGCTCTGAAAGCCTCTTGGTTGGTGATCATTCTCACCAAACCTCTTAAATCCTCTAACTTTGGAACCTTGAAGGTGTACTTATGAGTTTTCCTTCTACCGAAATCCATTAGCGCAATCTCCTTTTTCTCTGACATTTACAATCATTGTCTTAGTTTAATTTGAAAAAGAGAGACTAGAAGAGAAGATTTTCTTTGTTTTAATGTTTTTTAAATGTATGTATGAATGCAGCACACAAAAACATAGAAAAAACATGGGGTCAAAGTGTCGGTGTCATGAAGTCAAGGATCTACTCCCCCCCAAAGGTTTATACTGGTGATTTTTTGTACCTGTCCGCAAAATCATTGACCCCTCTGGGATAACAACAACAAGCAGATCGCCAGCGAGCTGATGTATCCTGGAGTGATCTCAGATGAGGGTAGTATAGCGTGATAACTATTTCCGATAGCTTCCGCACTACAAATTGGCTTAAGTCTACTAAAAACCTCAGCTTCTCAGATAACCCAGTCGAACACACTACTTTCAATAACCGAAGTCGTATAGGCAATGTATCTGCAAAGGGAGTCTCCATTGAGTTTGATGGTCGATCGGGGGCTCTTAACTGGAATTCACTCCCAGTAAGATTACCCGCATTGCCATCACCTATCTTAGGTGTATACTCAATCTTTCCACATGCGGCATCACACGCATTCTCATTAGCAGAAAAATAAACACATATATCAATTAGGAAAAGTAGTATATATTTGTCTTAATCATCCTAGACCTCTAGTCTTATGATCCTATACAGACAATGACTCCCTAGCAGAGCTGTCATTTCTATGACATGAATTTAGGGTTTCGTCCCTTGGGAAAGCAAAAAAGAATGCCTCCCACTGTGGTCACCAATCTGCTGTAGCACTGTCTAAGGTTTCTACCTAAGAAACAAGATCATATAACGGTGGTCCCCAGCAGAGTCGCCATTTTTCTGTAGCGCGAGTTTTTTGTGTGGTTGCGAAGCACTATCGCTTTGGGGTACTACAGCTCGATTCATTTTTTATCCTATTGAAGCTGATGAAGGAAGGGAAATAGATGTCTCCAATTAACCCCTCTTGCATACTGAGTTTAAACAGATGACTGTTGGTTTACAGATGCTACAAAGATTGTGGGTCTCTCTTAGGTTATTTTGTTAAAATAGTGCCCGGGCGATTGGTGGGAGGTTTAAGACTGATGCTTTTCGATTGATGTATGAAGGTATGGGGTTTTGGGTTTTTGATTAGTGTGCTCGCTAAGATTTTTCAATCTTATGCCTACGTATTCCCGTTTAACAAAACAGGGAAATCAGAGCGATCGTAGTTCCTCCTATTTTATGGGTGGAAAAAGGTTGTTTTGATGTCTTGTTCAAAGCCCAAGACGTGAAGCTAAATGTGGTTTGTATCTTGTTAAAAGCCCAAGATGTAAAGCTGAAGGGTCTATTTGTATCTTGTTCGAAGCCCAAGATGTGAAGCTGAAGGGTTTTGACTTTAGAGAGAATTTGTCATCTCTAAAGAGGGGTATTTGGTCTGTTTATCACAATTGTTGCGTGACTGGTTATAAAGGAGAATTACTTTAACTGGGATATGTGAATCCAGAAATGCCATAATTTCCTTTATAGGGGATTTTTAACCTGAAGGAGAAGACTTTAACTCAGTTTAGAGTAATGCCATCTTTCCTTAGGAATTTCTCATGCTAAAAGAGGGACATTGGCGTGGATGTAAATAATCCAGAGGCTTGCCACTTACAGTAATTAGATGGGGAAAAGGAGTTGTTGATGTTTGTATACTGTGAGCAAGGCACAAATTTTGAGGCTAACAGGTTGATTAACTCAATCGGGGGTTTCTTATACAAAGCCTAAGAGGAGGCTAGTGACCCAACAAGAGGGTGCTTTTATGTGTCTCATACGAAGCCCGAGAGAGAAGCTAAAAGGATTGACTCAACAAGAGAGTGCTAACAAGTGACTGACTCAATAAGAGAGTGGTTTTGTATCTTGTACGAAGCCCGAGATGGAGGCTGAAGGTGATTGACTCAACAAGAGAGTCTTTTATACTCAACAAGAGAGTGTTTTTGTATATCGTACGAAGCCCGAGATGGAGGCTAAAGGTTTGACTCAACAAGAGAGTCTTTTATACTCAACGAGAGTTCTTTGTATCCCGTACGAAGCCCGAGATGGAGGCTAAAGGTTTGACTTAACAAGAGAGTCTTTTATACTCAACAAGAGAGTGTTTTGTATCCCGTACGAAGCCCGAGATGGAGGCTAAAAGGGGTTTGACTCAACAAGAGAGTCTTTTATACTCAACAAGAGAGTGTTTTGTATCTCGTACGAAGCCCGAGATGGAGGCTAAAAGTGATTGACTCAACAAGAGAGTCTTTTATACTCAACAAGAGAGTGTGAAAAGGTTAGCTCCGCTGGGGAGAATCATTGTACAAAGCCCAAGAAGAGGTTATTGTGCTGGTGACTGTTTCAGTTTAGTGACAGGCCCAGTATGTTGGATAAAAGAGAAAATCAGTTCTTATAAAGGGAACGATTAAAGGTATTGTTGTGCTTTGGGATTGATCAGAGGATCAGGGTTATTTCCCGTTCTTTAAGGAAATAGAAAATCCAAAGGGTATTGAGACTGTGAATGATCTTTGAGAAATCGATTCTCAGGTAGTGAATGATCTTTGTATGATGCCCAAGAGAAGGCTGGTATGTTAAAGGATGAAGGTCAACCCATTAACTGGTATGACACTTGACTCAGAAAGACAGCTCTAGAAAATTGATGACTAGGTTCTATTCCTATACCTGTAGAGGTCTCTGGGTCCTTGTACTAAGCCCAAGAGAAGGCATGAGAGCTTTTAAGAAGCCGAAGGGTCCTTGTACAACGCCCAAGAGGAGGCGGGGCTGCTTTTAAGAAGCCTGTGGGTCCCCAAACCCCGAGAAGTTCAAGACATGCCATTCACCGAGAATAGATCAAGCCAGGAAAGTCCGAGAATTTGGAAGAAACTCAAGAGATGCCATTCACGGAGAAAAGATCATCTATGGGGAATAAAGTTTCTTTGACGATTTCTAAGAGTGACAGTCTAAGAAAGGGTTCATAGAGAATGCTGCCTTTCACGTCTCCATATTGTTTAACCCCAAGAGGAGGGCAGACTGTGTCTGGTAATCCTACGGGGATCTAGTTTTATTTGTATTTAAGAGTGACTAACAGGGCTTTACCTAGTGCTAGACGTAGTTGCCGGGGAAACTCTAAATAACTATACTAGTATTACACAGTTGGTATATGACGAGTATATAAAAGTTTGTGAAAGGAGACTTACAGTGAGCAGCCCCACAATACAGTTATATATATGAAAGCGGATAAAGAAAGCGGGTAAACACTTACTCGGTTGTAGAGCTTCCATGCTGTTTGGTTAGTTGTTCAACAAAGAAAGCTTTGATAACAATATTATATTTAAAATCAAAGGAGAAAGTGCTTTGAAAAGATTGTTGGGGCTTACAGCTCAAGGAGAGGCCCAAGGTTTTATAAGTGATTGCACTGTTGTTTTGTACAGGGACTTATACAAGTGACTAAGGCCCAAAAAGGTTTTATGTACAAAGGGATGGGTTTTACACTCTCTCAAGAGCCCCAAAGGTTTATTTTTATACAAGTGGTGGGGCTTACAGCTCAAGGAGAGGCCCAAAGGTTTGTTTGAAAATGGCGATCACGCCAAGGTTTTTGAAAGCACAGTGGGTCTTATACAATGACTGAGGCCCAAATATTTTGGTTTCAAAAATGGGTTGGGTCTTACACTCTATTAGAGGCCCAATGATTTTTGAATGGATCTTATAGCTCGAGAAGAGGCCCAAGTGATTTGTTTTAAACGGGCGATGATCGCGCCGAACTTTTGAAATACAGCGGGACTTATACAACATTTGAGGCCCAAAATTGTTTGTATTTACAGAGGATTGGGTCTTACACTCTATTAGAGGCCGAAAGAGTTTTGAAAATGATTGATGAGGTTTGAAATCAAGGAAACCCTAATTTTATTTTCTTTTAAAAGTAAATTTTTAAAGAAAATCAATAAAAATACCAAATGAGTTTGAATAAACCACTTGTGATTTTTGTTTAAGGTTTGAAAAATGAGGTTTTAATCACAAAATTAATTAAAACTCATTTGGTTTTGATTTTCAAGGTAAATATTCACTTTTAAAATGTTTAAAAATAATTAAAAAGGAATTTATTCACAAAGATACTAATTAAATTAAATAAATAATATAAACTTGATTTTTTTGTGGAATAAAATATTTCAACATTTTTGTGATTTTTTGCAAAAAGAACCAATAAAAAATAATTAAAATTGAGGGAGTTATTAATTTTTCAAATCATTAAAAATAATAAGAAAAACAATAAAAGTGGAAAAAAATAGCAAAAAGAGGATCTGGGGCGAGGGGGATTCGAACCCCAGACCTCTTGTGTATAGGGCGCGCGTCTTACCACTAGGATGGTGATACATCCGTTGATTGAAACACAACCACAAATATACAAGGCTTGCCTTGTTTTTTGCCTGGCCCAAGGCAAGGCAAGGCAAGATTTTGGTTGAAAACGTGAAGGCCATAACTTTCTCATTTCTCCATAGATTGGGACAAAATTTAGGTCTATCCTGCCTAGAATTTCACAAGGAATCCAATGGTGGTGGTGTTTATTTGAGATCGTGCTCCTATTGAAAAATCTGATAGTGGTTTTGAAATAGGCCATGATTTGCATTTTCTGTGCTATCTCTTGGTACATGCATGAATTACATGATAAATTTGTGCAAACACAACACATATAACATGTATAAGAGATGCATGATCAGTGGACATCAAAAGAAAGCATAATTCAAAGAATCCAAGTTATGATGCTTACCTCTCTTTGGAGATTTTGTGCAATCTGCCAAGCCACTTGTTCCAGAAATGATTTGATGCTTGGGACACCCTCAAATGATCTTTTAGAAGTTTTTAGAATGGTTGGAATCAGCTGGAAACCTCAGGAGCAAGTTTGAGTTCTTTCTTGCAAAAGGGGCAAAAGTGGCCAAAATAGTAACTCCCTCAAATGGTGTTCTAGATGGGGGAACCATTTGGGACAATTCAAGTATGATATTTGGAGTGTGTTTAAGGTTTTATCTTGTTTGAAAAGTGTCTGAATCAAGACATGGCTTGAAAATGCACAAAAGTCCTATTTTGAGGTTTTGAGAGGTGACTTTGTGATTTTGGTGTTACAGGTCTCTTGTGAGAGTTTGGACAGCTTAGATATGATATATTGGATGTGTTTGGATCATAAGCTGTGATGGAATTGCTCTCTAACTCAAAAACTCAGAGTTACCTTGCTAAAGAAGGTATTTATGCCTAGAGAAAGAGATTTTGAGGAAAGCAAGTGTTGTAGTGCTTTGGAATACTCAAACTGAACACAATTGAGCTTTATTTATAGTTGAGCAAGTTTGTTTTGGCTGCAATAGTGAATGGAAACTGCAACAGAGGTTTGGCCAATGTTGAGCAATGAGAATCCAAGTCTCCTCTAGCCATTGACTAGAGATTAGAGCATAGGCTGATGGTTCCCTTGGTCTTGGATAAGTCTTGACTGAATTCAGTTGGAAATGGCTCAGTCCATGCCACCTTGGTGCATCCATTAAATGCTCCAATCCAAAATTGGAGTCTTGTCCCTAATTTAGGCATTTCTAGGTTTGGCATGCTATTTTTGGTTCCAAAGACTTGGGAGGCTTGGGATCAGAGTTGGTTCCCCCTTGGTCCCCCTTTGAGGTGTTCAGATGGATAGAGTTGCTTCCCCTTTGCCAAATTTGAGCAAATCGAGCAAAACTCCCAAATCTGCCTTGCCATGACAGTTGGCAACAAGGCATATTGGCATTGTCATATCTCATGGCTCAAGTGGACTTTGACGGAGTTCTCGGCCATTTTGGAAAGCCCTCATATGATACAACAACTGTTTGATCATAATTGGTTTTGATACTTTTTGGATCCAAGTGAAAAATGCCCCTACATTTGGAAAAAAAAGTAAGGCAGATTCTGACTTAGTGAAAATTTCACTAAGTGTTGGAAAAAAGTGACATTTTCACTTTTTGTGATTTTGATCATTCCATAACTTAAAATCCATGAGGAATTGGAATGAGTTATGTTTAAAGCTTTTGTAGAGGGCCATGAGAGCTACAAATCCAGCTTTGGATGGGAAAAAATGGCCTTGTGGTTTAGGAGTTATGATCCTCCAAAGTTGGTACCCTAGCCACTTTGTTCCATAACTTAGAAAAATTTCTAAGTTTTTATGGTTACCCCTTTTACAAGTTATCTCACTTTTCTTGATTTTTCTTGATGAATGATGATTCCAATCACACATTAACATCATTTTAGGGCTAACGAACCATAATTGTGAAAAATCTCAAAAAGTCAAAGTTGAACTTTGTGCACAGTTGACTTTTTGTCAGATGAATTCCAAACTGTGCGATTCTCTATGAAATCAAGTCCTTGACCTAAATCAAACTTGATGGATTGATTTCATAGGTGTTATAGGGTGTATTGAATCATTTCCCAAGGTTTGGGAGCATGTCTTTGTCAAAAGTCAAAGGTACAGTTGACTTTTTCCGCGAAACCCTAACTGTGGTTCTGATGAACCTGAAACTTGGGAATCAAGCTTCTTGGATCAATCCATTGTTGAAAATGGATCAATGTGGTTTATTAGAGGCCCTCAAATCCTCTCTTGAGGTCTTGGCTCATGTCTTGTCCCAAAAGTCAACTTAGGGGTGAATTAGGTCAAGAAACCCTAATTCCTGATTTTTAATGAATGCATCCCCTGAGGCTAAATTAACTTGATGATGGGGTTTATGATGTCCCTTGGAGAATCTTAGGTTATGCTTTGAAGCATTGGCTCATGTCCAAAGGAAAATTTCCATCTGGAGGCCCTGGTCGACCAAAACCCTAATTTGGTGACACTGGCGATCTTGAGGCTTGATGCACCTAGAAGGGAGCAGCCTTTTGCTTAATCCTTAAAGTGGGAGTCCTATTGATCCTTTGTGGATGTTTGAGAGGTTAGAAAAGTTGAAGATCATGTCATTCCTTGACTGATCCTTTGTCTAAGAGCTCAGAGAGGGCTTGAAACCTTAATCCTTGTTCGTGGTAAATGCTCACCCATCTTTGGGGAGACTAATGAGGCATGATGGATTACCCATATTGTGGTGATGATTTGCACAATGATGGGAAATCTTAGTGGTCAAAATTTGGGGTATGACAACTTGCCATAAACCATTCTGAACGGTGTGGTTCCTATCGGGGTTTTGTAAGCTGTCCTATAACCCACAGAGCCTCATGAAGTTTAGTAGACCAATCTTTCCTGGAGGTTGCAACAGTTTTTTCTAAGATTTGTTTGATCTCCCTATTTGACACCTCCACTTGTCCACTGGTTTGAGGATGGTAGGGTGTTACTACTCGGTGTCAGACTCCATATTTAAGCAAAAGCTTCCCAAAGACATTCAAAATGAAATGGGAGCCGCCATCGCTAATGACAATTCTTGGTACACCGAACCTAGGAAATATTATGTTTTTAAAGAGCTTAATCACCACTCGTGCATCATTCGTAGGAGAATCTATTGCCTCGATCCATTTTGATACGTAGTTGACTGCAACGAGTAAGTACTTATTACCAAAAGAAGACTGAAAGGGTCCCATGAAATCTATACCCCATACGTCAAAGACTTCCACTTCTAAAATCCCCTTCTGTGGCATCTCATCGCGTCTAGACATGTTTCTAGTAGGGGTGGAAATAGGTTGGGCCGAGCTAGGCTTTTCCAAGCCTAAGTCTAGCCTGCCAAAAAAAATGAAGCCTAAGCCTGGCCTGTAGCCTAAGGTATGGTTAGCCCGTTAACCTACATAAAATCCTATTATTTAAGAAATATGTAAATACACAATTAAAATAATGTTTAAATAGACTAACAAACTAAAAAATCAATGAGACTAAAAATTTGTTTGCATTGACTTATTTTAACCCACCTATTAGCCTAAGTTTTGTGAGACTATTTGTTTAAGATAACTTATGAAAACAACTTATAACATTGTTCATAAGGTGTTTTCATCTTATTTTCATAAGTTATCCAAAATAACCAATTTTTATTTATGTATTTTAACTCAAAGTACATAACATAACATAAGATAATAAAAAAAATTATTCATATTTATTTAAATAGGCCGGCCTGGGGCCTAGCCTTTTTAACTAAATAGGCTTATAAAAAAGCCTAGGCCTTTTCTATTTAAAAAAATAACTTGGCCTGGCCGGAGCCTGTGTAGGCTAGCCTGTAGGCCGCTGTTATCGGCCTGGCCTACTTCCACCCCTAGTTTCCAATACGTTGACACCGGTCGCAGTTCATAATGGAAATGTGGACATTCTTCCAAAGATTTAGCCATAAGAGACCAGATTGTAGGATCTTTGCACATGTTTTTGAGGTACTTGCATGCCCCCCATAGGGTGCAGCATGACAATGATATATGACATCAGCTACTTCTGATTCAGGGACGCATCGACGAAATATTCCATCGGCTCCTCTCTTGAAAAGTAGGGGTTTATCCCAATAGTAGTGTTTAAGATCATGGAAAAACTTTTTCTTTTGTTGGTATGTTAAGTCTGGTGGAAGCACCCCAGCTGCTAGGTAGTTGACAAAGTTAACATACCACGTCAGTGTAGTCTTGGTGCAAATTGATTATACCACTTCATTAGTTTCTGCGTCATTAAATATCAAGGAGTATTCAACTGTTTCACTTTCGCTTTCTAACTGGGCTACTAGTCTGTCATAAGGGAATTCGTCATTAACTGGCACTTCTTCGGGTCTCAGATCCCACTAGGTAGGAACGAAATTTATCTAAAGCGAACACAACTGCAAGGAGTTCCTTTTCGGTGGTGCCGTAGTTCATCTATGCATTATCCAAGGTTCTAATTTTATATTAAATAGCATGAAGCTTCTTATCTTTCCTTTGTCCTAGGACAGTGCCTACAACGTAGTCACTGGCACCACACATAATCTCAAATGGTATACTCCAATCAGGTGGTTGCATGATGGGTGTCGTAATAAGAGTGTTTTTAAGGTGTTCGAATGCTTTCAAGCAATCCTCATCAAAGATGAACTCAACATCTTTCATCAACATCTCAGCCAGTGGCTTTGTGATTTTAGAGAAATCTTTAATGAATCACCGGTAAAATTCGGCGTGTCCAAAGAAATTGCTAACTTCTCTAACCGTTTTCGGAGGTTGAAGGTTTTCTATGATTTCTATTTTTGCTTTATCTACTTCAATACCTATATCGGATACTACTTGCCCAAGAACTATTCCTTACCTCACCATGAAATGGCATTTCTCCCAGTTAAGCACTAAGTTTACTTTAACGCATCGTTCAAGTACCATCTCAAGGTTTGATAAGAAATTTTTGAAACTTCCCCCACATACAGAGAAATCGTCCATAAATACTTCCATTATGTCATCTATGAAATTTGCAAAGATCGACATCATGCATCTCTGAAATGTTGCGGAAGCGTTACACAGTCAAAACGACATTCGTCAATAAGCAAATGTACCATAGGGACAGGTGAACATAGTCTTTTCTTGGTCATCAGGGTGAATAGGGATTTGAAAGAATCCTGAGTATCCGTCAAGATAACAAAAATGAGAGTGTTTAGCTAGCCGTTCAAGCATTTGATCTATGAAAGGTAAAGGAAAGTGGTCTTTAAAAGTGGCTTTATTTAGCTTCCTATAATCTATACACATTCTTCATCCAGTTTGAATTTACTTCGCTACGGATTCGCCTTTCTCGTTGCTAACAATTTTAACACCTCCTTTATTCGGTACGACATGCACAGGGCTGACTCAATTACTATTAGATATCGGGTATATAATTCCTGCTTCTAATATATTTTGCACCTCCTTGTTGACTACATCACTTAAGATGGGGTTTAATCTACTCTGGTGCGCTCTAGAGGTTTTACAATCCTCTTCTAGTATAATGAGATGCATACATATAGAGGGGCTTATTCCTTTTAGATCTGAGATGTTGTAACCTAAAACTGTGGGATACTTTCTTAAGACATGTAATAGTTTTTCGGTCTCTATTTATCCTAAGTTGGCATTGACTATTACTGGTCGCTCGAGCTCAGTGTCTAGGAATTCATACCTTAAATCTTTGGGTAGTGTTTTGAGTTCTATAGAAGGTTTCTTTGGGCAAGGCATTGGATCAGGTGTTAGTGCTAGGCATTCTCGTAGACTGTCATCTTCGTATGGTTCGCGCCAATTATCGTCTTTGAATATTAGAGGTGCGGGAATCTTTAGTACATCAGTGTACTTAGTTGGTTCCTTCTCCATTTCTCTAACGCATTCGTCGATAACATCTAGGAAACAGCATGAATCGTCTATAGCTGGAGTTTTTAGGAATTGGGCCAAGATAAATTCAACTTTCTCTTCCCCAACTTTAAAAGTTAGTTTTCCTTTCTTAACATCGATGATGGCTTCGGCTGTTGCTAAAAACAGTCTTCCTAAAATAATGGGTATGTTCGAATCTTCCTTAATGTCCGTTATCACAAAATCAGTAGGGATATAGAACTGACCTATACGAACGGGCACGTTCTCTAGCATACCAATAGGATATTTAACAGAACAGTCTGCTAGTTGTAATGACATTTTTGTCGGCCTTAGTTCCCCTAAGTCAAGTTTCTTGCATGTGGATAATGGCATCAGGCTAACACTGGCTCCTAAATCGCATAATGCTTTGTCTATGATAGATTTTCCGATTACGCAAGGTATGGGAAAACTTCCTGGATCTTTCAGCTTATGAGGCATTTTGTTTTGAATTATAGCGCTACACTCCGTAGTGAGCATAATGGTTTCATTATCCTCGAGCTTTTTCTTATTCGACAGGATCTCTTTGAGAAATTTTGCATATGAGGGCATTTGTGTAATAGCTTCTGTGAAAGGTATGGTTATGTTCAATTATTTTAGAAGCTCTACAAATTTCTTAAATTGCCCTTCATTTTTGGATATGGAAAATCTTTGAGGATAAGGTACAGGTGGTTTGTATAGTGGTGGAGGCACGTAGGGTGTTTCTTTCTCTACAGCCTCTTTGCTTTTATCTTCCTTATCGCTAGTTGGTTCTGTTAACTTTTCAGTCCCCTTTGATGAATTTTAGTGCATGGCTGAATTTTGGAATCTCGGGTCAACTGGTGCATCGTATTCTGTTCCACTTCGTAAAGTGATAGCATTAGCATGACCTTTTGGGTTTGGTATTGGTTGGCCAGGAAATGCTCCAACGGGGGCTGCTATAGTTAATTGTTGTTGGGCTACCTGAGAAATTTGCGTTTCCAACATTTTGTTGTGAGTAGCCATAGCATCAAGTTTACTTGACATTTGTTTCATCAATTCACTCGTATGAGCGTTTTGATTTGTGAATTCTTTGTTTTGTTGAACTTGAGCATTCATAAAGTTTTCCATCATGATTTCCATATTTGATTTTCTAGGTGGTTGTGGTGCAGACGGTGGTTGTTTTTGGTAACCAGGTGGAATAGCAGGTGCTGGGTTTAATGGTTGTAAATCATTATTATTTTTGTATGAAAAATTTGGGTGATTTCTCCAGCCAGGATTGTAAGTGTTTGAATACGGGTTTCCTTGAGCATAGTTCACTTGGTCGGTAGTAGTACCAACCAATACTTGACATTCACCATTTGTGTGCCCAGGGGTTCTACATATTTCATAATTGGGTGTAACTGCAGCTACGGTAGCTGCGGGTGGTGCTATTGCTAAACTTTCGATTTTCTGTGTAAGTGCACCCACTTTAGCATTGACACGGTCTAAACCATTGACTTTGTACATTCCTCCTTTTGGAGTTGACTTCTCTACACCAGCGCGTTCACTTCCCTATTGGTGATGGGTTTGAGCCATAGTCTCAATAAGTTCGTAGGCTTCCTCATACGGTTTGTCCATTAGAGCACCGCCAGCTGCTGCGCTCAGATTCATTTTGGTATTGTACAGCAGACCATTGTAAAAGGTATGGATTATCATCCATTCTTCAAGTCCATAGTGTGGGTAAAGCCTCATCATGTCCTTGTATCTCTCTCAAGCGTCGAAAAGAGATTCATTATCTTTTTGCTTAAATCCGTTGATTTGAGCTCTTAACATAACTGTCTTGCTTGGTGGGAAATATCGGGCTAATAAGACTTTATTTAACTCGTCCCATGTTGTCACTGCGTTGACGGTAGAGACTGGAGCCAAGCTCTAGCTCTATCTCTCAAGGAAAATGGAAAAAGTCTTAATCTTATCGCTTCAGGGCTAACACCATTTGCTTTCACGGTGTCTGCGTATTGCACAAATATTGACAAATGTAAATTCAGATCGTCCGTAGCATTGCCTGAAAACTGGTTTTGTTGAACTGTTGATATTAGCGAAGGTTTTAATTCGAAATCATTTCGGTTAATAGTGGGGGCAACAATGCTATTATGTGGTTCTTCTTGTGATGGAACAGCATAATACTTCATAGGACGGTTTCCTAGTCCTTCGGCCATGATCGGTTCTGGTTCTGATTCGGGTTCCGAATCTGAGTAAGGAATAATAGGGTCTGGAAGATTATATCTAATACGGAATTCATTAATTCGACGTCTTAGACTAATATAACGTTCGATTTCGTCAATTGGTTGCTCCAACTCTTCGCCTTGTGAGCAAGTTCTTGGCATACAATCGACAATTTAAAAGATAAAATAGTTGCCTTAGTCTATACTGCACAACAAAAGATTCACAATATTGACTAAATATGTCGCCGGCAACGCGCCAAAAACTTGATCGATCGACACTGACAGATAAATATGCAAGTATACAGTTGATCGTATAGTCTTAAAAAGGTTGTCGAACCCACAGGGACATATAAGTAAACTAATCTTATCCAAGGCTGTTGTGCAAAGCTATGGCAGAAAGGAAACATGAATTAAACGGGGAAATAAAGGACGAAATTTAGAATCTGAAAATTAATACTAAAACGAGCCCGAAATATGATTTCTGCGTACCTACGTGACTTATAGAATACCTATACTTACTATGACCATACTATCATTCCGTAGAATAAACCGACTTAAAGGTTTCGTCTCACGCTCTCGCGGTCTTGACAAAAGACATGCTTCCTAATCCCAAGATTTTTCTCTCGCTCGCCCGGGTAACTAAGAAACACGCTTTAGAAACCGATAATATCCTAAACAATATCTAAAGCGCTATCACTGTATTTAAATATGTTGCCTAATTTCCACTATCCGGTTCACTCCTCACGCTCTCGTGGTCTCGGCCTAAACCTTAACTTACTTCACATTCTCATGTCGAAATAAAAAACATTAAACTTGGAAATTAAAACCAAATTAACATACAATTATAGTTTCGTCCCTATTGTTTCTACGGAGTCCCTCCGAATACAAAGGTCCTCACATGTCGGTCTCTAATTATTTACTCAAACATAATTAATCCTAAGTATACCATTTTTAAACTTACATTTTCTAAGTCGAACATGTTAAACAATTGCAAAGTCCCAAATATATTGAAAATATGGTAAATTAATGAAACCTGTAAAATTCTTGCGGTAAAGTAAATCGGGACGAAATGGAAATAACACTTGCATAAATCTTGATCCAAAAAGTACAGCAAAAGTAAATCAGTACAGAAATTGCAACAATTCCTCAATGCGAGTAATTGTTGCTTTATCGGTAAATTTGTGCCTAAAATTCTAATGAAATTCTGGCAGAGCTTCCGCACACTTTTTTGACTTTTTTTCACTACTCCAAGAGGTCCTATATATAGAGGATCTGATACTCAACTGCTCTTTTGAATTTGGAGGGAAAGGGAGTTAGAAAACTCCTCAAAACTGCCAGAAACTGATTCTACAGTGAAAACTTCTCCCGCGACTGTACGGAAAACGCAATGGGGGCATGTTGAATGCCATGCTCTGAATTCAAATAAGGGCGCCATCAGGAAGCAATGGCGAACGCCATCAAAGGACGGTGAACACCATATCAGCTGGGAATGCAGAATTTGCTGCTCTGTTGGATTTTTCTCTTTCTTTCGCTTCTTTTCTCTAATTCTTCTGGGATCTTGATTATTCTTCCTGCAAACACAAAACAAAGTAAAAACGAAGTAAGTATAGCAAGACTCGATAAAAACACGGACTAAAATTGCACATAGTGAGCCTAAAAATACGATATAAATTCATGTCATCAGTTCCGCTGCATATGTTTCTGATGGAAGAGCTCTGGAATTATGGGATTCTGGAGTTGTTGCTGAAGACAGATGGTGGAAGGTCTCAATCGTCGACCTCTATATTTGAAGACATCTGCATCTTTTTATTCTAAAGTCGGGAGTGATGGAATGGAAATAGTTGTTGGAAGATGTCTGTTATGATGACTTGGTACTTTGAAGTTTGGTTCCATGGTGCAGTTTGATGTCAGTTAAAGAGGAGACGAGTTGAGTTTAGGTTTATCAAGTTCTTGCTCTAGGAGTTTGATAAATTATTGATCGGCTAAGTTATCAAAGATACTTGAGAAGTCTCTCAAGTCCACTCATAAAGGCGTCTCAGTCGTGCATCTGGAGTCTTTTAGTTATTCTTCTGTCTAGAAGGTGTTTCTGTGAAACACAAATCTGAAGAAAGTGGAGGTGATTTATTTTCACCATCCAAAACAGCAAGGAAGGATTCATATCTCTTAATCATAAGGGTGGATCCAATCTAAATGGAGTTTTCAGAACTGTTGAGGTAAATAAGGTTTGTTCAGAGAGAATCTCTATTACTGGAGTCAAGGGTAGCAGCCTTGGTATCTCAACACTGTTTGTCTAAGAAGATACTTGCAAAAGATTGAATACTTGATAAGTGTTCATCAAGTGATCTGGTGGAGTGTGGCTTCAACAGTGAAACAGGATTATTGAATAAGGATTTAAGATCAATTGATATTTGTGATATTCACAAGTATTTAATTGATTATCCTTGTATGTGGAGTTCAAGATTGCTGATGTTCAACACGATGTTGGAACATTTCTTCATCTGGTTTGTGCAGAATCATGGGAGGGGCACTGCATAAGCTTTTGGATCTATTTCCCTTAGGTATTGACCTAAGAATCTGCTTCAGTTGGTGTAGCATAAGCATCTGATCTCTGGAGAGTTTCCTGGCAAGAAACTAGTCTAGACAATGGTGATGTGGAAGATGAAGAAGAAAACATCATAATCTTGATGGATAGTTCTTAGATCAGTTTATTTCTGATCTAGGAGTATTGGAGTGCAGCAGGTGTGTTCAAGTTGGTACTAGAAGCATCTGGTGTTTATCTGGAAAGTGTCTTGGCAAGATACTTATCCAGAATGGAGTGCTGGTGATGGCACAACTTGAATCAGTTTATTTCTAGTCTAGGTACTTAGGAGCATAGGATCTTGCTCATTTTGGAGGTCAAGGTTAAGTGGCAGTTATCTCTGACTTTCTACAGACTTCTCTACTAAGGAAAGTGCCATTCTTTGGTATGGCTAAGGTGTAGTCTATGACTACTTTTCTTCTGAAGATTCAGACGTGGCAGGTGTGAAGTCTTTGGAGCTTCAAAGCAGATATTCATCAAGGTGTGAGCTTGAATGGTATACCTATGATAAGTTTAAGTAGGATGGAGGTTGTCTACTCAAACTTGGTTGTTGAATCAAGTCTATGAGAGCATAGAACTCTTGTTCTGTTAAAGGGAGGAGGTTCTTCTAAGTGGCAGAAGGAGGAGCTGAATTCAGCAGTTGGATGTCATATCAGAATGTTCTGACATCAAGCTTAACATCGGGGTCTCAGCTGGTGATGTGGCACATCAGTTTAAGATAAGGTGATCTACAGGAGAATGGAAGTTAAGGATGCTTCAAAAAGGTCTATCTCATGCAGTTTGCGGGAGCTGTGGATGGAGAATGTGTTACATGTCTAAGGCTTGGTGGATCCAAGATGTCTTGCTATGGAGCAAGTAGTTCATGTAACTTGAAGATCAGATTTCATTGGTGGATCAGTGTATCTGGTGGGAGTTCTAAAGAAGGATAAGATCAGTCAAAAAGTGGCATTTGGTTGATCATTAGTGTGCATTCAAGCAGGGTGCTTGGAACCAATTACTCTTGGACAGAAGGGTAGTTGGTTGAAAACGTAAGGAGGTTCTGGTCTATCTTGGAGCTTGTGGTAGAAGTTCTAAGTTGATGATGGAGGATTACCTTCTTTTGGTGGATGAAAGTTTATTTATCTCTTTGGTTACTGGAGTTCTTATTGTTCAAGCTGGTGGCGCAGTGTTGTGTGAATATCTTCAGTTGGATTACAATGCATATAGTAAGTTCATGGTGGAGCATATCAAGAACTATGTTGATTGGTGTCTATGATATATGAAGGATGTCCTAACTGATGTTAGAACATCTTTTGGGTTAGTTATCCTTGGAGTAGGATTCTGAGTTCACATCTTATCTAAGAGGTATTTATCTTATCGTACGGGAGAATGATGGGTAAAGGATTGTCTTGGAAGTCTGATGTGAATGTTACATACTAGAAGTGGATCAGTTTGGTGCTTGTGGAGCAAATGGACTGAGGATTTTTGGAGCATGTGTTTGATGTCCTTCAAGTGTGAAGAACCTCTGTGCGAGCTAGTAAACTAAGGGGACCTGTGCGTCTCTTTGAGGAATATGAAGTATTCCGGATTCAATTGGGTTGTATCTCAGGAAACAAGGAGATCTATACATGAGAATTCAGGAGGAATTCGTGTGGTGTATAGATAGTTTCTGGACGAGAGGGATCAATGGTGCTTTGGTCTCAATCTAAGAGTTTGTTAGTTATGGTGCAAGGATGCGTTCCTGGTACTCTCACTCTATGATCATGAAGTTGCCATGGGATATCATGTGGTGATTTTGGGTGGTTCTTGCTGAAGAAACATCTGTTGAGAAAGATAGGGGGAGAACTTCTGTCTGATTAATGTACTGGTGTGGTACATGGTTTGCTTGAGGGTCAAGCAGTAGGTGAATGCGTTCAGTAGGTGTGTTAAACAGAGGGTGCGCTCTTGAAGACATGAAGATGAGTCTTACGTTTTCCATTCACTTAGGGTGTTCTTCTAGAAAAAGAGCACTAGTTGTCTACGACATGGGGATTTAGACTTCTGTTCTGAATATATGGCTGCAGTGGTGCAGATGGGTTATCAAGATTGTTTATGGTTTCAAGCAGTTTGTGATAGATTGCCTCTTGTGAGGATGATATTTCAGATGAGATGTTGTGAAATTGCTTTACTGGTATAAGTTCTGGGTGGACTTATCAGGTTGTTCTGATTCGGTCATTGGGTGTCAATCAATTGAATTAGAAGTGGTACAAGTATCTTGGGAAAGTCTGTTGTTGTCTGTTAGAAATTAGTTTTCTGCTAATGGAAAGGTAAATGAACAAATTATGCTGTAATCAAGTTTGCTAAATCTGGATTAAGTCCTATCTGTGGGGACCATAAGCCTGGGAAAATCAGGTTAGGTATCAGGACACTGTTCAGAAGCAGTTTCAAGGAGAAGTCAGAAAAGGTGGAATCTTTCGAAACTAACTTGACCAGCAGTTATTGCAATCTTAGACTAGTCTTTTGGATTGGCTCTAACTACATAGCTTCTTCATTATTTAAGGAGAGTTGTGGTGCTTGAATTGTAAAATCTCTTCTTAAGTTGAGAGAAAATGGGTTTTGTCTGTCTTTGGGAAAACACAATATGGGTATGGGTCTGCATGAGTCATTGTTGTCAACTTTTGGCTAAAAAGGGGGAGAATTGTAACACCCCAATTCCCATCGCGAATAAATAATACATAAATAAATCAGAGTAAATAAAAATTTATTATTCTTAGACAGAAACAAGGATGCCACATTTGAAGAAAGAAAACACACATCCTTGCTCATAAATTTGATACATAACACAAAATGGAATATACATAAAAGGGAAACTTTTTCCAACAAAAGGAAGTTCAATTATGGAATAAAGCAGAAAGATCCATAACTCACTTGTTTTACAACATAAATTATTTTATAACATCAAAATATTCATACAAAGGTAATACAAAATAGATCCAACAAATGTACACATATATAACAAAAGCGTTCCCCGACTCCCATGTTACTTATCAGAGCAGACAGACCGACAATAGGATGGAGAACTAATGTTCACAAAAGCCTCCAATATACTAATCTGCAATTGCCTCATAGAGCAACAAACCATAGCAGAAGGGTGAGAAATAACAACTAAATCAAGATTTCATAATAATATGCAAACACATACAAATTCACATGCATAATTATTCTCACCACAAGCATCACATACTAATATATATAGCATGCCACAAATACATAACATATCTCTAATAATCCAACAACATAGCATGTATCAATTATATCAACATAATCACATATTCACACATAAGGCATACCAAAGTTATAACATATGGAAACACACCACCACATCACGTATATTCATATATAGCATACCATAGAGAATTAATACAATAATTGTATTGTACAAGTTCCCCACAAAACATAGCATATGTCTATACATAAAACATATCATCCATAACCAATGCATTTATCACAAATGCATATCAAATCACCAATGCTATCACAAGCTCAACACATAATCAATCAATTCATAATCTCCCACAAATAATCAATCCATTCATGATTTCTCACACATAATCAATCCATTCATGATTTATGCAAATGCACAGAGACCGACACAACGACTCTATGCAATGCAATGCGGTACCATTCAATCCATCATTCTCATCATTAATTTACTCATGAATTATTGGAATCATCGCTTGTTACTTAGTGTAACTCCCCATCGGGAAAAAAATGTTCCCCGTTGCTTTAGGTCCTCTTTGTATAAGGCACACGACGTTTACGGATCGCTTTAGGTCCTCTTTGTATAAGGCACACGACCCGATCGCTTTAGGTCCTCTTTGTATAAGGCACACGATCGTCTATAATGTCGCTTTAGGTCCTCTTTGTATAAGGCACACGGTCGTCTATAACGTCGCTTTAGGTCCTCTTTGTATAAGGCACACGACCGTTACAGCAGATTCCCTCGGGAATCGTTTCGTCGCTCACACCCACTAGGGCACACGACATCACAAGAATGCATATCATGGTGCTTGGCATACAATGACTCATGACAATCAAATGCATAACATACATAACCATGTGAACCATCTCAACATCAATAATCATGCATTGAAATCAAACCCAAAACAATGCATTTATTTGCCATAAGGCCACCAAATAACACACATTGAATTTCACATAAACCATGCATTTCATCATAATCCACAAACCACAACAATCCCACAAAACATCATAACAACCTCCATTGATATCCAATCAAACAATGTATTTTACCACACAACAACATCATTATCACATGCATCAGCATCATATAAATAGCACAAAAACCCCACATTTCTATGACGATAACATATCGCATCGAACACCAATAAACACAACAAAACCTACAAACCACTAATCATCCTCTACCAAATATTCTTAGTTAACACATGATATCACATAACCATTTACTAGCACGTTGGATTCTCTTTCCAAGGCTTCAAGTCCCATATCAATCGAATTCCCGATTCATGAATTTTGGTGGAAACATAAACTACACTTATCACATTCATCACAATATTTAACTCTACCATATCAATCCATAACATAAACATATGTTTCAATTCCACTATCATAAAGAGCATTGAAATAGCTTTCCAACGCATCCGACCGTGCCTCAATCCGAGTTACGGATCAAAAGTTATGAAGGAAACAAAATGGAAAATCTGTCACGTTCGCTTTCCTATTTGCAATGCGAACCTCCAGCGAACCGTGGCAGAGAAAAAACAACATAAAGTTCGCAATGCGAACTTCTGGGTGAACCTTCGTTTTCCCCTTCGCTGTGGTTCGCAAAGCAAACCTGCGAACCCAGAAATTCACAGCAGCGTCAATATAGGTCATATGGGACCAAAATTCATCATTTCTTCCACCCAAACACTTCCAAATCACAATATATCAACCAAAACATGTTCCAACATAATCAACAAGTATTCTACGCAGTTTATATCGAAATTCATCAGTGAAAACATCAATTTCTATCAATTGTTCATCAATTTATCAATGAGAAAAAGTTGTGAAACAACCAAAACAATTACAACAAACAACACATATACATACACAAGCAAGATATAATCGAAACTTCTCACCCTTACCCGATTAATCGAAGTTCAAGCTTTGGATTGAATATTTTCTTCTTTCCCAAGTTTTCCTCTCCTTCTCTTTTCCTTCCTCTTCCTTTCTTTCCTTTCTCTTTCTTTTCTCTCTATTTCTCTCTTTCTTATAATAACAAATATCTAAACCCCTAAAAAGACTATTTTACCCCTCAGCTCAAATATCTTGCAAACGCGATAAAACATAATAACAATGAAAAATAATATATTGCCAAATAAAAGTCAAGAATAAAATAATATAAAAATGAAAATAATTAAATCGACTCGATTAAATAAATCGGACAAAACGGGGCGTTACAAGAATGGCTTACTACTGAGAGGTGTATGTGCATTTGTGCTGCTGATATGCAAAAATGTTTCAAAGGATGTTCCAACGTTCTGGTTTTAACATCTTGGGAAGTTGTGTTTTGTGATCAGTGTTAGGAAGCAAGTTGTGTTTTGTGATCTGAGTTACATTCTCTATGTATTCGGTATCACAAGGGAATGAAGAGGGTAACTCGAAATTATCTTCTCCCTCTTCCTTAGAACTTGCTTCAAGTATTTTTCCACTGCATGCACCATCAGGCTGAAGGATGTTTTAGCCAAAATTTGTCAAAAGGGGGAGATTCAAAGCTCCAAGAGTTTGACTAAATTTTGGTAAAACATAATGTTAGGAAAGATGTTCCAACCTGAAGGTTTCAGCCCCAGACTAAAGATGTCGAGTGAAATGTCACAACTTGTAGATTCGACATCTTGATTGTCACAACAGGTTTTATATAAATCTGTTGTGAGATTCAAGGCGCGATTGACAGTGGATCAAGGATCAAAGATATGAAGCCCAACAAAGCAGAAGACTATAAAAGAAGACCAAGACCTAGGAAGAAAAGAGAGAGAGGACGACATAGACTTAGGAATCCTATTTTGTAAAGTAGGGTTTAGGTTTTGAGAGTCATAGGGTTCTCTTCTAAGTTTACCTCTATATCGATTTGATGCAGTGTGGTAGACATAGGTACTTGTAAATATTCAGAAACCCGTAGGTAATGAATCAGGTATTGTTCTTGGATGATGCTTTTAAGCAAATCCAAGTTAACTTGTTAGTCAAGGATGCTTGACTGAACTTTGTATTGGAAGGGGTGTCTTTCAATAGGAATGATACAGTTATGGGTTATTAACTATTAGATAATCACAGGTTATGATTTAGGGAGTGAGATGGGTTTCTCTTATCAATTAGATGTTATTTCTAATGATAAATTCTTCATTGGGTAGTGATAGGTAGGTGCAGGTGTTTACTGTAAACCTGAGGTTGTTTACATAAAACTATACTACTGATAGTGGAGTCTTCTTCCTGGATTGGTATCCCCTAGATGTAGGTGAGTTGCACCGAACTAGGTCATCATATTCTGTGTTGTTTATCATTCTGCAATTTACAGTTCAGTTTTGATTAACATGTTGGAACAGATATCCCAACATATGTGATTGTGCAGTTCTGATATTCAAGGTATCAGTCTGCTGTTATGCTTCTTTGTTTAAACGATTATGCAGAACAATGTCTTGACATGTGTTAGGACATCTACTGTCTGCAATGCCAGAATTTTAGTGGAAATATCAGTAGAGTTAGGAGATTGATGAGACAAGTCATGGTCATCATATGTGAATGAATGGTTATGAGAAAGCTTAGATGGGGATTGAGTAGAGGATTGGTTATGGTTGAATGGAAAAGCATTTTCATAAAAGGTTACATGCCTTGAGACAAAAATATTATTATGCTGCAGATCATACAAAATATAACCTTTTGTCCCATCTTTAAAGCCTATGAACACAGTTTTTCTATCCCTTTGATCAAATTTAGTTTTGTGTATTTGGTTAGAAATAGCATAACTTAAACAACCAAATACTTTGAGATGAATTAGGGAGGGGGTTGGTTGTACAGAAGTTCATAGGGACATGTAAGGTTGAGTAAGGGAGTGGGTAACCTATTAATAATGTGGATAGCATGTTGAATGCAAAAGTTCCACATGTTAAGGGGAATCTTAGAATGGAAATTGAGAGATCTAGAAACATTTAAGATGTGCTGATGCTTTTTTTATACCACCCCATTTTGTTGGGGTGAATAAGCACAGGATTTTTGATGAATCACACCTTTGGACAAGAAAAAATCAGATAATGTAAGAAACTCAGTGCCATTATCTGATCTAAAACATTTTAAATATTTGTTAAACTGATTTTCTATATAGGCTAGAAATTGGATAATACTCTGTTTGGTTTGATCTTTGGTTTTCAAGAAAACTATCCAAGTGTATCTACTAAAATCATCAACAAGAGTTAAAAAGTACCTATGTCCTAGCATTGGGATGGTGGAGAAGGGGCCCCATATATCAGCATGTAATAATTCAAAAGGAGCTTTATATGTTGTAACACTATGAGGAAAAGCCAATTCTTTTGTTTACTAAAATGGCAAGGATCACATGGGAAAGTATTATGATTACACTTGGAAGAAATAAAAGGAAATATTTTTGATACATGTTGTAACCCTATAGTAGAGATATGTCCTAATCTTAAATGCCAAATAAAATAATCATTTTGTATAGGATAATTACAAGTATGATTATGGTGTGATGCATCTAGCACATATAATCCTCTGTGTAGTTTACCTGTACCAATCATTTCCTTGGAATGATTCTGCAGAATTTGGCACGAGTTATCAGTGAAATGAAAAACACAATCATTATTTTGTACAAGTTTGGCTATAGAAAGTAAGTTGACATGGAAACTAGGGATGTATAGCACATTTTGAAGAACTAAGGCTGAAGAAATGGCAATACTGCCAGAAATAGAAGCAGTAACACGTGAACCATTTGGTAAGCTAACATGAATGGGAACAATAGTTTTGTGTGATATGAAATTAGCTATATCAAAAGTTATATGGTCAGTAGCTCCTGTGTCAAGGATCTAGAAATGAGAATTCTTACCATTTTCATGGTTAGATTGGGAACTCAAGACAAATGGGGAGGTGGAAATGGAATTTCCCTTTAGGTTAGTCTTGGACTGTTGAAGTCATTCCAGGATGCTTTGATATTGCTCTTGAGTGAAGCCAATCGTGGGTGGAGTGGACTGCTGCCTGGGAGATACCTGTCCTGTTTCAACAGAAGCGACAAATTAAGATTGGGAATTAGAAGAGGGAGATTTACCTTTGCCTCTAAATCCAGGAGGGTATCCATGCTTCAGAAAGCATGTCTCAACCGTGTGGTTGGTCCGATTGCAGTGAGTACATACTCTATTGTGACCTCTTGCTCCCCTATAACCATTACTCTTGCCTTTGAAAGAATTGTTGCCATACCTGTTGGAGTTATTTCTAGAAGATGCGTTCAAATGCAATGTTGTGGAGTCTTCAGAACTGGTACTTGTGGAAATCATAGAATGAGAATTGTTGATTTCTCTTTCTTGTTGAATAACAAGAGCAAAAGTCTTATCAATGTCTGGTAGCGGATTCATCATCATGATCTGAGTCTTGGATTGAGTAAACTTCTCATTCAAACCCTTTAAAAAACGGATGACATAATCTTGCTCTCGATACTTTATAACAGAAACAAGGGCTCCACATGAACACGGTATGGCACATGAACAAGCAGTAAGGGGATGATAGGCTTTGAGTTCATCCCACATAACCTTCATTTGCGTGAAATAATTGGAAACGCCGAGGTTACCTTGGCGGAATTTATAAAGATCTTCTTGAATATTAG
The DNA here is from genome assembly GCA_022829125.1 of Lathyrus tuberosus. Lineage (NCBI taxonomy): Eukaryota > Viridiplantae > Streptophyta > Magnoliopsida > Fabales > Fabaceae > Lathyrus > Lathyrus tuberosus. Next base: position 6,095,189 of record JALAZF010000253.1, read on the forward strand.
ATATGCGAAAAATGTCACCTTGTGAAAAACGGATTTGCAGATTTCTCCATACACTAACAACACTCTCAATCCATAGAACAGACTTGGCAATAGACTCAGAGATGGATCGGTGAATCCAAGCTAACACCATGATATTGCAACGAACCCAATAAGCGTAAAAAACATCTGATACCGGAGGCTTTGGTAGCATGTCGTGGATGAATCTTTCCTTATTATTTGAAATCAATGCAATGTGCATTGACCTATACCAAGTGTGGTAGTTCTTGTCATCAAGAAGAGGGGTAACAAGCACGAGCGACAGATTTTCATTCGGATGTAAATAATAGGGATTAGAGGAGTTTGTAGAGAAATCTGTGAAGCTCTGGAAGGCCATCAATGGAAGATTGAAACAAGAATGATTGCAGAAAGGCACAAAGAGAAAAATCAATTCGCAGAAACAAAAGAAATGAGCGAATTGCAAGATGATGAAGAATCAATTGAAAACGCAATCAACAAAGAGAAAAGTACCTTGAAAAACGATGGCTACTAGAGCTTTTGAAGCTCTGATACCATGTTAATGGTGACATACAAGGCCATGAAGAAGAAGTAGAATTGCAGCAGTAAGAGAAGAGAGAGATAACAGAAAACAATTAGGATAAAATGTAATTTCTTGTTTCAATAGCTTACATGTGGTATTTATACAGATAAACTAAGGTCCAATAGCATATAAGTTGGTGGCACTAACTAACTGATGTGGCATACGTATACAAGAGTATAAGAAAATATAATGAGATAAAGATACAATCATAGTATCTACACTAACAGTTTTGTCAAACTTACAATGTTTTGAGGTCAAACCTTATGAGAAGTGATAAATTCTCCATATTTGATGAAAGTTATGGAGGTGTGTAACCACAGAATCTAACATATTTTTTTAATACTCAAATAAGTTATTGACTTTAAGTAACGTGTTGTGCACCATGGTGTGCCACGTCAACTTCAATTTGAGGAAGTAGACGATATGGACTAAAAGTGTGGACGGAAAACATTAGGAGGACCATTATTAAAAATAATTTTTTATAAAAATTAAAATTAAAAGATGAGATATTTCTAAGGACCCTGATATATTTAACCCTTTATTTTTTTTTATTTGTAAATTTTTTTGCAGAATTAACAAATAATTCATATCACGCTAACATATTTTCTTTTTCCTTGCCATTATATATATATATATATATATATATATATATATGGCTACGAATTTATATTTTAGGTCTAGTTAATATAAAGTGGGGGTAAATTGTTGAGTGTAAATTTACTTATTTTTATTCACACACCTAATGTTTATTAAAAAGAAATTAAAAAATACAATAAAATTTATAAAAGCAAAACAAATGCCTCTTAAATAGTAGATTTACGTTTTAAAAAAAAAAGCGGTAGGCCAAGATTATTCAAAATTATCAAGTCATTTTGTCAAAATAAATATATAAACTTATAATTTAAATGTATTTTATAAACATATTTTTGAATATTCATTTTATTATTAATTTTATATACCACAAAGTTAGAATATACTATATACCATATTAATATTATTATATCAAAACTATTGAAAATTTAAATGCTAAATCAAAACTAAAAATGTATCAGTGTATGAGTACATTTATATGTGGTGTATTTTTCTAAAAAGAAACGATGTGATGTATTGATTGAGCATCACCAAAATAATTTGAGTTGTTAAATAATTTGGGTCTAATTAAGGTGCCCAAAACTATTGGGAGAATATGGACTAGGCTAATTGATTTCTTTTCGCTTTTCTATCCACTCAAAACCGTTTGAAATTTTTAAAAAAATGTCATTTGAATTTTTAAATCATACTTATAAAAATATGCTCTAAATACTAAAATTCAAACACTTATATAAATAATAAATTTCTTGTTCGCTTAACATTTTCCAATTAACAATATTCCGATTTTCCAATTAACAATATTCCGATTCTAAAATCTAAACTGACAATATTTCTAACATGTTTTTCAAATTTCCTAATTCAAATGAGCACAAGTTTGTCTATTTACTATCATTTCCTATGAAATTGTTGTGGGTGAACTACATCTACTAATGAGAATGTCATGTGTAAATTATATTTACTCATTATAAAATCGTGAGTAATATAAAACTTTCATCTACATCAACATTTCATGAATAAAAACCAGATCGGTTAAATATCACTCATACAAATAACTCATAAAATAGATTACATGATATCTCTTAACATTCGCATATTCATATTCATACTCATAAAAATATTTTGTGACCTTCAAGACAAAATACATGAGTGAATGACAATCATATTCATATAAATATAAATAATATAAATACTTAAATAGGCTAAACATTTAATTAATGAACAAGCCACGTGTAAATCACAATTATTCATATTTAAACTGTGATTAATTAAAAAAAACTATATAATGGTTTGTCACTTTGTCGACAAAATGAGGACGACTTCATGTGAACTCTCATATAGATGCATATTTTAATTTTCACCCTCATCGATATTTGATGAAGCAAAAGATGAATCCAACAAAGATCAACCACACAAATAAGTGAGTGGAAAATAAATTCCATGATATATTTTAATATTCAAAAATCATAAAATACAATTTTTTATACATTGTAATACAACTTTTCTTATAATTTTGTGACCCGTAAGACACAAAATACACGAGGGAATATAAAAACTCTTCTATTGAGAAAGTGGAGACAACTTAAGGTTGCTATTAAGAATGAGTACTCTCTTGTCAGAATAGATGATCTTATGGATCAATTGGTTGATGCTTGTGTGTTTAGCAAGATCGATTTGAGATTGGGCTACCATCGGATTAGAGTGAAGGCAGAAGATATTCTGAAGACAACATTTAGGAGTTAATATGGTCACTATGAATACTCGGTGATGTTAGAACAAGATTTGTTATTGATATTTTCTCTTTTAGTTTTGATGATAACAAAAGTATTAAAAGAACAATGGTTTATTTGATGTGTGTTTTATTTATACATGTTCTTATTCTTGTACATAAATAATCAGAATCTGTTTATCTAAGATACACTTGGAGTTGCTTCATTGCTAGCTTCTGGTGGCAGAGTCTGAAGAATAATTTCTAAGTGTGGCTTAACGCATACTCTTAACTGAAGGCCTCAACATTCAGACGAGTTTCTACACTTAGTAATTGTATATCAGCTTGTGGTACTATTCAGAGTTGGTGATAAAGCTGTGGACTATCTGTACTACTAAAAGCATGTTATATTGTCTTATAAGCCTGTCAGCTCGAGTCAACAGTATTGCAAGGCTCAAGAAAAACTGGTACGTTCTATGGATGTCTAATCCCAACGGCTCTATTAGTACAGAACCTCTTGTAGACTCAAAGGTTAAACGTGTTGCACAATGGATTCAGAAATCTGTTGTGCATCCATCTTCAATGTATCTTGTACTTTGGAGCAGAAGCAAAGCCACTTGATCAAGTAACCTTCTCAACGACTAGTTTTTGGAAAGGCTACATATATGGCTGAAGATTTAAGCCTGAATTTTCAACAAGGATTCTTCTGTTGAAGGAGTAGTAAGATCAAGCAATTATCAACTCTATGTAATAGGCAGATTTTCTGTTGTAGGTTGTAATTATAAAAGCCTTAAGATTTCTCAACCCTGTATATATTTAGAAATCTTAAGTGCTTTAGGTCTTTGTTATGGTGATCTCCCGTACCTCTGATGCTTGCATCATGTACACCTTGTTCTCTATTCTTCTGAGCTTTCAGTAGTTTAGATTAAGTCTCCTGCTATGTGCTAAAGCAAAAAGCCTTGTCCCATTGGGATTCAAGCAACAAGTCTTGAGCCAAGATGCTTAAGCCACGTAACTCTCATTGCTTAAGTGCTTGAGCTGTGAAAGTCTTATTCAGCCAGTCTGATTGAGCAAAAGTAAAGTCTTAGACATGTGCTTTGAGCAAAGGTAAGTCTCAGCCAGAAGATAGATGAGCAGGCGGCTCCGTTTGAAGGTGTGGGCAATGGAAAGTCTTAGACATGTGCGCTAAGCAATGGAAAGTCTCAACCAGAGAGTAGATGAGAAGGCACCTCAGTCTGATGGTGCGATCAAAGGGTAAGTCTTAGACATGCGCTCTAAGCAAGGGAAGTCTCAGACAGTTGGTCTGATCAGTTTTAAAAGTCTTATGCAGAAGCATAAGTGATTATAATCATAAAGTGGTTATAATGAAAAGCTCTTGTGAGGCAAGGGGACTGGACTAATCCTAGTTAGGGGAGGAACCAGTATAAATATTTTGTGTCTTCTATTGTTATTTTATTTACTTCTGCTGTATCCGCTGCCAATTGAATTAACACAGAATCTGATCATCAGTTCTGATTCTGAAACTCAGATCAGAAGCTAAATAATAAGAAAATGTGAAACACAATTTAACCCTCCTTCTTGTGTACTTTTCACACCTTCAATTGGTATCAGAGCATGATTTGTGCTTAACACTTAACAGTGGTGCAGATATTTATCAAATAAGAAAAGTATATCTCTTCTTCAAGAAGGAATCAAGTGCCACATGAAAAATATCATACGGCTTTTCCTACCATATTCAAATGGGTGATTCCATTGAATTTAAATGATGGAAAAGCTAAACGTATTTTTAACTCATTGGACTTGATTAAAGGTTGTTGAAGGTCTATAGAATATCCTTGAAAAAAGTATTACTATAGAAGTTGATAGTGTTAATAGATGATTTTTTTGAAAATCTCTTTCACCAACTCAGAAGATGCATATTGAATATCTTCAGAGATAACTGCATTCTGGTAGATGCACTATCTCACTTCTGAGTATATCAACATCATTGATATGTCTGATGCTTGGACTATCTTTGAAGTCTTGTGCTTGGATTTGTGGGAATCAGTTTGTGAAGCTTGAAGTAGTTACACTTCATCTAATCTTTTCAAGCAAATTCTGAGAGGATTGTTTCTTGACTTAAATCTAAAGTCACAATTTTTTTTATGTTTACATCCAAAATCTGATGTGTTCTGAAGATTTGTCTGGCAGTCTTTAAAGAAAAGAAATTAAGTTGGATGATGAAAAACTATTCAACAGGTCATCTTCTCTTCTTTAGCTTAAGTTCTTTGGAATGATTGATGATGAGAAACTTAGGTTTCTTGTCATAAGGACTTTCATACTTGCTGAATGGATTGTGATATCTGTTGATAGAAGAGTAACTTCAAGAGCTTCTGAAATATGTGTATTTCAACTGATTTCCCAAATCTGAAAGCAAGAAAATTCTAGCAGAACCTAATATCAGATGTTGTTCAATGCTTAATTGTTTGAAACTGATATTAGTGCAAGATGCAGATGAAAAGAAGCATCTGTGTTCTGAAATAAAAATCATGTATGGAGAAGCAAGAGATGTTGTTAAAGCTATCTTGTTTCAAAATATTTGATTATATGGAGTTTGTTCTTTAAGGTGATATCTTAAGAAACTCTATTGCTTCTTGGTTGAGGACCATCATGGAAATTGTTTTAAAAGACACTTCTATGAGAAATCTTCAACTTCTCTTTGAGCTCTGTTAGATGTACTAAGACAGTACTCTGATCTACTTTATGTTAATCTCTGATAGCTATCGCCATCTGGTTCTGAGCTTGTCAATGATTTCAAAGTCAAAAGACTTATTCCAAGATAATGAGATTATTGCCATTGCTTAGAAAAGGATTATGTTCATATCTCATTCTAGACTTACACTCTGGAGTGACTTATGATGTGTTGTTAGATTGAGATGTAAGGCTCAGAAGAGTCTATTTGTACTTACATGGATAGTCTTATAGAAATATGAGTATCATAATGTATCTGCTACAGATATCAAGGAAATAAGCAGAGGCATCTTCTATATGGTTGTTTACAACATTGATTGGGAGAAGAGCCAACAGCCCAGATTCAAGTATTGTGGTACTGAATTTGGTGAGAGTAGTGGAATCAATGGTCATACAGCCATTGAATCAAAATCCACTCAAAGTTGTGTTCAGACTCTATTGGTCAAGTCTGAATATTGAATCGAGTCTGACTGAACAAAATAAATGTGTGGTATGTTTGTTCTTGTCTGACTTATCTTTTGATTTAATAAGATATTTGTTTAGATATAAATCCAAAGTTTTTGTTAGATCTCTAGAGAAGTTTTTCTTTTGAAAAAAAGGAGAACTTCAGAAATCGTTAAGAGGAAACTCTGTTGTGTTTGTCTATATTGAATGTCTTATCAAGCCAGATGATGATCACATTTATGAAAATAGTTTTCTCACGTTTGTGTTGACACTGTTGCTTGTTAGCTATCTAAAGAAGACAATTCAATATTCGTCTATCACTCATGACTCTTGTTTCAAGATAAAGTGCTAATTCTGAATAGAATCTTCGAGACTTGTGACTGACAGATGATATCTCTGTCTTAGTCTGGACTTACTAGACTCTGATGGTTGATAACTTCTGAAAGTTGTTAGTTTTTGAGATTCAGAAGAGGATTCTTCCAGTCTGACATATCAGTGTAAGTAAAAAGTTTTCTAAAAGCTTTTATAATACTTAATCTTTCATAAAGGTGAAACTTATCTGGTGGAATTGAATTATTTGCTGGATAAAGAACCTTTGGGTTATGATGTTTTCTCTTTTAGTACTTGCTGTTATTATTCCATGTCTTGTGAAACATCATTGTGTCCTTTTCTGACAAGATTCTAATTTTTTGGAGATTCTTGTTTAGTTCTTTTTCTTCTTCTCCTTCTTCTATTTCTTTTTTCTTCTTCTTGCGTGCGTGCTGATCAAACCAAACCTGAGATGAGTTCTTCGGTTTATTCTCCTTTGAATCAGCTGGTTATCACCAATGAAAAGTTTGTGGATTTTGATGAGTTTCTTAAGATTGGTTCCAACTTTTAGGAAACTGTGTATAAACAAAGGTGGAATGGCTACTTTGAGATGCTTTGTGGCTTCAGTTATCCAAGTCTTGTCAAAGAGTTTTGGATTAATGCCTCTATTGCTGAGCTAAAATCTGAGTATGTTATTCTATCCAGAGTAACTGGTGTTTCTATTACAGTAACCTCTAAAGTGATTGCAAATGTGATCAATTATGAGGAGATTGGAGAAATTCCAGGAACTCTTCTTTTGGGAACACTATCTTCCTACTTGGTGTATCTTTGTAGATCTATCTAATACATCAGTGGTTTCTAATCTTCTTCCTGATGCTGCTGTTTGGAGTCAGATTCTAAATTCAAACTTACTACTAAAGGATCAAGATTTAGACAAATTGGACCCTATTGAAAAAGATCTGCTTCTACTTCTTAATTCAGATTTGAAGATTGGTCTTCCTCAAGTTATGTTTGACCATCTGAAGAGGACTCTTTCTTCTTTTAAAAAGGGAAAGACCTTCTCCATACCTTTTGGACGAGTTTTTTCTAAATTACTTGTTAAGCAAGGGGTTAACATAAGTTCTGAGGCTAGTTCTTCCAAGATTTAGAGAGACAAGTTTGAAACTATGTATGAAAGATTCTGATGTTAGATTTCTGCATAGTTATGCCTTGTATTGTTGATGAAATACTTGTATTAAGTATCTTATTAATAAATCAAAAAGTTTGTTCATGCTTGTGTTTAGTTTTAACTGATTAATATTTACTCGTACTGTTCACTGCGTATCTGAAATAGATAAAAGAACTCAAATGTTTGCAACTTATTTTATTACTGAAAAAGGAAGTTATTACAAGACAATTAGATTTTTCTAGTCTAATGAATGTGTCCTAAGGAACTCCCTAGGATCATCTGACATGTCTAGATTGTCTAAGAAATCTTGACATTCTTCCTTAGAAAACTCCAAAGCCTCCTTCCTCAATTTGTTTTACGTCTGGATTCAGATACTTCTTTCTTCTGTGTATCTTCACAAAGGATGCTGAAGACGAGATCACTTCTGAAGCTGTCTGCTTGCTTGCAGGTTTTTCAGCTGGCGTCTTGCTTTGATTTGCTTGAGTTGCTGCATTCAGTAATGCTGCCTTCCTGAAATCTCTCTTTGGAACCCAGATCTGCTTCTGCTTATACATCTTGGTGTTTTAGAGATTAAGTGATGATGGAAGAAAGGTTACTTGGATCCTTTTATAGACGTATTACATTTATTATCTTGAGTTTAATCTTATTTAAGTCCCGATTAAATCAACATTTTAATAATGACTCTTGGTAATGTAATCTAATCTATTAAGATTCTCTGAATTAGTGTAAGTTTATGACTAATCTGTTCTAACTATCGTTTCTGTGTCAGTTTCACTTTTTTAAGTGTACCTTCAGATTATCTAAAGTAAAATTCTAGAATGTAATTGCGTGATAAAGAAGTATTGGTCTAAAATAAAATTTTCATTAATTAAATGAGGATTACAACTTTTCAAAAGGGGTACAAGATATGTCCTAGAATTCATCTCTAGCCATTGAATCGCGTGCCCAGCGGCGTCCACTATTTTTGTAGTCTACCTCCTCATCTTCTGAATCAATCACTTCTTCCTCTTCTATGTCTAGAAGAGAGATGTAGAACCTCTTGTTTTCCCTCCTTTTTTTCTTCCTTGATCTCTTAATTCTTCTTCTCTGAGGCTTCAAAGCAGTCACTGTTGAACCCCCCTTCTGAAGGTCATTCAGGTGCTGCTGAAGTGGCTTCTTCATTAGCAAGTTGTGTTGAGAGCACTGGAACAGTTATAGAGGACTCAGAAGCAGCTCGCTTCTGAGGGGATTGGATTGGCATGCTTGTAGAGCTCTCAGTTGTGTCTGTTGCGACAGATACCTTATGACTCTTAGATGCTGACTCCATATTCTTAGGATGGGTGATTGATGAAATTGATTTAGGAGTGAGATGTTTTTATAGCAACTTCTATGGATACCTAGCGTCTAAATTTAATCCTTGTTTAATTCTTGGAACAAGTAATGACCACTAAGACTTCAATGCGTTCACTTTACAAACCTTAATGACTCTTATTACTTGATTACTCTTCCTTCTTGGAAACTGATCTTGTAATGATCATCTGAGTTACATTTATTGGTGATATTTTTTTCTCTCTTTCCTTCTTTTTCTTTTTATTCTTTTTGATGTGACAAAAGGGGGAGAAATAATAGTAAATATTTAAGTGGAAACTAAACCCATTGAATACATATTGGTCATTTATTTTCTTGTCATTTATTTTTCTGTTAATTTCCCAGGGCACATTTTGACTTTCTTGTACATAGGTCTAAGTACGAGCTTACAAACCTCAGACTTAGCCTGTAAGACTCAGAAGGATCTTACAAACCTCATATTCCGGTGTTGCCAAAGAAAGTTAAAAAGGGCGACATATTTTAACTCTCTTATACATAGTGTTAAGATAGAGCTTACAAACCTCTGACTTAGGCTATGAGACTTAGAAGGAGCTTACAAACCTCGTATTCTAGTGTTGCCAAAAGGAGTTAAAATGCAGTCATTTTGGTGTACTTAACTATGGAACTAAGGGGGAGCTTACAAAACTCAACCTTAGAACTGATTGACTCAGGGGGAGCTTGCAAACCTCAGACCCTGATGCTGTTAAGAAAACTAGTTTACTTTTCTTGAGAAATAGTTCTCAATGCTAGAATAAGCTCTGTTGTGAACTATCAAACTCAGGGGGAGCTTACAAACGTCATACCCTGTTGTTGCAAAGAAAATTAAATGCCCAACATTGTCCTTTAAATACTTGTGTTTGTCATCGTAAAAAAGGGGAGATTGTAAGAACAAGATTTGTTCTTGATATTTTCTCTTTTAGTTTTGATGATAACAAAAGTATTAAAAAACAACGGTTTATTTGATGTGTGTTTTATTTATGCAGGTTCTTGTTCTTGTAGATAAATATTCAGAATCTGTTTATCTAAGATACACTTGGAGTTGGTTAATTTCTAGCTTCTGGTGGCAGAGTCTGAAGAACAATTTCTAAGTATGGCTTAACATAGAATTTGAACTGAAGGCCTCAACATTCAGACAATTTCTACACTTAGTAATTGTATATCAGCTTGTGGTACCATTTAGAGTTGGTGATAAAGCTCTGGACTATACGTACTACTGAAAGCATGATGTATTGTCTTATCATCCTGTCAGCTCGAGTCTATAGTATTGCAAGGCTCAAGAAAAGTTGATACGTTCTATGGATGTCTAATCCTAACGGCTCTATTAGTACAGAAGCTCTTGAAGACTCAAAGGTAAAACGTGTTAAGCAATGGATTCAGAAATCTACTATGCATCCATCTTCAACGTCTCTTGTACTTTGGAGGAGAAGCAAAGACACTTGATTAAGTAACCTTCTCAACAACTAGTTTCTAGAAAGGCTATATATATGGATGATGATTCAAGGCTAAATTTTCAACAAGGATTCTTCTGTTGAAGGAGTAGTAAGATCAAGTAATTATCAGCTCTATGTAATAGGCAGATATTCTATTGTAGGTTATAAAAGTCATAAGATTTCTCAACCCTTTATATAATTAGAAATCTTAAGTGCTTTAGGTCTTTGTTATGGTGATCTCCTGTACCTCTAATGCTTACATCATGTACACCTTGTTCTCTATTTTGTCGAGCCTTCAGTAGTTTAGATTAAGTCTCCTGCTATGTGCTAGAGAAAAAAGTCTTATCTCATTAGGATTCAAGCAACAAGTCTTGAGCCAAGATGCTTAAGCCACGTAATTCTCATTGCTTAAGTGCTTGAGCTGTGAAAGTCTTATTCATCCAGTCTGATTGAGCAAAAGTAAAGTCTTAGACATGTGCTCAAAGCAAAGGTAAGTCTTAGCCAGAAGACAGATGAACAGGCGACTCAGTCTGATGGTGTGAGAAATGGAAAGTCTTAGATATGTGCTCTAAGCAAAGGAAAGTCTCAACCAGAGAGCAGATGAGCAGGAGGCTCAGTCTGATGGTGTAAGCAAAGGGTAAGTCTTAGACATGCGCTCTAAGCAAGGGAAGTCTCGGACAGTTGGTATGAGCAGTTGTAAAAGTCTTATGCAGAAGCATAAGCGATTGTAATCATAAAGTGGTTATAATGAAAAGCTCTTGTGAGGCAAGGGGACTGGACTACTCCCAATTAGGGGAGGAACTAGTATAAATCTTTTGTGTCTTCTGCTATTATTTTATTTACTTCTGCTGTATCCGCTGCCAATTAATTTAACTCAGAATCTGAACATCAGTTCTGATTATGAAACTCTGATTAGAAGCTAAATAATAAGAAAACACAAAACACAATTCAACCCCCTTCTTGTGTACTTTTCACACCTTCAGGTGATGTCGTTCGGTGTGTCTAATGCCCTTGGGTTGTTTATGGAATATATGAATAGAATTTTTCATCCTTACTTGGATCAGTTTGTTATGGTATTCATAGACGATATTTTGGTATATTCCAAATCAGCTAAAGAGCATGCGGGATTTCTGTGAGTTGTTCTTCAGGTTTTGAAAGAGAGGAATTTATATGCCAAGTTGCCCAACTGTGAATTATGGTTACGAGAAGTGGGCTTTCTTGGTCACGTGATTTCTAGTGGTAGGATAGCAATGGATATGTCCAAAATAGACACAATTCTACAATGGGAGACTCCTAATTCAGTTACAGGTATTATAAATTTTCTAGGTTTAGCTGGTCACTAGAGAAGATTTATTGAAGGTTTTTCGAAGTTAGCTTTGCCTTTGACTCAGTTGACTCGAAAAGGGCAAGTTTTTGTGTGGGATGTTCAATGCAAGGAGAGTTTTCAAAAGCTGAACAAGAGGTTAACGGAGGCACCCGTTTTGATTTTACCAGATGCAAAGGAATCCTTTGTAGCGTATTATAATGCTTCTAATATGGGTTTAGGCGGTGTACTAATGTTGAATCGGAAGGTTGTAGCTTATACATCAAGACCACTCAGAATTCATGAGAGGAGTTATCCTACCCCTGACTTGGAGTTAGCCACCGTAGTTTTTGTGTTGAAGGTGTGGAGACACTATCTGTATGGTGCGAGGTTTGAGGTGTTCAGCGATCATAAGAGTTTAAAGATTTTGTTTGACCAAAAAGAACTGAATATGAGGCAGAGGAGGTGCCTATAATTCTTGAAGGACTATGATTTTAGTCTGAATTACCATCCTGGTAAAGCTAATGTTGTAGTCGATGCTTTGAGTTGGAAGTCTTTGCACATGTCAGCATTAATGGTTATAGAGTTTGATTTGATCGAACAGTTTTGATATTTTAGCTTGGTATGTGAGATAACTTCCAATAGTGTCAAGTTGGGGATTTTGGAGTTGACTAAAAATTGCCTTGATAAAATCCGAGAAGGTCAGAATATAGATGTAGAATTGGTTGATCGTCGGGTGCTAGTTAACCAAGGTAAAGAGGTGGACTTTAGGGTTGATGAGAATGAAGTTTTGAAGTTTCGAGATGGAGTTTGTATAACTGATATATCGAAACTTGAGAAGATGATTTTGGAAGAGAGTCACAAAAGAAGTCTGAGTATTCACCCCAGGGCCACTAAGATGTACCAAGATCTGAAGAAAATATTTTGGTGGCCATGTATAAAGAAGGAGATCGTAGAGTTTGTTTATGCTTGTCTGGCTTGTCAAAATCGGAGAATGAGTATCAGAAGCCATCTTGGATGATGCAACCGTTGACTATACTTGAATGAAAGTGGGATAATATTTATATGGATTTTGTAACACGTTTACCGAAGACCCCGAGGGGAATGATGTGATTTGTGTTGTTATGGATAGACTGACTAAGTTGGCCCATTTTATTCCGATTAAGATCAGTTTTTTATTAGAGAAGTTGGTTGAGATCTATATCAGTGTGGTCATGATGGTGCATGATATTCCGTCGAATATGGTTTCTGATAGATACCCAAGAGGTTTTGAGAGAGTTTGTAGGTAGCCTTGGTAACAAAGCTATAGTTGAGTTCTTCCTACCATCTGTAGACAAATGATTAGACTGAGAGGATTATTCAGTCTTTGAAGGATTTGTTGAGAGCTTGTATCCTAGAGAAAGTAGGTGCTTGGGGTAGTTTCTTGTTGTTAATTAAGTTTACCTATAATAATAGTTTCCATTCTAGCATTGGAATGGCACCTTTCGAAGATTTGTATGGTAGGAGGTGTAGGACACCTTTGTGTTGGTATGAATCTAGTGAGGGTGTAGTGTTTGGACCTGAGGTTGTTCAATGGACTACTGAAAAATTCAAGATGATTCAAGAGAAGATGAAGGCATCTCAGAGAAGACAAAAGATTTACCATGACAAGTAGAGGAAGACTCTTGAATTTCAAGAGGGTGACCATGTATTTTTTAGAGTCACTCCAGTGACTGGTGTTGGACGTGTGTTGAAGTCTAAGAAGCTCACTCCTCGTTTCATTGGTCCTTATCATATTACTCAGTGAATTAGATATATTGCCTGCTGTAGCACCCCAAAATTTGCCCTCCCATTTTTACCTTTTTGGCTTATGTTTCATTTCATTTTTGCATTTGCATCTGTGCATTGCTTCGATTCTAGTGCATGGGATCAAGGTTTATTCTATGTATCTCAGCAGTTTATTCAGGTCAAGGCCATTTTAATAGTGTACAAAGCTAAGCATATCACTTTCAGAGTCATTTCGGGCATTTATATTGCTCAGTATATGATTGTTCATCAGAGGCTCTGGCAGTCATTTTTTATCAGTGATTTAGCATTGGACGGTATCTTATCAGCAGGGAATTTCGAGGGCGAATAAAAATTCACAACATATTTCAGGTTTGGATCATTAGCAATAGCCATTGTCAAATTTCAGAGGCTTAATGTGGCTCAGGACACGTGGAAATGGGTGTTCTTTAAGATTCCCTCCAAAAGGCGCCAAAATTCAAATTTCCCTTGTGTTAATCGATTAACACATTTTGCACTAAAAATGGTTAATCGATTAACCAAGGCAAAATTTGCTCAAATACTTCATTTTTTCAGCGCTGCAGCTTGGGGTCTCAATTTCAATCATCAATTCAATTTTTCACACCAGTAGAGGGATTTAGAAGTGGTTCCAATTTGATTTATTTTCTAATTAATTCAAATTCCCTCCAATTTTCAAATAATTTCCATTCTTAATTCCACTCCTAATTCCCATTCCAAACACTAACCCACACTCTAAACCACATTTTGATTCCTAACCTAGGGGTTATTTAAATCAAATTGCTCCAAACCTCACTCATTCACTCTCATTTTCATCCTCATTTTTCAGAATTTTCACTCAATCCTCTCTCACATTTTCATTCTCCATCTTCATCTTCAACCTCCCACCAAAGCTCCATATTCATAGATTCATAAATTCTTTATTGGAATTTGTGAATTCTTGAGCTAAACCTCCATCACATCATTATTCTTGGTTCAATTCTGCAGTACCAACTTATTTGGATCTAGATTCGAGGTTTTAGAATCACTTCTTGGAGAGGTTTTACTTATTTGGAGTTTTCTTGCTTGGATCTTCAAGTTTTCTTGCTAGAGCTTCATAGATCTCTGAATTTCTTGCTTTGATTCATCAATTTTCGTTTGCAATACTTACCAAAGCAATTCTTAGCTTTGTAGGTTGGTTTTTCTTAGATCTACACTTGATTTAGCTTAATTTCAACTTGTACAATGTAGATCCATGGTTGTTAACATGTTTTGATCCATTTTCTTGAATTTGATTATGGATGTTGATGTTTGTTGGATCTAATTGATGTTTGAATGTTGTAACTCAATGTAATTTTCATGAATATTTTATTGCTTGATCATTTGGATGCTTGAACAATTATTTTGCTGCTGAAAAAGTGCTTTTCAAACTTTATTTTTTTTGCTGCTGGAACAGGGTTAATCGATTAACCAATTACAGTTCAATTTGGTTAATCGATTAACCAGTGTAATTTTGCTATTTTTGGGCTGTTAATCGATTAACCAATTTGAACTACAATTGGTTAATCGATTAACACTGGAGCAGAGTGTGTTTTTTGTGCGTTTTCAAGTGTGTTTTGATCCCTTTCCACATTTAATCTTCATGGATTGATATAATGCATATATGTGGACTGTTCTTGACCTGTTACATCATATGTGATAGCATGCTTATGATTCTTCGACACGCGACTTTTGATTTTCCGTTGATGAACGTCTATGATTGTTGTGTTGCTTTCTTGATGTGATGAACATGTTGCACACACGTTTGAATCATTTTGGTTATTGATTAATGTGTAACTTGCTGGACCTATGATGTGTGATCATGGTTTGCTTCCGATTTCGCTTATGCATGATGTTTAAGTGGATGCTTAAGTTGTGTCACTTTGTTGATCTTACATATTCTTGAATTGCTAACATGACTATTGTTGCTCATTCTTGATGATTGCAATCGATATGTTTGATTTGCCTCACTACGCATGTTCATCGGCAATTGTTGTTTGCTTGTTGTATTGCTTAAGGGTTCATGAATACATATTGCCTGACTTTTCACACCTTCTGTTCTAGATTTTAACATGCTGGCCATTTTGCATTCATGCTGCTTGATGCCTTTTACACCTGTTATGTGCTCAATACATGTGCTGTTAAATGTTGTCTTGTTCATTTGCTAGATTTTGCTGCCGTATTGGTGCTGGAGCGCTGTTGTAGCTGCTATTTTTGGTTTATTTTCTTGGTTTTGGTTTGCTTTTGCATGTTCCCTTAGGATTCCCTAGTCCAACTTAATTTTGGATTAAGCTTGGAGTAGGATATACATTATGAGCTAATCCATGCATTATAACAATTAGGATAGCCCCTTTTAACTTCCCTTTAGGTTCAATCTTTGTGTGATAACTTTAGGTAGAATGTTCCCTTTCGTATCCTCAACCTTAGGACCATTGTGCATGACAACATTAGGATTTAGTATCCCCTAGTTGTTTTTTTTTCAACCTTTGAGTCTTCTCTTCTCATCTCAAAACAAGTTCAAAACACTTAATAAATACAACGAGTATTGTGCGCCACAAGCCTTAAGTACATAGGAAATGAGGAATGAGGGGTCTCCCTTCACTTTTCTAGAGTTTTTAGCATACGTTCCGTTGGGGGCGACCATGCGACGCATTCGCTCCTATTTCATAGACTTTAGTGCAATGCGAGTTTCAAACTAACTTCAATCCACTTCTGTCTAAAAAACACAAACCAAGTTCAAATCATTTTTATCCTTCGGGATTATTGGGGTTTCAAATCATTTTCATAAAAGAGCACGTCGCTCATAAAAAATACTCATCGACTCGTATGTCGAACTACGATCGCTTTGATTTCCTCTTTCTCGTCTGATTGAGGATACGTAGGCATAAGACGACGATGTCTTGGCGAGCAACCTTCCCCCAATTAGTGTGTAGTCCGTCGACCTACGTCGACTCTGATTCTTTATTCGTCCACGAAGATACGTAGGCATAAGATTGTGATAATCTTTGCGAGTCCATTTTTCTTTTTCCCTTTCCTGTTTCCGTTTAGCAGTTGGCTTTAGATAACTCACCCTTTGATTAGACAACAAGCGTGGATCCCATCGAGTACGATGGACACGAGGGGGTGCTAATACCTTCCCCTCGCGTAACCGACTCCCGAACCCAGACTATGGTTGCGATGGCCATGTCTTTCCCTTTCTTCAGGTTTTCTTCGATCGTTTCCTTTCCCTGCATCGGGATAAATAATGTTCGGTGGCGACTCTGTTTTTCCGCCGGTTATTTTTTGCAGTTGCAACAGCTGGCGACTCTGTTGGGGAATGTCTTGTTCCCTATGCGAGTCGATCCTAGCGCTTGTCTGTTTATTTTATTGGGTGTTTACTATTGTGCATTATTTGCTGTATATTACTATATTTTACCGCATTTATCGCATTTGATTATTGTTATCATATTGCTCTGATGTTGTTGTGCTGTTGGGTGGGTTGGTGTCATACCCTAAATTTTGACCACAAGATTTCCCATCATTGTGCAAATTATCACCACAATATGGATGTACCTTCATGCCTCATCAATCTCCTCAAAGATGGTTGAACATTCACCACAATCAATAATTAGGGTTTTCAACACTCCCAGAGCACTTAGACAAAGGATCAAACAAGAAATAACATGATCTTCAACTTATCTAACCTCTCAAACACCCATAAGGGATCAAGAGGACTCCCACATCAAGAATCAGGCACAAGAGTGCAACATTCCAAGTGGATCAAGCCTCGAGATCGCCAATGTCGCCAAATTAGGGTTTTGGTCGACCAAGGCCTCTAGATGAAAATTTTCATCTGGGCATGAGCCAATACATCAAAATATGATCCAAAATGCTCCAAGGGACCTCGTGGATCCAATCATCAAGTCAAATTAGCATCAGGGGAAGCATTCATCAAACACAACTAAGACCAGGATTGAGGGGAAGTTTATTTCAAAAAACTGAGACCAGTTCCATGGCTGAAGACCAGGATTGAGGGGAAGTTTCCCCCTTTTCTAAGTATCGTTACTTAGCAAAAGAAGATGGATGAGCAAACTACCATTCATAACCACCGTCAAAATTTCGGGTATTCCGATAGTTAATCCTCTTGCATCCTGAGTGTCCGAATACCTTCGCCATTCACACCTTCGGGTCTAAGAAGATTAAATAGGGGCATCTGTCATACCCCAAATTTTAACCATAATATTTCCCATCATTGTGCAAATCATCACCACAATATGGATGTACCTTCATGCCTCATCAATCTCCTCAAAGATGGTTGAGCATTCACCACAATCAAGAATTAGGGTTTTGAGCCCTCCCAGAGCACTTAGACAAAGGATCAATCAAGAAATGACATGATCTTCAACTTGTATAACCTCTCAAATACCCATAAGGGATTAAGAGGACTCCCACATCAAGAATCAGGCACAGGAGTGCAACATTCCAACTGGATCAAGCCTCGAGATCGCGAGTGTCATCAAATTAGGGTTTTGGTCAACCAAGGCCTCCAGATAAATATTTCATCTGGGCATGAGCCAATACTTCAAAACATGATCCAAAATTCTCCAAGGGACCTCATGGATCCAATCATCAAGTAAAATTAGCATTAGGGGAAGCATTCATAAAAAATCAGGAATTTGGGTTTCTTGACCTAATTCATCCCTAAGTTGACTTTTGGAGCAAAGCATGAGCCAAGACCTCAAGACATGATTTGAGGGGCTCAAATACACTACATTGATCCATTTACAACAATGGATTGATCCAACAAGCTTGATTCACAAGTTTCAATTTCATCAGGACCACAATTAGGGTTTTGAAGAAAAAGTCAACTGTATCTTTGACTTTTGACCAAGACATGCTCCCAAACCTTGGGACATGATTCAAGACACCCTACAACACCTATGGAATCCATCCATTAGGTTTGAATTGGGTCAAGAACTTGATTGCACAAAGAATCATACAGTTTGGATTTCATCTGACAAAAAGTCAATTGTGCCCAAAATCAAGTTTGACTTTTTGGAATTTTTCACAAATATGGTTCCCCTAAGTCAAAAACAATGTTAATATGTGGTATTCATCATCATTCATCAAGAAAAATAAGAAAAGTGAGGTTTCTTGCAAAAGGGGCAACCTTGAGAAACCAAATTTTTTCTAAGTTATGGAACAAAAGTGGTTTTGTACCAACTTTGCAAGGTCATAACTCCTAAACCATAAGGCCTTTTTCTCCCATAACATAAAGTGCCAAGAACCTAGCCTTCCATGTGCAAAATCATCATGAAAGGAACCATGAAATTCAAATTTTGCATCAAGCATTCAATGGATACATCAAGGTGGCATGGACTGAAGCAAACCCAACTGAATGAGTCAAGCCTTATCCCTGCAACAGAAGACCATAGGCCTGTGCTCTAATCTCAAGTCATTGGCTATAGGAGACTTGAGATTCCTTTTGAAAGCCATTGGATAATAAGCTGTACCAGTTGCCATTCACTATTGATGCCAAAAAAAACTTGTTGCACTATAAATAGACATCAATTGTAATCAGTTTAAGTACACCAAAGCACCCAAACCGATGCTTTACTAAAAATCTCTCTTTCACTCCAAATTTTCCTTCCATTTCAAGTCATTATCAGATTTTGAAATTGGAAGTGATATGAGTGATCCATGGCCTTGAAACACATCTGAAACACCTGAATCACAAAATCACCAGCCAATTGCTCAAGCTTTTGACAAGGTTACAGTTGAGGTTGAAATTCTGGTTAAGCAGATCACGATGATGTCAGACAGGATGTCGTGACACTTAATCCCTGCTTCTCACAAGGATCTAAGGAAGAATAGTCGTAAACTGCAGAATGTAAACAACACACAGAAATTGTTAACCCAGTTTGGTGATCAACAACACCTACGTCTGGGGGCTACAAGCCAGGAATGAAATCACTAAGTAGAATTGGTTCTAAGCTAAACTCCAACGTTTACAACTTAATACAAAGAAACTACCCGTCATAGATTTCTACCTGTTGTACCCCAATTTTTTCCCTTAGATCCATTGATCTCTTGCATGTCATAATAGGGCAATCATGCTGCATGACTAACCATTTTTTATCAGGTTTTTGTTCGTGTTGGTTTCTTTTATCAGGTTTATCTTGAGGAGGTTCAAGGAGGAATTGATCAAGGTTTTTGGAGCAGTGAATCAAGCAAGTCCCTAGGAGATGTCTCCCTAACCCTAATCCCACCATGACCAAATTTCTACTCATTTTATCTACCCTCATTTGTCACCTTCATTTTCTAAACCTATTTCACTAACCTTTTCATTTTATCAACTTTATTCCAATTGTTCAATTTAATTCTCCTAAACCTCATTTAATCCTAATCATTGCCAAATCCATTATTAGTTATTTTTCCTAATCACCTTTGCTTATGCAAGACCATTTTTATTTCCTAAGCCTATGTCTCATAACCCATCGTGACCAAAAAGAAAGGAGAGAAGGTGTTACAAATTATCAGAATTATTTTCATTGCCAAGTGGCCAATAGGAATCAAGAATGAATATGTTGACTTTTCAACCCAAGCATCAGCCAATGGAAATGTGCAAAATTGGAAAGGAAGAACTCAGCATTATTTGAAATCCATCCGTTCACAAAACCATTCAATCCTTGGCATAAAACTATTTTGAACTCTCCAAAGACAATTCCATTTTTGAGCTCTCAACAGTTTGCCTCAATAAAATTGATTCTGAAGATTTACTTGTCTTGGCATTCATCCTGACACCACCTGCAAGATGCTTTCTCAATCCCAAAACCTTGCCTTATTTGATAGCCTCTCAGTGACACCAGAGGGAGGGTTCTGAAGACATACATGAAATGGTGAAGCTGCTCCTGCAGCATCTGCTTATTTTGGCACGGCATGGGAGCGTCTGTCTCCAAGAGCTGAAGAACGTTGGATTTCAAATTGTAAACCCTAGCTCCAACCTTGCCCACCAAGAATTTTGAAACTTAACCCGGCCCATCAAGCAGCCTATATAAAGAGCTCGTCTCCAGCTCTCAAAGGGGGGATCAACATTCCAACAACATTTTTCACAAAACACTTCTCACAAAATTGTTAAAGCTTCTGGTGCACGAGCAAGAGGGAGGAAGATTGGTTTCAGCAATCTGGTTCAAGAGGCTCATCACAAGGTGAAGAAACAGTGGACTTGCTCCACTAGGTATCACCTTATCTCTTTCTATTCTTATGCATGATGGTTACGTGATACATGCTGTTATCATTTTCGTTCCATTACTGTCTGGTTTTTTATGGTTATTTTGCTTCATGTTTGAATATCATGCTATCATATACTTTCTGTTTGATTATCGTGTTGCTGTAAAAGATCATCATGCTGGTCTTCATTTTGTGTGATTTAATCGTGTTCGGATTCGTCTGGTTTTGTTCATGTTTATGAAATAAATGAATGAATGAGGAACTGGGTGGCGCTCACCATGTTTAGTTTGGTGGCTCCCGCCACTTAGCTTTATTAATATTTAATCACCACTCACCACTTAATAATATTAATTTAATCACACTCACACACAAAAATAATATAAAAGAAATGAGAGCACCATGGCGCCAGCCATGCTTCTGCATGGCGCTGGCCACCATCATAGTCATGTGGCGCAAGCCACTTCCCTCTTAGGGGAAAGGTGGCGTCATCCACCCTTTACTGTGGCAACCCTTTTTTTTTTCTAACTGCTTTATTTCCATTTCTTTTCTATGCTATTTAATAATTACAAAACAATATAAATTCTGCTTTCTTATTTATTTCTTATCAATTGTGTTCTTGAATGTTAAATTATGTTCTTGAATGTTAGATGCATATCCTTAAGCATGCTGATTTATGAAGTTGGTTTCAACATTGTTTCCTGACTGTATCTTGTCTTGGTTTGTCTGGTATCTATTTGTTAAGTTGCATGATTCCAATACATTTGTCTTCAACTGTGAGAATGTCTGTTTCTGCTATGCCTAATGTAATCATGTTCTCACTGTTTCCAAAATGTGTTACTGTTTTTAAATATGCTGTGATTCATAAAACTCCTGCCATGAGAATGTCGTTTGCTTTTGCTCCTGTTGCTCTTCATGCTATGAGTTAATTCTTTTGCTCCTGTTGCTTTTCATGCCATGAGTTAATTCCTTTGTTTCTGTTTGCTTTCTATGCCATGATTTCCATGCTTGCGTAACTACTGTTTGTGAATTGATTCCTCTATGAATCTATTTGGTTTGTGAAGTTCTGTCTCTGACTTTATCGTAACTCTTGCCATGCAAGTTTGTGTTGTTTTGCTATCTGTTAATGAACAACATGTTTTCAAATGCTTTGGTTCCAATTGTGAATGCTTCTCTGCCTTATATGTTCACTGCATGACCACTTGCACTCACTGTCTGATATGTCTACACTTATGTTCATTTCATGGTTAAACGCTCACTATTTGCTATATTCATTTTTATGCTACACTTCATGATCACTTGCTATGTCCGCATTTATGTTCACTTCTGATCACTCACTCACTGTTTTCTATGTTCATTTTTTAAGTACATTTCATGATTATTTGCTTACTGTTTTATTGAACTCTTATTTATTTCTTATCCTTCAACTCTTTGTAACTCTTATTTATAAGATGTTATGCTCCCCCCATTCCAAAGGAAGGTGATTATTGTTGACTCTTAAAGTCATAGCCCCCATCTTACCTTAGTAACCTCTTAGGAGAAACTTTATTTCTTGGCCTCATCAGAGTCATAGAAATTACAACTAGATTTAGGGAGTCCTTAAACTCTACAATGAGCTTGTACTCATTTCCCCTTAGTGAGGGGAACTACGAATGCTCTGATTCCATTCCTGTCGGGATACGTAGGCATGAGATGCGATGTCTTGGCAAGCATACTTAGTGTATATACCCCTAGGTCTTTCTTTACCTTAGCACACTTCCCTTAATAAGAAAACTTTAACATAACACAAATACTAACAAGAGGTTCCTGTAGAGTACTACAGATATTAAGGATTCTAATACCTTCCCTTAGTATAACCAACCCCCGAACCTAGATTCTCTTCTTAGGGTTTTCCGGTCTTTACCCTTTCCTTTGGATAAATCAAAGCTCGGTGGTGAATTTTATGTTTTGTGATTCAAGTTAATTCAATAGCTTGATATCCGATTCTCACCGCAACACTACCTAAGACTCTCCTAGGTATGAGACCTTTCTCAATTTCCTTGCAATCAAAACAGCGACTGAAAATATTACAACTCAATAAACAGTCCTTCTCAAGTATTCACACAATACGCGAGAGGCTCACAAAAGTACAAACCCTAGTACTTCTAAAACAGCTGCAATAATCAACCAACAAACTAGGTTAACTCTAACCTATTTATATTGCAAACCACGGCTGGACTTGGGCTTCAAAAGCGCAGTAATTATCTTCCTCAAAATTTGCAACCTAATTCTTTCTTCAATCCCAAGTTACCAAAAATGTCTCCTTACAAGGAAACCGCATATTCCATTTGGAATCAAAATCTCTGATTCCACAATATCAGATGCCACCTGGAATCAGGTCACATTCCAAACACACCTAGCACACCTGTTAAAAAAACAATAATAGACAAAGACGTCGAATCCACCTGATAGGACATCTTGTCAAACATCTTATCCTGCAGTTAGTTCAACATGTTAGGACATCTTGTCCAACATCTTTCTGCTAAGTTAGTTTTAACAAAATTAATGCCAACCTCAAAAGTAGGACTCAACAATCTCCCCCTTTGGCATATTTTGGCTAAAACTAACTTTCATTGTCCTGCAGAAACAAATCAGGGAGACCACTATCAGAGCAGCAGCGGAATCATAACATGTCCCCCCTTAATCAATTCAGATCTACTCCCCCTCAGTGGTTAGTAGACAATCAGCAGTGGTTAGTGATGCTAGTGATTCTCCCCCTTTTTAGCCACAATATGACAAAGGTAGAAAGACTAACTCAAAAACCAATAAACCAGTTCAGACTAATTAAATTACACACCCAAACAGAATTAAAACAAATATCCTGGGCATTTAGCCCTTACACAACCAAAAGAAAAAAAAAACAACATAAAGTAAATAAAGATTAAAGAGAAGACAACTCTCAGAGGTCAACTCTAGTCTCCTCATCATCTTCTTCTTATCCTGCACTTTTACCAGAACCATTTTCAGTATCTTTCTCTTCTGCTTCACGGTTTTCCTCATCACCCTTCCCAGCATTGCCTCTAGTGTCCCTTGTCTGCTTAGCAGACAGGACTTGTAATAATTGTTCAAGATTTTCTTTTCTGGCAGTGCTTACCTTGATCGTATCATCAAGTTCTTTGCAGGCTTCCTTCAATTGAGCAATGATGTCCTCCTCTGAGACTATAGCTGTCGATGTTGGAGTGGATGTTGAGACAATGTCTGGAGCATGCTTGCCAGTGAATAGTTTGTAGTGCAGAATTAAGAGAGATGCTCTTTTCATTACCTGATCTGTAGAGTCTAGAACTTTTGGGTACTAATCTATAATTATCCCGCAAATAAGAGAAGGGTAGCATATAGGGAGTTTTACAGCAGTTGATGTAGATTGTTTAACAATTTGATTGAAGATGTGGGTTCCAAAGTCAAACTGTCTTCCTTTTCCAATCATATAGATAAATCTGCCTAGACTGACATAAATGGTTGAGGTAAGATTGGTAGGTATCCAGTTGACAGTGCCAATTCTATGCAAAATTGAATACTTCACACTCAACTTCCCAGCTGGAAGCTTTCCATTTCTAGGCCACTGCTCAACAGTGTTGCAAGTAAGTTCTTTGCAGACTTGGTCATCAGTGTATTCACATTCAGGTTCAGAATCTTCAGATCTTTCTAGAAACTTGTTTATCATTGTGGGAGAAAATGTCACAACATTTCCTCTGACATATACTATCCTGTTGTTTGCATCACTGTAATTATCAGGAATGTTCACAATGAATTCTTTCACAAGCTTTTCATAACATTTTCCAAGCTTAGTGACTGTCCTTTTCAGCCCTGCATCATTGACCAGTTTCATTACCCCATGGCACTCTAATGCATTATTTCCAAGTTCTCTTTCCAGTGCCACCCTTCTTTGGTACACATATGGCCATCTGTGAACATACTCAGGTGCGTGAAAGGAGATATTGTCTAGAGGGGCCTTGGTAATACTGATAGTTTGTTTCTTTGCACTTGGAACCTTTGTGGGAGTCATGCCCTGGCTATCATCTGTGACAACATAGTCTGACTCAGTGTCAGATACCACCTTTCTTTTATCAGACACAACTGCAACCTTGCTCCAAGATTTCTGCGGTCCAACAGCAATTTTAGTGCTTCTTTTGTCAGCCTTGTTTTCAGTATCCCTATTTTTCCTTTTTCTTGTTTTCAGCTTCTTGACAACATTAACAATGATTTCATCATCAGACGGAGAATTATCCAGGTTGATATCTGTATCATTTCTCCCTATCGTGATGTTCTCCAGTGTTTGTTCTAATGATTTTGCTAGGGATAAAGGTGTTTCTTGTTCAAGTCCACCATTTTTGTTGCTAGACTCAATCCCTTCATTTGTATTTTTACCACCCTCTTGTTCCTTACCAGGAGCCAATGTGACAGGCACATTCCTATCAGTATTCACTTTGCATCTAATATTTAGTTCCTCAGCAACTAGTTTTCTTAATCTCTTATCGCTCTCAACATCAATTACGTTCTTACTTCTAGGATCAAAATGAGGGTTAATAGGTTTAGACGTATTACCTTTAAGGAAGGTTTTATCTTTTGGTACAGGAAATTTCTCAAGCTTGCATGGCACCATAGATAGAGGAACAGCATCAATCGCATCTTCAGTTGATATCTTCCCTAATTTTACCCTAGCAGCAGGAGATGTAGAGATTTCTTTAACTCCTCTTTGTTGGTGCGACATCATGGGAAGGATAAGATTGGATTTTTCTTCGAACCGGGGAATCGTGGTTACTGAGTAGACGGAAGTAAGTTTAGCGTGATTTGTGTTGATTTGAATTGATCTCTTTTGAAACCCTCCTTTAATTTGTTGAGAACTTGCACATTCCTGACCAGTGTCCTTACCGGTTAATCTATTTAGGCCCCTCGTAAGATAAAGCCCTAATTTGCCTTTTAGTTTTCCAAGCTTATTTTTAAGGATATCAAGAGTACTCAGGTTACCATGAGAAAATGTCACAACATCCTGTGTGACATTTTCCCTTGTTGCTGAGTCAACGATGGCCACAAATGCACATCTTCTTTCCTCCAGGTCATCTCTCATAGAGGCCTTGCGAAGAAGGTCATGTATCCTTGAGATAGTCTTTTGGTGTGTCTCTTTGGTTAACCTACCAATTTCCCATTTATCAAGGTTTACTTCTGAGAGCCCTTGTTGATCCTTCCTGATTGTCATTTGTGAGAGATCAGTCAGTACTAGAGTCCAAACATAGCAGTTGTCTGTTGATCTGACACCCTTCATAAGAACTTTATTTTTAGCATTTACAACCAAGCATTCTGATTTTGTAAAGTTAACCTTCAGGCCTTGATCACAGAGTTGACTGAGACTAATGAGATTCGCAGTTAGTCCTTTTACATACAACACATTATCAAGTCTAGGATTTCCGGCTTGACTCATTCTCCCAATCCCTTTAATCTCTCCTTTGGATCCATCTCCAAAGGTAACATAGATGGAAGAATGAGCCTTTACATCCTCCAGATAGTTCTTAAAACCAGTCATATGTCTAGAGCATCCACTTTCGAAGTACCATTTTTCTCCAATGTACTACTTTTGTGAGGAATGAGCACTTTGAGCCATTGATTCATTCATAGATTTCCTTTTCTTTTCAATGAACCTACCCTTGGGATATCTATGTAGCTCGTAGCAATGGCATTTGATGTGGCCATATTTTCCACAATAGTGACATTTCCAGTCTTGTCTCCTCTGATGTCTGTAATGATGTTGAGACACTCGGTTGAACATCTTCTGTTTTCTTTCAGAATTTATTTTCTTGCTTGTCAGTTCTTTATTGGTGCAGTCAAGTTCTCTGACGTTCTCAGTATTTCTTCCATCCTGTAGCATCTTATCAGATCTGTTGTTGATATTGTTGAGTTTGGATTCTAGCAAGGCAATTCCCTCTTGGAGATTAGATATGATGTCAAGATGCTTCAGTCTTTCAATCTCAAGAAGCATGATAGTTTTGTGTTGATCTTCTCCAAATTGGTAGATTTCTGCACTTCTTGTATATAGGTCTCTGTAAGAATTGACCAAAACATCATGAGATAGATCTCCAATGTCTAATCCTATATGAAGGTCAAACACCCCTGCGAGTGCATATACTTGCTTTGATGATTCCTCATCACTGGTATAATCATCTTCTGACCAGGATGTATGAAAACCTTTCTTTTCTTTCTTGAGGAAAGTAGGACAGTCCCATTTGGTGTGTCCAAACCCTTCACACTCAAGACACTTTGTCCCCTTTACTTGATTGGGTTTCTTATCATAGCTTGGTATTCTTCCAAAATTTCTTGGTCTATAGATGTCGAAGGTCTGAGCCTTGACATTTGTCTTTGACTTATCATCCAATTGCTTTGCCAACTGATGAAACTGTTTTTCCATAAACCCTACAGCTTTGGAAAGATCCTCTTTGGTGTTACCCTTTTCTTGGTTGGTCACCAGAGTAAGAATTTTTTTTCTTTTCATCCTTTTCGTTGATGGCAATCTCAAAGGTTTGGAGTGATCCCATAATCTCGTCTACCTTCATGGTCTTTATGTCCTGAGCTTCTTCAATAGCTGTCACTTTCATATCAAACCTCTTGGGAAGAGACCTTAGAATCTTCCGAACCAACTTGGCTTCAGGAATTTTCTCACCAAGATCACTAGATGTGTTGGCAATATCAACAATATTCATGTGAAAATCATGTATACTTTTATCTTCTCTCATTCTCAGGTTCTCAAACTTCGTAGTAAGCAACTGAAGTCTTGAGGATTTGACACGAGAGGTCCCTTCATGAGCAGTCTTCAGGATTTCCCACGCATCCTTTGCAACAGTGCAATTTTTTATGAGTCTAAAGATGTTCTTGTCCACCCCATTGAACAAGGCATTCAAGGCTTTGGAGTTTCCTTGAGCAAGCTCCTCAGTGAGCTTTCCATCTTTGTCTTTGGTCTTTGGTGGATCACACCCCTTGACCACAGACTTCCAAGCCTTTCCATCCATAGACTTGATAAACACCACCATGCGAACTTTCCAATAATCATAATTGGAACCATCGAGTATTAGTGGTCTATTCAGAATTCCTCCTTCTCTATCCATCATACCAGAAAGTATCGTCCCTGAATCTCACCCAGATACAGAGCAGGATGTCTGCTCTGATACCAATTGAAATTCTGGTTAAGCAGATCACGAAGATGTCAGACAGGATGTCGTGACACTTGATCTCTGATTCTCACAAGGATCTAAGTAAGAACAGTCGTAAACTGCAGAATGTAAACAACACACAGAAATTGTTAACCCACTTCGGTGATCAACAACACCTACGTCTGGGGGCTACCAAGCCAGGAATGAAATCACTAAGTAGAATTAGTTCTAAGCTAAACTCTAACGTTTACAACTTAGCACCTAGAAACTACCCATCCTAGATTTCTACCTAAGACTCTCCTAGGTATGATACCCTTCTCAATTCCTTTCCAATCACAGTAGTGACTGAAAATATTACAACTCAATAAATAGTCCTTCTCAAGGCTTCACACAATACACGAGAGGCTCACAAAAGTACAAACCCTAGTACTTCTAAAACAGCTGCAATAATCAACCAACAAACTAGGTTAACTCTAACCTATTTATATTGCAAACCACGGCTGGACTTGGGCTTCAAAGGTGCATCAATTATCTTCCTCAGAATTTGCGACCTAATCTTTTCTTCAATCCCAAGTTACCAAAAATGTCTCCTTACAAGGAAACAGCATATTCCATTTGGAATCAAAATCTCTGATTCCACAATCTCAGATGCCACCTGGAATCAGCTCATATTCCAAACACACCTGGCACACCTGTTAAAAAACCAATAACAGACAAAGATGTCGAATTCACCTGATAGAACATCTTGTCAAACATCTTATCCTGCAGTTAGTTCAACATGTTACGACATCTTGTCCAACATCTTTCTGCTAAGTTAGTTTTACCAAAATTAATGCCAACCTCAAAAGCAAGGACTCAACAGAGGTACCACAAGGTGATCCAAGCATCTCCAATCAAGGCTAAGCATCTCAACACACTCCATAGGGTATAGTGAAGTTGTCCAGGTCCTTATAACACATATGTAACATCTCCATCATCAAGCTCGATCACCAGCTGCAAGAGGTAAGCCTGAAGCCTTCAAACTCCATATTACATGCATCATAAATGTTATTTCAAGTTACCATCTTGTTTCTGCATGTATATAGAGTGTTAATCCTCAATCAGTTGCCATGAATGAATCGCATATAGAATTTCATTGTGTTCATGCTGAAATTAGGGTTCTTGAGGTTATCCTTTGATTTCTCACTCCGCACTTAATATAAATGCAATTAATCTATATGGTTGTGATCCTTGTTAAAAAACGAGCTAGATTGGTGTTTGAATCATGCAAAACCATTGAGTATAAGAGAGAAAAGTGAGGAAATGCAAATTGGAGCAAAACAGGGCACGCGGGCAAGAACAAATTGTTCTTGGCGCCTTTTTTCAAACTTTTGAATTTTTGAATTTTAGTTATTTTATTTAATTGATTCAAAAATTAATTTCTCTCTGAATTTTAATGTTTTTGAATTGATTCTTTTTTTCAAAATTCATAAAAATGTTAAAATATTATATTCTACAAAAATTTCCCAAAAATATTATTTATTTTGTATATTTAATATTTTTATAAAGAATTTATTTTTATTTGTTTTTTAACATTTGAAAATATTTCTTTTTCTTGATTTTTCAAACTAAAATGATTTTAAAATCATTCTAGGGTTAAAACATAATTTTTCAAACATTAATCCAAGATCACAAATTGTTTTTCATACATGTTGATCATTTTAATTGAATTTTATTCAATTAAAATACATTTTAAAAGCAAATTAGGGTTTTGATTATTACACACCCTCAAAAATCTTTTTCAAAACACTTTTGGGCCTTTAATAGAGTGTAAGACCCATCCCTTGTCAAATATAATAAAATTTGGGCCTCAGTCATTGTATAAGTCCCACTATGTTTCTAAAATCGCGGCGCGATCGTCGCCTTTTAAACAAAATCATTTTGGGCCTCCTTTGTGTTGTAAGTCCCATCTTTCGTTTTTCAAACATTTTTTTTGGGCTTCTAATAGAGTGTAAGACCCACCCCTTTGTAAATAAAAACCTTTTTTGGGCCTTAGTCATTGTATAAGTCCCGATACGATTTCAAAAATCTCGGCGCGATCGCCGCTTTCAAAACAAAAATCATCTGGGCCTCTCTTTGAGTTGTAAGCCCCATCTCTTGTATAAAAATAAACTTCGGGCCTCTAATAGAGTGTAATACCCAACCTCTTTTGTAAATACAATAAATTTGGGCCTCAGTCATTGTATAAGTCCCGGTACAATTTTTAGAACAACGGAGCGATCACTGTTATTTTTGGGCCTCTCCTTGAGTATAAGCCCCAATCTTCTTTCAAAACAACTTCCCTTTTGATTTAGATTCAAATTCATAGTTGTTATCAAAACTTTCTTTAATTTCTTGAATAACTAACCATACAGCTGTAGTACTGGAAGCTTGCTCACCTGTAAGTTCTATCAGCTTTCTTTTACATACTTGTATATATTTCATCTGTATATATATTATGCTTGTATATTATCTTGCTTAGAGTTTTCCCCGGCAACTAGGTCTAGGATTAGATCAAACCATTGGTCACTCTTTCAACACAATCAAAACTAGTTCCCCATAGAAAATTCCAGATACAGTCTTGCCTCCTCTTGGGCTTATACAATATGGAACAAAGAAAGCCATTATTCCCGGTGAAACTTTTCTCAAGACTGTCACTACTAGAAATTTGTCTATGAAATTCATTCCCCCCAGAGAGGATTAATTCCCGGTGAAACCTCTCTTGAATTTCTTCAAACCCTAGAACTGTTCACTAAAGAAAGGATTATTCCCGGTGAAACCTTTCTTGAACTTTTCTTAGGTTTAGACCCACAAGCTTCCTAAACGCATCCCCAGCCTCCTCTTGGGCTTTATACAAGGACCCTCAGGCTTCTTAGAAGTTCACATGCCTCCTCTTGGGCTTAATACAAGGACCCAAAGACCTCCTACAGGTATAGGACATAACTTAGTCATCCTTTGATAGTTCAATCCTCCAGAGAGTCAGAATCTCAAAACATCAGAACAATTTAGGGTTTATTCTCATCCCTTAAAACACCAGCCTCTTCTTGGGCACCATACAAAGATAAACCTTTGCATACCAGTAGACTTGGACAGTCTCACCTCCTCTTGGATCTCCAGAAATCCTCAAGTTTCTTAAAAACACAGGAAAAACCCTGATCAATCACTAACAGAGTTAAAACCTCTATAGGTTTTTAAAACTCAATCTTTAAACTCTCATTCTAAATTTCCCCAGCTAGGATCAAGTTATTCCCAGTAAAACCCTCAGAAAAATCACAACCTCAAGGCATCTGATATTTTAACTCTTCTGTAATCCTCAGCAAGAGTTGATTCCTCAATTTGGACCTGTCTTTGGATCTCAATAATCCTTAGTAGAAGTTAGCCTCCTCTTAGGCTTTATATAAGAAATTCCCCAACCGGCCTCCTCTTAGGCTTTGTATAATGATCATCCCTCAGCACCCTTTAGCCTCAATCTTGGGCTTTGTACAAGACACCCATAAACATTCTCCAGCTGAGTCAGTTAATCCTCTTTTAGCCTCAATCTTGGGCTTTGTACAAGACACGTATAAAATCTCCCCAGTGGAGTCAATCCCTTTTAGCCTCAATCTTGGGCTTTGTACAAGACAGACAAAATATTTCCGCGGAAGAGTCAATTCCTTCCAGCCTCCTCTTAGGCTTTGTATAATGATCTCCCCAAAAGAACCAGTCTCTTTTCAGCCTCAATCTTGGGCTTTGTACAAGACAGATATAAAACTCCCTAGTAGAGTTAACCTTTTAGCTTCAACCTTGGGCTTTGACCAAGGCACACAAAAATCAACATCCCCTCCGAGGAAATAAAAAAACTCTCTGTAGGAAGACATTTCTCTGTACATCACACATCAAAATAGATAAATCAAACAAACCTTAATCCCAGATAACTGCTATAAGTGGCATACTTGTTGATTCAAAATCCAAGCTATATTCCATCTCTTATCCTGGTAAATCCCCTTCTTTCATCTAATTGCTGTAAGTGGCAAGCCTATAGATTATTTACATCCAAGTCAATGTCCCTCTCTTAGTATGAAAGATTCCTAAGGAAAAATGACATTGCTCAACACTGAGTTAAAGTTTTCTCCTTCAGGACAAATCCCCTATAAAGGAAATTATGGCATTGCTGGATTCCATATATTCCAGTTAAAGTAATTCTCCTTTATAATCCGTTACCCAACAACTGTGATAAACAGATGAGATATTTCCCTTAGAGATGACAAATTCTCTCTCAGTCAAACCTTTTAGCTTCAATCTTGGGCTTTGAACAAGACACAAATACCCTTTAGCTTCAATCTTGGGCTTTGAACAAGACACCAAACATCTCTTTCCTCCCATAGAATAGGAGGAACTATGATTGCTCTGATTTCCCTGTTTTCTTTAACGGGAATACGTAGGTATAAGATTGCGAAATCTTAGCGAGCACACATATCAAAAACCTTAGGTCCAGTACCTTACCAAAAACATCGGAAAACCCAAAAACAACAAAAAATACTCTCTCTCAAACATTCCCAAAGGAGAAACTTTCCCAACCCATGACACATAAACACCAGTAAGTAGATAACAGTAGAATTTGCTAAACGATCTATGGATAGCCATATATAGGATGGGTAATTGACAACTCCCCATTGTATAACCTGACCCCGGACCCCCCAATCTCTTAAACATTTGTTAAAGAAAACATTTGCGTGCAAGGTTAGTTTTAGATAGCTTCCTTTTCCTTTCCAGCTTCATAGGATAAATAAGAAATCAGAAAGTAGCACCCAATTCCAACCAATGGCGATAAGGTGGTTGCGTCACCTACAAAAATCGCACGCTACAGTTGGTTCCATGAGAGATAAGCCCAATACCCAGGCTTGAGTATACACTTAGGATTAGAGTGGAAAGTAGTATGGCTTGTGTGGCATCTGGCCAGACTTAGTGTACACGAAATCCACATTCAGACGAGGTTTTCTTTTGAGATGTTATATCCTGTGCATTGGTATAGACGATAGGATGTTGACTTAGAGAGCTTATGACTCTGGAGACCGTTCATTGGGAAGTCTGTTGAGGCCTCCTCGATTGGTGATGATGCCAAACCAGAAATGGTGAACGTATCATCATTTCTCGACCTGAGAGTCTGTGATACTGAGGACCTCCTAGGATGTCGTCCTGGACTAGAACCCACATGTGGAAGGGGATGGGTTTTGCAGGAAACTGTGACCTTCATCCTACCTGGTATTCTAGTTTTCTTATCAGTGGGAACTTATCAGCCTGGTATTCCGGTATTTTGGTTATTCTGGTATTCTCGTCGAAGCAGAATTTTGAACTTATTCAATCAGCAGCACAACAGTTGTTCAGAATTTGTGGAAGCCTTGATCCCATGTCTCTGCATCTATATCATCATAACATGTTTGCATTTTGATATACATGTTCTTGTATTTCCAAGGATCTTAACTTTGAGACTCGCTGTTAAGCATTTCCATCTATTTCTTATGGTTCTTCCGTGAAAAACGTGAATCAAAGCAGAATGATTCCTTGGAAATATTCGAACATGGCATTTTGCATTGCATTTCCATACTCATTTGCATAACAGGTGTTTGAGGTTGGTTATTCTTGTCCTGAGCTGGTTTTCTTCAGAATTTCAAACTCAACTTTTCAAAGAAGCCAGTCAGAAGTTAATCATGGAGGGAATTCAGGCAGAGTTGAGGGAAGTTTGCGGTCAAATGGGGTAGTTCATGGTGGACATACAGGATTTGTCCCAAGAACATAAATTGCTGAAGGAAGAGGTCCATCAACTGAAGACTCAGATGAGCCTGATTATAGAAGTCGTGAGAAACGTGGTAAGAAAGGAAGGTAATCCCATGCCTGAGGCGGCAACAGAAATTGTTATTCCTCCCTTGCCTAGGGGATCTCTCCCAAGGAGTGATGTGCCTCGCATATTTTCTGCACAACCTGAGGTTCCAGAATCTCCCCGACAACAGCTATCTCATGTTTCCCAAGACAATCCCAAGATTAAGAAGTACGCGCAGAGGCCGAAGCAGCCTGAAAGAATTTTTGTTCTGTTTCCTATGCCTTATGCTCAGCTGTTGAGGCATCTACTCCAGCTTTAACTGGTTGAACTTAGGACGCTGGGGTTATGATGCAAGGGCTCATTGTGATTTCCATTCTGGGGCACCGGGGCATACTGTAGAGAAATGTAGAGCCTTTCAGCATAAGGTCCAGGATTTGATTGATGCAAAGGCAATTGAGTTCACGCCGGATGGTATGAGCATTGATAAGTGAAAATTGTAGCTATTTTGTATATATGTTTTGTTGCACTTATCGTTGCTTTTTGTTAAATATCATACGAATAAACCTTGTTTTGTTTATAAATGCGTATAGTTTAAATTTTAGTGTATATATTGTGATTCGTGTAAATATCATTAAGTTTAATTGATTTTATCTCATTTTTGTAGGTATTCAAGCAATGGGATTTTGCCATTTTTGTATAGAGCATTGAATAAGCTTTCTAACGCTTCGAACCGGGTGAAAAACGGAATTACGGTTCAAAAGTTATGAAGAAAACAAGCTTTGGATTTTCAAGCATGCTTGGAGCGCGCTCCTACCCCACGGAAGGAGCAAATTCCAGTGAGTAGCGCGCTCAGTGCACTCCGAGCCTGCTTAGCACGCTTTTAAGGCGGTTTAACCATTTTTTAAAGCGCGCTTAGCGCCCATAGCGCGGTCTGCGACTTTGACAGTCCATAAATAGTGGAAAAACAGATTTTTTTAGGGGATGGTTTGGGTATTTTTTGCCCCCACTCCATCAAACTTCATTTCTTCATTGGATTTGCTTAGAAAACATCATGGAAGCTTGCATTTGGATGATCCGGGGTGGATTTCTCATCGATCGACTCTGACAATCCGTGAAGTGTTTGGTTCATTTCTGGTTTTCTTCATGTCTTTCTTCTTTGTGGGGTTTGTATATGTTTTTACTTTGATCTTATGTACATTTGTCGCCCATGGCATCATATTTAATTTGCTTTACAAATCTCTGTTGGTGATTGTTCTTGATTTTTGCTTAAATGCTCGGGGTTTGGGTCGTGTTAGAGATAAACGTCACAAACTTTGATTAAGGATAATTATCTGTTAGTTTCTGGATGCTAGATATATATTTAGGGCTAACAATCCGTATGGGTGTCGGAACTTAAATGCCTTCCGTATTTCGAGGCTTCGTGCACGAGAGTGACGAAGAGAGTGATACGGTTGTTTCTCAGCTCGGTGTGTCAGAGATGAACACTATTGTGAGCGATACCGGGTGATATGTAGGAGTATTGTAAGTTGAGTGTAACTGGTCGATAAGTTTAAGTCTGTGATGAGTGGTATATATACATGCTTGATAATTCTTTTCTCTCTGATGAATGAATTTTCTTATGTTATTTACTTTTCCGCATTTACGCTTTAAACCATTTAAACCCAAACTCATTAACAAATAAATTGTCGAATGGCAGTTCAGTAGCACCGATCTCTGTGGACACGGTAAATTCCCGGAAAAATACTTCCAAAATTTTTATTGCTTGCCCTATACCGCTTCCAACAAAATGGCGTCGTTGCCGGGGATCGATGTTTTTATTGGATCGCATTGCGACAGTTTCTTTGTTTTTGAGTTTTGTAGATATCGTATATATTGTTTATTTTCACTTGTTTATATTGATACTTGTATATGTTTACCACATTTGTGAATTTTACATGTTTTGCATACTTGTAAATTTAGTGTATATGTTTGTTTCTCTTCACGTTTGCTAAGTGTTTGGTTAGGTTTCGTCGTCGGTAAGCACTAACCGTGTAAAGAGGCAACTTGGAGAAGTGTGTATAAATAATAGGCGTCGAGCTTACGACGTAAAACAAGCATGTTTTATCATTTTTGTTCCGTTATTACTTTTTCATTATGAGATTTTGTATATGAGATTGTGTAGGTGTTAAGTGGAGGCCTACACCAGAACCCTGTTGTTGTACTGATTTTTCTGGTTCTGGTGAAGCGCGCTTAGCGCGAGCCTGCGCGCTTAGCGCGCCCTGCTGTGCTGAGCCAGTGAATTCTTTTAATTGTTCACTTGGCTCCCCCTTTTTCCCACTTCCACCAAGGCCTTATATATTAGTAATTATTAGTAATTTTTCTAATTCTTTTGTTGTTGTTTGGACTCAAATTTTGGTCCGATTGCTTGAAGTCACATTCGGTGATTTTTCCGATTTTGATTGTTTCAACTTGCGAATGCGTGGTGATGATAGTGTTTAAAGTTTGGTACGCGTTCAAGGTATGTATTTATCGCTTTCTCTACTTTAGCATATTCATGATACTTAGGCTTTTTACAAACTTTCATGCCATTTATTCTTTTGTATACTTGTTCTTTTGTGAATCACTTTAGTTCCCACCCTTTTTGTGAGGAAGCCTTCCATTGTTCATATATGCTTGGAGTTCCAACATTCTTGTTCTAACTAGATTTTATTATGTTGAATCCGTTGTTTATGTTGTGTATATGAATGCATGAAAAGGATCAAGGCATTTGTTTCATTTTGAGCACAACCACCTTAGCCAAATAGTCAATTCACCTTGTGAGTGTGTGAGAATTTGTAACCCCTTTGAGCTTTTTGATCCATGTTTTTATTTGAACTTAATGCTTGTCTATGAGTATTTAGTTCACTTATTTTTGATGGATTTTGTTTTTTCTTGGACCTCAACTTTGTGTTGTTGTATGGATTTTTTCCTTGCCTTAGAAAGTAGGGAGTATTCACATGATGATGTGGTTGAATTCAAGTTGGGGAGAGAATGATTGTGAACTCATTGGTTGGATTCTATGAGGATTGAAAAAGAAAAGAAAAAAGAAAAAAAATGTGACAAAGAAAAGGAAAGAAAAAAAAAGGAGAAAAAGAAAATCCTTAAAAAAGGAAACAAAAAGAGTTCCAATAATTGTGCTAAATAAGTATTGTGTTTTGTGTAACACTTGAGATTTTGGAAGAAGTTTGATTGAAATTTTGTGTTTGAACTTTTGTGAGTTGATCACTCCCTTAGGTTTAGGCAAGTTTTTGTTTTAATTACTTTTAGAAATTGCCCCTTGTTTGTTTACCCGACCACATTACAACCTTGAAAAGTCCTTGTGATTCTTGCCTTTGTATGTTCAATGTGAATTTTTGGATGGATGCATAATTTAGTCTTTTGTTTGCAAGATTGTTGTGTGAGTGAAAGTACCTCCTTTTATGTTTTTCATCTATCGATGAATATTTTTGCTAGGTGTGATTCACATTGGAACTTGTGTTGTTTTAGGATGTTTGGCATGACTTTTGTATTTTTAGCATTTGTTTCGTGATTATGTTATCGTTGTAGTTTAGTGGTAAGTATTTACTTTGTGTGTACCATTTTCGATTGAACCATTGCATTTGTTTTTGTTTGTAAAAACTTGTTGTTGCGTGATTTCTTGGATTTCACTTTTGTTCCTTTAGTTGTTGGCTTTGTTTGAGGACAAACAATTATGTAAGTTGGGGAGAGTTTATAAGTGAAAATTGTAGCTATTTTTGTATATATGTTTTGTTGCACTTATCGTTGCTTTTTGTTAAATATCATACGAATAAACCCTGTTTTGTTTATAAATGCGTATAGTTTACATTTTAGTGTATATATTACGATTCGTGTAAATATCATTGAGTTTAATTGATTTTATCTCATTTTTGTAGGTATTCAAGCAGTGGGATTTTGCCATTTTTGTATAGATCATTGAATAAGCTTTCCAACGCTTCGAACCGGGCGAAAAACGGAATTACGGTTCAAAAGTTAT
This sequence comes from Lathyrus tuberosus, assembly GCA_022829125.1. Classification (NCBI taxonomy): domain Eukaryota; kingdom Viridiplantae; phylum Streptophyta; class Magnoliopsida; order Fabales; family Fabaceae; genus Lathyrus; species Lathyrus tuberosus. The sequence goes on from JALAZF010000253.1 coordinate 6,132,801, forward strand.
GAAGAAAACAAGCTTTGGATTTTCAAGCATGCTTGGAGTGCGCTGAGCGCGCTCCTAGCCTACGGAAGGAGCAAATTCCAGCGAGTACCCCGCTCAGCGCGCTCCGAGCCCGCCTAGCGCGCTTTTAAGGAGGTTTAACCAATTTTTAGGGCGCGCTTAGCGCGGTCTGCGACTTTGACAGTCCATAAATAGTGGAAAAACAGATTTTTTAGGGGATGGTTTGGGTATTTTTTGCTCCCACTCCATCAAACTTCATTTCTTCATTGGATTTGCTTAGAAAACATCATGGAAGCTTGCATTTGGATGATCCGGGGTGGATTTCTCATCGATCGGCTCTGACAATCCGTGAAGTGTTTGGTTCATTTCTGATTTTCTTCATGTCTTTCTTCTTTGTGGGGTTTGTATATGTTTTTACTTTGATCTTATGTACATTTGTCGCCCATGGCGTCATATTTAATTTGCTTTACAAATCTCTGTTGGTGATTGTTCTTGATTTTTGCTTAAATGCTCGGGGTTTGGGTCGTGTTAGAGATAAACGTCACAAACTTTGATTAAGGATAATTATCTGTTAGTTTCTGGATGCTAGAGATAGATTTAGGGCTAACAATCTGTATGGGTGTCGGAACTTAAATGCCTTCCGTATTTTGAGGCGTCGTGTGCGAGAGTGATGAAGAGAGTGATACGGTTGTTTCTCAGCTCGGTGTGTCAGAGATGAACACTATTGTGAACGATACCGGGTGATATTGAGGAGTATTGTAAGTTGAGTGTAACTAGTCGATAAGTTTAAGTCTGTGACGAGTGGAATATATACATGCTTGATAAGTCTTTTCTCTCTGATGAATGAATTTTCTCATGTTCTTATTTACTTTTCCGCATTTACGCTTTAAACCATTTAAACCCAAACTCATTAACAATTAAATTGTCGAATGGCAGTTCAGTAGCACCGATCTCTGTGGACACGATAAATTCACAGAAAAATACTTCGAAAAACTTTTGTTGCTTGCCCTATTCTCCAACCAACAAGCATATAAGGTGGTCATGCTCCTGCTGCTTCCAAAGAAGTGAATATCCCTGTTTCCTCTCCTGAAGATGCCTCAAGTCAAGGGCGTATCTTGTAGTCCTTGGTCTTAGAATCTCTATGTCCGCAAATGTTGCCCATTCCTAAGCGAAGTCTAAGGATGAAAGTGCCTGAATGAGAGGAGCGCCCAAATCAGTATCAGCAACAGAGCTACCATCAGAAGAGTCAGCAATCTTCTGGGTCTCCGTATCAGATGCCATTTTCTCTGCAGGGACAATATCCTTCTCCAAATCAAGGATCTCCTCAGAATCAACAGTCATACCGTCGTCAACCGCGTCAGCATGCCCGACAAAGACCAAGGAAGCTAGAGAGGCATTTCACTAATTGCCAATGTCGTACAATCAGATGTTGCCAGATTTGATTAAAGGTGGATTAATAGTGCCGAAGGAATTGAACCCAGTAACTTTTCCATACCCACCAGGTTTTGATGCCAATACCCGATGTGATTACCATGCTAGGGCACGGGGGAATTTAACTGAAGACTGTAAGGTGCTCAAGAGCAAGGTTCAGACACTGCTTGATTCCAAGATGTTCTCATTCACGCCTCAGGGTATTCAGATCAACAATTCTCCTTCATCCAGTCATGTGGGTTCATCAGTCCATGTTATGGAAGAAGGCACCGAGAGCAGTTGTGCAGGTGATTATCAGACTGACTTCGACGAGAAATTCTGAAGATGGCTAGCTCAGTAGCAAATCATGATGGGAAAGCCCAGTTCCCTGAAGCTAGCAATCTTTTAGATCATATCATTTTTTTGCATTTGTAGTTTCTTTTCTGTTAAAGTGCAAACTCATTTGTAAAACTCGTCTGTTTTCATTTGATATTGATAATGACATGAATATGCATGTTTTGATTAAATCCATTCGTGTTCACTCATACTTTTTATTGATATCAAACGCTTGTTTAAGCAAAATCCAGGGGAGGATGACGAAATTGAAAGACGCAAAGCTTCCGATTGTATGCTTTTGAACGAAACCCTGTTGATGATGTACAGGCTTTGTTTCGAATCCCTAAACACCGGAGACATAAGGAAGATAATCCATTGTCAACCCCGTTGAGCCTAGTAGTAGGAGTTTCTTTCTGAAATCGAAAAACCCTCAATCTAAACCTGGGGCAGGGTAGGTGTCAGTTAATTTGACCGAGCATTCAAATTTCAAAAGGAATGTGCATCTAAGGATCCATTATCTGAGGGCGTACCTCACAAACCCACATTGGTTATCCCTCGCCAACCGAAGAGTGAAGCAGTCACAACCCTTTCGGAGAAATTAAGACAAGCCGGTGTCACACGATTTGTTAAAAAAAAGGGAAAAAGAAAAAAGGAGAAAGAAAGCCTGCTAAGTCGAAACTTGAAAACAAGTGACTTAGGAAAAGGTTAGGCCATCCCGCTGGAATTCAAAAAGAATCAGTCCAGGCAAAAATAAGGGAAATAAAAAACAAAAGAACGAAAAGCGAAAAGGATTACAAAAAGAAAATTCTCAAACAAAGAACAAGTCGTGTGACCACAGACACTAAAGACAAAAGGGATGACAGTCACTCTAAAAATCGTGTGGGTTCCTTCTATCCTCCTACCATTCATTAACCTTTTTGAAAGGTAAGCACTTGTGTCAACTTAGCTGAACGTAGGATTGGAGAATATCAAGGAGAATGGGTGGGTTAAAATAAAACTTTGAGCCTTATATCCTTTCTTTCTCAAACCGCGAACCAGGCCACATTACAACCTTCAAAATACCTAATTGAATCAGGGTTGTTTCGAAAGCATACTTCGGTAAAGATCACGTCAAAACTGACTCCTAAAAGGTTTTTCTTACCATTCATGTTGGTATCGATGTGACATTCTGATCAGTGATTCGTTCACTATATGACACAACATTTTTCCAATGAACAGACTTGGATTTCAAAACTGTCATATGCATTGCATTAAAATTATCTTTTCAAAACGAATTGTTTTACTTGCGAGTAAGCACTTGACGTCAGAAGAGTTTCTGCAATGGAAGGACTGACCAAGATAAGATGCAAAGTGCCTGGGTACTCCGTTGAGCAGGGGCAAGTCATATCAAATGGGCAATACATTCCAAGATTCAGTTAATCTGGGACAATCAGGTCCAACTTCAACCAACCTCTTGAAGGTTAGTCAGTCAGAGGCACTCCTTCACATATCATCCAGTCAGGGGAAAATTCACTTCAAGGCTCGTATCGAGGCAGGCTACCTCAAGAGCATAAGAATTTATCCTCTCTTGAAGACGGTTAATCAAAAACACCTCTTCAAGATTCAGAATAATGGGGTAGAATATTTTAAGTCATTACAAATCCTTTCGATGCAAATGCCTTCATAGATCATGTAGTCTGGGGCAGTTACGTCAAGATCCGATAAATCTCTTTAAGAGTTTAAAGACCCTTGGGCATTTTGAATGCCAGGTCTTCTGTAAAATCCTCTTGGGACGATTTCTCCCAGTAAACCATATGGTCTGAGACAAGTGGAGAGCTAAAAGACCCATGGTTCGCTTATGATAATCAGCATGCGGTTGATCAGCAGAAGCGTGAAGCGCCAAAGTAGTTCCTAGTATGGGGTTGCTCTTCCTCAGTAAGGCGCCAGAAGGTATCTTTTCCCAGCGAGGTGTTAGAATCGATATTTGTCCCCAGTAGAGATGGCTGAAGTTTTATCATTCATGGCAGAGCATTATGAAAATTCTGATTATGCTCCCCAACAAGAGTGCAGAGAATCGTTTCCCCCCAGTCAGATTGGTTTATTACTCCTCAACGAGTATTCAGAAGCCACTCGTACCAGACATGATAATGTTGCATCTCCAATAGGAGACTCTTTGGACGTCACTCCATAGCAAAGATTTTATATTCCCCACAAAGTCGTGGTATCTACTGTCCTCATCAGATCAGGAAGTATAGTCTCGTTGGTAGGGTAAAGTCATTTCTCCAGTAGTGGTTAAGTTCAATGATATCCCCAGCAGGTAGTGTATTACTGACTCCTCTCCCCAAGCAGGGTTTGGTGTTAATCCTCACAACGGTTTGATCAACGAAAGTGATATCCCCAGTAAGTTCTAAGTCCAATTGTTGTTGGCACCTCTTCCGTATCAGATCTTTGGGTTCCGTCTTCAGCAGTTGTCATTCTTAATTCCCTAGCAGAGGGGAAGTTTCTCTTCGGGCTTTATCTTTAACAGGTGTTATTCGTGATCCCCAGCAGAGGGGAAGTTCTCTTTGGGTTTCATCTTCATCAGAGGTTTCAAGAAAGTCGATCAGTGTGATTTTTCTCAGCAGGGTTTGAGACCTCGGAGACAATTTAGCTTGTCATCCTCAGTGATGTTGCCTTCATTTTTTAGCATTTATTTTGCTGAGGGACCTCTTTTGCATAGCATGAGCATCTTTTGCATTGCATCCACCAAATGCGTAGCATTTCCATTTCGTATGGAGCATTACGCCATAGAAAAATTCAAACATATGCATTCGAAGCATAAGCCAGGTTTAAATTCACCTTTGCCAGGCGTATCCCCAGCATAAAGTGTAGTAGCTCAGCAGATATCGTTCAACTTTATTCCCCAAGCAATGGATTTAGTCATCCAAAGAGATTATCTGGTGTCCCCCTGCAGAGTTGTCTGCCAAGATTGGTAGTCTGTGGTTTCTTTTCTTCACACCCTTTCGTCCAGGCGGTCTTTCGAATTATCCCCTTAGAGTTATTTAGCGTTGGTCTTGTATCAATCTTCCACAATCAACACTCGTCTGTGTTTGCTTTCCTTTCATTAATACTCGTCTGTATTGATCTTAGACACTCATTCGTGTTCTTCAACACTCGTCCGTGTTTGAATCTTTTTCTTCAATAGTTCGTTCGTATTGATCTTAGACACCCGTCCGTGTTCTTTCAACACCTGTCCGTGTTTGAAACCTTTTTTCAATACTTTGTCTGTATTGATTTTAGACACTCGTTTGTGTTCTTTCGACACCCGTCCGTGTTCAATCTCTTTTGCTTCAATACTCGTCCGTATTGATTTTAGACACTCGTCAGTGTTCTTTCAACACCCGTCCGTGTTCGATCTCTTTTGCTTCAATACTCGTCCGTATTAATTTTAGACACTCGTCTGTGTTCTTTCGACACCCGTCCGTGTTCGATCTCCCTTTCTTCAATATCCGTCCATATTAATTTTAGACACTCGTTTGTGTTCTTTCGACACCCGTCCGTGTTCGATCTCCTTTTCTTCAATACCCGTCCGTATTGATTTTACACAATCGTCTGTGTTCTTTCGACACCCGTCTGTGTTCGATCTCTTTTGCTTCAATACTCGTCCATATTGATTTTAGACACTCATCTGTGTTCTTTCAACACCCGTCCGTGTTCGATCTCTTTTGCTTTAATACCCATCCGTATTGATTTTAGACACTCGTCTGTGTTCTGTCGACACTCGTTTGTGTTGTTTTGACACTCGTCTGTGTTCTTTCGACAACCGTCGGTGTTCGATCTATTTTGCTTCAATACTCGTCCGTATTGTTTAGACACTGGCCCGTGTTCTTTCGGCACCCGTTCGCGTTCGATCTCCTTTTCTTCAATACCCGTCTGTATTGATTTCAGACAATCGTCTGTGTTCTTTCGACACCTGTCCGTGTTCGATCTCCTTTTTCTTCAATACTCGTCCGTATTGATTTTAGACACTCGTCCGTGTTCATTTTGGCTACTTTTTGGTACTCGTCTATATTGATATTTCAATACTCGTCTGTGTTTATCCCTAGCATAGTCGACACTCGTCCGTGTTCGCCTTATGGTTTTCGATACTCGTTTGTATTAGTCCCAGTTACCCATCTTAGTTTTACTCCTTTCCTCAACACCCGTCCGTGTTTGAAACCTTTCTTTGCAATACCCGTCCGTATTGGTCCTAGACACTCGTCCGTGTTAATTTCAACCTCTTCAATGCTCGTCCGCGTTCTTTCAGCACTCGTCTGTGTTTATCCCCAACACAGTCAACGCTCGTCCGTGTTTGCCTTCAGCTCTCCAATGCTCGTTCATTTTGATCTTAGACACTCGTCCGTGTTCTTTCAACACTCGTTCGTGTTCAATTCCTTTCCTCAATACCTTATCTGTATTGATTTTAGACACTCGTCCGTATTCTTCCAACACTCTTCTGTGTTTGCTTCAGTTTCATCAATACTCGTCCATATTGATCCTAGATTTGGTACCCTCGTTGCAATCTCTTCAGCACTCGTCTGTGTTCACCTCCTTTGATTTTAGTTTCAAGCACCCATCTGTGTGTGTTTCGCTCATTTTCAATACTTCGTCCGTATTGATTTTTGGCACACGTCCGTGTTTATTGGTTTTATACCTCTTTTCACTTGTTCCCCAGCAGAGTCGTCCCTCCCCTTGCAGGTTACAAATTTGTGTGGTTCTTTTGGTGTTCAATCCCCTTCTACCTTGAATCTTTGAGGAGCACCACTCTTCATACCTTCAGATTTAAGTCGATTGAATAGGGGCAGCTGTAGCACCCCAAAATTTTCCCTCCCATTTTTACCTTTTTGGCTTATGTTTCATTTCATTTTTGCATCTGCATCTGTGCATTGCATCGGTTCTAGTGCATGAGATCAAGGTTTATTCTCTCTATCTCAGCAGTTTATTCAGGTCAAGGACATTTCAATAGTGTACTAAGCTAAGCATATCACTTTCAGAGTCATTTCAGGCATTTATTTTGCCCAGTATATGATTTGTTCATCAGAGGCTCCAGCAGTCATTTTTGATCAGTGATTCAGCACCGGACGGTATCTTGTCAGTAGGGAATTTCGAGTGCGAATAAAAATTCACAACATATTTCAGGCTTAGATCAGTAGCAGTAGCCATTGTCAAATTTCAGAGGCTTAATGTGGCTCAGGACAGGTGGAAATGGGTGTTCTTTAAGACTCCCTCCAAAAGGCGCCAAAATTCAAATTACCCTTGTGTTAATCGATTAACACATTTTGCACTAAAAATGGATAATCGATTAACCAAGGCAAAATTTGCCCAGATACTTCATTTTTTCAGTGTTGCAGCTTGGGGTCTCAATTTCAATCATCAATTCAATTTTTCACACCAGTAGACGGATCTAGAAGTGGTTCAAATTTGATTTATTTTCCAATTAATTCAAATTCCCTCCAATAATTTCCATTCCTAATTCCACTCCTAATTCCCATTTCAAACACTAACCCACACTCCAAACCACATTTTAATTCCTAACCTAGGGGTTATTTAAATCAAATTGCTCCAAACCTCACTCATTCACTCTCATTTTCACCCTCATTTTCAAAATTTTCTCTCAATTCTCTCTCACATTTTCATTCTCCAACTTCATCTTCAACCTCTCACCAAAGCTCCATATTCATAGATTCATAAATTCTTCATTGGAATTTGTGAATTCTTGAGCTAAACCTCCATCACATCATCATTCTTGGTTCAATTCTGCAGTAGCAACTTATTTGGATCTAGATTCAAGGTTTTGGAATCACTTATTGGAGAGCTTTTGCTTATTTGGAGTTTTCTTCAAGTTTTCTTGCTAAAGCTTCATAGATCTCTAGATTTCTTGCTTTGATTCATCAATTTTCGTTTGCAACACTTACCAAAGCAATTCTCAGCTTTATAGGTTGGTTTTTCTTAGATCTACACTTGATTTAGCTTAATTTCAACTTGTACAATGTAGATCCATGGTTGTTAACATGTTTTGATCCATTTTCTTGAATTTGATTGTGGATGTTGATGTTTGTTGGATCTAATTGATGTTTGAATGCTGTAATTCAATGTAATTTTCGTGCATATTTGATTACTTGATCATATGGATGCTTGAACAATTGTTTTGCTGCTGAAAAAGTGCTTTTCAAACTTTATTTTTTTACTGCTGGAACAAGGTTAATCGATTAACCAATTATAGTTTAAATTGGTTAATCGATTAACCAGTGTAATTTTGCTGTTTTTGGGCTGCAATTGGTTAATCGATTAACACTGGAGCAGAGTGTGTTTTTTGTACGTTTTCAAGTGTGTTTTGATCCCTTTCCACATTTAATCTTCATAGATTGATATAATGCAAATATGTGGATTGTTCTTGAGCTGTTACATCATATGTGATAGCATGTTAGTGATTCTTCGACATGCGACTTTTGATTTTCCGTTGATGAACGTCTATGATTGTTGTGTTGCTTTCTTGATGTGATGAACATGTTGCACACACGTTTGAATCATGTTGGTTATTGATTAATGTGTAACTTGTTGGTCTTGTGATGTGTGATCATTGTTTGCTTCCGATTTCGCTTATGCATGATGTTTAAGTGGATGCTTAAGTTGTGCCACTTTGTTGATCTTACCTATTCTTAAATTGCTAACATGACTATTGTTGCTCATTCTTGATGATTGCAATCGATATGTTTGATTTGCCTCACTACGCATGTTCATCGACAATTGTTGTTTGCTTGTTGTATTGCTTAAGTGTTCATGAATACATGTTGCCTGACTTTTCACACCTGTTGTTCTGGATTTTAACATGCTGGCCATTATGCATTCATGCTGCTTGATGCCTTTTACACCTGTTATGTGCTGAATACATGTGCTGTTAAATGTTGTCTTGTTCATTTGCTGGATTTTACTGCTGTATTGGTGCTGGAGCGTTGTTGTAGCTGCTATTTTTGGTTTATTTTCTTGGTTTTGGTTTGCTTTTGCATGTTCCCTTAGGATTCCCTAGTCCAACTTAATTTTGGATTAAGCTTGGAGTAGGATAGACATTAGAAGCTAATCCATGCATGATAACAATTAGGATTGCCCCTTTTAACCTCCCTTTAGGTTCAATCTTTGCATGATAACGTTAGGTAGAATGTTCCCTTTCGTATCCTCAACCTTAGGACCATTGTGCATGATAACATTAGGATTTAGTATCCCCTAGTTGTTTTCTTTTCAACCTTTGAGTCTTCTCTTCTCATCTCAAAACATGTTCAAAACACTTAATAAATACAACGAGTATTATGCGCCACGAGCCTTAAGTACATGGGAAATGAGGAATGAGGGGTCTCCCTTCACTTTTCTAGAGTTTTTAGCATACGTTCCGTTGGGGAGACCATGCGACGCATTCGCTCTTATGTCATAGACTTTAGTGTAATGCGAGTTTCAAACTAACTTCAATTCACTTCTGTCTAAAAAACACAAACCAAGTTCAAATCATTTTTATCCTTCGGGATTGTTGGGGTTTCAAATCATTTTCAGAAAATAGCACGTTGCTCATAAAAAATGCTCATCGACTCGTATGTCGAACTACGATCGCTCTGATTTCCTCTTTCTAGTTCGATTAAAGATACGTAGGCACAAGACGACGATGTCTTGGCGAGCAACCTTCCCCCTATTAGTGCGTAGTCCGTCGAACTACGTTGACTCTAATTCTTTGTTCGTCCACGAAGATACGTAGGCATAAGATTGTGATCATCTTTGCGAGTCCGTTTTTGTTTTTCCCTTTCCTATTTCCATATAGCAGTTGGCTTTAGATAACTCACCCTTTGATTAGACAACAAGCGTGGATCTCATCGAGTACGATGGACGCGAGGGGGTGCTAATACCTTCCCCTCGCGTAACTGACTCCTGAACCCAGACTATGGTTGCGATGACCATGTCTTTACCTTTATTCAGATTTTCTTCGATCGTTTCCTTTCCCTACGTCGGGATAAATAACGTTCGGTAGTGACTCTATTTTTTTGGCGGTTGTTTTTCGCAGTTGCGACAGCTACCGAGTAGCCTTACCTCCATCTCTTTTGAACCTTCATGATCTTTTTCATGTGTCTCAACTTCAGAAGTATATTTCATGATTTATCTGATGTGATCCAAATGGATGATGTACAAGTGAGAGATAACTTGATTGTCGAGGCATCAACTTTGCAGATCAAGGATCGAGAAGTGAAGTATCTAAGAGGTAAAGAGATTTCTATGTTGAAGGTAGTGTAGGAAGGACCCGCTGGAGGAAGTGTGGTGTATGAGCTAGAGAGCTGGATGCAAGAGTCTTATCCAGAGATGTTTTCGTCACGTAATTTTCAAGGGAGAAAATTTGTGTAAGTGGGGGAGAGTTATAACACTACCACTTTAATTAGTTTATTTTTATTTTTAATTAAGTGAATATATGTCTCTTGGTTGGATAATTTTTATTTTTATGCTAGTTTATTGTGTGCTTCTCGTGTTTTTGGGGACTAGGGGTATTTTTTGTCATTTAATTAAGGGTTAAATATGTTTTTAGTCCCTATAAAGTTTGAAATCTCATTTTTAGTCCCTCCTGGGTTTTGGCAACGGTTTTAGCTGGTTTTGGCAACGGTTTTTTTGTAAAAACCATTGCCAAAAGATAGGGAAGGACTAAAAATGAAATTTCAAACTTTATAGGGACTAAAAACATATTTAACCCTTTAATTAATAATAGTAAAATATAAGTATTTTAGAGTGGAGGAGAAAAATATAAATAATTAAATAAGTGAGTTCTTTAGAGATAATTAAAGAATTAATTAAATTAAAATATAATAGTTATATTAGAACATTAGAAATTAGATTTTACTTAAAAATAAATATTGGTGAGGTTTTATAAGATTATTTTAAATAAAATCAAATGTTATGGGGTGTGAGTAGTTTAGAGGGGTGTGAGAACCAATTGAGACTTTTAGGGTTAAATAAATAGTTACAATGAGAAACTTTTGTACGAACGTGCAAAAGTTGAAAATTGGAAGAAAAAAAGCGGAAGAACATGAATTTGGGAGAAAAAAGTAGAACTTGGAGTAATCGTGAGTAAAGAGGAAGAATCTTTCAACCTTCAAAGCTTCGAGGTAGGGGGAATTCTTTATATGAAGGGTGTTTAGGCAGTCGGATAGCGAGAGGTCCTTACCTTTTAATCTTTCCCTATTTTATTCAGCGTTTTGCTTTGACAGTGTGTTTGGGGCCAAAAGGGTTGGTCCCAAACCCTTTTGGATTAACAATTTGATGATAGTACATGGAATTGATTTGTTTTAATTCCATAATAATTTTATTGTTACTAATATGTGATTTTGCCCCTTTAGTAGATCTTTGTGATTTTGTAGTAGAACTGATAATTTATGTTGAATGATCATTAAACTAATCCCAAATCATATTTGTCGAAGTGTAACTCTCTGCTCTCAAAACTGCAATTTTATTCAAGTAAATATCTCTACAATAATAGGGTTACTCCATATTTATAGATTTATCTTGCTTGCTCCCTAAGCAAAGTCCAAAAACAAAAGTCCAAAATACCTAATCCTGCTAACACTACAAAATTAGGTTTAAGACAAAGTTCATATCGAGGCTAACTACTTGACACTTCGACAACTAGGTGTTTCGACACACACACTAGGCTATTCAACAAATTCATTGTCTCCGTCGAGCAACCTGCTTCGACACAAGGAATTATAATTCAACACAAACTTAAAGGAATCTTAGCTTTGCATTTCAATTGGTGCTTTTCTGTTTTTAATTTATCTATTCACTTAGTTGGGAGTTCCAATTAAGAGGAAAACCCTTATCCAGGTATTTTTCCTGAACTAAACTATGGCTTTCATTTATTTTTGAAACTTAGATTTTTATCTTCATTTCTCTTGTAAAACCAAACAATACCCCTAAACGATATTCATCTTCATTCTCCATTGAAATATCATAAACGAAACTCTAAACTCAACTTCTATAAACGTGTTACAAAACTTCATATCTTTCAACACACGTACATGCTCGAAACATCATTTCCTCCCTTCAAACACCATTAAAATCATTGAAGCACCAACTGTAACATCCCAAAATACTCGTTAATATTTAAAGGATTTCTTAATGCACATTATATGTTACTTACACACCACACGAAAATACTAAAATGTCTCCCAGATTCTGGAGATGCATCTTCGGGCGCATCCAATACACACTTCATTCGTTTTTGAGTCACTGTATATGCGTATTTTCGACGCCATGAGTTCAACACGTAAAAAGTTGTTTTCGACAAATAGGAGGAACATGCCAAAAGAAGTACAGCTGAAAGAGTATATCTACTTGGGAGATATTCTTCAACATCCTTCGACATTTCGACAGGACAACGTTTCGACATTTCGTCAAGTAAAGATTTCTGCAAATGGAAAAAGTTTGGACAAGTATGAAGAAGGTTGCAATAGTTCGAAAATTCGACAAGTCTGAAAGGACGCGTTTGTTCGACATAACTTGAAGATTCAAATTCAAGAGAATTATAATGTTTGGCAGAAGACGCGTGGAAGCACCTGGCGAAAGGGAGACATGCAGAAGGCCAGATGTCGAAGATTTAGGATTTAGTTGTTAATAGCAGTTATTTTGTTTATCTATAAATAGGATAGTTGTTATTAGAATTTAGTGTGAAAAACTTGTACAAAACTTCCTGAAATTACTCAAAGTACCCGTGTGAGAGAAAAGAGTTATTTGGAAAATGTACGTGTAAACACCATCTTTTAATTTCTTTATCAATCAAAGTCTTTTTACCAATTCCTTTACATTTACCAGCATCTTTATGTTTTCTTCGTCATTTTATTTTAAAGTTCTTTCTTCGCCATTTTACTTTAAAAGTTCTTTTCAAAGTCATTTTCTTTTATCTCAGACTTTCATCTAGAGTTAGTTGAAATCCTTTATTCCAAAAGACTTAAATACATAAAACCAAGAACCAAGATATCACCCATAATTTAAAATTTATCACGTTGATCTAAGTTTTCGCCCGACGTCCTAGGATTTGTTTGGTTAATCCTGCAAGTAACCCAGATTTCACCATTCTGGTAAACCAGAGATTGTTCGCCAAGATCAACAGCGAACAAATTGGCACGCCCAGTGGGACCAGTGCAATATAAAACTTAAATAAATTTAAAAAAAAAAAAAAAAAAAATTTTAAGGCTTTTTCTTCGTTGTATGATACTAAGAAGCGGTAAATTAGCCGTATCTGACGTAGAGAGACCCAAAAGAACTAGAGTAAGGAAAATGGCGAGTCAGTCAAATAATCCTAATCCTAATCCAAATTCAAATGAAAATATTCCAGTTTCCAACCCTATACCTTCGACAGGGGGAAATGTGGATTCAAACCCTGTTCTGGAGGAGGTTATGCCTTCGTCAACAGGATCTATACCATCGGTTTCGCTCTCCCAAAGTATGCCTAGTTCTTCCACAATGGGACATTCAAGGCCTTTGGGGACGCCTCCTCCGGGAGGACAAAATTTTAGGCCATTTCATACAAATTTTTCCATTCCTATGTTCGGAAGAGAACAACCATATGGAATGCCAACGTCAGTGATGGCAAACTTGCAAAGTGCACCACCCTTGTATTCTGACGCCATGGTCCACATGTCTTCACCATTGCAAGGATCAGGATATGGTGGAAATATGAGTAGATTGAACCAATCCCTACCAAATTTCCAAATGCCAGCAATTACTAATAATTCTACGCAAGTAATTCGACAACAAATGGACGAAAATAATCATGATATGGTCCAAATGTTGACTCAACAAATGGGAGCAGTGTTTAACCCTTTAATACAAAACACTACCCAAACCAACCAATTGTTGGCTGCGCAAATGACGCGCATTGCTGACTTTTTTGGTGTTCCTCAAACACGACAAAGAGAACAAGTGATTCAAAACCAAGTAGTAAATGTCGAAGAGGAACCCACGATAAATCAAAGGCCTTTAGAGAATCCTCAGGCAAACCCTAGAAACCAAGAGGCAGTGGTCGAACAGCCTCATGCCGAAATCCCGGTTCAACAAGAACCTAGGAGGGTAATAGTCCAGAGAGGCCAAGATGCTGATGATGTGTTGCAACAGCGAATACGATATAATAACTTGCCTGTTGAAAATAACATAACAGCCATGGTCGAAAGGATAATGGCCCAAAACGGTGTAAATATAGGTTTGCAAAGGCCTACTTATACTTCCCAATTGTCAGAACACATTCTGCAAGAGGAACTACCCCCAAGATGGAAAGTTCCTAAGTTTACTAAGTTTTCAGGAGATACTAGTGAATCTACTATAGAGCACGTAGCACGTTATCTAATAGAAGCAGGGGAAATAGTCAATAATGAAAATTTGAAAATGAAGTACTTCCCAAGTTCCTTGACAAAAAATGCATTCACCTGGTTTACATCCTTGCCTGCGAACTCTATATTCACATGGACCCAATTAGAAAGATTGTTCCATGAACAATTCTATATGGGTCAGACTAAGATAAGTTTGAAGGAATTAGCCAGTGTTAAGAGGAAATTTTCAGAGCCTATAGATGATTACCTAAATAGGTTCAGGTTGCTTAAGGCAAGATGTTTCACACAAGTGCCAGAACGAGAGTTAGTCGAAATGGCTGCAGGGGGTCTAGATTATTCTATAAGGAAGAAATTAGACACTCAATATTTAAGAGATATGGCACAATTAGCAGATAGGGTAAGACAGATTGAAAGGCTAAAAGCTGAGAAATTCAGATCAAATAAAAATAAAAAGGAAAGAGTGGCCTATGTAGGAGTATGCCAGGATGATGATGGTGACGAAAATGAACTAATTTTGTTCGACGAACAAGAAATTGATCTGGCAGAACTAAAGTCAGGCCCACCATACGCCTGTAAAGTACTAGCTCCGTCGAATGGAAAAAATCCAGTCGAAAATGAAAAGAATGATAAGTTTCCTAAACGAACTTATACGTTCGACGTCACCAAGTGTGACGAAATTTTTGATTTATTGGTCAAAGATGGTCAGTTAATAAAGCCACCAGGCGCTAAAGAACCGCCTGTCGAACAGCAGAAAAAGAGGGGTTTTTGTAAGTACCATAACTTTTTGGGTCATAAAACATCTCAATGTTTTCTTTTCAGGGATCTAGTTCAGAATGCTATCCGTGATGGAAGGCTGAAGTTTGGCGAGAAGCCAAAACAACAAATGGGGATCGATTCGAATCCTATGCAGGTTGTCGAAGCACACTATGCTGAACCATCCATTGTGAATATGGTGGAGATTGAAGTTGCTTCTGATGGCAGTTTCGAGATGATGGAGGCTATGGAATTTCGACACCAGTGTCAACATGGTCGAGATTACTGAAGATCTTGCAGGCCAGAACAAAGTCGAAGGTACTGAAGCGTTCGACAACGATAATGAAGTCAAAGTCACTGAAGATCTTGACAACAAAAACACAGTTGAAGTCGCTGAGGACTTCGACGATGAAGGTAAGGTCAAAGTTACTGAAAGCTTTGACAATCAGAAATTGAAGAAAACTATAGAGGGTTCTGACGAAAAGAATGAAGACAGTGTTGCTGAAGACGTGGTGGTTCGACCCGGAGAAATCTGGGAATGCTTGGGACAGCCAAGTGGAAAATTCGACTACCTGGTGAAGTACACCATTCCTGCAACATATCCCACAGACATCAGTGAAATCCAACCAACTGGTTGGGGAAGTGATTTTGATGACGATGGTGATTCCCCTATCGCCAAGGAAGAAGTTACTGAGGACTTCGTTGCTGAAAACAAGGCTACTGAAGGCCTTGATCTTGACAACACGAAGGAAGCTGATGTTGCAAATTACTGCATCAACATCATGGGACCTTTCGACAAGGAAGTAACAGAAATGAAAGAAAAAGCTGTACATGGCCGTGGGAAATCTGGGACTTACGGGATCCTACGAAGAATAGAGGAGGATCCTAAAGAAAAGTCAAACAAATGTTGCTGCAAGCATGCTCCTAGGAACATATCCTGGTGTTGCTGCCCAGAAGGGAAGTTCGACCTGACGAAAAAGAAGGACAAAGTCGAAGAGGAAAAGCTCATTGAAAAAATGAACAGACTAACCATTGCTGACAAGCAAAATGTGGGAATCAATATGGTAGAAGTTTCGCAGAAAACTCAGGCAGCAGTAGATGAAGATCAACGTCGAGAGGAGTACCAAAAGCTGGCGTACCCCAAAGAAGATGAGAGTTTGGTCGAATTCATCCAAAGGTGCCAGAGAAGGAAGAGTGACGTGATGCTATGCCCTCGTTGCAGTTCCATTTTCGACAGAAAGGCTGCCACCAACTTGGAGGCAATAGATCAAGCAAGAAGGAAGGAAAATGGGGGAGCGACAAGATATGATCCAAGAAGGAGTGAGCACCACCAATGGAGGCGCGGAGACAGACACTATGGCACTTACAAGCCATCAAACAAAGTGATAGATGACAAATGGGTTCAACCCATCAGAGATTCCCAAGGCCAGAAGAAGTGGAAGAATTTCGATGTGCAGAGAGGCACTTCAATGGAAAACAAGAAGGAGTTGGAGAAATATAAACCTAGGCCATATCCTTCAGAGAATTATAAAGGGAAGAACCCCATGTCGAGATCCCAGTGGAGGAGGTTCCAAAGGCAAAAGAGGGTTGAGAAAGAAGCTGCTGAAAAAGGTATGATGAGAAAAGTGGTTGGAAACAAGGACGAAGCAGAATGTAGCAGCAACGCTCAAATGGAAAACAAGAAGAAGCCTCTCCAGCAAATCAAACCAAACAGCGTGGCAGCGCAAAGTGTGCCCAATGAGAAGAAGTTGGAGGATGACGAGATGACAGATGATTTCAAGTCAGATTCGGAGGCATCCTTCGACGTTGTCTGTAATGTGGTCTCGGTCCTTCCCAGAGACTATGATAGGATCATGGAAGTCGAAGACGAAGAGGATGGGATGGAAGAGGAAACGATGGTGCACAAGCCCATGTGCTACTACGTAATGAATAATGGTTGTGTCGAAGAGCAAAAGGCTTTTTTCGAAAGACCAGACGATTCCATGAAGGCGCACTTGAAGCCTTTGTTTATCAAAGGAAAGATTGAGAGTGTTGGTGTGAACAAGATCCTAGTGGATGGTGGTGCCGCTGTGAATTTAATGCCCCATTTCATGCTGAAAAAGATTGGCAAAGATGTCTGTCGAATTACGAAGGAAAGGTAGGAACAACTATGGGAGTTATTCAAGTGGATCTGACAGTTGGTACTATAACAAGGCCAACAATGTTTATAGTCATTACTTCTAGGGCAAACTACAACTTGCTGTTGGGAAGAGAATGGATCCATGGTATAGGTGCTGTTCCTTCGTCGATGCACCAGAGAATAGTTATTTGGAGGCCAGATGGAATCGTTGAGAACATAGAAGCAGACCAAAGTTACTTCATGTTCGAAATAAACAATGTAAGCGATCGAAGTTTCGACAAAAACTTAGCCCACATACCTCCTTGCAGTCCGGCAAAATTCTATTTGAAGGCAACGGACAACGCGTACTGTTCCATGTATCTCCATCCTACACATGGTTTTCAGTGGGATAAGGAAGTCATTGGTGACTCCAACTACATGTGGGGGACTACCAACGTAGCGCCAACAGGATGGGGGAATGAGTTCGACAATGATGATGAGTGAACAAGCAGTGCTCGACAAAATTACGGCTTACATAGCCGAAAACAAATTCAAAGCGGCTCTGGAGGCCGAAGTAAAATACATGGCTGTCGAAGCCAATCATGAAGATTCAAATGAACAATGTCTTCAAAAATACGTTGAGGAAAATAATGATAACAACCAAATAGACGAATGGCAACACCAGAAACTTGACGCCATTTATGACGACGAACCTTTGGGGTTCGAAAAAGATCCAATGTCGAACAACTTGAAGATGGCGGCGAAGGATCCTTTAGAAGAAATCAACTTGGGACTGGGGGCAGAAAAAAGACCAACCTACATAAGTGCAAGGATGGATCCTCAGTTCAGAGTCGAAATAATCCAGTTGTTGAAGGAGTTCAAAGATTGCTTTGCATGGGATTATGACGAAATGCCTGGTTTGGACAGAAGTTTGGTCGAATTGAAGCTGCCAATCATAGAAGGGAAGAAGCCAGTCAAGCAAACTCCAAGGCGCTTTGCACCAGAAGTTCTGTCGAAAATAAAAGAGGAGGTCGAACGACTTCTAAAATGCAACTTCATCTGCACTACCAGGTATGTTGATTGGATTGCAAATATAGTTCCGGTTATTAAGAAAAATGGCAAACTTAGGGTATGCATTGATTTTAGAGATTTAAATTCTGCTACCCCAAAGGACGAATATCCTATGCCAGTAGCAGAAATGCTTATAGATTCTGCAGCAGGTCACGAGTATCTAAGTATGTTGGATGGATACTCTGGCTATAACCAAATTTTTATTGCTGAAGAAGATGTTTCTAAGACAGCTTTTCGTTGTCCTGGAGCAATTGGAACTTATGAATGGGTAGTGATGCCTTTTGGTTTAAAGAATGCTGGAGCAACTTACCAAAGGGCTATGAACTCAATTTTCCATGATTTTATTGAGACGTTTATGCAGATTTACATTGATGATATTGTAATCAAGTCTGTTTCAGGAAAAGATCATATAGACCACCTTCGACAATCCTTTGAGAGGATGAGAAAGTTTGGTCTAAAGATGAATCCCCTTAAATGTGCTTTTGGTGTGCAGGCGGGTGATTTTTTAGGTTTTGTGGTCCACAAGAAAGGGATCGAAATAAATGAAAACAAAGCCAAAGCTATAATGGAAGCGAAAGCGCCATCAACAAAAAAGGGATTGCAATCTCTACTAGGGAAGATCAATTTTCTAAGAAGATTCATCTCCAACCTCAGTGGAAAAACACAACCCTTTTCTCCTCTACTTCGACTAAAGAAAGAAGAATTCACATGGGGGCAAGAGCAACAAGTGGCTTTCGACAAAATCAAAGAGTACTTGGCTAGTCCTCCAATCTTGATGTCCCCTTGTAGGAAAAGAAGCATGAGATTGTATATCTCTGCATCAGACAAGACATTAGGAAGTATGTTGTGTCAAGAGGATGAGAATGGCGTCGAAAGGGCCATCTATTATCTCAGCAGAGTCTTAAATGATGCTGAAACTAGATATAGTGCTATAGAAAAACTATGTTTATGTGTGTATTTCTCTTGTATGAAATTGAAGCATTATATAAAGCCTGTTGATGTATATGTATTTTCTCATTTCGACGTAATAAAACATATGTTGTCTAAGTCTATTTTGCATAGTCGAATTGGAAAGTGGGCTTTGGCTCTAACAGAATACTCCTTAAAATATTTGCCTTTAAAGGCTATGAAAGGACAGGTGGTGGCTGACTTATAGCTGACCACTCTATAGTCGAAACTATAGAGTACGTCGAATTAGCACCATGGAAACTGTATTTCGACGGTTCCAGGCATAAGAATGGACTTGGTATTGGGATGGTGATTATTTCTCCTGACAAAATTCCAACAAAGTTCAAGTACAAAGTCGAAGGGCTATGTTCGAACAATGAAGTCGAATATGAAGCTTTGATTGCTAGACTTGAAATCTTGTTGGAATTGGGGGCAACAAGAGTCGAAATAATGGGTGAGTCTGAGTTGGTAATAAAGCAGTTGACTAAGGAGTACAAATGTGTGAAAGAGAATCTAATAATGTACTTCGTGATAGCAAATAGACTTCTCAAGAAGTTCGACAATGTGGTTTTTAGGCACATTCCCAGGATGGAGAATCAAGAGGCGAATGATCTTGCTCAATTGGCATCAGGATACAAAGTGTCGGAGGAGAAGTTAGAAAAAGCCATTGAAGTCAGAGGAAGAATCATATCTGTAGGTTTGTCCCCATCAGATTTAGAGACAATAAAATTGGGATATGGTGACAAGGAGAATTATGAGATCTGCAACGTAGATGATGCAGGAGTCGAAGACTGGAGAAAACCCATCAAATAATATTTGCAAGATCTAAATCAAAAAGTTGAACGAAAGGTAAAATATAGAGCTTTGAGTTATGTACTTTTTGGCAATGAATTGTTCAAGAAGACTGCGGAAGGAGTCTTGTTGAAATGCTTAGGCGAAAATGAAGCATACATAGCATTGTCAAATGTGCATAGTGGAGCATGTGGCGCACACCAAGCAGACCACAAAATGAAGTGGTTATTGTTTCGACAAGGAATGTATTGGCCAACAATGCTAAAGGATTGTGTCGAGTTTGCAAAAGGGTGTCAAGAATGCCAAGTACATGCAGGTATACCACATGTTCCTGCAAGTGAGTTACATTCGATTGTAAAACCTTGGCCGTTCAGAGGTTGGGCGTTAGATTTAATTGGTGAAATTCGACCAGCTTCTTCAAAAGGGCAAAGGTACATTTTAGTTGGAGTAGATTATTTTACTAAGTGGATTGAAGCCATACCATTGGTGAATGTAGATCAAGAAGCAGTTATGGATTTTATCCAAAAGCATATAATCTACAGATTTGGGATACCGGAAACAATAACAACAGATCAAGGATCTGTGTTTACTGGTCGAAAGATGCATAAGTTTGCACAAGATGCAGGTTTTAAGCTCCTTACTTCGACACCTTATTATGCTCAGGCTAATGGACAAGTCGAAGCAGCTAACAAGGTAGTGATAAATTTGATCAAAAAGCATGTAGGTGGAAAGCCAAAAAATTGGCATAATACCTTAGATCAAATTTTATGGGCTTGTCGAACATCTCCTAAAGAAGCAACCAATTCAACTCCATTTAAATTAACTTATGGGCATGATGCAGTTTTACCAGTCGAATTGTATTTGCAATCAGTTAGGGTTCAAAGGCATCATCAGATCCCATCAGAGACATACTGGAGTATGATGATGGATGAATTGGTTGATTTAGATGAAGAAAGGCTTCGTGCCTTAGATCTTATAAAGAGACAAAAAGAGAGAGTCGAAAAGTTCTACAATAGAAAAGTAAAATTTAAGACTTTTTCAATTGGTGATTATGTGTGGAAGGTAATTCTTCCTATGGATCGAAAAGACAGAGTTATGGGAAAATGGTCTCCCAAATGGGAAGGACCTTTCAAAGTTTTGAAAATATTTTCTAATGGCGCGTATGAGGTCGAAGAAATAGGGAAAGACGAAAGGATATTAAAAATAAATGGAAAATATTTGAAAAGGTATAAACCAATATTGCAGGAAATAAAGATAGCAGTCGAATAAAATGGAAATTGAAAGTAAATATTGTGCTGCCAAACAGATGGCGTTAAATCATTACAAATAAAGCCTCAAAGGGCTAGAAATTGACAGGAAAATTCGACTAAAGCTGAAGGTTTGCAAACTGTGCCTTCAAAGCGGTAAATTTGTCTTTCTGAAATTGAAGTCGACGATCACAGAGGTTCCTGTGAATATGGGCAACTTCAATCTCTTGGTTGATCTTTTGAGCGGTCTCTGCGTGTTGAATGCCAACCTTCAACTCTTCATCAATCTCGCTTTGCCTAGGCTGCTGGATAGAAGCTATGAGTTCCTCCTCTTTGGAAATTTTCTCTTGGAGAACTGCTATTTGTTTCTTCCATGTTTGAATGTGGTTATGGCAAGTAGCAATCTTCTTGACAGAGGCTTCAGAAAGCTCTTGTAATTTCGAAACCTTATTTGACGAAACAGAAACAGAGTTCCATTCAGCAGTTTGTTGGTCCATTTTTTTAGAGATTTGTTGACATAAGTCCCTTCGACGGTGAAGGTCTGCGCTGGATAAGTCAATCACAGTTGTCAGCTCTATCACAAAATTGCAGACTTCGACAGAAGCATCCAAGACGTTAACTTGCTTCAACAGTTTCTTCAACTCCATTGGAGCAGTGGCATTTTCCTCTAGAACTTGGAACAAGTCAACATCAAGGATCTTCGCCTTGATTTGAGTCATGATATTGGGTAGAGACTGCACTTCAGAAGTGGCTCCAGAAGTAGTCGAACTGCTGTAGGAAGAGTCTTTAAAGTTGAATCTGGTGCTAAGTATAGCTTTCAGGTAGTCTAGGGGCTTCTGCACTTTGAGACTTTCAAGCTCTTCATGAGAAAGACTAGTCGAACCAGTTGTTTGGGAACTCCTTTGAGTTTGGTCAGGAGTAGGCTGGTTGCTATGCTCTGAAGTTCGCCTAGCTTCCTATTGCTTCGACAGATCTTCTTCGTCAACAGTCTTCTCTTCAGGATCTCCTTTGACAGCAGTGTCTGCTTCAACATCATCATCTTTTTGTTGCTCAGCGTGTAATCCAGGATGAGAAGGAGAGTTGTTATCAGAATCAGCTCCCACAGTAGTGTCGAATGCTTCGACCGTTTGTCTCTCAAGTTCTTGGATAGGAGTGTCCTCCTCTCGAGCTACCTCCTCCTGGATTGTCTCAGGCTGTTTTTCGACGACCTTTGGCTTCTATCAAAAGAAAAATTTCTAAGTTAGAAATGAAATAAAATAAACGAGAAGGGTCGAGATTGAAATTTACCTTAGAAGTCTCAGTTTTGGAGCTAGACTTTCCACTCCCCGTATCCTTCGGCTGATGTTTTGTAGCAGGACTGCTAGAAGATTCCCTTTTAGAGGATTTGACAATGGATTTTTGTGAGGCAATTTTCTGCAGTCTTTTCTTCTTTTGAGGAGGGGGATTTGGAGATGGAGACTCATCACTGGACTCTTCGACAGGGATTATCTCTGGTATTTTCTTTCTTTTTTGGAATGTAGAGGTTTTTTGACTTACCTGATCATATAAATCAAAAATAGTGAGTGTCTTAAAGAAATAAAAGAATAGATCAAAAGAGGAAGAGATTTATACCTTAGTCGAAGGTGTTTGGGCGACACTTTGTGGAGTTTCGACGGAAGCTTTCTTGGCAGGCACTTTCACAGCTGAAAGAAAAAAAAAGAAAAAGGGGAAAGTTAGGCAGTGAGAAATATGTGATAATAAAATGACAAAATTCGTGTTGTTGTTAACACCTTCAAGAATGGGATCTTCCACGCGAACGTGTTCTATTCCAATATGAAGGTGCCCTGGGTAGTTATCTAGATGATACTTAGTCGGAACCACGCGTTTAGCAGGTTTTTTATAACTTTCACGAAGAATTTTCATATGATTCCCACATGTGAACCAATCTGGAAATGGAGGACTTAAAGCCACACCAAATTCAGCAGATGGTAAAGGTGGAAATTTAGGAGGGTAATAGCTGAAAGCCAAGTTGTAACACACTTCTGGTCGGATGTGTAGAGGCAGTTTCAACTTCTCCAACTTCTCCGTGAATTTTTCTTTTAAAGTAACCGCTGCTTCGCGTATGGTTCGACTAAGATCATCAGGTCTGTAAACGGTTTCAAAATATTTTTGAAATTTTTGTATTTCTTGGATGTGTCTTTGCGTACCTTTTTTAGTCCGTTCCTGCACAAGAGCAAAAGCATTCCTCAGATGAGTGATGAAAGCTTTTACGTCGAAAAATTTGGTAGCATAGTATTCCCTCCACCATGTGTCGAACTCAGGAGTGCAAAGGAATGATGGTTGAAAAACCACCGGTCGAATATCCAAAGATTCGTCAGTCAGCTTGTTCGACAATTCCCTGCTGGTGGCTTCGTCGTGGAAGGAGTTGTAGAAAATGATGGCCCCTTTTTTAGGGAAAAGAGGTCGAGGCATGATTTGTATTAGGCCAAATTGCCTGGCAACCAAGTTAGGTTGATAAACTATTAAGGCAATCTGGGGTTTCGTAGTATTGCGGTGGGAGAACAGGAGCCTAGGGGTCAAAAAGGATTCCCAGACATTTAGGAAGGTGTTTTCATCTTTTTTGGTTTGCAGGGGGAATTGTCGTGTAAACCATTCAGGTCCAATTGTTCTGTCAGCAAACGGAGCCATAGTCGAAGTAAAATGATGTCTCTCAGCAAACATCATTACGTAGCTAGTGAAGGCCCGTCGAAGGCTAATTGCTTCATCAGTTGGTGTCAATTGCACCAATCTAGGCCATTCGACACTCCTGCTTTTGAATTCCTCTTCATTTATGTCATGCTTCGCAGGAATAAAGGCTTCGAAAGTGGCATTCAGCCATAGTTGCAAAAGCCAAAAGGGGCCTGCCAAATTAAGCTTCCCTTTGTCCTTCAATGTCTTCAAAGAACGCACGCTTTCACTCAAGGACTCATACAGGTTCGCCAAAATTACCTCACTCAAGCATAATTTGATCCCAGGATGGAGTTGGTTCGCCATAGTGATGAACCTCTTAGCCACTTGAAGTGAGCGGGAGCAAAAGACGAATTTGGTCAGCCACAAGGTTAGAAAAGCTATGTGCTCTTTGTCAGAAGCTTCTTGGTCATCTTCGCCATGGTAGTGAGACATAAAAAGGGAGTATGAGGCGAAACTAGTGTCAAAATCTATGGAGTCCTCGTTCAGGTGAGTGGGGTCGAAGTCAATGCCAACTGGACTAAGGCCAACTATGGCAGCTATGTCGAACAGCGTAGGGGTGACCATCCCGCAGGGGAGGTGGAAGGTGTTATACGTACTATCCCAAAAATAAAGGGAGGCTAGCAGCATGTTAGGGCAAACATTGGGTCCTACTCTTGATAATTGTATCAAGTCAAAAATTCCTATTTCTTTCCAAAAAATTTCTTTAACATTTTCAACTCTGTTCAACCAAGACAAGTAATCTGAAAGGTCTTTCGACCAAGGGAAAGTTCTAAAAATCCTAGTATAATTTAGATAGGTTAAATTTATTACTTCCTCATCTTTTTCATTTGAACCTTGAGGTTCAGTTTGTTCTATTGGTTTCTCTAGAGTGGGGGGTTTCACCCCAGCACCTATGGGTTTTGTGTGAGAATAAGTGGGAAAAAACTCTTGTAAACGCTCAGGTTTAATGTCTGGGTTAGGGAGTGGTCCTAACATAGCATAGTGATTACCAGAAATAATAACAGGGATGAGTACCTGGGATTTAAAAATGCAGTCTTTTTCCCTCGCGTTTGGAGGCTCAGGAATGTATTGTTGATCCCCAATCAGTGTTGGTTCATCCAACCTATGCGCAGGAGGGATGATGGAAGGTTGCTCACTCTTGGAAGGTTTGCTGCTTGATGATTTTTGAAAAGCCATTGTTGAATCAGAAAGTTTTTTAGAAAGAAGATGAAGATTTGGAGTGATTGTGAAGAAGAAAGGTTCAAAAGCGTAAAAAAGAAAGAGAAATAGGGGTTTATGTATTTATAAGAGGAAATGATTTTTTGAGTTTAGTGGTGATCATGGAGGGCACGTGGCATCATCTTGACGGTGATGAAGAAAAGTGGAAGTTAAAAAAAAAAGATGGCCATGACGTTAGGTTAAGTAATAATGGGCTAGAAGCTAGAACGTGGGCTAGAGTTGACGTTTTGAGAAAGTAAAATGATGAAATATGTTGGAACTTGAAATTGTGTAATTTAAAATTAGGATGACATGGCTTCAAAATATTGGTTGAACACCAAAGGATTATTTCTCCAGGATAGTCGAAATACCTTTGCTGGGGGGCAATTTGTATATGCGTATTTTCGACGCCATGAGTTCAACACGTAAAAAGTTTTTTTCGACAAATAGGAGGAACATGCCAAAAGAAGTACAGCTGAAAGAGTATATCTACTTGGGAGATATTCTTCAACATCCTTCGACATTTCGACAGGACAACGTTTCGACATTTCGTCAAGTAAAGATTTCTGCAAATGGAAAAAGTTTGGACAAGTATGAAGAAGGTTGCAATAGTTCGACAATTCGACAAGTCTGAAAGGACGCGTTTGCTCGACATAACTTGAAGATTCAAATTCAAGAGAATTATAACGTTTGGCAGAAGACGCGTGGAAGCACCTGGCGAAAGGGAGACATGCAGAAGGCCAGATGTCGAAGATTTAGGATTTAGTCGTTAATAGCAGTTATTTTGTTTATCTATAAATAGGATAGTTGTTATTAGAATTCAGTGTGAAAAACTTGTACAAAACTTCCTGAAATTACTCAAAGTACCCGTGTGAGAGAAAAGAGTTATTTGGAAAATGTACGTGTAAACACCATCTTTTAATTTCTTTATCAATCAAAGTCTTTTTACCAATTCCTTTACATTTACCAGCATCTTTATGTTTTCTTCGTCATTTTATTTTAAAGTTCTTTCTTCGCCATTTTACTTTAAAAGTTCTTTTCAAAGTCATTTTCTTTTATCTCAGACTTTCATCTAGAGTTAGTTGAAATCCTTTATTCCAAAAGACTTAAATACATAAAACCAAGAACCAAGATATCACCCTTAATTTAAAATTTATCACGTTGATCTAAGTTTTCGCCCGACGTCCTAGGATTTGTTTGGTTAATCCTGCAAGTAACCCAGATTTCACCATTCTGGTAAACCAGAGATTGTTCGCCAAGATCAACAGCGAACAGTCACACACCAATTTTATGAATAAATTTATTTCGGAAATGCTTTTCAGGAACCTGCTGAAAAAAACAAAAAAAAAAACAGCACGGAAAATGAAAAAGGTCCAACAAAATTTGAGTTTCACAAGGAAAATGGATGTTTATCATCATACATATATTTCTCCATGTTACTGTTACACACGGACACTAAATTTGGCAAAGACGCAATAACAGAAACTCATTATTGCTCATTAATTTTGATCCAGTTAAAAACTTAATATGGTATGAATCATGATATAAATTATAATACCTTAGCATTCAACTAAAATGAATTTTATTGTCCATTAAACTGAAATGTTGCTTACCACTCAAAGGGGGACTTAAAAGAACATTGTACAAACATGTATTGTCGGCTTCTGCAGTGAAACTGAGGAGGCTTAGACATAAATTTTTGTAGGAAGTCAAATAAAAGATATACGAGTGTTGAATGCTAGCTAACTCATATGTCTATTTTTATCTAGGATGTCAAGAAATCTGATCATAGAGACTTTGATTTTGTGACTTTTGCGGCGAAATTGAGGAGACTTAGATATAAGTTGCTTTTTTAGTTCAGTAGGTATCGGAAATGCATTTCCGAAATTTTTCAAAAATATATTTCATAAAAGTGAAGTATGACTCAAAAACAAATGAAGTGTGTAAATAGTATATTAAGAAATCCTCAAATGTTTATACGTAGGTGTATTTATTGAG
This sequence comes from Lathyrus tuberosus, assembly GCA_022829125.1. NCBI lineage: Eukaryota > Viridiplantae > Streptophyta > Magnoliopsida > Fabales > Fabaceae > Lathyrus > Lathyrus tuberosus. The sequence continues at coordinate 6,159,701 of JALAZF010000253.1, forward strand.
ATATTTATTACATAATTAGCTTTATACCATCTTCAAGAAGCCCTTTCTGGACATAAGCTGAGAACATGGTTGTTCATAGAACAGAACTTTGATGAGCCAGGTCTATAAAAAATCCTATTTGCTTCCACAAATTTAACACATTTAGCATACATATCTACCAAAGGATTACTTACGAGAATTTCTAAATTAATTTTTCTACCCATATCTTGGTTTAAAGAAATTTGTCTACGAGAATCATCCTGCAATGCAACAAGACTCTTTTCACTGTTGCATAAATACCTCTAAGACAAACCAATTTTTTCCCTTTGCTTTCTTAGGGTCAATTGTTACTTTCACACATAGAGTACTACACAAAGGCAACAAATCATGTTAATTACTAATTTTGCACTTTCAAAAGCACTAAACATGAATAGTTAGTATACTTGCGCCTTTTAAACCAGTGCTTCAGCCAATTTTGCATCAGATGAGTGGATAAAACTTGTTTTCTGGAAAAGCTTTAGAAAGGCTAGTCCCCTGGATTATCAATAATGAAAACAGTAGTGAAGAAAATATGAAAAAAGAAGAAATTGACTTAGCTATTTATCTTTATTACTATTACATATCAGAAGATGGAGAAAAATTGAACAATACCTTGAAGCATTAGCCATTATTGAGTTGAACAAAATTATTAAACTCTCTAGTGTGATTTTTGATAAACGAGCATTAATCTTAAAGATTGTTATTTGCAGGATCGACTAGTGCATTCTAGAATATTTTGGGCGTAAATTCTACAAATGATTTTTGAAAGTTCATTAATTCGACAAATAAATTGTGAATTAAGTAACGACACCAACTAAGTCAGAAACAAGAATTATAGTAAAGTAAATGTAAAACAAATAAAAGTATAGTAAAATGCTTAATAAATGATGTAAATGGTTTCAATTTAAATGAATAAAAAAATGTAGTAGAAGATACAGTGCATCACAAACTTGTTTCTCACATTTACGTGGGAAAATGATTTGTCATTTTTAATAAAATTCATTTTATCAACGATAATAAAATTGAATAAAGAATGAACCAACGAATGGGTCAAACTGGTGACCTTTGGATGAAAGCACGGTAACCTTACTAATTGAACCAACGCATCTATTTGAAAAAAGTCCAAATGTTAAGCATTGTAAAGTTTCATTATACAGGTGAAAATTTCATTTTTCTAAAGGTGTTTGTTTATCTCAAGTGGCATAAATATCTATTAGGCTTAAATAGTATTTTGGTCTCTGTAAGTTGCCGAGATTTTGGTTTTAGTCCCTGTATCTTCTTTTTTTCGGTCCAAGTCCCCACATGTTCATTTCCTTTTGGTTATAGCCCCTGCCGTCAATGAAACGTTTAAAAAAAGCTGAGTTGGCAGACGGTGCTGAGGTGGAGTATTCTTTTATCATTTCTTGTTTAATTTTCTTTACACACGTGGATTTAATCATTTACCCCCATAACATTTCATCAAATGTAGTTTTCCTCTTTTTCCTTTAAGTCCCTGTAAACTAGGGTTTGTCTTTCCATTTCCATCTTTCTCTTTTCCACCTCAGTCATAGCGCAGGGAAGGTGAAGGGTGCTTGTACGAATACGAGTGAGCTTCCAAATCGAATCATCCAGGTATGGTTTTCACTGTGAATTTGCATTACGGAGGAAAGTTTGTTAGGCATGGTGTAGTGTACTACCTAGGTGGGGATAAGGTAGATGTAGACATTGACCCTGATAGGTGGAGCTTCTTTGAAGCAACCGGTATAGTTAAAGATATTTGCAAACATGAAATCAATGATTATTGGCTATGGTGGTATAACATTGTATCGGGTAAACATGCAAGGGTAGTTAGTGATGTTGATGCTGCTAAGATTTATGAACACTCTGTTGAAAATAGTTGTAGTGTAGACCTTTTTGTTGAGCATAGAGTTGTGGAAGAATGTGTTAATGATGTGGAAATTGACAATGTTATCGAAGATGGTGTTCTTGAGAATGATGTTGAAGCCGGCAATATAGAAGCTGACAATGGAGAAGCTGACAATGTAGAAGCTGACAATGTAGAAGCTGACAATGTAGGTAATGTTGAAGCTGAGACAGTTATGGATGATGGTGTTCCTCATGTTGAAGGTGACACAGTTGGTGTTGATAATGTAAGTAATGTTGAAAGTGATAGTTTTGATAGTGATGATAGTGATGACAGTGATTACAAATTGTCATTTGAGGACAGTGAGGATGAAAGAGCCCTTGGTTTGGATGATGGATTTGATGCTGTAGAAAAAACCCCTGCAAGGGTTAAGCAGGTAGCAAAGAAACATAGGAAAACTCCATCAAAGATAAGAAATGTTGAAGCAGCTGGGGGTTCATCTAGTGGGAATATAGTTGGTAATGAAGGGATTGAAACTAATTATTTAAGTGATGATCTAGGGAGTAGTGATCCAGATGCATCAGATGAAGAGAAAGGACCAGCATATCCTAGATTTAAGATGGAGGAATTGGACAAGGATTACCAGTTCAAAGTTGGGTTGGAGTTTGTTTCTCTGCAGAAGTTTAAGGAGGTAATAACTGAATGGTCAGTCTTGAATGGAAGAGAGATAAAGTATCTGAAAAATGACAAAGTTAGAGTGAGAGTGGTGTGCAAGGGCAAATGTGGTTTTTTGGCTTTGGTTAGTAAAGTGGGAAATAAACACACGTATCGAATGAAGAAATGGTTTGGTACTCACACGTGTGGTAGGGTTTTAAATAACACTACTGCTAACTCCAAGTGGATTGCTAAGACTGTAGCAGCTAGGATGGCTTCATCTGATGGAATCAAACTTCGCGATATTGTGACTGATATTAGGACAATTTATTCTGTAGGTATTAGTATGAACAGGGCATGGAAGGCTAAGCAAATAGCAAAGGCTTTGGTTGAAGGTGATGCCACAAAGCAATATACACTTTTGTGGAGGTATTTTGCTGAATTAAGGAGGGTCAATGCAGGCAACACTTGTAAAATTAATGTCACAAGAATTGCACCCACAATTCAACCCAGATTTGGTTGTTTTTACTTCTGCTTTGATGGAATCAAAAAGGGATTCACCACCGCATGTAGACCATTCATTGGTGTTGATGGCTGTCATCTAAAGACAAAATATGGAGGAACTTTGCTTGTGGCTGTTGGAAGGGATCCTAACGACCAATACTATCCATTGGCCTTTGGTGTATGTGAGACTGAGACAAAGGAGTCATGGAGGTGGTTCTTGACATTGCTTCTGGAAGACATTGGGCAAGAAAAAAGATGGGTCTTCATCTCAGACCAACAAAAGGTACATTTCATCAGATCTATATTTTGATTATGTTTTTGATTTGGTCCCTGAAAATGTCTTGTTGTTTAGAATTAGGTCCCTTATTTTATTGTTTGTTTTGCTGTCAAGGGCTTAATTCCAGTATTTGAGGAGATGTTTGAGAGGATGGAGCATAGGCTTTGTCTTAGGCATCTATATGCCAATTTCAAAAAGAAGTTTGGTGGCGGCACCAAAATCAGAGACTTCATGGTGTCTGCAGCAAAGTCAACATATATACAAGCATGGGAGGCAAAGATGAAAGAGCTAAAGGCATTTAATCCTAAGGCTTGGGAGTGGTTGGCCAAAATACCAACAAAATTATGGTGTAAGCATGCTTTTTCATTCTATCCCAAATGTGATGTGTTAATGAATAATGTATCTGAGGCTTTCAATAGCACAATACTAGTGGCTAGGGATAAACCAATATTGACAATGTGTGAATGGATAAGGAACTATCTGATGAATAGAAATTCTACATTAAGAGAAAAAGCTAATAGGTGGGAACATAGGATAATGCCAAGACCTAGAATTAGGTTAGATAAAGAAGTAGAACATGCTGGCAATTGGATTCCAACTTGGTCTGGTGACAGTATTTGGCAAGTTGAACATATTCATAACAAACAAATGTTCATAGTTGACACATCTAAGAGAACTTGCACTTGTAACTTTTGGGAGTTGGTAGGCATACCATGTAGACATGCAGTTGCTGCCTTAGGGTTTAGGAATAAAAAACCAGAAGACTATGTAGATGATTGCTACTCCAAAGAAACATATGTGGCATGCTATGACTTCAACATTAGCCCAATTAATGGCCAAGACATGTGGCCTGAAGTTGACACTGAGGAAATGTTGCCTCCATCATACAAGAGAGGCCCTGGTAGGCCAAAGAAGTTAAGGAGAAGGGAACCTGATGAAGATCCTAACAAAACAAGGACACATACTACTTATTGTTGTACCAAATGTGGAGTGCATGGACATAATGCCAGGAGTTGTTTGGTTGAAGTGCCTGACCCTGAAGCTCAGAAAAGAAAGGTATCATTTGAATATCAATTATGTTTACAAATTGTGTTATTGTTATCATTGATATTGATTGCTGATATTTATTTGTGCAGAGAAAACCTAAGAAAACTGCTACACAGACATCACAGCCAACTGAAGATGAGGCATAAAGTGAACAACAACAACAACAAAATGACCAACCAACTGAACAACAACAAAATCTGAGTAATGCTGATATTGAGGCTCCAACTGAACAACAGTAGGGAACACAATGTTATGTGGATCCAGAATTTGAAATGCTTGCAGCAGATCTCTGTGCAGCTTTTGAAGCAACACAAGCCCAACCCAATATCAATGACATCACTGCCAAAATTCCAGCTAATCCCCAAGTTGCTAATGTGGAAGTTGCTAATGAACAACCTGTACATGCTTCACAAGGAGTTGGTGACTCTCAGCCAAATTACATTTTGTCTGCACCTATCAAAGAAGGTGGTGGCTCACAGCCAACTGTTGAAGTTGGTAATGACCAACTTGTTCATGCAGCTCCACCAAAGCAACATGATCCTAAACCAGTTGAGTCTAATACTGAGTTAACTATTATGATGTTTGGTCTGCTGATCTTTTTCTAATTCTGAATGTTTTTTATGTGACTTTGTAGGCCAAACAACCCAGACAAAAGGTGGCAAGGAAGTTGGAATTGAGGAGAAGTGAAAGAACAAGGGCACTAAGATGCAAAAAGCTTAAGGGAGAAGGAAGTAGCCAAGACCAACCATGGACTATGTAGACAATGGCCTGTTTTGAATTATGTTGTACTTTTGATTCCATCTAGGAGTTTTTTGTTAACTATCATGACTACAACACTGCTTTGGCTTTAGCCTTGTAGTTAAGGCATTTATGTATTTCGTCCCCAACAATGTATTATGACTTAAGTATTTATTTTGTTATGACTTTAAGTATGAAAATTATCAAGATATGGTTTAAGTACAACTGCAAGCACAATGATCAACTTAATTGAATTCATATACTGAACAATATAATTGCATTCATATATTGAACAAAACCAAAACATGTTTTTCATTCATCATATGGTACAGGGACCAATTCCAAAATACAATAATGTTACAAGGACTTAAAGACAAAAAAATTGAACAACAACACAAACAAATTGGATTCACCATTTCAGATAACCAAAGAACATCCCCCATGAAACAACCAACAATAGCATCAATAGATTCACTTTTCTCTTCTCCTTCTCTAGCTTAATCTTCATCTTTGTTTTTTTACCATTTTCAATCTCCTTGACCATGAACCCCAAATCCTTCACCACTTCAGAGCAGTTGCAACCACCTAAACATCTAACATCACTTGTTGGATTTCTTTCAAGCTCATCGTCCCAAATAAACAACTTGCAACCAGACATTAATCCTGAATTTTGACACTTCCAAAATCGTCTCTTAGGGTTTTCAAATGAATTTGACATAAACATTTTCATGCTTCTATTGCAACCACAAATCGGTGCTTGACCATGATGAGAGTTCGCAGAAGAAAACGAGGCCATGGATGTTGAAGGTATAAGAAGAAGAGAACATAGCCAATGTAGAAGAAATAAGAAGACAACAGTGCCAATGTAGAAGGAAGAAGAAGCAAAACAAATTTGTAATGTTTTTTGTATTTGGTCCCTCTTTATTTAACGGTCCATTGATTAAATCCACGTGTGTAAAGAAAATTAAACAAGAAATGATAAAAGAATACTCCACCTCAGCACCGTCTGCCAACTCAGCTTTTTTTAAACGTTTCATTGACGGCAGGGACTATAACCAAAAGGAAATGAACATGTGGGGACTTGGACCGAAAAAAAAAAGATACAGGGACTAAAACCAAAATCTCGCCAACTTACAGGGACCAAAACACTATTTAAGCCTATCTATTATATATAGAGACACTTGAGAAGTAGAAATGACACGAAAATATAAATATACACATCAAGTAAAAATGAGTAAAGTGAAGGAAATATCTTTTCGTAAGATATTATCAAAAGATAAGCTTAGTGTGCTTGTACAATCACATTAAGACATTCATAGTATTCTGAAGGAAATTCTTCGTTAATCTTTATTGCATCCAATGTATAATAAACTGGTGGGGGTTGTTGAGATATTAGACATAATCCAAGTTGAATTATGTGGCCTAAGCGCAAAGCTAATTAGGGTTTAGGGTTTGTTATTTTACTTAGTAGTGTCACTTAGGTGTATATAAATAAACACTTTGTAGTTCAGTTTTATCATTTCGTTCAATAATATCAATCCTTATTTCCTTATTCTATCTCTTTGTCTCCTCACTAAAAGTGTCTCACGCACTAACAAATTGGTATCTAAAACTCCGGTTAGATTCTTGATCGTGTTTTCAAGAATCACACGTCAGAGATCGTATTTCCGGGATCGTGGGTTGTTGTTAATCAATCGCTGCAAAGATGAATGGTAACGGAAATTTACCAAACTCCCTTCCAACTCTTGATGGCAAGAATTGACTTCGATGGAGAAAACATATGCAATCTCTATTTGACTTTCATGAAACCCTAGAAGTGGTTACTAACGGTGTTCCTGCGCTTGATGAAGATGCAACTGACGCATAGAGAACCGCTCACAAGGATGCCAAGAAGAAGGATTGCAAGGCGGCATTTTATATCCAATCGGCGGTTGATGCGGCTAATTTTGACAGAATCGCTCGTGATGAATCAGCGAATGAGGTATGAGATATTCTTGTCAAGTACTATGAAGGAGGCGAGAAATTCAAGGTTGCCAAGTTGCAAACTTTGCAATGACAATATGAATTATTGTCGATGGGAGAAGACGAAAAGATTGCATGCTATGTGTTGAAGGTGCAGAAACACGTCCATCTCATGAAGGGTTGTGGTGAAACACGTTATCATAGCTATTCAAGAATCCAACAATCTTGAAACCCTAAAACTGGAAGATTTGGTTGGTTCATTGGAGGGCGCATGAGATTAGGATTGTCAAAAGGAAAGGAGTTCAAGACTCGATACAAGCACTACAGGCTCAGTCATGGAAGAAGAATGGTGGTTCCAACAAGTTTAAAGGAAAAATCGACAGGACTCAGGGCAAGAATTCTTGGTCGAATCCTCACAAGAATAAGGTTGATGATAGAGCTTCAGAATTCTTAAAAAGATGAGAAGAAAATTCCAATCACAAAGACAAAAAAAGGTGTGCAATGTTATAACTGTGAAAAGTGGGGGTCACTTAGCCAAACATTGTTGGTACAAAAAAGACAAGGGAGTGAAAAAAGGTAAGGAGGAAGGAGAAAACCTTGCACGCCATGATTCAGATGATATGGTGGTTGTAGCACCCCAAAATTTTCCCTACCTTTTTCTAACCTTAACTAGCTTTTGTTTCACACTCATTTTTCATCTCCATTAGGTCATAACTCATAATCATACTTTTCATTGGGCTCCTAAGACATGGGATCGAAGAGATTCATCAAGCTCCAAGGTTTTTCTATTCAGAGGATTCATCAAAGGCTTTGGGTCAGGGGTTCAATGGTGTGAATCAGGGTTTAACTCCTTCTCAGATCAAGACATTTTATTGTTATTGCAAGTGAGAGTATTATTGGACATGGGTTGTGGTTTCTCAGTATCCAAGTCCTTCTTTCATCAGTGTACATTTAAGGAGGATCAGGGTTTCTCATTTAAGGTGGAGATGGTTGATATTCATCAATTGAATTTGGTGGTTAGGGTTCATGGCGAAGGCATCATGATATTCCCAGGACATGAGATCAAGTTGTGGATTCATATTGTGGTCAAGGTATTGTTGTTCCCTCAGTTGTTTATTTCTTGTTGCTTGTAATGCAAGCTAATATGGAGCTGAGATTGAGGTTTGGGGATTCACAATGAAGGCAAGTTTGGTTTGGATTTGAAGTTTGGTTTGGGATCAAATATATCCGATTGGTCAAAGGATTTAAGCATACGGAGTATGACGAGGGTTCTTGTGGATTACCTAAAATTTGAGATACAAAGCCATCATAAATCATTAATCCATTTTCAAAGTCCATATCCATTTACAAACAACCATTTTTCCTACATTCTCAAATTCATTTGAACTTCATTTCAATTCCACGTAACCATTTTGCTATTAACCATTCTTTTTTAATATGCATTCATAACCAAATACACGTCCATAAGTCCAATCCAAATAGCCATTTTAATATCCACTTTAAATCTTTTTCTAAATACAAATCATTTTTTCTAAACCCATCCAATTATCCAAACCTTTCCATATCCAATCCATTTGTCCATTTTCATTTGACTTCATTCTCTCATTCATTTTCCTATCCAAGTTTTAATTCACTTATGTTGCGGTGAGATTGGATACCATAGTTATTAATTAACTAGGATCACATTTCTTTAAATGTTCACCACCGACTTTGATTTATCCAAAGGAAAGGTTCAAAAGCGAAAAAAACCTAAAGATCTAAGGTTCGGGGGTTGGTTACAACTAGGGAAGGTATTAGCATCCTAAACGTACGTAGTACTCTACAGGAACCTCTTGTTAGTACTTATGTTATCTATTACTCGCTTGCTAAAGGTGCTATGCTAAAGGCTGGAACCCTAGGGGTTAGTATCTAAGTATACTCGGCAAGGTATCACACCTTGTGCCTACGTATCCCAAGGGGGAGCGGAATCAGAGTATCTGTAGTTCTAAAAAGAGGAACTTCTTGACGGGGTCAAGGTTCCAAGGGGAGGTAATTTCTAAGTCAAGACATTACATAGAGTACGGCGACTCTAAAGTTATAGGTTGGTTTAAGAGGGGTAGGATTGTAAATGTTCGCGGCGGAGCATTTACTTGGAGTGCGGCGACTCCGATCCTAAGGCTAAGATTCTAAGTGTCTACGGCGAGACGTTGAGTACGGCGACTCCGAATCCTAAGGCCAAGGGTTCTAAAGTTAGTCCTATGACGTTGAGTCAATATTGGGTGACCTTTCCTTTGGAATTAAGGGGACGATTAACTTAGATTAGTTGTGCGCACTAGCAAAGGGTGAGCTAGTATAGTGTATAGTGACCAAAGGTTGAATGCGATGCCTAAAGGCAATCGACTTACATGGGTAGAAAAGGGGCTCGACGTTGGATCGAGAATTTTTAATATTTTGAAAGGTTTGAAAACAATAACGTAAACATCAAGATAAGCATACGAATGGAAACAATCAAGTAGAAACAAAATAAACATACAAGCATATGATTCACTCTTAAATAGGATACGATTACTTAAGGGGTTGAATTTAGGAAGGTTTACTATTGTGAGAATTTTGTTAAAGATTGCCTTTAATTAGAATGTTCTTAATAAAAAGTTAATTATCTAAATAACTTTTAATATTTTGGTTTTAAAGTTTTATTAAAAAAGTTATTAAGAGTTTTTAATTTTAATATTTATATAAAATAGTTTTGTTATTTTATTATTTCCGAGATTAATTGTTATTTTGAAAAAAAGCTAAAGGTTATTTTAGTAGAAAAGTTCATTATATTAAAAAGGTTTTACTAATTTTGAGGAAAAATTTTACCAAAAGTAAATTGTTATATTTTTAAAAAGTTATAAAAAAGGTCTATCCAATTACTTCTTTTTAAAAGAGAAAGGTTATGTTTTATAAAGAATCCAAATTAATATTATGAATCTATTTAAAAGGTTAAATTAATTAATTAAAAAAGGATTAATTATTTAAAAGAGGGAGACGGGGGGATCTGATATTGCGCAAGGGATAGGGTCCATCGCAGACCCTCAACTCTCAACCATTAACCTAAACAAACCACGATCTAACGCTAAAAGGAAGAGGTGTACGATAAGGTGGCGTGTGTGCATGTGTACCGGATTTAAACGAAAACTAAAAAAGGGAAAAAGGAGGGAGTCACACCGGTCCCCCATCTCACTCTTCTCTCTCTCGCCTGTCTTTCTTCTCTCAAGATAAAATTAGGGTTTAGAAACCCTAGAGGCGCTTCCGCTAATGCTCTCTCATTGTTCTCTCGCGATCAAAATCAAGCACATAAAAACCCCACCCCACACAGCCCATACCCCAATCCACTATGTTATTGTCGATTACAAGTTACAAGATGCGATGATTTAAAGTAAAAATAAAAAGAAATGATGGCCGGCGATGATGGCGAATTCTTCGCAGATCTTCGTTCAGGGACGGTTCTCTCTTTCCTTACCTCTTTGTGTGATTTTGCTTCTTTGTTGTTTCTTGACTTCGCCTTCTTCTGGACTTGATGTTGGACTTTGTGATATTGTGGGAATTTTTTGTTTTTGATTTTTCTTTCTCTCTGAATGTCTGGTCCCCTCCCTACGTGAACTCTCTTCTCTTTCTTCTGTGATTGAATTTTCTAGTGACTTGATTGAGGTCTGATGAACTCGGTTGAATGTCTGATGAATTTGATTGGTGGCGATGAAGAATGTAGAGTTCTGAGCCTTTCAGAATTATTGTTGCATTTTTGTTTATTGGATTGATGGTAATTTCTGGTTTTTTGAGTTGTTGGATGTGTAAGGATGTTGGGTTTTGCGATGAATTTGAAATTGGTAGCTGGTATGATGAATTGGTGTGTTGGTTCGTATCATTTTTCCTCCCCCCTTCTGTCAAAACTTTGTCCCTTTTTATAGGCCAATGATGAGTAATTGGTTTGGAAAGATTTTAATGTTGTATTGAAACATGATTTCAAAGGTCGCAATCTTCTGATGCTGTCTGAACGGTTTTTGGAAAGTTTGAATCATGTCTAAAATTTGTTTTGGAAAGGCTTAATTGCTGTCTGATATGTCACTTAGTTTGGAAACTTTTGGGAACTTCCATGACCGTCTTGAAAATGTGATTTCACAATGTTGCATTGTTTGATTTTTGTATGGCCCTGTTTTAGAAGATTTTTAAATATGTCTGAGCATGTCTTGCTGGTTTTGGATTGGGTGAATTTATGTCTGCAACGTTTTGGAATGTTTTTTGAAATGTGAGAACATGTCTGATTTGGTCTGGGATATGATTAGAGGTTCTTTTTGGGAAGTTTTTGAATTGTGTTTGGAAATGCTTTTAGCAATAACATAGCCTTTAATTTCTTGTCCTGAACATGTTCTAGAAATGTTTAACCCTGTTTTGGAAACAAACTTGATGATGTTTTTCTTTTCAAATTGAATTGATGACTATGTTGGGGCATTTGAATGGGCAAAGATCTTTGTTTCATTTTGGATGGCCATATTGGATGCTAAAATTCAAATTTGCTGCAGGTTTTGAATTATTAACGCATGACTTCCTCCTTCTGTTAATTCATGTTGTGGGTTTCGTGTGATGACTTTATTTGACCCTATGATACGCTTGCCATGTATAAGGTATGATGAGTTTATTTGGTCAAAACAAGGGATGTCATGACTTGTTCATTTCTTAATACTCTATGTGTGTTTTTCGTTTATAAAATGAGTATTTTAAGCCATTTTGATGTTCCTTTCTTGTGGCTCACATGTGGTTTCGTTTGGAGCAGCTTTGGCGTGTTTTTAAGTTGTGGAAAAGGTGGATCAGATCCAATAAAGTCAAGTCAAAGAAATGGCCCACTTGGTATCAAAGGAGCAGGTTGTGCTGCTTGTGGTAACTGATATGCTTTTAGATATGCTTATCTCATGTGACGTACCACAGTCCTTGGTTGGTGGCAGTAGCATCATTACACAATAGAGTTATCATCACGTGCTAGAATATTAGGTTGGATGGTTTTGGCCAGCTTTTGCTAACTTGGGATAAATCTTGATTACTTTGAATTGTACTTCTTAAGCTTTAAGGAGTTGAACCTGTAGTGTTTGGAATTTTGGGACGTGAAACTTACAAAGTAACTATGTATTAATAGCTGACACACTTCTCTTGTTTTTTTTTGCTGGAGGTTTCAAATCTAATCCCCGAGCTAGGCAAAAACTTTGTACTCTTTTGTGTAATGTTTGGAATGTAATCTATGTATTGGTATCTTGCAAATTCTAAGGATTTTGGTCACTTCAAATGGTATTAGGTTTGTACCATACTTTGAGCTTGTGCTACGTTTGATGCATTGTAAACAAGTTTTGAACGTTACATCATTTCAGATTCTGCACGCCTGTTGAAGCTTGGTAATATGATAATGAGGCCTTATTAAGATTTTGTTAACCTTGGCAAGTCTTGTAAAGGATATATGAACTTGTCATTAATATGAACATGTGAGCTTTATGAAAGAACACCTTCCGATGTAAAATTTAAAATTTTGTATAATATGAACTGCTCGCGAACCTTGTGAATCTTGAACTTGGAATTATCTTAATCTTGCATTTTGAATTTTCTCAAATCTTAGCATGGTGAAGGACTAATGTTTAACTTGAACTCTTATAACTTTGTACTTAGAAATTCATAAAAGAAATGAACTCAATTGAAGCCTTGTGTGCTTTGAACTTTCTTTAAACTTAGAATTTAACCCTTGGTGATAAATTCCAAACAAAGGTCTTAAAACTTTCTTGATCATAAATCCAATGAAAAAAACTTGTTCATTTTAAAATGAACATATGCATCCCATGATCTTTATAGAATAAATAAAAGAGATATCACTCATGTACCCTGCCCGCGACTTGAATAATCCTTGTCATTTCAAACTTCTGCCAATGGTCAAAGTATCTTGAACATTTAATTTCCAATGATCTTCAAACTTGCTTGAAGAACACTTGACGGTTTCGGGAATATGAATATTCTTCTTGAAACAGAGGGTCTGATCTTCATACTAGGACCAAGAGTGAATCAAAATCATATGAATGAGGTAAGAATGTTAGGCTTGGTCTTGTAAATTTGTGACAAATCAATGGACTTGAATTTGCACTTGAATCCCAAACTTCTACTTTCCTCCGAAATGAACTTCCCTTGATGAACCAATATTTAAGAACATAAAGCAAACACATCTCTTAACCTTGAGGAGCCTACAGAGGGGGGTGAAGATGCCATCCTGCAACATAACTGTCATCCAACCAGTGACTAGCTTTTAAGGGAACGTCTTCCATGTCAGTGGGTATAAGGACATAGATTTTTGTGGGGAAAAAAGGCTTTTGAGAAATCTGAGGGCAAGAAGGTTTTGGTAGTGGTTCAGGGACCAGAGGGTAGAGGCATATAAACTCATAGGAATCCATACACACTTTCAAGACCAGAGAACCTCCATAACACACACACACACACAGCACAACCTTCAAGATCTGGAATCTTCTACAGCAGTACCTATATTCACAAATGAAACAAACAAACAACTAAACTAGATAAAGTGGTTAGTTATGCACAAATGATTAACCTAAAGTGTCATGCTGACGAATCAATGTACCTAAGGGGAAAATTTGGGGTACAACAGTTGCCCCTATTTAAATATCTTCACCGGATGACAGGGTGATGAAGATCGTCATTAGGTCATGGTGAGAGATATTTAAATATAGATAACCGAAATTTTTTGCCCTTAGATGCAATGATCATGCAATGCTATGGACAAAACTAAACCCGATGCTGACATGCCATGAACTCTAGCATGATGAGAATGATGGGATGATAAAATGTAAGATGCAGACGAAAACGAAAGTAAACACAGAGCAGAAGATGAACACGATGAGCAACAAAACTCACTGGGGACGACCAGACACACCGGGGGAAAGAAACAAACACTGGGGAAACCAGGGCGATGACTCAACAGGTTCAAGCGTGACCAGTTGTCGTCTAAGCAATAAAGCAGGATCCATATGGCAGTAGGATCAAAAGATGAGCTCCAACGGACTGTATATAAAGAGATTATTCATAACGTTCAGGTAAGAAAAGATCCTTAGTGAAGGTTGATTCAGAAAGACTATCTCCACTGGGGAAAGAAAAGCTTCACAAACAAGTGGCTTCGCCAAGATAACTGACTTTAAGATATACTGAATCACTGAAGAGTGGCGTCGTCGAAGAGTCTGACGTAGAGACACACTTCACTGGAGAGCAACACCGTCGAAGAGTCTAAAGAGATACACTTTATTGGAGAGCAACCGTCGAAGAGTCTAAAGAGATACACTTCATTGGAGAGTAATCGTCGAAGAGTTTGGAGAGATACACATCACTGAAGAGTGATACCGTTGAAGAGTCTGGAGAGATCCACTTCACTAAAGAGCAGCACCGTCGAAGAATTTGGAGAGATACACATCGCTGAAGAGCGATACTATTGAAGAGTCTAGAGAGATCCACTTTATGCTGGAGAGCAATACCGTCGAAGAGTTTGGCGGAGGTAACTGGTTGAGTGTAAAAACGAATTGTATGCAAGAGTTGAATAATATTCCGGGGGTAGACTGCCACTTGTTATTTGGCTTTGAATTCCAAGGGGACGTCGTTCCATCAACGCTGTTGGAGAACAGGTTCTTCAAAGAGGATCCATAAAGGACTTCCTACGAGAAGTAGTGCAAAATAAACTCACGCCCAAAATAGGTTTGGAGACCTAAAAGTTTAAAGGTGGTACCCTCAGGGACCAAAGTTCAATCTAGGATCAAGCTAGAAAGAAACGGTCAAGCAAGACCTGCCATTGAGAAATGAACTCGAACGGCGATTTTATCTTATCCAAGCACGGAAAAGGATAACTGAAAAAACCATCATCCATGAGGGTTGAACTCTGTGGGGAAACAAAGAAGTAATTAGCATTTTCTGCCTAAGGCTGACGATTCTACTTGGAGAGATCAGGCAAACCCAAAACTTGGTGTAAACATAACCAAAGATAAAGCAACAAGAGACAAACAAATAGCAAACATGCACGGATGCAATGCATATGATGTCATGCGATGCTTATGCTCATGCAGACAAAACAGAAAAAGAAAGCAGGAGGAAAAAACAAAACGACGAGGAAGCTCGTCCATCCTCTGCACGGGAGATACATCTGTCAAGCTTGTATAGAAATCTAAAGGTGGAACCCAATAGTTGAACTTCAAAGTCCAAACTTCTCTGGGGAAATAGCAATCCACTTGGGGATATAATATCATGACTTCATTTAGGGATCGTCAAGCTGAATCTGATTATCTGGATGAGAAAGAAATCCACTGTGGATGGATCAAACTCGTGATCAGAGACTTCTATGGGGATAAAATAAATCCTCTGTAACTGAAGTAAGCAGAAGTGATGGTAGATGCCATAGATGAGGCGTCCCGGGGATAAAATAAATATTCGCTGCTTCATTATGAAAGTTTGTACCATAGTGTAGCTGCAGACATCAGAGTTTAGTCTTCAGTGGGGATGAAATAAATATCCACTGCCGAGGAAAATTGAAATCTGAGAAAACACTGCGGAGTGAAATAAACACTCACTTCATCGGGGAAGGTTGAGGCCGAGGAGATTCACTGGGGATCCTTAGGTCAACCCGGTTCTGAATTCTTGTACTGATCCTGTCATAATTGCTTGAAATAAAGATTCACTGGAGAATCGTCATGACTTCCTTGAGTCGAAACTTGCTGGGGAATTATCATACCATTCGAGACATGAACTCTTCGGGAAATAAGGTGAAGAATGCTATGAAGTCAGTGAAGTTTTGACTTGCATGGTAGTCTCCATTTTCAAGTAACAACTATTGAGAAAGAAGTCTTCAATTCTCATCTGTCCTGGATTGCATGATTCTGAAAAAGGAGTCATCTCTAAAGGATTTTACAGAAGATTCGGCGTTCAAAAATAATCCACTGTCTTCCAACTCTTGAGAGATTTGTAGAATCTTGACGTAACTGGCTCAGATTGTCGGTATTCTGTATACTGAATCTTCAAAATTGCCCCTTGGGTAAGTCAGTTTGTGGAGGTTACAAACTGAAGAAAACATCTTGCCCCTGCTTAACTGGGTCTTCAAGTAACATGCCCCAGACTGGTTATCTTTAACAATGAAGTAGCCATTTTCAACAAAGTTCCAATCAGAAATTGAATCTCTCATAGCTGTTTGCAATCAAGTTTCTATGATATTAAGCAATATTTACATGCATAAAGTGTAAACTCTGAAATTGCTAGTGCAACGCCATGTTTGTTTTGAAGTTTTACTGAAAAAGCATATCGCAAACTTGTGACCGAATCACTGGTTAGGATATGACATTAGTTTTCCTTTTTATAAAGCCAATGCGAACTTTGAGCGTGGCTCATAGGAGTCAGGAAACACTATCTCATCAAGTATGCTTTTGAAATGAACTCTGCTTCAATAAGATCTTTTGAGAGATTTAATAGTGCTTCGGGTTTAAGAAGCAAAAAGGTAAAAAGGTTCAAAATTTGTTTATGCCCATCCCCTTTTTGTGAGGTTATTTTGAAAGTTTGAGGGTCAAAATTTATTTGTACCCACTCCTATTTTGATAGTTTGGAAGCTCGGTCGCTTTGATTGAGAGTTACCCTGCCCCAGGTTAAAAATAAGGTTTTGATTTTAAGGCTCAAAAGGGTTAACAAGAGGTTATCTCTGGTGTTGGAATAATGCCTTATATCCTTAGTAGGGTTTTCGTTCAAAATCATACAACAGAAGAGATTGCGTTTTAGTTCATCATCCTCCATTCAGTAGTATTAGCGTTATAACAGTAAATAGTTTTAAAATGAGCGAAGCGAATGGATTTCTTCAAAACACACATTATATTTCATTAAACGTTCAAAATAACAAGTTCCTGCATGTAAACATGCTTTAATAATCAAAGAAAGCGATATAAGCAAATAAATAAACAACTTGATACTTCCGGGACTGATTTCCTATTTATTGCCACTTGAGCTAACTATCTTCAAAATCGACTTTCGAGATTAGTCTGAGGGTCATTTTCATATCCATTCTCGGTGAATTATTCCATAACCGGGACTGATGAACCCGCGTGATTGGGTGAAGGGGTATTGATTTGAATGCCATGAGGCGTGAATGAGAACATTTTGGAGTCTAGCAGAGTATGAACCTTACTCGGGAGTACCTTACAGTCGTCAGTTGAATGCCCCGGTGCCCCAGCATGGTAGTCACATCGAGCGTTAACGTCAAAACCTGGTGGATAGGTAAAAGGTACTAGCTTCAATTCCTTCGGCACTATAAGTCCACTTTTGATTAAATCTGGTAAGAATTGACTGTATGGCATGGGTAGCGGAGTGAAATGCCTCTGCTTCTTCAGTTTTTGTCTACCATGTTGACGCGGTTGTCGGCGGTATGACTATCGATACCGAGGAGGTATTCGATTTGGAGAAGAATACTGCCCCTGAAGAGATAATGGCGCTTAACCCAGAGACCCAAAAGAATGCTCACTCTGAATACTTGAGTTGCGTGAGCGTCGAGACTGATATATTGGATACTCCTCAATGGAATTATTTTCTTTCTCCTGTTCTTCCTGAGAACTGACAATTGATTCACTCTCAATGGCTCGGATGTTTGAGGTACCTCAGATTTTTCCTTTCTTAAAACCAATCTCGATATGCTCTCCGGCTATTACCACATCAGAGAAATTTATTGTCACAACGCTAAACAGCTTTTCTCGGTATGGGTCTTGCAAAGTATCTACGAACCAGTCAACCAATTCCTTATCTAAGAGTGGCGGTTGAACGCGAGATGCTACTTCTCTCCACCTCTGAGCATACTTTCTGAAGGATTCATTATCTTTTTGAGATAGGTCTAGCAAATGCATGCGACTAGGAGTCAAGTCAAGATTATAGTTATATTGCTTCACGAATGCACTGGAAAGGTCTAACCATGATTGCATGTCGCTACTCTTTAACTGCATATACCAATTTAGTGATGCCCCACTTAAACTGTCTTGAAAACAGTGGATCATAAGTTGTTCATTATGGACATATGGCGTCATTTTTCTGCAAAACATCACCAGATGCTGCTTTGGACAGCTGTCCCCTTTGTACTTCTCAAATTCTGGTGTATTGAACTTTGGAGGCATTACAAGGTCGGGTACCAAACACATATTCAAGGCATTCAGACCACCAATGTTACGACCCTGAATGGAATCGAGTCTTCTTTCCAAAGCACGACATTTTTCCAAAATCTCAGCATCTCGTGGATTTTCAGTTTTCACCTCAGGAATCACCTCTTGGGAATCTGGCTCTGATAATGCAAAACTACGATATTCCATAGCATCAACAGAAGAAGAATGTCTATCCGAATGGTAGTACGCTCTGGTATAACCTGGTTCTCAGCAGGAATCTGCATAGATTGATCATGGGTAACATTCTTCATAACAGTCCTCTGAGTACTAACGTCCCTTCTTGCCAAGGCTGTCATAGCTTCCACAAGTTGATTGAACTCAAGATCTGCTACGGTCGCAAACTGGCTCTGCTCTTCTGAATTCATGATCTTTCAAAATCTTCTTCAAGTTCAAAGATTGCTAAAGAGAAACCAACAGACGGTCGTGAACAGAGGATGGACGAGATCACAGGAACAAACCGAAGAAAAGGAAACAAAGCAAAGAATGCAAAAATGATATGAGATGCAAATGCAAGAACGATGCAACTATCAAGGAACTCAAAATCATATTTGCAGTCATTGTAGATATTGAAACTAAAACAATTTATTAAAATTTTCAAAAGGCCAGTACACCTCCCAAGTTTTATTACATAAGCAACATAACACAAAAAGAACTAGGAGTCTAAACTGCTGGATGATGCCCCTTGTCTTCCACGGAGTTCTTCCATCAGTCGGTCGATCTGGTGTTGCATCCTTACTTTGTCCAGAGTGAGCTTCTCTATTTCAGCCTTTAACTTTAAAACTTCATCTGATTTGACCATAAGAGGCTCGGGACGAGGAAAAGGCATTCTCAGCATGAGAGCCTTCTCACGTGCCCAGGCTAGACATTCTTCAGTAACTGAGCAATCTGGATTCGTTGTCGCCGTCATTCCTTGTCGATTGATGTGACGCCAAGCAAACACAATTTCGGTTTTCAAATTCAGGTTCTCTCCTTGATAGAGAAAAAGTCTTATCAAGCTCTCCGAATCAGGTATTTCTTCCATTGGGTGCCCCAGTTGACGACGGGTGAGCACGGGGTTGTAACTGACACATCCCTTCGTACCAAGAAGAGGTACATTGAGAAAGTCTCCACAACTATGAATCATGGGGATTCCTCCATATATCGGGTCATGCCAAACAATATCCGAGTGAGTAAGGGCCATGAGCTTCACGGGCCATTCTGAACCGTCTTTCACATCCCAGAAAACCGCAGACCTCGATAGGTGCAAAATAAACCACCTATAGCGGATATCAGTGCAGCAAGTAATCCAACCTTCTCCTTTTAGAACCTTCGAATGGATGGAATGGTAGGCATCGGCTAACAATGTAGGAACTGGATATTTGAGCATGAAAATCCTGATCGCGTGGACATCGATGAAATCTTCAACATTTGGAAACAAGAATAAACCATAGGCTAGTAACGCGAAAATATTCTCGATGGCTCTGGTATTCCCCATGTTGGCGAAGTGTCAAGCTTTCTCGAACAGGAACTGGGCAGGCAAACATTCAATTCCCCCCTGACCGTCATGTGAGTTTGGATCTCTAACAGCTTGATGCGGGTTGTTCTCGCGATATCCTCCTGATTAGGCCTTCCTTCTCCACCGGAGAACGGAGATGAGTCTTTGACGGGGATCCCTAACAGAGCGGAATACTCCTCCAATGTTGGCATCAACTGGAAATCTTGGAAGATGAAACAGTGGTATACTATGTTGTAAAGTTAAACCAGCGTCTCCAATAAGCCAGCAGCTACTCGAATTTGCAACAGCGGAAGGATCTGTCCATACTTCGCGGTGAACTCCTTGGGATCTTTGATCTGACTTCCTAGTTCCCTTAGTTGCTCAACATTTGAAACCTTAAAGGTGTATGGCAAAGGTCCCTTCTTTCTGTAATCCATCGTATAATGCTTGTAAAACAAATTTCAAGTTCCTTGATAGAGAGAAATGAGAATGTGAATGCTATGCTACAAGATTCATGGAAACTCGGCTATTTATAATCCTTGAGGAATACCAAACGACTCGTTTTAATAATCATAAAAAAAGTGGTTATCACATTAGTACCGGAATATTAAAGATTGATTTAATACAAAATTAAAACGCGTCTGTACGCCTTACAACAGTCATAACGTAAAGCTAAATAAAAGCTAATAATGATGAATCTAAGGAGACTCTTCCAACGGTCTTGTCTTGAGTCCTTTGACTTCCTTTTTCAATTGAGCTTCTTCCAAAATAAGCTTGTCGACGAAGTGTTAGAATGGGATAAGACGTCTTGAGCTTTCCATTTCTTGCAATAAGTAGCTTTTTTTTTCAATAAATCCTCCTTTTAGTTAGCTTGAATACTAACCGAAGTTGAGAAATGGATATTTGTCTTGAATTAGTAACTCCATCAGTTGAGAATAATCTTTAAGGTTAGGTACCAACTGATAACCAGGAACAATGATAGACTGCGGTAGAACGGAGATAATAACTTCCCATATCTGGTCTTGAACCTTTCTCTATTTGTCAGCAAGGTCTCCAGTCCCCTTAGATCGTCCAGGTTATGACTCTTGTAAGTGTACTTTAACGTTTTATTTCTTTTTCGGAGTCTATGGTATCCCTACGATGTTTACAAATAAGGCTAAGTTCCATGAATCTTTATGATATGATGTTGATGGATGCATGAATGCAACAACCACAGGTAAGCACATATTCACTTAGGCACAAAGGTACAAGCAAACAAGCAGAGCCCTAGGTTTAGAGGTCATGGGCGTGGAGTCAAGGTCTACCCTTCCCAAGGTATGTACTATGGTTTCGATTGTACCTGCAAAACGGGTTCTACAAAGTTCCCATAGTCTACGTAAATCCTTCGGATATTATCGGCCCACGTGACTACTCACGCGGGTTAACAATATTCTCAAGATAAACTCGTCGAGTTTAGTATCGCGTAACAACTATTTGGGACTACTCCCTCATAGCCATCGCACGACATCCTAAAAGGCCAAGTGGGGTAAAGGTAACTACGGTCCTCAGCTTTTTGACTCCCAAATCGGAAAGAGTGATATCAATGCGAATACTCACATCAGACACCAACAATTCCAAAAGGCCTTGGCTGAGCGTGGTCATCATATGCCAAACTCTGTTAGGACTACTCCCAACAGCCGACTATTGATTACACCACAATCCTATCATATGTGTACTCTCAAGTCCGGGTTAGGACTTATCTCACAATGTAACAACCCAAGCAAGTAGAAAATCCAAGCAAACAAATAAACAAATATACAGATATATATAAGTATAAACAAATAACAATAAATAAACAAGTTAGGGGGAACCCTCGACTTATCCCCAGTGAAGTCACCATTTCTGTTGCGGTGAGAATTGGATACCATAGTTATTAATTAACTAGGCTCACATTTCTTTAAATGTTCACCACCGACTTTGATTTATCCAAAGGAAAGGTTCAAAAGCGAAAAAACCTAAAGATCTAAGGTTCGGGGGTTGGTTACGCCTAGGGAAGGTATTAGCATCCTAAACGTCTGTAGTACTCAACAAGAACCTCTTGTTAGTACTTATGTTATCTATTACTCGCTTGCTAAAGGTGCTATGCTAAAGGCTGGAACCCTAGGGGTTAGTATCTAAGTATACTCGACAAGGTATCGCACCTTGTGCCTACGTATCCCAATGGGGAGTGGAATCAGAGTATCCGTAGTTCTGAAAAGAGGAACTTCTTGACTGGGTCAAGGTTCCAAGGGGAGGCAATGTCTAAGTCAAGACATTACATAGAGTGCGGCGACTCTAAAGTTATAGGTTGGTTTAAGAGGGGTAGGATTGTAAATGTTCGCGGCAGAGCATTTACTTGGAGTGCGGCGACTCCGATCCTAAGGCTAAGATTCTAAGTGTCTACGGCGACTCCGAATCCTAAAGCCAAGGGTTCTAAAGTTAGTCCTATGACATTGAGTCAATATTGGGTGACCTTTCCTTTGGAATTAAGGGGACGATTAACTTAGATTAGTTGTGCGCACTAGCAAAGGGTGAGCTAGTATAGTGTATAGTGACCAAAGGTTGAATGCGATGCCTAAAGGCAATCGACTTACATGGGTAGAAAAGGGGCTCGACGTTGGATCAGAGTTTTTAATATTTTGAAAGGTTTGAAAACAATAACGTAAACATCAAGATAAGCATATGAATGCAAACAATCAAGCAGAAACAAAATAAACATACAAGCATATGATTCACTCTTAAATAGGATACGATTACTTAAGGGGTTGAATTTAGGAAGGTTTACTATTGTGAGAATTTTGTTAAAGATTGCCTTTAATTAGAATGTTCTTAATAAAAAGTTAATTATCTAAATAACTTTTAATATTTTGGTTTTAAAGTTTTATTAAAAAAGTTATTAAGAGTTTTTAATTTTAATATTTATATAAAATAGTTTTGTTATTTTATTATTTCCGAGATTAATTGTTATTTTGAAAAAAAGCTAAAGGTTATTTTAGTAGAAAAGTTCATTATATTAAAAAGGTTTTACTAATTTTGAGGAAAAATTTTACCAAAAGTAAATTGTTATATTTTTAAAAAGTTATAAAAAAGGTCTATCCAATTACTTCTTTTTAAAAGAGAAAGGTTATGTTTTATAAAGAATCCAAATTAATATTATGAATCTATTTAAAAGGTTAAATTAATTAATTAAAAAAGGATTAATTATTTAAAAGAGGGAGACGGGGGGATCTGATATTGCGCAAGGGATAGGGTCCATCGCAGACCCTCAACTCTCAACCATTAACCTAAACAAACCACGATCTAACGCTAAAAGGAAAAGGTGTACGATAAGGTGGCGTGTGTGCATGTGTACCGGATTTAAACGAAAACTAAAAAAGGGAAAAAGGAGGGAGTCACACCGGTCCCCCATCTCACTCTTCTCTCTCTCGCCTGTCTTTCTTCTCTCAAGATAAAATTAGGGTTTAGAAACCCTAGAGGCGCTTCCGCTAATGCTCTCTCATTGTTCTCTCGCGATCAAAATCAAGCACATAAAAACCCCACCCCACACAGCCCATACCCCAATCCACTATGTTATTGTCGATTACAAGTTACAAGATGCGATGATTTAAAGTAAAAATAAAAAGAAATGATGGCCGGCGATGATGGCGAATTCTTCACAGATCTTCGTTCAGGGACGGTTCTTTCTCTCCTTACCTCTTTGTGTGATTTTGCTTCTTTGTTGTTTCTTGACTTCGCCTTCTTCTGGACTTGATGTTGGACTTTGTGATATTGTGGGAATTTTGTTTTTTTGATTTTTCTTTCTCTCTGAATTTTTGGTCCCCTCCCTACGTGAACTCTCTTCTCTTTCTTCTGTGATTGAATGTTCTAGTGACTTGATTGAGGTCTGATAAACTCGGTTGAATGTCTGATGAATTTGATTGGTGGCGATGAAGAATGTAGAGTTCTGAGCCTTTCGGAATTATTGTTGCATTTTTGTTTATTGGATTGATGGTAATTTCTGGTTTTTTGAGTTGTTGGATGTGTAAGGATGTTCGGTTTTGCGATGAATTTGAAATTGGTAGCTGGTATGATGAATTGGTGTGTTGGTTCATATCATTTTTCCTCCCCCCTTCTGTCAAAACTCTGTCCCTTTTTATAGGCCAATGATGAGTAATTGTTTTGGAAAGATTTTAATGTTGTATTGAAACATGATTTCAAAGGTCGCAATCTTCTGATGCTGTCTGAATGGTTTTTGGAAAGTTTGAATCATGTCTAAAATTTGTTTTGGAAAGGCTTAATTGTTGTATGATATGTCACTTAGTTTGGAAACTTTTGGGAACTTCCATGACCGTCTTGAAAACGTGATTTCACAATGTTGTATTGTTTGATTCTTGTCTGGCCCTATTTTAGGAGATTTTTAAATATGTCTGAGCATGTCTTGCTAGTTTTGGATTGGGTGAAATTGTGTCTGCAACGTTTTGGAAAGTTTTTTGAAATGTGAGAACATGTCTGATTTGGTCTGGGATATGTTTAGAGGTTCTTTTTGGGAAGTTTTTGAATTGTGTCTGGAAATGGTTTTAGCAATAACATAGCCTTTAATTTCTTGTCCTGAACATGTTCTAGAAATGTTTAACCCTGTTTTGGATACAAACTTGATGATGTTTTTCTTTTCAAATTGAATTGATGACTATGTTGGGGTATTTGAATGGCCAAAGATCTTTGTTTCATTTTGGACGGCCATATTGGATGCTAAAATTCAAATTTGCTACAGGTTTTGAATTATTAACGCATGACTTCCTCCTTCTGTTAATTCATGTTGTGGGTTTCGTGTGATGACTTTATTTGACCCTATGATACGCTTGCCATGTATAAGGTATGATGAGTCTATTTGGTCAAAACAAGGGATGCCATGAGTTGTTCGTTTCTTGATACTCTATGTGTGTTTTTCGTTTATAAAATAAGTATTTTATGCCATTTTGATGTTCCTTTCTTGTGGCTCACATGTGGGTTCGTTTGGAGCAGCATTGGCGTGTTTTCAAGTTGTGGAAAAGGTGGATCAAATCTAATAAAGTTAAGTCAAAGAAATGGCCCACTTAGTATCAAAGGAGCAGGTTGTGCTGCTTGTGGTAACTGATATGCTTTTAGATCTGCTTATCTCATGTGACGTACCACAGTCCTTGGTTGGTGGCAGTAGTATCATTACACAACAGAGCTATCATCACATGCTAGAATATTAGGTTGGGATGGTTTTGGCCAGCTTTTTGTGACTTGGGATAAATCTTGATTACTTTGAATTGTACTTCTTAGGCTTTCAGGAGTTGAACCTGTAGTGTTTGGAATTTTGGGACGTGAACCTTACAAAGTAATTATGTATTAATAGCTGACACACTTCTCTTGTTTTTTTGCTGGAGGTTTCAAATCTAATCCCCGAGCTAGGCAAAAACTTTGTACTCTTTTGTGTAATGTTTAGAATGTAATCTATGTATTGGTATCTTGCAAATTCTAAGGATTTTGGTCACTTCAAATGGTATTAGGTTTATACCATACTTTGAGCTTGTGCTACGTTTGATGCATTGTAAACAAGTTTTGAACGTTACATCATTTCAGATTCTGCACGCCTGTTGAAGCTTGGTAATATGATAATGAGGCCTTATTGAGATTTTGTTAACCTTGGCAAGTCTTGTAAAGGATATATGAACTTGTCATTAATATGAACATGTGAGCTTTATGAAAGAACACCTTCCGATGTAAAATTTAAAATTTTGTATAATATGAACTCCTCGCGAACCTTGTGAATCTTGAACTTGGAATTATCTTAATCTTGCATTTTGAATTTTCTCAAATCTTAGCATGGTGAAGGACTAATGTTTAACTTGAACTCTTATAACTTTGTACTTAGAAATTCATAAAAGAAATGAACTCAATTGAAGCCTTGTGTGCTTTGAACTTTCTTTAAACTTAGAATTTAACCCTTGGTGATAAATTCCAAACAAAGGTCTTAAAACTTTCTTGATCATAAATCCAATGAAAAAAACTTGTTCATTTTAAAATGAACATATGCATCCCATGATCTTTATAGAATAAATAAAAGAGATGTCACTCATGTACCCTGCCCGCGACTTGAATAATCCTTGTCATTTCAAACTTCTGCCAATGGTCAAAGTATCTTGAACATTTAATTTCCAATGATCTTCAAACTTGCTTGAGGAACACTTGATGGTTTCGGGAATATGAATATTCTTCTTGAAAAAGAGGGTCTGATATTCATACTTGTACCAAGAGTGAATCAAAATCATATGAATGAGGTAAGAACGTTAGGCTTGGTCTTGTAAATTTGTGACAAATCAATGGACTTGAATTTGCACTTGAATCCCAAACTTCTACTTTCCTCCGAAATGAACTTCCCTTGATGAACCAATATTTAAGAACATAAAGCAAACACATCTCTTAACCTTGAGGAGCCTACAGAGGGGGTGAAGATGCCATCCTGCAGCATAACTGCCATCCAACCAGTGACTAGCTTTTAAGGGAACATCTTCCATGTCAGTGGGTATAAGGACATAGATTTCTGTGGGGTAAAAGGCTTTCGAGAAATCTGAGGGCAATAAGGTTTTGGTAGTGGTTCAGGGACCAGAGGGTAGAGGCATATAAACTCACAGGAATCCATACACACTTTCAAGACCAGAGAACCTCCACAACACACACACACACACATCACAGCTTTCAAGATCTGGAATCTTCTACAGCAGTACCTGTATTCACAAATGAAACAAACAAACAACCAAACTAGATAAAGTGGTTTGTTATGCACGAATGATTGACCTAAAGTGTCATGTTGACGAATCAATGTATCTAAGGGAAAAATTTGGGGTACAACAGTTGCCCCTATTTAAATATCTTCACCGGATGACAGGGCGATGAAGATCGTCATTAGGTCATGGTGAGAGATATTTAAATATAGATAACCGAAATTTTTTCCCTTAGATGCAATGATCATGCAATGCTATGGACAAAACTAAACCTGATGCTGATATGCCATGAACTCTAGCATGATGAGAATGATGGGATGATAAAATGCAAGATGCAGACAAAAATGAAAGTAAACACAGAGCGGAAGACGAACACAATGAGAAACAAAACTCACTGGGGATGACCAAACACACCGGGGGAAAGAAACAAACACTGGGGAAACCAGGGCGACGACTCAACAGGTTCAAGTGTGACAAGTTGTCGTCTAAGCAATAAAGCAGAATCCACATGGCAGTAGGATCAGAAGATGAGCTCCAACGGACTGTATATAAAGAGATTGTTCATAACGTTCAGCTAGTAAAAGATCCTTAGTGAAGGTTGATTCAGAAAGACTGTCTCCACTGGGGAAAGAAAAGCTTCACAAACAAGTGGCTTCGCCAAGATAACTGACTGTAAGATATACTAAATCACTAAAGAGTGGCGTCATCGAAGAGTCTAACGTAGAGACACACTTCACTGGAGAGCAACACCGTCGAAGAGTCTAAAGAGATACACTTCATTGGAGAAAAACCGTCGAAGAGTCTAAAGAGATACACTTCATTGGAGAGTAACCGTCGAAGAGTTTGGAGAGGTACACATAACTGAAGAGTGATACCGTTGAAGAGTCTGGAGAGATCCACTTCACTGGAGAGCAGCACCGTCGAAGAGTTTGGCGAGATACACATCGCTGAAGAGCGATACCGTTGAAGAGTCTGGAGAGATCCACTTCATGCTGGAGAGCAATACCGTCGAAGAGTCGGGCGGAGGTAACTGGTTGAGTGTAAAAACGGTAACTGGTTTAGTGTAAAAATGGTGATGTATATCACATAGTCCAGTCTGACTTTAAACCAATTTGTATCAAATTCACCAATGATTATTATGCCAAACCTTTCATGACTATCTTCATATTCAAAGCCCATTGGGAACGTGAGCAAAGGGTGTATAGCCGTAACACATAGCAGCAAAGAAAAGAAAAGTACATGGCGTGGAAATTTTAGATGAAAGAGGAAATTTTACAACAGGTGGAAAAATGATACATAACAGTCCATCACATGTGCAAAAATTACAAAAAAAAAAGAGAGCTCATTGAAGCAGGTACATAACACATAACAGAAAAATACAAAAACAATTTCATAGCAGTGCAAAACTCGTGATCACATACAACTTTCCCTAACAGAAATCACGATTTTTACACAACGAATTCTCCTAACAAACTCTTTCTCTCTCTCTCGGTTCTTCTTTTCCTCCCTATATAAGAGCAGCACCCTTGGCTCACGTCTTCCTACACACATCTCAGCTTAATCTTCAATTTCACCTAATTTCTCACCTACACAAAACCTCATCTCAGCATCTCTTTGAATTCTATAACAGACTACAAATCTCCATCTTCATAAATACACCACCAATCCGTACGTAAAACCTGCAAGAGGATCAACATCACAATTGCAATAGATCAGTAGCTTGACATATTTAGAATCTGCAACCTTCATCATATCATCGTCACCATTGCAAATTCAGCCGCGACCACAACAACAAAAGCGCGCAGAGAGAATAGAATTCAACATCAACAGCAAGTTCAGAAAAGAAGAAGAGAAGCAGAGTCGAAGCAAAATCAACAACAATAACTAAAACTACGCAGAGAATAAGGAACAAAGTGTTTGTACCTTAAGTGTATATGTCTTCGTCATTGTCGTCACGCAGGTATGATCAATTAACCTTGAATATTGATTATGTGATGTAGCGATTAGAGTAACGGAGTCGAACTCCCTTAGTTCAGCTCCGATTTGCGGTTCCGTATAGCGGTTCGCAGTTGTTTGCGATTGGAATTGGTTGAAGAACTTGAGTTGGTGATGGACGTGGTTAAGGATCCGCTGCCGCCGACAGAGCCACGACACGGCAAAGTGAAGAACACCTGCAAAGACGTTGAGTCAGGATCACGCCACGGCGGAGTTTTTGGTTTACCGGCGACGCCATGTATGGTGTGAGGGCGTTGTAGATGGAGGTTACGGTGTGAAAGTGGTTGAGTTTCTGTGCAGAGATTAAGGATCATGGAGTTGAGAAGAAGGGAAGTGTAGAAGGTCACGACGGCTGAGATTGAGGGAGGGTCATGTTGATTATATGTTATTGTTTTGAGACCTAATGTGATCCGGACTGGGCCTTAGGCCCTTAATCTTTTCTTTTCTTTTCTGAACTTCCCCAATCGGTAATGTACCCCCTGGATTTATGGTGAAACCAATGGGCTTAACACCTTTGAGCCCACACGCCTGACTCATCCCCACACCCACCGAGTCACTACTGCACCCCTTTTTTGATTATTTGTTTTAGTGGTTTAATTTAGGATAATTAGATAATAATTAGATTAATTTTAGAATTTAATTAGAATTAATCTTGTTTCTTTTTTATTTAACTTTTAATTTCGGTTAATTGTTCTTAATTAGATTTTAGATATTAATCTTGATTTAGAAGTAGTTTTTTAGAAGTTTAATTTTTGATTTAATTATTAGAAATTAGCTTGAATTAATTCTAGGGCTAATTTTAGAATTAGATTTTAATTGGAATTTTTTAGAATAGTAATTCTAGGTTTAGATATTAATTAACCTTTAATTTTTAGGCTGATTGTTGACTAACATTTAATCTTGATTAATTTGCACATTATTTTTTAGCTTGAATATTTTTTTTGATTAATTTTTGATCTTGATTTTGATGCCTATCTTGATTAATTCCTGATTTCCTCTCTGTACTTGAATTTCTCCTAACTTGGTTTCGTATTTGGCTTTTCTTTATGATTGAGCTGTCAGGTGTTTATTTGTTGATTACTTTGTATTCACATGTTCCCTTAGGGATTCCTAGTCCAACTTAATTTCTGATTATGCTCGGAGTAAGATAGACATTAGGCTCTCAATCCAAGCATGATAACAATAGGTTAGCTCCCTCCTAATCCTGACCTTAGGGCCATTTTGCACGCTAACTTGTAGGATTTAGTTTCCCTTAGACTGTGTGTGCGTCTCTCTCTTCTTTCTCAAAACAATAATTAAGACACTTAATAAATACGATGAGTATTGTACGCCACGAGCCTTAAGTACATAGGAAATGAAGAATGAGGGGCCTCCCTTCACTCTTCTAGAGTGTTTAGCATACGTCCCATTGGGGGTGACCATGCGACGCATTCGCTATTGTGTCATAGACTTTAGTGCAGTACGAATCACAAACAAAGTCAATTCACTTCTTTAGGAGCGTTTCTTCATATTCAAAACCTTTTCTCTCTCACCCGTGTGATCGAGATCCCGTTTTCCCGTAGTGGCGTGAATTACGGATGCTCTGATTCCTCATTCCCTAATGAGGATACGTAGGCACAAGGATCCCTATACTTGGAGAGCACACTAACGACTAACTTTCCTCTTCTCTCGCACCCTTGCGATCGAGACCAACCCGATAACTGAGTCTTTTCTCTCGCCCCAGTGCGATCGAGACCTTAATCGACCCGTAGGTCGAACTACGACTGCTCTGACTTCCTCTTTCTCATCCGATTAAGGATACGTAGGCACAATACGGCGATGTCTTGGCGAGCAACCTCCCCCTTTAACCCGTAGTCCGTCGAACTACGTCGACTCTATTTCTTCGTTCGTCCACGAGGATACGTAGGCTTAGGATCGCGACGATCCTTGCGAGTCCGTTTTTGTTTTTCCCTTCCCGTTTCCGTTTAGCAGTAGGCTTTAGATAACTCACCCTTTGATTAGACAACAAGCGTGGATCCCATCGAGTACGATGGACGCGTGGTGGTGCTAATACCTTCCCCTCGCGTAACCGACTACCGAAACCGGACTATGGTTGCGATGACCATGTCTTCTCCCTTTTGAGGTTTCTTCGATCATTTCATTTCCCTGCGTCGAGATAAATAACGTTCGGTGGCGACTATTCTGTTATGTTTCCGCCGATTGTTTTTTCGTAGTTGCGACAGCTGGCGACTCTGTTGGGGACTCTGGTTCCCTATGCGAGTTAATCCTAGCGCTTGTCTATTTTTGTTTAATTGGGTGTTACAGTTGTGCATTATTTGTTGTATATTACTGTATTTTATTGCATTTATCACATTTGATTATTGTTATCATATAGCTCTGCTGCTGTTGGGTGGGTTGGTTCCATGAGAGATAAGCCCAATACCCAGGCTTGAGCATACACCTAGGATTAGAGTAGAAAGTAGTGTGCCTTGTGTGGCATTTGGCCAGACTTAGTATACACGAAAATTCCACATCCAGACGAGGTTTTCTTTGGTAATGTTCTATCCTGCGCATTGGGCAGATGATAGAATGTAACCTAGAGAGTTGTCGATTCTGGCGTCCATTCCCCGAGGACTAAGTTAAGGCACTCCTCCCAAGAGGTAATAATGGCAGACCAGAAATGCAAACCCATTATACTTCTTGATCCGAGGACCCGAAGCTGGGAACTTATCATAGGGCGACCTTTTTGAGGGGAATCAGTTGAGGCCTACTTGATTGGTGATGATGCCAAACCAGAAATGGTGATCGTATCATCATTTCTCAAACTGAGAGCCCGTGAAGCTGAGGATCCTCAGTTTTTTAGAACCCACATGGGAGAGGGGCTGGGTGTTTACAGGTTCGCAGGTAACCGTAACCTTCAACCTACCTGGTTTTCTGGTTTTCTTATCAGTGTGGACTTATCACCCTGGTATTCTGGTATTCTGATTATTTGGATATTCTGGTATTCCGATATTCTCTTCAGAGTAGACTTATTAACTTATCCAGTCATCAGCACAGCAGTTATTCAGAATTTATGGAAGCTTTGATCCCATGTCTGTTGCATTCATAACATTGCATAAGCATCTTGCATCATTTTGCATTTCTTCTTTCTCCAGCCCAGAACAGTGAGCTCATCCATCCTTTGTCTGAACCGCACTTGATTTCCCGACCTTCGTATTGGACTTGAATCAGCTTCTAGAAAGATTATCATGAATTCAGAAGAACAGAACCAGTTTGTGACTAGGGCCGATGTTGAATTGATGAAGAGTTAGTTGGACCAACTTGTGGAAGCTATGGCAACCATGATTAGGGGAGAGGCCAATGTTTAGAGGAACTCCGTTATTGGGAATGTCATTCCACATCCAGTGAACAGCGTTGCTCAAGTTCAGCCTGTGCAGATCCCTATCGAAAATCAGGGTATACAGGAGCGTACCATCGTCCGAGATGGACATTCTTCTTCTCTTGATGCCACAGACTATCAGAGCTTTGCTTTCTCTGTGCCAGATTTCCAAGGGGTGGTTCCAAAGATGAAACCTAAAGATCCACGATCTGCTGAGTTTGATGAAAGATACCGTGTGTTGGAGGAAAAGCTTAAAGCCCTGGAGAGGCGTGATACTCTTGATTTGAATGCTTCAAGCATGTGTTTGGTGCCTGGCATTGTAATGCCTCCAAAGTTCAAGATGCCAAAGTTTGAGAAGTACAAATGGGAAAGCTGTCCAAAACAATATTTGGTGATGTTTTGCAGAAGAATGACCTCATCTATCAACAAGGACAAGCGTATGATCCACTGTTTCCAGGACAGTCTGAGCGGAGCATCGTTGAGTTGGTACATGTAGTTAGAGAGTGGTTGCATCCAATCATGGTCAGATCTAGCCAACGCCTTTGTGAAGCAGTACAGTTATAACCTTGACATGGATCCTAGCCGCCTGCAGTTGCAAGGTTTATCTCAAGCGGACAATGAATCATTCAGTGGGTATGCCCAGAGATGGAGAGAGTTAGCTACTCGTGTTCAACCACCACTTTTTGATAGGGAATTGGTTGATATGTTCATGGGTACTTTGCAAGGACCATACTTCGATAAGATGATTGGCACAGGGACATTGAAATTCTCTGACCTGGTAATAATTGGAGAACGCATCGAGAGCGGCATCAAGATTGAAAAGATTCAAGATGCCTCGAACTTCCCAGCTAGTGAAAGTGAATCAGTTGTTAGTTCTCAGGAAGAATGGGAGGAAGAAAATAGTTCCATCTGGGAACACCCGCCACCTCATTCTCAGTACTCAAGTATTTCATTTGTTTAGAGTCAACAATCTTCTAGGTCTCCGTATCAAGGACAATATCCTTCTCCAAATCAAGGAACTCCTCAGCATCAACGGTCATACCGCCGTCAGCCACGTCAGCACGCCCGACAAAGACCAAGGAAGCCAGAGAGGCATTTCACTCAATTGCCAATGTCATACAGTCAGATGTTGCCAGATTTGATCAGAGGTGGATTAATAGTGCTGAAGGAATTGAAGCCAGTGCCTTTTCCGTATCCACCAGGTTTTGATGTCAACGCCCATTGTGACTACCATGCTGGGGCACATGGGCATTCAACTGAAGACTGTAAGGTTCTCAAGAGCAAGATTCAGACACTGCTTAACTCCAATATGTTCTCATTCATGCCTCAGGGTATTCAGATCAATAATTCTCCTTCATCCATTCGGGTGGGTTCATCAGTCCATGTTATGGAAGAAGTCACCGAGAGCAATTGTGCAGATGATTATCAGACTGACTTCGGCTAGCAATTCTGAAAATGGCTAGCTCAGTAGCAAATCAAGCTTGGAAAGCTCAGTTCCCCGAAGCTGGCAATATTTTAGATTATGTCATTTCTTTGCATTTGTAGTTTCTTTTCTGTTAATGTGCAAACTCATTTGTAAAAATTGTCTGTTTTCATTTGATAATGATAATGAAATGAATATGCATGTTTTGATTAAATTCATTTGTGTTCACTCATACTTTTTTATTGATATCCAACACTTGTTTAAGCAGGATCCGAGGGAGGATGAATTAAAACATGCAAAACTTCCGATTGTATGCTTTTGAAATAAAACCCTGCTGAGGATGTACATGCATTGTTTAAAATCCCTAAACACCGGAGACATAAGGAAGATAATCCCTTGTAAACCCCTTTGAACCTAGTAGTAGGAGTTTCTTTCTGAAAACGAAAAACCCTCAATCTTAACCCGGGGCAGGGTAGGTGTCAGTTAATTTGACCGAACGTTCAAATTTCAAAAAAGGAGTATACTATTTGAGGATCAATTGCATCTATGGTTATCCTTCACCAACCGAAGAGTGAGGCAGTCACAACCCTTTCAAATAAGTCAGACAAGCCAGTGTCACACGATTTGTTTTAAAAAAAAAAGAATCAAAAGAAAAAAGACAACCCGCTAAGTCGGAAAACTTAAAAACAAGTGACTTAGGAAAAAGTTAGGGCATCCCGCTGGACTTCAATATCGAAAAAATTCAAAAGAATCAGTCCAGGCAAAATCAGGGAAAACAAAAGAATGAAAAGCGGAAAATAAGGAGAAAAAAAAAAGAAAAACCCTCGATAAAGAACAAGTCATGTGACCACTGACACCAAAGACAAAAGAGGTGTCTGTCACTCCAAAAACTGTGAAGGTTCCTTCTATCCTCCTACCATTCATTAACCTTTTTGAAAGGTGAGCGCCTATGTCAAGTTAGCTGAACGTATGACTAGAGAACATCAAGGAGAATGGGTGGGTTAAAACATAACTTGGAGCCTTATATCCTTTCTTTCTCAAACTGCGAACCAGGCCACGTTACAACCTTCAAAAGACCTAATTGAAGCAAGGTTGTTTCCAAAGCGTACTTCGGTAAAGATCGCGTCAAAGTTGATTCCTAAAAGGATTTTCTTACCATTCATGTTAGTATTAGTAACATTTTGATTAGGGATACATTCACTATATGTCCCAACACTTTTCCAGTGAACAGACTTGGATTTCAAAACTGTCATGTGCATTGCATTCAAATTATCGCTTCAAAACGAATTGTTTTACTTGCGATAAGCACTTGACATCAGGAAAGTTGCTATAGTGGAAGGATTGATCAAGATAAGATGCGAAGTGTCTGAGTACTCCGTTGAGCAGAGGCAAGTTATATCAAAAGGGTAATTCATTCCAAGATTCAGCCAATCTGGGGCAATCAGGTCGAGATTCATCAATCTCTCGAAGGTCAGTTAGAGGAACTCCTTCACAGATCATCCAGTCAGGGGCAAAATCACTTTAAGGCTGGGGCAGGCCACCCCGAGAGCACAAGAAGTTATTCTCTCCGGAGGACGGTTAATCAAGATCATGGGGTAAGATATGTTAGATCTTCATGATACCTCCTAAAGACAGGTTTCTTTATGGGTTATGCTGCATCAGGGCACCTTTTGGTCATATCACATCTACAGGGTTCATGTTGATAGCTAACACGTGATGACCCCAGTAGAATTTCTCTCCCTAGCAGAGATTGCTAAAGTTTCATCATTCTTGGCAGAGCATTATGAAGATTGTGATTATGCTCCCCAGCAAGATTTAAGGAGTTCGCTCTCCCCTAGCCAGTTGGTGAAGTTTATTACTCTTTAGTAGGAGTTCATATTCCCGTACCGGATAAGAGTGTCTAGTTTGTGCTTCCCAATCGTGTTTGCGGTAAAGTTGTTCCCATCTCCCCAACAGAGTAAAGGTAGAAGGTAAGTCTCCAACAGAGGAGTAAGCTCAATGATGTCCCCTAGCAGAGCGGATAACATTAACCATTGTTCCCCAAGCAGATTTGTTGGTGGTGGATGGTATTCCCCAGTAAGTTAAGGTTGTTTCCCCAGCAACAAGTTAAGTTCAATGATATTCTCTGGCAGGTTCAGTGTTATTGACTTCATTCCCCAAGAGAGTTTGGTGGTAGTCATTTCAATGGATTGGTCAATAGTGGTTGATATCCCCGGCAGATTCCAATTCCAATGGTTATTGGCACCTTTTCCGTAGCAGATCTTTAGGTTCTATCTTCAAGGTTTATTCGTAATGCCCAACGGAGTGGGAGTTCTCTTCGGGTTTCATCTTCAGCAGAGGTTATATCAAGAAGGCCGTTCAGTGTGACTACCTCAGCAGGGTCCATGACCTCGTAGACAGTTCAGTTTGTCATCCCCGGCGGAGTTGGCCTCATCTCTTCGGCATTTATTTTGCTGGAGGGGTCCTTTTACATATAGTAAGCATCATTACATCTCATCCTCAAACGCATAGCATTTCCATTTCGTATGGAGAATTACGCCATAGAAAGAAAATTCAAACATATGCATGCGAAGCATAAGCCAGTTTTTGTACCTTGTGGAGCAACCCGAAGTAATTTCAAGCAAGATAGTGACATATCCCCGGCGAGAATGCTGAGACATTCACCAGCAGGCATTTTCTTCCCGTCAACCCCTTGACGATGTGTTCCGAGCTCAGGTTGTGTACCTTCGGATATGTTTAGTTTCTTCCTGTCAACCCCTTGACGATGTGTTCCGAGCTCGGGTTTCGTACCTTCGGATATGTTTTATTCCAAGCTCAGGTTTTGTACCTTCGGATATGTTCAGTTTCTTCCCATCAACCCCTTGACGATGTGTTTCGAGCTTAGGTTTCGTACCTTCGGATATGTTTTATTCTGAGCTCAGGTTTTGTATCTTCGAATATGTTCAGTTTCTTCCCGTCAACCCCTTGACGATGTGTTCCGAGCTCAGGTTGTGTACCTTCGGATATGTTTTATTCCATGTTCAGGTTTTGTACCTTCGGATATGTTTAGTTTCTTCCTGTCAACCCCTTGACGATGTGTTCCGAGCTCAGGTTTCGTACCTTCGGATATGTTTTATTCCAAGCTCAGGTTTTGTACCTTCGGATATGTTCAGTTTCTTCCCATCAACCCCTTGACGATGTGTTTCGAGCTTAGGTTTCGTACCTTCGGATATGTTTTATTCTGAGCTCAGGTTTTGTATCTTCGAATATGTTCAGTTTCTTCCCGTCAACCCCTTGACGATGTGTTCCGAGCTCAGGTTGTGTACCTTCGGATATGTTTTATTCCATGTTCAGGTTTTGTACCTTCGGATATGTTCAGTTTCTTCCCGTCAACCCCTTGACGATGTGTTCCGAGCTCAGGTTTCATACCTTCGGATATGTTTTATTCTGAGCTCAAGTTTTGTACCTTCAGATATGTTCAGTTTCTTCCCGTCAACCCCTTGACGATGTGTTCTGAGCTTAGGTTGTGTACCTTTGGATATGTTTTATTCCGTGTTAAGGTTTTGTACCTTTGGAGATATGAAATTTTCTTTCCGTTAAACCCCTTTGACGAGGTGTTTCCTTGGGTTTCATTTTCTTTCCGTCATTTCTTTGACGATGTATCCCTTCGGTCGGGTTTTCAGGTTTTCTTTCTGTCAATTCTTTGATGATGTGCTTTTCCAAATTTTCTTTCCGTCAATTCTTTAACGATGTCGTTCTTTGGGTTCCATTTTCTTTCCGTCAATTCTTTGACGACGTGTTTCTTGGGTTTCTTGTTGTCTTTTCGTCAAAACCCTTTGACGAGGTATGGCTGGGCTCCAATCATCTTTTCTCCTCATGGTTTGCAAATTTCCGGGTTCTTTTTGTATTCAATCACCTTCTACCTTGAATGTCTGAAAGCCGTTGCTATCATCCTTTCAGGTCCAAGTTGATTGAATAGGGGCAGCTATAGCACCCCAAAATTTTCCCTACCTTTTTCTATCCTTAACTGGCTTTTGTTTTGCACTCATATTGCATCTCCATTAGGTCATAACTCATAATCATACTTTTCATTGGGCTCCTAAGACATGGGATCGAGGAGTTTCATCAAGCTCCAAGGTTTTTCTATTCAGAGGATTCATCAAAGGCTTTGGGTCAGGGGTTCAATGGTGTGAATCAGGGTTTAACTCCTTCTCAGATCAAGACATTTTATTGTTATTGCAAGTGAGAGTATTATTGGACATGGGTTGTGATTTCTCAGTATCCA
This sequence comes from Lathyrus tuberosus, assembly GCA_022829125.1. Classification (NCBI taxonomy): domain Eukaryota; kingdom Viridiplantae; phylum Streptophyta; class Magnoliopsida; order Fabales; family Fabaceae; genus Lathyrus; species Lathyrus tuberosus. Next base: position 6,197,229 of record JALAZF010000253.1, read on the forward strand.
AGTCCTTCTTTCATCAGTGTGCATTCAAGGAGGATCAGGGTTTCTCATTCAAGGTGGAGATGGTTGATATTCATCAATTGAAGTTGGTGGTTAGGGTTCATGGTGAAGGCATCTTGATATTCACAAGACATGAGATCAAGTTGTGGATTCATATTGTGGTCAAGGTATTATTGTTCCCTCAATTGTTTATTTCTTGTTGCTTGTAATGCAAGCTAATATGGAGTTGATATTGAGGTTTGGGGATTCACTATGAAGGCAAGTTTGGTTTGGATTTGAAGTTTGGTTTGGGATCAAAGATATCCGATTGGTCAAAGGATTTAAGCATACGGAGTGTGACGAGGGTTCATGTGGATTACTTAAAATTTGAGATACAAAGCCATCATAAATCATTAATCCATTTTCAAAGTCCATATCCATTTATAAACAACCATTTTTCCTACATTCTCAAATTCATTTCAACTTCATTTCAATTCCACGTAACCATTTTGCTATAAACCATTCCTTTTTAATATGCATTCATAACCAAATACACGTCCATAAATCCAATCCAAATAGCCATTTTAATATCCACTTTAAATCTTTTTGTAAATCCAAATCATTTTTTCTAAACCCATCCAATTATCCAAACCTTTCCATATCCAATCCATTTGTCCATTTTCATTTCACTCCATTCTCTCATTCATTTTCCTATCCAAATTTTAATTCACTTATCTTTTTCTTTTACTCATAGACCATATCCATATGTTTCTCATATTCAAATTCAATCCATGTTTGTTTTCAAATTAATTCACAATAAAACTCATGTCACTTTTTTTATATCCAAAATCCAACCTTCATGCCCATTTTTTGGGTCCTTTTTCCAAAACTCTGTGCCATTCAACACAATTGTGCAGTCTCATTTAGTTATCAATTTTTTATCTCCCATTTTAGTATTTCGTATATGTGTAAAGCTAATTCACCAAGACAGTAGATGACTAGGCTATATCACATAGTCCAGTCTGACTTTGAACCAATTTGTATCAAATTCATCAATGATTATTATGCCAAACCTTTCATGACTAACTTCATATTCAAAGCCCATTGGGAACATGAGGGAAGGTTGTATAGCCGTAGCACATAGCAGTAAAGAAAAGAAAAGTACATGGCGTGGAAAGTTTAGATGAAAGAGGAAATTTCACAACAGGTGGAAAAATGATACATAACAGTCCATCGCATGTGCAAAAATTACAAAAAAAAGAGAGCTCATTGAAGCAGGTACATAACACATAACAGAAAAATACAAAAACAATTTCATAGCAGTGCAAAACTCATGATCACATACAACTTTCCCAAACAGAAATCACGATTTTTACACAAAGAATTCTCCTAACAAACTCTCTCTCTCTCTCGATTCTTCTTTTCCTCCCTATATAAGAGCAGCACCCTTGGCTCACGTCTTCCTACACACATCTCAGCTTCATCATCAATTTCACCCAATTTCTCACCTACACAAAACCTCATCTCAGCATCCCTTTAAATTCTATAACAGACTGCAAATCTCCATCTTCATCAATACACCACCAATCCGTATGCAAAACCTGCAAGAGGATCAACATCACAATCGCAACAGATCAATAGCTTGCCATATTCAGAATCTGCAACCTTCATCATATCATCATCACCATTGCAAATTCAGCCGCGACCACAACAACAAAAGCGTGCAGAGTGAAGAGAATTCAACATCAACAGCAAGTTCAGAAAAGAAGAAGAGAAGCGGAGTCGAAGCAAAATCAACAACAATAACTGAAGCTATGCAGAGAAGAAGGAACGAAGTGTTTGTACCTCAAGTGTATATGTCTTCGTCATTGTCGTCACGCAGGTATGATCAATTAACCTTGAATATTGATTCTGTGATGTAGCGATTAGAGTAACGGAGTCGAACTCCCTTAGTTCAGCTCCGATTTGCGGTTCCGTATAGCGATTCGCAGTTGTTTGCGATTGGAATTAGTTGAAGAACTTGAGTTGGTGATGGACGTGGTTAAGGATCCGCTGCCGCCGACAGAGCCACGACGCAGCAAAGTGAAGACCACCTGCAAGGACGATGAGTCTGGATCACGACACGGCGGAGTTTTTGTTTTACCGGTGACGCCATGTATGGTGTGAGGACGTTGTAGGTGGAGGTTACGGTGCGAAAGTGGTTGAGTTTCTGTGCAGAGATTGAGGATCATGGAGTTGAGAAGAAGGTAAGTGTAGAAGGTCACGACGGCTGAGATTTAGGGAGGGCTATGTTGATTATATGTTATTGTTTTGAGACCTAATGTGATCCGGACTGGGCCTTAGGCCCTTAATCTTTTCTTTTCTTTTCTGAACCTCCCCAATCGGTAATGCACCCCCTGGATTTATGGTGAAACCAATGGGCTTAAGACCTTTGAGCCCACACGCCTGACTCATCCCCACACCCACTGAGTCACTGCTGCACCCCTTTTTTGATTATTTGTTTTAGTGGTTTAATTTAGGATAATTAGATAATAAATAGATTAATTTTAGAATTTAATTAGAATTAATCTTGTTTCTTTTTTTAATTAACTTTTAATTTCGGTTAATTGTTCTTAATTAGATTTTAGATATTAATCTTGATTTAGAAGTAGTTTTTTAGAAGTTTAATTTTCTATTTAATTATTAGAAATTAGCTTGAATTAATTCTAGGGCTAATTTTAGAATTAGATTTTAATTGGAATTTTTTAGAATAGTAATTCTAGGTTTAGATATTAATTAACCTTTAATTTTTAGGCTGATTGTTGACTAACATTTAATCTTGATTAATTTGCACTTTATTTTTTAGCTTGGATATTTTTTTGATTAATTGTTGATCTTGATTTTGATGCCTATCTTGATTAATTTCTGATTAATTCCTGATTTCCTCTCTGTACTTGAATTTCTCCTAACTTAGTTTCGTATTTGGCTTTTCTTTGTGATTGAGCTGTGAGGTGTTTATTTGTTGATTACTTTGTATTCACATGTTCCCTTAGGGATTCCTAGTCTGACTTAATTTCTGATTATGCTCGGAGTAGGATATACATTAGGCTCTCAATCCAAGCATGATAACAATAGGTTAGCTCCCTCATAATCCTGACCTTAGGGCCATTTTGCACGCTAACTTTTAGGATTCAGTTTCCCTTAGACTGTGCGTGCGTCTCTCTCTTCTTTCTCAAAACAATAATCAAGACACTTAATAAATACGATGAGTATTGTGCGCCACGAGCCTTAAGTACCTAGGAAATGAAGAATGAGGGGCCTCCATTCACTCTTCTAGAGTGTTTAGCATACGTCCCATTGGGGGCGACCATGCGACGCATTTGCTCCTGTGTCATAGACTTTAGTACAGTACGAATCATAAACAAAGTCAATTCACTTCTTCAGTAGCGCTTCTTCAAATTTAGAACCTTTTCTCTCGCACCCGTGTGATCGAGATCCCGTTTTCCCGTAGTGGCGTGAATTACAGATGCTCTGATTCCTCATTCCCTAATGAGGATACGTAGGCACGAGGATCCCTATACTTGGCGAGCACACTAACGACTACCTCCCCTCTTCTCTCGCACCCTTGTGATCGTGACCAGCCTGATAACTGAGTCTTTTGTCTCGTCCCAGTGCGATCGAGACCTTAACCGACCCGTAGGTCGAACTACGACTGCTCTGACTTCCTCTTTCTCATCCAATTGAGGATACGTAGGCACAAGACGGCGATGTCTTGGCGAGCAACTTCCCCCTTTAACCCGTAGTTCGTCGAACTACGTCGACTCTGATTCTTCGTTCGTCCACGAAGATACGTAGGCATAGGATCGCGACGATCCTTGCAAGTCCGTTTTTGTTTTTCCCTTCCCGTTTCCGTTTAGCAGTAGGCTTTAGATGACTCACCCTTTAATTAGACAACAAGCATGGATCCCATCGAGTACGATGGACGCGTGGTGGTGCTAATACCTTCCCCTCGTGTAACCGACTACCGAACCCGGACTATGGTTGCGATGACCATGTCTTCTCCCTTTTGAGGTTTCTTCGATCGTTTCCTTTCCCTGCGTCGGGATAAATAACGTTCGGTGGCGACTCTTCTGTTATGTTTCCGCCGATTGTTTTTTCGTAGTTGCGACAGCTGGCGACTCTGCTGGGGACTCTGGTTCCCTATGCGAGCTAATCCTAGCGCTTGTCTGTTTTTGTTTCATTGGGTGTTTACTGTTGTGCATTATTTGTTGTATATTACTGTATTTTATTGCATTTATCACATTTAATTATTATTATCATATTGCTCTCCTGCTGTTGTGCTGTTGGGTGGGTTGGTTCCATGAGAGATAAGCCCAATACCCAGGCTTGAGCATACACCTAGGATTAGAGTGGAAAGTAGTGTGACTTGTGTGGAATTTGGCCAAACTTAGTATACACGAAAATTCCACATCCAGACGAGGTTTTCTTTGGTAATGTTCTATCCTGCACATTGGGGCAGATGATAGAATGTAACCTAGAGAGTTGCCGATTCTGGCGTCCATTCCCCGAGTACTAAGTTGAGGCACTCCTCCCAAGAGGTAATAATGGCAGACCAGAAATGGTAAACCCATTATACTTCTTGATCCGAGGACCCAAAACTGGGAACTTATCATAGGGCGACCTTTTTTAGGGGAATCAGTTGAGGCCTCCTCGATTGGTGATGATGCCAAACCAGAAATGGTGATCGTATCATCATTTCTCAACCTGAAAGCCCGTGAAGCTGAGGATCCTCAGTTTTTTTAGAACCCACATGGGAGAGGGGCTGGGTGTTTACAGGTTCCCAGGTAACCGTAACCTTCAACCTACCTGGTTTTCTGGTTTTCTTATCAGTGTGGACTTATCAGCCTGGTATTCTGGTATTCTAATTATTTGGATATTCTGGTATTCCGATATTCTCTTCAGAGCAGACTTATTAACTTATCCAGTCATCAGCACGACAGTTATTCAGGATTTATGGAAGCTTTGATCCCATGTCTGTTGCATTCATAACATTACATAAGCATCTTGCATCATTTTGAATTTCTTCTTTCTCCAGCCCAGAACAGTGAGCTCATCCATCCTTTGTCTGAACTGCACTTGATTTCCCGACCTTCGTATTGGACTTGAATCAACATCTGGAAAGATTATCATGAATTTAGAAGAATATAACCAGTTTGTTACTAGGGCCGATGTTGAATTGATGAAGAGTTAGTTGGACCAACTTGTGGAAGCTATGGCAGCCATGATTAGGGGAGAGGCCAATGTTCAGAGGACTTCAGTTATTGGGAATGTCATTCCACATCCAGTGAACAACGTTGCTCAAGTTCAGCCTGTGCGGATCCCTGTCGAGAACCAGGGTATACAGGAGCGTACCATCGTCTGAGATGGACATTCTTCTTCTCTTGATGCCACAGACTATCAGAGCTTTGCTTTCTCTGTGCCAGATTTCCAAGGGATGGTTCCAAAGATTAAACCTAAAGATCCACGATCTGCTGAGTTTGATGAAAGATACCATGTGTTGGAGGAAAAGTTTAAAGCCTTGGAGAGGCGTGATACTCTTGATTTGAATGCTTCAAGCATGTGTTTGGTGCCTGGCATTGTAATGCCTCCAAAGTTCAAGATGCCGAAGTTTGAGAAGTACAAAGGGGATAGCTCTCCAAGACAATATTTGGTGATGTTTTGCAGAAGAATGACCTCATATGTCAACAAGGACAAGCTTATGATCCACTGTTTCCAGGACAATCTGAGCGGAGCATCGTTGAGTTGGTACATGTAGTTAGAGAGTGGTTGCATCTAATCATGGTCAAATCTAGCCAACGCCTTTGTGAATCAGTACCGTTATAACCTTGACATGGCTCCTAGCCACCTGCAGTTGCAAGGTTTATCTCAAGCGGACAATGAATCATTCAGTGGGTATGCCCAGAGATGGAGAGAGTTAGCTACTCGTGTTCAACCACCACTTTTTGATAGGGAATTGGTTGATATGTTCATGGGTACTTTGCAAGGACCATACTTCGATAAGATGATTGGCACGGGGACATTGAAATTCTCTGACCTGGTAATAATTGGAGAACGCATCGAGAGCGGCATCAAGATTGGAAAGATTCAAGATGCCTCGAACTTCCCAGCTAGTGAAAGTGAATCAGTTGTTAGTTCTCAGGAAGAATGGGAGGAAGAAAATAGTTCCATATGGGAACACCCGCCACCTCATTCTCAGTACTCAGGTATTTCAACTGTTCAGAGTCAACAATCTTCTGGGTCTCCGTATCAAGGACAATATCCTTCTCCAAATCAAGGAACTCCTCATCATCAACGGTCATACCGCCGTCAGCCACGTCAGCACAAAGACCAAGGAAGCCAGATAGGCATTTCACTCAATTGCCAATGTCATATAGTCAGATGTTTCCAGATTTGATCAGAGGTGGATTAATAATGCTGAAGGAATTGAAGCCAGTGCCTTTTCCGTATCCACCAGGTTTTGATGTCAACGCCCATTGTGACTACCATGCTGGGGCACAGGGGCATTCAACTGAAGACTATAAGGTTCTCAAGAGCAAGATTCAGACACTGCTTGACTCCAATATGTTCTCATTCACGCCTCAGGGTATTCATATCAACAATTCTCCTTCATCCAGTCGGGTGGGTTCATCAGTCCATGTTATGGAAAAAGTCACCGAGAGCAATTGTGCAGATGATTATCAGACTGACTTCGACTAGCAATTCTAAAAATGGCTAGCTCAGTAGAAAATCAAGCTTGGAAAGCCCAGTTCCCCGAAGATGGCAATCTTTTAGATCATGTCATTTCTTTGCATTTGTAGTTTCTTTTCTATTAATGTGCAAACTCATTTGTAAAAATTGTCTGTTTTCATTTGATAATGATAATGAAATGAATATGCATGTTTTGATTAAATCCATTTGTGTTCACTCATACTTTTTTATCGATATCCGGCACTTGTTTAAGCAGGATCCGAGGGAGGATGATGAAATTAAAAGATGCAAAACTTCCGATTGTATGCTTTTTAAATAAAACCCTGCTGATTATGTACATGCATTGTTTCAAATCCCTAAACACCGGAGACATAAGGAAGATAATCCCTTGTCAACCCCTTTGAGCCTAGTAGTAGGAGTTTCTTTCTGAAAACGAAAAACACTCAATCTTAACCCGGGGCAGGGTAGGTGTCAGTTAATTTGAACGAACGTTCAAATTTCAAAAAAGGAGTGTACCATTCGAGGATCAATTGCATCTATGGTTATCCTTCACCAACCGAAGTGTGAGGCAGTCACAACCCTTTCAAACAAGTCAGACAAGCAAGTGTCACACGATTTGTTTAAAAAAAAAAGAGAATCAAAAGAAAAAAGACAGCCCGCTAAGTCGAAAAACTTAAAAACAAGTGACTTAGGCAAAAGTTAGGGCATCCTGCTGGACTTCAATATCGAAAAAATTAAAAAGAATCAGTCCGGGCAAAATCAGGGAAAACAAAAGAATGAAAAGTGGAAAATAAGGAGAAAAAAAAAAGAAAAACCCTCGATAAATAACAAGTCATGTGACCACTGACACCAAAGACAAAAGAGGTATCTGTCACTCTGAAAACTGTGTGGGTTCCTTTTATCCTCCTACCATTCATTAACCTTTTTGAAAGGTGAGCGCTTATGTCAAGTTAGCTGAACGTATGACTATAGAACATCAAGGAGAATGGGTGGGTTAAAACATAACTTTGAGCCTTATATCCTTTCTTTCTCAAACCGCGAACCAGGCCACGTTACAACCTTCAAAAGACCTAATTGAACCAAGGTTGTTTCCAAAGCGTACTTCGGCAAAGATCGTGTCGAAGCTGACTCCTAAAAGGATTTTCTTACCATTCATGTTGGTATCAGTAACATTTTGATTAGGGGTTCATTCACTATATGTCGCAACACTTTTCCAGTGAAATGACTTGGATTTCAAGACTGTCATGTGCATTACATTCAAATTATCGCTTCAAAACGAATTGTTTTACTTGCGAGTAAGCACTTGACATCAGGAAAGTTGCTACAGTGGAAGGGTTGATCAAGATAAGATGCGAAGTGTCTGAGTACTCCATTGAGCATAGGCAAGTTATATCAAAAGGGTAATTCATTCCAAGATTCAACCAATCTGGGGCAATCAGGTCGAGATTCATCAATCTCTCGAAGGTCAGTTAGAGGAACTCCTTCACAGATCAGCCAGTCAGGGTCAAAATCACTTTAAGGTTGGGGCAGGCCACCCCGAGAGCACAAGAAGTAATTCTCTCCGGAGGACAGTTAATCAAGATCATGGGGCAATATATGTTAGATCTTCATGATACCTCCTAAAGACAGGTTTCTTTATGGGTTATGCTGCATCAGGGCACCTTTTGGTCATATCACATCTACAGGGTTCATGTTGATAGCTAACACATGACGACCCCGGTAGAGTTTCTCTACCTAGCAGAGATTGCTAGAGTTTCATCATTCTTGGCAGAGCATTATGAAGATTGTGATTATGCTCCCCAGCAAGATTTCAGGAGTTCGCTCTCCCCTAGCCAGGTTGGTGAAGTTTATTACTCTTTAGCAGGAGTTTATATTCCCGTACCGGATAAGAGTGTCTGGTTTGTGCTTCCCAATCGTGTTTGTGGTAAAGTTTTTCCCATCTCCCCAACAGAGTAAGGGTAGAAGGTAAGTCTCCAACAGAGGAGTAAGCTCAATGATGTCCCCTAGCAGAGTGGATATCATTAACCATTGTTCCCCAAGCAGATTTGTTGGTGGTGGCTGGTATTCCCCAGTAAGTTAAGGTTGTTTCCCCAGTAACAGGTTAAGTTCAATTATATTCTCTGGCAGGTTCGGAGTTATTGACTTCATTCCCCAAGAGAGTTTGGTGGTAGTTATTTCAATGGATTGGTCAATAGTGGTTGATATCCACAACAGATTCCAATTCCAATGGTTATTGGCACCTTTTTCGTAGCAGATCTTTGGGTTCTATCTTCAAGGTTTATTCGTAATCCCCAACGGAGTGGGAGTTCTCTTCGGGTTTCATCTTCAGCAGAGGTTATATCAAGAAGGCCGTACAGTGTAACTACCTCAGCAGGGTCCATGAACTCGTAGACAGTTCAGTTTGTCATCCCCGGCGGAGTTGGCCTCATCTCTTCGGCATTTATTTTGCTGGAGGGGTCATTTTGCATATAGTAAGCATCATTGCATCTCATCCTCAAACGCATAGCATTTCCATTTCGTATGGAGCATTACGTCATAGAAAGAAAATTCAAACATATGCATGCGAAGCATAAGCCAGTTTTGGTACCTTGTGCAGCAACCCGAAGTAATTTCAAGCAAGACAGTGACATATCCCCAGCGAGAATGCCGAGACATTCACCAACATGCATTTTCTTCCCGTCAACCCCTTGACGATGTGTTCCGAGCTCAGATTGTGTACCTTCGGATATGTTTAGTTTCTTCATGCCAACCCCGTGACGATGTGTTCCGAGCTCAGGTTTCGTACTTTCGAATATGTTTTAATCCGAGCTCAGGTTTTGTACCTTCGGATATGTTCAGTTTCTTCCCGTCAACCCCTTGATGATGGGTTCCGAGTTCAGGTTTCGTACCTTCAAATATGTTTTATTCCGAGATCAGGTTTTGTACCTTCGGATATGTTCAGTTTCTTCCCGTCAACCCCTTGACGATGTGTTCCGAGCTCAGGTTTCGTACCTTCGGATATGTTTTATTCTGAGCTTAGGTTTTGTATCTTCGAATATGTTCAGTTTCTTCCCGTCAACCCCTTGACGATGTGTTTCGAGCTCAGGTTGTGTACCTTCGGATATGTTTTATTCCGTGTTCAGGTTTTGTACCTTCGGATATGTTCAGTTTCTTCCTGTCAACCCCTTGACGATATGTTCCGAGCTCAGGTTGTGTACCTTCGGATATGCTTTATTCTGAGCTCAGGTTTTGTACCTTCGGATATGTTCAGTTTCTTCCCGCCAACCCCTTGACGATGTGTTCCGAGCTCAGGTTTCGTACCTTCGGATATGTTTTATTCCGAGCTCAAGTTTTGTATCTTTGGATATATTCAGTTTCTTCCCATCAACCCCTTGACGATGTATTCTGAGCTCAGGTTGTGTACCTTCGGATATGTTTTATTCCGTGTTCAGATTTTGTACCTTTGGAGATATGAAATTTTCTTTCCGTCAAACCCCTTTGACGAGGTGTTTCCTTGGGTTCCATTTTCTTTCCGTCAATTATTTGACGATGTATCCCTTCGGTCGGGTTTTCAGGTTTTTTTTCTGTCAATTCTTTGATGATGTGCTTTTCCAGATTTTCTTTCCATCAATTCTTTGACGATGTGGTTCTTTGGGTTCCATTTTCTTTCCGTCAATTCTTTGACGAGGTGTTTCTTGGGTTTCTTGTTGTCTTTCCGTCAAATCCCTTTTACGAGGTATGGCTGGGCTACAATCATCTTTTCTCCTCACGGTTTGCAAATTTCCGGGTTCTTTTTGTACTCAATCACCTTCTACCTTGAATGTCTGCGAGCCATTGCTATCATCCTTTCAGGTCCAAGTTGATTGAATAGGGGCAGCTATAGCACCCCAAAATTTGCCCTACTTTTTTCTAACCTTAACTGGCTTTTGTTTCGCACTCATTTTGCATCTCCATTAGGTCATAACTCATAATCATACTTTTCATTGGGCTCCTAAGACATGGGATCGAAGAGTTTCATCAAGCTCCAAGGTTTTTCTATTCAGAGGATTCATCAAAGGCTTTGGGTCAGGGGTTCAATGGTGTGAATCAGGGTTTAACTCCTTCTCAGATTAAGATATTTTATTGTTATTGCAAGTGAGAGTATTATTGGACATGGGTTGTGGTTTCTCATTATCCAAGTCCTTCTTTCATCAGTGTGCATTCAAGGAGGATCAGGGTTTCTCTTTCAAGGTGGAGATGGTTGATATTCATCAATTGAAGTTGGTGGTTAGGGTTCATGGCGAAGGCATCTTGATATTCATAGGACATGAGATCAAGTTGTGGATTCATATTGTGGTCAAGGTATTGTTGTTCCCTCAGTTGTTTATTTCTTGTTGCTTGTAAAGCAAGCTAATATAGAGCTGAGATTGAGGTTTGGAGATTCACAATGAAGGCAAGTTTGGTTTGGATTTGAAGTTTGGTTTGGGATCAAAGATATCCGATTGGTCAAAGGATTTAAGCATACGGAGTGTGACAAGGGTTCATGTGGATTACTTAAAATTTGAGATACAAAGCCATCATAAATTATTAATCCATTTTCAAAGTCCATATCCATTTACAAACAACCATTTTTCCTACATTCTCAAATTCATTTCAACTTCATTTCAATTCCACGTAACCATTTTGCTATTAACCATTCCTTTTTAATATGCATTCATAACCAAATACACGTCCATAAGTCCAATCCAAATAGCCATTTTAATATCCACTTTAAATCTTTTTCTAAATCCAAATCATTTGTTCTAAACCCATCCAATTATCCAAAACTTTCCATATCTAATCCATTTGTCCATTTTCATTTGACTCCATTCTCTCATTCATTTTCCTATCCAAGTTTTGATTCACTTATATTTTTCTTTTACTCATAGACCATATCCATATGTTTCTCATATTCAAATTCAATCCATGTTTGTTTTCAAATTAATTCACAATAAAACTCATGTCATTTTTTTTAATATCCAAAATCCAACCTTCATGCCCATTTTTGGGTCCTTTTTCCAAAACTCTGTGCCATTCAACACAATTGTGCAGTCTCATTTAGTTATCAATTTTTTATCTCCTATTTTAGCATTTTGTATATTTGTAAAGCTAATTCACCAAGACAGTAGATGACTAGGCTATATCACATAGTCCAGTCTGACTTTGAACCAATTTGTATCAAATTCATCAATGATTATTATGCCAAACCTTTCATGACTAACTTCATATTCAAAGCCCATTGGGAACGTGAGTGAAGGGTGTATAGCTATAGCACATAGCAGCAAAGAAAAGAAAAGTACATGGCGTGGAAAGTTTATATGAAAGAGAAAATTTCACAATAGGTGGAAAAATGATACATAGCAGTCCATCACATGTGCAAAAATTACAACAAAAAAAAGAGAGCTCATTGAAACAGGTACATAACACATAACAGAAAAATACAAAAACAATTTCGTAGCAGTGCAAAACTCGTGATCACATACAACTTTCCTAAACAGAAATCACGATTTTTACACAACGAATTCTCCTAACAAATTCTCTCTCTCTCTCTCTCTCTCTCTGTCTCTCGATTCTTCTTTTCCTCCCTATATAAGAGCAACACCCTTGGCTCACGTCTTCCTACACACATCTCAGCTTGATCTTCAATTTCACCCAATTTCTCACCTACACAAAACCTCATCTCAGCATCTCTTTGAATTCTATAACAGACTACAAATCTCCATCTTCATCAATACACCACCAATCCGTACGCAAAACCTACAAGAGGATCAACATCACAATCGCAATAGATCAGTAACTTGCCATATTCAGAATCTGCAACCTTCATCATATCATCGTCCCCATTGCAAATTCAGCCGCAACCACAACAACAAAAGCGCGCAGAGAGAAGAGAATTCAACATCAACAGAAAGTTCAGAAAAGAAGAAGAGAAGCGGAGTCGAATCAAAATCAACAACAATAACTGAAACTACGCAGAGAAGAAGAAACGAAGTGTTTGTACTTTAAGTGTATATGTCGTCGTCATTGTCGTCACGCATGTATGATCAATTAACCTTGAATATTGATTCTGTGATGTAGCGATGGAGTAACGGAGTCGAACTCGCTTATTTTAGCTCCGATTTGCGGTTCCGTATAGCGGTTCGCAGTTGTTTGCGATTGGAATAGGTTGAAGAACTTGAGTTGGTGATGGACGTGGTTAAGGATCCGCTGCTGTCGACAGAGCCACGGTGCGGCAAAGTGAAGAACACTTGCAGGGACGTTGAGTCCGGATCACGACACGGCGGAGTTTTTGTTTTACCGACGACGCCATGTATGGTGTGAGGACGTTGTAGATAGAGGTTACGGTGCGAAAGTGGTTGAGTTTCTGAGCAGAGATTGAGGATCGTGGAATTGAGAAGAAGGGAAGTGTAGAAGGTCACGACGGATGAGATTGAGGAAGGGTTATGTTGATTATGTGTTATTGTTTTGAGACCTAATGTGATCCGGACTGGGCCTTAGGCCCTTAATCTTTTCTTTTAATTTCTGAACCTCCCCAATCGGTAATGCACCCCCTGTATTTATGGTGAAACCAATGGGCTTAAGACCTTTGAGCCCACACGCCTGACTCATCCCCACACCCACTGAGTCACTGTTGCACCCTTTTTTTTATTATTTGTTTTAGTTGTTTAATTTAGGATAATTAGATAATAATTAGATTAATTTTAGAATTTAGATAGAAATAATCTTGTTTCTTTTTTTAATTAACTTTTAATTTCGGTTAATTGTTCTTAATTAGATTTTAGATATTAATCTTGATTTAGAAGTAGTGTTTTAGAAGTTTAATTTTTGATTTAATTATTAGAAATTAGCTTGAATTAATTCTAGGGCTAATTTTAGAATTAGATTTTATTTGGAATTTTTTAGAATAGTAATTCTAGGTTTAGATATTAATTAACCTTTAATTTTTAGGCTAATTGTTGACTAACTTTTAATCTTGATTAATTTGCACTTTATTTTTTATCTTGGATATTTTTTTGATTAATTGTTGATCTTGATTTTTGATGCCTATCTTGATTAATTCCTGATTTCCTCTCTGTACTTGAATTTCTCCTAACATGGTTTCGTATTTGGCTTTTCTTTGTGATTGAGCTGCCTGGTGTTTATTTGTTGATTACTTTGTATTCACATGTTTCCTTAGGGATTCCTAGTCCGACTTAATTTCTAATTAAACTCGGAGTGGGATAGACATTAGGCTCTCAATCCAAGCATGATGACAATAGGTTAGCTCCCTCCTAATCCTGACCTTAGGGCCATTTTGCACGCTAACTTGTAGGATTCAGTTTCCCTTAGACTGTGTGTGCGTCTCTCTCTTCGTTCTCAAAACAATTATCAAGACACTTAATAAATACGATGAGTATTGTGCGCCACGAGCCTTAAGTACATAAGAAATGAAGAATGAGGGGTCTCCCTTCACTCTTCTAGAGTGTTTAGCATACGTCCTATTGGGGGCGACCATGCGATGCATTCGCTCTTGTGTCAAAGACTTTAGTGTAGTACGAATCACAAACAAAGTCAATTCACTTCTTCAGGAGCGCTTCTTCAGATTCAGAACCTTTTCTCTCGCACCCGTGTGATCGAGATCCCGTTTTCCCGTAGTAGCGTGAACTACGGATGCTCTGATTCCTCATTCCCTAATGAGGATACGTAGGCACGAGGATCCCTATCCTTGGCGAGCACACTAACGACTAACTCCCCTCTTCTCTCGCACCCTTGCGATCGAGACCAACCTGATAACTGAGTTTTTTCTCTTGCCCCAGTGCGATCGAGACCTTAACCGACTCGTAGATCGAACTACGACTACTTTAACTTCCTCTTTCTCGTCCGATTGAGGATACGTAGGCACAAGACAATGATGTCTTGGCGAGCAACCTCCCCCTTTAACCCGTAGTCCATTGAACTACATCAACTATGATTCTTCGTTCGACCACGAAGATACATAGGCATAGGATCGCGACGATCCTTGCGTGTCCGTTTTTGTGTTTCCCTTCCCGTTTCCGTTTAGCAGTAGGCTTTAGATAACTCACCCGTTGATTAGACAACAAGCGTGGATCCCATCTAGTACAATGGACGCGTGGGGGTGCTAATACCTTCCCCTCGCGTAACCGACTCCCGAACCCGAACTATGGTTGCGATGACCATGTCTTCTCCCTTTAGAGGTTTCTTCGATCGTTTCCTTTCCCTGCATCGGGATAAATAATGTTCGGTGGCGACTCTTCTGTTTTGTGTCTGCCGATTGTTTTTTACAGTTGCGACAACGGTTATGGTTGTAGTTGCAGATGATCACGTCGAATCCAAGATCTGGTTCGTCGACTTGGGTTGTTCGAATCACATGACTGGTTGAAAAGAGTGGTTAGCAGATTTTGACAAGTCGAAGAAAGGCAAGGTCAAATTTGCTGATAATAGCTCATTGCAAGCAGAAGGCACTGGCGACATAGTGATTCAAATGAGCAATGGAGGAAAAGCTATGATCAAAGATGTACTCTGTGTACCTGGAATGAAGTGCAATCTGCTAAGTGTTAGACAACTGGTCGGAAAGAGGTTCTCAGTGGTTATGAGATATGGAGCCTTAGAACTTTTCGATATCCAGAATAACTTGGTCTTGAAATCTCCTTTGTCGAAGAATAGAACATTTAAGACCATGATCAGTTAGACTGAGGTAAAATGTCTGAAAACAGTTGTCGACCACAAGAATAATTGGTTGTGGCATTTGAGGTTTGGTCATCTAAACTTTAGGTCTCTCAATCAACTGATCACTCAAGATATGGTAACTGGTATACTAAGTCTTGAGATGCCTGAAAAACTTTGTGAATATTGTCTAGTCAGAAAGCAATCCATAAAGTTTTTTGCTTTGACTATGCAAATGAGATTATCCTGCATACTCAAAGTTGTACATTCAGATGTATGTGGTCCTTTTAAAGAGCATACCATTGGCGGAAACATGTATTTCTTCTCATTTATCGATGAGTACAATCGAAATCTCTGGATCTATGTGATCAAACGAAAGGACAAAGTATTTGGAATATTTAAGAGATTCAAGATACTTATCGAAAATCAGGGTGAAAAGAAGATCAAAGTTCTGCGAACAGATGGAGGTGGCAAATACACATCCAAGATATTTGAATCATTATGTGCATAACATGGTATTTATCTTGAGATAACTGCTCCTTATACTCCTCAACATAATGGAATAACAGAAAGAAGAAACATGACCATAGTGGACATGGTGAGACACATGTTAAAGTAGAAGAATATGCCAAAGTCCTTATGGGGCGAAGCTATTTCGACTGCTATTTATATTCTGGACAGGTGCCCTACCAAGAAGCTGAAGAATAAGGTTCTTGAAGAAGTGTGGAGTGGCAAACGACCACCAACGAGTCATCTAAAGGTGTTTGGCTCTATTTTCTACAAGCATATTCCTGATGCTAGGAGAAGAAAGCTTGATGATAAGAGTGAACCTATGATTCTAGTAGAAAATCATAAGGCTGGAGCATACATGATGTTCAATCCAATTAATCAGATGATTTTAATGAGTCGAGATATTGTGATTGATGAAAGTTATGCCTGGGATTGGATTTCTAGTAATGAAATTGACAAGCCATTGATGAGCTATGATTTCGACGAAGCAAGTAATAATGTCGAAATCGAAGATATTGTCGATATTCCAGTTGAAGTCGAAGTTGTTGCTAACATACCCAAATTAGTCGAAGTCGAAGAGGATATGACTGGAACAAGCCAGAGATCTCAAAGAACTAGAGCTCTTTTAACAAGACTTCAAGATTATGAAGTGGTTGGTGATGATGAAGTCACAATAGATGGAGAATTAGTTCATTTTTCTTTACTTGCAGGTGCTGAACTAATAAACTATAGCGAACCCTTCAAAGATAAACAATGTAAGTTTGCTATGGTCGAAGAGTTACAAGCAATCGAAAGAAACAACACATGGGAGTTGGTCAGCATATACAAAAGCTATTGAAGTGAAGTGGGTATTCAAGTTGAAGCACAATGTTGATGGTTCGACAGCAAGACATAAGGTGAGATTAGTAGCTCGAGGATTTCTTTAGAGAGCAAGACTCGACTACTCTGAAGTATTTGCACCTGTCACAAGATTGGAAATTATTCGACTAACGATAACCTTGCATGCAGTCAAGGCTGGTCGACATTTCACTTAGATGTGAAATCTGCATTTTTGAATGGACCTTTAGATGAAAAGGTGTATGTCACACAACCTTCTGGGTTTATGATTCAGGAGGAAGTAAGTAAAGTATACAAGTTGCACAAAGCGCTCTATGTCCTCAAGCAGGAACTTAGGGCATGGAACAAGAAGATCGACTCATACTTGGTTGAATTCAGATTCGTCAAATGCAAATCTGAGTATAGTGTCTATGTTTAGGTTGTGGCACAAGATATAACAATCATCTGCTTATATGTCGATGACTTGTTAGTAATTGGAAGTAGCTTAGAGAACTTGTTGAAGTTCAAAGAGCTGATGAAAAAGGAATTTGAAATTTTGGATCTTGGAAAGTTGTTGTATTTCCTAGGCATGGAATTTTAAATGTCGAAGGAAGGTATGGTGCTACATCAAAGAAAGTATGTCAAAGAGATACTCAAGAGATTCAGAATGGATGATTTGACTCCTGTATCTTCGCCTATCGAACCAAATTTAAAGTTAGAGAAGTATGGAGAGGAAGACAATGTCGATGCGACTTTGTTCAAACAAACTGTCGGATCTCTGAGATATGTGTGCAACAGTCGACCTGATATATGTTTCTTAGTCGGATTAATGAGCAGATATATGAGTGATCTAGGGTTTCACACATGAAGGCTGCAAGAAGAATCCCGAGATACTTAAAAGGATCAACAAAATATAGAATTGTATTTTGCCGAGACTCTGAAAGCAAAGTAGCTATGGTTACTTGCTATTCAGATGTTGATTGGTGTGGAGATAAGGAAGATCGAAGAAGCACTACTGGATATTCTTTCAAGTACTTGGTGCCACAATCTCATGGTGCTCGAGAAAGCAACTTGTGGTGACATTGGCATCGTGTGAGGTTGAATATATAGCAGGATCCTATGTTGTGTGTCAAGCAATTTGGATAAGATATGTGCTTGAAGAAATGGAGGTCGAAGTGAAGAAACCTATGGTACTGTAGATCGACAACAAGTCAGCAATAAATCTGGCGAAGAATCCAATTTTGCATGGAAGAAGTAAGCACATCGAAGCTAGATTTTACTTTTTAAAGGAGAAGGTGAATCGAGGTGAACTTGAAGTAAGGCATTGCTCAAGTGAAGCACAATTGGCTAAAATTTTCACCAAAGAATTGAAGATTGACAGGTTCCTAACTTTGAGAAAGAAATCGGGAATAGTTCAGATCGACAACGATTAGTGTGTTTCGACAACTTGGATTATAGGGGTATGTTGAGATATTAGATATAATCCAAGTTGAATTATGTGGCTCAAGCCCAAAGCTAATTTGGGTTTAGGGTTTGTTATTTAATTTGTTATTTTACTTAGTAGTCAACTCAATTAGTTGTATATAAATAGACACTTTGTAATTCAGTTTCATCATTTCATTCAATAATATCAATCCTTATTTCCTTATTGTCTTTCTTTCTCTCTTCACTAATAGTGTCTCATGCACTAACAGGGGCGAATTGAACCTAAAGGTTAGTGTGTATTCACATGCTTTGAATTGTTCAAAGTGCAATCTTCATCAACACTCTCTTTTTTCTTTTGCTAATCTATGAGTAGATTAATTAGTCTTGAAATTTAAATCTACTAGGTAAATTACCCTACATTACACGAGTTTTACTAGAATACATATTTAATTTTTTGTAATCTAATAATTCTATGTTTTCATAATAATATAACTGAGAAAACTTTATTCTAATTCAATTTTAACAGACTGTAATTATTTTATTTAATTTTTGTTTTATCTATTTTAGAAGATATGTATTAGTTATTTTTATATTTATATATTTAGAAGATATGTATCAATTACATTTTAATAAAAAATAATAATAGTATATATAATCATTAACTTTTATAGTTAAAAAAAACACTTTCATATATCACTTCTGAATATAGTTTAATAGTAAGTGAATTTACAAAATTATTAACAATATTAATTGGAAGTTGCAAAAATTAATAAGGCATTTGAAAGGAGATATTGACAAATATGAGGAGTTCACAAAAATAATAAATATATTTTAGTAATACATTTATTTAACTGTTTTATATTTGAAAAAATATTCAAGTTTTAAGATGAAGTAATAAAATTGTGGTCAAACGATTTTTCTCTATAATAATTTATTATAAATGTAAAACTGAAGAAACAATTCACTACAATTATGTACTTTATATGAAATCAATTTAAGTATTTACTTATAATTGTTATTTAAATTAGACTCACCCAAACAAGTGAGAGACACCACATGTTCACCCAAAACCTTAATAAAGTGATAGGTGTATGTGTCCTCTTATTTATAAAATGTTTAACCTCCACTTTTCTAAACAATGTGAGACTTAAAACTCATACTTGATTCTCAACACTGTTAAATTGTAATTCCTAGTGTCTTAGTGTCGAAGTCGAAGTCGAAATAGGATGCTGTCGAAAATGTTTGTTACACAGATCTGTTTAGATTTAGTTAAATTTGTTTAGATCTAAATAGATTTTATTTGGGCTTTTATAGTTTGGGCTTTGTCTTGAGATGCAAGCAAAACCTAATTCTATAAATAGGGAGTTTCCCTCATTATTTTGTATCAATTACAACACTTTGTAATTTCTCACAGAATTCTGCAGTTGCAGAGTGAGTAATAAGAAGAGAGAAAGTCCCACAGTTTGTGGGCAGCAAGAACACTATTCATCTTCTTCTTCCCTATTTTCTTTCTACTTTTCTGTATAATTGCTGCGTGATAGAAGGAATTCCCATAGCTTTTGGGTTAATTCCAACATCTGGTATCTAGAGCTCCGGTTTAAGAGATTCAAGGGCAAGAAATCGCAAGAACGCGATGGCTACGAATCATCCAAACGACCATTTTCCAGCAAACCTTCCAATTCTCAAGAAAGATAATTATGAGAATTGGTGCAAGCAAATCAAGGTTGTTTTCTGTTATCAAGATTTGTGGGATCTTGTGAAGGAAGGAATAATAACTCTTGAAGAAGATGCGACGGATCAAGAAAAGGCTGCATTCAAAGAATTGAAGAAGAAAGATTATAAAGCTCTCTTTATAATCCATCAATGTGTTGATCCAGATAACTTTGAGAAAGTTAGTGATGCAGAAACAGCGAAGGACGCATGGGAGATTCTGGAAAAATCGTTTGGAGGCGCAGAGAAGGTGAAAGAGGTGAGGTTACAAACTCACAAAAGGGCTTATGAATTGCTTCAGATGGAAGACAGTGAGAGCATAACAGATTTCTTCACAGGAGTTACAAAACTTGTGAATCAAATCAAGGTGTGTGGAGAAGTGTTGGCGACGAAAGCAATTGTCTCAAAGATTTTGAGATCGTTGGCTCCAAAGTTTGATCACGTGGTAGTAGCCATAGAAGAATCAAAAGATTTGTCGAAGGTGACGAAAGAAGAGCTTCAAGGGACGCTTGAATCTCATGAACAAAGAATGGCTGAAAGAGCTGCAGGCAAGTCGAAGAATGATGTGGCCTTGCAAGCTCAATCAGCGAAAGATAAGAAGGGTAAAGAAAAGATGGTCGACAAAGGTAGAGGAAGCTACAACAATTCGACAGCCAGAGGAAATCAGCAAGAGGCGAATTGGTCGAACCATAGAAGGACCCAGAACCAAGGCAACCAAAGAGGTCGTGCTGCAGGTAGAGGAAGAAGTGGTAGTCGAAAGCCTGACAAAAGCCACATTCAGTGTTATAATTGTCACCAGTATGGTCACTATTCGACAAGATGTCCTGAAAGAAAGAATCAAGAAGATGATGCAAAGCTGGCGAAGCATGAAGAAGAAGAAGGTATGATGCTGATGGTTACAACCAGAGATAATGAGAGTTTCAAGGACCAGTGGTACTTGGACTCAGGATGCTCATCACACATGACTGGAAGGAAAGATTGGTTTGTCAACATGAAGCCCTCAATGAAGAACACAGTGAAATTTGCAAATGACAATACTCTAGTAGCTAAAGGTATTGGTGATGTTCTGATTAAGAAGAAGGATGGCAAGAGGTCAGTAATTTCCAATGTTTTGTACATACCAGGCATGAAGAGCAATTTGCTCAGCATAGGGCAGTTGGTCGAAAAGAACTACAAGGTGTTGGTCGAAGACAAGGTGATGAGAGTTGTCGACGCAAGTGGTAGGTTGATCTTGAAGGCTCCAATGTCTCAGAATAGAACCTTCAAGATTGAACTAAATGTGATGGAGCACAAGTGTCTTGCAACTGCAGCTAGCAGAGATGAGTGGATATGGCATTATAGGCTTGGGCATCTCAACTTCAAAGACATCAGAGATCTGAAGAGAAAGAACATGGTTTCAGGTTTGCCAGAAATTAACATTCCAGATGAAGTTTGTGAGGAATGTGTGCAGGCAAAGCAACACAAGAATTGCTTCAGTAAGGATGCAGGAAGCAGGTCGAAGGGAATTCTTGATGTTGTGTACTCTGGTGTATGTGGTCCAATCCAGGTCGATTCTATGGGAGGTAACAAATACTTTGTCACATTCATAGATGATTTCAGTCGAAAACTGTGGACTTACCTGATCAAGAAGAAAAGTGAAGTGATTGAGGTATTTGCCAAGTTCAAATCTATGGTCGAAAGACAAAGTGGTCGTAAGCTCAAGGTTTTGAGAACTGATGGTGGTGGAGAATATGTGTCGAAAGATTTCAAAAGACTATGTGAGAAAGAAGGGATTGTGCATGAGGTGGTGCCACCCTACACTCCACAGCAGAATGGAATTGCAGAAAGGAAGAATCGAACCATCATGAACATGGTTCGAAGTATGTTGAAGGGCAAACATCTTCCTAAAGAATTATGGGGAGAAGCTGTTTCGACTTCGACATATCTTCTGAACAGGTGTCCGACGAAGAAGCTAAAGGGGATTACGCCAGAAGAATGTTGGTCTGGTGTGAAGCCAAGCTTAAGTCATCTTAAGGTCTTTGGATCGATTGCACATAGGCATGTGCCAGATCAGTTGAGATGAAAGTTAGATGACAAGTCAAGTCAAATGATCCTGGTGGGATATCATTCGACAGGTGGATACAAGTTGTTCGACCCAGTGAACAAGCAGATTGTGATCAGCAGAGACGTGATCATTGATGAGCTTAAGGAGTGGGACTGGACAGAAAATGTCAACAAAGATTCAGTAAGAATCAGTTGTGAAGAGCCAGCTAGAGAAGCTGAGAGAGTAGCTCGACAAAAAAGTGTCGAAGACCAAGCAGAACCAAGTAGACCTCGTCGAACAAGACAAATGCCAGCAAGGTTGCAGGAATGTGTGATTACATCAGATGATGTTGTCGATGAAGAAGGTGAACTGGTACACTATGCTTTCTATGCAGATGTCGAACCTGTCAATGCAGCTGAGGCATTGAAAGATTCGAAGTGGGTGAAAGCAATGAATGAGGAAATAGAATCCATCGAAGTCAACAACACCTGGTCACTTGTCGAATTGCCTGAAGGCAAGAAGGAAATTGATGTGAAGTGGGTTTACAAAGTAAAGTTGAATCCAAAAGGTGAAGTAGTTCGACACAAAGCAAGACTCGTAGCGAAAAGATTTCTTCAGAAGGAAGGAATTGATTATGACGAAGTCTTTGCACCAGTTGCTAGGATCGAAACAATTAGGTTGGTTGTTGGTCTAGCAAATA
The DNA here is from genome assembly GCA_022829125.1 of Lathyrus tuberosus. Taxonomy (NCBI): domain Eukaryota; kingdom Viridiplantae; phylum Streptophyta; class Magnoliopsida; order Fabales; family Fabaceae; genus Lathyrus; species Lathyrus tuberosus. Next base: position 6,219,776 of record JALAZF010000253.1, read on the forward strand.
TGAATAATTGGCACACATGTCAGATGGACGTGAAGTGTGCATTCTTGAATGGCCCCTTAGACGAAGAAGTTTATGTTGCACAACCAGTTGGGTTTGTGAAACAAGGCGAAGAAGGAAAGGTGTACAGACTGCATAAAGCCCTGTATGGACTTAACCAAGCTCCAAGAGCTTGGAATAAGAAAATTGACAGCTTCTTAAGGGAGAAGGAATTTGTGAAGTGTACAACTGAGCATGGAGTATATGTAAGAAGAAGCAATGGTGAATTGCTTATACTATGTCTCTATGTCGATGATTTGTTGATAGCAGGAAGTTACAAGAAGGAGATCGAAGATTTCAAACATGACCTGAGTGAGGAGTTTGAAATGTCAGACATGGGAAATCTCTCATATTTCCTTGGCATCGAATTCTACAAGACTAGTAGAGGTTTGATGATGCACCAACGAAGATATGCAGGTGAAATACTTAAGAGATTTGAGATGCAAGATTGCAACTCAACTTCGACTCCAGCTGAGACCAGACTGCAACTGTCGAAGGATCCAGACGAAGATGATGTCGACCCAACCCAATACAGAAGACTTATTGGGTCACTTAGATACCTTTGTCACACAAGGCCTGACTTAGCATACAGTGTTGGTATGGTAAGTAGATTCATGCAGAAGCCAATGGTATCACACCTAGCAGCGGCGAAGAGGATACTAAGGTATCTGAAAGGAACTCTCGACTATGGCATTTTGTTTCCAGCAGCTGATGAAGGAAAAGAATGCAAGTTAGTGGGATGCACTGATTCAAGTTGGTGTAGTGATGCTGAGGATCGAAAATCCACAGCTGGATATGTGTTTATGCTAGGTGGTGCACCAGTAGCTTGGAGTTCGAGAAAGGAGCCAGTAGTGGCATTGTCATCATGCGAAGCAGAATACATAGCTGCTTCTCTTTGTGCATGTCAAGCAACTTGGATGGTGAACTTGGTCGAAGAGATTACAGGGAAGAGTCATGGAGCAATTACCATGAAGATCGACAACATGCCAGCTATCAATTTGGCGAAGAATCCAATAGCTCACGGTCGAAGCAAGCACATCGAAATGAGGTTCCATTATCTTCGAGAGCAGGTAGCAGAAGGGAAGATGAATTTGGAACACTGCAGAACTGAGAATCAGATTGCAGATATCACGACAAAGGGAGTGCAGGTCGAAGCCTTTAGAAGACTAAGAGCCATGATGAATGTAGATAGCTTAGACACAATGAATTAGGTGGTGTGTTAAATTGTAATTCCTAGTGTCTTAGTGTCGAAGTCGAAGTCGAAATAGGATGCTGTCGAAAATGTTTGTTACACAGATCTGTTTAGATTTAGTTAGATTTGTTTAGATCTAAATAGATTTGATTTGGGCTTTTATAGTTTGGGCTTTGTCTTGAGATGCAAGCAAAACCTAATTCTATAAATAGGGAGTTTCCCTCATTATTTTGTATCAATTACAGCACTTTGTAATTTCTCACAGAATTCTGCAGTTGCAGAGTGAGTAATAAGAAGAGAGAAAGTCCCACAGTTTGTGGGCAGCAAGAACACTATTCATCTTCTTCTTCCCTATTTTCTTTCTACTTTTCTGTATAATTGCTGCGTGATAGAAGGAATTCCCATAGCTTTTGGGTTAATTCCAACAAACACAACTCACACTTGTTTCCCAACAATTTGCAGCAAGCATATACTTTCAAATTCTCTCACTCATGGATCAAAGGGAAGCATTGATCAATGGGGAGTTACATTGTTAGAGAAAGCAAATTGCATCAAGTTTTCAAAAGGTTGTCATCATTAAAAAGGGGAGACTGTGAAGACAAGCTTTTCAAGTAGTTGTTTTGATGAAGACAAATCTACAAGCAAATGTGTATGTCAAAAAGCATGGTTCATGACTCCCAACAAGTTCGAGTCAATTTTCATATGATAAAATTCAAGTCTTGGATTGTATGTAACAGATTGATCATGAAATAATAAGGTATTACTATTCAACCTCTCTGTGATATTGTCAAGTGCTCAAAACATTCATTTCAATCATGTCATATTTCATTAAACATTTCTGGTGCATCAATCATTGGCCTATATACATTTTGCTTAACTACTTTTGCCACTGTCAGCACATGTAATCGGTACCCTATTTCCTGTAACCAGTTACCACACCTGAACCTTGTCTCTTGGGGGCATTTGCGCAAGGTGTAATCGGTTACTCAATTTCATGTGACCGGTACACATGAATATTTTTCAAAATTTTTAAAACGTTCCTTTAGGTATAACCGGTTACACCATATATGGTAACTGGCTACCACTGAAGGAGTGGCAGTGGTTCATCCATTTTTCAGTAGAAACGAAATTTTATATTGGTTTTTGAATCATAGCATCCATTCATTCATTAGTACTCATTTAGAGAGGTGTTAAGGCTCTGTATACTTTAACTTTAAGATTTTCATTCCCACCTCTTTCATCTAGAATTCAAAATCATTTTCCTCTCATATTTCAATTTTCAAGTTTTCTTAAACAAAATTTTTTGATGAAACTTCTGCATATATAATTTTCATTGGAAATTCATATAGTTTCATCCTCATATATACTTGAGCACTTGTGTGTCATAATGAGAATTGTTTGCTTAAAGGAGAAGATCAATCCAAGTGATTGATACATTATATACTATTTCATTAACTCTTGTAAAAATTCTGAATATTGTTGAATTCCTTGTTGTCCAGGATTGTTGGAAACAAAAGAGTGATTAAGGGAGGATGGTTATCATAATGCACTTTGTTTAAATCACAAGAGGATTGTACTTGGTGATTGTGTTAGAGTCTTATATAGAAAGACTAGGATTGTCTTGTCCATAATATTTAACAATAGTAAAATCTCTTACTAGTTAAAGGATTAGAGTACTTTCGAATTGTGAGGGAAACCAGAATATATCGCTGTGTCTTTTATCTTTATGCATTTTACTGCTTTCATTATTTAGTAATAACCAAACGAAAAAATTATAAGATTTAAGTCTAAAATCGAAAAAATATTCTAAGTACCTAATTTACCCCCTTCTTACATGCCACCTCTATTTGCATAAACATTTAAACTATGGCTCTAAAATTGACAAATTAAACTATGCACATAAGTCATTTCCCCAAATGTGTGTTAGTTTAGTTTACTGAAATTTAAAAATTATTTAAAAGCACACCATAAATATAAAGAGATTCTGATCCTTAACATGTCACATAAATAACTTTAGGAATATTTTTATGAAATTACTACATAGTAAAACAACAACGATTAAAGAACAATATATTATTTTATTTTAATTTTTGAAATACGATAATTACAAATTTAGATGAGTTATATGAGTTAACTGGATCGACACCGTTGGAAGTGACGCCACCAATTTAACATAGGATTTACTTAACAAAATAATTACTTACTAAATTTTAGCTAAGACTATTGTTGATTGGAAAATTCGCATGAAAACATAAAATTTTTGGTAGTATGTTTGAATATCATAGTTTAACATAATGTGAATTATAAAATAAAATCTTTTTAAATTAATAATAATATTTTTAATTAAAAAATTCTCATTTTTACAAACTTTTTATCAAGCATAAATTTATTAAATTATTCTAATCAATTGTGAGTAATATTTTTTTATCAATCAATAATAAATTTAATTCATTTAATTTTGTTGTGATATTATTGATATTTAAATGAATTTTAATTAAATTCATCATTAAAAAAACTTTTTAGGCATACACAATAGTTATAAGAGCTATTAACGTTATTTTATAAATAATATATGAATTAAGAAAAATTAATTTTTTTATAGAATTAAATATATTAATTTGTGTATTATTTTCTGTATGTATTATTTCTCTTAAATTAATAATATGTGCTCTTAAGGATGAATAAATATTAGTAAAAAAAAACTATACAAAATAGGAGGAAAACAAGAGTGTTTGATTTGGTTTTTAAAATTTGTTTTTTAGTTTTTAAAATTAGAAAAAATAAAATTTTTTTGGTAGCTTAATTTTTGAAAATTATATATTTAAGAGTTTTAAAAATTAAAACATTAAAATAAAATTTAAAGATTTTGATTAGTTTTATAAATCCAGAAGAAAAAATAAAAATAAAATTGTAAAATTTTTATTAATGAGAATATTTAATATAATATAACTTTAAAAGAATTTTTAAATGTAAAATTACTAAACATGTTTTATTTTAATTTTTTATTAAACTATTTTTTTAAATTAATTTATAAAATAAAGTTTAAAAACTAAAAACTAAAATTCATCCAAACAAATCTAAATGATACAGATTTTTGTTTTTTTATTTGTATTTTGTTTGAAAATTTAAGATAACGGTAAAAACCACCTTAATTAAGAAAAAGAACCTGAGCCCCAGGTATTGCCTAAGTTGCATGCTCCTTTAGCTGCGCGAGTGTACTTATTAACATTTTTAATAAAATTGTTGTGAGTAAATTACTAATGAGAATGCCATGTGTGAATTAATACTCAGATTAAAACTGTGAATAATGTAAAACTATAAAATAAGAGTAATATTACTCTTAAACTAAACTTGACACTTACACGGTATTATTATACGGTTTTGTGATTTTTTTAATATTTAATTTTTTTTTTTTTATGTATTCTGACACAAACAAACATATGCCATACTTTATTTCTTACGGTGTAATGGTTTGGTGTATAATTTTGGTGTTAAAATAGCAAACTTCATAAAATAATGTCTACAATTTGTTGATAAAGTGGACACGATTTCATCTGAACTCTCATAGAACTTCACCTACATCCACATTTGGTGAAGCAGAAGCATGACCAATCAAAGTTCAACCACACAATTAATTCCAATGAAAATTCCATGACATGTCTTAACATTCACACAACCAATTATGATTTTTTTTTAATATAACATGTTTAAAAAAAAACCAAAATAAATAAATAACAGAGTGGCGCCATATGGTATGGCGCCTCAGTTAAAAGGCAAAATTTATCCCATATGGCGCCTTAGACAAAAGTGGGGTTGTCCTAAATTTTTTTTATGTCTGAAGGGGAGGCGCCATATGGGATGACGTCTCAGTTGATCCTTTTCTTTTTCAAATTTATTTTAATTTTGAAATTGATTTTTTTTTTTTTAAATTTATTTTAATTTGGAAATTGATTAAATTAATGGTGCTACAGTGTTTCATGTGTCTATAAATGAGACTGCACCCTCACTTGTTACTCCACAACACTTCTCACCAAAATCCTAATTTCCTCCTTTCCCTCACCAATATCCTAATCTCTCCTCTCCCACCATGTCTGAGTGGTTAAATCGTCGTCCATCGTCATCATCATCATCAGCATCGGAGGAACCGTTTCCAGAATTTCCACTGATGAAAAGAAATGCCCTAGTTGTATTCTCAGCTGTCAAGCCTCCGATGAAGATGATACTCTGGAACACGCAGACGTTGGAGCATTTGCATAGGGAACTTTATCGCTGGCTAGAAGGAGAATTTGAGGCAGGTGAAAAGATCAGGAAGATTGAGAGGCAGGTTGAGGAGTCTGGTCCAAATGGAGTCACCCGCACTTGGAGAAAAGTGCAAAATGATGCTGGTGTCCTTATGATGATGATGAGTCCAAAGAAAGTTAACTTGATGGTTGTAATTTCCTAGATAAGTTGATGCATTGGGTTGTTTATTTTCGGTATGTTGTTATTTTCTGATTTGGTATTAGGTTATGTCGTGGTTATTTATTGATGTTAAGTTATGTTATGTTATGTTATGTCGTTGTAATCAATTAGGTATGCCATCAATGAAATAAAATTTGTTGTTGTTATAAATAGACAAGTTTACAATTGAAACTATGATGTTGTCCTAGAGCCCACATTTTGGACACTTGGTACAATTGTGGCCTGGCTGGCGGCACAAACCACATAACCTCACCATTTTGTCTGCTGCATCCATCTCCGTTCGAATATGGGTGCTGTTAGGGCGACCCTTTTTATTTCTTCGCATTAAATCATTATGCCACACAATTTCGCCTTCGTATGGAGGCCAGTAGTCCTCCTTTGCTACCACTTGAAAACTAGTGCTGTAGACATTGCATAGAGTAATGACTTAGTGAAGAACATAGAGATAGTTGGTTGGGTCTAGTTGGACTTTGGAACTGGCTGCTATAACATGGGAGCAAGGCATACGAAATGCCTAAAACCTTCCACAGTCACACCAAGTCCTATCCAGTTTCACTTGGTAACATCCCCTAGGCCTTCCTTCGTTGTGATTAATAGACTCTGCAACACTGAAGTGACCTTTAGTACGGTCAAAGACCGTGACCACATATGTGTTGGCCTTTGCAGCTTCGTTCTTCATGAATGTCATTGAACAATCACTAAATAGATGCCCAGATTATAAGACCGAACCCCACTTGTACGTCTGGTATCAAAGAGTGCAGCGAGCCTAAAATGGGTTGACCTCACCAGAGCGGTTATTGATGGTTTCGAATGCCCTTGAATACAGAGTTCATAGATTCAACGAGGTTTTTTGTCATGTGGCCCCATCGCTACCTATTGTCGTATGCCCTTGTCCACTTCTCCTGTTGAATGTTATCAATACATCTCAATGCATCTGCGTTTGTAAGTCTGTTCTCGTCACGGTAGTATCTGAAGGTAGGCTCTGTTAGTGCATAGCCCGCGTTAGTAGCCATCTTCTTTAGCCCCTTGTCCTTGAGCTCCCGCATGAAATCTTGACCGATGTGTCTAATGCAATACACATGGCTTAAGGGAGGATCCTACCAACCGTTATCAGGATTGTTGTAAGCACTCTCGATTGAGGAGTGTCTATCGAAGATCAAACATAAGTTAGGTTGGAGAGCAACGTAATGTCAGAGATTTTTTAGGAAAAAACTCCAACCTCCAGTAGTCTCCCCTTCAACTAGAGCGAAGGAGATAGGGAAAATGTTGTTGTTGCCATCCTGTACCACGACCATCAGTAGTGTGCCCTTATATTTTCTGTACAACCATGTTCCATCAATTTGAATTATAGGTTTACAGTACGCAAATCCTTTGATGCATGGTTCAAACTCCCAGAAGAGTCTATGGAAAATGCTATTTCCACTTACACAAATCCCGTCTGGCATATATGCCGACAACGTCTCCAACATGACAACAGTCCCTGGAGCATAGTGTTTTAGTGCCACCAGGTATCTTGGAAGTTCTTTGTAAGAGTCCTCCCAATTTCCAAAAACCGTTTCGATCGCCTTAGTCCTAGAAATCCACGCCTTCCTGTACGAATGAGTGTAGTTGTATCTTTGAACCTTATGCGCTATTATTGTACTCACTTTCAAAGAAGGGTTGTCGCTAATGACTGATAGAATTTCATTGTAGATCAACTGAGAGCTGAGCTTGCGATGATCCTGACTAGGATTTGTGATTATGCAAGTGTGCTCTGGACCCATTGACCCTATCTTCCAGGAATTGCTTTGCTTCCGAAAAGATGTTGTTAATCTAAACGGGCACACCTCGCTACGACAGTAGATCTTGTATAGAGTCAGATTTGTTTGACCGACTCCATAATCTGCAGATAAGTTCATGTGGAATTATTTTATTGCTCGGACACAATCTTCTTTCGTATGAAAATTTGTAAGAACAAGAGTTGGTTCTGCATTAATACCTCTGAGTTTTGATGATATCAAACAAGTATGTTTGTATGAACAATTTTATAAGACTAATGTTTGTTATTTATGAGAATCTAACAAATAGGTTCTGCTTCCGTTAAAATGGCGTGAATATGTTGTTAAAAGAGAATACTTCGCCTACGCGCTTTACTTGATGTGCTAAATCACTTCAGAAGAATCTAAAGATCATAGACTCTGATATAATATATAAAGAGAACAAGTTCTGCAAATATGAAGACTGAGGTTTTGATAAACGAAGTCCAAATGCTGAAGATTTATGCTCGTTAGATAAAGGTTCTGAAGACCCAACTATAGTCTCTACTCATGCTTCAACTAAATACCATCAGAAGCCTCTAAAGATATGATGACAACATTCTAAGTGAACAAGGTTCTGAAGATCAAGTGCTAAAGACTCCGAAGGCGCAACTATGAGGATTCCAAGGCTTGAAGATCTTAAAGAACCAAGCTACATTTTTCCTTCTTACTCATGCTCGCAGAAGCCTCTGAAGTTAAGAAGAATAGAAGACTAAGCAACGAAGTTCAAACGAAGATATCTTGGTAACTGTGCAAAAGTTCAAATGAAGATTTCTTGGTAACAGTGCCAATGAAGATATACTGACAAGACTGGGCACAAAAGGTTTTATCTGTCTTCACGTTTCTACCAAACCGCCGTCAATAGTCATGATTACTTTACAACGGTTACTTTTACTCGGCTAGAAAAGGACTTGAAGACTCAAAGAATGATAAAAACTTGTCTGATTAAAATACGCTCTATTTTGCTATTATCATTCAAGAAGTCATTTTCTGTGTTGTAAAATAGTTTACATATTCAGCTTGTGCTAGAAGCAATACCTTGTAAACAAATTCTTTTTCAAACTGTCGTTTGAAGTTCCTTGAGAAAAACCTGGTGAGGTTAGATTTCTTGAGATGTCTAGGACTAGTGAGAGTCTTAGAGGTTGTTCCTTAAGAGAGACCAATGTGCTTAGATCTCTTGAGAAGTCTAGAACTTGAGATTTTAGAGGTTGTTGTTAGTCACCAGCATTTTGGCTTATGCATTGTATTAATTTGTTTGATTAGTGGATTAAGACCTTGATTGAGAAAGGCGAAATCACCTTGGAGGGTGGACTAGATTAACTTGAGGAATTCTCAAGTGAACTAGTATAAACATACAGTGTTATCTCTTTTAAGTTTCATTAAGATTATCATTCATAAGTTAAAGAGTTGTTAAAAAGGGGTTAACTTAAAAGAAAAGAATTTATTTTGAAAAACCAATTCAACCCCCCCCCCCCTTTCTTGTGTTTTTCACACCTTCAATTGGCATCAGAGCTCCGGTTATGAGGTGATAAAAGCACTTAACAGTGTTCAGTACCGATCCAAGTTTAAAAAACAATGGCTACACCTGAATCAAATCTTTGATGGGGAAAAATTTGATTATTGGAAAGACTGAATTGAAAGTTACTTTCTGGATTTTGACTTAAATCTATGGGATCTGGTAGTTGATGGCTATAGTTACCCTATAGATTCTGAAGGAAAAAAGATTGCCAGAAGTGCATTAACAGATGCTCAAAAAGAAGACTTACAAGAATCATCACAGAGCAAGAATGATTCTATTAAATGCTATTTCATATACGTAATATGAAAAGATCACAAAAAAAGAAACTGCAAAGTCTATTTTTGATTCTCCCCGAATGACTCATGAAGGCAACGCTCAAGTAAAAGAGACAAAGGCTCTTGCACTAATCCAGAAATATGAGGTCTTTAGAATGGAAGACAATGAATCTATGGAAACTATGTTTTCAAGATTCCATATGCTTGTTGCAGGACTCAAAGTTCTGGACAAAGGTTATTCTACTGCTGATCATGTCAAGAAGATTATCAGAAGTCGGCCTGTCAAATGGAGACCAATGGTAACAACTTTGAAACTAGCAAAGGATTTGAACAACATAAGTCTTGAGGAACTAATTAGTTCTTTAAGGAGTCACGAAATAGAACTTCAAGGAGATGAACCTCAGAAGAAAAGTAAATCTATTGCTCTAAAGGATAAATCTGAAAAGAAAAAGGCTTGTCAAGCAGAGGAATAATCTGAAGAATCTGAAGAAGATTCAGACGAATATGAACTATCTCTCATATCAAAGAAGATAAGCCAACTGTAGAAATATAGAAGGAATAAGTTCGGAGGACCAAGAAGAAGATTTGAGTCTATACATGGTCAAAAGAAAGCTTATGGAAGAGAAGTTACATGTTTTGAATGCAAGGAACCTGGACATATCAAGAATGATTGTCCAAAGTTCAAGAAAGATGGAAAACCTAGAAAAGCTAAAAAGGATCTTATGGCAATTTGGGATGATTCAGAGTCAGAAGAAGATTCTGACGGAGAACATGCCAATGTAGCATTCATGGCTAAGACCAGCACGAACGAAGTTCTATCAGAAGAAGAACTATCAGACTCTGATGATGACAGAGAGGTATTTTCTTCCTTATCTCGTTCTGAACTTGAAATAGGATTATCTGAACTTATGGATAGGTATCAACTTCTTCTAAGAAAACACAAAACTCTGGAAAAAGACTTTTATGGTTCCCTCCGAGGATCTTACTAAAAGCAAGCAAACCACTTTTGAATTAAATGAAAAATTATTCTTCTTAGAAAAATCAAATAATGCTTTAAAAAGTAAAGTATCTAAGTTAGAGGAAGAGACCACGTCTGATAAAACTGTCACTAATGAAGTTATCAGATATGACAGAGTTTTTTAGCACTTCCTTGCTAAAAGCATAGATAGAAGCAAAATGGCTTCAATGATCTATGGAGTTAGAAGAAATGGAAATAGAGGTCTAGGATATTCAGGACCATCACAACCATATGATGAAACCAAGAATATCAAACTAATACCTCTATCTAAACATTTTGTGTATGCTGATACTAAACTAAAATGTCCAGAACCAGAAGGTTCTAAGTCTGTTATATCACAAACACAGACAGAGAAGAAAACTTCCAAACTCAGAAATTATGCCCAAATACCGCACTATTATCCTGCTACACGAAAATCCAAAGGTGTCAGAACCTCTGGAAAGGATGATGTGAAAGGACCCACAAAATGGGTACCTAAGAATAAGATAATTTATGTTGCAGATGTCCTTAATGGCGCCACTGAAACACCAGTCACGGTACCTGGACAGTGGATGCTCGCGACACATGACGGGAGAAAGGCATATGTTCCAAGATCTGAAACTTAAGCCTGGAGGTGTCGTCGGTTTCGGAGGAAATCAGAAGGGAAGAATCATTGGCTCCGGAACTGTTGGTAATGGTAAACTTCCTTCTATAAATAATGTTCTTTTAGTTGAAGGTCTAATGCATAATTTATTGTCAATTAGCTAACTTAGTGACAATGGTTATGATGTTATCTTCAATCAAACGTCCTGTAAGGCTGTTAGTCAAAAGGATGGATCTGTTATGTTCAATGGTAAAAGGAAGAACAATACTTACAAAATTAAATTATCAGATTTAAAACATCAAAATGTAAAGTGTCTTTTGTCTGTCAATGAAGAGCAATGGGTCTGGCACAGACGTCTGGGTCATGTTAGCTTGAGAAGAATCTCACAGCTGAACAAGCTTAGACTTGTCAGAGGTTTGCCAAATCTGAAGTAATCTTCAGATGCTCTTTGTGAAGCATGTCAGAAAGGCAAGTTTTCAAAAACTTCTTTTAAAAAAAGAATATTGTTTCTACCTCTAGACCATTGGAACTTCTTCACATTGATCTATTTGGACCAGTGAAAACTGCTTCTATCAATGGTAAGAAATACGGACTAGTCATCATTGATGATTACAGTCGTTGGACATGGGTAAAATTCTTAAGACACAAGGATGAGTCACATTCTGTGTTTGCTTCCTTCTGCACCCAAATGCAAAACAAAAAGAATTGCAAAATCGTCAAGGTCAGAAGTGATCATGGTGGAGAATTTGAAAACAAAGATTTTGAAAAACTTTTGGATTCGCATGGGATATCTCATGATTTTTCTTGTCCTAGAACTCCACAACAAAATGGAGTTGTAGAAAGAAAGAACAGAACTTTACAAGAAATGGCTTGCACCATGATCCAAGAAACTGACATGGCTAAGCACTTTTGGGCAGAGGCAGTCAACACTGTATGTTATATTCAAAATAGATTCTCCATAAGACCTATCTTGAGTAAAACTCCCTATGAATTGTGGAAGAATAAAATTCCCAACATTTCTTATTTTCACCCTTTTGGGTGTATTTGTTTTATGTTAAACACTAAAGAGAATATTGGCAAGTTTGATTCCAAAGCATAGAAGTGTCTGCTGTTAGGATACTCTGAAAACTCAAGAGGCTACAGAGTTTATAACACAGAATCACGAAATGTGGAAGAATCAATTCATGTCAGATTCGATGATAAGCTTGACCCTGAAAAGTCAAAGCTAGTTGAAAAGTTTGCAGATTTGGAAATTAGCTTTTCAGAACCTAAAGAAAAGGTAGAAGAAGTTAAAACTCCAGAAGTTCCTACTCACAATATCATTGATGTATAGTCTAATACTCCACAACAAAAGAAAAGGAGAATCTCAACTTCACACCCTGAAGAACTAATTATGGGTAGCAAGGAGGCTCCCATCAGAACCAGATCAGCTTTCAAACCCTCTGAAGAAACGCTTCTGGGATTGGTATCATTAATTGAGCCAACAACAGTTGATGAAGCCCTTATGGACAAGGACTGGGTTCTGGAAATGGAAGAAGAACTTAACCAGTTCTCAAAGAACGACGTATGGGATCTTGTCCCAAAACCTAAATATGTCCATATAATTGGTACTAAATGGGTTTTCAGAAACAAGCTCAATGAAAAGGGTGAGGTTGTCAGAAACAAGGCATGACTTGTTGCACAAGGTTACACTCAACAAGAAGGGATAAATTATAATGAAACCTTTGCTCCAGTCGCCAGATTAGAAGCTATACGCCTGTTAATTTCCTTTTCGGTAAATCATAACATCATCTTATATCAAATGGATGTTAAGAGTGCATTTTTGAATGGTTATATTTCAGAAGAAGTTTACGTCAAACTGTCATACCCCAAATTTTGACCACTAAGATTTCCCATCATTGGGCAAATCATCATCACAATATGGGTAAATCATCATGCCTCATCAGTCTCCCCAAAGATGGGTGAGCATTCACTACTATCAAATTTAGGGTTTCAAGCCCTCTCTGAGCTCTTGGACAAAGGATCAATCAAGGAATGACATGATATTCAACTTGTCTAAACCTCTCAAATATCTACAATGGATCAATAGGACTCCCACAACAAGAATCAAGCACAAGGTTGCAACATTCTGGGTGGATTAAGCCTCAAGATCGTCAGTGTCACCAAATTAGGGTTTTGGTCGACCAAGGCCTCCAGATGGAAATTTTCCTCTAGGCATGAGCCAATGCTTCAAAGCATAACCTAATATGCTCCATGGAACCTCATGGACCCAATCATCAAGTCAATTTTGCCTCAGGGGATGCATTCATAAAAAATAAGGAATTAGGGTTTCTTGACCTAATTCACCCCTAAGTTGACTTTTGGGACAAATCATGAGCCAAGACCTCAAGACATGATTTAGGGGTCTCTAATACACCACATTGATCCATTTGCAACAATGGATTGATCCAAGAAGCTTGATCAACAAGTTTCAAGTTTATCAGAACCACAGTTAGGGTTTCGCTGAAAAAGTGAACTGTGCCTTTAACTTTTGACCCTGGTATGCTCCCAAACTTTGGGACATGATTCAATACACCCTATAACACCTATGAAATCAATCCATCAAGTTTGATTTAGGTCAAGGAGTTGATTTCATAGAGGATCGCACAGTTTGGAATTCATCTGAGAAAAAGTCAACTGTGCACAAAAGTCAACTTTGACTTTTTGAGATTTTTCACAATTATGGTTCTTTAACCCTAAAATGATGTTAATGTGTGATTTGAATCAACATTCATCAAGAAAAGTGGGATAACTTGTAAAAGGGGTAACCATAAAAACTTAGAAAATTTTCTAAGATATGGAACAAAGTGGCTAGGGTACCAACTTTGGAGGATCATAACTCCTAAACCACAAGGCCATTTTCCCCATTCAAAGCTGGATTTGTAGCTCTCATGGCACTCTACAAAAGCTTCAAACACAACTCATTCTAATTCTCCATGGATTTTAAGTTATGGAATGATCAAAATCACAAAAAGTGAAAATGTCACTTTTTTCCAACACTTAGTGAAATTTTCACTAAGTCAGAATCTGCCTTCACTTTTTTCCAAATGTAGGGGCATTTTTCACTTGGATCCAAAAAGTATCAAAACCAACTATGATCAAACAGTTGTTGTATTATATGAGAGCTTTCCAAAATGGCCAAGAACTCCATCAAATTCCACTTGAGCCATGAGATATGACAATGGCAATATGCCTTGCTGAAAATTGTCAAAGCAAGGCAGATTTGTGCATTTTGCTCGATTTGCCAAATTTGTGCAAATGACAAACACACTTATCCATTTGAACACCTCAGGGGGAGACCAAGGAGGGACAAACACTGATCCATCAGCCTCCCAAGTCTTTGGAACCAAAAGTTGTATGCCAAACCTAGAAATGCCTAAAAGAGGGACAAGACTCCAATTTTGGTTTGGAGCATTTAATGGATGCACCAAGGTGGCATGGACTGAGCCATTTCCAACTGAATTCAGTCAAGACATATCTAAGACCAAGGGAACCAGCAGCCTGTGCCCTAACCTCTAGTTAATGGCTAGAGGAGACTTGGATTCTCATTGATCAACATTGGCCAAACCTCTGCAGTAGTTGCCAATCACTATTGCTCCCAAAACAAACTTGCTCTACTATAAATAGAGCTTATTTGTGATCAGTTTGAGTACACCAAAGCCATCAAACAGATGCTTCCCTCAAAATCACCTTCTCACCTCCAAATTTGCCTTCCAAAGCAAGTCACCATCGGGTTTTGAGTTTGAGAGAAATTCCAATCAAACCAATTACACACGGACACCTCATAAACATCATATAGAGGTGATCCAAACACTTACAAGTGACCTGTAACACCAAAATCACAAAGTCACCTCTCAAAACCTCAAAATAGGACTTTTGTGCACTTTTCAAGCCATGTCTTGATTCAGTCACTTTCCAAACCAGATAAAACCTCAAACACACTCCAAATATCATCCTTGAACTTTCCCAAATGGTTCCCCACATCTGGAACACCATTTGAGAGAGTTGATATTTTGGCCACTTTTGCCCATTTTGCAAGAAAGAGCTCAAACTTGTTCCTGAGGTTTCCAGCTGATTCTAACCATCCTAAAAGCTTCTAAGAGATCATTTGAGGGTGTCCAAAGCATCAAATCATTTCTGGAACAAGGTGCTTGGCAGATTACACAAAAGCTCCAAAAAGAGGTAAGCATCACAACTTGAATTCTTTGAATCATGCTTTCCTTTGATGTCCACTGATCATGCATCTCTTATACATGTTATATGTGTTGTATTTGCATCAATTTATCATGTAATTCATACCTGTACCAAGAGATAGCACATAAAATGCAAATCATGGCCTATTTCAAAACCACTATCGGGTTTTTCAATAGGAGCATGATCTGAAAAAAAACACCACCACCATTGGATTCCTTGTGAAATTCTAGGCAGGATAGACCTAAATTTTGTCCCAATCCATGCAGAAATGAGAAAGTTATGGCCTTCACGTTTTTAACCAAAATCTTGCCTTGCCTTGCCTTGGGCCAGGCCAAAAACAAGGCAAGCCTTGTATATTTGTGGTTGTGTTTCAATCAACGAATGTATCACCACCCCAGTGGTAAGGCGCGCGGCCTATACACAAGAGGTCAGGGGTTCGAATCCCCCTCGCCTCAGATTCTCTTTTTTACCACTTTTTCATGTTTTTTTTCATATTTTATTATTTTTCTTATTATTTTTAATGATTTGAAAAATTAATAACTTCCTCAATTTTAATTATTTTTTATTAGTTCCTTTTGCAAAAAATCACAAAAATGTTGAAATATTTTATTCCACAAAAAAAATCAAATTTATATTATTTATTTAATATAATTAGTATTTTTGTGAATAAATTCATTTTTAATTGTTTCTGAACATTTTAAAAGTGAATATTTACCTTGAAAATCAAAACCAAATGAGTTTTAATTCATCTTGTGATTAAAACCTCATCTTTCAAACCTTAAACAAAAACTCCTTTGGTATTTTTATCATTTTTATTGATTTTCTTTAAATATTTACTTTTAAAGGAAAACAAAATTAGGGTTTCTTTGATTTTCACCCTCATCAATCACCAAAAAACTCTTTTGGGCCTCTAATAGAGTGTAAGACCCAATCCCCTTTTAACCAAAACCTTTTTGGGCCTCATATATTGTATAAGTCCCTCTGTGTTAAAAGAAAAAAATCTCGGCGCGATCGCCAGTTTAAAAAAAAAAACCTTGGGCCCCTCCTTGAGCTGTAAGCCCCACCACTTGTACAAAAATAAACCTTTGGGCCTCTTGAGAGAGTGTAAGACCCATCCCTTATAGATAAAACATTTTTGGGCCTCAATGCATTGTATAAGACCCAGTACGTTAAAGAAATCTCGGCGCGATCGTCATTTTTCAAACAAAACCCTTTGGGCCTACCCTCGTGTTATAAGCATCATTCCTCTTCTTTAGATCATCTTTTGGGCCTCTTGAGAGAGTGTAAGACCCATCCCTTTGTACAGAAAACTTTTTTGTGCCTTAGTCACTTGTATAAGTCCCTGTACAATTTCAAAACAGCGGTGCAATCATCGTTAAACCTTGGGCCTCTCCTTGAGCTGTAAGCCCCAACAATCTTTTCAAAGCACTTCCTCCTTTGATTTAGAATATAATATTGTTATCAAAGCCTTCTTTGTTGAACAACTAACAAAACAACATGGAAGCTCTACAATCGAGTAAGTGTTTACCCGCTTTCTTTATCCGCTTTCATATATATAACTGTATTGTGGGGCTACTCACTGTAAATCTTCCTTCACAAACTTTTATATACTCGTCAAATATCCACTGTGTAATACTAGTATAGCTATTTAGAGTTTTCCCCGACAACTACGTCTAGCACTAGGTAAAGCCCTGTCAGTCACTATTAAAATACAAACAAAACTAGATCCCCATAGGATTACCAGACACAGTCTTCCCTCCTTTTGGGGTTAAAAAATATGGAGACGTGAAAGGCAGTATTCTCGGTGAACCCTTTCTCAGACTGTCACTCTTAGAAATTGTCAAAGAAACTCTACTCCCCAGAGTTGATCTATTCTCTGTGAATATCATCTCTTGAGTTTCTTTCAAATTCTCAGACTTTCCTGGCTTGATCTATTCTTGGTGAATAACATGTCTTGAACTTCTCGGGGTTTCGGGACCCACAGGCTTCCTAAAAGCATCCCCGCCTCCTCTTGGGCGTTGTACAAGGACCCTTCGGCTTCTTAAAAGCTCTCATGCCTTCTCTTGGGCTTAATACAAGGACCCAGAGACCTCTACAGGTATAGGAACAGAACCTAGTCATCGATTTGCTAGAGCTGTCTTTCTGAGTCAAGTGTCAGACCTGTTAAGGGGTTGACCTTCATCCCTTAACATACCAACCTTCTCTTGGGCATCATACAAAGACCACTCACTATCTAAGAATCAATTTCTCAAAAGACCAGTAGACTTGGACAGTCTCAATACCCATTGGATTTCCCATTTTCTGAAAGAATAGGAAATAACCCTGATCCTCTGATCGGTACCAAAGCACAGCCGTACCTTTAATCGTTCCCTTTATAAGAACTGATTTTCTCTTTTATCCAACATACTGGACCTGTCACTAAATTGAAACAGTCATCAGCATAGTTAGCCTCCTCTTAGGCTTTGTATAATGATCCTTTCCTCAGGAAAGTTAGCCTCCTCTTGGGCTTTGTACAATGATTCTCCCCCAGTGGAGCTAACCTTTTCAGACTCTCTTGTTGAGTCACCCTTTAGCCTCCATCTCGGGCTTCGTATGAGATAGAAAACACTCTCTTGTTGAGTATAAAAACACTCTCTTGTTGAGTATAAAAGACCCTCTTGTTGGGTCACAAACACTTTTAGCCTCCATCTCGGGCTTCGTACGAGATATAAAACACTCTCTTGTTGAGTATAAAAGACTCTTGTTGAGTCAGTCACCCTTTAACCTCCATCTCAGGCTTCGTACGAGATATAAAACACTCTCTTGTTGAGTCAACCCCCCCCCCCCCCTTAGCCTCCATCTCAGGCTTCGTACGAGATAGAAAACACTCTCTTGTTGAGTCAGCCACTTATTAGCACCCTCTTGTTGGGTCAATCGCCTTCTCTTAGGCTTTGTATAAGTAAAACCTCGGTTGAGTCAATTAACCTTTTGGCATCAAATTCGTGCCTTGCTCATAGCATACAAACATCAACAACTCCTTTTCCTTCATCTAATTGCTGTAAGCGGCAAGCCTCTAGATTATTTACATCCACGCCACTGTCCCTCTTTTAGCATGAGAAATTCCTAAGGAAAGATGGCATTGCTCTACACTGAGTTAAAGTCTTCTCCTTCAGGTTAAAAATCCCCTATAAAGGAAATTATGGCATTGCTGGATTCACATATCCCAGTTAAAGTAATTCTCCTTTATAATCAGTCACCCAACAGTTGTGATAAACAGACCAAATATCCCCCTTTAGAGATGACAAATTTTCTCTAATCCTAAACCTTTTAGCTTCACATCTTGGGCTTTGAACAAAATACAAAAAAAACCATTTAGCTTCACGTCTTGGGCTTTGAACAAGATACCAAAACAACTTTTTCCTCCCATAGAATAGGAGGAACTACGATCGCTCTGATTTCCCTGTTTCGTTAAATGGGAATACGTAGGCATAAGATTGAAAAAATCTTAGCGAGCATACTAATCAAAAACCCAAAATCCCGTACTTTCATACAAAACATCAAATCTAAACACATTACCAAAAACCTCGCAAATAGCCCAGACATTCTATCCTTAACAAAATAAACCGAAGAGGGGCCCACATCTTAATCGCATCTGTAACCTAACAGACCGCTGTTCAAACTCAGTATGCAAGCAGGGTTAATTAGAAACATCTATTTCCCTTCCTTAATCAGCGTAATAGGATAAAAAATGAATCGAACTGTAGTACCCCAAGCGACCGTGATTCAAGACCACAAAAATCGCGCTACATAAACAACCTCCTGGATTTGAAAACTCAGAAAAATTAGATTTTGTTTTTAAACTAAAAAAATATCTCTATGGTCTGAAACAAGCTCCCAGAGCTTGGTACGACAGATTGAGCAGTTTTCTTTTAGAAAATAACTTCACCAGAGGCAAAGTTGACACCACTCTCTTCTGTAAATCGTACAAAAATGATATACTCATAGTTCAGATTTATATTGATGATATTATTTTTGGTTCTGATAATCCCTCTCTATGCGAGGAGTTTTCAAAATTGATGCAAGCAAAATTCAAAATGAGTCTTACGGTTGAGTTAAAGTTCTTTTTGGGAATTCAAATTGATCAGAAACCAGAGGCTACTTACATTCATCAAAGTAAGTACACAAAAGAACTTCTGAAGAAGTTCAACATGATAGATTGTAAGATAGCAAAAACTCCAATGTACCCAACATGTGTCATGGAGAAAGCAGAAACAAGTAGTAAAGTTTGTCAGAAGACCTATTATGGTATGATAGAATCTCTTTTGTATTTAACAGCTTCTAGACCTGATATTTTATTCAGTGTTCATATGTGTGCTAGATTTCAATCAGATCCCAGAGAATCTCATTTAACTACTGTTAAAAGAATTTTAAAGTATCTGAAAGGAACTACTAACGTTGGCTTGATGTATGAGAAAACATCAGAGTACACTCTATCTGGTTATTGTGATGCAGACTATGCTGGAGACAGATTGGAAAGAAAAAGCACATCTGGAAACTGCCAGTTTCTAGGGAAAAATTTGATCTCATGGTCAAGCAAGAGGAAATCTATAATTGCTCTCTCTACAGCAGAAGCAGAGTACATTTCCGCTTCTCTATGCAGTACGCATATGCTCTGGATGAAAAACCAGCTAGAAGATTATCAGATACATGAGAGTAAAACCCCTATCTATTGTGATAATACTGCTGCTATCTGTTTAAGTAAAAATCCAATCTTGCATTCTAGGGCTAAGCACATAGAAGTTAAACATCACTTTATTAGAGACTATGTTCAGAAGGGAACTCTATGTTTAAAATTCATCGATACAGACCATCAATGGGCTGACATTTTTACAAAACCCTTGGCTGAAGATAGATTTCAATTTATTCTAACGCATCTGAAAATGGATTTTTGTCCAGAGTAAGATCGTATCAGAATCAGATGTGTTTAGTTAGAGTCTGAAGAAATAAGATTTTTTTTTGATACACTTGTTTAAATCTCAGTTATCAGAGGCTACTTCGGTCACAATTGTCTCTGATCAGATGGAAACTCTTGAGTTGTCCAGATTCTGAGAATATTAAAACGTGTCACTTGAATTAGAAAATGATTAACGCGTGTAACCTATGTTATATCCAAATCATTACATCTATTTTAAACTACACAATGAACAGTAATCTCTCTTGGGATTGATTTAAAATCATAATTGCGTTCATTCCTTAACTCCCTATACTTTATTTTAACTTTTCAAATTTTAAAAACACTTTATAAATCTACTCACACTACCTCACATTCATTTCCACACCTTAAGAAACCCTAAAACCCCCAAATCACTTCCTTTTCTCTCTCACATGCTCATTGTTCTCATCTCAATCAATCACAAACTTCATCATGATGAATCACATTCAACAAGAAACTGTCAATTTCTTCAAAGAAACAGAAGCATCTTTGAATCCTTCGAAAGGGTCATCATCTTCATCAGTCGCGCCTGCTATCACCTCCACAACCACTGCAACTGTTGCGTCGACTTCATCGTCTCCTCCTGAGATTGATGAAAACTATGTTACTCAAAGAAATGCAGCAGTTACGTGTGTGCATCCTGCGGACGAACTAACTGTTCTCAAGGAACTGCATGTGGATTTCCAAAATCTTGCAAACAATGGGGTTGATCTTTCTGCTGAACTCGAATGTCAAGGATGGAATAACTAATTTGAAAGGCTTAAAGGTCCTATTTATGAATCCTTTGTAAAATAATTGTGGAGAATGGCCGATACTAACGATTTTCACGTCGTCTCCTTTGTTATGGAAAAGAGGATTATCATTACTGATAAATCGATTTCAGATCTTCTAGGAATGAAGTTCTTGGAAGGGAAATGAGTCTATGGAAAGCTCGAAAAATCTTACATTGCCATCAGCAAGGAAATCTTTACGAACTATCAATCTAAGAAAACAAATTATAAAAGTGTAGACTTGCATGATAAACTGAGAATGTGGCACAAGATCATTCTTGGTTGTATCAACCCAAGACCTCTGAAGAGTTTCACAGACTACTTTAATACTACTCAAAGGAACATGATGTACTGTTTACACAAAAAGAGGAAAATGAATTTGCCCTTCATCCTGTTTTCCTATCTAAGAGACAAAGTGCGCAAGTCAAGAACAACGGCTTCACCTACAAAGAAGATTCCAACCTACATTTCTTTCGGTAGATTGCTCTCCAACATTTTTGTTGAAAGCAGGCTAGTGGATTATCTGATTAAAGAAGGCAGGTATACAGAATATTTGGATCCATGCATTGGAGAGTCTTTAAATGCCAATACCCTAAAAAATATGAAAATAATCAAAGATGTTCAACTTAAACCTACTGTTATCCCTAATGAAAGTGTGATACAAAGCAGAGTTCAGGTGAAAGACTATCCCTCTTTTGACAGCTGTGAAAACAAGGAAATTATTGCTGGACTTATTGCTATAATGGAAAAAGAAGGACAAGACGTGTCTAAGGTGAGAATTGAAGAAGTTGAGCCCAGTAAAGGAAAAAGGAAGCTAATTGAAGAGGATCCTGAACCCAAGAAAAAGAATAAGGCTAACAAGTCAGAGACCTCCAAAATTTCTACTCGAGATTCTCAATCTAAAAGAGCTAGTAAGTCCACCATCACTTCTTCTGTTTCAACAGTTAATGTTGAACCTGTCATTATTTCATCATCGTCTCAACAAGCTACCTACATTCCCACCTCAAATCCATAAGTCAGCTTCAAGTCACCATCTTTTTCAATTCCACCACCACCAATCTCTATTCCTATAATTCCACAAATTTCCTTTCCATCAATCAGTACACATATCCAATCCGAAGCCATTCCTACATACACTTTATCAACAACCACCTCAATCATCCAACCAGATATATTTGTCTCACCGATGTCCTACACTTTTCATCAGAAAATCATTGCTGAATCCTCAATCCAACACTCTGATCCTCCATCTCCAAATCCTGAACCAACATCTGAAGAAACGAGTGTTAAATCCCTTGAGACTGTCACTTCTGAATCCCCTTCAGAATTAGAAACTTTTGAGCTCTCTTCTCACACTATTGAAACCAATTCATCTCAACCAAATCCTGAACCGACTCAACCTGAAATTGCTTCATCTGATGAACCCAACTCTGAAACAAGTTTTACTGAATCCAACCTGGCCTTGGTCATCTATGAAAGACCCCCTCCAAAAACCAATGATGAATGTATTAGCAAATTTCACGAAAAGGCGTTGGAGAAAGTAGTAAAGCTACTAGCAGAGACCAGGACAAGTGTCAAGCCTATGGAGCTTGTAAATTCTTGGGACGCATTTTAGAAGTGGTTAGACTCTGAATTTGCAGGGATGTCTACGTTCTCTGAAGCTGCTGGAGTTGAACTGGTGAAAGCAAGAGAAGAGGCTGAGGAAAGAAAAAGAAAATTCAATCTTCTAGTGACTAAGCAAAGAGAGGCTGAAGAAAAGGCTGCTGAAGAAGCAAGACTTCGTACAAAAGAAGAAGCAAGGCTGGCAAAAGAAGCTGAAGCTATAGAAAAAGCTAAGCAAGATGCATTAGTTGTTTCCTCACCTGAACCTGATGTGGTGCGTTTGGAAAACGCGGTTAAAGAAATCAGAGGAGAACAACAGATTTTCAAAGAAAACTTTGCAGAATAGAAGGTTGTCAATGCAAATTTTCAGAACCTGCTTCAAAAGATTTTGGACAAAATGTCCTCTGGGAGCACCTAACCTTTTCCTTGTTTCGTTTTGATTCTATGTTTTTAGAATTTAGGACTTTGTTTTTCACCCTTTGTTCACGAAGCTTTTTGATTATGACAAAAGGGGGAGAAGTTATGAATGCGAATTTTTAGTTCTTATAGTCAATCTCTGAAGAACAAGCTGTTTACATTTTAACCAGTAAATTGCTATTTATGTTAGATGTTTTTCTTTGTCCCTCATTTCAGGAATTCTGATCTAGTTCTGAGTTTGTGTCAAACTCTGAAGGATCAAATCTATAAAGAAATTAAGACTATGAAGATTTCAGTATCTGATTTTCTTAATCAGGGGGAGTCCTTCTCGAAAAATTCACAAGCCAGAAAATTTAATCTTCACCCAGTCTGAGAATCAAGGGGAGTATCTCATGTGAAGAATAAGTATTTTTTTAACCTTCTTATTTCGATTATCCTTGTATTATGTACAAAATTGTGTCATCAAAATACATAGTTTTGTCATCATCAAAAGGGGGGAGATTGTAAGAACAAGAGTTGGTTCTGCATTAATACCTCTGAGTTTTGATGATATCAAACAAGTATGTTTATATGAACAATTTTATAAGACTAATGTTTGTTATTTGTGAGAATCTAACAAACAGGTTCTGCTTTCGTTAAAATGGCGTGAATATGTTGTTAAAAGGGAATACTTCGCCTACGCGCTTTACTTGATGTGCTAAATCACTTCAGAAGAATCTAAAGATCATAGACTCTGATATAATATATAAAGAGAACAAGTTCTGTAAATATGAAGACTGAGGTTCTGATGAACGAAGTCCAAATGCTGAAGATTTACGCTCTTTAGATAAAGGTTCTGAAGACCCAACTATAGTCTCTACTCATGCTTCAACTAAATACCATCAGAAGCCTCTGAAGATATGATGACAACATTTTAAGCGAACAAGGTTCTGATGATCAAGTGCTAAAGACTCCGAAGGCGCAACTCTGAGGACTCCAAGACTTGAAGATCTTAAAGAACCAATCTACGTTTTCCCTTCTTACTCATGCTTGCAGAAGCCTCTGAAGTTAAGAAATATAAAAGACTAAGCAATGAAGTTCAAACGAAGATATCTTGGTAACTGTACAAAAGTTCAAATGAAGATTTCTTGGTAACAGTGCCAATGAAGATATACTGACAAGATAGGACACAAAAGGTTTTATCTGTCCTCACGTTTCTACCAAACCACCGTCAATAGTCATGATTACTTTGCAACGGTTACTTTTACTTGGTTGTAAAAGGACTTGAAGACTCAAAGAATGATAACAACTTCTCCGATTAAAATACACTCTATTTTGCTATTATCATTCAAGAAGTCATTTTCTATGCTGTAAAATAGTTTACATATTTAACTTGTGCTAGAAGCAATACCTTGTAAAAAAATTCTTTTTCAAACTGTTGTTTGAAATTCCTTGAAAAAAACCTGGTGAGGTTATATTTCTTGAGAAGTCTAGGACTAGTGAGAGTCTTAGAGGTTGTTCCTTAAGAGAGACCAGTGTGGTTAGATCTCTTGAGAAGTCTAGAACTTGAGAGTTTTAGAGGTTGTTGTTAGTCACCAACATTTTGGCTTGTGCATTGTATTAATCTGTTTGATTAGTGGATTAAGACCTCAATTGAGAGAGGCGAAATCACCTTGGCGGGTGAACTAGATTAACTTGAGGAATTCTCAAGTGAACTAGTATAAACATACCGTGTTATCTCTTTTAAGTTTCATTAAGATTATCGTTCATAAGTTAAAGAGTTGTTAAAAAGGGGTTATTAGCTTAAAAGAAAAGAATTTATTTTGAAAAACCAATTCAAACCCCCCCTTTCTTGCGTTTTTCACACCTTCAAAATTGTCTCCAACTTTTAATACTCCCTTCGTCTGCATGTATGGGTTGTAAAAAATATCCGTTGATGGTTCGTCCTCGCCTAAGTTGAGTGTTGTCATGTGTTGAGGTGGGCAACAAACATGACTCTGTGGTAATTGGTCTGCCTCCTCGTTGTTTACCATTTCATCGACAATGTCCTACGCTTCTTCTTCTTCCTCATCAACGACATCGACCTCAGCTTGTTCTTTGTTGGAATCATTAAAAACTGAGAAACTTCAAGTTGTTGAGACAGTTGTTGCTGTTGTAACGTAATATATAACTCAACATCATTGAATCCAGAACGGTCATGACTGAGAAACATATTACGCACATCATCATCGTCCCGAATCTTCATCTGAAAAAATTTGCATTGGTCATGTCCGTCAAAAAACATAGGGTTTTTGTATATAAATTGCCCAACTGGACCGCACTGCATTTTCTTTTCTAACCTGGCTTTCAAGTGTAAAAAATTTGATATTCTATCAATTAAAAACCTAGTCACTTCCGTATCCCTAAAACTGAAACATGTGATGGGACATTCAAATATCTCACCATTGAGATGTGCACTTATCAGGTATTGTGGTCTTTGAGCCATAACAAAATACGTTACTAAATTGTGTTTGGAAGAAATGGTTTACAAACTTTAGTGTTTGGAAGAAAATGCTAACTC
This sequence comes from Lathyrus tuberosus, assembly GCA_022829125.1. NCBI lineage: Eukaryota > Viridiplantae > Streptophyta > Magnoliopsida > Fabales > Fabaceae > Lathyrus > Lathyrus tuberosus. Next base: position 6,245,189 of record JALAZF010000253.1, read on the forward strand.
AAGGATGTGATGATAAGTTGTATGTTTCATGTGTATTAATAGGCGTATAGTAGATACAACTTACGTCTCTTGGTAGTTTAATTGCTTCAGAATAGTTTACCATTGCCTTGCATGAACCATGTGCTGCTCTGCGTGAAAAGACCCCGCAACTCTGCATGGCTACACTAGCCTTGACAAGACCACACAACTCTGCATGGCTAGACTAGCCTTGACAAGACCACACAACTCTGCATGCCTACACTTTCCTTCCACTATTCTTTAGCATGCCTCTGCACTATTATTTTTGGTTGCTACAAGTAAAGTGTATTGGGAGTTTAATTGCTTCAGAATGGTTTACTATTATGATAAGACCACACTTCTGAATGCTTTATCATTATTATTATTATTTTTATTGGTATTATTTTTATTGGCAACATTTAGTCTTTGGAAGAAAATGGTAACAAAGGACGTGATCTGCGTGACAAGACCACACTCCCACGCCAAGAATCTCACAAGGAATTTATGACTATTCTGATTCCTTTTTGCAAATAATTTAAATTTTAATTCGTACTATCATCATTGTAATTTTTTAATAATCACTATTATTATTGTATACTATGCCCATGCCTTACCAACTACACTTACACCTATACTGTATTTCTTTAAGATTCTCTGCTTGACATGACAATACAACCATGCCTTCACTTTCTCATGTGACTCTCTAACCACACTTCTCACTCTCCACAAAATAAGTGTTTCCAAGGCATGCATGACTCCACTTGTCAGACTACAAAGACCAAGAATGCATGCAAGAGAACACATAAGAGATTCCAAAGCATGCACGACTACACTTGTCAGACTACAATGACCAATAATGCATGCATTATCATGTGACTCCCCTCATCTCATTCTTCACCAATATAAATACCATCTCACCACTCTACAAATTTTTCTCATCCCAAACTCTTATCTTCTCTTCAACTCACAAAATATTCGCATCCATCACAAAGTCTTCCTCTTAATACCAATTACGAAAAAAATGTCTCTACTCACCATGGGAAACGATCACAGAGGAACCCCCGAAAACGTTGTAGACTTTGTAAGTGTTTCGGCCTTCTTTTGTTTTACCCTCCTAAACCTAGATGTATTTTTTATCAAACTAATGTTATTTATATTTTTGTTCAACTGGTATCAAGGTTCCACTGCCGTGGGCACGAATACATGCCCCACGACCCTTTCATCGAAGAATACCTAACGAGATATGGATTTGGTGACTTGATAAAAATCACGTCATACCATGTTGACCCAAAATTTATTCTGGCTTTGCTAGAACGATGGAGGCCAGAGACCCACACATTTCACCTTCCTTTCGGTGAATGCACGGTCACACTCCAAGACGTGTATATGTTACTCGGCCTCCGCATCGATGGCACGGCCGTCAACGACCCCGTTTTTGTCAACAACCAACTATGCAACGATTTGTTGGGCACGCCCCTAAGTCTGGAAGCACCTAAGCCAACACGTGATGGTAGACCTAGGGGCCAAGGTATTAACATAAAATACCTTATGGCTTACTATGGCTCTATTGTATTAAGCGATGATACCCCCTATTACAAGATACTTAAAACTAGGTGCTATTTAATGCTCTTGTTTGGTAATTTTTTATTTCCAGAAAGCACTGGAAATAGTGTAAATATTATGTATTTACCTTTGTTGGATAACATTAACAGAGTGCACGAATATAGTTGGGGTTCAGCTGTCCTGGTCCATCTGTATAGTTCACTCTGCAAAACTTCAAAAAAAGACGCTTGTACATTTTATGGCTGCGCCTATCTCCTTCAGCCGTGGGGTTGGTCGAGAATGCCAACACTAGCTCCTGTTAATCGGAACACCTTCACATTTCCCTACGCAAACAGGTAAGCTTAATTTTACTACTCGAACTTATGTCCTTTAATGAAATAATTAGTTGTAATTAATTTATTTGTAAGTACTTTTTTAGGTGGTCAGTTCCGGGAATGAGTTACCATCGAAATCCTAGGAGCGACATAACAGTCTACCGTAACCTAATAGATCACATTGGCCCCGACGATGTAAATTTTCCTTAAACTTCCATAAATATTTCTAACACATTAAAGCACCGTATAGTTTCTCATTAAATCTTTTGTTCTTGTAGTTTGTCTGGAGGCCATACGAGGGCCTCGACCACCAGCCCAACGTGAATGATGTTGCTGTGTGGACTTCAAAAACACCCATCATTCGGTTCACCACTATGGAGATGCATCAAAGTGATCGAGTAAAACTTCAGTTCGAAATGTATCAGGATATTCCAGTGGCTCCGATGAGTTTGGGATCGTGGCATCTGCGTAGAGTGGACACACAGTGGGCAGTGGTGAGTGGACGAACTTTCCAATAGAGATGTGTCAACAATGGGAGAATCGACAACAACACGTCTTATCCGACCCCGTTGTAGAAGATGCTATACCAACGCAGCAATATGTGACTTGGTTTAGGTCTGTTACAACACCCCAACCATTCCTCTCTCAGCCGACGTTTCTAATTGATCCCCGCCAACGTGCCTCTTTCTCATGGCCACATGACCAGCCACATACCTAGCCACATGCCCAATATCATACACCTACATATACCCAACAACAAGAAGAGCCTTACCTCTACCCTATCATGCAACCGACTCAGTCACAACAAGAAGAGCCTTACCCCTACCCCATCCCACCTACACCGACACCACTAATGCCTATAGCCCTGACGAGTCATTCGAACCCACCCCATCCCACCATAGCCCCCCGCAAATAAACACCCAATCTTTCTACAACCAACAACCACAATCGTCCTACAACCAATAAACCCACCCACTATTCGACTACCAAACCCCACAATAACCACTGAATTAGTACCAACACCCTTCAATGCAACATTTCGGCCAACCATACCGTCTGCAACCAACCCAACCCCCCTTACAAACTACGAAAACATGGGCATGCAGCTGGATTACGGAAGCGCCGTTGGAGGCAACCCCCGGGCTATTGGGGACAGATGCTTCAGAATTTGTTTGATACGTTGGGACCATCTCAACAGACGCAAAGACCAGCCACACCTCAACAAAATCGTGGTAGACAAAGATGCCGCGCAAGAGCCCCTGCATGTGGAACCGATGGACGTTTAGATAGGCACGATCATTGAATTTTTCTTTATCATCCATTGTACTAATTTTTATCCTGAACATTCTTAGCTACCCTAATTTTTTTTCCAATAAAATTTTCATTTTACAAATTAAAGTAAAAAATAAAAAATAAAAAATAAAAAAAAGAAAGTGAACTAAGGCGCCATCCCATATGGTGCCTCCCCAGTGGAACAGAAAAAAATATGGCACTTAATAAATCAACCAAGGCGCCATATGGTATGGCTTTTAGGGTTTGCCCCTTTAGCTTGAGGCACCATATACCCTATGGCGCCACCCTTTTGGTGCATTTTTAAACCATGCCATTTTGGTAATTAATTTGAAATGTTATTTATTTTGATTTTTTTTTTAAACAACATGTTATATTAAAAAAAAATCACCAATTATACATTGCAACAAAACTATTCTTGTAATTTTGTGATCTTAAACACTCAAGCGAATAAAATATAAATATTTAAACAGGTCAAGCATGTAACTAATGAGAAAGCATGTGTAAATCACATTTATACATGATATAACTGTAAGTAATAAAAAAAACTATATAATGTCTCCATTTTGTTGAAAAAGTAGAGACGATTTCATGCGAACTTGCATAGACATGCATATAAAAATTGTCACCTTCGTTTATTTTTATGAAGCGCAAAAGCATGGTCAAGAAAGATCAACCAAACAAACAATTTAGTGGAAAATAAATCATGTGATATTAACATTTGAAATCATAAAACAGAATTATGCATTGCATATAATTTTTGAGAGTTTCTTAATACACCACCCAAGTTTCTTACGCACTAGGTGAAAATTTTTTTTGCCCCCATGTTTCGGATGTGCACATCCAGACGCACCAATTTTTTAAAAAACGCTGATGTGTTCCGGATGTGCACATCCGGAAAACTAGCATAACTTTATTTTTTAAAATTCCTGATCTGCAGATCCGGAAAAATAACATAACTTTATTTATTTATTTTTTAAAATCGGTTTTCTCGGTTGGTCGCATATGTTTATATTTCATCGCAAGTTAATATACATTCGAATGAGGGGAGGGAGAAGGTCTTGACAGCATGATGAAGATCTTGAGTCAAAGGATTAGGTTTCCCGCCAATAAAAAACTTTGTTATTCGTATCTCTTTAATATGTTATTTCGGTGTAGCCATTAATCTTCAGTCAATGTCAGTGAAGTAAATATGCATTACAGAGTGAAACGTTGATGAATTAAAAAAAGTTTGTATGCATAAAAAAACTCATTATTATTTACCTGTAAGGGCACAGAGCACCGAAAAGACTGAGTTTTTTAGAGAAGAAATGTTAAGAATTAGAGTAGTTAGTAACTTACACGATACAAGAAAAATGTCTGTATGCATAAAAAATTTATTATTATTTACCATTTTGGACTATTAAAAAATATAAATATAATTGTTGATAGGACAAAGCAGGAGGGAAGACTTTAATTGTTGATCATAATTTTGCCTGATTTTAAGGGCAAATCATATGGTAAGTTTTGTAAGGTGGTGGTCTCAGAAGGGAAATCGGGCCACTGCAATTATAAGATAATTTTGTTAGATTTGTGGATTCCTCATGATTTTCTTTTGATTTTCAGGGAGTGGCGTGTGACTTTCTATAAATCAACTGGGTTTAAGTCTAAAAGGATTATATTTTACAGGTTCGAAGATTGTAGGACAAATGAAGATCAACAGTAAAATATTACTTTTTTGACGTTATCCAAGATAAATGACAGCAGAGTCGACACAAAGTTGGTGGTACTCCTATTACCACTTGCAGAACCAGAATCAAAATTTTCTACTTCACTTATGTAGTATCGAGCGCGGAAAGCTAGCAAGTGTTCCTCGGTTTTAGCCACTATGATAACAACTAAAAAGTTAAAGTTAGCTATGTCATACCTTCTGAATTGCATCCATCTCATAAAGCAAAACCTGACTGAACTGACTCTCACATACTCCATCTCTGATAAGCAGAAATTAACAATGCAAAATAAATCATATATAAAATTAAAACAAGTTATAATATATACATATACATAAATATACATCAACATGTATCATTTAGGCACCACGCTCGATACTACATAAGTGAAGTAGAAAATTCTGATTCTGGTTCTACAAGTGGTAATAGGAGTACCACCAACTTTGTGTCGACTCTGTTGCCATTTATCTTGGATAAAGTCAAAGAAGTAATATTTTACTATTGATCTTCATTTATCATACAATCTTCGAGGATAGATTTGAGAGTTCAGATATTCACAATGCCTTGTTTGGATATATAACTTATGGTTACAGATCATGTTTGCCATCATAGGTGGATGACCGTTATTTTGTTTAAATATGAGTTATAACTACTAGACAGTTTTTGGATACAGAACAAGTGACCATCATGCGTTTTGATAAATATTTAATTTGAAGTTATCATTAAAGAATGTCTGCCATATTCGTTGCTCTAACCTTCTATTAAAATACATATTATTATTATATCTTAAAATAAATATACCTTTTAATATGTTGAGTTTCAGCCATTTTTTCGAATGTGCACATCCGGAACTGGGGGGCAAAAACAGAATTTTACGTGATGTATAAGAATCATGGGTGGTGTATTAAGAAACTCTCTAATTTTTTTTTAATTGTGGCCTTACATAGTAAATGTAATTATCGTATTAACAAAGATTATGTGTATTTTTGTACAAAGTCAATGTGAATGCACTTAAGAAGATAATGTGTATGTGAATAACAGAACGGAGTTGCGTTGAACATAATTGCTTTGATTGCTGGTTATTATAACTATGGTGTTATTTTAATAATTTAACAGAACGAATAAAAACAATTAAGTTCTCTTTTTTAATCATGTATCTATTATTAAAAATAGGGTTAATGAAGTTTTTGGTCCTCATAAATATTTTAATTTCACTTTTAGTTCCTCCAAAAATTTCCTTCAAAGAATGGTCCTCATAAAATTTTTAATTTTAACTTTTGGTCTCTCCTTCCAATTAGCGACGATTTTTACAACTTAGAGATAGAATTAGCGACGGTTTTAGCATGTTTTAGCGACAGAAATGGCGACGGTTTTAGCGACGATTTTGGCAGGAGGGACCAAAAGTTAAAATTAAAAATTTTATGAGGACTATTCTTTGAAGAAAATTTTTGGAGGGCCTAAAAGTGAAATATGAGAATTTAGGAGGACCAAAAACTTCATTAACCCTTAAAAATATAATGACCCGTGTTTTAATTATGGTATTTATTTATTACAGTTTTTTAGGTATCGAGATAGGTAACCCTGTAACAACAAAGTATTTATTCGTTAGTGTAACACTCCGATTTAATTTTAAATTGTGATAATATTTATTATTATTATTATTATTATTATTATTATTATTTAATTATTTTAATTGGGTGTTGTAGTATTTTAAATAATTAATTGAATATTTTAATTAATTAATTAAATTTAATTAATTTATTGGGATGGTTGCGTTTATTAGAAGATTAGAGATTTGTGTTATTTTTATTAAAGTAGAATAATATTTGAATTAAAATAAAATGATAGAAAATAGAGTTTTAAAAAAAATAGAGAGGGTAGGGGTGTAGGGAGAGTTGAGGGGTGAAAGGAGATTTGAGTTAAGTTAGGATAAATAAATAGATAAGTTGAGGGGAAACTTTACAGAGATCGTCAAAATTCTAGAAAAGAGACAAGAGTCGGAGAATCTAGAGCGATTGTTTGGAAGTAATAAAGAGAATCCCAAAACTCAAAAGTTTCACTGATCTGCAAATTTGAGGCAAGGGAGAATTATTCATATATGGGTGGTTAAATAGAGAGATAGTGAGGGGTCTTACCCTCATGTCTTTTCCCTTTTATATTTTGTTTGTGGCCAAAGAGGGCTTGGGCAAAAATTTTTGAGGAGATTGATTAATAATATTTTTACTCTTGAATATGATATGAAATCTTAGTTGATATGTACTCTGATTTTGATAACCCTGTTGATAACCCTACTGATGCCTTTTGATAAGGTGGAATTATTGAATGAACAATAGTACGCCATAAGGCGCGGGAATATGAAACTGTATAATTTGTAAATTCGTTGTCCCTATTGATGCCTTGGTGTTGATTGATGAACTTTGGAGATGCCTTAAGGAAAAAATATAAAATAGAATTTGTTGTAACATGTTTGTCATGGTTATTTGTTTGTGAGTTGTAGATCGGTTCAATAGGGAGAAAATCATAAAAAATCATAAAAAGTTGGAAAAAGTCCGAAAGTTGAGAAAATTCGAAAAATGGGTATTGTAGGGAAGTTGGACCATAAAATTGAATTGGACCGAAAAATTGGGTATTGTAGGGAGCGCGGTGGTACATAAAGTGGCGGCTCGCGGGAACACATTTGTACAGAAGACAACGGGTCTCCAGACTGCGGTGGCGACGCCTACGGCAGTGATAGTCATCTTTTATGTCTGGCGTGTTTTATGTCATTTTCGATTTTGTGTCGTTCATCTGGTGTCTTGTGTAACTTTAGTTTTGTAACTCCGTTTGAGATGTGGTTTGAAGCATTGGAGAGCTCACGCGTAATACTACCTCATGGTAATATCTTAAGAAGTTAAATGTGCATGTGAAGGTGTAGATTCAATGTGTTACTCTTAGTGTTTATAAATGGATAGTAAAAGAAGAGATAAATCCTGAATGGTTTAATAGTTATTAATGATAAAAGAGTTTTAATTGTGTGATTAATCGAATTTAATTAAGAAGGTTGAGTTCTGATTTATCTAAAGGGTTATGAGTTGGCCCTGTTATGTGTAAAGGTTGTAGGATATTATTCTTACCCTGTTGATGGGCTTACAGAAGTAATAATATGTTTACTTTATCGATGAGTGTTGCTGAGCAGATACGTTAATATTTTCTCTGTTGTTGAGTTATGTGTGTGTGTGTGTGTGTGTATATATATATATATATTATCGAGTTATATTTATATGCATATATGTTGTTGCACCTATGATGGTTATTGCACCTATATGTTGTTGCATATCATGCATCATGTGTGTCGGTGATAGATGTACGAACCTCGGCCAAGTGATGAGTCTCTGGTTTAGAAGAGGGGACCATTGAAGAGTCGGGGTTCGGAGGGGAACCATCAGTGAGTGGACGAAATCAGTAGCATGAATTTGATGTCCAGGATATTTACGACATGCATTAGAGTCGAGGTGTTGATCGCATTGCATGCATATTTGCATTATGAGATGATTATTGTTGTTGTGAATAATTTGGGTGTTGGTGAATGTTGTGAATGATACTATCTTAACTATTTATTACACCGTTAATCTTATGAATGCATTTCTCACCCCTTTTTGTTTGCTTGTGTGGCTTGTTGGGCTGATTGTATACATACTCAGGTAGAGGAGCATTAGTCGTTGTTTTGTGAAAGGATTGGAGTATATGCCTACTTTGTTTTTATTTATCGTTTTGTTAAGTTTACTTAGTATTTCTGTATTCCGCTTTGTTATGTAACATTGGGACGAGTTATTTTTGTTACATGTTATGTTTTCTCGAGTCGTTTGGATTATTTAATTAAGTAAATTATTTCGAGACAAATAAATGAATTATTTGAAGTTTTGATGTTTTACTCTGTTGCATGTTTTATGTTATTACGTTGATGAAGGATGTGTATTGAGACATATATAACACCTATATTTGAGAAATTATATGTGTATCTTTTATAAGTATCCACTTCAAGAAAGGACTGGGCCTCCAAGCTAGATGACAAACTCTGGGCCTATAGAACGACATATAAGACACCAATCAGGATTACACTATTCATGTTCGTCTATGGAGAATCATGCCACCTGCTTGTGGAATTGGAGCATAAAGCTTATTGGGAAATCAAGGCCCTTAAAATGGATTTGAATGAATTGGAAGAACTTAGGTTAGATGCATATGAGAATTACAAGTTTTACAAGGAATAAACAAAAAGATGACACGACAAACGAATCATAAGAAGAGAGTTCAAAGAATGAGGGATTGTCCCACTGTTCAATTCTAGGTTGAAGTTATTCCTTGGAAACATTCATTTTAGATTGTCGGGAGCATTTCACGTGAAAAAGGTAATGCCATCATGTGTTGTGGAAGTTTAGAGTAAATCAACTGGATCATTCATTATTAATGGGAAGAGGCACAAGCATTATGTAACCGGTGAAGAGTTAAAAAAGGGAGCTTTCTTCTCTCTAAAGGAACCCCCTTAATGAGGAGGATTTGAAAAGTCGAGCTAACTGACAATAAACAAAGAGATACATTGGAGGCAATCCAAAAGTTTTTTATTTAAAGTTTTCTCTTTGTTTTTATTGAATTGAATTTAAAAAAAACAATGACCTCAATTGCTTCACAAAAGCCTAACAATCAGCCAGGTTGCACACCAAAAAAGGACCATGACATGTGGGTTGTCATCCAGCATGACGGTTGTCATCAAACATGACGGTCGTCATGCTGTTTGAGTGAAAAAAAAGGAAAAAAAAGGGCAAAATCTCAAAAGAAAAGCAAAGTGAATGGCGACCATCTCGTCATCTTCATGAGGGGTGAATTTCACCCAGATGATGATCGTCATTTGTGGTGACGACCATCACCGATTCAAATTCTAAATTTGTGGAAAGTTAACATTTTGAGCGCTGACGGGTTACCTGTCACCAGCGTTGACGCTCGTCAACAACTTTCTAGCGCGAACTCCAAGGATATGACAAGCGTAAACATCGATCCACATCCCTTCCATCAATCACTTTTAATTCCAAATCCACTAAAAAAATCTTTCAAAAAGATGATCTCTCTCTCTCTCTCTCTCTCTCTCTCTCTCTCTCTCTCTCTCTCTCTCTTTCAAAAATCTTAAAACTCAAAATCCCCACTCATTTTTCTCCCTCAAGACCGAAAACCATAAAAACCAACAAAAACTCCATTAACACTTACCATCCCCATCCTCATTTCTAGAAACTTGACCATCATCTCACTTCTTTTCCCCCTCCAAAACCAAAAATCACATGGCACAACCACCATCAATATCATATTCCACCCCTTTTCCTCAAACATTTTTAACATGCGTCCAAGAAAAATGTTAAGAGGCGACTCATCAAGAATGGGAACTAGAGTCAAAGCCAGGGGCAGACCCATAATTTTTAAACTATGTGGATACATTCTATATATAAATTTATCAGATTTAAACATACTATATCATTTATAAAAGGATATCATAATGATTTTGAAAGCTTCTAATATAATGGAATTATTATTATTTTATAGGTCATTAATTCTTTTTTAATTCGAATTGCCCTATCATGAAGATGAGATAAAAAAATCTCCCAACACGTCGTAGGGCTTTATCATGAAACAGAAAGTAGAGCACTAGACATTGAAATGAAAACTAATAAAATAGCAACTAACAGTCATACCCCAAAGTTTACCCCTAAGTTCCCATCATTATTATTTGCATCATTTGTATAGCATCAAGAAGTCCAAGGGGTTGATCAGTTAAGGTTTGGTGTGATCATCAACAACTCAAATTATTCCCCTCATCAAGAGTTTCCCTTCATCAACAATCAAGTTTGAGATTGCATCAATTCAAGATCATCAAGTCTCAATTCCTCAAGTGCACCAAATAAGGGTTTTGGTCAAAGTCAACTTAATATTGACTTTTTGACCAAAACATGATCTCATGCTTTAGAGCATGATTCAAGACCCCTCATTTACATCTTTGGAGTCCACTCACATGATCTAATTAGCTCAATAAGTTTGATTCATTGACAATTGCAAGATTTGAGCTCATCTGGTACAAAGTCAACAGTTGCTCGAAGTTAAAGTTTGACTTTTGACATTTTTTGTCAACCATGGACTTCCCAAGTCAATAATCATGAAAATATGGAAAATGATTGAATTAGATCATGATTAATCAGGAAAATCATGAAAGGATTCAAAGTTGTCAAAATTGAAGTACTTAGAATTTTTCCAAGTATAAAAAATCCATGATCAAGTGACCAATTTTCCAAGGTTAGAAGTTCTTCCCGAAGCATCCAATTGAAACACTTTAGGATTGTATTTAAAAAGACATTTGATACTACAAGTTGACGAAAATTACAAGCCAAAAGATTTCTTGAAGTGGAAGATATTGATGATCAAAGTTAGGGTTCCAAGTTATGTGAAAATCTAAAACACTTAGAATTTTTTCTAAGTTTTTAACATTGTTAAGTGCATGACTTTGAGGCCAATTTTTGAGAAATTTAAACCACCACTTTTGATGCTTGCTAGCCACATTTAATGAGTATACATCCTACTTCCTTTTAGTAAAAGAATGGATCCAAAAGCTCTTACCAATTATAAGATATGGATGGCCAAAGTGGAGGTCTCAACATTATCATCAATGACAAAACTGAACCAGAATTTGACTAAGTTACTAGTTAGTTTGGTCACACAAATTTGGAGTTACTTTTTGGAACTTTCCAAGCATTTTTTCAGATGGGGATCAACATGAAACTTGTAGTATCACATAAGATCTTCAAGTTGGTACCAAATTCTGTAGAAATAGACCACAAAACAAAGGAGAAAAGCATGATTCATTGTGTTACCTTGAATTGATTTTGGGCATTACATAAAGATGCTTTAATCATGTTGACTTGTTTATGAAGGCAAGAAACTGGTCCAAACATCAGATATAGTTGGTATAAGCTAAGAACACATGTGAGGCAAGGTTAATTTGGAAGCTACTAAAGAAAAATCACCTTTTGTACCTTTAAACAACTTTTTTGGTTTTGCTCCAAAGTTCATCAAACAAAGTCAGTATCCATTGCATCTCTTCTGATCCATCCTCTATAAACTCCAGCTTCAATTGATCATAAAAAGAAACCAAGAAAGAGCTATAAACCTCAGAACCTCATTGATAAAAAATCTCAAAGTTCATCCATTGTCAAAATCTCCAACTTTCAAATTTCTCATTTCTCTCAACAAACCTACATCCTAACTTCACAAACACCATCAACACACTCCATATGAACTTCCCTAACCATTAGATTCATTTTGTAACATCTCAAACACCCAACCACAACCTCTCTTTTCAGTTTTACAAGTTCATTTGGTCAAGGAGATTGGGAGCATTTCAAAGAAAGCTAGGCATTCCAACACACTCTTGGGGGTTCAGTGAAGCTGTAGGGATCATCACATTACATCTGGAAGTGCTCTAAAGAAGTTCATGATTTCACTCCATTGAGGTAAGTTTGCTTTTCTAAAACTCTATGATAGGAGCATCATTTTGATCATTTCTTGATACCCCATTACTTGCCATGATGTGAGGAATAAAAGCCCTAAGTTGTTGTTCATTGATTGTTCATGAATGTTATTTAATTTCACTTTGAAAATTTTTGGTTTATCTGGTTATGTCCAAAAATCACAAGGTATGTTTGATATAAATGAAAAATATTGGTACAGTTGAATTCCTTGTGAAAATCTGAGTGGAATAGTGTATCTATTTGTCTTATTTGATGCTTGTATGAGAGTGTAACATTTTGATTCCATGGTTGAACACGAAGTTGAAGATGACAATGGTCTGCGCGCGTTTTTCCATTTTGAATTAAAGGCTTAATATATTATTTTGTGGTTGCGCATTGTAGTTGGAAAGCCAACCTTGGCGTGATGGTTGTGATGTTGGTCCTAGGTGTTTGCGTGTAACTGAGGGCGCAGGTTCGACCCTCCACACCTCAGTTTTGTTGTTTTTCACATTTACCTTCCTTTTCTTCCTTTCTTCTTCTTCTTCTTCTTCTTATTTCCTTTCTTTTATTTATTTATTTTTATTTTCTTTAATTTCTTTCTATTTTCTATTTTCTTTATTTCTATTATATTTTAACTTTCATTTTTATTTTTAATACTTTAAAAAACCAAAAAAAATATTTAATAATTTATTTATTTTTCTGTTATTTTATTTTTTCGCATTAAAAACCCAAAAAATATTAATTATCATGTTTATTTATTTATTTTTGTTAGTTTAATTAGAACAACGTCGTACCTGGATCAGACAGTTTCTGTGGCCTACAACGTCGTCTGGACTTCAGCTCCGGTGTGGTTGAAAGACGGCGGGGAGGTGTACCTGCAAGGTACTCCGACACTCAAGTAAGGTGACTGTCAGAGAAATAGCAAGTACAGAGATGAGTAAGAAAGTGAGTGTAACCTGGCCCTCTCAAGTGAGAGGGTATTTATAGAGAGCCCCCAGCGCGGGGCCAACGGTCACTAGCACTGGGCTGGATTGCCAGGCCCAATCCAAGCAACTGCCAGGGCTTACGTGGCGTAGTGAAGACCAGCACGTGGTCTTCGCCCTGGGGTAACTGCTCCTAGATCTCCGAAATTAGGGCAGACTGATTCCATCGGGAGTGGACAGTTACATGAGAACGTGTCCTCGCGGGGAGGAGTCTTGCGTGTCGGGGAGAGACGTGTCCTCGCGGGGAGGACTTGCTCACGGACGGGGATGACTCCTCGTAGGGGAGTAGCATCTGGATGTCGAGGAGGGGCGAGCTCCGGGGAAGGCTCAACGCCTTTGCCCGAAGCTCTACGCCATTTGTGTCCGGCACTGCTGAAGGGGCGCGTGCCCGACATTGACTGAAGTGGCGCGTGCCCGACATTGACTGGACTAAGGCCTTCGTTGGGACGCCCTAGAACGTGTGGGCCGGCCTGCTCGGCTGAGGAGAGGACCTCCGGCCCAGTCCAGAACAGGAGCCCCCCAAGTCGTTGCTCTGAGGTGTCGGAGTGATGACTTAAGGGTCAAGGCTATGTCGAGGGCGTGTCCGGTCGGGAAAGGACTCCGAATGAGGAATAGTTGGTAAATCGGTCAGAAACAAATAGGCTAGCTCGTGCAAGCCTGGATGCAGATGGGTGACTTCGCGGGAATACGAGGAGTCTGGACCGAGGTGACTGAAGAGACATGTTGGGGAAATGAAAAGACGTGCCTGGGGAAGCGTGTGCCACGCGTCACGCCTCATTATTGCATAGGGCGGCTACCCTAGGGTAGCGTAATCGATTGCCTAGGAAATCCTCGAGGCTCGTGAGGGGCCTATAAAGGGGGCGAGTTCGTGCCATTTGCACGTTCCCACCTTTTTCGCTTCGTATTTCTTCCATTCACCGTTGCCGCTCCGCTGCCGTACACCGTCGTGCGCTGCCGTTTTCGCTATTCCAGTCCGCTCTCCGCCACCGCTCAAGTAAGCTCTTAATCCCTTCTGGTTCCTTTTTTTTCTTTTTTAGTAGTTTTTCGGCGAGTTGAGGAAGTTCCTGGTACTCCGTTGGGGTTCCGGCCGGGAACGGTGGGGCGTTCCTGGGGTTCCGGTAGGTTTCGAAGGAGGTTTGGGATGAATATCTCGAGGACTCGATGAATGTCCCGATGATTCCATGAACGTCCCGAGGACATGTGATGAATGTCACGGGGAAGTGAGATGGAAGGACTGGAGACCGAAAAAAGAAAAGACGGGGTGACGGACTCGGGCAGTTCGTCGTGTCCTCGAATGTTTTCTTGCTCGCTACCCTTTCACTTGATCGGCGGTGGAAGGGTGGATTTGGTCGCGGCCACGAATTCACCTATTTCCTCTGCTTTTCAGGTAAAAAATGGCCGCGAGGATTTTGGGAATTCTCCAAATAGACACCGAGCCCGACGTGGATAGACCCGCTCAGATCCCCGGGGAGATGCTCGTGCGCCTGGCCGACGAATAGGCCGGGGAAGAGCCTATGCATATAGGGTTGTGTTTCTCCGTCGACGACACGGACGCTTTCGCCTTTGTCGAAAATGTCCTCGAAGGAGAGGAGGCCACGTGGACGACTTTCTAGCCTCGGGCACACCATCGCATTTGCTCGAACTATCGCGGGCTGCGGTTTCCCATGTATGAGTTCGCCTTTAAAGAGGTCGGTATTCGCCTCCCCTTCAATAGCTTTCAACTGGGGGTTTTCAACCGTCTGCACTTGGCGCCTTCGCAGCTTCATCCTAACGCGCTCGCCTTCATGCGGGCGTTTGAAATCGTCTGTGACTATCTCCAGATTGGGATCACCCTCGAGCTCTTCTTCCGCGTCTTCCATTTGCAACGTTCAACGGACAACGGGCGACATAGTTGGGTCTCTTTCAAACAACCCAGGAAGTTATTCAAGGCGTACTCGGACTCAATAAGGGGTTTCAAGAGTAGGTTCTACTATGTCATGCCCGCGACGCACTCGGCTGTGGGTACGCTCTATGACATTGTGCCCGACGGATCCGGGGGAGAGAGGTTTGTGTCCAAGTGTCCCCTGGAGTGGGAAGACGTACACTTCGCGCTCGGTACGGAGGATTACCTCGTGAAGCATAGCGAGCTGTCGGAGGAGGACAGAGGGGTGTATGCCACGCTGGTCTCGTATGTCAATGGTTTCAACCGGGCAGAGTGCGTTGATAGGGATGGAAAATACCTCCTCGACTCCCAAGGGAGGGTTATGACTGCGGCTCGTTATATAAACACCCGGGGTCTCCTCAAATACAAGTCTCTCGATGAGGCCAAGAGGTTCTTAGGTGGGATCTCCTTGTCCTGTTCGGGCCTCCATTTAGCTTTGTCTCTTTGTGCTAACTTTTTCCATGTTTTCTCTTGTAGCTCAAATGTCTAACGCCACCGAGCGTATCATGAAGTTGGCCGCTGAGCGGGCACCCAAGCGAACCAAGAGTCGTGTCTGAGAAATTATTCAGACTGCGGCGCCGACTGGGACGACGAGTGGCTCCGCCTCGTCATAGTGCAGCCAGTCTCCTCCTTCGGAGAGCACCCCTGCCAAGAAAGCGAGGACCGAGGGGCCTGTCCTCGTGGATCTCGTGGACCCTGTCTCACCGGAGAAGTTTCTGATGCCCGCTTGCCACCTCCAGTAGAATTTCTTCGGGGGAAGCCCCCCTGTCATTGCTGATGCCGAGGTGAAGGCAGTTCTGGGTATGGACGGGGTGGCCAGGAGAGGGGCGCTTATCGAGGACCTTGCGGCCATGATGCGGGTCTTTGAGACTGCCTTGATATTAAATGATGGGGCCCCTCTGCCTCCGAGCTACAAAAGCTGAAGGACGACTACACTTCCCTCGAGAAGAAGAAGGACAAGGTCGCGAATGATCTACAGAAGGCCCAGGCCCAGTGCGAGGACCACGACAACACCCTCCGCAAGCTGAACGAGGCCAAGGCTGCCCTGAAGGTGACTCAAGAGGAGCTTGATCGCTCTCGGACCAGGGTCGGAGAGTTGGAAGCTGCTGTCCGTCCCGCGGAGGACGAATCCGCCGGGGAGAAAAAATCTTGCCGACTGCGCAGCCTTGATTGCCAAACTTCGGGAGCTTCAGCAAGATAGTCTGGAGGCTCTGGAGATAGGTTTCAAGAATGCCATGGAGTAGATCGGCGCCGAGAATCTAGGTTCTCAGCTGGTGCTCGACAGGATCAGCCCGTTCCTTCGTGTGGTCGATGGCAAGCTGGACCTACCAGAGGAGGAGGAAGAGGAAGAGGGAAGACGGGTCGAGGATGAGATATCCGTGTAGTTCTTTTGATTGTTTGGCCTACGTGCCATTTTTTCTTTGTAATGATTTGTGCCCAGCCTGCGTGCCCGTTTTTGACATTTGTTTGTAATACTTGTACACTGGGCTTCTGCCCGTTTTAATGAACTTTTGTCTAACTGCTAGTGCGCTGTTTGTATTGTTTACACTGTGTGTGATGTTATAGCATTTGTTATACTTTGTTTTTTTCTAAGTAATAAAGACCTTGGGATTTGCTCGACCTTGATAGTCCCTGACCGCGTGGAGAGTTGGTCGGGTGGTCGGAGACGTATTCCGACCTTCAACGAGGCTAAGAGCTCGGTCGAGGTCTTAGCTTCGTGGCGTGACTTCCCATCGCGAGCTGGGTGTTCTGCCTGTTTGGTACAACGACGGCGGAGCTCGATCGAGGTATCCCCGTCGGATCAAAGTCCTCGCGCACACATAACTCGGTCTTCGATCATCGTGTTCCGTCTAGGGGTGTCGCGCTCGTACCTTAGTGCGTCCCCCTAACTGCGGTGCTAGTGTGTCGCAGGCAGTGCTTAACTGTAATATTGTTTTAGCTTTTCAGTGTTCCATGGTCGTGCAAGTTCTCCCCCGTGTAGATTTTCGAGGAAGTAGGCTCCTGTCCCCGTTTTCACGCGGACGCGGTACGGGCCCTCCCAGTTCGCGGCGAGCTTGCCTTCCCGCGAGTCTTTTTGGTTCCTTCGCAGGACGAGGGTGCCTACCTGAAAATTAAGTTTGATAACTTTGTCGTTATAACGTAGTGTTATTTTCTGTTTAAGTGAAGCTTCTCAGAAAGAAGCGCCCGAACGTATCTCATCGACAAAATCGAGCTCTTCCCTCAGGGCTTCGTCGTTCGCATCCCCGTCGAGGGGGGCTTCTGTCCTCCTCGAGGGTTCCCTGATCTCCACGGGAATCACCGCTTCGGTTCCGTAGGTCAGACGGAAGGGGGTCTCCCCGGTTGTGGAGTGTGGGGTCGTCCGGTAGGCCTAGAGGATGTTGTGTAGCTCCTCGACCCATTGTTTTTTGGCGTCGTCTAGTCGACGTCTTAGTCCTCGGAGGATCACCCTGTTCGCCGCCTCAGCCTGTCCGTTCGTTTAAGGGTGCTCGACCGACGTGAAGTGTTGCTTCGTGCCTAGTTTTGTGACGAAGTCTTGGAAGTTCCTGTCGGTGAACTGCGTTCCGTTGTCGGTGACGATAGCTTGAGGCACGCCGAATTGGGCGAGGATATTTCTTTTGTAAAAACGTAGTATGTTAAAGGCTGTGATTTTGGCCAACGCTTCCGCCTCAATCCACTTTGTGAAGTAGTCCACCCCGACGATGAGGTATTTGTTTTGATACGACCCCTGGACGAAAGGTCCGAGGATATCCATTCCCCACCACGCAAACAGCCACGGGGAGGACAATGGACTGAGCTCGTTGGGAGGAGCAAGGTGCATGTCCCCGTGTCATTGGCATCTGTCACACTTCTTGACGTGTTCCTTGGCGTCCTGTTGCATGGTGGGCCAGTAATACCCTGCTCGAAGCGCCCTACGGGCTAACGATCTCCCGCCGAGGTGTTGCGCATTGATTCCCTCATGGATCTCCTGGAGTATACCGGGGACCTTGGTTTCCTCGACACATCTGAGGAGGGGAATAGAGAACCCTCGCCGGTATAGCTTATCCTCGACTATAGTGTACGAGCACACCCGCCTCTTGACCATTCCTGCTTCTTTGGGATCTTCGGGCAGTTTGCCCGTCATGAGGTAATCGTATACCGGGGTCATCCAGCAATTGCTGTCCCCGATGGCGTTGATGTCCGAAACCATGGCCGGTTTTTCGATGCTCGGGTGGGAAAGCACTTCTTGTATGACGGATTTGTTCCCGCCTTTCTTCTTTGTGCTCGCCAGTTTGGACAAGACATCTGCTCGGGCATTGTGCTCGTGGGGGATGTGAGTTACTTCCGCGGAGGTGAACTTTTTCATCTTTTCTTTTTCCAAGGCCAAGTATTCTATGAGACTGTCGTTCTTGGCTTGGTACTCTCCTCGGACTTGCGAGGCCACGAGCTGGGAGTCGGTGAAGAGTTTGACCTCCTTGGTGCCGAGGTCTTCGGCCAGCCGAAGACCTGTGAAGAAGGCCTCGTATTTGGCTTGGTTGTTCGACGTCGGGAAGGATAGCTCGAGGGATACCTCGATCAGGATGCCTTCCTCGTTTTCGAGGATGATGCCCGCCCCGCTTCCCTTCGGACTGGATGCTCCGTCGACATAGATCGTCCATTTCTGTGATCCGTTGGTCGAAGGTTCCTGGACGGTCATCTCTGCTACAAAGTCGGCCAATACCCGTGCCTTCAGGGCTTTCCTCCCTTCGTATTGGATGTCAAACTCAGCGAGCTCGAGTGACCACCTGAGCATCCTCCCCGCCATGTCCGGTCGTCCGAGGACCTGCCTTATAGGTTGTTCGGTCCTTACGACGACGGTGTGGGCGAGGAAGTAGTGGCGGAGCCTCTTGGGCGCGGTGACGAGGCCCAGGGAGACTTTCTCAATCTGCTGATACCTGAGCTCGGGGCCTTGGAGGGCTTTGCTCGTGAAGTAAACTAGCTTCTGCCCGTCCGGGGTTTCCCGAATGAGGACGGTGCTGACTGCTTCACTCTTGATTGCAAGATACAAGAAGAGTGTCTCCCCGTTCTCAGGCCGTGAGAGGATCGGGGGTTGTGATAGGACTTGTTTTAAGTGGACGAGCGCCTGCTCGCATTCCTCGCTCCACTCAAACTTCGCTTTTTGTCGAAGAAGTTTGAAAAATAGGAGTGTGTACTGTACGGATTTGGCAACGAAGCGGGAAAGGGCGGTGAGCATCCCGTTCAATGATTGTATCAACTTCTTTGAGTCCGGAGTAGGGAGCTCGGAGAAAGCCCTACACTTGTCGGGATTGGCCTCGATTCCTTGTTCTGTGAGGTAAAATCCGAGGAACTTACCTGCCCGAACGCCGAAGGTGCACTTGTCGGGGTTAAACCTCATGCGACATCTCTTCGCCGTGTCGAACACCCTCTTGAGGTGCGCGGCGTAGTCGATTTCTTCTGCGGATTTGACGATCATGTCATCCATGTAGACCTCGAGCATGTCGCCGATTTCAGCCCAGAAAACCTTGTTCATCATCCGTTGGTAGGTCGCACCGGCGTTCTTCAGACCGAAGGGCATTACGTTGTAATAGTAGTTGCCCGACGCGGTCATGAAGGCCGTGTGTTATTTGTCGACCTTGTCCATGGGAATTTGATTGTATCCCGAGTAAGCGTCCATGAAGGATAGTAGTTTGTAACCTACAGAATTGTCGACCAGTTGGTCGATGTTAGGCAAGGGATAACAGTCTTTCGGGCAAGCCCGGTTAAGATCAGTATAATCAATGCACATTCTCCATTTTCC
The DNA here is from genome assembly GCA_022829125.1 of Lathyrus tuberosus. Classification (NCBI taxonomy): domain Eukaryota; kingdom Viridiplantae; phylum Streptophyta; class Magnoliopsida; order Fabales; family Fabaceae; genus Lathyrus; species Lathyrus tuberosus. The sequence continues at coordinate 6,265,263 of JALAZF010000253.1, forward strand.
ATTATTCTTTTTAACAAGTACAACGTTGGACAACCAGGTCGTGTATTTGGCCTCCGAAATAAAATTTGCCTCTAGGAGGTCTTTTACAGCTTTTTCAGTAGCCTCCGCTTTTTCGGGAGACTGCTTACGCCTACGTTGTGCTATGGCCCTAGCGGCTGGGTCTACTGCGAGCTGATGGCAAGCCACCTCGGGGTTGAGGCCAGGCATCTCGGATGCACTCCACGCGAAGAGATCAGCGTTCTCCCTCAGACATGCCTTCAGCTGCTCCTTTTCCAGGTCGGGGATCCCGGTGCCAATCTTCACGTTACGATCTGGATCGTCCCCGAGGACCACGAGCTCAAAGTCCCCGTCTGGGATGGGGCGTGTTGGGTAGAGAGGCCGCCCGTTGTTCTCCGCCTGGAGGTCGAGGTCTTCTGCCCCGTCTTCATCGGGTTCACCTGGGAACCTGCTGTCGAGTTCGACCGCGTTGACGCTCGGGAGAGGTACCTGTTCGGCGTCCTGGGGTGGCTTGGCCACGGTCTTAGGTTTTGGGCCGATGGAACTCAGGCCTTTGATGGCGGCGTTAAAGCATCTTCTGGCCGCGTCTATGTCCCCGTGCATCGTCACTACGCGTCCCCTGGTCGTGTAGTACTTCATTTTGAGGTGGACCGTTGATGGTACCGCCGTAAGTTCAGCCAGGGTGGTCCTCCTGAGGATGCAGTTGTAAAGGGACGGGCATTCGACCACCAGGAAACGGATCTTCACCTGTCGGGCAGTGTCTTCGGCCCCGAATGTAACCATTAGCTCCACGTAACCCCATGGTCTGGTGGTGGTTCCATTCAACCCCTGTAGATATGAACCGACGTACGGGGTCAGATGTCTTTCGTCGAGCTGAAGGGTCCCGAACAGATGAGCATACATGATGTCGACCGAACTCCCCTGGTCGACTAGGATCCTTCGAACGTTAAAGTTCGCCATCTGCGCCCTGACTAGGAGAGGAATAGTGGCGTTCGGCACTCCCCCGGGGAGTTCCTCGAGGTAGAAGGTGATAGGGTTGGAGTTTCCCCGCACCTTCTCGAGGGTGGTTGCTTCTGCCGACGTTGCGGATTCCAACTCGTCAAATTTCCGTTTGATCGATTCGACGGACAGCTTCTCTGGACCTCCCCCGGAGATGACCATCGCCCTGGGGAAGCTTTCCCAGGTGCTACGGGCAGTGACAGAGTCCTCGTGGGGGGAAGGTCGCCCACATGTTGCGAATTGCTTCTTGGCCTTCAATGATTGGGGGAACAAAGAAGTCTTTGGGTCGGGTGATACTGAGGGAGACTTGAAGGCAACTCTCGTCGGGAGGAGGCGTCGTCTCCTCGACGTTCTGGGCTTCCTGGGAGCTGGGACGAGGAGTATCGTTCTTCTGGGCGTATTTCTTCAAGTACCCCTCCTTGATCAGAATTTCAATCGCATCTTTGAGATGGATGCAGTCTTCCGTCACATGCCCGTGACTCCGGTGGAACCTACAGTATTTTGACTTGTCGACGTTTGATTTGGGGGTAGTGGGCTTCGGAAAGCGGACTCCTCCTTTCACAAATTCTGAGTTCTGGCACTCGGAGAGGATACACGCGCGGGGAGCGTTGAGTGGGGTGTACTCGATGAACCGGCCAGCTGGTCCACGTGGTTCACGAGGTTCCCAGGGGCGATTATCTCTCTTTCTCTCTCCTCCTCGACGGGGAGGGGAGTCTTCTTCTTTGTGGCCGCGGGGGCCTTCTTTATGCCTAGATTCGAGGGCGATCTGTGCTGCCTCCAACTCCTCGAGCTCGATGTACGACTGTGCCCGTCGGAGGAGATCCTCGAGACGGCGGGGTCTGCGGAGGCCCACGGACTTGGCAAAGTCAGATCCAAAGTGTAGCCCGTGGATGATCAAATACTTCTTCATGTCTTCGGTCGTATGGACCTCGACAACTTCTCTGTTGAATCTCTCAATGTAGTTCCGGAGAGATTCGTTCTTCCCCTGAAAGATACTTTTTAGGGCAGCTTCCGTCTTCGGATGTCGACGAGACGGGGTGAAGTGTTTGGTGAAGCGTTGCCTTAGTTGCTTCCAGGATGTGATCGACCCGGGTGCCAGACCTTTGTACCAAGTCATGGCGCCCTTCCTCAAGGTGGTGGGGAAAAGTCTGCACTTGATGGCTCCCCTGACGTTTCTGAAGTCGAGCATGGTTTCGAAACTTTCGACGTGGTCGTCAGGGTCGGACAGGCCGTCGTAATTTCCCAGCTGTGGTGGTTTCTCCATGCCCGCAGGAATTGGGGCGTTCATGATCTCCCACGACAGCGGGGTCCTCTGGTCGTCGTCGTCACTTCCTGTCGGGGACACTGAAGGAGATCGCTGATGTCGTGGAGGGGAATTCCTCGAGCGGTGCCTCGGCCTCTCCTCGATCTGCTTGGACTTCTTGGTGGTGGTGGAGGCCCTGGGTTCCTTCCGAGGTGGGGAACGAGGGCGCTTCTGGGAAATCGTCGGCTGGGGGCGCTCAAGACATGGTCGACGACCCTCGCGTACCGGCGAGGGGGTCCGAGATTCGTCTGAAGGAGTCCTTCGCGGGGAAGGGGAACGGCGAGGCGACGGTGGACGGCGATGTCTTAGCGGGGAAGATCGTCGTGCCCGCCCTTGCTCCAGCGCTTCAATTCTGGTATTCTGGTGCACGATCAGCTGATTGGTTGATTGATCAAGGCGAACAGGGCCACGGTGCTCGCGTCTGCATTGGGTGGAGGAGCAACTGGCTGAAAAACGGCCTGCTGATCGTCTTGGTGGGCGGCGTTGTAAGCCACGTCTTGGGAGTCTGGGGAGGCGGTTTGCCCATCTCTCACGTCGCCTTCTTCGACGTGGAGGGCAGCGGCGTCTTCACGGTGGTTCCCGTTCTCGAGTTGCGCGAGGACGGTGTCCAGAGCTTTAGTAGCGGACGGATTTCCGGCCATGACGGTGATGAATGAGAGTTGCTTTGGTTTAACGGAGGAAAAACGGGGAAGCAAAGGGTTCCCACAGACGACGCCACTGATCGTACCTGGATCAGACAGTTTCTATGGCTAACAACGTCGTCTGGACTTCAGCTCCGGTGCGGTTGAAAGACGCCGGAGGGGGGGTGTACCTGCAAGGTACTCCGACGCTCAAGTAAGGTGATTGTCAGAGAAATAGCAAGTACAGAGATGAGTAAGAAAGTGAGTGTAACCTGGCACTCTCAAGTGAGAGGCTATTTATAGAGAGCCCCCAGCGCGGGGCCAACGGTCACTAGCACTGGGCTGGATTGCCATGCCCAATCCAAGCAACTGCAAGGGCTTACGTGGCGTAGTGAAGACCAGCATGTGGTCTTCGCCCTGGGGTAACTGCTCCTAGATCTCCGAAATTAGGGCAGACCTATTCCATCGGGAGTGGGCAGTTACATGAGAACGTGTCCTCGCGGGGAGGAGTCTTGCGTGTCGGGGAGAGACGTGTCCTCGCGGGGAGGACTTGCTCGCGGACGGGGATGACTCCTCGCGGGGGAGTAGCATCTGGATGTCGAGGAGGGGCGAGCTCCGGGGAAGGCTCAGCGCCTCTGCCCGAAGCTCTACGCCATTTGTGTCCGGCACTGCTGAAGGGGCGCGTGCCCGACATTGACTGGACTAAGGCCTTCGTTGGGCCGCCCTAGAACGTGTGGGCCGGCCTGCTCGGCTGAGGAACGGACCTCCGGCCCAGTCCAGAACATATTTTATTTTAACTTTCATTTTTATTTTTAATACTTTAAAAAACCAAAAAAAATATTTAATAATTTATTTATTTTTCTGTTATTTTTTTTTTCGCATTAAAAACCCAAAAAATATTAATTATCATGTTTATTTATTTATTTTTGTTATTTTAATTAGAACCTTAAAAAAATCAAAAACATTTTTATTTCTTCCTTATTTATTTTATCATTCTCACATTTAAAAAATCTGAAAAAAATATTTATAATCTTCTTATTTATTTAATTATTAGGGTTTCCTTTTATTTTATTTTTAGATGTCCCTTTGACTTTATTCTTTAAGGCATCTTTGACTAATTAAATTGTATGTCTTGTTTAATTTCTTTATTTGATCATGATATCCATGTGATGTTCATTTTAGTCTAAAATGTTTGTACACTTTTTTGATCCTTTTGTTGTCCTAATGTTTGAGATATTCCATTGATAACACCTTGATATGCTTGATACTTTTGACATGTTTTGAGTTTGATGTTTAATCTTCACCATGCTTAATGTGTTAATATCTTGATGATTAATTTTGAATCCATGTCATGTTTATGCTTGTTCCCATGGCCGGTCCAAAGCAAGTGCAACAAGAGCTGTTGCACAGGGTCCCATATCTTAAAGAGCCTCATGTTATCAAAATGAAAAATAGCCTTCTAATGTAATATTTCCTTTTTAAAACTAGAATAAATTAAAACTAATTTATTTATTCTTAAATATCCTGTAAGTTATTTAATTTATAGCTTACTCTTTCTTCAAAAGTTTATAAATTTTGACATGGGACTATTATATTTTATTATTTCTTATTTTACAAAAATTATGTTGTTTTATTGTTTGATTTAGTCATCAATTAGTTTTTTTAAGTATCAAAATGTTGTTCTACTACGTCAAACTTATAATTTTAAATATTGGGTTAAATATGTTTTTGGTTCCTATAAAATTACCAATAACAAATTTTGATCCTTATAAAAAAAATAGCGTGTTTTGATCCCTACAAAATAATTATGCACGCAGTTTTAGTCCCTACTATTAGGGTATGTTTGGTTGGGGGTAAATGGAGGGGAGGGGAGGAAATATTTATTAGTTTTTGTGTTTGGTTCAAATTTTAAGAGGGGGAGAGGAGGTATATGGAGGGGACCAAAATCCCTCCTGAACCACTTTTTGCTCCCCTCCGATTTGGAGGGATTTGGAGGGGGAGGGGAGGTATTCCATTTTAATTATAATTATATTTACATTTTTGCCCCTTATTTATTTATTTAAATGTAAATTTAACTTATTAAAATGTTAAAAATGTTATTTTGAACAAATTTTATCTTCTTTTTATATATTATTTATTTATTTTTATATCTTCATCTTGTTATTATTATATGTGTTTAAATTATTTTACTTTTATTTTTTATATTTTAAAGTTGCTTTTTAATTATCATAATGTTTTTGTTTTTAATAATTTTTTTTTTAAAATTTTATTGTATTTGATAATTTTTTTAAAATTATATATTATAATCGTTATGTTTTTATAAAAAAATTCATGATGTTCTCTGATTGAATATTTATATTTTGTCAATAAATTTGTATTTGAATTATAAACGATAAATATTATGATTCTTATGGTAAAATTAGAAGGACAAAAAAGTAAAATAATTTTAAAATACCTCCCTTCCCCCTGTGAACCAAACATATTTGTAAATAAAATGTCTCCCCTCTCCTCCCATTTCATATTTTGAACCAAACATATATGTAATTAAAATTCCTCCCCTTCCCTCCCCTCCTCCTGATAAAAATCCCTCCCCTCCCCTCCCCTCGATTGAACCAAACAGACCCTTAAACCAATGTGTATTTTTGAATGATTATTTTGAAGATATATTTAGAATGTTATAAAAAGTTCCTCGATAAAAAAGGAACTCAAAATTTTATTTATAAGTCGAGATTTTTATTACTTTTATCATTATCTTTTTTTAATTTAAAAAATTCATATTTAATTCTTCTCATTTCAATAAATTATATAATTAGGTAAAGAAACATTTTATAGTAATATGAACACGTATGAAAAAAATTATTCAAAAATTTAAAAGTTTAGAGGTAATTAAATAGTTTTCAAAATTTTAGATAATAGTAAGGACTAAAACTGAATGCATAAAATTTTTGTAGGGACTAAAATATATCCTTTTTTTATAAGGATTAAAAATAAAATGTGAAATATTTATAGGGACCAAAAACATATTTAACCCTTAAATATATATAAAAAAATGAAATGTTCCAGAAACAAAATCCTTTATTTTTACTAAAAAATATAGACTTATTTATTAATATATCATCTTCTAATAATTAATATATATAGTATATTAGAGTTTTAAATTTTGTCATATATATTGTCTTCAACTAAATTCATAGTTGCATGAGTTAGTAAGAATTCTAAAATATAGAACATTATATCGAAAATTACAGTAGAATTTGTCAAATAATTATATAATTTTTTTAGTTCTTATGCTACAATTTAAATAACTTTTTCAAATTTTTTATGCCTTATTTACTATGAGATAATTGTTAAAATAGAACAGGGCCTCTAAATGGTTTGGGCCGGTCCTGCTTGTTCCAAATGTCTAAGTCTAACACAATGATGATTAATACCATTTTGACCTAGTTACTTGAAAGGCATGCTTGATTTCCTTAAAATTACCATGTTTAAATCAATCTTTTGAAATGAATATTGTGATTAACATGAGCTACTATACCCTAAGTGTGAATTCAATGAACCATGATTGTTGTTGTGCCCCTAAGTCTTGATGATGTCTCATCCATGAATGTGTACTTAATGTTTTACTCAATTGTTGTTTAATATGATTGTGTTCATATGACTTTGTCAAGTCATTTTCTTTTGACTTTATCCAAGGGAAAAAGTTTACTTCATTGATTTGTAAATCTTGTTGTGTAAGTGTGTTATTGTCATAACCCTTACCCATCCCAACCCTAATTCTTAATCCAAACCCTTATTTTTCAAACTTGAACAATTTTTTAGACAAAACTTTGCCTCTTTGTCAAGTTCCCTCTCAAAACTTTCTTGTTCCCATAAGAATCACTAAAATACTTTAAATTACATCAATACTCTTTTAAAATAAACTTGAAAAAAAAAGGATTGTTGGGATCTAGCATTCTAACAAAACCCTTGAATGATTGGTCTCAAGCCTCGCACATTGGGATAACAAGTCATTCCTTTCTTTCATCCTTAAGACACTTAATAATTAACTTGGACCAATAAGGGCTGTTAGAATCTAGCATTCTAGCACAACTCTTTGAACAATTGATCACTATCAAACGTTCGTTGTCCAACAAACAATTTTCACAATCAAAGTTGAATGAAAAGGGCTGTTAGAGTTTAACACTCTAGCATAACTCTTCGAACAACTGATTATCATCAAATGTTCATCATTCCTAATATATATCCAAACCATATTCAAACTTCTAAATTGTGAACAAACCTTGATTATCATCAAGTGTATTTTCTCAGTAAAAAACTCTAAACCTTTTCATAATTATAAATAAACCTTGATTGTCATCAAGCGTATTTTCCCAATAAATTTCCAAACATCTAATAAGATTAAAGACTCTTTTCAAAATGAAAGGTATGTCGTCTTAATAAACACTAGGGCAATGTTTTGTCTACAACCATTGAGTTGAGATAAGTGGCGTGAATGAGATTTATAAATCCATTCAATGTGGTGTAAACGTCTGCTCCTCACTTGTTTTGGGTAAAACAAATTTCTTACGTTGATTAATATCATTTAGATTTCGCTAAAATCAACAACCAACTTTTACCCGAACTACGAATGCTCTGATTTCTTTCTTGTAAGGATACATAGGAACTTGACTGAGAGGTCTTGGCGAGCACCCTAATAATTAAACCTTTTTTTACGTCCTTTCTCATTAATAAAATCAAAAACATTTCTTCTCTCTTTTCCCACTCCATAAGTAGAAGATTAGAAACTCACCTTAAGCTAACACTCTTTCAACCTTAAATAAACGGTTCCCATTGAGTACAACAGACGTGAGGGGTTAATACCTTTCATTTGCATAACCGACTCCTGAACTTAGATATTGGTTACGATGACCATATCCTTATCTTTCTTTTAGGGGTTTTATTCAATATTTTCCATTTTCCTCTATGGGAATAAATTAAGATCGATGGCGACTCTGTTAAGTCCATCCCGCGAGAGTGCGATTGCGCTTCATGCGGTCGTTCTCATTTTTCGAGGTACGACAGACGGCGACTCTGCAGGGGACCTTCACATCCCTAAGTGAGTCAACCCTAGTTTAGTTAGGTTTTTCGTTTGTGTGTTGGCTTTTGTTTGTTTCTTTTTATTCTTTGATTATATGTTTTCTTTATCTCTGCTTTATCGCAATTTTTTTTATATATTCATGTGTGGGCTTTGGGATTTGATGTCCTGAATAAAGTTCTACACCCGAGCTTTGGAAAAAGAAGAGAGAAAACATAGATTAGATTTGGATAATTCAGGACTCCAAGGACATTTCCTTGTTGCAACCAACATGAAAACCCCGCTCAGAAGAGACTTTTCGTCATAAAATGGCTAGCCTATTGCATGATGTTGATACGATTCAGGTCCATGACTTTGGGAACCTTATCCATTAACCTAGAAACTACCCTGTGAGCGATGTATGGGGAGAAAGTGTAGATTGTCCACTATAAGGAGGCCTACCTAATAGGGTATTCTGATCTACTCGTGTTATCTCAGATCTTAACCATACCTGGACTTTATTTTTAAAGTCCAGTCATAACTGGAATTTCATTTGTAAATCCAATCATAATTAGTATTTGAAGTCTGCTTGTGTCCCGACTTCATTTTTAAATCCAATCATAACTGGCATTTCATTTGTAAATCCAATCATAATTGGTATTTGAAGTTTATTTGTTTCCAACTTCATTTTTAATGTCCAGTAATAACTGGCATTTCATTTGTAAATCCAATCATAATTGGTATTTGAAGTCTGCTTGTTCCCGACTTCATTTTTAAAGTCCGGTCATAACTGGCATCAATCCCTTAGAAGCTGGTCATAACTAATGCGTGCGGGCAAAGGTCAATTTGTTGTTGGCACATACAGGGAGTTTGACTACTCTGTTTGTTTTTCCTGATGGTTCCTAAAGGTCATTTTTTTTATTTCTTCATTTTAAGGAATTTCCAGAATCTTGGATGTTATTCTTGTAAAACTACAATGATGTTTGTCTTGATTGATTTCTTCATAAAGAATTTTCATAACCTTTTTGTGGATAGTCTTCTCATAAGAACGCTCATAATCCTGTTTTTTTTATGGATAATCTTCTCATCAGAAGGCTCATAATCTTGTTTTGTTTTTATGGATAATCTTCTCATCAGAAGACTCCTAATCCTGTCTTTTTTTTCTGGATGATCTTCTCATAAGAAGACTCCTACTCTTGTCTTTTTTTTTGGATGATCTTCTCATAAGTAGACTCTTATTCTTGTCTTGTTTTTGTGGATAATCTTCTAAAGAGAAGAATCAAGTGATGTCAGCTATGTTCTAAAAGTGTCGCCAGGTCATATCTGAACCAATTGTTGAATCACTTTAAATATTCCCCAGTGTCCTTTTCCTCAGCATATTTGTTGATGTTGCTCCCCAAGAAGATGTCTTGGTTAGGAACTTTTCCTTTGCAAAGTTTTTCCTAGTAAATTTTCTCTTGAAAAAGTACTTTCTGGTATGTTGTCATAACCAATTATCAATGTCTGTCAACCCCTGAGTTGGTGTTTCCTTGATTTTCTCGACCCCCGAGTCGATGTCGTTTTAGTTATTTTTCTCAACCTCTGAGTTGATTTGTTTTGACCCCTGAGTCAATGTTGTTGTCTTTATTTCCTCAACCTTCGAGTTGATTTATTTTCGACCCTTGAGACAATGTTTTTGTTTTCTCAACCGCCGAGTTGATTTACTCTCGACCCCTGAGTCAATGTTATTGCCATTATGTTTTCGACCCATGAGTCTATGTTATCTTTATCTTCTCAACCCCTGAGTTGATATGTTCTAGACCCCCGAGTTGACATGTTGTTATCCCCAGTGAGTCTTCACCCTTTGTCTTTCTCATTTTCCTGTGGACCACCGCTATCACACGTCTCCATTTTCCCCACGTGTCTATCATCATTCATCATAAAAAAAATCATGCTAGGATTCATTTCATTCCATCATATCCCCAGCAAAAATCAAAAGCCATCCTGTCATTACATCTAGGGAAAAATTCAGGTCTTTTGTATTTAAATACCTTTCACCCTGATTTCATGAGGACTATCATCACTCATGCCATCCGACAAAGATATTTAAATTAGTGGCAACTGTCATACCCCAATTTTACCCCTAAGTTCCCATCATTATTATTTGCATCATTTGCATAGCATCAAGAAGTCCAAGGGGTTGATCAGTCAAGGTTTGGTGTGATCATTAACATCTCAAATTATTCCCCTCATCAAAAGTTTCCCTTCATCAACAATCAAGTTTGAGATTGCATCAATTCAAGATCATCAAGTCTCAATTCCTCAAGTGCACCAAATTAGGGTTTTGGTCAAAGTCAACTTGATATTGACTTTATGACCAAAACAAGATCTCATGCTTTGGAGCATGATTCAAGACCCTCATTTACATCTTTTGACTCAACTCACATGATCTAATTAGCTCAAGAAGTTTGATTCATTGACAATTGCAAGATTTGAGTTCATCCGGTACAAAGTCAACAATTGCTCAAAGTCAATGTTTGACTTTTGACATTTTTGGTCAACCATGGACTTCCCAAGTCAATAATCATGAAAATATGGAAAATTATTGAATTGGATCATGATTAATCAAGAAAATCATGAAAGGATTCAAAGTTGTCAAAATTAAAGAACTTAGAATTTTTCTAAGTATTAAAAATCCATGATCAAGTGACCAACTTCCAAGGTTATAACTTCTTTCCTAAGCATCCAATTGAAACACTTGAGGATTGTATTAAAAAAAGGCATTTGATACTACTTGTTGATGAAAATTACAAGCCAAAAGCTTTCTTGAAGTGGAAGATAATGATGATCAAAGTTAGGGTTCCAAGTTTTGTGAAAATCCAAAACACTTAGAATTTTTTCTATGTTTTTAACATTGTTAAGTGCATGACTTTGAGGCCAATTAGTGATCAAATTAAGCCACCATTTTTTATGCTTGATAGCTGCATTTAAAGAGTATACTTCCTACTTCATTTTAGTGAAATAATGGATCCAAAAGCTCTTACCAATTGAAAGATACGGATGGCCAAAGTGGAGGTCTCAACATGATCATCAATGAGAAAACTGAACCAGAATTTGACTAAGTTACTAGTCAGTTTTGTCACACGAATTTGGAGTTACTTTTGGGCACTTTCCAAGCATTTTTTCAAATGGTGGTCAACATGAAACTTGTAGTATCACATAAGAACTTCAAGTTGGTACTAAATTCTGCCGAAATAGACCACAAAATGAAGGAGAAAAACATGAACCATTGTTTTACCTTGAATTGATTTTGGGCATTGCATGAAGATGCTTTAATCATGTTGACTTGTTTATGAAGGCAAGAAACTAGTCCAAACATCATATATAGTTGGTATAAGCTAAGAACACATGTGAGGAAAGGTTAACTTGGAAGCTACTAAAGCAAAAACACCTTTTTTGGTTTTGCTCCAAAGTTCATCAAACAAAGTCAATATTCATTGCATCGCTTCTGATCCATCCTCTATAAAAGACAACTTCAATTATTCACTAAACGACACCAAGCAAGACCCATAAACCTCAGAACCTCATTGATTAAAAATCTCAAAGTTCCTCCATTGTCAAAATCTCCAACTTTCAAATTTCTCATTTCTCTCAACAAACCTTCATCCTAACTTCATAAACATCATCAACACACTCCATATGAACTTCCCAAACCATTAAAATCATTCTGTAACATCTCAAACACCTCAACCACAACCTCACTTTTAAGTTCTGCAAGTTGATTTGGTCAAAGAGATTGGGAGCATTTCAAAGAAATCCAAGCATTCTAACACACACTTGGGGGTTCAGTGAAGCTGTAGGGATCATCACATTGCATCTGGAAGTGCTCCAAAGAAATTCACGATTTCACTCCATTGAGGTAAGTTTGCATTTCTGGAACTCTATGATAGGAGCATCATTTTGATCATTTCTTGATACTACAATACTTACCATGATGCGAGGAATGAAAGCCCTAAGTTGTTGTTCATTGATTGTTCATGAATGTTATTTTATTTCACTTTGAAAATTTATGGATTATCTGGTTATGTACAAAAATCACGAGCTATGTTTGATATAAATGCTAACTATTGGTACAGTTGAATTTCTTATGAAAATCTGAGTGGAATAGTGTATCTATTTGTCTGATTTGATGCTTGTATGAGAGAGTTGCATTTTGATTCCATAGATGAACACGAGGTTGAAGATGACAATGACCTGCGCGCGTTTTTCCAATTTGAATTAAAGGCTTAATATATTATTTTGTGGTTGCGCATTGTAATTGACAAGACAGCCTTGGCGTGATGGTTGTGATGTTGGTCCTAGGTCTTTGCGTGTAACTGAGGGCGCAAGTTCGACCCTCCCCACCTCAGTTTTGTTGTTTTTAACATTTTCCTTCTTTTTCTTCCTTTCCTTCTTCTTCTTTCCTATCTTTTTTTATTTTCTTTAATTTCTTTCTATTTTCTTTTTTCTTTATTTCTATTTTATTTTAACTTTCATTTTTATTTTTGATACTTTAAAAAACCCAAAAAAATATTTAATAATTTATTCATTTTCCTCTTATTTCATATTTTCACATTAAAAACCCAAAAAATATTAGTTATCATGTTTATTTATTTATCTTTGTTATTTTAATTAAAACCTTAAAAAAATAAAAAACATATTTATTTCTTCCTTATTTATTATTATATTCTCACATTTAAAAAATCTAAAAAATATATTTATAATCTTCTTATTTATTTATTAGGGTTTCCTTTTATTTTATTTTTAGATGTCCTTTTGACTTTATTCTTTAAGACATCTTTGACTAATTAAATTGTATACCTCGTTTAATTTCTTTCTTAGATCATGATGTCCATGTGATGTCCATTTTAGTCTTAAATGTTTGTACACTTTTATGATCATTTTTTTGTCCTAATCTTTGAGATATTCCATTGATAACACCTTGATATGCTTGATACTTTTGACATGTTTTGAGTTTGATGTTTAATCTTCACCATGCTTGATGTGTTAATGCCTTGATGATTAATTTTGAGTCCATGTCATGTTTATACTGGTTTCAAATGTCTAAGTTTAACACTATGATGATTAATACCATTTTGACCTAGTTACTTGAAAGGCATGTTTGATTTCCTTAAAATTACCATGTTTAAATCAATCTTTTGAAATGAATCTTGTCTTAAACATGAGATTAATGTGTAATATACCCTAAGTGTGAATTCAATGAACCATGACTGTTGTTGTGCCCCTAAGTCTTGATGATGTCTCATCCATGAATGTGTACTTAAACTTTTACCCAATTGTTGTTTAATATGATTGTGTTCATATTACTTTGTTAAGTCATTTCCTTTTGAGCTAATCCAAGGGAAGAAGTGTAGTTCTTTGATTTGTAAATCATGTTGTGTAAGTGTGTTATTGTCATAACCCTTACCCATCCAAACCCTAATTCTTAATCCAAACCCTAATTCTTCAAACTTGAACCCCTTTTTAGACAAAACTTTGGCTCTTTGTCAAGTGCCCTCTCAAAACTTTCTTCTTTCCATAAGAATCACTAAAATACTTTAAAGTACATCAAAACTCTCTTAAAATAAACTTGAAAGAAAAGGATTGTTGGGATCTAGCATTCTAACAAAACCCTTGAATGATTGGTCTCAAGCCTCAGCCATTGGGATATCCAATCATTCCTTTCTTTCATCCTTAAGACACTTAATAATTAACTTGGACCAATAAGGAGAGTTAGAATCTAGCATTCTAGCACAACTCTTTGAATAATTGATCACTATCAATTGCTCGTTGTCCAACAAACAATTTTCATAATCAATGTTGAATGAAGAGGGTCGTTAGAGCTTAACACTCTAGCATAACTCTTCGAACAACTGATTATCATCAAATGTTCATCATTCCTAATATATATCCAAACCATATTCAAACTTCCAAATTGTGAACAAACCTTGATTATCATCAAGTGTATTTTCTCAGTAAAAAACTCCAAACCTTTTCATAATTATGAACAAACCTTGATTGTCATCAAGCGTATTTTCCCAATAAATTTCAAAACATCTAATGAGATCAAATACTCTTTTCAAAATGAAAGGCATGTTGTCTTAATAAACACTAGGGCAATGTTTTGTCTACAACCATTGAGTTGAGATAAGTGACGTGAATGAGATTTATAAATCCATTCAATGTGGTGTAAACGTTTGTTTCTCACTTGTTTTGAGTAAAACAAAGTTCTTACATTGATTAATACAATTTAGCTTTCGCTAAAATCAACCAACCAACTTTTACCCGAACTACGAATGCTCTAATTTCTTCCTTGTAAGGATATGTAGGCACTTGACTGGGAAGTCTTGGCGAGCACCCTAATAATGAAACCTTTTTTAGGTTCTTTCTCTTTAATAAAATCCAAAAACATTTCTTCTATCTTTTCCCATTCCATAAGTAGAAGTTTAGAAACTCACCTTAAGCTAACACTCTTTCAACCCTAACTAAACGGTTCCCGTTGAGTACAACGGACGTGAGGGGATGCTAATACCTTCCCCTTGCGTAACTGACTCCCGAACTCAGATATTGTTGTGATAACCAAATCCTTATATTTCTTTTAGGGGTTTTATTCAATATTTTCCCTTTCCCTCTATGGGAATAAATTATGATCGGTGGCGACTGTGTTAAGTCCATCAAGCGAGCGTGCAATTATGCTTCGTGAGGTCGTTATCATTTTTTGAGGTACGACACTAACTAATACAAAGTCAAATCAACATACTACCCAACAATATTGAAACAGGTTCATCAGACACAACCTAACCTAGGGGAGTTTAGCTACTTATAATTAAGATTACAATACCAAATGAATAAAGAAGTATAGCATATGATTTCCCTTGAAGGATTGGCCTCCAATGGCTTCAAATGCTCTCCAAATCACCCTTGATACTGTAAAAACCATACTCAAAGTGTCAATTTTTGTAACCCTCGCAAAAAGTGTAGAATTTCCCCTTAAAAAGCTCATAATGGATCAAAGGCATTTGAAAAAGCCCTTAAAAGGGATAATCGCACGTGTGATGACATGTATCGCGCACGCGATGCAACTAGTACAAATCTATCGCGTGTGTGATGCTATGTGTATTTATTCCCGTAGCTACACGCTTTTGCTCCCCTTTTCACCTAATTTTTTCACAAAGTCTAATTTCTTCACACTTAGCTATTTTTTCCTCATTCTTTGTTCTTTCTTCTTCATTTTAGATCCTCTTTAACTTATTTTGATCTAATTCTTCGACTAAATTCAGGCAATGACGGTCTCTCATCAAGCACCCCATGGGAATTGAGTTAAAAGATGACACTCAAAAAGACATATTTGAAGTGCTCGTATATCGACGTATTACGCCATTAAGGTTTATTGATAAATCTTGTTTAGAAATTTTAGGTTTGTTGAATTATATAATTGGATGTTCAACCAACTATGTTTGAGACATTTTCTGTCTCTGAGTACGGGGGCACTTTGGTCTAGTCACTTTTAGGTTGTTTAACTGAAACTTTATTTTTAATCAGATTGAGACATGAAATATGTTGCATTTTCCTACATTGGGTTGGGAAAGGGTTCCTATACAAGGCCTCAATGCATTTATTTTTGGTCCGTTTTAGAGGCGGTTAACCAGAGAAACTGCCACAACATGGAGGGAAAAATCCTCCTGCATTTAGAACATGGCAATTAAGTACTTCCAAAACGTTCTTGCACATATTATTTTTGGTCGAGGAGATAGCACCGACAACACCAACATTAAAGAACTTTACTTTATCTATAGCATTTTCCATTCTCATAAAATTAAATATATTATTTTCATTCTAGTTCATTTAGATAAAGTGGCAAATGCCAAAAAGACAAACATTGTGATAGGTGGTTTGATAGCCTCCATAGCCAAAGCCTTAGGACTCGGTGCTGATATTAGATGGTTACAGCCTATTGTAGGCAGTAATGCATTAAACATAGCTTCATGTCATGCGTAGAAGCTGATTAAAAGTAGAGGTTGAGATGCATATGTCTTGATGATTAGGAGTAATACCTTTTAAAATATAGTAAAATCTCACAGGTTATTGGTTAGCCTGGTGTAAAACCAAAGATTTGATTTGTGAGCACATCCATGTGTTAAAAGCTCCTAAAGTTTATTTGAAGCTTAAGAACTAACCGCTCCCAGATTATTGCGGAAAGGAGAGTAACTACTCCGCTCCGCGATTTAGAAGGAAGACTCTCCACTTCTCACACACACACATACACACACACACTCTCTCTCTCTCTCCCTCTCTCTCTCTCTGTCTCTCTCGTGTTTACAGTTTGGTTGGAAGTTAGCCACAAACTTCTTTTTTCCTTGTATAAGGGGGTTCATAAGTTCTAAATAATAAAAGCTATCAAGTTTAATTGGATACTCTCAATATCAATTCTGGGGGATAGTACTAAGTCGTTTTTCTGCTAAACTTGTATAACTCATGGTGTCTTATCTCTTCCCTTTAACTTTTTATTTCCGCACTTTACATTCTACAAATCTCCTTTCCGTTGTATAGCTCTAGAAGTTTTCTAAAAATGTTTATAACTTTGATTTTAATCATAAAATATTTTCAAATCCAAGTTTTTCTGAAACACACAATTCACCCCTCTCTTGTGTTCGAAGTCACATCTCCAACAAATGACATCTGAGTCTAACTCATATTTATGGACTAATCGTCTAAGGAGGAAGATCACTTCCAACAAGAGTTACTTTCTAAATACACTACCACTTTTCAATAATAGTAGATTTGATATTTGGAAATCTAGGTTTAGAATTTTCATTCAAAGCATAAGTAATGAATTTGGGAACTTATAATCAATGGTCAGGTTATCCCTACTTACCAAGTAAATGGAAAAGTAGTAGATAAACTTGATTTCCTTTGGACCGAAGAGGAAAAGATAAAGTTTGAGATAGATTTTAAAACCAAGAGCTTTAAAACAATGTCTCTAGATGATAACAAAATTTTCTATGTTCATCAATGCAAAACTGTCAAGGAAATGTGGAATACTCTTGAGATGATATATGTAGTTTCTCCAAGTATAGAACAAGAGGAGATGAACACACGAGGTGAAGAAGATGAAGATTCCATCTTTAATTGTTTTTCAAAGCTTAGTAATATTAGAAACTATATTAGAACATTCGTCACTAACTAGTGTCTAAGTGATTAAAATTGGAAGTTTAATCCAATCCTTAAACCAAAATATGGGAGCCTTCATGATTTTTTGGAAACATCTAGAAAGAAGAAGATCATAGAGAAATTTAATGAACTAGTTCAATTACTCATAGATGAAGAAACAAAAATCAAAGAATCATCAACTTCATCATACTTTTATCATACAGCTCTGGTTGAATCCTTCAAAACAATATATTCAATAGTTGAACAATCTTCAAAAGATCCAACATCAAATGAAGGAATGTCTTGTTTAAGAAGCGATGAAGTATAAGAAGTTTCTTTAATATTCGAACGTAAAAGAGGAGGAGAAACATCAACCTCTGAGAGAAATATTAAAAAATCTTCTTCTAACTAAGAAGATGAATTTTTCCTAAGGGCATCCTACGAGGTAGATATTGTTCCATCAATTAAATCATCTTACGAACAATTGTTCAGAATAAGTGATAATTAGTGGAAGAAAATGTTAAACTTAGGGAACACAACTTAGGTCTTAAAGAGTACTTAAGATATCTTGAGTAAATCAGTAAATCCTTCAAGATAGAAATAACTAAATTCACATATTCAATAAAACCTTGTGAGACACGTGTCTCTTTGAAAAAGGAAGTAAATGATTTGCATGAAACCCTAGGTAAGTTTACCCAAGAAAGAAAAACATGACCTCATCTTATTAATCCAAATGCCATCCTTAAATAAAAATGGGCTAGGAATCAAAAAACGATATAAAACCTAATAAAGGTATTAAATTCAAGAAAAAGAATCATCCAGTTATAAATGAATGTTCAGGAAACACAAGAAAGGGGGGATTGAATTGGGTTTCAAATATGACAATTTTTCGCGACCTAAAGTCAATAACAAAATTGATAAAAAATGACAAAGTATTTTTATCCTAGCTCACCGTTAACTAGGTTAATCCAATCCACTCGCCAGAGTGACTTCGCCTTCTCAACCAGATTTAATCCAATAATCAAAATGATTACAATCTTAAAGACTACACGTTAATGACTTCTCAAGGATTATGACTAAACTTAGCCCCTTAAGGAATTACAACTCAAAGACTACTCGTCAATGACTTCTTGAGGCTATAGACTAAACTTATTCCTTCAAGGTATTTACTCAAAGTTACAATACAAATATGTGTATTTATAAGAATGCTTCTTTAGAAGCAGATACATACAATGAAATTCATACTTTACACATAAGGAAATATACAAAATGAAAATATTTAAGTGTAATGAATATTGTTATTTTCTTTTTGTTGTTGTATTTCAATTGTCTATTCAATTATCTACATGTTGATTCACCCATTTCATAATCCCTGTCATACCCCAAATTTTGACCACTTAGATTTCCCATCATTGTGTAAATCATCATCACAATATGGAGGAACCATCATACTTCATCAGTCTCCCCAAAGATGGGTGAGCATCCACTACAATCAAAATTAGGGTTTCAAGCCCTCTTTGAGTGCTTAGACAAAGGATCAATCAAGGAATGACATGATCTTCAACTTGTCTAACCTCTCAAACATCCATAATGGATCAAAAGGACTACCATTTCAAGGATTAAGCACAAGGTTACTCCCTTCTAGGTGGATCAAGCCTCAAGATCGATAGTGTCACCAAATTAGGGTTTTGGTCGACAAGGGCCTCCAGATGGAAATTTTTCATCTGGGCACAAGCCAATGATCCAAAGCATAACCTAATATGCTCCATGGAACCTCATGGACCCAATCATCAAGTCAATTTTGACCTCAAGGGATGCATACATCAAAAATCAGGAATTAGGGTTTCTTGACCTAATTCACCCCTAAGTTGACTTTTAAGGCAAATTATGAGCCAAGACCTCAAGAGAGGGTTTGAGGGTCTCTAATATAACATATTGATCCATTTGGAACAATTGATTAATCCAAGAAGCTTGAGCAACAAGTTTCAATTTCATCTGCACCACAGTTATGGTTTTAAGGAAAAAGTCAACTGTAACTTTGACTTTTGACCAGGACATGCTCCCAAGCCCTAAGACATGATTCAATATGCCCTATGACACCCATGGAACATGTCCATCAAGTTTAATTTAGGTCAAGGACATGATTTCCTGAAGAATTGCACAGTTTGGAATTCATCTGATAAAAAGTCAACTGTGCACAAAAGTCAACTTTGACTTTTTTGAGATTTTTCACCAAAATGGATTTTTAACCCTAAAATGATGTTAATGTATGATTTGAATCATCATTCATCAATAAAAATTAAGAAAAGTAGGATAACTTGTAAAAGGGGTAACCATAAAAACTTAGAAAATTTTCTAAGTTAAAAATAAAGTGGCAAGGGTACCAACTTTGAAGGGTCATAACTCCTAAACCACAAAGCCATTTTCTCCTATCCAAAGATGGATTTGTAGCCCTCATTACCCTCTACAAAAACTTCAACTAGACCTAAGTCCAATTCATTAAGGATTTTGAGTTATGGAGTGATCAAAATGGCTGAAAAATGAAAATGTCACTTTTTCCAACACTTAGTGAAATTTTCACTAAGTCAGAATCTGCCTTCACTTTTTGCCAAATGTAGAGGGATTTTTCACTTGGATTCAAAAGAGATCAAAACCAAACATGTTCAAACAGTTGTTGTATCATGTAAGGGCTTTCCAAAATGGCCAAGAACATTGCCAAATTCCATTTGAGTCATGAGATATGACATTGGCAAGTTGCCTTGCTGAAATCTGTCAAAGGCAAGGCAGAATTTGCAACTTTGCTCGATTTGCAAAAATAAGCCAAATTCAAATGCTCCTATCCACTTGGACACATCTGAGGATTGAATCTAAAGGGGACAATCACTGAGCCAAGCCTCCAAAGTCCATGGAACAAGAAATAGCATGTTGAACCTAGAATGGCCAAAATATGGACAAGACTCCAAATTTGGATTGAAGCATTCAATGGAAGCATCAAGGTGGCATGGACTGAGCCATTCTCATCTGAAATCAGTCAAGACTTATCCAAGACCAAGGGAACCAAAGCTCTGTGCCCTAACCTCTAGTCAATGGCTAGAGGAGACTTGCATTTCCATTGGCCAACATTGAACAAACCTACTTACCAGTTGTCATTCACTATTCCTTGCAAAACAAACTTGCTCTACTATAAATAGAGCTCAATTGTGATCAGTTTGAGTACACCAAATCCATCAAACAGATGCTTTCCTCAAAATCTCTTCTTTCACTCCAATTTTGCCTTCTAAGGCAAGTCACTATCGGGTTTTGAGTTTGAGAGCTTTTCCAATCAAACCAATCACACACACACCTCACATACATCACATATGAGCTGATCAAACACTTAAACAATAACTGGAACACTGATTTCTCAGAATCACCAGTCAATTGCTCAAGGTTTTAACCAAAGTGCAGTTGAGATGCCATGAAGTGATCCAACCAATTTCAATCAAGTCCAAGCATTCAAACACACTCCATAGGGTGTAGGGAAGCTGTTCAGATCATCACCATTCATCTGTAACACCTCCAAATCAAAAATCACATTGCACTTGCTGTCACGACCTAGAGGTAAGCATATGCTTGGTCATCTCTCAATCTATGCATATTTCCTGGCACAATAATTTGGCCATATGTTCATAATCATGCATGGAATGTTTCCCCTCAATTAATTGCATTGTTTGAATCGTGTATCAAAAATCCTAGCCTTCATGCAGAAATTAGGGTTCTTGAGGATTTTTCGTGATTTCTTGTTATATGTTTAATTTAAATGAAATTAAATGCCATAGACATGATCGTGAAGATGAGACGAGCATAATGATATGTGGATTGCATGTTATAATCAAGTATTCAGTGAGATTGGAGAGAAAATGCAAATCTGGCCAAGCCGAGAACACGCGCGTGTTCTTGGTGTGTTCTTGGCGCCTTTTTTCAAAATTTGAATATTTGAATTTTGTGATTTTATTTAATTGATTCAAATATTAATTTCTCTCTGAGTTTTAATGATTTTGAGTTGATTCTTTTTTTAATAATTCACAAAAATGTTAAATTATTTTATTTTCCTAAAAAATCCCAAAAATATTATTTATTTCATATAATTGATATTTTTGCAAAGAATTAATATTTTAATTGTTTTTGGTATTTTAAATATTTTTTCTACATTGATTTTGCAACTTTTAATGCTTTCTAATTATTTTGTAGGTCAATACTTAATTTTTGAAGCATTAATTCAAGATCACAATTTGTTTTTCATATGTTAAACAATTTTGATCATTTTAATTGAATTTTTATTCAATTAAATACATTTTTGAAAACAAATTAGGGTTCTTGGATTAATTCAACCCTCATAAATTCTCTTTAAAACACTTTGGGCCTCTATTAGAGTGTAAGACCCAACCCCTTTTGTACAGAAAACTTTTTGGGTCTCATTCGTTGTATAAGTCCCTCTGTACATTTTCAAATAAACGGCACGATCGTCGTCTTTTGAAAAATAACCTTGGGCCTTTCCTTGAGCTATAAGACCCATTCAAAACACTTTGGGCCTCTAATAGAGTGTAAGACCCAACCCCATTTTAACCAAAATCATTTGGGCCTCACTTATTGTATAAGTCCCTCTGCGTTAAAAGAAAATCTCGGCGCGATCGCCATTTTTAACGAAAAAATCAATTGGGCCTACCCTCGTGTTATAAGCCCCACTCTTTTTCTTTAAAAATTTTGGGCCTCTTGAGAGAGTGTAAGACCCATCCCTTTGTACAGAAAACATTTTGGGCCTCAGTCACTTGTATAAGTCCCTCTGGACAAATTCAAACAGTGCACTCACTGATAAAACCCTGGGCCTCTCCTTGAGCTGTAAGCCCCAAATCTTTCTTTTTCAAAGCACTTTCTCCTTTGATTTTGAATATACTGTTGTTTTCAATCTTTCTTTGTTGAACAACTAACCAAACAGCATGGAAGCCCTACAACCGAGTAAGTGGTTATTGCTTTCATTTACCGCTTTCATATACATATAACTGTATTGTGGGGCTGTTTCACTGTAAGTCTTCTTTCATAAACTCATATCAACTGTGTAATAATAGTATAGATATTTCGAGTTTCCCCGTCAACTACGTCTAGAACTAGGTGACGCTGTTTCGTTTATTCGTAGAAATAGACAGCTAGATCCCCGATAGGATCACCAGATACAGTCTTCTCTTCGGCTGTCCTCATTAGGAATTATCAAGAAACTCTATTCCCAGAGATGAATGTATTCTCCGTGAATGGCATCTTTGAGTTTCTTCCAAATTCTCGAACTTTCCTGACTCGATCTATTCCTTGTGAATAGCTTGCCTTGAATTTCTGGGGGTTTGGGGACCCACGGGCTTCTTAAAAGCATCGGCCTCCTCTTGGGCATCATACAAGGACCCACAGGCTTCCTAAAAGCAACCCCGCCTCCTCTTGGGCTTAGTACAAGGACTCGCCGGCTTCTTAGAAGTATTCACAGCCTCCTCTTAGGCTTCGTATAATTATCTCTTCCTCCGGGAATGATAGCCTCCTCTTGGGCTTAGTACAAGGACCAATCGGCTTCTTAAAAGTTTCCAACCTCCTCTTGGGCTTCGTACAAATTGTCCTGACGACCTCCTAAAGGTATAGGAACAGAACTTAGTCAGCTTCATAAAGCAGTCATTTCATAGAGTCTACTACTGTTTCTCAAAGAATAGTATAAAAGACGACACTCTAGACTTGGACAGTCTAATCTCCTTGAGTCTCAAAGACATTCTCAAGTGACCCCTTCGTTAAATAGGAAGGAAACCCTTAGACTCGGACAGTCTCAATACCTTTGGATTTCCCGTTTCCTCAAAGACAAAGAAATATCCCTGATCCTTGAATTAAATCCATGAGTATAGTGTTGCTCATATAAGAACTGATTTTCTCTTTCCAAAATCAGTATACTGGACTTGTCACTTAACTGAACAACATTTAGCCTCTCTCTCGGGCTTTGTACGAGATACAAAAAACTCCCTCGTTGAGTTAATCACCTCTTTCGCCTCCATCTCGGGCTTTATACGAGATATAAAAAGGTTCATATTGAGCCAAACAAATGTTAGCCTCTCTCTCGGGCTTCGTACGAGATACAAAAAACTCTCTTGTTGAGTCAATAACCCCTTTAGCCTCCATCTCGGGCTTTATACAAGATACCAAAAGATTCCCTCGCTGAGTCAAAACCTTTTAGCCTCTCTCTCGGGCTTTGTACGAGACACATATTAGCCTCCTCTTAGGCTTTATATAAGAAAACCACTGGTTAATCCAATTAACCTTTTAGCATCAAAGCTGTGCCTCGTTCACAGTACACAAACATCAACAACTCCTTCCTCTTCATCTAATCGCTGTAAGCGACAAGCCTCTGGATTATCTACATCCATGCCACTGTCCCTCTTTTAGCATGAGAAATTCCTAAGGAAAGATAGCATTGCTCTACACTGAGTTAAAGTCTTCTCCTTCAGGTTAAAATCCCCTATAAAGGAAATTATGGCATTGCCGGATTCACTAATCCCGGTTAAAGTAATTCTCCTTTATAAAAAAGTTGTGACATACAACCCCCTCTTTAGAGATGACAAATTATCTCTGAAGTTGAGACCTTTTAGCTTCACATCTTGGGCTTTGAACAAGATACAAATAGACTCTTCAGCTTCACATCTTGGGCTTTGAACAAGATACAAACTACCCTTTCGCTTCACGTCTTGGGCTTTGAACAAGACACCAAAAACACCCATTTCCTCCCATAGAATAGGAGGAACTACGAACGCTCTGATTTCCCTGTTTCGGTAAACGGGAATACGTAGGCATAAGATCGAAAGAAAAGATCTTAGCGAGCACACTAAACAAAAAACCAAATCCCATACTCTCATGTAAAAGCATCAGTCCTAACATCCCAATCCTTGTTCCCCGCCAGAAACCCTCTGCCAAGATAAAAAGAAAGAAAATAGTATTGGCGAAAATACAAATAACCAGTACAAAGGCCCCCCCACATTGATAGCATCCGTAACCTAACAGACCGCTGTTTAAACTCAGTATGCAAAGCAGGGTTAATTGGAGACATCTATTTCCCTTCCTTATTCAGCTCACAATAGGATAAAAATTGAATCGACCTGTAGTTTAAGCTCAATCGCAGAGAGCGACCAGCGCTTAAGAACCGCGTCCAAAATCGCTCGCTACAATCCCTTTTTCCTCTTTATATAGATGATCAATAATATTGTTGGAGGATAGAATTGGAAGCTTCTTCAATTCCATAGTTGTAATAGTGGCACGAGGTTTAGCCGTGAAGCATGGAGTACCGTTGGTAGTACATTCCTTAATAATTCCAGCATATATGTCCTTTAAAGAAACATTTGTTTTTTCTTCTTGAATATACAGTTATCAGGAAAATTATTTCAAACATTGTTTCTCTAAATCATTGGCTTCAGATATGAGATGTTTTAAAGCTTAATCAGAGTTCAGAGCCTTGAAGATAGACTTCAAAGTCTAATGAATATTAGGCTTGAAAATATCAGAGTAATTCTGGATTTTTTTTACTTTAGAAGCATTTATTGGGATATCCAGAGGTTGACTTTAAGTTAAGCACTTTTTCGTATTATAACTTTGGTTCAGAATGTGATGGTGTCTAGAGTTCAGAGTCTAATGCAGTCCAAATTCTAGAGTCTGATGAAGTATAGATTCCAGAGTCTCTTTATCCAGGGTCTAGAGTCTTCCTTATTTAGAGTCTATTTTGTCCAGCTTTTTTCGGTGTCTATCTTGTTTAGAGTCTGATTTATACAGCTTATGGCTTGCTCAGAGTCTGCTTAATCCAGCTTATGGCTTGGTCGGAGTCTTCTCTATTCAGCATCTAGATGTAAAACCAAACTTTTCAAACAATAAATGCACACAGTGCAAAAGAGTTAGCCATTTAGAGCCTTTTTGTTTCAACAAGTTGAAACTATCTTCAGGCAACAACCTTATATCTTCTAGAACTAATGCACCTAGACCAAAGAATATGTGGGTACCAAAGGGGAAACCTTTAGTGTTTTGTATGTATGCTTTGCACTTTGAAGCTTTAAGATAATTATTAATGGAGTTGCACAACGCAAGAGTATACTTCTAAGTATACATTATGTATGAAGTCTCTGATCAAAGAATGTATAAATACCAATTATGTATGAAGTCTATGATCATTAGTGATCAGTTGAGTAGATATGTCTGTAATGGACTTGTTCATCTTGTTGTGTATACTAACTCTTGCATCCAATGATGAGTAGAAAAGGACAAACCATAATATGTTTAGTGTTTCCCTTTAAGGGAAGTTCTTATAAAAGCCTTTTGATATGAAAGGTAGTACACTATATTAAGTTGAAATAATAGGAAAACTCTAATTAATAATTTAAAATAGTAGTTTTAATTTTACTCATCTCAATAAAATATTTTTTACTAACTAAAAAGATGAGTTTCCAAATGCTCTGTAGAAAGATGGTGTAAATAAGGCCAAACTGAGGTGCAACCACACAAGCCCAAAGCCAAATATGATAAAATTTGGCCTACCAATCGATTGGCACTATGATCCAATTGATTGGAGCATCAAAAAATTAAGAAATTAGAATGTTGAAGCTATCCACAACGAATAGATGGATGAGAAATAAATTCTACGATTGCAATGGATAACTCACAAAACTAAAGGCTACCAATGGATTGGCACAATCGATTGGACATAGACTATAAATAGAGGTAATCTTCTCATCATTTTCATCTCATCATACTTTCACTTTCTCATTGCGTTAGAAGTAAATTATCTCTCTCAATCATCCATCATCACCTCCAATGACCTAAAAAAGAACATGTTCCTTCCAACCATCTTCACCCTACTTCTTTGGAAACTTCTCCAATCAAGCTCAAGAGTGTAATTTCAATCAGTACTATGCCAATAGAGAATTATATGTCTCTCAATACTTTGATGTAGATCTTTTAAAGAACCGCGCTTTCATGGAAACCTTCTACTTCTCTGGCTTGAAGGACTTTGTGTTTGAAAAACCTCAAGAAAGGTACCCTGAATTGGTAGGAATCTTTTATGCAAGTCTCAACTACAAAGATGGTATCATAAATTCTTAATTCAAAAAACACTATATCACTCTATCCCTAGAAGACTTTGCATGAGTTTGCAATCTACCCTTAATTGAGAAATATTATGATCAAATTGATCTTGAAGGTAATGCGTTTAAGTTTGACATTTATACTCACACTGTTCTCATTAATCTCTATTTTGGAATCCCATCTCCTTTCGTTGCTAGACTCATCTGTCCTGATTATAGACTGATTCACTACACAATGAATCATGTACTTTTCCCAAGGAAAACAAATTATAGCACCATCCAAAAGTCAGACGTCCCTGTAGTTTGGTTTATTGAAAACCAAGTTGAGAAATATTGGGTAGACGTCATACTTCACACATGCTAGATATCAAAAAGAAAAACATCACCTTACCATATGCCAAACTAATCACAAAAATCTTAACCTACACCGACTATGATTTTAGAGAGAAAGATCCGAAATTCATACACACAAAGATAGGGAAAGAAATTGCAAGCAAAATGGGATATGATATTCAAGTAAAAGAACTATTTCCACTACCATCAAGAAGAGCAAGGAACTGAAGAAACAATCACCTTCCTCCATCCTCCTCAAACACCCTCAATGACATATGTGATGAGCAAATGGAAATGAATGCAAATATTGAAAGGCTCAATGAAAGAATGGAGATAAGAAACCTTATTTCATTATTGTCTTAAAGCGAGGATGATGATGATGATGGTGAGATGAATTAATTGTTTTTTACTTTCATATGTTGCTTACTCTCCTTGTAATTTCCCTTTTTGTACTTTTGATTCCAAGTAATTTCTATTATTGAATAAAACATTTTTTTCTAAATGTTTGCATATTTAATTTATCGCAATGCATCTTTACCCTCCTTTTTTATTTTGATAAAAGGGAAGAAGTATAATCTCAGGGGGAGTAGAGTAGGATCTCTACTAAATTGAGGGGGAGTTTGATTATTCAAAATATTTTTTTGTTTTTTTTACAACATCTCAGAGAGATGCATTCTCATCGTCAAAAATGGGTATAATGTAGAACCTTTGTATGTCATAAAACATATTTTTGATGATGAAAACTATTAAATATGATCATGCCCTAGATAGTGATAACAACTAAAGTCGAGCATAAAGTGGTTAAAAGGTTAAAGATGCAAACTAGGATATTAGGGTTTGATGGACTTAACTATCTAATTATGAAAACCAAATGGAATGTAAATCAAGCCCAATTTCAAAATTAAATGCAAACAAGTGTCTCTTAGGATGAAGCACCTGACAAGTCTTGAAGTATAAGAAGCCCTACCTCTATTAGTTTGAGTGAACACATTGTAAAGCACAAGGACATTCTCGTAAAAGTGCATGGCTAAATAACAAACACTTGAAATTGTTTTGAAACTTATTTTTCTCAAGTAAACATTTTCAAAAATTACTTGTGTAATGCCCCGTTTTGTCCGATTTATTTAATCGAGTCGATTTAATTATTTTTGTTTTTATATTATTTTATTCTTGATTTTTATTTGACAATATATTATTTTTCATCGTTATTATGTTTTATCGCGTTTTGAGAGCGGTTGCGAGATATTTGAGCCGAGGGATAAAATAGTCTTTTTAGGGGTTTAGATATTTTTATAAATAGAGATTTGAGAGAAAAAGAGAGACAAGAAAGAGAAAGGAAAGAAAGGAAGAGGAAGGAAAAGAGAAGGAGAGGAAAATTTGGGATAGAAGAAAACATCCAAATCAAAGCTTGAACTTCGATTAATCAGGTAAGGGTGAGAAGTTTCGATTATATTTCGATTGTATATGTATATGTATGTATTTGTTTGAATGTTTGGTTGAAAAATATATGTTTTCCATTTGGTTGAATTTGTGAACAATTTATTGGAATCGATGTTTTTCACGGTTGAAATGCGATATAAACTGCGTAGAATACTTATTGATTATGTTGGAACATGTTTTGGTTATTATGGTTTGAATTGGAAGGGTTTGGGTGGAAGAAATGATGTATTTTGGCCCCAAATGACCTATATTGACGCTGCTGCGAATTCTGGGTTTCGCGGGTTCGCCTAGCGAACCACAGCGAAGGACCGGGCGAATGTTCGCCTAGAAGTTCGCCTAGCGAACTTTATGTTGGTTTTCCTCTGCTTTGGTTCGCCGGGGTTCGCCTAACGAATACTGGAGCGAAGTGGCAGATTTTTCTATTTTGTTTTCTTCATAACTTTCAAACCGTAAGTCCGTTTTGGTCGCCGTTCGAAGCGTTGGAAAACTAATAAAATATTCTTTCTATTAAAAATAGTTTGGAGGGCAGTAGATGATTTATTTAAGTCGTGGTTTTGTAAAAGTGTCGGGTTGTCGGGTTTTTATCGCGTTAAATGCGTGCGGTCGGTGTTTTACAGTGTGTTGTCCTATTGTTATATGACGTGGAGCTTTTACGTGGTTTATATGATGTTGAAGCATGTGATAAGTTGTTGTAATTGTTGTGGCCTTATGGCAAAATACTTTGTTGACTTGAATACAAATGTATGGTATTAATGTATGTTGTTGTGGGTAGCCTTCGTGGCGTGAATCCTAGTGTTGTGAGTATCATTGTATGATTGCAGGATTGTTGTGGTTGATGGTGAGTAATTCTTGATGTGAATTGATATGAGTGTATATGCTAAAATGCTAATTGTTGTGGTTTGTGGATTATGATGAAATGCATTGTTTATGTGAAATTCAATGTGTGTTATTTGGTGGCCTTATGGCAAGTAAAGGCATTGTTTGAATTGATTTCCAATGCATAAATAATGACGATGAGATAATTCATATTGTTGATTTGTGAGTATGCATTTGATTGTCAAGAGTCATTTGTATGCCAAGAATCATGATATGCATCTTGTGATGTCGTGTGCCCTGGTGGGGTGTGAGCGACGAAACGATTCCAGAGGAAATCTGCTGTAACGGTTGTGAGCCTTATACAAAGAGAACCTAAAGCGATGTTATAGACGATCGTGAGCCTTATACAAAGAGGACCTAAAGCGATCGGATCATGAGCCTTATACAAAGAGGACCTAAAGCGATCCATAAACGTCATGAGCCTTATACAAAGAGGACCTAAAGCGACGGGGAACATCATTTGCCCGACGGGGAGTTACACTAAGTAACAAGTGATGATTCCAATAATTCCTGATTGAATTAATGATGAGAATGATGGATGGAATGGTACCGCATGCATAGAGTCGTTGTGTCGGTCTCTGTACATTTGCATAAATCATGAATGGATTGATTAAGTGTGGGAAATCATGAATGGGTTGGTTATGTGTGGGAAATTGTGAATTGATTGATTATGTGTTGAGCTCGTGATAGCATTGGTGATTTGATATACATTCGTGATAAATGTATGGATTATGGATGATGTGTTTTATAAATGGACATATGCTATGTTTTGTGGAGACGGTATACATTACAAAGATTGTTTGGATTATCGTTGATATGCTATATATGAATATATGTGATGTGGTGGCGTGTTTCCATATGTCATAACTTTTGTATGCCTTATGTGTGAATATGTGATTATGTTGGTATAATTGATATATGCTATGTGGTTGGATTATTAGAAATATGTTATGTATCTGTGGCATGCTATATGTATTAGTATGAGATGCTTGTGGTGAGAATAATTATGCATGTGAATTTATATGTGTTTGCATATTATTATGCAATCTTGATTTAGTTGTTATTTCTCACCCTTCTGCTGTGGTTTGTTGCCCTATGAGGCAATTGCAGATTAGTATCTTGGAGGCTTTTGTGAAGATTAGCTCTCCATCCTTTTGTCGGTCTGTCTGCTCTGATACGTAACACGGGAGTCGAGGAACGCTTTTGTTATATATGTATACATTTGTTGGATCTATTTTGTATTACCTTTGTATGAATATTTTTGATGTTATAAAACAATTTATTTTGTAAAACAAGTCAGTTATTAATCTTTCCGCTTTATTCCATAATTGAACTTTCCTTTTGTTGGAAAAAGTTCCCTGCTATTATTTATTTACTTTTGTGTTATGTATCAAAGTTATAAGCAGGTGGTTTATGTTTTTCGGAAATGTGGCATCCTTATTTCTGTCGAAAAACTCTTTTTGTTCACTCTAATTTAATTATGTATTATTTATCCGCGATGGGAATTGGGGTGTTACATTAGTGGTATCAGAGCAGGTCGGTCCATCCGGCTAAGTTGTTGAGTCAGTTGGTGTGACAGTTGAATACTGTCGATGTTGTTTGTTCCTTAGTATGTGATATGTGTGTGAAACACTGTCAGTACTTTCTGGTTTTTCTAATCCATTGTCTGCAGGATTTAGAATGAGATAAGTGGGGGAGAAGCTGGTGCTTCTCCAAGCTGTTTTAGGTGTGGAGCGTTGGCTCAGTGTGTTGTGGATTGCAAGATTGTGAGTGTTGTTTGGACAGTGTTGTTCCCGATTCCAGAGGGAATGCGAAGGTAAGGTTTCTGTCGACTAAGGAATTGTGCCTTAGGTGGTTTTGTGCACAAGAGGCAAGAAATGCTATTATAGTTTGGTAAAGACGGTTTATGCCCCATCATGATTGTTGGCTGTCTATTGACAAATTGAGGAACTGATCACCCTTAATCTCTTGTTGATAGCAGACAGGAATTGTGTTGGATGGAATAGACGTGTCTTTCCAGATTGGATGGTAGGTACAATGAATTGTTGGAATTAAGAAAATGATTACAGATTGTTTTGATGAGTCGATGAAGATTCTAATATCAGAAGATGAGACAGATTAGAGGTTTTGGTATGTTGGTCCAGTTCGGAAGTCATTGAGAGAGAACGATTGGGTATCGTTAATGGTTGCTCCTCAGAGAGTAGGGAAGGAACTTAAAATGGACGAAGGTGAGTAGTTGAGGTTTATATCTGCTAAGTAAGTAGAAGAACTTTTAGGAAGTGAAACTCAGATGTTTGTCATGTTTGTGATGATAGTGTTCTGGAAATTGGCACGAACCCACAGTGATGGGCCGTCAGATGTGCATGGTTTTCAGATGTGTTTTTGGATGAAACATTAGTGTGTCGACTTGAAGAGGTCCAGCATGGTTGGTAAGGAAAAGGATGATAGCATGAGGTTGCGTGTTAATCAGTGAGTAGTATGGAAACTTGCGGTTGTGTTTCGGATAGCTTGAGTTATGAATTGTGACGAATTGCGAACGATTTGAAGTTCCTTGATGGTATTACTTTTGTTATGGGTTGAGATCTCGTGTCAACAGAAACCTTGAGTGAGTTGGAACCCCATAAGAAGAATTGATATGGAATGTGGTAACCAGAGATTGTTAAGCTATTTTGGATAAATTGTTTCGAGCTCAGAATGAATTTTGAAGGTTGTATATGTTATGGTTGTGGAGTATATGAATCGTATCTTCCATACTTGTTTGGATAAGTTTATAGTGATGTTTATTGGATGATATTCTGATTTATTTTAAATCAAAGGATGAGTATGTAGAGTATTTGAGGATTTAGTTACAAGGGTTGAAAGAGAGAGAGAGCTTTCTGCTAAATTATCGAAGTGAGAATTTTGATTGAAAAGGGTTAGTTTTCTTGGAGGTGTTATTTCTGATGATGGTATTTTTATGGATCCATCGGAAGTAGATGCCGTTCTAAAATAAGAGGCTCCGCTTAAAGTAATTAAAAGCTTTTTGGACTTTAGTTGCTTATTACCGGAGGTTATGGAAGGCTTTTCCAAGTTAGCGTTTTCGTTACTTCGATTGACTTGCAAAAGGTAAGTCGTTTGTTTGGGATGTTCGTTGTGAGTAAGTTTTGGTGAGCTGAAGTAGAGATTGACTACGGCTCCAATTTTGATTCTGCCTGATCCTAATAAATTGTTTATGGAATATTGGGATGCGTCCTTGATGAGTTTAGTTAGTGTGTTAAGGCGAGAGGGTAAAGTCATTTCTTATGCTTTACGACAATTGAGGATTCATGATTTCAAGATGGCTGCGGTTACTTTTGTGTTGAGAATTTGGGGGTATTATTTTGTAGGTTTTAGGTTCGAGATGGTTGGTAATCACAAGGGTTTAGAGTACTTGTTTGGTCAGAAGGAATAAAGTAGGAGACAACGAGGATGGTTGGAATTCCTGATTAGTTATGACCTTGGCTCGAATTATCCTATTGGTAAAGTTAATGTCGTGCCTGATGAGTTGAGTCGAAAGTTTTTACATATGTCTATTGTGATGGTCAGAGAATTAGAGTTGGTTGAGCAGTTCAGAGACTTGTGTCTGGTGTGTGAGATAACTCAGTGGAGTGTAAGGTTGGGTCTATTAGAAATGAACTATGCTTGTTCTGGTGAATATTAGAGAGAGTCAGAAGTTGGATATGGAATTGGTAGATTTGATTGTTACGAATAATCAGAGTGCGCATCGAAAGCGTGATGTGGCACATTTCGTATAAGAGTGTGTAACTTGTAAGAGTTCATAGGTTGGACATTGAAAACATGTAGGAATGATGAGACCATTGGACGTTTTAGAATGGAAGTGTTAGGTGAAAGGTTTAAATATTATTCATGGGCTACTATGTAGATGGATGTTTTGGTTATATGTTCGATTGGTGAATCGTAGCATTGTTGTAATATTGTTGTGTGACAAGGATGTTGGTATTGTGGTGATGTAGAGGTTGTTGAAACGATGTTTGGTCGTGGAACTTTATGTTCTTGTTTGTGTTGTTGCCTCGTTTCAATCGTGATGGTTCGAGTGCGAGTAGCTAATTCCTTGTGGGGAATTAGGGGAGTGTTACCTATGGTGAAGGTAACGATCTTGTTGTGTTTCGGTTCAAGAGTGAACCTGTGTGTTCGTAACTTGGGTATTCTTTGAGTCGTGAGTTAGTCGTCAAGTGTATTGTATGGGCTTTGCATCTTGTCGTTGTTGTAGCTGCTGCTAGCAAGGTGTTTTGTCGGTTTGTGTTATTCGTTGTGTTGCCTTTAATGGCATGAGAGTGGGTTAGACGGATACGAGAGTCGAATCTGGAGTTGTTTGCACCAAGTATATTTTCGAGGACAAAAATTTCTAAGTGGGGGAGAATTGTAACGCCCCGTTTTGTCTGATTTATTTAATCGAGTCGATTTAATTATTTTTGTTTTTATATTATTTTATTCTTGACTTTTATTTGACAATATATTATTTTTCATCGTTATTATGTTTTATCGCGTTTTGAGAGCGGTTGCGAGGTATTTGAGCCGAGGGGTAAAATAGTCTTTTTAGGGGTTTAGATATTTTTATAAATAGAGATTTGAGAGAAAAAGAGAGAAAAGAAAGAGAAAGGAAAGAAAGGAAGAGGAAGGAAAAGAGAAGGAGAGGAAAACTTGGGATAGAAGAAAACATCCAAATCAAAGCTTGAACTTCGATTAATCGGGTAAGGGTGAGAAGTTCTGATTATATTTCGATTGTATATGTATATGTATGTATTTGTTTGAATGTTTGGTTGAAAAATATATGTTTTCCATTTGGTTGAATTTGTGAACAATTGATTGGAATCGATGTTTTTCACGGTTGAAATGCGATATAAACTATGTAGAATACTTGTTGATTATGTTGGAACATGTTTTGGTTGTTATGGTATGAATTGGAAGGGTTTGGGTGGAAGAAATGATGGATTTTGGCCCCAAATGACCTATATTGACGCTGCTGCGAATTCTGGGTTTCGCGGGTTCGCCTAGCGAACCACAGCGAAGGACCGGGGGGAATGTTCGGCTAGCGGACTTTATGTTGGTTTTCCTTTGCCTTGGTTCACTGGGGTTTGCCTAGCGAATACTGGAGCGAAGTGGCAGATTTTTCTATTTTGTTTTCTTCATAACTTTCAAACCGTAAGTCCGTTTTGGTCGCCGTTCGAAGCGCTGGAAAGCTAATAAAATATTCTTTCTATTAAAATTGGTTTGGAGGGTAGTAGATGATTTATTTAAGTCGTGGTTTTGTAAAAGTGTTGGGTTGTCGAGTTTTTATCGCGTTAAATGCGTGCGGTCAGTGTTTTACAATGTGTTGTGCTATTGTTATATGACGTGGAGCTTTTACGTGGTTTATATGATGTTGAAGCATGTGATAAGTTGTTGCAATTGTTGTGGCCTTATGGCAAAATACTTTGTTGACTTGAATGCAAATGTATGGTATTAATGTATGTTGTTGTGGGTAGCCTTCGTGGCGTGAATCCTAGTGTTGTGAGTATCATTGTATGATTGCAGGATTATTGTGGTTGATGGTGAGTAATTCTTGATGTGAATAGATATGAGTGTATATGCTAAAATGCTAATTGTTGTGGTTTGTGGATTATGATGAAATGCATTGTTTATGTGAAATTCAATGTGTGTTATTTGGTGGCCTTATGGCAAGTAAAGGCATTGTTTGAATTGATTTCCAATGTATGAATAATGACGATGAGATAATTCATATTGTTGATTTGTGAGTATGCATTTGATTGTCAAGAGTCATTTGTATGCCAAGAATCATGATGTGCATCTTGTGATGTCGTGTGCCCTTGTGGGGTGTGAGCGACAAAATGATTCTAGAGGGAATCTGCTGTAACGGTCGTGAGTCTTATACAAAGAGGACCTAAAGCGACGTTACAGACGATCGTGAGCCTTATACAAAGAGGACCTAAAGCGATCGGATCGTGACCCTTATACAAAGAGGACCTAAAGCGATCCATAAACGTAGTGAGCCTTATACAAAGAGGACCTAAAGCGACGGGGAACATCGTTTGCACAACGGGGAGTTACACTAAGTAACAAGCGATGATTCCAATAATTCCTGAGTGAATTAATGATGAGAATGATGGATGGAATGGTACCACATGCATAGAGTCGTTGTGTCGGTCTCTGTGCATTTGCATAAATCATGAATGGATTGATTATGTGTGGGAAATCATGAATGTATTGATTATGTGTGGGAAATTGTGAATTGATTGATTATGTGTTGAGCTCGTGATAACATTGGTGATTTGATATGCATTCGTGATAAATGTATGGATTATGGATGATATGTTTTATAAATGGACATATGTTATGTTTTGTGGAGTCGGTATACATTACAAAGATTGTTTGGATTATCGTTGATATGCTATATATGAATATATGTGATGTGGTGGTGTGTTTCCATATGTCATAACTTTTGTATGCCTTATGTGTGTATATGTGATTATGTTGGTATAATCGATATATGCTATGTGGTTAGATTATTAGAAATATGTTATGTATCTGTGGCATACTATATGTATTAGTATGAGATGCTTGTGGTGAGAATAATTATGCATGTGAATTTATATGTGTTTGCATATTATTATGCAATCTTGATTTAGTTGTTATTCGTCTTGATTTAGTTGTTATTTCAGGTAAAAAATGGCCGCGAGGATTTTGGGAATTCTCCAAATAGACACCGAGCCCGACGTGGATGGACCCGCTCAGATCCCCGGGGAGATGCTCGTGCGCCCGGCCGACGAATAGGCCGGGGAAGAGCCTATGCATATAGGGTTGTGTTTCTCCGTCGACGACACGGACGCTTTCGCCTTTGTCGAAAATGTCCCCGAAGGAGAGGAGGCCATGTGGACGGCTTTCTAGCCTCGGGCACACCATCGCATTTGCTCGAACTATCGCGGGCTACGGTTTCCCATGTATGAGTTCGCCTTTAAAGAGGTCGGTATTCGCCTCCCCTTCAACAGCTTTCAACTGGGGGTTTTCAACCGTCTGCACTTGGCGCCTTCGCAGCTTCATCCTAACGCGCTCGCCTTCATGCGGGCGTTTGAAATTGTCTGTGACTATCTCCAGATTGGGATCACTCTCGAGCTCTTCTTCCGCGTCTTCCATTTGCAACGTTCAACGGACAACGGGCGGCATAGTTGGGTCTCTTTCAAACAACCCAGGAAGTTATTCAAGGCGTACTCGGACTCAATAAGGGGTTTCAAGAGTAGGTTCTACTATGTCATGCCCGCGACGCACTCGGCTGTGGGTACGCTCTATGACATTGTGCCCGACGGATCCGGGGGAGAGAGGTTTGTGTCCAAGTGTCCCCTGGAGTGGGAAGACGTACACTTCGCGCTCGGTACGGAGGATTACCTCGTGAAGCATAGCGAGCTGTCGGAGGAGGACAGAGGGGTGTATGCCACGCTGGTCTCGTATGTCAATGGTTTCAACCGGGCAGAGTGCGTTGATAGGGATGGAAAATACCTCCTCGACTCCCAAGGGAGGGTTATGACTGCGGCTCGTTATATAAACACTCGGGGTCTCCTCAAATGCAAGTCTCCCGATGAGGCCAAGAGGTTCTTAGGTGGGATCTCCTTGTCCTGTTCGGGCCTCCATTTAGCTTTGTCTCTTTGTGCTAACTTTTTCCATGTTTTCTCTTGTAGCTCAAATGTCTAACGCCACCGAGCGTATCATGAAGTTGGCCGCTGAGCGGGCACCCAAGCGAACCAAGAGTCGTGTCTTAGAAATTATTCAGACTGCGGCGCCGACTGGGACGACGAGTGGCTCCGCCTCGTCATAGTGCAGCCAGTCTCCTCCTTCGGAGAGCACCCCTGCCAAGAAAGCGAGGACCGAGGGGCCTGTCCTCGTGGATCTCGCGGACCCTGTCTCACCGGAGAAGTTTCTGATGCCCGCTTGCCACCTCCAGCAGAATTTCTTCGGGGGAAGCCCCCCTGTCATTGCTGATGCCGAGGTGAAGGCAGTTCTGGGTATGGACGGGGTGGCCAGGAGAGGGGCGCTTATCGAGGACCTTGCGGCCATGATGCGGGTCTTTGAGACTGCCTTGATATTAAATGATGGGGCCCCTCTGCCTCCGAGCTACAAAAGCTGAAGGACGACTACACTTCCCTCGAGAAGGAGAAGGACAAGGTCGCGAATGATCTACAGAAGGCCCAGGCCCAGTGCGAGGACCACGACAACACCCTCCGCAAGCTGAACGAGGCCAAGGCTGACCTGAAGGTGACTCAAGAGGAGCTTGATCGCTCTCGGACCAGGGTCGGAGAGTTGGAAGCTGCTGTCCGTCCCGCGGAGGACGAATCCGCCGGGGAGAAAAAATCTTGCCGACCGCGCAGCCTTGATTGCCAAACTTCGGGAGCTTCAGCAAGATAGTCTGGAGGCTCTGGAGATAGGTTTCAAGAATGCCATGGAGTAGATCGGCGCCGAGAATCTAGGTGCTCAGCTGGTGCTCGACAGGATCAGCCCGTTCCTTCGTGTGGTCGATGGCAAGCTGGACCTACCCGAGGAGGAGGAAGAGGAAGAGGGAAGACGGGTCGAGGATGAGATATCTGTGTAGTTCTTTTGATTGTTTGGCCTACGTGCCATTTTTTCTTTGTAATGATTTGTGCCCAGCCTGCGTGCCCGTTTTTGACATTTGTTTGTAATACTTGTACACTGGGCTTCTGCCCGTTTTAATGAACTTTTGTCTAACTGCTAGTGCGCTGTTTGTATTGTTTACACTGTGTGTGATGTTATAGCATTTGTTATACTTTGTTTTTTTCTAAGTAATAAAGACCTTGGGATTTGCTCGACCTTGATAGTCCCTGACCGCGTGGAGAGTTGGTCGGGTGGTCGGAGACGTATTCCGACCTTCAACGAGGCTAAGAGCTCGGTCGAGGTCTTAGCTTCGTGGCGTGAACTTCCCATCGCGAGCTGGGTGTTCTGCCTGTTTGGTACAACGACGGCAGAGCTCGATCGAGGTATCCCCGTCGGATCAAAGTCCTCGCGCACACACAACTCGGTCTTCGATCATCGTGTTCCGTCTAGGGGTGTCGCGCTCGTACCTTAGTGCGTCCCCCTAACTGCGGTGCTAGTGTGTCGCAGGCAGTGCTTAACTGTAATATTGTTTTAGCTTTTCAGTGTTCCATGGTCGTGCAAGTTCTCCCCCGTGTAGATTTTCGAGGAAGTAGGCTCCTGTCCCCGTTTTCACGCGGACGCGGTACGGGCCCTCCCAGTTCGCGGCGAGCTTGCCTTCCCGCGAGTCTTTTTGGTTCCTTCGCAGGACGAGGGTGCCTACCTGAAAATTAAGTTTGATAACTTTGTCGTTATAACGTAGTGTTATTTTCTGTTTAAGTGAAGCTTCTCAGAAAGAAGCGCCCGAACGTATCTCATCGACAAAATCGAGCTCTTCCCTCAGGGCTTCGTCGTTCGCATCCCCGTCGAGGGGGGCTTCTGTCCTCCTCGAGGGTTCCCTGATCTCCACGGGAATCACCGCTTCGGTTCCGTAGGTCAGATGGAAGGGGGTCTCCCCGGTTGTGGAGTGTGGGGTCGTCCGGTAGGCCTAGAGGATGTTGTGTAGCTCCTCGACCCATTGTTTTTTGGCGTCGCCTAGTCGACGTCTTAGTCCTCGGAGGATCACCCTGTTCGCCGCCTCAGCCTGTCCGTTCATTTGAGGGTGCTCGACCGACGTGAAGTGTTGCTTCGTGCCTAGTTTTGTGATGAAGTCTTGGAAGTTCCTGTCGGTGAACTGTGTTCCGTTGTCGGTGATGATAGCTTGAGGCACGCCGAATTGGGCGAGGATATTTCTTTTGTAAAAACGTAGTATGTTAAAGGCTGTGATTTTGGCCAACGCTTCCGCCTCAATCCACTTTGTGAAGTAGTCCACCCCGACGATGAGGTATTTGTTTTGATACGACCCCTGGACGAAAGGTCCGAGGATATCCATTCCCCACCACGCAAACGGCCACGGGGAGGACAATGGACTGAGCTCGTTGGGAGGAGCAAGGTGCATGTCCCCGTGTCATTGGCATCTGTCACACTTCTTGACGTGTTCCTTGGCGTCCTGTTGCATGGTGGGCCAATAATACCCTGCTCGAAGCGCCCAACGGGCTAACGATCTCCCGCCGAGGTGTTGCGCATTGATTCCCTCATGGATCTCCTGGAGTATGCTGGGGACCTTGGTTTCCTCGACACATCTGAGGAGGGGAATAGAGAACCCTCGCCGGTATAGCTTATCCTCGACTATAGTGTACGAGCACACCCGCCTCTTGACCATTCCAGCTTCTTTGGGATCTTCGGGCAGTTTGCCCGTCATGAGGTAATCGTATACCGGGGTCATCCAGCAATTGCTGTCCCCGATGGCGTTGATTTCCGAAACCATGGCCGGTTTGTCGATGCTCGGGTGGGAAAGCACTTCTTGTATGACGGATTTGTTCCCGCCTTTCTTCTTTGTGCTCGCCAGTTTGGACAAGACATCTGCTCGGGCATTGTGCTCGCGGGGGATGTGAGTTACTTCCGCGGAGGTGAACTTTTTCATCTTTTCTTTTTCCAAGGCCAAGTATTCTATGAGGCTGTCGTTCTTGGCTTGGTACTCTCCTCGGACTTGCGAGGCCACGAGCTGGGAGTCGGTGAAGAGTTTGACCTCCTTGGTGCCGAGGTCTTCGGCCAGCCGAAGACCTGTGAAGAAGGCCTCGTATTTGGCTTGGTTGTTCGACGTCGGGAAGGATAGCTCGAGGGATACCTCGATCAGGATGCCTTCCTCGTTTTCGAGGATGATGCCCGCCCTGCTTCCCTTCGGACTGGATGCTCCGTCGACATAGATCGTCCATTTCTGTGATCCGTTGGTCGAAGGTTCCTGGACGGTCATCTCTGCTACAAAGTCGGCCAATACCCGTGCCTTCAGGGCTTTCCTCCCTTCGTATTGGATGTCAAACTCAGCGAGCTCGAGTGACCACCTGAGCATCCTCCCCGCCATGTCCGGTCGTCCGAGGACCTGCCTTATAGGCTGTTCGGTCCTTACGACGACGGTGTGGGCGAGGAAGTAGTGGCGGAGCCTCTTGGGCGCGGTGACGAGGCCCAGGGAGACTTTCTCAATCTGCTGATACCTGAGCTCGGGGCCTTGGAGGGCTTTGCTCGTGAAGTAAACTAGCTTCTGCCCGTCCGGGGTTTCCCGAATGAGGACGGTGCTGACTGCTTCACTCTTGATTGCAAGATACAAGAAGAGTGTCTCCCCGTTCTCAGGCCGTGAGAGGACCGGGGGTTGTGATAAGACTTGTTTTAAGTGGACGAGCGCCTGCTCGTATTCCTCGCTCCACTCAAACTTCGCTTTTTGTCGAAGAAGTTTGAAAAATAGGAGTGCGTACTGTGCGGATTTGGCAACGAAGCGGGAAAGGGCGGTGAGCATCCCGTTCAATGATTGTATCGACTTCTTTGAGTCCGGAGTAGGGAGCTCGGAGAAAGCCCTACACTTGTCGGGATTGGCCTCGATTCCTTGTTCTGTGAGGTAAAATCCGAGGAACTTACCTGCCCGAACACCGAAGGTGCACTTGTCGGGGTTAAACCTCATGCGGCATCTCTTCGCCGTGTCGAACACCCTCTTGAGGTGCGCGGCGTAGTCAATTTCTTCTGCGGATTTGACGATCATGTCATCCATGTAGACCTCGAGCATGTCGCCGATTTCAGCCCAGAAAACCTTGTTCATCATCCGTTGGTAGGTCGCAACGGCGTTCTTCAGACCGAAGGGCATTACGTTGTAGTAGTAGTTGCCCGACGCGGTCATGAAGGCCGTGTGTTATTTGTCGACCTTGTCCATGGGAATTTGATTGTATCCCGAGTAAGCATCCATGAAGGATAGTAGTTTGTAACCTGCAGAATTGTCGACCAGTTGGTCGATGTTAGGCAAGGGATAACAGTCTTTCGGGCAAGCCCGGTTAAGATCAGTATAATCAATGCACATTCTCCATTTTCCATTATTCTTTTTAACAAGTACAACGTTGGACAACCAGGTCGTGTATTTGGCCTCCGAAATAAAATTTGCCTCTAGGAGGTCTTTTACAGCTTTTTCAGTAGCCTCCGCTTTTTTGGGAGACTGCTTACGCCTACGTTGTGCTATGGCCCTAGCGGCTGGGTCTACTGCGAGCTGATGGCAAGCCACCTCGGGGTTGAGGCCAGGCATCTCGGATGCACTCCATGCGAAGAGATCAGCGTTCTCTCTCAGACATGCCTTCAGCTGCTCCTTTTCCAGGTCGGGGATCCCGGTGCCAATCTTCACGTTACGATCTGGATCGTCCCCGAGGACCACGAGCTCAAAGTCCCCGTCTGGGATGGGGCGTGTTGGGTAGAGAGGCCGCCCGTTGTTCTCCGCCTGGAGGTCGAGGTCTTCTGCCCCGTCTTCATCGGGTTCACCCGGGAACCTGCTGTCGAGTTCGACCGCGTTGACGCGCGGGAGAGGTACCTGTTCGGCGTCCTGGGGTGGCTTGGCCACGGTCTTAGGTTTGGGGCCGATGGAACTCAGGCCTTTGATGGCGGTGTTAAAGCATCTTCTGGCCGCGTCTATGTCCCCGTGCATCGTCACTACGCGTCCCCTGGTTGTGTAGTACTTCATTTTGAGGTGGACCGTTGATGGTACCGCCGTAAGTTCAGCCAGGGTGGTCCTCCTGAGGATGCAGTTGTAAAGGGACGGGCATTCGACCACCAGGAAACGGATCTTCACCTGTCGGGCAGTGTCTTCGGCCCCGAATGTAACCATTAGCTCCACGTAACCCCATGGTCTAGTGGTGGTTCCATTGAACCCCTGTAGATATGAACCGACGTACGGGGTCAGATGTCTTTCGTCGAGCTGAAGGGTCCCGAACAGATGAGCATACATGATGTCGACCGAACTCCCCTGGTCGACTAGGATCCTTCGAACGTTAAAGTTCGCCATCTGCGCCCTGACTAGGAGAGGAATAGTGGCGTTCGGCACTCCCCTGGGGAGTTCCTCGAGGTAGAAGGTGATAGGGTTGGAGTTTCCCCGCACCTTCTCGAGGGTGGTTGCTTCTGCCGA
This sequence comes from Lathyrus tuberosus, assembly GCA_022829125.1. NCBI lineage: Eukaryota > Viridiplantae > Streptophyta > Magnoliopsida > Fabales > Fabaceae > Lathyrus > Lathyrus tuberosus. Next base: position 6,307,258 of record JALAZF010000253.1, read on the forward strand.
CGTTGCGGATTCCAACTCGTCAAATTTCCGTTTGATCGATTCGACAGACAGCTTCTCTGGACCTCCCCCGGAGATGACCATCGCCCTGGGGAAGCTTTCCCAGGTGCTACAGGCAGTGACAGAGTCCTCGTGGGGGGAAGGTCGCCCACATGTTGCGAATTGCTTCTTGGCCTTCAATGATTGGGGGAACAAAGAAGTCTTTGGGTCGGGTGATACTGAGGGAGACTTGAAGGCGACTCTCGTCGGGAGGAGGCGTCGTCTCCTCGACGTTCTGGGCTTCCTGGGAGCTGGGACGAGGAGTATCGTTCTTCTGGGCGTATTTCTTCAAGTACCCCTCCTTGATCAGAATTTCAATCGCATCTTTAGGATGGATGCAGTCTTCCGTCACATGCCCGTGACTCCGGTGGAACCTACAGTATTTTGACTTGTCGACGTTTGATTTGGGGGCAGTGGGCTTCGGAAAGCGGACTCCTCCTTTCACAAATTCTGAGTTCTGGCACTCGGAGAGGATACGCGCGCGGGGAGCGTTGAGTGGGGTGTACTCGGTGAACCGGCCAGCTGGTCCACGTGGTTCACGAGGTTCCCAGGGGCGATTATCTCTCTTTCTCTCTCCTCCTCGACGGGGAGGGGAGTCTTCTTCTTTGTGGTCGCAGGGGCCTTCTTTACGCCTAGATTCGAGGGCAATCTATGCCGCCTCCAACTCCTCGAGCTCGATGTACGACTGTGCCCGTCGGAGGAGATCCTCGAGACGGCGGGGTCTGCGGAGGCCCACGGACTTGGCAAAGTCAGATCCAAAGCGTAGCCCGTGGATGATCAAATACTTCTTTATGTCGTCGGTCGTATGGACCTCGACAACTTCTCTGTTGAATCTCTCAATGTAGTTCCGGAGAGATTCGTTCTTCCCCTGAAAGATACTTTTTAGGGCAGCTTCCGTCTTCGGATGTCGACGAGACGGGGTGAAGTGTTTGGTGAAGCGTTGCCTTAGTTGCTTCCAGGATGTGATCGACCCGGGTGCCAGACCTTTGTACCAAGTCATGGCGCCCTTCCTCAAGGTGGTGGGGAAAAGTCTGCACTTGATGGCTCCCCTGACGTTTCTGAAGTCGAGCATGGTTTCGAAACTTTCGACGTGGTCGTCAGGGTCGGACAGGCCGTCGTAATTTCCCAGCTGTGGTGGTTTCTCCATGCCCGCAGGAATTGGGGCGTTCATGATCTCCCACGACAGCGGGGTCCTCTGGTCGTCGTCGTCACTTCCTGTCGGGGACACTGAAGGGGATCGCTGATGTCGTGGAGGGGAATTCCTCGAGCGGTGCCTCGGCCTCTCCTCGATCTGCTTGGACTTCTTGGTGGTGGTGGAGGCCCTGGGTTCCTTCCGAGGTGGGGAATGAGGGCGCTTCTGGGAAATCGTCGGCTGGGGGCGCTCAAGACATGGTCGACGACCCTCGCGTACCGGCGAGGGGGTCCGAGATTCGTCTGAAGGAGTCCTTCGCGGGGAAGGGGAACGGCGAGGCGACGGTGGACGGCGATGTCTTAGCGGGGAAGATCGTCGTGCCCGCCCTTGCTCCAGCGCTTCAATTCTGGTATTCTGGTGCACGATCAGCTGATTGGTTGATTGATCAAGGCGAACAGGGCCACGGTGCTCGCGTCTGCATTGGGTGGAGGAGCAACTGGCTGAAAAACGGCCTGCTGATCGTCTTGGTGGGCGGCGTTGTAAGCTACGTCTTGGGAGTCTGGGGAGGCGGTTTGCCCATCTCTCACGTCGCCTTCTTCGACGTGGAGGGCAGCGGCGTCTTCACGGTGGTTCCCGTTCTCGAGTTGCGCGAGGACGGTGTCCAGAGCTTTAGTAGCGGACGGATTGCCGGCCATGACGGTGATGAATGAGAGTTGCTTTGGTTTAACGGAGGAAAAACGGGGAAGCAAAGGGTTCCCACAGACGACGCCACTGATCGTACCTGGATCAGACAGTTTCTATGGCTAACAACGTCGTCTGGACTTCAGCTCCGGTGCGGTTGAAAGACGCCGGAGGGGGGGTGTACCTGCAAGGTACTCCGACGCTCAAGTAAGGTGATTGTCAGAGAAATAGCAAGTACAGAGATGAGTAAGAAAGTGAGTGTAACCTGGCACTCTCAAGTGAGAGGCTATTTATAGAGAGCCCCCAACGCGGGGCCAACGGTCACTAGCACTGGGCTGGATTGCCATGCCCAATCCAAGCAACTGCAAGGGCTTACGTGGCGTAGTGAAGACCAGCATGTGGTCTTCGCCCTGGGGTAACTGCTCCTAGATCTCCGAAATTAGGGCAGACCTATTCCATCGGGAGTGGGCAGTTACATGAGAACGTGTCCTCGCGGGGAGGAGTCTTGCGTGTCGGGGAGAGACGTGTCCTCACGGGGAGGACTTGCTCACGGACGGGGATGACTCCTCGCGGGGGAGTAGCATCTGGATGTCGAGGAGGGGCGAGCTTCGGGGAAGGCTCAGCGTCTCTGCCCGAAGCTCTACGCCATTTGTGTCCGGCACTGCTGAAGGGGCGCGTGCCCGACATTGACTGGACTAAGGCCTTCGTTGGGCCGCCCTAGAACGTGTGGGCCGGCCTGCTCGGCTGAGGAGCGGACCTCCGGCCCAGTCCAGAACATATTTTATTTTAACTTTCATTTTTATTTTTAATACTTTAAAAAACCAAAAAAAATATTTAATAATTTATTTATTTTTCTGTTATTTTTTTTTTTCGCATTAAAAACCCAAAAAATATTAATTATCATGTTTATTTATTTATTTTTGTTATTTTAATTAGAACCTTAAAAAAATCAAAAACATTTTTATTTCTTCCTTGTTTATTTTATCATTCTCACATTTAAAAAATCTAAAAAAAATATTTATAATCTTCTTATTTATTTAATTATTAGGGTTTCCTTTTATTTTATTTTTAGATGTCCCTTTGACTTTATTCTTTAAGGCATCTTTGACTAATTAAATTGTATGCCTTGTTTAATTTCTTTATTTGATCATGATATCCATGTGATGTTCATTTTAGTCTAAAATGTTTGTACACTTTTTTGATCCTTTTGTTGTCCTAATGTTTGAGATATTCCATTGATAACACCTTGATATGCTTGATACTTTTGACATGTTTTGAGTTTGATGTTTAATCTTCACCATGCTTAATGTGTTAATATCTTGATGATTAATTTTGAATCCATGTCATGTTTATGCTTGTTCCCATGGCCGGTCCAAAGCAAGTGCAACAAGAGCTGTTGCACAGGGTCCCATATCTTAAAGAGCCTCATGTTATCAAAATGAAAAATAGCCTTCTAATGTAATATTTCCTTTTTAAAACTAGAATAAATTAAAACTAATTTATTTATTCTTAAATATCCTGTAAGTTATTTAATTTATAGCTTACTCTTTCTTCAAAAGTTTATAAATTTTGACATGGGACTATTATATTTTATTATTTCTTATTTTACAAAAATTATGTTGTTTTATTGTTTGATTTAGTCATCAATTAGTTTTTTTAAGTATCAAAATGTTGTTCTACTACGTCAAACTTATAATTTTAAATATTGGGTTAAATATGTTTTTGGTTCCTATAAAATTACCAATAACAAATTTTGATCCTTATAAAAAAAATAGCGTGTTTTGATCCCTACAAAATAATTATGCACGCAGTTTTAGTCCCTACTATTAGGGTATGTTTGGTTGGGGGTAAATGGAGGGGAGGGGAGGAAATATTTATTAGTTTTTGTGTTTGGTTCAAATTTTAAGAGGGGGAGAGGAGGTATATGGAGGGGACCAAAATCCCTCCTGAACCACTTTTTGCTCCCCTCCGATTTGGAGGGATTTGGAGGGGGAGGGGAGGTATTCCATTTTAATTATAATTATATTTACATTTTTGCCCCTTATTTATTTATTTAAATGTAAATTTAACTTATTAAAATGTTAAAAATGTTATTTTGAACAAATTTTATCTTCTTTTTATATATTATTTATTTATTTTTATATCTTCATCTTGTTATTATTATATGTGTTTAAATTATTTTACTTTTATTTTTTATATTTTAAAGTTGCTTTTTAATTATCATAATGTTTTTGTTTTTAATAATTTTTTTTTAAAATTTTATTGTATTTGATAATTTTTTTAAAATTATATATTATAATCGTTATGTTTTTATAAAAAAATTCATGATGTTCTCTGATTGAATATTTATATTTTGTCAATAAATTTGTATTTGAATTATAAACGATAAATATTATGATTCTTATGGTAAAATTAGAAGGACAAAAAAGTAAAATAATTTTAAAATACCTCCCTTCCCCCTGTGAACCAAACATATTTGTAAATAAAATGTCTCCCCTCTCCTCCCATTTCATATTTTGAACCAAACATATATGTAATTAAAATTCCTCCCCTTCCCTCCCCTCCTCCTGATAAAAATCCCTCCCCTCCCCTCCCCTCGATTGAACCAAACAGACCCTTAAACCAATGTGTAGTTTTGAATAATTATTTTGAAGATATATTTAGAATGTTATAAAAAGTTCCTCGATAAATAAGGAACTCAAAATTTTATTTATAAGTCGAGATTTTTATTACTTTTATCATTATCTTTTTTTAATTTAAAAAATTCATATTTTATTCTTCTCATTTCAATAAATTATATAATTAGGTAAAGAAACATTTTATAGTAATATGAACACGTATGAAAAAAATTATTCAAAAATTTAAAAGTTTAGAGGTAATTAAATAGTTTTCAAAATTTTAGATAATAGTAAGGACTAAAACTGAATGCATAAAATTTTTGTAGGGACTAAAATATATCCTTTTTTTATAAGGATTAAAAATAAAATGTGAAATATTTATAGGGACCAAAAACATATTTAACCCTTAAATATATATAAAAAAATGAAATGTTCCAGAAACAAAATCCTTTATTTTTACTAAAAAATATAGACTTATTTATTAATATATCATCTTCTAATAATTAATATATATAGTATATTAGAGTTTTAAATTTTGTCATATATATTGTCTTCAACTAAATTCATAGTTGCATGAGTTAGTAAGAATTCTAAAATATAGAACATTATATCGAAAATTACAGTAGAATTTGTCAAATAATTATATAATTTTTTTAGTTCTTATGCTACAATTTAAATAACTTTTTCAAATTTTTTATGCCTTATTTACTATGAGATAATTGTTAAAATAGAACAGGGCCTCTAAATGGTTTGGGCCGGTCCTGCTTGTTCCAAATGTCTAAGTCTAACACAATGATGATTAATACCATTTTGACCTAGTTACTTGAAAGGCATGCTTGATTTCCTTAAAATTACCATGTTTAAATCAATCTTTTGAAATGAATATTGTGATTAACATGAGCTACTATACCCTAAGTGTGAATTCAATGAACCATGATTGTTGTTGTGCCCCTAAGTCTTGATGATGTCTCATCCATGAATGTGTACTTAATGTTTTACTCAATTGTTGTTTAATATGATTGTGTTCATATGACTTTGTCAAGTCAATTTCTTTTGACTTTATCCAAGGGAAAAAGTTTACTTCATTGATTTGTAAATCTTGTTGTGTAAGTGTGTTATTGTCATAACCCTTACCCATCCCAACCCTAATTCTTAATCCAAACCCTTATTTTTCAAACTTGAACAATTTTTTAGACAAAACTTTGCCTCTTTGTCAAGTTCCCTCTCAAAACTTTCTTGTTCCCATAAGAATCACTAAAATACTTTAAATTACATCAATACTCTTTTAAAATAAACTTGAAAAAAAAAAGGATTGTTGGGATCTAGCATTCTAACAAAACCCTTGAATGATTGGTCTCAAGCCTCGCACATTGGGATAACAAGTCATTCCTTTCTTTCATCCTTAAGACACTTAATAATTAACTTGGACCAATAAGGGCCGTTAGAATCTAGCATTCTAGCACAACTCTTTGAACAATTGATCACTATCAAACGTTCGTTGTCCAACAAACAATTTTCACAATCAAAGTTGAATGAAAAGGGCTGTTAGAGTTTAACACTCTAGCATAACTCTTCGAACTACTGATTATCATCAAATGTTCATCATTCCTAATATATATCCAAACCATATTCAAACTTCTAAATTGTGAACAAACCTTGATTATCATCAAGTGTATTTTCTCAGTAAAAAACTCTAAACCTTTTCATAATTATAAACAAACCTTGATTGTCATCAAGCGTATTTTCCCAATAAATTTCCAAACATCTAATAAGATTAAAGACTCTTTTCAAAATGAAAGGTATGTCGTCTTAATAAACACTAGGGCAATGTTTTGTCTACAACCATTGAGTTGAGATAAGTGGCGTGAATGAGATTTATAAATCCATTCAATGTGGTGTAAACGTCTGCTCCTCACTTGTTTTGGGTAAAACAAATTTCTTACGTTGATTAATATCATTTAGCTTTCGCTAAAATCAACAACCAACTTTTACCCGAACTACGAATGCTCTGATTTCTTTCTTGTAAGGATACATAGGAACTTGACTGAGAGGTCTTGGCGAGCACCCTAATAATTAAACCTTTTTTTACGTCCTTTCTCATTAATAAAATCAAAAACATTTCTTCTCTCTTTTCCCACTCCATAAGTAGAAGATTAGAAACTCACCTTAAGCTAACACTCTTTCAACCTTAAATAAACGGTTCCCATTGAGTACAACAGACGTGAGGGGTTAATACCTTTCATTTGCATAACCGACTCCTGAACTCAGATATTGGTTACGATGACCATATCCTTATCTTTCTTTTAGGGGTTTTATTCAATATTTTCCATTTTCCTCTATGGGAATAAATTAAGATCGATGGCGACTCTGTTAAGTCCATCCCGCGAGAGTGCGATTGCGCTTCATGCGGTCGTTCTCATTTTTCGAGGTACGACAGACGGCGACTCTGCAGGGGACCTTCACATCCCTAAGTGAGTCAACCCTAGTTTAGTTAGGTTTTTCATTTGTGTGTTGGCTTTTGTTTGTTTCTTTTTATTCTTTGATTATATGTTTTCTTTATCTCTGCTTTATCGCAATTTTTTTTATATATTCATGTGTGGGCTTTGGGATTTGATGTCCTAAATAAAGTTCTACACCCGAGCTTTGGAAAAAGAAGAGAGAAAACATAGATTAGATTTGGATAATTCAGGACTCCAAGGACATTTCCTTGTTGCAACCAACATGAAAACCCCGCTCAGAAGAGACTTTTCGTCATAAAATGGCTAGCCTATTGCATGATGTTGATACGATTCAGGTCCATGACTTTGGGAACCTTATCCATTAACCTAGAAACTACCCTGTGAGCGATGTATGGGGAGAAAGCGTAGATTGTCCACTATAAGGAGGCCTACCTAATAGGGTATTCTGATCTACTCGTGTTATCTCAGATCTTAACCATACCTGGACTTTATTTTTAAAGTCCAGTCATAACTGGAATTTCATTTGTAAATCCAATCATAATTAGTATTTGAAGTCTGCTCGTGTCCCGACTTCATTTTTAAATCCAATCATAACTGGCATTTCATTTGTAAATCCAATCATAATTGGTATTTGAAGTTTATTTGTTTCCAACTTCATTTTTAATGTCCAGTAATAACTGGCATTTCATTTGTAAATCCAATCATAATTGGTATTTGAAGTCTGCTTGTTCCCGACTTCATTTTTAAAGTCCGGTCATAACTGGCATCAATCCCTTAGAAGCTGGTCATAACTAATGCGTGCGGGCAAAGGTCAATTTGTTGTTGGCACATACAGGGAGTTTGACTACTCTGTTTGTTTTTCCTGATGGTTCCTAAAGGTCATTTTTTTTATTTCTTCATTTTAAGGAATTTCCAGAATCTTGGATGTTATTCTTGTAAAACTACAATGATGTTTGTCTTGATTGATTTCTTCATAAAGAATTGTCATAACCTTTTTGTGGATAATCTTCTCATAAGAACGCTCATAATCCTGTTTTTTTTATGGATAATCTTCTCATCAGAAGGCTCATAATCTTGTTTTGTTTTTATGGATAATCTTCTCATCAGAAGACTCCTAATCCTGTCTTTTTTTTCTGGATGATCTTCTCATAAGAAGACTCCTACTCTTGTCTTTTTTTTTGGATGATCTTCTCATAAGTAGACTCTTATTCTTGTCTTGTTTTTGTGGATAATCTTCTAAAGAGAAGAATCAAGTGATGTCAGCTATGTTCTAAAAGTGTCGCCAGGTCATATCTGAACCAATTGTTGAATCACTTTAAATATTCCCCAGTGTCCTTTTCCTCAGCATATTTGTTGATGTTGCTCCCCAAGAAGATGTCTTGGTTAGGAACTTTTCCTTTGCAAAGTTTTTCCTAGTAAATTTTCTCTTGAAAAAGTACTTTCTGGTATGTTGTCATAACCAATTATCAATGTCTGTCAACCCCTGAGTTGGTGTTTCCTTGATTTTCTCGACCCCCGAGTCGATGTCGTTTTAGTTATTTTTCTCAACCTCTGAGTTGATTTGTTTTGACCCCTGAGTCAATGTTGTTGTCTTTATTTCCTCAACCTTCGAGTTGATTTATTTTCGACCCTTGAGACAATGTTTTTGTTTTCTCAACCGCCGAGTTGATTTACTCTCGACCCCTGAGTCAATGTTATTGCCATTATGTTTTCGACCCATGAGTCTATGTTATCTTTATCTTCTCAACCCCTGAGTTGATATGTTCTAGACCCCCGAGTTGACATGTTGTTATCCCCAGTGAGTCTTCACCCTTTGTCTTTCTCATTTTCCTGTGGACCACCGCTATCACACGTCTCCATTTTCCCCACGTGTCTATCATCATTCATCATAAAAAAAATCATGCTAGGATTCATTTCATTCCATCATATCCCCAGCAAAAATCAAAAGCCCTCCTGTCATTACATCTAGGGGAAAATTCAGGTCTTTTGTATTTAAATACCTTTCACCCTGATTTCATGAGGACTATCATCACTCATGCCATCCGACAAAGATATTTAAATTAGTGGCAACTGTCATACCCCAATTTTACCCCTAAGTTCCCATCATTATTATTTGCATCATTTGCATAGCATCAAGAAGTCCAAGGGGTTGATCAGTCAAGGTTTGGTGTGATCATTAACATCTCAAATTATTCCCCTCATCAAAAGTTTCCCTTCATCAACAATCAAGTTTGAGATTGCATCAATTCAAGATCATCAAGTCTCAATTCCTCAAGTGCACCAAATTAGGGTTTTGGTCAAAGTCAACTTGATATTGACTTTATGACCAAAACAAGATCTCATGCTTTGGAGCATGATTCAAGACCCTCATTTACATCTTTTGACTCAACTCACATGATCTAATTAGCTCAAGAAGTTTGATTCATTGACAATTGCAAGATTTGAGTTCATCCGGTACAAAGTCAACAATTGCTCAAAGTCAATGTTTGACTTTTGACATTTTTGGTCAACCATGGACTTCCCAAGTCAATAATCATGAAAATATGGAAAATTATTGAATTGGATCATGATTAATCAAGAAAATCATGAAAGGATTCAAAGTTGTCAAAATTAAAGAACTTAGAATTTTTCTAAGTATTAAAAATCCATGATCAAGTGACCAACTTCCAAGGTTATAACTTCTTTCCTAAGCATCCAATTGAAACACTTGAGGATTGTATTAAAAAAAGGCATTTGATACTACTTGTTGATGAAAATTACAAGCCAAAAGCTTTCTTGAAGTGGAAGATAATGATGATCAAAGTTAGGGTTCCAAGTTTTGTGAAAATCCAAAACACTTAGAATTTTTTCTATGTTTTTAACATTGTTAAGTGCATGACTTTGAGGCCAATTAGTGATCAAATTAAGCCACCATTTTTAATGCTTGATAGCTGCATTTAAAGAGTATACTTCCTACTTCATTTTAGTGAAATAATGGATCCAAAAGCTCTTACCAATTGAAAGATACGGATGGCCAAAGTGGAGGTCTCAACATGATCATCAATGAGAAAACTGAACCAGAATTTGACTAAGTTACTAGTCAGTTTTGTCACACGAATTTGGAGTTACTTTTGGGCACTTTCCAAGCATTTTTTCAAATGGTGGTCAACATGAAACTTGTAGTATCACATAAGAACTTCAAGTTGGTACTAAATTCTGCCGAAATAGACCACAAAATGAAGGAGAAAAACATGAACCATTGTTTTACCTTGAATTGATTTTGGGCATTGCATGAAGATGCTTTAATCATGTTGACTTGTTTATGAAGGCAAGAAACTAGTCCAAACATCATATATAGTTGGTATAAGCTAAGAACACATGTGAGGAAAGGTTAACTTGGAAGCTACTAAAGCAAAAACACCTTTTTTGGTTTTGCTCCAAAGTTCATCAAACAAAGTCAATATTCATTGCATCGCTTCTGATCCATCCTCTATAAAAGACAACTTCAATTATTCACTAAACGACACCAAGCAAGACCCATAAACCTCAGAACCTCATTGATTAAAAATCTCAAAGTTCCTCCATTGTCAAAATCTCCAACTTTCAAATTTCTCATTTCTCTCAACAAACCTTCATCCTAACTTCATAAACATCATCAACACACTCCATATGAACTTCCCAAACCATTAAAATCATTCTGTAACATCTCAAACACCTCAACCACAACCTCACTTTTAAGTTCTGCAAGTTGATTTGGTCAAAGAGATTGGGAGCATTTCAAAGAAATCCAAGCATTCTAACACACACTTGGGGGTTCAGTGAAGCTGTAGGGATCATCACATTGCATCTGGAAGTGCTCCAAAGAAATTCACGATTTCACTCCATTGAGGTAAGTTTGCATTTCTGGAACTCTATGATAGGAGCATCATTTTGATCATTTCTTGATACTACAATACTTACCATGATGCGAGGAATGAAAGCCCTAAGTTGTTGTTCATTGATTGTTCATGAATGTTATTTTATTTCACTTTGAAAATTTATGGATTATCTGGTTATGTACAAAAATCACGAGCTATGTTTGATATAAATGCTAACTATTGGTACAGTTGAATTTCTTATGAAAATCTGAGTGGAATAGTGTATCTATTTGTCTGATTTGATGCATGTATGAGAGAGTTGCATTTTGATTCCATAGATGAACACGAGGTTGAAGATGACAATGACCTACGCGCGTTTTTCCAGTTTGAATTAAAGGCTTAATATATTATTTTGTGGTTGCGCATTGTAGTTGACAAGACAGCCTTGGCGTGATGGTTGTGATGTTGGTCCTAGGTCTTTGCGTGTAACTGAGGGCGCAAGTTCGACCCTCCCCACCTCAGTTTTGTTGTTTTTAACATTTTCCTTCTTTTTCTTCCTTTCCTTCTTCTTCTTTCCTATCTTTTTTTATTTTCTTTAATTTCTTTCTATTTTCTTTTTTCTTTATTTCTATTTTATTTTAACTTTCATTTTTATTTTTGATACTTTAAAAAACCCAAAAAAATATTTAATAATTTATTCATTTTCCTCTTATTTCATATTTTCACATTAAAAACCCAAAAAATATTAGTTATCATGTTTATTTATTTATCTTTGTTATTTTAATTAAAACCTTAAAAAAATCAAAAACATATTTATTTCTTCCTTATTTATTATTATATTCTCACATTTAAAAAATCTAAAAAATATATTTATAATCTTCTTATTTATTTATTAGGGTTTCCTTTTATTTTATTTTTAGATGTCCTTTTGACTTTATTCTTTAAGACATCTTTGACTAATTAAATTGTATACCTCGTTTAATTTCTTTCTTAGATCATGATGTCCATGTGATGTCCATTTTAGTCTTAAATGTTTGTACACTTTTATGATCATTTTTTTGTCCTAATCTTTGAGATATTCCATTGATAACACCTTGATATGCTTGATACTTTTGACATGTTTTGAGTTTGATGTTTAATCTTCACCATGCTTGATGTGTTAATGCCTTGATGATTAATTTTGAGTCCATGTCATGTTTATACTGGTTTCAAATGTCTAAGTTTAACACTATGATGATTAATACCATTTTGACCTAGTTACTTGAAAGGCGTGTTTGATTTCCTTAAAATTACCATGTTTAAATCAATCTTTTGAAATGAATCTTGTCTTAAACATGAGATTAATGTGTAATATACCCTAAGTGTGAATTCAATGAACCATGACTGTTGTTGTGCCCCTAAGTCTTGATGATGTCTCATCCATGAATGTGTACTTAAACTTTTACCCAATTGTTGTTTAATGTGATTGTGTTCATATTACTTTGTTAAGTCATTTCCTTTTGAGCTAATCCAAGGGAAGAAGTGTAGTTCTTTGATTTGTAAATCATGTTGTGTAAGTGTGTTATTGTCATAACCCTTACCCATCCAAACCCTAATTCTTAATCCAAACCCTAATTCTTCAAACTTGAACCCTTTTTTAGACAAAACTTTGGCTCTTTGTCAAGTGCCCTCTCAAAACTTTCTTCTTTCCATAAGAATCACTAAAATACTTTAAAGTACATCAAAACTCTCTTAAAATAAACTTGAAAGAAAAGGATTGTTGGGATCTAGCATTCTAACAAAACCCTTGAATGATTGGTCTCAAGCCTCAGCCATTGGGATATCCAATCATTCCTTTCTTTCATCCTTAAGACACTTAATAATTAACTTGGACCAATAAGGAGAGTTAGAATCTAGCATTCTAGCACAACTCTTTGAATAATTGATCACTATCAATTGCTCGTTGTCCAACAAACAATTTTCATAATCAATGTTGAATGAAGAGGGTCGTTAGAGCTTAACACTCTAGCATAACTCTTCGAACAACTGATTATCATCAAATGTTCATCATTCCTAATATATATCCAAACCATATTCAAACTTCCAAATTGTGAACAAACCTTGATTATCATCAAGTGTATTTTCTCAGTAAAAAACTCCAAACCTTTTCATAATTATGAACAAACCTTGATTGTCATCAAGCGTATTTTCCCAATAAATTTCAAAACATCTAATGAGATCAAATACTCTTTTCAAAATGAAAGGCATGTTGTCTTAATAAACACTAGGGCAATGTTTTGTCTACAACCATTGAGTTGAGATAAGTGACGTGAATGAGATTTATAAATCCATTCAATGTGGTGTAAACGTTTGTTTCTCACTTGTTTTGAGTAAAACAAAGTTCTTACATTGATTAATACAATTTAGCTTTCGCTAAAATCAACCAACCAACTTTTACCCGAACTACGAATGCTCTAATTTCTTCCTTGTAAGGATATGTAGGCACTTGACTGGGAAGTCTTGGCGAGCACCCTAATAATGAAACCTTTTTTAGGTTCTTTCTCTTTAATAAAATCCAAAAACATTTCTTCTATCTTTTCCCATTCCATAAGTAGAAGTTTAGAAACTCACCTTAAGCTAACACTCTTTCAACCCTAACTAAACGGTTCCCGTTGAGTACAACGGACGTGAGGGGATGCTAATACCTTCCCCTTGCGTAGCTGACTCCCGAACTCAGATATTGTTGTGATAACCAAATCCTTATATTTCTTTTAGGGGTTTTATTCAATATTTTCCCTTTCCCTCTATGGGAATAAATTATGATCGGTGGCGACTGTGTTAAGTCCATCAAGCGAGCGTGCAATTATGCTTCGTGAGGTCGTTATCATTTTTTGAGGTACGACACTAACTAATACAAAGTCAAATCAACATACTACCCAACAATATTGAAACAGGTTCATCAGACACAACCTAACCTAGGGGAGTTTAGCTACTCATAATTAAGATTACAATACCAAATGAATAAAGAAGTATAGCATATGATTTCCCTTGAAGGATTGGCCTCCAATGACTTCAAATGCTCTCCAAATCACCCTTGATACTGTAAAAACCATACTCAAAGTGTCAATTTTTGTAACCCTTGCAAAAAGTGTAGAATTTCCCCTTAAAAAAGCTCATAATGGATCAAAGGCATTTGAAAAAGCCCTTAAAAGGGATAATCGCACGTGTGATGACATGTATCGCGCACGCGATGCAACTAGTACAAATCTATCGCGTGTGTGATGCTATGTGTATTTATTCCCGTAGCTACACGCTTTTGCTCCCCTTTTCACCTAATTTTTTCACAAAGTCTAATTTCTTCACACTTAGCTATTTTTTCCCCATTCTTTGTTCTTTCTTCTTCATTTTAGATCCTCTTTAACTTATTTTGATCTAATTCTTCGACTAAATTCAGGCAATGACGGTCTCTCATCAAGCACCCCATGGGAATTGAGTTAAAAGATGACACTCAAAAAGACATATTTGAAGTGCTCGTATATCGACGTATTACGCCATTAAGGTTTATTGATAAATCTTGTTTAGAAATTTTAGGTTTGTTGAATTATATAATTGGATGTTCAACCAACTAGTTTGAGACATTTTCTGTCTCTGAGTACGGGGGCACTTTGGTCTAGTCACTTTTAGGTTGTTTAACTGAAACTTTATTTTTAATCAGATTGAGACATGAAATATGTTGCATTTTCCTACATTGGGTTGGGAAAGGGTTCCTATACAAGGCCTCAATGCATTTATTTTTGGTCCGTTTTAGAGGCGGTTAACCAGAGAAACTGCCACAACATGGAGGGAAAAATCCTCCTGCATTTAGAACCTCGCAATTAAGTACTTCCAAAACGTTCTTGCACATACTATTTTTGGTCGAGGAGATAGCACCGACAACACCAACATTAAAGAACTTTACTTTATCTATAGCATTTTCCATTCTCATAAAATTAAATATATTATTTTCATTCTAGTTCATTTAGATAAAGTGGCAAATGCCAAAAAGACAAACATTGTGATAGGTGGTTTGATAGCCTCCATAGCCAAAGCCTTAGGACTCGGTGCTGATATTAGATGGTTACAGCCTATTGTAGGCAGTAATGCATTAAACATAGCTTCATGTCATGCGTAGAAGCTGATTAAAAGTAGAGGTTGAGATGCATATGTCTTGATGATTAGGAGTAATACCTTTTAAAATATAGTAAAATCTCACAGGTTATTGGTTAGCCTGGTGTAAAACCAAAGATTTGATTTGTGAGCACATCTATGTGTTAAAAGCTCCTAAAGTTTATTTGAAGCTTAAGAACTAACCGCTCCCAGATTATTGCGGAAAGGAGAGTAACTACTCCGCTCCGCGATTTAGAAGAAAGACTCTCCACTTCTCACACACACACATACACACGCACACACTCTCTCTCTCTCCCTCTCTCTCTCTCTGTCTCTCTCGTGTTTACAGTTTGGTTGGAAGTTAGCCACAAACTTCTTTTTTCCTTGTATAAGGGGGTTCGTAAGTTCTAAATAATAAAAGCTATCAAGTTTAATTGGATACTCTCAATATCAATTCTGGGGGATAGTACTAAGTCGTTTTTCTGCTAAACTTGTATAACTCATGGTGTCTTATCTCTTCCCTTTAACTTTTTATTTCCGCACTTTACATTCTACAAATCTCCTTTCCGTTGTATAGCTCTAGAAGTTTTCTAAAAATGTTTATAACTTTGATTTTAATCATAAAATATTTTCAAATCCAAGTTTTTCTGAAACACACAATTCACCCCTCTCTTGTGTTCGAAGTCACATCTCCAACAAATGACATTTGAGTCTAACTCATATTTATGGACTAATCGTCTAAGGAGGAAGATCACTTCCAACAAGAGTTACTTTCTAAATACACTACCACTTTTCAATAATAGTAGATTTGATATTTGGAAATCTAGGTTTAGAATTTTCATTCAAAGCATAAGTAATGAATTTGGGAACTTATAATCAATGGTCAGGTTATCCCTACTTACCAAGTAAATGGAAAAGTAGTAGATAAACTTGATTTCCTTTGGACCGAAGAGGAAAAGATAAAGTTTGAGATAGATTTTAAAACCAAGAGCTTTAAAACAATGTCTCTAGATGATAACAAAATTTTCTATGTTCATCAATGCAAAACTGTCAAGGAAATGTGGAATACTCTTGAGATGATATATGTAGTTTCTCCAAGTATAGAACAAGAGGAGATGAACACACGAGGTGAAGAAGATGAAGATTCCATCTTTAATTGTTTTTCAAAGCTTAGTAATATTAGAAACTATATTAGAACATTCGTCACTAACTAGTGTCTAAGTGATTAAAATTGGAAGTTTAATCCAATCCTTAAACCAAAATATGGGAGCCTTCATGATTTTTTGGAAACATCTAGAAAGAAGAAGATCATAGAGAAATTTAATGAACTAGTTCAATTACTCATAGATGAAGAAACAAAAATCAAAGAATCATCAACTTCATCATACTTTTATCATACAGCTCTGGTTGAATCCTTCAAAACAATATATTCAATAGTTGAACAATCTTCAAAAGATCCAACATCAAATGAAGGAATGTCTTGTTTAAGAAGCGATGAAGTATAAGAAGTTTCTTTAATATTCGAACGTAAAAGAGGAGGAGAAACATCAACCTCTGAGAGAAATATTAAAAAATCTTCTTCTAACTAAGAAGATGAATTTTTCCTAAGGGCATCCTACGAGGTAGATATTGTTCCATCAATTAAATCATCTTACGAACAATTGTTCAGAATAAGTGATAATTAGTGGAAGAAAATGTTAAACTTAGGGAACACAACTTAGGTCTTAAAGAGTACTTAAGATATCTTGAGTAAATCAGTAAATCCTTCAAGATAGAAATAACTAAATTCACATATTCAATAAAACCTTGTGAGACACGTGTCTCTTTGAAAAAGGAAGTAAATGATTTGCATGAAACCCTAGGTAAGTTTACCCAAGAAAGAAAAACATGACCTCATCTTATTAATCCAAATGCCATCCTTAAATAAAAATGGGCTAGGAATCAAAAAACGATATAAAACCTAATAAAGGTATTAAATTCAAGAAAAAGAATCATCCAGTTATAAATGAATGTTCAGGAAACACAAGAAAGGGGGGATTGAATTGGGTTTCAAATATGACAATTTTTCGCGACCTAAAGTCAATAACAAAATTGATAAAAAATGACAAAGTATTTTTATCCTAGCTCACCGTTAACTAGGTTAATCCAATCCACTCGCCAGAGTGACTTCGCCTTCTCAACCAGATTTAATCCAATAATCAAAATGATTACAATCTTAAAGACTACACGTTAATGACTTCTCAAGGATTATGACTAAACTTAGCCCCTTAAGGAATTACAACTCAAAGACTACTCGTCAATGACTTCTTGAGGCTATAGACTAAACTTATTCCTTCAAGGTATTTACTCAAAGTTACAATACAAATATGTGTATTTATAAGAATGCTTCTTTAGAAGCAGATACATACAATGAAATTCATACTTTACACATAAGAAAATATACAAAATGAAAATATTTAAGTGTAATGAATATTGTTATTTTCTTTTTGTTGTTGTATTTCAATTGTCTATTCAATTATCTACATGTTGATTCACCCATTTCATAATCCCTGTCATACCCCAAATTTTGACCACTTAGATTTCCCATCATTGTGTAAATCATCATCACAATATGGAGGAACCATCATACTTCATCAGTCTCCCCAAAGATGGGTGAGCATCCACTACAATCAAAATTAGGGTTTCAAGCCCTCTTTGAGTGCTTAGACAAAGGATCAATCAAGGAATGACATGATCTTCAACTTGTCTAACCTCTCAAACATCCATAATGGATCAAAAGGACTACCATTTCAAGGATTAAGCACAAGGTTACTCCCTTCTAGGTGGATCAAGCCTCAAGATCGATAGTGTCACCAAATTAGGGTTTTGGTCGACAAGGGCCTCCAGATGGAAATTTTTCATCTGGGCACAAGCCAATGATCCAAAGCATAACCTAATATACTCCATGGAACCTCATGGACCCAATCATCAAGTCAATTTTGACCTCAAGGGATGCATACATAAAAAATCAGGAATTAGGGTTTCTTGACCTAATTCACCCCTAAGTTGACTTTTAAGGCAAATTATGAGCCAAGACCTCAAGAGAGGGTTTGAGGGTCTCTAATATAACATATTGATCCATTTGGAACAATTGATTAATCCAAGAAGCTTGAGCAACAAGTTTCAATTTCATCTGCACCACAGTTAGGGTTTTAAGAAAAAAGTCAACTGTAACTTTGACTTTTGACCAGGACATGCTCCCAAGCCCTAAGACATGATTCAATATGCCCTATGACACCCATGGAACATGTCCATCAAGTTTGATTTAGGTCAAGGACATGATTTCCTGAAGAATTGTACAGTTTGGAATTCATCTGATAAAAAGTCAACTGTGCACAAAAGTCAACTTTGACTTTTTGAGATTTTTCACCAAAATGGATTTTTAACCCTAAAATGATGTTAATGTATGATTTGAATCATCATTCATCAATAAAAATTAAGAAAAGTAGGATAACTTGTAAAAGGGGTAACCATAAAAACTTAGAAAATTTTCTAAGTTAAAAATAAAGTGGCAAGGGTACCAACTTTGGAGGGTCATAACTCCTAAACCACAAACCCATTTTCTCCTATCCAAAGATGGATTTGTAGCCCTCATTACCCTCTACAAAAACTTCAACTAGACCTAAGTCCAATTCATTAAGGATTTTGAGTTATGGAGTGATCAAAATGGCTGAAAAATGAAAATGTCACTTTTTCCAACACTTAGTGAAATTTTCACTAAGTCAGAATCTGCCTTCACTTTTTGCCAAATGTAGAGGGATTTTTCACTTGGATTCAAAAGAGATCAAAACCAAACATGTTCAAACAGTTGTTGTATCATGTAAGGGCTTTCCAAAATGGCCAAGAACATTGCCAAATTCCATTTGAGTCATGAGATATGACATTGGCAAGTTGCCTTGCTGAAATCTGTCAAAGGCAAGGCAGAATTTGCAACTTTGCTCGATTTGCCAAAATCAGCCAAATTCAAATGCTCCTATCCACTTGGACACATCTGAGGATTGAATCTAAAGGGGACAATCACTGAGCCAAGCCTCCAAAGTCCATGGAACAAGAAATAGCATGTTGAACCTAGAATGGCCAAAATATGGACAAGACTCCAAATTTGGATTGAAGCATTCAATGGAAGCATCAAGGTGGCATGGACTGAGCCATTCTCATCAGAAATCAGTCAAGACTTATCCAAGACCAAGGGAACCAAAGCTCTGTGCCCTAACCTCTAGTCAATGGCTAGAGGAGACTTGCATTTCCATTGGCCAACATTGAACAAACCTACTTACCAGTTGTCATTCACTATTCCTTGCAAAACAAACTTGCTCTACTATAAATAGAGCTCAATTGTGATCAGTTTGAGTACACCAAATCCATCAAACAGATGCTTTCCTCAAAATCTCTTCTTTCACTCCAATTTTGCCTTCTAAGGCAAGTCACTATCGGGTTTTGAGTTTGAGAGCTTTTCCAATCAAACCAATCACACACACACCTCACATACATCACATATGAGCTGATCAAACACTTAAACAATAACTGGAACACTGATTTCTCAGAATCACCAGTCAATTGCTCAAGGTTTTAACCAAAGTGCAGTTGAGATGCCATGAAGTGATCCAACCAATTTCAATCAAGTCCAAGCATTCAAACACACTCCATAGGGTGTAGGGAAGCTGTTCAGATCATCACCATTCATCTGTAACACCTCCAAATCAAAAATCACATTGCACTTGCTGTCACGACCTAGAGGTAAGCATATGCTTGGTCATCTCTCAATCTATGCATATTTCCTGGCACAATAATTTGGCCATATGTTCATAATCATGCATGGAATGTTTCCCCTCAATTAATTGCATTGTTTGAATCGTGTATAAAAAATCCTAGCCTTCATGCAGAAATTAGGGTTCTTGAGGATTTTTCGTGATTTCTTGTTATATGTTTAATTTAAATGAAATTAAATGCCATAGACATGATCGTGAAGATGAGACGAGCATAATGATATGTGGATTGCATGTTATAATCAAGTATTCAGTGAGATTGGAGAGAAAATGCAAATCTGGCCAAGCCGAGAACACACGCGTGTTCTTGGTGTGTTCTTGGCGCCTTTTTTCAAAATTTGAATATTTGAATTTTGTGATTTTATTTAATTGATTCAAAAATTAATTTCTCTCTGAGTTTTAATGATTTTGAGTTGATTCTTTTTTTAATAATTCAAAAAAATGTTAAATTATTTTATTTTCCCAAAAAATCCCAAAAATATTATTTATTTCATATAATTGATATTTTTGCAAAGAATTAATATTTTAATTGTTTTTGGCATTTTAAATATTTTTTCTACATTGATTTTGCAACTTTTAATGCTTTCTAATTATTTTGTAGGTCAATACTTAATTTTTGAAGCATTAATCCAAGTTCACAATTTGTTTTTCATATGTTAAACAATTTTGATCATTTTAATTGAATTTTTATTCAATTAAATACATTTTTGAAAACAAATTAGGGTTCTTGGATTAATTCAACCCTCATAAATTCTCTTTAAAACACTTTGGACCTCTATTAGAGTGTAAGACCCAACCCCTTTTGTACAGAAAACTTTTTGGGCCTCATTCGTTGTATAAGTCCCTCTGTACATTTTCAAATAAACGACACGATCGCCGCCTTTTGAAAAATAACCTTAGGCCTCTCCTTGAGCTATAAGACCCATTCAAAACACTTTGGGCCTCTAATAGAGTGTAAGACCCAACCCCCTTTTAACCAAAATCATTTGGGCCTCACTTATTGTATAAGTCCCTCTGCGTTAAAAGAAAATCTCGGCGCGATCGCCATTTTTAACGAAAAAATCAATTGGGCCTACCCTCGTGTTATAAGCCCCACTCTTTTTCTTTAAAACTTTTGGGCCTCTTGAGAGAGTGTAAGACCCATCCCTTTGTAAAGAAAACTTTTTGGGCCTCAGTCACTTGTATAAGTCCCTCTGTACAAATTCAAACAGTGCGCTCACTGATAAAACCCTGGGCCTCTCCTTGAGCTGTAAGCCCCAAATCTTTCTTTTTCAAAGCACTTTCTCCTTTGATTTTGAATATACTGTTGTTTTCAATCTTTCTTTATTGAACAACTAACCAAACAGCATGGAAGCTCTACAACCGAGTAAGTGGTTATTGCTTTCATTTACCGCTTTCATATACATATAACTGTATTGTGGGGCTGTTTCACTGTAAGTCTTCTTTCATAAACTCATATCAACTGTGTAATAATAGTATATATATTTCGAGTTTCCCCGACAACTACGTCTAGAACTAGGTGACGCCGTTTCGTTTATTCGTAGAAATAGACAGCTAGATCCCCAATAGGATCACCAGATACAGTCTTCTCTTCGGCTGTCCTCATTAGGAATTATCAAGAAACTCTATTCCCAGAGATGAATGTATTCTCCGTGAATGGAATCTTTGAGTTTCTTCCAAATTCTCGAACTTTCCTGACTCGATCTATTCCTTGTGAATAGCTTGCCTTGAATTTCTCGGGGTTTGGGGACCCACGGGCTTCTTAAAAGCATCGGCCTCCTCTTGGGCATCGTACAAGGACCCACAGGCTTCCTAAAAGCAACCCCGCCTCCTCTTGGGCTTAGTACAAGGACCCGCCGGCTTCTTAGAAGTATTCACAGCCTCCTCTTAGGCTTCGTATAATGATCTCTTCCTCCGGGAATGATAGCCTCCTCTTGGGCTTAGTACAAGGACCGATCGGCTTCTTAAAAGTTTCCAGCCTCCTCTTGGGCTTCGTACAAATTGTCCCAACGACCTCCTAAAGGTATAGGAACAGAACTTAGTCAGCTTCATAGAGCAGTCCTTTCATAGAGTCTACTACTGTTTCTCAAAGCATAGCATAAAAGACGACACTCTAGACTTGGACAGTCTAATCTCCTTGAGTCTCAAAGACACTCTCAAGTGACCCCTTCGTTAAATAGGAAGGAAACCCGTAGACTCAGACAGTCTCAATACCTTTGGATTTCCCGTTTCCTCAAAGACAAGGAAATATCCCTGATCCTTGAATCAAATCCATGAGTACAGTGTTGCTCATATAAGAACTGATTTTCTCTTTCCAAAATCAGTATACTGGACCTGTCACTTAACTGAACAACATTTAGCCTCTCTCTCGGGCTTCGTACGAGATACAAAAAACTCCCTCGTTGAGTTAATCACCTCTTTCGCCTCCATCTCGGGCTTTATAAGAGATATAAACAGGTTCATATTGAGCCAAACAAATGTTAGCCTCTCTCTCGGGCTTCGTACGAGATACAAAAAACTCTCTTGTTGAGTCAATAACCCCTTTAGCCTCCATCTCGGGCTTTATACGAGATACCAAAATATTCCCTCGCTGATTCAAAACCTTTTAGCCTCTCTCTCGGGCTTTGTACGAGACACATATTAGCCTCCTCTTAGGCTTTATATAAGAAAACCACTAGTTAATCCAATTAACCTTTTAGCATCAAAGTTGTGTCTCGTTCACAGTACACAAACATCAACAACTCCTTCCTCTTCATCTAATTGCTATAAGCGGCAAGCCTCTGGATCATCTACATCCATGCCACTGTCCCTCTTTTAGCATGAGAAACTCCTAAGGAAAGATATCATTGCTCTACACTGAGTTAAAGTCTTCTCCTTCAGGTTAAAATCCCCTATAAAGGAAATTATGGCATTGCCAGATTCACTAATCCCGGTTAAAGTAATTATCTTTTATAAAACAGTTGTGACATACAACCCCCTCTTTAGAGATGACAAATTCTCTCTGAAGTTGAGACCTTTTAGCTTCACATGTTGGGCTTTGAACAAGATACAAATAGACTCTTCAGCTTCACATATTGGGCTTTGAACAAGATACAAACTACCCTTTCGCTTCACGTCTTGGGCTTTGAACAAGACACCAAAAACATCCATTTCCTCCCATAGAATAGGAGGAACTACGAACGCTCTGATTTCCCTGTTTCTGTAAACTGGAATACGTAGGCATAAGATCGAAAGAAAAGATCTTAGCGAGCACACTAAACAAAAAACCAAATCCCATATTCTCATGTAAAAGCATCAGTCCTAACATCCCAATCCTTGTTCCCCGCCAGAAACCCTCTGCCAAGATAAAAAGAAAGAAAACAGTATTGGCAAAAATACAAATAACCAGTACAAAGGCCCCCCACATTGATAGCATCTGTAACCTAACAGACCGCTATTTAAACTCAGTATGCAAAGCAGGGTTAATTGGAAACATCTATTTCCCTTCCTTATTTAGCTCACAATAGGATAAAAAATGAATCGACCTGTAGTTTAAGCTCAACCACAGAGAGCGATCAGCGCTTAAGAACCGCGTCCAAAATCGCTCGCTACAGAAAAATGGTGCCCACCGTGGGGCCGGTTCTTTCTTTCTTACAATTTAAACCTTGGGTAAGTCATTTTCATGGCGGTGGCCGCCAACAGAAAATGGCGCCCACCGTGGGGTCTTTCAAAGTTAGATCTAGGCACGGTCTTCCTTTTCGTTACTTGTGTGATACCACAGATTAGGGCTCCTGCCGGGGAACCCATTTTCTGTCAGGAACTTAAGATTCATAGCTTTAAAGGTCTAGGATGTTTAGGACAAATATATATACTGCTTTTCCTAATTGCTATACTTGTTTATTTTTCTGTTAATGGGAATGCGGGTGATGCCGTATGTGGAAAGATTGAGTATACACTTAAGATAAGTGATGGCGACGGGGTCGACCATCAACCTCAGTGGAGGCTGACCAACGCAACCCATTCTCTCACCTAGACAATGGGCCGGTTGTTAAGTCTGAGAATCTAAGGAGCCAAACCCTTTCGTAGTGCGGAAACTATCGGAAATAGTTGTTACGCGATACTACCCTCATTTGAGGCTGGTGATCTATTCTCGGTGAATGGCACTTACTCTAAGATTGCTCTACAACTCGCTGGCGATCCGCTTGTTGTTTTGCTTTCCTGGGAGGAGCTGATGATAATGAGTACATGTACAAAAATCACCCTAGTATAAACCTTTGGGGATGGGTAGAGCCTTGACTTCATGACAACGACCCTTTGACCCCATGTTTTTTCTATGTTTTTGTGTGCTGCATTCATGCATTCATTTAATAAAACATTAAAACATTCAAAAAAACTTCTCTTCTAGTCTCTCTATTTTTCAAATTAAACTAAGACTATGATTGCAAATATCAGAGAAAAGGATTGCACTAATGGATTTCGGTAGAAGGAGAACTCATAGTTACACCTTCAAGGTTCCAAAGTTAGAGGATTTGAGAAGGTTAGCGAGGATGATCACTAACCCTGAGGCTTTCAGAGCCAAGTACGGAGGTTTGCTACCACTGTTAAGAGTCCATGTGATTGAGGGAATCATGGATGCGCTCATTCAGTTTTATGATCCAGTTTATCACTGTTTCATATTCCCGGATTACCAGCTAGCTCCAACGCTGGAGGAGTATTCTCACCTGATCGATTTACACATTACAGATCGAGCTCCATTTTCTGGACTGGAAGAAATTCCAAAGAATCAGACTATTGCAAGAGCAATTCATTTGGACGAGTCTGAGGTCAGGACTCACCTAACTACTAAGGGTGGCATCCAAGGTTTGCCAGCCCAGTTCTTGACAAAGAAGGCCCTGTATTTCGCCAGTATAGGAAACGTGACTGCTTTTGAAAGCTTCTTTGCCTTGCTCACCTACGGGTTATTTTTGTTTCCCAACATCAATAACTTCGTCGATATTAATTCCATTTAGGTTTTTCTCATTGGAAACCCTGTGCCGACTTTGTTCGCAGATGCGTATCATTCTGTACACTTGGGAAATTTGTACAGCGGAGGGGAGATCACATGCTGTGTACCTCTGCTTTATAAATGGTTTATCTCCCATTTACCTAAGTCTGCTACTTTTTGGGATTGCAAGAGTGCCTTACGTTGGTCGTAGAAGATCATGTCTCTTACCAACTCTGATATAGATTGGTGTAATAGGATCTATGATGGGATCACGATCATTGATCGTTGTGGAAACTTCCCCAACGTACCCCTCATAGGAACTAAAGGAGGAATCAACTATCATCCGGTATTGGTTCGCCGTCAATTTGGATACCCGATGAGACACATCCCACAGGGTGTTCATCTGGAAGGTCTTTTCTTCAAAGAAGGAGAAAACGACAGAGCACTAAAGATGGAAATAGTGCATGCTTGGAAGCATGTTCATAAGAAAGGACGAGAGTCTCTAGGAAAACCGAACTGTGTCTCGATGGAGCCTTATCTCCATTGGGTACAAACTAGAGCTCTCAAGCTAAAAATTCCTTATCCTCGTTACGGAATTCTTCCGCCAAGGGAATCTGTCATGTACTTCATGATGGAAACTGAAAGGCTTCAGGTTACTCTCAACAAAGTTCAAAAGGAGAGAAGGTCTTGGAAGAACAAGTACCGCACCCTCGATGTAGAGTGCATCAAAATACAGCAATTACTGAAAGAGAAATATGCTCTGATTGAGATTTTGGAGCAACTTGCTGTAGAGAATCAAGATGACCAAAGGAATTTGTTCGCTCCTTTCACCTGGCAAAGGAATGACAACCCGACAACGGCACAAGAGCCCCGGTCAAAGAAAAGGAAGATACCAGAATCAGCACCCGATTTCTCTTCAGAGAGGACTCGGGACCCATTAGTTTAGGTTTCTGTTTCTGCACCTTGTAATCTACTGTATTTCCATTTCTATAATCCTTTGAATTCAATAAAAAGGGGTTTCCCCACCGTTTGATATTTGCAATCTAATTGTCGAAGTTTATTTTGATTAAACCAAAAAAACAATTAATATAATCATTGCATTCATCATTCTCACATCGCGTATTCTTCTTACCTACGAATCTCACGTTTGTGTCTCGATTCTAGAGTCAAACTGTCTCATTCGTACAATACTCGGGCCAATCGTTAGAAAAGGATGGATGATCTTGAGGAAGAAAACAGAGAGTTGAAGGAAGAGATCGACGCTCTAAGAGAGGATATGAGAAAGCTTCGTAATGAAATGCAAGCCATGGCAGAAGCTCAGCTACAAAGGACTGTTATCTCAGAGATCACCTCAACGCCCCTAGTAGAAAAGTATGATCCTAGGTATCAAATGCCGAAAGATCGTCCTTAGGGCATCCTTGTTAACTATATCCCTGAAGGATATGTTCCGCCGATCACTGAAGATCAGGGAATCACAACATAAGCCGCTGGGCCTGAAGGTTACAAACTTCGGGAAAGTGAAGATGCCAGGGGCATACTGAAGACTCATGAAGGTTACAAACTTCGGGAGACGCCAAGACTCACTGTCGTAGTCATGGTACCACCCCCTGTGGTGCACACTGTCCCGGAAGGACAGATTCCCCAGGCACCTTCTGGTAAGAAGGAAACTATGTTTGACAGAATGGAGGAATTCCAGGAGCAGTTCTTGGAAATGCAGAAGGAACTGCAAGCCATTTGCGGTCAGAATCTATTTGGAAAGGATGCCGCAGATCTCTGCTTGGTCCCAAATGTGAAAGTTCCGCACAAATTCCAAGTGCCCGACTTTGAAAAATACAAGGGTAACTCTTGCCCTCAAAGCCATCTGGTGATATACGCTCGGCGGATGTCAGCCCAGACGGAGAATCAGGACCTACTGATTCACTACTTTCAGGATAGTTTAACCGGTGCCGCACTCAAATGGTACATGGGTTTAAACCATACTACGATCAGTACATTTAGAGATCTTGGCACTGCCTTCGTCCAACAATACAAATACAATTTGGACATGGCACCCGACAGAGATCAACTCAGATCAATGTCGCAAAAGGACAAGGAAACCTTTAAGGAGTATGCTCAAAGGTGGCGTGAAATTGCCGCTCAAATTTGTCCACCTCTTGAGGAAAAAGAGATGACAAAGATCTTCTTAAAGACCTTAAGCACATTTTACTATGACCGAATGGTTGCCAGTGCGCCTAGTGATTTCACCGAAATGGTTGGCATGGGCGTACGCCTTGAGGAAGCCGTCTGAGAAGGACGTTTGGTAAAAGACACTGGATCGACGAGTGGTATTAAAAAATACGGTAGTGCTCTCCCTAAGAAAAAAGAGCAGGATATTGGGAATATCTCTCTCGGAAAGCAAAGACGACGTTATCAACCGGTAGCAGTTGTAACTCCTGCTATCAACCCTGCGTCTATTCCTACGTATCAACCTCAGGTTGCGCAAAGCCAACCTGACCAACAAAGGAAACAACAGCCTCTTCAGCAGCTCGTCCTCCATATAACAGCAACCGTACAACACGGCCACCAGGATTTGATCCTATACCCGTAACGTACGCAGAGTTGTTTCCGTTACTACTGGCTAAGGGGCACATTCAGACTAAGTCTCCTCTTACGGTACCGGAAAATCTGCCTTTTTGGTTTAAGGTGGATCAAACTTGCCCTTATCATCAAGGAGGTCAAGGGCATAACATAGAGACTTGTCTCAATTTCAAGTCCGACGTACAAAAACTTGTTAGGAGCGGGGTCTTATCCTTCAAGGATACAAATCCTAATGTTCTCACGAACCCGCTGCCTCAACATGAGAAAGCTGCAGTCAATTTAATAGAAGGAGAGACTAACGATGTCTATCAAATTCACGATGTACTCTTGTTGAAGACCAATTTGGTCAAGAGGCATTGTAGACAGAGTGGATATGGCCAGGTGCAACCACACAACTATGACAGTTATAGCGTCTGTTCGGAAAGTAACCAAGGGTGTTACCTTGTGAGAGCAGCTCTTCAGGGTCAGGTCGATCGTGGAGAGATTCGTCCATATCCGAGTTCTGGACCCATCAACTGGACGCCGAACTACCTTGCCGAGCAAGTTGAGGATGTTGTCATGATCTCTGGTCATCACAGGACCAGGGATGTTTTTGCCATTATCCCTCTACTTGACGAATTTAAGGTTCCCAACCAGGAACAGATTGAGATTAGTTATGATGGTCAGAAAAATTAGAAGGTTCCCATAGTCATCTATCTACCGGGACCATTACCGTATGAATCAGCTAAGGCTATCCCTTACAAATATGGTGCAACGATAGTTGAAAATGGAAAGGAAATTCCATTACCCTCCGTCGTGAATATTGCAGACATCAGTCGTGTAACACGGAGCGGTAGAATCTTCAACCGAGGGGTTGGGGAAGTTAACAAAGAAAAGGAACTTCAGACAGAAGCTCCTGATCCACCAGTCGGTCAATCCAGTAATCCTGGCCTTTCAAAAAATAATGATGAGATGCTGAAGCTCATCCAAAGGAGTGAGTACAACATTGTCGATCAACTGTTACAGACTCCTTCAAAGATCTCAGTGTTATCACTGTTACTCAGTTCAGAAGCCCACAGGGAGGCTCTACAGAAAGTCTTGGAGCAAGCATTTGTGGAATAGGATGTAACAATCAGACAGTTCGATAGCAATGTCTTGAACATCACTTCCTACAATAATTTGGGATTTAGTGATGAGGAATTACCCGAAGAGGGCCGCCGTCATAACATGGCGCTCAATATCACAGTTAACTGCCAGGACGATGCTTTAACCAGCGTACTGGTAGACACAGGGTTAGCCCTGAATGTTATGCCGAAGTCCACTTTGATGCAATTATCATTCAAGGGCCCTCCGATGAGAATCAGCGAGGTCATCGTCAAAGCGTTCGACGGATCCAGAAAAACAATTATCAGCAAAGTTGATCTTCCCATAACTATTGGTCCTCACACTTTCCAAGTCATTTTCCAGGTCATGGACATTCGGGCAACATACAGTTGTTTATTAGGAAGACCTTGGATACATCAAGCTGGAGCGGTCACTTCAACCCTCCACCAAAAGCTAAAGTTCATTAAGAACGATCAACTTGTCACGGTTTGTGGGGAATAAACCTTGCTTGTAAGTAACTTGTCACCATCTACTGGTATAGAACCCGAGGAGGTTATTGGAACGCAGTTCCAAGCACTATCGGTAAGCAAGGACAATCAGTTCAAAGAAGGAACTTCGATTTCTTCATACAAAGATGTTATTAAAGCGGTCGAGAGTACCGATACAACAGGATGGGGACAGCTTGTCATTCCTATTGACAATAGAACAAAGAAGGGTCTTGGTTTTTCTACAACCTGTACCCAGACAGCTGCCAACGATGAAAGTCTTCATCCCCTTCGAAACTTCTTCCACAGTGGAGGTTTCCTTCACCCAGTGTCTCAGACAGTTCATGCTATCAATGAGGAAGATCCCTTTAACACAGATGAGGAATGGAAATTCAATCTTAACGAGGACGGTTATATGTCTCAGGAAGAGGTACCTATGCCTTTTTGCTTTCCCACAGAAAGTTCGAGATTTATACCACGGCCAGGAGTCGAAATGATATATGGAGATTGTGATCCGGAAGGATGTCGTGTTCTGCCAAATTCATTAGAGGAGGACACTCTGATGAAAGACAATTTTGACCACAACTACTATGGCCCAATGGATGGTCTGCCAATGTGGTAACCTTACCCAGGAAACTTGGGGCAAGAAAGTCAGCCGAGCAATGAAAATCAGCTGACCGTCATTGAACAGAATACCTGTGTCTCCACCATGTCATGGGATCAACACCCAGGTCATTCAGAAACTACTCAACATGAAGATAAATTTGAAACATTTGCAGGACTTGAATTCATCAACTATGCTTTTCTCGAGGTCAACGTCATCGAGAGAGATGACTCCTCCAGTTCCAAAGAAGTTTGGGACACCCTGGGACAACCAAGTGGAAAATACGACTATATGGTCAAGTACACCGCTCCCAAAAGCTCTCGTATCAGGTTCGAAGACATCCAGCCTACTGGATGGGGAGATACAGCTGAGAGCACAACTGCTCTGCAAAATGCAACAGAGGAATTCTCCTATGACAATTCTGCCTGGGAGACAGATTCCAATGATCCTGCTCCACCAGAAATCAGCGTTATTTCTAAAGACAAATCAAGGAAGGTGCCAGACTTTGTGATTCACCGAGGAGTTCGCCGCCAATGGGTTACTGTCGATGTTCCGAAGGTCGTTCACCAGTCAAAGTAATTGCCATCTTTAACCTTTCACCCTGCCCAGGTGAAACAGATGTTTTAATAGGGCTCGCTTTCTGTAAATATCCCTCTTTGCTTCGCCCAAAGCGACAGAGTTTTGTTTTATAGGGCTGTAGTTTCAAGAATCGACTTGTTCATTAATAAAATAACGTCGTTCTGTAATTTCCGCATTAATTGTTGTTTTCTCTTTTTGCTTTTTCAGAAAATGGTAATCCTAAAAAACAATTCGATAATAAAAACAAGCAGTAAAATAAATACACTGCACACACTTGCATTTTTCTCTATCTCTTCTAAACACAAATCATAACGTCATGCAGATTGCTTGTTTTAAACCCCGTTGAAACATACGATCCGATGCCTTCTCCCAACTTTGAGTTCCCGGTATTCGAGGCTGAAGAATAAAATGACGACAAAATTCCAGAAGAGATCTCTCGACTACTCAGACAAGAGGAAAGGTCCATTGAACCTCACAAAGAACCGTTGGAAATGGTAAACTTGGGTTCGGAAGAAGAGAGAAAAGAAATCAGGATTGGGGCACTGCTCAGTCCAACTGCCAGAGAGAGTTTGATAAAGTTTCTCAGAGAATTTCCCGATGTGTTCGCTTGGTCCTATCAGGACATGCCAGGGTTGGATACCAGCATCGTGGAACATCACTTACCGTTGAGATCGGAATGTCCGTCGGTAAAGCAAAGGTTGAGACGGACTCACCCGGACATGGCCATCAAAATCAAAGAGGAGGTACAGAAACAAATCGACGCAGGTTTCCTCGCTACATCTGAATATCCTCAATGGTTAGCCAACATCGTACCCGTTCCCAAGAAGGACGGAAAAGTCAGAATGTGTGTCGACTACAGGGATCTAAACAAGGCTAGTCCAAAGGACGACTTTCCTTTACCACACATCGACATGCTGGTAGACAGTACAGCAAAGTTCAAAGTATTCTCCTTCATGGATGGATTCTCGGGCTATAACCAGATCAAAATGGCACCGAAAGACATGGAGAAAACTTCGTTCATTACCCCATGGGGTACCTTATATTACAAGGTAATGCCGTTCGGTTTGAAGAACGCCGGGGCAACCTATCAAAGGGCCATGACTACTCTATTTCATGACATGATACACAAAGAAATCGAAGTGTATGTCGATGATGTGATTGCAAAATCAAAAACAGAGAGTGAGCACGTTGAACATCTGTCAAAATTGTTCAAATGTTTAAGAAAATTCAAGCTCCGCTTGAATCCGAACAAGTGCACCTTCGGTGTCCGTTCAGGGAAACTACTGGGGTTCATCGTCAGCCAGAAAGGGATTGAGGTTGACCCTGACAAGGTCAAGGCCATTCGAGAAATGCCTTCTCCGAAAACTGAAAAACAAGTCAGAGGATTCCTGGGACGTTTGAACTACATCTCCAGATTCATATTCCTTATGACCGCCACGTGTGCGCCGATTTTCAAATTACTGAAAAAGAACCAGGATTGCGTTTGGTCAGAAGATTGCCAAACTGCCTTCGACAGTATTAAGGAATATCTGTTGAATCCTCCGATTCTATCACCTCCAGTGGAAGGAAGACCACTGATCATTTACCTCATAGTCCTAGAGGACTCAATGGGATGTGTACTTGGCCAACAAGACAAAACAAAAAGGAAAGAGTCTGCCATTTACTATTTAAGCAAGAAATTCACCGACTGTGAAACTCGGTACACGATGCTTGAGAAAACTTGTTGCGCTTTGGCTTGGGCAGCCAAATGTCTTCGCCAGTACATGATTTGTCACACTACTTGGTTGGTCTCCGAAATGGATCCAATCAAGTACGTTTTCGAAAAACCTGCTCTTACGGGAAGGATTGCCCGTTGGCAGATGCTGTTATCAGAATATGACATAGAGTACCATGCTCAGAAAGTCGTTAAGGGAAGTATTTTAGCCGATCATTTGGCTCATCAACCGATTGACGATCAAGAATCACTCGGGTTTGACTTCCCAGACGAAGATGTCATGTATCTAAAAATGAAAGATTACGATGAACCGTTAGCCAGTGAAGGGCCAGAACCAAGTTCCCAATGGGGACTTATCTTTGACGGAGCAGTTAATCATTACGGAAATGGAATTGGGGCAATCATTGTTACCCCTCAGGGTACCCATATTCCTTTCACCGCCAGACTTACGTTCAAATGTACGAACAACGAGGCCGAATACGAAGCTTGTATTATGGGTCTCGAAGAAGCGATTGATTTAAGGATAAAAAACTTGGACGTATACGGCGATTCAACCTTGGTTATCAATCAGATAAAAGGAGATTGGAACACATACCAATCAGGATTGATTCCTTACAAAGATTATGCAAGAAGGTTGCTACCCTTCTTCAACAGAGTTGAGTTTCGTCACATCCCTCGTGATGAGAATCACATGGCTGATGCATTGGCCACTCTCTCTTCCATGATTAGTATAGGTAAATGGAATGACATACCTAAGATCGACATCATGCGCCTTGAACGGACCGCTTACATCTTCACGATTGAAGCAGTTATAGACGACAGACCTTGGTATCATGATATCAAATGCTTCCTTCAGAAACAAGAGTACCCACCTGGTTCATCCAGGAAAGATAGAAAAACCCTCAGAAGACTGGCTGGAAGCTTCTTCCTGAGCGGTGACA
Organism: Lathyrus tuberosus; assembly: GCA_022829125.1. Lineage (NCBI taxonomy): Eukaryota > Viridiplantae > Streptophyta > Magnoliopsida > Fabales > Fabaceae > Lathyrus > Lathyrus tuberosus. The sequence goes on from JALAZF010000253.1 coordinate 6,339,896, forward strand.
CTCTTTATAAGAGAAATTTTGACATGGTCTTGCTCTGATGCGTAGACAGACTAGAAGCAGACATGCTTATGAAAGAAATTCATGAAGGATCCTTTGGCACTCATGCCAACGGACACACAATGGCGACAAAAATTCTCAGAGCAGGGTACTATTGGTTGACCATGGAATCCGACTGCTACAAGTACATGAGGAGGTGTCACAAGTGTCAGATATACTCCGACAAAATTCATGTACCGCCATCACATCTCAAAGTTCTTTCTTCCCCATGGCCATTTTCCATATGGGGAATCGACATGATTGGCTTGATCGAACCTAAGGCTTCAAACGGACATCGGTTCATCCTGGTAGCCATTGACTATTTCACCAAGTGGGTCGAAGCACCGTCATACGCTAATGTAACCCGACAGGTGGTGGTCCGATTTATCAAGAACAATATCATCTGTCGTTATGGTGTTCCAAGCGAGATCATTACTGATAATGGGTCTAACTTGAACAATAAGATGATGAAAGAGTTGTGCGCTGAGTTCAAGATCGAACACCATAACTCATCTCCCTACCGCCCCAAGATGAACGGAGCGGTAGAAGCAGCTAATAAGAACATCAAGAAGATCGTTCAAAAGATGGTTGTAACCTACAAAGACTGGCACGAGATGCTACCCTTTGTACTTCACGGTTATCGAACATCTGTCCGTACTTCAACAGGGGCTACCCCTTTCTCTCTAGTGTATGGCGTGGAAGCAGTGCTCCCCATAGAAGTAGAGATCCCGTCAATTCGAGTATTAATGGAAGCTAAGCTCACCAAAGCTGAATGGTGTCAAAGTCGACACGACGAACTGAATCTGATCGAAGAAAAGAGAATAACGACACTATGCCACGGTCAGTTGTATCAACAGAAAATGAAGAGGGCGTTTGACAAAAAGGTCCGACCTCGTGTTTTCAGAAAAGGAGACCTCGTGCTCAAGAAGATACAGTCATTTCTCACTGATTCGCGAGGTAAATGGACTCCGAATTATGATGGCCCCTATGTGGTCACGAAAGCTTTCTCAGGCGGCACCTTGAGACTTGCAACCATGGACGGAGAGGAATTTGCCTACCCCACGAATGTTGATGTAGTCAAGAAATACTTCGCCTAAACTAAAAAAAAAACGTCTCGGTAGATTGAAAACCCGAAAGGGCGGTCCAGGCAAAAATTAGAGACATGAAAAAAAATCATCCCGATGGATTGGAAACATCACAGTACAATCCAGGCAAAAGTTAGGGATAATGGCAAGTAACTATGTTCCACAGAGGCAAATCCCTCAGCAGCAGCAGCAGTTACATCGTCCATCGGAGGAAAACTCCAGTCAAGGTCATCTTCGACAGAAGCTCAAGATGTCCCGAATTCAAAGTTGGTAGAAGGATAATGGTCGTTATGTTTCAACGTAGCCCTTTTCCCTGTAAATTACCATTTTCAAACTTTGTATATACTCTTTGGAATCACGCGTTTGGCTGATCTCCATCTTATCAATAAAATTTGAGCCTTTGTGCTTTTGTTTGTAATTCTTATTTGTTTTAGCTTTACAGAATGACATTTTAACATGATCAACAATTCTTGAAATAAAACAAAAATGAATTTACTTGTTAAAACTTTTTCTGCTTTTTAATAAAGACGGCAATTTCTTTTGACTGTTGAACATCAGAAGAACATCGGTCGCTTCTCCAGAAGTCATCGAACTTCAAAGTGCAGAATCAAAGTACTCCTTCTAACCCAGTACGCCTGAATGAAGGGATCAACTGTGTCAGAGACCTTGTTTCGTCTGACACGCCTCGGCCGAGTTCTTATCTCCTAAGCCCGACCAACATAGTTCCCAACAGGGACTATCTCTCCTAAGCAAGGTGGAATTGCTATTCTGAACCAGCGATATTTCTATACGCCCCGCGATGGCCGAGTATCCAGTCATGTTCATCTTTTAGTTTGTATGTCGCGTCAGTTTTGTCAGCATAAACATACATGCATCATGCATTATTGATTTGCATTCACATTTCATATTGCATCACTATCACTCTAGTTGGTCTTGTTAACTAGTGATAAAAGTCCTCTCAATCGAGTTGTCGACCCCTTTCCTCGTCAGGAGGTGTTACGTCTGAACCATCTATCTCCTCCAGTTTTATTTCGGGATTGAAGTTGGGTCCTCGACCACTTTGATAACTTGAACCTCTGAAAAGCCAGAGAAAACATTCAACAAACATCACTCTTCGCCATTGAAGATGATATCCTTGCTTTCCCGGATTAAGGAAAATCCACAGAGAAAGCCTCCTAAATCGAAGATTCGGCAGTATAGCTGCCTTTCTCCGAAAGACCACTGATGAAAAGGTCATCGGCACCTCAAAATTGGACCCCATCATATGGCATTTCTCCGGGAAGATCCCGAGAAAAGTATGATGTAAGATCCCAAGCGGCAGCAGTCTCTCAAGAGACTCGCTTTCCCCAGTAGAAACAAATGGCGTCTCCAACAGAGAAGTTTGTACACCTCTACAACTCAGACGACTGGGTTCCCCAGCAAGTCTGACATCAAAACTTTTTCCGTCAAATGGCATCTCCCCAGGAAAATTCGGCGAGAAGTTTGAGAAAAACCGCTACAAATAGCGTCCCTTGTCAATAAAGTTTATTGACAAAAGAAACTAAGACCAGTTCCTTGGTAGGAAACCAGGATCGAGGGGAAGTTTATTTCAGCAACTGAGACCAGTTCCTTGGTAGGAAACCAGGATTGAGGGGAAGTTTATTTCAGCAACTAAGACCAGTTCCTTGGTAGGAAACCAAGAACGAGGGGAAGTTGACAAAAGAAAACTGAGACCAGTTCCTTGGCTGGAAACCAGGATCGAGGGGAAGTTTTTACCTTTTCTAAGCATCATTGCTTAGCGAAAGAAGAAGGATGCACAAGGTGCCATTCTTAACCACCATCAAAATTTCGAGTATTCCAATATTTAATCCTCTTGCACCCCGAATGCCCGAATACCTTCGCCATTCAAACCTTCGGGTCCAAGAAGATTAAATAGGGGCATCTGTCATACCCCAAATTTTGACCACTTAGATTTCCCATCATTGTGTAAATCATCATCACAATATGGAGGAACCATCATACTTCATCAGTCTCCCCAAAGATGGGTGAGCATCCACTACAATCAAAGTTAGGGTTTCAAGCCCTCTTTGAGTGCTTAGACAAAGGATCAATCAAGGAATGACATGATCTTCAACTTGTCTAACCTCTCAAACATCCATAATGGATCAAAAGGACTCTTATTTCAAGGATTAAGCACAAGTTTACTCCCTTCTAGGTGGATCAAGCCTCAAGATCGATAGTGTCACCAAATTAGGGTTTTGGTCGACCAGGGCCTCCAGATGGAAATTTTTCATCTGGGCACAAGCCAATGATCCAAAGCATAACCTAATATGCTCCATGGAACCTCATGGACCCAATCATCAAGTCAATTTTGACCTCAAGGGATGTATACATCAAAAATCAGGAATTAGGGTTTCTTGACCTAATTCACCCCTAAGTTGACTTTTAGGGCAAATCATGAGCCAAGACCTCAAGAGAGGGTTTGAGGGTCTCTAATATACCATATTGATCCATTTGGAACAATGGATTAATCCAAGAAGCTTGAGCAACAAGTTTCAATTTCATCTGCACCACAGTTAGGGTTTTAAGGAAAAAGTCAACTGTAACTTTGACTTTTGACCAGGACATGCTCCCAAGCCCTAAGACATGATTCAATATTCCCTATGACACCCATGGAACATGTCCATCAAGTTTGATTTAGGTCAAGGACATGATTTCCTGAAGAATTGCACAGTTTGGAATTCATCTGATAAAAAGTCAACTGTGCACAAAAGTCAACTTTGACTTTTTGAGATTTTTCACCAAAATGGATTTTTAACCCTAAAATGATGTTAATGTATGATTTGAATCATCATTCATCAAGAAAAATTAAGAAAAGTTGGATAACTTGTAAAAGGGGTAACCATAAAAACTTAGAAAATTTTCTAAGTTAAAAATAAAGTGGCAAGGGTACCAACTTTGGAGGGTCATAACTCCTAAACCACAAAGCCATTTTCTCCCATACAAAGTTGGATTTGTAGCCCTCATTACCCTCTACAAAAACTTCAACTAGACCTAAGTCCAATTCATTAAGGATTTTGAGTTATGGAATGATCAAAATGGCTGAAAAATGAAAATGTCACTTTTTCCAACACTTAGTGAAATTTTCACTAAGTCAGAATCTGCCTTCACTTTTTGCCAAATGTAGAGGGATTTTTCACTTGGATTCAAAAGAGATCAAAACCAAACATGTTCAAACAGTTGTTGTATCATGTAAGGGCTTTCCAAAATGGCCAAGAACATTGCCAAATTCCATTTGAGTCATGAGATATGACATTGGCAAGTTGCCTTGCTGAAATCTGTCAAAGGCAAGGCAGAATTTGCAACTTTGCTCGATTTGCCAAAATCAGCCAAATTCAAATGCTCCTATCCACTTGGACACATCTGAGGATTAAATCTAAAGGGGACAATCACTGAGCCAAGCCTCCAAAGTCCATGGAACAAGAAATAGCATGTTGAACCTAGAATGGCCAAAATATGGACAAGACTCCAAATTTGGATTGAAGCATTCAATGGAAGCATCAAGGTGGCATGGACTGAGCCAGTCTCATCTGAAATCAGTCAAGACTTATCCAAGACCAAGGGAACCAAAGCTCTGTGCCTTAACCTCTAGTCAATGGCTAGAGGAGACTTGCATTTCCATTGGCCAACATTGAACAAACCTACTTACCAGTTGTCATTCACTATTCCTTGCAAAACAAACTTGCTCTACTATAAATAGAGCTCAATTGTGATCAGTTTGAGTACACCAAATTCATCAAACAGATGCTTTCCTCAAAATCTCTTTTTTCACTCTAATTTTGCCTTCTAAGGCAAGTCACTATCGGGTTTTGAGTTTGAGAGCTTTTCCAATCAAACCAATCACACACACACCTCACATACATCACATATGAGCTGATCAAACACTTAAACAATAACTGGAACACTGATTTCTCAGAATCACCAGTCAATTGCTCAAGGTTTTAACCAAAGTGCAGTTGAGATGCCATGAAGTGATCCAGCCAATTTCAATCAAGTCCAAGCATTCAAACACACTCCATAGGGTGTAGGGAAGCTGTTCAGATCATCACCATTCATCTATAACACCTCCAAATAAAAAATCACATTGCACTTGCTGTCACGACCTAGATGTAAGCATATGCTTGGTCATCTCTCAATCTATGCATATTTCCTCGCACAATAATTTGGCCATATGTTCATAATCATGCATGGAATGTTTCCCCTCAATTAATTGCATTGTTTGAATCGTGTATCAAAAATCCTAGCCTTCATGCAGAAATTAGGGTTCTTGAGGATTTTTCGTGATTTCTTGTTATATGTTTAATTTAAATGAAATTAAATGCCATAGACATGATCGTGAAGATGAGACGAGCATAATGATATGTGGATTGCATGTTATAATCAAGTATTCAGTGAGATTGGAGAGAAAATGCAAATCTGGCCAAGCCCAGAACACGCGCGTGTTCTTGGTGTGTTCTTGGCGCCTTTTTTCAAAATTTGAATATTTGAATTTTGTGATTTTATTTAATTGATTCAAATATTAATTTCTCTCTGAGTTTTAATGATTTTGAGTTGATTCTTTTTTTAATAATTCAAAAAAATGTTAAATTATTTTATTTTCCTAAAAAATCCCAAAAATATTATTTATTTCATATAATTGATATTTTTGCAAAGAATTAATATTTTAATTGTTTTTGGTATTTTAAATATTTTTTCTACATTGATTTTGCAACTTTTAATGCTTTCTAATTATTTTGTAGGTCAATACTTAATTTTTGAAGCATTAATTCAAGATCACAATTTGTTTTTCATATGTTAAACAATTTTGATCATTTTAATTGAATTTTTATTCAATTAAATACATTTTTGAAAACAAATTAGGGTTCTTGGATTAATTCAACCCTCATAAATTCTCTTTAAAACACTTTGGGCCTCTATTAGAGTGTAAGACCCAACCCCTTTTGTACAGAAAACTTTTTGGGCCTCATTCGTTGTATAAGTCCCTCTGTACATTTTCAAATAAACGGCACGATCGTCGCCTTTTGAAAAATAACCTTGGGCCTTTCCTTGAGCTATAAGACCCATTCAAAACACTTTGGGCCTCTAATAGAGTGTAAGACCCAACCCCCTTTTAACCAAAATCATTTGGGCCTCACTTATTGTATAAGTCCCTCTGCGTTAAAAGAAAATCTCGGCGCGATCGCCATTTTTAACGAAAAAATCAATTGGGCCTACCCTCGTGTTATAAGCCCCACTCTTTTTCTTTAAAAATTTTGGGCCTCTTGAGAGAGTGTAAGACCCATCCCTTTGTACAGAAAACATTTTGGGCCTCAGTCACTTGTATAAGTCCCTCTGGACAAATTCAAACAGTGCACTCACTGATAAAACCCTGGGCCTCTCCTTGAGCTGTAAGCCCCAAATCTTTCTTTTTCAAAGCACTTTCTCCTTTGATTTTGAATATACTGTTGTTTTCAATCTTTCTTTGTTGAACAACTAACCAAATAGCATGGAAGCCCTACAACCGAGTAAGTGGTTATTGCTTTCATTTACCGCTTTCATATACATATAACTGTATTGTGGGGTTGTTTCACTGTAAGTCTTCTTTCATAAACTCATATCAACTATGTAATAATAGTATAGATATTTCGAGTTTCCCCGTCAACTACGTCTAGAACTAGGTGACGCTGTTTCGTTTATTCGTAGAAATAGACAGCTAGATCCCCGATAGGATCACCAGATACAGTCTTCTCTTCGGCTGTCCTCATTAGGAATTATCAAGAAACTCTATTCCCAGAGATGAATGTATTCTTCGTGAATGGCATCTTTGAGTTTCTTCCAAATTCTCGAACTTCCCTGACTCGATCTATTCCTTGTGAATAGCTTGCCTTGAATTTCTCGGGGTTTGGGGACCCACGGGCTTCTTAAAAGCATCGGCCTCCTCTTGGGCATCATACAAGGACCCACAGGCTTCCTAAAAGCAACCCCGCCTCCTCTTGGGCTTAGTACAAGGACTCGCCGGCTTCTTAGAAGTATTCACAGCCTCCTCTTAGGCTTCGTATAATGATCTCTTCCTCCGGGAATGATAGCCTCCTCTTGGGCTTAGTACAAGGACCAATCGGCTTCTTAAAAGTTTCCAGCCTCCTCTTGGGCTTCGTACAAATTGTCCCGACGACCTCCTAAAGGTATAGGAACAGAACTTAGTCAGCTTCATAAAGCAGTCATTTCATAGAGTCTACTACTGTTTCTCAAAGAATAGTATAAAAGACGACACTCTAGACTTGGACAGTCTAATCTCCTTGAGTCTCAAAGACATTCTCAAGTGACCCCTTCGTTAAATAGGAAGGAAACCCGTAGACTCGGACAGTCTCAATACCTTTGGATTTTCCGTTTCCTCAAAGACAAGGAAATATCCCTGATCCTTGAATTAAATCCATGAGTACAGTGTTGCTCATATAAGAACTGATTTTCTCTTTCCAAAATCAGTATACTGGACTTGTCACTTAACTGAACAACATTTAGCCTCTCTCTCGGGCTTTGTACGAGATACAAAAAACTCCCTCGTTGAGTTAATCACCTCTTTCGCCTCCATCTCGGGCTTTATACGAGATATAAAAAGGTTCATATTGAGCCAAACAAATGTTAGCCTCTCTCTCGGGCTTCGTACGAGATACAAAAAACTCTCTTGTTGAGTCAATAACCCCTTTAGCCTCCATCTCGGGCTTTATACCAGATACCAAAAGATTCCCTCGCTGAGTCAAAACCTTTTAGCCTCTCTCTCGGGCTTTGTACGAGACACATATTAGCCTCCTCTTAGGCTTTATATAAGAAAACCACTGGTTAATCCAATTAACCTTTTAGCATCAAAGCTGTGCCTCGTTCACAGTACACAAACATCAACAACTCCTTCCTCTTCATCTAATCGCTGTAAGCGACAAGCCTCTGGATTATCTACATCCATGCCACTGTCCCTCTTTTAGCATGAGAAATTCCTAAGGAAAGATAGCATTGCTCTACACTGAGTTAAAGTCTTCTCCTTCAGGTTAAATTCCCCTATAAAGGAAATTATGGCATTGCCGGATTCACTAATCCCGGTTAAAGTAATTCTCCTTTATAAAAAAGTTGTGACATACAACCCCCTCTTTAGAGATGACAAATTCTCTCTGAAGTTGAGACCTTTTAGCTTCACATCTTGGGCTTTGAACAAGATACAAATAGACTCTTCAGCTTCACATCTTGGGCTTTGAACAAGATACAAACTACCCTTTCGCTTCACGTCTTGGGCTTTGAACAAGACACCAAAAACACCCATTTCCTCCCATAGAATAGGAGGAACTACGAACGCTCTGATTTCCCTGTTTCGGTAAACGGGAATACGTAGGCATAAGATCGAAAGAAAAGATCTTAGCGAGCACACTAAACAAAAAACCAAATCCCATACTCTCATGTAAAAGCATCAGTCCTAACATCCCAATCCTTGTTCCCCGCCAGAAACCCTCTGCCAAGATAAAAAGAAAGAAAACAGTATTGGCGAAAATACAAATAACTAGTACAAAGGCCCCCCCACATTGATAGCATCCGTAACCTAACAGACCGCTGTTTAAACTCAGTATGCAAAGCAGGGTTAATTGGAGACATCTATTTCCCTTCCTTATTCAGCTCACAATAGGATAAAAATTGAATCGACCTGTAGTTTAAGCTCAATCGCAGAGAGCGACCAGCGCTTAAGAACCGCGTCCAAAATCGCTCGCTACAATCCCTTTTTCCTCTTTATATAGATGATCAATAATATTGTTGGAGGGTAGAATTGGAAGCTTCTTCAATTCCATAGTTGTAATAGTGGCACGAGGTTTAGCCGTGAAGCATGGAGTACCGTTGGTAGTACATTCCTTAATAATTCCAGCATATATGTCCTTTAAAGAAACATTTGTTTTTTCTTCTTGAATATACAGTTATCAGGAAAATTATTTCAAACATTGTTTCTCTAAATCATTGGCTTCAGATATGAGATGTTTTGAAGCTTAATCAGAGTTCAGAGCCTTGAAGATAGACTTCAAAGTCTAATGAATATTAGGCTTGAAAATATCAGAGTAATTCTGGATTTTTTTTACTTTAGAAGCGTTTATTGGGATATCCAGAGGTTGACTTTAAGTTAAGCACTTTTTCGTATTATAACTTTGGTTCAGAATGTGATGGTGTCTAGAGTTCAGAGTCTAATGCAGTCCAAATTCTAGAGTCTGATGAAGTATAGATTCCAGAGTCTCTTTATCCAAGGTCTAGAGTCTTCCTTATTTAGAGTCTATTTTGTCCAGCTTTTTTCGGTGTCTATCTTGTTTAGAGTCTGATTTATACAGCTTATGGCTTGCTCAGAGTCTGCTTAATCCAGCTTATGGCTTGGTCGGAGTCTTCTCTATTCAGCATCTAGATGTAAAACCAAACTTTTCAAACAATAAATGCACACAGTGCAAAAGAGTTAGCCATTTAGAGCCTTTTTGTTTCAACAAGTTGAAACTATCTTCAGGCAACAACCTTATATCTTCTAGAACTAATGCACCTAGACCAAAGAATATGTGGGTCCCAAAGGGGAAACCTTTAGTGTTTTGTATGTATGCTTTGCACTTTGAAGCTTTAAGATAATTATTAATGGAGTTGCACAACGCAAGAGTATACTTCTAAGTATACATTATGTATGAAGTCTCTGATCAAAGAATGTATAAATACCAATTATGTATGAAGTCTATGATCATTAGTGATCAGTTGAGTAGATATGTCTGTAATGGACTTGTTCATCTTGTTGTGTATACTAACTCTTGCATCCAATGATGAGTAGAAAAGGACAAACCATAATATGTTTAGTGTTTCCCTTTAAGGGAAGTTCTTATAAAAGCCTTTTGATATGAAAGGTAGTACACTATATTAAGTTGAAATAATAGGAAAACTCTAATTAATAATTTAAAATAGTAGTTTTAATTTTACTCATCTCAATAAAATATTTTTTACTAACTAAAAAGATGAGTTTCCAAATGCTCTGTAGAAAGATGGTGTAAATAAGGCCAAACTGAGGTGCAACCATACAAGCCCAAAGCCAAATATGATAAAATTTGGCCTACCAATCGATTGGCACTATGATCCAATTGATTGGAGCATCAAAAAATTAAGAAATTAGAATGTTGAAGCTATCCACAACGAATAGATGGATGAGAAATAAATTCTACGATTGCAATGGATAACTCACAAAACTAAAGGCTACCAATGGATTGGCACGATCGATTGGACATAGACTATAAATAGAGGTAATCTTCTCATCATTTTCATCTCATCATACTTTCACTTTCTCATTGCGTTAGAAGTAAATTATCTCTCTCAATCATCCATCATCACCTCCAATGACCTAAAAAAGAACATGTTCCTTCCAACCATCTTCACCCTACTTCTTTGGAAACTTCTCCAATCAAGCTCAAGAGTGTAATTTCAATCGGTACTATGCCAATAGAGAATTATATGTCTCTCAATACTTTGATGTAGATCTTTTAAAGAACCGTGCTTTCATGGAAACCTTCTACTTCTCTGGCTTGAAGGACTTTGTGTTTGAAAAACCTCAAGAAAGGTACCCTGAATTGGTAGGAATCTTTTATGCAAGTCTCAACTACAAAGATGGTATCATAAATTCTTAATTCAAAAAACACTATATCACTCTATCCCTAGAAGACTTTGCATGAGTTTGCAATCTACCCTTAATTGAGAAATATTATGATCAAATTGATCTTGAAGGTAATGCGTTTAAGTTTGACATTTATACTCACACTGTTCTCATTAATCTCTATTTTGGAATCCCATCTCCTTTCGTTGCTAGACTCATCTGTCCTGATTATAGACTGATTCACTACACAATGAATCATGTACTTTTCCCAAGGAAAACAAATTATAGCACCATCCAAAAGTCAGACGTCCCTGTAGTTTGGTTTATTGAAAACCAAGTTGAGAAATATTGGGTAGACGTCATACTTCACACATGCTAGATATCAAAAAGAAAAACATCACCTTACCATATGCCAAACTAATCACAAAAATCTTAACCTACACCGACTATGATTTTAGAGAGAAAGATCCGAAATTCATACACACAAAGATAGGGAAAGAAATTGCAAGCAAAATGGGATATGATATTCAAGTAAAAGAACTATTTCCACTACCATCAAGAAGAGCAAGGAACTGAAGAAACAATCACCTTCCTCCATCCTCCTCAAACACCCTCAATGACATATGTGATGAGCAAATGGAAATGAATGCAAATATTGAAAGGCTCAATGAAAGAATGGAGATAAGAAACCTTATTTCATTATTGTCTTAAAGCGAGGATGATGATGATGATGGTGAGATGAATTAATTGTTTTTTACTTTCATATGTTGCTTACTCTCCTTGTAATTTCCCTTTTTGTACTTTTGATTCCAAGTAATTTCTATTATTGAATAAAACATTTTTTTCTAAATGTTTGCATATTTAATTTATCGCAATGCATCTTTACCCTCCTTTTTTATTTTGATAAAAGGGAAGAAGTATAATCTCAGGGGGAGTAGAGTAGGATCTCTACTAAATTGAGGGCGAGTTTGATTATTCAAAATATTTTTTTGTTTTTTTTACAACATCTCAGAGAGATGCATTCTCATCGTCAAAAATGGGTATAATGTAGAACCTTTGTATGTCATAAAACATATTTTTGATGATGAAAACTATTAAATATGATCATGCCCTAGATAGTGATAACAACTAAAGTCGAGCATAAAGTGGTTAAAAGGTTAAAGATGCAAACCAAATGGAATGTAAATCAAGCCCAATTTCAAAATTAAATGCAAACAAGTGTCTCTTAGGATGAAGCACCTGACAAGTCTTGAAGTATAAGAAGCCCTACCTCTATTAGTTTGAGTGAACACATTGTAAAGCACAAGGACATTCTCGTAAAAGTGCATGGCTAAATAACAAACACTTGAAATTGTTTTGAAACTTATTTTTCTCAAGTAAACATTTTCAAAAATTACTTGTGTAATGCCCCGTTTTGTCCGATTTATTTAATCGAGTCGATTTAATTATTTTTGTTTTTATATTATTTTATTCTTGATTTTTATTTGACAATATATTATTTTTCATCGTTATTATGTTTTATCGCGTTTTGAGAGCGGTTGCGAGATATTTGAGCCGAGGGGTAAAATAGTCTTTTTAGGGGTTTAGATATTTTTATAAATAGAGATTTGAGAGAAAAAGAGAGACAAGAAAGAGAAAGGAAAGAAAGGAAGAGGAAGGAAAAGAGAATGAGAGGAAAATTTGGGATAGAAGAAAACATCCAAATCAAAGCTTGAACTTCGATTAATCAGGTAAGGGTGAGAAGTTTCGATTATATTTCGATTGTATATGTATATGTATGTATTTGTTTGAATGTTTGGTTGAAAAATATATGTTTTCCATTTGGTTGAATTTGTGAACAATTTATTGGAATCGATGTTTTTCACAGTTGAAATGCGATATAAACTGCGTAGAATACTTATTGATTATGTTGGAACATGTTTTGGTTATTATGGTTTGAATTGGAAGGGTTTGGGTGGAAGAAATGATGTATTTTGGCCCCAAATGACCTATATTGACGCTGCTGCGAATTCTGGGTTTCGCGGGTTCGCCTAGCGAACCACAGCGAAGGACCGGGCGAATGTTCGCCTAGAAGTTCGCCTAGCGAACTTTATGTTGGTTTTCCTCTACTTTGGTTCGCCGGGGTTCGCCTAACGAATACTGGAGCGAAGTGGCAGATTTTTCTATTTTGTTTTCTTCATAACTTTCAAACCGTAAGTCCGTTTTGGTCGCCGTTCGAAGCGTTGGAAAATTAATAAAATATTCTTTCTATTAAAAATAGTTTGGAGGGCAGTAGATGATTTATTTAAGTCGTGGTTTTGTAAAAGTGTCGGGTTGTCGGGTTTTTATCGCGTTAAATGCGTGTGGTCGGTGTTTTACATTGTGTTGTCCTATTGTTATATGACGTGGAGCTTTTACGTGGTTTATATGATGTTGAAGCATGTGATAAGTTGTTGTAATTGTTGTGGCCTTATGGCAAAATACTTTGTTGACTTGAATACAAATGTATGGTATTAATGTATGTTGTTGTGGGTAGCCTTCGTGGCGTGAATCCTAGTGTTGTGAGTATCATTGTATGATTGCAGGATTGTTGTGGTTGATGGTGAGTAATTCTTGATGTGAATTGATATGAGTGTATATGCTAAAATGCTAATTGTTGTGGTTTGTGGATTATGATGAAATGCATTGTTTATGTGAAATTCAATGTGTGTTATTTGGTGGCCTTATGGCAAGTAAAGGCATTGTTTGAATTGATTTCCAATGCATAAATAATGACGATGAGATAATTCATATTGTTGATTTGTGAGTATGCATTTGATTGTCAAGAGTCATTTGTATGCCAAGAATCATGATATGCATCTTGTGATGTCGTGTGCCCTGGTGGGGTGTGAGCGACGAAACGATTCCAGAGGAAATCTGCTGTAACGGTTGTGAGCCTTATACAAAGAGAACCTAAAGCGATGTTATAGACGATCGTGAGCCTTATACAAAGAGGACCTAAAGCGGTCGGATCATGAGCCTTATACAAAGAGGACCTAAAGCGATCCATAAACGTCATGAGCCTTATACAAAGAGGACCTAAAGCGACGGGGAACATCATTTGCCCGACAGGGAGTTACACTAAGTAACAAGCGATGATTCCAATAATTCTTGAGTGAATTAATGATGAGAATGATGGATGGAATGGTACCGCATGCATAGAGTCGTTGTGTCGGTCTCTGTACATTTGCATAAATCATGAATGGATTGATTAAGTGTGGGAAATCATGAATGGGTTGGTTATGTGTGGGAAATTGTGAATTGATTGATTATGTGTTGAGCTCGTGATAGCATTGGTGATTTGATATACATTCGTGATAAATGTATGGATTATGGATGATGTGTTTTATAAATGGACATATGCTATATTTTGTGGAGACGGTATACATTACAAAGATTGTTTGGATTATCGTTGATATGCTATATATGAATATATGTGATGTGGTGGCGTGTTTCCATATGTCATAACTTTTGTATGCCTTATGTGTGAATATGTGATTATGTTGGTATAATTGATATATGCTATGTGGTTGGATTATTAGAAATATGTTATGTATCTGTGGCATGCTATATGTATTAGTATGAGATGCTTGTGGTGAGAATAATTATGCATGTGAATTTATATGTGTTTGCATATTATTATGCAATCTTGATTTAGTTGTTATTTCTCACCCTTCTGCTGTGGTTTGTTGCCCTATGAGGCAATTGCAGATTAGTATCTTGGAGGCTTTTGTGAAGATTAGTTCTCCATCCTGTTGTCGGTCTGTCTGCTCTGATACGTAACACGGGAGTCGAGGAACGCTTTTGTTATATATGTATACATTTGTTGGATCTATTTTGTATTACCTTTGTATGAATATTTTGATGTTATAAAACAATTTATTTTGTAAAACAAGTCAGTTATTAATCTTTCCGCTTTATTCCATAATTGAACTTTCCTTTTGTTGGAAAAAGTTCCCTGCTATTATTTATTTACTTTTGTGTTATGTATCAAAGTTATAAGCAGGTGGTTTATGTTTTTCGGAAATGTGGCATCCTTATTTCTGTCGAAAAACTCTTTTTGTTCACTCTAATTTAATTATGTATTATTTATCCGCGATGGGAATTGGGGTGTTACATTAGTGGTATCAGAGCAGGTCGGTCCATCCGGCTAAGTTGTTGAGTCAGTTGGTGTGACAGTTGAATACTGTCGATGTTGTTTGTTCCTTAGTATGTGATATGTGTGTGAAACACTGTCAGTACTTTCTGGTTTTTCTAATCCATTATCTGCAGGATTTAGAATGAGATAAGTGGGGGAGAAGCTGGTGC
Source organism: Lathyrus tuberosus (assembly GCA_022829125.1). Taxonomy (NCBI): domain Eukaryota; kingdom Viridiplantae; phylum Streptophyta; class Magnoliopsida; order Fabales; family Fabaceae; genus Lathyrus; species Lathyrus tuberosus. The sequence continues at coordinate 6,354,998 of JALAZF010000253.1, forward strand.
TTCTCCAAGCTGTTTTAGGTGTGGAGCGTTGGCTCAGTGTGTTGTGGATTGCAAGATTGTGAGTGTTGTTTGGACAGTGTTGTTCCCGATTCCAGAGGGAATGCGAAGGTAAGGTTTCTGTCGACTAAGGAATTGTGCCTTAGGTGGTTTTGTGCACAAGAGGCAAGAAATGCTATTATAGTTTGGTAAAGACGGTTTATGCCCCATCATGATTGTTGGTTGTCTATTGACAAATTGAGGAACTGATCACCCTTAATCTCTTGTTGATAGCAGACAGGAATTGTGTTGGATGGAATAAACGTGTCTTTCCAGATTGGATGGTAGGTACAATGATTTGTTGGAATTAAAAAAATGATTACAGATTGTTTTGATGAGTCGATGAAGATTCTAATATCAGAAGATGAGACAGATTAGAGGTTTTGGTATGTTGGTCCAGTTCGGAAGTCATTGAGAGAGAACGATTGGGTATCGTTAATGGTTGCTCCTCAGAGAGTAGGGAAGGAACTTAAAATGGACGAAGGTGAGTAGTTGAGGTTTATATCTGCTAAGTAAGTAGAAGAACTTTTAGGAAGTGAAACTCAGATGTTTGTCATGTTTGTGATGATAGTGTTCTGGAAATTGGCACGAACCCACAGTGATGGGCCGTCAGATGTGCATGGTTTTCAGATGTGTTTTTGGATGAAACATTAGTGTGTCGACTTGAAGAGGTCCAGCATGGTTGGTAAGGAAAAGGATGATAGCATGAGGTTACGTGTTAATCAGTGAGTAGTATGGAAACTTGCGGTTGTGTTTCGGATAGCTTGAGTTATGAATTGTGACGAATTGCGAACGATTTGAAGTTCCTTGATGGTATTACTTTTGTTATGGGTTGAGATCTCGTGTCAACAGAAACCTTGAGTGAGTTGGAACCCCATAAGAAGAATTGATATGGAATGTGGTAACCAGAGATTGTTAAGCTATTTTGGATAAATTGTTTCGAGCTCAGAATGAATTTTGAAGGTTGTATATGTTATGGTTGTGGAGTATATGAATCGTATCTTCCATACTTGTTTGGATAAGTTTATAGTGATGTTTATTGGATGATATTCTGATTTATTTTAAATCAAAGGATGAGTATGTAGAGTATTTGAGGATTTAGTTACAAGGGTTGAAAGAGAGAGAGAGCTTTCTGCTAAATTATCGAAGTGAGAATTTTGATTGAAAAGGGTTAGTTTTCTTGGAGGTGTTATTTCTGATGATGGTATTTTTATGGATCCATCGGAAGTAGATGCCGTTCTAAAATGAGAGGCTCCGAAGTCGCTTAAAGTAATTAAAAGCTTTTTGGACTTTAGTTGCTTATTACCGGAGGTTATGGAAGGCTTTTCCAAGTTAGCGTTTTCGTTACTTCGATTGACTTGCAAAAGGTAAGTCGTTTGTTTGGGATGTTCGTTGTGAGTAAGTTTTGGTGAGCTGAAGTAGAGATTGACTACGGCTCCAATTTTGATTCTGCCTGATCCTAATAAATTGTTTATGGAATATTGGGATGCGTCCTTGATGAGTTTAGTTAGTGTGTTAAGGCGAGAGGGTAAAGTCATTTCTTATGCTTTACGACAATTGAGGATTCATGATTTCAAGATGGCTGCGGTTACTTTTGTGTTGAGAATTTGGGGGTATTATTTTGTAGGTTTTAGGTTCGAGATGGTTGGTAATCACAAGGGTTTAGAGTACTTGTTTGGTCAGAAGGAATAAAGTAGGAGACAACGAGGATGGTTGGAATTCCTGATTAGTTATGACCTTGGCTCGAATTATCCTATTGGTAAAGTTAATGTCGTGCCTGATGAGTTGAGTCGAAAGTTTTTACATATGTCTATTGTGATGGTCAGAGAATTAGAGTTGGTTGAGCAGTTCAGAGACTTGTGTCTGGTGTGTGAGATAACTCAGTGGAGTGTAAGGTTGGGTCTATTAGAAATGAACTATGCTTGTTCTGGTGAATATTAGAGAGAGTCAGAAGTTGGATATGGAATTGGTAGATTTGATTGTTACGAATAATCAGAGTGCGCATCGAAAGCGTGATGTGGCACATTTCGTATAAGAGTGTGTAACTTGTAAGAGTTCATAGGTTGGACATTGAAAACATGTAGGAATGATGAGACCATTGGACGTTTCAGAATGGAAGTGTTAGGTGAAAGGTTTAAATATTATTCATGGGCTACTATGTAGATGGATGTTTTGGTTATATGTTCGATTGGTGAATCGTAGCATTGTTGTAATATTGTTGTGTGACAAGGATGTTGGTATTGTGGTGATGTAGAGGTTGTTGAAACGATGTTTGGTCGTGGAACTTTATGTTCTTATTTGTGTTGTTGCCTCGTTTCAATCGTGATGGTTCGAGTGCGAGTAGCTAATTCCTTGTGGGGAATTAGGGGAGTGTTACCTATGGTGAAGGTAACGATCTTGTTGTGTTTCGGTTCAAGAGTGAACCTGTGTGTTCATAACTTGGGTATTCTTTGAGTCGTGAGTTAGTCGTCAAGTGTATTGTATGGGCTTTGCATCTTGTCGTTGTTGTAGCTGCTGCTAGCAAGGTGTTTTGTCGGTTTGTGTTATTCGTTGTGTTGCCTTTAATGGCATGAGAGTGGGTTAGACGGATACGAGAGTCGAATCTGGAGTTGTTTGCACCAAGTATATTTTCGAGGACAAAAATTTCTAAGTGGGGGAGAATTGTAACGCCCCGTTTTGTCCGATTTATTTAATCGAGTCGATTTAATTATTTTCATTTTTATATTATTTTATTCTTGACTTTTATTTGACAATATATTATTTTTCATCGTTATTATGTTTTATCGCGTTTTGAGAGCGGTTGCGAGGTATTTGAGCCGAGGGGTAAAATAGTCTTTTTAGGGGTTTAGATATTTTTATAAATAGAGATTTGAGAGAAAAAGAGAGAAAAGAAAGAGAAAGGAAAGAAAGGAAGAGGAAGGAAAAGAGAAGGAGAGGAAAACTTGGGATAGAAGAAAACATCCAAATCAAAGCTTGAACTTCGATTAATCGGGTAAGGGTGAGAAGTTCTGATTATATTTCGATTGTATATGTATATGTATGTATTTGTTTGAATGTTTGGTTGAAAAATATATGTTTTCCATTTGGTTGAATTTGTGAACAATTGATTGGAATCGATGTTTTTCACGGTTGAAATGCGATATAAACTATGTAGAATACTTGTTGATTATGTTGGAACATGTTTTGGTTGTTATGGTATGAATTGGAAGGGTTTGGGTGGAAGAAATGATGGATTTTGGCCCCAAATGACCTATATTGACGCTGCTGCGAATTCTGGGTTTCGCGGGTTCGCCTAGCGAACCACAGCGAAGGACCGGGGGGAATGTTCGCCTAGCGGACTTTATGTTGGTTTTCCTTTGCCTTGGTTCACTGGGGTTTGCCTAGCGAATACTGGAGCGAAGTGGCAGATTTTTCTATTTTGTTTTCTTCATAACTTTCAAACCGTAAGTCCGTTTTGGTCGCCGTTCGAAGCGCTGGAAAGCTAATAAAATATTATTTCTATTAAAATTGGTTTGGAGGGCAGTAGATGATTTATTTAAGTCGTGGTTTTGTAAAAGTGTTGGGTTGTCGAGTTTTTATCGCGTTAAATGCGTGCGGTCAGTGTTTTACAATGTGTTGTGCTATTGTTATATGACGTGGAGCTTTTACGTGGTTTATATGATGTTGAAGCATGTGATAAGTTGTTGCAATTGTTGTGGCCTTATGGCAAAATACTTTGTTGACTTGAATGCAAATGTATGGTATTAATGTATGTTGTTGTGGGTAGCCTTCGTGGCGTGAATCCTAGTGTTGTGAGTATCATTGTATGATTGCAGGATTATTGTGGTTGATGGTGAGTAATTTTTGATGTGAATAGATATGAGTGTATATGCTAAAATGCTAATTGTTGTGGTTTGTGGATTATGATGAAATGCATTGTTTATGTGAAATTCAATGTGTGTTATTTGGTGGCCTTATGGCAAGTAAAGGCATTGTTTGAATTGATTTCCAATGTATGAATAATGACGATGAGATAATTCATATTGTTGATTTGTGAGTATGCATTTGATTGTCATGAGTCAATTGTATGTCAAGCATCATGATGTGCATCTTGTGATGTCGTGTGCCCTTGTGGGGTGTGAGCGACAAAATGATTCTAGAGGGAATCTGCTGTAACGGTCGTGAGTCTTATACAAAGAGGACCTAAAGCGACGTTACAGACGATCGTGAGCCTTATACAAAGAGGACCTAAAGCGATCGGATCGTGAGCCTTATACAAAGAGGATCTAAAGTGATCCATAAACGTAGTGAGCCTTATACAAAGAGGACCTAAAGCGACGGGGAACATCGTTTGCACAACGGGGAGTTACACTAAGTAACAAGCGATGATTCCAATAATTCCTGAGTGAATTAATGATGAGAATGATGGATGGAATGGTACCACATACATAGAGTCGTTGTGTCGGTCTCTGTGCATTTGCATAAATCATGAATGGATTGATTATGTGTGGGAAATCATGAATGTATTGATTATGTGTGGGAAATTGTGAATTGATTGATTATGTGTTGAGCTCGTGATAGCATTGGTGATTTGATATGCATTCGTGATAAATGTATGGATTATTGATGATATGTTTTATAAATGGACATATGTTATGTTTTGTGGAGTCGGTATACATTACAAAGATTGTTTGGATTATCGTTGATATGTTATATATGAATATATGTGATGTGGTGGTGTGTTTCCATATGTCATAACTTTTGTATGCCTTATGTGTGTATATGTGATTATGTTGGTATAATCGATATATGCTATGTGGTTAGATTATTAGAAATATGTTATGTATCTGTGGCATACTATATGTATTAGTATGAGATGCTTGTGGTGAGAATAATTATGCATGTGAATTTATATGTGTTTGCATATTATTATGCAATCTTGATTTAGTTGTTATTTCTCACCCTTCTGCTGTGGTTTGTTTCCCTATGAGGCAATTGCAGATTAGTATCTTGGAGGCTTTTGTGAAGATTAGTTCTCCATCCTTTTGTCGGTCTGTCTGCTCTGCTACGTAACACGGGAGTCGGGGAACGCTTTTGTTATATATGTATACATTTGTTGGATCTATTTTGTATTACCTTTGTATGAATATTTTGATGTTATGAAATAATTTATTTTGTAAAACAAGTCAGTTATGGATCTTTCCACTTTATTCCATAATTGAGCTTTCCTTTTGTTGGAAAAAGTTCCCTGCTATTATTTATTTACTTTTGTGTTATGTATCAAAGTTATGAGCAGGTGGTTTATGTTTTTCGAAAATGTGGCATCCTTATTTCTGTCAAAAAACTCTTTTTGTTCACTCTGATTTAATTATGTATTATTTATCCGCGATGGAAATTGGGGTGTTACAACTTGAAGTCGAGTCTGATGAGTTGAAGCTATCAAAATAGCATTGGGAAACATTTTCTTTGTGCCAATCGATTGGCACCTTATCCCAATTGATTGGGAGAGTTCAAAAATGTTCTCTAAGCGATTAGGAAAGTATCTTAATGATATGTAATGGATAGATATCTTTAATTACCATTTTAAACTTGTAATCGGTTAATTTGAAGGCAACCAATCAATTGATGTTTGTTGCCAATTGAATGGAAAGTCATAAAAGCCTTAAAAATTATTCCTTTTTTGTGCCAACTTCTAGAATATAAATTGAGGTCCCTTCCCACTCTTTTTCACATCTATAAATGTGATTTAATTTCTCATTTCTCACTCTCTCTCTAAAAATTTCCTTTTTTCACATTCTCTGACTAAAAGATTAGTTGAAGTGCATTTCGAGAAAGTCATTTTGCGAGCTAGGAAGTTGCAATCTAGAATGGTAGTTTTGTAAGTTCACCAAGGAAGTTGTGTTTATACTTTGGTTGAACATTTTATCCACTTAGGGTATTGCTTGTTTGAATTTGAAGCTAAACCGGTAAAAAAATATAAGGTTTGGGATTTGTGTGATAAGGTTTCTTGTTTAGGTTAAAGCTCATCCCGGTGTTAAAATCTTGATTCGGTTCGAGATCATCCCGGTGGTAAAATCTCACAGGTTATTGGTTAGCTCGTTATATTACCAAAGTTTACGTTCGTGAGCTCATCCCGGTGTTAAAAGCTCCTAAAGTTTATTTTAATCTTGAAGACAAATCACTCCAAGATTCTTGTGGAAATGAGACTAACCGCTTCGATCCGCTGTTTGGAAGGAAGACTCAACGCTTCTCTTCCATTTTTACTGTTTGGTTGGAAGTTAGCCATAAACTTCATTTTTCCTTGTATCAGAGGGTTTGTGAGTTCTACCTACTAAAAACTCTCGATTTTGATTGGATACTCTCAAGATCAATTCTTGAGCATATGACTAAGTCATTTTTTACTAAACCTGTATAACTCCTAGTGTCTTCTCTCTTTCCTTAAATTTTTATTCCAGCCTTTTACATTCTACAAATCTACTTTTTGGTGCATAAGTCTAGAACTTTTCTAAAAATGTTTTCTAACTCTGATTTTAATCATAAACTTTTTCAAATCCAAGTTTTTTTAAAGCACACAATTCATCCCCATCTTGTGAGCGAATTCACATGTCCAACACTTTCAACTGCCTAATTTAGGACTTATAGAGTATAAATTTTTGAACTGTAACACATTTTTAAGGGTTACTTCATTATTATAGTAAACTTGCACTTAAGAATTTGGATTTTATTGAAGTTTGTTCTTCATTTATGTTGTTGTATTTTTCTTGTTGTTGCACTTTATATTATACTACTTTACTTGGATTTGAAGTCTCCCTTGGGAGCACGTTTAATTTCATAAGAAATTACTTTCATTTTCGGGTGCAATTCTTTACTATTTTTATGATGAATTCTATGTATGTATGTGTTGTTTCTTTATTTATCATGTTTGAGTAAATCATTTAGAGTCCAGAACATGAGGATTGTCATATCGACATAACTCATGCAAAATTTATAGGTATTTAATTGTATCGAGAATGAAAATTATGTTTTGCAATTTATGTTTCGAAAAGAAAAGACTCGCTATGAAAGTAGGAGCACTGAGATATCAATTATGCGCCGAAAAAGCACAAATGATATCGGACTTTGAAATTCAGACATTTGATTTTTAGACTATGAAAGTGTCTCTAAATTAATCAAGAGACTACTATATTTTGAAAGGGGATTTTTAAACTCGCAAATTTGTGTTGCAAAAGTAGGTGGTTGCGATTTTAAAGTTTGGTAATGCGTGCGTTGAATGTGAGCATTACTTCTAATTTTAATATTTTTTAGAAAAGTATAATTCGCGTTATGATTAATGCAATAATTTGTATGAGTGAAGTTGGTAGATGGAACTCATCATTCCGATCTCTTGTTTTAACATAGAGTAGTATCTGTTTATTTTCCTTTTCACATATACACAGTTAATCACCTAGTCTTAGATATACATCAAAATAATAGATGATGGTAATTGAAATATTGGTTTCTATGGACACGATATCTTTTTATACTACTCGATATAGGTGTATACTTGTGGCCTATCATTATCTCATATTTTATCCTTTGTTCTCTCTCACACACACACACTCTCTCTCTCTCTCTCTCTCTCTCTCTCTCTCTCTCTTTATGTCTCTCACTCCGCCATAAGTATCATCACGATCTCATAAAAAAGCCACAAATTTAAAGACACCTTATAAAGAAGAGTTTTGAAGGAGGCACAATAGAAATAACTCAAGAAAGATAGATGATGACCAACCGAAGAGTTATTCGACCATATTTTATGGAGGAAAGCTTCATGAGGAGCTACAAACCATACATTCATATCTTTAAAGGACTGTTAAGAGAATTCTTCACTATGTAACTTGTTCAAACGTTCCTAAACCTTGTTAAATAATTCTACTCAAATAACGATTGTAGGAACATCCTTAAAGTCATCCCTGAAAGGAATTGAATTCAACATCCATAGATATTAGTTTGGAAGGATATTTGATCTGCTCTTCCAAGGGGAATCCTACACCAAGGAAGGACCAATAATGTTTAAAAAGTTCAAGTGTTCCATCATTGTCTACTTCTTCGTTATATATATATATGTCTTGTCTCTTTAAAGTTCATTGTGCAAGGTAGAGCATCTAATCAAGGGCCTCAAGTTTGGTTCCTCAACTAAGGTTTTGTTCTCTTCAAGGCACAATGTGGACATTCATTGATTCTCAATATTTTTCCTCTCAAGATATGGAGTTTAATCTCAAATTTTATGGTCATCAAACATCTGAATATCATTTAGACCAAGGATACCTTAAAGTCTTGTTGCTTGCTTCCCAAGAAAGTCAAAGATTCATGTGTTTATTTTCATGCATTCATCAACAAGTCAACTCAAACTTTGAGCAATACAGTGAAAAGACATTCAAGTAAATCTTATTTTGAGTTCATATGATCATTCATGTACCTTAGAATGCAAGAAAATCCTAAGTGCCCAAGTTGATTCAAGAAGGTTTGACCAAAAAGCAAACATTTTCAAGTCAAAGTTCCAAAGACTACAACTCCTTCAATTCTCTATATTTTTGAGTTCTTCTTTTTTCATATGACTCTTCTAAATATCCTCTACAACTTCTCTTTACATGACAAGAGCCAATTATGCTTGGAGGATCATCAAAAATTTGAATACATTATAGGTCATTTGTGGACTTAGTGAAATTTGACTTATTTTCAAGTGACTTTTTCCCAACTTTCAGAGATCACAACTTCTTCAATTATTATCATTTAAGGCTGATTCTTTTTGCACTCTACTCTTTGTTATGCCCTCTACAAGTTTGATTCAAGGATCAAGATTAAACTATGCTTGGAAGGCCTTGGAAAGTGTTGGAACATTATAGGTCATTTTCTGCCTAAAAGACTTAGAATTTTTCTAAGTATGGTGACCAATTTTTTATGCCAATTTCAAGACATCACAAATTTCTCTTTAGATGACCAAATGAATACTTTCTTGCCACATTGTAAACTAGTCCATGAAGACTACACATTGCAAGAAGAATGAGATCAAAAAGCCTCTTGAGTAGGAAGCCCCATTGAGTTGAACATGGTGACTTAAAACTGAAGAAAGCTCCATGGTTAGAATTTTGATTAATTCTAATTCCAATTATAGGCCAAATTAGAGTCCAATTTTGTGCCTAATCAAGTTTAGCAAGTATCCAGAAGTTGTTTAACACTTGAAACACAAGTTTTAGATGAGTTTTGAGTGATCTCAAGTCACACTATTGGCATGATGAGGGTGCACACGAATTCACTCAATTTCCAATAAATTCACCCCTCTCAGCATTCCATCATCTTCAACTATAAATTTTATAGTTGAGCTCACTAGCTTCATTTCCAAGCTTTTGAGAGCCATTGAACCTCTGCTTGAACTTCAAAATTTCCCAGAAATTTCCATCACCGGGTTTTGAATTATAGCTAGTTTCAACCCAATTTCTTTGTTATAATACCTCCATCGTCATCCTCTGAAGCTTTTGGTTCAAGTATCAAGCTCCCAGACCTTCTGAATTAATCTGACCAGATCAAGCTTCTTCAACCTTCGGTCACCATCTCAACAAGGTAGTTAGAAGCTTCAAATCACTTCAAACAAGTTACCAAAATGTAGCTCTTGGCTTGCTAGTAATTTCCCCTAACTTATCTACTGTTGATTGCTCGAGTTCATCATTTAAATTTTGTTTGAACTTTTGTGTTCATTTATGCATTTCTCCAAAAATTCTCCTCACCCTTTTTCAATAAATGAAAATGGAGGATGAAGTTGAGTTCGCCTTGATGAGATGATCATAATGGCATAGGTCTCATGACCTAAAGTAACTGTTTGCCAGAGATCCGGTGAGAGCTCACCGAAGAAGATGACTGGCGAGGCTGAGAACGATGACCTGTGTGGCGGCACGTTGGAGATTTGAAATGTTTTCATTGGTTGATTTTAAATGTGATTTTAAATGTGATCCTATGTGGCACCATGGTGTTCTATCACCTCAGGTGCGTTAGATCTGCCACGTAATGAGGCTTGATCCAATGCACCTTGTTTTTTCTCTTTTATTTATTTTCTAAATTGCATTTATCTTCAAAAATTCATAAAAAATAGATACATTAATATTTTTCACTCCAATTTTTTTGATAGTTTCATAAAAATATTTCTTATTTTTTGAGCATTTTTGTGTATTTTTATTTTAGCATTTGCTATTTTTCATGATTTTCTTTTTGCATTTGATTTAAATAGTTAAAAATATTTTTATACATTTTAAAATTCTGAAAACATTTTGTATATGATTCTTGAGTTTTTTTTTTTATTTTCTGGATTTTTCTTGGTCATTTGTGATCTTGTTTGATGCATCATTTGCATTTTCATGTTTATTTTCATTTTAAAAATCATTTTTATGCATATTAATTCATTTTGTTGCATTTTTATATTGATTGACCTTTGTTGACTGTTGTTTGACTTGAATCTTGGTTGATTTGGTCAAGTTTCATCAAGCTCAATGGATATTGGGTGTTGATGGGGTGAAAAACCTAATCCACCAAAATGGATGATTGATCTTGATGATAACTTGATAAATCCTTGGATTCAGCTTGTTGCTTTTGGTTTTCTTGATGCCTCTTCTTCATCTCCCTTCTTCTTTTTTCTTTTGGTTGATGAAAATCTTTAGCATCATGGATTGTTGGTGATTAAAGATGTTTGAATCTTCATTACTTCAAACATGTTGTTGAAGTGATCATTTGGATCACTCACTTCACTTTGGAGTATTGATAGGTTGCCTTTGATCATTGATGGAGGTCCTTGATTAAGATGAGATCACTCCTCTTTTTCTTTTCTTTTTTATGTGGCAAGCTTTAGGAGGATGGCTTACATGTCATTTATCTAGCTTGTATTAGCACATAAATTGTTATTAACCGGCCTCAGATAGTTGTTACTTCTACATAAGTCCAATTACGATTGCTTAACATAGCGCTAAATTTGTTCCGAATCGGAAACTAAGTCAATTTTGTAAGTGAGATTGTTAGCCTCCTATTCTCCATGGTATTGTGTGAAATAGATTGGATTTTTTGTTATCAAAGAGATCTAGTGGCATACTTGTTGATTTTATCCAAGTTGGAGCCATTCTCTTGGTAATGTATGAGACCATGTTTTCATGCTCTTGGATGTCTAGTTGAGTGTTCTCCAAAAAAGGACAAATTGGCCTATCTTCTCTAATCACTAGCTCACTAACTTTTGTTTTATTTCATTATTTTACTTTTCATTTACTTTATGCTCTTTACTTATTTCCATTTACTTTATGCTTTTATTTTAGCATTTTATATCATATTATCATATTTTTTTCTCTTTGTCCACTTGGACTTGTGTTTATCCTTATGCTCTTTTTATTTTGTACATTTGGACTTTCTTTTCTCTTAAAACATTAATAAATATCAAAAATCCTAAAAGACTTGGTTACTTTGTGGACTTGAAGTTACTACCCTATGCTTTGGATGTGGAGTTATGGACTTAGAAGTAGGAATCTTGACCCTTGCTTGGAAGTTGGGAACTTAAATCCTAATCTCCATCTGGTACCTTTGGTTTGAGGGCTTAACTTGGTTATTATTATCTCATCTAATGCTTGGTTGACTTGATTGAGGCTTAAATCCAAAGGAGGAATTTCTTGATTGACTTATGTCATGGAGCTTGATTATTCCTTGGTTAGATCTTTCTTTGTCCTTAGCTTTTATTTTATGCAATAGGATAGTCACTTCATCTCATCCCTTCTTAAATTTTCAAAATCTTCTCCCTTATTCAAAATCTTCTTTTTTCAAACTTAGAACCTCTTTCTTAATCAAACTTGAATTTGTAAAGTGCATTTTCAAACTCATTTTCTTAATAAATGCTAATCAATCTTAAGCACACTTTGACCATTTCAAAAAGACAAAAAAATACATAAACTTATTCAAATCCTTTTTTGTCCCTTTGTGCACTTTTTCTTTTAAACTTTTCATAAAGTTTAGACATGAGTCATTTTCATAGTTGAGATGTAATTCTCATATCCCCATAGTATTAGAGATGTTGACATTTTCCACTTAGATGTTGAGTTATAGACTTGTTGATTTTGATCCAAGCAAAAATCCTTCATTTTAAGATGATGCAAATGTTGTTTTCTCCTACTTGTGGGTGATTAGTATTAGTTTTTTTCCTAAAATTGACAACTTATATTTTCATTTAAAAAGAATCATAACAAATCATTTTGTTATTTTTACCACGAGCTACGAGGTTTTAATCCTCCATTGCACTTTGTGGGTACGTAGGCCCAAGACTCAGGAAGTCTTGTCAAACACAAAAACATTAAAAAACTTCTTTCCTCACTTCCCCAATCTTTTACAAGCAAACTATTTTCAAACCAAAAAGCGTAGATATTTCAAAGGGATCCTATGGAGTACCATAGACGTTTTGGGTGCTAATACCTTCCCTTTGTATAACCAACCCCCTTACCCTTGTCTATGTTTATTTGTTCTTGTTTTAGAACTTCTTTAGGTTTTGTTCGCTCTTTTTCCTTTCCTTTGGATAAAATAAAAGTGCGGTGACGACTCTTGTTTTATGAGTTAAGTTAATCAATAACTTATACTCACAATTTTCCCGCTACAGATAGAGGGTTTGTTTTGTGAATAGCTTGAAGTCATTTTCCTTCTGGGACAGTATTATTTAACATGAATTAGGCTTTGATGGCACATGTTGGACAAGTGACTCCAAGCACAAGCGAGGGTGAATTGTGGTATTCAAAATTCGTGATGAATTTTAAGGTTTTATTACTTAAAAAGTAAATTGTATTAGTAGTCACAAAGTTTGAGAGAAAAGTTGCAGAAAGAAAAAACAAAGTAAATTATATAAGGAAATAAAAAGAGATAGTGTTAGAGAGATATCACCAAAGAATTATTCAGGTTTGACAAACTGTTATCATAGTCCTATCCCCTAGAGATCTTCTTGAGATTTCACTAGAGTATTAAGATTTTATAGGTTATGACCATGAACCCTTGATACAATGGAATTGAGAGATTTTACACAGGCTAATCCCCTAACCAAAAGAGAGCTTTTCAAAATGAAGAAATCACGAACCAAGAAGATATTTGAAAGGCAAATCTCAAGAACTAAAAAAACTAGGATGAGTACTATAACCAAATAGAGATTTTGCTAGTGGTTGATCTAAAGAACCAAAATTGATTCTTCAAGAGCATCACACTCTTGAAAATAACAACAGTGGCAATACACCTCTTTTATCAAAAGTATTTTTCACTCGTAAGGCACTAAGGCAGCTTTGGTGAAACAAACTAGTTAGAGAGAGAGAGAGAGAGAGAGAGAGAGAGAGAGAGAGAGAAATTGAAAAGATTATGAAAACTCCGGATTCTTGTGTGAAATAAAGTGAGGAGAAGCCTCCTTTATATAGGAAAAACTTTTGGCTCAAAATAGAAATAATTCACGGGCCTTTTAAATGTCTTAATTGATTAGATACTTGCAATAATCTATTATTATGTCTCAAACAAGAAAGTTTTGATATATATTCATTATCACTTATTAAGAGACTATCATAATTGATTATATTATCAATTAGGCTTCATCTAATGGATTATGCTATAAATTTAATCGATTCGATATTTCAAAATTTTCTCATAGTCAAGCTTACAGTCCCTTAATCAATTGTCTTGGTGTTAAAAATATTTTTAGGTGTTTTATTGAGTACAAAGAGGCTACAAAATATTTTAAGTGTGTGTGTGAGTTTCCTTAGTATCTTAGGAGTTACTCTCCTACATTCGCAAAACTTTGGTCACTCAGACAGACACAACTAGACGAGCTTTCACACTTCTTTGCTTTCACGATCTCAAGAAGAAAAATTAATTATTCAAGGGTATTACACTCTTGAAAATAAAAACAATGGCACGACACCAATACAACTCTTTTCTCACAAGTATTTTCACTCATAAGGCACTAAGGCGATTTTGGTGAAAGAAAATATTCAAAGAGAGAGGGAGAAAATAGAGATAAATTATAAAGAATTAGGAGATTTTCTGAATTCTGGTGTGAAATGAAGTGAGGAGAATCCTTCTTTATAAAGGAAAAATTGACTCAAAATGAAAGCAATTTGTGGGCCTTTTTGATGATCTAATCAATTAAATACTTGTAATAATCGATTATTATGGCCCAAAAAGGAAAGTTTTGATATCGAACCATTATCACTCATTATGAGACTATCATAATTAGTTATATTATTTATTAGGCTTCATCTAATCGATTAGGATATAAATCTAATTGATTGGATAGTTTAAAAGTTTCTCCTAATCAAGATTACAGTCCCCTAATCAACTAGCCAGACTTTAAAAAGATTTTTAGGTGTTTTGTAGATTAAAGAAATGTTTCAAAAATAGTTTAAGTATGTCTGTGTGTTTCCTAATTATCTTAGGAGTTACTATCCTACTTTCACAAAACTCTGGTCACTCAGACATACATAACCAGGCGAGCTTTCACACTTGTTTTCTTTTATAACTCCAGAGTTTTTAAGTTCCTTTGCCAAATATACCAATCATATAAGCACTTCACTAGAACCTAGAATCTTTTATTGGACAAGGCTTGATATATTTTCAAGTTAAATCACCATCATTAGAGACTTAGAAAGATATCACCACCGACTTTAACATTCATCAACGTTGTCATAATCAAAACACTAGGAAGGTCATCATCAGGATTATCAGCTTCATACCTCTAAGCACATGGATACACACACGAGGGTGTGATTAATAGGAATGGAACCACCTTTTATCCTGCATGATTTATTAATTCGACGCTAGTAAGGTGGGTTAGTCAACAAGGAGAGGTGCCCCGTGTGTATCAGATGGACCACAAAATTAGTAGGAGGTGCCTATGACACTCTAGAGAATGGTTAATTTCAGAATCATATAACTGTGATAAGCTAGATGGGCATATGACACATGTAGAGTATGCATTAGGCTATATGCATTATTTATTTTGATATAAATGTTGTGACTGTTATATGTCATGTTGTACTTGCATGTATGTATTCTTTCATATATGTTGTTTTAAGATTGTTACCTTCTACTATTATTGTAGATTTGGCTTAATGGACTAATTTTTTTGCAGTTTGTGATGTTTAGATATCATTATGTCATGAAGACTTAGCAAGATGGTGAATGCTTTTAGTGATCAAAATCATCGAGGCCTGATGTCACCGCGGGTCATTGGTTATAAGTCATCTTTGGCTTAAAGTTTCATATTAGCTTAGGGTTATGTTCTATGTTTTGTCTCTTTACTCCTCTGTAAAGTATGTTGTCATATGAGAAATTCTAACATGTGTAAGTTGTATTTATACTTATTTAATGTTAAACACTTTCTAAGAAAGTATGTTCAAGTGGTGAAAATATTTTGTAACATTAGACAAGTCTCTGATTGTGGTTTTGGAAAATGATTTTAACAGAAAAGCTTTTACTCTATTGTATCACCTTTAAAAAGAAGAGAATGATTCCTAATGTATTGTTTTTTTATTCTCATTGTTAAAAATTAGGGTGTTACATTGTGGGATATATTAGGGACTGATGTGATCAATTTAGTGAATAAATTATTTCAACAAGGTTGGATCCTTCCTAATCTCAATTCAGTCAATGTGACTTTGATACCTAAACAACATGGAGCAGATTCTATTTAGATGTGTAGACCTCTTGCACTTGCAAATTTTCAATTCAAAATTATCATTAAGATCATTATAGATAGGTTGGCCATTTTATTCAAATATTTGGCTTTGATAAAAAGTTTTGTAATTGAATTATTACCATTCGCAACTTAGCCTAATTATTAATCATGATAAAAGGGAAAGCTGTATGACTTTTTTCTTGCTCTAGAGAAGATCCTATGTCTTTATTGCTCTTTTGTATTGCTTAAGAGTCACTTAGTATGGAGTTATCTATGTTGGTGGATCATGGTATGTTGACATACATATCAGTTGGTAAGACAACCATTCCTAGAGTACTCTTTGCATATGGCATTATGATATTCTGCAAAGTTACCAGAAAAATGCTCAAGTAATTAACCACCTCATTCAAGAATATGGTCAGAATTTTGGTCAAAACATCAGTCCAACTAAGTGTAAGCTTTATGGTGGATGTAACTATTGATCTAGGCTAAGTCTCATTGAAGATATGTTTGGATTCACTATGGGACAAACATCAATTAACCATCTTAGAGTTCATATACTCAAAGACAAGCCTATAACTCATCATCTCCAGGTCCTAGCAGATAGAGTAATTGCCAATCTAGTTACTTGGAAGGGTCATCGCCTTTCTATGATGAGAATGTTTCAATTGGTCCAATCACTTATCCAAGGCATGCTTATGTATAATCTTGGGATTTATTAATAGCCAATCAATCTTTCTTAACAAAATGGGTTCTTACATCTGAAAATTTTCGTGGACATGTAGCATAGACACTAGAAAGGTGATTATTATATCTTAAAAGGTTATTCGTTCACCTTTATCTGAAGGAGGTCTTGGTGCGAGAGATATTAAGATAATAAGCAAAGTTGGTTGTTTATGTTTTTGTTTGAACTTATTAACTATCAATAATCAATAGTCTTCTATGATTATTAATAGATATTTCAAGAACACAAAAAACCAATCATGTATCATATTTCTTCTTTAATATGCTTTGACATTATTCATTCAATTTCTTTTCTAAAGGAACATAGTAGAAGGACATAGGTTTCTGGACTGACAATTGGTTGGGATACAAAATTAAAGATTTACACCTAGTATTGCCAGAGGATATTCAATTTATGTAAACATTTAAGATCAATTTTATTATCTAAAACATTGATTAGAATATTCCTCATGGCTTATCCATTTTGGCTCCAAAAATTATTGAAGACATCTTGAAGATTAACATGTCATTTGATAAAACTACTGCTGATCAACTCATTTGGACAGGATCTGCAAATGATGATCGTTCTTTTAAAAATTCCTATAATTGTATTATAATAGATCATTGAACCTTCTTGGAAGCAAATGCATAATGTTATTGGCACAAATGAAAACCTGATTTGAAGGGGAATGCATATGGTTTTAGTGTTCTCTCTGTACAATCATGATGGAGAAAATGTAGACCATTTATTTCTTAGATGTGAGTACTCCTTACTTTTCTAAAATTAGATGAAGCGATTATTTGGCCTGAACATTGATAGAAGTAGTTATGAATGTTGATTCAAACTTGTTGATAGAAGTTGTAGCTCTAAAATTTAACATCTGATTATGAATCATCATAATAACTATTTGGAAAACTTGACACACAAGAAATAATATCAAGTTTCAAAATTGTGACATTGACTTTTATAGAGACATTTTTCAAGCTAAACAATTGACTTATATGACATCTAATTATTTCAATGGGCACATGTACTCTTCAATTCACGAGTTTACAATTACTAAAATGCTTTGACATCAATCGTTGACCTCATTCCGCACCTAGAATCATACAAGTTAATTGGTGTTTTTCTAGACATAATTGAATTTAGTGCAACACGAATGGAGCTTCAAGAGAAAATCATAGAATATAAAGTTATGGTGGCATAGTTAGTGTTAATTTAGAAACATTCTTGGAAGCTTTCTCAGCTAAAATTGAAGTTTGTACCTCCTTTCAACCTAGGGGTGGAAAAATAGATGAATTGGATGGATATGGATTTGGATGTTAGTGGATGGATCAAAACAATTCATTAATTCATTAACTATCCATTAAACTCAGTTTAAAAATATCAAATCCAGTCCATCCATTAAAAATATAATCCATCCACTCCATCCACTAATCTATTTTCAATGGATGGATATCCATCCATCCAAAAAATTAATATGAATATTATTATTATTTTTTTAATTTCACAAAAAGTATAATTTAAATTAATTTTTAAAAATCTCTCTTTCTCTCCTTCTCAATTAGTACTAATATATTATCACTCTCTAAAGTAAAAAAAACAAAAATAGTATTATTTGCTTCAGTACCATTACTAGAAATTCATTTTTACTGTTCATTGTTTCAGCTAAAAAAAATAGAATTTGGATGTTAGCGTTCATTGCTTCAGTACCAAAACAATCCATCCATCTAATCTAAAACAATATATAGCTTCAGTACCATTATTAGAAATTCATTGTTTCTAAACAGTAGGAGAAAGAGATGATTAAATTAATAGAAATAAACATAATAACAACAATGTAATTAATGTTTAATAATAATTGTAAATAAATTAATAGTAAAAGATATGTAAATGAAATAAATTGTTGAAAAAAATGGATTAAAAATTAATAACATGTTGTGAAATTTTTAAAAATAAAATAAATTATAATGTATGATCCATTGGATTTATAAAATGAGATGGATGAATTGGATTCATCCATATGGCTAGATGGATGGATTGGATTCAATCCATTAACTTAAATTTTGTTTAACGGATAGATTGGATGGATAAAATTTTGGATAGATTGGATGGATATCATCTTAATGGATTTTATTGCCACCCCTACTTCAACCTGAATTGCATGAAATCATGTTTGCAGTCGAATATGCTAACAAGAGGAATTAGAGAAATTTTTGGCTTGAAATTAATTCAATGCTGACCATTAGTGCACTTTTTTATGTGATATTGTCCCTTGACATATTTTAATTAAACGGAAGAATTCTTTACACATTATATATTCTTTTAGATTCAAGATATCTCATATTTTTAAAGAGAGAAATACATCTGAAGATAGATTAACCAATACAGACTTATTTTTGTTGATTATGATATTTGGCGATTCACTTCAAATTTGTGTTTTTAAAAGTTTTTGGAGAGATATAGGTTGGACATATGTCCAACTATGGTTTTGTTAGTTGTTTGATAAGTTAGGTTTTATGTCCTCATCCTTTTTGTTTTTTTTAGAGAGTTTCTTAACACACCACCCATGTTTTTTATACACCACGTAAAATTTCGTTTTTTCCCCCAGTTCTGGATGTGCACATCCGGACGCACCGTTTTTTTTAAAAACGTTGCTTTGTTCCGAATGTGTAAATCCGGAATGACAAGTTACGCGTAATCCGGATGTGCACATCCGGAAAATGGCTGAAACTTAAAAGATATATTTATTTTAAGAAATAATAATATGTATTTTAACAGAAGGTTAGAGGAACGAATATGGCAGACATCCTTTAATGATAACTTCAAAATATTTATCAAAACGCATGATGGTCACTTGTTCTGTATCCAAAAGCTGTCTAGTAGTTCTAACCCATATTTAGACAAAATAACGGCCTTTCACCTATGGTGACAAATATGACCTCTGTAACAAAATAACGGTCATCCACCTATTGTGAATATCCGAACTCCCAAATCTATCCTCGAAGATTGTAGGAAAAATGAAGATCAACAGTAAAACATTACTGCATTGACGTTATCCAAGATAAATTGTAGCAGAGTCGACACAAAGTTGGTGGTACTTCTATTACCACTTGCAGAACCAGAATCGAAATTTTCGACTTCACTTATGTAGTATCGAGCGTGGTGCCTAATTGATACATGTTGATGTATATTTATGTATATGGAGTAAGTGAGGGTCAGTTCAGTCATGTTTTGCTTTAAAACCGGGGAACACTTGATAGCTTTCCGCGCTCGATACTATATAAGTGAAGTCGAAAATTCTGATTCTGGTTCTGCAAGTGGTAATATATTACTATTGATCTTCATTTGTCCTACAATCTTCGAACCTGTAAAATATAATCCTTTTAGGCTTAAACCCAGTTGATTTATATATAGGAGTACCACCAACTTTGTGTCGACTCTGCTGCCATTTATCTTGGATAACGTCAAAGAAGTAATATTTTACTATTGATCTTCATTTGTCCTACAATCTTCGAACCTGTAAAATATAATCTTTTTAGGCTTAAACCCAGTTGATTTATAGAAAGCCACACGCCACTCCCTGAAAAACAAAATGGTAAATAATAATGAATTATTTATACATTCAAAAACTTTTCTTGTATCGTGTAAGTTAGTAACTTCTCTCATTTTTAACCTTTCTTCTCCATAAGGCTCAGTCTTTTCGGTGCTCTGTGCCCTTACAGGTAATTAATAATGCGTTTTTTTATGCATACAAACTTTTTTTATTCATCAACGTTTCACTCTGTAATACATGTTTACTTCATTGACATTGACTGAAGATTAATGGCTACACCGAAATAACACATTGAAGAGATACGAAGAACAAAGTTTTCTATTGGCGGAAAACCTAATCCCTTGACTCAAGATCTTCATCATGCTGTCAAGACCTTCTCCCTCCCCTTATTGACATTGACTGAAGATTAATGGCTACACCGAAACAACACATTGAAGAGATACGAAGAACAAAGTTTTCTATTGGAGAGATACGAAGAACAAAGTTTTCTATTGGCGGAAAACCTAATCCCTTGACTCAAGATCTTCATCATGCTATCAAGACCTTCTCCTTCCCCTCATTCGAATGTATATTAACTTGCGATGATATATTAACGTATGCGACCAACCGACAAAACCGATTTAAAAAAAAATAAAGTTATGCTATTTTCCGGATCTGCAGATCGAGAATTTTAAAAAATAAAGTTATACTATGTTTCCGGATGTGCACATCCGGAACACATCAGCGTTTTTAAAAAAACGGTGCGTCCGGATATGCATATCCGGAATCAGGTAGCAAAAACGAAATTTCACGTGGTGTATAAAAAACTTGAGTGGTGTGATAAGAAACCTCCTTTTTTATTCAATAATTTACTTTTATTTAAAAGATAGTGAGTTCAACTCTCACTACTTACCTAATTTTTTTACACAAAAATTCCAAAATAATTTTTTTACATAAAAATTCCAAAATTTAGTAACATTGGAATAAAACAGAGACAATATTTGTATTGAAAAAGAAAAATATTTTTGTGATTATATTACCATGCCTAGATCAACCTGGTTCATTTAAGGGAACTTCATGGCCCCTTGGCTACAACAACAAAAGTAAATTACAAATATTACTATATCGAATTCTTATTCATTGTTGATGTGGCTTTTAAGTCACTTTCCTTCAATAAAGTATGGCTACTTGTTTTTAGCAGATGGTTTGCCTCCCTTTCCCTATACACAACCAAAGATCAAAAGCTTTATTTTGGCAATTAATCACATATAACATAGTCATGAAAAAAGGTTAGATAGATACCTTTTTCTTATTAGATTCTTGAGGCTTCTGTTGAGTTTTCTTTGAAGCTGATTTGGAAGGCTGACCCTTTAGTGCACCATCGCTAGTTTCTTTCTTGGCCTGCCCAAAAAGTTGGGTGCCAATGCGTTTGTCCGCCTTCATGGATGCCATATTTTACTAAAGATATTATCTTCAATCAAATTAAAGAGACTCTATATTGTTGTTTTTTAGTCTTTAATTACATGTATGTTCTGAAATATGCCTTTTATAGGAGTCTAAGTTAAGCCACTAGGCACGAATACGTACCACTTGCTTTGGTGGAGAGGAGATAAGAATAGCATAATTGACAAGTTCATGCAAGTATGAAACACTTTTGAATCAAATGCTTATAATTATCAGCATATGTTTCCGTGTATTTTAAATTGTGGTTCAAGATTGCGGCATTCGTACTGTGAAATCAAATTTATAATTGTTTTAAAGATAGAACCTATGATTTTAAACTTTTTAAATTTTTAATTCAACTAATTCAGATCAGTTGAGAAAGACTTAAGGTCTCAAGTTTTTTTTTTTCTTTCTAGATAAACTAAATCTAAAACGCAGATGTAGCCGAGTCCTAGATTTAAAAATACACATATATTTTTTTATATATTTCTATTTTAATTTATCTTATTTTTTAATTATTTAACTAAAATGGCTCAAGAGTTTGTTTTTTCACCATAAGTTGGAGATTTTAACCTGCCACTCTTTAATAATACTTGGCTCTCCATACTTTTAAATTGTCAAAACTCCCTTCACTAAAAATTGAATAAAATTTATGTTCTAAATATCAAATAGGAAAAAAATATTCCTAATACAAACAAAATTTTCGATAGTGCATTATAAATTTTTGGTATATTGGATTTTTTTTTTTTTGAAATTTCTAATAAATAACAATTAATTCCAAAATTTTGAAATTTACCATTTGATCCGGAAATTTCAATCAAAGTGAAATTTCCGGTAGTGTTATTTATTTGAATTTTTAAACACTTAGGATTTTGCCGACAATTTTGGATGGCTGTGATTGCACCAACAGTTTTGTGTGGTCTAGAGAAAAATCATGTTTCATGAAGATTGGATTGATATTTAACGGAAGAGTGAAATACAACTTCATCTGCCACCTCATCTTTGAGCTTCTTAAATGATCGTATCAGTCAACTTCGAGTGCTACAAGGTGTGCGGAACTGACCCTGCTCAGCCAATTGTTTCTGGTGTGAACCGGTTGGAACCACTCATTCAGCTCGTATCTAGGAATACTCGGCCTCAGCATCCCTAATTGTCCTAGTCTAGTCTGTTGCTCTGCCTACAATAGTGTCGTCCTTGCCTTTCTATTTCACTACAAAAGAAGGGAAAGATAAAAAAGAAATTATTAACTACTAGAAATTTTCAGAATTTCAGGTAAAAAACAAAGTATTCATAACCATCGGAAATTCTGAAATTTCCTATAAAAAACACAGTTTTTATAACTACCGCAAATTTCAAAATTTTCAGTAAAAAAACAAAGATTTTATAACTATAAAAAATTCTGAAATTTATGGGAATTTTCAGGTGATTTTGTAATGAAAATTTTAAAATTTTCGGCTAAAATGTTTTCATTAATATCGAAAATTTTGAAATTTTCAGTACAAAATCAAGAAAATTTAGTAATTTGCAGTTAAAACTTACTGTTTTTAAAATTTCCGGTAGAAGAAACGAAATTTACAGTATCTTCCCAGAAAAATCAAATTCGCGCGTGAATCCTCTAAATTTCAAAAATGAGTGAAATTTTTTTATAGAGACGGTGTTATCTTTTCATACGTAATGGGAGGTGACAGATTCAAATGGGAGGATGTCAAGTTAAATGCTCAATAAGTTAGGGTCTATGACCCATGGTAGTTGCAATTTGAAACCACAAACACTAAATGACCAATTAGTTAATTGCATATGACTACTTTTTTCTTTGATCTAAGTGTGATATGATATGCTTTTGTTTTAATTTATTTGAATTACTATTAGAGATTTTTTATTTTAAATAATCAATATTTTAAAATTAAATATCCCAATAACTAATTTTCTCCATTATTACTCTTTTAAATTAAAAAATCGCAATTAAAAAGAGGTGTCATTGGTATTGCTGCGTGTATTGAAAATTGCACATAGGCGACATGTTCTCTAGCGCATACAATACTCATGCATCATTTCCTATGGCGCATGCATTATAGGCCATTAGAGCATGCATCACTCCCCCTTTGCCATTGTGTACTGATTTTTTTATTAAAAAAATTAATGTTATAATTAATTAAAAATTAAAAAATGGGAAAAAAAATACTAATACTATTAAATTTAAATAGAATTACAAAGCGAAAATTTTTATAAACATATTTTAACAACAAGTTTGATCATAATCATCAGTTTTACAACTCGGTGGTGCCCATCGCCGTTGAGGCTGCACAAGATTCCCCTAAGGTGGTTGTTGCCTCCTAGAATTCACCTTAGGTGTTTGGTGCCTCCCATGATTCACCTGAGGTGTTTGGTGCGAGGTCCTTGAAATATTAGTATTATCAATCAAATCTACCATCTCTTGCCAGTTATATGCGTTGTCATAATCGAGTTCGATATCTATGTTGTCATAGTTGGTGTAATACCTCATATTATCTAAATGCTCAATTGGATATCAGATGAGATCAGATGAGTATCTATGTGCTCTATCTTAGGTAAATTGGATTTATGGAATCCTCTAAGTACTTTAAGTATTGAAATTTAGGATCAATAGAGCAACTAATGAGCTCTGAAGAGATCAATTATTTAGTGAAAGAGACATATTGATAATTATTAGTTCGAGAGAGTATATTAAGGTAAATCGAATAATTGATCAATTGGTTTGAGATGACAAAATATCAATTGGAGATATTTTACCCTGTTGGATTATATTATATAATAAGGATTATATATATATATATATATATATATATATATAAGAGAAAGAAAGAAAAGAAAACGAAAAGATAGTAAGAAGAAGAGAAAGGAGAAAAAGAGAAAGAAGAAGAGAAAGTCTTGGAAGAAGAAGAAGAAGCTCATGGATCATCATCATCTTCTTCAACCTCCTCTTCGATTACCAAGTGGGTTCTAGTTAGAAACTCTAAGTTCTAGAGATCCATGATTTGAACTTAGGTTAGAATTGAGAGAAAATGAATAATAACATGAAATCGATGTTTCTAACGGATGAAATTCGATATAAATTGTGTAGTGTAGTCGTAATATGCATGTGGTCAATTGATGATACTTGTTTTGATGTTTGGAAACGATCTGGTGTGGAAAGGGTGGGCCTTGAAGCCCATGGAACCCTAAAAACGCAGTTGTGAAATTCTGCTTCTGATACGCACCGCTGGGCGGCGCTTTGAGCGTCGGGCGACGCAGGCTTGCGCCGCTGCTCCGCCGGGCGAAAGTTAAGAGGCGCAGCAGGTTTTGATTCTGGAACTTTGATTTTTGGCATGGGTCTTACGCCGCTGCTTCGTCGGGCAAAGTAAGGACCGCCGGGAGCTCCTGGGAGTTTTCAAATAACTCTCTTTTCTTTAAAAATCCATAACTTTCGATTCGTATACCCGATTTAAGCGTTCTTGGTATCGACGGAACGCTATGAGAATAATGGTTATGTGATATGTTTAAAATCCATATCTTTTGGATCGTAAATTCGATCGAGGCATGGTTATAGCCGATGCAAAGCTGTGAAAATATCCTACGGGATAAGATTGAGAAATATTGTTTTTGATACCCGATTTAAATAAACCGGAGGGAACCTAAGGGTGATATAACTTGTGATTGAATCATTATATGTGATTCTATTGTACAATTGTAATATGCTTGTATAACTTATGATTGAATTATTATATGTAATTCTAAAATGTGCAATTGTAATATGCTTTGCCTAAAATTGTTGTTACACATGATCGAGAGAGTATGCATGTTAAAATATGGAATAGAAAGAGTGAGGAAACTTTACCCCATAACAACATGATAGTGGAACCTAGTAATGGCTAGGAATTGATAGAAACTCTAGATGGCGATGCTCGTGCATTCGATGTAGGAAGGTGCATCCTTGACAAGTAATGGCCTAGAGTAGACAACCTAGATGACGATGCTCGTGCATTCGATGTAGAAAGGTACATCAGTGACGAGTAATGGTCTAGGTGAGAGTGAAACACTAGTATGGAACACGTGTATTTATTATGTTTATTTGAGAAAGGCAAATGAGGCCTAAAGGCTAATGTGGCCTAGAAATGTTGAATACAATTATGGCTGTATGTGAAATCACGAAATCGCAACCATTTCCCCATTATGTTCTGTTTCATGAGTAACGAGCTCCTCTGGAATGAATGCACGATTACTTGGTAGGTTTGATTCCCAATGTTATAGTACGAATGGAACCTATATCGTAAAGAGACTTGTGACGGTGTACGGACCGTGTGAAGTGACGAATTAAGGTGATAACATGTCCCTTAGTTCCAAATCCATTTTGTATGCCAAGTAATCTACGAAGATCCATGACTCGTTCCGACTTCTAGACGTAAAAGAGGACGGGAAAAGGGGATGCCTAGATAGGGTTGACGATAGTGATAACTTTTGAGTTAACGGACTCAATAACGTGTTTCCATATAGTGTGAGATTGTGAACTCAAGGTCTTTTCCCTTCCCCTTGACTTGAGTTAGGATTGGCTAGAACCCTGTAAAGCCGAGAGAATCCATAAGATAGGGAACTCACTGAGATTTAATATCTCACCCCATTATTGTTGCTATTTTTCAGCTATTGAGTATAGGTTTGATTTACAAGTGGAGATATGCTTGGATGTTTCAAGAGAAGCTTGGCTTTAGTGTTTCCGCTGTGTAATTGTTGTATACAATTGAGGATATTGTATATTGATCTTAGATTTTATTATTTTGGCTAATTTCCATGTCTTGTACCATAGATTGTAATTGTGTTTTGTAATGGTCAAGTATGTGAATTATGCCAATAGGCACTTGTGATGGTGTCAGTACCAAATAAAATGACTGTATAGTATTATTCTAGGTACATATTATACAGGGCATTACAGTTGGTATCAGAGCAAGTCGTGTCCTCGATCTAGCCTTGAAACATCATAAGTAAATCTATTCCTGCCTCTTAAGTGTGTCTTGCCGGCATGACTCTTAATATCATACTATGTAGTGTTGGGCCTGATCAACCTAATGCTATGTATGTGATAGGTAGAACCATGGTTGAGCGACCACGAGGACTCCGAAGTGTTGTCAGAACTTGTGCTGTGAGGGTAGACTCAAGCCAAGAGTTAGTAGTGAAGAGTTTTGGTCAACTCAGTTGAGGTCTTAGTAGAGGTTGTGCATCGGGTAGCATGGAATTTAAGAGTGATGTGTTGTTCAAGTAATTCTTTGGAATGGATGGGGTCCGAAAGTTAAGGATCTCTATTGGACGATTGGTTGAGATATTGAGGAATATGTAAAATCGCTAGTGGAGCTGGATTAACCACTAGTATGGATAGGGATTTCAAGTAATCTCGTTCTGTGAAAAAGAAAAGTTGTTTGTGGAACGCGTGGCGTAAGGTCTGAAAGTGAGATAAGTGTTAGAGCTTCAGTTTTTAAGGTCATTATGGTATCTTGAATGGACGAGAGTACCTTAAGGAACGTGTTCGGAACAATATCTTCCAATTGGTTAAAAGTGGAGAGTTAAGGACGTTCGGCTTCTATGGGAACCTAAAGTAGTAGAGAAGTATGTGAAGGAACACAAGGATGTGTTTACATGATTCAAGTGAAACAAGTATGTGCCGGACGAAGAGTGTGTGATGAGTTGCGTATATTCAGTTATGTAGAGAGATTAAGTTCGAGATATTACATCGGGATTTTTCTGTATTCGATGAGAGACCAATTTGGAATTTGGAATTGTTAAATTACCCAAGGAACAGTATAAGGTGTTGTGTTGGAGAAAGTTTGGACATTATTTAGTAACAGAAAGTGTAGTGATACGGACCAGAATAAGTTGTATTAAGAAACAGAGTAAGTACCTTGGATTTAAGGGAATATTTGTAAGATGGTTTTATATTTGGACCTAAGAGGATTACAATGGAGGGTGAAGTAAATGCAGTGTAGAAAACGGTATTAACGGTATGTTAAGAGGAAGTGACAACAGAATGTATTTTGGACGAGTGTGCAATGGAATTTTTAAGGTGTTGATGAACCTATAGTTAAGGAAGTGTAATTATGGATGGTTCACCTATGAGGAGCCTATTAGTATGACGTGAATGAGAAAGTTACACTTTGGTATTGGAGAATGCGTTGTAATAGCACCGTGGTCACAAGTGTACGTGATGGATTCTTATTCTTGAGACAAGTATGAAGGGACGTACTTTGTGCAGCAGTAAGTGTTGTGTCCTAAGAAGTGAGATTATGGTAAAATAACGAGAAGCAAATCAGGACTTATTACGGACTAAGTGTAAATTATGGAATAGTTTATACCGGAAAGGTTTTGTAAAGAGTTGAGGAGAATTGTCGGTGTAAATTTTCTATTAAGTAATTCCGGTTAATGTGTACGTAGTGATGGAAAAGATCTTCGAGAGGATGCATTGCCCCGATTTATTTTCAAGTATAGAGAAACTTCTATATTTGTGAATAATCGGAATATTCAGAATCTACCTTTTGTTGGACTAAGAACGTTGTTGTTTTATTTCTCACCGAGAAGTCGAAGCGAGAGAATAAGGTGGTATGCTTGATATGAGATGTCCATTGTTTTGTGGTACCGTGTGATGATTGTGTGTTGGGTTTTGCTTGTGGACGAATCAAGCATGAGTTGTGGTTGAAACCCTATAATGTCGTCATTATTGGCTTTCATCTAGCGTAGTTGTATGAGTAGAAAATGAACTATTCTGCTGAAGATTTGCCGTATGACCGCGTCAGAATTTGGAATTTTGCCTTGTCACTTGGTTGGAGTGTGTCGTTGACTTTGTCGGTTTTACCTTGAGTGGATCATGGTTAGTGAGTGTAATATAAGTTAAGAAGCCGCGAGTTGAGAATGATATTTCAAGTTAGAATAAATCGGATTGATGGTTTGAGTAGGGATGGCTTTGAATTAAGAAGAAACTGGTTTCTAGTTTCTGCAGCAGTATTAACCGATTAACACGTACAAGGATGATGCTTTGCACTGAATTTTGAGGAGTTAACTGATTAACTCAGATGGTTAATCGATTAACGTGTGTGTAAATTGTGAAATCCCTCAGGAACCATCATCTGTGTTTTGTTACCATATGTTCTTCCGATTGATAAGTGTTCGGAGAATGGAAAACGGGATTGCAAGTAAATGGAAGAAGGATTGTGTTTCGATATCGGAACTTCTGAAAGGTGTTACATAGTTGACCATTTGTTTAGAAGACGAGGGAGTTTGACTTTTGGGAAAATAATCTTGTGAACTGTGTTTAGTGTGCGAAAGTCTTAAGTGTATTGTTATTGTTACCGTTGCGAGTCTTAAGGACGAAGTTGGAAAATACTCACGAAGTATTGATCTTGCAAGGAATATATTTCGATGTGTAATTATGGTGTTAGTAAGGAACGAACGGTTGGTCAGAGTTAGTAAATGTTAACTTCCGTGCGTTCATGGTATTGGATTTAGGCTCCGTGAGAGTGGTACCAGTTGTGTGCAGTTGTGTTTTATCCAGAGGAGGAAATTTGAAAGTTATCTTTCCAAGTACGAGTAAGAATTGGACGTTCCGAAGTTAAGTATGTAACTTGAATTGTATATGGAACAGAACGATTAAGAAAAGTGGATTCAATTGAGAAACATGGCATGGCCTTCGAAAGCGTGGGCGTGTATGTGGAGTGTTGTGCGTGAATTGGTGAGTAGTATGGAAACTCACAATTTCGCTTTGAATGGGTTAAGTTTTGATAAGTGGTGACTCATATATGATTGAAGTTCTGTGATGGTGTTACGTATGATTGATTGAGATCTCGAATCAACAAGGAACCTTGAGTAAGTCGGAAACCATAAGAGGAATCGATTTGGAATGTGGTAACCAGAACCAGAGGTTGTTAAACTACTTTGGATATATTGTTTCGAGTTTAGAATGAAATTGGAGTTGTATATGTTATGGTTGCAACAATATAGCTCATGTACCTCTACCGTATGGAGAGTTTTGGACCGATGTTATAATATCGTGTGTTGGCCAAGAAATTATTCTACCATAGGACGCCAGTAAGTTTTTGGTACCGTTGGTTAGTAAGGACCCCAGTGGATAAGCGTGTTTCTCCACTGACTATTAGCTACTTGGTAGTGCTTGAGAATCCGTGGTGTTCCACTGTTAGAATACGGGTTACGCAATGGAAGGTGACAGATGAAAGAGTTGGTCAGAATAATAAGAATTTAGAAGGATTATTGATTGTAAGATTGGAAATAAGAATAACTTGTTCTAGGTGTGTTACCTTTTGGTGTGGTACGAAAGAGATGGAATATCGGACGTGATGGATACGATGTACAGCATCAGACCAGATTAAGCTGGTAAAGAAGTCGTTTGACTAATTGAGAGGTGGTTTTGAACGTGGAAGGAGTTATAAAAGGATAGTTGTCAGAAATTGCATAAAGGAAAGGAATCACCGAATTACCTCCTGAAGATTTGGTGAGTGTTACTTATCCTGAACCAATATAAAGTGTTACGGTTTCGGTTGTGACTCAGTAGAGGAATATGGAATGGTACATTCTTTCCGAAGGTAGAATGCGACCAAGTGTATTAGTATGAAGCAACAGATAAATTGAGGAAGAAGCAAGTTGAAAGTTAAACCGATATTGAACCAAGAGTATGATTAAGGACGTAAAGTCTGTTAAATTGTGAAAATAAGTATTTTGGTCTGTGAAGTCAAGTTGGAATTGGAATACGTCAGAAACTTTAACGGAAGTAAAGTCAATTGTGAAACTAAGACAATGATATAAGTTGTGGTTATTGTTGAATAGAGGAAATTTGGGGGAGAATTTCAATTTAAGGGGGGGAAAGTTTAATACCCCATATTATCTAATTGCTCAATTGGATATCAGATGAGATTAGATGAGTACCTATGTGCTCTATCTTAGGTAAATTGGATTTATGGAATTCTCTAAGTACTTTAAGTATTGACATTTAGGATCAATAGAGAAACTAATGAGCTCTGAAGAGATCAATTATTTAGTGAAAGAGACAGATTGATAATTATTAGTTCGAGAGAGTATATTAAGGTAACTCGAATAATTGATCAATTGGTTTGAGATGACAAAATATCAATTGGAGATATTTTACCCTGTTGGATTATATTATATAATAAGGAATATATATATATATATATATATATATATGAGAAAGAAAGAAAAGAAAAAGAAAAGATAGTAAGAAGAAGAGAAAGGAGAAAAAGAGGAGAAAAAGAGAAAGAAGAAGACAAAGTCTTGGAAGAAGAAGAAGAAGCTCATGGATCATCATCATCTTCTTCAACCTCCTCTTCGATTACCAGGTGGGTTCTAGTTAGAAACTCTAAGTTCTAGAGATCCATGATTTGAACTTAGGTTAGAATTGAGAGAAAATGAATAATAACATGAAATTGATGTTTCTAAATGATGAAATTCGATATAAATTGTGTAGTGTAGTCGTAATATGCATGTGGTCAATTGATGATACTTGTTTTGGTGTTTGGAAATGATCTGGTGTGGAAAGGGTGAGTCTTGAAGCCCTTGGAACCCTAAAAACGTAGTTGTGAAATTCTGCTTCTGATATGCACCGTCGGGCGGCGCTTTAAGCGCCGGGCGACGCAGGCTTGCGCCGCTGCTCCGCCGGGCGAAAGTCAAGAGGCGCAGCAGGTTTTGATTCTGGAACTTTAGTTTTTGGCATGGGTCTTACGCTGCTGCTTCGTCGGGCGAAGTAGCAGGCGCAGGGGGCACAACCGGGTGCTCCTGGGAGTTTTCAAATAACTCTCTTTTCTTTAAAAATCCATAACTTTTGATTCGTATACCCGATTTAAGCGTTCTTGGTATCGACGGAAAGCTATGAGAATATTCTACCCAATAAAAAGTGAAAATTATGGGTATGATGTGGAAATAATTATTTAGTGGAAAATGAATGAAAATAATGGTTATGCGATATGTTGAAAATCCATATCTTTTGGATCGTAAATCCGATCGAGGCATGGTTATAGCCGATGCAAAGCTATGAAAATATCCTACGGGATAAGATTGAGAAATATTGTTTTCGATACTTGATTTAAATAAATCAGAGGGAACCTAAGGGTGATATAACTTGTGATTGAATCATTATATGTGATTCTATTATACAATTGTAATATGCTTGTATAACTTATGATTGAATTATTATATGTAATTCTAAAATGTACAATTGTAATATGCTTTGCCTAAAATTTTTGTTAAACATGATCGAGAGAATATGCATGTTAAAATATGGAATAGAATGAGTGAGGAAACTTTACCCCATAACAACATGATAGTGGAACCTAGTAATGGCTAGGAATTAATAGAAACTCTAGATGGTGATGCTCGTGCATTCGATGTAGGAAGGTGCATCCTTGACGAGTAATGGCCTAGAGTAGACAACCTAGATGACGATGCTCACACATTCGATGTAGAAAGGTACATCAGTGACGAGTAATGGTCTAGGTGAGAGTGAAACACTAGTATGGAACACATGTATTTATTATGTTTATTTGAGAAAGGCAAATGAGGCCTAAAGGCTAATATGGCCTAGAAATGTTGAATACAATTATGGTTGTATGTGAAATCACGAAATCGCAACCATTTCCCCATTATGTGTCGTTTCATGAGTAACGAGCTCCTCTAGAATGAATGCACGATTACTTGGTAGGTTTCATCCCCAATGTTATAGTACGAATGGAACCTATATGGTAAAGATACTTGTGACGGTGTACGGACCGTGTGAAGTGACGAATTAAGGTGATAACATGTCCCTTAGTTCCGAATCCTTTTCGTATGCCAAGTAATCTATGAGGATCCATGACTCGTTCCGACTTCTAGACGTAGAAGAGGTCGGGAAAAGGGGATGCCTTGATAGGGTTGACGATAGTGATAACTTTTGAGTTAACGGACTCAATAACGTGTTTCCATATAGTGTGAGATTGTGAACTCAAGGTCTTTTCCCTTCCCATTGACTTGAGTTAGGATTGGCTAGAACCCAGTAAAGCCGAGAGAATCCATAAGATAGGGAACTCACTGAGATTTAATATCTCACCCCATTATTGTTGCTATTTTTCAGGTATTGAGTACAGGTTTGATTTACAAGTGGAGCTATGCTTGGATGTTTCAAGAGAAGCTTGGCTTTAGTATTTCCGCTGTGTAATTGTTGTATACAATTGAGGATATTGTATATTGATCTTAGATTTTATTATTTTGGCTCATTTCCATGTCTTGTACCATAGATTGTAATTGTGTTTAGTAATGGTTAAGTATGTGAATTATGCCAATAGGCACTTGTGATGGTGTCAGTACCAAATAAAATAACTGTATAGTATTATTCTAGGTACATATTATACAGGGCATTACAGTTGGTATCAGAGCAGGTCGTGTCCTCGACCTAGCCTTGAAACATCATAAGTAAATCTATTCCTGCCTCTTAAGTGTGTCTTGCCAGCGTGACTCTTAATATCATACTATATAGTGTTGGGCCTGATCAACCTAATGTTATGTATGTGATATGTAGAACCATGGTTGAGCGACCACGGGGACTCCGAAGTGTTGTCGGAACTTGTGCTGTGAGGGTAGACTCAAGCCAAGAGTTAGTAGTGAAGAGTTTTGGTCAGCTCAGTTGAGGTCTTAGTAGAGGTTGTGCTTTGGGTAACATGGAATTTAAGAGTGATGTGTTGTTCAAGTAATCCTTTGGAATGGATGGAGTCCGAAAGTTAAGGATCTCTATTGGACGATTGGTTGAGATATTGAGGAATATGTAAAATTGCTAGTGGAGCTGGATTGACCACTAGTAAGGATAGGGATTTCAAGTAATCTCATTATGTTAAAAAGAAAAGTTGTTTGTGGAACGCATGGCGTATGGTCCGAAAGTGAGATAAGTATTGGTGCTTCAGTTTCTAAGGTCGTTATGGTATCTTGAATGGACGAAAGTACCTTAAGGAACGTGTTCGAAACAATATCTTCCAGTTGGTTAAAAGAGGAGAGTTAAGGACGTTCGGCTTCTATGGGAACCTAAAGTAGTAGAGAAGTGTGTGAAGGAACACAAGGATGTGTTTACATGCTTCAAGTGAAACAAGTATGTGCTGGACGAAGAGTGTGTGATGAATTACGTATATTCAGTTATGTAGAGAGATTAAGTTCGAGATATTACATCGGGATTTTTCTGTATTCGATGAGAGACCAATTTGGAATTTGGAATTGTTAAATTACCCAAGGAACAGTATAAGGTGTTGTGTCGGAGAAAGTTTGGACTTTATTTAGTAACAAAAAGTGTAGTGATACGGACCAGAATAAGTTGTATTAAGAAACAGAGTAAGTACCTTGGATTTAAGGGAATTTTTGTAAGATGGTTTTATATTTGGACCTAAGAGGATTACAATGGAGGGTGAAGTAAATGCGGTGTACAAAACGGTATTAACGATATGTTAAGAGGAAGTGACAACGGAATGTATTTTGGACGAGTGTGCAATGGAATTTTTAAGGTGTTGATGAACCAATAGTTAAGGAAGTGTAATTACGGATGGTTCACCTGTGAGGAGCCTATTAGTATGACGTGAATGAGAAAGTTACACTTTGGTATTGGAGAATGCGTTGTAGTAGCACCGTGGTCACAAGTGTACGTGATGGATTCTTATTCTTGAGACAAGTATGAAGGGACGTACTTTGTGGAGCAGTAAGTGTTGTGTCCTAAGAAGATAGATTATGGTAAAACAACGAGAAGCAAATCAGGACTTATTACGGACTAAGTGTAAATTATGAAACAGTTTATACCGGAAAGGTTTTGTAAAGAGTTGAGGAGAATTGTTGGTGCGAATTTTCTATTAAGTAATTCAGGTTAATGTGTACGTAGTGATGGAAAATTTCTTCGAGAGGATGCATTGCCCCGATTTATTTTCAAGTATAGAGAAACTTCTGTATTTGTGAATAATCAGAATATTCAGAATCTACCTTTTGTAGGACTAAGAACATTGTTGTTTTATTTCTCACTGAGGAGTCCAAGCGAGAGAATAAGGTGGTATGCTTGATATGAGATGTCCATCGTTTTGTGGTACCATATGATGATTGTGTGTTGGGTTTTGCTTGTGGACGAATCAAGCATGAGTTGTGGTTGAAACCCTATAATGTCGTCATTATTGGCTTTCATCTAGCGTAGTTGTATGAGTAGAAAATGAACTATTCTGCTGAAGATTTGTCGTATGACCGCGTTAGAATTTGGAATTTTGCCTTGTCACTTGGTTGGAGTGTGTCGTTGACTTTGTCGGTTTTACCTTGAGTGGATCATGGTTAGTGAGTGTAATATAAGTTAAGAAGCCGCGAGTTGAGAATGATATTTCAAGTTAGAATAAATCGGATTGATGGTTTGTAGTAGGGATGACTTTGAATTAAGAAGAAACTGGTTTCTAGTTTTTGCAGCAGTATTAACCGATTAACACGTGCAAGGATGATGCTTTGCACTGAATTTTGAGGAGTTAACCCATTAGCTCAGATGGTTAATCGATTAACATGTGTGTAAATTGTGAAATCCCTCAGGAACCATCATCTGTGTTTTGTTACCATATGTTCTTCCGATTTACAAGTGTTCGGAGAATGGAAAACGGGATTGCAAGTAAATGGAAGAAGGATTGTGTTTCGATATCGGAACTTCTGAAAGGTGTTACATATATTTAAGATGAATCAAGGATCAGATGAAGGAAATACTTGAATCAAGTAGATATGTTCATCATGGTGAGATTTTATGAAGGAAATACTTGAATATGTGAGCAAAGATTTGATTAATAGAAGCAATCACAAATAAGTTCAAGAAAGCCATATATTTAAGATGAATCAAGGATCAGATGAATTTAGCCAAGGGTGAACAAAACCCTAATGGAAATTTATGAAGATAAACACATGAACAAGATTTTTAAACATGGTTGAATCAAAGTTAAAAGGGAAATAAAACTCAAGTGGAAGATTTTAACATGTATCAAGATATTTTCAAAAGATTAGTTGAACAAAACCCTAAGGTTTCAACTAAACATCAAATAATCAAAGTATTTTTCAAAAGAAATTACATTTAATCATGGTATATGAATGGTGTACAAGTTAAGACAATATGTTATGTACATTAAACAAGACTTAGACAAAATATATTATGACCATACAAACACATATATACAATTAGGTCAAGAGAATAATCAAAAGGAATCCTGAAAAGGTATGAAAAATACTTAAAAAGCACTAGTTTTCAACCTAATAAAAATGAATAAAAATGAATAAAAATAAATATTATTTTAGGGATTTTTTTATGAATTATCAAAATATACAAGATAAATGAGAAGTGTGCAAAAAGTTTTCTCAAAATAAATAATTTTGCTTGGTGAAATAATTGCATGAAGTTGTGAAGAAAACCATTAAAAACAGTGGTAATAAAATAAGGAATGCTCCCACCAAGGCTTGAACCTACGCCCTCAAGGTCACGGGCTCAAAATTTTATCACTAGGACAAATGTCTCAAGTGAAAGATAACGCGCGTGGTAATTAATATAGTAAGTGTCAAGTTGAAAATGGTTTTAAAAAATCAAAGCAAAAGGTCTGGGGCGAGAGGGATTCGAACCCCAGACCTTGGACTCACACACAATGCACAAATACTAGAGTTTCCACTAGGGCGCGATGCCAATTCAAGTTATAACATGGAATCAACAAATAATATATTAAACCCGATTTTAAAAAATTGAAGATGGCGCCATGGCCATTATCATCTTCCTTATGAGTTCATCATCATCTTCCAATTTCAAAATTTGCTAACTCTCTCAATACGCAATGAAATGACATGATGTAAACACCAAAGTTGTTGGAAATTTAACAAGGAATTTGATGGTGTAATTGAATTTGATTTATATTTAATGTATCAAGAGTAGTTAATCACATAACCGTATGAACCCTAAATGCAAGTTTTGATATGAAATTCTATATGTAACAGCTACAAAGCAATTGGGATAGGGGAAATGACACTACTACAGAAAACCCATTTAACAATGGTTGGGAATTGTATGTAATCACGCGTGCACATGCGTTGTTATGTAGAGTGTTGTTGTATATATGATACGTACAATTACAGACCAGTAACCGTTGTATTAAACTAGAAAGAGCGCTACCTATCACAACGAGTGATACAAACAACCGTTGTGATAAAGCAATTGTCCTAGGTTCGATTCCCAGATGCGCTGTTTTGATATTTATTTTTTTCTGGACAACGCGCGAGATATTATATCGGTTGAGTATTATAACCATTGTTAAATAATAAGTTATTATTATGGTTATCATGTATAACCGTTGTTACATATTCTGCAGATTTAAGAAAAAGATTTCTGATTTTATAATTAATCCCTTTTTTTAACCTGTATTATTATTCACCATATCGCAGCAGAAAATACAACTAACATTTGTGATAAAGTAATCATAATAATGTTAATTGTATCATATTCATAATATCACATAACTGTATCATATGCAATTGTAACAAATATCTTACAATATATCAAAACAAACAACCTGCAGCTTACACATTATATAACATCACATAATTGTATCATATTCAATTGTAACAAATAACTTACAATTTATCGGAACAAACAGCCTAGAGTTTACACATTACATAACATCACATAGTTGTATCATATTTATCAATTGTAACAAATATCTTACAATTTATCAGAACAAACAACCTACAGTTTACACAGTACATAACATCACATAATTGTAACTTGGTGTTTTGGTTTCTTGTCTCTTGGTGTGTTGACTCTAAAGACCTATGATTTCAAATAATTATACATGTTAGTAAAAATATTTAGAAACTTTAATATACAATTAATATATTAGAATAAAGAGTAAACTACATGCTTGTTAATTTTCCCATATGCCTTCTTCATGATCGATTCGAACAGCGTGCACGACATCTCCATCAACTTCATCATATGAGGAAGGGACTTGTGTTGTGTAAGAAGGTGTGGACGGAATATCAAGACTTCCATCACTAAGAGGAATGTGTTTTCCTTAGAGAACGATTGACCATTTCCCCAATATGTCTGATGGGTCGGTAACATAGAAAACTTGTTTTGCTTGAGAAGCCATGATGAATGGCTCGGTCATAAAAGATGCCTTGCCAAGGTCGACCCATGTGAATCCTAAGTCATCAATGTGTACACCATTATTATTATTGGGAACCTATTTGCATTTAAATAAAGCCACTTTGAAAATAACATAATCAATCTCCCAAATCTCATCAATGACACCATAAAACGCGGTAATTGCCAATACAGGATTCTTATCTTTCGAACTAGAGAAATACATCGATTCGACTTCAACCATAACCCCACTATTTTGCATTGTACTACGATCATCTTTTGATTTTGTATAAAAGGTATAATGATCAATGTCGTATGCGATCCAAGTAATGACACAAAATTTTGGCTCGTACGACAACCATTTAAGTATCTCGGAAGCACTACGATCATTAGATACACTTTTATTAAACTATTCTATGAATCTCTTGTTATGCTCTATCAACAACAACTTGTCACTCATTTGAGGATATTTTTTCCTCAAAAGTCCTTTGTGAGTATCTATGAAAGGTTGAACTTCATCTATATTATTCAATATATAGAAATGTGCTTGAATAACTACATCCCGAGCCATTAACTTAACATTTAGACCTTGAATACCTCTTCCGTCTGTGTCAACATGACGAGAAATTGGAATTCCTATAGAATTTGCGTCCGACAAATAGTTTGTACAAAACTCAACAGCTTCTTCTGTGATGTATCTTTCAACAATCGAAGCTTCTGGTCAGTGATGATTCTTCGTATATCCTTTAAATAGCTTCATATATCGCTCTGTTGGATACATCCACCTTAAATAAACTGGACCACAAATTCTGATTTCTCTGACTAGATGAACAAGTAAGTGAACCATAATATCAAAGAATGATTGAGGAAAATACATCTCCAATTGACACAAGATTATGGCAGCCTCATCTTCTAATTCATCTAATTTTTTGAAATCAAGAACTTTATTACATATGGCATTCAAGAATAAGCACAATCTCGTTATAGTAACTTTCACATTTTTTTGGTAGGATCCCACGGATAGCCACTGGTAGAAGTTGTTGCATCAATACATGACAATCATGAGATTTTAAACCAATTAACTTGAGATCTTTCATTGATACAAGTTTCTTGATGTTTGATGAGTAACCTTGTGGAACTTTAATACCTTGCAAACACTCGCAGAAAATTTTCTTCTCCTTTTTAGAAAGAGTGTGACATGCTGGAAGCAGATAAGTTCTTTTTCCTTTCTCTATTGGAGCCAACTGTTTTCTTATACCCATCTTTAGAAAGAGTGTAACCGGGAAGTTTTACTATCTTTAGTCTTGCCTGGAATATTTAGAAGTGTACCAATCAAACTATCACACACATTTTTCTCCACGTGCATCACATTAATACAATGTCTAACATCAAGACTTGACCAATACGGAAGATCAAAGAAGATGAACCTCTTTTTCCAAAAAAAATTTGCAACTGCCCCTTTTTCTTTTTTTTCTCTTCCCAAAGACAACATTAATGTGTTCCTGCCGTTGATAGAATTCTTCCCGGTTAAAGGTTCAGGTGCCTCATCAAACTCTTGCTCTCCATTAAAAGCCTTCTGCAATCTATGATAAGGATGATCGGGTTTTAGAAATTTTCGGTGCCCGAGGTAAACAGTCTTTTTTCCAAACTCAAGTTGGTGATAACAAGTATCATCTTCACATATAGGACATGCTCTATGTCCTTTGACATTATATCCAGCCAAGTTACCATAAGCAGGAAAGTCATTGATTGTGCAAAACAACATTGCACGCATCTTAAACTTTTCCCCAGAATATGCATCATTAACTTCAACGCCTTCATCCCACAAGAGTCATAAATCATCAATTAATGGACTTAGATAAAAATTTATGTTGTTACCAGGTTGTCGTGGTCCAGAAATCATCATACTTAACAGTATATACTTGCGCTTCATACTCAACCAAGGAAATAGGTTGTAAATAGTGAGAAGAACATGCCACAAAGTATGATTAGTGCTCAGATTACCAAAGGGGTTCATTCCATTGGTGGAAAGTCCAAGCCTAAGGTTTCTTGGCTCAACTCCAAAATCCGGAAACAGTGAATATATTTTCTTCCATTGCAACGAATCAGCAACATGGCGAATGTTTCCATCATAAGTCCTTTCATCTGCATGTCATCTAAGATTCTTTGCGTCATTCGAATTAGCAAAAAGTCTCTTAAATCGTGAAATTATTGGCAAGTAGCATAACACTTTAGCAGGAGGATGCTTTCTACTAACATTGTCATAGTCATTGTCATCATCACTGTTGGCCTTCAGCTTGTAACACGATACACCACATTTTGGACATTGATACAAGTCTTCATACTCTTTCCGGTATAATATGCAATCATTAGGAGAAGCATGTATTTTGATATACTCTAGACCCATTGGACACAATATCTTCTTGGCCTCATAACAACAATCCGGCAATTTGTTATCTTTTGGTAAAATTTCCTTTAGCAGTTCAAGTAATTCCGTGAAACTTTTATCCAACCATCCACTTTTTTTCCTTCAGATTAAATAACTTTAACACCACACACAATCGTGTAAAATCTGTGCATCCCTTATATAAAGGGGTGTCTTTATCACTATATAAAGTATCATAAACTACAAGAAAATTGGCAAGTTGCGACGGTTAATATTGGTAAATTACGGCGGTTTGAACCGCCACAATTTGCTAGTTGCGACAGTTTTATTTCTGTCGCAAAAACGTGTGTCGCTAGGCAGTATCGCGACGGTTTCTAAAACCGTCACTCCAACTGTCATTCTATGTTGCGATAGGTAGGGAACTGTCGTAAATTGAAAATTGCGGCGGTTAAAACCGCCATAAATAACTTTGTGTTTGTTATTGAAACATAAAAATCGTACGTATTTCCACAGGTAAATCCGCAGGAAATCTTTAATCCGCAGGTAATTCCATAGCTAATATATTTCTAAAATTAAAAAAAAATTCACATGAACTTTTAGCACAATATTCCATAAAATAAACCTATATTAAAGAAACAACAAAGAACTTACATACAGAAAATTCAAATGAACTTTTAGCACACATCATTCTTTTTATTTACAAAAATAAGAACTAGAACTAGTAACAAGTAAATCATATGATTCTTCCACTAAATTTATATTTAACGACACAATAGAATAATTACATCATTTAATCAAAGGTTAATTTGATACTGGTATTATGTTATCTGATATACAATGATATACAGATATGGCTAAAGAAGAAATGTCTCTAATGTTAACATCAAACTTCCAACACAGCACACGATAATCTGGATTATTGATGAAAATATATGCCAATGCACAAGTACATAATAAAAATAGGCACTGAAACCAAACTGTGAAAGGTCTGGATACAAGGCGTCTTACTAGTACTAGTCAATACAAGTTTGTATAATTTTAAGGTATGCAAATGTAACTAAAGATTTGTACATAAGCTTATAATTGTGCTTAACTGCTTCTCTCTTAATCTCAATCTTTGTGTACTAGGTGCCGTGCCGCCCGAGAAGAAGAGTAAGTTGTGATTGCAGAGCCAGTAACACTCAATGAGTGTTTGGCCAACCCGAAGCTCTTCCTAGTTATCAGCCACACAGTATAGAAGAATTCAATCCACCCTGGTTCACATTGATTTTCATGTCCGAGAAACATTACGCAATGTTATCCACAGAACAAAAAATGAAACAGATCCATAAACATTATAGAAATTCATCAAGGAATGAAAAATTGCAGTTAAGTTATAGATGCCAGCCTTATGGCTATCTTCTCGTAAATAGTCTATGGTACAAATTTAGTGGAAGTATTGATATCTCATAAGAACTAGAACATGTAATCTCAACATTTGGATTTGTCTATAAAATAAGAAGCTGTCAACATTAAGATTTCTAGACTAGTGCATCAACCTTATAATTATATTTAGTATGATGCTTGGTTTAGAAGATGGAAATTTGAAGCTTACTTTATAGGATACTTGTAGTTTGGATATATGCTCTTCAATTTCTCTGCCAAATCTCGTGTTGTGAAAGCGTGTGAAGTACATATATACCTCCCTTCTTCATGATTATCATAAGCCAAAACTAATGCACTGACTACGTCACGAACGTCAACTATCCATCGTTGTTTATTCTCCAATGAATCACTGCCTTTATGTTCAAGACATATAAAAAAGAAAGTAGAATAACATGAAATATGATTTTAATATTTATATAAGTAGATACCTTTTAAAAGTTTGATGAGAAACAAGCTACTTGCATTGGTGGTTGACTGAAAAATTAGCCCCAAAACTAAACTAGGACAAATGCTCACCACGCGAAGCCCGACTCTGTTTGCAAAGTTCAGGACCTTCTCTTCCGCCTCTGTCTTCGCAAAGCAATACCAGTTCTAGATGATATGCAAGTTGGAGAGTAAAAACTATTAAAAATTCAAAGAGTTCATTGATCATCGGAATAAAGAATTTCAAAGCAATACCAGTTCTAGATGATATGCAAGATGGTATCATATGATGATACTGTCATCACTAATCAGCCAAATTTCACTAAATTTAATCAAAATCTTAAGAACTTTTAGAATGAATCACAGCGAAACTCAACATTTATGAAAACGACTACGACATATTGGTATCAGAAGGTGCCGATACCGAAAGTGTCACATTCTCGAATAACTTCGGAAAAGAGCACAACCAAATGGTATACCTTTTGTAGTTTCATTAGAACAGAATCCTCGAAAGCTTGGTAACCAGACCCAACTAGCTTACTCGGCACATCAGGTTCAACAGACTTCGGAAAACCCTAAGAATCTGCACGCATTGCAGGTTTAAGAGGCAAAACCAACAATTGATTAGCAAGATGACCAATCACACTTCCAATTGTAGCAGCCTGGAAAAAGCCCCAATCACAAATCAGAAAATCACACACACAAATCATTACAAATTACAATCATTCAAATACAAATAACAACAACAAATGTTCCATGATAGATATCTTACCAAAGAAGTGGATTGTTCAGATTTTTAAACTAGATATTGGGTCAGCAATGCACTGTCAAAGTAACACTTGTCAAGTCGAGATGAAATTACATCCAATCTTGGCCGTTTGATAAAAGGAAATTCTATTCAACATCCATTGGTATGAAAGAAAAGATAAATCTTTACCGAGTTTATTTAGGAAAGTGCATTTGTTTCACCCATTGCACGAAGATGTTCTATAAGTTCCAGGGTTGTACTACAGAGAGATAAGAACAGCCATTACAAAAATGAATCAAAAGTGTAAAAAATTATTAAAGCTGCGTACATTATAAAGAAACGGTAACAACTTGAAAGAATTTTATCATAAAGCCACCATACTCAAACCAGTAAATAAAGCTGTTTTTATTAACTTTGAGTTTGGTCATCAACCATAATTAGAATTTCAAACTAAGGAAGAATCTACTAGCTAAAGTTTAGGAGAACTCAACTTGATTAATTTATGTTTCATTTAGAATAATTCAATGACAGAACCAAGTGGAAACCCTCACCACTTCCATATTTAACTGTATACTCATCAACATTAACACCTGGTAGGTTGAATCCTGCCCTAGTCAAAAGATTCCCAGCATTTCAAACCTAAAAATGGAGGACAAAAGGTGTTCATAGTTCCAGCTTTATATTTTTACTCATAAAAAGTATAACTCTCGTCTTTACAAGCATTAAAGTTAAATCTAGCCAGAATAACCAACGGATCATAAAGTGGTATAGAAGACTAATGTTACCATAACAAAAACGTGACAATGAAACTTATGAGAAATGATATTTTGACACAAAAATTTGACAACAAATTGCGAGAAAATTATAGATGGTTAATGCAAACCAATTATGGGAATTATTATGTGTTGCAACCCATTAACCAACTACTAAACATAATTAACCACGATTTTTAACGTCATTAACCACAACTTTTAGGTGTTCATCATATACATTATACTTTTAGCTATTGTTCATCATATAAATTATAGATGTTTCTCTCAACCTTCATTTTCAATTGCTCTGCCGGAAAAAGAATACGATGGTTGACGGCTAGGTTGCCATACAAAATTTAGCATCCCATACAAAATGCCCATTATGCCATTACATTTCCATACAACAAATTGCAAAAATAAATAAATAAATAAATAAATAAATAAAGACCTACAAGTTCATCAAGCCAAAACACAGGCTGCACGGCAACAAGCACATGAGCAAGAAAACACTACTTCACAAAGCCAAAAGCAAGTTATTACATACGAGCCAAAATGCAGACGCGCAAGAAGCAAAACAACAGCAGCAAAACTCTCATCCAAACTCAATTTCAGTTCACAATTCATGCCAATTTCCTATAAATAGAAGCAATCACCTTCACTTCCATCAAGCTTTTCACAACCAGACTCACTCTGCCAAATTCACCTCCAAACTTCCTTCAATCTTCTTCTTAAACCTTCATCTATATTCTTCTTCGAGTTTCAATCCAACCTTCAAAAATTTCAAAAGCAATTCAACCTCATTCAT
This sequence comes from Lathyrus tuberosus, assembly GCA_022829125.1. Lineage (NCBI taxonomy): Eukaryota > Viridiplantae > Streptophyta > Magnoliopsida > Fabales > Fabaceae > Lathyrus > Lathyrus tuberosus. The sequence goes on from JALAZF010000253.1 coordinate 6,399,110, forward strand.
CTTCAAGCTTCATAATCATCAACTCCAATCACAATAGCTTACAACAACTTCCAAATTCAACAGCAACCATCAATATCCGCTTCAACAAAATCACACGCAAACACTTCGCAACAAGCAATTTAGGCAAGTAGAAGTTGGAAGAGAAGAATATTTGTGTACGTTCATACCTGAAGGTTGTGCTCTGACTCCATTGTAATTGTTGTTGTTTCAATTTTGAGTTTCGTTAGCGCTTGATTCCTATTCGTGCCATGAGTGAAGAAATTATTAAGAACTATTGTTGAAATTGGAAGTATTAGTGAAAGAGGCACATTTTGGTGGAGAGAAGGTCACCGCGGTCGCCACTGTAAGGCGTACCGGCGCGGCGACGAGATGTTTGTTCATCGACTGTTGACGCGGTGGGATGATGAGAAGCATGAATATGGTCATCTTCTTCGATTTGGGTTGTGGAGAAAGGAGATAGATGGAGAAGAAAGGGCGATGGCCATTAGGGTTTGAGAGGGAGGAAACACATTTTGCTCTCTCTTTTTCTGAAGAAGGAAAAATGACCACACGTGAGAGTAATGAAAAAGTGGAAAAACTTTGTTTTTTTAAGAATATATTATTGTGTTAAAAATTTTGAGGCAGTAGAATTTAACCATCGTGATAACTGTCGCAAATAGGAAATTACGACAGTTTTTACACAAGGGTCGCAATCTATGTGTCGTAAAATAGATAATTTCTTGTAGTGAATATGAGTATTCTTAAAAGAAGATTCCCCAATATCACTGAGCATATCATCTAGTTGATCATCCATATATTCATCTTCCTCGACTCTTTGACTTTGTGACGCACGACTTTCCTCCACTTCACCATGCCACGTCCATATTATATAATTTTGACATATACCATCACAACAAAGGTGATGAAATATTTCATCCTTTCTGCACTTTTTGATATTAACACAAAGAACACAAGGACAATAAAAGATACCATTATTTTTGGGAAGATGTTTATCAGCGTATTCAAGAAATTCAAGAACTCATTTCTCATAAACCGGGCCTAATCTATCGGCTTTCATCTAACTACGATCCATAATAACTTCTGAAATTTATACACATATAATAATGTGAATGACACACCAAAAACTTAATGCATTTGCAAATCTAAACCTAAAGCATATAAAACATTTACTCTAATACTGACTTGAGCATATTAACAAAGAAAAAAATAATGAAGATGTTGAAGAATACCGTACTTCAAAGCTGAAGAATCAAATAAATGAAGAGGGTGTGAAGATTTGAGCTACGAAGAGGGTAAAGTTGCCTTCCGCCGCTATCGTCTCTGGTGGCTCGCTTGTTCAACTAGGGCGTCTTTTGGAAGAAATAATACGGAATAAGTTTTGTTTTAATTTATTAGTCAAAATCTTAAATTACGGTTGGGAAACACAACCGTAGTGGAATTGAAGACCTCTTACAACGGTTTTTTAATTCACCATTGTAAACTATTTTACAATTTATTTTTAAAGTAATGTAATTAAGTTCTATAACAACGGTTGGTTTAAAAACTGTTTTAAAATCATTTACAATTTATTTTATAAATAATGGACTTAAGTGACAAACGCTTAATGTACTCTAAAAAATGGAAAAATTGTAACCGCTGGAAATCGAAGCATATTTATTACTACGGTCTTTTAACACAACCGTCATTATATATCTGTTTATACGTACGACTAGTTACTGGGCGCGAAAATTTTAACCTATTACAATGGTTTAGATGAATCCGTTGTAAACCTGGCATTGTTGTTTGCGCGTTTTGTAGTCGTGTGATCCTTACATTACCATAAACATGTTGGTAACTCAAATAATCATGTATGATGCATGAATCATAGAGTTCTGTTTTATATCAACTTACCTTGAAAGTGAGAATCAAATTCCTTGATAGAGGTGTTACAGATGCAATTTCTTGATGCTAAAAACTTCCTTGATCTCCAAGGAGTGTGTTGCAATGCTTGAATTGGTTTGAAACCTCCTAGAACTCTCAACTCGAATCAATCTGCAACTTGGTGCAAGTGGGATATGAACTTGATGATTTTGGTGTTACATAATGTGTATGAGTGTTTAGATAACTTCTATATGATGTACGTGAAGTGTTTGGATGCTTGGTTTGAATGGAAATTGCTTGGAATTGAGAATTCAAGTTTTCACTACTTTGAAACTTTGAATTTTGGAAGGAGGAGGATTTCTTATAAAACAAGCCTTTGCTATGTTTTGGTGTGTTTTTAATGATGCAAAATGATCTCTATTTATAGAGAAACATTTCATATTTTTGGAGAAAAGTTTGGATTAGGATACATGCCATTATCCAATAGGTAATGACATGTACCTATTACTTGAGTGCTAAGGTACACATAGCCTATTTCTCACATGGCTAGAATCTTGATCTTTTGAGATTGAATTTATCATATTGCATCTTGATCCTTGGTGTTTTGATCAATCCTTAACAGATTGTGATGGTTTCTTGGCCAATTCACTATTTCACTTAATGCAAGATGACAAAACTTAAGTTCATGGTTTTGCAATGATGTTTTTCACATGCAAAGGGATATAATTTTGAAGATTATTGCATTATCTTGCAGAGTACATGGGATATTACAAGATTGATGTTGAATGTGTCTAGAGATCAAGCTTGGAAATTGCCCAAAACTCACTCCAAAATCGTGTGGCACAAGTATGTGTAGAAACTGTCTTGAGAATTCAGTTGCATCCATGCCTTTTGTAAAATTCATAACTTCTTGTTCAAGTAAGATAAATGGATGTTCTTGGACATTTTGGAAAGCTGAGATAACATAATTCAAGTTTGATGTTCAAGGTTTGTCTTGAATCAGTTCCTTGGTAGGAAACCAGGATCGAGGGGAAGTTTATTTCAGAAACTTAGACCAGTTCCTTGGTAGGAAACCAGGATCGAGGGGAAGTTTATTTCAGAAACTTAGACCAGTTCCTTGGCTGAAGACCAAGATCGAGGGGAAGTTTATTTCAGAAACTGAGACCAGTTCCTTGGTAGGAAACCAGGATCGAGGGGAAGTTTATTTCAGAAACTAAAACCAGTTCCTTGGTAGGAAACCAGGATCAAAGGGAAGTTTTACCTTTTCTAAGTATCATTTCTTGGAAAAATAAGATGGATGAGCAAACTGCCATTCATAACCACCATCAAAATTTCGGGTATTCCGATATTTAATCCTCTTGCACCCCGAATGCCCGAATACCTTCGTCATTTACACCTTCGGGTCCAAGAAGATTAAATAGGGGCATCTGTCATACCCCAAATTTTGACCACCAAGATTTCCCATCATTGTGAAAGTCATCATCACAATATGGTTGAACCATCATACCTCATCAGTCTCCCCAAAGATGAGTGAGCATTCACTACAATCAAGAATTAGGGTTTTGAGCCCTATTAGGACACTTAGACAAAGAATCAATCAAGAAATAACATGATCTTCAACTTTTCTAACCTCTCAAACACCCATAAAAGATCAAGAGGACTCCCACATCAAGAATCAGGCACAAGGTTGCAACATTCCAAGTGGATCAAGCCACGAGATCGCTAGTGTCACTAAATTAGGGTTTTGATCGACTGAGGCCTCCAGATGGAAATTTTCCTATGGGCATGAGCCAATGCTTCAAAGTATAACCCAAGATACTCCAAGGGACCTCATGGACCCAATCATTAAGTCAATTTAATCTCAAGGGGTGCATTTACCAAAAAATCAGGAATTAGGGTTTCTTGACCTAATTCACCCCTAAGTTGACTTTTGGAGCAAAGCATGAGCCAAGACCTCAAGATATGATTTGAGGGTCTCCAATACACTACATTTATCTATTTGAAACAATGGATTGATCCAAGAAGCCTAATCCACAAATTTCAATTTCACCAGGACCACAATTAGGGTTTTGAAGAAAAAGTCAACTATACCTTTGACTTTTGACCAAGACATGCTCCCAAACCTTGGGACATGATTCAATAAACCCTATGACACCTATGGAATATATCCATTAGGTTTGATTTAGGCCAAGGACTTGATTTCACAAAGGATCGCATAGTTTGGATTTCATCCGATAAAAAGTCAACTGTGCACAAAATCAAGTTTGACTTTTTGGAATTTTTCACAATTATGGTTCCTTAACACTAAAACAATGTTAATATGTGATTTGAATCATCATTCATCAAGAAAAAGCAAAGAAAGTGAGTTAACTTGTAAAAGGGGTAACCATAAAAAACTTAGAAATTTTCTAAGTTATGGAACAAAGTGGCTAGGGTACCAACTTCCAAGGACCATAACTTGAGATCCAAACAACCTGGATGGTCCAAAGTTGGATTTGTAGCTCTCATTACACTCTACAAAAGCTTCAACTACATCAAACTCCAATTCCTCATGGATTTTTAGTTATGGAGTGATCAAAATGGCTAAAAACATGAAAATGACATTTTCCAACACTTAGTGAAATTTTCACTAAATCAGAATCTGCCTTACTTTTTCCAAAATGTAGGGACATTTTTCACGTTGATCCAAGTCAAACTAGGGCTAGGGGTGGACATCAAAGTTGAAGTATGCCATTAGGGCTTTCCAACAAGTACCAGATCATCTCCAAATTCCATTTGAGCAAGGAGATACAACCCTTGAAACATGGCATCATGAACTGGTTTTACAAGGAAGAATTTGTGCATTTTGCTCGATTTGTCCAAATCTGATAAATCCAAGCCTTGTCATCCATTTGGACACTTCTGAGGATAAAGCAAGAAGGGAATGATCTGATCCCCAAGCCTCTAAAGTCCAAGAATCTACAATAGCCATGCCAAACCTAAAAAAGGCTAAAAAGTGCCAAGACTTCAATTTTGTCTCCAAGCCTTTAATGGATGCACCAAGGTGGCATGAATTGAGCCTATTCCAACTGAATTCAGTCAAGGCTTATCTCTGAACCAAAGCTACAAAGCATGTACCCTAATCTCAAGTCAATGGCTAGAGGAGACTTGAGATTCCTTTTGCATAACATTGGCCAAAGGCCTGCTGCAGCCTCCATTCACTGTTGATGCCAAAACAAACTTGACACACTATAAATAGACATTAATTGTGATCAGTTTGAGTACACCAAAGCACCCAAACTAATGCTTTCATCAAAATCCCTCTCTTTAGGCCAAAATGCCTTCTTTTGCAAGGTATCTCTGAGTTTTTGAGTTAGAGAGCAATTCCATCACAGCTCATGATCCAAACACATCCAATATGTTGTATCTAAGCTGTCCAAACTCTCATATGTGACCTGTAACACCAAAATCACAAAGTCCCCTCTCAAAACCTCAAAATTGGACTTTTTTACATTTTTTAAGTCATGCCTTGATTCAGTCACTTTCAAAACCAGATAAAACCTCAAACACACTTCAAATATCATCCTTGAACTGTTCCAAATGGTTCCCCGCATCTGGAACACCATTTGAGAGAGTTGCCATATTGGTCACTTTTGCCCATTTTGCAAGAAAGAGCTCAAACTTGTTCCTGAGGATTCCAGCTGGTGGTGATCATTCTAAAAGCTTCTAAGGGATCAATTGAGAGTGTCCAAAGCATCAAATTACTTCTGGCACAAGAAACTTGGCAGATAGCACAAAAAGCTCCTAAAGAGGTAAGCAGCACAACTTGAACTCCTTGAAATATGCATTGCTTTGAAGTCCACTGCTCATAAACATCTCATACATGTTGTATATGTTGTGTTTGAACTAATTCATCATGTAATTCATGTCTGTACCATGAGGTAGCACAGAAAATGCAAATGGAGGCCTATTTCAAAACCACAATCGGGTTTTAAAATAGGGACCTCATCTAAAAAAACCAAGGGCACCATTGGATTCCTTGTGAAATTCTAGGCAGGATAGACCTAAATTTTGTCCCAATCCATGTAGAAATGAGAAAGTTACAACCTTTACGTTTTTGGACCAAAACCTTGCCTTGCCTTGCCTTGTCTTGCCTTGGCCAGGCCTAAAACAAGGCACCCCTTAAGTATTCATGGGGTGGTTTTGATACACGGATGTATCACCACCCCAGTGGTAGAAGGCGCTCATTGCAACCTAGAGGTCTGGGGTTCGAATCCCCCTCGCCCCAGACCTTCTTTTTACCATTTTTCCACTTTTTTAATATTTGTCATATTATTTTAAATGATTTGGAAAATTAATTTCTCTCTCAATTTTAATCATTTTTTATTGGTTCTTTTTCTGAAAAATCACAAAAATATTAAAATATTTTATTCTACAAAAATATCAGATATATAATATTATTTTAACATAGTTGGTATTTTTGTAAATAAATTCATTTTTATTGTTTTTTAAACATTTTAAAAGTGAATTTTTATCTTGAAAATCAAAACCAAATGAGTTTTAATTCATCTTGTGATTAAAGCATCATTTTTCAAACCTCAACCAAAAATCACAAGTTGTTTATTCAAACTTATTTGCTGTTTCATCATTTTAATAAATTTTCTTTGAATAAATACTTTAAAAAATAATGAAATTAGGGTTTCTTCGATTTTCACCCTAACAAATTTTTATCAGACACTCATGGGCCTCTAATAGAGTGTAAGACCCAACCTCTTTTCAACCAAAACAATTTTGGGCCTCAGACATTGTATAAGTCCCAACACATTTTCAAAAAACCTCGAAGCGATCGCTAGTTCAAAAATCAAATAACCTGGGCTTCTCCTTGAGCTATAAGTCACACTTCTTTTCTTTTAAAACAATCTTTGGGCCACTAATAGAGTGTAAGACCCAGCCCCTTGTTGCTCTCGGGATTTTCATCCAAGTACAAATGCGAAAGTGACGCGGAAACAGAGTCGCCAGCAATGTGTATTTATCCCAAGAGAGGGAAAGGAAACACTGCATAAACCTGGGGGAAAGGAAAAGCATGGTCTCGCGACCAAGAGAAACGGGTAAGGGAGTCGGTTATGCGAAGGGAAGGTGTTAGCACCCCACGCGTCCATCATACTCGATGGGATCCACGCTTGTTATCTCGATCAAAGGGTGCCGTCGTCTGGAGCTCCACTTCTACTAGAAAGGAGAAGGAACGAGAACGGAAAAAAACGAAGAAATGAAGAAGAAAAGAAAAAGAAGTGACTCGATAGGACGTCCTCGGAGTCCTAGGCCTACGTATTCCTTCGGGAACAGGAAAATCAAAGTCAACGTAGTTCGGACACGAACTAGGGGGAAGGTTGCTCGCCAAGACATCGTCGTCTCGTGCCTACGTATCCTCAATCTAACCAGAAAGAGGAAATTAGAGTAGTCATAGTTCGACTTAACGAAGTCGGTGTTTTTTATGAGCAACATCAGATTCGCGTCCGGCAGTTAGGGTCGATGCATGTTTGCGACGAGACGGAAGTAACGTGCCCTTTTCTGAAAATGAGGTTTGAAACTTAACGATCCCGAAGGATAAAAAGGTTTGAGTTTGTGTTGTGTTTTTTAGACAGAAGTGTTTTTGCAGTTGTTTGTAACTTGCATTGCACCCAAGTCTACAACATAGGAACAAATACGTCGTGTATCGTCCTCCAACAGGACGTACACTAAGCACCCTAGAAGAATGAGGGGAGACCCCCCATTATTCACTTCCCACATATAAGGCTCATGCGCAATACCTGTTTAACCTTTATTAAGTGTTTTGTAAAGATTATGAGATGAGAAGAGAAGACTCAAGTTGAAAAGAAAACACTAAAGGGAATCTAACTTGTTCCTAATGTTCTCATGCAAAAGTGGCCCTAAGGTCAAGGTTTGAGAACCTAAGTCTAAAAATAAGAGAGGGATAGCACTACCTAATGCTTATCCTACCTCACTTTAATCAAAGATTAAAGTTGAGTTAGGATCCCTAAGGGTGTGGATAAGTTGTACACAAAGCATTATATCATGCGATTCACAAGCACACAAGAGAAATTGAAAGAGATAAAAGAGAAGAGATATGATTATGGATGAGAATCCACATACTCAAGACTTACCATAGCCCCTACACAAGATGGTTAGTACCAAAACAATTCAAATATTGAAGTACAAGTGAAGAATGTAAGCAAATAAATCCTAGTGTTCTAAAGAAAACTCTAGGAAGCTTCTAAAGGGCTAAGCCTAAAAAGAATGAATCACTAAAGGTTGGTACTGACCTAGGGCAGTAGCAAAGCCTACTCACATCCACCAATGGTTACAAAGTCTTATAAAGTCAATCTACACCTAAACAATCTACCAAACATCAAAGGAACGCAATGATATGCACTAAAGATGCACCATGAACATTTAAGAGATGTAACCATGCAATGATGCAATATGAAACACCACAACCAGTAGGAAACCAATTCATAAATGTCATTAAGTATCCATGAATTATCATCCATAATATGAGAATAAAACTCAAGAAGAAGAAGTGGGAAGAAGTAGAACAATGTCACACAATAATGCACAATGTTGTTTACTTACAAAACAAGTCACAAAGGAGAGTGAAATGCAATTATGAATGCAAATGAACATGGATCAGTAGCATACATGTTATAAGATGATATTAGAATGCACAAATGAACAATTTTGGTTCATACACAAGTCACATTAGAGATTAAGGAGAAGAGAACACAAGTTGAAGTTCATACAAAATGAAACATGCTTTAAATGTTCATGTCATTGTAATGCATATGATATGACATTATGAGTCAATAAAAATAGATGAAATGGTTTATATATAGTAGAGGGACATATAAGAATGAATGTGAATGGCATACCAATATGAGATACACACAAACTATGTTGAAGAAGAACAAATGATAGATGCACAATTGAGTATGAATGCAAGATGAACCTCAATTGTAAAACATGTCAAAATGAAATGTGGAAGACCTATAATTTGACATACATGACCTATAATATTCAATTAAACATGTGCCAAAATATAACATCAATCACCTCAAGAGACCATAGGCAATATGACACAAAACCCTAGCATATGCATACAATGAAGCACATAAATGCATATGTAATCAATCAATTCATAAAGAAAAGTAAAAGATGAAAGAAAATTACACCAATCAAACTATATGATACCCAATCAGTGTGCAATCAATACCCACAATATCATACCAAAATTCCATGGAAATCACACTTAAAAGTCACTCACAAGTCCAACAAGGTCACACGATGCTAGTGCTCAAAGATGCTTATGGATGCACATGATACAATGATCTTAAAATGCCATGAAAAATAAAAAAAGATCCCTAAAGTGTCACACAAGTGTGGTCCAATTATTAGGAGAAAATTCAACTAGGAACTATGTCAAATAAAATGGAAAATATGCATGTATCAAAATGTGGACCAATTAAAAAGAAATTCAAAAGAAAATACCAAATTAATATGAAAATTAATAGAATCAGGAAAGTAATTTTGTCAAAAATTATTTAAATGTGTAAGCATCATCTATGAATTATTTGGGAATTTTGTGATGATTGGAACTATTTTTACAAAAACATTTTGAAACATGTACACAAAAAAAAGGGAAAAAAAATGAGAAAATGGCATGGGGGTGCAACGAAAGCAAATAAACAGTTTAAAATGTTTGGGTTCAAAAGCAATGGGGTGTGCGTAGCAAAAGAGTTGGGTCCAATACGCGAGAAGCCTGAAGGTGTATATGGTGAGGGCTATCTAAATTCTTGACTCAATCGTGGCCATTGATTCAGTCCAACGCATGATGATCAGAAATATGTGAATATCCAAGGACCTACACTGCACGCCTATGATATGCTAACAAGAGACTACCACACGTGAACATTTATTTTAAACATTTAGAAAAAAAAAGCACGTGCGGGGGAGGGTATCATTAATGCGTTGGCGCGTGGTTATTGGACCATGGGGTTACACATGAGCGAACGAGATTGTGCCACGTACTGAACGGAAAAGAACTAGGGTTTGACACCAGCTACCGGACTGGATATCCGATCACCCTCTTCGGTGGGCCCACCACCGTGGCCAAGAACAAAATTCCAGAAATCCACGAAATCACCATCATTCAACTCGTATTTTCCACTGATCTCTAAAATGCTATTGGTTTTGCACAATTCTTCTTCTATCGTTTAAACCGAAGAAAAATAAATAAAGCTTGAAATTTCTAGATCTCACATCTTGTTAATCCAGGCACACAAACAATGCCTCCAAATGGAGGACCCAAGTAACCAGCTATCTACATTTCCTAATCACATGATACTACACAAATGCTTGCAAGAAAATCTCACTAACTTTTAATGGAGTTTGCTGCGAATCCTTCAAGAAACCTCTAGCAACTTCGTATCCACCTTCAAATCACCTATGGATGCGAAATAAATGCACAGAATAACCTGAACCTGGCTTGAAATTGAGATTGATGATGGTGGAGCTGAAACTCGAATCTCAGGATTGTGTGGTTACTACTTCAATCTACCACGTTCAGAAGCTTCGTGGATGATCGTTGGTGACGAACCTTGAAGGAGAATGCAGAGAAAGAACTTGTAGAGAGAGATTCGCGTGAGAATGCCAAGATGAAGTGAAGTTTGAGAGTGAACGAAAACGGTTGTAACTGACTCTGTTAGAAGTGGTTAGAGCTTTATATTCCTTGGTTTAAGGGTTGGTTAAAGATTAACTGTGGTTAGCACTGAGTTAAATGAAATTAAGAAGAAATTTGCAAGGAATGAAAGTGTAGTTAAGTTGGTAAATGGCTAGCTTGGGTTCCTTATGATGTAGGTGATGTACGGTTATTATGGTAGGGATGGAATGTGGATGATGGAGATGCTCTAATCAGTGCTGCAGCATCAACTTGTCTCACAAGTTTCCAATTATCTCTCTTGGATGCATATGGTAAAGGTTAAGGTGCATGTACTTAGTGTAAGGATTTGCTTAGTCATTTAGGGCAAGGGGAGTATTGGTGGTATGGTACGCATGGCTCAACAATGCAGCAAGGTTTTTTTTGAATTCAAAGATGAGGTGCTATGATTTATATTGTAATATGGTTATTTGAAGACAAGGCTATGATGGTGACTTTAAGAAGCTATATCTTAATGAAAATGAGATCAAATAATGTGATATTGGTTCCTATGGAAAATATATGTTTGATACAACAAGATTTACGTGGAAAGTAACCCAAACGGGAGCCTAGGATATGGTGTGAAATGAGGTTGAAGTCATGAGATGATGTAGAATTAATGCAGCAAGACTTTATGTGATTTTGAGTAATACAACACACTTCATGGCACTAAAAATGGATCATGGTAGCCACTTTGGTGACACATATCTCATGGGATGATGGATCAAAATGCATGGTTCTTGGTTCTATGGAAATAGTGAACTTGGTATAACAAGATTGATGTTGGAAATAATTGGATTTGGAGTCCAAATCATGTAGAAATGTGGTCATGAACTCATGCATACAAAACTGTGTTACCAAGTCAGCTGGACCTGGTCGTGCCCTACCACGTGCATGTGAATGAAGCAGTTTGAGACTCCCACTTTGAGCTACCCTATCTCTCCAATGGTTGATCAAATGAAAATTTGTTCAACATAAGAGTTGTAGAGGGCTGCAAAATGAACAACTTTCATGTTGGACCTTTTTCCATTTGAAGCCTTTATCATGGAGAAAATTAGCTCTGAATTTGGACCTATCATGCACACCACCTGTTTGACAAAATTATGGCGTGTGAGCTGGTCATGACCTGGTTTTCTGACCTAGAATGCCTTGAAACCTCTCCACTTTGATCAATCATAACTCCTTCAATTTTGATCCAATGGAGACGTTCTTGGTATGGATTTGAAGCTTGAAATGTGAACTTTTGATAGGCCTCACTAGCCCTTCCATTTGATTCTTGGATCATGGAGAAAGAAAGCCCCAAAGTTGACCTCTCACCTTGCTAAAACTTGCCATAAATAGAAACCTTAATTTCTATTTTTGGAAACTTTGCACATTTCTTGATTTTTGATGATTCTTTCCTTATTTCTTGATCAAACCCTCTCTAATGGTCATGTTTGACATGAGGAACATGGATTTGATCTCAAAAAGTCAAGGGTTGACTTTTTCCTCTACACAGTTGACTTTTCCCCAATTGTATTGATTTTCAGTCAACTGATCAATTGAAACCCTTCCAAACCAAATTGATGGACCATTATTTATCCCCAAACCCTTGAGGACATGTAGAATACCATGAGATCAAGTATTGCCCAAGAAATCAGAAATAAACTGATTTTATGGCAAACCCTAGTTTTAAACCCCCAGTCTAGGAGAAATCAGCACATCCTCCAAATCCAAATTCCCCTGAGTATGGTATGTATCCTCTCAAACAATGAGGAGATGTACCATTTATAGATGATAAAAGTTTAAATATCTTGCCCATTGGGGCATTATACTCAAGAATTCCAAAACCCTAGTTTTGCACTGGTTAGGATGGTGTGATTCCTTTGCATTCTCTTGCCAAGCTTGATCATATGATAAGGTGATGACTCATCTTAAGATCTCTTGAGGCCTCAAATGAGATGAATTGAGATATGAAAAGTCCTTGTGACTTATTTGGAAAAGCTTTTCTCTTGTCCTTTGACCTTGAGCTGTTTATGCCTTGAAACACCTGATCTCATGCCTTACAACCAATGATATGTATAGTCTAGTATGGCCTATTATGAAATGCAAATGAGTGAAACATAAGCCAATTAGTGTTAAAAGTAAGAGGGCAAATTTTGAGGTGTTACACCCCTTTGTAGAGAAAACCTTTTTGGGCCTCAATCATTGTGTAAGCCCCGTTACGATCTTCAAAACAACGGTGCGATCACTGTTAAACCTTGGGCCTCTCCTTGAGTATAAGCCCCAATAATCTTTTCAAAACAACTTCCCTTTTGATTTAGATTCAATATATATGTTGTTATCAAAACTTTCTTTAATTTCTTTGAACAACTAACAATACAACATGTAAGCTTGCTCACCTATAAGTTTTATCTGATTTCGTTTACATGCTTTAATATATATATAACTGTATTGTGGGAAGCTGCACACTGTAAGTATTTCTTTCATACTCTTTTAAATACTTGTCATATATCAACTATATATATACTAGTATAGTTATTTAGAGTTTTCCCCGGCAACTAGGTCTAGAACCAAGTAAAGACAGTTGGTCACTCTTTAAATACCGTCAAAACTAAATCCCCATAGGACTTCCAGATACAGTCTTGCCTTCTCTTCGGCTTAAACAATATGGAACAAAGAGAAAGACAGTATTCTTCGTGAACCTTTTCTCAGGATGTCACCCCTAGAAATTGTCAAAGAAATTCTACTCCCCAGAGTTGATATATTCTCGGTGAATAGCATCTCTTGAGTTTCTTCAAACCTTAGGACTTTCACTAAATGATCTATTCTCGGTGAATAGCATTTCTTGAACTTTTCTTGGTTTGAGACCCAGGGGCTTCCTAAAAGCATTCCCGCCTCCTCTTGAGCTCTGTACAAGGACCCTCCGGCTTCTTAGAAGTTCTCTTGCCTTCTCTTGGGCTTAATACAAGGACCCTAAAGACCTCCTAAAGGTATAAGACAGAACTTAGTCATCCTTTGCTATAGCAGTCTTTCCAGTGTCAAACCTCTGACCAATTTTAGGGTTGATTCTCATCCCTTAAAACACCCGCCTCCTCTTGGAGGCATCATACAAAAGATAAAGCTCTTCCACACCAGTAGACTTGGACAGTCTAATCCCCTTGAGTCTCAAAGACATTCTCAAGTTCCCTATAAACATAGGAAGAAATCCCGATCATTCTGGATCGATCTCCAGTTAAACCCATGGGTTCTAAAACCCAGTCTCTCTCCTAAAAATCCCCAAGCCAGGGTTAGTTTATCATCAGCATAACACTATCCAAAATCAGAACCTCAAGGCATCTGATATCCCAACACTTCTGTAACCCTCAGCAAGAGTTGATTTCCCTATTTGGACATGCCTCAGGATCTCAAGAATCCCCAGCATAAGATAGCCTCCTCTTAGGCCTTGTATAATGATCCTTTCCTCAGCATTTCAGCCTCCTCTTGGGCTTTATACAATGATTCTCCCCAACGGAGCTAACCTTTTCAGACTCTCTTGTTGAGTTAATCACCTCTCAGACTCTCTTGTTGAGTCAATCACCTTTTCAGACTCTCTTGTTGAGTCCAACACCTTTTCAGACTCTCTTGTTGAGTCAACCCTTTTAGCCTCAATCTCAGGCCTCGTATGAGACAGATAAAAACACTTTCTTATTGAGTTGATCCTTTTAGCCTCAATCTTGGGATTTGAACAAGACATAAATCTTTATCTCTTAAGCTTGGGAAAGTTATGTTCCCCTGCAGAGCCATTTCCTCCCAGACTTCTTTTAGGCTTTGAGGAATGATTTCCCAAGCAGAGTCAAACTCATTTCAGCCTCAATCTTGGGCTTTGTACAAGACACATAAAAATATCCTCAACAGAGTCAGTTAAGTATCCCCTTTCAGCCTCAATCTTGGGCTTTGTACAAGACACATACAAACCTCCCCGACGGAGTCAAAACCTTTCTCAACCTCCTCTTAGGCTTTGTATAACGATATCCCCAAAAGAGTCAGTCTCTTTTTTGCCTTATTCTTGGGCCTTGTACAAGGCACCAATATACACACTCTCTAGTTGAGTTGGTCTTACCTGGCCTCCTCTTAGGCTGTGGGTAAGGATTTCCCTAGTGGGGTCAATCAACCTCTTAGCTTCAACCTTGTGCTTTGATCAAGGCACGCAAAAATCAACAATCCCTCTTTAGAGATGACAAATTCTCTCTCAGTCAAATCTTTTAGCTTCAATCTTGGGCTTCGAACAAGACACCAAAACATTATCTTTTTCCTCCCTTAGAATAGGAGGAACTATGATTGCTCTGATTTCCCTGTTTCGTTTAAACGGGAATACGTAGGCTTAAGATTGCGAAATCTTAGCGAGCATACCAATCAAAACTTAGGTCCAGTACCTTACCAAAAACCTCGAGCAACCCCGAAATCAAACAAAAACTCACTCACTCTCTCATATTTCCCAAGAAACTTTCCCAACCCATTATCGGATAAACACCATCAAGTACAAAGTGAAATCTAATGCTAACTTCCTATAAATAACCACATATAGGATGGGTAATTGACAACTCCCCATTGTATAACCTGACCCGGGACCCCCAATCTCTTTAAAGTGTTTGTTCAGTTAAACATTTGCGTGCAAGGTTAGTTTTAGATAGCTTCCCTTTCCCTTCCAGCTTCATGGGATAAATAAGAAATCAGAAAGTAGCACCCCCTCCTACCATTGTGGTGAGGAAAACCCAGCGATAAGGTGGTCGCATCACCGACAAAAATCCCTCGCTACAGGAAAATGGCGACTCTGTTGGGGAGTCATTGTCTGTATAGGACTAGGATTATAGACTAGCTCTTAAGAGGTCTAGGATGTTAGTTTTAGGAATAAATATATATATATATATATATATCTTTTCCTAATTGATATCCGTGTTTATTTTTCTGCTAATGGGACTACGGGTGATGCCGCATCTGGAAAGTTTGAGTGACACCTAAGATAAGTGATGGCATTAGACGGGTAATCTTACAGGGAGTGACTCTTGAATAAGAGACCCTGGTAGACCATCGAATCAGTGGAGATAACCTTTGCGGATTCAATGCCTATACGATTTCGGTTGTTGAAAGCAGATTGTTCGATTGTGGTGTCCATAAAACTGAGGATTTAGTAGGCTGAGACCATGTTACTATTTTGTAGTGCAGAAGCTATCGCAAATAGTTGTCACGCGATACTACCCTCATTTGAGATTACTCTAAGATACTGCAGCTCGCTCGGGTGAACCAGCCTGCTGTTGTTATCCCAAAAGGGGCAATGATTTTGAGGACGGGTATAAAAAATCACCAGTACAACCTTTGGGGATGGGTAGAGCCATGACTTCATGACACCAAACCTTTGACCTTATGTTTTTTCTATGTTTTTGTGTGCTGCATTCATGCATTCATTTCATTAAAAAAACTTTAAACAAAGAAAAATTTTCTCTTCTAGTCTCTCTTTTTCAAATTAAACTAAGACAATGATTGCAAATATCAGAGAGAGAAAGATTGCGTTATGGATTTCGGTAGAAGGAGGACTCACAAGTACACCTTCAAGGTTCCAAAATTAGAGGATTTAAGAGGGTTGGCAAGGATGATCACCAACCCTGATGCTTTCAGATCTAAGTATGGAGGACTGCTGTCTCTGTTAAGGGTCCATGTAATTGAGGGAATCCTGGCTACGCTGATTCGTTCTATGATTCGGTCTATCATTGTTTCATATTCTCGGATTATCAACTAGCACTGACACTGGAGGAGTACTCTCACCTGACTGATTTACCCATTACTGACCAAGCTCCCTTTTCTTGACTGGAAGAAATTCCAACGGATCAAACCATTGCGAGAGGAATCTATTTCAACGAGTCAGAAGTCAGGACTCACATGACCACTAAGGGTGGAATCTAAGGTTTACCGGCCCATTTTTTGGTAAAGAAAGCCCTGTACTTTGCTAGTATAGGGAATGTGACTGCTTTCGAGAGCATCTTTGTACTGCTCACGTACGAGCTATTTTTGTTTCCCAACTTTGATAACTTCATTGATACCAATGCCATTAAGATTTTTCTAATTGGAAACCCTGTACCAACCTTGCTCACAGATGCTTATCATTCTGTACACTTAAGGAATTTTTACAGCGTATGAATGATCACATGCTGTGTACCCCTGCTATACAAATGGTTCACTTCCCATTTTCCTAAGTCTGCTGCTTTCTGGGATCATAAGAGTACTCTGCGTTGGTCACAGAGAATCATGTCTCTTACCAACTCTAACATACACTGGTACAATCGAATCTATGACGGGATCAGAATCATTGACCGTTGTGGAAATTTCCCCAATGTACCCCTCATAGGAACGAAATGAGGAATCAACTATCATCCAGTTTTAGTTCGTCGTCAATTTGGATACCCGATGAGACATATCCCGTGTAATGTTCATCTGGAAGTTCTTTTCTTCAAAGAAGGAGAAAATGACATGGCACTAAAGACAGAAATAGTGCATGCCTGGAAACATGTTCATAGGAAAGGAAGAGAGTCTCTAGGAAAACCAGATTGTGTCTCGGTGGAACCTTATCTCCACTGGGTACAAACTAGAGCTCTCAAGCTGAGGATGCCTTACCCTTGTCAAGAAGTTCTTCCGTTAAAGGAATTTGTCCTATATTTTATGTCTGATACGGAAATACTTCAGGTCACCCTCAAAAAAGTTCAACAGGAGAAGAAGTCTTGGAAAAACAAGTACCGTATTCTCAATGTGAAGTGTACCAAAATACAGCAACTGTTAAAAGAAAAGGATGCTCTGATCGAGATTTTAGAGCAACATGCTGTAGAGAATCAAGAAGACCAGAGGAATTTGCTCGCTCCTTTCATGTGGCAAAGGAATGACAACCCGACAACGGCTCAAGAGCCCCGGTCAAAGAAAAGGAAAGTACCAGAACCAACACCTAAGCCCTCCTCGGAGAAGACTCATGATCCATAAGTTTAGACATTTCCTTTTACGGCACTTTGTAAATTATTGTATTTCCATTTCCGCAATCTTTGAATTCAATAAAACGGGGTTTCCCCATTGTATGATATTTGCAATCCAATTGTTGAAGTCTCTTTTGATTAAAATTTAATTAATTAATATAATCATTGCATATCATTCATCATTCTCACATAACGCATTCTTCTTACCTACGAATCTCACGTTTGTGTTTCAGTTCTAGAGTCAAACTATCTCATTCTTACAATACTCGGGCCAATCGACAAAAGAAGATGGATAATCTCGAGGAAGAGAACAGAGAGTTGAGAGAAGAACTCGACGCTCTGAAAGAAGATTTGAGGAAACTTCACAATGACATGCAAGCTCTGGCAGAAGCTCAGATACAAAGGACTGTGATCTCAGAGATCACCTCGACGCCCATAGTGGAAAAGTATGATCCTCGGTATAACATGCCTAAAGATCGTCCCTAGGGCATGCCACTTAACTATATCCCGGAAGGATATATTCCGCCGATCACGGAAGATCCAGAAACTGCAGCAGGAGCCGCTGGGCCTGAAGGTTACAAACTTCGGGAAAGCGAAGATGCAAGGGGCATGGTAGCAACTCCTGAAGGTTACAAACTTCGCGAGAGGGAAGCACCCAGAGTCACTGCCATAATGACTATACCACCACCCGTGGTGCACACTATCCCGGAAGGGCAGATTCCACAAATACCTTCTGTTGGAAATGAAAGTATGGACGACAAAATGAAGGAATTCCAGGAACAGTTCCTGGAGATGCAGAAGGAACTGCATGCCATTCGCGGTCAGGATCTCTTCGGAAAGGACGCCGCAGACCTTTATTTGGTCACCAATGTGAAAATTCCGCACAAGTTCAAAGTGCCCGAATTTGAGAAATACAAGGGTAACTCTTGCCCTCAGAGTCATTTGGTGATGTATGCTCGAAAGATGTCAACTCAGACAGAGAACCAACAGCTACTGATCCATTAGCACTACCTTTGTTCAACAATATAAGTATAACCTGGACATGGCACCGGATAGAGATAAACTTAGAGCCATGTTGCAAAAGGACAAGGAAACCTTTAAGGAATATGCTCAGAGATGGCGTGAAATTGCCGCTCAGATTTGTCCACCTCTTGAGGAAAAGAAGATGACAAGGATCTTCTTGAAAACCTTGAGCTCATTTTACTATGACAGAATGGCCGTCAGTGCGCCCAACGACTTCACTGAGATGGTGGGCATGGGAGTTCGTCTTAAAGAAGCAGTCCGAGAAGGACGTCTGGTCAAAGATACAGGACCATCAAGCAGTACCAAAAGATACGGTAGTGCTTTCCCTAAGAAAAAAGAGCAAGATATTGGTAATATCTCTCTCGGAAAGCAGAGGCGACGGTACCAACCAGTAGTAGCTGTAACTCCTGCTATCAACCTTGCGCCTGTTCCAACGTATCAACCTCAGGTTGCTCAGAGCCAACCGAATCAACAACAATATCAGCAAATGACACAACAACCTCTTCAGCAGGCTCGTCCTCAGTACAACAACAACCGTACAACGCGACCACCAGGATTTGACCCTATACCGATGTTGTACACAGAACTGTTTCCACTTCTACTGGTCAAGGGAAATGTCCAAACCAGATCTCCTCTTACAGTACCGGAAAATCCTCCTTTTTAGTTCAAAGCGGATCAAACTTTCCCTTACCATCAAGGAGGACCGGGGCACAACATTGAAAACTGTCTCAACTTCAAATCCGATGCGCAGAAGCTTGTCAAGAACGGGGTCTTATCCTTCAAGGATACAAATCCAAATGTTCAGATGAACCCGTTGCCTCAACACGAGAAAACTACGGTAAATTTGATAGAGGAGGAGTCTAAACACAGCTATCAAATCCGCGATGTACTCTTATTAGGAACCAACCTGGTCAGGATGCATTGCAGACAGAGCGGATACGGTCATGTACCATTTCACAACTACCATCAATGTGATATCTGCTTTAAAGACAATCAAGGATGTTCTGTGGTGCAATCAACTCTATAGGAACAGATGGATCTCGGATGGATCCAAGATCACCGAATCCGTGAGGTCAACATGACTTATACAAATTCCAACATCATTCAAAACCACGACATCCGTGCAATGAATGTCAACTTGGTGGTAATGCACTCAAGGCAAGGCCCGCATCATAATCTGCCGCGACATAATTACGTTTCCTGCCTGGTCTGCTCAATAAATGATTTGGGATGCTCTTTTGTACAAGAAGCCCTCCAGCGTCAGATGGATCTTAGATGGATCCAAGATTACCGCGATAGAAGTCATTATCAAGTGAATATGATTCAAATCTTTGATATTTGCTTGATGAACACCACCTTGGTGGAATTACACGCTAAGCAAGTCCAGCTTAGTTTTCTGACTTCGCACGACTATCAGAACTATAAAGTGTGTCGGGAGAATGACTAAGGATGTGCACTCGTTCAAAGAACACTGCAACACTTGTTGGACCACTGGTGGCTTCCGATCTATTTAGATGAAGACATACAACAAGTTAGTATGGATGATGGGAACCCTACTAGGTATCAAAATCAGGATGTTCAATCCATGGAAACAGACATAGTGAGGTTACACTGCATATAAAGCGGACGTGGCCGGGTGCCACCACACAACTATGAGCACTGTAGAATGTGCTCAGAGGATAATCAAGGATGCTGCCTCGTGCGAGCAGCCCTTCAAGGCCAGTTGGACCATAAGGAAATTCAACCATGGTCAAGTTCTAGTTAAATGTCAAACTATCATCCTGATCAAGGCAAAGATGTTGTCTTAATCCCTAAGCATGAAGTGGCCAAAGATGTGTGCGCCATAATCCCTTTACTCTGTGAATCAAGAGCTCCTCTTGAGGGTGGAAGGATTCTTAGCCTCGAACCAATTGATGCTGGCTATGATGATCAGAAAAATCAGAAGGCCCTTATAGTTATCTATCTGCCGGGACCAGTACCGTACAAATCCGATAAGGATATCCCTTACAAATACGGTGCAACAACAATTGAGAATGGAAAGGAAACTCTATTACCCTCCGTCGTGAATATTGCAGACATCAGTTGAGTAACACGGAGCAGTCAGATCTTCAATCGAGGAGTTGGAGAACCCAGCAAAAAATAGGAACCTCAGACAGAAGTTCCCATTCAACCAATCGGGAAAAACAGTGATCCCAACCTTTCAAAGAACAATGATGAGATGCTGAAGCTCATCCAAAAGAGTGAGTACAACATCGTTGACCAGCTGTTGCAAACTCCTTCAAAAATCTCTGTGATGTCTCTTTTACTCAGTTCCGAAGCCCACAGAGAGGCTCTACAGAAAGTCTTAGAGCAAGCCTTTGTGGAACAGGATGTAACGATAAGACAATTCAACAAAATCATCTCCAACATCACTTCCTGCAACAACTTGGGGTTTAGTGATGAGGAATTGCCATAAGAAGGCAAAAGTCTCAACATGGTGCTCAATATTGCAGTCAACTGCCAGGACGATGCTTTAGCCAGCGTACTGGTCGACACCGGATCGGCTCTAAATATTATGCCGAAGTCCACTTTAATGCGACTATAATTTAAAGGATCTCCAATGAGAGGCAGTGAGGTCATCGTCAAAGCATTTGACGGATCCCGAAAAATAGTTATCAAGTCGACCTTCCAATAACTATCGGTCCTCACACTTTCCAAGTCACTTTCCAGGTCATGGACATCCGGGCAGCATACAGCTGTTTGTTAGGAAGACCTTGGATACACGAGACTGGGGCAGTCACTTCGACACTTCTCCAAAAGCTGAAGTTTGTCAAGAACGACCAACTAGTCACAGTTTGTGGAGAACAAGCCTTGATCGTGAGTAACTTATCGTCGTCCACTTGTGTAGAACCAGAGGAGGTTGTTGGAACCCAGTTCCAAGCACTTTCGATGAGCAATGACAACCAATCAGAAAAGAAACGTCAATTTCATCGTACAGAGATGCTCTCGAAGTGATCAAAAGTAACAATGCGAAAGGATGGGGACAGCTTGTCATTCATACGAATAACAAAATAAAGAAAGGTCTTGGTTTTTCGTCAACTTGTATCCAGACTGCTACTAACGATGAAAGTTTTCATCCCATTCAGGACTTTTTCCACAGTAGAGGTTTCCTTCACCCAGTGCATCAAGAAGTACATACCATCAACGAGGGTGATTCCTCCGATACAGATGAAGAATGGATGTCCTATCTTAACGAGGATGGTTATATGTCTCAGGAAGAGGTGCCTACGCCATTTTGATTTCCTGTACAAAGTTTGAGATTTATACCAAGGTCAGACGTCAAAATGATATACGGAGATTGTGATCCAGAAGGATGTCGTGCTCCGCCAAACTCATTAGAGGAGGACACTCTGATGAAAGACAACTTTGACCATGACTATTATGGCCCAATGGATGGCCTGCCTATCTGGCAGCCGTACCCAGGAGACTTGGGACAAGAAAGTCAGCCCAATGATGCATATCAGCTAAGCATCATTGAAAAGAATACCTGCGTCCCCACCGAATCAAGGGATCATTACTCAGGGCATTCAGAAAATATCCAGCACGATGATGAATTTGCAAAAATTGCAGGGCTAGAGTTCATTAACTATGCTTTTCCCGGGGTCAACATCACTGAAAGAGATGACTCCTCCAGTTCCAAAGAAGTGTGGGGCACCATAGGACAACCGAGTGGCAAATTCAACTACTTGGTCAAGTACACCGCTCCTGAAAGCTCTCGTATCAGGCTCGAAGACATCCAGAAAACTAGATGGGGAGATTTACCTGAGAGTACAAACACTGTGCAAGATACAACAGAAGAGTTTGTCTACGACAACTCTACCTGGGAAACAGATTCCAATGATCCTGCTTCACAAGAAATCAGCGTCATTTCTGAAGACAAGTCAAGAAAGAAGGTACCAGACTTTGTGATTCACCGAGGAGTTCGCTGCCAATGGGTTGCTGTCAACATTTCGAAAGTCGTTCATAAGTCTAAGTAATTGTCGTCTTTGTCTTAACCTTTCACCCTGCCCAGGTGAAACAGATGTTTTGATAGGGCTCACTTTCTATAAATGTTCCTCTTCGCTTCGCCCAAAGCGACATAGTTTTGTTTTATAGGGCTGTAGTTTCAAGAATCGACAAGATCATAAATAAAATAACGTCGTTATGTAATTTCCGCATTTATTGTTGTTTTCTCTTTTCGCTTTTTTAGAAAATGGTATTCCTAAAAAACAACTCAAATAATAAAAACAAGCATTTTTCAAAAAACACATTGCATGCATTCTTGCATTCTCTCTATCTCTTCTAAAATCAATCATCACGTCATGCAGATTGCTTGTTTTAAGCCCCATTGAAACATCTGATCCAATGCCTTCTCCCAACATTGAATTCCCGGTATTTGAGGCTGAAGAAGAAAATGACGAAGAAATTCCAGAAGAGATCTCCCGATTACTCAGACAAGAGGAAAGGTCCATTAAACCTCATAAAGAGACGTTGGAAACAGTCAAATTGGGTTCAGAAGAAGAGAGAAAAGAAGTCAGGATTGAGGCACTACTCAGTCCAACTATCAAAGAAGGTTTGATAAAGCTTCTCAAAGAGTTTCCCGATGTATTCGCTTGGACCTATCAGGATATGCCAGGGTTGGATACCAGCATCGTGGAACATCATCTACCGTTAAGATCATAATGTCTGCCAGTGAAACAAAGACTAAGACGGACTCATCCAGACATGGCCATCAAAATCAAAGAGGAAGTACATAAACAGATTGACGCGGGTTTCCTTGCCACATCAGAATATCCTCAATGGTTAGCCAACATAGTACCAGTTTCGAAAAAGGACGGAAAGATCAGAATGTGTGTAGACTACAAGGATCTGAACAAAGCCAGTCCAAAGGATGAATTTCCCTTACCGCACATAGACATGCTGGTAGACAGTACAACAAAGTTCAAAGTATTCTCCTTCATGGATGGATTCTCAGGCTAAAATCAGATAAAAATGGCGCCGAAAGACATGTAGAAAACTTCGTTCATCACCCCATGGGGCACTTTTTGTTACAAGGTAATGCCATTCGGTTTGAAGAACGCCGAGGCAACCTATCAAAGGGTCATGACAACTCTGTTTCATGACATGATACACAGAGAGATAGAGGTCTATGTCGATGATATGATTGCCAAATTTAAGACAGAAGAGGAGTATGTGACCCACCTATTAAAGTTATTCGAGCGGTTGAGAAAGTACAAACTCCGCTTGAATCCCAATAAGTGCACATTTGGTGTCCGTTCAGGGAAACTGCTAGGGTTCATCGTCAGCCAGAAAGGAATTGAGGTTGATCTTGACAAGGTCAAGGCCATTTAAGTAAATAGACTTTGGGGGATTTGCTCGACTTTGACAGTCCATTGATAAAGATTCTTCTATGGCCAAGTATGACTTTGATAATCCAATCTATCAAGCCGAAGAGGGGGATGAAGAAGACTGTGAAGTTCCCGAGGAATTGGCCAGATTGGTGAAGCAGGAGGAGAGGGTCATTCAACCTCACCAAGAGGCAATTGAGGTTATCAACATTGGTTCCGAGGATGCCAAGAAAGAGATTAAGATTGGGGTCAGTCTGCAGATCGAGGTGAAGAAAGAGTTGATCAGTATGCTGCGGGAATATGTTGACATCTTTGCCTGGTCGTATCAAGATATGTCGGGGTTAGATACATACATTGTTGTGCACAGGTTGCTGTTGAAAGAGGGTTGTCCTCCTGTCAAACAAAAGCTCCGGAGAACTAAACCAGAAATGGCTCTCAAAATCAAGGAGGAGGTACAAAAACAGTTAGATGCGGGATTTCTGGCCGTCACCAATTACCTACCATGGGTTGCAAATATTGTTCTTGTGCCGAAGAAAGATGGTAAAGTCAGAATGTGCGTTGATTACCGGGATCTAAACAGAGCAAGTCCGAAAGATGACTTTCCTTTACCTCATATTGATGTACTAGTTGACAACACCGCTCAGTTCTCAGTATTCTCCTTCATGGATGGCTTCTCCGGGTACAATTAGATCAAGATGGCACCTGAGGATATGGAGAAGACCACGTTCATTACCCCGTGGGGTACCTTCTGTTACAAGGTGATGCCTTTTGGGTTGAAGAACGCCGGGGCAACGTATCAGCGAGCTATGGTAACACTATTCCACGATTTGATTCACAAAGAGATTGAATGTTATGTGGATGATATGATTGCCAAGTCTCGAACAGAAGAAGAGCATCTGGTCAATCTGCAGAAACTGTTTGAAAGATTGAGGAAGTTTCGAATCAGGTTGAATCCGAACAAGTGCACTTTCGGAGTGCGGTCCGGTAAATTCCTAGGTTTCATCGTAAGCGAAAAAGGAATTGAAGTCGATCCCACCAAAATAAAAGTGATACAAGAAATGCCTGTACCAAGAATAGAAAAAGAAGTACGTGGTTTCCTGGGTAGATTGAACTACATTGCACGGTTCATATCTCACCTCACAGCCACTTGTGAACCAATATTTAAGCTGTTAAGAATAGAACAAGCGGTCAGGTGGAATGACGATTGCCAAAGGGCTTTCGAGAAAATAAAAGAATATTTGCAGGAACCTCTAATTCTCATGCCTCCAGTTCCAGGGAGACCATTGATCATGTATTTGACTGTGCTTGAAGGATCCATGGGTTGTGTTCTCGGTCAACATGACGAGACGGGTAAGAAGGAGCGTGCCATTTACTACTTAAGTAAAAAATTCAATGATTGCGAATCTCGATACTCAATGCTTGAGAGGACATGTTGTACACTTGCATGGGCTGATAAGTGTAATACCCCAAATTTTGACCACTTAGATTTCCCATCATTGTGAAAATCATCATCACAATATGGATGTACCTTTATGCTTCATCAGTCTCCCCAAAGATGGGTGAGCATCCAATACAATCAAAATTAGGGTTTCAAGCCCTCTCTGAGCTTTAGACAAAGGATCAATCAAGAAATGACATGATCTTCAACTTGTCTAATCTCTCAAACATCCATAATGGATTAAAAAGGACTCCCACTTCAAGGATTAAGCACAAGGCTGCTCCCTTCTAGGTGGATCAAGTCTCAAGATCGGCAGTCTCACCAAATTAGGGTTTTGGTCAACCAGGGCCTCTAGATGGAAATTTTCATCTGGGCATAAGGCAATGATCCAAAACATGACCTAATATACTTCATGGAACCTCATGAACCCATGCATCAAGTCAATTTTGCCTCAGGGGATGCATTCATCAAAAATCAGGAATTAGGGTTTCTTGACCTAATTCACCCCTAAGTTGACTTTTGGGGACAAACCATGAGCCAAGACCTCAAGACATGATTTGAGGGTCTCTAATACACCATATTTATACATTTGGAACAATGGATTGATCCAAGAAGCTTGAGCAACAAGTTTCATTTTCATTTGCACCACAATTAGGGTTTTAAGGGAAAAGTCAACTGTAACTTTGACTTTTGACCAAGACATGCTCCCAAACCCTAATACATGATTGAATATACCTTATGACACCCATGGAACATGTCCATCAAGTTTGATTTAGGTCAAGGACATGATTTCCTGAAGAATTGCACAGTTTGGAATTCATCTGATAAAAAGTCAACTGTGCACAAAAGTCAACTTTGACTTTTTGAGATTTTTCACCAAAATGGATTTTTAACCCTAAAATGATGTTAATGTATGATTTGAATCATCATTCATCAAGAAAAATCAAGAAAAGTGAGATAACTTGTAAAAGGGGTAACCATAAAACTTAGAAATTTTTCTAAGTTAAAAATAAAGTGGCAAAGGTACCAACTTTGGAGGACCATAACTCCTAAACCACAAGGCCAATTTTTTCCATCCAAAGCTTGATTTGTAGATCTCACTGCCCTCTACAAAAACTTCAACTAGGCCTAACTCCAATTCCTTATGGATTTTGAGCTATGAGTGAGCCAAAGTGGCTGAAAATGTGAAAAAATACCATTTTCCAACACTTAGAAAAATTCTGCCTAAAACAGAATTTTGTTGAAACACCAAAACTTGTGGGATTTTTGCACATAGATGCAAGCTGAATCAGTCCCAAAGTTAAACATCAATGTTGTTGCATATGTTGCTAAGAATTCAAAGGGCTCAACAACATGAATTGATTCAACTCAAGCCATGAGAAATCCATGCCCAAAGTCATGCTGCTGCAAGCTGTTTTGGAAAAATCAGTTTGCATGTTTTCTTATCTCACACGATTTTGAGCCAAAGACTGAGGATCAGCATGCCACTTGTGTTCAAACCAATCACATTGCATCTAATCCAACTGATAAATCTGAGTCAAAAAGCCAAAGAACCTTCCAACTTGAAATTCATCCACTTTGGCACTTTTTGCCTTGAATTCAAAATGCATTTATGTGGAATAGTGCATTGTCAAGATTCTCACTCTCCTCAATCAAGTTCTCTGATTAAACAACATTAAAAACATCTGAAAAATGTGATTTCAGTCAAGGCATAGCTGATCTATTTGGAGCAGCTGTTATGCCTAGTGCAAGAGGCATTTATCCCAAGCCAATCCAAGCAAATGTGATCTGATCCAGCTGCCATTCACTATTCCTCCAAGACAAGAGTTGATCACCTATAAATAGAGGTCTCAATGGATCACTCAACTCACCCCAAAGCCAGTTACAACACTGCTTTCTCTCATTCTTTCTTGAACTTCAAGTTTTATTGTTTTTTGAGTAACCACTATCGGGTTTTGAGTTGCAGCCATAAGCAATCAATTCCAATTGCTCAAACACATCACATATGATGTATTTGAGGTGTCCAAGTGCTTAAACAACATCTGTAACACTCCCAGCTCAAAATCACTCTTCAACCAAGCCATTTTGCTTCAGTTTTGCAGGTGGAGGTCTCCAGCTTGATCCAGAGAATTTCAAAGTTTTCCAAAGCTTGCAACACACTCCATAACATCCATTGAAGCTGTAGGGATCATCATTTCATGACTGGAACACCATCTGGGTAAAGTTCCATTTCAGCTTGCATCAAGGTGAGCTTCAAACTCAAACTCCATGATCCATGCATATTTCCTCGCATGATAATTTTGCCATTTGATTACCATCATATGCTGATTGTTTTGCCTCAATAAATTTGATCATAGACCTCATAACCATGCTTGCACGATTGCTTTTGCAAATTAGGGTTCATCTGTGTTCATCATGATTATTTCACTCCACACTGAAAATGAATAAAATTGGGTATTGCCATCTTGTTCCTTGTGAAAAAACGCACTAGTTTGGTGTTTGAATCATGTCCAATGGTTGAGAGATGAGTGAGATAGGGTGCTTCATGCACGAGCTCGGGGAAGGAGATGGCCATGGCGCCATTTTCAGAAAACCAACCAAGTTCTCTATATAATTTTCACTTGCCATATATTTAATGAATTGACATTGCGCCCCAGCGGTTCATCAGCTGGTTTTGTGAGTATTAGCAAGCGAGAGGTCTGGGGTTCGAATCCCCCTCGCCCCAGACATCTTTTTATCACTTTTTTATTTTATTATTTTTCATACTATTATTTTTAATGATTTGAAAAATTAATAACTCCTTCAATTTTTATCATTTTTGATTGGTTCTTTTTGCAATAATTCACAAAAATGTTAAAATATTTTATTTTACCAAAAAATCCCAAAAATATTATTTATTTTATATAATTGATATTTTTTGCAAAGAATTAATATTTTTATTGTTTTTGACATTTTAAATATTTTTTCCACATTGATTTTGCAACTTTTAATGCTTTCTAATTATTTTGTAGGTCAATACTTAATTTTTGAAGCATTAATCCAAGATCACAATTTGTTTTTCATATTTTAAACAATTTTGATCATTTTAATTGAATTTTTATTCAATTAAATACATTTTTGAAAACAAATTAGGGTTTTGGATTAATTCAACCCTCATAAATCATTTCAAAACTCTTTGGGCCTCTTGAGAGAGTGTAAGACCCATCCCCCCTTGTACAAAAACTTTGGGCCTCACTCATTGTATAAGTCCCTCTGTACAAGTAAACGGCGTGATCGTCGCCCGTTTAAAAATAAAAATCATCCGGGCCTCTCCTTGAGCTATAAGACCCATTCAAAACACTTTGGGCCTCTATTAGAGTGTAAGACCCAATCTCCCTTTTAACCAAAACATTTTTGGGCCTCACTTATTGTATAAGTCCCTCTGCGTTAAAAGAAAACCTCGGCGCGATCGCCATTTTTAAACGAAAAATCATTTGGGCCTACCCGCGTGTTATAAGCCCCACTCTTTTCTTTAAACCTTTTTGGGCCTCTTGAGAGAGTGTAAGACCCATCCCTTTGTACAGAAAACCTTTTTGGGCCCCAGTCACTTGTATAAGTCCCTCTGTATAAATTCAAACAGTGCGCTCACTGATAAAACCCTGGGCCTCTCCTTAAGCTGTAAGCCCCAAATCTTTCTTTTTCAAAGCACTTTCTCCTTTGATTTTGAATATACTGTTGTTTTTAATCTTTCTTTGTTGAACAACTAACCAAACAGCATGGAAGCACTACAACCGAGTAAGTGGTTATCGCTTTTATTTACTGCTTTCATATTATAAACTGTATTGTGGGGCTGCTCACTGTAAGTCTCCTTTCATAAACTCATATCTACTGTGTAATAATAGTATAGATATTTCGAGTTTCCCCGGCTACTACGTCTAGAACTAAGTGACGTCGTTTCATTTATTCATAGAAATAGACGCCTAGATCCCCAATAGGAGCACCAGATACAGTCTTCTCTTCGGCTGTCCTCCTTAGGAATCGTCAAGAAGCTCTACTCCCCAAGATGAATGTATTCTCCGTGAATGGCATCTTTGAGTTTCTTCCCAATTCTCGAACTTTCCTGACTTGATCTATTCCTTGTGGATAGCTTGCCTTGAATGTCTCGGGGTTTGGGTACCCACTACGGTCATAATCTTGGACCTTAACTAAGGAACCCTCTTTAAAAGCTAAAAGTCGCTGGATAGTAAACCTCGCACGTTTACCAGTGGTTTTCATCTTTAAAAGAGTTATCTCTCCTAATGGAAAGGAGATGATAGACCCACGGGCTTCTTAAAAGCATCGGCCTCCTCTTGGGCATTATTCAAGGACCCTACGACTTCTTAGAAGTATTCACAGCCTCCTCTTAGGCTTCATATAATGATCTCTTCCTCCGGGAATGATAGCCTCCTCTTGGGCTTCGTACAAGGACCCGTCGGCTTCTTAAAAGATTCCAGCCTCCTCTTGGGCTTCGTACAAATTGTCCCGACGACCTCCTAGAGGTATAGGAACAGAACCTAGTCATCCTCATAGAACAGTCCTTTCATAGAGTCTACTACTGTTTCTCGAAGCATAGTACAAAAGATAAAACTCTAGACTTGGACAGTCTAACTTCCTTGAGTCTCAAAGACATTCTCAAGCACCCTTCGTTAAATAGGAAGGAAACCCGCAGACTCGGATAGTCTCAATACCCTTTGGATTTCCCGTTTCCTCAAAGAAAAGGAAATATCCTTGATCCTCAAATTAAATCCCTGTGTACAGTGTTACTCATATAAGAACTAATTTTCTCTTTTAAATCAGTATATTGGATCTGTCACTCAACTGAAACAGTTACAATAGCCTCCATCTCGGGCTTCGTACGAGATACCAAAATTCTCCCCAGTGGAGTCAAAACAACCTTTTAGCCTCTCTCTCAGGCTTTGTATGAGACACAAAAGATTCCCTCGTTGAGTCAATCACCCCCTTTTTTTGCCTCCATCTCGGGCCTCGTACGAGATATAAATCCCTTAAGCAAGAGTCGAACTCTTTGCTAGCCTCCTCTTAGGCTTTGTATAACGATATGCCCCACTGGGTCAAAATCCTTTAGCCTCTCTCTCGGGCTTTGTACGAGACACAAAATAGCCTCCTCTTAGGCTTTGTATAATGATTTTTCTAGCGGAAATTAGCCTCTTCTTAGGCTTTGTATAAGAAAACCACTGGTTGATCCAATCAACCTTTTAACATCAAAGTTGTGCCTCGTTCACAGTACACAAACATCAACAACTCCTTTCCCTTCATCTAATCGCTGTAAGCGGCAAGCCTCTGGATCATCTATATCCATGCCACTGTCCCTCTTTTAGCATGAGAAATTCCTAAGGAAAGATGGCATTACTCTACACTGAGTTAAAGTCTTCTCCTTCAGGTTAAAACCCTTTCTTCGGAAATTATGGCATTGCTCGGATCCGCGTATCCCAGTTAAAGTAATTCTCCTTCTCCCCTCTTTAGAGATGACAAATTCTCTCTAAAGTCGAGGTCTTTTAGCTTCACATCTTGGGCTTTGAACAAGATACAAATCACCTTTCGCTTCACGTCTTGGGATTTGAACAAGACACCAAAAACCAATTTCCTCCCATAGAATAGGAGGAACTACGAATGCTCTGATTTCCCTGTTTCGGTAAACGGGAATACGTAGGCATAAGATCGAAAGAAAAGATCTTAGCGAGCGCAATCAACAAAAAAACCCAAATCCCATATCTCCATCAATTAAAAGCAGTAATTCAAAAGAATCAGTCCTAACATCCTAATCCTTATTCCCCGCCAGAAACCCTTTTCCTAGAAAAAAGAAAGAAAGAACTGTATTGGCGAAATACGAATAACCAGTACAAAGGCCCCCCACATTGATAGCATCCGTAACCTAACAGACCGCTGTTTAAACTTAGTATGCAAGCAGAGTTAATTGGAGACATCTATTTCACTTCCTTATTCAGCTCACAATAGGATAAAAAATGAATCGACCTGTAGTTTTAAGCTCAACCACAAAGAGCGACCAGCACTTAAGAACCGCGTCCAAAATCGCTCGCTACACTAAGCGATTGAGGCAATATATGCTCACTCATACAACCTTGTTAATTTCAAAGATGGACCCTGTCAAGTACATATTTGAGAAACCAGCATTGATCGGACGGCTTGCACGTTGGCAGATGGTGCTGACTGAATATGATATCCAGTATACTTCCAAGAAAGCCATCAAAGGAAGTATCCTGTCAGACTATCTTGCGCAGCAGCCTATTGATGATTACCAACCCATGAAATTTGATTTCCCTGATGAGGACATCATGTTTCTCAAAGTTAAAGACTGTGAGGAACCACTCCCAGAGGAGGGGCCAGACCCTGAATCCAAATGGAGTTTGATGTTTGATGGGGCCGTCAACATGAATGGATGCGGAGTTGGAGCAGTTCTTATCACGCCAGAAGGTGTTCATATGCCCTTCACTGCCCGAGTAACTTTCAGATGCACCAACAATGAAGCAGAATATAAAGCTTGTATAATGGGGATAAAGGAGGCGATTAATTTGCGAATTAAGACCCTCGATATCTTCGGTGATTCAGCTTTGGTAATCAATCAAGTGAATGGGAACTGGTACACGCACCAGACACATCTGATTCCGTATAGAGATTATACGAGAAGACTGCTGACGTTTTTCACAACGGTAAAGCTGTACCATATTCCTCGAGATGAGAATAAGTTTGCTGATGCCCTGGCCACATTGTCTTCTATGATCAAAGTGAAAAGGTGGAACCATGTACCCAAGATTAATGTGTCTCGTCTTGACAGACCTGCATTTGTGTTTGCTGTTGACGCAATGCCTGATGACAAGCCATGGTTTCATGATATCAAATGCTTCTTAAAGAGTCAAGAGTACCCGCCTGGGGCATCTACCAAAGATAAAAAGACTCTGAGGAGGTTAGCTGGTAGTTTCTTCCTGAATGAGGATGATTTGTACAAATGAAACTTTGACATGGTTTTGCTCAGATGCGTGGATAGACACGAAGCAAACTTGTTGATGCAAGAAGTGCACGAAGGCTCTTTCGGTACCCATGCCGGAGGACACGCAATGGCAAAGAAACTATTGAGGTCAGGGTATTATTGGTTGACTATGGATGCAGATTGTTGTTCATACGCCTGCAAATGCCACAAATGTCAAATTTATGCAGATAAAGTGCATGTACCTCCGAATTTGTTGAATGTCATGTCTTCTCCTTGGCCCTTTACATCGTTTCATCTTGGTCGCTATTGATTACTTTACCAAGTGGGTGGAAGCAGCGTCCTATGCTAATGTCACCAAGCAGGTGGTAGCCAGATTTCTGAAAAGAGATATCATCTGTCGCTATGGAGTGCCCGAAAGAATCATTACTGATAATGGTTCTAGCCTCAACAACAAAATGATGGCAGAATTATGTCGGGACTTCAAAATTAAGCATCACAATTCTTCGTGGTACCGTCCAAAGATGAACGGCGCTGTTGAAGCGGCCAACAAGAACATTAAGAAGATTGTGCAAAAGATGGTGGTGACCTACAAAGATTGGCATGAGATGTTACCGTTTGCCTTGCATGGGTACCGAACATCAGTAAGGACATCAACTGGGGCAACACCGTTCTCACTTGTGTATGTTATGGAGGCAGTCCTACGAGTTGAAGTCGAGATTCCTTCGCTGAGAGTTATGATGGATGTCAAACTGGATGAGGTAGAATGGGTTCGCACCCGATTCAATGAGCTGAACCTAGTTAAGGAAAAGAGACTAGCAGCTATTTGTCATGGTCAATTATATCAGAGAAGAATGAAGAGAGCATTTGATCAGAAAGTACGACCTCGGGAGTATCAAGTTGGTGAATTGGTACTTAGAAAGATTCATCCTTCAAACACAGATCACAGGGGAAAATGGACACCGAACTATGAAGGTCCATTTGTGGTTAAAAAGGTTTTCTCTGGCGGAGCCTTAATGCTTACAACCATGGATGGTGAAGATTTTCCATCCCCTGTCAACTCAGACGAAGTCAAAAAATACTCCGCATAAATAGGCCCGCTGGACAAAAAAAAAAGAAAAAGTCCAGGCAAAAAATGGCATCCTGCCGAACCATAAAAACAGAATAAAAAGGTTCGGGCAAAAATTAGGGATATAAAATATAAAAAAATTGTTGTACACCCGGTGAGTTGAAAATCCGCAAGGACAACTCAAGCAAGAAAGGGTATCCCGGTGGATTGAAAACCCGAAAAGGGCGGTCCACGCAAAAGAGGGATTAAGCGAAGACTGCGATCTGAGTCATCTGTACTGCCTCGTCATTTCACTCAAACTGGCAATCTCTAAAGGGTAGGAATCAGTCCAATCATTCTCCTCAGAAAGTGAAGATAATCGAAAAGTCTTGAAGACATACTGGTCATAGCAGAATTGAAACTCAGTGAAACGCCGTTTCACATTGCCATTAGGATAGTTTCTTTTCTCAATTTTTAGCAATCACCTCTTTCCAGGGATTGCTTCCTGATGTACTTGCCTATTCTGGGCATTTCAATCAATAAAGTTGATTATTCAGTCAAATAGCTTCCTATTTGTTTTCATTTTACTGTTTTGTTTGCAAATACGTCCGAATTTTTGATAAAGAACATTGCATCTTTGAAAACATTGAGGCTTTATAATAACATGCGCAGGGAAAACATTTAAAATTGCTTTGAATGTTGATTAACCCCGGACGGTGGATTCAAACCATGCAGTCTCCGGGACATATGTGTGCATTTCTCTTGTTGCAGGTTTACATTCAGAAGCCTAACATGGAGTCATTTTCAGCGCCAAGCATGGTTAGGTGCTATCCCCCAACAAGTGATGGTTCAAGTTTGGATTTTCTTAGTTGCAGAAGTTATATCCAGCTCGGGGCATACGTGCACATCCTTTGTTTACAGGCAACAACCTCATACTAGGCTCAAAAACAAGATTGAAGCCTTTTCGAGATCATGGATCGTTTCTTCCAAACGAGTAATCACTTATCCCTATGCAGAATACCGGGGCAATCATGTTCAGGAAAGGGTTCACATGTCACCCTTGTGTCACAACGTTTACTGATTGAATCCATTCATCAGCTGACGGTCGCTCACGACGATTCGATATCGACAAGTTAATTGCCACTGGGTATCGTGGTATCTTATTAAGTCGAGTCTCTCATTCAGTACTTCTAACAGCTACAAGTTTTTCTGTGTCGATAACGGTTGCAAATTCCCCAGTAGAGTTGCTTCGCTGACATCAAAGTTAATGTTCAAGACTCAGTGAGTGTCCAGGAGTTTAAAGACGCCAAATCTTCTGTAAATTCCTCTTGGGATGATTTCTTCAGATCAGCCGCGTAATCTGGGGCAAAAGCGAGTTTGTAACCCTCCCAAGCATGGGGCATCGTGAAATCCCTCCGGCAGGATGTGTTCCAGATCTATCATCTCCAGTAGAGTGACCTCTCAATTGTTGTATTCTTAGCTCAAGTCTCGGCATTTGCTTAAGAGTTTGAAGATGCTCGGTCTTCTATAAAATCCTTTTAAAGGGCATCCCCAGCACGAGACGTTTTGAAGCGGTTTTCCCCAGCAGAGTTTGTGGTAAACTCATTATCCCCAGTGAAATCGTCAAATGGAAAGTTCGCCTAACATGGGGCATTGTGGCACTTATCCTAAGCTCAACAGTTTTGTTCCTCAACAGATTACCATGGATTTGCTTTGTGTTTCCCCAGCAGATCTCTAGGGACTCTTTCCTGGCATGTCGCAACGGATTATCTTCCAACCAGGATTTGCGTATCCCCGATGGAGTAGCTCCGGTCCCCAGCAAGATCGTATCTCTGGTAGTTATATCCCCACAGAGTTTAGCATTGAATCTTGTCAGGAATACTCCCCAGCTGAGTTGCTTTTTCTCCCCGCAGAGGCTTATCAGATCAACAGAATCTCTTCCTCGGCAGAGTGTTAGTGCATTCTTTCCCCAGCCAAGCCGAAAAGTTGTCATTCTTCCAGCGGAGTTGCTATGATCAGAATTCATCCCCAGACAGATGAAATAATTCTTGGCAGAGTCATCATTCCCTTGTATCTCAAAGTCCAATTTATTTTTGGCAAGCGTGACAACTCGAAGCAGACGGATTATTCATTCATTCTCCAGCAGAGATATCATCCTTTCAGGGGTCTCTGAGGTCACATCATTGACCATTGTTCCTCAGCAGAGTAAGCAGGGACGTCTGATATGTATGCAGAGCGTAATCTAGTGTTGAATTTTTGCAAAAGTCCACCCGCAGTGTGGCCAGTCAGTAGTCAACTAATTTTATCCGAAAGGCATCTTTTAAAAGCCCACCCGCAACGTGGCCCGTCGGCATTTGTCCGGTTTTATTCAAAAGACATAGCAAAATCCAACCGCAGATTGGCGAAAGTCCATCTTAGGGTGGCAAATCAGCAAAGTCCAACCGCAGATTGGAAAAAGTCCATCTTAGGGTGGCAAAGCATCAAAGTCCACCCGCAGTGTGGCAAGTCAGTAGTCGTCTGACTCCATTTTAAAAGACAGTTTCAAGACCAACCGCAGATTGGCAAAAGTCCATCTTAGGGTGGCAAAGCAGGTTAAAGTCCACCCGCAGTGTGGCAAGCCAGTAATCGTCTGGCGTCGTACAAAAGACATTCTTAAAGCCCACCCGCAGCGTGGCAAGCCAGTAGTCGTCTGGCGTCGTACAAAAGACATTCTTAAAGCCCACCCGCAGTGTGGCAAGCCAGTATTCATCTGGCGTCGTACAAAAGACATTGTTAAAGTCCACCCGTAGCGTGGCAAGCCAGTAGTCGTCTGGCGTCGTTTAAAAGACATTTTTCAAGTCCATCTGCAGCGTGGCAAGCCAGTAGTCGTCTGGCGTCGTACAAAAGACATTGTTAAAGCCCACCCGCAGCGTGGCAAGTCAGTAGTCGTCTGGCATCGTACAAAAGACATTGTTAAAGTCCACCCGCAGTATGGCAAGCCAGTAGTCGTCTGGCGTCGTTCAAATGACATCTCTCCAGTGCTTTTCTTCTTATCAGAGTTTTATCCAAGCAGGGTTTATTTGGTTGGGTTTATATCCCTTTTCTTCTTCTCCACAGAGTGCAAATTTTCTGGTTATTCTTGGTATTCAATCCCTCCATACCTTGAAAGTATGAAAGCAACCGCTATTATCCATTCAGGTCTACAGTGATTGAATAGGGGCAGCTGTAATACCCCAAAATTTTCCCTCTCATTTTTCATATCATTTAGCATGTGCTTTCATTGCATTACATTGCATTCAAGTCATAGAACATAAAGCATTGCATTGCATTCAGCATAGGGCATGTGATAATTGGTTTTCAGAGTATTGATCATCCAGAGCAAGAGAGCTAGAGTCAAGGGTCTCCCAACAAGCCTCAAAGGTCTCTTTTATCATATATCATCTCATTTGATCCCACAAGTCATTGGAAGATGGGAGTTCATCAAGAAGAGTGAGCAGTCATCACCTCCTATAAAAAAACAGCCCAAATTAGGGTTTATGATTCAAGCAGGCTCTTGATGAAATTTTGGTTCAAACTTGATCTCAATGTTTTCTACATGATATCAAGTATCTAAGGATGGAAGATTGCCCAGTGGTTCATTTCAGAAGAGGTTCAACTGGTCAGTTGCTTGAGAATCAAGAAATTGCGGAAAAAGTTAACTGTGCAGTGAAAAAAGTCAACTCCTGACTTTTTGGGTCAAATTCATGAAATTCAAGTTACATATGTTCAATGGACAAGATTTGATCAAGAAATGATGGAGGAATCAACAAAAATCAAGAATTGTACAAAGTTGCCATTTTTAGAAACTTAGGGATTCTAAAAATGGCAAGTTTGGACCATTTTGCACTACACTTCAAGGCATTATTTCTTCAAGATAAAAGCTCCAAACTTCAGGCCCAAGTTGAGCCAATTAAAGATCACATTCCTAGCTTCAAATCCATATAAATAACTCTTCCATTGGATCAAAATTGAGGGAGTTATGATCAATCAAAGTTTGAAAAAATCAAGGCAAATCTCAAGTCATGGCAAGGCAAGCTCAGGCCTATAGGCTATAATTTCATCAAACAGGTGGTTTGCCAAATGTTAGGCTATTTTTTTCAATGATGGAAGCTCCAAATGGAAAAATGTTGAACATCAAAGTTTTTCATCTCCATGTCCTCTTCAAGATTGATGTTTACCACTTTTTCATTTGAGCAAGTTATGAGTGAGATATTAGGGTTCAAAGACGGATGGTTCACACTGAAAAATTCTCAGGTTCGTGACCAAGTCTGCCAACCAGTTGCCTCGCCCATGATGCAGTCTTGGTTGCTTGTGTTCTAAGGCATTTTTCAGCACATTCCAAGTCTCTATTCATCCTAAGTCTAACACCTATCTTGTTCTATAATGTACCATCTTTCATTTGCCACCAAAATTATACATTTTCATCCATTAATGTGAGAGATATTCACCCTCAAACTTCCAATTTTTCACTGCATGCATGGCTGCCAAGAATAGCATGTTGTAACATTGTTGTTGTTGTTAAAACTCAGTTCACACGCATACTTCACATGTACAACCATTTGCCTCATTTGAACCAGTATATCCCTTACACACATACATGCCATGTTACTATCATACATACAAGAGGAAATAAAAGGAAGCTTATCCACTAAGCCTTGCTGCAACAACACACATCAACATCACCACCTCTCATTTCATCATTCTCACCATAAACTAACATGCTCCCTCATCACCATATCCAAACCTTCTAACTCGCGGCTTAACTAACTTAACTCAGTTAGTTCACTCAAACTCACTTAACCAAATCATTTAACTCAATTTCCAACTGTTAACCACAATAGTTAACATCTTAACCACACCTATATAAGCTTCTTTAGCAGATTTTAGAATGGAGGGATTCATTTTTCACACATTCACAAAACCTCACACTCAGAAACTCTCTCTCACGCATTGTTTCTCTCTGAACTTCTCCATTTGCTTCTTCAAACTTCATCATTCATCAACCGCAAGAAGCACAAAGCATTGAAGCTTGATTTCTTCCTCTATCTCACTAAACTTCTTCATCATTTTCTCTACAAGAATTACTTACATACACCTTTATTTGGTCAATTTTCCCAAAGATAAAGGAGCTCTCACCTCTGGTTTTCTGAAGATCCAAGAATCTCCAAGTTTCAGGTTCATTCATCCAACTTTTTCTTGCACGATTCTTCATGATTTTAGCTTGATATATGTTGATTTTAGCTCATTAGGAGCTCAGAAACTCTGGCTAGTTGATAGAGCTTCTTAAAAGCCTAGATCCAAATCTTAGGGCAAACTTTGATCGTTCGATTCTCTTTGATTATGCATGATCTGTGAAATCTAAGTGTGGATTTGCATTCTCCTTAACTTCCTCTTTCGATTGGTATGTGCCTTGTTAATTTCTGGAAGCATGTGACATTTGCAGTTGCCGGACGTGGCCGGAGAAGATGACCGGAGGTCATTCTCCGGCTGGTGAGGATCTGATTAGGGTTTATGGTTAGTTTAAGTCACAGCCGTTAGATCATTTCCATCCTATGGTCCATAACGCGCCAACGCATAAATGAGCGCCCCCCCCCCCCCCTCTCACGTGACTTGATTTTAGTCTCTGAGTGTTACCACGTGTGCGTGTATATGTTTGCTAGCATGTGCCTTTCATCTGGTGCGTTCATTTGTTTTACTTCTCATGATTGATTTCGTTGACTGAATCATGTGGCTTTGATTGCATCCATGTTTGACTGAATGTACACCTTAACCACACACACACGTGTGCCTTAATGGACTGGATTATGTTTTCTATTCACACACCTACCTTTTTCAAGCCCAAACATATTAAACGTGAAAGTTGCTATGTCTGCACCCCCACTCCTATTTTCTTTTCATTTTAAATTTCTTTTTCATGCTGTTTCCATTTTATTCTTTTAAATATACCAAAATGCATTAAATAATTCTAAAAAAATGCATATAGCATCTGTATACATTAAAATAATTTTCCATATTTTTTATTTCTGATTTTATTTTATTTTGGAATTATTTTCATAATTTTCTTTTAATTTCTTTTTAAAGAGCATTCTACTTGATATTTGGTTCATTCTTATTTTTATTGAACTAGTTTTTTTCTGAATTTTTTAGTGGTATTTGGTATGATCATATTGCACATCTTGATGCATTTAATCAATATATTTTTTGATTTTTAAAGTCATTTTATCTTAGGGTTTAGAGGTGATGCTTGTGCGTTGTACTTGATTGATCTTTGTGAACTTGTGAGGCATGTTTGAATATGATCCTTAAAAGGTTTTGACCTATAAATTTTTGATGTGTTTGCTCCCTGGTTGTGCTTCATGTGATAGGATTCTTGTATTTTTTTTTTTTCATCCTTCTAATGTGTTCTTGGTTCACCTTGATTGCATTGATACATGTTGATCCTTAAGTGAATTGTTTTTGAGTTTTATGTGTGATGTGACCAAGTTGCTTTGCATTGATTGTTGAGATGTTTTATAGGTCATTTCTCTGACATTAAAGTCATCTTATATCATGATTATAGGTCCTTTTGATTTGTGTTTACCATTGGTGTGTGGTTGTGCATTTTAACTTGCATTTTTGACCTAATTCCACATCTAATTTCTTGTGTTGCTCTACATGATTTGTATGTGCATTGTGTATGCCATTTCATTTATGCCATTTGCATATCATCAATTGTATGCTACTGGTCTATATGCATTCATACTCATATCATATGTTATGCATCTTTAACATGCAAATTTGTGCATCTAATTGAAACTTGTTTCTCTCCTTTTCCTTTCTTCTTCATCTATTTTCTATTTCTTGAATCATTTCATCCATGACTTGTATGATTGTTCATATGCATTATAATACATTTATAATTGGTGTATACTTCTGACCTTGACATTTCTTTAAGCATAAATGCATGTTCACTTTGCATATTTGTTCATCTTTCATCCACTACTTTCATAGTGCTTTTCTTTGATGTTTAAGACATTGTATGTGCATAGTTTGATCCCATTAGGTACCATAACCCTAATTGAACACCTTTAGACATAGATACTGACTTTAGAAGTCATTTAGTACTTAGAATTCTTTCCTTTTAGGTTTGAGCAATGTTTGATGCTTAATTTCATTTCATAAGTAGTTTGATGCTTAATTGTTTCTTTCTTTTACTTATGCTTTCTTATGGCATTATCGAACTAACCTTTGCTTGTAGGGGCTAATGGTAAGTCATGTGTGTGGGTATGCTCCCACATGCAACTTTCTTCCATCATCTTTTTAATGTTTTCTCTTTTGTGATAAGCATTTCAATGCTTTATTTGTACAACTTCTTTCATCCCTTTGAGTTCTTAATTTAACTTCAATCTTTGAAGTAAGTTAGAACTCACTCTTCTTCTCTTTTCTTTTAAGTTAAGTTTCTAAACCACGCTTAACCATTAGGAACATCCATGTATGATAACTTTAGGGTTTAAGTCTTAGTCTCCCTCATTAGATTTTACCTTTCTTAACCTTTGAGTCTCTCTTCTTCTCATCTCAAAACAAGAACAAAAACATTTAATAAAAGATTAACGCATATTGCATGCGAGCCTTGCATGTGGGAAATGGAAGGAGGAGGGTTTCCCTCCGCCTTTCTAGAGTGTTTAGCATACGTCCTGTTAGGACGACCATGTGACGCATTCGATCCTATATCATAGACTTGAATGCAATACGTGTTACTAACACAAAGATAATCAAAACACTTCTTTCTAAAAGACAAAAACAAACTAACAAATTCTTTTCTCATCTCATTCACTCCTTCCTTAAGGACTCATCATGTCCGTTCTACCGCAAACAGGTAACGCCTAAGTCTCCATATAGCGAGCTGCAACACCTAACTGCTGGGACGCACACTTTGACGTTTCCACTAAAAAACACAAACAAAGCAACCCTTGTTGAGCCGAACTACGTTTGCTCTGATTCTTCTTTCTCGTCTGATTAAAGATACGTAGGCACGAGAGGCGATATCTCGACGAGCAACCTTTCCCCGTAGTCCATCGAACTACGTTGAATCTGACTTTCCCATTGCACTGAGGGAATACGTAGGCCTAGGACAACGATAGTGTCCTATCGAGTCACTTATTTTTTCTTTTCTTCTCCGTCTCTCCTTTCCTTTCCATTCCTGTTCCTTTTCCTTTCCAGTAGCAGTGGAGCTCCAGTCGACGACACCCTTTGATCGAACAACAAGCGTGGATCCCATCGGGTACGATGGACGCGTGGGGGTGCTAATACCTTCCCCTCGCGTAACCGACTCCCGAACCCAGTTCTCTTGGTCACAAGACCATGCTTTTTTCTTCCCCCAGGTTTATGCAGTGTTTCATTTCCTTCTCTTGGGATAAATACACATTGCTGGCGACTCTGTTTCCGCGCCACTTTCGCGTTTGTACTTGGATGAAAATCCCGGGAGCGACAGCTATACCTAGGGTATTGTCTTGGAGTGTTAACTTTGGATGCAGAGTGAATTTTGATTTTGTTGCTGATTTAGTGTAAATTTGGGAAGAGTGTTTGGCTGAGGCTTTGAATGGTAGCAAGGAAAGTTAAGGCGGTACGTTTGGTGCTGTATGGTTTTGTCTTCATATGTGTAGCTTAGGGAAGGTTGTAACAGGCACATTGGACATTGACTTTTGTGACAATTTTGTAATACATTACACATGAAAGAAAAAAAAGGATTCTATAAAAAAGATTTTTTTTTATACAAAACAGTTAACAAAATTAAATAGATTAAACTAAAGTTAAAACCTAATAAAAAACTAAACTAAAATTAACGATTAAACTAAAGTTGAAATTAAGTTAAATTAAAAATAAATTATATTAAAAATAAAAGAAATTGAAATTAATCTGGATAAATAAAAATTAAACTAATTGAATTTAGACTAGGGTAACAAGTTAGGCTAAAAATTAAAATAAATTACAAACAAACTAAAATTATAAATAAACTATATATATAAAAAAAATTTAAATTGAAATTAAATTAAAATCAATTATAGATAAATTTAAAGGTAATAGAAATGAAACTAAAAAAATAGGATGGTAAAAAAAATGACTAAAAAAGAGTATGATTAATGAGATGTTTAACTACAAATGCAAAAGCTGACCTACGATGATATGTCAAATGATCAGAGGATCTGAGGGTAAAATTTGGGGTACAACAGTTGCCCCTATTTGAATAGCTTTACCGGATGGCACGAGGAATGGATATCCTCGGGACATCAAGGTGAAAGGTATTTAAATATAGCAAACCGAAAATTTTGCCCTTAGATGGAATGCAGATGCTAGGGACCGTTAACAGGCATGCTAGTGCAGACATACCTTGAACTCTAGTATGATGATAATGATGGAATATTAAATGCAAAATGCAGACACAAACGAAAGCAGACAGGGACAAAGTCCACAATGAGAAATCACCCACTGGGGATGACAACAACACTGGGGAACAGAACTAAAACCGGGGAAAACCTGAAGTGATGGAGGAAC
This sequence comes from Lathyrus tuberosus, assembly GCA_022829125.1. NCBI lineage: Eukaryota > Viridiplantae > Streptophyta > Magnoliopsida > Fabales > Fabaceae > Lathyrus > Lathyrus tuberosus. The sequence continues at coordinate 6,442,075 of JALAZF010000253.1, forward strand.
TAATTCAGGCGTGACCGGCTGACACAAAAGATAAACACAAGATACTCACTAGAAGCAGCACCGGAAAGACGGTCTCCACTGGGGAATCGAAAGTCATCACGAATGGAAACTGGCTGGAAAAGAGTCACAACATTCAGAAGATCATTGAATGGGGCGAGGAGGAAAAAAACTGGAAAATACAAGACACTATTTACTAGGCATGGAACCAGAAAGAAGACATGATTTCCACTGGGGACCGGTTTGAAATAACAGGATAGACATCAACAAAATATTTTCTGGGATTTTCTTATACTGAAGAGTTCAAACGGGATCTTCAAGAAAAGCCAGAAAAGACAGAGAAAGGCACATCCGGAAAAACGTCAGGCGGCAAAAGAAACCAGACATCCAATAATGGCTTTGAATGAAAGGTGCAAATCACAATATCTAATAATGGTTTTAGATAAAGGTGAGCAAACAAGGGTAATCTAAGAAAGCATTGGGTGCAAAGAAACCAGTCATCCAATAATGGCTTTGAATGAAAGGCACAACTCACAATATCTAATAATGGCTTTAGATGAATGTGAACAAAGTAAGAATCCAAGACAGCATTGGACGCAAAGAAACCAATCACCCAATAATGGCTTTGAATGAAAGGTATGACTCACACTATCTAATAATGGCTTTAGATAAAAGTGGACAAAGATTACATTCAAGAATGGCATTGAATGCAAAGGAAACAATCACCCAATAATGGCTTTGGATGAAAGGTATAAATCACAACATCTAATAATGGCTTTAGATGAATGTGAACAGAGACTACATTCAAGAATGGCATTGAATGCAAAGAAACCAGTCATCCAATAATGGCTTTGGATGAAAGGTATAACTCACCATATCTAATAATGGCTTTAGATAAGAGTGAACAGATGCTACATTCAAGAATGGCATTGAATGCAAAGAATCCAGTCATCCAATAATGGCTTTGAATGAAAGGTATAAATCACAATATCTAATAACGGCTTTAGATAAGAGTGAACAAAGACTCGATCTGAAAAAACATCAGAAAGAGAGACACATCCGGATAGGCATCAGATGGTAGAGAAACCGGACATCCAATAATGGCTTTGAATGAAAGGTATAAATGTCTGATAATGGCTTCAGATGAAAGTGAACAAGGTAAAGAAACCAGACATCCAATAATGGCTTTGAATGAAAGGTACAATCACAATATCTAATAATGGCTTTAGATGAATGTGAACAAGGTAAAGAAACCAGACATCCAATAATGGCTTTGAATGAAAGGTACAATCACAATATCTAATAATGGCTTTAGATGAAAGTGAACAGAGACTACATTCAAGAATGGCATTGAATGCAAAGAAACCAGTCATCTAATAATGGCTTTAGATGAAAGGTATAACTCACAATATCTAATAATGGCTTTAGATGAAAGTGAACAGAGACTACATTCAAGAATGGCATTGAATGCAAAGAAACCAGTCATCCAATAATGACTTTAGATGAAAGGTATGACTCATAATATCTGAGAAGGCATCAGATTAAAGTGAACAAGATAGAAATCCAAGAAAGCATTGGACAAAAGGAACCACGGTATTCAAGACAGCATTGAATGAATGTGAACAAAGATATACCCAAGAAAGCATTGGATACAAAGAAAGAACAATGTCCAAGAAAGCATTGAACAAAGAAATACCCAAGAAAGCATTGGATAAGAGGAAATAATTTTCAGGAATGGCACTGAAAGTAAAGGAAAATAACTATATTCAAGAATGGCATCAAATGATAGTGAGAAAGACATCCAGGAATGACACTGAATGCAAAGGAGAAAGCTCATCCAGGAATGGCACTGAATGAACAGATAAGACTTTCAGGAATGATACTGCAAGATATCAAGCAAATTTGATGGGGATTACAGAAGAGAGGAAAAACTTCCAGGAATAGCACTGGGAGAAACAAGAGGAATAAGATATCCAGGAATGGCACTGGAGATCAAAAAAGACAGACATCCAGGAATAGCACTGGAATGAAAGAAGACAAACATCTAACAACAGGACTAGAAGCGCAAGGAAACGGCAACATTCAGGAATGACACTGAATGAAATGTTAGGTAACGTTTCGTAGGCGCCAACTAAGTTGGACTTTGACCACAAGGTAAGACGTGGATAACGACACGACCTCGGGAGAAATGCAAATGAGGATGAAAAACTCATGATATGCATATGTATACGAGTTATGCAGATGATTTATGATCAAATGTAGATGCAGATGTCGACGACACAACTTAACTCTTTTGGGGAGAAGACAAGACTGGAAGGCTGATTCCTCAACACAGAGATCACTGTCATTCTTCTTGGGACTAGGGATGCTACTGCTGAACACATCATTGCCATACTGGTAAACTGTATCCAAATTGACGATCCTTGTAGGAAGGATAAAGAGTTGCTTGGGAATTCTTCAGGTAAACTGCCCCAGACTAGCTGATTATTGTAGATGAGCTGATCATTGCTTCAGCTTGATTGATTCTGGAAATGACCGTTTCAAGGTGCTCTTAGAAAGCTTGCCCCAGTCTGAGTCTTGAAAATGATTGTTTTACTGTACACTGGGAAAGCTTGCCCCAATATGAGTCTTGAAAAATTTTCTGTATAAACCAATTCTGAGAAGTCGTCATTAAACCACAAATCTTGAACTGATCCTCAACAGGATATGGAAGGAACTTGTCCCTGATTGGATCACCGACCAAGTTTCTTAATTGTTTGAAAATTCCTTGAGAAGAAGGCTAGTTTGCAAACAAAAGTATTTGTACAAACATGGTAAATGCAAAGTTCATGCAACTTTTGAAATCAAAATCATTTTGAAAGAGGTGCAAAGTATATGGGATACTGGTCAGAACACGGTGGTTCAAGACATTAAAGTAAAAAGGTTAAGCAAAGGGTGCAATGCCCAAAATAGATGATCTGCAAAGATCTTTTGGAGTCAGTTTACGCAAGCTTGCTGTAGTATGCTTTCAAAATAACCTTGCTTAAATTAGGTCTTTTGAGGGTTATAACGTGGCCTGGTTCACGGTTTAAGAAACAAAGGATAAAGGCTCAAAGTTTATTTGTGACCCACCCAATCTACGTGATGAACTTCAGTCCTATGCTCAGCTAACTCAAACTATGCACTCAAATTCCCATAGGTTAGGAATTGCACTGATGATAGTAATGATGATGGTTCAAAATTCAATGGACTTGAGATGGCAGTCACTGCTTTCTTACTAAACTGTTTGCCATTGAGGACTTTCAGGATAAAGGATTTAAAGATTTCCTTCTTTGGTTGTCATACAAACTTTTCTCATTTTTTTTAATGACTGCTTGGCTTAATGATTACAGTAAATCATCATTGGCGTTGACTTGAAAGACATCTTCGAGACTCGCTTGTTGTGTGCGAAGGAACATTTGTGAACTTTGTTGAAAGGCGTCTTGAATGCTACTCCTGTATTTGAATGCACAATCAAGTTAACTGAGAACTACCCTGCCCCAGGTTAAGATTGCGGGTTTTTATTTGTAAAGAAAAGAAACTCCTACTTCTAGGCCCAAAGGGGTTGACGAGGGATTAACTTCCTTATTTCTCCAGTGTTTAGGGATTGAAACAATGCCTTACATCGTCAGCAAAGTTTTGATTTGAAAGCATTCTAACAGCAATTTGGGTATGACGTTTTCATCATCCTCCCTCCAATCTTTGCACAATAAAAAAGAAAGTGGAAAGGAGATAAAACATTTTGCAAAAGAAAGCATAAAGACGTAACTGGCAAACACAAATGAATTGAATCAAAAGTTGCAATGCTCATTTCATTAATTGTGAAAGTACAAACATAGTTGAAAGCAAACATCTATTAATAAATAAAGAAAATGCAAACAACAAGAAACAAAGGCCTAGTGACTAATCAACACAAGGATGAGCTGTCCTGTCTGAAACACTGGCTTTTAGGAGGATAATTGTTGAAGTTGACTAAAGCTTCACTTGGCGTGCCCGGGCAGAGGATTACTTTGGACATTGGGATTGTCTTTAAAGGAGGGGATTTTGTTCCTCATCAGCTCTTGTACTCTAGCCTTCAATGCAAAGTAACTTTCCAAGTTATGGCCCACACCACCTTGATGGTATTCACAATGAAGATCATCCCTATAGCCGGCTGGAAGAGGATTTGGAGGAGGAGGCAAAGGCCTTGTGGTAATCAAACCTTGTTGAACCATACCAGGATAAAGTTCAGTGTATGTCATTGGAATAGGATAAAATTGATTCCTATTACGATACTGGCTCTATCCTGCAGCCGGACGTTGAGGCATCTCAGTGAGTTTGGTTACACTTGACTTGAGGTCGTCGATCTCCATTCGGATCTCAGCATTGTGTACCTCTTGCTCTGACATCCTTCGTCTGTAGTTAGCTCTAGTCCGGTATCGGTGTCGAGGAATCAGCTTGACGACTCACAGGTGACTCTGGAATATAGAGACAACTGGAGATGAGTAACTGGACAGACAGACGCATGCATTGAATCATGCAAAGATGCAAATGATATGCAATGCGATGCAAACAGGATGCGAAACACATGCAACAGGATCAAAGGTTTGAGATCACGACATGGAGTCTGGGTAAAGAACCAACCACAGGGTGTGTACTAGGGTTCTTGTATCTGTAAAACAGGGTTCTAAGAAGTTCCCAGAGTCGACAACCCATCTTTTGGATATTATCGATTTCCCGAATGACTCGGTAGTCAATAATATTCTCAAGAGAATCTTGTCTGAGTGTAGTATCGTGTGACAACCATTTCAGAAATAGACTCCCTCATGGTTATCGCACTACGTCCTGAAAGGCCAAGTGGGGTTAAAGGTAACTACGATTCTCAATATCAAGGGCACCTAGGTCGAGAGTAACACGTTTTCACGAATAGACTCGTTTAACATGACTAGACTCTCAAGAGGGCCTCAACTGAGTGATGGTGTCTCAAGTCAACTTTTTCAGGAATCGACTCCCTCAAAGCCTCCTTGAATATACCATCGTCCTATAATAAGTGCACTCAAGTCCGGGTATAGGACTTATTTCACCACTCAAAGTAACAACCCTGCACACAGAAAAAGCCCAAGCACAACAGGTATATACAGATATACAAAATATACAAGTATACAAGCAAGCAAACATGTAAATAACACAAATACAAACAAGATAGGCTTAACCCTCTTTGTTTGATTCCCCAGTGAAGTCGCCTTTTTCTGTTGCGGTGAGAATCGGATAACAAGCTATTAATTAACTTGAATCACACATCTTTGAAATTCACCACCGAGCTTTGATTTATCCAAAGGAAAGGGTAAAGATCGAAAAACCCTAAGTGTGCTATGTAGAGACACAGCTAAGAGATCTAAGGTTCGGGGGTTGGTTATACCTAGGGTATTATCTTGGAGTGTTAACTTTGGATGCAGAGTGAATTTTGATTTTGTTGCTGATTTAGTGTAAATTTGGGAAGAGTGTTTGGCTGAGGCTTTGAATGGCAGCAAGGAAAGTTAAGGCGGTACGTTTGGGTGCAGTATGGTTTTGTCTTCATATGTGTAGCTTAGGGAAGGTTGTAACAGGCACATTGGACATTGGCTTTTGTGACAATTTTGTAATACATTACACATGAAAGAAAAAAAAAAGGATTCTATAAAAATGATTTTTTTTATACAAAACAGTTAACAAAATTACATAGATTAAACTAAAGTTAAAACCTAATAAAAAACTAAACTAAAATTAACGATTAAACTAAAGTTGAAATTAAGTTAAATTAAATATAAACTATATTAAAAATAAAAGAAATTGAAATTAATCTGGATAAATAAAAATTAAACTAATTGAATTTAGACTAGGGTAACAAGTTAGGCTAAAAATTAAAATAAATTATAAACAAACTAAAATTATAAATAAACTATATATATATATATATATATATATATATATATATATATATATATATATAATTTAAATTGAAATTAAATTAAAATTTTATAGATAAATTTAAAGGTAATAGAAATGAATCTAAAAAAATAGGATGGTAAAAAAAATGACTTAAAAAGAGTATGATTAATGAGATGTTTAACTACAAATACAAAAGCTGACCTACGATGATATGTCAAATGATCAAAGGATCTGAGGGTAAAATTTGGGGTACAATAGTAGGCATAAGATTGAAAAATCTTAGCGAGCACACTAATCAAAAACCCAAAATTACGTACCTTCACACATCAATCGAAAAGCATCAGTCCTAACATCCTACCAATAGCATAGTCCCGTCACTTCATTCTTAGCAAAATAAGCAGAGAGAGGCCCCACATCCACATAGCATCTGTAACCTAACAGACCGCTGTTCAAACTCAGTATGCAAGCAGGGTTAATTAGAGACATCTATTTCCCTTCCTTCATCAGCTTCAATAGGATAAAAAATGAATCGACCTGTAGTACCCCAGAGACACAGTGCTTAAGAACCACGTCCAAAATCGCTCGCTACAATACCTAAGTAACTAGTTCGCCTATTCATTATCTGCATACACATTGTCTTACTTTAGTATTAGAGTATTTGCATGAACTACTACAACATAAACCTTTCGTAACACCAATTTTACAATGGCCTTCCTGTTAACGTGGTAATATTTCTTTTTTAGCCGCTTTTTTTTAGTATTCACTAAAGGACATTTCACAATAGTCATAGGTATCAATCGTAGTGAAATGTACCTTGAGTGAAAAGGTTCAAATCCCAACACCAACAATCTTCCATTTATCGTGACATAATGGGATTGACATTGTATATCACCAAGGTTTTTATAATCAACCATGGTGTAAGTTTCAATCATCTCATCACGGTTCATATTGTCAACCATGGTGAAAGGTGCTACTAAATTTATCTATATCTATATATATATATATATATATATATCTATATATATATATATATATATATATATATATGCGAAATTATCTCTTGATTCAGTGCATTACAACCATCTCTCACAAAACAAAACTGTATCATCTCTTTCACTGGTTTCACAATAGTCATAGGTACCAATCGTAGTGAAATGTACCTTGAGTGAAAGGGTTCAAATCCCAACACCAACAATTTTCCATTTATCGTGACATAATGGGATTGACATTGTATATCACCAAGGTTTTTATAATCAACCGTGGTGTAAGTTTCAATCATCTCATCACGGTTCATATTGTCAACCATGGTGAAAGGTGCTACTAAATTTATATATATATATATATATATATATATATATATATATATATATATATATATATATATATATATGCGAAATTATCTTTTGATTCAGTGCATTACAACCATCTCTCACAAAACAAAACTGTATCATCTCTTTCACTGGTCTCTCTCAAAACGAAACCCTAACATCTCAATCACTCTTATCTCTCATATGAAAACCCCCAAATTTATGCACCCAACATGTCTTCTTCGAAAGATATCTTTGTTGCATCAAATTTTAGCAAATGGCTACTTTACAGGTTCTTCTTCAATATAATTTATGTTCCAAAATCTGTTTATGTGTTATTGTTTATATTTCAATAGCTTGTTCCGTAATGTTTGAACTTTCTGTTTGTTTTGACTTGTAGGTATGGATGTTTGTTTCAATAACGAGGACGAAGTTAAAGTGAGCGTTGCAAACTTGTGTGAAAGACCCAGAATGACATCCATTTAAAATAGACACAAGTTTGCAACTCTAACTTCAGCTTCATAATTCTTTCATTCTGGACACGCCATTATGGGACATGTACGTTTCTAAAACATTCTATGACTTGATATGTTTGTTGTATCATGTATCTTGTTTATGGTTTGTTGTTGATGAATGTTTTTGAGGATTGTTGTTGTTAATGTTTGTTTAAAAGATGATTTTATTATATCTTACGTGGTTTGAGTGTTTTTAGAATCCCTTACCGAATATATAACTTTTCAGATTGCATTAGAAATTATAATATGATAGATAAAGTTATATTAGAAAGCAAGTACACGTTCAATTCTTGATAAGAATTCTTCAATCTATTATCTGCATGTTTTTCGTTAACTGTTGGAACTTTATTTAATGATTGTAATTCTTCAACCGCCCCTCTCTCCACTTCTAATTTTGTTAGCAAAGTAAATAATATTTTGCAAAATGAACTAGAGGTGAAGATAGTGGCGGTTACAGAACTAGGTTCATTAAACTAAGTTTTAACTATTAAAGAGCAAAATGCGGATAAGAAGTTGAAGAATTCTTGTCAAGCATTGAACGTGAAGTTATTTTTCTAATATAACTTAATTTGTCATATTATAATGTTTTAGTTCAGATTGAAAGATTATATGTTTAGTAAGCATTAATATTGACGAAATAAACATTCGATATAATTTATAATTCTCTCTCTCTCTCTCTCTCTCTCTCTATATATATATATATATATATATATATATATATATATATATATATATATATATATATATATATATATATATATATATCACAACGGTTGTTAAATATTATGCATTAAAGAATATCACAACAGTTGTTTGAAGTAACTGTTGTGATAGGTAGCGCGCTACATAACTTATAATCACGGTCACACGACCGTGGTGGAAATCATCATACATACAATCACACATTTCCTCACAACGATTAGCCCAGCGTGGTGGTATCCCTTTTTCAACCATTATGGTAGATGTTTTTCGTACTAGTGTGAACATCCAATCTCTTGAAGAGAGAACTTACAAAAAAATTGTTTGTAGATGAAAGCACAACACTATCGGATCAGACTCACTGACATGAAAGTTACATCCCCGATTCAGGTGATCTACTACGTAAGTTCACACAAAAACAATTTTTAACTCAACATATTTTGAGTTTTAAATAAGGGGTTAATTTTGGTCTTGTATCTTAACCTCGGGGTTAATTTTGGTCCCTTAATTTTAAAAATATTCATATTGGTCTCTTAACTCTTCAAAACGTTCCATATTAGTCATTTTTGTCCTATTAGCGACGGAAAAATTCAAAAATCAGTCGCTAAATTCGTTGTTAATTAGACAAAAAGGACTAATATGAAACGTTTTGATGAGTTAAAAGATCAATATGTAACTTTTTAAAGTTAAGGGAGCAAAATAAATTCCGATGTTAAAATACGAGACCAAAAAAAGTATTAAGTTTTTAAATAATATTAACTCTTATAAAAAAAATTTTTTTTAAAGATTTATTAAAAAAAGAAAAACATGTTGAATTCAATGAAGTTATTTTAGAAGATGTACTTTTCTTTTTCAAACGATTTTTTTTATTATTAAGATTAACACGTTAAATTCAATTAAGTTATTTCATAATTTATTTGAAATGGCCATGAGAATCTTATCATATTCGGGCTTTCAATTACATAGCAAATTCTATCATTGCTTCATTAAAGTTGGATTTTCGCTGCATAAATCATATACTTATTTGAACATTTTGAACAATCTCATCATAACTATATTTTATTTATAAGGCCAACCTGGCAAGGAGTTACATGGTAAACAGATGGAGCAAAAGAAGCGAGTGGTACAAATTACAATACAGACTATAGTATTACTGATAAATTTCACGAAACATGCACCATAACAGTATCCTTATGGATTCTTCAAATAAACTTACATCCAACAACTATATTTTCAAGTCATCTAAACCTCACTTGATACCTTCTGCTTACTGCTGGTAGCCTGAAAAAGTTATCAATAGATTATTCAATGAATACCACAAACAAACTAAACATGGTACTATAATATATAAGAATTTGTTCATATTATGCATGTATATATATATGTGTACCTTCTTCTTAGGCTGAGGTTTCTGCTCAGTTTTCTTTGGTGCTGCTGCTGCTGCTTTGGAGGCTCTAGTTTTGGGAGTGGTTGCACTAGTTTTTGCAGCAGGCTCTTTCTTAACCTGTCCTGATGGTTGAGAGATACCAGATTTATCGGTAGGTTTCTCGGCTTTGAGTGATGCCATTTTACACACTACTCTTTTGTTTGCTAACTTAAGGTTGATAATAGAACTAACTATACAAGTTATATCTATTTATAGATTTTTTTTAGCATTATGCTATGTCATCAATTTGCCAGTAAATGGAATAAACTGAATTGCATGCTTGTGGAGAGATGCTGCAGGATATGATACTTTACCTAAATAAAGCATATTTTGCTGATATTTTTTTATTATATTCTACATTATAGTTAGATACTAGTGCATGTTGAGGCCTAATTGATCATATGCTGAAAATCTGAAGCCCTCTTGAAGACTGAAATTTACTTGTCCTAACTCTTAGCAAACTAGATATTTATATTCTTCTTTGAATAATATCTATTAATATCTTCAATTTATGGATTTTTTTCGTTTCCTTGTTATGGATTACTTCAAAGATGAAGGTAGCAAAATTAAAAGAAATGATGCATGTGATTGGGGAAATAATTGTTTAGAGATTGGTTATTTTTTCTCATTTTAAAACACATACAAGTTAAAGATGTATTTGTTTGTGAGTAATTTTGTTATAAGAAAAGTAAATTAAATTCAAAACATAAATAAATATTTAAATTGTGGGGTGGGAACGACAAAGTTTTGGATTATGCTTAATCCATAACTTACGCGTTTGATGGTGATTTTGAAAATGTCTCTGATTGAATTTGAGTTTGAAGGTCGAAATTGATAAAAATAGGTTTGATTTGGGAGCAAAGTAAATTAATTAAGTAAAATTAAGAGTTGAATTTAAAGACAAGAGAAATAGAAGTGTTGAAATGTAAATGGGTAGAAAATATAATGTAAAGTGAATGAATTTAAAAAACAATGCTGCTTATGATAAATTTATTGAACTATCCAATATATTGTTGGAAAAACTCCAATCTTTAATTTGATCGAATCAATCTTAATGAACAAGAATCAATCTTTATGATTGATCACACCTCTTGTTCTTCATCCATTACTTAGGTGAAACAACCACTCCTTGATTAGAAGATGATTCTACACTACACAGAGAAATGAAAGAATAAAACTAGATAATGAAAAATATGAGAAAAGAGAAATTCTGGAGGAAGAAGACAATTGTATTGTTGTGCAAATTGCACTCAAAGTGTTTGTTACAATGCATGTTAATCACAACTGTAATTTCTGAAAACTACACAATGATACTACAAAACTTGATACAAATAGAATAAGATTTCTCTCTAATTATAGATGAGATTACTTGCACACCAAGTAATCTCAAACTAACTAACCAAAAAAACGCTAAGTCTCACTCTGTCGAGGTTAACTCCTTCGACAACCCATGCTTCGACAAGCTATATTTGACTTTCTATCAAATACAATTAATACAAACTTTGTTCGACTCTTGTCGAACCACACTTATGATTGACACAAAGAATTACATATTTAACACACGAGCTAATTCATTATGTCTAAGTTATCTACATTCATCATAATTCTCAATCTCTTGAAAAATTTGACCTGCACAGCCTTCGTCATTATATCTCCAATCTGATTATGTGATATGCAGTGTTTCAGGCTTAACTTTCCATTAGCTACCTGCTCTCTCAAGTAATAGAGTCTCATTTAGATGTGTTTGCTTATTCCATGTGCTATCAGGTTCTTTGCCAAGTTGATAGCCGACATGCTGCCGATCTTTATGATCACTACTCCATGGTTCTTCCCTATAATTTATTCGACTAGATTCATCATCTATGTTGCTTGGCATGCACATAAGGAAACTGCTATGTATTCATCCTCACATGATGATAATGCTATAACCGGTTCCTTTATCGAACTCTACACGACTGACGCACCATCTAACTTGAACACATATCCTGCTGTCAATTTTCTATCTTCAGCGTCACTACACCAACTAGAGTCAGCGTAGCCCACAAGCTTCATTATTTTCCTTCATTGACTGAAGGAAAAAAAATACCGTAGTTGAGTGTTCCTCTGAGATGCCTTAGTATCCTCGTGGTGGCTGCAAGATGGGATACCTTCGGCTCAGCACAAATCTACTGACCATGCCTAAACAATAAGCTATATCTGGCATTATGTGACAAGGTAAATAAGTGAACCAATGAGTCTTCTGTATTCTGTTAGGTTGACATCATCTTTAGTCAAGTCTTTTATTAGTTGCAATCTGGGCTCAGTTGGAGTCAAAGTTGGGTTGTGTCATGCCTCAAATTTTTACCACTTAGATTTCCCATCATTGTGCAAATCATCATCATAATATGGAGGAACCATCATACTTCATCAGTCTCCCCAAAGATGGGTGAGCATCCACTACAATCAAAATTAGGGTTTCAAGCCCTCTCAGAGCCTTAGACAAAGGATCAATCAAGGAATGACATGATCTTCAACTTTTCTAACATCCACAATGGATCAAAAGGACTCCTACTTCAAGGATCAAGCACAAGGCTGCTCCCTTCTAGGTGGATCAAGTCTCAAGATCGACAGTGTCACCAAATTAGGGTTTTGGTCGACCAGGGCCTCCAGATGGAAATTTTTCATCTGGGCACAAGCCAATGATCCAAAACATAACCTAATATACTTCATGGGACCTCATGGACCCAATCATCAAGTCAATTTTGCCTCAGGGGATGCATTCATCAAAAATTAGGAATTAGGGTTTCTTGACCTAATTCACCCCTAAGTTGACTTTTAGGGCAAGTCATGAGCCAAGACCTCAAGAGAGGGTTTGAGGGTCTCTAATGAACTATATTGATCCATTTGGAACAATGGATTAATCCAAGAAGCTTGAGCAACAAGTCTCAATTTCATCTGCACCACAATTAGGGTTTCGCGAGGAAAGTCCACTGTAACTTTGACTTTTGACCAGGACATGCTCCCAAGCCCTAAGACATGATTCAATATACCCTATGACACCCATGGAACATGCCCATCAAGTTTTATTTTGGTCAAGGACATGATTTCATGAAGAATTGCACAGTTTGGAATTCATCTGATAGAAAGTCAACTGTGCACAAAAGTCAACTTTGACTTTTTGAGATTTTTCACCAAAATGGATTTTTAACCCTAAAATGATGTTAATGTATGATTTGAATCATCATTCATCAAGAAAAATCAAAGAAAGTGGGATAACTTGTAAAAGGGGTAACCGTAAAAAGTTAGAAAAATTTCTAAGTTATGGAAAAAGTGACACTAATGTGCCAATTATGGAGGACCATAACTCCTAAACCACAAGGTCATTGTTCCCCATTCAAATCTTGATTTGTAGATCTCATTTCCCTCTACAAAAGCTTCATACTGACCTATGTCCAAATTCCTCATGGATTTTGAGTTATGGAGTGATCAAAATCAAGAAAAGTCACTTTGTTCCAACACTTAGTGAAAATTTCACTAAGTCAGATTTTACCCTACTTTTTGCCAAATGTAGGGGGATTTTTCACTTGGATTCAAAAGAGATCAAAACCAAACATGTTCAAACAGTTGTTGTATCATGTAAGGGCTTTCCAAAATGACCAAGAACATTACCAAATTCAATTTGAGTCATGAGATATGACATTGGCAAGTTGCCTTGCTGAAATCTGCCAAGGCAAGGCAGATTTTTACAATTTTGGTCGATTTGCCAAAATCAGCCAAATCCAAATGCTCCTATCCACTTGAACACCTCTGAGGATTGAATCTAAAGGGGACAATCACTGAGCCAAGCCTCCAAAGTCTTTGGAACAAGAAATAGCATGTTGAACCTAGAATTGCCAAAATAGGGACAAGACTCCAATTTTGGATTGGAGCATTCAATGGAAGCATCAAGGTGGCATGGACTGAGCCATTCTCAATTGAATTCAGTCAAGACTTATCCAAGACCAAGGGAACCAGCAGCCTGTGCCCTAACCTCTAGTCAATGTCTAGAGGAGACTTGGATTTTCATTTGCCAACATTGGCCAAACCTACTCAGCAGTTGCCATTCACTATTTCTTGGAAAACAAACATGCTCTACTATAAATAGAGCTCAATTGTGATCAGTTTGAGTACACCAAAGCCGTCAAACAGATGATTTCCTCAAAATCTCTTCTTTCACTCCAATTTTGCCTTCTAAGGCAAGTCACTATCGGGTTTTGAGTTTGGGAGCTTTTCCAATCAAACCAATCACACACACACCTCACATACATCATATAGAAGTGATCCAAACACTCGCATAACATCTGGAACACAGATTTCACAAAATCACCAGCCAATTGCTCAAGTTCTTGACAGTTTTGCAGTTGAGGTACCATCTTCAGCTCCAAACCATTTCAATCCATTCCAAGCATTCATACACACTCCATGGCACCTAGGGAAGCTATCCAGATCATTAGAACCTAGCTGTAACACCTCCAACACAAATCACGATCACCAGCTGCAAGTGGTAAGCATGAGCTCTTCTAACTCTATGATCCATGCAATTTTTGCTGCACAATAATTTGGCCATATGTTCATAATCATGCATGAAATGTTTCCCCTCAATTAATTGCATTGTTTGAATCGTGTATAAAAAATCCTAGCCTTCATGCAGAAATTAGGGTTCTTGAGGATTTTTCGTGATTTCTTGTTTTATGCTTAATTTAAATTAAATTAATTGTCATAGACATGATCGTGAGGTTGAAACGAGTTGATTGGTATGTTGATTGCATGATATGATTAAGTATTCAGTGAGATTGGAGAGAAAATGCAAATCTGGGAAAACCCAGAACACGCGCGTGTTCTTGGTGTGTTCTTGGCGCCATTTTTTGAAAATTCAAATATTTGAATTTTGTGATTTCATTTAACTGATTCAAAAATTAATTTCTCTCTGACTTTTAATGATTTTGAGTTGATTCTTTTTTTAATAATTCACAAAAATGTTAAAATATTTTATTTTCCCGAAAAATCCCAAAAATACTATTTATTTTATATAATTGATATTTTTGCAAAGAATTAATGTTTTAATTGTTTTTGACATTTAAAATATTTTTTCCACCTTGATTTTGCAACTTTTAAAGCTTTCTAATTATTTTGTAGGTCAATACTTAATTTTTGAAGCATTAATCCAAGATCACAATTTGTTTTTCCTATGTTAAACAATTTTGATCATTTTAATTGAAGTTTTATTCAATTAAAACACATTTTTGAAAACAAATTAGGGTTTTTGGATTAATTCAACCCTCATAAATCATTTTCAAAACACTTTGGGCCTCTAATAGAGTGTAAGACCCAATCCTTTTTTGACCAAATCATTTTTGGGCCTCAGTATATTGTATAAGTCCTGATACCGTCAAAAACAAACGGCGTGATCGTCGCCTTTTCAAAACAAAAAAAACCCTGGGCCTACCCTCGAGTAGTAAAACCCATTTCTTTTCTTAAAACTCTTTAGGCCTCTATTAGAGTGTAAGACCCAACCCTCTTCTACAAAATCATTTTTGGGCCTCAGTCACTTGTATAAGTCCCTCTGTACATTTTCAAATAAACGACGCAATCGTCGCAAGTTTAAAATTAAACACTTGGGCCTCTCCTCGAGTATTAAGACCCATTCAAAACTTTTGGGCCTCTAATAGAGTGTAAGACCCAACCCCCTTTTAACCAAAACACTTTGGGCCTCAGATATTGTATAAGCCCCTTTGCGTTTAAAGAAAACCTCGGCGCGATCGCCATTTTTAACGAAAAATCAATTGGTCCTACCCTCGTGTTATAAGCCCCACTCTTTTTCTTTAAAACTTTTTGGGCCTCTTGAGAGAGTGTAAGACCCATCCCTTTATACAGAAAACCTTTTTGGGCCTCAGTCACTTGTATAAGTCCCTCTGTACAAATTCAAACAGTGCGCTCACTGATAAAACCCTGGGCCTCTCCTTGAGCTGTAAGCCCCAAATATTTCTTTTTCAAAGCACTTTCTCCTTTGATTTTGAATATATTGTTGTTTTCAATCTTTCTTTGTTGAACAACTAACCAAACAGCATGGAAGCTCTACAACCGAGTAAGTGGTTATTGCTTTCATTTACCGCTTTCATATACATATAACTGTATTGTGGGGCTGTTTCATTATAAGTCTTCTTTCATAAACTCATATCAATTGTGTAATAATAGTATAGATATTTCGAGTTTCCCCGGCAACTACGTCTAGAACTAGGTGACGTTGTTTCGTTTATTCATAGAAATAGACAACTAGATCCCCAATAGGATCACCAGATACAGTCTTCTCTTCGGCTGTCCTCATTAGGAATTGTCAAGAAACTCTACTCCTAGAGATGAATGTATTCTCCGTGAATGGCATCTTTGAGTTTCTTCCAAATTCTCGAACTTTCCTGACTTGATCTATTCCTTGTGAATAGCTTGCCTTGAATTTCTCGGGGTTTGGGGACCCACGGGCTTCTTAAAAGCATCGGCCTCCTCTTGGGCATCATACAAGGACCCACAGGCTTCCTAAAAGCAACCCCGCCTCCTCTTGGGCTTAGTACAAGGACCCATCGGCTTCTTAGAATTATTCACAGCCTCCTCTTAGGCTTCGTATAAAGATTCTTCCTCCAGGAATGATAGCCTCCTCTTGGGCTTCGTACAAGGACCGATCGGCTTCTTAAAAGTTTCCAGCCTCCTCTTGGGCTTCGTACAAATTGTCCCGACGACCTCCTAGAGGTATAGGAACAAAACTTAGTCATCTGCATAGAACAATCCTTTCAAAGAGGCTACTACTGTTTCTCAAAGCATAGTACAAAAGATGAAACTCTAGACTTGGACAGTCTAATTTCATTGAGTCTCAAAGACATTCTCAAGTGACCCCTTCGTTAAAATAGGAAGGAAACCCGTAGTCTCGGACAGTCTCAATACCCTTCGGATTTCCCACTTCCTTAAAGAACAGGAATAGCTCGTATCCTCGAATCAAATCCTCGAGTACAGTGTTGCTCATATACAA
This sequence comes from Lathyrus tuberosus, assembly GCA_022829125.1. Lineage (NCBI taxonomy): Eukaryota > Viridiplantae > Streptophyta > Magnoliopsida > Fabales > Fabaceae > Lathyrus > Lathyrus tuberosus. The sequence goes on from JALAZF010000253.1 coordinate 6,458,980, forward strand.
ACTGATTTTCTCTTTAAATCAGCATACCGGACCTGTCAGTCAACTAAAACAGTAACCATAGCCTCCTCTTAGGCTTTGTATAATGATCCTTCTCCAGTTACAATAGCCTCTCTCTTGGGCTTTATACAATGATTCTCCCCAGCGGAGTCAAACAACGTTTGGCCTCTCTCTCGGGCTTTGTACGAGACACATAAAGAGACTCCCCCATTGAGTCAATCACCCTTTCGCCTCCATCTCGGGCTTTATACGAGATACAAAAAGGTTCTTATTGAGCCAAACAAGTCTTAGCCTCCATCTCGGGCTTTGTACGAGATACAAAAACTCTCTTGTTGAGTCAAATAGCCTTCATCTCGGGCTTTATACGAGATACCAAAAGACTCCATCGTCGATTCAAAACCTTTTAGCCTCTCTCTCGGGCTTTGTACGAGGCACATATTAGCCTCCTCTTAGGCTTTGTATAAGAAAACCACTGGTTGGTCCAATTAACCTTTTAGCATCAAAGTTGTGCCTCGTTCACAGTACATAAACTTCAATAACTCTTTCCCCTACATCTAATTGCTGTAAGCGGCAAGCCAATGGATCATCTACATCCATGCCAATGTCCCTCTTTTAGTATGAGAAATTCCTAAGGAAAGATGGCATTGCTCTAAACTGAGTTAAAGTCTTCTCCTTCAGGTTAAAATCCTCTATAAAGGAAATTATGGCATTGCCGGATTCACAAATCCCGGTTAAAGTAATCCTCCTTTACAGTCAGTCACCCAACAGTTATGACAAACCGACCCCTTTAGAGATGACAAATTCTCTCTAAGGTCAACACTTTTAGCTTCACATCTTGGGCTTTGAACAAGATACAAACTACCTTTCGCTTTACGTCTTGGGCTTTGAACAAGACACCAAAACAACCATTTCCTCCCAAAGAATAGGAGGAACTACGATCGCTCTGATTTCCCTGTTTCGGTAAACGGGAATACGTAGGCATAAGATTGAAAGAAAAAATCTTAGCGAGCACACTAAACAAAAACCCAAAATCCCATACTCTCATACATTCGTCCTAACATCCTAACCGATAGGCTAAAGCACCCCTTGTCAACAAAATAATCTAGGAGAAACCCCGAATCTTTGTAGCATCTGTAAACCAACAGTTTTGACTGTTTAATCTCAGTATGCAAGCAGGGTTAATTGGAGACATCTATTTCCCTTCCTTCATCAGCTTTAATAGGATAAAAAATGAATCGAGCTGTAGTACCAGAGCGATCGTGCTTCGTAACCACATCAAAAAATCACTCGCTACGGAAAAATGTCGACTCCGTTGGGGAGAATTACAGGTCTCTTTAGGGATTTTGTTCTGTCCCCTAGATAGAAACCTTGACGTCATTAGGATCTTAGGTCAAAACGCCGTTAATTTGGAATGAAACCACAGGATGGTAATTCCGCCGGGGAACCCATTTTCTGTCAGGAACTTAGGATTCATAGCTTTAAAGGTCTAGGATGATTAGGACAAATATATATACTGCTTTTCCTAATTGCTATACGTGTTTATTTTTCTGCTAATGGGAATGCGTGTGATGCCGCATGTGGAAAGATTGAGTATACACTTAAGATAAGTGATGGCGACGAGGTCGACCATCAACCTCAGTGGAGGCTGACTAATGCAACCCATTCTCTCACCTAGACAATGGGCCGATTGTGATGTCTGAGAAGCTGAGGAGCCAAACCCTTTTGTAGTGCGGAAACTATCGGGAATAGTTGTTACGCGATACTACCCTTATTTGAGGCTGGTGATCTATTCTCGGTGAATGGCACTTACTCTAAGATCGCTCTACAACTCGCTGGAGATCCGCTTGTTGTTTTACTTTCCTTGGAGGAGCTGATGATAATGAGTACAGGTACAAAAATACCCTAGTATAAACCTTTGGGGATGGGTAGAGCCTTGACTTCATGACAACGACCCTTTGACCCCATGTTTTTCCTATGTTTTTGTGTGCTGCATTCATGCATTCATTTAAAAAACATTAAAACAAGAAAAAATTTCTCTTCTAGTCTTTCTGTTTTTCAAATTAAACTAAGACTGTGATTGCAAATATCAGAGAAAAGGATTGCGCTGATGGATTTCGGTAGAAGGAGAACCCATAGGTATACCTTCAAGGTTCCAAAGCTAGAGGATTTGAGAAGGTTAGCGAGGATGATCACTAACCCAGAGGCTTTCAGAGCCAAGCACAGAGGTCTTCTACCACTGTTAAGAGTCCATGTGATTGAGGGAATCATGGATGCGTTCATTCAGTTTTATGATCCAGTTTATCACTGTTTCACATTCCCGGATTACCAGCTCGCACCAACGCTGGAGGAGTATTCTCATCTGATTGATCTACACATTACTGATCGAGCTCTATTTTTTGGACTGGAAGAAATTCCAAAGAATTAGACCATTGCAAGAGCAATTCATTTGGACGAGTCTGAGGTTAGGACTCACCTAACCACTAAGGGTGGCATCCAAGGTTTGCCAGCCCAGTTCTTGACAAAGAAGGCTCTGTATTTTGCCAGTATAGGAAACGTGACTGCTTTTGAAAGCGTCTTTGTCTTGCTCACCTACGGGTTATTTTTGTTTCCCAACATCAATAACTTCGTCAATATCAACTCCATTAAGGTTTTTCTCATTGGAAACCCTGTGCCGACTTTGCTCGCAGATGCGTATCATTCTGTACATTTGGGAAATTTGTACAGCAGAGGGGAGATCACATGTTGTGTACCCCTCATAGGAACTAAAGGAGGATTCAACTATCATCCGGTGTTGGTTTGCCGTCAGTTTGGATACCCGATGAGGCATGTCCCACTTAATGCTCATCTGGAAGGTTTTTTCTTCAAGGAAGGAGAAAATGACAGAGCACTAAAAATGGAAATAGTGCACGCTTGGAAACACGTTCATAAGAAAGGACGGGAGTCTCTAGGAAAACCAGACTGTGTCTCGATGGAGCCTTATCTCCATTGGGTACAAACTAGAGCTCTCAAGCTAAAAATGCCTTATCCTCGTTACGGAATTCTTCCGCCGAGGGAATCTGTCATGTATTTCATAATGGAAATTGAAAAGCTTCAGGTTACTCTCAACAAAGTTCAAAAGGAGAGAAGGTCTTGGAAGAACAAGTACCGCACCCTCGACATAGAGTGCATCAAAATACAACAATTACTAAAAGAAAAGGATGCTCTGATTGAAATTTTGGAGCAACATGCTGTAGAGAATCAAGATGACCAAAGGAATTTGCTCACTCCTTTCACCTGGCAAAGGAATGACAACCCGACAACGGCCCAAGAGCCCCGGTCAAAGAAAAGGAAAGAGTCCGCACGCGATTTCTCTTCAGAGAGGACTCGGGACCCATTAGCTTAGGTTTCTATTTCCGCACCTTGTAATCTACTGTATTTCCGTTTCTGTAATCCTTTGAATTTCAATAAAAATGGGTTTCCCCACTGTTTGATATTTGCAATCTAATTGTCGAAGTTTATTTTGATTAAACCAAAAAACAATTAATATAATCATTGTATTCATCATTCTCACATCACGTATTCTTCTTCCCTACGAATCTCACGTTCATATCTCGATTCTAGAGTCAAACTGTCTCATTCATACAATACTCGGGCCAATCGTCAGAAAAAGATGGATGATCTTGAGGAAGAAAACAGAGAGTTGAAAGAAGAGATCGACGCTCTGAGAGAGGATATGAGAAAGCTTCGTAACGACATACAAGCCGTGGCAGAAGCTCAGCTACAAAGAACTGTGATCTCAGAGATCACCTCGACGCCCATAGTGGAGAAGTATGATCCTAGGTATCAAATCCCGAAAGATCGTCCTTGGGGCATGCCTGTTAACTATATCCCGGAAGGATATGTTCCGCCGATCACTGAAGATCAGGGAATCACAACTAAAGCCACTGGGCCTGAAGGTTACAAACTTCGGGAAAGCGAAGATGCCAGAGGCATACTGAAGACTCCTGAAGGTTACAAACTTCGGGAAACGCCAAGACTCACTTCCGTAGTCACGGTACCACCCCCTGTGGTACACACTGTCCCGGAAGGACAGATTCCACAGATACCTTCTGGTAAAAAGGAAACCATGTTCGACAGAATGGATGAATTCCAGGAGCAGTTTCCGGAAATGCAGAAGGAGCTGCAAGCCATTCGCAGTCAGGATTTATTTGGAAAGGACGCCGCAGACCTCTGCTTGGTCCCCAATGTAAAAGTTCCGCACAAATTTCAAGTGCCCGACTTTGAAAAATACAAGGGTAACTCTTGCCCTCAAAGCCACCTGGTGATGTATGCTCGGCGGATGTCAGCTCAGACGGAGAATCAGGACCTACTGATTCACTACTTCCAGGATAATTTAACCGGTGCCGCACTCAAATGGTACATGGGTTTAAACCGTGCCACGATCAGCACATTCAGAGATCTTGGCACTGCCTTCATCCAACAATACAAATACAATTTGGACATGGCACCCGACAGAGATCAACTCAGATCGATGTCGCAAAAGGACAAGGAAACCTTTAAGGAGTATGCTCAAAGGTGGCGTGAGATTGCCGCTCAAATTTGTCCACCTCTTGAGGAAAAAGAGATGACAAAGATCTTCTTAAAAACCTTAAGCTCATTTTATAATGACCGAATGGTTGCCACTGCACCCAGTGATTTCACCGAGATGGTGGGCATGGGCGTACGTCTTAAGGAAGCCGTCCGAGAAGGACGTTTGGTAAAAGACACTGGATCATCGAGCGGTATTAAAAAATACGGTAGTGCTCTCCCTAAGAAAAAAGAGCAAGATATTGGGAATATCTCTCTCGGAAAGCAAAGGCGACGGTACCAATCAGTAGCAGCTGTAACTCCTGCTATCAGCACCGCGCCTACGTATCAACCTCAGGTTGCGCAGAGCCAACCTGATCAGCAAAGGACACAACAGCCTCTTCAGCAGGCTCGTCCTCTATATAACAACAACCATACAACTCGGTCACCAGGAGTTGATCCTATACCCGTGTCGTACGCAGAGCTGTTTCCATTACTACTGGCTAAGGGGCACATTCAGACTAAATCTCCTCTTACAGTACCGAAAAATCCGCCTTTTTGGTCTAAGTGTGAGCAAGCCTTTAAGTTTTTGTATGATTGCAAATTGTGTGATATGCATGATATAAGATTTGTATGCATGATTAGTTTGTACATACATATGATTTCATACCTACTATGATTTAAAAGACAATGCAAATTGATTCATATCATCATTGTAATCATAAAAACGTTTTTCCCTATGTATGCATCGATTCATACGTGGCTTGTATCGACACATACCTTTGATAAACTCACAAAAAAACCGTTTTGCTTCAGTATGTATCGATTCATACGACACTTGTATCGATACATGATCCTTTGTAACTAGGGTATGTATCGACGCATACGCATCATGTATCGATGCATGATTTACTTCACATTCTGAAATAATTTTGCTTCAGTATGTATCGATTCATACGATACTTGTATCGACACATGTTCCTTTGTAATTGAGCTATGTATCGACGCATGTGCATCATGTATCGATGCATGATTTATTTTACATACTGAAAATTAACAGGTACAGTATGCATCGATGCATACAACCATGTGTCGACTCATGCATGTGTTATACTCACTATGTATCGACGCATACGACTCTTGTATCGATACATAGAGCTGTTTGTTGCTTTTAACCGTTTCTGTTTTCATATATAAGTGTCATGACAGTTCAGTTTGGAGGCAGAATTCTGGTTAGAGTGAAAAAGTACAATCAAAGCAAAAGACAAGTTTGGTGTGCATGATTTTTCAAGAGCAGTGTTAGAAACCTGAAAGAGACTTTGTCTTCATCATCTTCTCAATCTCGTTAATTCAAGAACATCAACACATAATCATTTTTGTTCTTCGGATTAAGGGATCTTTGAGATAACGTTCAGTGGTACGATCATTGATCTAGCTGAGTTGAAGATACAAAGGGGGTTTCGAGGAAAAACCATTTGGTTTGTCCTTCAAGAACGGGTGTGTTCTTGAGGGTTTGTTAGTCACGATTGCAGAACAGATTCAGCCGCAGCGTAGGGTTTGGAAATCTGGAGATTTCGCAAACAGGTCGTGGAACCGATGAATTGTCTGTATTTCTTACAGGAAAATTCTTGATCAAGCTCAGATCAAGTGAAGGTTCATACAATAGGAAGATCTTGGGGTTTAGATTTCTGGATTTGTATTATAACCTTGTAAAGAACGAATTCAGCATTATTGATATAACAGGTCTCAATTTCATTTTGAAATTGAGAGGGAGACGTACCCACACGCGAGGACGGAAGTGGGGAACTTCCTTACCAAATCTCTGCGTATCGTATTCTATCTTTATCTCTTTACGCTTTCAACAATTTTGTGATTCGTTTGGTGTGTTGCGTATTAAAGTTTCAAGATACAATAGTGGTACGAAAATCTTTGTCAAAATCACCATTATTGTTAATCGTTGAATGCATACACGCCAAGTGTTTGACAAAATTGTTTGCTGTGTTTTTGTTCATTGGAAACAGTCTTTGTATGATAAGTGCATTTGAGTCGATTCATATCTGGTGTTAATATATCTTTGTCATCCTAATAAATCCAGCATAAACTCGTGTGTCCGGTTTTCTAGTAGCTGGTTCAGAATAGACGGAAGTCGATTCGGGATCATAATTTTTCCGCTAACTTGAAAGACTCTGATAAACTTTTTTAAATCCTTGAGTTTCAAGGAGGTGATCTATTCACCCCCCCCCCCTCTCGATCACTAGCCACACCGTCTAACAAGTGGTATCAGAGCGCCGGTTCGCTGGTGCTTTGTGGCTGCTTGTAACGATATGGATTCTGAACCAAAGGGGGCGTATAATAGAGCACCTGTTTTCAACGGTGAAAATTATGGCTACTGGAAAGACTGCATGCGAGTTCATATAAATTCTGTGGATAGGAATGTGTGGGCTGCCATTCAAAATGGTCCTTTTCAAATTACTATGAGAAATGAGGCTGGCGCCATAGTTCCTAAACCAGAAGATGATTACGATGAGAAAGATGAGAAAAAGTGGTCGAGTGATTGGAGAGCTCGAAATATGCTAATTTCAGCACTTAGTGCTGATGAGTATTATCGGGTATCCCATTGCTCGACAGCTAAAGAAATGTGGGATGCTTTAGAAATTGCCCATGAGGGTACTATTGAAGTAAAACAGTCCCGTATTAACACACTTAATCAAGAGTTCGAGCTCTTTCGCATGAAACAAGGAGAATCTATCTCTGACATGCAAAAGAGATTCGTTCATCTCATAAATCGGTTGAATGCACTTGGAAAACCTGTTTCCAATGAAATAGCCACTAATAAAATTCTGAGGTGTCTTAGCAGGGAATGGCAACCTAAAGTAACAGCTATTAAGGAAGCCAACGACCTCACGACGCTTACTATTACAACTTTATTCGGCAAGCTGGAAGAACATCAGTAAGAACTGGAAAGTCTCGAAATATTTGAGAAAAAGAGTAAAAAGGAAAAGAATAAAGACAAAGAGAGTGAGAAGAAGCCAATAGCTCTTGTGGCCTCTAACTCAAAGTCCTCACAAAAAGAGCAAAGCGACAATGATTCAAGTAGTGACGAAGATTCGGGTGATGAAGAAATGGGACTTTTTGTTAAGAGATATAATAGATTCATTCGAAAGAATGGAATCCAGTATTCCGACAAAAATCTCATTAAGTTTCGAAGACAATCTGTAGAGTCAAAACAGGAAGAGAATAAGAAGCATAGAGTAAAAGGATCGTGTTTTAATTGTGGTAAATCTGGACATTATAAAACAGAATGCCCTATGAAGTAAAAGGACAAAGGAAAAGCTCAACCAAGAAGGTCAAATAAACAAAGAAGAGCTTACATAGCATGGGAAAGCGATAGTGACTCATCAAGCTCACAAAGTTCAAATGATAGTGATGAGACAGCAAATCTGTGTCTTATGGCTCACACCAAAAATTAGTCCTATCACAAGAAGAAAATCAACGATAAGAAAGTAAGACAAGCCTACTATAGTAATGTCTCCTCTATGTCTTTTTCTGAACTGAAAATCGCTTTTGAAAAACTGCATAACGAAGCTGTAGATGCTTTCAAAAGATTATCTTCCGATAAACAAATTTTTTCATTCTTGGAAGGTAAAGTATACAAAGCTGAAAAAGATTTAGAAAGCTTGAAAGCTAGTATTGCAGAAAATTCAAAAGATATTAATGTTAACGGATGTAGTAAAGTTAGGTATTGTGAAGCTTGTCATATTTGGCAACAAGAGGTTAAAACTCTTAAAGTCAAATTGGAAAAAGCTTTACATCCCAAGGTGACTTACGCCGTTGATTCTAGGTTGTTTAAGAAGTCATTAAATCCACCATATGCAAAATACTCCTTTATTCCAAAGGGTTTAATGATCAAAAATAAACAAATACATCATCGTGGCTTATGTCACTATTGTTGTCATACTGGTCATACCATTGAAAAATGCAAGTTTAGGAGATTTCTTGTTCCTAAAGGCATTTATCAATGGAGGCCTAAAGGCAACCATGTTACAACTTACCCACATGGACCCAATGAAAATTGGGTACCTGTTTCTCTCTTTTGATATTGTAGGATGAGTGTCTTGCATCCGTAGATAGAAGATGGTTTCTAGACAGCGGGTGCTCAAGGCACATGACGGGTGACATATCGCTTTTTATAGACTTCAAAGCAAAGAAGAAGGGATATGTTACTTATGGAGACAATAACAAAGGAGCTATACTTGGCAAAGGTAGTGTAGGTAATCCCTCTACCACTACTATTTCTGATGTCCATCTAGTTGAGGGGCTTAAACACAATTTGTTAAGTATTAGTCAATTGTGCGACAAGGGTTACAAGGTTTCTTTCACAAAAACTTGCTGCACAATTGAACATACTGAACAGAATATTGTGTTTAAGGGTGTAAGAGTAAACAATATCTATATGCTTGATCTTTTTGATGTACCTTTAACAAGCTCTGAGTGTCTAGTTGCCTTGAATGATGATTCTTGGCTTTGGCACAGACGCTTAGCGCATGTTAATTTCGATTTGCTTAATAAGGTTGTATCTAAGGATCTAGTAGTCGGTCTTCCAAAGATAAAATTTTCAAAAGACCATCTATGTGACGCGTGCCAAATGGGAAAGCAAACAAGGGTATCTTTTAAATCCAAAAATGTAATTTCAACTTCACGACCCCTTGAGCTTCTCCATATGGATCTCTTTGGACCTTCTAGGACAAAGAGTCTAGGCGGAAACTATTATGGTTTAGTAATCGTTGATGACTATTCTAGATTTACTTGGACTATATTCCTTCATAGCAAAGATGAAACGTTTTCCGCTTTTAAGAGTTTTGCAAAACTGTCCCAAAATAAAATGAATTCTAAAATAGTTACAATTCGAAGCGATCATGGAGGAGAATTTCAAAACTATCTCTTTGATAAGTACTGTGATAAGTATGGTATTGAGCATAACTTTTCAGCTCCTCGAACTCCACAACAGAATGGCGTTGTGGAGCGCAAAAATCGCGTTTTAGAAGAGCTGGCAATAACAATGCTAAATGAGGGTGGATTGCCAAAATATTTTTGGGCTGATGCAGTTAGCACAGCCTGTTATGTTCTAAACAGGATTCTAATTCGCCCTATTTTAAATAAAACCCCTTATGAGCTTTTAAAAGGAAGAAAGCCAAACTTATCACATCTTCACGTATTCGGTTGTAAGTGTTTTGTTTTGAATAATGGTAAGGAAAAACTTGGGAAGTTTGATGCAAAAGCGGATGAAGGTATTTTTCTTGGTTATTCACAATCAAGTAAAGCATATAGAGTGTATAATAAGCGTTTACTTTCCGTTGAAGAATCTGTTCATGTCTCTTTTGATGAGTCTTATCCGAAAAATGTCGGAAAAGGTATTTCTTTTAATGACACAGGTATATCTACAGAAGACATACTCAAAGAAGTTGTTTCGGAAACTGATCAGTCCAAAACAGAAGACAATGAGGAGGAGGAAGATACCAGTCATGTCAAAGATAAGGAAGAAGGACAAACTGAAGTGAATGTCCTTCCACCAACTTGGAGATCTTCAAAAGATCATCCTATTGACAACATCTTGGGAGACATTTCAAAGGGAGTCATGACTCATTCTAGGATAAGTAATTTCTGCTCTCACTTCGCTTTTGTTTCACAAGTAGAACCTAAAAATGCCAAAGAGGCCTTGATTGATGAATTTTGGCTAATGGCCATGCAAGAAGAGCTTAATCAATTTAAAAGAAATGACGTTTGGGAACTTGTTCCTCGTCCGCGAGATCATCATATCATAGGTACTAAATGGGTTTTTAGAAATAAGCTTGATGAAAACGGAGTGATAACTAGGAATAAGGCACGTTTAGTGGCACAAGGGTATACCAAGAGGAGGGCATAGACTATGAGGAAACTTATGCTCCAGTTGCTCGCCTCGAAGCTATACGTCTCTTGCTTGCTTATGCGTGTTCTAGAGATTTTAAGCTTTACCAAATGGACGTAAAGAGTGCGTTTCTAAATGGTGTCCTAAATGAAGAGGTATACGTCTCACAACCTCCTGGTTTTGAGAATGCTGAATATCCAGATTATGTTTACAAATTAAAACGAGCTTTGTACGGTCTTAAGCAAGCCCCTCGGGTTTGGTATGAAAGACTTAGCAAATTTCTACTTGATCATGGATATTCAAGAGGTAAAGTGGATACCACCCTCTTCATTAAACACAAGGGAAAACACATTCTTTTAGTTCAAGTTTATGTAGACGATATAATTTTTGGTTCAACTAACATACACTTGGTCGAAGAGTTTTCAAAAGTTATGCAGGGTGAATTTGAAATGAGTCTTATGGGAGAGCTTAATTTCTTCCTCGGTCTCCAAATAAAGCAGCTTGATGAGGGCACAGCTGTGAGTCAAACAAAATACTGCAGAGAGCTGCTCAAGCGCTTTGGAATGAACGACTCAAAATCAATAGACACACCTATGCCTACCAACGGAAATCTAGATAAAGATGAACACGGTAAGAGTGTAGATGTCAAACAGTATAGAGGTATGATTGGGTCTCTCTTGTATCTTACTGCGTCTAGACCTGACATCATGTTTAGTGTCTGCATGTGTGCACGATATCAATCGAATCCTAAAGAGTCACACTTGAAAGCTGTCAAGCGCATATTTAGATATCTTCATGGAACATCTAAGTATGGGCTCTGGTATTAAAAAGGAACCGATTGTAGCTTAGTAGGTTACTCCGATTCTGATTTTGCTGGCTGCAAATCAGATAGGAAAAGTACTAGTGGTACATGTCACTTATTTTCAAACTCTTTGGTCAGTTGGCATAGCAAGAAACAGGTGTCTGTCGCATTGTCAACTGCTGAGGCTGAGTACGTTGCAGCCGGTAGCTGTTGCGCTCAGATCTTGTGGCTGAAGCAACAACTACAAGATTTCGATATTCAACTCAAACGCATTCCAATAAAGTGTGACAACACCAGTGCTATAAATCTTACTAAGAATCCTGTTTTACACTCACGCACTAAACACATAGAGATTAGGCATCACTTTCTTCGCGATCATGTTGAAAAAGAGGACGTTGTATTTGAGCATGTTGATACTAAAAACCAACTTGCTGACATTTTTACTAAACCATTAGCAACGGAACCGTTCTTCAACATTCGTCGTGAATTAGGGATTTTAGATCTCTCCTCATCGATGTCTTAAGCATGTTGGTCCTTATTTATATATATCTCACTTTGGCTGTTAAGCTTTGTTTTTAGACATCACTCAGACTCCATAAGGTTTCATCAACAGAGGTAATATCATTCCTTTCTAAAATCTCTTTGGAACTTTGTGATTAGTGTATGGTAGAACAAATTCGTTAAGATCGTTTATATGTATTTCATTGCATATGTTGTTTGAACATTAACGTTTGATTCATGAATTGTACTTGAGCATCATTATCATGACATCATCTATACTGCATTGACTCAAGAGCTGTTCACAGGTTTCTAACTCAACAGGTAGTCACAAATCAGTTAAAACAGGTTTTAGCATCAAGTATGTATCGATACAACAAGAACATGTGTCGACACATTAGAGTTTCCGATCGATACATTCGTGATATGTGTCGATTCATGTCTTTTCATTTTCAATTTTTTTAAAACTTGTTTCAGTATGTGTCGATGCATCTGTGCTTTGTGTCGACACATAGGACACTTTCAAAAACAAAAATTTCGCGATATGAATCGATCCATACCCTTTGTATCGATACATACTGTTTCTTTTACAATAAATGCATGTTCAAATCAGTTGTGGATCGACACATCAGCTAATTTTAAAGGGATAATTCACTCTAACCTCTCTTCTCCTCTCATACCCACACGGCTAACCCTAACCTTCTCAAACATCTTCATCTCCAAAACCCTAATTCACATCTTAACCCCTCTACAATTCATCACCATGCCTCCCAGAATTATACCGGCTAGACAAAGAGGAAAAGGAAAGGAACCCATTGGGACGTCTGGTCAGTCTCCACAACCTCCAGAAATCCCTCCCAGTGCTCTCACTCTTCTTCATCCTGCCATCGCTGAGGAGTTTGAGACCTCTTTCAAGACAAGGTTAGTTATGAAACCTCATGTCTTTGATAAAACTGATGCATCTGCCCTCCATCTCAACGATGTCGTTGATTTATTGAAGGCACAAACCCTTGGTACATTTTTGGCCATAAATGATGCCTATCATGAGGATTTTATTCATATATTTTATGCTGGTCTGCAAACTGGTAGAGGCTATATGTTCAGATGCTCAATTGGCACCAAAACTTACACTTTTGAAGCCACTGATTGGGAGAAAGTGTTTCAAATTCCGCTTGGGGTGCCTGGACTGAAAAAATGGCATGACCAAAGTTATGATACGGAGTTTAAAATAAGGGACTATGTTGCATCTATTTCCAAATTGGATAGACCTCTCGGAGAGGATGAACCCATCACTTCTGGTATGATTACAAGCATACCTAGAATACTTCACTGGATTGTCTCGCACATCTTGCGTCCAAAGTCTGGTGGTCATTCTAGGTTGGATCGATCAGACATTCATCTTGTGTACCTTCTTCACAAAAAGGTCCCACTTAATTGGCCAAACTACTTTGTGAAACGCATGTTTCTTATGCGTAACAGTATGAAGAATATCACACTTGGATATGCTGCCCAAATTATGCGAATCATCAAATACTGGAATGTAACCATCCCTTTAGTACCCCTTACATCTTCCTCTTCCGCCCAAGAGTTCAACACTGCTACTTTATCTCATATGGGATACCGGTGGGACAAGGAGCGTCAATGTTTTTATTTTCTGGACAGAGGATCCAAAACAAGGGTGTACAATTTTGATGTGCCATCTGAACAAGTGTTTGTGCCTGAAGACCAACTGGATGAAGAAATGCATGAGGCCAATGACGAGAATCAGCCTGAAGCAGATGCTAATGCTGGCTGGGGTGATTGGGTGCCACAAAGGTGGTCTCCAACAAATTATGAACCAGGTCCACGTGTTCCTCCGTTCTCTGGCGCTGCCTCCTCTTCAACTGCCCCTGAGTACTTGACTCAAATGTTTCAGCAAATGGAGCTTGCAAATCAAGCCCGTCATGAACAGGCGCTTGCTTGGCATGTGCAGCAAAATGAGTGGCATAAGGAGCATCGTGAGTGGCATGATGAACACACAAGGATGTATCATAATCAGCATGCTTGGCACACGGAATTGGTTAAATGGAATCAAGTCTTTTACAATGAAATGTCTGGTTTTATGGACGATTGTCGTGCACATCCTGGTATCATGGACAGATTCAAAAGTGTTGAAGTTCAGAACCGGTTCCGGCGATACAATTTCATGGGCCATAATCCTGATGAGATGCCTCCTCCGCCGCCTCCACCAAGCTTCAGAGATCCTGATAGAGAGGATGAGGAGTCCTGTGGAGGCCATAACCCTTTTTAGGCTAGCATCATGTCATTTCATTACATTTCATTTCATCATCATGTTGTTTCAGTTTCCTTGCTACATTGTTCAAACTTCATTTGTTTTGGTTCTGCTTATGTAAACTCCAAGTACTTTCTTAAAATTTTAATGCTTATTTCTTTTAGTTCTGTTTACTTGTGTTAGTCTTTCCCTGTCTTATCATTCTCTGTGAATGATTCTGTTATGTTAAGCTTCATTCTTGGTGATTGTGAGCTTCTATATCAATATTGTTGTCTATTGTTACATCAATTTTGCTGTCTAAGCTTTGGGACTATTTCACCAGACTGTCTATCTCTTCTTTTTGATGTTGACAAAGGGGGAGAAGAAAGACAACAAGATGTTGACAGCCATGCACAAACTCAGGGGGAGTGCTCTATCACATCTTGCAAATTTGCCATCATCAAAAAGGGGGAGTTTGTGAGCAAGCCTTTAAGTTTTTGTATGATTGCAAATTGTGTGATATGCATGATATAAGATTTGTATGCATGATTAGTTTGTACATACATATGATTTCATACCTACTATGATTTAAAAGACAATGCAAATTGATTCATATCATCATTGTAATCATAAAAACGTTTTTCCCTATGTATGCATCGATTCATACGTGGCTTGTATCGACACATACCTTTGATAAACTCACAAAAAAAACCGTTTTGCTTCAGTATGTATCGATTCATACGACACTTGTATCGATACATGATCCTTTGTAACTAGGGTATGTATCGACGCATACGCATCATGTATCGATGCATGATTTACTTCACATTCTGAAATAATCTTGCTTCAGTATGTATCGATTCATACGATACTTGTATCGACACATGTTCCTTTGTAATTGAGCTATGTATCGACGCATGTGCATCATGTATCGATGCATGATTTATTTTACATACTGAAAATTAACAGGTACAGTATGCATCGATGCATACAACCATGTGTCGACTCATGCATGTGTTATACTCACTATGTATCGACGCATACGACTCTTGTATCGATACATAGAGCTGTTTGTTGCTTTTAACCGTTTCTGTTTTCATATATAAGTGTCATGACAGTTCAGTTTGGAGGCAGAATTCTGGTTAGAGTGAAAAAGTGCAATCAAAGCAAAAGACAAGTTTGGTGTGCATGATTTTTCAAGAGCAGTGTTAGAAACCTGAAAGAGACTTTGTCTTCATCATCTTCTCAATCTCGTTAATTCAAGAACATCAACACATAATCATTTTTGTTCTTCGGATTAAGGGATCTTTGAGATAACGTTCAGTGGTACGATCATTGATCTAGCTGAGTTGAAGATACAAAGGGGGTTTCGAGGAAAAACCATTTGGTTTGTCCTTCAAGAACGGGTGTGTTCTTGAGGGTTTGTTAGTCACGATTGCAGAACAGATTCAGCCGCAGCGTAGGGTTTGGAAATCTGGAGATTTCGCAAACAGGTCGTGGAACCGGTGAATTGTCTGTATTTCTTGCAGGAAAATTCTTGATCAAGCTCAGATCAAGTGAAGGTTCATACAATAGGAAGATCTTGGGGTTTAGATTTCTGGATTTGTATTGTAACCTTGTAAAGAACGAATTCAGCATTATTGATATAACAGGTCTCAATTTCATTTTGAAATTGAGAGGGAGACGTACCCACACGCGAGGACGGAAGTGGGGAACTTCCTTACCAAATCTCTGCGTATCGTATTCTATCTTTATCTCTTTACGCTTTCAACAATTTTGTGATTCGTTTGGTGTGTTGCGTATTAAAGTTTCAAGATACAATAGTGGTACGAAAATCTTTGTCAAAATCACCATTATTGTTAATCGTTGAATGCATACACGCCAAGTGTTTGACAAAATTGTTTGCTGTGTTTTTGTTCATTGGAAACAGTCTTTGTATGATAAGTGCATTTGAGTCGATTCATATCTGGTGTTAATATATCTTTGTCATCCTAATAAATCCAGCATAAACTCGTGTGTCCGGTTTTCTAGTAGCTGGTTCAGAATAGACGGAAGTCGATTCGGGATCATAATTTTTCCGCTAACTTGAAAGACTCTGATAAACTTTTTTAAATCCTTGAGTTTCAAGGAGGTGATCTATTCACCCCCCCCCCCCCCCTCTCGATCACTAGCCACACCGTCTAACACTAAGGTGGATCAAACTTGCCCTTACCACCAAGGAGGATCAGGGCATAACATCGAGACTTGTCTCAATTTCCAGTCCGACGTGCAAAAACTTGTTAGGAGCGGGGTCTTATCCTTCAAGGATACAAATCCTGATGTTCTCACGAACCCGCTGCCTCAACACGAGAAGGCTGCAGTCAATTTGATAGAAGGAGAGACTAACGATGTCTATCAAATTCACAATGTACTCTTGTTGAAAACCAATCTGGTCAAGATGCATTGTAGACAGAGTGGATATGGCCATGTTCCACCTCATAATTATCACCAGTGTGATATCTGCTCTAAAGACAACTAGGGATGTTCTGTGGTGCAAGCAGCTCTACAGGAACAAATGGATCTCGGATGGATCCAAGAGCACCGAGTTCGTGGAGTTAACATGTTCTACACGAATTCTAACGTCATTCAAAACCACGACATCCGTACGATGAATGTCAACTTGGTGGCGATGCACTCAAGGCAAAGCCAGTATCATAATCTTCTGCGGCATGATTACAGTTCTTGTCTGACTTGCTCGGTAAACAAACAGGGTTGCTCTTTTGTACAAGAAGCCCTCCAGCATCAGATGGATCTTGGATGGATCCAAGACTACCATGATAGGAATTCCTATCAAATCAACATGGTTCAGATCTTCGATATTCGCGTGATGAATACCAACCTGGTAGAGTTACATGCTGAGCAGGTCCGACTCGAATTCTTAATATCACACGACTATCAAAGTTGTAAAGCGGGTTGCGAAAACGATCGAGGTTGTACCCTTGTCCAAGAGGCACTTCAGCACTTGTTAAATCACTGGTGGATGCCAATTTATATGGATGAAGATACTCAGCAAATTAGTATCAATAACAGAAACCTCACTCGGCGTCAGAGTCAGGATGTCCGATCTGTGGAAGCTAACCTAGTGAGGTTACATTGTATTCAAAGTGGGCGTGGCCAGGTGCCACCACACAATTATGACAGTTGTAGTGTCTGTTCGGAAAGTAACCAAGGGTGTTACCTTGTGAGAGCAGCTCTTCAGGGTCAGGTGGATCGTGGAGAGATTCGTCCATATCCGAGTTCTGGACCCATCAACTGGACGCCGAACTACCTTACCGATCAAGTTGAGGATGTTGTCACGGTCGCTGGTCATCACAGGACCAGGGATGTTTTTTCCATCATCCCTCTACTTGACGAATCTAAAGTTCCCAACTGAGAACGAATCTAGATTACTTACGATGGTCAGAAAAAATAGAGGGCTCCCGTAGTCATCTATCTGCCGGGACCACTACTGTATGAATCAACTAAGGCAATCCCTTACAAATACGGTGCAATGACAATTGAAAGTGGAAGGGAAATTCCATTACCCTCCGTTGTGAATATTGCAGACATCAGTCGTGTAACACGGAGTGGTAGAATCTTCAACCGAGGGGTTGGGGAAGCTAACAAAGAAAAGGAACTTCAGACGGAAACTCCTGATCTACCAGTCGGTCAATCCAGTAATCCCGACCTTTCGAAAAATAATGATGAGATGCTGAAGCTCATCCAACGGAGTGAATACAACATTGTCGATCAACTGTTACAAACTCCTTCAAAGATCTCGGTATTATCATTATTACTCAGTTCAGAAGCCCACGGGGGGGCTCTACAGAAAGTCTTGGAGCAAGCTTTTATGGAACAGGATGTAACGATTAGACAGTTCAATAGTATTGTCTCTAACATCACTTCCTGCAACAATTTGGGATTTAGTGATGAGGAATTACCTGAAGAGGGTCGTCGTCATAACATGGCGCTTAATATCACAGTCAATTGCCAAGACGATGCTTTAGCTAGCGTACTGGTAGACACAGGTTCAGCCCTGAATGTTATGCCGAAGTCCACTTTGATGCAATTATCATTCAAAGGCCCTCCGATGAGAATCAGCGAGGTCGTCGTCAAAGCGTTCGACGGATCCAGAAAAACAGTTATCGGCGAAGTTGATCTTCCCATAACTATCGGTCCTCACACTTTCCAAGTCACTTTCCAGGTCATGGACATCCGGGCAACATACAGTTGTTTATTAGGAAGACCTTGGATACATCAGGCTGGAGCGGTCACTTCAACCCTCCACCAAAAGCTAAAGTTCGTTAAGAACGATCAACTTGTCACAGTCTGTGGAGAACAGGCCTTGCTCGTGAGTAACTTATCATCATCTACTTGTGTAGAACCCGAGGAGGTTATTGGAACTCAGTTCCAAGCACTGTCGGTGAGCAAGAACAATCAGTTCAAAGAAGGAACTTCCATTTCTTCATACAACGATGCTATCAAAGCGGTCGAGAGTACCGATACGCCAGGATGGGGACAGCTTGTCATTCCTACTAGCAATACAACAAAGAAGGGTCTTGGTTTTTCTGCAACCTGTACCCAGACAGCTGCCAACGATGAAAGTCTTCATCCCCTTCAAAACTTCTTCCACAGTGGAGGTTTACTTCACCCAGTGTCTCAAGCAGTACATGCTATCAACGAGGAAGATCCCTCTGACATAGAGGAAG
Organism: Lathyrus tuberosus; assembly: GCA_022829125.1. Lineage (NCBI taxonomy): Eukaryota > Viridiplantae > Streptophyta > Magnoliopsida > Fabales > Fabaceae > Lathyrus > Lathyrus tuberosus. Next base: position 6,477,705 of record JALAZF010000253.1, read on the forward strand.
AGTGGAAGTCCTATCTTAATGAGGACGGTTATATGTCTCAGGAAGAGGTGCCTATGCCATTTTGTTATCCCGCACAGAGTCCGAGATTTATACCACGGTCAGATGTCGGAATGATCTATGGAGATTGTGATCCGGAAGGATGTCGTGCTCCGCCAAACTCATTAGAGGAGGACACTCTGATGAAAGACAATTTTGACTACACCTACTATGGCCCAATTGATGGTCTGCCAATGTGGCAGCCCTACCCAGGAAACTTGGGGCAAGAGAGTCAGTCGAACAATGAAAATCAGCTGACCATCATTGAACAGAATACCTGTGTCCCCACCATGTCATGGGATCAACACTCAGGTCATTCAGAAACTACTCAACATGAAGATGAATTCGCAATGTTTGCAGGACTTGAATTCATCAACTATGCTTTTCCCGAGGTCAACGTCATCGAGAGAGATGACTCCTCTAGTTCCAAAGAAGTTTGGGACAACTGAGTGGAAAATACGACTATATGGTCAGGTACACCGCTCCCGAAAGCTCTCGTATCAGGCTCGAAGATATCCAGCCTACTGGATGGGGAGATACAGCTGAGAGCACAAATACTATGCAAAATACAACTGAGGAATTCTCCTACGACAATTCTGCCTGGGAGACAGATTCCAATGATCCTGCTCCACCAGAAATCAGCGTCATTTCTGAAGACGAATCAAGGAAGGTGCCAGACTTTGTGATTCACCGAGGAGTTGGCCGCCAATGGGTTGTTGTTGATGCTCCGAAGGTCGTTCGTCAGTCAAAGTAATTGCCATCTTTAACCTTTCACCCTGCCCAGGTGAAACGGATGTTTTGATAGGGCTCGCTTTCTGTAAATTTTCCCTCTTTGCTTAGCCCAAAGCGACAGAGTTTTGTTTTATAGGGCTGTAGTTTCAAGAATCGACTTGTTCATTAATAAAATAATGTCGTTCTGTAATTTCCGCATTAATCGCTGTTTTCTCCTTTTGCTTTTTCAGAAAATGGTAATCCTAAAAAACAATTCAATAATAAAAACAAGCAGTAAAATAAAACACTGCACACACTTGCATTTTCTCTATCTCTTATAAACACGAATCATCACGTCATGCAGATTGCTTGTTTTAAACCCCGTTGAAACATACGATCCGATGCCTTCTCCCAACTTTGAGTTCCCGATATTCGAGGCTGAAGAAGAAAATGACGACGAAATTCCAGAAGAGATCTCCCGACTACTCAGACAAGAGGAAAGGTCCATTGAACCTCATAAAGAACCGTTGGAAACGGTAAACTTGGGTTCAGAACAAGAAAGAAAAGAAATCAGGATTGGGGCACTTCTCAGTCCAACTGCCAAAGAGAGTTTGATAAAGCTTCTCAAAGAATTCCCCGATGTATTCGCTTGGTCCTATCAGGACATGCCAGGGTTGGATACCAGCATCGTGGAACATCACTTACCGTTGAGATCGGAATGTCCGCCAGTAAAGCAGAGGTTGAGACGGACTCACCCGGACATGGCCATCAAAATCAAAGAGGAGGTACAGAAACAGATCGACGCAGGTTTCCTTGCTACATCTGAATATCCTCAATGGTTAGCCAACATCGTACCAGTTCCGAAGAAGGACGGAAAGGTCAGAATGTGTGTCGACTACCGAGATCTGAACAAGGCTGGTCCAAAGGACGACTTTCCTTTACCACACATTGACATGTTGGTAGAAAGTACAGCAAAGTTCAAAGTCTTCTCCTTCATGGATGGATTCTTGGGCTATAATAATCAGATCAAAATGGCGCCGAAAGACATGGAGAAAATTTCGTTCATCACCCCATGGGGTACCTTTTGTTACAAGGTAATGCCGTTCGGTTTAAAGAACGCCGGGGCAACCTATCAAAGGGCCATGACAACTCTTTTTCATGACATGATACACAAAGAGATCGAGGTATATGTCGATGATATGATTGCAAAATCTAAGACAGAAGAGGAGTATGTGACCCACCTTTCAAAACTATTCGAGCGTTTGCAAAAGTACAAACTCCGCTTGAATCCCAACAAGTGCACCTTCGGTGTCCGTTCAGGGAAATTACTAGGGTTCATCGTCAGCCAGAAAGGAATTGAGGTTGATCCTGACAAGGTTAAGGCCATTCAAGAAATGCCTTGTCCGAAAATTGAAAAACAAGTCAGAGGATTCCTAGGACGTTTGAACTACATTTCCTGATTCATATTCCTCATGACTGCCACATGTGCGCCGATTTTCAAATTACTCAAAAAGAACCAGGATTGCGTTTGGTCAGAAGATTGTCAAACCGCCTTCGACAGTATCAAGGAATATCTGTTGAATCCTCCGATTCTATCACCTCCAGTGGAAGGAATACCACTGATCATCTACCTCACAGTCCTAGATGACTCAATGGGGTGTGTACTTGGCCAACAAGACGAAACCAAACAGAAAGAGTCTGCCATTTACTATTTGAGCAAGAAATTCACCGACTGCGAAACTCGGTACACGATGCTTGAGAAAACTTGTTGCGCTTTGGCTTGGGCAGCCAAACGCCTTCGCCAATACATGATTCGTCATACTACTTGGTTAATCTCCCAAATGGATCCAATCAAGTACGTCTTCGAAAAACCTGCTCTCACAGGAAGGATTGCCCGTTGGCAGATGCTGTTATCAGAATATGACATAGAGTACCACGCTCAGAAAGCCGTTAAGGGAAGTATTTTAGCCGATCATTTGGCTCATCAACCGATTGACGATCAAGAATCAATCGGGTTTGACTTCCCAGACGAAGATGTCATGTATCTAAAAATGAAAGATTGCGATGAACCGTTACCCAGTGAAGGGCCAGAACCAGGTTCCCAATGGGGACTTGTCTTTGACGGAGCAGTTAATCATTATGGAAATGGAATTGGGGCAATCATTGTTACCCCTCAGGGTACCCACATTCCTTTCACTGCCAGACTTACGTTCAAATGTACGAACAACGAGGCCGAATACGAAGCTTGTATTATGGGTCTCGAAGAAGCAATAGATTTAAGGATCAAAAACTTGGACGTATACGGCGATTCAGCCTTGGTTATCAATCAGATAAAAGGAGATTGGAACACATACCAATCAGGATTGATTCCTTAAAAAGACTACGCAAGAAGGTTGCTACCTTTCTTCAATAGAGTTGAGAGTCATCATATCCCTCGTGAGGAGAATCTCTCTTCCATGATTAGTGTAGGTCAATGGAACGACTTACCTAAGATCAACATAATGCGCCATGAAAGGCCCGCTTACATCTTCACGATTGAAGCAGTCATAGACGACAAACCTTGGTATCATGATATCAAATGCTTCCTTCAGAAACAAGAGTACCCACCTGGGGCACTAAGAAAAGACAGGAAAACCCTCAGACGATTGGCTGGAAACTTCTTCCTGAGCGGTGACACTCTCTATAAGAAAAATTTTGACATGGTCTTGCTCCGATGCGTAGACAGACCAGAAGCAGAAATGCTGATGAAAGAAATTCATGAAGGATCCTTTGGCACTCATGCCAACGGACACACAATGGCGAGAAAAATTCTAAGAGCAGGGTACTACTAGTTGACCATGGAAACCGACTGCTACAAGTACATGAGGAGGTGTCACAAGTGTCAGATATACTCCGACAAAATTCATGTACCGCCATCACATCTCAAAGTTCTTTCTTCCCCGTGGCCTTTTTCCATATGGGGAATCAACATGATTGGCTTGATTAAACCTAAGGCTTCAAACGGACATCGGTTCATCCTGGTCGCCATTGACTATTTCACCAAGTGGGTCGAAGCAGCGTCATTTGCCAATGTAACCCGACAAGTGGTGGTCCGATTTATCAAAAACAATATCATCTGCTGTTATGGTGTTCCAAGCGAGATCATTAATGACAATGGATCTAACTTGAACAACAAGATGATGAAGGAGTTGTGCGCAGAGTTCAAGATTGAACATCATAACTCATCTCCCTACCGACCCAAGATGAACGGGCGGTAGAAGCGGCCAATAAGAACATCAAGAAGATCGTTCAAAAGATGGTTGTAACCTACAAAGACTGGCACGAGATGCTACCCTTTGCTCTTCACGGTTATCGCACATCTGTCTGCACTTCAACAGGGGCAACCCCTTTCTCTCTAGTGTATGGCATGGAAGCAGTGCTCCCCATAGAAGTAGAGATCCCGTCAATCCGAGTATTGATGGAAGCTAAGCTCACCGAAGCTGAATGGTGTCAAAGTCGACACGACGAACTGAATCTGATTGAGGAGAAGCAAATCACGGCACTATGCCATGGTCAGCTGTATCAACAGAGAATGAAAAAGGCGTTCGACAAAAAGGTCCGACCTCGCGTCTTCAGGAAAGGAGACCTTGTGCTCAAGAAGATACAATCATTTCTCACTGATTCTCGGGGCAAGTGGACTCCGAATTATGATGGCACCTATGTGGTCATGAAAGCTTTCTCAGGTGGCGCCTTGAGACTTGCAACCATGGACGGAGAGGAATTTGCCTACCCCACAAATGTGGATGTAGTCAAGAAATACTTCGCCTAGACTAAAAAAAAACGTCTCGGTGGATTGAAAACCCGAAAGGGCGGTCCAGGCAAAAGTTAGAGACATAAAAAAAATCATCCCGATGGATTGGAAACATCATAGTACAATCCAGGCAAAAGTTAGGGATATTGGCAAGTAACTATGCTCAACAGAGGCAGGTCCCTCAGCAGCAGTTACACCATCCATCGGAGGAAAACTCCAGTCAAGGTCATCTTCGACAGAAGCTCAGGATGCCCCGAATTCAAAGTTGGTAGAAGGATAGTGGTCGTTATGTTTCAACGTAGCCATTTTCCCTGTAAATTACCATTTTCTAACTTTGTAAATACGCAATGGATTCACGCGTTTGGCTGATCTCCATTTTATCAATAAAATTTGAGCCCTTGTGCTTTTGTTTGTAATTCTTATTTGTTTTAACTTTACAGAACGACGTTGTTAACATGATTAATGATTCTTGAAATAAAACAAAAATGAATTTACTTGTTAAAACTTTTTCTGCTTTTTAATAAAGACCGCAATTTCTTTTGACTGTTGAACATCAGAAGAACATCGGTCGCTTCTCCAGAAGTAATCGAACCTCAAAGTATGGAATCAAAGTAATCCTTCTATGCCAGTACGCCTGAATGAAGGGATCAACTATGTTAGAGACCTTGTTTCATCTGACATGCTTTGGCCGAGTTCTCATCTCCTAAGCCCGATCAACATAGCTCCCAACAGGGACTATCTCTCCTAAGAAAGGCAGAATTGCTATCTTGAACCAGCGGTACATCTTCGCCCTGCAATGGCCGAGTATCTAGTCGTGTTCATCTTTTAGTTTGTATGTTGCGTCAGTTTTGTCAGCATATACATACATGCATCATGCATTATTGATTTACATTCACAGTCATATTGCATCACTATCACTCTAGTCGGTCTTGTCCCCTAGTGATAAAAGTCCTCTCAATCGAGTTGTCAGCCCTTTCCTCGTCAGGAAGTGTTACGTTTGAACAATCTCTCTCCTCCAGTTTTATTTCTGGATTGAAGTTGGGTCCTTGACCACTTTGATAACTTGAACCTCTGAAAGACCAGAGAGCCCTCAGTTAACATCACTCTTCGCCATTGAAGATGATATCCTTATTTTCCTGGATTAAAGAAAATCCCGAGAGAAAGCCTCCTAAATCGAAGATTCGGCAGTACGGCAGTTTTTCTCTGAAAAACCCACTGATGAAAAGGTCATCGGCACCTCAAAATTGGATCACATCAAATGGCATTTCTCCGAGAAGATCTCCGAGAAAAGTACGATGTAAAGACCCCAAACGAAAGCAGTCTCTCAAGAGACTCCTTTTCCCCAGTAGATTCAACAAATGGCGTCTCCAAACAGAGAAGTTTATGCACCTCTACAACTCAGACGACTGGGTTCCCCAGCAAGTCTGACATCAAAACTTTTTACACTCAAATAGAATCTCCCCAGGAAAATTCGGCGAGAAGTTTGAAGGAAAGCTGCTACGAATAGCGTCCCTTGTCAGTAAAGTTTATTGATGAAAGAAACTAAGACCAGTTCCTTTGTAGGAAACCAGGATCGAGGGGAAGTTTACATCAAAAACTAAGACCAGTTCCTTGGTAGGAAACCAGGATCGGGGGGAAGTTTACATCAGAAACTAAGACCAATTCCTCGGTAGGAAACCAGGATCGAGGGGAAGTTTACATCAGAAACTAAGACCAGTTCCTCGGTAGGAAACCAGGATCGAGGGGAAGTTTAAATCAGAAACTGAGACCAGTTCCTTGGCTGAAGACCAGGATCGAGGGGAAGTTTACTTTTTCTAAGCATCATTGCTTAGCAAAAGAAGATGAATGCGTGAATTACCATTCATAGACGCCGTCAAAATTTCGGGTATTCTGATATTTAATCCTTTTGCACCCCGAATGCCAGAATACCTTCGTCATTCACACCTTCGTGTCCAAGAAGATTAAATAGGGGCATCTGTTATACCCCAAATTTTTACCACTTAGATTTCCCATCATTGTGCAAATCATCATCACAATATGGAGGAACCATCATACTTCATCAGTCTCCCCAAAATTGGGTGAGCATCCACTACAATCAAAATTAGGGTTTCAAGCCCTCTCAGAGCCTTAGACAAAGGATCAATCAAGGAATGACATGATCTTCAACTTGTCTAACATCCACAATGGATCAAAAGGACTCCTACTTCAAGGATCAAGCACAAGGCTGCTCCCTTCTAGGTGGATCAAGTCTCAAGATCGACAGTGTCACCAAATTAGGGTTTTGGTCGACCAGGGCCTCCAGATGGAAATTTTTCATCTGGGCACAAGCCAATGATCCAAAACATAACCTAATATACTTCATGGGACCTCATGGACCCAATCATCAACTCAATTTTGCCTCAGGGGATGCATTCATCAAAAATTAGGAATTAGGGTTTCTTGACCTAATTCACCCCTAAGTTGACTTTTAGGGCAAGTCATGAGCCAAGACCTCAAGAGAGGGTTTGAGGGTCTCTAATGAACTATATTGATCCATTTGGAACAATGGATTAATCCAAGAAGCTTGAGCAACAAGTCTTAATTTCATCTGCACCACAATTAGGGTTTCGCGAGGAAAGTCCACTGTAACTTTGACTTTTGACCAGGACATGCTCCCAAGCCCTAAGACATGATTCAATATACCCTATGACACCCATGGAACATGTCCATCAAGTTTGATTTAGGTCAAGGACATGATTTCATGAAGAATTGCACAGTTTGGAATTCATCTGATAAAAAGTCAACTGTGCATAAAAGTCAACTTTGACTTTTTGAGATTTTTCACCAAAAAGGATTTTTAACCCTAAAATGATGTTAATGTATGATTTGAATCATCATTCATCAAGAAAAATCAAAGAAAGTGGGATAACTTGTAAAAGGGGTAACCGTAAAAACTTAGAAAAATTTCTAAGTTATGGAAAAAGTGACACTAATGTGCCAACTATGGAGGACCATAACTCCTAAACCACAAGGCCATTGTTCCCCATTCAAAGCTTGATTTGTAGATCTCATTTCCCTCTACAAAAGCTTCATACTGACCTATGTCCAAATTCCTCATGAATTTTGAGTTATGGAGTGATCAAAATCAAGAAAAGTCACTTTGTTCCAACACTTAGTGAAAATTTCACTAAGTCAGATTTTACCCTACTTTTTGCCAAATGTAGGGGGATTTTTCACTTGGATTCAAAAGAGATCAAAACCAAACATGTTCAAACAGTTGTTGTATCATGTAAGGGCTTTCCAAAATGACCAAGAACATTACCAAATTCAATTTGAGTCATGAGATATGACATTGGCAAGTTGCCTTGCTGAAATCTGCCAAGGCAAGGCAGATTTTTACACTTTTGGTCGATTTTCCAAAATCAGCCAAATCCAAATGCTCATATCCACTTGGACACCTCTGAGGATTGAATCTAAAGGGGACAACAATGAGCCAAGCCTCCAAAGTCTTTGGAACAAGAAATAGCATGTTGAACCTAGAATTGCCAAAATAGGGACAAGACTCCAATTTTGGATTGGAGCATTCAATGGAAGCATCAAGGTGGCATGGACTGAGCCATTCTCAATTGAATTTAGTCAAGACTTATCCAAGACCAAGGGAACCAGCAGCCTGTGCCCTAACCTCTAGTCAATGGCTAGAGGAGACTTGGATTTTCATTTGCCAACATTGGCCAAACCTACTCAGCAGTTGCCATTCACTATTCCTTACAAACAAACTTGCTCTACTATAAATAGAGCTTAATTGTGATCAGTTTGAGTACACCAAAGCCATCAAACAGATGTTTTCCTCAAAATCTCTTCTTTCACTCCAATTTTGCCTTCTAAGGCAAGTCACTATCGGGTTTTGAGTTTGGGAGCTTTTCCAATCAAACCAATCACACACACACACCTCACATACATCATATAGAAGTGATCCAAACACTCACATCACATCTGGAACACAGATTTCACAAAATCACCAGCCAATTGCTCAAGTTCTTGGCAATTTTGCAGTTGAGGTACCATCTTCAGCTCCAAACCATTTCAATCCATTCCAAGCATTCATACACACTCCATGGCACCTAGGGAAGCTATCCAGATCATTGGAACCTAGTTGTAACACCTCCAACACAAATCAAGATCACCAGCTGAAAGTGGTAAGCATGAGCTCTTCTAACTCTATGATCCATGCAATTTTTGCTGCACAATAATTTGGCCATATGTTCATAATCATGCATGGAATGTTTCCCCTCAATTAATTGCATTGTTTGAATCGTGTATCAAAAATCCTAGCCTTCATGCAGAAATTAGGGTTCTTGAGGATTTTTCGTGATTTCTTGTTTTATGCTTAATTTAAATGAAATTAATTGTCATAGACATGATCGTGAGGTTGAAACGAGTTGATTGGTATGTGGATTGCATGATATGATTAAGTATTCAGTGAGATTGGAGAGAAAATGCAAATCTGGGAAAACCCAGAACACGCGCGTGTTCTTGGTGTGTTCTTGGCGCCATTTTTTGAAAATTCAAATATTTGAATTTTGTGATTTTATTTAACTGATTCAAAAATTAATTTCTCTCTGAGTTTTAATGATTTTGAGTTGATTCTTTTTTTAATAATTCACAAAAATGTTAAAATATTTTATTTTCCCAAAAAATCCCAAAAATACTATTTATTTTATATAATTGATATTTTTGCAAAGAATTAATGTTTTAATTGTTTTTGACATTTAAAATATTTTTTCCACCTTGATTTTGCAACTTTTAATGCTTTCTAATTATTTTGTAGGTCAATACTTAATTTTTGAAGCATTAATCCAAGATCACAATTTGTTTTTCCTATGTTAAACAATTTTGATCATTTTAATTGAATTTTTATTCAATTAAAACACATTTTTGAAAACAAATTAGGGTTTTTGGATTAATTCAACCCTCATAAATCATTTTCAAAACACTTTGGGCCTCTAATAGAGTGTAAGACCCAATCCTTTTTTGACCAAATCATTTTTGGGCCTCAGTATATTGTATAAGTCCCGATACCGTCAAAAACAAACGGCGTGATCGTCGCCTTTTAAAAACAAAAAAAGCCCTGGGCCTACCCTCGAGTAGTAAGACCCATTTCTTTTCTTAAAACTCTTTGGGCCTCTATTAGAGTGTAAGACCCAACCCTCTTGTACAAAATCATTTTTGGGCCTCAGTCACTTGTAAGCGACAAGCCTCTGGATCATCTACATCCATGCCAATGTCCCTCTTTTAGTATGAGAAATTCCTAAGGAAATATGGCATTACTCTAAACTGAGTTAAAGTCTTCTCCTTCAGGTTAAAATCCCCTATAAAGGAAATTATGGCATTACCAGATTCACAAATCCCGGTTAAAGTAATCCTCCTTTACTGTCAGTCACCCAATAGTTGTGACAAACCGACCCCTTTAGAGATGACAAATTCTCTCTAAGGTTAACACTTTTAGCTTCACATCTTGGGCTTTGAACAAGATACAAACTACCTTTCGCTTCACGTCTTTGGACAGTCTAATTTCATTGAGTCTCAAAGACATTCTCAAGTGACCCCTTCGTTAAAATAGGAAGGAAACCCGTAGTCTCGGACAGTCTCAATACCCTTCGGATTTCCCACTTCCTTAAAGAACAGGAATAGCCCGTATCCTCGAATCAAATCCTCGAGTACAATGTTGCTCATATACGAACTGATTTTCTCTTTAAATCAGCATACCGGACCTGTCAGTCAACTGAAACAGTAACCATAGCCTCCTCTTAGGCTTTGTATAATGATCCTTCTCCAGTTACAATAGCCTCTCTCTTGGGCTTTATACAATGATTCTCCCCAGCGGAGTCAAACAACGTTTAGCCTCTCTCTCGGGCTTTGTACGAGACACATAAAGAGACTCCCTCATTGAGTCAATCACCTTTTCGCCTCCATCTCGGGCTTTATACGAGATACAAAAAGGTTCTTATTGAGCCAAACAAGTCTTAGCCTCCATCTCGGGCTTTGTACGAGATACAAAAACTCTCTTGTTGAGTCAAATAGCCTTCATCTCGGGCTTTATACGAGATACCAAAAGACTCCATCGTCGATTCAAAACCTTTTAGCCTCTCTCTCAGGCTTTGTACAAGGCACATATTAGCCTCCTCTTAGGCTTTGTATAAGAAAACCACTGGTTGGTCCAATCAACCTTTTAGCATCAAAGTTGTACCTCGTTCACAGTACACAAACTTCAACAACTCTTTCCCCTTCATCTAATTGTTGTAAGCGGCAAGCCAATGGATCATCTACATCCATGCCAATGTCCCTCTTTTAGTATGAGAAATTCCTAAGGAAAGATGGTATTGCTCTAAACTGAGTTAAAGTCTTCTCCTTCAGGTTAAAATCCCCTATAAAGGAAATTATGGCATTGCTGGATTCACAAATCCCGGTTAAAGTAATCCTCCTTTACAGTCAGTCACCCAACAGTTATGACAAACCGACCCCTTTAGAGATGACAAATTCTCTCTAAGGTCAACACTTTTAGCTTCACATCTTGGGCTTTGAACAAGATACAAACTACCTTTCGCTTCACGTCTTGGGCTTTAAACAAGACACCAAAACAACCATTTCCTCCCATAGAATAGGAGGAACTACGATCGCTCTGATTTCCCTGTTTCAGTAAACCGGAATTCGTAGGCATAAGATTGAAAGAAAAAATCTTAGCGAGCACACTAAACAAAAACCCAAAATCCCATACTCTCATACATTCATCCTAACATCCTAACCGATAGCCTAAAGCACCCCTTGTCAACAAAATAATCTAGGAGAAACCCCGAATCTTTGTAGCATCTGTAAACCAACAGTTTTGACTGTTTAATCTCAGTATGCAAGCAGGGTTAATTGGACACATCTATTTCCCTTCCTTCATCAGCTTTAATAGGATAAAAAATGAATTAAGCTGTAGTACCAGAGTGATCGTGCTTCGCAACCACATCCAAAAATCACTCGCTACAGGTTGCGTCTTGCATCTGAAATCTCTTGAATATTTCACTTGCATATCTTCTTGGGTGCATCATCAAGCATCTACTACTCTTGTAGAATTTGATACCAATGAAGTATGAAGGATTTCCCAAGTCTGGCATTTCAAACTCATTTCTTAGTAATGTTTGAAATCTTTGATCTCTTTCTTGCAACTAATTATTATCAATAAGTCATCGATATAGAGACATATTATAAGCAGCTCACTCTTGCTTCTCCTGACATACACATCATGCTCTGTCGTGCACTTCTTGAGCTCTTTCTCTCTTGCCGTCTATTTTCTTATTCCAATTTCTTGGAGCTTATTTCAGTCCAAACATGGCTTTATGTAACCTGTATACTTTTCTTTCTTGGTCCTGTTTCATCAACCCAACTGGTTGTGTTACATACACCTCTTCGTCTTGAGAGCCATTCAGGAATTCACATTTCACGTCCATATGACACATCGACCAGTTATGCATATTTTCTAGACCAACAATCAACCTGGTTGTTTTGATTCTAGCTACCGGTGCAAAGACTTCATCATAGTCGTTTCCTTCTTTTGGAAGAAACCTCTTTGCTACAAGTCTTGCCTTGTGTCGAGTTCACCTTTTGGATTCCGCTTGACTTTGTATACCTACTTCACATTAATTGCCTACTTCCCATTTGGTAATTCAACTAGAGTCTGGGTATCATTGTCCTCTATGGATTTTATCTCATCCACCATATCTTTCATCCACCTTGAGTCTTTCAATGCTTCTGCTACATCGATTGGTTCAGTATCTATATAGAAGGCATAATATACTAACTAACCTTTATCATCAACCACATCATCTGATGTGATTACACATTCTTGCAATCTTGCAAACATGTTTCTAGTTCTTTGAGGTCTTCTTGTGCTAGCTTGACCTTTGAAAGCTTCTTTTCAAACTTCTCTAACAACTTCACTAGTTGGTTCATCACACAGGATTCTCACTGAATCCTTCTTTATATTCTTAGTTCAATCCCACTCCTTAAGCTCATCTATGATTACATCCCTTTTTCTCACGACTTGCTTGTTCACTAGGTCGAAATGTTTGTATCCACCAGTCGAGTGATGTCCCATTTGCATCATCTGACTCGACTTGTCATCCAACTTTCTTCTCAGCTGATCATGCACATGCTTATGTGATATGGATCCAAATACCTTCAAGTCACTTAAACTAGGTTTTACACCACACCAACATTCTTCTAGTGTGATAACTTCAAGCCTCTTTGTTGGATATTTCTTTAATATGTATGTTACAGTCGGCACAACCTCTCCCCAAAGCTCATTTGGGAGATGCTGGCCTTTTAACATACTTTTCACTATATTCTGTCATACCCCAAATTTTGACCACCAATATTTCCCATCATTGTGCAAATTATTACCATAATATGGATGTGTCATCATGCCTCATCAATCTCCTCAAGGATTGTTGAGCTTTCACTATAATCAAGAATTAGGGTTTTGAGCCCTCTCAGAGCACTTAGACAAAAGATCAATCAAGAAATGACATGATCTTCAACTTGTCTAACCTCTCAAACTCCCATAAAGGATCAAGAGGACTCCCATATCAAGAATCAAACACAAAGTTACAACATTCCAAGTGGATCAAGCCTCAAGATCACCAGTGTCACCAAATTAAGGTTTTGGTCGACTAAGGCCTCCAGATGAAATTTTTCCTCTGGGTATGAGCCATTTCCTCAAAGCATAACCCAAGATACTCCAAGGAACCTTATGAGTCCCATCATCAAGTCAAAATAGCCTCAGGGGATGCATTTATCAAAAATCAGGAATTAGGGTTTCTTGACCTAATTCACCCCTAAGTTGACTTTTGAGGCAAGACATGAGCCAAGACCTCAAGACATAATTTGAAGGCCTCAAATACACTACATTGATCCATTTACAACAATGGATTGATCCAAGAAGCTTGATTCACAAGTTTCAAATTCATCTGGGCCACAATTAGGGTTTTGAAGAAAAAATCAACTGTACCTTTGACTTTGGACCAAGACATGCTCCCAAACCTTGGGACATGATTCAATACACCTTAAAACACCTATGGAATCCATCCATTAGGTTTGAATTGGGTCAATAACTTGATTGCACAAAGGATCACACGGTTTGGATTTCATCTGACAAAAAGTCAATTGTGCCCAAAATCAAGTTTAACTTTTTGGAATTTTTCACAAATATGGTTCCCCAAAGTCAAAAACAATGTTAATGTATGGTTTTGATCATCATTCATCAAGAAAAAACAAGAAAAGTGAGATAACTTCCAAAAGGGGCAACCTTAGAAAACTTCAAATTTTCTAAGTTATGGAACAAAAGTGGTTTTACCCAACTTTGCAAGGTCATAACTCCCAAACCCTAAGGCCTTTTTCTTCCATTCAAAGCTCAAATGAAAGTTCACATGACATACTTCAAAAGTGTCAACTACAAAAGATTCCAAATCCTCATGGATTTTGAGTTATGGATTGATTAAAATCACAAAAAGTGGAAATGACCACTTTTTCCAACACTTAGTAAAATTTTCAACAAGTCAGAATCTGTTTCACTTTTTCCAAACTTTGAGGCCATTTTTCACCTTGATCCAAGCTGAACCATGTCCATTTGTGAACATCAAAGTTAAAGTATGTCATGAGAGCTTTCCAACAAGTACCAGATCATCTCCAAATTCAATTTGAGTAAGGAGTTACAACCCTTGGAACATGGCATAAAAGACTGGTTTCTTCCCAAGGCAGATTATAGGTCATTTGCTCGAATTAGCTAAATCAGACAAATACAAGCCTAGTCATCTATTTGGACACCTCAGGGGATAACATCAAAGGAAAAATATCTGATCCACAAGCCTCCCAAGTCCAAGGATCTACATGTAGCTATGTGTCCCCTAAAAAGGCTAAAAATCTCAAAGACTCCAATTTTGTTCCAATGCATTTAATGGATTCACAAGGTGGCAAGAATTAAGACATTGCTAACTGAATTGAGTCAAGCCTTATCTCTAAATCAAAGCTACAATAACCTGCTGCACTGAGCCAAGTCAATGGCTATAGAAGACTTGGATTCCTTTATGCAACCATTGGCCAAAGACCTGTACCAGTTGTCATTCACTATTGCTTGAAAAACAAACTTGTTATACTATAAATAGAGTTCATTTGTGATCGGTTTAAGTACACCAAAGCACCCAAACTGATGCTTTCCTCAAAATCACATCTCAAAAACCAGATTTTCCTTCTATTTCAAGTCACTACCGAATTTTGAAATAGGAAGCAATTCAAACCAAACCAATCATGCCAACACCTCATATACATCATATATGAGTGGTCCATGACCCTGAAACACACCTGGAACATCAGAATCACAAAATCACCATCCATTTGCTCAAGTTTTTGGTCTGTTTGTAGTTGAGGTGCCATAACAAGTTATGGGCTGATTCAATCCATTCCAAGCTTTCAAACACATTACTTGAGGTACGTTGAAGCTATCCAGATCATTACACAACATCTGTAACACCTCCAACATAGAATTTGATCACCAGCTGCAAGAGGTAAGCCTGAAGCCTTCAAACTCCATATTACATGCATCATAAATGAATTTTTGAGTTACCATCTTGTTTCTGCATGTATATAGAGTGTTAACCCTCAATCAATTGCTATGTATGAATCGTGTATGGAATTTCATAGTGTTCATGCTGAAACTAGGGTTCTTGAGTTCATCCTCTGATTTCTCACTCCACACTTAATATAAATGCAATTAATCTATATGATTGTGATCCTTGTTCAAAAACGAGCAAAATTGGTGTTTGAATCGTGCAAAACCATTGAGTAATCAGAGAGAAAGTGAGAAAACGCAAATCTGGGCAAAATAGGGCACACGGGCAAGAGAAAGTGTTTTTGGCGCCCTTTTTCAAATTTTCAAATATTTGAAATTTTGATATTTTATTTTATTGATTTCAAAAATTAATTTCTCACTTTGTAATATAGCTAGAATTTTTGTAATTTATTTTATTTTATTTGTTTTTAAACGTTTAAAAATAAAATTCCCACTTTGATCTTTTCATTCCAAATGAATTTCAATCTTTCATGTGATTAAACATGATTTTTCAAAATATTTTTCAAAGTTGATAACTCGTTTTTGAATATATTTGATATTTTATATAATTTTTTATTTAATTTCCTTTGAAAATTATATCTTTTAAATTCAAAATTAGGGTTTTCTCTAAATTTTGATTTTCCAACCTTCACATAAACACTTTTGGGCCTCTAATAGAGTGTAAGACCCATCCCTTGTCACATAAATAAATTTTGGGCTTCAGTCAATGAATAAGTCCCACTATGTTTTCTAAAACCGCGGCGCGATCGTCGCCTTTTAAACAAAATCATCTGGGTCTCCCTTTTGTTGTAAGTCCCATTTCTCTTCTTTTTAAAACATTTTTGGGCCTCTAATAGAGTGTAAGACCCATCCCTTTTTGTACAAACCATTTTAGGGCCTCAGTCATTGTATAAGTCCCGATATGATTTTCAAAAACGACGGTGATATCACTGTTATTCATCTGGGCCTCTCCCTGAGTTGTAAGCCCCATTCTTCTTTTTTTTTCAAACACTTTCGGGCCTCTAATAGATTGTAAGACCCATCCCTTGGTAAATAAACCATTTTTGGGCCTCAGTCATTGTATAAGTCCCGATACGCTTTTAAAAAAATCTCGGCGCGATCGCCGTTTTCAAAACGATTTTCATCTGGGCCTCCCCTTGTGTTGTAAGTCCCATCTTGATTCTTTTAATAAACTCTTGGGCCTCTAATAGAGTGTAAGACCCAACCCCCTTTGTACATAAATATTTTTGGGCCTCAGTCATTGTATAAGCCCCGATACAATTTCAAAATAACGGTACAATCGTTGTTTTTCATCTGGGCCTCTCCTTAGGTATAAGCCCCAAATTTCCTTTTACAAACAACTTTCCTTTTTGATTTAGATTCAAATATATAGTTGTATCAAAAAAAATTTCAATTTCTTGAATAACTAACCATACAGTTATGTTTATAATGCTGGAAGCTTGCTTACCTGTAAGTTCTACCAGCTTTCTTTACATATTTGCTTATATATTGCATCTGTATATATATATGCTTGTATATACTTGCTTAGAGTTTTCCCCGACAATTAGGTCTAGGATTAGATCAAACTTGTGGTCACTCTTTCAACACAGTCAAAACTAGTCCCCCATAGGAAATTCCAGATACAGTCTTGTCACCTCTTGGGCTTATACAATATGGAACAGAGAAAGGCATTATTCCCGGTGAAACTTTTCTCAAGACTGTCACTATCTAGAAATTTGTCCAAGAAATTCATTTCCCTATAGATGATTATTCCTGGTGAAACCTCTCTTGAATTTCTTCAAACCCTAGAACTGTTCACTAAAGGAAGGATTATTCCCGGTGAAACCTTTCTTGAACTTTTCTTCGGCTTGGACCCACAGGCTTCCTAAAAGCATCCCCAGCCTCCTCTTGGGCTTTGTACAAGGACCCTCAGGCTTCTTAGAAGTTCTCAGCCTCCTCTTGGGCTTAATACAAGGGCACAAAAGACCTCCTACAGGTATAGGACAGAACCTAGTCATCTTTTACTAGTTCAATCCTCCAAAAAGTCAAAACATCAGACCAGTTTAGGGTTGATTCTCATCCCTTAAAACATCAGCTTTCTCTTGGGCATCATACAAAGATCAACCTTCTCATACCAGTAGACTTGGACAGTCTCATCTCCTCTTGGATCTCAAAGAAACCTTCAAGTTTCCTTAAAGCACAGGAAAAACCTTGATGACTTCATCAACCTCCAATAGAGTTAAAACCTCCATAGGTTTCAAAACTCAATCTTTAAACTCTCACTTTAAATTTCCCCATCTAGGGTCAGATCACTATCAATAAACTCTTAATCAAAACCTCAAGGCATCTGATATTTCAACTTTTCTCCATCCCCAGCAAGAGTTTATTTCCCACTTTGGACCTGTCTCTGGATCTCATTAATCCTCAGTAGAAGTTAGCCTCCTCTTAGACTTCATATAAGAAATTCCCCAACCAGCCTCCTCTTAGGCTTTATATAATGATTTTCCCTCATCAGTTTTAGCCTCAATCTTGGGCTTTGTACAAGACACATAAAAACATTCTCCAGCTGAGTCAGTCAATAACTTTTAGCCTCAACCTTGGGTTTTGTACAAGACAGATAAAACCTCTCACCAGTGGAGTCAATCCCTTTTAGCCTCAATCTTGGGCTTTGTACAAAACAGACAAAATATTTCCCTGGAAGAGTCAATTCCTTCTAGCCTCCTCTTAGGCTTTGTATAATGACCTCCCCAAAAGAGTCAGTCTCTTTTCAGCCTCAATCTTGAGCTTTGTACAAGACAGATATAAAAATCTCTAGTAGAGTCGACCTTTTAGCTTCAACCTTGAGCTTTGATCAAGGCACATAAAACCAAAAATCCCCTCAGAGGAAATCAAGATTTCTCTGTAGAAAGACATTTCTTTGTACATCACACATCAAAACAGACAAATCAAACAAACCTAATTCCAGATAACTGCTGTAAGTGGCACACTTGTTGATTCAAAAATCCAAGCTGTAGTCCCTCTTTTTCCTAGTAAATTTCCTCTTTCATCTAACAGCTATAAGTGGCAAGCCTTTGGATTATTTACATCCAAGCCCATGTCCCTCTTTTAGCATGAAAGATTCCTAAGGAAAAATAGCATTGCTTAAAACTGAGTTAAAGTTTCCTCCTTCAGGACATCTCCCTTGTAAAGGAAATTATGTCGTTGTTGGATTCACATATCTCAGTTAAAGTAATTCTCCTTTATAACCAAATACCCCCAACAACTGTGATAAACAGATGAGATTTCTCCCTTTAGAGATGACAAATTCTCTCTCAGTCAAACCTTTAGCTTCAATCTTGGGCATTGAACAAGACACAAATAACCTTTAGCTTCAATCTTGGGCTTTGAACGAGACACCAAACATCTCTTTCCTCCCATAGAATAGGAGGAACTACGATTGCTCTGATTTCCCTGTTTTCTTTAACGGGAATACGTAGGCATAAGATTGCGAAATCTTAGCGAACACACATAACAAAAACTTTAGGTCTAGTACCTTACCAAAAACATCGGAAAACCCGAAAACAACAAAAACACTCTCTCAACACTCCCAAAGAAGAAACTTTCCCAACCCATGACAAATAAACACCAGTAAGTAGATAACAATATAAAATGCCTAACAATATATGGATAACCATATATAGGATGGGTAATTGACAACTCCCCATTATATAACCTGACCCTGGACCCCCTAATCTCTTAGCATTTGTTAAAGAAAATATTTGCGTGCAAGGTTAGTTTAGATATCTTCCCTTTCCTTTCCAGCTTCATAGGATAAATAAGAAATCAGAAAGTAGCACCCAATTCCAACCAATGCGGTAAGGTGGTCGCGCCACCGACAAAAATTGCACGTTACATATTCATAATAGTTTTGTTCTTGTTTTAGAAGTACCATTTTGTTGAGGAGTATATAGTGGCACCAACTTGGTGAAAACATCGATCACATCACTTTTCTTCTTGATTAAGTAGGTCCGCATCTTTCTGTTGTAATCAACAATAAATGTAACAAAGTACTTGTTACCTGCAAGTGAATCTACTTGGAGAGGACCACGCATGTCTTAGTAGATTATCTCGAGAGTGTCTTTTGACTTGCTTCTTGCATCCTTGCTGAACCTATTCTTGTGTTTCTTTTCTTAAACACATTCTTAACATACTTCTTCTGGAATATGGATTTCTAGTAGGCCTGAAACTTTCCTCTTCTGATTACTAATGTCATTAAAATTTAAGTGACCAAGTTTGTAATGCCATAACTATTCATTTTTGCTAGCTGCAGTCGCCAGGCACTTGTGTTCTAACACATCAAGTTCAATCCTGAAGGTTCTATTCTGAGACATAGGAGCCATCAAGATTAACTTGTTACTCGAGTCGATCACTTTTATCATTCATCTTCGATAAATACTTTGTAATTCCTCTTGATAAACTTACTTATACTTAATAGATTACTCTTCATGCCATGTATCTACAACTTATTGGAAATTACTGATTGTTTACCATCCTTTCTCTTGATCAGAACATCACCAATTCCTTCAGCAGATATGGTATTGTCTTTTGCAAATTTTACCTTGTTCTTCAACGAGGGACTAATGTTGATAAACCAATCTTTTATTACCGTCATGTGTGACTAATAGCCTGAGTCAAGATACCATTCATCTTTGAATCTTTCTTCTTCTTTAATTGTGACCATTAGCATCACTTCGTCTTTTTGTGCAAGCTTTGCATTAATTTCTTGATCTTTTTTGCCTCCTCGACATTTACTTGCATAATGGCCATACTATTGACAATTGTAGCACTTAATATGAATTTTATCAAGTTTTATTCCATTACCTGCACCACCACTTTTGTGCTTGCCTTGATTAGAAGATTGTTTCTGATTTGATGAACTACCTTTTTTATGTTTTCCTTGGCATTTGCCTTCATTCCATTTTCGTTTGCCTTTATTTTCTTTAGTCTTCTGAGCCTACAGAGCCACATCAGTTTTCGACTTGCTTTTTGTTCTTTCAGCCATTATTTTTTTGCGAGATTCAAGCGTCCCTTGAAGCTCTTCTTTTGTCATGCTTGAAAAATTCTTCAATTCTTCAATGGCTACTACCACATGATCGAGTTTTGGAGTCAATGACCTCAAGATTTTTGTTACTACTGATCTTAATGTCAATACTTCCCCACACATCTTGATTTGATTCACTAGTTTAGTTACTCTGGTGAAAAATCTGTGACACTTTCTTTTTCTTCCATCTAAAGAAATTCATACGTTCTTTTTGCATTTGTAACCTCACCTCTTTCACCTTCTCAACGCCTCCAATTGATTTCTACAGGATGTCCCATGTTTCTTTTGCTAAATCTACATCACTAACTTTCTCAAAGTTGTCTGGATTAATGCATTAATGGATTATAAAAATTACTTTATGATATTTTTTCTTCAAATCTTTATGTGTAGCCTTTTGTTCATCCGTAGCATTCTCTCCAATTGGTGTTACTCCATCCTTTACAAGATCCCAAAGGTCTTGACAACAAAAAACAATCTTCACCTGTTTACACCAATTCTCATAATTATTACCACTCAAGTTTGGAAGATTCGTTGGAAAATGCTCGTTTGGATGATTCATCGTGATTCAATGTGTCCCAAAGATCACACATCCAATACTCTAGATACCAGATGTTGGAAAAACTCCAATCTTGAAGATAACCAAATCATTATCGATGAACAAGAATTGATTTTTCTGATTGATCACGCCTCTTGTTCTTCACCCTTTACTCATGTGAAACAACCACTCATTGGTTTCAAGATAATTCTACACTACACAGAGAAATGAAAGAAGAAAACGAGACAATGAAAAATTAGAGAAAAGAGAAGTTCTGGAGGAAAAAGAAGAAGATTGTATTGATTTGTAAATTGCACTCAAAGTGTTTGTTACAATGTGTGTTAGTCATGCTTGTGATTTCTAAAAACTACACAATGCTACTACAAAACTTCTTACAAATGCAATAAAGTCCCTCTTTGTTTATAGATGAGATTACTTCCACACCAAGTAATCTCTAACTAACTAACAAAATAAAATAAATGCTAAATCTAACTCTGTCGAGGTTAACTCCTTCGACAACCACATATTTCGACTATATGCTTCAAGAAACTGTATTTGACTTTCTATCAAATACAGTTAATACTAACTTTATTTGACTATTGTTGAACGCACATTTATGATAGACACAAAGAATTACATATTTAACACATATTGCTATTCGTAAGAACTCATATTTATAGAAAAGTGAAAATTAGATATCAACAACTCCATTGATAGGCAACGATTATTGTCGTTACTTCATTGAGCAAGTTTGAGTCGGTCTTATGCATGAAGTTATGGCAAGCTCCAAATATTTTCTCTTTATCAGGTGATGATTTTTCGTGGAAATTGTGTTAATCAGTTGGTATTCCGTCTAATTTTTGTCACTAAGTTGCAATTGGCAAAAACATTCACTCTCTCCATTACGCGTACTAATAGAACACTCACAGAAGTTTTCCATTTTATACAATCATCCAATGTAAATCATCTATTATGTCAAATTTTCTCTTTTGGTTAAAGTCTATCGTGTTTTCTTCAAGAATCTTGTTTTTTGTTGACTTTTAGTCCTCTTCGACAAAACAAAAACTTCGCACGCAATAGATGCCCCTAAACTTTAGTTGTTAGAATAATGGTTGATTGATACTTTAATATGAATGTAAAGTTCGTAAATTTAAAGGAATAAAAATAAATAACACCCAAAAATTATACTAGTTTCCCTTATCAATCAAGGGTACAACTAGTCCGTAAATTCCTTAGAGGATTTTCCACTATGCTTTTAGTTCCTTGTACAAGTCTTCAACAAAACTTTCTTAATAACCTTCTAAAACATACACAAACAAACACCAAATCCTATTGTAGACTTCGAATCTCCCCGACTCATTGATCATTTTTCACAATCATCAAACACTATGATGATCTTCACCAAATGCTATTGTGAAACAACTCACACTTGATATTATAGAGGAATGAAGAATTTATGTTGGCTATACAATAATTGCATTTAAACTTTGATTGTTGCTTGTTATCACTATCATAATTCAAATGTATATCACATAATTGCTCAGATTCTATTTTGGTTTAAGAAACTTTTCTGATTTATGAAAGTTTACAAGTTTCAAACCATTTTGAAAAAAATGTTTCTTGAAAATGATCTTTCAATTGTGTAAATGATAATCTAAAAGTTGTGATTTTGTTTTCCAATTTTTAACCATCATTTATACACACTTAGAAACCTTTATGAATGTATGCATAAGTTTGGAATAGTTCCATAAATCCTAGTAATGGTTTACAAACACGTTGTTTTATGAAAATCTGCTATTTTGAACCCGTAATTAATTACCAGTAAAACTGTAATCGATTATAACTTTGCAACATTGACATATTTCAAAATTTTAAAATTCATAAACGATTACGACTTTGCTCTAATAGGTTTATCTCAAGTTTGATTGATATTTTTCGAGATTTTAAGTGACATATAAGATAAATGAATATATATCAAAGATAAATACAATCTTAACTTTATTCAATGTTGATCTTTGCCACTTTATCATTATTGATTATTGTCTTCATCTTTTATCATTCATTGTCTGCAACTTTTTCTTCTTTGTCGATCATTGTTGACTTTATCTTTTTCATCTTTTGATGATGTATTTTATTCATCAAAATCCTAGGTAAAGTTAAGGATATGTTGGGAAAAAAACAAATAAATAAAACATAGAGAAAAAAGAGGAACACAATCACAAAACAAGAACATAACGTTGAAACTCCAAAACCGGAGAAAAAATCATGACCATTTTCAATAGACAACTAGAGAATAACACTATGTAAAAAGAGTTACAACACATAATATACCCTCAAATAACCCAAGCATTCAGTAAACTCACTCCCTCCAAAACAAATATTTAACTACATCTCACAACACTATAATACAAGAGTATATGAGAACAAATAGAGTCAAATACAAGCTTAAAGTACTTTTGACTGGTGCATCTTGGAATGAAGAACTTGAATCCTATATATAGCCTTAGACTCACTCTTCCTTCACAAAACTAAGTGATGTGGGACTTCAAAGAACTTGTATCCTATATTTAGCCTTGGACACTTTCTTAATTCACAAAACTAAGCGATGTGGGACTTCTTCAACATGTATATTTTTAACCGATGCCAACAATCTCCACCTTTATTGAAAATAGTACATAATATTTCATTGTCTTCATCGACAATCAAACTTCACCATAAAGAGTATAAACATGTATATTTTCAACCAACTCCAAAAATCTCCACCTTGATTGAAAATAATACATAAACTTTCATTGTCTTCACCGATAATCATAGTTTTTTAAAAACTATCATACTCTTTCATGAATAATATATTTCACTTGAAGATAAACCACTTCAAGAATTTCACATTGTCATCACTGACAATCATATACTTTATCATGAAGAATAAACTTAATTTGAAGTTAAACCACTCCATGAATTTCGCATTGTCTTCAATGACAATCATAGTTTTAAAAAAACTATCATACTCCAACTAAAGAAGAGTGTACTTCACTTGAAGTTAAACCACTTCAAGAATTTTCACATGTCGAAAATCAGGTTGAAACATTATGGTGCAACTTCCTTGTTGGCAGAAAGCTCTTCAACCACCGACATAATCTTGCACCTTGTGTAATCTTGATTGTATCAACACATCTTTGACTTGAACTTTCCACAAGTCAAAAAAATCTTCCATCAATTTTCTCTAGTCCAAACTGCACAAAGGAGTTTTTACTACAATTCAACAACTCTATAACAACACTACCCTTATAAGAGAACAAATAAAGTCAAATACAAGTTTAAAGTGCTTTTGACTAGTGCATCTTGGAATGAATAACTTGAATCATATATATAGCCTTGGACTCACTCTTCCTTCACAAAACTAAGCGATGTGAGACTTCAAAGAACTTGTATCCTATATATAGTCTTGGACACTCTCTTCATTTACAAAAATAAGCGATGTGAATCTTTTTAAACCTATATATTTTCAACCAATCCTGACAAAATAAACTCTTGATCTTCTTTAAGTGCTACTACAAAAGGTCACTTCCTGAAAACTCCTTCATTTTTTTTTACAATTTCCATCTCTAATTACATCTTTCATTTAAATCTCCATACTAAAAAATCTTCAAAATTTCTTTGAATTCTTTTGTTAATGTCTGCTCACAAATGTTCTGTTCCTCTTCAAAACATTACATCCTACTAAGATGAAATTCCCTCTAGTGAAAAATGTGTGGGCTCAAGTAATTTCTCAAATTCCCAAGGTAATATCTCACGTTCCTTTGGATGTTAAATCCTCATATTCTTCCTTTTTAGGGCCTTACTTGGGTGTTTCTATTGAACTAAAACCTCATTTACAATGTCACGAAAACAATATTATCCTTGCTTCTCCATCTCAATTTAAACAATGTTATCCTACGCCTATTCTTCTAGAATATCCCACATGCCTCGACATAATGATGACAACCAAAAATTCCATAAGGTATTTCTTAGGCATAATTAGTGTCATTGTGATGTTTTGACATCCAATGAGGATTTAAGTTCCTATATGGTGGAAACAACTTCCATTTTATAGATTTTTACCACTCACAACTTCAATGTACGAAATTTGTAACCAACATATTTTGATATGTAGGCTTTCACCAGTCTTTGTCGTGATAGAGATGTCAAAACCCTTTTGTCTATGTTGTTACATTCCCGGCCACACATTGATGACATCCTTCATTTCTTATCACGCTTAGATGAAAGGTGTGATATTCACTGATGAGGAACATATTCATTTCTTCCATTATTAGGTTTTTGTTAGCTCCTAGAGGTATCAAAGTTGTTAAGAAACTAAACATTTTATGAATGAAGCTTCAAAATGCATACAAAGTTTTGAAACTCCGTAAATGGAGCATAGAGAAATGAATGAAGAAGAAGATGAAGTGAACCACAAAACTCTTGTTATTCAACTTGATGAAGTAATGGCATTATACAATCATATATATATAGGCAACAAACTCTAACTACCATAGTAGTTAGTTGTAACTTCCTAACAACTTTCCATAAAGAGAAAAACTACCTAACAAAATTATGAAAACTGCTATATATGGAAAGTTGTATATCAAGCAACCATTACGCATAAATTAAATATATTACTAAGCCATATTTCAACAGCCTCCCTCAAAGTCAAGCATGGTAGATATCGAGCATCCCAAGCTTGGATATAAACTTTTGAAACTTGTTTGTTGTTAAGGGCTTGGTGAGAAAATTTGCCAGCTGCTCTTGTGAAGCTATAGGCAAAAACTTGAGAACACCTTGTTTGATCTTTTCATGAACAAGATGACAGTCAATCTCCAAATGTTTTGTTCTTTCGTGGAAAACTAGATTTTAAGCTTTATGTATGGCACTTTGGTTATCACAGTATAGAACTGGTGGTTTGAAGCAAGTGATGTGAAGATCTTTCAAAATGTATAGCAACCAAATGAGCTCACAAGTAGCTGGTCCAAGTGCTCTATACTCTGCCTATGATGATGACCTTGCAATGGTTTGTTGCTTCTTAGCTTTCCATGACACTAGGGATGATTCTATAAAAAAAGAATATCCTGATGTAGATCTCATTGAATAAACACAACCTGCCTAGTCTGCATCAGAGTTTTCATAATTTGAGTGCTTGAAGTTCTAGGAAAGAACAAGCCTTTGCTAGAATTTCCTTTCAAACACCTTGCAACCCTACATGCTGCATGGTAACGAACTTGACTTGGATTCTGCAAAAATTGACTCATCTATTGTGTTGCTAGTGTAATACCAAGTTTTGTGTTGTTCAAATAAAGGAGCCTGCCAATAAGCCTTCTGTAGGAAATAACATCTTCAAAGGGTTTGCTTTGGTCTTGGTACAATTTTATGGATGGATTGAGAGGTGTGTCAGCAGGTTTTGATACAAGTAAACATGTGTCCTTCAATAAGTCAAGGCAATACTTTCTTTGGGAGATGACAATGTCTTCCTTAGAGTGTGCCACCTCAACCCCAAGAAAGTATTTTAGGTTACCAAGATCCTTGATTTTAAAGGAACTATCAAGGATTTGTTAGACGCCATCAAATTCTTGTAATGATGTACCCGCCAAGATAACATCATCTATATATACCAATAAGACAGTTGTGTGATTACCTTGTATCAGAGTGACCATTGAGTAATCTGAATTGGATTGAGTATAGCCAAGTTTAAGAAGCAAGGTTGTGAGTTTTTCATACCATTTCCTGTTGGCCTGTTTCAAGCCATAGAGGCTTTTGACCAACTTACAAACTTGATTTGGCTTGGTGCATTGAGCACCTTGTAGAACACTCATGTAGACATCTTCTTCAAGATCATCATGCAAGAAAGCATTGTTGACATCTAGTTGATGGAGATGCCAACCTTTGATGGATGCTACTGCAAGAAGAACTCAAACTGTAGAAAATTTTGTTACAGGTGAGAATGTGTCAAAAAATTCTAAGCCTTCTACTTGACTATACCCTTTGGCAACTAGTCGTGCCTTGTACCTCTCAAATGATCCATCAGCTTTATGCTTGATTTATAGACCCATTATTTACCGTGAAAATTGGTAAACAACCACTGATCTTGCAAATCTAACTTTGGTGACTCACAGGATCGATCAGATTGATCCTAGGACATGTGCTAACAATTGATTTAAAGTAAATTCTAAAGAACTAAACACTTCGACAGTATTCATAAACAGAAGTTTATCTAAAATGTGGTTTTTAAAAGATGTGCAAGAACTTTAAGTCGAAAAGGCTGAATACATCAAAGAAAGGCTGAAAATATAAAGGTAAAACACAATGCTGAAACGTAACTTGCAATAAAGTAAAAGATAAATTCTTGATAAAAGGGTTGAAGTAAATTGCATTGAAAAAGAAAATGGTGTTTACATATAGTACACTCTCACAAGACTCGTTTCTCTACACGCGGATACTTTGAGTAAATTTTGGAGTAACTTGTACAAAGTGAACACAACACCCCAAATCCTATTGCTAGAACTCCTATTTATAATAATAAAACTAACTGCTATTAACTCCCTAAAACAATTAACACATGACAAGTGTCTCGCTGCATGCTTCTATTCCTTGGATGTGCGCCACTTGTCTTTTTCAGGAGCGGACAAGAATAACTACTCCCTCCTTTATTTGAATTTGAATCCCTTAGCGTCGAACATCATTAGTAATATCGGTCGAAGGTTATTTCCAAATTCTTGGAAACATTTCTAAGTCCCAAGCATATTTTTTCCTTATACAAGCATCTTCGACTTAAGTCCAACATGAAGATCCAGTCGAACACTCCTTTGGACCTCTTCAAAGATTTTTAACACTAATCAATTCCTCCAACTTAATATAGGCGTCGAATTTATGTGCTAACAAATTGCCCTCCAAAAATGTCATTTTCGACAGTACTGAAGGAAAGGTCATTTTTTGATAGTGTCCATTTGACGCCATCTTTCGACCCCACATGGGTGTTAACATAACTTACTAACCCATGTTTCAAGAGACTGTTCAGTTTCTTTTTAATCACATTTATGACGTCTTGGCCAATTATGATTATGTCCAAAAAATCTCCTCAGAAATCACATCAAATCCTAAACCATCATCACCTCTCCTAGAGTCTAGGAGATCGTGGGCATAGGTAGAAACTGCCACCGCCCCTACTTTTGTTCCTGGGAGAACATGTGTCCCACTAGCTTTTAGCCCCTTAATGATGATTAGTGACCTTTTAGTGTTTCCAAATACTTTATAAATAGTTTCTTCAGAAACCATTTTTACTTTTCCAACTCCAAAGCACTCACTAAACACTTTCTTCTCTTTCTTTTCAAAACTTTCAATTCTTCATCTTCAGTAAACCCATTTTCTTCAAGTTTTCAATAATGGCATCCTCAAACACTAACACTCAAGACCCAAAGAAAAACCAGAAGGCCAAAGGGCCAAAGAGCATGCCACTACTTCCTCCCTTCGCTACATTGAGTGGACTCAAAGTGGTGAAGAACCAGCAGTTCATCCCGGAACCTCTCAAGGAAGAAAAAAGGCATATCTACGAATCCCAGGTATTGATTCCTGTTACCGTTTCTGGCAAACCATTAACGCTATCTAGTCCTTTGTCTTCTTTAGGTGTAGATTATGCAGCCATTCGTGATTTCTTTCCTTCATACCGTAAAACTAAACCCTTAGGACAAAAAGATAAGGCTAGAGTAACAACTGAGCCTCATGATAATGTAGCCCTAACAAACATAGATTTAAAGTACTTGAATGATAGGTCTAGGTTGTTTAGAGCAACCCCATATTTTAAAGATGCTGACCTCTACTTGAACTGGTTGACCAAAGTAGAGAAAGTCAAAGCAGACACTTGGAAAGATTTAAGGATTTATGACCTGATTATGATGTCGAAGACAGGTCATGCTTACTATCCGACTTTATTAGCATCGTCTTTGTATTTCTGGGATAACACCCATTATACTTTCCATCTCCCTTGTGGGATGATGACACCCACCCTCTTTGACATAGCCGCTATTACAGGGCTAAAACCACATTGACTAGTGTATGACCCTGAGGTAGACGCTCAAGACACCATAGGGTTTTCTACCACCAAACACACTTACACCCATTTCATGAATCATTACCATGACAAATAAACTGACACAGTCGAAGATCAAGAGCACATAGCATTTCTGGCTATGTGGCTTTCTCGCTGTGTATTTTGCACCAAATCTCTGCAAGTGGCTAGGAAATACCTAACTCTGGCCAACCAATTGCACCTTAATCGAGGCATTTGCCTGAATAAAATGATATTGGCCAGTTTGTATGAATCTTTAAGTGAAGGTGTTGGTCGCCTAAAAGATCAAGAAAGCAACGAGAACCTCTTGTTGTCAGGACCCTTTTGGCTGCTCCAGCTTTGGCTTAATGGCGCCTTTGAAGCCAGCCTCCCTAACAAAGGGACCTTGGATGAAGAGGCTGTAGAAATCAAAGAGAGACGAGTCGAATGGACTCGACTGGTGCAGCTAACCCCTAACAAAGAAAGGCAGACACTTAGGGCATCCTTCTCTGGCTTCATCAAGATGTTTGCCAAGCGCTATGAATTCACACCAAGGATGGCCCCATTTGCTGAAAGAAAATATGGTCCTGAATGGTTTACCAGGCCATTTCCCCCTTTGTTCATGAAGCATGAAGAAGAATTGAAGCGTGTCTGGGAGGCGTTCATAATCCCTCAACTCATCATTCATCGAATCAACCTGCTGAGGGGCCAAACTGCTTTGATGGCTTACCAACCAAATCTTGTCTCTCGACAATTTGATTTGGTCCAAACTCTACCTAAATGCCTGTACGTGAAAAAGGTCCATGTGATCCTTCCCCACACCAGCTATGATGCCATAGAGTGTTCGACACAACTCGCTCGACATGCTCACAGATCACTCCTTACTCCTGTCTACTTTGAACCCTCCCATCTCTGCACTCTAGTTCCACGACTGGTGGTCGAAGCATTATACTGAAGAGTTTCTTGATGTGTCTAACTTCGCTCAGTTGATTGATCAAGCTTTTGTTGATGTGCAGGAGAAGATCAAGAAAGGTAAATCCATTCATATCAAAGAGATTCAAGCCTTTTAGAAGTACTTTGAAACTGTTTATCAACTAGATGATGTTAGTCAAACCGTCCGTGAAGCCGCAGTTACGCTGAAGGAGAAATTTTTAAAGAAAATGGAGATTTTGAAACTCCCTTCATACGTTCCTCCTAAGAAACGCTATGAAGTGGCTTTCGCACTATTCCCTCCGAAGACTCCTCGACTGCCATCTGCTGATTTTGGAGTGGCTCTTGCCCCTCCATTTCCAGATTGATTCATCTGTGGGGATTCTATAAAGATCCTTCATCAGCAGTCGAAACCCAAGGCTCAGCGGGTGGTTCCGACTAAGCATACACTAGACAGTTTCAAAGGACACCTTCATATTGGTATCGAAGATGTTCGCATGGAATCTGAAATACATGATGGTTTGGATTCTTTGATTTTATGTTCTTTCATTTGAACTTTATCATTACTGAGTTGTGGTAACTTTGTTTGTTTTGCAGCTGTACCCAAGAAGAGCACACCTCAGCAGCTGGTCGAAACAAAGGCTGAAGGCAGCAAGGTACGTCACATACCTTTTCCTTTCGTTGATTAGTCTTTCTTTCCCCTAATGCTTCTCATTATTTCAGGCTTCCCGCAAACTACCTCCGACACCTCAGAGGAAGTCGAAGAGGGGCACTGCCCAAATTATTATTGATTCGGAGAATGATAACCAATCTCCTCCTGAAGACTTAAAGCTGAAGAAGAAGAAGAAACCAAGCCAAGAAACAGATGCTGCTGGTGGCCAATCTGAGCCTAAAACGGATAAAGTCTCCAAAAAGACAACCACTACCACTGGTGCTGCAGCAGCCTCTTCTGGGACTGCCTCGAAACCAGCCGTCGATCATGCTGAAAGCAATAATTCTAGCCCTGGTGGTGAAGGTGTCAAGGTAACTTATCATTTCACTTTTTAAAGTGCCCATTTATTTACCTTGTTTCCTTTTGTTCTGATCTACTTCGATTTGATTCAGGCTGATACAAGTGGCTCAAAGCCACTGGTGGATAAGCCTTCTTCTCCATCCACTATTCTGAATAGCCAAGGTGAGCCTACATACCACCCCACTTCTAACTTGGGCTCTGGAATGAGTTCACTAGATGAAATTAACAAACCGGGCTTTGAAACAGCTCCCCCTTCGCCTACAAAGACTACTACCCAACAGTCTCAAACAGATGGCTCCGACCATGAGGAAGACGATAATCAGCAGAATCTTGAAACAGAAAATCCAAGGGCCGTCACCATGGATGAAAATACAACCTTGGTTGATGAAGATGGCTCCCCAGTGGACGATACCCTTGGTGCTAAAAACGCTGATCCAGAAGGGAGTGAGGAGATGGAGGAAGATGACAATGAGACAATGTACCAGTCTGAATTTGATGGTAAAAGTAATGAAAATGTTAATGACAAAATGAATAAAGATGAAGAAGAGGAGGACAAAAGGGAGGAGAAGAAAGTTGACAAAGGACCTGATAATTAGCCGACCCCTGTCGAAGCCATTACTACCCGAGCAATTACTGTTTCTACTGAAGGCAAGGTAACCTCAAATGTGTATGGAGCAGGCCTTTCTGAAAAGGAACTCGATGCCTTGAAGGCCAGCAACCCTCGACAATACATAAAGATCCTTCTTGGTAGTCGAGGAAGTTCCTCTGACAAAACTCCTAGTGCTTCGACTGCCTCTGGAGATCAGCCTTCAAGCAAGACTGAGGACAACATCCTTCTGAAGATCAAAGATAAGATCTTTAAGGGTGACCTTTTCACACTCTTACAGATGGATCATGTCACTCACATCTCTCTAAAAAATCTCCTCCAACAAGTCGACATCCATGCTATTTCCCCTGAATCTGCCACCATCATTCTAGAGCTTGGCACTATGATTGACCAAGTCTATGGTGACCTCACGCGCCTGCCTCAAATTGAGAAGGCAATTTCAAAAAAATCTGGAAGCGAGGCTGCCGCTTGGGGTTCTGCCACTGACTCTGAGAATAAGG
Organism: Lathyrus tuberosus; assembly: GCA_022829125.1. Taxonomy (NCBI): domain Eukaryota; kingdom Viridiplantae; phylum Streptophyta; class Magnoliopsida; order Fabales; family Fabaceae; genus Lathyrus; species Lathyrus tuberosus. The sequence continues at coordinate 6,509,607 of JALAZF010000253.1, forward strand.
TAGCAGAATTGGAGGAAACCAAAGAAAATAACAAGCAGGAGATCACCTCTAATGAACAAAACATTGCCTCTTGGGAGCGAAAGATCAAGAAGCTTCGAGTCAAGATCTCAAAGGCCAAAAAGCGCAACGCTGAGTTGTCTACCTTTGATGACTCTGGCTTGTCGAAAGAGCTTGACATTGCCATAACTTTCGCAGAGGAAGCTCGACAACTGGAGAAAGAGGTTGCACGTTTAAAGTCGAACTCCATTTTGGGGACCATTTGCCTAAGGCTCTGACTTTTCAATCCATAGGCAGGATTACCTTCCAAACTAAATCTCCAGGAAAAAAGGTATTAATCTTAACCTTTTTATTGTAAGACTTCTCTACTCTTTTCTTTTGTCTCTTCAAAAGTTCTAAAGCTTTAAGTCTTTCTTCGTCCAAATCTACCAACTCATCTAACATCATATTCCAATATGACTCAAAAGGAATTTCATGATGTCTCTGAATCCTTGTCGACTTAAGGTAGATCTCAACAAGTAATACTGCATCATGACCAAAAGTCAATTAAAATGGAGTAGTGTTACTTGCTTCTTTGGGAGAGGTTCGACACGCCTAGAGGATCTGGTCCAATGTCTTATGCCAAATTCTAGGCTTCTTTCCCACATGTTTTTTATCAAACCAATCACCACTTTATTAGCTGCTTCGACCTGACCATTAGCCTGAGCATAATAAGGCGTAGAGGTTAAGAGTTTGAAACCCATCTCTTTAGCAAACTCCTGCATTTTTCGACCAGTAAAGACTGATCCTTGATCTGTTGTGATCGTTTCTGGAATTCCAAACCTATAAATGATGTATTTTTGAATGAATTCGATTACATCCTCTTGATCCACATTTGGTAAAGGTATCGCTTCGATTCACTTCGTAAAATAGTCAATACCTACCAAAATGTATCTCTGATTCTTGGAGGATGCTAGTCGAATCTCTCCAATCAAATCCAAAGCCCAACCTCTAAAAGTCCATGGTTTGACTATAGAATGAAGCTCACTTACAGGGATATGCTGTATGCCAACATGAACTTGACATTCCTGGCAGCCCTTGGCAAATTCAATGCAATCCTTTAGCATGGTAGGCCAGTACATGCCTTGTTAAAATAATAGCCACTTCATCTTATGGCCTACTTGATGTGCCCCACATGCCCCACTATGGACAGTCGAAAGGGAAAGATACGCCTCTGACTCACTAAGGCATTTAAGTAAGACTCTATCAGGGGTCTTTTTAAATAATTCATTACCTAGAAGAACATAACTTAATGCTTGATACCTGACCTTTCGCTCTGTGGACGTTGTTGGATTCTGCAAGTATTCGACTACGGGCTTCCTCCAATCTTTGTCTGTCAAGCTATCTATTGCAAAAATCTCAAAATTTTCTTCATCAGCGTATCCATGCTTCGCCACTTCTAGATCTGATGGGCATAATCCAACAGACACGACTTTACCTCTAGCTTCGATTGCCTTTTGTAAATTTTCCTTCAAAACCTTATAGCCAGAAGCAATCTAAGCCAAGTCATTGGCCACTTGATTCTCTAGTCGAGGTATGTGTTGAATGATTAGTACTTCGAATTTCTTTAGTAGTCTGTTGGCTATTACAAAGTACATGATAAGATTTTCCTTAACACATTTGTACTGCTTTGTAATTTGCTTTACAACCAACTCTGAGTCTCCCATTATTTTGACTCGAGTTGCCCCTAATTCAAACAAAATTTCAAGTCCAGCTATTAAGTCTTCATACTCAGCCTCATTGTTGGAACAAAGTCCTTCGACCTTGTGCTTGAATTTTGTTGGAATTTTATTAGGAGAAATAATCAGCACGCCTACGCCTGTTCCATCTTTATGGCTAGAGTCATTGAAATATAGCTTCCAAGGTTCCAGTTCGACGTAATTTAAAGCGTGTTCATTTATGGAGTGGTCGACTATAAAGTCTGCTACCACTTGTCCTTTAACTGCCTTTAAAGGCTTATATGTTAAAGAGCACTCAGTCAATGCTAGTGCCCATTTACCAATTTGACTATGCAAGATAGGTTTAGACAACATATGTTTAATAACATCAAAATGAGACGAAACATAAACATCAACTGGTTTTATATATTGCTTTAATTTTGTACAAGAGGAATACAAGCATAAGCATAACTTTTCTATCATGCTATACCTAGCTTCTGCATCATTCAAAACTCTACTGAGGTAGTAGATGGCCCTTTCGACACCATCCTTATCCTCTTGAGCCAACATGCTCCCTAAGGTTTTTTTCTGATGCAGCTATGTACAATCTCAAACTCCTATTCCTACAAGGTGGTGAAAGAATTGGAGGATGACTCAAGTATTCCTTGATTTTGTCAAAGGCTTCCTGCTGATCTTGCCCCCATTCGAACCCATCTTTGTTGAATCGAAGTAATGGTGAAAAGGCCTGTGTTTTTCCGCTTAGGTTCGATATGAACCTTCTCAAGAAATTAATCTTACCCAGTAGTGATTGCAACTCCTTTTTTGTTGATGGCGTTTTCGCTTCCATGATGGCTTTGGTCTTATTCTGGTTGATCTCAATCCCCTTTTTGTGGACCACAAAGCCTAAAAAATCCCCTGCCTGCACGCAAAACGCACATTTAAGAGGATTCATTTTGAGACCATGTCTTCTCATCCTTTCAAAGGACTGTCGAAGATGGTCTAAGTGACTCTTCCCTGAAATAGACTTAACCACAATATCATCAATATATATTTGCATAAAAGTCTCTATATAATCATGGAAGATTGAGTTCATTGCTCGTCGATATGTTGCCCCAGCATTTTTGAGGCCAAAAGGCATTACTACACACTCGTAGGTGCCTAAGGCTCCAGGACAACGAAAAGTTGTTTTGGGGACATCATCTTCAGCAATGAATATTTGGTTATATCCAGAGTACCCATCTAACATACTAAGATATTCATGTCCTGCAGCGGAATCGACTAACATTTCTGCCACAGGCATAGAATACTCATCCTTTGGAGTTGCAGAATTTAGATCTCTAAAGTCTATGCAAACTCTTAAAGAACCATTCTTTTTAATAACAGGTACAATGTTAGCTAACCATTCCACATACCTGGAAGTGCGGATGAATTTGCATCGAAGGAGTCTTTCGACTTCCTCTTTTATCTTTGAGAGAATTTCAGGGGAAAACCGTCTTGGATTCTGTTTGACTGGCTTCTTCCCAGGCTTAATTGACAACTTATGTTCGACTAACTATCTACTCAAACCAGGCATCTCATCATAGTCCCAGGCGAAACAGTCTTTAAACTCCTGCAACAACTGGGTGACTTCGACCTTAAGTTGTGGGTCAAGATTGGAACTGACATATGTTGGCCTTCTGGTTGCCCCTACTCCTAGGTCGATTTCTTCTAACGGATCCTGCGCTAGCATCTTAATATTATTTTCCAGCAGATCTTTTTCAAATCCCAAAGGCTCATCATCATAGATGGCATCAAGCCTCTGGCCTTGTTCTACACCCTAAACCTTATCAGGTGGCTCTGGGTCGAAGTCTTTACTAGGACCTTCTTGGTGGAATCCAGAATTGGCCTCGCCAGCCATGTATTCATTGGCAACTTCTAAAGCCGCTTGTAGTTTGGTGTCAGCCACAAAGGCCGAAATTCTTTTCAATGCTTCGAACTCAGTCATTGTCACTGAATTCACTTCCCCACCCTGTGGGGTCTACTGCAGGCTCGCCAAGGTATGGGAGCCTTTCTCCTGGCACCTCCTTATCCCAACGGAAACCATCAACGGGATGTAAGTACAATGAGCAAAATGTTTCATCATCTGGGACAAACTCAAAATCTGTTGGGCCACAAGGGGCAATGTGAGCCAAGTGTTTGTCGAACTGACGTCTGTCGACATGATTTATTAGTGCTTTAAAATACCCCTGATCAACTTCAATGTTCTCGACTATGCCATCTGGCCTCCAGATGGTGATTCGTTGATGCATCGAAGATGGCACTGCACCAATGCCATGTATCCACTCTCGTCCTAAAAGCAGATTGTAGTTGGCTTTGGTTTCCACTACCATGAAGACAGTAGGCCTAGTGATTATCCCAACTGTTAAGTCAAATTGTATCACACCCAGTGTAGAGCCAACTTTTCCTTCGTAATTTGAAAGAACCATATTGTGTGGCTTAGTATCAGTATCATACTTGCCAATCTTGTTTAATAAGAAATGTGGCATTAGGTTTACTGTTGCGCCACAATCAACTAATATCTTGTTTATTGGTACGTTCTCCACTTTTCCAGTAATATAGAGGGGCTTTAGGTGGCCTTTCATCGCTTCTGTAGGTCGCTCGAAGAAGGCGTTCTGCACTTCAACGCACCCATTATTCATAATATAGTATCACACAAGCTTGTGTGCTGCCATCTCTACTTTAGTGCAAGCATCTAAATCTTTGACCTCTGTAATTTGGTCGAACTCCCTAGGCATTACAGACACCACATTGACTATGATGACGAGAGAAGCATCAGACTCAAAGTCAAAGTTGTCTGTCATTTCTTCATCATCTTCGACAGTCTTTTCATGTTTGTCCTCTTGAGAGGAAAACAATTTCCGCCCCATGGGCACTTTTTCAGCAATCTTCATTTGATTCCCTCCATTATTATCAGTAGGGACATTAGTACTGGACTCTCCTTGGTCCTTCGACTGAGCCTCCCTGAGAGCCTTCCTTCTACGTTGTTCTCTTCTCCATTGAGATCCAACATCAGGTTCTTCCCTTTATAATTTTCAGAGACATAAGCCGACCTATTGGAAGTTTGAAACTCCTTTCGATACTCTATAGAAGAGCCTCTACCCACATCAAACTTCTGCTATTTTTTTTTTACCTTTTTCCCTTCCTTCGACATGTTTCATCCAGCTTCCCACTGGTGCATTACTTGTTGGTTTGAAGGTGTTGGGTCTGGCCCCTGGGAACTGTGTTTTTCCTCCCACTTGTTTTGAAGAGGACCTTCTAGGATCACCATGAGATGTTTTCTGCTCCCTTCTTTCCTTAGCCTTCCTAATCCCCTCAAGATTGTGAGCAGCCTTTTGATCGAAGATTGCATTGTATCTAGGGCATAGCATGACACGTGATCCCTTCTTTTGGTAGCAGTGAAGGAATTCAATGATAGTCTCTTCCTGTTTTGGATACGCCACTTTGTTACGCTCTTCTTGGCAACTTGCTCATCAACCTCCATGGTCTTATGTTGTGTAATCTCGACCATATTTATGTACATGTCGACATCAACACTAAGATTCAGATTACAGAAGTCTACATCAAGGCCTTCAGCAGCCTTGTCAATCTCAACGAAACTATCAGCAGTTTCTTTGGAAACCAGCATCATGTTGGAATCTTCAGTGATCCCATCATCTAAGCCAATAATAGTTTTGTCGAAACCGTCAGCGGCCTCGCTCATGAGTTTTTCCATAGTATTGATGTCAAGGCCTTTAGTAACCTTGGCTAAAACAGCATCATTGGCAAAATCTTCAGTAATTTCCACCATATTGATTGAACAGTCAAAGTCATCAGCAACTTCAAACATATGTACTTCTGTGGGCTCAGCATAATGGGCATCCACTGTTTGCAACGGGTCAGAGTCAATTTTCATTTGACCTTTGCTCTTCTCTCCAAACTTCAGTCTGCCCTCCTAGATAGCGTTTTGCACCAAGTCCCTGAAAACAAAACACTGAGAAGTTTTATGACCTAGAAAATTATGGTACTTACAAAACCCTCTCTTTTTTCTTTGTTCTAAAGGTGGCATTTTAGCGCCAGCAGACACTATCATTTGTTCATCTTTAACTAACAAATCAAAAATTTCGTCACACTTGGTGATATCGAAAGTATATGTTTTCTTCGGAAACCTATCATTCTTCTCAGATTCGACAGAATTTTTTCCATTCGAAGGAGCTAACATTTTACAAGCATACGGAGGACCTTGCTTTAATTCAGCAACATCTATCTCATTTTCGTCGAAATACAAAGGTTCGTCATATAAACCTTCGACATCCTCATTATATTCAACATAGGCTACCTTTTTACTCTTATTCGCCTTTGCCTTTTCGTCTTTCGAATGTTCTAACTGTCGAACCCTATCAGCCAGTTAGGCCATATCTCTTAGATATTGGGTATCTAACTTCTTTCTAATAGAGTAATCAAGGCCACCAGCGGCCATTTCGACCAATTCATGTTATGGCACTTGTGTAAAACACCTAGCCTTAAGTAATCGAAACCTATTCAGGTAATCGTCTATTGGCTCAGTAAACTTTCATTTTATGCTAGCCAATTCTTTCAAACTAATCTTGGTTTGTCCCATGTAGAATTGTTCATGGAATAAACGTTCCAACTGGGTCCAATTATAGATTGAGTTAGGAGGTAGGGTTGTAAACCAAGTAAAAGCATTTTTGGTGAGAGAACTTGGAAAATATTTTATCCTAAGACTTTCGTCATTTGCAATCTCTCCAGCCTCGATCATATACCGGGCTACGTATTCAACAGTAGATTCAGTGGTATCTCCTGAGAATTTAGTAAACTTTGGGACCTTCGTCCTAGGAGGTAATTCTGATTGGAGAATGTAATCTACTATCGGTGATGTATATTTTGGCCTAGTAAAACCAAACTTTACCCCATTTCGAGCCATTATCCTTTCGACCATGGCTTCTAGGTTGTTATCTGCTGCTACGTTGTTACGTCGAACCTGTTGTACAACATGGTCAGCATCTTGGTTTCTATTTACTATAACTACCCCTTGTTCCCTCTCTACAGTAATTGGCACTTGGTTCCTAGGTGGTTCGACTCTAGGGGGTTCGACTGTCCCCTAGTTTTCTAGATTCGCCTCAGGTATGTTCCTTAGGTTCCGCCGTGGAATGTTCTCCACAACAGTCGCACCTCGTACAGGGGCTGGTACACCCATAAATTCTTCCATGCGTGCCAATTGCGCTGCTAATTGTTGGTTAGTTTGGGTAGTGTTCTGGATCAAGGGCTGGAAAATTTCCCCCATAGTTTGGGACAAGGTTTGTACCATTTGTAGGTTACTCTCATCCATTTGCTGTCTTAAACATGCTATAGAAGTATTTGTCAGACTAGGACCTTGAGTGGAATATCCCACACCTACACTTTGACTGTTTCGACCCACATTTATCCCAGATCCTGGCCCTTGTAATGGCGAAGACATTACATTTTTTGAGAATACTGGGGGGCATTTTGGAGGCTTTGCATTACTGACGTTGGCATTCCATAAGGTGGATTCCTTGGTAATGGTTGTGAAAATCCTGGAGGGGGAAATTCCTAAACGTTGAAGTTCCTCCTGGTGGAGTCTGGGGATTAGATCCTTGTGGCCCTATGTACTCCAAAATAGGTTAAGTGTAAGACCTAGTATATGTCGACCCTGAACCTGCCATTGATGGCATTGGTTCAGACATAACAGAAGGCGGTATTGGCTCTCCTGTCGAAGGGATTGGGGGTGGCACCACATCGTTCCTAGACACATTTTGAGGGTTAGTGTTACTAGGCTGATAATTTGAATTCCTTGATTGAGGATTAGAACCACTCCCTTGAGGGGTTGGATTGTTTGGCTGACTAGTGTTCGTCGCCATTTTTCTTGTGTATCTTCTCCTTGGTCTCTCTTCGTTTGTAGTGGCCACCTTACCACTTCTCAATAACATGCAACGAAGTTTTCAAGAAGGAAAAGATTGATGAATATAGATTTTCAAAATTTAGAAAGATCTTTATAGAGTTAGCACTATCCCACTGGGCGTGCCAATTTGTTTACCGTGAAAATTAGTAAACAACTGCTGATCTTCCAAATCTAACTTTGGTGACTCACATGATCGATCAGATTGATCCTAGGACATGTGCTAACAATTGATTTAAAGTAAATTCTAAAGAACTAAACACTTCGAGAGTATTCATAAAGAGAAGTTTATCTAAAATGTGGTTTTTAAAAGATGTGCAAGAACTTTAAGTCGAAAAGGCTGAATACATCAAAGAAAGGCTGAAAATATAAAGGTAAGACACAATGTTGAAACGTAACTTGCAATAAAGTAAAAGATAAATTCTTGATAAAAGGGCTGAAGTAAATTGCATTGAAAAAGAAAATGGTGTTTACATCACGTACATTCTCGAAAGACTCATTTCTCTACACGCGGATACTTTGAGTAAATTTAAGAGTAACTTGTACAAAGTGAACACAACACCCCGAATCCTATTGCTAGAACTCCTATTTATAATAATAAAACTAACTGATGTTAACTCCCTAAAACAATTAACACATGACAAGTGTCTCGCTGCATGCTTCTGTCCCTTGGATGTGCGCCACTTGTCTTTTTCAGGAGCGGACAAGAATAACTACTCCCTCCTTTATTTGAATTTGAATCCCTTAACGTCGAACATCATCAGTAATATCGGTCGAAGGTTATTTCCAAATTCTTGGAAATATTTCTAAGTCTCAAGCATATCTTTTCCTTATACAAGCATCGTTGACTTAAGTCCAACATGAAGATCCAGTCGAACACTCCTTTGGACCTCTTCAAAGATTTTTAATACCAATCAATTCCTCCAACTTAATACAGGCGTCGAATTTATGTGCTAACACCTATCTTCTCCCAATAGGTTTGGCATGGGGGGGAAATCTACTAGTATCCAAGTGCCATTGATAGCTAAGGCTTCTAGTTTAGAATTCATAGCCTTCAGTCAGTTATCATCCTTAAATGCTTCCTCATAAGTAATAGGTTCACGGTCATGATTAACAGAATAGTTGAACTTTATTTTATTAAGAGACAAAAATTTACAAGAATGAAAGGATGAAATGGGATAAGGAATACCTGAAGATGATAGCATTAAGTGATTGCTTGAAGAACTACACACGTAATCCTTAAGATGGGTTGGAGGGTTTCTGTTTCTGGTTGGTCTATGTGAACTGTCAGGATCATGGTTGGTATCAGTGTGAGCTTCATTATTTTTGTTGTTATGCTCATCAGAGGTGGGTGTATCGTGAAGGCCATGATTGGTATCAGATTCAGCAGGTATGAGGGAGTCATCAATGATCATGTGTAGTATTGTCTTGTTCTTTATTAGATGGTGTGTCACTTTGTGGATGATGGTGGTTAATAGGTGAAGTTTCATTGGGTATGTTTATAGGATTAGGTCCTGGGTGATATTTCCAATTGGGTGCAAAAGGAAAAGTGTGTTCATAATGGAAAACATTTCTAGATACAAATATCTCATGGTTATTGTTAGTTCTTGGATTGGCTGGAATTTTGGTAAAACAAAGTATGTTCAATGTTGATGTCAAGGTGCTGATGTTGCAACATTAAAGTCTTAACACTGGGCTGTGTTAAGTAATTAATTGCTGAAGTTGGATGTCTGATGTCACATAGCGATGTTGTAACATCAGATCTGCAGAATTAACAACAGCAGGCTGTGATGTTGTTAGGGTTGTGTAATAGCTGGAATTGTGGAGAGCAAGCTGTCTCATTGGATGCGAATATCTTGGGATAGATATTTGCTGCTGCATAGGAGATCTGTTGCAGATTTGTAGGAGATTTAAAAGGTTGAAGATTTAAAAAGATTTTAGGAGAAAATCTGTTTTAAATATTCAGTTTTAAATAACAAATCTGGGAGATATTGTAGCAAGTCCAAGACCAATTCAAGGAGCTATATAAAGCGCACAAGACCAAAGGAAAAAGCGACAGAAAACATTCAGAAGATCAGAAGCTGGAGGCTTAGTGTCTAGATTTTGTTTAAGAGTGCTTGTATTTACACTATTCTAGGGTTTGAATAGGTGTTGTGTTTCTGTCCTCTCTAGAAGCTGTGAAGCAATAGAGAGTGGTTGCTTGATCGAAGCTAGGAAGCAAGATCAAGGGTTCTCAAAGAGGTTGTTCTTTGAGTGTTTAAGGTATTGAGTAGTGTTCTCATATCTAAGTGGTTTCTTAGGTAGGAAGTCACTAGTAGGGATTAAGTTTAGGAGATTGTCAACTGGATTATTGAGTCTGTAAATTAATTCTACAAGTAGTGAATTTCATCCCTGGCTTGGTAGCCCCCAGACGTAGGTAGTTAGACCAAACTGGGTGAACAATTCCTTGTGTGCTTTGTTAATGTTATTGCTGTCCATTGTGCAGAGTGTGTTGTTGTGACATCGCACCTTAACATCACACGTCTGATACCAGAATTTCAATTGGTATCAGAGCAGGCATCCTGTCTGTCTCTGGGTGAGATCTAGGGAAGTTACTTTCTGGTGTAAAGATGGACAAAGAAGTTGGAGGATTTGTCAACAGACCCCCTATTTTGGATGGCTCGAATTATGATTATTGGAAGCCAAGGATGATCACTTTTTTGAAATCCTTGGACTACAGGGCTTGGAAGGCTATAATTAAAGAATGGAAAGCACCTGTTGTGTTTGAAAAAGATGATGCTGGGAAAGATAAAGAGGGCACCTCAAAGCTGAAACCTGAAGAAGAATGGACCAAGGAAGAAGATGAGCTTGCCCTTGGAAATTCAAAAGTCCTAAATGCTATCTTCAATGGAGTTGACAAGAACATATTCAGGTTGATCAACTCATGTGAAGCTGCTAAGGTTGCATGGGATATTTTGAAGGCTACTCATGAAGGTACATCTAGAGTTAAGATGTCAAGACTTCAGCTTCTAACATCTAAGTTTGAATGCCTGAAGATGAAGGAAGATGAGACTATTCATGACTTCCATATGAGTGTTCTTGAGCTGGCTAATGCATTCAGTGCTCTTGGTGAAAAGATGTCTGAAGAAAAGCTTGTAAGGAAAATCCTTAGGTCCCTTCCTAAGAGGTACAAGATGAAGGTGACTGCAATTGAAGAAACTCAAGACATCAGCAAGATGTGGGTTGATGAGCTCATTGGATCTCTTCAAACGTTTGAGCTTGGGTTAAATGAAGAAGAGACTGAAAAGAAGCCAAAAAGTATAGCCTTGACTTTAAATGCTCAAGAAGAGAAAGGAAAGAATACTGAGTCCCATGAGGATTTATCTCAAGCCACAGCTATGTTGGGGAAGCAGGTCAACAAGGTGTTCAAGAGGATGAACAATAATTCCAGGCCTAATGACAAGAAAATCTTTTCGGACATCAGCAAGTCAAAAGAGAAGGATGAAGAGAAGACTGCCCAAGATAAAGGAGTTCAGTGCTTTGAATGTGAAGGTTATGGACATGTCAAGAAAGAATGTCCCACATTCTTGAAGAAGCAGAAGAAGGGCATGACAGTTTCCTGGTCTGAATCTGATAGTGAAAGTGAAGGTGAGTCAGCAAAGCATGTTAGAGCCTTAACAGGAACTGTTGTTTCTGATGATGATAGTGATGGAGAAATAACTTATGAGGAGTTAGCATCTACTTATCAAGAGCTGTGTTTAAAAAGTACTGAGATCTGTCAAGAAAACAAGTGTCACAAGCAACAGATTGCTCAGCTTGAGAATGTAAAAGCTGATTTGGAAAATGAAGTTGTACTAGTTAAATCTCAACTTGATCAGATGACAAAATCTGTTAGGATGATGAACAGTGGTACAGCCACTCTAGATAAGATTCTTCAGTCAGAGAAAGTTGCTGGAGATAAATCAGGTATAGGATATGTGGTTGAGGAAAAGGACTCTACAGAAGCTAGCACTTCAGGAACAAAGAAGGAGATGTCCCAACCAATGTCTCAGCATCAAACAAAGAGACATGATTCTACACCTAAGAAGGTTACTCATCCACAGCCTCAGAATGTTGAAAAGAAGAATGGTCATCATCAGAAGAAGGTGCAGTCTCAGGGAGCTAGTCAGTATATGCCACCTCAATATCACAAGAGCATGAAGGCTGCTAGGTTCAATCAGAACATGGTTCATCAACATCAGGGGAACATGTATGAATATGGATACAACAATGTTGTGCCTCATTACTATGGAAGAAGGAAGCCTCATCACCATAGGAGACAGTTCAAAAGACAATATCCTTACCATAGAAGACAGTCAAACTATGGTAGTAGAAGACAACAGCCTTATCATAGAAGAAGAAATCAACATTATGGATAGCAGCACCAGCAATATCATCATCATGGTGGCAGAAGGTTTAACCACTTTAGAGATGACAGAGTTAGGTGCTTCTATTGTGGCAGATTTGGACATATGCAGTTCTCTTGCTTCAAGCTTCATGGTTATCCAAATTCTGCTCCTCAACCCAGACAGAAGGAGGTCAGGCCCAAAGTAGTAAAACAATGGGGTCCTAAAGCTCAGGTCACATGTCTATTGGCTCACACATCAGATGGACATTTTGCTATGGATGCATGGTACTTTGACAGTGGATGTTCAAAGCACATGACTGGATCCAAGAAGCATTTGGTTGACTTCAATCCTTGCCATGCAAATGATGTTATTTTTGGCAATGGTGAAAAAGGAGTAGTAGAAGGAGTTGGAAGAGTGAATAATCATGATGGTCTTACTCTTGATAATGTGCTCCTTGTTCAAGGGTTGAGTGCTAATTTAATTAGCATAAGTCAACTTTGTGATGAAGGTTACAAGGTAAGCTACACCAAAGATGAATGTGTGGTAGCTGATGAGCAGAATGAGGTAGTGATGAAGGGAGTAAGATCCAAAGATAATTGCTATCAGTGGATACCTCAAGTGGACAGCTTATCTAGTGATGTTAGGGTTGATGCTGTAACATCAGATGGTGACATCAAGGGTGAAAGTATGGTGAAAAGTCAATATGGGTTAATGACTTATGGTGTTGTTACTCCTAAGTTGAATGATGTGTTAAAAACCAACTTGAGTTGTCAGTTATGTGAGCAAGATGAAGGAGTTAAAAATGCTGATGGAAGGATCAAAAGTTATGACCTTAAGAAGCGTTGGGAGCTGAATACTTGCAAGGCCAAGAAAGATGACAACCTGACTAATGACTCCTATAGTTCAGAAGAAAAATTTCACAAGTTGACAATCCTTATGTTGGAAGATGCAGATGCTAGAGCTGATGTTAAAACATCTCAAGTCAAGAAAGGTACTTCTAGCCTTAAAATAATGAAGAGTGATGATGAACTAATTGAAAATGTGGTTCCTGGGGTTGCTAAACGACTGAAATCAAGGAAGAAGAAAGCTATTGAGTCACCTCCAAAGATGAGAACTGATAAGCAGAAGATCTATGTGGATGGTACTACAAAATCCAGGCGTAAAGTGTTCATCTCTTCCAGAAATAGGAAGATCAGAGATAAGTCTGATGATAATGTCCAGGATATCTCTCAAATGAAGGAAGCCGTTGTTGTTAGAACTTCTGAGAAAATTCAAAAGGCCATACTAGATAACATTCCTGTGCTTTTCATAAAATGGTGGAAGTATGTTCTGGAAAAAGAATTTGGTATAGATACTCAGGATATGGTTGAGTTTTCTAGGATATGGTTCAGAGAGGGTGTGGGAACTTATGGTATTCAGGTGTGTATCAATAAGTTGCTCTAACTGGTTTTTATTGGGAGCTTCTTGAAGGACTTCTTTGTGCAATGAGTCCTTTGAATGGTGATGAGAATCTGATGTCCCAAAAGATGTTATAGCATCATGTTTGCTGGTGGTTATATCTGGAAGATGGTTAAGATTGGACATGTGGAGTTGGATGCTCTAGCATTTTTTTTGTCAGAAGAGGTGGAGATTATGGTCATGTGTTTAGTAGTTTGTTCTGGCAAAGCATGACTACTGTCTTTGAAGACTTCACCAGTTTCAACAACTACTGGTGGATGTAAGGATAGAGGAATTGTGATCTCTTGAAGAGACTGGATCTCAGTAAAGCTTATAAGTAAGCTGAGAATTTGTGGAGTTTGTGACACAGTGGTGAGTTTGGATTACTATACTGATAGTAAGTCCAGTGGTGGAGCATTTCAAGAACCATGGTGTCAAGAGTGTCCTAACAAATGTTAGAACATTTTCTGGGTTGGATATCCTTGGTAAAGGGTGATTTTGTTCTGGTTCTGAAGCCTTGTACATACATTATACCTAAGGAGCATCTACGTAGTCATACGGGAGAATGATGAAGTAGAAGGTCTGCCTTGGTTGGAGAATGTAGAGAAGATTGAAGTCTGAAGATGAAGAGTATGATAGCCTTTAGAGAAAGGGAAAGTGGTACCAAAATGCATGTGCTCAGCAAGTGTGCTCAAATGTTCATATTCATCTAGAGCATTAGTTATCCTTGTCAGGGGGAGTACTTATCTATGGTGTTTGCTACAAGGTGCATATATTATGAAGCTTGCATACTGATCAAGCTTGTGGAGATTGGTTGCCTCTTATGAGGATATAATGTCAGATAGCATGTTATGACATTAGGCTATTGATTGGTGTGGCCTTGAATGGTTTTAGTCATATGAAGCAAATTGTTTGAATCTTGTGCGCACATGCTTCTGAGGAGATGTCTGAAGACAAGATTGAATCATGGACTTAAATAGATTGTACACTTGTCTTGGTGTGTGTTATTCTTAGAGTTCAGTGGAAGGCATTGTGTGTGTGCTTCAGATCTTGTGGATGATTGTGTGAAGCCTTCATAACTGGATGGATGAAGAATATGTCTGGATTTTCAAAATGTGGATATTGCTGACAGAAGAAGTATGGTTTTGTACAGGGTGTCATAGGAGATTTAACTTGTTGAGGTTTGTCCAATTGTGGCTAAAAAGGGGGAGAAATAGCCAAGTGAGCCAAGAGTATCAAAGAGTACAAATGTCAAATGCTGCTAAAGTGATGTGATGCAGACAGAAGTGCAGATATTGAGGGGGAGAAGTTGTTGAACAAGGGGGAGAAGTTATTGAACAGTTGTATGCTAGTTCTTGCCTTAAGGGGGAGATTTATTTCATGCTGCTGGTTAGTGTTGAAGTTTGTGTACAGTAGAGTATTGGAGTGTTTGTGCAGCATTCTGAAAGCATTGTGAAGTGTAACTGTTTGTGAAGACTGTGCTGCTGCTGCAAAGGTTGGAAAAATCATATTTTTATCCGCTGCTAAAGTCTCTGAAGATGCAGAGTGCAGAGATTGTTTTAGCCAAAATTAGCCAAAGGGGGAGATTGTTAGTTCTTGGATTGGCTGGAATTTTGGTAAAACAAAGTATGTTCAATGTTGATGTCAAGGTGCTGATGTTGCAACATTGAAGTCTTAACACTGGGCTGTGTTAAGTAATTAATTGCTGAAGTTGGATGTCTAATGTCACATGGCGATGTTGTAACATCAGATCTGCAAAATTAACAATAGCAGGCTGTGATGTTGTTAGGGTTGCGTATTAGCTGGAATTGTGGAGAGCAAGCTGTCTCATTGGATGCGAATATCTTGGGATAGATATTTGCTGCTGCATAGGAGATCTATTGCAGATTTGTAGGAGATTTAAAAGGTTGAAGATTTAAAAAGATTTTAGGAGAAAATCTGTTTTAAATATTCAGTTTTAAATAACAAATCTAGGAGATATTGTAGCAAGTCCAAGACCAATTCAAGGAGCTATATAAAGCGCACAAGACCAAAGGAAAAAGCGACAGAAAACATTCAGAAGATCAGAAGCTGGAGGCTTAGTGTCTAGAGTTTGTTTAAGAGTGCTTGTATTTACACTATTCTAGGGTTTGAATAGGTGTTGTGTTTCTGTCCTCTCTAGAAGCTGTGAAGCAATAGAGAGTGGTTGCTTGATCGAAGCTAGGAAGCAAGATCAAGGGTTCTCAAAGAGGTTGTTCTTTGAGTGTTTAAGGGATTGAGTAGTGTTCTCATATCTAAGTGGTTTCTTAGGTAGGAAATCACTAGTAGGGATTAAGTTTAGGAGATTGTCAACTGGATTGTTGAGTCTGTAAATTAATTCTACAAGTAGTGAATTTCATCCCTGGCTTGGTAGCCCCCAGACGTAGGTAGTTAGACCGAACTGGGTGAACAATTCTTTGTGTGATTTGTTAATGTTATTGCTGTCCATTGTGCAGAGTGTGTTGTTGTGACATCGCACCTTAACATCACACGTCTGATACCAGAATTTCAGTTATTGATGTCTAGGAGAATCACCCATTTGACACCTTGCTTAAAGCCTAAGAAAATGCACTTTCTTCCTCTACTGTCAAGTTTAGTTCTGTGAGACTATAGTGTAGAGGCATATGTTAAGGTGCCAAAGACTTTCAAAGTGGTGAGGTTAGGTTCATCATTAAACAACATAAAATAAGGTGATTTGTTTTTCAAAATTAGGCTAGGCACTCTATTCATGATGTACACAGCATGACTGACTGCATAAAACCACAGTGATTTTGGAGCATTGGCTTGGAAAATTAATGCTCTAGTAATATTAAGTATGCGTTGATGCTTCCTTTCTACCCTACCATTTTGTTCAGGGATTCAACACAATTGGTTTGGTGAGAAATGCCTTTAGAAGCATAGAATTGGGGCATGATAAATTCAAGACCATTATCACTTCTAATGGTTTTGATGTGGGAATTATGTTGTATTTCTGACATTTTGACAAAATCAATCACATTCTATCTGGCCTCGGACTTGTATTTAATGAGTATCACCCATGTATATCTACCAAATTCATCCATAGCACTTAAAAAATATAAATGATCATGTTTGGACTTAATGGCTATAGGACCCCATACATCAAAATGGACAATATCAAAGGGTTTATTTGCTTTATTGAAACTTGAATGATAAGGTAATTTCTTGTGTTTGGCATAATGACATACATCACAGGCAGAATGTTTATCAACTAAAATAAAAGGAAATATAGAATGAAGAATTTGCAATCTAGTGGGGGACAAGTGCCATAGTCTAAAGTGCCATAAGGCATGTTCAGGTATACAATGACTTGTTGACTGGTGTATGGCATGAGTGTCATGGTCTTTATTCTTGAGGATTAAGTGGTACAATCTCTGAAAGCTTTCACCCGAACCAATCATTTTTATTGTGATGAGATCCTAAATAAGACATTGATTATGAGTGAAACTGACTTTATAGTTGGACTGTTGACATAACTTGGAGGCGGAGATCAAGTTAACTGAAAATTAAGAGATATATAAGACATTGTTTAGTATAAAATCATGTGAAAATTTAAAAGTGCCTATATTTTTAGCTAAGGCATAATGTCCATTGGTAAGTCTAACATTTATAGGGAAAACTGTATCATATGAAGAAAAATAAGAACTTAATGAACATATATGATCACTAGCACCTGAATATATGATTCAAGTGTCTAATGAGCATCCTTTGTAAGCAAAAGAAAATGTTTTACCTTAATCATTCAAAGGTGAATGACCATTGAATGTGGAAGAGTTAACTTGGTTAGAAGCTGCAGGGATGATACCTTGGCTGATGGTTGAGTTTTGAAGTAGATGCATAAGCTTCTCATATTGGTCTTGAGTAATAGAAGAAGAGCCATTATTGGCAGGAGGTGTTTGAGTATTCACTTCATTTTCATCATCATTTGCAACAGTATTATTTGCCATAGGACCTTTTCCAAAATGTGGAGGAAACCCATGTTTTCTATAACAAACTTCCAATGTGTGGCCAGTTTTACCACAATGAGTACAGATTTTGGACTTGGAAGTGTTGGATTGAGCTGCTGAATTACCAGTCTTTGAGTTAGGTTTCTTGTATCCAACTGCATTGATCAATTCTTAGGATTCTTCAACTGGTGAAAATCCATGTTGCCTTTCTTGTTGAAGGACCATGGAAAAGATTCTATTAATTTCAAGTAGGGGATCCATGAGTAAGATCTGAGACTTTACCACAACAAAGTACTCATTTAGGCCAGCGATGAATATAATAACATTCAACATCTTATGATTCTTTTTGGCTTGGCTCATGGCTTCACAAGAGCAATGATTCCTACATGTGTAGGTTGGAATTGGCATGTAAATTTCCAGCTCCTCCTAAAGAACTTTCAAAGTGTAGAATAAAATTTAGTAACTAATTTTGAATCTTGCATGAGAGCATACACTTCTTGTTGCAATTCTGTGATACGAACTAAGTCACCTTGAGAAAACCTCTCTTTGAGATCGTTCCATACATCTAATATGTTTTCCATGAACACAATCGATTGAGCTATGGATTCAAAAACATAATTAAGTAACCAAGAATGAACAAGCATGTTGCATCTTTCCATGCACGGAAAGAAGGACCGAAATCATCATTTGGAACTTGAATTGAGCCATCAACAAACTCGAGCTTCAACTTGCCACCAAGAGCTCGTCTCATAGACCTCTCCCAAGAATGGTAATTGGAGCCTTCAAGAACAGAAGTAACTTTAACTAATGAAGTTCCATCATTAGGATGAACATAATATGGACTGCTATGGTCATAAGTAGGTTCTAATGTTGGAACACATGATGGAGCCATGGCGGAAGAAATAGAAGGAAAACGAAGAAATAAAACAGAAGAGTGGAATGATTATGAATGAATTGAAACATGTAGATCTATAAAGGCGTTTAATACCATGTTAAGAAACTAAACACTCCATGAATGAAGCTTGAAAATGCATACAAATTTGTGAAACTCCATAAATGAAGCATAGAGAAAACAAAGAAGAAGATGATGAAGTGAAGCACAAAACTCTTGTTATTCAACTTGATGAAGTAATGGCATTATACAATCATATATAGGCAACAAACTCTAACTACCATAGTAGTTAGTTGTAACTTCCTAACAGCATTCCATAAAGAAAAAAACTACCTAACAAAATTATGGAAATTGTTATATATGGAAAGTTGTATATCAAGCAACCATTACATATAGATCAAATATATTGCTAAGCCATATTTCAACAAAAGTATTGATTTATTGCATAAACTTTAGAATAATAAATTTAGAAAATTTTACACATAAACAAATGTTTTGGGATTAGATTTCATCATATACCTCAATAATGTATTATTATGATTGATTATATACTCGCATACTTTCTATTAATTGTTCACATTTTTCTCATCATACGATTTTAGTTCTTGACAAATGACAAGAGATCTATTATACTGATTAAATTTCAATTCCTCGCTCGATTATCCTATACAATTGCATTACAATTTCATATGATTTTAAAGCTAGCCCTATTACTAGCAAATAGCATCCACAATAAATATAACTAAATTGAGAACCGCGCTATACACGGAGCTGAGATAAGTTTTTTAAGGTTATATTATAAAATTTTAATTTTAATTTATTACTAATTTACAATATTTACAAATGATTTTATTCAATTGAATTATCCATTTAATATCAATTATTTCCAATTTAACAATACTTTATAGGACAGTGTTTTATAGTTTTATAATGAATTATAAACTATAGCTGAAAAATTGTGGTTTAATTTTGTAATATATAATTGCAATTATTATTTAAAGTAATATATTAGAAACAATTTGAAATATTTGTTTGTCTATTTAAAAATTATAAGTTAAATTTGAAAGAATTGTTTGATATTTTTTTAGCATTGTTATGAAATTTAATATTTGAAGTGAAATTTTGTAACATATAATCACATTTAAAATTAAGAATTATATTTTAAAAAGAATATTGAAGTATTTTTTTTTTTTTTGCCTATTTGAAAGTATTGTTTGACCACTTTGTTTTAAACATTGTAATGTGATTTTTTAGTTGTTATTATGAATTTAAAATGGATACATGCGAATGATTTTTTTTATAAAACTATTTTAAGAAAAAAATTATGGAGTAAAATATTATACAATGTATTTTTTTAGAAATATTAATAGAAACAAAAAAAAGATAGATATGAAAAAAAAAATAATGATTAGTATAAGAAAAATAAAATAAACTATATCTTTATAATTGTTGTAATAAAATCGTTTATCTCTTTTTTTTTAGTGGTTTAAGTAGTTATCATTTTTATTAAAAGACAAAAAATTGTTTTCAATTTTATAAGAATTAAATTAGTTCTCATAATATTTTATTGAATTATTTTAAACTGATTGATTTAATTTTTGTAAGAATTGAATCAACTCTCATAGTTTTTATTGAATTATTTGAAAATTAATTAATTTAACTTTTTTATAAGAAATTAGTGTGCATTACAGAAAATAGAATAAAAATTTAATAGTTTGAGTGTTGATGTATGGTAAATATATAATTTGTACATGTATGTAACTTATAATAATATGTGTTTCAATGGATTGTAGATGTATAATTTGTATAAGTATATAACAATATATATGGAATGGAGAAGACAAAAACAAATCAAAATAAGCCAATGATTATATAAGGTTTTTAGTCAAATTAATAGATGAGGATAAGTCATTGAATATGAAAATAGAAGTGTTTTAATTAAATTAAATGTTACATATTTTTTCTTAAATAAAAAATGGAAGTTTTTGAATGTTGTGTTTTGAAGAGTGTCACATTATATTTTTAGGGATGTGGCGAATAAGATAATGAGTTGTCAGACAAATAGTGTGAGTCTTAGTTGTAATATATTATAATATACAAGTTTTTTCTAAGAACATAATATATCAAATAATTAATTTCAGAATTTTATGTTACAAAAGCCTTATGCATAGAAGTAAATAATGGGTAAAAGCTTATAAAATATTCATAACTAATTAAACCTAATTCTAACACATAAATTATGGATTAATATGCTTGCATGTACAAGTGCCTGCAACCCTCAAATATTCAAGATAACTTCATGATGATAATACAGGATGTCAAACGACATTATGTGAATTCTTACTATGTTAAAGAAGAAAAAAAATCTAGATGCTCTTTGTGAGATCAAGATGTAAACTCAAGTTAAATAAAGAAAACACTTAAAATTAAACGGTGTTCAGTGAAGTCCCTAATGATCTTTGCTCGAGTAATTTATGATGATGGAATCTATAAAAGAAGGTAAATCAAGCTTCATGAGATAAAGATAGAAGAATCAAGTCCCATATGGATTTCTAAATTAATGTTGAATCAAGAAAGAGATCTTAAAGCTTTAAATCCTTGAAACCGATAAGTGTAAAAGCTCTCTTTGTCCATTGTCTTAAAGATAATTTGAATCTAAAGGACTTAGACCAATCGATTAGAACAAGGAAAAATACTCATTAATCTATTAGAATTTTTAATCGATCAGACCCTAGGGTTAATCGATTAAGTTATTAAAAATCCCATGACATTTTTCCCTTTTGAGCAAATTTTAATCCTATAAATAGAAAGTTTCTTCTCATTTATTTGGTACATAAAAAATTGAATTTATAGCTATTCTTTCTCATTTCTACTCTCTCATACTTCATCTATTTCTATTTTTTTCACAAAATTGTCTTAGTGCTTTGAGAGTGAAAAATATATGTGAGAGTTTTGGTGCTGTGGAATCATTGTAATTTTCTAAATACTCTATCACCTCTTTTGTAATATCATTAAAGATATTTGTTGTTTGGTTCATGAGATTAACTAGTAATAATCTATGATTGATTCTTGACATTAGTTGTTTAAAACCTCTATTTGGTTTCTAAGCACAACCTATCAAAAGTTGCATTTGTTTTGGAGATTGACATGTTAAAATCTCTTGTTTCGTTCGTGAGATTAGCCTGTTAAAATCTCTTGTTTAGTTCGTGGGATTAGCCAGTTAAAATATCTATTTGATTGTAAAAAAGTTTGTGGGCATAACCTATGAAAAACTCATATCTATAGAAAACTCTTAGTTACAAGAGTAGGTCAAATGATTAGGTTGAACCAATAAAAATCTATTGTGCATGCTCTCTTTCCCATATCTCTTTAATTTCCATTGCTCTATTATATTTACGCTTTATTTCTTTCTCCCCATATCTTTTTCTCTCTTTCTCTCTCCTATTTCACTACTTAAACTCTTTTTTTTTAATAATAAAGTTCATCTAAAGATTTTTTATAAAACAAATTTTTATAATTGGACAACGTTTATCAACCAACACAATTCATCCCCTCCGTCCTTCTTATGTTTGGAGTCACTTAGTCAACAAGTGGCATCAAAGCCTAACTCATGATATAGGAATAATCGTCTCAGGAGGTAGCAAAATGACTCCCAACACTTATTCTATTTTTAATAATGGACTTTTCATAAATACACCTACACCATTTAATAGTGAAAGGTTTGTTTAATGAAAAAGCCAAAATTAAAATACTTTTGATTCAATTGATTATGATTTATGGATTTTTTTTTCTAAATGATCCTTTTGTCCCTATTCATTTAATAAATAATGAAGTAGTAGAAAAACCCAATCATTTGTGGACCATACATGAAAAGATAAAAATATAACTTAGGTTTCAAGTCAAGTGATTGATGACCAGTGCGTTAAGCACTAGAGAATTTTTCATGCTTGTAATTGTAACACGGCCAAAGAAGCGTGGGACACCCTTAAGAAAATCCATGAAGTTCCAACTATGATTGAAAGAGGTAATCCCATGTGTCCAAGAAAATTAGATACCAAGTACAAGGAAAGTTTGGTTCTCAAATATTGGTTTTAATCTCACACAATTTACGTCTAATAGATATATATGATTCAATAACTTGTATTAAAATATTTATTAAGTACTTGACTTCAAGAAAGAAATATTTTGGATGAATTTTAAGAATGATCGGAAAAAAAAGGAAATTGTTGTCCTTTATAGATTGGTTGTATTATGCAAAATAACATAGTGTATAGAAGCTGTTTTTGTGAAGACAGGACACGCGTGGGACATGATGTTCTAGCAAGTGTGGCACATCTGGCCCCTGTTGTTGCTATTGTATTGGTGCATTTTCTATTTTGTATTTTGAGCGCTTTATTGGATTTGTTTCTGATTGATTTGTTGCTATCTTTTAGAAACATAATTAATTAGATTTGTTTGATGATTTATTATGATTAAATCTAAAGGTTTAAAATTTGAATTCAAATCAAATCAAATCTTGTTGTGGATTTGTTTTGAAAAACAAATCTTATCCAAATCTCCACTATATCTGCTGATTAAATCTTATGCTCGTTGGAGGAAATCCCAACTAAGGAATTATATTTAAAGAGACTCAATTCCATCATTGAATAAAACGAGCATGTTGCGGTGAGAATCGGATAACAAGCTATTAATTAACTTGCATCACATTTCTTTGAATTCATCACCGACTTTGATTTATCCAAAGGAAAGGTTCAAGATCGAGAAAAACCTAAAGGGGGAGATCTAAGGTACGGGGGTTGGTTATACTAAGGGAAGGTATTAGCACCCTTAATATCTGTAGTACTCTACAGGAACCTCTTGTTTGTTGTGTTATGTTTCACTCGCTTGCTAAAGGTGTTATGCTAAAGGCTGAAACCCTAGGGGTTAGTATCTAGGTATACTCGACAAGGCATCGCTCCTTACGCCTACGTATCCTGACGGGAGTGGAATCAGAGTATCCGTAGTTCACCTAACTAAGGATGAAGGAGGAACCATTGACTATGGCCAAAGTTCCAAGGGGAAAATGAGTATGAGCTCATTTTAGAGTTCACGATAACTCTCTAAATCTAAGTTATAGGGGAAAAGTGAATTCTCATGATGGTGAGAATCACATAGAGTTCAAAACTCTAACCTATTGCTAAGTTATGATTTCATGGCTCTCATGAGGCCAAGAAATGGGATAAGCTCTTACGAGGTTAAGGTAGGGTTGTTTGTTTAGTGACTCATGAGTCAATTTAGGAGGACTTTCCTTTGGAATAGGGGAAGATAACAGTTTTAAAATTACTATGAAGTAAAGAGTTACATGAATTTAATATGATGACATAAAAATAACATAAACAAGATATTAAGATGAAACAAGGTTTATAATATCATGCAAGGTTAGAACTACTCATATGAGACAATGCTTAAACAAGGTAAACAAAGATAACATAGCAAGATAAATAAAGTAGTGCAATGAACACCTAAAAGATATTTCCAATTTCAACACGAATAAAAGCCATCAAGATTAAATATTTTCAACCATTTCTTTTTATATTCAACAAGTGAAATCAATTAGAAACAAATAGCAAAAAGAATGGAAGAAAAAGGATGGAAAACAAATGAGTTATGAAGGTTTGAAATGTAGTGCATAAACCATAAAGAATTAAAATAACAAGTAGTAAAAAAGAAGGGAAAGGCTCTCCTAGGGATTGAACCCAGGACCATGCGCATGCAGTCCTAAAACATTACCAATCAAGCCATGCACGCGCTCTGAACATATAATGGAAGCAATGATATATATGTAAAGTGAAGCGAATTAGAAAAATAAAATAAAAGGACTGGGGCGAGGGGGATTCGAACCCCAGTCCCAAGGGTCAAAGGCGAGTGTGCATGTGTGTGCTTGCCACTGGGGTGGCTGTTTCATCCGTTATAAAACATGACTTAATAAATATATGACCTTTCAAGCATGCATAAACCAAAAGAAATAAAGCAAGCCAACTCAAATAACAGCCCAAATAAATAGAAACAAAGTACCATGCCTTCAATTATGCAGACAACTATCAACCAGCAAGGACAGAAACAATTGATCAAATCCTCAACATCACATGGATTACCAAACAAATGGAATACTAAACAATGCCAAAACATACAAACCAAAATCCAAGCAAGTTCCCACTTTGGTAATGCAAAAACACATTATAGCTCTGAACATGGGGTGTGACAGATTCAAACACAAATTAAAACATGTACCGCCCAAAGGTTCAACAAGCACATGATACATTCAATTGGACTCCATGAAAAGGACACGACTTGGATGCCACTAAACAACATTCATTCGGGTTAGGGATCAAAAAAGCATGGCCACAGATTGAGTTCATGAGTATCAAAATTTTAAATACCGAATGAAAGAAAGCACAGTTGTTTTAGGACCAAATCACATGTTTGATATGGTCAGTTTTATTGACATCAAAGTAAAACATCCACAATAACTAACTTTCAGTGCAGACAAGCAACAATGTCATTTAGAGCAGTTATGGTTCAAAAGGCAATAAGTTCAAGAGATTAAATGCACACTAATGCTAGCATACCAGTCAAATAACAAGATCCCCATGTCATGATACATGGTGGCTATTAAACAAGGCAGCAGGCATAACTTCAGAACAAAACAAGACACAAGGTATGACAACATAGCAAATAAGTTCACTCAAGTAATGTAATTTAGAACAAGCAGTGGCATGGCATGGTGAAAACAGATACTAATATTCAATGGATATAAGAACAAACTTAAAGGCATGGATCAAAACCAGTTCTGATTTAAGGCAAAAGGCATTCCAATGAAGTAAAGACATATCAAAGCTATGATCAAGTGTTATCAATGGCATTAGATAGTTGGGTACAGTAAGGACTCAGGGCAATGCAGAGTAAAACTTAAGAAAGAATGTGCATATGGTTCTATGGTTATAAGCATGTGGTACCAAGACAAATACCTCAAGAAATTTAACAATCATAATCAAACAAGGTTACATGGCAGAAATGCACATATCATGTTTGAACATTTAAAATTTATACATAAATTGAAGATACCAAACTGACAGCATGTGGCACATGGACAAAACCAGTTTCAAGCATGGCAAGGCATATCTAACATGGATTCTAGGTTTACAAACTAGTCACAAGTCACAGAGGCAGCAAAGCAAAACCAGTATGATAAAAGGATAGACACACGCTAAAAGATTTTCTGGGATTTTCTTAAATTGAAGAGTTCAAACGGGATCTTCAAGAAAAAAACCAAAAAAGACAGGACAAACTCTGCGCGCCAGATGATAACTGGAGTTTAATTGGGAATAAGGTTAATGAGCCATGAATGGACTCTGATACTCATATGAGTTGGTTGAGATAACAACATGATTTGTTTTCTTAGGAAGAAAACCAGTATGAGCTGGATTTGTTTTTGGTTTTAGATTCGTATTGGACCAGGGTTCAAACAACGGTTCACATCTGACCGGAAGTTTAGGTTCACATCTGACCTGGTATTAAAACAACGGTTCACGATAACCTAAAGTTTAGGTTCACATCTGACATGGTTTTAAACAACGGGTTCACAATAACCTGAAGTTTAGGTTCAAATCTGACCTGGTTTTAAACAACGGGTTCACGATAACCTGAAGTTTAGGTTCAAATCTGACCTGGTTTTAAACAACGGGTTCACGATAACCTGAAGTTTAGGTTCAAATCTGACCTGGTTTAAATGATGCCAGCAACTACTGGACTTTAGGTATCCAAATAAGGTGATTAAGTATCAGATAGATCGGTATCGGGGTTGCAGGTTAGACTTCCTGGGGAATACTGCACAAAGAGTCAAAATCTGGCGCACAAAGGTGAAAAACCGGACGCAAGCAAAACAAAGACAAAGATCCAAAGACCAACAAAAAGGGAAAAAAGAGAGGGATAAAGACCTCACAAACAAAACACCCAAATGCAAAGATGCTCAATGCTATGGCATGATGCGAATGCTCAATGATGTCGCTCCCGGGATTTTCATCCAGGTACAAACGCGAAAGTGGCGCAGAAGAAAGAAAGAGAGTCGCCAGCCAGACATATTTATCCCAAAGAAAGGGAAAGGTAATGCTGCACAAACCCGGGAGGAAGGAAAGAACAAGGTCTCGCGAACCAAAGAGAAAGGGTAAGGGAGTCGGTTACGTGAAGGGAAGGTTATCGCACCCCTTCACGTCCATCGTACTCTATGGGATCCATGCTTATTGTCTCGATCAAAGGGTGTCTTCATTTGGAGCTCCGCTGCTACTGGAAAGGAAAAGGAACAGGTACGGGAAAGAACGAAGAAACGAGGAAGAAAAGAAAAAGAAGTGACTCGGTAGGACATCCTCGGAGTCCTAGGCCTATGTATTCCCTCAGTGCAATGGGAAAGTCAGAGTCAACGTAGTTCGACGGACTACGGGGGACGGTTGCTCGTCGAGATGTCGCATCTCGTGCCTACGTATCTTCAATCAGACAAGAAAGAAGAATCAGAGCAAACGTAGTTCGGCTCAACAAGGGTTGCTTTGTTTGTGTTTTTTAGTGGAAACGTCAGAGTGTGCGTCCTAGCAGTTAGGTGTTGCAGCTCGCTGTATGGAGACTTAGGCGTTACCTGTTTGCGGTAGAACGGACGTGATGAATCCTTAAGGAATAGAATGAAGGAGATGAGAAAAGAGTTTGTTTGTTTTTGTCTTTTAGAAATAAGTATTTTGATTATTGGTGTGTATAACGCATATTGTATTTAAGTCTTTCACGTAGGATCGAATGCCTCGAATATCGACCCAAGACGGGACATAAGCTAAACATTCTAAGAAAGTGAGAGAAGACCCCTCACTATCTTATTCTCACATGAAAGGTTCAAATGCAATATATGTTATGCCTTTATTAAGTGTTTTTGCTTTTTTGTTTTGAGATGAGAAAGAAGAAGCTCAAAGGAGGAAATGACAAAGTCTAATAAGGGGACTAATGATACTAAAGTTTTCATGCATGGATGTCCTATAGTTATGTGGAGTATAAGAACCACCTAAGTCTAAAGGAAAGAGAGGGATAGCACTATCTAATGCTTATCCTACCTCACCTTAATCCAAAATTAAGGCTGAGCTAGGATCCCAAAGGGATGTGAGAAAGTTCCACACAATCAAGCATTATATCATGCTATTCACAAAAGAGAAAGATAAGTAAAAGAGATAAGAGACAGGTAAGTATTTAATCAGAAATAAGCAACAAAATCAAAGTCAACAATTAATCAAGAATATCCAAGCTAAAGTGCTAATTAAATCAAGATTAAAAATTAGCAAAAAAAAAAGTTAATCTAAGATTAACACTAACACTAAGATTAATCCTAAAATTAATTCCAATTATTCCTAATTGAAATCTAATTCTACAAAAATCTAATTAAAAGAAAATTAATTCTAAAACTAATTCTAGAATTAAAAACTAAATATTAAAAATCTAACTTCTAATTCAATTAACAAAAATTAAAAAACAAGATTAACTTCTAAACCAAAATCCAATTAACCATTTATAAAATAATTAAACAAAAACCAAAAATGTCTAATTAAAAACTGAAAAGGAAAACGGAGGTGTAGGACCAAGTACTGGTGGTGTGACCAAAAACCAGGCGTCTGGGCTTTAGAAAGCTGGCCCAAAGCTTTTCCTTACAAGATCAGAGGGGGTACAGTCAGATTCAGGGTGCTGTGAGAAACATCAGGCACTGGGCTTTAAATCAAGGCCCAAGAGTTTCTATCAAGGAGCCAGGGAGAGATGAGTAAAAAACAGGTGTGAAAATAAAAAGAAAGGGCCTGAAGCCCAACCAAAACAAAGTGAAATCGGGTTTAAAGCAATTACCCCTAGGGGACTTGTACAACTCGTCTTCCTCTTTCCCATACCTTACCGTCTGCAATTCACCACTTCTTTCACGCTTCTCACGGATTCGATGTTCTCCAAATTACACAAGATGTTTCGCCGACAGATCAACTCTCTCCGTTTGCTCATCTCAATCCTCCATTCACGAAAACCTCATTGATCTCTGCCACACCGTCTTCTTTCCACATCATTTCGCCACCGTCTTCCTCAACTCGCCAGCTACATTCACCTTCATCGCAACTCACTCTCAACAGTTCAAACAAAATTCGTCTCTCACGATTTTCTCCAAATCTAATGCTCTTCGCATCTCACAAACCAACGCCGAGAAACGACGCCGCACCAGAATCAAATTCGTTCTCCTCCACTCAAAAATCGACGTGACGCTCAAAAGAAACGAAATCAGGCTTATCGCAACTACAACAATGAGATGATAACTTCACAGAATCAATGGAAACAGATCAACGTACCTACCGGAGATAGTCCAGTGCTTCTTCGACTGCGAGCAACGAACCAGTGCGAACCGAGAAGGACTTCAGGTATGCGTAGTTTCTTCGTTCTTCGCTCTTCCTCTTCGGTTCCGCTATGCAGTGCTGCTTTCGATCCTCTTCTATCTTTCACTTCTGAAATTGTTGTTGTTGTAAGCTTCTGTGTTAATGCATCGTTCTTCTTCTTCTTGTGTTGCTACTTCACTGTGTTGTTCAGTGTTGTTCTTGGATTTGGTGTTTGAATCGCTTCTATGAGTTGCGTTTTTGCAAATTACTGTTGTGACGTGAGCTGAGTTGTGGCGTTGTGTTGACGCAAAATGATGCTTCAAATTGCTGGATTCAAATTTGTTGTAACCGTTGCGATTTGTAATCTAATTTGGAATTTCGGTTGTTTTATTTTGCAGGTGGTGAAAGGAGGCGTAAGAGATGCAGAATTTGGAAACTCTCAAAGGTTAATGATGAAGATGAGATATGGTAATGGAATTGAAGATGATGAATGGTGAATTGAAGATATTGGTGATGATTTGTGTAGAACCATTGAAGGTGGTTCGATGGAAAAGGTTTCTCTAAAAGTTTTTGGTATTCTGAAAATGAAGCTCTCTTCTGTTGTAAATTTATATCAGAATTCTTGGAGGGTAGTATGGTATTTTGAATCTGAAATTCTGTTATGAAATCGTTAGTGGAATCATGAGTTTTCTGCTCATCAATTTTCGTGTTGTGCAGCGTGGGTCCTAAAGTCATGATGCTGAAGGATGTTGGCTTGGAAGCCGTCTCAAATTTTCTCAAATTTTCAACTTACGACTTTGTTGCGGCTTATTGATGGCTTGATGATTTGCTTTACACAGCTTACAGTGACTAGGGGTTAAAAACATTTGTGTGATGCTTTTTGGTTGTTTCACATGGCTTGGAAGTGGCTTGTGAAATGGCTGGGATACGTGACGCAGGAGGCTCACATTATTTGCTCTGCTTTTTTCATATTGGCAATTATAAACGTATGGAATAATAACTTGTACTGCCTCTATGAATTTCGTCCAACTTTCTTATTTATTTTACAAAGCAAATGGGCTTTGGAATCTGCAAGTTTAGGCAATTTGAATATTGTGCAATGGTTTGGATTAATAAATGGATAGAATAGATTAAAAAAAGGTTATTTAAATACTAATGGATGAATTTGTGGATTATAAATGGAAATGGATTAAAAGAAATAGTTATGGAAATTGGACCTTAATTGGATATGGATACAAAGAATGAAGTGGATAATTGAAACATAATGGATATTTTTGTGATATTTCTGAATAAGATGGATAATGGATAAAAAGAAAAGAAATGGATTGGGAATGGTATTGGATTTAGAAAAAGACTAAAGATAAATTTGAATATGGGTTGAAAAGTGGTTAACAAATGGATAAATTTGGATATTTAAAATGAAATGGATATTTAGGAAACGGACTCTTGAAATGGACATGGATTGAAATGGAATTTGCATCTTGAATCACAAGGAATCCACATGACCAATCTTAACATGCTTTGCCTTTTAAGAACATTGATCCTTTTGAACATCCTCAAACCAACTTTAAAATCCAAGTCAGATTCGCCTTCTTAATGGCCAACTCCAATCTCACATCCACACTAATTTTCCTCACAAACAATTAGCGACAAGCAACGAATATAGGTTCATAACTTGATCTCTTGCACCATAAACTAACACGAGAACAATTCCCTGAAGCTGAAGATAAGGCATGAAGCGTAGAAAGAAGCATGATTACCAAAACAATCTTGACAAGGAAACCTTAGCCAATAATCTTCAGTTGACGACTATCCACAAATTCACCCATGAATGAGAAACCATGATCCTTGTTGATATACACCCTGAAACCTGGTGAACCTCTGAATACAACAACCTTGGATCTTGATGAACCTCTGAATAGGAAGATACCAATAGCATGAAAACTCTTTGATTCCATGTCTTAGAAAACCAATGCAAATGAATAATTATGAACTATGACCTAATGGATGCAAATGAAAAAGGAAACATAAGCCAGAAAAAGTTAGAAAAAGAGAAGGCAAATTTTGGGGTGCTACAGCTGCCCCTATTCAATCGACTTGGACCTGAATGAGTGATAGCAACGGCTTTCAAATATTCGAGGTACATGGAGATTGAATACCAAAAGAACCCAGAAATTTGCAAACTGTGGGGAGAGAAATGACATAGTGATTGCCAGCCGAAGGTGGACTCATATCCAAAGGTCAACAGACATAAAAAGATGACTCCGCTGGGGATACATTGGTAGACCATTAACTCTGAGGTTGAGGAAAAAATAACATCAGCTCTGAGAAAGAAAAGGATAACCATCAACTCTGAGGTTGAGGAAAATCTGGACTAAACACCAACTTTGAATGTTTGAGAAAAAGGTAGACATCAACTATGAGATTGGTAAAAAGGATATACGTCAACTCTGAGGTTGGTAGAAAGGTAGACCTTGATTTTGAGACCAGAGATAAAAACATTGACTTCAACTTTGAGGTTGGAAGAAAGGAATCAGTCAACACTGAGGTTGGAGACATGCCACAATATACGATAACTCTGAGGTTGGTGGAAAAAAGAGGTACGACAACTTTGAGGTTGGAGAAAAGATATGCGACAACTCCGAGGTTGGGCAAATGGACGTCAACCCTGAGGTTGGAGAGAAAATATACGACAACTCTGAGGTTGATAAAAGGGGCGTCAACTCTGAGGTTGGGGAAAAATAGGTACGACAACTCTGAGGTTGGAGAAAGGGCGTCAACTCTGAGGTTGGACAGACAGACGTCAACTCTGAGGTTGGGGAGGAGATATACGACAACTCTGAGGTTGGTAAAAAGGGGTACGACAACTCTGAGGTGGGAGAGAAGATATACGACAACTCTGAGGTTGGTAAAAAAGGCTTCAACTCTGAGGTTGGAGAGGGAATGTACGACAACTATGAGGTTGGGGAAAATATGTACGACAACTCTGAGGTTGGAGAAGAAAGGCGTCAACTCTAAGGCTGAGGAAGAAAGGAGGTACGACAACTCTGAGGTTGGAGAAAGGCGATAACTCTAAGGTTGGAGAAGAAAGGGGTGTCAACTCTGAGGTCGGACAAAATAGGCGTCAACTCTGACGTTGGGGAAAAAAGAAGGTACGACAACTCTGAGGTTGGAGAAAGGCGACAACTCTGAGGTTGGAGAAGAAAGGAGGTACGACAACTCTGAGGTTGGAAAGGGAATAAACGACAACTCTGAGGTTGGAGAGAAGATATATGACAACTCTGAGGTTGGTAAAAAAGATATACGACAACTCTGAGGTTGGTAAAAAAGGCTTCAACTCTGAGGCTGGAAAGGGAATAAACGACAACTCTGAGGTTGGGGAAAAAAGGTACGACAACTCTGAGGTTGGGCAAATGGACATCAACTCTGAGGTTCGAGAGAAGATATACGACAACTCTGAAGTTGGGGAAGAAAAGCATTTTCATCAACTCTGCTGTCAAGAAAAAGGTATACAACAACTTTGAAGTTGGGGAAGAAAAGGATATTCATCAACTCTGAGGTCGAGAAAAGGTATACAACAACTATGAAGTTAGGGAAGAAAGGATATTTCATCAACTCTGATGTCAAGAAAAAGGTATACAACAACTTTGAAGTTGGGGAAGAAAAGGATATTCATCAACTCTGAGGTCGAGAAAAGGTATACAACAACTTTGAAGTTGGGGAAGAAAGGATATTTCATCAACTCTGAGGTCGGGAAAAGATACATGACAACTCTGAGGTTGGTAAAAAGGGCGTCAACTCAGAGGTTGGGGACGAAAGAGATACGGCAACTCTGAGGTTGGGGAAAAAGGCATATTCATCAACTCTGAGGTCGAGAAAAGGATATTCAACAACTTTGAAGTTGGTATAAAGAGGCATCAACCCTGAGGTTGGGGATCACTGTTTTGATTGATGGTTGACTTGGGCTTTCGCACAAGGTACCACATCTGGCTTATGCTTCGATGCATGTTTGAATTTTCTTTCTATGGCGCAATGCTCCATACGAAATGGAAATGCTACGCATTTTGAGGATGCAATGCAATGATGATAACTACATGTAAGAATGAAAGGACACTCCACTGGGGAATACGCAAAATAGAACAAGCAGACTCCACTGAGGAAGGGATCACCAATATCTGACCTCCTGTGGGGAGATAACCAACTGTACCACCAATAACTACTGGCGATGCAAACTCTGTCGGGGAACTGCAAGCTGAATTACGAACTCTGTTGGGGAGATGCCAATGAAGATTGGACTTTGAACTGCTGAGAATGCCAATAACCGTTGTACTTTGACTTGCGGAGAGTGCCGATAACCATTGGACTTTGACTTACGGAGAATGCCAATAACCATTGGACTTTGACTTTTGAGGAAGAGAATACTCTGACTTCTCACCGTCTTCAAACTGCTTGAAAATATTCCACCATCTTACCCTGCTGAGAATGAGGAATCCACCTACACTGCTGGGGGTAAGGAATCTTCATATAGAACCCCTTTCGATGTGAGAACGATTCTCTGCTTGAGGAAGAATATCAATTCCAACACCTTGCTGGAAAAGATACCTTCTGGCTCTTTGCTGGGGAAGAGACTTAATGCTTCAAGTCTGCTGATCACTTGCATATTGATTATCAAGAGTAAACAACGGTTTCTTCCTGACTTGCCCCAGATCATAGGGTCTAATGGGAGAAATCATCTCAAGAGGATTTTACAGAAGACCGGGCGTTCACACTGCCCCAGGGTCTTCAAACTCTTGGAGAGATTTATCGGATTTCGACTTAACTGTCCCAGACTGTATGATCCATGAAGGAATTTTCCTCGAGAGGACTTGTAATGATTTGAAATACTCTGCCTCAGTATTTCGAACCTTGAAGAGGTGTTTCTAATTAACCGTCTTCTGGAGAGGATAACTTCTCATGCTCCGGAGGTGGCCTGCCTCGATACGAGCTTTGAAGTGGCTTTGACCCTAATCTTCGAATGAATGCCCCCGAATAACTAAACTTCAGAGAGATTTCTCGACGTGACAGCCCCAGATTGGCTACATCTCATCACGACTTACTGGGGAGAGCCCACGACACTGAGTCTCTTGGCAACATACCCCTTGATATGACTGTCCTTCAAAATTTTCAAGCATCCCAACTCGGCAAGATCAAGCTTCTCGACTGACATTCACTGTGTAAGCTTCATTGATGCTTAGGCACATGTATGCAACAAGAACGAGTTTATTATGAGAATGATAATTCTAATGCAACAAACATGTTAACCTTGAAGTTTATTGAAAATATGTCGCAAAACCCGGTGAATGAGTCAACAATTACGACATTGATTTTTGAATGGAAAACAATACACACATGCAATACCAGCGAAAATCTTATTAACACAACTCATGGGAGTCAGGAACGCTATCTCATCGGAGTACGCTCTCGAAATAAACCTTATTTCAATTAGGACTTTTAAGGGTTGTAACGTGGCCTAGTTCACGGATTTAAGAAAAAAGGATTTATGGCTCAAAGTTTATTGGTGCCCACCCACTCTTCGTGATGTTCTCCTTTCCTACGTTCAGCTAATTTGCACAAGCGCTCATCTCCCAAGAGAATTTTTGTGAGGATCGATGGTTAAGGAACCCATGAGGTTTTTTGGAGTAGCAGTCACCCCTTTTGTCACCAGTGTTTCGGTCACATGACTTGTTCCTTATCGAGGATTTTCTCTTTTGAACATTTCTTTTTCATTTTTCGCTTCTTTATTTCCCTGATTTTGCCTAGACTGATTCTTTCTGAATTTTTTGATTTTGAAGTCCAGCGGGATACCCTAACTTTTGCCTAAGTCACTTGTTTGAAGTTTGGACTTAGCGGACTTTTTCTTTTGATTTTTTTTATTTTTTTTATTTTTTTGAACAAATCGTGTGACACTAGCTTGTCTGATTTGCTTGCAAGGGGTTATGACTGCCTCATTCCTTAGTTGATGAGGGATAATCATTGTGGTTTCACATCCCTTTCTACCTCCCGATGAGTAAAAGGTAATGGATCCTTTGATGCACACTCCTTTCGAAATTTGAACGCTTGGTTAAATTACTGACAACTATCCTGCCCCTGGTTAAATGTAAGGGTTTTTTCGAATGAAAAGAAACTCCTACTTCAAGGCTCAAAGGGGTTGACGAGGGTCTATCTCCCTTATATCTCCAGTGTTTGGGGATTTGAAGCAATGCCTGTACATCCTCAACAGGGTTTTATCCAAAAGCACACAACCAATGATTTTGCGTTTTTACTTCATCATCCTCCCTCCAAGAGTTTAAGCAAGAAAGTTGGTATTGCAATGTGCAGAAACATTATATGAGTGAATAAGAATGAATTACTTCAAGAAAAAACATATTCATTGCATTAAAACATCATTCAGAACACAAACAAGTTCTTTATGCATACAATGCTTTAACAAGAAATGAAAAACTACAAATGAAAATGCAGTAAAGAAGCTGAAGATTGCCATCGCTGAGGAGGCTTGATTCTGTCTGGATGTCCTTGCAAACTGAGTGCTCACTTGAGACAGGAGGCTTCAATTGATGTACATATCATCTTCAGTGAATGCAATGACCCCTGAGTCCACCAGGTCTGGCACCTTGTGCTTGAACACATTGCAATTTTCAATGGAATGACCTGGTGTGTCTGAGTGATACTCGCATCTAGCATCCAGATCATAATCAGGAGGTATGGGGTCGGGAACAGGCTTGGAATCCCTTAGTTCAACCAGAGAACTCTCAAGTAGACGGGCAAGAACATCACTGTGAGGAATAGGGAGTGGATCGAACCTTCTCGCAGGCCTTCGTGATTTTTGTTGTCTCTGTTGCTGAGGAGCATAAGGTTGCTGATACTGAACAGGTCGTTGAACAACAGAAGGAAAATACACAGCACTAGTTTCTCCTTCCTTTCCTTTGGAGGACCCAGCATAAGGTTTCTTTGCATCTTCAGCAGCAATTCAAATCTTTCCCGTTTTGATGCCATTTTCGACTCTTTCTCCTGCAAATACAAGACCTGAAAATCCAGCTGACAAACATCCAACCAATTTCTCATAATAATGCCCCTGAAGCGTATCCATGAACATATCAATGAGCTCTCTTTCCAACATCGGAGGTTGAACTCGGGAAGCTAATTCACGCCACCTCTGGGCGTACTCTTTGAAGCTTTCGTTTTGTCTCTGAGAAAGATTCTGCAATTGTATTCTATTGGGCGCCATGTCCGTATTGTATTGGTAGTGCTTGATGAAAGCCTCTGCCAAATCTCTCCAGCTTTTAATATGCGTTCTCTCCAAGCTCATATACCAGTCTAAAGATGCCCCAGTTAGGCTGTCCTGAAAGAAATACATTAGCAGCTTATCATCATCCGTATAGGCAGACATTTTGCTGGAATATGCCCTGATGTGAAGCTTAGGGCAGGTGGATCCATTGTATTTTTCAAAAACAGGTGCCCTAAACTTCGGAGGAATTTTCACACCTGGGACCAACCCTAAGTCAGACATGTCCATACCCAAATCATTCTGGCCCTTAAGAGCCTTTAATCTCTCCTCAAGCACACGAAGCCTCTTGTCCGCCTCAGTAGGGAAATTCGTCTCAACATCATAAAATTGTTCGTCCTCATTATCCACCTCCCAACGAGGAATACGAATCTCAGCATCACCTCTTATGGGTTGACTCATAGGAGAGGGTGGAGAAAGATCATCACGTGGAGAATTTACAACTCCGCCCGGAGTATTGCCAACAACATTCCCATTACCACCCTTTGGGATAACAACAGCAGCCCTGTGAATAACCGCCCTTAGTTCCTCTTGATGCTGAGCCACACCTTGCATCATCTCAAAGCACTGAGCCATACGAGTCTGGAATTCCGACAACTCTGCTCGCATCTGATCCATGATTCTTCTCTTATTGCTTCTAGTTGCGTAGTGGTGAGAAGTCAGGTTTGCAGTTCTGAAGAAAATACCAAGTCAGAATAAGAATCCCCGTCTGAGAATACCTGTTATGCATATGCGTATAAGAATGCAATGCAGAATGCAATGCAGAATGCAATGCAGAATGCCATGTTCGAATATTTCCAAGGAATCATTATGCTTTTATTCAAAATTTGTTTCACAGACGAACCTCAAGAAATAGATGGAAATATTCAGTAGCAAGTCTCAAAGTTAATATCCATTGGAAATACAAGAACATGTATGCGAAAATGATGATACAGATGCAACAGATATGGGATCAAGGCTTCCATAAAGCTCTGTACTACTGTGCTGCTGAATGGATAAGTTCAAAGGTCTGCTCTGAAGAGAATACCGGAATACCGGAATATCCGAATAACCAGAATACCAGAATAACCAACATATCGGCATAATCAGAATACCAGAATGCTAGGGTACCGGAATAATCAGAATACCGGAATACCAGAATATCGGCCTAATCAGAATCCCAGACTGATAAGTTTGCACTAATAAGAGAACCAGAACACCAGGTAGGATGACAGTCAAGGTTACCTGCAAACCTGTAAACAATCCCCCCAATCTCACATGCATGTACTAGAAAGTGAGGATTCTCAAATTCAGATCTCGGAATGAGAGGTAATAGCACATTCAGCCCGAAGGATACAATGCTATCGCCATACAAAAAGATCGTCCTCTGATTCACCTCAAAATAAAGAGGGGTCATCCTAAAGGTCATCCAGACTTAACAGCTCTTCCAGATAGCTCTACCATTATGGCAGACCCACAACGCAGAATTCTCTAGAGAGAACCACATCCAGATTGTGTTTCATATTCCCTCCTCGTACCTAAATGGAGCGTGAGAGGATATGAAACACACTAAACATAAGTGCACTCAGGCCTGTGTATTGGGCCTATCTCTCAGAATACCCCATCCCGCCAAACAGACAAAGCAGCACGGCATAGTATAGTATAAAATAATATGGCAAAAACAAATGCAAAAGCAAGTAAAATGCAATAAATAGTAAATATGCAATAATGCCATAAAAAAAGCGAGCAAAGTAAACAGATAAAGTACCCAATGAAAATAAACAGACAAACGCTAGGATTGACTCGCAAAAGGGGATGGAACAGCAAGAGGTTAACCTGTCCCCAGCAGAGTCGCCAGCTGTCGCTCCCGGGATTTTCATCCAGGTACAAACGCGAAAGTGGCGCGGAAGAAAGAAAGAGAGTCGCCAGCCAGACATTTTTATCCCAAAGAAAGGGAAAGGTAATGCTGCACAAACCCGGGAGGAAGGAAAGAACAAGGTCTCGCGAACCAAAGAGAAAGGGTAAGGGAGTCGGTTACGTGAAGGGAAGGTTATCGGACCCCTTCACGTCCATCGTACTCGATGGGATCCACGCTTGTTGTCTCGATCAAAGGGTGTCTTCATCTGGAGCTCCGCTGCTACTGGAAAGGAAAAGGAACAGGTACGAGAAAGAACGAAGAAACGAGGAAGAAAAGAAAAAGAAGTGACTCGGTGGGACATCCTCGAAGTCCTAGGCCTACGTATTCCCTCAGTGCAATGGGAAAGTCAGAGTCAATGTAGTTCGACGGACTACGGGGGACGGTTGCTCGTCGAGATGTCGCATCTCGTGCCTACGTATCTTCAATCAGACAAGAAAGAAGAATCAGAGCAAACGTAGTTCGGCTCAACAAGGGTTGCTTTTTTTGTGTTTTTTAGTGGAAACGTCAGAGTGCGCGTCCTATCAGTTAGGTGTTGCAGCTCGCTGTATGGAGACTTAGCCGTTACCTGTTTGCGGGAGAACGGGCGTGACGAATACTTAAGGAATAGAATGAAGGAGATGAGAAAAGAGTTTGTTTGTTTTTGTCTTTTAGAAAGAAGTATTTTGATTATTGGTGTGTATAACGCATATTGTATTTAAGTCTTTCACGTAGGATCGAATGCCTCGGATATCGTCCCAAGACGGGACGTAAGCTAAACATTCTAAGAAAGTGAGAGAAGACCCCTCACTATCTTATTCTCACATGAAAGGCTCAAATGCAATATATGTTATGCCTTTATTAAGTGTTTTTGCTTTTTTGTTTTGAGATGAGAAAGAAGAAGCTCAAAGGAGGAAAGGACAAAGTCTAATAAGGGGACTAATGATCCTAAAGTTATCATGCATGGATGTCCTATGGTTATGTGGAGTATAAGAACCACCTAAGTCTAAAGGAAAGAGAAGAATAGCACTATCTAATACTTATCCTACCTCACCTTAATCCAAAATTAAGGCTGAGCTAGGATCCCAAAGGGATGTGAGAAAGTTCCACACAATCAAGCATTATATCATGCTATTCACAAAAGAGAAAGATAAGTAAAAGAGATAAGAGACAGGTAAGTATTTAATCAGAAATTAATCAGAAATAAGCAACAAAATCAAAGTCAACAATTAATCAAGAATATCCAAGCTAAAGTGCTAATTAAATCAAGATTAAAAATTAGCAAAAAAAAGTTAATCTAAGATTAACACTAACACTAAGATTAATCCTAAAATTAATTCCAATTATTCCTAATTGAAATCTAATTCTACAAAAATCTAATTAAAAGAAAATTAATTCTAAAACTAATTCTAGAATTAAAAACTAAATATTAAAAATCTAACTTCTAATTCAATTAACAAAAATTAAAAAACAAGATTAACTTCTAAACCAAAATCCAATTAACCATTTAGAAAATAATTAAACAAAAACCAAAAATGTCTAATTAAAAACTGAAAAGGAAAACGGGGGTGTAGGACTAAGTACTGATGGTGTGACCAAAAACCAGGCGTCTGGGCTTTAGAAAGCTGGCCCAAAACTTTTCCTTACAAGATCAGAGGGGGGTACAGTCAGATTCAGGGTGTTGTGAGAAACATCAGGCTCTGGGCTTTAAATCAATGCCCAAGAGTTTCTATCAAGGATCCAGGGAGAGATGAGTAAAAAACGGGTGTGAAAATGAAAGGAAAGGGCCTGAATCCCAACCAAAACAAAGTGAAACCGAGTTTGAAGCAATTAACCCTAGGGGACTTGTACAACTCGTCTTCCTCTTTCCCATACCTCACCGTTTGCAATTCACCACTTTCACGCTTCTCACGGATTCGTTGTTCTCCAAATTACACAAGATGTTTCACCGATAGCTCAACTCTCTCCGTTTGCTCATCTCAATCCTCCATTCACGAAAACCTCATTGATCTACACCGCCACACCATCTTCATTCCACATCGTTCCGCCACCGTCTTCCTCAACTCACCGACTACATTCACCTTCATCGCAACTCACTCTTAACAGTTCAAACAAAATTCGCCTCTCACGATTTTCTCCAAATCTAATGCTCTCCACATCTCACAAACCAACGCCGAGAAACGATGCCGCACCGGAATCAAATTCGTTCTCCTCCACTCAAAAATCGATGTGACGCTCAAAAGAAACGAAAGCAGGCTTATCGCAACTACAACAATGAGATGATAACTTCACAGAATCAATGGAAACAGATCAACGTACCTACCGGAGATAGTCCGGTGTGTCGCTCCCGGGATTTTCATCCAGGTACAAATGCAAAAGTGGCACCAAAACAGAGTCTCCAGCAATGTGTATTTATCCCAAGAGAGGGAAAGGAAACACCGCATAAACCTGAAGGAAGGAAAGAGCATGGTCTTGCGACCAAGAGAACTGGGTTCAGGAGTCGGTTACGCGAAGGGAAGGTATTAGCACCCCCTCGCGTCCATCGTACCCGATGGGATCCACGCTTGCTTGTCTCGATCAAAGGGTGTAAGGAAAGGATACTGTAAAATGAACTGCTAGCTGGAGAACTGGAAAAGGAAAGGAGAGAAAGAGAAACAAATGTAGGGAAAATAAAAGAAGTGCTCGAATGGGCCCTACCCCACTGCCTACGTATCTAATTGGGAACATGAGAATCAGAGCGACGTAGTTCCCCTCAATGAGGATCGCTTTGTTTGTGTTTTTTAGCGGAACGTCAGAGTGCGCGTCCTAGTAGTTAGGTGTTGCAGCTCGCTGTTGGGAGACTTACGCATTACCTGTTTGCGGTAGAACGGAAATGACGCATCCTTAAGGAAGGAATGAATGAGATGAGGAGAGAATTCCCGAAGGAAAGACGTTATTGTTTGTTTGAAGTTTTTTAGAAAGAAGTGTTTTGATTATCTTTGTGTTTTGTAACACATATTGTATTTAAGTCCTTCATGTAGGATCGAATAACTCGCATATCGACCCAAGACGGGACGTATGCTAAACATTCTAAGAAAGTGAGAGAAGACCCCTCACTATCTTATTCTCACATGAAAGGCTCAAATACAATATTTTTTTTGCCTTTATTAG
This sequence comes from Lathyrus tuberosus, assembly GCA_022829125.1. Taxonomy (NCBI): domain Eukaryota; kingdom Viridiplantae; phylum Streptophyta; class Magnoliopsida; order Fabales; family Fabaceae; genus Lathyrus; species Lathyrus tuberosus. The sequence continues at coordinate 6,550,686 of JALAZF010000253.1, forward strand.
GTGTTTTTTACTTTTGTTTTAAGATGAGAAGAAGAGAGACTCAAATGGTCGAGAAAGGTAAAATCTAATGAGGGAGACTAAGACTCACCCTAATGTTATCATACATGGAAGTTCCTATGGTTAATGTGGTTTAAGAAATCTAATCCTAAAAGAAAGGAAAAGAAGAGCAAAAGAAGCAACTTACTTCCAAGATGGAAGTTAAGTTGATCTTAAAGAGGGATGAAGAAGAAATTATTCAAGGAAAGCATATAAATGCTTATCATGATCACAAGTTGAATTATTAAAAGAAATAAGAGAAGATGAAAGAAAGAAGTGTGTGTGGAAGCATATCCACCCACTTACTTACCCTTAGCACCTACCTGAAAAGGTTAGTTCAAAAACTATTTACAACAAATCCTAAGTAAAAGAACTTGGTCAAACAAGCCAATGAAAGGAAATAATGAGAACAACAGCTATTACAGCCCACATGCAACAGAACAGCAGTAAATTCAACTTCATATACCAAACAGCAAACAACAGCTCATGTTCAGCATACAAAATGGGTGTAACAAGCATTTGGCAGCACATACTACAACATATATGTGTATAGTCAGCAATGAAAAATCAGGGGCAGCATGCACTCACAAATGATTCATTCATAAAAGAACAAACATGCTTCAAGCCTTGCACATTAGTCAATCAATCATGATCACAATCTCATTACAAATCACGGTGAACAATCCTTGAAATCAAACATGTTATAATGCGCATTACAAAATAATACACATTGTCAAGAATATGAGCAAGTCAAAAACAAGTATACATCTCTTGAAACGGAAAGCAAATGAACATGTGCATAGTAATTCCAGCAACATAACATCAATTAGCAATTAACAAGCTCAATGTGTATGCATTATGTGATCGTTGCATCAATTAATCAACCACGCAAACATAGACATTCATTGATTAATAATCAAAAGTCGCGTGTTGAAAAATCAAGTTCATACTGTGGTGTGAGTTAAAATAGCTCAAAAATAATCCACCAATCATCAATGCATTGATCCATGAAGTTTAAACATGTTAAGGATGTCAAACAAGCAAGAAAATGCACAAAAATACACATTCTGTCCCAGAGTAACCGGTTAACAAACGGTGAGTAACCGGTTACTTAGTTAAAAATCAAACAGTTTACGCAAAAATACACATGTTAACCGGTTAACAAACGGTGAGTAACCGGTTACTCTGGGTCAGTAGCCAAAAAAACTAGTTTCAAAAGCACTTTTCAGCAGCAAATCACTTCTTCAAACTTCCAAACGAACATGTAATCAATTAGGCACGAAATTACATTGAATTACAGTCAACAAACATTAATTGGATTCAATTAACAACCACATCAAGAATCATATTCAAGCACATGAATCCAAATAAAAAATCCATAAAGATCTACATCGAATACGTTGCGAATAAGCTAAAAACAGTGTAGATTTAAGGAAAACCAACCTACAAAGCGGAGACTTGCTTTGGTAATTGTTGCAAAGTAATCTTGATGCAGAAAATGAAAGAAAACTAGAGATTCTTCAATCAATAGCCAAAACTCGTCGAAACCGAACGAAATCGCAAAAATTCACCAAAATCCAACTTGCACCAAAATAAATGGTGAGAAACCTTTGGGGTGAAGAAGAACAAACTGAAATTCCAGAAAATCCAACCAATGCAAACCAAGAGACGAAGTTTAGCTCAAGAATTAATCACTTTTCAATGTAAAAAGTGATTATTCTTCAAAAGATAAGAGCTTTTGTGTGTGGTTTTGGAAGAGAGAAGTAGAAGTTGTAGCAAAGTGAAGAGAGAAAATGAGAGTGAAATGTGAGAAATTTGAGAAAATGGTTTAAGGTTCATGAAAATGAGTTAAGCATCTCTTAAATAGATTTTAGGTTTGGAGTATAAGTGGTTTGGAATGAGGTTTGGGTTTGGAGCTAGGGTCGGAGTTAGTTAGACTCAACTCACTGAGTCAAGTTAGTTAACTCGGTTAGTTAGGATCAACTCGGTTGCTTGGAAAACAAGGAACCACAATTAGTGTATGTGTGTGTAACTTGGGCTGCAAGCAAGGCCTTGTGACTTGTGAACTTTCAGCATGAAACCCCCATGTTCGAGCCGTCATATGACCTTCATAACTTGTTCAAATGAAAAAATGTCCAACATCAAAGTTGAAGAGGGCATGGAGATGAACAACTTTGATGTTTAAAAATTTTTAATTTGAAGCCTTCTTGATGGAGAAAATTGGCTTGACATTTGGTACGCCAACTGTTCGATGAAATTATGGCGCATGGGCCTGGTCTTGCCTTGCCATGACTTGGTTTTTGCCTTGATTTTACCAAACTTTGATTGATCATAACTCCCTCAATTTTGATCCGATGGAAGAGTTCTTTATATGGATTTGAAGCTTAGAACATGAACTTTAATTGGCTCAACTTGGGCCTGAGGTTTGGAGCTTTTATCTTGAAGAAAGAGAGCCTCAAAGTGTGGTGCAAAATGGTCCAAACCTGCCATTCTTGGAAACCCTAAAGTTTCTTTTTTTGGCAGTTTTGTAATTTCTAGATTTTTCATTATTCCTCCATCATTTCTTGATCAAATCTTGTCCAATGAACATATGTAACATGAATTTCATAAATTTGACCTTAAAAAGTCAGGAGTTGACTTTTTTCACTGCACAGTTGACTTTTTTCCCCAATTTCTTGATTATCAAGCAACTGATCAATTGAACCTCTTCTGAAATGAACCAATTGCCAATCTTCCATCCTTAGACACTTGACATCATGTAGAAAACATTCAGATCAAGTTTGAATCAAAATTTCATCAGGAGACCACTTGAATCCAAAACCCTAATTTTTACTGTTTTTTATAGGAGGTGGCGAGCTGTCCAATTTTCTTGATGAGTTCCCATCTTCCCATGCCTTGTGGGATCAAATGGGATAATGTATGATGTAATAGACCCTTGAGGCTTGTTGAGAAACCCTTGGCTCTTGTTCTCTTGCTTTAGATGACCAACCTCTTTGAGAAACAACTGATCACATGCCCTTATGCAAGATGCAATGCTAAATGCTTTATGTTTTATTTTTCTATGCTTGAATGCAATGCAATGAAATGAAAGCTCCTGCTAAACTCATCCAAAGCAGAAAAGGGGTGACTGTTACTCCAAAGCCTCATTAGGTGTCAAACCATCAGATGCATGGGTTCCTTAAAGATCATAACATCTTTTTGAGAGGCGAGCGCTTGTGCAAATTAGCTGAACGTAGGACTGGAGAACAATACGAAGAGTGGGTGGGCACCGATAAACTTTGAGCCTTAAATCTTTTTTCTCTCAAAACCGTGAACCAGGCCACGATACAACCCTTAAAAGTCCTAATTGAAACAGGGTTATTTCAAAAGCATACTACCAAGAGATAGCGTTCCTGACTCCTATGAGTTGTGCTAAAAGATCTTTGTTGGTGTTGCATGTGCATTGCATTCTTTCATTCAAAAATTAATGTCGTATCCTAACCCGTGATCCGCTCACAAAGGGTTTGCGACATCGTGTCAGTAAAACTTCAAGATTAACATGTGTGTTGCATTAGAATTTTCATTCTCAGAATAAAACATTTTATGCTTGCATACATTTGTTTGACATCAAAAGAAGTTTACATATGGAAATTCAGTCCAGAAGCTTAATCTTGCCGAGTTGAGAATCCTGAAACTCCCGAAGGACAGCCACATCTAGTGGTGCTTCCTCAGGAAACTTGGTGGAGCGGGAGCTTTCCCAACAGGTTGTGTTAAGACGTAGTCGATCTGGGGCAATCACGTTGAATCATCTCTTTAAGGTGTAGCCAACCTGAGCCAGTCACGTCGAGAAATCTCTTCAGATTTTAGCCAAACTGGGGTAATTACTTCAAGATTCCTCTGTAGACCATACAGTCTGGGGCAGTTACTTCGAGATCCGGTGAATCTCTCCAAGAATTTGAAGACATTGAGGCATTTTGGATGTCAAGTCCTCTGTAAAATCCTCTTGAGACAATTTCTTTTGGTGGACCATGTTGATCTGGGGCAAGTGAAGAAAAAATTGTTGGTCATGCATATGCAGTCAATCAGCCAAAAAGCTTAAAACAAAGGGGAATTCCAACCCAAGGCATTTGTGGTCCCCAGCAAGAGATTGCATACAAACCTTTCTCCCCAACAAGCGGTGGTTCAGGGTTGGATTTTCTTAGTTGCAGAAATTATATCCAGCTCGGGGCATATGTGCACATCCTTTATTTGTAGGTAGCAGCCTCATACTAGGCTCAAAAGCAAGATGGAAGCCTTTTCGAGATCATGGATCATTTCTTCCAGACGAGTAATCACTTATCCCTATGCAGAACACCGGAGCAATCATGTTCAGAAAAGGGTTCACATGTCACCCTTTTTGTCACAACGATTACTGATTGAGTCCATCATTCGGTCGGCGGTCGTTCACGACGATTCGATATCGGTGAATTAAGTTCAACTGGGTATCGTTGTATCTTATTAAGTCGATTCTCTCATTCAGTACTTCCAACAGCTACAAGCTTTTCTGTGTCGATAACGGTTGCAAATTCTCCAGCGGAGTTGTTTCGCAGACACCGAAGTTAATGTTCAAGACTCAGTGAAGGTCCATAAGTTTGAAGATGCAGGTCTTCTGTAAAATCCTCTTGGGACATTTTTCAGATCAGTCTTGCATCATGGAGCAAAAAGCAAGTTGTTGACCTTCCTAAGCATGGGGCATTTGGAATTTCCCCAGCAGGAGATGTTACAGATTTATTATCCCCAGCAGAGTTTGAGGACGTTTGGTCTTCTGTAAAATCCTCTCAAAAGGCATCCCCAGCACGAGACGCTTTGTAGTGGTTTTCCCCAGCAGAGTTTGAGGACGTTTGGTCTTCTGTAAAATCCTCTCGAAAGGCATCCCCGGCACGAGACGCTGTAAAGCGGTTTTCCCCAGCAGAGTTTGTGATAAACTCATTATCCCCAGTGAAGTCGTCAAGCGGAAGATTTGCCTAGCATGGGGCATTGTGACACTTATCCTAAGCTCGACAGTCTTATTCCTCAGCAGACTACCATGGAATTGCTTTGGGTTTCCCCAGCAGATCTTTAAGGACTCTTTCCCAACAAGTTGCAGTGGAATGTTCTAACCAGGATTTGCATATCCCCGACGGAGTAGCCTTGATCCCCAGCAAGATCGTATCTCTGGCAGTTGTATTCCCCACAGAGTTCAACATTAAATCTTGTCAACAATACTCCCAAGCTGAGTTATTTTCCTTCCCCGCAGAAGTTTAGCAGGACAACAGAATCTCGTCTTCAGCAGAGTGTTAGCATATTCTCCTCGGGTTTGATAGATCCCCAAGCAGAGTTTTAATGACTTGTCTTCTTCGGCAGAGTGTTAGTACATTCTTTTCCCCAGCCAAGTCAGAAAATTCTCATCCCCAGCGGAGTTGCCATGACCAGAATTTGTCCCCAGGCAGATGAAGTAAATTCTGGCAGAGTCATCATTTCACTATATCTCAAAGTCCAATTTATTCTTGGCAAGCGTGACAATTCAAAGCAAACAGATGGTTCATTTATTCTCCAGCAGAGATACCATCCTTTCAGGAGTCTCTAAAATCAAATCATTGACCATTGTTCCTCAGCAGAGTCGGCAAGGATGTCTGACATACATGCAGAGTGTAATCCAGTATTGAAAACAAGGCAAAGTCCAACCGTAGATTGGTAAAAGTCCATCTAAGGGTGGAAAATTCTTAAAGTCCAACCTTAGATTGGCAAAATTCCTTCCAAGGGTGGCAAAGCAAGGCAAAGTCCAACCGTAGATTGGCAAAAGTCCATCTAAGGGTGGCAAATTCTTAAAGTCCAACCGTAGATTGGCAAAAGTCCATCCAAGGGTGGCAAAGCAAGGCAAAGTCCAACCGTAGATTGGCAAAAGTCCATCTAAGGGTGGCAAATTCTTAAATTCCAACCGTAGATTGGCAAAAGTCCAACCAAGGGTGGCAAAGCAAGGCAAAGTCCAACCGTAGATTAGCAAAAGTCCACCCGTAGTGTTGCAAGTCAGTAGTCGTCTGACTCCCTTCAAAAAGACCGCAGCTAAGTCCAACCGTAGATTGGAAAAAGCCCATCCAAGGGTGGCAAATCACCAGCAAGTCCAACCGTAGATTGGCAAAATTCCACCGGCAGTGTGGTAATTCAGCTGCAAAGTCCAACCGTAGATTGGCGAAAGTCCACCTGTAGTGTCGCAAGTCAGTAGTCGTCTGACTCCATTCAAAAAGACAGTCCACCCGCAGTGTGGCAAGCCAGTAGTCGTTTGGTGTTGTACAAAAGACGTTACAAAAGTCCACCCGTAGTGTGGCAAGCCAGTAGTCGTCTGGCGTTGTACAAAAGATGTTGTTAAAGTCCACCCGCAGTGTGGCAAGTCAGTAGTCGTCTGGCGTTGTACAAAAGACATTGTTAAAGTCCACCCGCAGTGTGGCAGGCCAGTAGTCGTCTGGAATTGTACAAAAGACGTTGCTAAAGTCCACCCGTAGTGTGGCAGGCCAGTAGTCGTCTGGCGTTGTACAAAAGACATTGCTAAAGTCCACCCGTAGTGTGGCAGGCCAATAGTCGTCTGGCGTTGTACAAAAGACATTGCTAAAGTCCACCCGTAGTGTGGCATGCCAGTAGTCGTCTGGCGTTGTACAAAAGACATTGCTAAGGTCCACCCGTAGCGTGGCAGGCCAGTAGTCGTCTGGCGTTGTGCTAAAAGACATCCCTTCAGTGTTATTCTTCATCATCAGAGTTTCATTCAAGCAAAATTCATTTGGCTGGGTTTATTTCCCTTTTCTTCTTCTCCACTGAGTGCAAATTTTCTAGTTATTTTCGGTATTCAATCCCTCCATACCTTGAAAGTCTGACAGCAATCGCTATCATCCATTCAGGTCTACAGTGATTGAATAGGGGCAGCGGTAATACCCCAAAATTTGCACTCTCATTTCTTCATATCATTTAGCATGAGATTTCATTTCATTGCATTGCATTCAAGCATATAAAAATAAAACATTAAGCATTTAGCATTGCATCTAGCATAAGGGCATGTGATTAGTTGTTTCTCAGAGGTTGGTCATCCAAAGCAAGAGAACAAGAGCCAAGGGTTTCTCAACAAGTCTCAAGGGTCTCTTACATCATACATGCACTCACAAATGATTCATTTATAAAAGAACAAACATGCTTCAAGCCTTGCACATTAATCAATCAATCATGATCACAATCTCATTACAAATCACGGTGAACAATCCTTGAAATCAAACATGTTATAATGCACATTACAAAAGAATACACATTGTCAAGAAACAACTGATCACATGCCCTTATGCAAGATGCAATGCTAAGAGACCCTTGAGACTTGTTGAGAGACCCTTGGCTCATATTCTTGACAATGTGTATTCTTTTGTAATGTGCATTATAACATGTTTGATTTCAAGGATTGTTCACCGTGATTTGTAATGAGATTGTGATCATGATTGATTGACTAATGTGCAAGGCTTGAAGCATGTTTGTTCTTTTATAAATGAATCATTTGTGAGTGCATGTATGATGTAAGAGACCCTTGAGACTTGTTGAGAAACCCTTGGCTCTTGTTCTCTTGCTTTGGATGACCAACCTCTGAGAAATAACTGATCACATGCCCTTATGCTAGATGCAATGCTAAATGCTTAATGTTTTATTTTTCTATGCTTGAATGCAATGCAATGAAATGAAAGCTCATGCTAAATGATATGAAGAAATGAGAGGGCAAATTTTGGGGTATTACAGCTGCCCCTATTCAATCATTGTAGACCTGAATGGATGATAGCGATTGCTGTCAGACTTTCAAGGTATGGAGGGATTGAATACCGAAAATAACCAGAAAATTTGCACTCTGTGGAGAAGAAGAAAAGGGATATAAACCCATCCAAATGAATTCTGCTTGAATGAAACTCTGATGATGAAGAATAACACTGAAGGGATGTCTTTTAGCACAACGCCAGACGACTACTGGCCTGCCACGCTACGGGTGGACCTTAGCAATGTCTTTTGTACAACGCCAGACGACTACTGGCATGCCACACTACGGGTGGACTTTAGCAATGTCTTTTGTACAACGCCAGACGACTACTGGCCTGCCACACTACGGGTAGACTTTAGCAATGTCTTTTGTACAACGCCAGACGACTACTGGCCTGCCACACTACGGGTGGACTTTAGCAACGTCTTTTGTACAACGCCAGACGAATACTGGCCTGCCACACTGCGGGTGGACTTTAACAACGTCTTTTGTACAACCCCAGACGACTACTGACTTTCCACACTGCGGGTGGACTTTAACAACGTCTTTTGTACAACGCCAGACGACTACTGGCTTGCCACACTACGGGTGGACTTTTGTAACGTCTTTTGTACAACGCCAGACGACTACTGGCTTGCCACACTGCGGGTAGACTATCTTTTTGAATGGAGTCAGACGACTACTGACTTGCCACACTGCGGGTGGACTTTCGCCAATCTACGGTTGGACTTTGCAGCTGAATTGCCACACTGCGGGTGGACTTTTGCCAATCTACGGTTGGACTTGCTGGTGATTTGCCACCCTTGGATGGACTTTTGCCAATCTACGGTTGGACTTAGCTGCGGTCTTTTTGAAGGGAGTCAGACGACTACTAACTTGCCACACTACGGGTGGACTTTTGCCAATCTACGGTTGGACTTGCAGCTGAATTGCCACACTGCGGTGGACTTTTGCCAATCTACGGTTGGACTTTGATGATTTGCCACCCTTGGATGGACTTTTGCTAATCTACGGTTGGACTTTAAGAATTTGCCACCCTTAGATGGACTTTTGCCAATCTACGGTTGGACTTTGCCTTGTTTCCAATACTGGATTACACTTTGCATGTATGTCAGACATCCTTGCCGACTCTGCTGAGGAACAATGGTCAATGATTTGATTTTAGAGACTCCTGAAAGGATGGTATCTCTGCTGGAGAATAAATGAACCATCTGTTTGCTTCAAATTGTCACGCTTGCCAAGAATAAATTGGACTTTGAGATATAGTGAAGTGATGACTCTGCCAGAAATTACTTCATCTTCCTGGGGACGAATTCTGGTCATGGCAACTCCGTTGGGGATGAGAATTTTCTGACTTGGCTGGGGAAAAGAATGTACTAACACTCTGCCGAAGAAGACAAGTCATTAAAACTCTGCTTGGGGATCTATCAAACCCGAGGAGAATATGCTAACACTCTGCTGAGGACGAGATTCTGTTGACCTGCTAAACTTCTGCGGTGAAGGAAAACAACTCAGCTGGGGAGTATTGTTGACAAGATTTAATGCTGAACTCTGTGGGGAATACAATTGCCAGAGATACGATCTTGCTGGGGATCAAGGTTACTCCGTCGGGGATATGCAAAACCTGGTTAGAACATTCCACTGCAACTTGTTGGGAAAGAGTCCTTAAAGATCTGTTGGGGAAACCCAAAGCAATTCCATGGTAGTCTGCTGAGGAATAAGATTGTCGAGCTTAGGATAAGTGTCACAATGCCCCATGCTAGGCAAATCTTCCGCTTGACGACTTCACTGGGGATAATGAGTTTATCACAAACTCTACTGGGGAAAACCGCTTTACAGCGTCTCGTGCTGGGGATGCCTTTCGAGAGGATTTTACAGAAGACTAAACGTCCTCAAACTCTGCTGGGGAAAACCACTACAAAGCGTCTCGTGCTGGGGATGCCTTTTGAGAGGATTTTACAGAAGACCAAACGTCCTCAAACTCTGCTGGGGATAATAAATCTGTAACATCTCCTGCTGGGGAAATTCCAAATGCCCCATGCTTAGGAAGGTCAACAACTTGCTTTTTGCTCCATGATGCAAGACTGATCTGAAAAATGTCCCAAGAGGATTTTACAGAAGACCTGCATCTTCAAACTCATGGACCTTCACTGAGTCTTGAACATTAACTTCGGTGTCTGCGAAACAACTCCGCTGGAGAATTTGCAACCGTTATCGACACAGAAAAGCTTGTAGCTGTTGGAAGTACTGAATGAGAGAATCGACTTAATAAGATACAACGATACCCAGTTGAACTTAATTCACCGATATCGAATCGTCGTGAACGACCGCCGACCGAATGATGGACTCAATCAGTAATCGTTGTGACAAAAAGGGTGACATGTGAACCCTTTTCTGAACATGATTGCTCCGGTGTTCTGCATAGGGATAAGTGATTACTCGTCTGGAAGAAACGATCCATGATCTCGAAAAGGCTTCCATCTTGCTTTTGAGCCTAGTATGAGGCTGCTACCTGCAAACAAAGGATGTGCACGTATGCCCCGAGCTGGATATAATTTCTGCAACTAAGAATATCCAACCCTGAACCACCTCTTGTTGGGGAGAAAGGTTTGTATGCAATCTCTTGTTGGGGACCACAAATGCCTTGGGTTGGAATGCCCCTTTGTTTTAAGCCTTTTGGCTGATTGACTGCATATGCATGACCAACAATTTTTTCTTCCCTTGCCCCAGATCAACATGGTCCACCAAAAGAAATTGTCTCAAGAGGATTTTACAAAGGACTTGACACCCAAAATGCCTCAATGTCTTCAAATTCTTGGAGAGATTCGTCGGATCTCGAAGTAACTTCCCCAGACTGTATGGTCTACAGAGGAATCTTGAAGTAATTACCCCAGTTTGGCTAAACTCTGAAGAGATTTCTCGACGTGACTGGCTCAGGTTGGCTACACCTTAAAGAGATGATTCGACGTGATTGCCCCAGATCGACTACGTTTTAACACAACCTGTTGGGAAAGCTCCCGCTCCACAAAGTTTCCTGAGGAAGCACCACTGTATGTGGATGTCCTTCGGGAGTTTCAGGATTCTCAACTCGGCAAGATTAAGCTTCTGGGCTGAATTTCCATATGTAAACTTCTTTTGAAGTCAAACAAATGTATGCAAGCAGAAAATGTTTTATTCTGAGAATGAAAATTCTAATGCAACACGCATGTTAATCTTGAAGTTTTACTGACACGATGTCGCAAACCCTTTGTGAGCGGATCACGGGTTAGGATACGACATTAATTTTTGAATGAAAGAATGCAATGCACATGCAACACCAACAAAGATCTTTTAGCACAACTCATAGGAGTCAGGAACGCTATCTCTTGGTAGTATGCTTTTGAAATAACCCTGTTTCAATTAGGACTTTTGAGGGTTTGTATCGTGGCATGGTTCACGGTTTTGAGAAAAAAAAGATTTAAGACTCAAAGTTTATCGGTGCCCACCCACTCTTCGTGATGTTCTTCAGTCCTACGTTCAGCTAATTTGCACAAGCGCTCGCCTCTCAAAAAGATGTTATGATCTTTAAGGAACCCATGCATCTGATGGTTTGACACCTAATGAGGCTTTGGAGTAACAGTCACCCCTTTTGTCTTTTGTTCGTAGTCACACGACTTTTTTCTTGCTCGAGTATTTCCTTTTTTAATCCTTTTCGCATTTCGCTTTCACATTCTTTTCCTTATCCCTATCTTTTGCCTGGACAAATTCTTTTGAATCTTTGATTTCGGAGTCCAGCGGGATGCCCTAACTTTTGCCTAAGTTGCTTGTTTTCAAGTTTCAACTTAGCAGGCTTTTTCATTTCTTTTTTTTTATTCTCTTTCTTTTTTCTTGAACACGTCGTGTGACACCGGTTGGTCTTGACTTTGTTGAAAGGGTTGTGACTACCTCACTCTTTGATTGTTCATGGATAACCATTGTGGTTTCACATCTCTTGACCTCTTGATGGTGGAATATAAGGTAATGGATCCTCAGATGCACACTCCTTTTGAAATTTGAACGCTCGGTCAAATTAACTGATGCCTACCCTGCCCCTGGGTTAAATGTGAGGGTTTTTTCATACGAAAAGAAACTCCTACTTCAAGGCTCAAAGGGGTTAACGAGGGTCTATCTCCCTTATATCTCCAGTGTTTGGGGATTTGAAACAATGCATGTACATCCTCAACTGGGTTTTATCCAAGAGCACACAATTAAAGATTTTTGCGTTTTCAACTCATCATCCTCCCTCAAGAGTTTAATCACGACAGTTGGTATTGCAATGCACATATAAAAAATTATGAGTGAATACGAATGGATTACTTCAGGAAAAACATGCGCGCTTTATTAGGATTAACATAAAAAGAAAAACAGATTTCATGCATGCATACAAATGTTTTGACAAACATAAAAAGCTACACATAAGAATGCAGTAAAGAAGCTAAATGATTGTCCTTGTTGAGGAGGCTTGACTCCGTCTGGACTTATTGATTCTTTGCAAACTGGGTGCTCAATCTGATGAAGAAAGTTCACCTTGTGGGGGTACCGTCTGGGGTGATGACCTTTGAGTCAATCAAATCTTGCACCTTGTGCTGGAACACATTACAATTATCAAGTGTGTGCCCAAATGTTCCTGAATGGAACTCACAGCTAGCGTTCATGTCATAGTCTGGAGGAATAGGGTATGGCACTGGCATGGCATTCCTTAGCTGAATCGGAGAGCTTTTAAGCAAGCGAGCCAACAACTGACTGTAAGGAATAGGAATAGGATCAAATATCCTCTTGGGCCTTCTTGGTCTGAGTTGCCTCCACTGCTAATAATTCTACTGATGTTGATTCGGGCGCCAAGTCTGCCCCTGCACTTTCCTTTCTGCATTCGGCTGAGGCACAAACAAGGGTTGCTGACGTAGGTCTTCTGCAACATAGGGTTGTGGAAGAGCTCCCATACGCGAGGTGGATCCTTTGGAAAAGGAGGGATTCCCCAATTCCTTTGCAACGATGGGAGTACCGTCACCTTGTTTACCAGTGCCAACTGATGTAAACTTGATTGCCTCTGAATCAATGAGCTCTTGGACTTTGTGCTTGAACCTTGTACAATTCTCAACATCGTGACCAGGTGCCCCAGAGTGGAACTCACTTCTATCATGGACATTGGAACCCATACGAAACTTAGTGCGTGGAGGTCCCACAGCAATCAGTTCAATTAGTTGAAACTTGAGTAAGTGCCGAAGCAACTGAGCGTATGGCATCGGGATCAGATCAAACTTCTTCTCACTCTTCTCTGGTTTAAAACCCTCAAGAAATAGTTGGTGATGAAAAAACTCTGATGGTGGAGAGGATTTACGAGGCAAACCATGGTCTAGAGGAGATCCCAAAGAGATGGGAGGAATGAAAGCCTCTGCTACAGAAGCGGGCGCCCGATTGTTTTCCTTTCTTAACACTGCATTCAAAATTTCCATAACCCGACCCATCTGAGACTTTATCCGGTTGACTTCTTCTCTCAGCAGTTCCTGACTCGGGACAACGCCTGAATGTCCACCATAAAATGCCCCATTTGGGCCTTCATCTCAGTCACCTCCGCTCGGAGTTGTTCCATATCTGAACCTTGATTGTGGCGAATCGAGTAGTTGGAAGAAGTCATGTTGGCCATTTCTGAAGAGAATACCCAGTCAGAATGAGAAATCCACTCTGGAACACCTGTTATGCATATGAGTATGAGAATGCCATGCAGAATTCCATGTTCGAATATTTCCAAGGGATCATTATGCTTTGATTCACAAAATTTTTTTTAGAAGAAACATAAGAAATGGATGGAAATGCTCAGTGGCAAGTCTCAAAGTTAATATCCCTTGGAAATACAAGAACATGTATGCGAAAATGACGATGCAGATGCAACAGCCATGGGATCAAAGCTTCCATATAATCTGGATAACTGTTATGCTGGTGACCGAATAAGCCCATAGGTCAGCTCTGAAGAGAACACCGAAATACCATAATATCCGACTAATCAGAATGCCAGGATGTCGGGATATCGGCATAATCAGAATACCAGAATAAACAAAACACCGGCGTGATCAGAATACGGGAATGCCAGAATATCGGCATAATCAGGGTGCTGGAATAATCAGAATACCATAATACCAGGCTGATGAGTCCACACTGATAAGAGAACCAGAATACCAGGTAGGATGAAAGTCAAGGTTACTTGCAAACCTGTAAACAACCCGCCCATCCTCACATGTGGGTACTAGAACAGTGGTTCCTCAGTTTCGGATTCTCGATTTGAGAAGCAATAGCACATTCAGCCCGTAGGATACAATGTTATCGCCAAACAAAGAGGTCGTCCACTGATTCCCCCAAAAAATGGTCATCCTATAAAAAGTTCTCAGCATTGGGTCCTCGGATCGAGAATGTGCAATAGGTTTGCCACATAATGTGGTCTGCCACTGTCACATCTCGGGAGGAGTGTCGTAACTGAGTCCTCGGGAATGGTCACCAGAGTCGACAGCTTCCTAGGTCAACACCCTGAAATGCACAAGACGCGCAAATCAGAACATCTCCCAAGAAAACCTCGTCTGGTTGTGGATTTCGTGTAAACCATACATAACAAGATGCTACGTAGGCCACACTACCGTTCACTCTAGTCCTATGTATGTACTCAAGCCTGTGTAATGGGCTTATCTCTCAGAATACCCGTCCCGCCAAACAGAAAAACCAGCACAACACAGTACAGTATAATAATGATATGTAAATGCAATAAGTGCGGTAAATACATTAATGTACAGCAAGATACAGTAAAGCAGTAATACTATAAACAACAATACAGTAAAACAGAAAAATACAGCACCACAGCACCATGCAAACACCCAATGAAAGAAAAATAGACAAGCGCTAGGATTGACTCGCTAAGGAAACCAGAGATTCTGGGTTGTAAAATCCCCATCAGAGTTTGTGATAAACTCATTATCCCCAGCAGAGTCGCCAGCTGTCGCTCCCAGGATTTTCATCCAAGTACAAACGCGAAAGTGGCACCGAAACAGAGTCACCAGCAATGTGTATTTATCCCAAGAGAGGGAAAGGAAACACCGCATAAACCTGAAGGAAGGAAAGAGCATGGTCTTACGACCAAGAGAACTGGGTTCGGGAGTCGGTTACGCAAAGGGAAGGTATTAGCACCCCCTCGCATCCATCGTACTCGATGGGATCTACGCTTGCTTGTCTCGATCAAAGGGTGTAAGGAAAGGATACTGGAAAATGAACTGCTAGCTGGAGAACTGGAAAAGGAAAGAAGATAAAGAGAAATAAATGTAGGGAAAATAAAAGAAGTGCTCGAATGGGCCCTACCCCACTGCCTATGTATCTCATCGGGAACATGAGAATCAGAGCGACGTAGTTCCCCTCAACGAGAGTCGCTTTGTTTATGTTTTTAGCGGAACGTCAGAGTGCATGTCCTAGCAGTTAGGTGTTGCAGCTCGCTGTTGGGAGACTTACGCGTTACCTGTTTGCGGTAGAACGGAAATGACACATCCTTAAGGAAGGAATGAATGAGATGAGGAGAGAATTCCCGAAGGAAAAACGTTATTATTTGTTTGAAGTTTTTTAGAAAGAAGTGTTTTGATTATCTTTGTGTTTTGTAACACATATTGTATTTAAGTCCTTCATGTAGGATCGAATAACTCGCATATCGACCCAAGACGGGACGTATGCTAAACATTCTAAGAAAGTGAGAGAAGACTCCTCACTATCTTATTCTCACATGAAAGGCTCAAATACAATATTTGTTTTGCCTTTATTAGGTGTTTTTTACTTTTGTTTTAAGATGAGAAGAAGAGAGACTCAAATGGTCGAGAAAGGTAAAATCTAATGAGGGAGACTAAGACTCACCCTAATGTTATCATACATGGATGTTCCTATGGTTAATGTGGTTTAAGAAACCTAATCCTAAAAGAAAGGAAAAGAAGAGCAAAAGAAGCAACTTACTTCCAAGATGGAAGTTAAGTTGATCTTAAAGAGGGATGAAGAAGAAATTATTCAAGGAAAGCATATAAATGCTTATCATGATCACAAGTTGAATTATTAAAAGAAATAAGAGAAGATGAAAGAAAGAAGTGTGTGTGGAAGCATATCCACCCAATTACTTACCCTTAGCACCTACCTGAAAAGGTTAGTTCAAAAACTATTTACAAGAAATCCTAAGTAAAAGAACTTGGTTAAACAAGCCAATTAAAGGAAATAATGAGAACAACAGCTATTACAGCCCACATGCAACAGAACAGCAGTAAATTCAACTTCATATACCAAACAGCAAACAACAGCTCATGTTCAGCATACAAAATGGGTATAACAAGCATTCGGCAGCACATACTACAGCATATATGTGTATAGTCAGCAATGAAAAATCAGGGGCAGCATGCACTCACAAATGATTCATTCATAAAAGAACAAACATGCTTCAAGCCTTGCACATTAGTCAATCAATCATGATCACAATCTCATTACAAATCACGGTGAACAATCCTTGAAATCAAACATGTTATAATGCACATTACAAAAGAATACACATTGTCAAGAATATGAGCAAGTCAAAAACAAGTATACATCTCTTGAAACGGAAAGCAAATGAACATGCGCATAGTAATTCCAGCAACATAACATCAATTAGCAATTAACAAGCTCAATGTGTGTGCATTATGTGATCGTTGCATCAATTAATCAACCACGCAAACATAGACATTCATTGATTAATAATCAAAAGCCGCGTGTTGAAAAATAAAGTTCATACTGTGGTGTGAGTTAAAATAGCTCAAAAATAATCCACCAATCATCAATGCATTGATCCATGAAGTTTAAACATGTTAAGGATGTCAAACAAGCAAGAAAATGCACAAAAATACACATTCTGTCCCAGAGTAACCGGTTAAGAAACGGTGAGTAACCGGTTACTTAGTTAAAAATCAAACAGTTTACGCAAAAATACACATGTTAACCGATTAACAAACGGTGAGTAACCGGTTACTCTAGGTCAGTGGCCAAAAAAACTAGTTTCAAAAGCACTTTTCAGCAGCAAATCACTTCTTCAAACTTCCAAACCAACATGTAATCAATTAAGCACGAAATTACATTGAATTACAGTCAGCAAACATCAATTGGATTCAATTAACAACCACATCAAGAATCATATTCAAGCACATGAATCCAAATCGAAAATCCACAAAGATCTACATCGAATACGTTGCGAATAAGCTAAAAACAGTGTAGATTTAGGGAAAACCGACCTACAAAGCGGAGACTTGCTTTGGTAATTGTTGCAAAGTAATCTTGATGCAGAAAATGAAAGAAAACCAGAGATTCTTCAATCAATAGCCGAAACGCGTCGAAACCGAACGAAATCGCGAAAATCCACCAAAATCCAACTTGCACCAAAATAAATGGTGAGAAACCTTTGGATTGAAGAAGAACAAACTGAAATTCCAGAAAATCCAACCAATGCAAACCAAGAGATGAAGTTTAGCTCAAGAATTAATCACTTTTCAATGTAAAAAGTGATTATTCTTCAAGAGATAAGAGCTTTTGTGTGTGGTTTTGGAAGAGAGAAGTAGAAGTTGTAGCAAAGTGAAGAGAGAAAATGAGAGTGAAATGTGATAAATTTGAGAAAATGGTTTAAGGTTCTTGAAAATGAGTTAAGCATCTCTTAAATAGATTTTAGGTTTGGAGTATAAGTGGTTTGGAATGAGGTTTGGGTTTGGAGCTAGGGTCGGAGTTAGTTAGACTCAACTCACCGAGTCAACTTAGTTAACTCGGTTAGTTAGGATCAACTCGGTTGCTTGGAAAACAAGGAACCACAATTAATGTATGTTTGTGTGACTTGGGCTGCAAGAAAGGCCTTGTGACTTGTGAACTTTCAGCATGAAACCCCCATGTTCGAGCCCTCATATGACCTTCATAACTTGTTCAAATGAAAAAATGTCCAACATCAAAGTTGAAGAGGGCATGGAGATGAACAACTTTGATGCTCAACAATTTTTCATTTGAAGCCTTCTTGATGGAGAAAATTGGCTTGACATTTGGCACGCCAATTGTTCGATGAAATTATGGCGCATGGGCCTGGTCTTGCCTTGCCATGACTTGGTTTTTGCCTTGATTTTACCAAACTTTGATTGATCATAACTCCCTCAATTTTGATCTGATGGAAGAGTTCTTTATATGGATTTGAAGCTTAGAACATGAACTTTAATTGGCTCAACTTGGGCCTGAGGTTTGGAGCTTTTATCTTGAAGAAAGAGAGCCTCAAAGTGTGATGCAAAATGGTCCAAACTTGCCATTTTTGGAAACCCTAAAGTTTCTATTTTTGGCAGTTTTGTAATTTCTTGATTTTTCATTATTCCTCCATCATTTCTTGATCAAATCTTCTCCAATGAACATATGTAACTTGAATTTCATGAATTTGACCTTAAAAAGTCAGGAGTTGACTTTTTTCACTGCACAGTTGACTTTTTTCCCCAATTTCTTGATTATCAAGCAACTGATCAATTGAACCTCTTCTGAAATGAACCAATTACCAATCTTTCATCCTTAGACACTTGACATCATGTAGAAAACATTGAGATCAAGTTTGAATCAAAATTTCATCAGGAGACCACTTGAATCCAAAACCCTAATTTTGACTGTTTTTTATAGGAGGTGACGAGCTGTCCAATTTTCTTGATGAGTTCCCATCTTCCCATGCCTTGTGGGATCAAATGGGATAATGTATGATGTAATAGACCCTTGAGGCTTGTTAAGAAACCCTTGGCTCTTGTTCTCTTGCTTTGGATGACCAACCTCTTTGAGAAACAACTGATCACATGCCCTTATGCAAGATGCAATGCTAAATGCTTTATGTTTTATTTTTCTATGCTTGAATGCAATGCAATGAAATGAAAGCTCCTGCTAAATGATATGAAGAAATGAGAGGGCAAATTTTGGGGTATTACACGGTGCTTCTTCGACTGCGAGCAACGAACCAGTGCGAACCGAGAAGGACTTCAGGTATGCGTAGTTTCTTCGTTCTTCGCTCTTCCTCTTCGGTTCCGCTATGCAGTGCTACTTTCGATCCTCTTTTATCTTTCACTTCTGAAATGGTTGTTGTTGCAAGCTTTTGTGTTAACGCATCGTTCTTCTTCTTCTTGCGTTGCTACTTCACTGTGTTGTTGAGTGTTGTTCTTGGATTTGGTGTTTGAATCGCTTCTGTGAGTTGCGTTGTTGAGAATTACTGTTGTGACGTGAGCTGAGTTGTGGCGTTGTGTTGATGCAAAATGATGCTTCAAATTGCTGGATTCAAATTTGTTGTAACCGTTGCGATTTGTGATCCAATTTGGAATTTCGGTTGTTTTATTTTGCAGGTGGTGAAAGGTGGCGTAAGAGATGCAGAATTTGGAAACTCTCAAAGGTTAATGATGAAGATGAGATATGGTAATGGAATTGAAGATGATGAATGGTGAATTGAAGATATTGGTGATGATTTGTGCAGAACCATTGAAGGTGGTTCAATGGAAAAGGTTTCTCTAAAAGGTTTTGGTATTCTCAAAATGAAGCTCTCTTCTGTTGTAAATTTATATCAGAATTCTTGGAGGGTAGTGTGGTATTTTGAATCTGAAATTCTGTTATGAAATCGTTTGTGGAATCATGAGTTTCCTGCTCATCAATTTTCGTGTTGTGCAGCGTGGGTCCTAAAGTCATGACGCTGAAGGATGTTGGCTTGGAAGCCGTCTCAAATTTTCTCAAATTTTCAACTTACGACTTTGTTGCGGCTTATTGATGGCTTGATGAGTTGCTTTACACAGCTTACAGTGACTAGGGGTTAAAAACACTTGTGTGATGCTTTTTGGTTGTTTCACATGGCTTGGAAGTGGCTTGTGAATTGGCTGGGATACGTGACGCAAGAGGCTCACATTATTTGCTCTGCTTCTTTCATATTGGCAATTATAAATGTATGGAATAATAACTTGTACTGCCTGTATGAATTTCGTCCAACTTTCTTATTTATTTTACAAAGCAAATGGGCTTTGGAATCTGCAAGTTTAGGCAATTTGAATATTGTGCAATGGTTTGGATTAACAAATGAATATAATAGATTAAAAAAAAGGTTATTTAAATACTAATGGATGAATTTGTGGATTATAAATGGAAATGGATTAAAAGAAATAGTTATGGAAATTGGACCTTAATTGGATATGTATACAAAGAATGAAGTGGATAATTGAAACATAATGGATATTTTTGTGATATTTCTGAATAAGATGGATAATGGATAAAAAGAAAAGAAATGGATTGGGAATGGTATTGGATTTAGAAAAAGACTAAAGATGAATTTGAATATGGGTTGAAAAGTGGTTAACAGATGGATAAATTTGGATATTTAAAATGAAATGGATATTTAGGAAACGGATTCTTGAAATGGACATGGATTGAAATGGAATTTGCATCTTGAATCACAAGGAATCCACATGACTAATCTTAACATGCTTTGCCTTTTAAGAACATTGATCCTTTTGAACATCCTCAAACCAACTTTCAAATCCAAGTCAGATTCGCCTTCTTAATGGCCAACTCCAATCTCACATCCACACTAATTTGCCTCACAAACAATTAGCGACAAGCAACGAATATAGGTTCATAACTTGATCTCTTGCACCATAAACTAACACGAGAATAATTCCCTGAAGCTGAAGATAAGGCATGAAGCGTAGAAAGAAGCATGATTACCAAAACAATCTTGACAAGGAAACCTTAGCCAATAATCTTCAGTTTACGACTATCCACAAATTCACCCTTGAATGAGAAACCATGATCCTTGTTGATATCCACATTGAAACCTGGTGAACCTCTGAATACAACAACCTTGGATCTTGATGAACCTCTGAATAGGAAGATACCAATAGCATGAAAACTCTTTGATCCCATGTCTTAGAAAACCAATGCAAATGAATAATTATGAACTATGACCTAATGGATGCAAATGAAAAGGGAAACATAAGCCAGAAAAAGTTAGAAAAAGAGAAGGCAAATTTTGGGGTGCTACAAATGATATGTAAGAAACGACTCAGACGACAGACTAAAGACCGGAGATAGTGAAAGGAAAGACACCGCGTCCACTACAAGGAATCACACTGAAATCTGAACAGTAGACAGTCTTGAAGCTAAATGTGAGAACATCTTTGTTTCTCTAGGGAATCCTATTTTCAACAGACATCTGTGAAGATACTGGTGAGAAGTCCTTTGTATTAGTGGTCAGCCATTATTGAAATGTTTAATTCAGGGAAGTAATGCCAATCCTCTTTTTAGTGACAAAGAATGGCGAACGCAAAGTTTTCAAAACATTTTCCGCTTTTAAAACTGTTATTAATGAATAAGTGAAGTTTTGCATAACAAGGAAAATATCAGAATAATGATAAATATCAAACAAAGAATGGCTTAAAAATCTGATTTCATTAGAATGGTAACTTGCCAATAGCGAAGTTCCATGGATCATTACAATTGAAAAATGTCGATTTGGGAAAGGATTACATCATATTCAATGACCACTACCATCCCTAATGACTAGAAATCCTAGAATTCTTTGCTGCTGATGAGGACAAACGAGCCTGGATTTTCTCCATGAATTTCTGAATATAGGTGACAACCCTTTCTAACATAGTGAGATGCTTTTGTACCTAACTTGTTCAGGCGTAATATTTTCGTACTGAGTCGGAATTCACAGGGTGTGCGAGCTGTTCACCATCCATTGTTGTGAGGAATAAAGAACCTCCTGAGAACACAGTCTTTACCACAAATGGACCCTCGTAGTTAGGTGCCCATTTTCCGCGAGCATCCCTTTGAGATGGCAGAATCTTCTTGAGTACAAGCTCTCCTTCTCGAAATTTTTGAACACGGACCTTCTTGTCAAAAGCTCTCTTCATCCTTTTCTGATACAGATGACCTTGACACATGGCAGTCAGTCGCTTCTCATTGATGAGGTTAAGTTGGTCATATCTCTCTTTGACCCATTCAGCTTCGTCAAGCTTAGTTTCCATCATGATTCTCAGAGATGGTATCTCTACTTCAATAGGGAGGACAGCATCCATTTCATATACAAGAGAAAAGGGGGTTGCCCCTGTTGAGGTTCGAACCGACGTTCTGTACCCATGCAAAGAAAATGGTAACATTTCGTGTCAGTCCTTATAAGTCTTGACCATCTTCTGCAGGATCTTCGTGACGTTTTTGTTAGCGGCTTCGACAGCTCCGTTCATCTTGGGACGGTAAGGTGAAGAATTGTGATGCTCAATCTTGAAATTGTCACATAACTCCTTCATTATCTTGTTGTTCAGATTTGTCCCATTATCAGTTATGATCTTGCTAGGGATTCCATAACGACAAATGATATTATTCTTGATGAAACGAGCAACCACTTGCTTAGTCACATTGGTATAGGAAGCAACTTCAACCCATTTGGTAAAATAATCAATGGCTACTAGAATGAAACGATGTCCATTAGAAGCTTTCGGCTCAATAGCTCCAATCATGTCAATGCCCCACATGGAGAAAGGCCAAGGGGATGACAACACATTCAGCCAGGTCGGAGGAACATGCATCTTATCAGCGTACATCTGGCACTTATGACACTTCCTGGCGTATTGGATGCAGTCAACTTCCATAGTCAACCAATAATATCCAGCCCTCAAGATTTTCTTAACCATGGCATGCCCATTGGCATGAGTGCCAAAGGCTCCTTCGTGAATGTCGTGAATCAATAGGTCTGCTTCTCGTTTATCAACACATTTTAGCAGGACCATGTCATGATTCCTCTTGTAAAGTTTGTTGTTACTGAGGAAAAATTTGGATGATAATCTTCGCAGAGTTTTCTTATAAAGACTAGAAGCATTGATAGGATACTCTTGAGTCTTCAGATAATCCAGGATGTCGTGAAACCACGGTTTTCCATCTGTCTCTTCTTCAACTGACTGGCAATAAACTGGTTCGGTCTTGCGCTCGATACTGATGAGAGGTGCTTCACTGTGAAACCTGATTTGCCACATTGAAGCTAACATGGCTAGGGAATCAGCTATGTGATTTTCAGTGTGAGGTACATGACGAAAAGTGATCTCATCAAAGTACTTGATCAATTCCATAATGTAAGCTCGGTATGGAATGAGCTTTTCATCCTTAGTTTCCCATTCACCCTTGACTTGGTAAATGACCAAGGCAGAATCACCCATGACTTCAAGAACGTTGATTCCAAGGTCAATTACAGCTTCTAGGCCCAAAATACATGCTTCGTACTCGACAATATTGTTCGTGCATCCAAATTCCAACCTTGCTGTGAAAGGAGTATAACCACCATCGGGGTTTATTAATACAACTCCTACACCGTGTCCTTTGAAATTGGAAGAACCATCAAACATCATCTTCCATTTGGAACCGAGCTCAGGATCTTCATCAGGGTCAGGCTCTTCACAATCTTTTACCACCATGATGTCTTCATCCGGGAAATCAAACTTGAGAGGTTCATAATTTTCAACAGGTTGATCCGCAAGGTACTCTGATAATACACTTCCCTTGATAGCCTTCTGAGGGACATATTGGATATCATATTCTGACAATAGCATATGCCAACGGGAAAGTCTTCCTGTCTGAGCAGGCTTCTCAAAGATGTACTTTATTGGATCCATTTTCGAGATCAACAAAGTAGTGTGACATATCAAATACTGCCTTAAACGTTTGGCGGCCCATGCTAAAGCACAACAGGTTTTCTCAAGTAGTGAATAACGACTTTCGCTATCAACGAACTTCTTGCTCAGGTAATAAATGGCATGCTCTTTGCGACCAGTTTCATCATGTTGGCCCAATACACAACCCATGGATCCTTCTAACACAGTCATGTACATGAAGAGAGGTCTTCCGGAAACAGGAGGAACCAAGACGGTTGGTTCTTGCAGATAGTTCTTGAGTTTTTCAAAAGCTTGTTGGCAATCAGAATTCCACTCTACAGTCTGATCTTTGTGGAGCAATTTGAAAATTGGTTCACAGATAGGAGTCATGTTGGAGATGAATCTGGATATGTAATTCAAACGACCCAGAAATCCTCTTACTTGAGATTCGGTCTGCGGAGCTGGCATCTCTTGAATAGCTCGTACCTTGTCAGGATCTACTTCAATTCCTCTTTGACTAACGATAAAACCAAGCAACTTCCCTGACCTGACACCGAAAGTACATTTAGCCGGATTCAACTTCAACTGATATTTCCGGAGTCTTTTGAATAACTTTAAGAGATGGTCCAAATGCTCCTCCTCACTTTGAGATTTAGCAATCATATCATCCACGTACACTTCAATTTCCTTATGGATCATGTCATGGAATAAGGTCACCATAGCTCTCTGGTAGGTTGCCCCTGCATTTTTCAAACCAAAGGGCATGACTTTGTAGCAGTAGGTTCCCCATGGGGTGATAAATGTAGTTTTATCCGTGTCAGTTGGGTCCATTCTAATTTTATTGTAACCGGAGAAACCGTCCATGAAGGAGAAAACGGCAAACTTGGCTGTATTATCTACAAGGGTGTCGATGTGCGGCAGAGGAAAACCGTCATTAGGACTAGCTTTGTTGAGGTCCCTGTAATCTATGCACATTCGCACTTTACCATTTTCTTCATTACTGGCACGATGTTGGCCACCCATTCTGGATATTTCGAAACTGCCAAGAATCCTGCATCCAGTTGCTTCTTAACCTCATCTCTGATTTGGAGAGCCATATCAGGTCTACTTCTACGGAGCTTATATTTCATAGGTGGACATTCAGGCTTGAGTGGTAGCTTATGAACTACTATGTCTGTATCTAATCCATGCATGTCTTGATAAGACCAAGCAAACACATCTACATATTCTTCCAAAAGCAGTACTAGTCGTTGCCTGATTTCTGCCCCAAGTGTTACCCCAATCTTGACCTCTTTCCTCTTTTCTTCGGTGCCAAGGTTGATGATGTCAACTTTTTCTTCATGCGGCTGGAGATCCGTGTACTGATACTCACACATTTTTGCCAAATCATCGGGGACCTCGTAATCCATCTCTTCCTCAGCTTGATAAATAGGCGAATCAAAGTCGATAGTGAGAGTAAGATCATTGAATACAACAGGTTTAGGATTCACTCTGCATGGGGGAGGGATTTATTTTATTAAAAATGCACAAACATGAATGCAAGAAAAAGAAGTTTGTAGTTTTGAAAAGATTGCCATTTTTCTTAAAGCAAAAACAAGAATAAAGACAAGGAATTTTAACAAAACAAACACTTTCATTGATTAAGATTTATAAGCGGTGGCCCATATAAAATAATCCGATAGCCTCGGGCAAGGCTGCGGAATTGAAAACATCAACAAAAGCAAACAAATTACTCTGGCATAGGGTACAAAGTAGGGATCTCAATAGCTTCCCAATTATTTAAAGCGGTGTCACACTGAAAAACCAAATGGATGATGTCTTCGTCTTCAGCGTCTTCAATAATTGAATGGACCTGTTGTCCTCCACTGACGAACACCACTTGAATGGTCCTTGGTTTTCCCTTTGTTGGAGCAGCTCTTCCCTCAAGAGTTGGTTTGTAACCCAACCCTTGGTACTTCTCTCTTTCTGGGATTTCAACAATCTTGCCCTAGCCTTCAGGTACTCCTCCTCGTAGAGCAGATTAAATGCTTTTGAAAGAAATAAAAGATGGACAACCATAGGCTACTGGTTCCTTATCATCAAGCATAATGGTATTTGCTATCTCAAGGGCCTGGAAGAAAGTTTCCAAAGCATCTTCGTCTGCCTCAATATAACAAAACGAGGATAGATTGCTAACCATTAGGTCATCTTCCCCGTGTATGATAACTAATTTCTCTTTGGCCACGAACTTCATCTTCTGATGCAAGGTAGAGGTCACAACACTGGCCTCGTGGATCCATGGTCTACCTAACAAGCAACTGTAGGCAGGGTTGATATCCAAGATTTGGAAAAGGGTATTGAATACTTGAGGACCAATCAAAATAGACAATTCAATCTCACCCATCACTGATCTTCTTGATCCATCAAAGGCTTTAACAATGAGTGAAGTGGGTCTCATCATAGCTCCTTGGTAAGATAACTTCTCAAGAGTTCTTTTTGGCAAGACATTCAAGGATGAACCGGTATCTACCAGAACTCTGGCCATCGTATCCTCCTGATATTTCATTGATACATGTAAGGCAAGATTATGATTCCTTCCCGCTCGAGGTAACTCCTCGTCACTGAAGCTGAGAGTATTACAAGCTGTAATGTTGGCGACGACATGGTTAAACTATCCAGCTGTTATATCTTGGGCTACGTGTGCCTGAGCTAATACCTTCTGCAAAGCTGATCTATGAACAGGCGAATTGACTAACAAAGACAAGATCGAAATCTTGGATGGGGTCTGATGGAGCTGATCCACCACTTTGTAATCACTCCTCTTGATAATCCTTAGGAACTCTTCGTCTTTTTCTTTAGAAATTACCTCTTTTCCTTTGTCTTTAGGCATTATGGGGACAACGGTTTCTTTGTGTGTAGTTTCTTTGAAAGAAGTAGTATATACTCTGCCGCTTCGGGTTATCCTTCCGGTTCCCACTATGTTGGTCACATCTTCAACAGTAGTTCCCACCTCTTTCCTTGGAACTACGCCTTCAACAGTGATTCCCACCTCTTTCCTTGGAATCACGTCTTCTCGTCTCTTATTACTCATGACATTCTCATAGACTCATGGCACGGCCTTGGTCCCTCTGAACCTAAATGGAACAGGTTGTGGGATGTCATATTGCTTGGAATGACTGACAGTAAAAGCATCAACTGATCCAGAATTGTTGAAAACTGGTACTAGTCTATTGAATACAGGAACTACAGACCCGGACTTAGGTGCGTTAGACCCGGATACCTGCCCCCTTGGCTTTGGTAGGTTAAACACAGATTCGATTGCTGCAACTTTACTTTCCTTTTCTTTGCTGAACACCTGTAGGAACCCTTCGTTGATCAAAAACTGAATATCGTCTTGGACTAAACGACAGCCTTTGATACTGACGTTACATTCCTCACATTCGTCATGGCAGACTTTAACTAACCCAACTTTAAATAACTTAGCATGAAAAGCCTTGATAGGAGTTTTGATCTTTGTTGCGTCCAAAACCAATATCTCATCCTTTTCATCTTCGATGGCATTAGTAGACCCATGAGTAGGTAAAGGATTGTTTTTCACATTCGATTGATTATCAGCAAATGATAGGATATTCTTCTCCATCAACCCCTTCACTACATTTTTCAACGCTAAACAGCCCTCTAAATCGTGACCAACCCCTCCTTTATGAAAAGCACAATTCGCATTTGGGTTGAAGAAAGGCATAGACTTCTCGGTTGGTGGTCCCAAAGATCTAGTAACGATCAGCCCTTGCTCCACTAAGGAAGGGTAGAGCTCCGTATAGGACATTGGTATGGGTGGAAACGTTGGCTTTCCTCCCTGACTTTTGTGGGGAGAATTCTGCTGTGGAACCTGTTGCCTTGGTTGTTGATAGTTCTAGTTTTTAGGCCATTGCTGATAAGCTGTTTGTTGATAGGTTGGCGCCTGCTGAGCTGCTTGGTGGTTGAAAGTAGGCGTAACAGCAGCTATGTAGGGTTGCTAAGCATACTGCATTTGGTAGATCGGATACTGAGAGAAGTTTGGTCTCTGCTGTTGCTGGTACATTGGTTGTTTCCATCGAGGGCTCTGTTTCTTTCCTGCCATGACAGCATTAGTTTCCCCCTCCTTCTTTTTGTGGGAGTGACTAGGAGACTTCTTAGTACTGATGCCAGTTGAACTGCTCGGAGAACTGATTACCTTTCCACTCTTTAATCCTGCCTCCACCTTCACGCCAACTGAAACAATATCAGCGAAGTTAGCACTGACACTGCTGATCATTCTCTCATAAAATTCAGGCTTTACTGTGTCTACAAACCAATCAGCCAACTCCTTCTCGGTCAAGGGTGGTTCAACTTGAGATGTCGTTTCCCTCCATCGTTGTGCATATTCTTTGAAGGATTCAGTACTGCTCTGGGCCATACTCAATAACTGCCTACGGTCAGGGGCTAGATCCATATTGTACTTGTAGTGTTTTACAAAGGCATCAGTCACATCCTGGAAACAATGGACTTGGGACTGGTCTAGGCTTAAATACCATTTAGCAGCAGCTCCCTTTAAACTGTCTTGGAAACAATGGATCATTAGCTTGTCATTACGTACGTGCGCAACCATTCTTCGATAGTACATGATCAGATGGGATTTGGGACATGTGGCCCCTAAATACAGCTCAAAATTTGGCAATTTAAACTTAGGTGGAATTACCAAGTCTGAAACCAAGCACATATCCTTAATGTCAGTGCTAAATGCATTACTTAACTCCATCGCCTTCATTTTTCTCTGCATTGTCTCGACACTCTCTCTTAATTTCTCGTGTCGATCATCCCCTTCTTCTAACACATCAACGTAATCGTAAGGATGATGGTTTTGGAAAACCGGATGCACTTGTGTTTGTACTGCTGGTGGAGCGAACGTCGGAATAGCTTGCAAGGTCTCATTGACCAGAGAAACTGTTTGCTGAGTTGACAAAGGAATTGTAGCACGGATAAAATCAACTGGCATGCCCAATGTTTGGTTCATGACAGGGGCAATAGGAGGTTCTACTATTGTATTGATGATTTCGGAGACCACAGTAGCCTGGGTGTCCATTTTTGCTCTCATAATGTTGATAGCCTCGAGGATTTGTCCCATCCCTCCTCGTATTTCATTCAGTTCATTGTTGACTCTATCCATTTCTCTGTATGCCTCTGACATCTTGAATCGAGCTTGGGCCCGAGTGTTGTAGTTGTGTCAGAAATTCAGTGTGACGATTCTGGAGAGAACACGGTGACATGAGATAAAGACAAGGAAAAATGCACATGATGATGCAAATGAGGATGCAAATGCAAATGCAAGCTAAACTATCAAGAAACCAAAGAAATTTTGCAAATAATATAGATAATAGAATCTCCAACAAAATAAACTTCTTCATTCAAGAATCTGGTGAGCATTACATCAGGAGCAGTGTATCCTCATACTCCAAGTACATAAGTAGAAATACATCAATACGAAAGGGGAACATTAACAACAAAGGAAATAACAAAATTACGATCAAGGGAACTAAGGATTGGATCCACAGGTTGATGATCCCTCTCCTCCATTGATCAATCTCATCAATTTACTGATACGTTCTTTTGTCTCTTCTCTCGCAAGAACCAGTTCTCCTAAAGATTCCACCATCCTCTGTTTTGTCTTCTAGGGTGATTCGTGACGAGGAAGTGGCTTCATCATTACACGAGCTATGTCATGAGACCATTGTAAATGGGCCTCAGTGACCGGGAATTCAGCTTTCCAAAGTTGTCTGTTAATTTGGCGCCAGGCGCGCTCCAATCGCATCTTCATCTCAAACCCTTCCTTCTCATCATAAAACATCATCTGCATATCCTCATCACCTGGAATTCCCTCCTTCAGATGACCCAGCTGACGGCGTGCAAGGACAGGGTTGTAATTGATATAACCGTTCCTCCCCACAAGGAGCACATTGGGGCAATCCCCGCAGCTATGGATTATAACAATTCCTTCCTCAGTTGAATCGTACCACTTGATGTCGGTATGCTTCAATTCCATCAGCTTTTTGGACCAAATCTTGCAATCCTCCACCTCCCAAAAGGCTGGTGTCTTTGGAAAATAGGTTTTAAACCACTTATAGAAGAGAGCCACGCAACAGACGACTTGCCCACTGCCTCTGGTATACCTGGTTTGAATGGCGTGGTAGACATCGGCTAGCAGTGTTGGAACTAGATTGTTGATTACGAAGATTTGAATGGCTTGATCACCCACAAAGTTCTTGGCGTTTGAAAATAGAAATAAACCGTAGATCATCAGAGTGAGGGTTGATTCAAACAAAGCCTCATTTCCTCTATTCTTGAAGTAAAGAGCCTTTTCCAGCAAGAATTGAACGGAAAGCTCGCGCCTTCCTCCTTTGTTGGTCAGATTAGCCTGGATGTCAGATAATCTGATTCTGGTTTCTCTGGCGATGTCTGTGGCGGAGGGTATTTCTTTAATCCCAGAAAAGATGGGAGCTTCTCTGACAGGAATCCTTATCATGGCGGAGAATTCCTCTAAAGTCGGCACCAACTGGAATTCAGGGAACACGAAACAGCGGTATGCAGGATGATACAACTGGACCAAAACTTCAAGGGGGCCCACAGTCACTAGTATTCTCATCAGTGGAATGATACACCCATATCTATCGGCGAAGGCTGACTGGTCTTCAACCCTCTCTCCCAACCACAACAAACGCTCTAATTCCGGGATTTCAAAGAAATAAGGCCAGACTCTCTTCCCTGCAGCATCCATTTCTACAAAATCTGTAAAACAAAATTAGTATCTTGATAGTTTAGCAAAGAATGCAAGATGCAATGCAAAGTTTCATGGAATTCAGACACTTGCAGAATATCAAGAGATATCAAAAGACCTCATTCTCATTAAATAAAAAGGTGAATTACAAGAGTTGATACAATTCCAAAAGCCCTAAACATGAAGCTAAATAAAAGCTAGAAAGTCCTAAGGAAATTCTCCTAAGAGTCTCATGTTGAGTCTTCTGATTTCTTTCTCCATCTGGTCTCTTTCTGTGATGAGGTTGTCGATGATGGATTTCCATGCAGGAGGCTGAGCATTAGAGGGACTTGGATCTTCCTGGGCTTTTCTCTTATTGTATGAAAGTAACTCTTCATTCTTGGCCTGTAGTTGTTTCTGGAGTTCCAAGTTTTCTTCAACAACCACTTGATATTTGAGTTTCCAGGCTTCCTCTGACCGTTGGGCTTGTCTTAAAGAAATCTCTAGCTCTTCCTCTCTTGACATAAAGTATAGGACAGGCTCACTCTTCAAAGCAACTGGTTCTTGCCTCTTGTAGGGCATCTTTAACTCGATGGCTCTTCTTCGGACCCATTTGAGGTAGGGCTCCAATGACACGCAGTTAGGTTTTCCCAAAGAACTCCTCCCTCTTTTACGCTTGCTACCCCAAGCGTTTAAGATCAACTTCTTCTGCTCTTCATTCTTGTCATATTCTTCAAAGTAGATGTTTTCCAAATGAACACTAAGGGGTTTATCTTCCAAAGGGTACCCTAATTGGCGTCGTGCCAATACAGGGTTATAGCTGATTCCACCTCTTATGCCAAGAAAAGGCACATTGCCATAGTTTCCATAGCTATCTGTAATCAGAATTCCATCATACACCCGATTATACCAGTCAATGTCTGCGTGGAAGAGGGCCATAATTCTTTGAGACCACCATCCTCTCTTGGAATCCCAGAATGTGCTCGCCATTGGTAGATGCGAAATAAACCATCTATACAATATGAGGACACAGCAAGTAATTTGTCCGTTACCATGAGCATTTCTTGTATGGACTGAGTGATAAACTTCAGCAAGCAGGGTAGGTACCGGATTTTGTTTCAAGAATATTTTGATTGCATTCAGATCCACAAAGTAGTCAATATTCGGAAACAAGAAAAGTCCATAGATGAGCAATGCAAAAACAGCTCCAAAGGCATTCCGGTTGGAGTGTTTAGCAAAATAATGAGCCTTTTCAAACAAAAACTTAGCAGTTAACCCAAAAATTCCTCCCTTGGAAGTTAAATTGCTTCTGATGTCAACTAACTCCATATGAGCTTTCTTGGCTATTTCTTCCTCTTTGGGATCCTTCTCGAAGATAGGAAACGGGGACTCATCCTTGATAGACAAACCAATTATCTGAGAGTATTTCTCAAGGGTGGGCAAGAGTTAATAGTCAGGAAACGTGAAGCAGTGATACTTTGGGTCGTAAAACTGAAGCAGAGTTTAGAGGAGTCCTTCATCAATGTTTTTCTTCAACAAGACCCACAACTTTCCATATCTGTCTATGAATCCTTCAGGGTCTGTTAGCAAGTCTCCTAATCTCCTTAGGCCGTCCAATTTTGGACTCTTGAAAGTGTATTTGATAGTATTTCTTCTTGAACTGTCCATGATATCCCTCTGATATTTCACAAGAAAAAAAACTGAGTTCCATGAAACTGATGCGACATGAATGCTTATGATGTATGAATGCAAAGCACACACAAAGATACACACAAAACACAAACAAAGGGGATAGGTTTGAGCATGGAGCCAGGGTTTACCCTTCCCATTGGTATGTACTACTGGTTTTCATTTGCTGAACAGGGTTCTAAGAAGTTCCCAGAGTTGACAACCCATCTTTCAGATTTTATCGACTTCCCAAATGACTTGGTAATCAATAAAATTCTCAAGAGAATCTCGTCTGAGTGTAGTATCGCGTGACAACCATTTCAGAAATAGACTCCCCCATGGTCACCGCACTACATCCTAAAAGGCCAAGTGGGGTTTGGAAACTACGGTCCTCAATATCAAGGGCACCTAGGTCGAGAGTAGCACGTTTTCACGAATAGACTCGTTCAACGTGACTAGACTCTCAAGAGGGCCTCAACTGAGTGATGGTGTCTCAAATCAACTTTTTCAGGAATCGACTCCCTCAAAGCCTCCTTGAATATACCATCGTCCTATCATAAGTGCTCTCAAATCCGGGTTAGGATTTATCTCACCACTCAAGAACCATGCCAACAAAAGATCTCAAGCAAAGCATATATACAGGTAATCATACAGATATATACAGACATAGCAAACAAGCATAAATAACACAAGCAAAAACAAGGTGGGCTTAACCCTCAAAAATTTCCGTTGTCCCCAGTGAAGTCGCCATTTTTGTTGCGGTGAGAATCGGATAACAAGCTATTAATTAACTTGCATCACATTTCTTTGAATTCACCACCGACTTTGATTTATCCAAAGGAAAGGTTCAAGATCGAGAAAAACCTAAAGGGGGAGATCTAAGGTTCGGGGGTTGGTTATACTAAGGGAAGGTATTAGCACCCTTAATATTTGTAGTACTCTACAGGAACCTCTTGTTTGTTGTGTTATGTTTCACTCGCTTGCTAAAGGTGCTATGCTAAAGGCTGAAACCCTAGGGGTTAGTACCTAGGTATACTCGACAAGGCATCGCGCCTTACGCCTACGTATCCTGACGGGAGTGGAATTAGAGTATCCGTAGTTCACCTAACTAAGGGTGAAGGAGGAACCATTGACTATGGCCAAAGTTCCAAGGGGAAAATGAGTATTAGCTCATTTTAGAGTTCACGATAACTCTCTAAATCTAAGTTATAGGGGAAAAGTGAATTCTCATGATGGTGAGAATCACATAGAGTTCAAAACTCTAACCTATTGCTAAGTTATGATTTCATGGCTCTCATGATGCCAAGAAATGGGATAAGCTCTTACGAGGTTAAGGTAGGGTTGTTTGTTTAGTGACTCGTGAGTCAATTTAGGAGGACTTTCCTTTGGAATGGGGGAAGATAACAGCTTTAAAATTACTATGAAGTAAAGAGTTACATGAATTTAATATGATGACATAAAAAAAAACATAAACAAGATATTAAGATGAAACAAGGTTTATAATATCATGCAAGGTTAGAACTGCTCATATGAGACAATGTTTAAACAAGGTATACAAAGATAACATAGCAAGATAAATAAAGTAGTGCAATGAACACCTAAAAGATATTTCCAATTTCAACACGAATAACAGCCATCAAGATTAAATATTTTCAGCCATTTCTTTTTATATTCAACAAGTGAAATCAATTAGAAACAAATAGCAAAAAGAATGGAAGAAAAAGGATGGAAAACAAATGAGTTATGAAGGTTTAAAATGTAGTGCATAAACCATAAAGAATTAAAATAACAAGTAGTAAAAAAGAAGGGAAAGGCTCTCCTAGGGATTGAACCTAGGACCATGTGCATGCAGTCCTAAAACATTACCAATCAAGCCATGTGCGCGCTCTGAACATATAATGGCAGCAATGATATATATGTAAAGTGAAGCAAATCAGAAAAATAAAATAAAAGGACTGGGGCGAGGGGGATTCGAACCCCAGTCCCAAGGGTCAAAGGCGAGTGTGCATGTGTGTTCTTGCCACTGGGGTGGCTATTTCATCCGTTATAAAACATGACTTAATAAATATATGACCTTTCACGCATGCATAAACCAAAAGAAACAAAGTAAGACAACCCAAATGACAGCCCAAACAAATAGAAACAACGTGCCATGCCTTCAATTATGCAGACAACTATCAACCAGCAAGGACAGAAACAATTGATCAAATCCTCAACATCACATGGATTACCAAACAAATGGAATACTAAACAATGCCAAAACATACAAACCAAAATCCAAGCAAGTTCCCACTTTGGTAATGCAAAAACACATTATAGCTCTGAACATGGGGTGTGACAGATTCAAACACAAATTAAAACATGTACCGCCCAAAGGTTCAACAAGCACATGATACATTCAATTGGACTCCATGAAAAGGACACGACTTGGATGCCACTAAACAACATTCATTCGGGTTAGGGATCAAAACAGCATGGCCACAGATTGAGTTCATGAGTATCAAAAGTTTAAATACCGAATGAAAGAAAGCACAGTTGTTTTAGGACCAAATCACATGTTTGATATGGTCAGTTTTAATGACATCAAAGTAAAACATCCACAATAATAAACTTTCAGTGCAGACAAGCAACAATGTCATTTAGAGCAGTTATGGTTCAAAAGGCAATAAGTTCAAGAGATTAAATGCACATTAATGCTAGCATACCAGTCAAATAACAAGATCCCCATGTCATGATACATGGTGGCTATTAAACAAGGCAGCAGGCATAACTTCAGAACAGATGGCATAGGAGGCATGGTAATAGATTGCACATCAAGGCCAGATTATAAGTACAAATCGAACATGAAGTCAAGACAAGTTTGCATTCATTCATAATGGTAGAAGGCATATGTTCATGGCTTTTGGATACACAAAGTTATCATGAAGCAAAGATTCAAACAGAATTTGTACATATCAAATAACAGTTAGGCAAGAATACCACGCATAAGCAACATCTTGATAGTTGAAGGCCAATACATGTATTCAGAGCAAAACAAGACACAAGGTATGACAGCATAGCAAATAAGTTCACTCAAGTAATGTAATTTAGAACAAGCAGTGGCATGGCATGGTGAAAACAGATACTAATATTCAATGGATATAAGAACAAACTTAAAGGCATGGATCAAAACCAGTTTTGATTTAAGGCAAAAGGCATTCCAATGAAGTAAAGACATATCAAAGCTATGATCAAGTGTTATCAATGGCATTAGACAGTTGGGTACAGTAAGGACTCAGGGCAGGAATACATAGTAAAACTTAAGAAAGAATGTGCATATGGTTCTATGGTGATAAGCATGTGGTACCAAGACAAATACCTCAAGAAATTTAACAATCATAATCAAACAAGGTTACATGGCAGAAAAGCACATATCATGTTTGAACATTTAAAATTTACACATAAATTGGAGATACCAAACTGACAGCATGTGGCACATGGACAAAACCAGTTTCAAGCATGGCAAGGCATATCTAACATGGATTCTAGGTTTACAAACTAGTCACAAGTCACAGAGGCAACAAAGTAAAAATAGTATATTATGTATCAAAGATTGGTGGAACAATGATAAGCATGCTTGGTAAAAGATGTCTGAACCTATATCATAGCAGCAAGTAAACATCAAATAAACATTCAGCATGCATTTAGCTACTTAATTCTAACAGGACGGCAGTTTTAAGATGTATCAGTTTAGGCATACCAACAAATAACCAAATCATGAGATAATGCACAAATCCAAACAAGTGATGAAGTGTTTACAAGCACATGGTTAGAATATCAAACTTAACCTAAAAGATAGCAACAGGTTCTAAGTTAAACAAGTCAAACACCAAGTATTTTAGCAATTCAAACACCAAACATCAAGCACATAAATCAGCAAAGATCAAGCCATGGCAGAGTGGTGCACATCAAGATGTAGATAAACACATGAATACCAAAAGGTAACCTCTATGACAGGGTAGGTCAAAAACTGTTTCAAAGCAATAACACTTAGGCAATTTTTGGATACAAATCGTGGCTATGAGCTTAAGTATACAAAATGATTATGATGACAGAAAAAGAACCCAAATGGCATTTAATGAAAGCAACTTAGCAACATTCAAACAAACATTGATAGATAGGTTCACTAATCATAAAATACACGAGCATATCAGAAAATAAGTATGGAACTAAAATTCAAGAATCTCCCATCTCAAAATAACATCCAAGCATCAAGACATACATAGGTAAGTTAGCATTTCTATCCATCTAAGTTTGACAGTACAAAACCAAATTGAAACCTTATATGCTTATAGCCAGTTAATGAACAAAACCAATGCACTATCATCATGACAATATCTCAAGCATAAAAAGGCAGCATACATGTCTATCTCAACACATCAGCAAAGCAAATGAAACCAATCTTACTTCATGATATCAAGCCATGGACAGAAAGTGCAGATTCAAATACACATTAGCAAGTTGTAGATGTATGAAAAACAACATAAAGCACATTACAACAGTTATGATTGAGATATGATATGATGATATCAGTTGAGCATGGATATTAAAATCGAAAGTGTAGTTACCAAGTGGAGTAATGTCCACTGCACCTTCAAGTGTGTTGAATGCTCTCCTTTCTAAACTAGCAAGAGAACTCCAAGGCAACCCTTCTCCTTTCTTGCTCGTGAAACTTAAGACTTAGAGACTATTTGAGTATTTTGTGAAAATTGTTGGTGAGTTTCAAGTGTTGAGGCGACCTCCTTTTATAGGCTGAGCATGTTGGCTTTGGTTCCTTGAGACCAAAGGACAAACACATGGTATGCTGAGTAAGTAATTAGGGTTTGCAACGGCATATTTTCAAATTCAAATTCGGTCAATTCTTGGAGACAAACACGCTTCCCCTGCTGCACAAGAACCTCAGAGATGCAGGGAAAATTTCATGATTTTGTGTATTGCTTAAAAACTCCTTCTTTGTTGTCATAAGAGTGGGTATCAAATGAGGCAATGGTTGGGATTACACCAAGATGTCTGCAGGTGAGGGCAGTCCTTATGCTGAACCAAGTAAATCTTCAGAGCAACTTTTAATGAACCCAGGCATGAGAGCTCAAAAGGGAAATGATTTGGAGATTTCAAAAATGAAAAGCGCGCCAAGGAATGGATTGTAGAAAAGGTTTATGTTGAATTTGGACACAAATCCTCTTGGAGCATGAATTTTCTTCTCCATTCTGTTGAAACACGAAGACATGAAGGAAGAGAGGAAAA
This sequence comes from Lathyrus tuberosus, assembly GCA_022829125.1. Taxonomy (NCBI): domain Eukaryota; kingdom Viridiplantae; phylum Streptophyta; class Magnoliopsida; order Fabales; family Fabaceae; genus Lathyrus; species Lathyrus tuberosus. The sequence continues at coordinate 6,587,872 of JALAZF010000253.1, forward strand.
TGTTTTGGTCAGTTTGCTTCTTTCCAAGCCACGCGGCATCCTTTCATTGGCTGAGTGAAAAGAGTTGAAAAGTCAAAGCTATTTTGCACGCATCCTATTGGTCCTCAGCAAATGATTCTTCTCACTTCAAATAAAATTTTGTAACATTGATTTTGTAACATAAATGGGCTTATGAGATGGGCTGAAAGATCAAATGTTTTTATGGCTTGGTTTTCTCTTTTTTTTTTTTTTTGTTATAGCAAAATAATAAGAAATGGTTTAGAAAAGAAAATAAATAATAGGTGAATTTTGGTAGGTGAAATGGTTATGGTTTGACAAATAGAAATGAAATTGGATAAAAATTTGGTTAATGGATGACTATTGAAATTGGTTTGGAATTAAGAATGACAATTGAGGGTGAATAAGGTGGATAAAAATTGTTATGGAGAAGGTCATGGAGATATCTCTTTGAACATGAGAAACTTGCTTGATTCAATGCTCCATCCAAAATCTTGACTGGTCAACCCTTGAATCCTCTTGGAATAAAACCTGATTCACAAATGAAACAAAAACAAACAAAACCTGGTAAAAGGGTTAGCTATGCAATATGATTGACCTAAAATGACATGCAAAAGATCAATGGATCTAAGGGTAAAATTTGGGGTACAACAGAGCAAGTATTAAAGATTCCTAGTATTAGCGTTTTATTTGATTCATTTGTTTATTTTGCTTGTACACTACGCTAACGCCCTCTTTTAAATTAAAATGAACAATGTTAGTCTGTTTAGTTGAGTTGTAATTTAATATTCTCTAAGTTTTTTTATTGAATTTGATCACTTGTGATTAGTGATTGAGAGAAAGTGATAGGGGTTCTCATATTTAAGGGGGAAACCTAAATATAAAGTCATTAGGATTTGGAAGAGGCATTGAACAACATGAGATTGTTGTTTCTATAAGACTAATTGTATTAATTCAAGATAGTGAATTTCCTTTATTGGGTAGAGTTCCCCCGGACGCAGGTGTGGTTTCACCAAATTGGGTTAACAATTATTGTGTTATTTTATTGCTTTCTGCATAGTTCATCTTGTTTATCAATTATTTATTAATGCTGGTTTAAGATATTGAGCACTTTTGCTTAAGCATCTGGATCAACATTTGTCTCTTGTGAATAGAATTTCAATTGGTCTCAGAGCAGACACCTTGTTCTGTTTGGGTGAGCTCCAAGGAAGATATTTTCTATTCAAATGGATAACACAAAGGGAAGAGGGTCTGTCAATAGACCATCTGTTTTGGATAACACCAATTATGATTATTGGAAAGCCGGGATTGTTTTTTTTCTCAAATCCATGGACAACAAAACATGGAGGGATATGGTAAAAGGTTGGAAACACTCTGTTACTATTTCTCAAGATGGTACATCAAGTTTAAATCCAGAAGCAAAGTGGACTGATGTAGAAGATAATAAAGCTCTTGGAAAATCCAAGGTTTTAAATGTTATTTTCAATGGTGTTGACAAGAACATTTGTAGACTGATCAACTCATGTACTAAAGCTAAATATGCATGTGAGATTCTCAAACCTGCTCATTAAAGCATGTCCAAGGTTAGGATGACAAGGCTGGAGCTCCTCACTATAAAGTTTGAGAATCTGAGGATGAATGTAGATGAATCTATCTCCGACTTTAACACCAAACTATGTGACTTTGCCAATACTTCCTTTTCATTAGAAAAGAAGATGTCTGAAGAAAAGCTGGCCATAAAAATCCTAAGATATCTTCCCAAGAAGTTTGATATGAAGTTTAAAGCAATTGAAAAAGCTCAAGACCTTGGAAGCATCAAATTTGATGAACTCATTGGTTCTTTACAAACCTTTGAGATGACTTTGAATGGCAATCTGAAAAAGAAGAACAAAAGTATAAATTTTGTGTCCAACACTGACAAAGATGAAGATCAGGGGGAAAACATTTTTTAGAGGCTATAACCCTTGTTGGGAGAAAGTTTAATTGAGCTTTAAGAAGTCTGGAAAGATATTGGAGGAAAAATGTCCCAGACAAGGATTAAGACATCAGTCCCCTGAACAAGAGCAAATATGATTATAACCCTAACAAAGGAAAAGGAGCATGGTGTTATGAATGTGAAGGGTTTGGTCACATTAAATGTGAATGTCCTACTTTTCTAAACAAACATAAAAAGGGATTGTCAATCTCTTGGTCGGATGATTAAAGTGAAGGAGGAATTGCTAATAAAGTGATGGCGTTCATTGGAAAATATGACTCTTGTATTGAGTCTAGTGATGAAGATATCTTAGCATAAGAGCTAGCTAAAACATATAGACATTTACTCATTGAGTCGAATGAAAATTGCTTTAGAGAAGAGAAATGAAAGAAAACCATAACTTCTCTACTTCTAGAAAAAGCGAAGCTTGGCTCAACCATTGAAGATCTAGAAGAGGAAGTCAGATTGTTAAAGTTCAAACTTGACAATATGACAAAATTTGTATGTATGTTGAATAGTGGTTCTGATATGTTAGATGAGATCTTAGATATTGGGGAGAAGAAGGTTATAGGTTTTGACTACAATTCCATGAACAAAAATGTTAAAATTCCCACTAATAAGTTAATTGCTCCTGAAAAGAAAACAGAGTTTCTGATGAAGGACCACATGTCCCAGCATCCTGCTTAACTTGTGTACCCTCACAACAAAAGCAACAATAATTCATTTTGGAGGTGTCACCATTATGGTAGATTTGGTCATATAAGACCCTTTTGATATAGACTATATGGGTATCCTCAGTCCTATAGTTAGAAAAGGCTCAACAAAAGGAAAGGGGAGAAAAGTCAAGCTAAGAAGGTGTGGAAACCCAAGAAAACTATCACTTCTCTCATTGCTCATACCTCTCTCAGAGTTTCATCATTAGAAGATTGGTATTTTGATAGTGGGTGTTCAAGGAACTTGATTGGTGAAAAGAGCTATATTTAAGAGTTAAAGTCCTACTCTAATAGTTATGTTACCTTTGGTGATGGAGCTAGAGGAAGAATCAAAGGCATGGGAAAACTGGTTAGTCCAGGTTTTCCTTATCTTGATGATGTGTTGTTGGTTGAAGGATTAACTACTAACTTGATGAACATAAGTCAACTATGTGATCAAGGTCCAAATTTTAGCAACAACAAGTCTGAATGCATTATCTCTAACAAAGATCAAGAGGTGCTAATAGAGGGTTGAGGATCCAAAGACAGCTGATATATGTATATATCTCAACTCTCATCCAAGGTTAAGAGCATGAAGGAGATCATATCCGAAGATGTTGTCAAGGGATTTGTAAAACTCATGACTAAAGAAGGAAAGATATGTGGAGTGTGCCAAATAGGTAAGGTATCCCACAAGATGCTCACGTATCTTACCTCCACTAAAGGTTTGAAGTTACTTCTTATGAATCTCATGGAATCCACCCAAGTGAAAGGTCTGGGTGGAAGAAATGAAACCCTATCTGTAGATAATAATAATAATAATAAAGGAAATTTTCTTTATGACTTAAAGGTTAGTATGTCAGACAAGATAAAATATTATGTTCAACATTTGCAGTATAAAATTAAAATGAGTCTTGTAGGAAGTTTCACCTATTTTCTTGACCTACAAGTAAAGATTCTAAGAGATATTTGTACAAAGGTCTTTGAAAATGTTCAGTTTCAATTACTAAGGAGTTTAATTGGTATTTTCGTGTGTGAATCTTATGGAAATTAATTCAAGGGAGGCATGCAATTCTCTAAAAGGAAAATTTCTTTCTCCTGTGATCATTGCAGGATGTAAAATAAGAGAAATAACTTCAAATTCAATTTTCTCTCGCAATCACTCCTTCCTCATTAACATGAGCAACCTAACTCCTTATCTCTATTATGCTAGAACATATGTTCCCAAATCCTCTTACAAACTCATATGGGGTCAAGATGCTTATAATTAAAATGGGTGAGAAAGGAACATCAAAGAAAACTAGGGTTTCTAAATCCAGGGAAATTGGAGATGAACCTATTATGTTTTTTAGCCTAAAACCTCTAGAAATGATTGTTCTATTTGATATTTAAACAGATAAATCAAAGAGTTCTGCCATCAAGAAAATGAAAGCATCTAAAAAGATTAGTAACTCTTATAAGGAACCTTATATGCATGTTTATAAAATTGTTGAATCTATGCTTGTTAATGAGGAATATGTGGCCAATCCCATTGGGAAAGATATTGATCATGTTGAAACCAATGATGAGGAACCACATGTTGAATCACATGTTGATTCATATGTTGAACTAAATGTTGAAGCATCTGTCCCAACATCTAGTGAACCACAAGTTGAACCCCCTGAACCAGCTGTGGATATTCCTATTTTTGATACTCGTTTGGATGATACTCCATTTGAATATTGAAGTGATGTCGAAATTCATCATGTAGAAACTGAGGTTAATAGTAAGAATGGTCATGAGAAACAAACCACTAATACTTATGTTGTTGACTCAAATCAGAATAATAACCATGAGTTAAATGAAGAATTGAGGAATCATGATCCTCGAAATGAAGAACCTAAAGGTCAAGGTAAAAGGAATGAAGAGGCTAATGATGATGATGAGATTCTCGTTGCTTATATTATGCAGAAGATTATTGGAAGTGTGTCTCACCTCAAGACAAAGATACTCAAGTGAAAGCTAGAGAAGTTGTGAGTGTAGATGTAGAGACTAGATCTGATGAACAACCTGCAATTAAAGTTATGAAAAGTATAACTAAGTCTATGGATGAAGGAGTTAAAGAGAAGAAGAAAAATGTTCCTCCAAAAACCTCCCTGAAGAGCACTGAAATTGTGAAGAAAAAAACTCCTCTAAGGTCACCTGTTAGTAAGAAAAGAAAGGTTGAAGGGACATCATTTAATAAAAACTCTCTAAAGAGAAATATTGTTAAGTCAAGGGACTCTAAGACAGATGCTGGATAAAATGTCCAGGACATTATGTCCACCATCGGGAGAAAAGTTGGTGGAAAAAGGATTCCTTTGAATGTTGATGCTGCTCCACTAGATAATGTATCTTTCCATTTTGAAACATGTATTAGAAAGTGGAAATATATTTATCAAAGAAGTAATTCTTGTGTAAGAAAACTGAAAAAAATTCCTTGAATGGAAAAAGATCATAATTCTTTTGAAAGATGTTGGATAGACGAAGATTGTTTCACATATCGGAACTTGTTATGAAAAGCTGGCTAAAGAGTTCATTGTAAACGTATCACCTGATTGCAATATTGAAGGAAGTCAAGAGTATAGGAAGGTTTATGTGAGAGGGGAGTGTCACACCCTCATTTTCACCCTACCCTTTTCATAGCATTTTCATCGTCTATGCATTCCATTAGGTCATATCAATCATACGTGTAGCGAGCGATTTTGGACGTGGTTCTTAAGCACTGTCGCTCCTTGGGGTTAATACAGGTCGATTCATTTTTTATCCTATTAAAGCTGATGAAGGAAGGGAAATAGATGTCTCCAATTAACCCTGCTTGCATACTGAGTTTAAACTGCAGTCTGTTAGGTTACGAATGTTATGTGGTAGTGGGGCCTCTCTTATGTTTATTTTGACAGAATGACGGATTTATTCTATGGACAAGAAGTTAGGACTGATGTTTTTCAATTGATATAGGATTTAGGATTTTTGTTTAGTGTGCTCGCTAAGATTTTTCTTTCAATCTTATGCCTACGTATTCCCGTTTTTCCGAAACAGGGAAATCAGAGCGATCGTAGTTCCTCCTATTCTATGGGAGGAAATGGTGTTTTGGTGTCTTGTTTGAAGCCCAAGACGTGAAGCGAAAAAGGTGATCTGTATCTTGTTCAAAGCCCAAGATGTGAAGCTGAAAGGTCTTTTTGTATCTTGTTCAAAGCCCAAGATGTGAAGCTAAAAGGTGTTGTCTTTAGAGAGAATTTATCATCTCTAAAGAGGGTCTGTTTGTCACAATTGTTTATAAAGGAGAATTACTTTAACTGGGATATTTGAATCCGGCAATGCCATAATTTCCTTCATAGGGGATTTCCAACCTGAAGGAGAAGACTTTAACTCGGTGTAGAGCAATGCTATCTTTCCTTAGGAATTTTCATGCTAAAAGAGGGACAGTGGCATGGATGTAAATAATCCAGAGGCTTGCCGCATACAGCGATTAGATGAAGGGGAAGGATTTGTTGATGTTTGTGTACTGTGAACGAGGTACAGCTTTGATGCTAAAAGGTTGATTGACTCAACCAGTGGTTTTCTTATACAAAGCCTAAGAGGAGGCTATTGGCCCAACAAGAGGGAGTTTTTATGTGTCTCGTATGAAGCCCGAGAGAGAGGTTAAAAGGGTTGACTCAACAGGAGAATATTTTATACTCAACAAGAGAGTGTTTTTGTATCTCGTACAAAGCCCGAGATGAAGGCTAAAAAAAGAGATTGGCTCAACAAGAGAGCCTATGTATCTCGCACGAAGCCCGAGATGGAGGCAAAAGGGTTCTGTTTCAGTTGAGTGACAGGTCCAGTATATTGGTTAAGAGAAAATCAGTTCTTATGAGTAACACTGTACTCATGGGTTTGATCTGAGAATCAGGATTGTTTCCTGTTCTTTAAGGAAACGGGGAATCCAAAGGGTATTGAGACTGTCCAAGTCTGCGGGTTTCTTCCTATTTTTGAAAGGGACTTGAGAATGTCTTTGAGACTCAAGGAAATTAGACTGTCCAAGTCTAGAGTTTTATCTTTTGTACTATGCTTAAAGAAAGAGTAGTAGACTCTTGGAAAGACTGTTCTATTAAGATGAATGATTTCTGTTCCTATACCTTTAGGAGGTCGTCGGGACAATTTGTACGAAGCCCAAGAGGAGGCTGGAAACTTTTAAGAAGTCGGGAAGTCCTTGTACGAAGCCCAAGAGGAGGCTCTCTTCCCGAAGGAAGAATCCTTATACGAAGCCTAAGAGGAGGCTGTGAATACTTCTAAGAAGCCAACGGGTCCTTGTACAACGCCCAAGAGGAGGCGGGGATGCTTTTAGGAAGCCTGTTGGTCCCCAAACCCCGAGAAGTTCAAGACATGCTATTCACAAAGAATAGATCAAGCCAGGAAAGTTTGAGAATTTGGAAGAAACTCAAGAGATGCAATTCATGGAGAAGAGATCATCTCTGGGGAGTAGAGTTTCTTGACAATTCCTAAGGAGGACAGCCGAAGAGAAGACTGTATCTGGTGCTCCTATGGGGATCTAGTTTTGTCTATTTCTACGAATAATCGAAACGGCTTCACCTAGTGCTAGACGTAGTTGCCGGGGAAACTCTAAATATCTATACTATTATTACACAGTCGATATAAGTTTATGAAAGAAGACTTACAGTGAAACAGCCCCACAATACAGGTATATGTATATGAAAGCGGTAAATGAAAGCGTATAAACACTTACTCGGTTGTAGAGCTTCCATACTGTATTGTTAGTTGTTCAACAAAGAAAGATTGAAAACAACAGTATATTTCAAAATCAAAGGAGAAAGTGCTTTGAAAAGATGTTGGGGCTTACAACTCGAGGAGAGGCCCAGATGATTTTTCGTTTGAAATGGCGATCGCGCCGAGATTTTCTTTTAACGCAAAGGGGCTTATACAATATCTGAGGCCCAAAGTTGTTTTGGTTAAAAGGGGATTGGGTCTTACACTCTATTAGAGGCCCAAAAGGTTTTGAATGGGTCTTATAGCTCAAGGAGAGGCCCAGTTGATTTTTTCTTAAAAGGCGACGATCACGCCGTTTACTTGTACAGAGGGACTTATACAATAAGTGAGGCCCAAAATTGTTTGTACAAAGGGGGTTTTGGGTTTTAAACTCTCTCAAGAGGCCCAAAAGGTTTTAAAAAAAAAGTTGTGAGGGTTGAATTAATCAAAAACCCTAATTTATTTCCAAAATGTATTTTAATTGAATAAAAATTCAATTATAATGATCAAAAATTGTTTAACATGTGGGAAACAAATTATGATCTTGGATTAATGCTTCAAAAATCATGTTTTGCCCTACAAAATGATTAGAAGTCATTAAAATTTACAAAATTAAGAGGGAAAAAATATTTTAAATGTCAAAAGCAATTAAAATATTAATTCTTTGCAAAAATATCAATTATATGAAATAAATAATATTTTGGGGATTTTTTGGTAAAATAAAATACTTTAACATTTTTGTGAATTATTAAAAAAAGAATCAACTCAAAATCATTAAAACTCAGAGAGAAATTAATTTTTGAATCAATTAAATAAAATCACAAAATTCAAATATTTGAATTTGAGAGAAATGGCGCCAAGAACAGCTGAAGAACACGCGCGTTTTTCAGCTTTGCCCAGATTTGTATTTTCTATCCAATCTCACTGAATACTTGATTATATCATGCAATCCACATATCAATATGCTCGTCTCAACCTCACGATCATGTTTATGACAATTAATTTCATTTAAATTAAGCATAAAACAAGAAATCACGACAAATCCTCAAGAACCCTAATTTATGCATGAAGGCTGGGATTTTTGATACACGATTCAAACAAAGCAAGTAATTGAGGGGAAACATTCCATGCATGATTATGAACATTTGGCAAAAGTATTGTGCGAGGAAATATGCATAGATTGAGAGATGGCCAAGTTTAGGCTTACCTCTAGGTCGTGACAGGAAGTTCAAAATGATTTCTGAGTAGGAGGTGTTACAGATGAGTTGTGATGATCTGAACTGCTTCCCTACACCCTATGGAGTGTGTTTGAATGCTTGGACTTGATGGAAATTGGCTGGATCACTTCATGGCATCTCAACTGCAACTTGGTTAAAACCTTGAGCAATTGATTGGTGATTCTGAGAAATCAGTGTTCCAGGCGTTGTTTAAGTGTTTGATCAGCTCAAATATGATGTATGTGAGGTGTGTGTGTGACTGGTTTGGTTGGAAAAGCTCTCAAACTCAAAACCCGATAGTGACTTGCCTTAGAAGGCAAAATTGGAGTGAAAGAAGAGATTTTGAGGAAAGCATCTGTTTGATGGCTTTAGTGTACTCAAACTGATCACAATTGAGCTCTATTTATAGTAGAGCAAGTTTGTTTTGCAAGGAATAGTGAATGGCAACTACTGAGTAGGGTTGGCCAATGTTGGCAAATGAAAATCCAAGTCTCCTCTAGCCATTGACTAGAGGTTAGAGCACAGAGCTTTGGTTCCCTTGGTCTTGGATAAGTCTTGATTGAATTCAGTTGCCAATAGCTCAGTCCATGCCACGTTGGTGCTTCCATTGAATGCTCCAATCCAAAATTGGAGTCTTGTCCCTATTTTAGGCAATTCTAGGTTTGGCATGCTATTTCTTGTTCCAAAGACTTTGGAGGCTTGGCTCAGTGATTGTCCCCTTTAGATTCAATCCTCAAATGTGTCCAAAGTGATGACAAGGCTTGGAATTGGCTGATTTTGGCAAATCGACCAAAAGTGCAAAAATCTGCCTTGCTTTGGTAGATTTCAGCAAGGCATCTTGCCAATGTCATATCTCATGGCTCAAGTTGAATTTGGTGATGTTCTTGGTCATTTTGGAAAGCCCTTATATGATACAACAATTGTTTGAACATATTTGGTTTTGATACTTTTTGGATCCAAGTGAAAAATGTCCCTACATTTGGAAAAAAAAGTAAGGCAAATTCTGACTTAGTGAAATTTTCACTAAGTGTTGGAACAAAGTGACTTTTCTTGATTTTGATCACTCCATAACTCAAAATCCATGAGGAATTTGGACATAGATCAGTATGAAGCTTTTGTAGAGGGAAATGAGATCTATAAATCAAGCTTTGGATGGGGAAAATGGCTTTGTGGTTTAGGAGTTATGATCCTCCAAAGTTGGTACCTTTGTCACTTTATTTCATAACTTTGAAAATTTTCTAAGTTTTTATGGTTACCCCTTTTACAAGTTATCCCACTTTCCTTGATTTTTCTTGATGAATTATGATTCAAATCATACATTAACATCAATTTAGGGTTAAAAATCCAATTTTGTGAAAAATCTCAAAAAGTCAAAGTTGACTTTTGTGCACAGTTGACTTTTTGTCAGATGAATTCCAAACTGTGCAATTCTTCAGGAAATCATGTCCTTGACCTAAATCAAACTTGATGGACATGTTTCATGGGTGTTATAGGGTATATTGAATCATGTACTAGGGTTTGGGAGCATGTCCTGGTCAATAGTCAAAGCTACAGTTGACTTTTCTCGCAAAACCCTAACTGTGGTTCAGATGAAATTGAAACTTGTTGCTCAAGCTTCTTGGATCAATCCATTGTTCAAAATGGATCAATATGGTATATTAGAGACCCTCAAATCATGTCTTGAGGTCTTGGTTCATGATTTGTCCCAAAAGCCAACTTAGGGGTGAATTAGGTCAAGAAACCCTAATTCCTGATTTTTTATGTATGCATCCCTTGAGGCAAAATTGACTTGATGATTGGGTCCATGAGGTTCCATGGAGTATATTAGGTTATGTTTTGGATCATTGGCTCATGCCCAGAGGAAAATTTCCATCTGGAGGCCCTGGTCGACCAAAACCCTAATTTGGTGACACTGTCGATCTTGAAGCTTGATCCACCTAGAAGGGAGCAACCTTGTGCTTAATCCTTGAAGTGGGAGTCCTATTGATCCATTGTGGATGTTTGAGAGGTTAGACAAGTTGAAGATTATGTCATTCCTTGATTGACCCTTTGTCTAAGCACTCAGAGAGGGCTTGAAACCCTAATTTTGATTATGGTGAATGCTCAACAATTCCTTGAGGAGATTGATGAGGCACAAAGGTACATCCATATTGTGATGATGATTTGCACAATGATGGGAAATCTTAGTGGTCCAAATTTGCGGTATGACAGATGCCCCTATTTAATCTTCTTGGACACGAAGGTGTGAATGGCGAAGGTATTTGGGCATTCGAGGTTCAAGAGGATTAAATATCGGAATATCCAAAATTTTGACGGCGTCTATGAATGGTAATTTACGCATTCATCTTCTTTCGCTAAGCAATGATGTTTAGAAAAGGTAAACTTCCCCTCGATCCTGGTCTTCAGCCAAGGAACTGGTCTTAGTTTCTGAAATAAACCTCCCCTCAATCTTGGTTTCCTACCAAGGAACTGGTCTTAGTTTCTGAAATAAACTTCCCCTCGTTCTTGGTTTCCTACCAATGAACTGGTCTAAGTTTCTTTTATAAACTTCCCCTCGATCCTGGTTTCCTACCAAGGAACTGGTCTTAGTTTCTTTTGTCAATAAACTTTATTGACAAGGAACGTTACTCGTAGCGGTTTTCCTCAAACTTCTCGCCGAATTTTCCTGGGGAGATGCCATTTGACAGAAAAAGTTTTGATGTCAGACTGGCTGGGGAACCTAATCGTCTGAGTTGTAGAGGTGCACAAACTTCTCTGTTGGAGACGTCATTTGTTTCTACTGGGGAAAACGAGTCTCTTGAGAGACTGCCTTCGTTTGGGGTATTACATCATACTTTTCTCGGAGATCTTCTCGGAGAAATGCCATATGATGGGATCCAATTTTGAGGTACCGATGACCTTTTCATCAGCAGTTTTTTCGGAGAAAAACTACTGTATTGTCGAATTTTTTGTTAAAAGGTTTTCTCTCGGGATTTTCCTTAATCCGGGAAAGCAAGGATATCATCTTCAATGGCGAAGAGTGATGTTGACTGAGGGCTCTCTGGTTTTTCAGAGGTTCAAGTTATCAAAGTGGTCGGGAGCCAACTTCATTCCATAAATAAACTGGAGGAGAGAGATTGTTCAGACGCAGAATTTCCTGACGAGGACCAAGTGACAACTCGATTGAGAGGACTTCTTTTTTTTTTATCACCAGGGGATAAGACCGACTAGAGTGATAGTGATGCAATATGAAATGTGAATGCAAATCAATAATGCATGATGTATGTATGTTTATGCTGACAAAACTGACGCGACATACAAACTATAAGATGAACATGACTGGATACTCGGCCATCGCGGGGCGAAGAAGTACCGTTGGTCCAAAAGTAGCAATTCTACCTTGCTTAAGAGAAGTAGTCCTCGCGAGGAAAAATGTTGGTCGGGCTTAGGAGATAAGAACTCGGCCGAGGCGTGTCAGACGAAACATGGTCTCTGACACAGTTGACCCTTCATTCAGGCGTATTGGGTTAGAATGAGTACTTTGATTCTGCACTTTGAAGTTCAATTGCTTTCGGGGAAGCAATCGATGTTCTTTCGATGTTCAATAGTCAAAAGAAATTGCCATCTTTATTTTAAAGCAGAAAAAGTTTTACAAGTAAATTCATTTTTGTTTTATTTCAAGAATCATTAATCATATTAAAATGTCGTCCTGTAAAGCTAAAACAAATGAGAATTACAAACAAAAGCACAAGGGCTCAAATTTTATTGATAATATGGAGATCAGCCAAACGCGTGATTCAAAAGAGTATTTACAAAGTTAGAAAATGGTAATTTACAGGGAAAAGGCCTACGTTGAAACATAACAACCACTATCCTTCTACCAACTTTGAATTCGGGACATCCTGAGCTTCTGTCGAAGATGACCTTGACTGGAGTTTTCCTCCGATGGATGGTGTAACTGCTGCTGAGGGACTTGCCTCTGTTGAACATAGTTACTTGCCATTATCCCTAACTTTTGCCTAGATTGTACTGTGATGTTTCCAATCCACCGGGATGATTTTTTATTTTTTGTCTCTAACTTTTTCCTGGACCGCCCTTTCGGGTTTTCAATCCACCGAGACATTTTTTTTAGGCGAAGTATTTCTTGACTACATCAACGTTTGTGGGGTAGGCAAATTCCTCTCCGTCCATGGTTTTGAGTCTCAAGGCGCCGCCTGAGAAAGCTTTCGTGACCACATAGGGGCCATCATAATTCGGGGTCCACTTGCCCCGAGAATCAGTGAGAAATAATTGTATCTTTTTTAGCACAAGGTCTCCTTTCCTGAAGACATGGGGTCGAACCTTTTTGTCGAACGCCCTCTTCATTCTTTGTTGATACAACTGACCATGGCATAGTGCCATTATCCATTTTTCTTCTATCAGATTCAGTTCGTCGTGTCGACTTTGACACCATTCAGCCTCTGTAAGCTTAGCTTCCATCATTACCCGTATTGATGGGATCTCTACCTCGATGCGGAGCACTGCCTCCATGCCATACACTAGAGAGAAAGGGGTTGCCCCTGTTGAAGTGCGGACGGATGTGCGATAACCATGAAGAGCAATGGGTAGCATCTCGTGCCAATCTTTGTAGGTTACGACCATCTTCTGAACAATCTTCTTGATGTTCTTGTTAGCCGCTTCTACTGCTCCGTTCATCTTTGGTCGGTAGGGAGATGAGTTATGGTGTTCGATCTTGAACTCTGCGCACAACTCTTTCATCATCTTATTGTTCAAGTTAGATCCATTATCAGTAATGATCTGGCTCGAAACACCATAACGGCAGACGATATTGTTTTTGATAAATCGGACCACCACTTGTCGGGTTACATTAGCGTACGACGCTGCTTCGACCCACTTAGTGAAGTAATCAATGGCTACCAGAATGTACTGATGTTCGTTTGAAGCTTTGGGTTCAGTCATGCCAATCATGTAGATTCCCTAAATGGAAAAAGGCCATGGGGAAGAAAGAACTTTGAGATGTGTAGGCGGTACATGGATTTTGTCTTAGTATATCTAACACTTGTGACATCTCCTCATGTACTTGTAGCAGTCGAATTCCATGGTCAACCAATAGTACCCTGCTCTTAGAATTTTTCTCGCCATTGTGTGTCCATTGGCATGAGTGCCAAAGGATCCTTCGTGAATTTCTTTCATCAGCATGTCTGCTTCTGGTCTGTCTATGCATCGGAGCAAGACCATGTCAAAGTTCCTCTTATAGAGAGTATCACCGCTCAGGAAGAAGCTGCTTGCTAGTCTTCTGAGGGTCTTTCTATCCTTCCTTAGTGCCCCAGGAGGGTACTCTTGTTTTTTAAGGAAGCATTTGATATCGTGATACCAAGGTTTGTCGTCTATGACTGCTTCAATCGTGAAGATGTAAGCGGGTCGTTCAAGGCGCATAATGTCAATCTTAGGTAGGTCATTCCATTGATATACACTAATCATGGAAGAGAAAGTGGCTAAGGCGTCAGCCATGTGATTCTCATCACGAGGGATGTGATGAAACTCGATTCTGTTGAAGAAACGTAACAACCTTCTTGTATAATCTTTGTAAGGAATCAGTCCTGATTGGTATTGTGTTCCAATCTCCTTTTATCTGATTGATAACCAAGGCTGAGTCGCCATATACGTCCAAGTTTTTGATCCTTAAATCAATCGCTTCTTCGAGACCCATAATACAAGCTTCGTATTCGGCCTCGTTGTTTGTACATTTGAACGTAAGTCTGGCAGTGAAAGGAATGTGGGTACCCTGAGGGGTAACAATAATTGCCCCAATTCCGTTTCCATAATGATTAACTGCTCCGTCAAAGATAAGTCCCCACTGGGAACCTGGTTCTGGCCCTTCACTAGGTAGCGGTTCATCGCAATCTTTCATCTTTAGATACATGACATCTTCGTCTGGGAAGTCGAACCCGATTGATTCTTGATTGTCAATCGGTTGATGAGCCAAATGATCGGCTAAAATACTTCCTTTAACGGCTTTTTAAGCGTGGTACTCTATGTCATATTCTGATAACAACATCTGCCAACGGGCGATTCTTCCCGTGAGAGTAGGTTTTTCAAATACATACTTGATTGGATCCATCTCAGAGACCAACCAAGTAGTGTGACAAATCATGTACTGGCGCAGACATTTGGCTACCCAAGCCAAAGCACAACAAGTTTTCTCGAGCATCATTTACCGAGTTTCACAGTCGGTGAACTTCTTGCTTAGGTAGTAAATGGCAGACTCTTTCCTTTTGGTTTCGTCTTGTTGGCCAAGTACACACCCCATTGAGTCTTCCAAGACGATTAAGTAGATGATCAGTGGCCTTCCTTCCACTTGAGGTGATAGAATCGGAGGATTCAACAGATATTCCTTAATACCGTCGAAGGCAGTTTGGCAGTCTTCTGTCCAAACGCAGTCCTGGTTCTTTTTCAGTAGTTTGAAGATCGGCGCACACGTGGCGGTCATGAGGAATATGAATCTGGAGATGTAGTTCAAACGTCCTAGGAATCCTCTGACTTGTTTTTCAGTTTTCGGAGAAGGCATTTCTTGAATGGCCTTGACCTTGTCAGGATCAACCTCAATCCCTTTCTGGCTGACGATGAACCCTAAGAGTTTCCCTGAACGGACACCGAACGTGCACTTATTGGGATTCAAGCAGAGTTTGTACTTTCTCAGCCGCTCGAATAGTTTTGACAGGTGGGTCACATGCTCCTCTTCTGTCTTAGATTTTGCAATCATATCATCGACATACACTTCGATTTCCTTGTGTATCATGTCATAAAACAGAGTAGTCATGGCCCTTTGATAGGTTGCCCCGACGTTCTTCAAACCGAACAGCATTACCTTGTAACAAAAGGTACCCCATGGGGTAATGAACGAAGTTTTCTCCATGTCTTTCCGCGCCATTTTGATTTGGTTATAGCCCGAGAATCCATCCATGAAGGAGAAAACTTTGAACTTTGTTGTACTGTCAACCAGCATGTCAATGTGTGGTAAAGGAAAGTCGTCCTTTGGACTTGGCTTGTTCAGATCCCTGTAATCAACACACATTCTGACTTTTCCGTCCTTTTTCGGAACAGGTACTATGTTGTCTAACCATTGAGGATATTCAGATGTAGCGAGGAAACCCGCGTTAATCTGTTTCTGTACCTCCTCTTTGATTTTGATGGCCATGTCTGGGTGAGTCCGTCTCAACCTCTGTTTTACAGGCGGACATTCCGATCTTAACGGTAAGTGATGTTCCACGATGCTGGTATCCAACCCTGGCATATCCTGATAGGACCAAGCGAATACATCAGGGAATTCTATGAGAAGCTTTGTCAAACTCTCTTTGGCAGTTGGACTGAGCAGTGCCCCAATTCTGATTTCTTTTCTCTCTTTTTCTGAACCCAAGTTTACCGTTTCCAATGGCTCTTTGTGAGGTTCAATGGACCTTTCCTCTTGTCTGAGTAATCTGGAGATCTCTTCTGGAATTTCGTTGTCAACTTCTTCTTCATCCCCAAATACCGGGAACTCAAAGTCGGGAGAAGGCATCGGATCGTGTGTTTCAACGGGGTTTAAAACAAGCCATCTGCATGACGTGATGATTCGTGTTTAGAAGAGATAGAGAAAATGCAAAAGTGTGTACAGTGTATTTTTTTTATTACTGCTTGTTTTTATTATTGATTTGCTCTTTAGGATTGCCATTTTCTGAGAAAAAGCAAAAAGAGAAAACAGCAATTAATGCGGAAATTACAGAACGGCATTATTTTATTAATGAACAAGTCGATTCTTGAAACTACAGCCCTATAAAACAAAACTCCGTCACTTTGGGCAAAGCGAAGAGGGAAATTTACAGAAAGCGAGCCCTATCAAAACATCTGTTTCACCTGGGCAGGGTGAAAGGTTAAAGATGGCAATTACTTTGACTGGTGAACGACCTTCGGAACATCGATAGCAACCCATTGGCGGCGAACTCCTCGGTGAATCACAAAGTCTGGCATCTTCCTTGATTTTTCTTCAGAAATAACGCTGATTTCTGGTGGAGCAGGATCATTGGAAGCTGTCTCCCAGGCAGAGTTGTCGTAGAAGGATTCCTCTGTTGCCTTTTGCATAGCATTTGTGCTCTCAGGTGTATCTCCCCATCCAGTTGGCTGGATGTCTTCGAGCCTGATACGAGAGCTTTCAGGAGCGGTGTATTTGACCATGAAGTCAAATTTTCCACTTGGTTATCCCAGGGTGTCCCACACTTCTTTGGAACTGGAGGAGTCATCCCTCTCGATGACGTTGACCTCGGGAAAAGCATAGTTGATGAATTCCAGTCCTGCAAACATTGCAAATTCATCGTCATGTTGAGTAGTTTCTGAATGACCTGAGTGTTGATCCCATGACATGGTGGGGACACAGGTATTCTGTTCAATGATGCTCAGCTGAGTTTCATTACTCGGCTAACTTTCTTGCCCCAAGTTTCCTGGGTAAGGCTGCCACATTGGCAGGCCATCCATCGGGCCATTGTGGTCAAAGTTGTCTTTCATCAGAGTGTCTTTCTCTAATGAATTTGGTGGAGCACGGCATCCTTCAGGATCACAATCTCCATATATCATTTCGACATCTGACCGTGGTATAAATCTCAGACTCTGTGCGGGATAGCAAAATGGCGTAGGCACCTCTTCTTGGGACATATAACCGTCCTCGTTAAGATAGGACTTCCATTCCTCCTCTGTGTCAGAGGAATTATCTTTAATGATGGTGTGCACTTCTTGAGGCACTGGGTGAAGGAAACCTCCACTGTGGAAGAAATCCTGAATGGGATGAAGACTTTCATCGGTAGCAGCTGTTTGGGTGCAGGTTGCAGAAAAACCAAGACCGTTCTTTGTTTTATTTTCAGTAGGAATGACTAGCTATCCCCCATCCTGTTGTATTGGTACTCTCGACCGCTTTAATAGCATCTTTGTATGAGGAAATCGAAGTTCCTCCTCTTGATTGATTGTCCTTGCTCACTGACAGTGCTTAGAACCGAGTTCCAATAACCTCCTTGGGTTCTATTCCAGTAAATGATGCTAAGCTACTCACGAGCAAGGCCTGCTCCCCGCAGACTGTGATGAGTTGGCCGTTCTGGACGAACTTTAGCTTTTGGTGGAGGGTTGAAGTGATCGCTCCAGCCTGATGTATCCAAGGTCTTCCTAATAAACAACTGTACGTTGCCCGGATGTCCATGACCTGGAAAGTGATTAGGAAAGTGTGAGGACCAATAGTTATATGAAGATCAACTTCGCCGATAACCGTTTTTCTGGATCTGTCGAACGCTTTGACGACGACCTCGCTGGTTCTCATCAGAGGGCCTTTGAATGATAATTGCATCAAAGTGGACTTCGGCATAATATTCAGGGTTGACCCTGTGTCTACCAGTACGCTGGCTAAAGCATCGTCCTAGCAGTTGACTGCGATATTGAGTGCCATGTTATGACGGCGACCCTCTTCCGGTAATTCCTCATTACTAAATCCCAAATTATTGCAAGAAGTGATGTTAGAGACAATGCTATCGAACTTTCTGATTGTTACATCCTGTTCTACAAAGGCTTGCTCCAAGACTTTCTGTAGAGCCTCCCTGTGTGCTTCTGAACTGAGTAAAAGTGACAGCACAGAGATCTTTGAAGGAGTTTGTAATAGCTGATCAACAATGTTGTATTCACTCCTTTGGATAAGCTTCAGCATCTCATCATCATTTTTCGAACGGTCGAGATTATTGGATTGACCGATTGGTGGATTGGGAACTTCTGTCTGAGGTTCCTTTTCTTTGATAGGTTCTCCAACCCCTCGGTTGAAGATTTGACCACTCCGTGTTACTCGACTGATGTCTGCAATATTCACGACGGAGGGTAATGGAATTTCCTTTCCATTCTTGACTGTTGTTGCACCGTATTTGTAAGGGATAGCCTTAGTTGATTCATACGGTAATGGTCCCGGTAGATAGATGACTATGGGAGCCTTCTGATTTTTTTGACCATCGTAAGCAATTTCGATCCGCTCCTGGTTGGGAACTCTCGATTCGTCAAGTAGAGGGATGATGGTACAAACATCCCTAGCCCTCTGATGATCACAGATTACGACAACGTCCTCAATTTGATCAGCGAGGTAGTCTGGCGCCCAGTTGATTGGTCCGGAACCCGGATATGGACGAATCTCTCTACAATCCACTTGACCCTGAAGAGCTGCCCGCACAAGGTAGCACCCTTGGTTACTTTCCGAACAGACTCCACAACGTTCATAGTTATGTGGTGGCACCTGGCCACGCCCGCTTTGAATGCAATGTAACCTCACTAGGTTAGCTTCTACAGATCGGACATCTTGACTTTGACGCCGAGTAGGATTCTTGTTA
Source organism: Lathyrus tuberosus (assembly GCA_022829125.1). NCBI lineage: Eukaryota > Viridiplantae > Streptophyta > Magnoliopsida > Fabales > Fabaceae > Lathyrus > Lathyrus tuberosus. Next base: position 6,606,878 of record JALAZF010000253.1, read on the forward strand.
TTGATACTAATTTGCTGAGTATCCTCATTCATATAGATTGGCATCCACCAGTGATTTAACAAGTGCTGAAGTGCCTCCTGGACAAGGGTACAACCTCGATCATTTTCGCAACCCGCTTTACAGCTTTGGTAATTATGTGATATCAGGAATCCGAGGCGGACCTGCTCAGCATGTAAATCTAACAGGTTGGTATTCATTAAGCGAATATCGAAGATCTGAACCATGTTGATTTGATAGGGATTTCTATCATGGTAGTCCTGGATCCATCCAAGATCCATCTGACGCTGGAGGGCCTCTTGTACAAAAGAGTATCCCTGTTTGTTTACCGAGCAAGTCAGACAAGAATTGTAATCGTACCGCGGCAGATTATGATACTGGTGCCTTAAGTGCATTGCCACCAGGTTGACATTCATCGCACGGATGTCGTGGTTCTGAATGACGTTGGGATTCGTATAGACCATGTTAACTCCACGAACTCGGTGCTCTTGGATCCATCCGAGATCCATCTGTTCCTGTAAAGCTTATTGCACCACATAACATCCTTGATTGCTTTTAGAGAAGATATCACATTGATGATAATCATGAGGTGGCACATGGCCATATCCACTCTGTCTACAATGCATCTTGACCAGATTGGTCCTTAACGAGAGTACATCATGAAATTGATAGACATTGTTAGACTCTTCCTCTATCAGGTTGACTGCAGCTTTCTCATGTTGAGGCAGCGGGTTCGTGAGAACATTGGGATTCGTATCTTTGAAAGATAAGAGCCCGCTCCTAAAAAGCTTTTGCAATTCGGATTTGAAATTGAGACAGTTCTCTATGTTATGCCCCGATCCTCCTTGATGATAAGGGCATGTCTGATCCACCTTAAACCAAAAAGGCGGATTTTTCGGCACTGTGAGAGGAGACTTAGTCTGGATGTGCCCCTTAGCCAGTAGTAACGGAAATAGTTCTGCGTATAACATGGGTATAGGATCAAACCCCGGTGGCCGCGTTGTACGGTTGTTATTGTATGGAGGACGAGCCTGCTGAAGAGGCTGTTGTGTCCTTTGCTGATTAGGTTGGCTCTGCGCAACCTGAGGTTGATACGTAGAAATAGGCGCAGGGTTGATAGCAGGAGTCACAGCCGCTACCGGTTGGTACTGTCCCCTTTGCTTTCTGAGAGAGATATTCCCAATATCTTGCTCTTTTTTCTTAGGGAGAGCACTACCGTATCGCTTTGTACTACTTGATGATTCAGCGTCTTTTATTAGACGTCCTTCTCGGACGGCTTCCTCAAGACGAACTCCCATGCCCACCATCTCGGTGAAGTCACTGGGTGCACTGGCAACCATTCTGTCATAGTAAAATGAGCTTAAGGTCTTTAAAAAGATCTTTGTCATCTCTTTTTCCTCAAGAGGTGGACAAATCTGAGCGGCAATTTCACGCCATCTCTGAGCGTATTCCTTAAAGGTTTCTTTGTCCTTTTGTGACATTGATTTGAGTTGATCTCTGTCTGGTGCCATGTCCAGGTTATACTTATACTGTTGGACGAAGGCAGTGCCAAGTTCTCTGAAAGTGCTAATCGTGGCACGGTTTAAACCCATGTACCATTTGAGTGCGGCACCGGTTAAACTATCCTGAAAGTAGTGAATCAGTAGGTCCTGATTCTCCGTCTGAGTTGACATTCACCGAGCGTACATCACCAGATGACTTTGAGGGCAAGATTTGCCCTTGTATTTTTCAAAGTCGGGCACTTGGAACTTGTGTGGAACTTTCACATTGGGGACCAAGCAGAGGTCTGCGGCGTCCTTTCCAAATAAATCCTGACCGCGAATGGCTTGCAGTTCCTTCTACATTTCCAGGAACTGTTCCTGGAACTCCTTCATTCTCTCATCCATACTTTCCTTTCCACCAGAAGGTATCTGTGGAATCTATCCTTCTGGGACAGTGTGCACCACAGGGGGTGGTACCGTGACTACGGCAGTGAATCTTGGCGTTTCCCGAAGTTTGTAACCTTCAGGAGTCTTCAATATGCCTCTGGCATCTTCGCTTTCCCAAAGTTTGTAACCTTCAGGCCCAGCGGCTTCTGTTGTGATTCCCTGATCTTCAGTGATCGGCAGAACATATCCCTCCGGGATATAGTTAACAGGCATGCCCCAGGGACGATCTTTCGGCATTTGATACCTAGGATCATACTTCTCCACTATAGGCGTTGAGGTGATCTCTGAGATCACAGTCCTTTGTAGCTGAGCTTCTGCCATGGCTTGCATGTCGTTACGACGCTTTCTCATATCCTCTCTCAGAGCGTCGATCTCTTCTTTCAACTCTCTGTTCTCTTCCTCAAGATCATCCATCTTTTTCTGACGATTGGCCGGAGTATTGTACGAATGAGACAGTTTGACTCTAGAACCTAGACACAAACGTGAGATTCGTAGGCAAGAAGGATACGCGGTGTGAGAATGATGAATGCAATGATTATATTAATTATTTTTTTGTTTAATCAAAATAAACTTCGACAATTAGATTGCAAATATCAAACAGTAGGGAAACCCCTTTTTATTGAATTCAAAGGATTACAGAAATGGAAATACAGTAGATTACAAGGTGCAGAAACAGAAACCTAAACTAATGGGTCCCGAGTCCTCTCTGAAGAGAAATCGGGTGCTGACTCTGGTACTTTCCTTTTCTTTGACCGGGGCTCTTGGGCCGTTGTCGGGTGGTCATTCCTTTGCCAGGTGAAAAGAGTGAACAAATTCCTTTGGTCATCTTGATTCTCTACAGCATGTTGCTCTAAAATCTCAATCAGAGCATCTTTCTCTCTCAGTAGTTGCTGTATTTGGGTACACTCTACATTGAGGATGCGGTACTTGTTCTTCCAAGACCTCCTCTCCCGCTGGACTTTGTTAAGAGTAACCTGGAGCTTTTCCCTTTCGGTCATGAAGTACATGACAGATTCCCTTGGCGGAAGAACTCTGTGACGAGGATAAGGCATTTTTAGCTTGAGAGCTCTAGTTTGTACCCAGTGGAGATAAGGCTCCACCGAGACACAGTCCGGTTTTCCTAGAGACTCACTTCCTTTCTTATGAACATGTTTCCAAGCGTGCACTATTTCCGTCTTTAGTGCTCTGTCATTTTCTCCTTCCTTGAAGAAAAGACCTTCCAGATGAGCATTCCGTGGGACATGCCTCATTGGGTATCCAAATTGACGATGAACCAATACCGAATGGTAGTTGATTCCTCCCTTAGTTCCTATAAGGGGTACGTTGGGGAAGTTTCCACAACGATCAATGATCCTTATTCCATCATAAATCCTATTGCACCAATCAATGTCAGAGTTGGTGAGAGACATGATTTTCTGCGACCAGCGTAAGGCACTCTTATGATCCCAAAAAGCAGCAGATTTAGGCAAATAGGAGATAAACCATTTGTAAAGCAAAGGTACACAACATGTGATCTCCCCTCCGCTGTACAAATTCCCTAAGTGTACAGAATGATACGCATCCGCGAGCAAAGTTGGCACAGGGTTTCCAATGAGAAAAACCTTAATGGCGTTGATATCGACGAAGTTATTAATGTTGGGCAACAGAAATAATCCGTAGGTGAGTAAAACAAAGATGCTTTCAAAAGAAGTCACGTTCCCGATACTGGCGAAGTACAGGGCTTTCTTTGTCAAGAACTGGGCTGGCAAACCTTGTATGCCACCCTTAGTGGTCATGTGAGTCCTGACCTCAGACTCGTCCAAATGAATTGCTCTTGCAATGGTCTGATTCTTTGGAATTTCTTCCAGTCCAGAAAATGGAGCTCGATCAGTAATGTGTAGATCAGTCAGGTGAGAGTACTCCTCCAGCGTTGGTGCTAACTGGTAATCCAGGAATGTAAAACAGTGATAAACCAGATCGTAAAACTGAACGAGTGCATCCATGATTCCTTCAATCACATGGATTCTTAGCAGAGGTAGCAGACCTCCGTACTTGGATCTGAAGGCCTCTTGGTTTGTGATCATCCTCGCCAAACCTCTTAAATCCTCTAGTTTTGGAACCTTGAAGGTGTACTTATGAGTTCTCCTTCTACCAAAATCCATTAGCGTAATCCTTTTCTCTGATATTTGCAATCACAGTCTTAGTTTAATTTGAAAAAACAGAGAGACTAGAAGAGAAAATTTTTCTTTGTTTTAATGTTTTTTAGATGAATGCATGAATGCAGCACACAAAAACATAGAAAAAACATGGGGTCAAAGGGTCGGTGTCATGGAGTTAAGGCTCTGCCCATCCCAAAGGTTTATTAGTGATTTTTGTACCTGTCTCTCTTCATCATTAACTCTTGTCAAGAAAACACCAGCGGGCCGGGAACCGTGCTAGGTGGTGTTTTTTGAAGAGTCCTCAGAAGAGGGTGGCATCGCATTACAACTATTTCTGATAGCCTCTGTGACACTAAAGGGGTTTTTCCTAGGTGTATACTCAATCTTTCCACATGCGGCATCACACGCATTCCCATTAGCAGAAAAATAAACACATATATCATTTAGGAAAAGCAGTATATATATTTGTCCTAATATCCTAGACTTTTAAAGCTATGAATCCTAAGTTCCTGACAGAAAATGGCTCCCTGGCGGAAATGCCATTATGTGGTTTCGACACAAGAGATGAAAAGAAAGAAGAAAAATAGAGAAAGGCCCCACGGTGGGCGCCATTTTTCTGTAGCGAGCGATTTTGGACGTGGTTCTTAAGCACTGTCGCTCCTTGGGGTTACTACAGGTCGATTCATTTTTTATCCTATTAAAACTGATGAAGGAAGGGAAATAGATGTCTCCAATTAACCCTGCTTGCATACTGAGTTTAAACAGCGGTCTGTTAGGTTACAGATGCTATGTGGTAGTGGGGCCTCTCTTATGTTTATTTTGACATAATGACGGATTTATTCTATGGACAGGAAGTTAGGACTGATGTTTTTCAATTGATATGGGATTTAGGATTTTTGTTTAGTGTGCTCGCTAAGATTTTTCTTTCAATCTTATGCATACGTATTCCCGTTTTTCCGAAACAGGGAAATCAGAGTGATCGTAGTTCCTCCTATTCTATGGGAGGAAATGGTGTTTTGGTGTCTTGTTTGAAGCCCAAGACGTGAAGCGAAAAAGGTGATTTGTATCTTGTTCAAAGCCCAAGATGTGAAGCTGAAAAGTCTTTTTGTATCTTGTTCAAAGCCCAAGATGTGAAGCTAAAAGGTGTTGTCTTTAGAGAGAATTTGTCATCTCTAAAGAGGGCCCGTTTGTCACAACTGTTTATAAAGAAGAATTACTTTAACTGGGATATTTGAATCCGACAATGCCATAATTTCCTTCATAGTGGATTTCCAACCTGAAGGAGAAGACTTTAACTCAGTGTAGAGCAATGCTATCTTTCCTTAGGAATTTTTCATGCTAAAAGAGGGACAGTGGCATGGATGTAAATAATCCAGAGGCTTGCCGCTTACAGCGATTAGATGAAGGGGAAGGAGTTGTTGATGTTTGTGTACTGTGAACGAGGCACAGCTTTGATGCTAAAAGGTTGATTGACTCAACAAGTGGTTTTCTTATACAAAGCCTAAGAGGAGGCTATTGGCCCAACAAGAGGGAGTTTTTATATGTCTCGTACGACGCCCGAGAGAGAGGCTAAAAGGGTTGACTCAACAGGAGAATCTTTTATACTCAACAAGAGAGTGTTTTTGTATCTCGTACGAAGCCCGAGATGAAGGCTAAACAAAGAGATTGGCTCAACAAGAGACCCTATGTATCTCGCACGAAGCCCGAGATGGAGGCAAAAGGGTTCTGTTTCAGTTGAGTGACAGGTCCAGTATGTTGGTTAAGAGAAAATCAGTTCTTATATGAGTAACACTGTACTCATGGGTTTGATCTGAGAATCGGGATTGTTTCCTGTTCTTTAAGGAAACGGGGAATCCAAAGGGTATTTAGACTGTCCAAGTCTGCGGGTTTCTTCCTATTTTTGAAAGGGACTTGAGAATGTCTTTGAGACTCAAGGAAATTAGACTGCCCAAGTCTAGAGTTTTATCTTTTGTACTATGCTTAAAGAAACAGTAGTAGACTCTTGGAAAGACTGTTCTATTAAGATGACTGATTTCTGTTCCTATACCTTTAGGAGGTCGTCGGGACAATTTATACGAAGCCCAAGAGGAGGCTGGAAACTTTTAAGAAGCCGGGAAGTCCTTGTACGAAGCCCAAGAGGAGGCTCTCTTCCCGAAGGAAGAATCCTTATACGAAGCCTAAGAGGAGGCTGTGAATAATTCTAAGAAGCCGACGGGTCTTTGTACAACGCCCAAGAGGAGGCGGGGATGCTTTTAGGAAGCCTGTGGGTCCCCAAACCCCGAGAAGTTCAAGACAGGCTATTCACAAAGAATAGATCAGCCAGGAAAGTTCGAGAATTTGGAATAAACTCAAGAGATGCAATTCACGGAGAAGAGATCATCTCTGGGGAGTAGAGTTTCTTGACAATTCCTAAGGAGGACAGTCGAAGAGAAGACTGTATCTGGTGCTCCTATGGGGATCTAGTTTTGTCTATTTCTACGAATAATCGAAACGACTTCACCTAGTGCTAGACGTAATTGCCGGGGAAACTTTAAATATCTATACTATTATTACACAGTCGATATGAGTTTATGAAAGAAGACTTACAGCGAAACAGCCCCACGATTCAGTTATATGTATATGAAAGCGGTAAATGAAAGCGTATAAACACTTACTCAATTGTAGAGCTTCCATACTATATTGTTAGTTGTTCAACAAAGAAAGATTGAAAACAACAGTATATTTCAAAATCAAAGGATAAAGTGCTTTGAAAAAGATGTTGGGGCTTACAGCTCGAGGAGAGGCCCAGATGATTTTTCGTTTGAAATGGCGATCGCGCCGAGATTTTCTTTTAACGCAAAGGGGCTTATACAATATCTGAGGCCCAAAGTTGTTTTGTTTAAAAGGGGATTGGGTCTTACACTCTATTAGAGGCCCAAAAGATTTTGAATGGGTCTTATAGCTCAAGGAGAGGCCCAGTTGATTTTTTCTTAAAAGGCGACGATCGCGTCGTTTACTTGTACAGAGGGACTTATACAATAAGTGAGGCCCAAAATTGTTTGTACAAAGGGGGTTTTGGGTCTTACACTCTCTCAAGAGGCCCAAAAGGTTTTTAAAAAAAAGTTGTGAGGGTTGAATTAATCAAAAACCCTAATTTATTTCCAAAATGTATTTTAATTGAATAAAAATTCAATTAAAATGATCAAAAATTGTTTAACATGTGGCAAACAAATTATGATCTTGGATTAATGCTTCAAAAGTCATGTTTTGCCCTACAAAATGATTAGAAGTCATTAAAATTTACAAAATAAAGAGGGAAAAAATATTTTAAATGTCAAAAACAATTAAAATATTAATTCTTTGCAAAAATATCAATTATATGAAATAAATAATATTTTTGGTATTTTTTGGTAAAATAAAATATTTTAACATTTTTGTGAATTATTAAAAAAAGAATCAACTCAAAATCATTAAAACTCAGAGAGAAATTAATTTTTGAATCAATTAAATAAAATCACAAAATTCAAATATTTGAATTTGAGAGAAATGGCGCCAAGAACAGCTGAAGAACACGCGCGTCTTTCAGCTTTGTGTAGATTTGCATTTTCTATCCAATCTCAATGAATACTTGATTATATCATGCAATCCACATATCAATATGCTCGTCTCAACCTCACGATCATGTTTATGACAATTAATTTCATTTAAATTAAGCATAAAACAAGAAATCACGATAAATCCTCAAGAACCCTAATTTCTGCATGAAGGCTGGGATTTTTGATACACGATTCAAACAAAGCAAGTAATTGAGGGGAAACATTCCATGCATGATTATGAACATTTGGCAAAAGTATTGTGCGAGGAAATATGCATAGATTGAGAAATGACCAAGTTTAGGCTTACCTCTAGGTCGTGACAGCAAGTTCAAAATGATTTCTGAGTATGAGGTGTTACAGATGAGTTGTGATGATCTGAACAGCTCCCCTACACCCTATGGAGTGTGTTTGAATGCTTGGACTTGATGGAAATTGGTTGGATCACTTCATGGCATCTCAACTGCAACTTGGTTAAAACCTTGAGCAATTGATTGGTGATTCTGAGAAATCAGTGTTCCAGGTGTTGTTTAAGTGTTTGATCAGCTCACATATGATGTATGTGAGGTGTGTGTGTGATTGGTTTGGTTGGAAAAGCTCTCAAACTCAAAACTCTATAGTGACTTGCCTTAGAAGGCAAAATTGGAGTGAAAGAAGAGATTTTGAGGAAAGCATCTGTTTGATGGCTTTGGTGTACTCAAACTGATCACAATTGAGCTCTATTTATAGTAGAGCAAGTTTGTTTTGCAAGGAATAGTGAATGGCAACTGCTGAGTAGGGTTGGCCAATGTTGGCAAATGAAAATCCAAGTCTCCTCTAGCCATTGACTAGAGATTAGAGCACAGAGCTTTGGTTCCCTTGGTCTTGGATAAGTTTTGACTGAATTCAGTTGCCAATAGCTCAGTCCATGCCACCTTGGTGCTTCCATTGAATGCTCCAATCCAAAATTGGAGTCTTGTCCCTATTTTAGGCAATTCTAGGTTTGGCATGCTATTTCTTGTTCCAAAGACTTTGGAGGCTTGGCTCAGTGATTGTCCCCTTTAGATTCAATCCTCAGATGTGTCCAAAGTGATGACAAGGCTTGGAATTGGCTGATTTTGGCAAATCGACCAAAAGTGCAAAAATCTGCCTTGCTTTGGCAGATTTCAGCAAGGCATCTTGCCAATGTCATATCTCATGGCTCAAGTTGAATTTGGTGATGTTCTTGGTCATTTTGGAAAACCCTTATATGATACAACAACTGTTTGAACATATTTGGTTTTGATACTTTTTGGATCCAAGTGAAAAATGTCCCTACATTTGGAAAAAATTAAGGCAAATTCTGACTTAGTGAAATATTCACTAAGTGTTGGAACAAAGTGACTTTTCTTGATTTTGATCACTCCATAACTCAAAATCCATGAGGAATTTGGACATAGATCAGTATGAAGCTTTTGTAGAGGGCAATGAGATCTATAAATCAAGCTTTGGATGGGGAAAAATGGCTTTGTGGTTTAGGAGTTATGATCCTCCAAAGTTGGTACCTTTGTCACTTTATTTCATAACTTAGAAAATTTTCTAAGTTTTTATGGTTACCCCTTTTACAAGTTATCCCACTTTCCTTGATTTTTCTTGATGAATGATGATTCAAATCATACATTAACATCAATTTAGGGTTAAAAATCCAATTTTGTGAAAAATCTCAAAAAGTCAAAGTTGACTTTTGTGCACAGTTGACTTTTTGTCAGATGAATTCCAAACTGTGCAATTCTTCAGGAAATCATGTCCTTGACCTAAATCAAACTTGATGGACATGTTCCATGGGTGTTATAGGGTATATTGAATCATGTCCTAGGGTTTGGGAGCATGTCCTGGTCAATAGTCAAAGCTACAGTTGACTTTTCTCGCAAAACCCTAACTGTGGTTCAGATGAAATTGAAACTTGTTGCTCAAGCTTCTTGGATCAATCCATTGTTCCAAATGGATCAATATGGTATATTCGAGACCCTCAAATCATGTCTTGAGGTCTTGGTTCATGATTTGTCCCAAAAGCCAACTTAGGGGTGAATTAGGTCAAGAAACCCTAATTCCTGATTTTTGATGTATGCATCCCTTGAGGCAAAATTGACTTGATGATTGGGTCCATGAGGTTCCATGGAGTATATTAGGTTATGTTTTGGATCATTGGCTCATGCCCAGAGGAAAATTTCCATCTGGAGACCCTGGTCGACCAAAACCCTAATTTGGTGACACTGTCGATCTTGAAGCTTGATCCACCTAGAAGGGAGCAACCTTGTGCTTAATCCTTGAAGTGGGAGTCCTCTTGATCCATTGTGGATGTTTGAGAGGTTAGACAAGTTGAATATCATGTCATTCCTTGATTGACCCTTTGTCTAAGCACTCAGAGAGGGCTTGAAACCCTAATTTTGATTGTTGTGAATGCTCAATAATTCCTTGAGGAGATTGATGAGGCACAAAGGTACATCCATATTGTGATGATGATTTGTACAATGATGGGAAATCTTAGTGGTCAAAATTTGGGGTATGAAAATACGTTTCATTGAGCTCCAAAGGCATGGGATCAAGAGGTTATCTGAATTAGGATTCCTGTTTGCTTTGAGGTACCTTCACCCAAGTTTGAAGCAAGGGTTAATGGCTCGTCATCATGAGTATATTTCGATCAAAGTTCATCCAGCTACGAGGCTTTCCTCTGCCGAGATTCATCAAGTATCAAGTTTATCTGCTTCAGGATTTCTCAAGAGGCATCAAGTAATGGAGGTTTCATCATGGTTCTAGTGGAGACTGAGGAACTAGGGTTTTGTTGGTTGTCAATGTCTCAGGCTGCTTTCTTCACCAGTGAAAACACCAATGCAAGTGGTTCAGGGTTTCTTATCTTTTGTGTGAGTTGGTTAATATTCAGCAATTGAAGGAGGTGGTTAGGGTTTCATGTCAAAGGCATCTTGGTATTCATGGTACAAGAGATCCAGTTGTGGACCCATATGGTAATCAAGGCATTGTTGCTCGCTCAGATGCTTACCGCTTGTTGCTAGGGATTCATTAAAACTATCAGGGCAATGGTGTGTGCAATGTTGATTAAAGTTCAGTGAATCTAACCTAGTCCTGGCCAGGCAGGGATTTGGTTTCATGATTAAGGTCAGGGTGCATTGATTCAAGTGGTGTGTGTTTGAGTCTTCAATCAGAGTTTTGTGCCATTTAAGTCTGTTTTGGATGGATCAAGTTCTCAAATTGTACCAAGGCAAGGGCTTCATGGTTGAGAATTATCAGAATTCGGTTCATCTTTAAATTAGGGCTATGGTGTACTGATGTGCATATCTCAAGTCGTAATCCTCTAATTTTCAAGACATTGTTCCTGTTCCTTTGGTTCATGGTGAGGTGTTTGGTATTATGATTCATGCAGCAAAATTCAGAGATTGATTCATGGTCAGGACTTAAGATTCATTTCAAGGGTTCATTGTTATATAAAATCAAGTCAAAGGTCCAAGTTCATCTGAATTTCAATTCAAAATCAAGATTTCAAGTCCAAATTTATTTAATTCAATTTTCATGTCCAGAGTCAGTATCCATTTTAATCAATTCTGATTCCATATCATCCATTTTAGTCCACATCCAAATATATAACCAAATCCATCCAATTCCATTGTTAATTAAGATCATGATCAATTTTTTTCCCATTGTTAATACAATATCCAATACATTGTCCATACCATATTTTACATACAAAAATTCACAAAATCATAGTTACAAGCCTATATCTCCATCTTTAAGTTACAAATTTTTTCCAAGAATAAAGGCCCATTCCATTTAAAAAACCAAGTCCAATTCTTTTCAAGTCCATCTTTATTACCAAATCATAAAAAAATAGAAAAAGGTGATGAGTCCATTTTTTTACATTTTCTAACCAAAACTATAAGCCAATTAAGATTCATAAAATAGCCACTCTCCAACACAAAAACACCAATTGTGCAAATAAATTCATTAAGCCAGCTCACACACAAAATGGGAGGAAGCATCCACCAACTAATGTTTTGCGATACTCTCTTTCACATAAGACAAACACACAGAGCAACAAATTGGAGGTGACTCTTTCCCTATTCTGGACTGTCTCAACCATCACGCGAGACACACACACATCAAGCCATTTACTACACCAACACAAGCAAAACAATTTTCATGATTCACCACTCTACGCACCTGCAGCGCACCTCAATTAGTTTCAAAACGCAACACCAAAACCAATTCCTACACGACTCCACACATAACCTTCAGCCAGTTTTCCAATACACACTTCTAGCTTGTGACGCACAACGCTACGCATAACCCGCAAGCAACACTCCGCGCCAATTCATTCAAACAATAGCAGCACAAACTTCAGACCTGCGGCAGCAATAACCATTCACGTACACCATAACTTGTATACACCTGCAGCAAATCCGTTCACAAACGAAAAATAACTTGCAAAACGAATACACAGCAGTCCACCTCAGCCACTATTTCCAAATCCTGCACAACAACAATACGCACCAGCCATCATTTGTTCGTATCACGACTCCAAATCATACGACACAGTGAAAATGTCCCAAAATTAACGCGAAACAAATCATCTTTCCACTCTTTAAAAACTAACCTACATCTCTCTACAGAAAAAAACGATACTTTCCTCCTCAAAAATAATTCCCAAATCCATTCATTCTCCTCTGCTAACAACCCCAACATTCATAAACACTCAAACCCTTCAATCATTCCAAATCCCATAACCCAGAACCAACACAAATCCAGAAACGAAACAAAGGGAAACTAAGACGAAAAAGATATAAGAGAAAGAGCGATTTGAGACGAAGAGAACGATTTTGAGCGAAAACAAAAACGAACCAAACCTGAAACCTGTTGAGACCGAGCACAGACGAATTCATGCGGGGAAGATGGTGGGAATCGTTTGCTTCATTCGATCATTTTTGTTATTCTGGGTTTATGACCTCTATGACTTTTCTTTAACATGGTTTGTGTTTGAATGCGATGATGAAGGTATTCCTTCTGGGCAAATTTGTTGTTTTGTTTAAAAATGGAAGAACTTCGTCGCTATATCATGTAGGTTAGATTTCAGAATTGGATTTTGGGCTCTTAAAGCCCGTGTTCTTTTCTTTAATTTCTATTTGTGATAGTCTGTTGGGCTATGAAGCCCGTTTGCGTTAATATCCATAACCCTAGTTCATTCTTGTTAACTCTCACTTTTTTAATTTCACTACTTTTGTTAATAATCATTTTTTAATATTTTGATTAAAATAAATTGGCCTTAATTAATGATTTAATTAATTTATTTTCCTAATTTTTGATTAATTATTTTGTTGGTTAATTATCTTTATTATTTATCTTTGGCTAATTTTCTTCTTAATTCCTATTAATAGTTTTTGTAAATATCTTTGTTAATATTTTTGTTAAATATTTATATTAGACATTTTTGTTAAATATTATTTTGTTTTCTCATTTTTAATTACATTTTTGGTTATCACTTGGTTTAGATTTACTTCTTGATTTATCTTCACTTTTCATTTCTACCTTGATTTTCATCTTCGATTTTCTTTTCGATTTTATCTTTGGTCGATGAAGTCTTTAGAATCGCAAATGTTGGTTATCGAGGTTGATTAACCTTCATTATTTCAAATATGTAGTGAATGATCATTGAGATTATTTTCTATACTTTGGGATTGTCATCGATTAATCGACGAAAGTTTGTGATTAAGAGAAGACCATTCACTTTTCTTTTCGTGTGGCACGATTCGTTGAGAACGATTCACAATATCATTTCTCTATCGTGTTTTAGCACAAACATCATACTTGCGTGACCACCTATAACATGATCTACGTCATAGATCGTGCTACGATGGTTTAGTGCTATAGTGGACCCGATTCATCCGATTAATGACAATTGACGATTTACAATTAACCACTAACTTTAATTTCAATTCATATACTCTTGCTTTACTTTTCTGTTAATATATCATTGTCTATATAATCTTGTTCATATTATACGGTTGATATTATCTTGCTCATTATATTGTTCATATTATCATCTGTTCATCTTATTATCATTGTTCATACTCATCTTGTTCATATCTCATTCTTAATCAAAATACACTAAAAATATCGAAACCCTAAAACACTTAACTGGTGGATTGTGGTTACTATTCTGAGCCTTGAAATTTAGATCTTGTACAGAAACCCTAACTAGGATATTTTGTCTGAACTTTTGTTCATTGCTTAGTTTAAGATACCTCGCACACACATGACTTCCTCTTGGGCTACCTTACAATGACCCCGTTTATTTCTCGCAATCCCATGTACTTTACATGTGTCCCTCTCCCCCATTACAATGTAATAGTCTAGTTCTTTTTTATTTTTATGCTTGCTTGTTAAGAAAGGTAAAATTGAACTAGGCTAGATCACCTTTTCAAAATAAAGAACAAATAAGGCTTGATCCAACGTCAAGCCATTTTTCAAAACTCATTAACTTGGTTTACACCTTAGGGTTTCTCTTCTCTCTTCATTCTCATCTCTTATCTCTTCCATTAAACTCCACCCTAACCTTGTATGTATTTCACCCTTGTAAGTCGATTGTCTTGCACATCTCCATCAACCTACCTTGCTCTATTCACCACCCATTCTTTTCAAAACCTTTTCTCTCTTTCTTTTGTCTCCTTGAATCTAAAAACCTTGGTCTTGTACCAAGTGCATTTTCAAAGCTTTTTTTCAATAAACTTAGATGGTTGTGGAGTGGTTAGGCGAAGGCCTTGTCCTATTCTGAGTGCTTGACATTACCTTTATGGTTCACTGTCATAAAGCACTTACCATCTAAAATTAAAACACCTTAAATAAGAGAATAAGGCTCTCTTTGTATTGAACTAAAGAGAGAGGATTGGGTGAAGACTTCTTCCTCTCCGAGTATTAGGATGCTCACTTTAGAGTGTGTGGTCTCGATGCTCGTCTTTCAATACAAAGACACAACTATATTCGCCACACCTTTTTCAAAACAAATCTTTTGAGATAAAGAATTGGGTACTACCCGCGAGGGGTTCCTATCCGAGGACTTATTTCACCCCTAAAATCAAACTTTCAACCAATCAAATGTGACATCTTGCCTTGATGGCGAAAACTCATCCTTTTCAAAAAGGGCATGTTTCATTCGTTCTACCGCAAACAGGTAACGCATAAGACTCCACGAGCGAGCCGCAAAACACCTAACTGCTAGAATGCGCGCGATAGCATCGTCCATAAAAAACACCAACAAACCGTAGTCCTCCGAACTACGGACGCTCTGATTCTTCACTTCTTTAAGTGAAGATACGTAGGCACAAGATTGCGATGATCTTGGCGAGCACCCTCCATTTTCTTCACCCTTAGTCCTCCGAAGTACGTTGACTCTGACTTTCCCATTGCACAAGGGAATACGTAGGCATAGGACCGCGAAGTCCTGTCGAGTCTCCTTTTATTTCCACCCTTTTTCTTTTTCATTTTCCATTATGCTCTTCTTCAACTTTGTTCCTCACCCTTCCATCTTCTTTACCTGTGGTCCTCCGAACTACGTTGACTCTGACTTTCCCATTGCATGAGGGAATACGTAGGCATAGGACCACGAAGTCCTATCGAGTCTTCTCTTTGTTTCAACCATTTTCTTTTCCTCTTTCACTTATTCTTTTCTCAATGTTTGTTTCTTACCCATCTCTCTCCCTCTTAGAGCACTCTTAGCAAGCAATATCCCTAGCAAACATCCTTACACATAAGACGAGCGAATGGTTCCCATCGAGTACGATGGATATGGGGGTTGCTAATACCTTCCCTTCGCATAACTGGCTTCCGAACCCATAATTTGGTTGCGAGACCATCTTATCCTTTCTTCTTGGGGTTTTCTCGATGTTTTCCCTTCCCCTCATGGGATAAATAAAGTTCGATGGCGACTCTTTGTTTCTTTCCTTTTCGCCTCCAGTCGTCTATTTTTTCGAGTAGCGACAGGGAGTTTATGAAGTTCACACCCTCCATTATTGATGTATATACAGGAAGAAAGAAGTTAGCAGAGCCTGAAAAAGTTCTCTCCATGGACAAGATTGCAAAATAAATCACTGTTGGACAAGTAAAACAATGGCCTAACAAAAGGTTACTTTTTTATGGTAAATTGAGTGTAAAGTATGTTGTTCTAAACAGGATAGATGTAGAGAATTGGATACCCACTAATCATAGTTCAAGCATCACTCTTTCCTTGGAAAATATGATTTTTTCCAATTGGAACTATGTCTAAGCTAAACTTTGGAGAGTATGTGTTTGACCAGACCATGAAGCATGCTGATGCATTTGCTGTGAAGCTAGAAATAACTTTTCATTGCTTAATCACTCACATTATCTTAAAGCAACACCCTGAAGTTTTGCATCCTCAAGAAACTTCAAGAAAAAAGATCGGGCCTCTAACCTTTGATACGAAGTTGTTTGTGGGGACACATGTCCCAAACATTGTCGTCAAGCATCAAGGTCATAATGCTTGTGTAAGTTTTTAACATATATCCAAAGCCACTAGAAAATATGTGTTGTCTAAGTTGATGGATGTTTCAAAGGCTCTACAAGAGACTATTACCTCAAGTACCATCAGAAAACGAAATATGGATAAATTGATCAAGATGTTAACCAAGGAGAAGGATGTTGAGAGAGAAAAAGATGACCATGAAGAGGGAAATCAATCTGCTAGTGAGAAAGAAGAAGATGATGGCAGCTTATAATCCTCAAGTGAAGAAGAAGTATCAAACTCAGAAGACTTAAGTCTTATAGCTTCAGCTTTGGATGGTTGTTGTTGTCTACAACATTTTATGCCTTGATCGAGTTTTTTTTTTGCCTTGTATATCGACATTCTTTTAGGGTTACTGGCTTTGTAATGAGCCTGTTGCATTTAAAAAATTTCTTCATTATTTCATTAAACTAAGATGCACAAAATATGATTACGAGTCTCGATGTTCTGCCATTAGATTCAACATATGTGCTAATGGTTAATGTTTGTATAATCCTGACTAATATGTTCATTGAGTGTGATGAATGTGCTAATAGCTTTGCGAAATTGTGGCAAAAAGGGGGAGTAGTGGTAGTAGCAATGTGTTATGTTCTTTGAGTTACCTAACTATTAACTATGTTTTATGGAGCATTGTTTAACTTATATGCTGCAAGGTGTGTATGCTACAATATTAATATATGTGCTCACATGCTGGAGAATATGGCCTGGCATATGGCCTTTGAGCATGTGTGAGATTATCTACTAACTATGTATGAACTCTGGTGTTCTGATATGTTATAGTTGTGATGTGTGCTGACTTCTGACCTAAATGAAAACTCACTACAACAAATAACGTTGTTCATGACGAAGCTTTCACCTCGAACAATATAAAACCGAGTGAACAATAGAAACCTGAGGTATAAAGCCAAGGCGCTCTATTTTTTACTATTTAAAAAAATAAAAAAACATACATTCCCTCGATTTTTCATAACACTGAGGTGAAAAAACAACTCAGTACAAGCTTCAATTACTAACTATCGTAGTTTATTATTTTATTTGTTTGTAAGTGTAAACAAAATGTTCTAACCCTTCAGTTTTCTATTTAACCAAGGCATAAAATAATAAAATTTTACTATAAAAGCACTCGTTAAACAAATTTTACCTTAATTCTTACTAATATGAAGCTGCCCCAAACTCGCAAGCATCATTCTTTGGAATGGATTGCAAAGATAGAAAAAATCTGCAATTCTTCTATCTTGAACAAAACATTTTTTCTGCCCTTGCAATCTATCTCACATAATGGTGTTGATGTTGTCGTTGTTGTATTTTTGGAATAACCCTCAGTTAAAGAAGGGAGATCAACCTTTGAAGAATACTTAGTTGATAGATTGCAAGTGCAGAAAATCATTCTTGCTTCAAGGTACACAAAGAAGGGAGCTTAACCAACAAAGAAGGGAGCTTAACCAATAAGGAAAAGAGCTTAACCTTTGAACAAAGAAGGAAATGCAACTAAATCTGGATATCAATGAAAATATTCAGTAATAAGAGCAAAGATTTGTTGTAAACAATTTATTTTAATATTTTGTGTAAACAATTTAATTTTAAAAAAAGAATTAGTCACCTCGGTTTTCGTCATCACCGAGGTGATAGTTAAAAGGAGAAGATAAAAAACTTTGGTTTTATAATAAAACTAATGCGTTTAATAATCATATTTTACTACAAAAACACTTGTTAAACAGATTTTACACTAGGACTAACTTATATGTAGTCGCTCCAAAGAGAATACATATTCACCACCGTCCATTTGATCATGAGTTGCTACTACAGATCTTTGGGATGGATTGCAAGTGCATAAAATAATAATTCTCTTTGAAAAACAGATCTCTAGCATCTTGCGTGGAACCTAGACATAGAAAATAAAAATTCTCATTGGGAAACAGATTTTACAATGTATTTTTAATATTTTGTATAAACAATGTAATTTAAAAAAAAAACAGATTATTCACCTCGGTTTTCTTCATGACCGAGGGTATAGTTAAGCGTTTTTTTACTATATTCAATGCCCTTAAACAAATCTTTGTTGTCCATTTAATGTTTATCAATGATTAAGAGTCTGTCATTAATGATCCGCGTGAAACCTAAGAGACATCCATTATAAAAGCATGTTGAATATTGAAAATCTAACCTATATTAGTTTTTATCATAGTTAATTAAATTAGATAATTACATTGGATTAACAACATTAATGATCAAATTAATTCATTTTACTCATTGATTGTGATAATCATTTTGTAATTACCTTAATTAATTAATTTAGTTAAATCTTGATTAATTAAGTTTTTTTGACATTCTTTTGATTGCTTATTTGTTTAATCATGCATTTTTTATCCATTGTGAATCACGATTTAAACTACACATTTGTGATCATCTTTGTGATTAAATAATAAGTAATAATTAAATGAAATATTTTCAATAAGCAAAACTTTTGGTCCAACGCCAAGTGGATATTTCTCAAATCACTTCTTTTATTTCATTTCTCATCGCAAGGCAAATTAAAACCTCGATAAACATCAAGTGCATTTCTCTAATTCAAATTAAAACACTTAATCATACTTAAACATTATTTCATTAAAGATGAAAAGATAGAGTCTTCTATTCCTCTCCTGGATTGTATGGATACGAGCTGCCTTACTCAAACATTTGAGAAAACTTCATCCATTAAATACTTTTAATCTAATTCACTTCAAACCTTCTTTCGTAATTAAATCCTAAGCAAACTCGTTTTCATAATAAATTGGATGAAAAAGGAGGTCGTCTAGAGCCTTATATTCCCTTCTCCGAGTACTTGGATAAGAGTTGCCTAACTCGACCATTCGGGTATTCATCGTCCATCCAAGATACCTTAACAATATTCAAACTTTTTTGCAACTATGGATGAAAAGGGAGATGGTCTAGAGCCTTATGTTCCTCTCCTTGATTGTTTGGATACAAGTTGCCTAACTCGACCATTTGAGCGATCATCATTCAACAAAATATTCAACGAATCAAACCTATATTTTTCTCGCCCCTGTGCAATCAAAAACCTTTTACAAAAGGACATTGTCTAGTCCTTTCTAACACGAATACAAACAAGCGCTTAAGCCTCCCCCGTGAGCACATAAGACAATGTTTAACTTTTAGAGCTCTATCTAAGCATTCATTCAATAAAACAAACCAACCCACAAAATTTAGTTTTCTACCCCAAACTATGAGGCTTTGAGTTCCTCATTATACCCGAGGATACGTAGGAGCATGACTCACAATCTTGTCAAGAACCCTAATAAAAACCTTTTTGCGACCCTTTTTCTTTTCCTTTCGTACATTTTATCATTCGAAGAAAACAATTAACATAAGCTAACATTCTATCGCAAATTTAACTAAAAGGTTCCCTTTGAGTAAAACGGATGTGAGGGGTGCTAATACCTTCCCCTTGCGTAATCGGCTCTCGAACCCAAATACGGTTGCGACAACCATCTTATTTTTCTCTTAACGTTTTTATCGGTATTTTTCCTTTCGTCCTTTAGAATAAATAAAGTTCAGTGGCAACTTTATTCGTATAATTTTCGCGAGCGTACAAACACATCGCGAATATGAGTGGGTTGATATGGTCTCAAACATATTTCTTTCTTATTAGGAAGTTAGATGGGACGATTTACTTGGACTGTAAAGTTATTCCGGGAGAGAGCTTAATTTCCCAACATAGAGTATTGGTTATTAAAGTAAAAACAAAGAGGACACCAAAGATAAGAAGTCACATGGGAGCGCCACAGATCAAGTGGGGAAATTTGAAGGGTGAAAACGAGGAAGTTTTCATCGAATGATTTTGGAGGGATGGTTTGGACATTAATAAATGGTTTCCGCATCGTTTTGATTAGTAGTTTTACTTTGTTATTTCTCGTTTTCGCTCTATTTACTTTATTTTTATTATGTTTTACGATTGGTGGTATGTTTTTGATGGGTTTCATGCTTAATTAAGTATCTGGGGAAAAAGATGAACAAAATAGAGAAAAATGCGGGGAAAAAAAGGAAAAAAGTGAATTTTCGCAATACAAATTCTAGAGGCATACTACTTGCATCCGTAGCAACTGCTACAGGCCATAGTAGGCATACGTGATTCTCCCTGATTCCTTTCCTTTTCAAATTTGATTGCTATTATTTTAGGATTTTTTGCATCTTTGGATCTGAATATTTTATGATGTAATTGGCATTAATCAGCTGGATTTAGTCCACTATTAGAATTTCTATTATAAAAACTCATAGGTAGTCTTGAGTTTGGAATCCATTTTTTATTCCGGTTTTCATGTATTTTTACTTTTCTAAGCTATGCACTCAAGTCTCCATCGGAGCACTTGATCAAGTTTAATTCAAGTTATTTTCTTTTCATTCGGGTTCTATTTATCTTTTTCATTATAATTGTTATACTATTTCAGTTGCTTATCATGATTTTGATTATGAATATTGCTTTGATCGTGTTGTTCCTCACCATGAGTGAGTAGTCCATTAGGGACTTAGGGTCATGAAGCTTATCTTATGACTATTTGTATGATCCGTCATAACTCGTTTACGAGAGTTTTATTCACGTTTATTTTAATACCTGAATTCTATCATTCTAACCCTTGTACGAAAGTAAAGAGTTTTCAGATACCGATCATACTCTGAAAAGATATGTATTGGTACATGAGAAAAGGTTTTTAAAGAATCGAGCCCAATACAACGGAAGTGCTTGGATGAGATTGAGAAACATCCCTTGACCAATAATTCGGTCGCGCAAAAGCAGACGAGTTATTAATCATTTATAAGACAACACACTGGCGAATGCAGGTGTTGTCCACATTCATCTATTTTCTATAATTCATGTAAGAATTCTCGTAATAGAAGTGAATTGGATCATACAGAGATGTTAGAGTAAGAATCGTGACCATAAGTCTTGTTTGCTTCATCATAATTTAAGTGATTCTTATTTAATATATTTTTCTAAAAAGTTCATTTAAATAAGTTGTTTTATAAAACCCTAAATCTCGATCTCTCTAGACTTACAACGATAAAATAGAGTTCGATACTCAATCCTTTGGTCCTTGTGGTTCGATAATCTTTTACTGCTTTGCATAGTCGTGCACTTGCAGTTTGTCAGACAACTACAAGGAAGTACAAATGATATATGGAATAAGATGGACCAAGAAATTAGAATAGTATCCAAAGAGACCTTGGGAGAATCAAGGGGTTAGGGACCTAGGGGGTAAATAATTGTGGTGGTGAAATGAAAGTGTTTATAGTAAAGTTAAAGTAAAAAAAGATTGTTTTAAAGAATGGTCTAGGTGTATGAATGGTGAAACATGTGAAAAGTTAATGGAAACTAAGAACGAGACCAAGAAGGTTGTGAGTGGAGCAAGAACCCGAGATTTTGTCACATTATACCAATCTTTAGGAACCAAGGAGGGAGAAAATTCTATATATATGCTTTCTAAGGGAATAGAAAGAAAGACAAGATATTTGTATCAAGTAAAGTGTGTTATAGATGAAGAAGGAAAAGTCTTGGTTCAGGAAAAGATATAAAGGATAGGTGAAAGATGTATTTCTACAATTTATTTAATGAAGGATATGATATTTCACTGGAATCTAGCAAGCTCGAAATTTGAGAAGTGGGTTGAAACTATAATCTACAGTCGGATTAAAAAATAAGAGGTAAAAAAGGCGTTGAAAATGATGAGTAACAGTAAGACAGTTGGGCTAGACACCATTCCTATTGAAGTATGGAAAATTCTTGGAGATAGAGGTATTGAGTATGGCTCACCAAACTCTATAATTAAATTATGAGGTCAAAGAAAATATCATATGAATGGAGACGAAGCACTATAATTCCAATCTATAAGAACCAGGAGGATACACAAAATTGTGCAAATTAAACGGGGATTAAGCTTATGATTCATACCATGAAGTTATGGGATGGGCAATTAAACAGACACCAAGAAAAGAGACTCAAGTCATTAGGAATCAATTTGGTTTTATGCTTGGGAGGTTGACCATGGAAGCAATCTATATACTACGACGTATGATGGAGCTGTATCACATGGACCAACAAGACTTGCAATTATTCTTATTGACTTAGAGAAGGCACACGATAGAGTGACTAGAGAGATTTTGTGGAAAACCCTAAAGAATAAAGGGGTTAGGATTTTATATATTTGAGTTATCCAATGTATGTAAGAAGGGTGTCAACTAGTGTGAAGACACAGGGGTGTAGAGACCAAATATTTCCCATTACAATAGGTTTGCATCAAGGTTCAACCATAAGCCCTACCTTTTTACTTTAATTTTAGATGTACTCACTGAACACATCCAAGAGCTAACACCGAGATTCATGATTTTTTGCAGATGATATAGTCCTACTTGAAAAGTTAAAGGAGGATTTAAATGATATATTGGAGACTTCGAGACAAGCTTTAGAAATGCATGGTTTTCGCCTAAGAAGAACTAAGATGGAGTATATGGAATACAAGTTCAACAAAAGGAGAAACATTTCTAACATACATGTGAAAGTTGGAGACTATATCATCTCACAAGTCATGCGGTTTAAATATATTGATTTTGTAATACAAAACGATGGGGAAATAAAAGGGCATGTAAACCTTTAAATTTAAGTTGGGTGGCTGAAACAAAGGAGGGCTTCAGGATTTTTATATGACACAATGGTACCGCTCTAGTTGAAGGGAAATTTTATTGGACTGTGGTAATACCTGATATGTTGGACAGGGCAGAGTGTTGGGAGGTTAAGAATTAACACGAGAATAAAGTAAGTGTATAAGATATAAGGGTGTTGCGTTAAATGTGTGGTAAGACTGCACAAGATAAGATTATAAATGACAGTATTAGCGAGAGTGTTTGGATAACACCTGTAGTATAAAATATGGTGAAAAATAGACTTAGGTGATTTAAGAATTTAGAGATAAGACATGTAGATTATGTGGGAAGGAAAGTAGATCAGATGAAAAGAAGTCAAACAAATAGAGATAGAGGAAGACCTAGAAAAATATACGAGAAGGTATTAAGAAAAACTTTGAGATTAACAATTTAGATATAAGCATGGTCTAGGGTAGAACATTATGAAGAAAGTTGATCTATGTAGTCGAACCCACTTAGTAGAATAATGCTTAGTTATTGTTGTAATCCATGTTTGAACCTATAATGAATCTTTCTAAATTATGACTCTTTTACAAAACACAATTACTAAATAAATGGATTTCATTGTAACCCCCTTCGATTATTGCGACCTCCTAATGCTTCTAAGAGAATATTATTGCAACATACAAAAGTTTTATGACACGTAAAACACATAATTTTGCAACTTACTATGCTTTATTGCTTGTAATCATAATAGTCCCGCAAAATTATTTAATTCGGATGTCCAAATCTACAAATAGTTCTCATCTATAATCTAAATTGGTTGTCCCAATTTTGTATACGTAAAAAACACTTAACTCTAAATAACATTTAATAATTATCAAAATAGGATCATTACATAGAGAAAATCAATAAAATTTACATGGTTCACATTGTTATGGAAATTTCATTTAAGGGGGGCCTAATATAAAAGAACTAGTCACGTTTAACCCTAATGATAGCTTTTGTTTACCCTTCTCCTTAACTCAAGAATGTGTTTTTATTTCAATAAAATTAGGATCTAATGACTAAACACGATTAACAATATATAGAAAAAATTATAAAACCATAAAATCGTGTTGCTCTCAACTCTAACTATGTCACTATTTTGTGATTAATTTGATTTGGATTTTTGGCATCGTAAGAATCGTGTCAGAATAATGTCAAAAACGTCTTTAGTTTTCTTGGAAGATTTTATGAATAATATCGTTTTTTCTAGGCATTATCAGAATGGTCATTTGTTCTTCAATAACGCCACTATGGGATATGAGAGTGTCATTATTGATTGATCGTTTGCAATTTTCCTATATTTCTTATGTTCTTTATGTGATATTCCTCTTATTGCTTTGTTATCGTAACTTTCGTAGTAAATACCATAAAATTTATCGGGTAAGGATAATTTTGATTTGGGTTGGTCTTTTCCATGACTCTTCGAAATCCTTATTAAAAACTTACAAAATAGAAATTTCTTACTAGTAAAAGTGCTTAAAATTAAATGAATTAACTACTAAAAATATAGTATAAAAGACTTCATCACAACCTCAAATTTGAACATTTCCTCGTCCTAAAGAAAAATACTTGAAAAATGAGATTTTTATGAACTACAGGAATTTATCTACATTCATATTCTTGTTCAATTTACACATTTATTCACATACTTGAGGATGGATAAATCAAAATACTTTATTCCAACAAATATCTATTAAACTTTTTCTCTCTTCTAACCAATTCACTCAATGTTCACTCAAACAACATGCAAATATTATTTTACGGTAAGCTTGAAGGATATAATGTGGCTTGGGTTCATGATAGAATAAATTTGGACATAATGGACTAGTTATTTAAGTTTGACACTAAATTTTTTCATTCATCAATTTGACTATTCATTTCTTTTTCCACATTGAAATCTATAAGGGATTTATCCTGGACTATTAAAGAGTTTTTCATTTGTTTTTTTGTATCCATTCGTTTCTTTTCTTTTGGCTTCTTTGAACAATCTTTTTTTATGGGCATCTATTGTTTTTTAAAAATAACAATTTGTTTTTATTGTACATGATCTTAAGATCACCACCTTAAACTTTAAACATTGTTATCCAGAGAACCCCAAAAATATGCTATATTTAGAATTTTTATTTCTCATAACTTCCTAACTCCAAGTGTGATTACAAACAATTTATGCAATACATATTATTCTATTCACTTTTAACAAAAATAGAGTTTACACTCAAAGGGGATTAGCAAAATATGTATTCATTATTAATCCATAAGGTAGTTCTAAGGAGTTTTAGATTCTAAGAAAAACATCTCTTTGTGTGTACTTAACAAAATAATTAATTGTCAATAAATAAATCAAGTTCTAGATATTTTCAATATAACAAGATTACACTCATATTCAAACAAAATAGTACACAAATGATCATTTGGTTCTGATAGTGAAAGCTGATCAGATCATGTGATGGACTAAGAATAACGTCTGCGATGCTGGATGCAAGAGATGAGGAGGAGGGTGTACCTGCAAGGCACTCCGATGCTAAAGTAAGAATCGGGGAGAGAAAGACAAGTACAAAAGTATGAGTTCTTAGGATGATTTTTGGATACCTGACTGAGAGGGTTTATATAATGCCCCCAGTGCGTGGCCAACGGTCCATATTTTCGGGGCGGAATAACCGTTTCCGGAAGAATAGGTAACTGCCAAAAACTAGTCGTTATGACGAGCAGAGATGCTAGCCGTTGCCACGGACAAGGGCATAGTTCTGGGCATAGGCATCATGACCGTTCTTGGATGAAGGAGTCGTGTGTAACGGGCAGAAATGTCGGGGAGGAGCAAATGACATTGGGATTCATCTGTCCACATGTGCCTGGTAGAGGGGCAGAAAGGTAAATGCTGCCCTACCTCAGCTGGATTTAGGCAATTGGGTCGTTTTGGGAGCAGAAGTAGATTAGGCCATGCCTAGCCATTGGTCCAGTTCGGAACAGGAGCCCCCTAAGTCGTTGCTCCCGAGCATGGGAGTGATGACTTAAGGATAGCTCGCTGCCCCAAGAAACTCTGAAGAGGCAGTTGTTTGTCGACGAGATGGGATTATCCTTGGATGCCCGGGGGTTATAGTGCCCGCGGGATAATGGAACGTTGTTCGGGTTGCCCAGCCTGCGGGGAGACCAACGGTTGAGGGATTTTGAAGAGACGTGACGCCACGTGTGCCTCGAGCCGTGTGCAGCATTGACTGCATCATGATGGCTAGGCTAGGGTCATGATGATGCCCCTAGCCGCGCGTGCTCGTGCACGTGCTTTCAGACTGTATATAAAGGAGGGAGGGCTGCTCATTTGCATTTTCGCTTCTCTCTCTTTCTTCGTTCTTCTCAGAGTTCTCAGTCCGTCGCCACCATCAGCCACCGCGTTAGCCGCCGCACGTAGCTTCGAGCAAGTTCTTTGGTCCTCCACATTTTCTCCGACCACGTAAGTTACTTGTTTCCCTCTTCATTTCTAGCTTTTTTATTTCTGTTTAGTTAGAATGCATGCGGTTAGGTTCAACTTAGGTGGGGTTGTTGTGCTTTTCCGGCGTCTGTTGGTGGTAGACGGTGGCTTGGCCATCTTCTGCTGCTGATATGGTCGCAGGAGCTTCCTAGAGACCCTAGAGTTAGACCGTTTCTGGTGCTATCGTGACGATGGCGCGGGTGTGACTGGTGAAGCTACCCAGTTTTCTGTTGCTCCGATAATTTTCTGATGAACATATGAATTTTCCAGTAGAGCTTCAACGGAAACTGGGTAGTAGGTCGAGGAGCTTCCCGTATGTATATGAGGGGTTGCCTTCGGGCATCTCCCGCGGGAGACTCATGTGTTATTCGATTTAGGGCTTAGGTCGGGGATGCCGTCCTCGGCCCTTCGCGTGCTCTTTCACTTGACTAGCGGTGGAAGGGTGGATTTGATTTTGCTGTCAAATTCAATTTTGTCCTCTACTTTTCAGGTGATCGAGATGGCGCACGAGCCCGAGCAAGAGGTTCTCATAAACTCGTCTGAGGAGAGCTCCTCGGATAGTAGCGACACGAAGGTTTCAAATGCCCCCAGCGAAGTCAGGGAGGATCTCGAGCAAGATTTCGCGGATGAATGGACTGTAGCAGAGCCTGTAACAGCCGGGCCGGGACTCCCCCAGAGACACCACATACACTACTACTCACAAGCCAAATCACTAGCCCCCTTCAATACTAGTGTTTTTGCCTCCTGTGGGAATCGAACCACGTACCTGGGGATAAGTACCACGTTCAATGCATTCTCACTACCAATTGAGCTAGTAGCTCAATTGGTAGTGGGAATGCATTAAACGTGGTACTTATCCCCAGGTACGCGGTTCGATTCCCACAGGAGGCAAAAACACTAGTAGTGAAGGGGGCTAGTGATTTGGCTTGTGAGTAACAGTGTCCGTGGTGTCTGTGGGGGAGTCCCAGCCCAACTGTTACAGAGCCAGCCGAGCACACATCCACTTTCGCGTCCTATACCGGGGACGTTTTTACGGACGTAGGGCCAGAGGGGGAGTGGAAGATACACTTCCCCAGCCAAGACAACCAGATATGCACGGACTATGGGGAGAGGTTCCCAATGTATGAGTACACTTTCAAGGAAATAGGGTTGAGGCTGCCCTTTACTGAATTCCAGCAATCCATCTTCGTTCACCTGGATCTAGCCCCGTCACAACTGCACCCGAATTCGTTGGCGTTTATCTGCGCCTTCGAGCTGACTTGTGAGTTTCTGAAGATAGGAGCTATGAAGCCTTTGTTCTTTACCATCTTCCACCTCCAAAGGCAGGTCTCGGGGAGGAGGTATGGTTGGGTTTCATTGAAGCAACCAAGAAAACTGTTTAAGTCTTTCTCGGAGTCTATTAGGACCTTCAAAGAGAGGTTCTATGTCATCGAACCTATGTCGAAGAAGGCCCAAGATACCACATATACCTGGGCGGTGACCACTGATAAGGATGGCAAGGATGTGTATGATGAGAACGGGAAGCTGTTGGCGGAGAGGGTGTTCAAGTTCCCTTTTCGTTTGAGTGGGAGCCACTTCACTCGAGGCATCGGTCACTATCTTGCCCAGCCAGATATGTTGGACGAGCAGGACATAGCCGGTTACGAGGGGCTGGTAAACTATGTTAACTCTTTTAGGCCCGTGGAGTGTTGGACGAAGAAGGGGGATCCTATCTTTGAGGTTGATGGCGGGAAGAGAGTGGAGTATCGTTACATCAATATAAAGGCGCTTCTGGAGTGCAAGACCCCTGCGGATGCCTTTAAGCTGCTTGGTAGTTTTAGCCTTTTTTATCTTGCCCGAATTATAACTTCCTCGGTGGCTAACATGTTTGTTATGTTTATTTGCAGGTGAGATGCCTTCTGCCCACGAGAGGATGATGAATAATTCCATGGCGAGGGGAAAAGCCGGTGCGGCCACCTCTAAGTCTCGGTTTACACAGCGTGTGCCTCCTCCCCAACCTGCTGCGGGGAGCTCTTCGCCCGTTCCTTCACCTGCCCAGGGGTCTCCGGTGCCCCGGGCTTTGAGATTCAAGCGGACCAGAGCCAATGAGTTGGTGGACCTTAGTCGGGCGGCTGAGAAGGGCAAGTTTGAGCTTCCCCCGTGCTTTCATTACAAGAAGTTTTTCGAGGGGACGTCTCAGGTGGTACCTCGGGCAGAGTCTCTCAAGCTCGAAGGAATGGACTGCCCGAGCAAGAGGGCAGCGCTAGCGCAGGATGCTTCTGCGGTGGTCCGGGTCCTGGAGATGGCGGCAGCCTATGCTGAGGGAGATTTCTCCTCCGAGTATGAACTTAGAAAAGTCCAGGCGACCATAGCGTCCCTAGAGGAGACGGTGAGGAAGGTCAAAGATGAGGCCAAGGCTGCCAATGACGCAAGGAGGAAATCAGATGAGGAGGCTGTCAGGCTGAGAGGGGAGAACGACACTCTAGTTACGGAGAAGAAAGCAGCTGAGGATCTATTTGAATAGGTGAAGACTGCGACGGCCCCGACTGAAGATGAGCCTGAGGGGGTGAAGGTGTTGAAGACTAGAGCCGAGCTTGTTGCTTGTCTTATACGGGCAGAGGACGATGTCATTGCCATTGGGGAAGAGTCGTTCAACAACGCTGTGGCCCAACTCTGGCTGGTGAACCCAGAGGTCCAGATATCCACGGAGGGTACTAACTTCTTGGTCCATGTTGAGAATGGCAAGATAGTTGCTCCGGACTTCTTCAACATTGGTGACAAGCACGCCCAGCTTCTGAACGAGGAGACCCAATGGCCTGAGCCTAACCAGGAGCAGCCTGACCAGATGGAGGAGTGATTCCTTTTTATTTTGTTGTAATGTATCTGGCCTGCGTGCCACTCTTGATATAATTTTATTTTGTTCGGCAGTATTTTGTTTGGCAGGGGCGAGGCCCCTTTGCCTTGTAATATGCATACTCGTGGCCCTTATGGCCACTTTAATTAAATGTATGTATCCGGTCGTGGTGGTCGGTTTTGTATGTTGTATGTTTGTGCATGGCTTTCTTTGATTATTTTTGATAAGTGTTATATCTTTGCGTGTGTGCCCGCTATAGGGATCACTTTGATTTGTTTAAAGTTTCAGAGAATTGTTCGATTTAGATGTGTTCGATAGTGAGGGGGACTGGTCGAATGATTTGGGAATTTTCGGGCAAGATAGCGGAGCTCAGGTCGCGTTTGAGGCCTGAGTTCGCGGCGTGAACCTCCCATCGCGAGCTGGGTGTTCTGCATATCATTGTACTTTGATGACGGCGGGCTCGGTTGAGGAACCGCTGTCGGGCTGAGACCTAGCTCGATCCTGAGCGAGGTCTGGCCTTGGCTGGCATGCAATGCTTGTACCTGGGTGCGCATCGTGGTTGGGATGTTATGTTCGATGCTTTGACAAAGCAAACCGACAGTTAGGGCCTTAGCTATAGTATTGTTTTAGCTTTTCGGCGTTCCATGGATGAAAATAGTTTAAAACCAGCAGACTTATCAACAAGTTTATCAATATTGGTGAGGGGGTAGGCATCTTTTGGGCATGCCTTATTAAGATTAGTATAATCAACATACATGCGCCACTTTCCATTAGATTTTTTCACGAGTACAACATTGGACAGCCAAGTGGTGTACTTGGCTTCCGAGATGAATTTTGCCTCGAGGAGGTCTTTTACAGCTTGTTCTGCAGCCTCCATTTTCTCCGGAGACTACTTCCTCCTACGTTGTGCTACTGCTTTGACGGCAGGGTCAATCGTGAGTTGATGGCAGGCGACGGCGAGATCTAAGTCGGGCATCTCCGCGGCACTCCAGGCGAACAAGTCTGCATTCTCTCGAAGGCAGGCTTTGAGTTATTTTCGTACGATGTTGGGGAGGCCGGTCCCTATCTTTACTCCTCGCTGAGGATCGTCGCCGAGCGGGACAAGCTCGAAGTCGCCATCTGAGATAGGGCGCATCGAATGGGAGTTGTTGCTGGTCGAGGCGGATGAGCTGCTTGGGCCGGCTTGGTCCTCCTTCTAGTCATCTTCGGCGAAGCGGCTGTCGAGGTCGACGGAGTCGACGCGTGGCAGTGGCTTGGCTTCCTCTGAGCTGTTGGGCAAGGCTGGCTTGCTGGACGCCTTTGGCTTGGAAGCGATGGCGTTGGGTCCCTTGGTGGCCGCTTCGAAGCATCACTGTGCAGCTTCGATGTCCCCGTGTAATGTAGCGACCATGCCCTTCGAAATGTAGTACTTCATTTTTAGATGGACAGTCGACGGCACCGCTACCAGCTCGGCTAAAGTTGGCCGACCGAATATGCACTGATAGAGAGACGGGCAGTCAATTACCAGGAACTGAACGTTAATGGATTTGGCTATCTCCGCGGATCCAAAGGTCACGATCAACTCAACATACCCCCAGGGTTTCGTGACCGACCCATTGAAACCCTGGAGGTCGGAACCCACGTAGGGAGTGAGGTGTGATTCGTCCAGCTGGAGAGTCGAGAACAGCTGTGAGTACATAATATCGACCGAGTAGTGGGATACTTGAGTTCGGGGACCCCACGAGGAGCTCTTCCTGGTAGAAGAAGATGGGGACCGATCCCTTCTGGGCCTTGTCGAGCGTCGTCACCTTGCTGGAGCTCGTGCTGATCAGGTGCTTGAACTTTCTCTTTACGGATCCCACGGTGACTTTGTTGAATCCCCCTCCGGAGATGACCATCGCATAGGGTAAAGTTTCCCATGGGCTGTGGGCCACGAAGTACGCGGGAGCGCTGAGCTCATCTGGAGCGTAGAAATCCTCCGGTCGTAATATACACATGGCGACTTGGAGGTTGGTTTCTTTCGAATAAGGTACCTCTTCCTCTACTTTCTTTGACTCCTGGGCGTCTTGTCGGGGAGCATCCTTCTTTTTTGTAAACTGTTTCAGGTGGCCATCCCTGATCTGTATTTCTATGGCATCCTTCAAGTGGATGCAATCTTCAGTGGTGTGGTCGTGACTCTAATGGAAATGGCAGTATTTTGATTTATCGGTGTTGGGCTTGGCCGATATCTGTTTGGGGAACCGGACTCCCTCCTGTTTAAACTCCGAGTTAACACATTCGGAGAGAATCTTTTCCCGGGAGACAGTCAGGGGAGTGTAGTCGTGGAACCGGCCGGAGGGCCCCCTGTTGTCCCGGGACTCCTGGGGACGATCTTCGCGCCTTCTTTCCCCTCGATGGCTCATCGCCTTTAGAGGCCCGGGCATTTTCCTGATGGCGGGAGGCTCGGGCGGAACTGGCCGCTTCCTTTTCTTCGTATTGAATATACGACTGTGCCTTGAGGATGAAGGCGTCTAGGCTTCTTGGAGGTGCAAGGCCAACAACTTTAGAAAATTCTGAATGCGGTCGGAGTCCCCGTTCGAGCAGAAATTTCTTCATGTCGTCGGTAGTGGGGACTTGCACAGCTTCTTTGTTAAACCTCACGATATATGTCTAAAAGGGCTCATCCTTCCCTTGAATTATGGCCTCAAGGGAGGCTTCAGTTTTGGGTGGCGGCGTGATGCCGTAAAGTACCTGGAAAACATCCTGCCCACCTGCTTCCACGAGGTGATGGACTCCTCGGGCAGTTGTTTGTACCAGGTCATTGCCCCTTTTCGGAGCGTGGTCGGGAACACACATCACTTGATGGTGCCCTGGATGCTACTGTAGTCTAACAACGCATTGATGTTTTTGATGTGCTCATCTAGATCGGTCGTTTCGTCATAAGTTCCCAAAGATGGGGGTTTTTCCAAGCCTTTGGGGAGGCGTGTAGCCAATATCTCCTGAGACAATGGGCCGTGGGGCTCATCGTCGCTGCTGGAACTGGTTTGGGAAGGGGAGCAGATGATTCGCTCGTGACGGCGACTTCTTCGGGGTGATGTTGTGCGTTCCCGACCCTTTGGTCTGACCGAGGGTGAACGTTGATCTCTCCGAGTTCTTTTGTGGCCCGGGGAATGTTGGTTTCGCTGGGAAACGTGATCGCGCTTCCGAACGGCATAGGATTCTGGTTCTTGGCGCCCCCGATGATCAGCTTCCCGCCGGAGTTGTGGGCTTTTGGATCATTGTTGATTCTTCCTCGGCTGGGTGGATCTCGGATGGGAAGATTCTTCCAACGCCCCGATCCTCTCGTTTTGTTGGAGGATCAAGAGGTTGTTCTTGTTGATTGCTTCAAGGAGGGACACCACGGCCGGGTCGGTGTTGGGTGGAGCTAGAACAGGTTGGAGGGCCAGCAAGGACAGGTCGTCAACACGGTCCGTAGGAGTGGGAGAGGGAGACGCGGTAGCTCCGTCTCTCATATGACGGGCGTCTCCTCCTCCGAGGAATGAAGGTCCATCAGCATCAGTTTTGTTGACGGGGAGGACAGAGAGATGGTGAACACCTTTGACGTGATCTTGGGAAGCCATGATCGTAATCTTGGACAGAGAATGTGTTTTGGTCTTAGAATCTGAGGTGGATGTTAAGACAGAGACAACAAAGTTCCCACAAATGGCGCCACTGATCGTGAAGGCTAATCAGATCCTATAATGGGCCAAGAAGAATGTCTGCGATGCTGGATGCGAGAGATGAGGAGGGGGTGTACCTGCAAGGCACTCCGATGCTAAAGTAAGAATCGGGGAGAGAAAGGCAAGTACAAAAGTATGAGTTCTTAGGATAATTTTTGGATACCTGGCCCTCTCACATGAGAGGGTTTATATAATACCCCCAGCGCGTGGCCAACGGTCCCTATTTTTGGGGCGGAATAACAGTTTCCGGAAGAATATGTAACTGCCAAAAACTAGCCGTTATGACGGGCAGAGATGCCTAAAACTAGTTGTTGCCACGGGTAAGGGCGTAGTTCTGGGCACAGGCGTCATGACCGTTCTTGGATGAAGGAGTCGTGCGTAACGGGCAGAAATGTCAGGGAGGAGCAAATGACCATGGGATTCATCTGTCCACATGTGCCCGATAGA
Organism: Lathyrus tuberosus; assembly: GCA_022829125.1. NCBI lineage: Eukaryota > Viridiplantae > Streptophyta > Magnoliopsida > Fabales > Fabaceae > Lathyrus > Lathyrus tuberosus. The sequence continues at coordinate 6,640,162 of JALAZF010000253.1, forward strand.
GGGGCAGAAAGGTAAATGCTGCCCTACCTCAGCTGAACTTAGGCCCAATCTGGGAGCAGAAATAGATTGGGCCATGCCTAGTCATTGGTCTAGTCCGGAACAGGTTCAATCCTTAATTGGTTAGGTATCTGAAAATTGAAATATGTTTTTGAGATGGAGTTTCATCTTTAGTTGTTATACGTCTCTTAATCTTTTTGAACTTCCAAAGATCATAAACATTCACATTAGGTACCTAGTTTATTTCACAGTTAACTTGTATTTATTATTATTAATATAAACTAAAATTGAAGAACACAATTAAATTCAAATTTCAAATACTTTCATTAATAAGAGAATAAAAGTCGTTACAAATTTGGCGTTTCAAGTACTGCTCATCAACACCACCCCAAAAATAGAAACTAAAATAACTAAAATAGAAATAAACATAATAAGGGAAAAAAATATGAGTAAACAAATGAGAGAAAAATTAAATTCATATTGAGATGATCCAACCACATCTGGTTTGGATCATTGTTGTAAAGAAATAGTCCAAAAGTTTCCCTTTCACCCTCATCAAATTCATCAATTATACTTGTCGTACCTCGAAAAATGAGAACACGACCTCACGAAGAGCAATTGTACGCTCGTATGATGGACTAAACAGAGTTGCCACCGAACTTTATTTATTCCCAAAGGGGGAAAGGAAAAATATCAATAAAACCTCTGAAAGAACGACAGTGATTATGGTCGGCGCAACCAAATTTGGGTTCGAGAGTCAGTTACGCAAGGGGGAGGTATTAGCACCCTTCACGTCCGTTGTACTCAATGGAAACCATTTAGTTAGTATCGAATAAATGTTAGCATGATGTTAGTTTGCAATCTTCTACTTATTGGGGGGAAAAAGAGAGAAAAAAGTAATGGTTTTAGATTTTTTATTAATGTGTTAAGGACTTAAAAAAAGATTTTTTATTAGGGTGCCTGACGAGACTTTGAATCTCGCTCCTACGTATCTTCAGATGCAATAGAAAACTCAAGGCTTACGTAGTTATGGGTAGAAACTGTTTGTTTATTGGTCGATTTTAGCAAAAGTTATCTTGTATTAATCGATGGAAAACATTGTTTTAACCAAAACAGGTAAGGGAGCGGGCGTTTGCATCACATTGAATCGATTTACAAATCAACATTCACCAGAAAATGTCACTTATCTCAACTCAATGATTGTAGATGAAGCATTGCTTTGCATCATTTTAAGACAAAATGTCTTTCGTTTATAAAAGGGTTTTGAGATCACACGGCGGCGAGAAAAAAGAGCTTGATTGGTTGGATGTATTTTAGATGAATAACGAACGTTTGATGAGAACAAGACCTAACCCTCAGGATTAATGATTCGGGATTTCGCAAAAATGTTGGATTCCAACAGTCTTTTTTCATTCAAGATTATTAAAAAAATTGTTTGATGGACAAAAAACGCTCGATAAAAACAAGACAAGTGTCTTGGAATCATTGTCCAAAGTGTTACGCCAGAATGCTAGATCTCAACGATCCTTATTTGTCCAAATTAATTAAGTGTTTTAAGAAAGAAAGAATGAATGGCTAGCCCAAAACGCGTGTCTTTGGACCAATCATTCGAGGGTTCCCACCAGAATGCTAGATTCCAACGGTTCTCTTCTTTCGTGATTATTTAGAAAAAGTTTTAATGTTTGACTTAGGAAAAGTCACTCGATATTTGATCGAGGTTTGATTCGTATGGATGAGAAATGATTTGAAAATAATTTGATTTTGAAAACTAACTTGATGTTGATCATATATTTGTTTTTATTTGAAAATTAGATTTTATATTTATGTTTTTTATTTATTTAGATCATCTTAACTAACTAAGAGAAATGTAAATAAAAGCGAGAAAATAAATACAAATTACCAACAAGGGACGAGGGTACATTTAGTCAATGGGGAGTAAGAAAGTGAGTAATATACAAGCCCAAACAAACAAGTAAATGAAAACAAAAAGGTATCATTGTAAGAAGGCCCAAGAGTAAGTCACAGAACCGAAAACAAGTCGAAATCAAAAGCATCTTAATTTATCTCAAAGTTAACTTAAAGTAGACCCGTGTGTGAATCACTCTATAAGAAACCGAATAATTGAATTTATGCGTCCACTACAAGAAAAATGGCCTACGACCACGCTAAATTTTTCCACAAGTCAAAAACTGTGGCCACATACAAGCTTTGGCCAGAGTTTTCAAATCGTAGACATATGTTTAGAAACATTGAATCCGGAGTGTGAAACTGTGGCCTTTTCTTTAATTGCCACGGTTAGAAAATCACACTTATATTTAAGCTACGGTCAGAAAACTGTAGATATTTTAAGCCACAAAGAAAAACCGCGGAATAATAATTTTCACTACCCCGCCAGAATTTCCCTCTCGTTTTTTAGTTTCCCTCTGGTTAATTATTATCTTTTCTAATTTTTTTTAGATTAAAAAAAGAAAAAAAAATTGGAAAAGTAAATTAGGTTAGAACCTCACGCCACTCATCTCTCCCTCTGATCCTCTCACGTCTCAAACCCTTTTCTCTCTCTCACGGCTTGTCGCGGTCACCATCAATCCTCGCCTACACGACCTTCTTCCTCCGTCTCCAACTTCAAAATCTCAGAGTTTATAGAGGGTTCGTCAATGGTGGCGGCGATCGGGAACACGGTCGTTACCGTCGGGTCTCTCTTTTCTCTCTCTCGTGAAAATCGTTCTCTCTCTCTCGTCAACTCTTGCTCACACAAAACCCTAGCCGTGAAACCTTCCTCCGCCATCACCTTCCCTGCGTCAGCGTCGCTGGTTCCAACATCAATCTTTCGCACAAAACTTTCAAGGGCCACAATTCGTCTCTCTCGCTCACGTTCAATCTCTCACTCGCGACTCCGATGATCCTCTTCTTGGTATCTTAAAAACAAACCTTGGCCACATTCTATTTCTGCTACAAGATCAATATTGTCGCCCTTCGAACAATGGGCAAAGGGGCGATGAGGGTGCCCTTGGTTCAGACTTGACTCGGACTCGCATTCGATTACATCCGGTGAGGTTTTCGACTTAGTTTCTAATTTGATTCAGTTCTTTCTTTGGATGTCTCTTTTGATTCGAGTTTGCATACCAATTTATGTTTCAGTTCAGACGGAGTTCGATTTTTGAAGCAGTTCCAAATGGGTTCAATTGGTGTAATGTTTGATTTTGATTTGGCTGGGTTTCAATATCTCCTATCCAAATACTGGTTTTAACAAGGTTAGGTTTTGATTCCCGAATACGGTTCCGAATTGGCTCTGATTCGGAGTGTAAATCCTACTCAAATTGGTTTCAACCATTCTACAGTGTTTGGATTCAAACCTGTTTGTTATCTTTAGATTTCGTCTCTTATCGGTTTGTTTTGTGGTTTCTGTTTTTGACAGTTCAGAAGTAATTCAAACAATTGGGTTCCACTGCGTGAGGTATGGTTTTTCTTAAATTCTTGAAGAGTTATGTTTTGCTTGGCACAAACTTAATTCTTGAACTGGTGAAGCCCAACCCGAGCCTACGACATTTTGCAAAACCCTACACATAGAATTTCAAAGTTTCATATCACAAGGGTTCTGAAACCAAACTCTGCAGAATCACATCAAAGCAGCCTCCATACTTCAACATGCCAAAATCCAAGAGAAACAAGCAAGGTACGTTAATCTATTCCTTCCAATAATCACTTATTTGAACTTTCAAAGACAAACACCGTGATTCTGATTATTTTATATATTCATAGTTACACTTTCAAAGACAACGAAAAAGGGAAGAGGTCACAAAGAAGTGATTGTTAACGCAATAAGAGATGCAGCTGAAAATTATAATTCAGTTTACGTTTTTTCGTTTGAGAATATGAGGAATAAGAAATTGAAAGAGTTTAGAGATGAGTTGAAATCAACTAGTAGATTTTTTCTTGGATCTAATAAAGTAATGCAAGTTGCTCTTGGTCGTTCTGCTTCTGATGAAATTAAACCTAATCTACATAAAGTTTCAAAGGTAGTTTGTTTATTTATTTATCTGTTTGTTTGTTTTTGATGAATGATTTTGTTGTTTTATTTTAATTTTGATTTTTTTTTCCGACCATAGTTATTGCGTGGAGATGCTGGAATGGTTTTTACTAACATGTCTAAAGAAGAAGTTGAAAGGTATATTTTTTTTCTTTGTAATTAGCAATTGTGTTAATCATTAATTTAGTTTTGCATAGTAATGTGCAAACTTTATATGGTATTATTGGTGTGTGCAACATGTATGTATGTGTTTTTTGTTGTCCTAAAGTTTAAAGAACCCGTCAATTTAATCCCGAAAATCTAACATTTTGTTCTCTTAAGACAGGTTTTGTATACTTTAAGGATTACATGTAAGTATATGAAAATCCGACATTTTAGTCAAGGGACTAAACACAGGTTTTATATACTATAAGGATTATTTGTTATATTTATGTACTTTAGGGACTAGATTGATGAAAGGGTGATACTTTAGGGACTATGGAACTAATTGATGATTTGTTGAGTTGATGTTTGATTGGTTTGCTATGATGATTCTTTATTTGAGTGAAAAATTTGCGAAAATATCACTTGATTGTTAACATTTTCTAATGAGGTTGCTCTAGATATCTCACTGTCGTTTGACTTGAACCTGATTTTTTATTGATGCTATTTGCAGGTTGTTTAATGAATTTGAGGAATTTGATTTTGCAAGGACAGAAGGCATTGCCACAGAAAAGGTGTTTATTTTTGACAAATCTTTTTAATGCAATTGCCTTGTTAGTAGAAATCATTTTCCTGTCATATCTTATAGGTGCTTGTAAATAAAGCTTATTCTTTTAAGATCTGACTGTTTTAGGTGGAACTTAAGGAAGGTCCTTTAGACCAGTTCACACATGAGATGGAACCTTTTCTACGGAAGCAAGACATGTCTGTTCGGTTAAATAAAGGTATTATGTCGCATTGCTGTGCGAATACTGTTGAATTGAACATGTTTTGAACCTAGAAACCATGTTAAAGTTGTTTATGGTGCTCAAGAAAGTGTGACTAGCATGGTTGTAAAGGTGGAGCAGCATGTTCGGTTAAATAAAGGTATTATGTCGCATTGCTTGAAGACTTCTAAATTTCTACTCACATTTAGTGCAGAAATGACAGCAAATATTCTCTCTTTAGATCCGTGTGTTTGCAGATGATGTTGTAGAGAATTCGGAAGTAACCACCGGTGTGACTAAAATTGGGGACTATGAACTTCGTGATCTTGTATTGCTAGAGTAAGCATCTTGTCTCTGGACTTGGTCCATTACTGAATGAACTGATCACTTATAGAATCATTGGTCCTATTTGTTTGTTTGGAAATCTAAATTACTAGTGGGTTGTCCTGATGTATATACATTTAGCTGGTGCACTGCTCGGTTCTACTGTTGCCGTTTTATGCTCTCTAGGTTTCATGCTACTGCGTTAGGTGCAAACTCTACTCAATACCTTACTATTTCCTGTCATTCATAGTCTATTTTTTCCTCTAGGATATATTTTAGTGTTACCTTTTTCTTGATCAAACTGTATTCAATCTTGATTGATATAGCATACTATTTGCTCCTATAATGTGATGCAGCTTTGTGATATATGATTGTGTTTGGATAACATGTATGTTTGGGGTTTTTTTATGTGACTAGTTTGCTGCATGTTGTTTTATATAGATGGTTTGCAAATAATTGATTTTCTGCTGTGTCTTGGTTTTAGAGGATGCTATAAGCCCAATGCATAGAGTGCTCGAAACTATCAACCCCTGAATTATCTGTTTTTTATATTTTCTGGCTTCTGTGGTCATTTAAGTATGTTTACCCTTTATTTATGAAGAAATTATTTTGACCAGAAAATTGTGTTTATGGCTGAACACAGGTGCTTAATATGAGTCAGGGTGACATGTTTCAAGGCCATCCAGTTGGTGAAAGGAAGCTAAAGGAACATATTGGTCACACTCTACCTCAAGTCTTTGTTGGTGCTCTTCTTGGTTGTATAGAAGTAGCCATTTTATGCTTTGCCTTATTGTGTGTTAGGTGATTCTGTTATGTTGCCTCTTTTTTTGGATCAAACTGTATTCAATACTGATTCATAGCATACTAATTGCTCTTGTAATGTAATTGATATTTGGATTCTCTTTGATCGGAAAGTAATGCAGTCACGCTGTCAATGTATTGGAAACATTTTGAATGAAATCGGTTCACATGGAAAGCTATTTAGTATCTTTGCAACAAAATTCTAAAGGGTCATCTTGTATACCTGAATTCAGAATTCTCAAGAATTCATCTGGCATCTGCCTATTGTCTCTTCTCTTGAGTTAACTGCAACACTAATGGTGTCACTCTTGGTTGTCCTAACTAATTCCTACTTCAATGGTGTAAAACCATGAGCAAAATGTAGCCGCGGTTTTAATTAGTGGCCGTAAATTAAAACCCTATACATTAAATAAGAACCGTGGCTAGATTCGGCCACTGTTAAGAAGCGCGGCGCATGATAAACCGCGACCTTAACCTAAATACCTAAACTGTGGCCTATTCAAGCCACGGATGTATATAAAACGTGGCACAAACACGAAAACCGCGGCTTATTCTTTAGGCCACGACTGCATATCCCACAGTCGCTTATTCGTGGCCAAACCGTGGCGAAAGCTTTCAACCATGGCTATTTTACATATAACCGCGATTTTCTGTACGTGGCGGATGACCTTTTTTTTTGTAGTGGTCCAAGCAATTTTCGGAAGTTAAATTGAACTTTAAATCCGAAATCGCAATGCAATAATGAAAAACAACAACAACCAAAATGTCTTACATTGTTTACAAATTTTATAAAACATATAGGAGGTGTTAAATGGCATATGGGAACAAAAATAGAGAACACCAAACCAATACTTAATCTAGATTCATATAATAATCATAAAGTGGATTGAAAAAAAAACAAAATAGAATATAATGCGTAAGTTCTATTTTGTGATATTAATAATGGTGAAAGTATACATAAAAAACTCACTAAAAAAATGGTTGGATATTGTGCCCGTTTGTTTTGACTTTTTTTAAAAATGATTTTTATATGATAACATAATTTTGTAGAAAAAAATTTTACAAAGAAACTTTTCATAAAAATTTCAAATGAAAATTTGGTTTGAATAGTTATTCTTAAAATATTAATTTAGATATTTTATTATTTTATCAAAACTTTTTTTAGATATCAAAATTTCAAAAAATCACTTAATTTTGAAGCTATTTCAAATAGCTTTTTATGAAAATTATTTTTGAAATACAACTTTTTGAAAAAATTGTGATTTTAACTATGTAATTGTCTTCAATAATATATATTAATGTTATAGAATATCAAAATTAGTCTTTTAATTTATAAAAAATAAATTTAAAAAAACTTGTAATATTTTAAAAAACTTTTTGTAAAATTCATTTTCAAAAATACAAAGAAAAAATCTATTTTTTTAAAGCTGAAACAAACTGCCCCATGGAAACACATTTATACATACATGTAAACTGTAGAAAAAAAAGAGTATTCTAAAGCATGTTCTTTGAAAGAGATCAAACTACCAAATGAATAATAGTAAAACATTCATTAAAAGGTATTCTAAAGCATGTTTTTCAAAATAGAACAAATTACCAAATGAATAAAAGTAAAACATTCACTATTAATTAACATAATAGCTCACCATGATACTAGAAAGGAAAGGATTCTCGTAACCCATATCAAGAAGCCGCTTGCGCGTATCACTCATTAGCAAATCATGGCCATTATGAAAGTGACATCCGAACACAACATCGGCATTGTACCTTGTGAACTCATCACGGAGCTCTGAAAGTCAAGTCCATCATGATAACTGATTGGTTCAATAACCTCTAGGTCACCACTAATCGGCCAATCTCCAACTTAGTTGTCTTCACTTTTTTATTTTGTTCTTTTGATGAATGAGAGAGGGTATTGGGATTTCACGCTGTCTGATTCAATTGGTTGGTGGCTAGGTTTTTTTTGTGTGTTTCCTCAAAGGCATGTCTATATATATATATATATATATATTAACACATGCCTTTGAGGAAACACACAAAAAAAACCTAGCCACCAACCAATTGAATCAGGCAACGTGAAATCCCAAATAGGGGTGGACATCGGTCGGCTCCGGTCGGTTCCGGGCCGGAAAATCTCTTCCGATGAAAACCATCGGATGTAAAACTCTAATCCGTTTCCGACCATTTGGTTGTTCGGTTTTTTCGGTTTACGGGTTTTACGGGTTACGGGTTAATCGGTTGGATTTAAACGGTTTGTAGAAACAGAAGGAGAAGAAACAGTTGTTTCTTTTCTCGCCTGAGATATCACCACAAAATGCAACCAAAATTGTTGTTTTACCAAACTGGTGTTGTTTTTTTAGTTTACACGTTGCTTTGTGGTTCTGCTTTCATGCTTCATTTAAATTTTGTCCATTTCACAATCATTTTCTTCTCATCCATTTCAACAGTGTTTGTGTTTATGGTGTTTATATTTTTGATGTTAGGAACAAAGGAAAATGAAAAGAAAGTGGAAAACCAGAAAAGTGTGTGAGATAAACTAATAATCCTACCGCCTGGAAAATCATAAAAAACAAATGTGATACAGTTTCTTATAAAAAAAAAGAGTTATTGTCTTTTGTTTTCATTTTAAAAATAGGATTAGTATACAGTATACTAGTAAACATTATCAATTGTCTGCCAAATAGCTAATAATTGCCTACAAAATAGCTACAGACATGTCAAGTCTAAAACATATCAGTAAAATGACTTATTATTATTATACAAATTCATTTGCCTACATGTTTCTACGGACGGGTATGGGTTTCATCGGATTAGAAATTGCAATCCACACCCGCCCGTGCTTATCCATATTAAATTGCATTTATTCATTTATTTACCCGCGACCCGATCCGATCCAATCCATTCAGTTTCAGTTTATTCGGGTTATTCGGTTTTTGAGTGGGTTCGGTTTTTGAGTCCACATAAAGTTTATACCTGTCCTTCACAACCTAAGAAGAAATAAGAACAGAGAAAGACACCGATGAGAGTTCATTTTATGGTGATGGAGAACAAAGCTTGCTGTCACACTTCTTGTTTTAGTTGGAGTCCCGTATCTTTTCTTTAACAAACATAGTTACTTTTTATATAGTGTTACATACTTAAATCATTGCCATCACATAAATATTTGGCTTAAGATGAAATTAAATGGGCTTCAAGCCTAAAATTTTATTTTAAGAATTTTAAGTAATTAATTTTTGAAAAATCTATAATTAAAAAGTATTAATTTATTTATTATATTTATAAAAGATTAATTAATAAATTATTTCAGTCATTATCACGTCATTAAAAATAATATTTTTATTTTAGTCATCATTGCCATCTATGTAAAAATAAAGAGAGACTAATAAAGTGTAAAGTGATTTAAAGTTGAAGGACCAAAAAACTATTTTTTAAAATGGTGGATTAAAAATTAAAAACCTCAAAATATAGGATTTAAAAGTGCATCTAAATCTAAACAAAAATACGGTTAACAAAATTAAATAAATAAATAAATATATAATTAAAAATCTCAAAATAAAGTCACGTAAAAACAAAATAGAGAAAAGAATAAAAAAACTCAAAATAAAGTTACGCAAAAACAAAATAGAGAAGAGAAAAAGAAACTCAAACCAAAGCTTATTCTTTCTCTCAAAGTCCTCCCTCATTTTTTATATAAACGGAAGAAGAGCAATAAATTTCCTAAATGGAACAAGAGCAACAAATTCCCCAACACTCTTAGCAACTTTTGCCATTTGACTCACGAATCATGTTGAAAACATATCTGCAATATTACACACATACTCTCCAATCATGGACCCCACCTTTTGAGCAGTTGCGACGGGAAATGATGAACCCCAACTCTATGATTTTGAGTATTTTGGGACAAGGGAAAACATGCAAGCCTTTTTGAAAGGAAAAAGAGATATGCTTTTTGCTGAAGAGAGGGGTATTATTATACCCCCAATTTTAACATTGAATTAATAAATCAATACATTTATTAAGATATTGTATCATCTGCATAACATAGCATGCATTTCATGTTGCAGAATGCATAAAATATCGATCAGATTCAATTTTTAAATCTATAGGCAGACTGGTTAAATTGCTTCTAAAATGTACGTAAAACTAATGGACGAAAAATTTCAAAATCGATCTTGTAGACGTCAATTTTATTAATCTACGGTTTGTGCAGTTTAACCTGACATGCTCGTATTTTGATCAGCTTGAACCTTTTAACCAGTCATTTTTTATTTTAAAATTTGATTAAAATCTATATGTTTTCGAGAACTTTATTTTGCGCTAATCATTTTGGTGCATTCTGTCATACCCTAATTTTTACCCATAAGATCCCACCTCATTTGCATCTTTACAATGCATCAAGATCACAAACTTAGTTCTCCTAACCTCTCCTACCTTTGGGTTTGCCTTTGTAGAGATCACCAAGCACCTTTTTGTGTATCTTTCTTTTATACTTATGTGCTTTTTATTTCACTAACCACTAATCAAAAATACAAAAATATATGCCTTGTCCTTTTGTTTCTTTTGCAAGGCAGGTTTGAAATCAAGAGCATAATGTGAAGGTATCCTCAACTAGGGTTTGAATTCCTCAGGTTCAAGTATGATCAATCATTGAGTTTTAAGGGCAAATCATCAAAGCATGACCTCTAATCTCAAAGCACAAGGATTCAAGCATCATTCAATCTCATTTTAATCAAAGATATATCAAAATTGGATGGCTTGTTTCTCAAGGAATTCCTAAGGTTCATGTGTTTATTTACATGCCTTCCTCAACTAGTTTCATCAAGCCATGACATGCTTCATCAAAAGACAATCAAGGATGCATTATTTTGAGTCCATATGATCATCAACGAGCTTTGAAATGCAAGAACATACCAAAAGATACAAGTTTGTTCATGGAGTTTTGACCAAAAAGACAACATTTTAAGCCTAAGTTTAAGACTTCACAACTTCTTCATACTTCAACATTTTTGAATGCTTCTTTGGGAAAGTGACTCATCTTGACACCCTCTCTAAATTATCTTTACATGACAAGAGCCAATTATGCTTGAAGGATCATAAAAAAATTGAAGATATTATAGGTCATTTATGGACTTAGTGAAATTTTGCATATTTTCAAGTGACTTTTCCTCAAATTTCAAGAATCATAACTTCTTCAACTTTCAACATTTTAGGTTGATTCTTTTTGCACAATGCCATTTGATATGCCCTCTGCTAGTTTTCTTCAAGGGTTAAACGCTAATTGTGCTTGGAAGGCCATGGAATTCATTGATACATTACATGTCATTTTCAGTCATTTTGGACTTAGAATTTTCGCGCCCTCACCATCCAAATTTTGTGTCAAATTCAACATGCCATAACTTTTTCCACAAGCATCCAAATGCAACTTTTCTTGGCACATTATGATATTTTTTATGATGTGAGCTAATTGCAAAAAGAATGAGCCATAAAGGTGGTGTATACAAGATTTCATGGTGGTTAGAACTTGGGTGCCTGAAACTGCTTCTTTACATCGTAATCAGATTTTCATCTCAACTTAAGCTTGATTACATGCCAAATTACCACTTGCTTTCCACTCTAATCATGCTTACAAAGTTCCCAGAAGTTAATTGACTCATAAAACACAAGTTTACGTGGAGTTTTAATGCACATGAGATCACACTTTTTTCATCTCCGGTTGCACATAGAATCACATGAATTTGGATCTATTTCACACGTATGAGCTAAGCAATCACTTCCCTATAAATAGATCAACATATTCCATTCATTTCCCAAGCTTTTGAGAGCCAAAAACACTATTCCCATATCACACTTGAACCTCCAATTTGAGAGTTTCATTTTTCAGTTTTCCAAGCCTTTCCAATCCATTTTTTCTCTTCCATTTGCTTCATCATTCTTCTTTGAAGCTAAAGGATCAAGAACCAAGGCCTAAGATGCTATGAATTTCTCACACGACTTGCTCCGATTTGCTCATTTAACACATTTTCGTTCAGGTAGTTAGAAGCATCCATTTGCTACAAATTTGATACTACAATGTAGCCTGTGACCTGCTGTTGCTTTCTGGACGTTCAACTTTGTTGAAATGATGATTTTTCCCTTCGTATTTTGGCTTTTCCGTTTTGCTTTCCATTTGGTTTTCTGTGAAATTCACCTTAATCCCTTCAAATAAATGAATGATGAGCACAAGGTTGAGTTCGTGACCAGAAAACGCATCAAATGACATAAGTCTCATGGCTTGAGTTTACAATTTAAGAAATCTGAACATAGAGCTTGCCGGAGAACATGACCAGAGCAACTCTGGAGGTTTTCAAACCTTTTTCTGCCACGTGAAATGTTTTGATTGACTGGTTTTGATACAGATCTGGTGTATTTACTTGGTTAAATTCCACCATGAGCGCGCGCCTTTGGACCATTAGATCTGACAGGTCAAATTAATGAAGTTAATCCAATGCTCTGTGTTTTTTCTGATTTTATTTCTTTTCTTTTTTTTCATTTTTAATTGTTTTTTAGCTTCTAAAACTCATAATAATGTCATTTTTAGTCCAAAAATCCCAAAATAATTTCTAAAATTCTCTTTTATTTTTCTTCATCTGATTTGATTTTTTGAGATTTTATTTTATATTATTTTCTATTTTTCTTTGATTGATCCTTTTTTGCTTTGTTTTAATTGGTTAAAAAATGGTTTTCTGCCTTTAAAAAATTCTAAATTTTTTTCATATGCTTCTTATTTTATTTCTGACCTTTCATAATTTTTTTGGCCATTTATTTTGTGATTTGAAGGGCTTTATGGATTTTCTCTTTTATTTACCTTTTAAAAATCATTTTAAAAATCTTGTTGATGCATTTTATTTCATTTTATTGCATCTTATATTTGTTTGACCAGTGTTGACTTCTGTTGGCCTTGGATCTTGGTTAATTTGATCATAAGTCTTATCAAACTCAATGGATCTTGGGTGTTGATGTGGTAAAAACCCTAATCCTAAGCGTCATGAAGGATTGATTGATGCAATGAACCAATCTCCTTGCCTTAGTGCTTGATCCCTCCTTGGTTTTGACTTGTGCTACATGTTTTAGGAGTATGATCTCTACCATATCTCTAACATGTATGGTACATAAATTGTTATTGACTAGCCTCAGATAGGTGTGGCTTCTATATAAGTCCACTTAAGATTTCTTAACATAGCGTTAAATTTATCCCAGATCAGATTATTAACTCTAACACTAACACTAACCATATAATTGTGCTAACATTTATTTTTATGTCATTTACTTTTATGCACTTTTATTTTTATGTCATTTACTTTTTTGCTCCTTATATATATATATATATATATATATATATATATATATATATTGTTAGATTGTTATCATTTACATATCATATTGCTATTGTTTATGCCTTTTTGCTTTTTGTCCATTTGGACTTTCTTTTTCTCTTTCTTTTAAGACATTAATAAAGGTTAAACCATTAAAAGACTTAATGCTTCCACTGGACTATTGGTTACTATCTGTTGCTTGGATGTTGGACTTATGGACTTAGAATTAAGCTCTTGATCCTTTGCTTTGGAGTTGTGCCTTGAGACCTTGGAATTCATCTGGTACCTGACCTTGAGTTGACTTGTGGAAGATTTGGCCCTGTTACCTCATCTTTAACCTTGGTTTAAGTTCTCATTTATCTGATTCTTGGTTATTACTTTGCTTATTTGGTTTCTTATTGCTTGAATCCAAAGGATGGGATATCTTGGTATCTTGGTTAGATATTTCCTTCCTTAGCTTTTACTTATGCTTTAGGGTAGTCTCTTCATCTCCTCCCCTTCTTTGATTTTCAAAATCTCCCCCTATTTCAAAACCTTCTTGTTTTTAAACTTGAGTCTCTTTCTCAATAAACCTTGACTTAGTCAAGTAATTTTCAAACTCTTTTTCTTGAATAAAGTGCTAATAAATCTTAAGCATAAATGGCCCATGCAGACCCATACCCAGATTGTGCTTACCCAAACACGAACAAAACCCATTTTCTCTCAACTTAAAAGATGTTCTAGCACGATCCTCCTTAAATATTGAAGAAGCTACATAGGTAAATCCATTCCTTTTGAAAGAAACAAAAAACTAGTCAATGAGTGCAATAACTGCTGGTCAAGTTAGTTTCGAAAGATTCCACTTTTTCTGACTTGTCCTTGAAACTGCTTCTGAACAGTGTCCTGATACCTAACCTGATATTGTCAGATTTATGGTCCCCACAGACAGAACTACAATTACACCCTTCTTCTATTTATTCTAAATCAATCCCTTAATCCAGAATTAGCAGACTTGACCACTACAAAATGCTTCCATTGAACTTTCCATCAGACAACAATAAAGACTCTCAAGATACTTGTATTCCTCCTGATTCAATCCATTGACACCCAATGACAGAATCAGAATAACTTGATAAGTTCACCCAGAACTTAACCAATAGAGTGATGTCACGACATCTCATCTGACATATAGACCTCACCTGAGGCAATCTATCACACACTGCTTGAAACCACAAACAATCTTGATAGACAATTTGTACTACTGCAACAACCTATCCAAAACAGAAGTCTAACTCCCCCTATCGTAGATAACCAGTGCTCATTTGCAAGAAGAACACCCTGAATGAATGGAAAACATAAGACGCATCTTCATGTCTTCAAGAGCGCACCCTCTGTTCAACACACCTTCTAAATGCATTCACCTAATGCTTGACCCTCAAGCAATCCATGTACCACACTAGTACATGTATCAGACAGAAGTTATCCCCCTATCTTCCTCAAATGATGCTGCTTCAGCAAGAAACACACAAAATCACCACATGATATCCCACGACAACTTCATGATCATATAATGAGAGTACGAGATCAAAACACCATTGATCCCTCTCGTCCAGAAACCATCCATACAACACACAAATTCTTCCTGAATTCTCATGTATAGATCTCCTTATTCCCTGAGATACAACCCAATTGAATCTGAATGCTTCACATTCCTCAAAGAGACATACAGAACCCCTTAGTTTGCTTGCTTGCCCAGATGTTCTTCACACTTGAAGAACATCAAACACATGCTCCAGAAATCCTCAGCTTATTTGCTCCACAAGCACCAAACTGATCCACTTCTCTCTAGTGTGCCGTGTAGCAGAAGACACCACTTCTCCACAAATATTCTGATTTCAGCAAGAGTCAGTCTTCTAGATAAATGCCCCACGATCAAAGAAAGTCTTCAATCTATCATTCTCTCATATGATAAGATAGAATACTTCTAATTCAACTGGTGAATATCAGCTTCTATATTCTAAACACATCAGAATCCAGACCATCATGCAATCAACCCATGATCCACTTCAGTCTGATACCAAATTCACATCAGACTTCCAAGACAGTTCTTTACCCATCATTCTCCCGTATGGCAAGATAAATACCTCTTAGAGAAGATGTGAGTGTCATGTTCCACACACAGAACTAAGAATCCTACTCCAAGGATAACCAACCCAGAAGATGTTATAACATCAGTTAAGACATCCTTCCCATATCACTGACACCAACTAACATGGTTCTTGATATGCTCCACCACTGGACTTACTATTTGCATAGTACTCCAACTAAAGATCTTCAAACAATACTGCGCCACCAGCTTGATCAATAAGAACTCCAGATAACCAAAGAGAGAAATAAACTCTCATCCACCAAAAAGAAGGTAATCTTCCATAATCACCTTGGAACTTATACCACAAGCTCCAAGATAGAACTGAACCAGAACCTCCTTAAGTCTTCATCCAACTACCCTTCTGCCCAAGAGTAATTAGTTCCAAGCTCCCAGATCAACCAAATGCCACTGTTTGGTTCATCTTAACTTTTCTTCAGAGTTTCAGACAATCTTTTGATCCACCAGTGAAACCTAATCTTCAAATTACATGATCTACTTACTCAGTAGCAAGCCATCTTGGATCCACCAAGCCTTAGACATGTAACATCTTCTCCTTCCACAGCTCCCGCAAACTGCATGAGATAGACATTTTGAAGCATTAATTCCATTTCTTTCTAAGATCAACTTATCTTACGATGATGCGCCACAACATCAACTAAGACCCTGAAGTTTATGCTTGATGTCATGACATCTGATCAGACATCCAGCTGAGGAATTCAGCCCTTCCTTCTGCCACTTAGAAGAACCTCCTCCCTATAACAGGACAAGAGTTACATGTTCTCATAGACTTGATTCAACAACCAAGTTTGAGTAGACAACCTCCATCCTGCTTAATCATATCACAGGTATTCAATTCAAGCTCACACCTTGATGAATATCTGCTTCACAACTCCAAAGAACTCAAACGTGCCAAGTCTAATTCTTCAGAATAGAAGTAGTCATAGACTACACCACAACTGTACCAAAGGATGCCACTTTCCTTAAGTAGAGCAGTCTGTAGAAAGTCAGAGATAACTGCCACTTAACCTTGATTTCCAAGATAAGCAATATCACATGCTCCTATATACCTAGATCAGAAATAAACTGACCCAAGCTGTGCCATCACCGACATCATATTCTGGACAAGTCTCTTGCTAGGACACTTTCCAGATAAATGTGAGATGCAACTGGAACACACCTGCTTCACTCCACTACTCCTAGATCATAAATAAACTGATCCAAGAAATATTCATCAAGATTATGATGTCTTCTTCTTCATCTTCATCATCACCATTGTCTAAACCAGTTTCTTGCCAAGAAAATCTCAAGAGATCAGATGCTTCTGCCCCACCAAACTAAAGCAGATTCTTAGGTCAACACCCAAGAGAAATAGACCCAAAAGCATATGCAGTACCCCTCCCATGATTCTGCACAAACCCAAATGAAGAGATCTTTCAACATCTTGTTGAACATCAGCAATCTTGAACTTCACGTACAAGGATAATCAATTAAATACTTGTGAATATCACAAATAACAATTGATCTTAAATCTTTGTTCAATAACCCTGCTTCACTATTGAAGCCGTACTCCAATAGATCTCTCCATGAACACTTATCAAGTATTCAATATTTGCAAGTATCTTCCTTGACAAACAAAGTGTTGAGATACCATGGCTACCACCTTGACTCAAGTAACTAAGATTCTCTCTGAACGAACCCTATTTACCTCAACAGTTCGAAAATCTCCATTCTGATTGGATCCATCCTTAGGATTAAGAAAGATGAATCTTTCCTTTCACTTTTGGACGGTGAAATTAAATCACCTCCACTTTCTTCAGGTTTATGTTTCACAGAAACACCCTATAGTCAGAAGAGTAACTAGAAGACTCCAGATGCACGATTGATATGCCTTTATGAGTGGACTTGAGAGAATTCTCAAGTATCTTTGACAACTTAGCCGATCAATAATTATCAAATTCCTAGAGTAAGAACTTGATAAACCTAATCTTAATTCCCCTTCTTTTCAACTAACTTCAAGATGCACAATGGAACCAAGCTTCCAAGTACCAACTCACCATAACAGACATCTGCTGACAACTCTCTCCATTCCATCGCTCCCGACTTTGGAATAAAAAGATGGAGATATCTTTAAATATAGAGGTCGATGATTGAGATCTTCCACCATCTGTCTTCAGTAACAACTCCAGAATCCCATAAATTCCAGAGCTCTTCCATCAGAAACTTATGCAGCGGAACCACCAAGGAACAAATTCAACATGCCCTAATAAGATGTCAGAACATCTTATAAGACACCCCAACAAGAGAACTAGCCATTTCTCCTGTAGTTGTTGTAGAACCTCCTCAGAAACATGAACAACCACCAAGTTGTTACCTTCGATCCAGGACATCCATACCATCCATTAATACCCTTATGTATGTCTGAGTGAATTATCTGATCTCCAAAACTCTTCTTTGTTTAAAAACGCCAGAAAGTATCTCCCAAAAATCTCATCTAGAAACAGACAGGATGCCTACTCTGATACTAATTGAAATTCTGGCATAGCAGACAACAGATGTCCTAACACATGTCAAGACATTGTTCTGCATAATTATTAAACAAGGAACATAACAGTAAACTGATATTCAGAATATCAGCAACTACAGAAACAGAGATGTTTCGACATCTATTCCAACATGGTAATCAAAACTGAACTATAAATTACAGTATGATAAATAACACAAAATATGATGACTCAGTTTGGTGCAAATCACCTACATCTAGGGGATACCAATCCAGGAAGAAGAATCCACTATCAGTAGTATAGTTTTATGTAAACAACCTCAGGTTTACAGTAAACACCCACGTTCACCTATCACTACACAATGAAAACTTTATCTAAGAACTTCATCCTAGATAAGAAAAACCCATCTCACTCCCTAAATCACAACTTGTGATTATCTAACAGTTACTACACCATAACTGCATCATCCTATTGAAAGACACCCCTTTCAATACAAAGTTCAGCCAAGCATCCTTGACTAACAAGTTAACTTGGATTTGCTTAAAAGCTTCATCCAAGAACAATACACGATTCATTACCTACGGGTTTCTGAATCTGTACAAGTACCTATGTCTACCACAATGTATCAAATCGATACAGAGGGAGACTTACAAGAGAAACCTACGACTCTTAAAACCTAAACCCTACTTTACAAAATAGGATTCCTAAGTTTATGTCATTCTCTCTCTCTCTCTCTCTCTCTCTCTCTCTCTCTTTTCTGCCTTAGGTCTTGGTCTTCTTTTATATGCTTCTGTTGCGTTAGGCTTCATATCTTTGGTCCTTGATCCACTGCCAATCCCGCCTTAAATCTTGGAATAAATTTAAAATAAACCTGTTGTGATGGTCATGATGTCGAATCTTCATGCTGTGACATTTCATTCGACATCTCTGGTCTGGGGCATAAATTTTCATGTTGGAACATCTCTTCCAACATTATGTTTTTCCAAAGTTTAGTCAAACCATTGGAGCTTTCAAAATTTAATGATGAAACATGTTTCCATAGAATTTAGCTTTAGGACCTCAATTTTGACCAAAAACCTTGAAAGTCAAAGGGTTGACTTCGCAGTTAAAAGCTTGTGTATCAGATGAAATTGACTGTGTGATCTTCAATGATCTTGAACTCTTGAATCATTTAAACATCATGGATGGAATCCAAGAATGCATTTGAGCATATTGAATCATCTCCCAAGGCTTGAGATCATGTCTTGATCAAAAGTCAAAGGCACAATTGACTTTTCCTGATAAAACCCTAATTTGGGGTCATATGAAGTTGAATCTTGATGAACTTGTAATGAGACCAATTTGAACTTGATTTATGATGGAGATAGGCCTCTTGAGTGTATGCACATTTGGTCGGTTGATGATCAATCCAAGACATTGATTGATCAGATAAAGATCATCTTGATTCTCTTGGTTCAAACCCAAATTCACAGATGAAACCAAACAGAGAATATTTGCACAAGATTATGGTTAGAAATGCAATGTATGATGCTCCAAGAATAATGATGAAATCTAGGGTCAAATTTTGGGGTATGAAACTGATGTTTTCCATCGATTAATACAAGATAACTTTCACTAAAATTGACCAACAAACAAACATTTTCTACCCAGAACTACGTAAGCCTTGTGTTCTTTATTGCATCTGGAGATACCTAGGAGCGAGATTCAAAGTCTCGTCAGGCACCCTAATAAAAATTATTTTTTTAAGTCCTTAACACATTAATAAAGAAATATAAAATCATTTCTCTTTTCTTTCTCTTTTCCCCCTCAATAAGTAGAAGATTGTAAACTAACATCACGCTAATATTCATTCGATACTAACTAAATGGTTCCCGTTGAGTACAACGAATGTGAGGGGTGTTAATACCTTCCCCTTGCGTAACTGACTCCTGAACCCTGATTTGGTTGCGAAAACCATAATCATTGCGTTCTTTTAGTGGTTTTATCGATATTTTCCCTTTTCCCCTTTGGGAATAAATAAAGTTTGATGGCCACTCTGTTAAGTCTATTCCGTGATCGTACGATTGTGCTTCACGAGGTCATGTTCTCGTTTCGTTAGTATTTCGTTTGTGTATTTGCTTTGTTTGTTTCTTCTTCTTTGTTATATGTTTTCTTTATTCTTGCTTTATCGCATTATATATATATATATATATATATATATATATATATATATATATATAATGTGTGAACTTTGGGATATGTTTCTTGAGTAAAGCTCAACACCCAAGGTTTGGGGTAAAGAAGAGAGAACACATAGTTTAGAATTGGAAGTTGCGTAGTGTTAGTCCTCATGGGTCACTCCTTACGTGTTTAGCATGAAGGTTTCTCCTAGAGTAGACCTTTTCGTTCATTTCTTTATATGATGGCTTACCCGTCGCATAACGTTGATTTATGAAAGGTTAGTGACTCTACGACCCCTCTTAGAATCAATTTTTTATTTGGTGGTTGTGTAGTGTTAGTCTCCAAGGACCTCTCCTTGTGCGCCTAACATGAAAACCCCGCTCAGAATAGACCTTTTTGTCACTCTTGTCATAAAGAGGATAACATGTTGCATGACGTTGATACGATTAAGGTCCATGACTCTAGGAACCTTAACTATCAACCTAGAAACTATCTTGTGAGTGGTTTATGGGTAGAAAGCCTAGAACTATTTGATATAGAGGAACCTACCTAGTAGGGTATTCTGAGTTACTCATGTTACCCCTGATCTTAACTATACCTGCATTGTAATTTCTTTGCATACCAAAATACAAAAAAATGCATTACATCCATTCACATTCCATTGCATCTACATTTCATTAGCATGCATACATACCATTTCCACAAAAAAAAAAACCTATTCCGCCTTTGTCCATAACCAGCCACTGATTTCCCGGTACTCATTTTGAAAACGTGGTAGCTGTTAAAGGACGACGGGGCATTTGAAGCAGGATCAAGTAGAGATAAGAGGGAATATAGGCAGCTTGAAAGGCCAAGTAAACCATAGTTGGAAGATGTGGTAGCTATGTCAAATCTTCAACATGCTATTGTAGAAAATGTCGGTCCCCCACCAGGATTTACTGTGGTGACTAACCTGACGTACGATCTTCCCCCTAACTATGCTCCTCAGCAAGTTCCTACTCAACCTCAACCGATTCATATATAGTTATCAAGTGAGATCCCCATGCTGTAGAGGAAACCCATTGTTCATATTGATGAAGAAGATCCTTAATTCACAAGGAAAAAGCTAAATTCTCAAGGTGCCCACCTGATGTAAAAAATGAAGTGTTCTGAAGTGGCTGAAGTCGCAAAAATAGGTTGTGATCTGGAGAAACGATTAAGGGCTATGGAAATATTTAACACATTAAGGCTTGATGACTTGTGTTTGGTGTCAAACGTGGTTATACCCCCGAAATTCAAAGTACCCAACTTCGATAAGTATAAAAGGGATAGTTATCCAAGGCCCCATCTGGTGATGTTCTGCCAAAAAATGACCTTTTATACTCACGACGATAAGCTGAAGATTCACTATTTTAAAGAAAATTTGAGTGGGACATCGTTGAGTTGGTACATGAAATTAGAAAAGATCCATATTCAGTCTTGGGAAGACTTGGCTAATGCCTTTTTGAAGCAGTACAACTACAACTTGAACATGGCTCCAGATCGAAGGAAATTACAAATTTTAACTCATAAGATAAACAAATCCTTCTGAGGATATGTGCAGAAATGGAAAGAATTGACAGCCCAAGTGCAACCACCACTCTTAGACAGAGAATTAGTTGACCTGTTCATGGATACCTTGCAGAGCTCATACTTTGAAAGAATGGTATGTATTGCGTAATTAGACTTCTCTAACTTGGTGAAAGTTGGAGATCGCATCGAGAGTGGTCTCAAGAGCGGAAAAATCCATGATGCCCTGAGCAGCCAGGCTAGCGAGAATGAATCCCTTTGTAGCTCCTGACAGGAAGTCGTCCTCAACATTGATAGTCATGGGGAATTGATATCATTTGCATTTGTATTTTCTTTATCTGTTAAATGCTACTTGTTTTTAAACATTATTGTTGTTAATGGTAATATTAATAAAGTGTTCATTCATTTTATGAACTAATCAGTTCATATTCACTTTTGCTTTTTCATTCATTTATGAAAAAACACAAAAAATGAAATAACAACTCTTCTCCTATTCATTTTGTTTATCAAACCATTTTTTAAGCAAAGATTGGAAGGAGGATGATGAAAACTAGATACCCGAAGATGCTGTGGTTTGCTTTTGAATAGAACTTTGCCAATGATGTACGGCATTGTTTCAATCCCAAAACATTGAAGAGATAAGGAGTTAATCCCTAGTCAACCACTTTGAGCATAGAAGTTGGCGTTTCTTTCGGAATTAAAAGCCTCAATCTTAACCAGGGGCAAGGTAGTTGTGTTTAGATAGTTTGAATATGCATTCAATATATGAGAGAATTAGTCTATCAACACACAATCCCACCAGAGGATCAACCATGTGCTATCTTTCAAACACACTACAAAGTGTCGAAGAAGTCGTGAAAAGTCAAAAAGTTATAGAGGTTATTCCTCAATGACTAAAAACATGGCAGACACGATCTTTCAATAAAAAAATCAAAAAAAAGAAGAAAAGAAAAGCATGCTAAGTCGAATACCACAAAATATGACTAAGGCAAAAATCAGGGCATCTTGGTGGACCAAAAGCTTCAAAGAAGCGATCCAAACAAAATTAGGGATACTAAAAAAGAAGGTCACTAAAACCCTCAATAAAAACAAAGAAAACAAAAATAAGTTGACTGCCATTTCAAGAAAATCACATCTTAAATCCTCATCTTTACCCTTACACCTGTCGCTCCCGGGATTTTCATCCAAGTACAAACGCGAAAGTGGCACCGAAACAGAGTCGCCAACAATGTATATTTATCCCAAGAGAGGGAAAGGAAACACTGCATAAACCTGAGGGAAGGAAAGAGCATGGTTTTGCGACCAAGAGAACCGGGTTCGGGAGTCGGTTACGCGAGGGGAAGGTATTAGCACCCCCACGCGTCCATCGTACCCGATGGGATCCACGCTTGCTGTTCGATCAAAGGTGTCGTCGTCTGGAGCTCCACCGCTACAGGAAGACTGGAAATGAAAGATAGAAAGGAGAAGGGAGAGGAGAAAGAAGTGACTCGATAGGACGTCCTCAGAGTCCTAGGCCTACATATTCCCTCAGTGCAATGGGAAAGTCTGAGTCAACGTAGTTCGACGGACTACGGGGAAGGTTGCTCGTCGAGATATCGCATCTCGTGCCTACGTATCTTCAATCAGACGAGAAAAAAGAATTAGAGCAAACGTAGTTCGGCTCAACAAGGGTTGCTTTGTTTGTGTTTTTTTAATGAAAACGTCATAGTGCGCGTCCCAGCAGTTAGGTGTTGCAGCTCGCTGTATGGAGACTTAGGCGTTACCTATTTGCGGTAGAACGGACATGACGAGTCCATAAGGAATAGAATGAAGAGAGGAGAAGAGAATTGTTTGTTTGTTTTTTTGTATTTTAGAAAGAAGTGTTTTGATCATTTTTGTGTTAGTAACACGTATTGCATTCAAGTCTATATATAGGATCGAATGCATTGCATGGTCGTCCTAACAGGACGTATGCTAAACACTCTAGAAAGGCGGAGGGAAACCCTCCTCCTTCCATTTCCCACATGCAAGGCTCACATGCAATATACGTTAATCCTTTATTAGATGTTTTTGCTTTTGTTTTGAAATGAGAAGAAGAGAGACTCAAAGGTTAAGAAAGGAAAAATATAATGAGGGAGACTAAGACTTAAATCCTAAAGTTATCATACATAGATGATCCTAAAGGTTAAGTGTGGTATGAAGAGCACTATCCTAAAAAAAGAGGAGAAGAACATAAGAAGCAACTTACTTCCAAGATGGAAGTTAAGTTGA
This sequence comes from Lathyrus tuberosus, assembly GCA_022829125.1. NCBI lineage: Eukaryota > Viridiplantae > Streptophyta > Magnoliopsida > Fabales > Fabaceae > Lathyrus > Lathyrus tuberosus. The sequence continues at coordinate 6,664,158 of JALAZF010000253.1, forward strand.
TCTTAAAGAGGGATGAAGAAGATTAAGCAAGCAAAGAAGCATTAAATGCTTATCAAACACAAGTAGAATGAATAAAAGAGGAAGAAGAAGTTGAATGTGGGTGCACACCCACACTTACCATTTGCCCCTGAAAAGTTATTGTAAACGAGTAATGGAGTAATGAAGGGAAAATGAAGTGCAACTAGTAACAAATAAGTGAAGCACTAAGGTAGAAAGGTCCTATGGGAAAACGCATCGAACAAGCACACGCGCTCGAGGAGTATCCACATCACTCGAGTAGCAAACATCCGACTATGGGTTCATGCACCCCACAGTGACAAAGGAAACGGCCTAGCAACGATATCATGTCATCGAAGCAGGATAAAGCAATAGGGGCACCTAACCATGATATCAAGCAATCAAGGTAGGATGGGGGGAGCTTTAGCCAAGGGGTCATATCAACCAAGGCAAACAAGATAGATGTGGGAAATAAAGGGGGACAAACCACGATATCATGTCATCGGGCAGGACAGATGATACAAGAAATCGTAAATGGTGCGTGCGAGCATAAAGCATCAGCGTATGTCAACGCGAGCTAGACGAGGCGTGGGGGTTTAGAATGCGAAACCCTATTCCACTTTGACGGACCGGACAGGATCTTGGGTACATTGTTCAAGAGCGTCAACACGTAGTGTGAGCTAATGGACGACTCAAACTAAAAGTGCGGGGACGGACTACTAGACCCTTTTCGCTTGCCTTCTTCGAGGTCTTATCAGGGGGGAACGGGAATGGGGCGCCTCTTTTGAGGTCTTTGGCACAAATTTAAACAAACACATACAGAGCCTCTGAAGGAGGACTTCTAGAAAATGCCCGCCAAAAAGAAACAGTCGGGACTCCAGCCTATGTAAGCAGTAAAGTGCTGAATGAGATAAAAGGGAAATAGAATATTACCGCACGGATATAGATCCGAAGCACAAGCAACTAACAGTAAAGAAACCCAGAGGTCCGCTCGAACAAGCTAGCATTCACAGAGAAATCAAATTAGCAACCGCACGTCCAATATAAGCTCAAGTCGTCAGAGTGAAAATAAATCACTCAAAATGTGCAAGTCGGATGCGACCACACAAATGCCCTGCACACAACACCATCCAGACAAAGCAAATAATGCACAGCGTAATAAATGTGTAATGCCCTATATAATATATACCTAGAATAATACAATACAAGCATTTTATTTGGTACTGACACCATCATAAGTGCCTAATGACATAGTTCACATACTTGTCCATTTCTAAACATAAGTACACTACATGGCACAAGTCATGGAAACTAGCCAAAAATAATAAAAACTAAGAATAATGTACAATATTCCTCATTGTACAAGAACAATAAAATACACAGCGGAATAAGCTTAACTAAGCTTCTCTTGAAACATCCCAGCATCGCTCCACTTGTAAATCAACCTGCAATTACCTGAAATATAGCAACTATAGTGGGGTGAGATACATTAAATCTCAGTGAGTTCCCCTATCTTATGGGTTCCCTCGGCACTACAGGGTACACGCAATCAAACGGATCCGCCGTGGATCCGGGGTTTACTCACGGTCTGGGGCAAATACACAACAATGGGTAATATCCTCATTGGTAGTCCCTTGACTCACAATGAAATAATAACAAGTACACAAACAACAATAACCATATCAATCAACCAAACATGCAGACCCGTACTCACGTACGAGGAATCCAGGAGTAGTATCAACCTGTCTACATAGGCCAGAATATATCACACCCTCGATGAGTAACCAAGTGCCTGCGTCAAGAGACTAGCACAAGCACACAACACGATGAGTCAGATGAGTCTGAAGTGATACACGCCTAAGTGGCCGCGGAACCCATCCATCCATCATCAATACGCATGTGTGTATCGGCAAGTGCAAGAACGCCTACATGACTGCACAAGCCCACCGGGAGAAAGCCTAGTGGTATTGCCTACATGACACCACTAGAGGTGAGTAACGGAGTGATATTGCCTTCATGGCATCACAACCCCACCATACCGATCACGCCGATGTGTTAACGGCAAGTGGGTAAACGCTTTATAAGACCCCCACAAGCACATCGCAACGGTAGCTAAGGTGAATACCGAGCACGCAGATGAGTTAACGGCAAGTGGGATATACGTCCTAGTGGACCCTCACAAGCTCATCGCAACGGTATTCTTCGGAACAAGTCCGGTATCCATCGGACCACGTCCGGAACTCAGGTGAAACACCACCTTGTAGCTTAGGCCTACTCCGATTCGAGCATACATCACAATCACATCACAGCACATCATATCACGACTCATCACATCCGAACGTTCAGCCGGAACGAACGGGAACAAGCAAGGAAATGATCACATCACAACATTTATCAACATAATGCATTATATTCACACATATACAAGGGAAACATAACAAGTGATCATAGGCAAAGTAATCATCAATCGCATAATGGAAACACATAATTCAACAACAATTACCCACCATTAAACGATAAAAGTCGACAACGACACTATTCCAAAAATCCCGACATAATTAAGTCGGCCAACGATCTTAAAATCATTTTAATAAGAAAGTACATTTTATTAGCTTTCCAACGATATAAAGAACATTCAAAACGGATAAACGGATCAAAAGTTACGGACTTAACAAGAAAAGTAATCGCGAAAAGACAACATTCTGCACCCTTGCTGGCCATACGCGTATTGCCCTGAGCCATACGCGTATTGCCCTAAGCCATACGCGTATTGCCCAGCCCCATACGCGTATTGCCTACTTTCCTTCATTGCCATACGCGTATTGCCCTAACCAATACGCGTATTGCCCGACCCCATACGCGTATGGGCAGCGAAACCCAAAATTTTTCCTGCTGCGTTGCTGTTACGAATTTTCACCCAAAAATCCCATTTTTCATCCCCAAATCAATTTTTAACAGCAAAACAAGTATCAACAATTGTTCCTAAGCACAGTGTAATCATACATCGCGATTTATATTGAATTTCATCCGTTAGAATTCATTTTCTCTCAATCTAACTTAAGTTCAATTTATATTTCTAGACTTAGAGTGTCTAACTAGAACCCACCTGGTAACCGGAGAGGAGTTTGGAGAAGATGATGAACAATGATCCACGAGCTTTTCCCACGCTTTCCCTCTTCCTCTTCTTCTTTCTCTCTTCCTTCTCTTCTTCCTCTTTCTTTCTATTTTTTCTTTCCTTTTCTAACAATATATATATATATATAATACTATTATTATATAATATAAATCCAACCGGGTAAAATATCTCCAATTGATAATTTGTCGCCTCAACCCAATCGATCAATTATTAGAATTTCCATAAAATTACTTTCTCGGGTTAATAAATATTAATCCGTCTCTTTAATAAAATAATTGATCTCTTCAGAGTTCACAAGTTGCTATATTGATCCCAATTGATAATACTTAAAATACTTAGAATATTCCATTAATCCAATTTACCAAAAATAGAGCACATGGATTCTCACCCGATCTCATCTGATATCCAATTGAGCATTTAGATAATACGGGGTATTACACTCTCCCCCCCTTAAATTGAAATTCGCCCCCGAATTTCCTCTACTCGGCAATAACCACAACTAGTATCCTGGTCTTAGATTCACACTTAACTTTACTTCCGTTCCCCTCCCTGACGTATTCCAATTCCAACACTTTACGGGCCAAAATCCTTATTTTCACAAATTATCAAACTTCGGTTCCTTAGTCATACTCTTTTTCCAATATTGGGTTAACTTCGAACTTAACTTTTTCTATAACTCATCTGTTGTTCCATACAGACCACCTTGTCGCATCTTACTTCGGAAAGAATGTACCATTCTACATTCCTCTACCGAGTCACAACAAGACCGTAACACCTTATCTTGATTCAGGATAACAAACACTCATCAAATTCTCATGAGCCAATTTGGTGATTCCTCTCCTTATGTAATTACCGAGAACTATCCTTCATAAATCCTTCAACGTTCTAAACCACTTCATAAATTGTCAAACGACTCAATTACCAATTCCGTCTAGTCCGATGCTGTACAGGGTACTCATTAAATCCAATATTCCATTCCTTTCGTGTCATACCAAAAGGTAACACACTTAGAACAAGATCTCCTTATTTCCATACTTACAAGTAACAATCTGTCAAAATTCTTTTTATTCTGACTTAACTCTTTCATTGGTCACTTCCCCTGTGCAACTCCAATTCTAACAATGGAATACCACCAATTCTGAAGCATTACCAAGTAGCTAATGGTCCATGGAGAACACACTCATCCATTGGGGTCCTTACTAACCAATGATACAAGAAACTTACTGGCGTCCCATGGTAGAACAATTCCCTCGCCAACACACAATATCTTAACACCTGTCCAACACTCTCTAGACGATAAAGGTGCAGGAGTTACACTGTTACTACCACAACATATACAACTCCAAATTTATTCCAAACTTGAACCAATATAACCAAAATAGTTTAACAACCTCCGGTTCTAGTTACCATATTTCAAATCAATTATTCTTATGGTCTTCCAATTTACTCAAGGGTTCTGTCACCACAAAATCTCAACTAATGACAATGTAGCACCATTACGGAAATTTAACCATTCGCGAGTCACCACTTATCAAAACTTAAACCATTCTAGGCACAATTGTGAGTTTCCATACCACTCACCAATTCACAAAATTACTTCTCCAAAAGTCCAACTCTTTCTTCGTTTGAACAAATGGTCCATTACGCAACACCCTTCCAGAAGTTCCAATTTCAAAACACAAATCCGTCTTCCATTTACTTGCAATCCCGTTTTCTATTTTCACAATACTCTCCAATCAGAGTAACATACGGTAACAAAACGCCGATGATGGTTCCTAAGGGATTTCACACTTTACAAATATGTTAATCGATTACCCGTCTGAGGTTAATCGGTTAACTCCTCAAAATTCAGCACAAATACCATCCTTGTACGTATTAATCGGTTAACACTGCGGCAGAAGCTGAAAGCCAATTTCTTATAATTCAAAAGTCATCACAACTCATACTTGATTCGTCCATAAGCAAAATCCAACACACAACCATTATACGGTACCATAAAGCGATGGACATCTCACATCAAACATACAACCTTATTCTCTCACTTGAATTCCTTGGTGAGAATTAAAACAACAACGTTCTTAGTCCAACAAAAGGTAGATTCTGAATGTTCCGATTATTCACAAATACAGAAGTTTCTCTATACTTGAAAATAAATCGGGGTAATGCACCCTCTTGAAGAACCTTTCCATCACCTCGAACACATTAACCGGGATTTCCTACCCTTCACTATCCATTGCACATCCCACTTACACCTAATTACTTAATGGAAGATTCGCAACCGACAATTCTCATCAACAATCTACAAAACTTCTCCGGTGTAAAGTGTTTCATGATTTACACTTAGTCCGTAATAATTCCTGATTCTCTTCTCGTTATTTTACCGTAATCCCACTTCTTAGGATACAATACTTGTTGTTCCACAAAGTATGTCTCAAGGGTAAGAATCCATCACATACTCTTGTGACCAAGGTGCTACCACTACGCTCGTTCTTAATACCAAGGTGTAACTTTCTCATAACACATTGTTAATACCATTCATTCCACATAATAGAATAAAATCCACCTCATAAATAATATTTTCATTTTCCACAGCATAGAACACTTTCAGGGCTTCATAACGATATAAAGAACGCTTAAATCGGACACCCAAGTCAAAAAGGTATGGAGAAAACAAAAACGGAAAACCTGCCATGTTCGCATTGCGAAGAAGCCAGCGAATGCTCGCTTCCTCATTCGCAGTGCGAACCGCTGGCGAACAAAGTCAGAACCAAAACAAGGTAAAGTTCGCAGTGCGAATCAGGGAAAAATGCAGAAATTCTGCAGCGTAACAGCTGAGTCCCCAAGGGTCCAAAACTTCACCAAAACATATCCAAACACACAAACTAGTACCAACGGATGATTCCACACATGTATTGACCATACCAATCAATTTATAACACATTTCAACCGTTAGGTTCTTTGATTTGCAAAATTACCCACTCTTCGTCCGACACATCCTTGTTTTTCTTGAAGCATGTAAACACATCCTTGTGTTCCTTCACACGCTTCTCTACCACTTTAGGTTCCCGTAAAAGTCGAATTCTTTAACTCTTAACTTTAAACCAATTGGAAGATATGGTTCCGAACACATTCCTTAAGGTATTCTCGTCCGTCCAAGATACCATAGCAACCTTAGAAACTGAAGCACCAATACTTATCTCACTTTCGGAACTTACGTCACACATTCCACAAAACAACTTTCTTTCCTCAGAAATAGATTACTTGAAACTATTATCTATACCAGTAGTCAATCCAGCTCTACTAGCGACTTTACCTATTCCTTAATACTTAAACCAATCGTCCGCTAGAGATTCTTAACTTTCAGACTCCATCAATTCCAAAGGATTTCTTGAACAACACAACACAAATTCCATGCTACTTAAGGCACAACTTCTATTAAGACCTCACTGAGCTGACCAAAACTCCTTACTACAAAATCTTGGCTTGGGCCTACCCTCACAGCACAAGTTCCGACAACACCTCGGAGTCCTCGTGGTCGCTCAACCATGATTCTACCTATCACATACATAGTATTAAGTTGATCAGACCCAACACTACATAGTATGATATTAAGTTTCTTGATGGCAAGACACACTTAAGAGGCAGGAATAGATTTACTTATGATGTTTCAAGGCTAGGTCGACGATACGACCTGCTCTGATACCAACTATAATGCCCTGTATAATATATACCTAGAATAATACAATACAAACATTTTATTTGGTACTGACACCATCATAAGTGCCTAATGACATAGTTCGCATACTTGTCCATTTCTAAACATAAGTACACTACATGGCACAAGTCATGGAAACTAGCCAAAAATTATAAAAACTAAGAATAATGTACAATATTCCTCATTGTACAAGAACAATAAAATACACAGTGGAATAAGCTTAACTAAGCTTCTCTTGAAACATCCCAACATCGCTCCACTTGTAAATCAACCTGCAATTACCTGAAATATAGCAACTATAGTGGGGTGAGATACATCAAATCTCAGTGAGTTCCCCTATCTTATGGGTTCCCTCGGCACTACAGGGTTTATGCAATCAAACGGATCCGCCGTGGATCCGGGGTTTACTCACGGTCAGGGGCAAATACACAACAATGGGTAACATCCTCATTGGTAGTCCCTTGACTCACAATGAAATAATAACAAGTACACAAACAACAATAACCAGATCAATCAACCAAACATACAGACCCGTACTCACGTACAAGGAATCCAGGAGTAGTATCAACCTGTCTACATAGGCCACAATATATCACACCCTCGATGAGTAACCAAGTGCCTGTGTCAAGAGACTAGCACAAGCACACAGCACGATGAGTCAGATGAGTCCGAAGTGATACACGCCTAAGTGGCCGCGGAACCCATCCATCCATCATCAATACGCATGTGTGTATCGGCAAGTGCAAGAACGCCTACATGACTGCACAAGCCCACCGGGAGAAAGCCTAGTGGTATTGCCTACATGACACCACTAGAGGTGAGTAACGGAGTGATATTGCCTTCATGGCATCACAACCCCACCATACCGATCACGCCGATGTGTTAACGACAAGTGGGTAAACGCCCTATAAGACCCCCACAAGCACATCGCAACGGTAGCTAAGGTGTATACCGAGCACGCAGATGAGTTAACGGCAAGTGGGAAATACGTCATAGTGGACCCTCACAAGCTCATCGCAACGGTATTCTTCGGAACAAGTCCGGTATCCATCGGACCACGTCCGAAACTCAGGTGAAACACCACCTAGTAGCTTAGGCCTACTCCGATTCGAGCATACATCACAATCACATCACAGCACATCATATCACGACTCATCACATCCGAACGTTCAGCCGGAACGAACGGGAACAAGCAAGGAAATGATCACATCACAGCATTTATCAACATAATGCATTATATTCACACATATACAAGGGAGACATAACAAGTGATCATAGGCAAAGTAATCATCAATCGCATAATGGAAACACATAATTCAACAATAATTACCCACCATTAAACGATAAAAGTCGACAACGACACTATTCCAAAAATCCCGACATAATTAAGTCGGCCAATGATCTTAAAATCATTTTAATAAGAAAGTACATTTTATTAGCTTTCCAACGATATAAAGAACATTCAAAACGGATAAACAGATCAAAAGTTACGGACTTAACAAGAAAAGTAATCGCGAAAAGACAACATTCTGCACCCTTGCTGGCCATGCGCGTATTGCCCTGAGCCATACGCGTATTGCCCTAAGCCATACGCGTATTGCCCAGCCCCATATGCGTATTGCCTACTTTCCTTCATTGCCATACGCGTATTGCCCTAACCAATACGCGTATTGCCCTACCCCATACGCGTATGGCCCTGTCCCATACGCGTATGAGCAGCGAAACCCAGAATTTTTCCTGCTGCGTTGCTGTTACGAATTTTCACCCAAAAATCCCATTTTTCATCCCCAAATCAATTTTTAACAGCAAAACAAGTATCAACAATTGTTCCTAAGTACAGTGTAATCATACATCGCGATTTATATCGAATTTCATCCGTTAGAATTCATTTTCTCTCAATCTAACTTAAGTTCAATTTATATTTCTAGACTTAGAGTGTCTAACTAGAACCCACCTGGTAACCGGAGAGGAGTTTGGAGAAGATGATGAACAATGATCCACGAGCTTTTCCCACGCTTTCCCTCTTCCTCTTCTCCTTTCTCTCTTCCTTCTCTTCTTCCTCTTTCTTTCTATTTTTTCTTTCCTTTTCTAACAATATATATATATAATACTATTATTATATAATATCAATTCAACCGGGTAAAATATCTCCAATTGATATTTTGTCGCCTCAACCCAATCGATCAATTATTAGAATTTCCATAAAATTACTTTCTCGGGTTAATAAATATTAATCCGTCTCTTTAATAAAATAATTGATCTCTTCAGAGTTCACAAGTTGCTATATTGATCCCAATTGATAATACTTAAAATACTTAGAATATTCCATTAATCCAATTTACCAAAAATAGAGCACATGGATTCTCACCCGATCTCATCTGATATCCAATTGAGCATTTAGATAATACGGGGTATTACAAAATGTGTGGTAAGCAGAACGGCATCCCACAAATAAAGTGGAACACCAAGTGTGCGACCATCATCGGAATCTCCATGAAAACCTTGCGAGACACTCAACAAACACATTAGAAACCACAAAGAGGTGCAACCGGAAGTTGTACCTATGCATCACAACTCAAAATCAAGTAGAAAGATGAGCATACGAGTCATGGACATGCATCGAAATGTATGTTTCAAAACGGGGCAGCACCTATGCACTAACATAAACTACATGCGAACTCAAATCGGAATCGAGCAAATTTACATGCAGTGAATGGCAAATGATCAACAAACATAAATACAAGTCAAAACAAGATCAATGCATCAAAATCACACCAAACCAAGTTCAAAAAGTCTCAAATCGAAAAAAACGCGTCAAAAATCAACGACTCGTAAATGAACGAAAATCGCATGGTCGCTTGCAAACGTGCCAACGGATTCAAAAATGAACTCGATTTTGCAAAATTCCACTCGGAAGTGGGACTTTTAGGCCGATTTCGTCGGCTGGCAGTAGCGAAACAGTAGAAAAAAGTTGTCCGAAATCGACTAAAAAGTTCACCAATGGCTCCGGAATCATCAACAAAGTCGAGTTACACTATTCGCATTCGCGAAAACGCGCTACGGTTAGGAAGTTATGATCAAAACGCGTTCTTCGACACGCGACACATGAACAACATCATCAATTAAGCATCAATCTATCCTATTCCGGATTTGCACATTGAAACAAGCATAAATTCAAGAGTCAAGCACTTCAATCAATATCAAGTCACAACAATTAGCTCTCTTAGGAATTTTGTCAAACACCTCACATGCACCAATTATGATAAGTCAACTTTAACAAGAATTTCCAATTATGCACCACAACAATTACTAGAATCAATTAATCAAGTATCAATCAACAATCAATTCAAAGATTAATTCATATAATCTCCACAAAATTAATTCAACTTGAAAACTCAATTCAAAAAACAATTCAACAATTATTCATGAATTAAAGTTTAAGAAGCTAACCGAATGAAGAATCGACGAAGAAATTGCGAATCCGGAGGGAGTGAGGCGCGATCGCGGACGGAGGAGAGGAGGAGAGAGGGAGGTCCGGCGCGGTGGTGCTTGACCGGAGGGAGGTGGTGCGCGATTAGGAGAAGGGAGTGGGAAGAGGGAGATCGCAAGCGGAGAGGGAGAGATTTCTTGATTTTCCGGATTTTGCTCTTGAGTTTGATATGAACTTGATGAAGATCTTGATGATTCTTCAAGAACAATTGAGAGAATAGTGTTTGATCTTTGAGAGAGGGTTTTTTGAGTGTTTTTGGTGTTTGTGAGTTATGATTGAAGTTATGAGAGAAATTATGAGTCAAAAGAATATATAGTGGAGTCTAAAATGAAGGGCAAAAGGTAGAATTTTGGCTTAAGTGAAAATAACACCGCCTTCGGCAAGAAATTTCGACTCTGAGCCTTCCACAATATCGTCCGCCTCTGAATCACGGTTGCAAGGCAAAAAATACGGACGTCATACGATCAAAATCGAGTGCGATCGATACGTTTAAGCTGCAAGACGTCACTGAATAAGTTGTTTTTTCAGCTTATTTGGTGTTCGCTACTCGAAAACGTGACGAGGTCAACCTCTTCGGAGCTTAATCTCAACTTGAATTTGTCAGCAAAGTTGTAGATCTATGAGTAAGTGACCTCATGTTAAAATGTGAGCTCAAACGGACAAACGACGAGGGAGATATGAATTTTCTCGCAAAATAACTCTCAGCCATTTTTCCGATTCAGCACGTCAGTTTTGCGAAATAAACCAAACCGACAATCTTCGGAGTACCGTTCGGACTCGAGCTTGTCTTGGAACTTGAAGATGATAAAATTTGTGAACCAACGCTTCGAGAATGGACGCAATCCAATGAAAATTTACCGAGTTATGAATTTTACAAAATCTGACAAACACTGCACTGCATCAAAGAACCCCACTGGTAATTCACATTTTCGGGGTTCTTCCGCTCGGACCTGACTCAAACTGAATTCACGGCACGAAGATAACATCTAAAAGGAATTTTAGGCACTAGAACAGCATCAATCCAACGAACGAGCTGAGAGTTATGAATTTTTTTAGTGTCCAAAACTCACCGGTTCATCACTGTTTTTCACTGTATCGACTCTAAAAACTCACATATTCGGAGATCTTCTTCAAAGAATTAGTTCTCGGCCAAAACACGAAAGTTGGAGAGGATGTCAAGACGGAACTTTTTGGCATACGAATCTCTCAGAAATGTTGATCCAATCAGAAGTTACGAACTCTTGAATGCCGCTAGCACAGTTAATCGGTGAAACCGAAATTTCAGAAACAATTAATTCTCACCACTTTCCTTGATGAATTGGCCTCCGAGATGAACATAAAAGTTGTGGATAATGCCGAAACGGTCCTAACTTTTGAATTTAGACTAAAATGAGTTTTCGGGCGAGAGTTACAAATTTTGCAAATTGCACCGTAAAACTGATATTCTGCTTAAACTTCTCTGAATCACCCGAGAACTTTAGCTTCCTCTGAGATTCTTGTGCACGTGCCGCATGACGAAATAAACGTCTGCCGCAACTTGTTAAAGCTTAGTGGAAATAATTTGGTCCTGTCATAATGCATGTATGTTCATGTATGTTTATGATGCAATTATGATCTAAATGCAATGCCATGAAACATAAGCTAGGCAACAACAAGAGGGAAAATTTTGGGGTATTACAACACCTTACAATCCTCTTAAAAATTGAATGTGTGTGTGTCAAATTAACTGAACGTAGGAACTAGAGATCATTAAGAAGAAAGGGTGGGTTAAAATTAAACTTTGAGCCTCATATCCTTTTGTACAAAAACCGTGAACCAGGCCACGTTACAACCCTTAAAAAAACCTAATTGAGGTTGGGTTTCTTTTGAAAGAATACTACAGCAAAAATGCGTTACCCTAACTCTAAATGATCTTTGTTGATCATTTGTATTGATCACATCACCTTACACACGATGAATGGCTAGATCAGCATTGTGCTTTAATCATTGACCTGTTCATTGTATTTCACCAAATTGACATCAATAAATTCTGATTTCAAAATTTTGCATAAGCATTGCATTAAAATTACCATTTTTGAATCAACTATTTTAACTATAGGTCAACATTTAGCATCAAAGGATTCCCAATAATTCATAGTCAGTTGAGGAACTTGATTAAGTGAAAGAAGTCCAGTCATGAGAAAATCACTTTGAGTATCAATAAATAAGAGAAAATCATCTAAAGAGTCGATTAGTTAAGAACAGATCTTCAAGACTCAGACTAGGGTGAGCTACCATAAAGAGATCAATCAGAATTCTACCACTCCAAGAGTTGGTTAGTCAAGGACCCCTTCAAGATTCAAACATTGGGGCAGACCATCTTGAGGTCGTTTCATGGCAAGCTGCTTCTAAAATCCTTTAAGGCTAAAAGCCTTCAAAGATCCAAAACACCGGGGGCAAGACAAGCTAAATAAGGGTTTTTTATGCTTTCAAGTTACTCAAGCAAACAAGTATAACGTGAGCAACTGTTGAGTTCAAGACGAGTGTCGGGGAATCATACTATCACCCCATCAAATATCCTTTTGCCTTTTGACAAAGAATATTTGTTGCAAAAGAGACCTTCCATCTATTACCCACCTCAGGGGCATATTTTGGAAACATTCAAATCATTGCATAAATCATTCTCATGCATTAATCGTGTCGCTTCACTATAGCATTAAGCTATTCATATCATCTCATTCATTAAGCATATGCCCATTGCATGAAAAATCAAATTTCAAATCCAGTCCCCGTCATGTATATCTATCCTTCAAGTCAGTTCCTGTCTGAGAGTCAGTTTTTTAAAACCAGTTCCCGTCTGGTAGCCTTTTCTTAAAACCAGTTCCCGTCTGGTAACCTAATTTTAACTCTAGTTCCCGTCCGGGGTCAGTTTTCTTTCCAAAACCAATTCGCGTCTGGTAGCTCATTTTAAAGTCAGTTCTCGTCTGACAATAAGTAAAAAAAACCAGTTCTCGTCTGGTAGACTATTTGAAAGTCAGTTCCTTGATGACAAATAAAAAAACAAAACATTAGTTCCCGTATGGTAATCTATCCTTCAAGTCTAGTTCGCGTCTGGAAGTTCATCGTCAAGTCCAATTTTGATTTGGCGCCCTTTAACCATAGTTCATTTTTCGCAAACACAAAATTCATTGAAGACGATTAATATTTACTGATGCCTATGGTCAAGCCCATCCTCATCTGGAAAACTCCGTTTGAAGCCGATAAATATTTTACTGATGCCTTCGGTCAAGTCCAGCCTCGTTTGGTAAACTCCATTTGAAGCCAATATATATTTTAGTGATGCCTGTAGTCAAGTCTAGTGTTTTCTGGAAAACTCCATTTGAAGCTAATATATTTTACTGATGCCTACAGTTAAGTCCAGCCTCGTCTAGCAAACTATGTTTGAAGTCGGTATATATTTTACTGATGCACGCGGTCAAGCCTCGTTTGGCAAGCTCCATTTGAAGCCAGTATATATTTTGCTGATACCTACAGTCAAGTCCAGCCTCGTATGACATTTCATTTTAAAGTCCAACGTCGTCTGGCATTCTGTCATTTCTTTTCCCTAGAAGATATGATGATTTCCTAGTAAGAAAACTCCAATATTCTTGTGTGGATGGTCTTCTCGTAAGAAGACTCATGGTCTTGTTGTTTGGATGGATTCATTTGGAAGAAACTTCAAAGCTCCGCGTGAATGATCTTCTCGTAAGAAGCTCTCGTTTATATTTGTCTTGGATAAATTCCTTGTTAGGAATCTCCACAATCATCGATTGGATGAATTTCTTGTGAGAAATCTCTAAAAATGTCAGATATATTCCAAAGTGTCATCAGGTTATGTATGAACGTATTGATTAAACTCACTTAAAATATTCCTCAATGCCTTTCTCTAGTAATTTGTCATCCCCAGTGAGTTTTCACCCATTTGTCTTTGTCATTTTCCTATGGATCACCGCTACCATAATTCCATTATTCCCCACATGTTCACCTTTCACTTTTCATTCATCATAAAATATTCTGCTATGGTTCATCTCATATCACATCATATCTCCAGCAATCCAAAACAAAAGTCCCATGTGCATTCATAACATCTCATATCATTTCATCTGCATTCAGGGACAAAATTCATGTCTTTTAAATATTTAACTATCTCATACCGCAATCATACGAAGAATAACCTTCTTTATATTCTCTGGTTGAAGATACTTAAATAGGGACAACTGTCATACTCCAATTTTGATCCTGAATCAATAAATCAACACATTTATCATGACATTACATCATCTGTATAACATAGCATGAATTTCATCCTGCATGATGCATAAAATATCAATCAAAATAAATTTTCAGAACTACATACATACCGGTTGAATCGATTCTCAAATGTATGTAAAATTAGTGGACGAAAAATTTCAAAATCGAGATTGTAGACGTTAATTTTATTAATATATGGTTTGTGCAGTTTAACCTGGCATGCTCGTTTTATTTTATCGACTACTTTTTCGGTCACATTTTGATCAGCCTGAGCCTTATAACCGATCATTTTTTATTTTAAAATTTGATCAAAACCTATATGTTTTCGAGAAGTTTATTTCGCCCTGATCATTTAGGTGCATTGAGTTTAATTTTTTGAGCACTTTGGCGGCTGATTTTTATTCATTTTTAGTCTTTTTATTTTTTTATTTTTGTCAAAATGTTCAAAATAATTAAATAGGATTAATTGTAATTTTGTTTTGATTTTATTGTGATTATTTTAAGGTGTTTAATTTTATTTAGTTTTAACTAACTTTAATTGATTGTCTCTAAAATAAATTTAAGGGTATTTGTGATTTTTTAATAAAAAACAAACCTACACTTGCCATATATATATATATGGGGGCATATCAAGTGAGAGTGATTTTAAAATGAGAGATAAGAGGAATAAACAACAACCATTAGATCAGATTATCAAGAGAGAGAGAAATTAATAGTCACATTAATGAATAAGTTTAATCATTATTGTTTGATTGATCTAATGATTGTTATTTATTCCTCTCATCTCTCGTTTTAAAATCACTCTCACTTGATATGCTCACTAGGGGTGGACAAAAAAAACGAACCCACCCAAAAACCGAATAAACTGAATCTGAATGGATCGAATCGGATCGGGTCGCAGGTAAATAAATGAATAAATACAGTTTAATATGGATAAGCACGGGAGGGTGTGGGTTGCAATTTCTAATCCGACGAAACCCATACCCGTCCGTAGAAACATGTAGGCAAATGTATTTATATTATAATAATAATAAGTCATTTTACTGATATGTTTCAGACGTGACATGTCTGTAGCTATTTTGTAGGCAATTATTAGCTATTTGGGAGACAATTGATAATGTTTACTAGTATACTGTATACTAATCCTATTTTAAAAATGAAAACAAAAGACAATAACTCTTTTTTTTTATAAGAAACTGTATCACATTTGTTTTTTATGATTTTCCAGGCGATAGGATTATTAGTTTATCTCACACACTTTTCTGGTTTTCCACTTTCTTTTCATTTTCCTTTGTTCCTAACATCAAAAATATAAACACCATAAACACAAACACTGTTGAAATGGATGAGAAGAAAATGATTGTGAAATGGACAAAATTTAAATGAAGCATGAAAGCAGAACCACAAAGCAACGTGTAAACTAAAAAAACAACACCAGTTTGGTAAAACAACAATTTTGGTTGCATTCTGTGGTGATATCTCCGGCGAGAAAAGAAACAACTCTTTCTTCTCCTTCTGTTTCTACAAACCGTTTAAATCCAACCGATCAACCCGTAACCCGTAAAACCCGTAAACCGAAAAAACCGAACAACCAAATGGTCGGAAACGGATTAGAGTTTTGCATCTGATGGTTTTCATCGGAAGAGATTTTCCGGCCCAGAACCGACCGGAGCCGACCGATGTCCACCCCTAGTATAAAGTTATCCTCTAAATCACAATTTCAAACTCTTAATGATGAAAAACTCACTATAAAATGTCATGATTTAACCAATTTTAGTCATAATTGTTGGAAGTACGTTCAAGAAAGATGAATGTTTGAGAGAAGAAGAAGGAGAAAGAGAGAGAAGAAAATAAGAAGAGATTAGGGTTTGAAACTTTGTACAATTTTATTATGAAGCTGTTGTACAAAAATACAAAGTAAAAGACCCTTTATATAGGCTATCAAAGCCCAAGTCCACAAACTAACATTTCGACTGAACTTTTTATCATCTATATTCGAATCTGTAGAATACAACTGACTTACAACACTACAACTATACAACATTTCGACTTCGCCAAAACCTATAAGTCCTTCGACTTCGACAAAACCTAAATTACATCTAACACACCACCTAAATCATGTTTTCGATACTTCTCATCCCAATGCTCTTCTTTAACTCGTCGAATCTGATTTTCTTCAAAGGTTTGGTAAGTATGTCAGCTAGTTGAACTTCAGTCTTGCAATATTCAAGATCCAGCTTCCCTCTGTTCACTTGATCCTTGAGAAAATGATACCTTCTTTCTATGGGCTTACTTCGACCATGACACATAGGATGATTGGCAAGATCAATAGCTGACTTGTTGTCTACAAACAATTTCATCTTCCCAGGTTCCTTGATCTTGAGTTCTTCGAGCAACATATCTATCCATGCCGCCTGACATGCTGCATACGATGCAGCTACATACTCAACTTCACATGATGACAAAGCCACAATGCTTTGTTTTCTCGAACTCCAAGAGATTGGAGCTCCTTCGATCATGAAAATATTGCCTGCAGTACTTTTCTTCTCATCTTGGTCTCCACTGAAATCTGAATCAGTATAACCATATACCTCCACATCTTTCGACATAGACCTATTTCGACATAGCATCAGCACACCATGATCAATCGTACCCTTAATGTATCTCAGTACTCTCTTTACTGCAATAAGATGACATTCTTGGGGTTTCTCCATAAATCGACTTAACAATCTGACACTTTGACAAATGTCCGGTCTTGTATTGCAAAGATACCACAAGGATCCAATAATTTGTTTGTACAGTGTCGAACTTACAAACTCATCATGAGTTACCTTCTTTAACTTTGCTCTTGTTTCCAATGGAGTTGTCGCAGCTTTACAGTCAATCATCTTGAACCTCTTCAAAATATCTTGAGCATACTTCTTCTGGTGCAGGAACACACCTTTAACTGTGTCTTTGAATTCCATTCCTAAGAAATATGACAAATTCCCTAGGTTGGACATTTCGAACTCTTGCATTAGCTTCAACTTAACTTTTCATATCTCAGCTTCATTTGCACCTGTAATTAACAAATCATCAACGTACAGGCATAAAATGATTCGACTATCATTGTCAACATCATTTATGTAAACTCCATGCTCAGACACACACTTTGTGAAACCTGCTTCGATTAGGAAACCATCTATTCTTTTGTTCCAAGCCCTTGGGGATTGCTTCAATCCATAGAGAGCCTTCCTCAATCTGTACACCTTCGACTCATGCCCTTTGATCTCAAATCCTGGTGGCTGACTGACATAAACTTCTTCCTCCAAAGGTCCATTCAAGAATGTTGATTTTACATCCAACTGATGTATCTTCCATTCTCTATATGCTGCAGTCGAAACAACAATCCTGATTGTTTCCATCCTAGCCACTGGCGCATAGACTTCGTTGAAATCAACATAAGGTTTCTGCAGAAATCCTCTTGCCACTAGTCTTGCCTTATGCTTGGCAATTTCACCATTTGGCCTTCGTTTCAGGCTGTAAACCCATTTCACATCAATAGGCTTCTTGCTGGCTTTTTCGACAAGTTCCCAGGTATTGTTCTTTTTAATTGCCCTGAGTTCCTCCTTCATGACTTCACACTAATTCGAATCATTCATGGCTTCATCCAAGTTAATTGGTTCTGCTTCAGCCATCATCATTGCTTCTTCTACTAAGTCACCATCTGCATCGATTGCATTATCTAGAAATCTCTCATATCCAACTAACCTTGTCGACTCAGCTCTTGTTCTAGTTGATCTTCTGACATTCTGCTCAGGAGGTTCTTCATTTCGACTTGTCGTGGCCTTAGTTTGTTGGTATTCTTCAAACACCGTCGGAACTGTCTCTTCCATTTGTCGACCAGTATCCTGTCGAACTGACCCATGGCTCCACTCCCATTTTTTATTTTCATCTACCAGAACATCTCGACTGATCACAAATTTATCATCTTCTGGTGAATAGAGTCTATATGCACCAGTCAAATGATAACCTATGAGCACCATGGTTTGACTTCGATCATCTAGTTTTGTTCTCAGTTGCTCAGGAACATGCCTGAAACATGTTGATCCAAAAACTCTAAAATGACTTACATTTGGCTTCTCACCTGTCCAAGCTTCATAAGGAGTCTTCTCGACTAACTTCTTCGTTGGACATCTATTCAGAATGTATACTGCTGTCGAAGCTGCTTCAGCCCAAAATCTCTTTGGCACCTCTTTAGCCTTCAACATACTTCTCGTCATATTCAGTATACTTCTATTCTTTCTCTCAGCTATCCCATTATGTTGAGGTGTATATGGTGCAATAACCTCATGCTCTATACCTTCCTCTTCACAAAATCTAGCAAACTCTCGAGAGATATATTCACCACCACCATCAGTTCTCAGTTTCTTTAGCTTGCAGCCACTTTGCTTTTCGACAAGCAACTTAAACTTCTTGAACTTTGTGAATACTTCACTCTTACTTTCGATCACATAAATCCACATATATCTGGTGAATTCATCAATGAAAGTTAAGAAGTAACGTTTTCCACCATTCGACCTAACTTCAAAAGGTCCACATACGTCAGAATGAACAAGTTCCAACTTTCCTTTCGACTTAATTGGCAGATCATGTTTGAATGCTTTTCTAGTCTGCTTTGCTTTGCAGCATTCTTCACACACATGATTTGGTTCTTTCACCTGAGGTAAACCATACACCATCTTCTTCTGATTCAGCATACCCAAACTCCTGAAGTTTAGATGCCCATATCTATGATGCCATAGCCAATTCTTTTCCTCTTCTGTAGTTGACGCAAGACATTCATGATTAATCATGTTAATCTGAACTTTAAAAGTCTTGTTATCAGCCAATGGTGCTTTCAGTATCAACCTACCATCAGCATGATACACCTTCATTTGATTATTCTCTAGCTTCATATTATGTTCTTTGGCAAGTAATTGACCTATACTTATCAAGTTACTTGTCATAGAAGGCACATACAACACATCAGTAATGCTGGCTTTTCTACCATCTCTCTTCATTACAGATATGTTTCCTCTTCCACCTGATGTGACATGTCTACCATCTGCAAACTTTATCACCTTCTTAACTGATTCATCAAGCTTCGTGAACCAGTTCTTATTACCAGTCATGTGGTTGCTGCAACCTGAATCAAGATACCACAAATTTGTTTCATCATCATTCGACTGAGTGTCTGCCATTAGTAGCACACCTTCAGAATCACTATCTTCTGCCTGTGCATACTGCGCTTTGTCACTTTCTTTTGCTCGTGCTTCCTTCTTCTTTCGACAGTCTCGAGCATAATGACCAAAACTTTGACAATTGTAACACTGCACGTCTTTCATGTCAACTTTCTTCCCAGAATACTTGTTGCCCATGACTTTCTTTGAATCATCATGATTCTTTGAACTCTTGCTTGACTTCTCATCACTAGCAAGATTCCTTCCCTGCTTCGCCTTCCCAGATTTCTTGGTGAGTTTCGCTTGTAGTGCTTGGTCTGATACCTTTTCTCTTTCTAAACTTCTTTGCTTCAATCTCATCTCATGAGCTTCCAAAGAAGCCTGTAGCTCTTCAACCTTCATCTCAACAAGATTCTTGGACTCTTCAATGGACACTACAATGTAATCAAAATTTGCAGTCAGAGATCTTAATACCTTCTCAATCTTCTGCAAATCTGTGATTGTTTCTCCACAAGACTTCATCTGGTTCGACAGCATCACCAACCTTGAAAAGAACTCCAAAACTGATTCATCTTCCTTCATCTGAATCATTTCGTATTGCTTTCTCAAGGTTTGCAGCTTCACCCTCTTCAGTTTCTCATCACCTCCATACAAGTTCTTTAACTTGTCCCACGCTCCTTTTGCTGATTCCTCTTCAATAATTTTCTCAAACACATTCGGATCCACACACTGGTGAATCAAGAACAACGCTTTACCATCTTTCTTCCGTTAATCCTTGTACGCAGCTTTCTGTTCATCAGTAGCATTTGCCCCCAATTCAGTTACGCCATCATTCACGATTTCAACCACATCTTGAAATCTGAAGATAACCCTCATCTGCGCAACCCACCGTTGGTAGTTTTCCCCTTTGAAAACCGGTAGATTCGCTGGAAATTGTGTGGACGTTGTTGTTCCGTTTGCCATTAGATTCTCTCTGAATCGCAACCAGTGCACTATTATACCAATTTGTTGGAACTACGTTCAAGAAAGATGAATGTTTGAGAGAAGAAGAAGGAGAAAGAGAGAGAAGAAAATAAGAATAGATTAGGGTTTGAAACTTTGTACAATTTTATTATGAATCTGTTGTACAAAAATACAAAGTACAAAACCCTTTATATAGGCTATCAAAGCTCAGACCCACAAACTAACATTTCGACTGAACTCTTTATCATCTATATTCGACTCTGTCGAATATAGCTGACTTACAACACTACAACTATACAACATTTCGACTTCGCCAAAACCTATAAGTCCTTCGACTTCGACAAAACCTGAATTACATCTAACAATAATAGTAAATCATAAAATACATATCCTCTTAAATCATAAAATGAAACTTTCTTAGTGTAAGTATACACATCATCTTACTCTTGCATATCAAACAAAATATATCCAGCATTAGAAAGAATTGAATTTGTATCACCCACGTTGGAATTCAAAGAATTTGCAAGTTGCTGAATAAAGATACTGCGCTTTTGCAGTGTCTCTGCACCCACTACTTAACTACCACAAGTCTAATTATAGACCAAAATTACACAATTGAACATCAAGTCATGTTTTCAATAAGTGCCTCATAAAATAGTGTATTAGAATAATTTAAGTGCACCACATAAATGACTCTGTCAGAAAGGCATTAATAATTAATAACAATAAGGAAAAGCAAAAGTATTCCAGGTAGCAACACCCCCAAAGAACCACAAAGCAATTTCCTTGTTAGCACTTTCAACATCATTACTTCCATGAATAACATTCATGCATCAATAGGAACAACAAATAATTACACTGCATACCACAATTTAAACAAAGTTCATCAAATTGGTAAAGAACACAGCAGTGTCGGTATCAAAAACCAAATTTATTTCTATTATGAGTTCTTTTTATGGTGTTGGGGAACAAAGCTTGTTGTGAATTCTTATTTTAGTTAGAGTTCCACATTAGTTCTTTAACAATATAGTTAGTATTTATTATAGCTGTTTTATACTTAACTCATTGCCATTACATGAAAATAAAAATATCATAATTGCATTTAAGCTTTTTGTTTATTATTATTATTATTATTATTATTATTATTATTATTATTATTATTATTATTATTATTATTTAGGGTTTAGAAGAAATTTTTTGACCATTTGGATGTGATACATTTGGCCCATTAATCTTTGCACCTCCTGTTATTGTTTTTCTTTTATATTATTTCTTTTATAATCTTTGCTTTGTAATAATTGGTTAGTTTGTTTAGATGATTGATTAATTTTTTTTATTATTTTGGTAAAGTGTTGATTTATCCTCATTAATTAGCTAATTGATTTTTTTTCTTTTATTTTTAGTTGATGGTTAAATTGGTTATTAAAGTAGATTTATTTGATTAGTCAACTTTATCGTGTTTAATCATTTTAATTAAGTTATCCCTATTTATGTTCATAAATAATGTAAAAATAGTTTTAAATTAACTAATTATTTTAATTCTTTTTTCATTGTGTTGTGATTTTGAAGCTTAAATTTAATTTAGCTTTCATAAACTGCTTGGACGCATAGATTTTGTTGTCCGACTTCTTATAGTGTGATTCCTACATTGTTCCGGATTAGTCCAATGACAAGTCATGACCCAATTCACTTTTGAAAATTTTACCTCATACCCCATCATTTATTCTTCTACCCCTACATTATATATTTTTTACCAAAATATCCTCGTATAAAAGTGTAAAATTTTCTTAATTTAATTATGTGATATGGAATTTAATAAATAAATCTATCTTTAAACACTACTTAATTAATCTTCTCAACAAACATGGCAAGTATTATATACTTTCCGTAAAAGAATTTATATAAAATAATATTCCTAAGTTTTTGTAAAAATTATATAAATTATTTAAATAATTTATATAATTTTTACAAAAATTTAGAAATCAATTTTCTTTTTAAAAATATATGGACCAACTTAATAAAATCACTAAAAACATAATTATCGACGGTTTTTTAAATATTACTCTTCCTGTCCCAAATTATAAACTACTTTGTAAAAAAAATATATTTTAATTTATAAGTGTTCTGGACTGGGCCGAGGCTGCCCAACAGTCGAGCAGGCCCAACCCATACTGCCTGGAGAGGCCTAGTAAGGTCCTTCTGCGGACACGTGACTGCCACGCGCGCACCACAACTTCGTCGGGCACTGAGTCATCGTCGGGCACCTGACAATAAAAGAAGAGGGCATCACGTCCCACTGAGATATGCCTCCTCGACAAGATAGCTCCTCCCCGTGAGGCCCTGCCTTTCCTACGGGCCCTACATCTCCTCGACACAGAAGGCTCCTCCCCGCGAGGAGCACCCAACGGTCCATCCCACGTGGACACGTTCCAAGTAACCTCCCATTTCCGAAAGATTCGGTCTACCTTACTTCCGGAAATCTAAGAGCAGTTACTCTAGGGCGAAGACCATGTGCTGGTCTTCACTACTACACGTAAGCCCTAGCAGTTACCTGGAGTGGGCCTAGTTAGCCCAGCCCATTGCAGGTAACCGTTGGCCCCGCGCTGGGGGCTCTCTATAAATACCCTCTCATTTGAGAGGGCCAGGTTAGACACTTTCTTCCTACCATTCTCACTTTCTGTATTTGCTGATATTCTGTACACTCTCTGACTTGAGCGTCGGAGTACCTTGCAGGTACACCCCCCCCCCCCCCCCCCGGCCGTCTCTCATCATCCCCAGAGCTGCCGTTCCAGACGCCGTTGGCCACTATCACTGTCTGATCCAGGTACGATCAGTGGCGCCGACTGTGGGGACTTATAGGCTTCCCCGTTTCTCTGTTCGATAAACCAAAGCTTTCTCCGTTCAACAACCATCATGGCCAACCCGTCGGCGAATCAAGCTCTAGACAACGTTATTGCGCAGCTTAGCACTGGCAACCACGTCGACAATAACTCTGCCCGACCTGTCGCGGAGAACGACGTCAGAGACGGACTCACCGCTTCTCCATCTTCCGAGGAAGTGGAGTACGAGACAGCTCACCAGGACGGACAGGAAACCGTCCTCCAGTCCGTTTTCCAGCCCGTGGACCCGCCGCCAAATGCGGATCCGAGCACTGCTGCCCTGTTTGCGTTGGTCAATCAGACCAACCAGATGATCTTCAACCAAAACATCCGGATCGAGGCGCTGGAGAAAAGTCGTGGTCGGTCTTCCCCGCGAAGGCACCGACCACCTCCATTTCCAAGACGTTCGCAGTCCCCGGAGGCATCGCGCAGTTCTTCCCCGGTTCCCAGAGGTCGCAGGCCACGCTTAGAGCGTACCCAGCCGGAACAGCCTCAGAAACGCCACCGCTCCCCGCCACCAAAGGGACCAGTTCGATCCTCGAAAAATAAAAGGAGCAAGACGAAAACCGAGGATCCGAAAGGACGCCTAAGGGACCACTCCCCGAGACGTCACTATGTTCGTGGACGACACTCCCCCTCTGTGTCTCCGGGAGCCAGCGAGGACGACGACTACCGGACCCCTCTGGCCAGGCACATCATGGACGCCCCTATTCCTAAGGGCCTGGAGAGGCCCCCATCCTTAGGAACCTATGACGGGACATCCGATCCTGATGACCATGTCGAGAGTTTTGAGGCTCTGCTCGATTTCAGGAACGTCTCCGGCGCCATCAAATGTCGACTATTCCCTACGACTCTTTGGAAAGGGGCCATGGTTTGGTATAAAAACCTAGCTTCTGAATCAATTACGTCGTGGAGGGTCCTGAGGGAACGCTTTCGAAAAAACTTTACGGCGTCTCGCCGACATCCGAAGACGATAGCCTCCCTGGAAGCCATCTTTCAGGGGAAGGATGAGCCTCTCCGGAGCTACATAGAGAGGTTCAACAAAAAGACAGTCGAGATCCACGTGACCGACCACATCAAAATGTATCTCATCATCAAGGGTTTGAGGATAGGATCTAAGTTCGCAGAATCCGTCGGGCTGCACCGTCTCCGCAGCTTTGAAGGCCTCCTCGAGAGGGCTCAGTCGCATATTGAGTTCGAGGAAGCTGAGGCTGCACAAATTGCCCTCGACTCGAGGCGTAGAGAAGGCACCCGCGACAACAAGGAAGAAGACTCCCCTCCACCCAGGCGAGGTGGAGACAGGAGAAGAGAAGACTCCCCTCCACCCAGGCGAGGCGGGGAAAGAAAGAAAGAGGCCCGGACCAAAGAGCCCCGCGAATCACGGGGACCATCTGGCCTTTTCAAAGATTACACACCGCTGAACGTGTCCCGCTCGCGCATTTTCAGCGACTGTGCCAACTCGGAGTTCGTCAAAGGGGGAATCCGCTTCCCGAAACCGACGACTTCCAAACCAAACGCCGACAAGTCCAAGTACTGTCGGTTCCATCGCAGTCACGGGCACGTTACCGAAGATTGCGTCCACCTTAAAGACGCCATCGAGACGCTGATTAAAGAAGGGTACCTGAAGAAGTACGCCAAGCAGTAAGAGGCCCCCCGCCCCAACGGCCAGGAGGCCCAGAATGTCGAGGAGTCAACTCCCTCTCCAACAACGGATCGTTGCAGGTCGCGTTGAGCGTCACGCGGCCTGAAGACTTCGGTTTTCCTGGAGAGCTCGACAGCCCCGAAGATGTCCGAAACATGTGGAACAACTTCCCAGTGGAGGACTCGATAAGTGCCCGCAGTACATGGGAGTCTTTCCCCCAGGCACTGGTCATATCTGGCGGAGCCCCTGACCGTTTGACCGTGGGGTCGATAAAGAGGAAGTTCGACGAACTGAAGGTGACAACTCCTCGAGCGCCTACCCTCGAGCGGGTCAAGGGAAGATCAAATCTGATTACCTTCTACCTCGAGGAACTTCCCGGTGGGGCACCGAACGCCAACATCCCCCTCTTGATCCGGGCACAGATGGCCAACTTTGATGTCCATAGAATTTTGGTCGACCAGGGGAGCTCGGTGGACATCATGTACGTCCACCTCTTCGAGACCCTCCAGCTGACCAAGCAACACTTGTCCCCATACATAGGGTCGGACCTACAAGGCTTCAACGGCGCGACCACCAGACCATGGGGCTTCGTTGAGTTGATGGTCACCTTCGGGATTGAGGAAACTGCCCGACAGGTGAAGACGCGTTTCTTGGTGGTGGACTGCCCGTCCCTCTACAACTGTATAATGGGGAGGACCACGTTGGCGGAACTGACGGCCGTACCATTAACGGTCCACCTGAAGATGAAATACTACACGAAGCGCGGACGTGTGGTCACTCTCCACGGAGACATCAACGCGGCCAGAAGATGTTTCGACGCAGCAATCAGGGGTCTGAGTGTCGTCGGCGGCACCAAATCTAAGACTCAGACCGAGACACCTCCAGACGTCGTGCAGGCTCCGCTCCCGCCGGTCAGTACGATCGACCTTGACAGCAGATTTACCGGGGAACAGGAAGGCGAGGACCTCCCACTTGAAGTCAACGGGCAGCCTCTCCACCCAACGCGCCCCGTCCCAGATGGAGATTTCGAGCTGATTCCTCTCGGCGACAGCCCAGACCGAAGCTTGAAGATTGGCTCTGGACTCCCCGACCTGGCGAAGAGGCAACTGAAGGCATGTCTCCGAGAAAATGCAGATTTGTTCGCCTGGAGTGCTGCAGAGATGCCCGGACTGGACCCTGAAGTAGCTTGTCATCAGCTGACTATAGATCCGGCCGCTAGGGCCGTAGCTCAACGTAGGCGTAGGCAGTCTCCGGAAAAAATGGAGGCTGCTGAAAAAGCTGTAAAAGACCTAGAGGCAAATTTTATTTCCAAGGCCAAGTACACAACTTGGCTCTCAAATGTTGTACTCGTTAAGAAAAATAATGGAAAGTGGAGGATGTGCGTTGACTACACGGATCTTAACCGAGCATGCCCGAAGGACTCTTATCCCTTACCTAACATCGACCAACTAGTCGATAATTCTGCAGGATTTAAATTACTATCCTTTATGGATGCCTATTCGGGGTACAACCAAATCCCCATGGACGAGGCCGACAAGCGGCATACCGCCTTCATGACCGAATCGGGCAATTACTACTATAACGTAATGCCCTTCGGCCTGAAAAATGCTAGCGCCACCTACCAACGGATGATGAACAAGGTCTTTCGGGCAGATATTGGCGACGTGCTTGAGGTTTACATGGACGACATGATCGTCAAATTCGCAGAAGAAGTCGACCATGCCGCTCATCTCCAGAAAGTGTTCGACACGGCGAGGAAATGTCGCATGAGGTTCAACCCCAACAAATGCACCTTCGGTGTTCGTGAGGGAAATTCCCTAGCTTCTACCTCACGGAGAGGGGCATCGAGGCGAACCCCGAAAAATGTAGGGCATTCTCCGAAATCCCTACCACGAACTCGAAGAAGTCGATCCAGTCGCTTAACGGAATGCTGACGACTCTCTCCCGTTTCGTAGCCAAATCTGCTCAGTACGCACTCCCCTTCTTCAAGCTTCTCCGACAGAAGGCGACCTTTGAATGGAGTGAAGAGTGCGAACAAGCCCTCCTCCATCTAAAGCAAGTCTTGTCTCAACCCCCGGTCTTTTCCCGACCAGATACCGGGGAAACACTTTTCTTGTACCTAGCCGTCAGCGGCGAAGCGGTGAGTGTTGTCCTTATACGGGAGACCCCCGACGGACAGAAACCGATTTACTTCACGAGCAGAGCTCTTCAGGGCCCCGAGCTCAGATACCAACAGATCAAAAAGGTCACCTTGGCCCTCGTATCTGCTGCCCGAAGATTACGCCATTACTTCCTGGCCCACACGATCGTGGTAAGGACAGAGCAGCCTATCCGATAGCTCCTCAGCCGCCCAGATATGGCGGGGAGAATGCTTCGGTGGTCTCTCGAGCTATCCGAGTTCGACCTCCGATACGAAGGAAGAAAAGCCTTGAAATCCCAAGTACTGGCCGACTTCGTGGCGGAAATGAACGTCCCGGAATCCTCACCCAACGGCTCCCAGAAATGGACGATTTACGTCGACGGGGCCTCCATTGTAAAAGGCAGCGGAGCGGGAATTATCCTCAAAAACGAACAGGGCATCCTGATAGAGGTCTCCCTCGAGCTGTCCTTCAAGACATCGAATAACCAAGCCGAATACGAGGCCTTCCTCGCGGGACTTCGACTTGCGGAAGACCTTGGCGCGAAAGAGGTCAAAATCTTTACAGACTCCCAGCTCGTGGCATCGCAGGTTCTGGGAGAATTCCAGGCCAAAAACGATAGTCTCATCGAGTACCTAACCTTGGTGCAAGAAAAGTTGAAGAAATTTGTCTCCGCGAAAGTGGCTCACATCCCACGCGAGCACAACACTCGAGCAGACGTGCTCTCCAAGCTTGCGAGCACTAAGAAAAAAGGAGGGAACAAATCAGTTATCCAGGAGATACTAACCCAACCGAGCATAACCAAAACCGCACCGACCACGGAGGTCAACGTAATCGGAGACACAAACTGTTGGATGACCCCAGTTCACGAATACTTGACGACGGGCAAACTGCCTGACGATCCTAGAGAAGCGAGGATAGTCAAGAGGCGGGCATGTGCGTATACCGTCGTCGAAGGTAAACTATACCGTCGAGGATTCTCTATTCCCTTACTCCGGTGTGTCGAAGAAGGCAAAGTTTCGGGGATCCTCCAAGAAATCCACGAAGGAATCAATGCCCAGCACCTCGGCGGAAGGTCCCTAGCCCGAAAAGCACTCCGAGCAGGGTATTATTGGTCCACTATGCAACATGATGCAAAGGAGCACGTTAAGAAATGTGACCGCTGCCAAAGACACGGAGACATGCACCTCGCTCCTCCAAACGAGCTTAAGTCATTGTCGTCCCCGTGGCCATTTGCGTGGTGGGGAATGGATATCCTCGGACCTTTTGTCATGGGGTCGTACCAAAACAAGTACCTCATAGTAGGGGTGGATTACTTCACGAAGTGGATTGAGGCCGAGGCGCTGGCCAAGATCACTGCTTTCAACATACTCCGTTTCTACAAAAGAAACATCCTCGCCCGATTCGGGGTGCCCCAAGCCATTGTCACGGACAACGGGACACAGTTCACCGACATGAACTTCCAAGACTTCGTCGCCAAACTGGCACAAAACAACACTTCACGTCGGTCGAACACCCTCAAACTAACGGGTAGGCCGAAGCAACGAACAGAGTGATACTCCGGGGACTGAAGCGACGACTCGGCGAGGCCAAACAACGGTGGGTCGAGGAGTTGCACAACGTCCTGTAGGCGTATCGAACAACCCCACACTCCACGACCGGTGAGACCCCGTTTCGCCTAACTTATGGGACCGAGGTTGTTATCCCCGTGGAGATCAGGGAACCCTCAAGGAGGACAGAGGCTCCCCTCGATGAAGAAACAAACAACGAAGCCCTGCGAGAGGAACTCGACCTTGTCGAAGAGATAAGGACCGACGCTTCCCTCCAAGAAGCCTCTTTAAAACAAAAAATAACTCTGCGTTATAATGACAAAGTTATCAAACGAGACTTCCAAGTAGGCAGTCTTGTCCTACGAAGAAGTCAAAAAGATTCACGCAAAGGAAAGCTGGCCGCAAACTGGGAGGGCCCATACCGCGTCACCGCGAAGACGGGGACGCGTGCCTATTACCTCGAGAACCTCCATGGTGAACAACTTGCTCGACCATGGAATGCTGAGAAGCTCAAGCAATACTACAATTAGACACTGCCCGGGACAATACAACGTCGCGAACACGGGGGCGTGCAACGGTACATGCGCGACACCTCTATATAACACACGACGGCCAAAAACCACAAAGTGTGTGCATGATACCTTTTGGCCCGGCGAGGAGACATCAACCGAGCTCCGTCGTCGACGTACCAAATAGGCGGAACACCCAGCTCGCGATGGGAAGTTCAGGCCACGAAGCTAAGAAATCGACCGCTTTCTTAGCCTCGTTGAAGGTCGGAGTACAACCACTGACCACTCGGCTAAGCTCTCTTCGCAGTCGAGCATCATCAGAGTCGAGCAAACGCCCAAGGCGCAAGTGATCTCAACTACTTAGACAAAAATAAGTAATGCATAAAATATCACACACAAGCAAAATTAATAAAGAGGCATAACGAAGTAGGAAAATCGGGCAAAACCCTTAGTACAAAATGTTACAGATACAAGCCCACAAGTCGGGCAAAAATAACCATTGTGCTAATAGTACATCAAATAAGCCCACAAGCCGGGCAAAAACAAAATGGCACGCAGGCCAAGCAAACTATATCCCTACTCTGCGGCAGTCTCAGTGGCGTCCGGCCCACCTCCCTCGTTGGCGTCCCCTCCTTGCCCGTGGCGGCACGATCCGGCCGTCGACCACCTCGAAGTCAGCATCTGCCCCATCGGTCACCAGGTCGGGGTTTAGGACCCGAAGATGCGCCACCGCAATCCGGAACCCTATGCCCGCAGTTTCAAGAGCATCATCCTCGGCTAGCCGGAGATCCTGCTCGAGTTTCTTGAGTTAAGCCACCAGCGTTGCTCGAGTGGTTAAGAGCCTATCCTCCTCGGTTTCGCCTTCGGCGGGCCGCACAGCATCCTCTAACTCGACGATCCTCTCCTTGAGCCGCTTCTCCTCCGCCTCCAGCTCGGTGATTCGGGCGAGGTGGTCTCTCTCTGTTTCCTCGACTTCCTTCAGCTTGGTCTCAGCCCGCTGCTGCTCGCTTTATTCTTTGTTCAGGTCCCTGCATTCCTTCAACTCCTTGCGCATGTCGAGCATCTCAGCATCCAATTTCTAGAGCTTGTCTTGCAGTCGAGAAAGCTCAGCAGCGGGGCGAGTCTCATCGTTCAGGACAATGGCAGTTGAGCAAAGCCGCATGACCGCAGACAGGTCCTCGAAGATCGTCTTCCTCCTCGCTTCCGCGGGTGCCCCCAGCTTGGCTTGGACTTCAGAGGGAGGGACACGAAGATATATGACTTCGGAGAAGAAGCGAGGCTTTTGATGGCATGGTGGAAGTTCAAAGCTTGAAGGAGGTGGGGGACTGTCGTCGTGGCCTAGGTCGACGACCTCCACGCTCGAAACCCGTTGTCGTTTTGGCGTCCCTAGAGTACCCGGAGACTGGCTCCCAGCAGGAGGTGTCCGCCTCTCTGAAATCCCCGACACGGTGGCAGCAGGCTTAGACTGACTGGAACCTTCGGGCATAGCAGCCGAGGAAACACCCTCAGGCATGGCCCCAGAAGGAGCAACATCTTGGCCCTTTGAACGAGATGCCTCTCCCCGGGCCTGCTCTTCCCGAGCCCTCTTCGCCTTCAGTTTCTTGAGTCTCTCCTCGGCTCCGGCCATTTTTCCTGCAAAAAGAAAGAAAACGTTAGTAAGGCAAGGAATACAGATGCGAGGAAGGCTTAGATTGTGGGCGTTTTCACCACCTAACAACTCGATTGCTTCTTCTTCGGAGAAGGTCTCGAGCATAACGCGGGTATTGATCAGACGACGTTGTTTCTTCACCTGCCCGTCTGCTCCCGTTATAGGCTGGCCGTCCAGAGTTTCGTGCTGAGCTTCATTAAAGCTTTCAACGAAAGCGACGATTTTATCGTAAGCTTCCCGCTCATAGACGTCCAACTGATTATGCTTCACCTTGTATTTATCGACTCCCTTCTTGAAGTGTTCCTCCGTCCAGTACAGAGGGAACTTCGGCTCCAGGACCTCCTCGGAGCGACCGTCGACGTCGCGAGTGACTTTCCGGTACAGCGAGTATACGGCCCTGAGGGTGACCGGCTTCACGAAATAGTAGCAGAACTTGAAGTCCCGGATGGAATCTAAATATGTATGGAACAAAGCTTTGCTCTGCTTGAAGGACACCCATCCATGTCGTCCACCGGCTGACGATCTCTGAAGATGGAATATCCGGAAAAAGAGGGACACTGTTGGAACGATTTTTAAATACTTACAGACGAGCTCGAAGGCCCGGATGAAGGCCAGGGAGTTCGGATGAATTTGCGAGGGGGCCAACTTCAACCAGGCAAAGATTCCCTCTTGTAAGTCCGTGAAGGGCAGCCTCCACCCCGCCTTGTCAAACATAAATTCATATAAGGGGGTGCGCATTCCCCGGTAAGGCGAACATATCCGATGGTGCTCCTCTGGGCGAAAAACCTTCCAGGATTTGTCAGACCCGATGAGCCGGTGCTCGACGGTGCAGAACATGTCGTCCACGTCTTTGTAGACGAAGATAGACGACATCTCCAGTGCTTCCTCGCACACCCACTCCTCGAGCGGGCGCTCCTGCACAAAAGCCATGTGAGCCATGGGAGATTCGGGTTGGTCGTCGTCTTCTTCGAATGATCCCACAACCACTTTCGCAGCCAAATCGTCCATTTACCTAAAAAGCAGAAGGAAACGGTGAATTCGATGGGTCATACCAAATTCACCCCTCCACCACTGTTCAAGCGAAAGGGCGAGGAAGGGGCAAGGCTCTCTCGGTTCCCCGACGTAACCGGATGAGGATCGACATGTTCACCGGGGACCTCATCGCCTCCCCGGAAGATTCTGGCCCCGTGTTCCCGTGACTCTAATGAAAAGAGCAATTATTGAGGACCCCGAGACATTCAACGGGTCCCCGACATGTTCATCCCTAGTCCCTGAAATATTCAACAAGAGCGGGTGAAATTCTTAGCACCCCCTCTCTCAACAACTAAAGATTCCCGCCGTATTCGCCAGGAATCCTTTCATTTCTCGTGGGAACATCATCAGTTCACCAAGGAAATGCTATACACTAGTTGAAATTAAAGAGAAATGTAAGAAAAAGGTCAGTTTTGGAGCAAGTACCTTATAAACAGCGGTTTAGGGTTCCGGTGCGGAGTTTCCTGTGGCTGACAGCGGCTGACAGCGGCGAACGGCTATGGTGGAAGGTAGAGAGAGAGGGAGCGAAATTGTTGAGAGAGAAACGGAAAAGTGGGAAATGAGCAAGGGGGGGCTTTTATAAGCGGTTCTCGCAGAACTCGAGGGACGTAGGGCACTCAAGTGCGCTACCCTAGCCAGCCGCCCTAGCCCCCCTAGGTAATAATGGCAGGCAACACGTGGCACGCATGCAGCCACGCATCTTCCCACGCGTGTCGTTCCTGTTTTCCCCAACGCTTTGAATCTGAGGCCCCTCATCTCCCCGGCGTGACGACCAAACGCGACTGAACAATACCCGAATTATGTGCGACCGTATGGACATCGACCACAAGAATGGCCTCCTCGGTTCCTCTCCTGGCGTATCCCTGACGTGCCAGTAAACCTTAAGTCATTACTCTGACACCTCAGAGCAACGACTTGGGGGGCTCCTGTTCTGGACTGGGCCGAGGCTGCCCAACAGTCGAGTAGGCCCAACCCATACTGCCTGGAGAGGCCCAGTAAGGTCCTTCTGCGGACACGTGACTGCCACGCGCGCACCACAGCTTCGTCGGGCACTGAGTCATCGTCGAGCACCTGACAATAAGAGAAGAGGGCATCACGTCCCACTGAGATATGCCTCCTCAACAGGATAGCTCCTCCCCGCGAGGCCCTGTCTTTCCTACGGGCTCCACATCTCCTCGACACAGAAGGCTCCTCCCTGCGAGGAGCATCCAACGGTCCATCCCACGTGGACACGTTCCAAGTAACCTCCCACTTCCGAAAGATTCGGTCTACCCTACTTCCAGAAATCTAGGAGCAGTTACTCTAGGGCGAAGACCACGTGCTGGTCTTCACTACTACACGTAAGCCCTAACAGTTACCTGGAGCGGGCCTAGTTGGCCCAGCCCATTGCAGGTAACCGTTGGCCCCGCGCTGGGGGCTCTCTATAAATACCCTCTCATTTGAGAGGGCCAGGTTAGACACTTTCTTCCTACCATTCTCACTTTCTGTATTTGCTGATATTCTGTACACTCTCTGACTTGAGCGTCGGAGTACCTTGCAGGTACCCCCCCCCCCCCCCCCCCCCGCCGTCTCTCATCATCACCAGAGCTGACGTTCCAGATGTCGTTGGCCACTATCACTGTCTGATCCAGGTACGATCAATAAGTTATTTTACAATTTCAATATAACGTTTAGAATATTTTTTCTAATATACTATCATCTATCATTTATTATTATTATTTTATAATTTTTTTCATTTTCATTTATATGTAATAGATGAAAGATTATATTATAAAATCATAAATAATTTATTTTTTTCATATAATATTAATTACGTTTTCAAAACGTCTTACCATTTAAGATGGAGGTAGGACAATTGTAATGATATTATTAAATTCAGTTGTAATGATATTAATGAACCACCGACGTTGTAGTAAGCAAGATGACTTTGGCAAATTGTTTCCATTATATATTTTTTATATCAATGTAAAATATAAGGTTGAATAACTGTGAGATTAGCGAAATTCAATTTAGAGTTTTGAATAAGGATATAAATATTTAAAAAATATATTTGAATTATTTAAATAATTAATACGTGTGATTATTAATTAAATTGACAAGTGTGATTATTCAATTTAGAGTTTTGAATAATGATATAAATATTTAAAAAATACATTTAAATTCAAACCTCGTGCAAATGTAAATTATTATCCAAATATTCTTTTAAAACATATTTCATTAAAATTGTAAAATAACTTATAATTTAAAACATATTTTTTTGACAAAGTAGTTTATAATTTGGTACAGAGAGAGTAATATTTAAAAAACTGTCGATAATTATGTTTTTAGTGATTTTATTAAGTTGGTCCATATATTTTTATAAAGAAAATTGATTTCTAAATTTTTGTAAAAATTTTATAAATTATTTAAATAATTTATATAATTTTTACAAAAACTTAGGAATATTATTTTATATAAATTCTTTTACGGAAAGTATATAATACTTGTCATGTTTGTTGAGAAGATTAATTAAGTAGTGTCTAAAGATAGATTTATTTATTAAATTCCATATCAAATAATTAAATTAAGAAAATTTTACACTTTTATACGAGGATATTTTGGTAAAAAATATATAATGTAGGGGTAGAGGAATAAATGATGGGGTATGAGGTAAAATTTTCTTCACTTCTGCATCCAGAACGGTCCAATAGCCTAGATCCATCCAGTTAAGGACAAAGGGAATCGGTTTTCCCTCTGCCCCTCCACCGAGGAGAGATGGCTAGCCATCTCTGCCCATTCATCATATTCTTGCCCGTCACGCACAAGGCAGACATCCAGGGATGGTCGTAGTGCTCCTGCCCAGAATCATCTCCTGCCCCTCCGCCGAGGAGGCTGCCCAGAATTCAACCAGTAGTCTCGAGCCAGCCAGTTGAGGATAAAGGAAAGCCTTTTTCCTCCTGACCCTCTACCGAGGAAGACTGGCCAACTGATCTTCAGGGACAGAAGGCCAGCTCTGCCCTCCATTCCATCTTTGCCTGTCATACACGAGACAGTCATCCAAGACCAACCAGGAATGCACCTGCTCGAAAACACTCCCCTGCTCAAAGCAACAGGCTAGTTCTGAGCAGGTCTGCCCCTCAGCCGAGGAGAGATGACCAGTTGACCTCTAGGGGCAGCCACCCATCTCTGCCCTCCGTCTCACCTCTGCCCGTCATGCACGAGACAGTCATCCAAAACCAAGCAGGAATGCACCTGCCCGGAAACACTCCCTTACTCAAAGCAACAGGCTAGTTCCGAGCAGGTCTGCCCATTCCAACGACTAGTTTATGGCAGTTACCTATTCTTCAGGAAACAATTATTTTGCCCCGAAAATAGGGACCGTTGGCCACGTGCTGGGGGCACTATAAAAACCCTCTCATTCGAGAGGGTCAGGTATCTAATAATCATCCTAAGAACATACTTTGTACTTGCCCCTTTCTCTGACCTTTTCTTACTTGAGCGTCGGAGTGCCTTGCAGGTACACCCTCTACTCCTCCTCCATTCCAGCATCGTAGACGAAGTTTCTGGCCCACTTCAAGGTTCTGATCAACTGGTAAGATCATACATGAATTCACTTTAAGTTAGGTAAACATAGAACTAAATTCATTACTTTAAATTTGGTTTATTTTATTTTTGTAAGTATTGTACATAATTTATCGAATTGCAGATTTTTGGTTCATTGTGTTGTGATTTCAAAGCTTAAATTCAATTTAGCTTTCAGAAACCGTTTATACGTATAGATTTTGTTGCCCGACTTCTTATAGAATGATTCATACATAAATCCACTTTAAGTTAGCCTAACTTATAGCTAAATTCATTACTCTAGATTTCGGTTTGTTTATGATCTATTGTCTTTCTTTTGAATATTTTTACATTGATTACCTTGTTTTTGACATTTGTTTGATGGGCTTGTTATCAACCGTTTTGTGTATTATCATTCAACAAATTGTATAACGTGTAATAATTTTACCGTTTTCCTTTAGTTTGCTTTGTTATATTAGTTTTTTTTTGCTAACTCAAGATTAAAATTAACCCCTTTCAGAAATGAACAAAAATAAAGCTCGATCCAACATCAAATTTAAATTGAATGCAACATCGAGTGTCTCTTTCAATTAATTCAAAACTCTTTTCATAAGTCAACTTGCAACACATGATCCAACATTAAGTTGTTGATGCAAAACTTTTCACAATAAAAATGGAAGAAAAAAATTAGGTTTAGACTTTCTCTATCTCGAATGGTTGGATACTGCTGTAGAGCTCCATGTTCGGACATCCGTCTTCCATATTAAAATACAATAATTATCTGAGTTAAGTCGTTTCTTCTATAGAAGAAAAAGGATTAATTGGGTATCGACCTTTTCCTTCCCGATTACTTGGTAACTACTATGGAGTTCCCTGTGTGAATAATCGTCTTCTATTAATGAACTTTAACCTAATTCGTAACACATTTTCATAATAACTCTTGTATAAAAAGAGAGTGATTGGACTTAGGTATTTTCCTTTCTGAGCATTTGAATACTGTTATAGAGTTGCCGATTTGGATGTTTGTCTCTGCCTAAAAGCAACTTAACCAAACAAACTTATTTTTCGCCCTTACGCGACTTTGAAAACATTTTCAGAAATGAGTATTCTTTATCCATATCGACGTGAAACAAACAAAGGCTTCCACCTCCAAGATTGAGCAGCAAGCAAAGGTTTAGTCACTCGATATGTCTAAAGAATCACTCCTTAAAAGCAATTAAACCAGTAGTTCTTTGTTACCAAGAACTATGTAGCCTTGAGTTCTCCATAGCACTTGGAGATACGTAGGAGTAGGATTTTGAAATCTTTTCAAACACCCCTTTAATAAAAAATGTTTTTCTTTTCTCTTTCCTCACTTTATAGATTGAAGATCACAGACTAATATCACGCTAACACTCTTTCACGAAACTAACTAAATGGGTCCCATTTAGTACAATGAATGTGAGGGGTGCTAATACATTCCCCTTGCATAACTGACTCGCGAACCCAATCTGGTTACGACGACCATTTTCTTTTTGTTTTTTGTGGGTTTTATCGATATTTTCTCTTTTCCTCTTTAAGAATAAATAAAGTTTAGTGACGACCCTATTTTGTTTATATTTAGAGTGTTCCTTACGCTCAAGTATTTTTTTGCGCCACGACAACAGTATTCAAAACACATATATCATTAACCAAAAGTTATTATCCAACAGCTCATAACCCAAATGTCTGAAAAAACCTTTCAGCTTCATGACACATAAGTTGATCGGATGTCAAACATCAAATGACCCACTTGTATCCTATTAGAACTAGCAAATCAAATTCTGAGTTTCAGAGGATGAGTTACTCAGAAGTTATTATTCATCAAAAGCTTGTTCATAGCTTCTGACCACAGTAGCTTATGATCATCATCAAACTATGATTCTCCATTTTAGAAGCAAGCACTAATCCTTGACAAAATGCATGTTCATATTCTTTTTTTATAAAATCAAATTTTTCAAAAGAAAAAGGCTTGGTAAATATATTAGTCCATTGATGATCCGTATCAATGAACTGAATATCTATCATGCCTTTTTTAACATAGTCTCTTATAAAATGATGTTTTATTTCTATGTACTTGGTTCTAGAATGATGAATAGGACTCTTTGTTAAAATAGAAAGCAACAATATTATCACAAAAGATTAGGATAATGCTTTCATTTATCTGATAGTCATCCCACTGGTATTTTATCTAGAATAGTTGTGTGCAACAACTTATTGCTGATATGTATTTTGCTTCTGTTGTGGACAAAGCAATTGTTGCTCATTTTTTACTAGCCCATGATATTAGGTTTTCTCCTATGAATTGACAACTTCCACTAGTGGATTTTCTTTCAATTCTATCCCCAACATAGTCAGCATCACAAAATCCAACTAAATTATAATCTAGAGATTTATTATAATGGAGTCCTAGATTTATTGTTCCCTTATGATATCTAAAGATTCTCTTAACAACAGTTAAGTGAGTCTCTCTAGAATCTGATTGAAATCTCGCACACAGACAGACACTAAATCAAATATTTGGTCTAGAAGTTGTTAAATAGAGAAGAGAACCAATCATACCTTTGTACAAGTTCTGAGAAACCTTGGTTTTGCTTTCATTTTTGCTCATGTTACAGGTTGGATGCACCAGAGTGCTCATGATTTTGCAATCATCAAGATTGAACTTCTTTAGAAGGTGCTTTGTATATTTAGTCTGATAAACATACTCATTTCAAATTCAACCTGCATTATCTTAGAAAATTCTTGGCAAAGAGAAACAATAGTTGAACCAAATATGATGTCATCAACATACACTTGGACGATTAAGATATCATTCTTAAGAGTCTTTCTAAAGAGTGTAGTGTCTACTCGCCCTTTCTGAAATCCATTTTATAACAGAAAATTAGACAGACTCTCATACCAAGCTTTAGGAGCTTGTTTGAGTCCATAAAGTGATTTTTTTAGTTTGAATACATAATCTAGGTAGACTGAGTCCTCAAACCCAGGTGGTTGTTTGACATACACTTCTTTAGAAATGACATCATTTAAGAATGCATTCTTAGCATCCTGCTGCGGTACAAAAAACACCCGGACGCATCGCACACTCGAAATAACAACGAAGTCGCCACCGATCTTTATTTTTCTAGAGCAATGGGAAAATATCGTATAAAACCCGCTAAACCTAAGGTAAATGGTCGTCACAACCAGATCGGGTTTGGAAGTTATTTATGCAAGGGGAAGGTATTAGAACCCCTCACATTTGTTATACTCAACGGGACCCATTTATTTAGTCATGTGAATGAGTGTTAGCGTGATGTTTGATCGCTTATTTAGTGTGCCTAAATAAATCTAACTGCAAGTATACAGTCGTATCGCGTAGTTTTAAAAGATTATCGATCCCACAGAGACTAAAAATCGAACGCACCGTTATCTATCGTTACTATGTTTATCTAAGGCTAATCAGAATTGGTTTTTAAGTTCAAACGGGAAATTAAAGAGAAATTAAAATTCGGGAATACTAGTTATGAATAAGATATCAGTATATAATTCAGTAAACCTACGTGGAATTAATTAAACCTAAGCGTATAAAGATTTATCACCCTATGCATCTGTAGGAAAAACCAGTTTAAAAGCCCTCACCTCACACTCCCGTGGTTATTGCTTCGGACTATACTCTTAAGTCAATATGTCTGCTCTCGCTAGCCCGTATGAGGTTAAAAATACTTTTTGAAAACTAATAAGACCTAATTAACTTTAAAGCGCTTTCGCTGTTTTTAAAACTAATGCCCGATTTTAGCTATCCGGGTAAAGCCTCACACTCCCGTGGTCTTGACCTTAACCTTTGTTACCTTTTTACTCTCGTACTAAAAGTTGGGTTTAAAATTAAGAAATCGAAGCCAGAAGAAGAGTTAATTATTGATTTTAGCTTAGAGTTATTTAATCCATTTGGTTACTTCATTACATACCGATAAGATCGATTTAGCTTAACATAATTACGAACTTAAACATAAAAGCGGAAAAATAATTAATCAAAGACATAATTAAAAGAAAATAAACGATACTATAAATTGAATAATGGAAACCTGGTAAATGCAGTAGCAGCAATCCCTCCACAGACTGGTAGGTTCTTGCTTGGATAGAATTAAAATAGCAAATGATGAAGGCAATGAAACAATCTAAATCTAAAGTGTAATAGTTCCTCAATGTGAGAAACTATTAATTTGTTCGGTAATGGGTGACAAGGAAAGGTAAATGTAAACAAAACAAAACAAAAACTCTGAATAAAATTTGGCAGCAAGACGGTACTTCAGAATGCAGAAAATAGGTTACCCCCTTTGTTCTTCGAAATCTCTCATATTTATAGACTGAGCTGAGGTAGTGGTTGGAGAAAATGTAGGCACTTCTCTTTGACAGTTATGTGACTTTGGAACTTAAATTTCTTCGGAGGAAATGTGAACGTGCAAAAACTGATTCTCTTAAACTTCGTAATCACGTTTCTGCTCAACGTATTAAACTGTTCTGAACGCATGACGATCGTGAAGCATTGTGACGGTCGTGATGAAATTTGTATCTGCCACGGTATGGTAGAATCGTAACGATCGTCACATCAGCAGAATTTGGATTCTGCTGTTTTTCTTCACTTTCCTGCTCTTTTCTTGCATGTTTTGCTTCTTTTCTACACTTTGCATACTTTTGACTTGGAAATGGAATTACCTGCAAAAACACTTAAATACTCTCGATAAAATCGGATATTAGACGAAAACGAAATAAGAAAATAACATAAATCAAAGTAAAAACATGATATATTTTCGTGTTATCAATGTTTGCTTGCGATCTTCTACTTATTGAGCGACAAAAAGAGGGAAGAGATTTTTAGGGTTTTTGCTTTTAGTTTATTGGAGTGAAAAGAAAGCAACTAAACCTAAGTTGTCTATTAGGGTGCCTGACAAGATTTCAAAATCCTGCTCCTATATATCTCCTAGTGCGATGGAGAACTCAAGGCTACGTAGTTATTTGTAGAAAAGATAATTGTTTGATGATTACTTTTAAAGAGTGTTGCCTAGATTGCATTTGAGTAGTTAAACCTTTACTTGTTGCTCACTCTTGGAGGTTGAAATCTTTGTTTGTTTCGTTTCAAAATGGATAAAGCATACTCAGTTCTAAAAAAACTTCAAAGTCGCGCAAGAGCGTAAAACAAGTTTGATTGGTTGAATCGATTTTATATGAATTAGGGTAACCATTGGAGCAAGGTGTGCAATGAGCGACATTTTCCCAAGGCTTTTAAAGAGATGTGTATCTCTCAATCCTTTGTCATCTACTTTTATGAAAATGCAATCTTTGCGGAATTTTGGTAAACGTTTGAGCATAGGTGTGCACCAAGTGCTCGTTTACCCAAGATGTTTAAAACGTGTGCACCGATTGTCACTTGTTATCCTAGTTTAATTAAAGTATTTTAAGGCGAAAGACCAAGGTATTCAAGAGGTGTGATGCGATGAAGAGGGAAGAAGCTATTGGAGTTATGATGAGGTTATATGATAGTGAGGAGAACGTGAATAATGGTAAGTTGAGAAAAACGTGGAGAGAAATGGACTAGGTAGTCTATAGACTAGTTCCACATTGACTTAGTATATATTGTTTGGGCTTTAATAATTGAAAATGGCCCAAATAACTCTGAATTAAATTAAATGATAAAAAAATAAAGTGGAAAATAAATGAAACGTAATTAAAAAATATTTTGATTGATATTAAATTAAAATAAAGAAAAAAGGGAACCGAAGCCAAAAACAGTCGGACACATATTTGATCAAAAAAATAAAATAAACATATTAAAATGGTCTAAGTGCAATGATGTTTAATAAAAATGTCATGAAAATTTCAAAAATTCAATTAAGAATACCTGGATAAATAGGCTCTGACCGGTAAAAATACGACTGTAAACAACGTCGAAAAAATAAAGTGAGCATACCAACACGACCTACACGCAGCGTAGATTCATAAAATAGTCGAGAAAAGATCAAAAATCAAAATATTTTTTCTTCTAATTTTACACATAATATCGAATCGCTTTTATTGAACTATTGAAGGACTGACTGAATTATGATGTAAATGCTTTGATGAATGAATACTTGGGGCAAAATTGGGGTATAACACATCCATTTGGTATATAATAATGTCATGATTCATAACATAAGAGAGAAGTAACCTAATTTCCTCTAACCTTACAAATGGTGCAAAGGTTTCAGAGAACTTGTTTCTTTTGAGAAGGTTTCTTACCACATCTCTGTGTTCGTTGAACTTGTTTCGGAATACCAATTTTGTTCCAATAATGTTTTTCTGAGAAGGATTGGATACCAGATTCCATACATCATTTCTTTGGAACTGATTCAAAATTTTATTACATAGCCACAATCCAACCATCGTTAGAAAATGCTTCACCAACAGAAGTAAGTTCAGTCATAGAGAGTATTCCTAGCATTGAATTCTCTTCTTTAAAAATAGACCTTGTTTTTCTTGGGCTATCTTTGTTTCCAAGAATTAACTCTTTTGGATGAGAAGACTTGTATTTAAAGGCATTCTTAGATTGTGATGTATCTGAAGAGTTATCTTGTGCTTTTTCAGATTCTTCATTTTTAGTATGAGCTTCTGAGGTAGGATCAACTTTTGAATTATTAGCTTCTTAAATTTTGATGACTTTTGAGAATTTAGCTTCAGATGGATTGTTTGCTTTTGAACTACCAAATTCTTGACTTCTAGCTCCTTTTGTGTCATTGGATACATAGATTTCTAAAAAAATCGGAACTAGCTCTGACATTTTACTATCAGCTCTTTATCATCAAAGTTAATGTGTATTAACTCTTCAACCATATTGGTTTCAAAGTTATACACTCTGTATTCTTTAAAGCATTCATAGTATCCCAAAAAGAAACCCTTCTGAGCTTTAGCATCAAATTTCTTTAGATAGGCTTTGTTGTTTAGGACATAACATGTACATCAAAACTAATAGAAATAAGATATGTTTGGCTTTCTTCCCTTGAACATCTCATATGATATTTTGTTTATAATAGGTCTAATATATATTATATTCTGAGGATAACATATCGTGTTTACAGCTTCTGCCCACAAGTACTTGTGTAGGTTTTTTTCATGGATCATGGTTTTGGCCATTTCTTCTAAAGATTTGTTCTTTATCTTTACAACTCCATTTTGTTGTGAAGTTATAGGAGAAGAGAACTCATGGAAAATTCCATATTTTTTACAAAATATTTTAAATGGATCATTTTCAAATTCACCACCATGGTCACTTTTTACCTTTAAAATTGTTAACTCTTTTTCAATTTGTACTTGTATGCAGAAGGTGCTGAACACATCATATGGTTCATCCTTAGTTATTAGGAATTTAACCCAAGTCCATCTGCTATAGTCATCAACAATGACTAGACCATATTTCTTCCCATTGATTGATTCAGTACAAACATGATTAAACAAATCAATTTGAATTAGTTCTAAGGGTCTAGAGGTAGAAATATTATTTTTAGATTTGAAAGAAGTTTTACTGATTTTTCCTACTTGGAATGCTCAACAAAGAGCATCTGAGTGATAATTGAGATTTGGAAATCCTTTAAGAAGTTTTAACTTGTTATGTTTAGAGATAATCTCCAGTTAGCATGACTTATCCTTTTATGCCAGATCTACTTCTCATCACTCACAGATAGAAGGAAAACTACCTTCTGATCAACCAATTCAGAAAAATTGATGTGTTATATACATTGCCCTTTGTCTTTCATTTGAACACTATTATTCAATTGTTCGTATTAAACAAGACTTCATAACCACTGTCATAAAATTAACGAATGCTCAGTAGGTTATGTTTGAGTCCATATACAAGACAAACATTATTAATTGAAATAAAGGAGTTACCAATAATACCCATACTAGTGATCTTTCCTTTCTGGTTTCCTCTAAATCCCACAGTTATTCCCTCTTCCAGAGTTAAGGTTTGAAACATAAGCTTTTCTCTTGTCATATGTCACGAGAAGCCATTGTCCAAGTACCGTGATTGCTCATTTGCTTCTTCCTTGAAATATATCTGCATCAAATATAATTTAAGATTTAGGTACCCATAATTTTACGGGTCTTTTATGGTTAGTTCTGACAGGTTTCC
This sequence comes from Lathyrus tuberosus, assembly GCA_022829125.1. Classification (NCBI taxonomy): domain Eukaryota; kingdom Viridiplantae; phylum Streptophyta; class Magnoliopsida; order Fabales; family Fabaceae; genus Lathyrus; species Lathyrus tuberosus. Next base: position 6,708,028 of record JALAZF010000253.1, read on the forward strand.
TCTTGTTTTGTACCTTTACTCTCATATGACTCAGTTTTGGATTATTCAAGACTTTTGATTTAAAAGTTTGTTGTCTTGAATAGACCTTTGCCTTAGGTTCTGCATCTCTCAGAACCTTAGCTCCTGCTATCTTAGGTTTTGGATTATTTAAAACCTTTGAGTTTATAGTCTTAGGTTCTGATTTCTTCAAAACCTTTGATTCAACAACTTTAGTTTCTATTTGAGTCAGAACCTTTGCATTTTCAGCAGGTGCAAAATAAAACTGAAGCCCTTTTTGAGCAAAGTTTGAAGAGGGAGAGTCTGATGGTTTACTCAATGTCTCAAACCTTGGATTACAAGTTTTTTTTAGTAACTCGGAACTTCCTATTTGCTTCTACTTACTCCATAGATCACTGAAGCAAGTTTAGTTCTATGAGAGCCATTAATGAGAAATTCTTGAAGAGCCATTTCATGCTCATTAAGAGGTTTGTCAGACATTTCCTTTACTAGAGCAATTTGTTCTTTCTCTAGAGCTTCATTTTTGTTTTAAAAAGATTTTAGCTCATCTTTCAAAAGATCATATTGCTTTTTTCAGTATTTTCATGTGTTTGGCTTTCTCTTGACATCTTCCCATTGTTATACCCCAAAATTTTCCCTGCCTCCTCATTCAATTCAATTCGCTTATGGTTTTTTTCATTTGCATACATTTGTCTATTTGATCAAGCATCTAGGTCATTCATCGGCATTTGCATATTGTAACAAGTTCAGGCCAAAGGTTCGGCAATAATGAATTTATTTGGTTTAAGTGGTAATTATTCTATTTTTATTTCCCATATTACTTGTGGTGTGGATCATGTCTTTTTTTTTTAGATTCATGGCTAGCTGGGAGATTGGAATGAGTGTCACTTAATTCGGAGGTTTGCTTGGATTCAAAGAAAAGGCATAGTTGAAATAAAAAGAAGATTTCATTCACTTACTGGAAATTCACAGTATAATTCATATTTCTTGATATAAAATTAAAAGAATGTATTACAAGGAAAGAGGGTGAAAATTTACGTCTTTTGGGTACAATTGACTTTTTGGTCAAATAGTTAACTTTTTGGTTAACTGTTGACCATTGACTCTGTTTTGACTCCTGAATTTACCTAGACCTATTCTATAAGAATTTGATCAAGGGATTCATCATCATTCATCATAAATGACTTATGTCATTATTATTTCAAGTGCTAATTTCCAACAAACTATATCTTCCTTCAAGCTTCATTTCCATAGCTAGTTTTTCAACACTTTCCAACATTGATCTATGCCCAAAAACAAATTCAGAATTTGATCCATGAATTTACACAATTCAAAAGTTCTTATTTTCAACACAATATTATTTCCCAAAATCACTTAAAATCATATGATGATTCACTAAAAATTCAAACCAAAAGTGGTAGAAAAATCATGGCAAAAGCATTCGAATTCAAATTAATTACTAGTGACAGTTTTTCTTACATTCCAACTTGGTACTTTTTCTGAATAAACTTAAACACCATTGGTTTCTACCTACCTCATTCCTCACAATCATTCAATTACCCAATTAACCCTTAACTGCCATAACCACCAAACTAACACAAAAACTACCAAACAAACACAAGTCCCAACTTCCATTTTTTCATTCAATCCTAACCATTCTTAACAATTATTCCAAGGTTTGAAATTGGTGATCCACAACTAAGGATTAAATTAATTTCTCACCATTGATAAGCCTATTACTTGGATCATAATCCAAAGGTGAGTGTTCATTTACAAAACCTATATATACAAGTCATTTTTCACATTTGGGGAGGGGGTTAACTAACATAACTAATTGAATCATTATTTTCCCACCATTTTTTCTCAAATTCTCTCTCCCTCTCTCTCTCTCTCTCTCTCTCTCTCACACACACACACACACACACACACACACACACACACACACACACACTTCATATTCTCCCTCACCATTGCCATCTAGAACTTCACATTGAAGTTATAAAATGGTGGAACATAGCCACAATCAAATTTCCACAAATTATCAATCAATAATTCATACATTATCATCAATAATCTTCATCTAAATTTCATCAAGATTGAAGCACAAAAAGTATTCCAGATTTTTTTTCGGCACTCTAATTTTCAACACTAACTGGAGCAAACCTCTGCTCCATCAGTATTCTTTCATCTCTTCTACACTCTTGCTATGAATTATTGGGTGTTTGCTTGTTGATTAATATAAGCTACTATTTTGGAATTGCTTACTAGATTAATCACTTATTTTTGCATAAGACACATAAACTTGAAAATAGTAATTTTTCAATTCTTAACTATTAATAACATATGAATATATCATTAGAAGTAATTTTCGTCACGATTCCAAATATGTGATTATTTTTTCATGAATCATAATAATGAATGGGAATCGATTAATTCTTCATACACTTTGTTCTTCACCTTTTCGCCCGATTCTTCAAAATTCGTGGCTCATTTATAAAATTTGATCGCATATTTGGATTTCTTGCAAAAAGTCGAGTCCGATTATATATAATTTGTATATTGTTTATTGGATTTAATAATTTTAGTAGATCAAATTCACGAATGTATGAACAATTGAAGAACAATGTGGAATAAATGCAAAATGCACAATATGCTGACACGTGTCCTTGATTTTCCTTTTTTTCCTTTCTCACTCTGTGCCATGTGGCGCATTCATACTGGTCATGCGCATGCCATATAATACAAAATAGAGATGATGAAAAAACAGCAGCATGATCCTATACCAACAAGTGTAGCACATGTGCACGCTCCTAGCCATCAGATCTGTGCAAATGATCCAACGGTCCACCTAGTACACCGCGTTGACTTGGCCTTTTTGGAGTATTGACCATGTTTTTTTGTGTGGACCAGGCTTGTTAGGCCATTATTTTACTTCATGCGCCAATTATCAATTAGCACACCCCAATGCTGAATAACTCAAATAAACCACCACTTGGGTGAAGCGGGAATATTTGAGATTAAGCTATTGATTAACTTAACTCGCAAAACAATAGTCGTCACCGCACTTTTATTTTATCCAAAGGAAAGGAAAAAGAGCGAACAAAACCTAAAGAAGTTCTAAAACAAGAACAAATAAACAGAAACATGGTAAGGGGGTTGGTTACGCAAAGGGAAGATGTTAGCACCCAAAACGTCTATAGTACTCTATAGGAACCTCTTTGAAAATCTAGCATTTAGCTTATAAATGGTGTTGTTTTCAAAAGATTGGTGAGGTGAGAAGAGAAGTATTTGTTTATAATTTTGTGTTTGACAAGACTTTCTGAGCCTCGTGCCTACGTACCCACAAAGTGTAATGGAGGATCAAAACTTCGTAGTTCGTGGTAAAAATAACCAAAATAGTGTGTTATGATTCATTTTACATGAAAAGACAACTTGTCATTTTAAGGAGAAAACTTCAACTAATCACCCACAAGTATTTGAAAATAGACATTTGCGTCACCATGAGAAGGGCTCCAACTTGGATAAAAATCAACAAGTATGCCAGTAACTCTCAAAGGTGGAAAAGTGTCTACCTATTTCAAACAATACTATAGGGATACGAGGATCACATCTCAACTATAAATGACTCATGTCTAAACTTTATGAAAAAAGTTAAAAGGAAAAGTGCACAAAGGCACAAAATGATTTGATTGGGTTAAGTGTTTTTTAAGTCTTTTGAAATATGGTCAAAGTATGCTTAAGATTGATTAGCATTTATTAAGAAAATGAGGTTTGAAAATGAACTTGAAAAAATCAAGGTTTATTATGAAAGAGAGTCTAGTTTAAAAGAAGAAGATTTTGAAAATAGGGAGAAGATTTTGAAAATTGAAGAAGGGGAGGAGATGGAGAGACTGTCCTAAAGCATAAAATAAAAGTTAAGGAAGGAAAGATCTAACCAAGATACAATCCTTTGACATAACAAGCCAAAACTCTCATCCTTTAGACTTAAGCAACCAGATAAGCAATAAGATAAACAGATAAAACCAAGCATCAGAGATAATCAAGCATCAGAGAACCAAACATCAGATAAAAGGAAAATATCCAAGCCAAGTCTTCAAAGAGGTATCTCAAGGTCAAGGTGCAAAATAAGATCCAAGGTCTTAAGATAATACTCTAAAGCATAGAGCAAGGATCCTAATTCTAATTCCATCATCCATGAGAAAAGGATAGTTACCAAATAGTCCAAGGAGCACATTAAGAGTTTTAAGATGTTTAGGCCTTTATTAATGTCTTAAAAGGAAAAAGAAAGTTCAAGTGGACAAAGAGAAAAAGGCATAAACATAAACAAGATGAATAATATGATATGATAATGATAAGCATAAGAATAAAGAGAATAAAATAAAGAAGCATAAAGTAAAGAAGAATAAAGGTAAATGAGCATAAAATAAAAGGCATAAAGTAAAGTTAGTACAATTAAAAGTTAGTGTTAAAGTTAGTGAAGATATTTTGTCATTTAAAGTAGATTGCTCAAGTAATCAACCCAACAATGTGTGAGAACTTTGCATCATCCTTTGAGAAGAGCTCCAACTTGGATAAAATCAATAAGTATGTCACTAGCTCTCTTAGGTGGAAAAGAAACTACAGATTATGGAGATAGGAGATTTACATCTAAACTAAAGATGACTTATATCTAAAATTGGACCAATATGCTCACTTTCTAATTAGGGACAAATGTAACGCTATGTTAAGCAATCGTAGCACAATCTATAAGGAAGATCATACTATGGGAGGTCGGTCAATAAACTTTATGTACCATACATGTTAGAGACGTGATATAAAGATCACACTCCTAAAACATGTAGCACAAGCCAAAACAAGGTTGATCAAGACCTAAGTCAAGGAAATATGGATCCACTACATCAATCAACCTCTTATAGTACTTTGGACAAACTTATGCATCAATCCAAAGTACCTTAATTGATCAAATGATCAATCAAATGGTAGATTTGAATTGATGAAAGTTAATCAAACGCCACTCAAAATCTCATGAACAAGGTGGCCTACACATCTTCCAAATTGATCCAAGAAAGGGTGGAAAAGAAAAATAAAGAGGTTAAGAAGAGGAGAACAACCAAATTAAATCTCAAATCGATTAAATCATCATCAATATCAATCACATCTCTTGGTGGATTAAAATTTCCTATTAACACCCAAAGTCCATTGATATTGATGAGATCTTTATCAAAAATCAAGATCCAAGGCAACGGCCAACAACCAATAAGGAAATAGCAACAAGAATATAAAATCAAACAATATGCAATTCAAATAATTTTTAAAGAAATTTGAAACAAAATTTTAAAAAAAAACAAAGATCAAAGAAGTGAAACAAAGATATAAAATATTAAGTCAAGAAAATATTAAGAGAAAAATTTATGAAGAAAACATTTAAAAATTTTAACTAAAAAAGAAAGAAGAAATTATTTTAAAGAAAAAGAACCAAAAAAAAAAAAAAAGCTAAGGATGTTTAATGGAGAAATAAGGTGGGCAATGTAGCAAAATGAGGCGCACGGCCCAGTCCAAAGCAATGAGTGAGACCTTTTAAAAAAAAAAAAAAAATGCATCAGAATGTAAAATTTCATCTTCTTCATGAGAGGTCACGAGCAAACACCTCCATGCTAGTACATTCTCCGCCGCGCCAGAGCTTTGTGCCGGCAGCAGCGGAGCTCGAAACACTCACAGAAACGATCGAAATCAAAATTTCTACACAATGGTACAAGCAATTTCAAGAAACAATCAACAACGGATGCGAAACGAAAAACACGAAAAGCTTCAATTCTACCTTCAAAAGCTCGGGTAAAATGATGAAATGAATCTTCTTCTTGCTTCTATTTGCTTTGGCTGGTATTTGCTTTGAATTGAGAATGAATCTTGAAAAGAAAAGTAGAAGAAGAATGTTGTTTGAAACAGTTTCGTAAGGTGAAAGTTTGAGGAGGAAAATTGTCAGGGTAACTCTGGCTTTGGAGCTTTAATGAAATGAGTGAAGATGCTTTTTATTTATAGATGAAGTGGAGTGAAATGAAGCTGTCATTTTTTTTCCGTCGCATTTTGAATGATGCGTATGCGTGACCTCTTTCAATATTTTGCTGCCGTTTCGATATATGATGTCGTTTTGAATATTGCAGCTTGGTTTGCAATTGCTGTCACATGGATTGTGTATCATGTTGCAGCTTGCGCTTTGAATCGTTTTGAAATTTTGTAGCTTGCGTAATTGTTGCGTGAAAGGCTTTGGCACAGCTTATTGCTTGGATTTCGTATGAAGCATGACACGGCTGGCTTTGTTTTGGCTTGGCACAAGGCTCGCGTGATGGTATTGCTTGGAAACGGCTTGTTTTGCTTTGTAGTAGCGTGATGTTTATGAGCATGGTTTGGCAACTGCAGCATATTGGCTCAAGCTTTGGAGACTTGCATATCTTGTATGACTTGGAAGATGCTTGGCGCAGTGTTTTGAGGAAAATTTCATGTACCTTGGGCTTGTAGAAAAGTTAGCAGCTAGTAACTCTTGGTCATGTGGGCTTGTAGAAATTAGTAGCATGAGATTTTTATCAAGGTTCCAAGTAGAGAATTCTACCTGCCACCCCCCCAATTATACCTGGCACCCCCATATTTTAATAATGGCAAAAATGGCCTTTAATATTTTACAAGCAATATCCGGAACAAATTCCCGGTAGTTTTAAACAAATTTTCGGTATGGATAAAAATTTCTGGTAGTTCATCTGAAATTACCGGTATACCGGTAATTTAAATTTTCCGGTACGTATTAAAAATCTGGTTATTACTGAAAAGTGCAGTTTGGTACCGGAAATTTCACATCCATTGAAACTCCCGTTAGGTATAATTTTAGGGTTTTTTTTTACCGGTCCATATTTTGCCGACAGTTTTGTATGGTTGTGATTGCACCGACACTTTGTGCGGCCCAAAATTGATGCACATTTGTATAAATAGAGGTTAGGTCTTGTGGTAAAACAAATATGAAAAAAATGGCTATTCCAGCATTTTTTATTAAGGCAGAAGTTTACTTCAAGAGAGCTTTTCGACCTGTCGAATTCATGCTTCCCGACGACACAACCTCCTTTGTCGGCCTGACTTCGAAGTTGAAGGAATTGTTGCCTGATGGTGACAATAGAAAGGTGTTGAAGATCGAGTTTCGGAAGGATTGGGGGGATGGTAGTGTGAAATACAACCTAATTGAGCTGAAGAACGATGAAGACGTCATCAAAATGTGGAGATCATTTCGCCGTAGGCTAACAAGGGGTCCGATGGAGTTAGATGTGCAGCTTTCAAGATCAGTTGATGAAATAATGGAGATGATAAAACGCCCTGAAGCATCTGGTAGTGTTTAGGTTATTAATATTGATTAATTATGTTGTAATGTTAGGTTTTTATTTGTTTAAGTTGTTTACTCAAGATCACTGCAATGTAAGAGTTTAAATGAAGGTATAATAATAATATATTGTTCTGTCATAATATACATATAATACAAAAATATACATGATCTTGAAGGCTGGATCAGATCCTGTTGAAGTGGGCCACCAAGAACGTCTGAGATGCTGGGTGTATGGAGAGGATGAGGGGGTGTACCTGCAAGGCACTCCGACGCTCAAGTGAGAAAGGGTCAAAGAAAAGGGGCAAGTACAAAGTATTAGTTCGTAGGGTGGATATTAGATACCTGACCCTCTCAAGCGAGAGGGTTTATATAGAGCCCCCAGCGCGTGGCCAACGGTCCTATTTTCGGGGCGAAATAACCGTTTTCCCGAAGAATAGGTAACTGCCCAAACTAGCCGTTATATCGGGCAGTGTGTCCGAAACTAGCCGTTATGTCGGGCATAAGCATAGTTTCGGGCACATGCCCTCAGCTGTTCGGGGAGCGAAGAAGCCGTGCGTAACGGGCAGCACTTCCGGGGAGGAGCGATGCAGTCCTTGCCCGGTTGGAGGGGCAGAAAGGTAACTTTTTCCCGTTAGAGGATTGGACTTAGGCAATTGGGCCGTTCTGGAGCAGAAGTGGATTGGGCCATGCCTGGCCATTGGTTCAGTCCAGAACAGGAGCCCCCCAAGTCGTTGCTCCCGAGCCTGGGAGTGATGACTTAAGGACAGCTCGTTGCTCCGGGGAGCTAGCGTGAAGTCGTCGTTTGGTGATGGGGGAAGGGTCTCGTGGTGCCCGTGATCCCTGATGTCCGTGGCATTCATGACCGTGACCGTGTTGCCCGTCGTGCGGGGAGACTAACTGTTAGTCATAATTGGAAACATTAGGGCGCCACGTGTGCCTAGAGCTCCGTGTAGCAGTTACTATGCAATGATGGCTAGTTAATAGCCATCATGACCTACGAGCGCGTGCCGCCGCACGTGCCCCTCTGTATAAAAGGAGGAGACTCGTTCCATTTTGAACTTTTCGCTCTGATTTCTATTCGTCTTCTTAAGAATTCCTGCCCGTCACCGTCGTCTGCTATTCCGGCCACAACATCAACTTCCGGGGAACCATTTTTCATCTTCTAAATCAAGTAAGTTTGCTTATTCTGTGCTTTTTTACCCATATTGACGGTTGTTTGTAGTCTTGCATGCGGTTAGGTTTAGGTTTTGGAGATGAAATAGACTGATTTCCGGTGATTGTTGGTGGTGGACGGTGGTTGTGCCATTTTCCACTTCTGATTCGTTGCCGGACTTTTTAGTATGTTTTAGTGAGGAGGGCGGTTCACGGCGTCGTTGCGACGACGATGCATGTGTAATCTTCGTGATTTTTTATCTTCTGGGTTGGTGATGAATTATCCGGTCGAATGCTCCCAGATTCCGGTGAAGCTTTGCGGTCTCCGGCGAAGCTTCAAGCGGGAACTGGGTATGAGCGCGGGGAAGCTCCTCGCCTGGAGATAACTTGTCTCGAGCATCTCTTCGCGGGGAGGTTTCTAAGTTTTTCTTTTGATGTTAGGGCTTAGGCCGGGGACGTTGTCCTCAGCCCTTTGCGCGCCCTTTCACTTGACTAACGGTGGAAGGGTGGATTTGATCTATTGTCGAATTCACTTTTTTCTCTGCTTTTCAGGTGATCGATATGGCGACGGGGCCAGATGGAGAAATTATCTTGGACTCGTCCGAGGAAAAAGCAAGTTCTTCGGACAACAGTAGTTCGACCACTTCAAGTATCCCCAGCGAGGTCGGGGAAGAAGAGGAGATGGAAGATATGGAAGAGGATGTCGTCGAGGATTCCGCGGAGGAGTGGGAGGTGGCTGAACCAGCCGAGCACGGGTCCACCTTCACCACGTACTTGGGGGATGTTTTTACGGAAGTCAGACCAGAGGGGGAGTGGAAGGTACACTGTTAATTCTTGGAGTTGGCTAGAATTTTGGTAAAACAATGTTGATGTCATGGTTGATGTTTCAACATGAGTTTTTAACAGCCTTGTTATGTTTAGTTAACATTCTGGTTATGTTAAGTGTTTAAGGGTTGCAGTTTTGTGCTGATGTCAAACCCGATGTCATAACATCAGTTGACAGAACATCAGAAAACCATCTGTTGTGGTTTTTGCATTGCAGAATGTTAAGGTGTTGAAGAGTTAAAGTGCTGAAGAGTGATGTCACATGCGATGTCTTGACATCACTATACCAGAAACTTAAAACATCAGGTTGTGATGTTTTTAGGGCTGCACGCATTAGTTTGATTTGAGGAGATCTGTTAGTTAGATTGGATGCGAATTTATTGGAGAAGATTTATTCTGATACAATTAATTCTGCATATCTTGTGGAGAATAGTTTGTTACTATTTTTGTGCAAATAGACATGGAGAATTGTTCCTATTTGTGTGGAGAAGATCTTGCAGCTGATTTAAAGAGAAGATTTAAAAGATACATAATATCCTGGAAATATTATGTGGAGCTGAATTTAATGCATAAAGATATGGAGAATATTTAGAGTTAATTATTGAAGATTTAAATTGAAGATTTGATTGAAGATCCAATTAATAGCAGAATCTGTTGGAGATTTGGAACAGAAGATTTGATATGATTTGAAGGCCCAAATCCATTTGGGAAATAGGTTATAAATAGAAGCATTGTAACCTAGTTTTGGCAAGCCAGCCATCATGTAGATTAGAAGGGCTGTGTTGATTGATGAACCACCCGGGTTGTGGGATGGTCATCGTGTTTATCTCGAAGCCTGTAGGTAAGAGATGTATTGTTCTTGGAGGAAGCTTTGAAGCAACTCCTAAGGGCTGTCATGGAAGTGTGTCTTCTAAAGTCTATGTAATAGAAAAGAGTAAGGAGTCAAGCTGTTGATGCAGTGACGGTGTAGTTGACTGCTAGACATCATCGAGATGATTGGAAGTGAGATGGAGTCTCTTACCTAGGGAGGACTTAGGTAGAAGGGTCATTGGGTAGTGATTGAATTAGGTAGATTGTCAACTGGTGTGTTGAGTCTGTAATTTGATACTACTAATAGTGGACTTCCTTCCTGGCTTGGTATGCCCCCAGATGTAGGTTGGTTGAACCGAACTGGGTGAACAATTGATTGTGTTCATTTACTGTTTCTATTATTGCCTTGTTCAGCAGATTGCGATGTTGTGACATTGCACAAGACATCACATGTCTGTACCAGAATTTCAATTGGTATCAGAGCAGGCATCCTGTCTGTTTCTGGATGAGATCTAGGGAAGATACTTTCTGGTTCATGGGCAAGGTAGGTGGTATCTACTGAAAAGGTGTTTGAACATGGAGAAGTTCATATTGTTGTTTGAATGGTCCCTTGAAGTGGAGGATGGACTATTCAGGACAGAGTATGTATTGGACCTGTCTGTTGATCTCAGGAGAACTGCTGTTATGAGTTTGATTTGTTGGCACTTGGTTTAAGGTGATGGTATGCAAGGATTATTGAGTAGTGCCTGAAGGTTGTTGAGGAGTTGTTGTGTGTTCCGCTGCATGGTATCTGATGTAACCCTGATTGGTTCTTGTATCTCTGGTGGTGAGATTCTAGGAAGGTATGCTCTTGGAAATACATTAGGGTTTGGTCTCCTCAGCAGGATATTCTATGATGTTGCAGTTTGCATGGGGATTATCTCTTATCTGTGTTTTGGGAAAGAAGTGATCAAAAGGTGAATAGGGTGGAGACAAAGCAAAAGAGTATCACTGTCAAATCTTTCATGCGGGAGTGAAGATCTTGATCAGTCATCTCTTAAGCTTATTGGTGGAAGTTGAGCTTAATATGTCAATTCGGATGTCTCGACATCGTGCTTCACATTAGCAGTTTATGGTAAATGCTAAGTCAAGACCTATTAGAATGTAGCTACTTAGAAGGATCACGGAAGCTGTGAAGTTGAACAATTGTTGAGATGCTATTCAGCAGGAGCTGGTTGAAGTGAAGGGAAAAGGCATCCAAGAGTTGGTGTGCAGTAGCAGGGTAATTCAGCCAGTGGTCAATTGGTGTTTGCTTGAGCTCTTTCTGTTTCGTGGCTTAAAGGATTCAAAGTAGCAGACTGTCTATGGTATGTTTCTGCAGAAGGATGGCAGTTATTACTCTTTGGTTAGAAGGTCTGAACCTTGTGCTTATTAGAAGAAGCCTCTGGAAGAGTGTGTTATGCAAGTTACTACAGTTTTGTTGGTCTAATCTTGAAAGATGCTGATATGCTCTCTTATGTTCCCTGCAAGAGTTATGTATGATTAGGAGTTGTGATTAAGACTAATGTCAGAACTGATGTTGGAACATCAAGTCAGTTCTTTGCTCAGGGTGGAGTGAAAGATCAAGACACTGACCTAACCTGGAAGGCTTTGTGGTATAAGTGGTTTGGATCATCAGATGGCGGGTGTGTGACAGGGGTTGAGTATTTATCTGCTTTTGATAAGGATGTGCATTCAACTAATGACAAAATACATTGACGGGAGACTATGTATATGTCTGATGTAAAAGTGCAGGACTGTTGAATTGTTGAGAATATACTTTTCTCTGTGTGGCTCTTTATTTCTCTTCGTGGTGTGTTGGTGCTGTTGAAGATAAAGATGGAAGCATGGTGTTTGCTCTAGTTGTGAAGGTCGAGGATAAGTGGCAGTTATCTCTGGCTTTCTACTGTCGGCTCTACTAAGGGAAGTGACTTTCTTTAAGTATTGCTATGGGGTAGTCTTGGACTACTTATTTTCTGAAGGTTCAGATGTGGTAGGTTTGAAGTCTTTGGAGTTTCAAAGCAGGATGGAGGTTGTCTACTCAAACTTGATTGTTGAATCAAGTCTATGAGAGCATGGAAATCTGTTTCTGCAAAGGGAGGAGGTTCTTCTGAGTGGCAGAAGGAAGAGCTGAATTCAACAGTTGGATGTCATAATGTTCTGACATCTAGCTTAGCATCAGAAGTCTCAGCTGGTAAGGTGGCACATCAGCTAATGATAAGGTGATCTACAGGAATGAACAATAGGATGCTTCAAAAAGATCGTTCTCATGGCAGTTTGCGGGAGCTGCAGGAAGGAGAAGATGTTACATGACCATGGCTTAGGGAGTCTAAGTGTGTTTGCTTTTGAGCAAGTGGAACATGTGACTTGAAGATCAAGTTTCCTTGGTGGATCAAGATATCTTTGTGAGAGTTCTGACAAACGTGAAAAAGGTCAAAATGTGGCATTTGGCTGTTTTCATTTTAGGATTCGTGCTTGAGGTGATCAAACTGTGGCATTGGTTGATCTCAGAAGTGAATTCGAAGAATCAAGATAATCAGAGTGTGGCAGCTGGTTATTATTGAGGATTGTCTTGGAACAAGTTACTCTTGGGCAGAAGGGTGATGAGTTGAAGACTCAAGAAGATTATTCTTCTTGAAGGTGGATGAGGGGTTATTCCCTGATGCTTTGGATTACTGTGCAATAGTAAGTCCAGTTGGTGGAGCATATCAAGAATCAAGGTGATGATGTCTTGGTGTGTGGCAAATGTTCTAACTTGTGTTGGGACATTATCTGGTTGGATATCCTTGGTGAAGGATGATTATGCTCTGGTTCAGGAGCTTGGTGCCTACATTTTGCCTAAGGAGTGTCTACATAGTCATACGGGAGGATGATGAAGTAGAAGGTCTGCCTTGGATGGAGAATGTAGAGAAGACTGAAGAAGTCCAAAGTAACTTGTGAATGTGTCATAAGGAAGAATCAGAAGTTGTCAGACGTGTGCAGAAGAAGAGGTCATACAAATTGTCATGCCTTGTGTGAGAAGTCTGGATATTGTTGTTTGTGGCCATGATGGAGTAGCTTGATGTTTGAAGATGACACCCTGAGGGAACCTTATCAGCTGACTATATAAGAAGTGTGTGAATTAGTAAGCATCAATTGCGGGTTATTTGTGACCAAAGACCTGGTTAGGAGCTTGGTAGTTATCTGATGGACTGGGCTTGTGGAATTGGAAGAAGCAGCATTAGTGTCTGAAGTGGCAGTTTAGTCATTATGGACAGGTTCTGATCTTGAGGTTAAGTAGGTTGAAGACTTCTTTAGGTGGGTATAAGGATAGAAGGTTGTTGTCAGTGGTGTGATCTGATCAGAATGGCTGAAGATAAGGAGGTTTCTTCTAATACGAGTAAAAGGTGGTGGCAGTCCTTATCTTGTGTTGCAAGTGATCTGAAGACATTTTTTATGGAATATGTGAAATTCCAAATCAAGTGTTTTTTTTTTGGACTTGACAGATCATGTATCGGAAATAATCATGATGAGATTTTGCTCAACAAACACAAGAAGTGGCAGTTCTTAATGTTGAGAATGCGGCAATTTCATTGTGCTTCTATCTGGTGTCAAGTGTTCATCTTCATAAGGAGCATGGGTTGTTCATGGCAGGGGGAGTTAAGGCTGTTGTCTATGGTCTTTTACTGCAAGGATGCAGATTTTTGTGAAGATTGCGTGCTGATCAAGATTGTGAAGATTGGATATAATGTCAGATAACATGTTATGACATTAGGTTGCTGGATGACATGTTGGTGTTCTAGCCATGTGAAGCTAATTGTTTGAATCATATGTACACATGCTCCTAAGGAGGAGTCTGAAGGACAGCTTTGTGTGTATCTGGGAGATGTCACACTTGTCTTTGTGTGTTTTTAAGAAAGAGGAGTTTACTTAGAGTTCAGTGGAAGGCATTGTGAGTGTGCTTCAGAACTTGTGGATGATTGTGTGAAGCATTCCTGTCTGGATGAATGAAGACTATGTCTGGAGTTTCCAAATGTTATGGTATACTGGTCAAGAAGCACTAGATAGGGGGAGTTGATATTTTCTCTGCTGATCATTGAAAGTAGTAGCTGCTGAGTCTGGGTTTTGTTCTGAGTATATTGGTTGGATGATTCAGAGTTTGCCTTTGGAATTTTTTTGTGCTTGCTGCTATGTTCAGAGTTTGTCCAATTATGGCTAAAAAGGGGGAGAGTTAGCCTAGTGGTTGCCAAGGTGTGGTTGTGAAGCCTTTTCTGATATGGTGCAGCAGTTGAGGGGGAGAGTGTTTGAACAGCTGTGAGCTGGTTCTTGGTTTGAGGGGGAGTTTGCCCTATGCTGATGTGAAAGTGTTCGTTTCTGCTGCAAGTTGGTCCAAGTTGGTCTGATGTAGGCTGAAATTGTTTTAGCCAAAATTAGCCAAAGGGGGAGATTGTTAATTCTTGGAGTTGGCTAGAATTTTGGTAAAACAATGTTGATGTCATGGTTGATGTTTCAACATGAGTTTTTAACAGCCTTGTTATGTTTAGTTAACATTCTGGTTATGTTAAGTGTTTAAGGGTTGCAGTTTTGTGCTGATGTCAAACCCGATGTCATAACATCAGTTGACAGAACATCAGAAAACCATCTGTTGTGGTTTTTGCATTGCAGAATGTTAAGGTGTTGAAGAGTTAAAGTGCTGAAGAGTGATGTCACATGCGATGTCTTGACATCACTATACCAGAAACTTAAAACATCAGGTTGTGATGTTTTTAGGGCTGCACGCATTAGTTTGATTTGAGGAGATCTGTTAGTTAGATTGGATGCGAATTTATTGGAGAAGATTTATTCTGATACAATTAATTCTGCATATCTTGTGGAGAATAGTTTGTTACTATTTTTGTGCAAATAGACATGGAGAATTGTTCCTATTTGTGTGGAGAAGATCTTGCAGCTGATTTAAAGAGAAGATTTAAAAGATACATAATATCCTGGAAATATTATGTGGAGCTGAATTTAATGCATAAAGATATGGAGAATATTTAGAGTTAATTATTGAAGATTTAAATTGAAGATTTGATTGAAGATCCAATTAATAGCAGAATCTGTTGGAGATTTGGAACAGAAGATTTGATATGATTTGAAGGCCCAAATCCAGTTGGGAAATAGGTTATAAATAGAAGCATTGTAACCTAGTTTTGGCAAGCCAGCCATCATGTAGATTAGAAAGGCTGTGTTGATTGATGAACCACCCGGGTTGTGGGATGGTCATCGTGTTTATCTCGAAGCCTGTAGGTAAGAGATGTATTGTTCTTGGAGGAAGCTTTGAAGCAACTCCTAAGGGCTGTCATGGAAGTGTGTCTTCTAAAGTCTATGTAATAGAAAAGAGTAAGGAGTCAAGCTGTTGATGCAGTGACGGTGTAGTTGACTGCTAGACATCATCGAGATGATTGGAAGTGAGATGGAGTCTCTTACCTAGGGAGGACTTAGGTAGAAGGGTCATTGGGTAGTGATTGAATTAGGTAGATTGTCAACTGGTGTGTTGAGTCTGTAATTTGATACTACTAATAGTGGACTTCCTTCCTGGCTTGGTATGCCCCCAGATGTAGGTTGGTTGAACCGAACTGGGTGAACAATTGATTGTGTTCATTTACTGTTTCTATTATTGCCTTGTTCAGCAGATTGCGATGTTGTGACATTGCACAAGACATCACATGTCTGTACCAGAATTTCATACACTTTCCCTTCGAGGATGATCGAGTCTGCACGAATTTTGGGGGTCGCTTCACTATGTACGAATATGCCTTTAAAGAGCTGGGATTGAGATTTCCGTTCACTGATTTTCAGCAATTAGTGTTTGTGCACTTGAAGTTGGCCCCTACGCAGCTGCACCCGAACTCACTGGCCTTCATACGGGCGTTTGAGCTGACCTGTGATTTCTTGAAGATTGGGGCTACTCTTCCCTTGTTCTTCACAGTCTTCCACCTTCAACGGCAGCTGTCGAGGAGGAAGTACGGTTGGGTCTCGTTGAAGCAGCCTCGCAAGCTGTTCAAGCCTTTCTCTGAATCGATATGGACGTTTAAGGAGAGGTACTACAACATCGAGCCCGTATCGGAAGCTGCCCATGACAGCACTTATCTCTGGGAGATCGAGGTCGACGAGGAGAGAAACGAGCTGCACGACGAGGCTGGGAAGTTCATCGGGGAGAGAGTATATAAGTTCCCCGTCCACTAGGGACCTGGCCATTTCACCAAAGAGCCCAATGAGTATGTCCTCTAGCCGAACAACCTAGACGGGCAGGATGTCGCTGCTTATGAGACGCTGGTGAAATACATCAACTCCTTCCGGCTTACTGAATGCTGGACGAAGAAGGGTGACCCCATCTTCGAGGAGGATGGAAGCCAGAGGGTGGAGTACCGCTTCATTAACGTCAAGGCGCTTTTGGAGTGCAAGACTCCCGCCGAGGCTTATAAATTGCTCGATAGTCTTATTTATTTTGATTTGCCCGAACCATTTTCTTTTCTCGTATCTAACATGCTTGTATTCTGTTTGTACAAGTGAGATGCCTCAGGCTCATTAGAGGATGGTGAAGAATGCTCTTGCGAGGAACAAGCCCGAAACGGCTCCTCCGAAGTCTCGATTTGCCAATGCGCGTGCTCCCACTCCTGCTCAGTCTGCTGTGGGGACCTCTTCTCCCACTCCTGCTCCCCGTGGATCTCCCATGCCTTTGGCTTCACTAACCAAGCGGCCGAGGGCCAACGACGCTGTGGATCTCAGCAGGGCCCCAGAGAAAGGGAGGTTCGAGCTTCCCCCTTCATACTTAATAGAAGATTCTTTGAGGGGAACTCCTTGATTGTGCCGCGGGCAGAATCCCTTCGGCTGGAAAGCATGGACTGCCAGGGCAAGAGGGTGTTGGTGGTCCAGGATGCCTCTGTACTAGTCAGAGTTCTGGAAATGGCGGCCATATATGCTGAAGGAGATTCTGTAACTGAGTCTGAACTCAGGGCTTCTCGGGCTACCGTGGCATCTCTCACGGAAGAGGTGAAGAGTGCTAACGATGCCTGAAAGAAGGCTGACGAGGAGGTGGCCAGGCTGAAGAAGGAGAATTCTATGCTGGCGGCGGAGAAGAAGGCGGCTGAGGAGCTGGTCCAGCAGCTGAGGGCGGTCAATGCCCCGGGCGAAGATGAACCCGAGGATGTGAAGGAACTGAAGACAAGGTCCGAGCTAGTTGCCCGTATGTTGGCGGCCGAGGATGATAATATCGTCATTACGGGCGAATCCTTCAAGAATGTCGTGTCTCAACTGCGGGTGGTGAACCCCGGACTTGGCATTTCTACCGAGGGTACTCATTATCTGGCGCGTGTTGAAGATGGCCGGATCGCTATGCCTGACACCCTTCTTGAAGAGAATGCCGAGGATCAGCCCGCGGAGAACCAGGAGCCTCAGCCCGAGCTTGCCGAACAGATGGATGAGTGAGAGATTTTCTTTTTGTTGTTGTAATTTGTCCGGCCTGCGAGCCGTGTATTTGTTGCAACCTATTTTGGGGGTGTGGCCCCTGGTCTATGTAATTCAGTACAATCATGGTCCTAGTGGCCATTTATCATACTTAAATTATGTATCCGGTCCTGGTGGCCGGTTATCTTATTTGCATGGTTTTACTTGCGTTTATTTTCTGCTAAGTGTTGTACTCATGCTCGTTGTGAATGTATGTCTGCCCGTGATAGGGAGTATTTGACTTATGTGAAGTTTTAGAGGATTGCTCGTTGTAGATGTGTTCAGCAGTGATGGTACTTTGACGACGGCGATGCTCGATTGAGGACCGCTGTCGAGCAGATACTCGGCCCGTTACTGAGCGGGGTTCTGCTTTATTGGTATGCGACGCTTGTACCTAGGCGTGCATAGTGGTCGGTAGCTGACGTTCGTCATCGTGACGGGTCGAACCGAGAATTAGGGCCTTAGCTATAATATTGTTTTAGCTTTTCGGCGTTCCATGGTCGAGCAAGTTCTTCCCCGTTGAGATGTTCTAGGTAATAAGCCCCATTCTCTGTTTTTGCTCGGACACGATAGGGTCCTTCGCAGTTGGCGGCTAGTTTGCCCTCGCGAGAGTCTTTGTGGTTTCTCCTTAGAACAAGGCTTCTCACGTCGAACTCTCGTCGTATCACCTTGGCGTTGTGACTGATGGTAATTTTTTGTTTTAATGAGGCTTCGCGGAGGGCTGCCCCAGTTCGAATTTCCTCGACGAGGTCGAGTTCTTCTTTTAATGATTCATCGTTCATCTCCTCGTCTAGGGGCGACTCTGTCCGCCAGGAGGGTACGTGAACTTCGACGGGGATTACAGCCTCGGTCCCGTATGCTAGACGAAAAGGTGTTTCCCCGGTTGTAGAGTGTGGAGTTGTGCGGTATGCCCATAAGACACTGTGTAGTTCCTCGACCCAGACCTTCTTTGTTTAGTCGAGCCTTCCTTTGAGGCCTCGAAGGATGACCCGTTAGCTGCTTCAGTCTGCCCGTTTGTTTGAGGGTGCTCGACGGACGCAAAGTGTTGCTTCGTGCCTAGTTGGGCAACGAAGTCTTGGAACTTCCTGTCTGTGAATTGTGTCCCATTGTCCGTTATTATCGCTTAGGGGATTCCGAAACGTGCGAGGATGTTTCGTTTGTAGAAACATAGTATATTGAGGGCAGTTATTTTGGCCAGGGCCTCCGCTTCTAACCATTTTGTGAAGTAGTCTACGCCCACTATTAGGTATTTGTTCTGATTTGATCCTACCACGAAGAGTCCTAGGATGTCTAGGCCCCACCAGGCAAATGGCCACGGGGAGGACATAACCTTGAGCTCGTTAGGTGGAGCCAGGTGCATGTCCTCGTGCCGTTGGCATTTATCGTATTTCTTCACGTGTTCTTTAGCGTCGTGCGGCATGGTCGGCCAGTAATATCCTGCTCGAAGGGCCTTTCGGGCAAGAGACCTTCCACCGAGATGTTGGGCGTTGATTCCTTCGTGGATTTCACGCAAGATGTGGCGACCATTTCTTCCTTGACGCATTTGAGTAGAAGAATGGAAAATCCTCACCGGTAGAGTTTATCTTCGACCAGGACGTAGGAGCAGACTCTTCGCCTAACCACGCTGGCCTCTTTGGGGTCGGACGGGAGTTCGTCCTTAGCGAGGTAGTTGTAAACGGGGATCATCCAAAAATTGTTGTCGCCGATCACGTGTACGTCAAGGGTCGAGGAAGCCCTTTCGATGCTGGGTCGAGGTAGGACCTCCTGTATGACGGACTTGTTTCCGCCTTTCTTCTTTGTACTGGCTAGTTTGGATTAAACATTTGCTCGGACATTGTGTTCGCGGGGAACATGTTTCACTTCTACCGTTGTGAACTTCGCCATTTCCTTTTTGACCAGGGCTAAGTATTCGGTTAAGTTGTCATTTTTGGCTTGATATTCTCCTCGGACCTGAAAGGTCACGAGTTGTGAATCTGTACAAATGACGACTTTTTCTATGCCCAGGTCCTCGGCTAGACGTAACCCAGTGAGGAAGGCTTCGTACTCAGCCTGGTTGTTAGAGGTTGGGAAAGACAGGGTGAGCGACACTTCAACGATGATTCCTTCGTCGCTTTCCAGTATGATGCCCGCACCGCTTCCTGCCGAGCTGGAGGCACCATCCACAAAAATGGTCCATTTGCGCGCTTCGCTCGTAGGGGAGTCGGCGAATGTCATTTCTGCGACGAAGTCGGCCAGAGCCTGGGCCTTGAGGGCTTTCCTGCTTTCAAATTGGATGTCAAATTCAGATAGTTCAAGCGACCATTTGAGCATTCGACCGGCCATATCTGGTCGTCCCAGCAGCTGTTTTATGGGTTGATCTGTTCGAACCACGATCGTGTGGGCTAGGAAGTAGTGTCTTAATCTTCTGGCTGCGTTGATGAGGGCCATAGCCACTTTCTCTATCTGTTGGTACCTTAACTATGGTCCTTGCAGTGCTTTGCTCGTGAAATATATGGGCTTTTGTCCGACAGGTGTCTTGCGGATGAGAGCGGCGCTCACTGCTTCGGTTGCTACGGCGAGGTAAAGGTACAAGGTTTTGCCATTGTCCGAGCGAGAGAGGACTGGTGGATCTGAGAGCGCCTGTTTTAGATGGAGAAGAGCCTTGTCACATTCCTCAGTCCATTCGAACGTTTCCTCCTTGCGGAGGAGTTTGAAGAATGGTAAGGCGTGCTGGGCAGATTTTGCCACGAAACTAGATAGTGACGCGAGCATCCCGTTGAGGGACTGGATGATTTCTTTGACTTGGGCGTTGGAAACTCGGAGAATGCTCGGCACTTATCGGGATTGGCCTTAATTCCCCGCTCTGTTAAATATAAGCCGAGGAACTTTCCTGCCCGGACACCGAACGTGCACTTCTCCGGGTTGAAACGTATTTTGTATTTTCTGGCCTGTTCGAAGACCTTCCTTAAATGGGCAGTGTGATCGGTTTCCTCGTGGGATTTTACGATCATGTCGTCCATATAGACTTTGAGCATGTCGCCTATTTCTCCCCGGAAGACTTTGTTCATCATTCTTTGATAGGTCGCTCCGGATTTCTTCAGGCCGAAGGGCATTACGTCATAGTAATAATTGCCCGATTCGGTTATGAAGCTCGTGTATTTTTTTCCGGCCATCGCCATTGGAATTTGATTATAGCCTGAGTAGGCGTCCATGAATGATAGAAGTTTAAAACCGGCAGAATTATCAACAAGTTTATCAATATTGGGGAGGGGATAGGCATCCTTCGGGCATCCCTTATTAAGATCGGTGTAGTCAATGCACATTCGCCATTTGCCATTATATTTTTTCACAAGTACAACGTTGGACAGCCAAGTGGTGTACTTGGCCTCCGAAATAAATTTGACCTCGAGGAGGTCCTTTACAGCCTTTTCTGCAGCCTCCGTTTTCTCCGGAGACTGCTTTCTCCTACGTTGTGCTACGGCCTTGATGGCCGGGTCAATTGTTAGTTGGTGGCAGGCGACAGACGGGTCCAAGCCGGCATCTCGACGGTGCTCCAGGCGAAGAGGCCGACATTCTCACGGAGGCATGCTTTGAGCTGCTTCCTCGCGATGTCGGGAAGGTCTGCTCCAATCTTCACTCCCCGGTGAGGGTCTTCGCCAAAGAGAACGCGCTCGAAGTTGCCATCCGAGATTGGGCGCATCGGATAAGAGCTGCTGCTGGACGAGTCGGTTGAAGCTGACCGGTCCTCCTGTTAGTCCTCCTTGGTGAAGCGGCTGTCGAGGTCGATGGAGTCGACCTGAGGCAGAGGCCTGGCTTCCTCGGAGCTGCCGGGCAATGCTGGCTTGCTTGATACCTTTGGCTTGGATGCAATGGCGTTGAGCCCTTTTGTGGCTACTTCGAAACACCGTCGTACAGCTTCGATGTCGCCGTGGAGGGTGGCGACCATCCCTTTTGAAGTGTAATACTTCATCTTGAGGTGGACTGTTGAAGGCACAACTACCAACTCAGCCAGAGTTGGTCTTCCGAATATGCACTATTAAAGCGACGGGCAGTCGATTACCAAAAATTGTACCTTGACGGATCTGGCCGTCTCAGCTGATCCAAAGGTTATGATCAGTTCGACGTATCCCCATGGCTTGGTCACTGATCCGTTGAATCCCTGTAAATCAGACCGCACATAAGGGGTAAGGTGTGATTCATCCAGCTGAAGTGTTGAAAACAGTTGGGAGTACATAATGTCGACCGAGCTGCCCTGGTCGATGAGGATTTTGCGAACGTCGAAGTTCGCCATTCGGGCTCTGATGAGCAAAGGTATGCTCGAGTTTGGAGACCCCCCGAGGAGCTCTTCCCGATAGAAGGAAATGGGGATAGAGCCCTTCAGGGCCTGATCGAGCGTGGTCACCTTATTGAATTTTTGTTTCACGGAGCCCACCGTGACTTTGTTGAAGCCCCCGCCAGAGATAACCATGGCGGAGGGAAACGTCTCCCACGAGTTGTGGACCGCAAAATAAGCAGGGGCGCTGAGCTCGTCTGGGACGTAGAAGTCCTCTGGTCGCGATATGGACATAGCGACCTGGATATTGGCTTCTTCCGAGGAGGGTACCTCTTCCTCTATTTTCTTAGACTCCTAGGCGTCCTGCCGGGGAATGTCCTTCTTCTTCGCAAATTGTTTCAGGTGGCCGTCCATGATCAGTATCTCGATAGCATCCTTCAGATGGATGCAGTCTTCAGTAGTGTGGCCGTGACTCTTGTGGAAATGGTAGTACTTCGATTTGTCAGCGTTGGGTTTGGCCGGCAGTTGTTTGGGGAAGCGGACCCCTGCCAGCTTGAATTATGAATTTGCACACTCGGACAATATCTTCTCCCTGGAGACGGTCAGGGGGTATAGTCGTGGAATCACCCGGAGGGCCCCTTGCTGTCGCAGGAGTCCCGAGGACGGTCCTCGCGCCTCCTTTCGCCTCGACGAGATGTTGAGGCTTCCTCGCCTCTAGAGGCCCGAGCGTTATCCTGATGGCGTGATGCTCGGACGTTGCTGGCTACAACCTTCTCTTCGTACTGAATGTACGATTGGGCTTTGAGGAGGAGGGCATCTAGGTTCCTCGGCGGTGCGAGGCCGACGACTTTAGAAAACTCGAAGCCCGGGCGGAGTCCTTGCTCGAGCAGAAACTTTTTCATCTCGTCTGTTGTAGGGACCTGTACTGCTTCTTTGTTGAACCTCTCGATATATGCGCGGAGAGGTTCGTCCTTTCCCTGGATTATGGCTCCAAGGGAGGCCTCAGTCTTGGGGTGACGGCGAGAAGCTGTGAAATGCCGTGAGAACATTTTGTCCAGTTGCCTCCATGAGGTAATGGACTCTTCGGGCAGCTGCTTGTACCATGTCATCGCCCATTTTCGTAGCGTGGTCAGAAATAGCCGGGATTTGATGGCGCCCCGTACGCCTCAGTAGTCCAATAGCGCATCGATGTTCTCGATGTGCTCGTCGGGGTCAGTAGTCCCGTCGTATGTGCCCAGTGACGGGGGCTTCTCCAGGCCCTTAGGGAGATGGGTGGCTAAGATTTCCTAGGATAATGGGCCGCGAGGCTCATCGTCGCTGCTGGAGCTGGTGAATGACAGGGACCAAAGGGTACGCTCGCGGTGTCGGTTCCTTCGGGGAGAATGTGAGCGGTTCCTTCGGGGAGAAGGTGAACGGTTCCTTCAGGGAGAAGGTGATCGGGCCCGGCCTTTAGACTTGGTCGGGGGTGACTGCTCGTTCCTTCGAGTTCTCTTGTGGCCGGGAGGGTGCTAGTTACGCGGGGAAACCTGGTCACGCTTCCAGATGGCGCGAGGGTCAGGTTCTTGGCGCAGTCTTCGGTCGACATCTCTTTGGGGCTGCGGGCTCCTTGATCGTCGCCGGTTCCTCCTTCTCAGAGGGGATCTTGGATAGTTGGACTCTTCTAACGCCCCGATCCTTTCGTTCTACTGTAGGATCTGGGTGTTAGTTTTGTTGATCGCCTCCAGGAGGGCTGCCACGGCCGGGTCGGCGTTGGGCGGAACGGGAATGGGCTGGATGTCCAGCGAAGGCTGACCGTGGTTGTGGTCAGCAGGAGTATGGGAAGGAGAAGCTGTGGCCCCGTCCCTCAGAAAACGGGCATCTCGGAGAAGAGATGATGGGCCATCAACGTCAGTCTTGTTGACGGGGAGGACAGTGGTTTGGAGAGCACCCTTGGCGTGATCTTGAGAGGCCATGATGATGATCTTTGAAATTTGCTTTGATCTTTGATTTCCGGGGAAAGAAAGATGGGGAGAACAATGGTTCCCACAGACGGCGCCCCTGATCTTGAAGGTTGGATTAGATCTTGTTGAAGTGGGCCACCAAGAACGTCTAAGATGCTAGGCGTATAGAGAGGAGGAGAGGGGTGTACCTGCAAGGCACTTCGACGCTCAAGTGAGAAAGGGTCAGAGAAAAGGGGCAAGTACAAAGTATTAGTTCGTAAGGTGGATATTGGATATCTGACCCTCTCAAGCGAGAGGGTTTATATAGAGCCCCCAGCGCGTGGCCAACGGTCCTATTTTCGGGGCGAAAGAACCGTTTTCCCGAAGAATAGGTATCTGCCCAAACTAGACGTTATGTTGGGCAGTGTGCCCAAAAGCAACCGTTATTTCGGGCATAAGCATATTTTTGGGCACATGCCCTCAGCTGTTCGGAGAGCGGAGAAGCCGTACGTAATGGGCAGCATTTCGGGGGAGGAGCGATGCAGTCCTTGCCCGGTTGGAGGGGCAGAAAGGTAACTTTTGCCCGTTAGAGGATTGGACTTAGGCAATTGGGCCGTTCTAGAGCAGAAGTGGATTGGGCCATGCCTGGCCATTGGTCCAATCCAGAACAATACATATAATCTAAAAAATATAAATAATACTAAATAGGCCCCCACGGGCTAATTGTGCAATCCTAGCTAATCCAGCAGAAACACTGCCATCAGGGTCTACCAAGCCCATGAGCTCATCAGCCACCACTGCTATCATCTGAAAGCGATGTGTGTCATCAGGGTGATGTGCTGGAGGAGGAGGAGGAGGTGTGTCATCAACAGGATCCTGGCCACCAGAAGGTACATCCCCAGAAGGTGCACCCTCAGCCGGCGGTGGAGTGATGCATGGATGTGATACGGTGAGATACCACTCAAAGTAACCATCCTTACACTGCGAGGGATACTGAACAGGTGCAGATCGAGCTATGATGGCACGACCGGAATTGAGGAAGTGCATTTGAAACCACCAATCAATACCTTCAGAGGGTGTATCTGGAACCAGTGGTGGTCGCATCTGAATGTATCCATACTGGCGCAAACATCTCTCTGGCAGGTGCCTGGCAACCAAAGTCTCCCACCTCATATAACCGGAGTATAATGATGACTCCTCGAACTCACGGACGGCTCTATGATCATCGTAGGGTGTATATATGACATCCTCTATGGTCAGCTCATCCAGTCTCCTCCTGTACTCAACTATGCCTCCTGGGTGTTTCTGCCTCGCCCTCCACCTCTTCGCCTGTGACTCGGTCGAAGTATATGGCTGGATCCTCCTATCGCATATCCTAGGGAAATGTTCATAGATCCAGCACTGAGATCACAATAAAAAATAAATTAGAAATAGTATGATTTTAAAAAAATAGAACGACAATTAAGAACATGAATTAAGATATACCTGTAACAAACTAAGATACCCAGTAAGTTGCCTCGTCTCAAACCGGGTCGCCTCCCCGAGCGCATGATATAACTGAGTCAGAGTTGCACAACCCCAAGCCCAGTTGTGCGTCTCCAGATCGTTGAAGAGGCACAGAGAGCGAGCATCCACATACGTACCAGACTTGTCTGCAAAGAGAGTACATGCTACTACATGCAACATGTACGCCCTAACGGCAGCCTGATAACTACCAGCAGCAACAAGCTCGTCGTACCTATCACGGAGCCACCACATGCGTAAGTGAACACCTCTTGTATCGGTGAACTCCTGATACACCGATGTTCAATAGCGCATCGATGTTCTCAATGTGCTCGTCGGGGTCAGTAGTCCCGTCGTATGTGCCCAGTGACGGGGGCTTCTCCAGGCCCTTAGGGAGACGGGTGGCTAAGATTTCCTAGGATAATGGGCCGCGAGGCTCATCGTCGCTGCTGGAGCTGGTGAATGACAGGGACCGAAGGGTACGCTCGCGGTGTCGGTTCCTTCGGGGAGAATGTGAGCGGTTTCTTCGGGGAGAAGGTGAACGGTTCCTTCAGGGAGAAGGTGATCGGGCCCGGCCTTTAGACTTGGTCGGGGGTGACTGCTCGTTCCTTCGAGTTCTCTTGTGGTCGGGAGGGTGCTGGTTACGCGGGGAAACCTGGTCACGCTTCCAGACGGCGCGAGGGTCAGGTTCTTGGCGCAGTCTTCGGTCGGCATCTCTTCGGGGCTGCGGGCTCCTTGATCGTCGCCGGTTCCTCCTCCTCGGAGGGGATCTTGGATAGTTGGACTCTTCTAATGCCCCGATCCTTTCGTTCTACTGCAGGATCAGGGTGTTGGTTTTGTTGATCGCCTCCAGGAGGGCTGCCACGGCCGGGTCGGCGTTGGGCGGAACGGCAATGGGCTGGATGTCCAGCGAAGGCTGATCGTGGTTGTGGTCAGCAGGAGTATGGGAAGGAGAAGCTGTGGCCCCGTCCCTCAAAAAACGGGCATCTCAGAGAAGAAATGATGGGCCATCAACGTCAGTCTTGTTGACGGGGAGGACAGTGGTTTGGAGAGCACCCTTGGCGTGATCTTGAGAGGCCATGATGATGATCTTTGAAATTTGCTTTGATCTTCGATTTCCGGGGTAAGAAAGATGGGGAGAACAATGGTTCCCACAGACGGCGCCCCTGATCTTGAAGGCTGGATCAGATCCTGTTGAAGTAGGCCACCAAGAACGTCTAAGATGCTAGGCGTATGGAGAGGAGGAGGGGGTGTACCTGCAAGGCACTTCGACGCTCAAGTGAGAAAGGGTCAGAGAAAAGGGGCAAGTGCAAAGTATTAGTTCGTAAGGTGGATATTGGATATCTGACCCTCTCAAGCGAGAGGGTTAATATAGAGCCCCCAACGCGTGGCCAACGGTCCTATTTTCGGGGCGAAATAACCGTTTTCCCGAAGAATAGGTAACTGCCCAAACTAGACGTTATGTTTGACAGTGTGCCCAAAACTAGCCGTTATTTCGGGCATAAGCATATTTTTGGGCACATGCCCTCATCTGTTCGGAGAGCGGAGAAGCCGTGCGTAACGAGCAGCATTTTCGGGGAGGAGCGATGCAGTCCTTGCCCGGTTGGAGGGGCAGAAAGGTAACTTTTGCCCGTTAGAGGATTTGACTTAGGCAATTGGGCCCTTCTAGAGAAGAAGTGGATTGGGCCATGCCTGGCTATTGGTCCAATCCAGAACAATACATATAATCTAAAAAATACAAATAATACTAAATAGGCCCCCACGGGCTAAGTGTGTAATCCTAGCTAATCCAGCAGAAACCCTGCCATCAAGGTCTACCAAGCCCATGAGCTCATCAGCCACCACTGCTATCATCTGAAAGCGATGCGTGTCATCAGGGTGATGTGCTGGAGGAGGAGGAAGAGGTGTGTCATCAACAGGATTCTGTCCACCAGAAGGTACATCCCCAGAAGGTGCACCCTCAGCCGGCGGTGGAGTGATGCATGGATGTGATACGGTGAGATACCACTCCAAGTAGCCATCCTTACACTGCGAGGGATACTGAACAGGTGCAGATCGAGCTACGATGGCATGACCGAAATTGAGGAAGTGCGTCTGAAACCACCGGTCAATACCTTCAGAGGGTGTATCTGGAACCGGTGGTGGTCGCATCTGAATGTATCCATACTGGTGCAAACATCTCTCTGGCAGGTGCCTGACAACCAAAGTCTCCCACCTCATATAACCGGAGTATAATGACGACTCCTCGAACTCACGGACGGCTCTATGATCATCGTAGGGTGTCTATATGACATCCTCTATGGTCAGCTCATCCAGTCTCCTCCTGCACTCAACTATGCATCTCGGGTGTTTCTGTCTCGCCCTCCACCTCTTCGCCTGTGGCTCGGTCGAAGTATATGGCTGGATCCTCCTATCGCATATCCTAGGGAAATGTTCATAGATCCAGCACTGAGATCACAATAAACAATAAATTAGAAATAGTATGATTTAAAGAAAATAGAACGACAATTAAGAACAAACTAAGATACCCAGTAAGTTGCCTCGTCTCAAACCGGGT
The DNA here is from genome assembly GCA_022829125.1 of Lathyrus tuberosus. Classification (NCBI taxonomy): domain Eukaryota; kingdom Viridiplantae; phylum Streptophyta; class Magnoliopsida; order Fabales; family Fabaceae; genus Lathyrus; species Lathyrus tuberosus. Next base: position 6,735,891 of record JALAZF010000253.1, read on the forward strand.
CGCCTCCCCGAGCGTATGATATAACTGAGTCAGAGTTGCACAACCCCAAGCCCAGTTATGCGTCTCCAGATCGCTGAAGAGGCATAGATAGCGAGCATCCACATACGTACCAGACTTGTCTGCAAAGAGAGTACATGCTACTACATACAACATGTACGCCCTAACGGCATCCTGATAACTACCAGCAGCAACAAGCTCGTCGTACCTATCACGGAGCCACCACATGCGAAAGTGAGCACCTCGTGTATCGGTGAACTCCTGATACACCGCTGCCTCAGGCAGACACAGATCGCGAACAACTATCGCATGTGCCTGGGACACACTCATGATAGGAGCCGTCCAGAATCTACCGCCGATAGGGAGATGAAACAAGGAGGCGACATCATCTAAAGTCACAGTCATCTCTCCGAATGGGAGATGAAATGATGACGTCTCCTTGTGCCACCTCTCGAAGAAGGCACTCAGCAGATCTGCATCCAACATGGTCAGGGAGCAGTTCCCAAAATGCAGTAGGTCAAACTCCTCCACGATCTTCTTCACAGCAGCAGGGAAGGGAATACTCGGGAAGTTCTTCATCTTCGCTCCGTGTGACTGGACCCTCAGTACAGGTCGTACCTATGACACCAACCATTAAACAACTTTGTTAATACATAAACAATTTATGTATAAATAAACAAAACTTAAAATTAAACATAAAAACCATATACCTGGCCCTGCCATAATCGTAACGCTACATGCTCACTGTACTCTGTAAGCACAGACGTATCTATGGGGCCACCAGGGAATCCTGCCTCAGTGTGTACCGATGGCTCGGTCGAAGGGATCGTGACATCGGTCTCAATGGTCTCCTCAACCCTCCTGTACCAGCAGCCTCTCCTGTATCAGCATCACCCACCTCCTCACCCTCACCCTCAGCTGCCACTCTAACATCAGTCTCCTCTACCACATCCCTAACAGTAGTCTCCACCGAAACATCTCCAACAATAGCCTCCTCCGACTGAATAACAGGGACATCCGCATCGGTGGCCTGCACTGAAGAAAGTCCTCAACGTCGCCCAACGGCACGAGGTGCTTGGAAATGCCCCTGCTGCTCGGCCATCCGCTTCCGGTGTGAACCGGTTGGGACCACCCGTCCAGCCCGTACATGAGCAAACTCAGCATCAGGAGCAACAGTTGTAGCCCTACCCCTACCAACTCCTGCCAAATCACGCGTCCTCCCAACGATACTACCGACACTGCCTCTGGTTTTCACTGAAAAAAATATAAAAAAATAAAAAAAATAAAACAAATATTGCATAACTAGCGGAAATTTGAAATTCCCGGAAAAACCAAAAAATCAAAACTACCGGTTTTTTTGAAATAACCGGTGAATATTACCGGAAATTTGAAATTCCCGGTTAGAAAATACCGGAATTTATGAAATTACCGGTAATATTCACCGGTTGTTTCAAAAAACCCGGGAAATCTTACTTGTAAAATTGAAATCTCTGATAGGTAAATGAAATTCCCGGTATCATCTGTAATTTTGAAAAATCCGTGTCTTTACCGGTTTTTTGGAAATGTGAGAATGTTTTTTTTAGGGTCACTTATGTCTTTTCACTAGTTGTGTGGGGGTGCCAGGTATAATTAGGGGGGGTGGTTGGTAGAATTCTCTTTAAAGTAGCTTGGAATTATGAACAACTTGGCAAGTAGCATGTTGTAACGTGATGTTTGGATATTGTTTCAAAGCTTGGTTCATGGCTTCGTGTAGCATGAGGCTTTGTTCATCATTTTTTTGTTGCAATTTTGTAATAAACTATGGGCCTAAATTGTAACAAATGTGGACTTTTTAGAATTTTGGATAATGGTTTTTTTTTTGTAATGGACTATTGGTTAGAAAAAATATAATTGAAAATTGGTTATAGATACTTAATTAGAGAAAAAGGTTCATAGAAAAAATGGATATGGTTTGTGAAATTGGATATGAAATGTGGATTGAATAAATGGATATAATGGATTTTTGGATTATTTGGAATTGAATTTGAAATTGAATGGAATATGATTGTATTTGGTAATGAATATGGAAATGGATATTGATAATGGATATGGATAGGAAAAATAAATTGAAAAGTGGTTTTTTTATGACTAATGGATAGAAAAAAGAGTTATTGAGACTAATTGATGAATAAAAAAAAGGTGAATTTAGGAAAGAATGGATCTTGAATGGATATTAAAAGCATGCCTTGAACTTATTTTTCAAGTAAGCCATGATGAATCATCCAACTTGAATCAAATCTTGAGTGAAACAAGTTCCTAAGAACTTGATGCTATGATGAATCTAAATATTAATACTTGCATCTCAATCAATCAAAAGGTCTTGATTTTGCAAAATTCTCCTCCCATTGATGATCTAACCACAAAGGTAATTCCTTGAGGAATCCTCTAAACCTCATTAAAGATATTGACTTGTGAAGCAAAGAACTAAGAGAAACCCTGAGATGATGATCAACTTGCAATAGAGAAAGAATAGTGCTCAATGTAGCTTTGAGGAGAAAACCCTAGCACAATTAACTTCAGCTGAGGAACCATTATCAATGCTCAAACACAATGAACAGAAACCCTAAGTCCCTTGACCTTTGAATGAACATTGATGAGGAAGTAACTTGTCATGGTGGGAAGAATCAACACCTTAACTCAAAAGCATACAGATGCTTAGTGATCTCCCTCAAAAGCAAACCCACAGAGGAGGACACGAGAATCAAAGTTTGTGATCTTGTTGCATTGTGAAGATGCAAATGAAGTGGGATCTTAGGGGTAAAAATTAGGGTATAACACTGGGTTTCAACAGGTTTGGGCCCAACGCCCATTTGTATGTCTACACACCCTCTCTTTTTTTAATTGCATCCCTTGCCCTTTATTTTTCTTTTTAATTAATTATTATTTTTTCTTTAAATTTTTTTTAGCATTAAAATAGACTTTTGTAATAGATAAAGTTCATTTTAATTGGATTTAGTTTTTGTAGAATTTAATTAATAAGGATTAACTTTTGATTAAGTTTAATTGTTAGTTTCTTTTTAATTTCATTTCATGTTTACTTAGAAATTAGAATTGACATAATTAAATTTCAATTTTTAATGCCTTATTTCTTTTGCATAATTTCATGTGCTTAGATTGTCTTAACATGATCTTTGTCCCTTAATTAGTTGATAAAATTAAACCTTTATCAATTAATTGCACTTAATATTGGACTTTGTCTTAGACTTGTCCTGAATCATTGTATGCTTCCCCTATCCAGTCAAGTGATCATAAGTCTCTTCATCACTTGATTGGTTTAGACCTTTGTAGTTTCATTGCACTAGATCTCAAGTCAAGACTTCATACTCAAGACTTTGAAGGCACTGGACATCAAGAATGGATCACTGCTTCATCCTTTAAGCACACCTTTCCTCATTCTTTTCAAAACAAAAACTTTTTTCTTAAAATTCAAATCACTCTTTAATTACGATGCGAATTGTGCGCCACGAGCCTTAAGTAGTAGAGAAAGAATAAGAGGGAGTATTCTTATCCTTATTCTGAATATCTTTAGATACGAGACATATTCAAATCAAACAACTCTCAAGTCTTCTTCCCCACAAACAACACTGTAACAATCTTCATCAACAATACCATTCTCTTTGGACCAAACACTGCATTCTCTTTGGACTTCCATATATTCTTTGGGTTAACCATCTCATGGTTAAGCACCCGTCTCTGAATCGATACCCCATTTTTCATGCATTTCCCTGTGGAGCTCCGTGCTCCGGCAACCTTCTTGCATTGACAAAAGAGCTTCGTGCTCTGGCAACCCTCATGCTTTTCCCTGCGAGCTCCGGGATCAAGTAGACATTTTCTTTTATTTTACCCTACGGAGCTTCGTGCTCTGGAAACTCATGCATGCCCGATGGGCTCCGTGCTCAGGAAAATCATTCATGGCCTATAAGCTTCGTGCTTAGGCAACCTCATTTTGCCCTATAAGCTATGTGATTAGGCAAAACCCTTTTGTAGATCTTGATCCCTGGATCTAGGCAAAATCCTATAGTTATGTATTGACCACACCATCTATTGGTTAGACGTCGCTTTTTTTTTTCTCTTTGGCTAATCATCATTTATTGGTTAAACGCCGCACTCTTTTTTCTCTTTGGTTAATCACCATTTATTAGTTAAATGCCACACCATTTTTCTCTTTGGCTAATCACCACTTATTGGTTAATCGCCACTCTCTTTTTCTACTATGGTTAAAACACCCACTTCTTTGGTTTAAACATCACTCTTATATTTCTCTTTGGGTTAATCACCTTATGGTTAAAATACCCACTTCTTTGGTTTACACACCACTCTTATTTTTCTCTTTGGGTTAATCACCTCTATGGTTAAAACACCCTTCTCCTTTTTCCTGCATGACCCTGTGGAGCCTTATGCTCTCGCGACCTTCTACATTGGTTAATCACTATTTATCGGTTAAAATACCACATTCTAATTCATGGGTTAATCGCCATTTCTTGGTTAACAAACCCAACAACTCCTGCATTGGTTAATCACTATTTATTGGTTAAGATACCACACTTTCATTCCTGGATTAATCACCATTTATTGGTTAACATACCCTCATGAATGGTTAATAACCTTTTATCGGTTAAAATACCTCATTCTTAGTTTAGACAATGCATTCCTGGTTCAGACACCAACCTATGGATCCAAACAACACAATCCTGATTCAAACAATACTTTCACCATACCTTAAGCAACAAACTCCGCCATTTCACAACTCTTTTCTATTCAAACTCTCCTGTTATTTCAGTCCAATAAACTCTTTCTTTTTCTTTTAATGATGAAGGTCATTTCCTCATCATTTGAGTCATCTTCAGAATCTTCTGCTCGAGAAGTTTCCTTAGACTCCCAGACTTGAGAAGCCTTAGCAGTTCTAGCAACAAATTTTAAAGCAAGAGGCTTTGTCCTTCTGAAAGGTTTGTCTCCATTGAGCTCCATCTCATGGCTTTGGAGATTACTGGTGAGACTTTCAAGACTTAATGCGTTTAAGTCTTTAAACTCTTGTATAGCTGTCACTTTAGGTCTGTATCCAACAGGAAGACTCATAAGAATATTTTTTACATGATCAGATATAGTATAGATCTTGTTAAGAACCTGAAGTCCATATACAAGAACTTGAAACCTAGAGAACATGGTTTCAATGTCTTCATCCTCCTTCATTTTGAACAACTCATAATGCTGAACCAGAAGGTTAGCCTTATCTTCCTAAACTTGTTGATTCCCTTCATAAGTAGCACACAAGGAATTGAAAATGGTCCTAGCAGTAGATTTGCCAATGGTTTTGATGTACTCAGAATGAGGTATAGTATCAACCAATATACCTCTAACCTATGATGTTTTCTATAGACCTTTTTCTGAGCTGGTGTGAGAGCTTTTCTATCTGTTAGTTCTTGGATTGGCTGGAATTTTGGTAAAACAAAGTGTTTTCAACGTTGATGTCAAGGTGCTGATGTTGTAACATTGAGTCTTAACACTGGGCTGTGTTAAGTAGTTAATTTGCTGAAGTTGGATGTCTGATGTCACATGGCGATGTTGTGACATTAGATCTGCAGAATTAATAACATCAGGTTGTGATGTTGTTAGGGTTTGCGTGTTAGCTAGAATTGTGGAGAGCAAGCTGTCTCATTGGATGCGAATATCTTGGGATAGATATTTTCTGCTGCAAAGGAGATATGGTGCAGATTTGTAGGAGATTTAAAAGGTTGAGGATTTAAAAAGATTTTAGGAGAAAATCTGTTTTAAATATTCAGTTTTAAATAACAAATCGGGCGAGATTTTGTAGCAGGTCCAAGACCAATTCAAGGAGCTATATAAAGCGCACCAGTACTAGAGAAAATTGACGAAGAAAGTGAGCCAAAGACTGAGAGTCGTTTTGTGTCTTCGTGCATGTTTTGTAAGCCATTCGAGAGTGAATTGGTATTGTGATTTTGAGTTGTTCTTGATCAAAGCTGTGAAGCAGAATCAAGTAGTGATATTCAAAGTGTGTGATCTTTGAAGTGTTTTAGGGATTGAGTAGTGTTCTCATATCTAAGTGGTTTCTTAGGTAGAAAGTCACTAGTAGGAATTAAGTTTAGGAGATTGTCAACAGGGTTGTTGAGTCTGTAAATTAATTCTACAAGTAGTGAATTTCATCCCTGGCTTGGTAGCCCCCAGACGTAGGTAGTTAGACCGAACTGGGTGAACAACTCTTTGTGTTGATTTGTTTCTGTTATTGCTGTCCATTGTGCAGAGTGTGTTGTTGTGACATCACACCTTAACATCACACGTTTGATACCAGAATTTCAATTGGTATCAGAGCAGGCATCCTGTCTGTCTCTGGGTGAGATCTAGGGAAGTTACTTTCTGGTGTAAAGATGGACAAAGAAGTTGGAGGATTTGTCAACAGACCCCCTATTTTGGATGGATCCAATTATGACTATTGGAAGCCAAGGATGACTACTTTCTTAAAATCCTTGGACAACAGGGCATGGAAGGCCATTATTAAAGAGTGGAAAGCACCTGTTGTGTGTGAGAAAGATGATACTGGCAAAGATAAAGAAGGCACCTCAAAGCCAAAGCCTGAAGAAGAATGGACCAAGGAAGAAGATGAGCTTGCCCTTGGAAATTCCAAAGCTCTAAATGCAATCTTCAATGGAGTGGATAAGAATATTTTCAGGTTAATCAATACCTGTGAGGTTGCTAAGGAAGCATGGGATATTTTGAAGGCCACTCATGAAGGTACATCTAGAGTTAAAATGTCAAGACTTCAGATTTTAACATCAAAATTTGAAAGCCTGAAGATGAAGGAAGATGAGACTATTCATGACTTCCACATGAATGTTCTGGAGCTGGCTAATGCATCCAGTGCTCTTGGTGAAAAAATGTCAGATGAAAATCTTGTAAGGAAGATCCTTAGGTCCCTTCCTAAGAAGTATAAGATGAAGGTAACTGCCATTGAAGAATCACAAGACATCAGCAAGATGAGAGTTGATGAGCTCATTGGATCTCTTCAAACTTTTGAACTTGGGTTGAATGAGGAAGAACCGGAAAAGAAGCCAAAAAGTATAGCCTTGATGTCAAATGATCAAGAAGAAAAATGAAAGAGTTCTGAATCCCAGGGGGATCTATCTCAGGCCATAATTATGTTGGGAAGACAGTTCAACAAAGTGTTCAAGAGGATGAACAATAACTCCAGGCCTAATGTCAAGAACATATCGTCTGACATCAGCAAGTCAAAAGAGAAGGATGAAGAGAAAACTGCCCAAGATAAAGGAGTTCAGTGCTTTGAGTGTAAAGGGTATGGACATGTCAAGAAAGAGTGTCCCACCTTCTTGAAAAAGCAGAAGAAGGGCATGACAGTTTCCTGGTCTGACTCTGAAAGTGAAAGTGAAGGTGAGTCAGCAAAGCATGTTAGAGCTTTAACAGGAACTGTTGTTTTTTATGATGATTCTAGTGATGGAGAAATAACGTATGAGGAGTTGGCATCTACTTATCAAGAGCTGTGTTTAAAAAGTGATGAGATTTGTCAAGAAAACAAGTGCCACAAGCAACAGATTACTCAGCTTGAGAATGAAAAAGCTGATCTGAAAAATGAAGTTGTACTAGTTAAAGCTCACCTTGATCAAATGACCAAGTCTGTTAGGATGCTGAGCTGTGGGACAGACACACTTGATAAGATTCTTCAGACAGAAAAGGTTGCTGGTGATAAGTCTGGTATAGGATATGTGGCAAGCACTTCAGAAGAAAAGGAGGAGGTGTCCCAACCAATGTCTCAAACAAAGAGACAGGATTCTACCCCTAAGAAGGTTGTTCAGCCTCAGAATGTTGAGAAAAAGGATGGTCCCCATCAGAGGAAGATGCAGCCTCAAGAAGCTAGTCAGTATACGCCTCCCCAATATCACAAGAGCATGCAAGCTGCAAGGTTCAAACAGATCATGCCTCATCAGATGTCTCAACATCAGGAAAACTGGTATGGATACAACAATGCTGTGCCTCATTACTATGGAAGAAGGAAGCCTCATCACCATGGGAGACAACCTAGAAGACAACGTCCTCAGTTCAGGAGACAGTCTACCTATGGTAAAAGACATCAGCACCATAGAAGACAGACCAACTCTGGAAGGAGGAGACAACACTATGGGTGGAAGCCACATCAATATCATAATGGTAGAAGATATAACCAGTTCAGAGATGACAGAGTGAGATGCTTCTATTGTGGAAGGTTTGGATATATGCAGTACTCTTGTTTTAAATTGCATGGTTATCCATAATCTGCTCCTCAAGGCAAACCAAAGGAGGTCAGACCTAAAGTTGCTAAACAATGGGTTCCTAAGGAGAAGGTGAAATGTCTTTTAGCCCATACCTCAGATGGACATCTTGCTATGGATGCATGGTACTTTAACAGTGGATGTTCAATGCACATGACTGGATCAAAGGAGCAGCTGGTGGAGTTCAATCCTTGCTGTGCTAACAAGGTTGTATTTGGCAATGGAGAAAAAGGAGTAGTAGAAGGAAGTGGAAGAGTGAAGAATCTGGGTGGTCTTACTCTTGATAGTTTGATCCTTGTCCAAGATTTGAAGGCTAATCTGATTAGCATAAGTCAGTTATGTGATAAAGGTTACAAAGTCAGCTATTCCAAGGATGAGTGTCTGGTGACAAACGAAAAGGATGAAGTGATCATGAAAGGAGTCAGGTCCAGAGATAATTGTTATCTGTGGACACCTATAGAAGTCACCCCATCTATCGATGTTAAGACTGATGTTTTAGCATTAGATTGTGACATCAGGTGTAAAAGGATGTTAGAGTTAAGTACTCTTAAGTTGAATCCCTTCAAAATTGTAAAAGGAAAGCTTATTTGGGGGGAGAAACTCATTGATTGGTCTTTAAAAATTACACAAAATCTGGCGCCTTACCTCAGACCCTTCTTTCCTATTATAGCAAAATCACTGTTCATCAAAACTCATATCTCCCGTCTGTTCGTCTCCTTCAACAAGAAGAATCATCTCAATATACACTGCCTCAAAGGAACCATGTCAAAGCAGACATCTTCTCCTTCAAAAATTCATCGCGGAATAACGCTAGGGTTTCTACAGATGAGTACTCTGAAGACGAAGCTCTGAATATACAACCCATCTCCGTAATGCTCCCAGAGTCAGGTAAACCTAGACCGTCTAAACTTGCTTCTAAAAGGGCCGCAACTACCTTTAAAAACACTGAAACAAAGAAGCTGGTTACCAGTATCCTATTTAGTGATAAATCAACACCTAGGTCATCCTCGTCTCAAACTGTGGTTGAAAAGTTTGAGGTTGACAAGAGTATGGGGAATCTAGCTACCAAAATACTGGACAAAGGTATACCTGTGAAAGGAATTTCTATACCATTGAATCAGATGCCGGTAGAAAAGGTAGACATGCAAGGAGATGAGTCTGATCTTCATAGACTTGCTATGTCTGTCATTGAAGATTCTGAAATAGGAGGGGAAGAAGATGATGTGCATGAAGAGACAAATGTTGAGGATAATGTTGGGACATCTGGAGAACCCACTTCTGTTGATGATGATAATGCTGATGTGATTAATGTAGATGGTCTATCAGATGATGAGGTGATAGAAAAAGCTGTCCCAAGTATTGGAAAGAGATTAAGGAAGGGAAAGAAGGTTGAACCCTCTCCTAAGAAGTATTCTGATAAGAGGAAGAACATTGCTGTTGGACCAGCAAAAGCCTGGAGCAAAGTGGAAGTAAATCCTAGAAAGAGGAAGGATGTGGTGCATTCTGAGTCTGACTATGATGTTGAAGATGATGTTCATGACATCACACCAGTCAGAAAGACCATTTTAAAAAGAATCTCTGATAAGGTCCCTGAAGTGCCAGTGGACAACATATCCTTTCATTATGCGAGCAGTGCTCCCCTGTGGAAGTTTGTATGCCAAAGGAGATTAGCTCTGGAAAAGGAGCTTGGAAAGGATGTCTTAGAGATGAAAGAAATTATGGACCTCATTCATGTTGCTGGACTGCTGAAGACTGTGACCAGATTCTCTAAGTGCTATAGTGGACTTGTTAAGAAATTTGTTGTCAACATCCCCATAGACATTTCTGACAATAGAAGTGTGAACTACATGAAGGTGTTTGTTAGGGGGCAGTGTATTGACTTCTCTCCTAGCACCATCAATAAATATCTGGGGAGAGATAAACAAGAGGGATGTGAGCTGGAAGCGACTGATAATGAAGTGTGTAGAGAAATCACTGCCACTCAAGTTAAGGTGTGGCCACTGAAAAATAAATTGACAGCTAGCAAACTCAGTATCAAGTATGCTATTTTGCACAGAATTGGTGCTGCTAACTGGGTACCTACTACTCATAAAACCACCATAACTGTGGGATTAGGAAGGTTTATCTATGCTGTGGGGAAAAAGGTCAAGTTCAACTATGGAAGTTATATATTTGATCAAGTGGTGAAGCATGGTGCCACCAATGCTATCAAAATTCCTATATCATTCCCTTCCCTTATCTGTGGAATGATCTTATATCAACATCCTGGAATCTTAACCAGTACAGAGGTAGCTTGTAAGAGGGAGTCAGCTTTATCTTTGCATCCCAAACTGTTTGCTGGGAGTCATGTTCCAGACATTGTTACAACATCAAGTTCTGGGGTTAAGAAGGTCAGTACAAAATCTGAGTTGATTGAAGAATTAAAGGTAACCTGCAAGGATCTTGATATGGTTATCAGTACCAGCACTGTGAGGAAAATGAAGATTGAGCAGATGATCAAAGACTTGGAACAGGGGGAAGTTAATGTGAATGGCGATACTGAGGATTCCGGGTCAGAAGAAGGTGATGAAGATGCTGATGGTACCAGCTCGGATGAAGACTAACTTCCATCTGCTGTTATTAGATAATAGTTTAGTTTTCTTTGTTTTGCACTTGTTATGCACTGGCTATGTAATTTGAATATTGTGTTGTTATATGCACCCATTACATTGTTTTTCTGTTCTATGATTTGTTTTGCCTGGTTACTAACTGTGAGGCTAACAATGAGAGATAGGGTTGTACTAATTGTAGTTAATAGGGCTTCTGCTTGAAGATTGTCTAATTGTGGCTAAAAAGGGGGAGAAGTAGCCAAGAGAGCCTAGAGTATCAAAGAGTACAAAGGTCAGTGCCAAGAGTTGATTGTTGCTGCTAAGGAATGAAGTCAAGAAATATGCAGCTGATTGCTGATGTTATAGTTCAGAAGTGCAGAAATTAAGGGTGAGTAATTACTGAATCACTGAACTGTGTGATCAGCTGGCTATGCTGGTTCATGATTGAGAGGGAGCAACACTGTTGGAAAATTGTTGCTGTTGCTGTTGAAGATGTTGAAATATATGTGCAACAGAGTTTTTTTTGTGAAGAAAAGATGGTGCTGCAGCAAAGTTCATAGTGAAGCAAAGTTCATAGTGAAGTTTTTGTGATGCTGAAGTGAATTGAAGATGCTGCAAATGTTGAATCGTGTCAGCTGGTTGAAGATTAAAGCTGTTTTGCTGCTGCTTGGAGTTTCAAAATCATTGATTGAAGTTTTTTTCCGCTGCTGAAGTCTCTGAAGGTGCAGAGTGCTGAGATTGTTTTAGCCAAAATTACCCAAAGGGGGAGATTGTTAGTTCTTGGATTGGCTGGAATTTTGGTAAAATAAAGTGTTTTCAACGTTGATGTCAAGGTGCTGATGTTGTAACATTGAGTCTTAACACTGGGCTGTGTTAAGTAGTTAATTTACTGAAGTTGGATGTCTGATGTCACATGGCGATGTTGTGACATTAGATCTGCAGAATTAATAACATCAGGTTGTGATGTTGTTAGGGTTTGCGTGTTAGCTAGAATTGTGGAGAGCAAGCTGTCTCATTGGATGCGAATATCTTGGGATAGATATTTTCTGCTGCAAAGGAGATATGGTGCAGATTTGTAGGAGATTTAAAAGGTTGAAGATTTAAAAAGATTTTAGGAGAAAATCTGTTTTAAATATTCAGTTTTAAATAACAAATCGGGCGAGATTTTGTAGCAGGTCCAAGACCAATTCAAGGAGCTATATAAAGCGCACCAGTACTAGAGAAAATTGACGAAGAAAGTGAACCAAAGACTGAGAGTCGTTTTGTGTCTTCGTGCATGTTTTGTAAGCCATTCGAGAGTGAATTGGTATTGTGATTTTGAGTTGTTCTTGATCAAAGCTGTGAAGCAGAATCAAGTAGTGATATTCAAAGTGTGTGATCTTTGAAGTGTTTTAGGGATTGAGTAGTGTTCTCATATCTAAGTGGTTTCTTAGGTAGAAAGTCACTAGTAGGAATTAAGTTTAGGAGATTGTAAACAGGGTTGTTGAGTCTGTAAATTAATTCTACAAGTAGTGAATTTCATCACTGGCTTGGTAGCCCCCAGACGTAGGTAGTTAGACCGAACTGGGTGAACAACTCTTTGTGTTGATTTGTTTCTGTTATTGCTGTCCATTGTGCAGAGTGTGTTGTTGTGACATCACACCTTAACATCACACGTCTGATACCAGAATTTCACTATCAAACATCATTCCAACTCTATTGACTGGAATATCAATGTCATCTTCTAGAATATCCCATAACTCGTGATCAAGGCATATGATATAAGTATACATCTTGCTCTTCCACCATTCAAACTCAGTTGAATCTTCACTGAAAGTTGGAGGTCTAGCTGTATAATTGTTCTTTTCTTGATTGGTATAATCATGATTTATAGAAACACGTGGAGTAGGAGTACCACCCCTAAATTCAGAAACACCAGTTAAGTGTTAAGCACATTGTCATACCCCAAATTTGTCCTACCTTTTTCAAATTTCATTTGTCTGATTTTATTTTCATTCTGCATCGCCTGCATAACATAACTTGTTTTTCAGCATGAATAAATCCTAAAATGTCAGCAAGAATAAATTCTCGGATATACAGATAGACCGGTGATTTTATTTCTCAAACTATGCGTAAAATCAGCGTACGCAAAGTTTTAAAACCGAGCTTGAAAAAGTCAGTATTCTTGATCTATGTTTCGCGTAGTTCGGTCTGGTGTGCTCATATTAATTTTTCGACTATTTTTTGGTCGCAATTTTTATCATCTGAGTCTTTTACCGATCCCGACTAATTTCAAAATCGAACAAAACACTGTATTTTTCCTATTCATTTATTTCGCGCTGATCATTACAACGCACTCATTTTATTTCTTTGAGAATTTTCGCGCCCGACTTTTGTTCGTAATCAGTCATTTTATTTTCTTTTTTTAGTCAAAATTATTAGTGAAATTAATTATTAGTAATTAATTTTAATTTGTTTATTAATTTTTAATTACCATTAAAAACAAAAATAGAAAATCAAAAAGAAGTTGATCCTTATTGACAACACTCTCTCTCAAAGGACACATTATGTAACATTTCCTAAAATTTGTAACACCAAGAAGGGACCACATGATAGTAGGGAATAATGGTTTGATAGTTGTCTATATTGACTAAAATGAAAAGATCCTTTACTCTTTTTTTTTTTTTTTAATCCTTTACTAGCTAACACCCATGGATCTCCACTCACTGAAATAAAAAAGAAAAGAGGACAACTTCGTTACCTATCACAAAAAATTAAATAATTTATCTTCAATCAATCCACTAATACCATATTATTTTATTATATTTAATAAAATAATTACACTACTCCAACACGGGCACGCGACAGTTGGTGGAGAGAGGGCGTATTTAATTCTCAGGACATGGCACCACATAAAAAGAGGAATATTCTTTCCATTCTTGAAAAAATGATCTTCTCTCTCATTAGAAAATCATGACCTCACTCTCATTAATTCATTCTGGCGGGGAAAGAAAAAGACAAAAAAAAACATGTCTCAGCTTCTTTTCTTCGACCCCTTATTTTATTCTTCTTCCTCTTAACCTAGTCTAGAGGATCCATTCACTCTCTCCTTCATAAAAAAAAAATCACAACCCACTCACCATAAACATCCTCAACACTCTTTATCATTGGCAAAATAGAAAAAAGGAATTGATACTTCATTCCAACTTTTTCTTTAACACTCACACTCTCACCCACATGAAAAGGGAGGTGACTTAATCTCTCTCTTGAACGTAAAAAAAAACGATACCCTCACTCACTCTTTCATCATGGTTCGATACCCACATAGACCCTCTCCCTCTGCATTTTTTTCTCATGAACAACAAGCATATCCCTTACACTATTCCTCTTCCTCCCTCACCTAACCTTGCTTCATCTTGTTTCCATAAAGACTCTCCCTCCATGTGAACACTAGCTCCATCTTTCAACAGCATAACCTTCTTCAACTTTGTCGCTACCACACGCCTTCCCTTCGTTTCATTTTCAGCAGCGAACAACAACACCAACCTCTCCTTAGTTTTCGATACACTACCTCAGGTTGTTACTCTTGTTTTCTTTGATATTTATTGCTTGCTTTGATTAATGGGTGGGATTACGCAACTTCACGTTTCTTTCCTGTGCTTGTATTCATGTTCAATTAATTTTTTTAAAAAGTGGCCACGTGGCGCCACCCTATTGGTCCTGGATTGAAGATTTTGATTTGGCTTTTTATGTTTCTGAACGTGACAGGCAGGGGAAACGTTCCCATCAAAGGTTTTGTCTTCTTTTCATTTCCTTATGTTTTCTTTCTTTTATTTGTTATTATTAAAATTTAAGTGTTTAAAAATTTCATTTTATTTATCCTTGGTGAGAGTGGGCTTGGCCTAATTTTTTATACTACCACTTCATTAATCATACACCCATGTTTATTTATGCCTTCTCTTTTCTTCTTCAATAATAATTTGCTAATCATTAAGTGTACTCGTTTAACTATCTATTTAGTCATTTTTATATGCTTAATTGATTTAAGGGTTAAATAGTGTTTACCCCCCTGCCATATAGGCGTGTTTTGGTTTACCCCCCCTTAAGAATTTTTTTTTATTCCCCCCTCAACTTTCCCAGATTCCATTTACAAACACCCTCATACACCCATTGGTCAAAGATTCTGCTGACTGGGCACTTGGTTGACTGCCACGTGTGATAAGTGAATTATAATAACATGAAAAGACTTTTCAAAAATCATTTCTGCTTCTACCCCCTAGAATAATTAGGGTTTACTCAATCCCAGAATTAGGAAGGAAGGAAGACGAATAGCCGATGAAGAAGTAGAGCTGTAAGCAACGGAAACAAGGGAAGCAATCAAAGAAAAGCCGTGAACCGACTGAAGCCACCGTCGTCAACCAATGTGTGGAACCTGAGAAGCACAAGGAAGGCGATGGTGTTGGTTTTGCTGTCAGTCCAATTAATGGCCAGGAAATGTGGCCAGAAGTTCAGGATGAGGAACTGTTACCACCTAAATACAAGAAAGGACCAGGTAGGCCTAAAAAGTTAAGGATTAGAGAGAGTGGTGAAGATGGTGCTAGAAGGAGGTTGCCTGGTGTGTCCTACAGGTGTACAAGGTGTGACAAGTTTGGTTACAATGTTCAAACATGTAAGAGCCCAACACAAGATCCAAAAGGGCTGAAAAGAAAGGTATGTCATGCTGTCTGATATGGTATCTGTCTTGGTATGGTATATGTCTGATATGGTATATGTCTTGTTTTGCAAAAAAAGGTCAAGGCATCTAATGCTGCAACAGAGCAAAATGATGCTCCCACTGTACCAGATAATGCTCCAGGTGATGCTCCCACTATACCAAAAAATGAAACAGATGCAGGTGCTGTAGATCAACCAGGTGACTATTTTGGTGACATTTCTGATGAGCTTATTTCAAGCATACCTGATGTAACTCAGACACAGCCACCTGCTGCAAGTCAAAGTGAGGTGATTCAAGGAAATGCACCTGCTACCAAGGGTAAAGTTAAGAAGAAGGGGAAAGAGATCATGTCAATCAAGAAGAGGTCAAGTGAAAGAATCAAGCTGAAGTGGTTTCAGAAACCAATCATAGGACCTGGTTTAAATTCTAACCAGCCTATCTGTGTACCAGAACAAGAGGGAGGGGTTTTAACACAAGAAGAAGGTGGTTCTTCTAGAGCCAAGAAGAAATTGAGGAAATAGTTTCAGGGCTGTTTTGATGGTTGCAATCTAGGACTTAGTTATTAGTTATCTTGGAACCTTTAAGTTAGGACAATGCCACTTTGTTATGGCCTTTGTGTAATGACAACAGTATTTTGTTATGGCTAGTGCCTTTTTGTATTGACAATGCCATTTTGTTATGGCCTATTTTGAAAGACATGAAATCCAATGTTTTGAGAAAACAATTTGTACACATTGTGCTGCATGACTTTGAAAATGAAGCTTTACTAATTTAACTCAAGAATTCATTACATAAACTTCTTAGTACATGGTTGCAACCAATTCATACACTGATACAAATAACTAAAATCCTATAGCACATACTAATGACTGTAAAATAGCATAAAATCAGACCAATACAGGAACAACTACAAATACATGACCTTGTAAACTACTGCGAACATAATCAAAGACACCCAAATGGCCAATTTCAGTTGCCAATTTTTCCTCTTCAAGACAGCTATCTTCAACTTGGCTTTTTGAAGCTTATTTGCAGTCATATCCAACTTCAAATGTACCACATCACAGTTTTTGCAACAGCTACCATTATTTGACAAGCCATTCATGGAGTTATCTATTTCATCATCCCAAATAAAAAGCTCGCAGCTACCACCCATCTGCAAATACCAACAACATTAATGAAGCATTATCCAAAAAGGAGAACAAACAGTGTTTCGAGGAATTCCACTCACCCCTGTGTTTCGACACTTCCAAAACCTCCTATTGCGGTTTTGTATGGTCTTTGCCACCAACATCTTCATTGGACGACGACAGCCACACAAAGGACCGGTTGGATTTTCACAAGAATTGCTGCTATCAACGCTTTGACTTCTGTCCATTTAGGTTTAGGGTTTTTCCAGATGAACAATGAAGAAGGAGAAGAGCAACTTTCAGGAACGAAGAAAGAAGAAGAAGAAGATGGTGTTGTCACATATGAAGAAGAAGAAGAATATGGTGCTACTTTAACGAAGAAGAAGATGGTGCTACTTTAACCTAATTATGAATCACACGTGGCAGTCAACAAACGGCCCAGTTAGCAAGACCAAGTGCCCAGTCAGCAGAATCTTTGACCAATGGGTGTATGAGGGTGTTTGTAAATGGAATCTGGGAAAGTTGAGGGGGGAATAAAAAAAAATTCTTAAGGGGGGGTAAACCAAAACACGCCTATATGGCAGGGGGTAAACACTATTTAACCCTTGATTTAATTAGTTTATCTTTATCAATGTCCATATGTTGATATAAGACAATTCTTGTTGCTGTATAATTTTTATTGCGTTGCAAACTCGGGGCATAAACTTGATTTTTCTTTCGAAAACCGTATGAAAGCATAAATTCTGTTGCTCGACTTTCTATAGAGTGATTCGTACATGAGTCTACTCTAAGGTAGTTTTAGAGCTAAATTCGTCTGCTTTCGATTTCAATTGATCTTTCGAGTCCCGTGGCTTACTCTTGGGCCTTCTTACAACGAGCACCTTTTATTTACATGTACTTATTTTGATGGGCTTACTTTAACTACTTTATCACATCCCCATTCGATAAAATGTACCCCAACTCCCATAAAGTATAATAACTTTACCGCTTTCCTTTACTTTGTTTATGTCTTGCCATTGCACCAATTAAATTATTTTTCAAAATAATTCTCGATCCAACGTCGAGCCATTTTACACCTTGTAAGTCGATTGCTTTCAAAGCATCGCCATCAACCTTTTGGGCACCATACACAACATTCAAAGCTTACTCATGGGCTTTCTTACAGTGAGACATATTCGATCAATTACTTCTAGTTGGTCGTTTAGAAGACTAGCCCACTTTGCTAGTGCACACGATTAAAATTCAATTTGATTTCTTTCCTTTACTTGTTTCTTTATATCTTGTCTTGATTGATGATTCGAATCAAAACTCTAAAGTTTTTGAACTCAATCAAGCCTTACCCCAGCTTGTAAGTTGAGCGTTTTTGCCTCGCCATCGACCTTACCTTATACCATTAGGACCTCCTTACCATTTAGTTCAAACATTTAATCATTACGTACGTAAATTCAAACCTCGATTCCGATCGAGCATTTTTTTTAAACCAAATTAATATACTTAACCATACTTAAGTGCAATTTCAATAAAATATGAAAAGGAAGTTGGAATGTGGCCTTCGATTTCTCTCCTCAATTGTTTGGGCCTGAGGAGCCTTTCTTAAGCTCGAACAATTGTCTTTTATCAAAACATTTCTAATCCATTTCACGTCAAATTATTTCAATAAACTAAATCAAATCTATTTTCTCAAACACTTAGATGAAAAAGAGAGAGAGTCGAGCCTTTGACTCACTCTCCCAATTACTTGGGCCCGAGGAGCCTTTCTTAAGCTTCAAGTAATTGTCAATCGTTTAATTCACTTTAATTATATCAAAATTCTTTCACAATTAAGGTTGAAAAAAAGAGAGAGAGTCGAGTCTTCGATTCACTCTCCCGATTACTTGGGCTCGAGGAGCCTTTCTTAAGCTTCAAGTAATCGTCATCCAAATAAAACATCCAACATGTCAAACTCTCTTTTCTCGCCCCCGTGCGATCGAAACTTCCCAAAATACTAAGTCATCGCTCCCGTGCGATCCATACTCAAACACCTTTTCAAAAGAACATTGTTTAGTCCCTTCTTCCGCGCATATGAACTAGTGCTTCAGCCTCCCCTAGCCAGCAGAAATGCCAACGTTTAGCAGTTAGAATGCGACCTAAACACTCGTTTGCTTTAAAAGACACAAATCAACCAACCGTAGTCTTCCGAACTACGATTGCTCTGACTTCCTCATTGCACTATGAGGGTACATAGGCATAGGATTGCGAGATCCTAGCAAACAACCTTTTTCTTTTTACCTCAAACCTTTTACTGTAGTCCCACGAACTACGAATGCTCTGACTTTCCCATTGCACGAGGGAATACATAGGCACAAGGACCCCAATCCTTGGCGAACACCCTAATAAAAAACCACCCATTTTCCCCTTAGAAAACAATATTCCCTTAGAAGAAAACAAATAAATCTAGCTAACTTTTCTCACGAATCGAATCAAGAGGTTCCCATTGAGTACAACGGACGTAGAGGGTGTTAATACCTTCCCTCTTACGTAATCGACTCCCGAACCTAGAATTTGGTTGTGATGACCATTTTCTTATCCTAAAGGTTTTATCAATATTTTCCTATTACTTCCTTGGAATGAATAAATTTCGGTGGCGACTCTGTTCGAACGTTTTTTCTGCGTCCATCGCAAGGATCGTATTTTTTGAGGTACGACAGCTGGAGACATTTCTGGGGATATGCATAGCCCTATGCTAGAGAGAGTTAAGCCTAACTTGACTCGATTCATGAGAGTTATATCTGTTTGTTTGTTTTCTTTTATTGTTTGCTTGCTTACTTGTTTGATTACTTATTATTTACTTGCTTGCTTATCTTTATTTCTCCTATTATTGTTTCTTATGAGACTGTTGAGGTATTCTGATTATGGGTGCTTTGTGAGATGGCTCTATACCCGAGTCTGAGAAAAACATAGGATTAGGATGATGGTTGTGTAGTGGAGTCCCACGAGGAGCCTTTCTCGTTGGGAGGATAGGAAAACCCTTCTTAGAGTTAATTCCCTTGGAAATGTTATTGTCGTGGTGAGCCTTTGATAACTCTAAGGACCTTTTAACCATTTTCCATGGTGGTTGGTAGTGTTAACTCATGAGGGTCACTCCTTGTTGGGTTGACATGAACGCCCCAATCAGATGAGATCCCTTGAACGTATCGTTATCCTGAAAATGATATTTTGAACCTCGATCTATGACTCTGAGACACCTTTTAGAAACCTTGGAATTGATGGTTGTGTAATAGAGACTCACGAGGAGCCTTTCTCGTGGGACGACGCGAAAACCTCACCTAGAAGAGATCATTTTGAGGGTGTTATTGTCAGATGAGCCTTTTTCGTGGCAATAATATCTTTGGAAAGATATATGACTCTAGGCACTTACCCGTTTAGAGCCTACCTATGGGGTTCCGATAATCAGAGATATCCGTTATTTACCCGTTGTTCTGACTGGCCTAAGAACATGATAAACCTATGATCCTGAGCATTGCATTGTGTTCATTTGCATACCATTGCATTTGCATCCATCAACATTTCATATCATTTTCCAAAACCAACAAAAATCATCCATCTTTTGTCCGTAATCCGCAGTTGATCTCCCGACACCCGTATCAAACTTGAAGTTGCTTTTGGAAGAATCATGGACTCAGAAGAGCATAACCAGTTTGCATCAAGAGAAGATGTTGACTTGATGAAGAGTCAGTTGGACCAACTTGTGGAAGCTATGATAGCCTTGGCAAGGAAAAAGGAGAACATTCAAAGGCCTACAGTCGCTGAGATTGTCATTCTGCCTCAAGTGAACAATCTTGCCCAATCTCAACCTGTGCAAATTCCTGTTGGGAACTAGGTTATACAAGAACGTCACACTATTCGAGATGAACATGCCTCGTCTCATGATGTTGTTGAGTACCATAATTTTGCATTCACTGCGCCGAATTCCCAAGGGACAAGCCTGGTGGTGAATACTGAACGACCTCAAGATGTTGAGATTATGGAAAGATGTCGTGTGTTGGAAGAGAAACTTAAAGCCATGAAGGGGCGTGATGCTTTTGATCTGAATGCTCTAGACCTCCAAAGTTCAAGATTCTGAATTTTGAGAAGTACAAAGGATATAGTTGTTCAAAGAAACATTTGGTGATGTTTTGTATAAAGATGACCTCCTATGCTCACAACGACAAACTTATGATTCATTGTTTCCAGGACAGTCTGAGTGAGGCATCGTTGAGTTGGTACATGCAGCTAGAGAGTAACCACATTCAGTCGTGGTCAGATCTACCAACGCCTTTGTGAAGCAATACAAATATAATTTTGACATGGCTCTCAACCGCATACAGTTGCAAGGATTATCTCAAAAGGAGAACGAATCCTTCAGGGGGTATGCTCAGAGATGGAGAGAGGTAGCTGCTCGCGTTTAGCCACCACTCTTAGATAGAGAATTGGTTGACCTATTTATAGATTCTTTGCAAGGCATATACCTGGAAAAGATGATGAGAAATGGGACATCCAACTTCTATAACTTGGTTTCAGTAGGAGAACGCATCGAGAGCCACCTCAAGAGTCGAAAGATCCAAGACGCCTCAAGCATCCAGGCTAGTGAGAATGAATCCATTATCAATTCTCAAGGGGAAGAGGAGGATGAAATCAATGCAATCTAGGACACTCCACAAGCTCCATCTTCGGTACCTTATCCTTAGTATCCAAGCATCTCAACTGTTCAAAGTCAGCAATCCTATGGGTCTCCCTGTGTGATTTCATTCTCTCCACGTGGTCAATATCCTCATGTCAATAGAGGTCCCCCTCATCAACAACAAATTGCACAACAGCATGCTCCACAACGACGACGCTACTATAATCAAAGGCCAAAAATACATTTTAATCTGCTGCCAACGCCATTCAGTCACATATTGCCATGTTTGATCAGTAGTGGACTAATAGTGCCAAAGGACTTGGACCCTGTGATCCCTCCATATCCACCAGGCTTTGACGCCAATGCACGATGTGGCTACCATGCTGGTGCAATGGGGCATTCAACCAAAGATTGCAAACAGCTCAAAAACAAGGTCCAAGATTTGATTGAGTCCAAGCTAATCTCATTTACGCCTCAAGGCCTTCAAATCAACATCAATCCTTCATCTGGTCAGGCGGGCCAATCAGTCCATGTCATAGAAGAAGAAGCTCAGAGTAGGTGTGAAGAAGGTTATCATACTGGTCTTGACGAACAAGAATGCTAGCCCAACAGTGAATCAAGAAAGAAAAGCCCAGTCCCCGATGTTGGCAATTTTTAGATCATATCATTTCTATGCATTTGTAGTTTATTTTCTGTTAAGTGTTATTTGCTTTTAGACACTGTTGTTTATTAATGGTATTGTTAATGTAATGATCATGCATGTTTTGAACAAGTACATTCGTATTCACTCATCTTTTCTCATTTATTGCAAAAAAATCACAAAAAAATTCACTTCATTTCCTTTATTGAATTACTGTTTAGCAAAGATTGGAGGGAGGATGACGAAAACGAGATACCCATAATTGCTGATAGCATTCTTTTGGATAAAATCCTGCTGATGATGTACAGACATTGTTTCAAATCCCCAAACACTGGAGAGATAAGGAGTTAATCCCTAGTCAACCACTTCGAGCCTAGAAGTAGGTGTTTCTTTCGGATTTCTAAACCCTTACGCTTAACCTGGGGCTGGGTAGTGTTCAGTTAATCTGACTCTGCATTCTTCGTACACATCCTGAAGTGTCAAATGAACATTGCAAAATCCCAAATATATGGCGGTATGGACTTGATTTTGCTTTCGAAGCCCATATGGACTCATAAATTTTGTTGTTCGACTTCCTATAAAGTGATTCATACATGAGTCTACTCCAAGTTAGATTTAGAGCTAAATTCTGATGCTTTCGATTTCGATTGATCTTTCAAGTCCCATGGCTTACTATTGGGTCTTCTTACAACGAGCACCTTTTATTTACATGTACTTATTTTGATGGGCTTACTTTAACTGCTTTATCACATCCCCATTCGATAAAATGTACCCCAACTCCCATAAAGTATAATAACTTTACCGCTTTTCTTTACTTTGTTTATGTCTTGCCATTGCACCGATTAAATCATTTTTCAAAATAATTCTAGATCCAATGTCGAGCCATTTTACACCTTGTAAGTCGATTGCTTTCAAAGCATCGCCATCAACCTTTTGGTCACCATACACAACATTCAAAGCTTACTCTTGTGCTTTCTTACAGTGAGACCTATTCGATCAATAACTTCTAGTTGGTCGTTTAGAATACTAGCCCACTTTGCTAGTGCACACGATTAAAATTCAATTCGATTTCTTTCCTTTACTCGTTTATTTATATCTTGTCTTGTATGATGATTCTAATCGAAACCCTAAAGCTTTTGAACCGTATCAAGCCCTACCCTAACTTGTAAGTCAAGCGCTTTTGCCTCGCCATCGACCTTACCTTATACCATTAGGACCTCCTTACCATTTAGTTCAAACCTTTAATCATTACGTATGCAAATTCAAACCTCGATTTCGATCGAGCTATTTTTTCAAACCAAATTAATATACTTAACCATACTTAAACGCAATTTCAATAAAAGATGAAAAGGGAGTTGGAATGGAGCCTTTGATTTCTCTCCTCAATTGTTTGGTCCCGAGGAGCCTTTCTTAAGCTCGAACAATTGTCTTCTATCAAAACATTTATAATCCATTTCACGTCAAACTATTTCAATAAACTAAATCAAATCTATTTTCTCAAACACTTAGATGAAAAAGAGAGAGAGTCGAGCCTTTGACTCACTCTCCCAATTACTTGGGCCCGAGGAGCCTTTCTTAAGCTTCGAGTAATCCTCATCCGTTTAATTCAATTTAATTATATCAAAATTCTTTCACAATTAAGGTTGAAAAAGAGAGAGAGTAGAGTCTTCGATTCACTCTCCCGATTACTTGGGCCCGAGGAGCCTTTCTTAAGCTTCAAGTAATCATCATCCAAATAAAACATCCAACACGTCACACTCTCTTTTCTCGCCCCCCGTGCGATCGAAATTTCCTAAAATACTAAGTCATTGCCCCTGTGCGATCCATACTCAAACACCTTTTCAAAAGAACATTGTTTAGTCCCTTCTTTCGCACATATGAACTAGTGCCTCAGCCTCCCCTAGCGAGCAGACACGCCAACGTTTAGCAGTTAGAATGCGACCTAAACACTCGTTCGCTTTAAAAAACACAAATTAACCAACCGTAGTCTTCTAAACTACGATTGCTCTGACTTCCTCATTGCACTATGAGGGTACGTAGGCACAGGATTGCGAGATCCTAGCGAGCAACCTTTTTTTTACCTCAAACCTTTTACCGTAGTCCCACAAACTACGAATGCTCTGACTTTCCCATTGAACGGGGAAATCCGTAGGCACAAGGGCCTCAATCCTTCGCGAACACCCTAATAAAAAAACCACCCATTTTCCCTTTAGAAAACAATATTCCATTATAAGAAAACAAACAAATCTAGCTAACTTTTCTCACAAATCGAATCAAGAGGTTCCCGTTGAGTACAACAGACGTAGAGGGTGCTAACACCTTCCCTCTTGCGTAATCGACTCCCGAACCTAGAATTTGGTTGCGGTGACTATTTTCTTATCCTAAAGGTTTTATTGATATTTTCCTATTCCTTCCTTGGAATGAATAAAGTTCGGTAGCGAATCTGTTCGAATGTTTTTTCTGCGTCCATCGCGAGGATCGTATTTGCGAGGTACGTCACACATATCGTGCTCTGATGCCAACTGAAGGTGAAAAAACACAAGAAGGAGGTTGAATTGTGTTTTTCCTTTCTTTTTAAACATAAGGTTATAGAATCTGAGTTAGTTAGAGATAGGCAGCGAATATAAAATGTAAGAAAGAAGAATAACACACAGAGATATCTTAGTTCCTTTCACAAACCGAGAGTAGTACAGTCTCCTTGTACTTACAAGAGATTTTTACTATAATCACACAAGATTGCAATTTGCTCAAGCAAACAAGCAAGAGACTTCTTTGCTTACACACACAAGTATAAAATTTCCTTGCTCACACACATAAGTATGAGACTTTCTTGCTCAAACCCACAAGCTCAAGACTTCCTTACTCAAGCACACAATCTCAATACTTCATTGCTCAAGCACATAAGCTCAAGAATTCCTTTCTTAAGCATACAAGCTCAAAACTTCCTTGCTCAAGCACACAGGCTCAAGACTTCCTTGCTCAAGCAAACAAGCTCAAGATTTCCTTTCTCAAGCACAAAAGCTCAAGTCTTCCTTGCTTTAGCATACAAGCTAAAAACTTCCTTTCTTAAACACTTAGTAAGAGACTTCTAACAATCTACCTAGCAAATAAGTGATTGTTGGGTAAATACACTTAATATACAATCATAGGTGTATAAATAATATAACACAGTATGACTTTTTTAGGACTTAAGGATTTCTAAGATATACAAGGATAAGAAATCCTAAGTTTAGCTTGTGCTAAAATTTTAACAGAGTAACTTCTCTTTGATTATCAATATTTGTGTCTTAGTATGTACAACATGTATTCCTTTCTGTGTGTTGTTGTATATTGTGTTGATGTGTTATTGTATTGTGTTGATCTTCAAGTCTTTTACTTCCTTAAATAATGAAGAAAATATACGTTGAAGATGCAACCATTGAGTCCTTTGAGAAGCTTCAAAAGAGACATTGGGAGACATTAAAATTTTTCACCAAAATGTCAGGTTAGGTGACACCTAGTTTGAATAACCTTTGCTGCAAAAGGAATTAGTAGTTGTATACCAGCAGACTCTATGAAGAACCTAGAGCTTTAAGTTATCATGTGATAAAGTTTGTTCATAGATGAATAGTTACCCGTCAGTGTCACCTTGGTTTTTAAGATTTGACTAGCTCCGGTTCTGATCACCAGAAACAGACTTGTCCAAAGTCTGTTTTTCAAAGGATGGCTCCTTCAGAGTTTGATTTTTAAATGTTGACCTTTCTGAAAGATGACTTCTTCAGAATCAGTTCTTCAGCTTCCGATACACCAGAATATGATCCTCATGCTTCCCTTTATATGTTCAGAGATAGAACCAACACTTAGATTTAATATGAATTTAGTCTATAATCCTGTACACTTGAGCAAACATTAGTATACCATATATTTTTTTATATTCTTTGTTATCATCAAAATCCAAAAAATATGGGACAAACCAATTTTATTCTAACATAAAAATCCATCATATGTTGCATCACGCAACATACCTAATTTGTTTGAACATTTTGAATAGTAGCCATAAAATAATAACATATGGCTTGAGCAATTTAGAGATATTATACTTTCTTAAAAAGAGAATAAGGGTGATGATGTAGAGAAGAAGATGGCAAGTCATGGATATGAAACTAATAGAAAAAGGATTTATGTGACCAGTAGTAAGGTCAACTAGACACATCAGAGCAATATATTCAAGATTAAATTCTTCGTCCATGTCACTACCAAGACCATGAGAGGACATAAGAATGCCTTCACTTGGTAAGCCAAGAATGTCCCTAAACTCAAATCTTTAAAGAGAAATATAAGTTCCGCATACCTTATATGTGATGACCGTCATCTCTGTAGCTTAGATTAGTGCAGTATATTTTTCCCAGACGAGGGTAGATAGGTTCATATTAACAATATAAGAAGTTTTTCTGACCTGCTGCATCAAAAAATTGCATAAACTCGAAACCTTCATCCTTAAAATAATTTTCATGAAGAAATTTAGATTTGTGGATTGTTTGGTGGTGAAAGTACTAATAAAAACTCTCTCTTGAGATGTATCTAAGAAGTAAACATAAACAAAACTTGATGAAGCATATGGAGAAGTGCATACACACTTGGAAGCCATTTGAAATTTTGAGAAAATGACGATTTTCGTGCAGCTTTGTAGTGAAGAAAAGAATAAAAAAAACTTTTATACTCTCACAAAAATCAATTATGAACTATGCATAATCGATTATGAAGCGAATATTAGTTACATAATTGATTACAAGAGCGCCTATAATCGATTATCAGGTTTTTCGAACCACATTCTTAGAGGGCGTAATTGATTATGGTGTATGCCCTTTTGATTTAAACTTTTGTAATCAATTATGCATATGGAATAATAAATTATGAGGCGAAAAATATAAATTTCTCATGTATTTGGACTTGTTTGATTTCAAGTTGGCCAATTGATTTTTGAAAAAAAAACAAATTTAACATGATATTTTGTACAAGTATTTTCGTGTAATCAGGTTGATTTTGCAATTAAGCTTTAAAAAAAGATAACATTTCCAAGAGTATAAACAAACAAAATATAAGAAGAAAAAAAGGAGCGAAAACAAGTTCAATAATTTGATAAATAAACAGACAATACATGATGCTTTAAGAGAATATGCATTTGCTGAGGAGTATATGATTTGCAACTTTTAACAATACATGATTATACTATTAAGATAACTAGAATATCAGATGCATAACTGGTACATGTGGTTTTCACCATAAAGAATTTGAACTAAATTTCTGCAGACATTGATTGTTTCATTTCATTTTCATATCAATTATTCACAAGCAGTTAAGATACTCCCCCTTACAGTTCGAATCGAATCACAACTTAATTCAATCGAAACAACCAATCTTGAAAATTAATAATACGATCTCTCTTTTAATCTATATGAAGCATTAACATATACGCGGCACGACTCTCCCCCACTTCCATACTAGTAATAGTTTGAGAGAATGAAATAATTAAATATAACCACAAGTGTCAACGTTATTTCTGTGTTGGACACTGACACGTGTCGGTGACAGTCTATTAAGTCTTTTGGCATTTAGGTTGTCTCATTCTTAAAGCTAAATATGCAACAATTCGGTATCCAACAAACATTAGAGTCAATGCAGCCACATCTCCCCACATAGTATCATCAAGCTCCAAACACTTTATGGCCGGAAAATCTCTTACCCTACAATGCAACCCTTGTCTACATTCATACATTTCATTTACTGAATACTGCACCCCTACAAGCAGCTTATAACAGTAGTGACTGAAAGAAAAGTACTTTAACCAAGCAATAAAAGAAGGCATTTTCTGAATGTAGTAGCCACCAGCTAAAAGAAAAACCAACATTGTCACAGAAGCTAGAGTTGTGGCTTGCTTAACATCCATTAAAATTGCACCAAGTGCTAAGCCTATTCCTTGAGAGACTAGAACATTGAAAAGCATGATCAAAAGGGTTAACACAAATGTTACAAGAGAAGGCTTGAGACCACTCATCCAATAGGTGATCGTTACGAAAATAGTTGGAAGAACAAGCTCCATTGGTAAGTCTCCTACCATCCTAGCAACATAGTAGGAAGAGAGATGGTACATGCCTGATGATCTTTCTTTTGTTAGCATTGGTTTCTCTAGTGGAAATGCAAAGATTGCATTAAAGAGAGGGAAGAATCCCCAAAAGATCGAGAAGAAGAATAAAAGTCCTACCTGTTACAAAGGTTATGTTGTTATAAGTACCGCTATTACATAAAAAATAAAATAATTGAATATAACCACATGGATCAATGTCTAACACCAGACATATACCTGATCTTGTATGTGCGAAGGATCAGAGTGCCACCAGAGGAGTCCAGAGAGAATTGAAACAGACAATACTTGGAAAATCTTTAAGCCAGATAAAGATTCATGTCTCCTCTCTTGTAAACCCCTCTTGAGTAGAATCCTGAATTGTTCCCACCAGCCAGTGTTCCATTGGTTATCGGAACAACCTATCGAATATCAGCAATGATCATTTAGCCATATGAAAAGGAAAAGAAACTTCAATTAAGTGAGCATGAAATTTTCACTTACGTCTAGATGTTCCTCGTGGTGCAAAAACTGATGATTCGATATTGTTTTTCTGAATATCTTCTTTGAGAGCAGGATATAAGTTTTTCTTGTAGGATGAAATTAGTGACTGTTTCACTGAAGCTTGATCTTGATCATGCTTCTCTATCTCATCATCATGTTTCACATCAGCAACTATGCCTGCAGAATTCAATTTAGTGTCACGGTAACAAATGCAATTGTCATGAAAATGAATTTCTTTTGGTAAAGTGTCTTTCCAATTTTACTGCTTCTAATGACACATTCCATTTCAATTCGTCAAAAGAAGGATCATTAGAAAAATCTAAATCCTTTTTCATCACTTTCTTTATTATTAATTCTTTAACATTTGAAAACGAAACTTTGACCTAACAAATAAAGCACAAGTGTAAAACAAACTCCTCCTTTCAATATCACTCCCAAATTGGGGGGTGTCAATTTTGTTTCCTGACATTGACATGCACAATATCCCAACTTTTTCTTTTCAATTTTATTCCAACAAAAAATATAAAAAATTATTTTTTAATAGAAAATAAAAAATAATAACTTACCATTAGCAAGGTCAAGGAGAAAATCAGCAGGATTAACAAAGTTGAAACCCGGAACAAACCCAACGGATCCAAGATAATCCATGACCCGACCCGCGTTACCACTATAAATCGGGTACCCGTCAGATAAAACCACCACTTTATCAAACATCCTGTACAGCCGGCTCGAAGGCTGATGAATAGTAGTCACAACGGTTCGACCGGACCGGGCGAGTCCTCTAAGAACCGAAACAATAAGTTGAGCCGTGGTTGAGTCCAAACCGGAAGTCGGTTCATCCAGCAACAACAAACTCGGGTTCACCAGCATCTCCTGCGCAATACTCATCCGTTTCCTCTCCCCGCCGGAGATTCCCCTGAAAAGCGCCATACATCCACCGACGGGACTGTTTCGACACCGCGTAAGGCCGAGTTCGGTGATTATCCTCTCCGCGTGTTCTACTTTCTCTTCCCGGGTAAGAGTTTTCGGAAGCCTCAACAGAGCAGTGTAGGTTAGCGTCTCCAACACTGTTAAGTGAGGGTAAACGACGTCGTCTTGTGAAACAAACCCTATCTTCCGTTTCATGCAGCTTGAATCGGAGTTTCCGTTGTATGTTATAGTGCCGGTGACTTTCCCGGTGAGTCTTCCGGCAAGGGCGGTTAGCAGGGTGGTCTTGCCGCTACCTGAGGGGCCTAACATTGCCGTTAACTCGCCGGGTCTCGCTATTCCGGTGACTCCGTTTAGCACTTTTCTTGTTACCTTTGATTCTTTTCCCAAAACGCAACCGTCTTTCTTTTGGTTTGTTAAGGTTATGCTATATGAAACATCTTCAAACTACAACACAAAAAAAAAAAAATTATATACATGCATGGGTATCCCATAATTTGCAAAACTATGTAAGAGTATCAGATCAATTCAGTTGATAGTTGTAGAGATATTTATGTCAGATAAATTCAGCTCCGTTGATAATTGTAGAGATATTTATGTCAGATAAATTCAGTTCAGTTGATAGCTGCACAGATATTTACGTGAAAAATTAATTTATGAGTACTTACTTTGAGGGTGATTGGTCTTAGGGGTTGGGGAAGAATAGAAAATGTTGTTCCTGGCGTAGCTGGATGAGAAGGAATATTAATGGCGGTGTGATCGATATCCAAACTAGGTTTAACCTTGTTAGAAGAAGAACCTTCTGGCTCGCCGCCATGGATGGAGCTACTCTCTGATCTATTTGTGTTCGGAGAGTTGTTATTTGGTGCATTAATACTTGTTTCTTGCTCAGGGGGCATCATCTTAATTATATCTATGAAGAAAGATGAAGAAGCTAGAGAAGAGAAACTCAAAACACAATGAGGATTGAAGAAAGTGGAAAAGAGTCACGTGAGAGAAAACTATAAAGGTGAGTTATGAGTTAGAAAGTGATGAACAAGGCACGAGAAGCACACAAGGATGTAATTGAATTGAATGATAACAATATATATATATATAGTCATAGGAAGAGGTTTTTGATTGCTACTGTTTTTTAGTTTTACTTTACAATCATGTTTAATTATCGGTGGTTAATTAATGCTAAAAAATGAGAATAAATAATATATAGATATAGATATAGATATAATGAAATGAGAATAATGCTGTTTTAGTTTTGACTTGTTTTCTTTATTATTCACTTTACAACGGGAAATATACTGTTGATGGATATAACGGTATTGCTGTCAATAGAGCCACGTGTGTGGAGGACATATATGTGTTTTGTTCATTATTATCTTGTGTTGTCGCAAAAGTATTGGAGATTTTTAAAGCTAAAGTTAATTATAAAAGGTTCAAATAATAGTATTAAATAAAATATTATTGGATTAAACATATTCAGGGACCAATATAGATTTTCATCGTATCCACTCCTTTAAAGTATGTGAATCAATCTGCTCTTTTATTTGTATCATTTTTTTTTAATTTGTCTTTACTTTTTTTTCATCACATCACTTTTTTTTTTCTTTTCTCTTCTTTTTATTTTTTTTCTCACACTTTATTCACACTTTTTCTTTCTTTCTATATTTTAGATATTAATAAATAAAAAGTTATACCAACTATTTTTAACATGGTGATAATGATGTAGTCCTGGGTTGTCCATAAAGTCGAAAGATAAAGGTTCAATAGTAAAACGGAAGAAATCAAGCGTTAAGAGGGTAGACTTTTCTTTCTAAGAAAGATGCTTGCATTCGAGAACTCTGTTAGCTGTTCAGATCTATTTGACAGGTGACTATGATTCATGTCTCATTTCACGCTTTCGGTTGTCAATCGCTCATCCTATTTAAGAGGGAAAATGTATTATTTCCTAAGTACTCAAATCAATTCTCATTCATACAATACTTTTCACTCTCTTAATGACTTGAGCATTGGAGTGCTAAACTTCTCCACCGCATTGCAAGCTCAGGACCACCGCAACAAACTTTATCCCCTTGTTTATCGATCAATTTTGTTTCCACTACAAAACATTGGCGTCATCTATGGGAATCGAAATCTAATTTCCGCTCATTTCAAAGTCTATATCTCCTCCGTTAGAAGTTCAAATCTTCTCCATCCGAAGGAAAAATCTCTGTTCCCCCTTCCTTATATTCCAACTTCCTTTCCTTCATATCCTCTCTCAGATCCATCGACTATGGTAGATTTCAAAGCTACTCACTCCGTCGTCCAACAACAAGTTATTGTCCCCCTCTAAAGCTGCCAAAGATCCACTAACTTTTCCTCAAAGGATAGATGATTCAGTCTTGGTAACATCTTTGTATGTTCCTTCTGGGTAGGATCTCGTTCAACCTATATCGGTTAAGAAGTATTACAACCTCTTATGTTCCACATATCTACGCAACCAATCCACATGGGTGAACCTTCTTTCATACCTCCACCACTGCTTGTGATACTTTGACAAGAAATGTTTCTCGACTTCCAACTATTACAGGCTAATCTCGACATTTATGGAGGAAACAATATGCTAAACAATGCATTTGAAAACTCAAAGGCCTTGGCATTCAAAATTGAAGAGAGCTTACAACATGTTAACCCAAAGAACAACGTAATTCCAAAAGCCGTCTCTTAAAGAAATCAAGTCGTCGTTATAAAGCCAACTTCAATTTAGACGGTGACGCTGCGAAGGGAAGTTCCATGATTACCAGTCGTCGTCACCATCGAAGACACCACACTCCTTCGCCCAATCATGAAGGAAGAAGTGGAAGTCACACTCCCTTGAAGGCTTGTCACCCCGTAGAATGGAGAGATATGAAGAAGGTGCTCTAGTCCCGAAGCAAAAGAGAAATAAATTATCTTTCTGCATCCTCGAGAATAAAATTCTGAGGCCGTTAGGGAAACCTCCCAAGCATCAAAGCTATGATGGGACCAGGGATCCAGACGAACACATCGAGCATGTGGACGGTCGATTGGAATATTACCATGTTGAATGGGCCATAAAGTACAAACTATGTGCACTAACCCAAACTGAAATAGGAATAACCTAGTATAAAAACCTATCTCACAATAGCATAGATCCATGGAGAGACATCTATGAAGCCTTTACCGTCCACTTCATTGCTCAGAAGAGTCAATTCATTACTATGATTGTCCATAATGGAATTTCTCAGTGAAAGAAGGAAACTTTGCGCGCATACATTGACCCTTATACTAAAGTGGTAGTAGATGTGGGGGCACAAATGAAAGATTGAAGTTTTCAACTTTCGAAAGGGGACTGAGACTGGACTACATGTTCAGAAAGAAGTTAGTGTTCAAGGAAGCCAATTGTTTAAAATAGACTCAAACATTGGTTTAGATTTGATGCTTATACTCCCCTAAACATTTTACGGGAGAAAATTTGAAAAAAGTGTGCAAACACGGAGTTCAAATAAGTCGGTATCATGAACATGTATACAGTCAAAAAGTGTTCCTAGATGGGCAAGTCCAAGTACTGCCATTTCCACAAAAGTCATGGTCATAACACAAACTATTTCATCCAACTGAATGATACAATTGAAGAGTTCATTAAGTAAGGACAGTTGGTTGAATGCACCATGGACAACAAGAGGGTTTAGGAAGACTCAGCAAAGAAGAAGCGTTCGCCCTAGAGGGGCAATCCCCAAAAAAATGTAGAAGTTGTTGCCATAGCCAAAGGAAATGATACCAGCACTAGAGAATAAGAAGGACATATAGGGAAATGCTAATACATCGCTTCCATCATTGGTGATGACTCGAGGGCAAGGAATCCCCCCAAAGGGACAGTGAAGAAGAAGATTGTCGAGTTGGTGAATGTCAGCAAAAAGGAAGTGAACACTTCAACCAAGGGTTGGAGAGGCCAATCCTCCTGTTTTGTGACTGCGAGAAAATATGGGGGATCCTAAAATATATTTTACCTTTAGTGATAACAATCACAATCGCTAACTTCGACATCTCTCAGGTACTTATTTATGGCATCATCTCTTGTGACATTGTGCAATATGTCTTTTATAGAAAATGGGGTTTAGTAATTCTTCTTTGTGGATACATTGAGCTGATATGCACATTGGGAGAAGAACGAAATACCAACACAATCGATTCATAATTTCTCGTAGTCTCTTGAGAAACGTCTACAATTGCATCTTAGGCAGGCCCTTCGCAACAACCTTGGATGCAGTAATATCCTCATTCCACCTCAATTTTAAGTACCACAAAATCCATGATAAGTCGTTAACAATAAGCATCAACCTATTGTCGCTACCGGGATTTTCATCCTAGTACAAACGCGAAAGTGGCACCGAATAGAGTCGCCAGCAATGTGTATTTATCCCAAGAGAGGGAAAGGAAACACTGCGTAAACCTGAGGGGAAGGAAAGAGCATGGTCTTACGACCAAGAGAAAGGGTAAGGGAGTCGGTTACGCGAGAGGAAGGTATTAGCGCCCCCTCGCGTCCATCGTACCCGATGGGATCCACGCTTGCTTGTCTCGATCAAAGGGTGAAAGAAAAGATACTGGAAAAGGAATTGGAAAAGAAACGGAAAGAGAAAGAGAAACAAATGTAGGGAAAATAAAAGAAGTGCTCGCATGGGCCCTACCCCACTGCCTACGTATCTCATCGGGAACATGAGAATTAGAGCGACGTAGCTCCCCTCACTAGGGAAAGTTGTCTGTGTTTTTTAGTGGAATACGTCAACGTTCGCGTCCTAGCAGTTTAGGTGTTGCAGCTCGCTGCATGGAGACTTAGGCGTTACCTGTTTGCGGTAGCACGGAAATGACGCATCCTTAAGGAATGAGTAAATGAGATGAGGAGAGAAATTCGCGAAGGAAAGACGTTATTGTTTGTTTTTGTCTTTTAAGAAGTTTTGTGATTTGTTTGCATATGCTAGTGTATTTAAATCTTAGTCATTGGAATATGTACATTCTCACATTCCAAGATGGAATGAGTAAGAAAGCACACTAAGGGTGAAGAAGACCCTCACACTTAGTTCCAATTATTAAGGTTCAAATACACTAGCATACTTGTGTTTATTAAGTGTTTTTGTTGATTAAGAAATGAAGAAGTGTTTTTTATTACTTGTATCTTCAACAAGTATTGCATTTAAGTCCCTCATACAAGATCAAATGTTTAACACATTGACCCAAGATGGGCCATATTCTACACATTCTAAGATTATAAGAGAAGACCCCTTATAATCTTTTCTTTATATGAAAGGCCTAAGTGCAATAAATGCATACCTTTATTACATATTTTGAATTTTCTTTGAGGTGAGAAAATGAAAGACTCAAGGGAGGAGAAAGGTAAAAATCTATGTGAACTAAGACTCAATCCTAATTGATTATTTAAGGGAGTGATCCTAAAGGTTTGTGAGGTTTCAAAACCTAAAATCTAAAGAAGGAATGAGCTAAACAATTCACTTCTAAAGTAGAAGATGAATTGTAACTCAAAAGGGAAAATAATGAGTTAATCAAAGAAAGCACATAAGTGCTTAACAAAACAAAATATTGAATTGTAAAAGATAAAAGGAAAGAAGTTTGAATGTGGATTCCTTATCCACACTCAATTTCAACTTACCAAAGCCCCTACATGGTTAGTGAACATGTAAAAGAAGTATAAGAAGTACAAGAGCACTTAATGTACCAAAAAGCTCAAAAGAATGAGATGAAAAATAAAATCCTAATATCACAACCAGAACATGCATCATATTGAAAACAAGAGAATATCATCATACAAATGAACAAGCAACAATCATCATCCATAGTATTCAAACATGTTACCAAAAGAAAGGATAGATGAAAGATGAAAAGAAAAAGAAGAAACATGCATAAATGGAACATGTAATCCAAGGATAGGAATTGAAACTAAATGGAAAATGACTTATAAACATCTCAAAATATCCATGAATTAACAACCAAGACATTCAAGAAGTAATATAAAAAGAAGAATTGAAATGGAAGTTCAAAAGAAAAGATGCAAACCAATACATGTTAAGGATGCACAAAGCTCAAATGGAAATGAACATGCAAAGATGACCTATAATGTGTACCAAAAACCTATAATGTCACATGAATAGCTCACAAAATATGCAAATGATCATACAAATATGTACAAAAGAAATCATGTAAACATGTACAAACATTAGAATGATATGTCAAGTTATTATGCTTCAAATGTAATGCATCAAACAAAAATCAAATGGATTTATGAAAATTATGCAAGCATGGTATTGGAATACCTACATCAGAAGTGAATCATACATCAAAATAGCATGTGAAAATTCAAAACAAAATGATGTTAAACAAAGCAATTAGGTCAAATTGAAATATCATGCAAAGTGGTGCAAAGATGAGCATCAAAACATGTCATAAAGTGACCTAAAAAATCAAACAAAAAATCATCTAACATGCTTCAATGTATTAGTCAATCAATGCAAAAAGAACCAACTCAAAACCATTTATAATGAGCAAGAACAAAATTATACAAATTCACGTATCACATGTGGAATGCAAACAAATGGAAATTCAAAGAAAATTGTACAACAGGGGCAAAAATGTCATAAAATCATGAAATAAAAATGTCAAAAATTTCCTAAATGTCTTAAAAATGTTCATGAATTTTTATAGAATTTTATCATGCTATTTTGTAATTTTAAAAATTAAAAAGCAAACGTGTACAAAATGAAGAAAATAAAATGAAATGGAAATAAAGGAGGAGGTGCATGCATAGCAATCATTCAGTTCAGATTAATTGGGCTTTAAAATGCAAGGGTGTGAATAGAAATCAGTCCAAGGTCCAAACATACGCATGGAACACAATAACAAACATGGAATTCAGTCCACAAAGTTGACTCACGCACGACCATTGGATTAAGTCAGAGTCAAACCAAAGTCAAAGTAAACAAATCATACGAATCACATTGCTAGCACATCATAACAATCATATACGCACACGCATGCAATCATCAGAGGGAGTAAAAATGAATCACGTGACACACACCCTCCCCATTAATTCGCTAGCAACATTTCCACCCTTGGATCAAACGCATCAGACGATCACGACTTAAAAGAACCACAAACCCTAGCACCTGAAACCACCGGCCAGAGATGACTTCCGGTCATCTTCTCCGGCACCACCACCGTCTGCAACCTCAAATTTTCCAGAATTCCACAAATAATATACCAAAATGAAGAGGAAGCAATGTAGAGCATGAATCCAGTGATAAAACATACAAAATGTCCATGAAATGAGAGAATCGAACAAAGGAAGATTTGCCCTAACATTTCAACTATGCCTCTAAAGGCCTATCAACTAGCCAGACAAGTTCTTGAGCTTATAAGAAGCTTCAAGAACCTGGAAATAACTTCAAATCATGCCTATAATGGTGGAAATTCGTACCTGAAGATTTGAGACCTTGAGATGTTCTTCAGAAAACTAGAGATGCTGCTTCCTCTTTGAGCTTCTTTTGGCCAAATAAAGGCTTAGATGCAGTAGTTGATGATGATTCAATGGAGAGGAAATGAAATCCAAGCTTCAAAATAAGTCACAATGTTGTGGAATTGAGAGAGAATCAGAGAGATTCTGAAGTGAATGTGAGAAAGTGAACAAGGTGAAGTTCGAGAATCAATGGCAATGGTGAGATTGAGAGAGAAGAAGAGAAAGTTTCTGAAGTGAATGTGTGAAAAATGAAGTTAGAATGAAATTAGAGAGTGAAGTTTTTATTTATAGTGTGAGCTAACCATGGTTAAACTGAGTGAGTCAACTGAGTCACAGTTGAGTTAAATGAGTCATCCCTAACTAACTGAGTCAAGTTAGTTAGGGAGAGCAATGGTATGGTGATGGCAACTCATGGTAAGCTATGGTGGAAGTAAAGAGAAACAAATGGCAAGGCTGTGTAACACAAAACTTGTTCAGCAAGCTTGTTATTTCTACTTTCATGCATAATGAGGCACGTGCTATAGTGTGTATGCAATGTGTTTGGTTTAAAAAGGCAATGGATAGCTGGTATGAATAATGCACGTGCAAGCTTGTAACAACAACATCAACAACATTGGTTTTGTTTCTGATTTTCGTGGCAGCTTAGAACAATGGAGATATGGCGAATTGGTGATGTTTTTCTCTCTATTTAATGGATGATTTGGTGTGTTTTTGGGTTCATTTGAAAGAGGGGATGTAATGCTACAAGTTTGGTTTGAGATTTGAGTGGAAATGATGCTTGGAAGAGGTTGGAAAATGACTTATAACATCCATAATTGGAACTGATACAAGGGTGTGGTGATGAGGTGGGTTGGCAAGGCATCTTGGCATGGAATCTCAGCAAGATGATCCTAACTTGAGACCATTATATCTACCTCATAGCTTGATCAAATCCAATTTTTCTCAACATGAACTTTGAAGAGGACATTACAAGGAACATTTTTTATGTTGACAAGTTTTGCATTTGAGGCTTTTAACCATGAGAAAAATGGGTGAACATTTGGCCCACCAACTGTTTGTTGAAATGATATGCGCGTGACCTGAAAATACTTGGTCATGACCTAGTTTTGAACCTACTTTGCTCAAACTTTGATCAATCATATCTCACTCAATTTTTATCCAATGGAGATGTTCTACACATGGATTTGAAGCTTAAAACAAGATCTTTTGTTGTGGCCGAGTGGAACTTTCATTTGATGCTCCAATTTTGAATGGCCTTGGTTCAAACTCTGATGCAAAATGGCTCAAAATTACTATTTTTGGAAACCCTACTTCTTCCAAAAATGGCAACTCTTCAAATTCTTGATTTTTCATGATTCCTTTGGAATTTCTTGATCAAATTTTGTACGTTGGTCACATATAACATGAATTTCATGATTTTGGGCTCAAAAAGTCAAGAGTTGACTTTTTCCTCTGATTATTTGACTTAGCCCCAATTTCCCTGATTTTTTATCTTTCTTCCAATTGAACCACTTCTAAAACCAATTGAGAGGCAATTTTCCACACACATACACTTAAGAACATGTAGAATATCATGACATCAAGTTTTGTCCAAAAAATCAAAGATACCCTGATTTAATTGGAAACCCTAATTTTGGTACCCACCTCTTAAGAGAAAAATGTGCAGTCTTCAATTTCAAATTCCTCAGAGTATGTTGTGTATCCTCTTAAAGGATGATGAGAAATGCCACTTGAGGATGATTTTGAACCAATGAACCATCTCTTTTGAGGGTTTTCCTTCAGTTTTTAGGACCTCTTGCATAGTGAAGGATGTTATGCTTCAATCTCCTATTGAACCTCCCTTTCTTGAGACTTTGGATGATCAATTGAGATAGTATGAGACATGAAAGACCTCTTGGCTTGCCTTGAGGTAAATTGATTGACCTCTTGTGCTTTGAATGGTTCCTTGATTGTCCATCTTTCACCTGATCACATGCCTTGATGGTAAGAGGGATGCTATGCTTCATTTTTCTATGTTAAATGCAATGCAATGCTAATAAGGTGGATATGATATGGTATATGATAATGCTATGCTATGATGACAAAAGAGAGAGCAAATTTTGGGGTATTACACCTATCAGAGGCGAAAATGATCTATGAGGCTTTGTAACATGACCAAAAAGAAGATGAAAGCAAAGCTATGGAGATCAACATAACCTCCCTGGTTAGGCCATTGCAATACATGGCTATTCAGCCTCCTAATTGCAATACATGGCTATTCGGCCTCCTAAATTATGTATTTTGCTTTTGCTTATGAAAGGTGGTGATGAGTTTATGGTACGACCAAAAGAGATCAAAGCTCCATCACTGAGACTCAAAGGTGCTACTGCAAACCCCTCGGACGTATGACTAAAGCAATCAAAACCCCGTGTATGATGCAAGTGACTATGTTGTAGGTGATGTCTTGGGACAGCGGAAATATAAGAAATTACATGTCATTTATTATGCGAGTAGAACCCTAGATGCATCTTAAATAAATTATGTCACTACTGAAAAGGAACTCATAGTTGTAGTGTTCACAATCGACAAATTCTGTTCTTACTTAGTAGGGTCCAAAATCATTATCTACACAGACCATGTTGCTATAAGATATTTATTGAGCAAGAAAGATGTGAAACCAATATTACTTTGGTGGATCCTATTGTTACAGGAATTCCACTTAAAAACCCGAAACAAAAAGGGGACCGAAAACGTGGTAGCTGACCACCTGGTCAGAGGTTTCTATTTATTTGACCGATTTTCCATAGATTCTTATTTACTTGGACTTTTGATTTGGTTAAAGATTTTAATTAACATAACCTGGTCAGAGGTTTCTATTTACTTGACTGATTTTCCAGTGGTTTTTATTTACTTGTACTTTTTATTTTACATTGGAACAAAACATGCTCACCATATTAAAGGTAAGGCCTTATGTCGCAGCTGCGAAAAACACCCGGCGGAAAAAAGAGATGAGTCGCCACCGAACGTTATTTGTCCCAACGCGAGAAAGGAAACGATCGAAGAAAACCTCAAAAGGGAAAGACATGGTCATCGCAACCATAGTCCGGGTTCGGGAGTCGGTTACGCGAGAGGAAGGTATTAGCACCCCCTCGCGTTCGTTGTACTCAACGGGATCCATGCTTGTTGTCTAATCAAAGGGTGAGTTATCTAAAGCCTACTGCTAAACGGAAACGAAAAGGGAAAAACAAAAAGAGACTCGATAGGACTTTGCCGTCCTAGGCCTACGTATTCCCTCGTGCAATGGGAAAGTCAGAGTCAACGTAGTTCGGAAGACTACGGGTGAAATGGGGGAAGGTTGCTCGCCAAGACATCATCGTCTTGTGCCTACGTATACTCAATCAGACAAGAAAGTGGAAGTCAGAGCATTCGTAGTTCGACCTACGGGTCGGTAAGTGTTTTTTTTATGAGCGATGTTAGGTTCGCGTCCGGCAGTTAGGGTCGATGCCTGTTTGCGACAGAACGGAAATAACGTGCTATTTTTTTAAAATGATTTGAATCCCATCCCGAAGGATAAAAAGATTTGAATTTTGTTTGTGTTTTTTAGACAAAAGTGAATTAATTTAGTTTGAAACTCGTATTGCACTAAAGTCATTGACATAGGATCGAATACGTTGCAAATCGACCCAAGACATGACGTATGCAAAACACCCTAGACAAGGTAAGGATGGACTCCCGCTTATCACTTCCCATGTACTTAAGGATCATGGCACACAATACTCATTAGATTTATTAAGTGTTTTGAACTTGTTTTGAGATGAGAAGAGAAATGACTCAAAGGGTTAGAGAGAAAAACCACTAGGGGAAACTAGATCCTAATGTTGTCAAACACAATGGTCCTAAGGTTGAGATAGAAGGGAATTCTACCTAATGATCCTCTGCACTCTGATCAGGGGAAGTGATCCTCTGCACTCTTGTCGGGGGTAGAGAAATTCCCAATGCTCTGCTGAGGATGTTGGGTCATCCATGTGTTCACTTGGAAAATTCGCAAACAACCGCTGATCTCCTAATTTATGAAAAATTAGTTTGCTTGCAGGACCGATCAAACAAATCCTAGGACAATGTGCTTTAACAATCTTGATAATTTGTGTTAAAAAAAATC
Source organism: Lathyrus tuberosus (assembly GCA_022829125.1). Classification (NCBI taxonomy): domain Eukaryota; kingdom Viridiplantae; phylum Streptophyta; class Magnoliopsida; order Fabales; family Fabaceae; genus Lathyrus; species Lathyrus tuberosus. Next base: position 6,777,078 of record JALAZF010000253.1, read on the forward strand.
TTTTGTTTATTGAATTCATCATTGTTTTCATCAACTTGTATTTTTCGACAAAAGTAATAAAAATTTTGCTTCTTGAAATAAATGGCGAAATGTAAATAACTTGCAAGAAATAAAATTACAGAAATATAAAGGGAATTGTAAATGAAGAACTTAAAACTTTTATTAAAATGCAAGGAATGAAAACTGGTGTTTTTCAAACGTACATTTTCTCAGTAACTTCTCTTTTCTCTCTCACGGTTACTTTGAGTATTTCTTGAGTGATTTGTACAAATTCTGAACACACCGGAAATCTAACACTAAGACTCCCTATTTATATACAATCAAAATAACTACCAATAACAGTTATTTCTCCTAATGGTGACAAATGGCAATCTGCATGCATTCGTCAACTAGATGCATTCCACGTGTCCTATTTCAAAATGAAACTCCCTCCTGTCATACCCCAAATTTTGACCACTAATATGTCCCATCATTGTGTCACTCATCACCACAATATGGAGGAACCATCATACCTCATCAGTCTCCCCAAAGATGGGTGAGCATCCACTACAATCAAAATTAGGGTTTTAAGCCCTCTCAGAGCCTTAGACAAAGGATCAATCAAGGAATGACATGATCTTCAACTTGTCTAACCTCTTAAGCATCCACAAAGGATCAAAAGGACTCCCACTTCAAGGATCAAGCACAAGGATGCTCCCTTCTAGGTGGATCAAGTCTCAAGATCGACAGTGTCACCAAATTAGGGTTTTGGTCGACCAGGGCCTCCAGATGGAAAATTTTCATCTGGGCACAAGCCAATGATCCAAAACATAACCTAATATAATCCATGGAACCTCATGGACCCAATTATCAAGTCAATTTTGCCCCAGGGGATGCATTAATCAAAAATCAGGAATTAGGGTTTCTTGACCTAATTCACCCCTAAGTTGACATTTGGGACAAATCATTAGCCAAGATCTCAAGAGAGGGTTTGAGGGTCTCTAATGAACTATATTGATCCATTTGGAACAATGGATTAATCCAAGAAGCTTGAGCAACAAGTCTCAATTTCATCTGCACCACAGTTAGGGTTTTAAGGGAAAAGTCAACTGTAACTTTGACTTTTGACCAGGACATGCTCCCAAGCCCTATGACATGCATCAATATACCCTATGACACCCATGGAACATGTCCATAAAGATTGATTTAGGTCAAGGACATGATTTTCTGAAGAATTGCACAGTTTGGAATTCATCTGATAAAAAGTCAACTGTGCACAAAAGTCAACTTTGACTTTTTGAGATTTTTCACCAAAATGGATTTTTAACCCTATAATGATGTTAATGTATGATTTGAATCATCATTCATCAAGAAAAGTCAAGAAAAGTTGGATAACTTGTAAAAGGGGTAACCATAAAACTTAGAAATTTTTCTAAGTCATGAAAAAGTGCCACTAATGCACCAACTTTGGAGGACCATAACTCCTAAACCACAAGGCCATTGTGCAGTCTTCAATTTCAAATTCCTCTGAGTATGTTGTGCATCCTCTTAAAGGATGATGAGAAATGCCACTTGAGGATGATTTTGAACCAATGAATTATCTCTTTTGAGGGTTTTCCTTCAGTTTTTAGGACCTCTTGCATAGTGAAGGATGTTATGCTTCAATCTCCTATTGAACCTCCCTTTCTTGAGACTTTGGATGATCAATTGAGATAGTATGAGACATGAAAGACCTCTTGGCTTGCCTTGAGGTAACTTGATTGACCTCTTGTGCTTTGAATGGTTCCTTGATTGTCCATCTTTCACCTGATCACATGCCTTGATGGTAAGAGGGATGTTATGCTTCATTTTTCTATGTTAAATGCAATGCAATGCTAATAAGGTGGATATGATATGGTATATGATAATGCTATGCTATGATGACAAAAGAGAGAGCAAATTTTAGGGTATTACAGCTGCCCCTATTCAAACGCTGTAGACTTGAATGTCTGAAAGCGATTGCTTTCAGACTTTCAAGGTATATAGCGATTGAATACGAAATATAACCAAAAATTTGCTCTGGATGATGAAGGACAAAAGGGATATAAACCCAACGGGACTGCTGGATTGAATCTTCAATGAAACGTTGTCGGGAGAGATCTGTCTTTTGAACGACGCCAGACGACTACTGGCTTGCCATACTGTCAATGGACTTTCAACAATGTCTTTTTGAACGACGCCAGACGACTACTGGCTTGCCATACTGTCGATGGACTTTCAACAATGTCTTTTTGAACGACGCCAGACGACTACTGGCTTGCCATACTGTCGATGGACTTTCAACAATGTCTTTTTGAACGACGCCAGACGACTACTGGCTTGCCATACTGTCGATGGACTTTAGCTGCTCTGCCAATCTGTCGTTGGACTTTCTGCCAAACTGTCGTTGGACTTTCACCAATTTCTGATGGATTTCTGCCAATCTGTCATTGGACTTCTGCCAAACCGTCGTTTGACTTTCACCAATTTGCGCTGGATTTCTGCCAATCTGTCATTGGACTTCAAAGATTACCAAACCGGCGTTTGGGATCTCAAACTTGCTATCTTCAGATGGACTTTTGCAGCTTTTACCAAAATGTCGTTGGATTTCAGTGCTTACCAAACCGGCTTTGGAAGCTTTGCCAAACTGTCGTTGGACTTCGGTGCTTACCAAACTGTCGTTGGAAGCTTTGCCAAGCTGTCGTTGGACTTTGGTGCTTACCAAACTGTCGTCGGAAGCTTAAAATTGCCAAATGATCACTCCACCTGCTGGAATAACATGAACAAACTGTACGCATGCCAAAAATAACTTGGACTTTGAGTTGTAAATGAACACTGCTGAAAATTACACCACTTGCTGGTAATGTCATATGCTGACACCTTGCTGAAGGAGAGATTCTGTCGATCTCTTTAAACCTTGTTGGGGAATGCCTTTTGAGAGGATTTTACAGAAAACCAAATGTCTTCAAACTCTACTGGGGATAATAGATTGGGAATATCTTTTGCTGGGGAAATTCAAAATGCCCCATGCTCGGGAGAGTCAACAACTCCGCTAGGAATTATTCTTTGACAAGTTTCACATGCTGAAACCTGTAGGGAATATGACACTACCACTTGCTGGTAAACGCCATAAGGAAAGTTACTGCGAGAAATTTCGTCTTTTAAGAGGATTTTATAGAAAACCAAAAGTTTTCCAACTCTTAGACGAACACTCTGTCTTAAACTATCCTTCACATCGTCTGCAAGGTACCGGAGGATTTGCACTCGTTGTTGACATGGAGTGCTCACGGCATTAATAACCGTTATCAACACAGAAGAATTCAATCTTCGACCGTCGTTGTCATAACACACGGTGAGAAATCTTGAATGGAAGAATCGACTTAATAAGATACAACAGTATCAAGTCATAGCAAATATCTGTTCGTGGCTACGACCGTGCGGCTTGGATCGATCGTACCCATTACCTGCAACCGAAAAAGAATATGCACATGCCCAGGATATTGCGTGGTCTTTTGAGTCCACCATCCAAGGTCGCTCAACAAGAAAAGTAATTTTAATTGTCTTTGTGTGCATGTTTTTACAAGGCCATGACATTTTCAAATCAATGTTTTATTATAAAAAATCGGACGTTTTTGCAAACAAAACAGTAAAGTGAAAATAAAAGCTCGTGACTGAATACTCAATTTTATTGATAAAATGCCAAAATTGGCGAATTTACAATCGGAAGCAAACCCCTAAAGGAGGTGATTGCCATAAAATTGAGAAACAAAATCTATCCTAATGATAATGCGGAAATTGAGTTCCAACTGATTTCTGATTCTATTATAGCCAGTATGTATTCCAACTTTCTTGATTATCTTCGCCTTCGGAAGCTCGTGGTCGGACCAATTCCTCCTTTGGAATTTTGCTAGTTCGCCGAAGAGTAGAAAACGTACAGATTAATTCAGACTGCAGTGATTCGCTTTAATCCCTCTTTTGCGTGGATCGCCTTTTCAGGTTTTCAATCCACCGGGATACCCATTTTTGCCTAAGTTGCCCTTTCGGGTTTTCAACTTACCGGGTGTACAATTTTTTTTATTATATCCCTAATTTTTGCCCGAACCTTTATTCTGTTTTTGGTTCGCCGGGATGCCCCTTTTTGCCTGGATTGTTTTTTTTCTTTTATCCAGCGGGTCTCTTTATACGAAGTATTTTTTAACTGCATCTGAATTAACAGGGGATGAAAAGTCTTCACCATCCATGGTTGTCAGCAATAAGGCTCCACCTGAGAAAACCTTTTTAACCACGAATGGACCTTCATAATTAGGAGTCCATTTTCCCCTGTGATCTGTACTCGGAGGAATTATTCTCTTAATTACCATATCCCCGACCTTGTAGACTTGAGGTCGAACCTTTTGAGCGAATGCCCTGTTCATTCTGCGCTGGTATAGCTGGCCATGACATACCGCTGCTAGTCGTTTCTCCTCAATAAGGCTCAGCTGATCAAATCTGGCTCGTACCCATTCAGCTTCATCTAGCTTAACGTCCATCAATACTCGGAGAGAAGGGATCTCAACTTCGACCGGTAAAACTGCCTCTATACCATATACGAGTGAGTATGGCGTTTCCCCAGTGGACGTGCGGACTGATATTCGATACCCATGCAAAGCCAGTGGTAATATCTCATGCCAATCTTTGTACGTGACAACCATCTTCTGCACAATCTTCTTGATATTTTTGTTGGCCGCTTCAACCGCGCCATTCATCTTTGGGCGGTACGAAGAAGAATTGTGATGTTCGATTTTGAAGTCCCGACATAGCTCAACCATCATCTTGTTGTTCAAATTAGAGCCATTATCAGTAACGATTCTTTCGGGAACTCCATATCTGCAAATGATATCTCTTTTCAAGAAACGAGCCACTACTTGCTTAGTGACATTGGCATAAGATGCTGCTTCAACCCATTTAGTGAAATAATCAATGGCGACCAAGATGAAACGATGGCCGTTTGAAGCAGTAGGCTCAATTTTCCCGATCATATCAATGCCCCACATGGCAAAGGGCCACGGAGAAGACATGATACTTAACGTATTTGGAGGCACATGTACTTTGTCGGCATAGATTTGGCATTTATGACACTTGCGAGCATACTTGCAGCAATCTGACTCCATTGTCAACCAGTAATACCCCAATCTCAACAATTTCTTAGCCATCGCATGTCCTCCGGCATGGGTACCGAAAGAGCCTTCGTGCACTTCAATCATCAACAGGTCTGCCTCGTGTCTATCTACGCATCTGAGCAGAACCATGTCAAAATTCCTCTTATACAGCACGCCATCTTTGTTCAAGAAGAAACTACCGGCTAGCCTTCTTAATGTCTTCTTGTCATTGGAAGATGCCCCAGGCGGGTATTCTTGATTTTCCAAGAAGCATTTAATGTCATGGTACCAAGGCTTGTCGCCAGACACTGCATCAACCTCAAACACAAAAGCAGGTCTATCAAGACGAGATACATCAATCCTGGGTACAAAGTTCCAACCATGCACTTTGATCATCGAAGATATAGTGGCCAAGGCGTCTGCAAACTTATTTTCATCTCTGGGAACATGGTATAACTTGACAGTTGTAAAGAAAGTCAGCAATCTCCTCGTATAATCTCTATACGGAATCAAATTCTGCTGATGTGTGTGCCAAGTTCCTTTTACTTGATTGATTACCAGTGCTGAATCACCAAAGATATCGAGGGCCTTGATTCGTAAATCAATAGCTTCCTCAATCCCTAGTATGCAAGCTTCGTATTCTGCTTCATTGTTGGTACACCCAAAAGTTACTCGGGCAGTGAAGGGCATGTGAACACCTTCTGGCGTAATGAGAACTGCACCAACTCCGCACCCATTCATGTTAACTGCCCCATCAAACATCAAACTCCATTTGGATTCAGGGTCAGGCCCCTCCTCCAGAAGTGGTTCCTCGCAGTCTTTCGCTTTGAGAAACATGATGTCCTCATCAGGGAAATCAAATCTCATGGGCTGATAATCATCAAGAGGCTGTTGCGCGAGATAATCTGACAGTATACTTCCTTTGATTTCTTTTTGTGAAGTAAATTGAATATCGTACTCTGTCAGTACCATCTGCCACCTTGCAACTCTGCCTGTAAGCGCTGGTTTCTCAAAAATATACTTGACCGGATCCAATTTTGAGATCAACAGGGTTGTATGTGTGAGCATATATTGTCTCAATCACTTGGCGGCCCATGTGAGTGCACAACATGTCTTTTCAAGCATTGAATAACGCGATTCACAATCTGTAAACTTCTTGCTCAGGTAGTAGATAGCATGTTCTTTCCTACCTGTCTCGTCGTGTTGACCGAGAACACAACCCATGGATTCTTCGAGCACTGTCAAGTACATAATCAGTGGTCTCCCCTGAACTGGAGGTATCAGAACCGGAGGTTCCTACAAATATCTTTTTATTTTATCGAATGCATTTTGACAATCATCATTCCACCTGACCGTTTGATCTTTTCTTAGCATTTTGAATATCGGTTCGCAGGTGGCAGTTAGGTGAGATATGAACCTTGAAATGTAGTTCAATCTCCCTAGAAAGCCGCGAACTTCTTTCTCAGTTCTCGGTACAGGCATATCTTGTATAGCTTTCACTTTAGCAGGATCAACCTCTATTCCTTTTTCACTGACAATGAAACCGAGCAATTTTCCAGACCGCACGCCAAAAGTACACTTGTTAGGATTCAGTCTCAACCTGAATTTCCTCAACCTCTCAAACAACTTCTTCAAGTTGATCAGGTGTTCTTCTTCTGTGTTTGATTTAGCAATCATGTCATCCATATAGCACTCGATCTCTTTATGAATTAGATCGTGGAATAACGTCACCATTGCTCTTTGATACGTTGCCCCTGCGTTTTTCAACCCAAAAGGCATTACTTTATAGCAGAAGGTACCCCACGGGGTAATGAATGTCGTCTTCTCCATGTCTTCAGGCGCCATCTTTATCTGATTGTACCCGGAGAATCCATCCATAAATGAGAATACTGAAAACTGAGCAGTATTGTCAACTAGCACATCAATATAAGAGAGTGGAAAGTCATCTTTAGGGCTCGCCCTATTGAGATCTCTGTAATCCACACACATCCTGACCTTGCCATCTTTCTTCGGCACCGGTACTATATTGGCCGCCCAGGGAGGATAGTTGGTCACTGCCAGAAAACCTGCATCCAACTGTTTCTGTACCTCTTCCTTGATCTTCAAAGCCATTTCTGGTTTTGTTCTGCGCAGCTTTTGCTTAACCGGTGGACAATCCTCTTTCAATGGTAATCTATGCACAACTATGTCTGTATCTAAACCTGGCATATCCTGATATGACCAAGCAAAGATGTCAACGTATTCACGTAGCATGACTATCAGCTCTTGCTTTACATCAGCCCGCAGACTTGCACCTATCTTGATCTCTTTCTTGCTTTCCTCTGAACCAATATTGATAACCTCAAGAGCTTCCTGATGAGGCTGAATAGCCTTCTCTTCCTGTTTCAACAACCTAGCCAATTCTTCCGGGAGTTCATAGCCTTCATCACTTTCCTCCTTAGCTTGATAGATCGGATTGTCAAAATCATACGTGGGCATAACAGAATCATTTCCAAAGGAATTCACAGAATCAAGTCTGCATGATTGGATTTATGCTTTATTTCAGATTATTTTTGCTTGAAAACAAAAGAAAAGAAAGTGCATTATCATTTTTTTTAATTTTCTTTGTGCAAAAATAAAAATAAAGGAAGAATAAAGGAACACAAATTTGTAAACAAAAACGTCCTTTTATTGATGTTTGAACATTATATGAGAAAATATGGTGGCCCTACAAATGGATCCACACGCCTTGGGCAGAGCGTGGGATTTTATGCATTATGAAAGACAAGAATTATTACTCTAAATGGTGTACAATATGAACGACTTCTTCACTAGACCAGTTTTGCAATGCTTCGCCCGGAGCCAGTGCATACACCCATCTGTCCAGATAATCTGAGCTTTCAGTGTCATCTTCTATTGCTGAGCAGGACTGATTAGGGTTGATAATTCCTCCACTGTTGAAATTGATTGGCCCACGGAATCAGGGAACTGACGCCTGGCCCGGTTGGTATCCAATGTCGAACTTATCTTCCTTCACGAATATATCCATAGCTTTACCCCAACCCTGGGCATTTCCGCTTTCAACCACTTCTCTGGCCTGCTTGTAGGACACAATTGATGTACTCGGCCCAACTAGCACATTTGACACCACTGCTGCTGAAGTAGATTCTGAGAATTTGTTGACATTCAGGGCTTCAAAAGATTGGCACAGGGTTTCGTGAATCTCTCCATCCATTTCCACATACTTAAAAGTGGATAGATGACTCACAAATATATCTTCCTCACCGTAAACGGTGACCACTTGACCCTCGAACTCGTACTTGAGCTTTTGATGTAGTGTGGAGGTAACTGTGCCTGCTGCGTGAATCCATGGTCGGCCCAACAAACAGCTGTAAGCAGGCTGAATGTCCATAACATGAAAGATCGTCTTGAATATCTGTGGACCAACCTGTATTGGTAGTTCAACCTCCCCAAACACCGATCTTTGGGATCCATCGAAAGCTCTCACAATCAGATCGTTGGGTCTAAGAATCAATCCATCTACCTCAAATTTCATCAAGGTCTTTTTGGGTAACACATTCAAGGATGAACCTGTGTCAACCAGCACATGCGACAAAACAGCTCCTTTGCATTCAAGTGTGATGTGCAACGCTTTGTTGTGATTACGCCCATCTAGAGTCAAAACCCTGTTCGTAAACCCCAACCCGTGGCTCACATTCACATTAGAAATTACTCCCTCCAACTGATTCACCGTAATCTCTTGGGGAACGTATGCCATATTCAGAACCTTCAACAAAGCGACCCGGTGTGCATCTGAACTCATTAACAGGGATAATATTGAGATTTTAGAGGGTGTCTGATTAAGCTGATCAATGATCTTGTAATCGCTCTTTTTGATAATCCTCATAAATTCCTCAACATCATTATCAAAATTGACTTTAGGGTCCTCTTCCTGAACAGGCACCTTGTCATCAACAACCTGTTTTCCTTTTGCTCTTGCAGTGGCTTCAGCCTCTTTATCATTCCTTAAAGTATGGGGAGCAAATAGTCGACCACTCCTGGTGAAACCACTTGGTCCACTGACATTCTCAACACTGGTACCAACAGCCTCTGCCTTCTGTTGACTTCCTCCTTGATGAGCATCGGTTCCATATTGCCATGGAACTGCCCTATTAGACACATAAGAAGTAGATTCAGGAACTATAATCGTAACTGGTCTCGGCCTCTCGGGCACGATGATAGCAACAGGCTCCTCAACAGGCACCTGTATCTCAACTGGATTATAGTAAATGGTAATGGCAGAAACATCTTTTTCCTTCTCTACCTTATCAAACTGAAGACTTCCTTCATCCATAAGATCCTGCAGTCCAAATTTCAACTTACTGCAGCCATTAATCTGTTTCGGACAATCCTCACAATCAGAGCCACATCCAGGAAACACTTTTCCTTTTAATAAACGCTCTTTTACAATCAACAGCGGAGTCTTTACCAAATTCAAATCGGTAATCAGATTCAGTTTCTCACCATCAGAAATAGCATTCATGTTTGCACCTCCATGATGGGGCATCGGATTATCACGAACATTCGGCGGCTTAGAGAAATTAATAGCTTTTGCGTCAATCAAGTCCTGAACCTTATGGTGAAAAACCCAGCACTTCTCTATCGAGTGACCTTGTGCACCAGAATGAAATTCACATCTAGCATTGGCATCATAACCTTGAGGCAATTTTCCAGTGTCTAGCGGCCTCATAGTCCGAAGTTCAACCAACTTCTCTTTGAGCAGTTGTGGTAACAAAGCAGCATATGACATAGGCAAGGGATCAAACTTACGGTCCCTTGGTCTATTATTCTGGAATCGGAGTCTACCTTGTTGATCTGGAGCTTGCTGTCCTGCTGGAACCGGAATGGATACAGCATCCACCTGATGATAGGACTGAGTCCTACCTCTGCCCCCTCCTCTATGCACAGCACTGGACTCCCCTTCTCTTTTCCTCGATCCATTGGCAAAGGGTTTCCTCGAATTCGAAGCACCAGTCCCACTGACGTCTTGAATCTTACCCAACTTCAGCAGACTCTCTATACGCTCCCCAGCAACAACAATGTCAACAAACCCTGTGGAAGGACACGCAGCCAATCTATCCAAATACGACCCTTGGAGTGTGCTCATGAACATATCGGCCATCTCACGATCACCCAGAGGTGGTTGAACTCGTGCAACCAATTCTCTCTATCTCCGTGCGTACTGCTTAAAGCCCTCCTTAGGATCCCGAGTCATACTTTGTAGCTGAGTACGATTAGGTGCCATATCCAAGTTATATTGGTACTGCTTCAGAAACGCAGCGCACAAATCTTTCCAGCTCTTTATGTGAACCCTGTCCAGCTTAACGTACCATTCCAGGGAAGCGCCTGACAGGCTATCCTGGAAAAAATACATCCAGAGCTTCTGGTCATCAGTATAAGCGGTAATCTTGCGATTGTAAGCTTGTAAGTGTGTTTTGGGACAGGTACTGCCATTGTACTTATCCAATGTAGGGAACTTGAACTTGGGAGGGATTTTCACACCCTGCACGAGACCCATGTCTTCTACATCAATTCCCAGAGGATTTTGGCTCTCAATAGCCTTGAGTCTTTCATCTAACCCTTCGTACTTCCGGTCGTCATTGTAGAAATCCATGTCATTGTTGAATGCAGTAAACTGGTCATCTTGACCGTCTTCATTATTATCAAATCCCAGATGTACCCCACCAGCGGGGATAGTGCCACCAGGAGGAGTGCACACGTTGCGATTTGGGATTTCAGTTTCCAGCCTCTGAATAGTGGTTCTCATAGCTTCTTGACCAACCCTCATGTTTTCCTGACCGGTTCTCAGCTCCTGCTGACCTTGAGCAATCCCCTGCATAAGGTTCATGAACTGTTCCATCCTTCCCCTCAAATCAGCTAACTCAATCTGAACTTGCTCCATTACTCTAGTCTGATTACGTCGGGTAGAATATCGGTGAACTGGGGTATCATCTATCGTGCCTGAAAACCAAATAAAGGTTAGCAGGCGCCTGCAAAAAGAAGAAAACCTGCAATGCAAAAAATGATATGCTATGCAAATGCAAATGCACAGATATGTTTGTCATTTCAAGATACTTTTCATATCCTGATTCCAATCGTAACCACAAATTCCTGACGACCAGTAATCATGATTAGTGAGTTTTGTCCTGAACAGATATTCATATGCGCCAACCACAAATATTTGATGACCAGAAATAGTGACTTTGTAGTGTGCCAGTGTGCAGATATCTTATTACATCACACATATTTGAAGACCAGAAATTGTGAACAGAAATAGCTCCTTTCATACAAAATCCCAAAAGTTTTCAAGTACATTTGTCATAGTTTCAGCAACAGAAAAAGAAACAAGCAGTCAAATGGATCCATCAACAATTCTGATGGTAACCATTGCAAATTACAAAGAAATGGCAAAAATCCTTAATCTGATAGCCCTACATCTTTCAGCTTCTGGCTGGAATACTTAATCTCTTCGAACAAGATGCGGGTACGCTGATGATGCAGCTTCTCAATCAGCTCTTTGATTACGACATCCCTTTTTTCCAATGCATCCTCTAATGACCCCACGTGCATCAGCAATGCTTCATCTTCATTGGCTCCTTTGCGCCTCTTAATTCCAGCTTGAATTTTAACCAGCTTCAGATCTGCCGTGACCTCTTTAAGCTTTTTGTTGGCAATTTTCAGCTTATCTTCAGCGTTCCTTACCTGTTCTTGGCTTTTGTCAAGGTCTTCTCGATACTTTCTTCTTGCTTCATGTGCTTTCTTCAGCTCTTCATTTTTATCTTTTACCTGGGTCAGCAATTCAGAGTTCTCAATTCTGACTTCATCCCAAGCTTGATGGAGTTTAGCTACCGAATCCTTGCTTCGGGCTAGAGCCTGCTTTGTAGTCTTGTGAGCCTGACTAGTATCATCTGCTCCCAAGGTAAGCTTCCAGAAGTATCGAGCTCTGTCATCAAAATCTTCTTCTTTGTCTGCCAAGGTTTTCTCCGCTTTCAATGCTCTTTTTTCCAACTCTTTGTTGTCAGCTAGAGCTTTCTGAAGACATCTGCTCATTCCAGAGTTCTCTATCTGCAACTCTCTAACCATTTTCTTCCATTTCTCGCACTCTTCAATAGCCACCATGGTGGGCTGTTCTGGCTGTACTGAACATAAAAGAGGTCCTCTTGAAAAGGGTAAAAGTAAATCCTTTACTTTCATCTCGATCCATCTGTCATATTCAGGATAAGACCTACAATCTCCTTTCCCAAAAACCGCTTTTCCAATTTTATGCTTATCTTTCCAAGCGTTCACTACTTCTACCACCTTCTCATCTTTAGTTCCTGTAAAGAACAAAGATTCTTCCACATCTTGCTCTGTAGGAGGATCCCTGGAAGTATACCCGAACTGTCGGATGGCCAAAACTGGATTATAATTGATCCCTCCTTTTCTGCCAATCAGAGGTACATTTGGAAAACTTCTGCATCTTGTGATAAGCTCTATTCTCAACAACCGATGATCGAACCAGACAATATTATCAGCAGTTAAACCTATCATTCGCTTAGACCATTTTGCAACATCTATGGTTTCCACAAAGGCACCTGTTTGAGGCAAATGCTTGAAAAGCCAATGGCACAGCAGTGGAGTGCAACAACTAACAGGGCCTCCCCTTCTTTTCTCATTCTTGTAATGCACGGAATGATAAAAATCCCCTAACAAAGTAGGAACTGGATTTTTAAGAACGAAAACTCTCGTAGCTTGCATATCCACAAAGTCTTGCTGATTGGGAAAAAGAACTAGACCATATATGCAGAGAGCCAGAATGGAGTTGTAAATCGCCCAGTTTTTAGCATTAGCAGCCTCTTGGGCTTGATCAGAGAGGAATTCCAGATGAAATCCGTCAACTCCGTTTTTGTTACTCACACCACTTTTGATCACGGACTGATCCATTTGCATTGCAGGGACAATTTCTTTTGCACTAGGAGAGCTACCAGAAAAGAACGGTATTGCAGACATGATCGGAACCCCCAAAATAAATGAGAATTCTTCTAGCGTTGGCATCAAAATGTAATCTGGAAAGAGGAAACATCTCAGCGAAGGCTCGTAGAATTGCAGCAGAGTGTGCAAAGCATCATGTTCATACTTCGTGATAGTACGGACCATCTTAACCAAATCCCCATACTTCTTTTGAAACCTATCAAGAACACCCGGGCCAGCCATGTCTATAACTTTGAGCAATGAATCCAAGGTAGGGTCGGGAAACTTGTAAGAAACATTGTTCTTCCTTCTCTCGTCATTCTCTGTTGAACCCATAGATTGGAATCAGAAGTGTATTATGCACCTGTAAATGACAAACATAACCGTTATGATATGAAAATGCAATGCAAAAGAGCAATGTGATCGGGTAATCAGGTGTTTGTGCTGGACTGTGTGCTGTGTCAGTGTAGCTCTGGGAACAATATGGAACCATAAATAGAAACCGTCTGAATATAATAGGATGAACCCTCCCTTTGTGTAATGTCAACAGAAAACCGGGTATGTAGGAAGTCATGGTTACCTGCAAACCTACAAACAACCCTCCCTTCTCACATGTGGTTACTAGGATGTTCAGTATCCCGGGCTCTCAGGTCGAGGAATGATGATATGTTCACCATTTCTGGTTTGGCATCATCATCAATCGAGGAGGCCTCAACTGATTCTCCAAAATGAAAGGTCCTCAACTTCTGGCACTGAGGTCGAGAAGCAATAGTACATTCATCCCTCGGGGTACAGTACTGTCGCCAATCGAGGAGTGCCTCCACTGATTCTCTTTCAAAAAGGAAACCCTATGGCAAGTTCCCAGCATTGGGTCCTCGGATCGAGAATGTGCAATGGGTTTGCCACAGAATGTGGTCTGCCACTGTCACATCTCGGGAGGAGTGCCGCAACTGAGTCCTCGGGAATGGTCACCAGAGTCGACAGCTCTCTAGATCAACACCCTAACATGTGCAAGACGCACACGTCAGAATGCGTCCCAAGATAGCCTCGTCTGGCTGTGAATTTCGTGAATACCCAACGCACTCCAGACAACACGTAGGTCCCACTACTCTCCACTCTAATCCTAAGTGTATACTCAAGCCTGTGTAATGGGCTTATCTCTCAGAAATCCCATCCCGCCAAACAGAAAACAACACAGTCCAGCATAGCATAATATAAAAATGCTAAAATGCAGTAAATACAGTAATGTACAGTAAAGCAACAAATAACCATACAATAAAACGGTAAATACAGCACAACAATAAACACCCAATGAAAGAAAAACAGACAAGCGCTAGGATTGACTCGCTAAGGAAACCAGAGATTCTGGGTTCGATCCACAGCAGAGTCGCCAGCTGTCGCTCCCGGGATTTTCATCCTAGTACAAACGCCAAAGTGGCACCGAACAGAGTCGCCAGCAATGTGTATTTATCCCAAGAGAGGGAAAGGAAACACTACGTAAACCTGAGGGGAAGGAAAGAGCATGGTCTTACGACCAAGAGAAAGGGTAAGGGAGTCGGTTACGCGAGAGGAAGGTATTAGCACCCCCTCGCGTCCATCGTACCTGATGGGATCCACGCTTGCTTGTCTCGATCAAAGGGTGAAAGAAAAGATACTGGAAAAGGAATTGGAAAAGGAACGGAAAGAGAAAGAGAAACAAATGTAGGGAAAATAAAAGAAGTGCTCGCATGGGCCCTACCCCACTGCCTACGTATCTCATCGGGAACATGAGAATCAGAGCGACGTAGTTCCCCTCACTAGGGAAAGTTGTCTGTGTTTTTTAGTGGAATACGTCAACGTTCGCGTCCTAGCAGTTTAGGTGTTGCAGCTCGCTGCATGGAGACTTAGGCGTTACCTGTTTGCGGTAGCACAGAAATGATGCATCCTTAAGGAATGAGTAAATGAGATGAGGAGAGAAATTCCGAAGGAAAGACGTTATTGTTTGTTTTTGTCTTTTAAGAAGTTTTGTGATTTGTTTGCATATGATAGTGTATTTAAATCTTAGTCATTGGAATATGTACATTCTCACATTCCAAGATGGAATGAGTAAGAAAGCACACTAAGGGTGAAGAAGACCCTCACACTTAGTTCCAATTATTAAGGTTCAAATACACTAGCATACTTGTGTTTATTAAGTGTTTTTGTTGATTAAGAAAAGAAGAAGTGTTTTTTATTACTTGTATCTTCAACAAGTATTGCATTTAAGTCCCTCATACAAGATCAAATGTTTAACACATTGACCCAAGATGGGCCATATGCTACACATTCTAAGATTATAAGAGAAGACCCCTTATAATCTTTTCTTTATATGAAAGGCCTAAGTGCAATAAATGCATACCTTTATTACATATTTTGAATTTTCTTTGAGATGAGAAAATGAAAGACTCAAGGAAGGAGAAAGGTAAAAATATATGTGAACTAAGACTCAATCCTAATTGATTATTTAAGGGAGTGATCCTAAAGGTTTGTGAGGTTTCAAAACCTAAAATCTAAAGAAGGAATGAGCTAAACAATTCACTTCTAAAGTAGAAGATGAATTGTAACTCAAAAGGGAAAGTAATGAGTTAATCAAAGAAAGCACATAAGTGCTTAACAAAACAAAATATTGAATTGTAAAAGATAAAAGGAAAGAAGTTTGAATGTGGATTCCTTATCCACACTCAATTTCAACTTACCAAAGCCCCTACATGGTTAGTGAACATGTAAAAGAAGTATAAGAAGTACAAGAGCACTTAATGTACCAAAAAGCTCAAAAGAATGAGATGAAAAATCAAATCCTAATATCACAACCAGAACATGCATCATATTGAAAACAAGAGAATATCATCATACAAATGAACAAGCAACAATCATCATCCATAGTATTCAAACATGTTACCAAAAGAAAGGATAGATGAAAGATGAAAAGAAAAAGAAGAAACATGCATAAATGGAACATGTAATCCAAGGATCAGAATTGAAACTAAATGGAAAATGACTTATGAAAATCTCAAAATATCCATGAATTAACAACCATGACATTCAAGAAGTAATATAAAAAGAAGAATTGAAATGGAAGTTCAAAAGAAAAGATGCAAACCAATACATGTTAAGGATGCACAAAGCTCAAATGGAAATGAACATGCAAATATGACCTATAATGTGTACAAATAACCTATAATGTCACATGAATAGCTCACAAAATATGCAAATGATCATACAAATATGTACAAAAGAAATCATGTAAACATGTACAAAAATTAGAATGATATGTCAAGTTATTATGCTTCAAATGTAATGCATCAAACAAAAATCAAATGGATTTATGAAAATTATGCAAGCATGGTATTGGAATGCCTACATCAGAAGTGAATCATACATCAAAATAGCATGTGAAAATTCAAAACAAAATGATGCCAAACAAAGCAATTAGGTCAAATTGAAATATCATGCAAAGTGGTGCAAAGATGAGCATCAAAACATGTCATAAAGTGACCTAAAAAATAAAACAAAAAATCATCTAACATGCTTCAATGTATTAGTCAATCAATGCAAAAAGAAACAACTCAAAACCATTTATAATGAGCAAGAACAAAATTATACAAATTCACGTATCACATGTGGAATGCAAACAAATGGAAATTCAAAGAAAATTGTGCAACAGGGGCAAAAATGTCATAAAATCATGAAATAAAAATGTCAAAAGTTTCCTAAATGTCTTAAAAGTGTTCATGAATTTTTATAGAATTTTATGATGCTATTTTGTAATTTTAAAAATTAAAAAGCAAACGTGTACAAAATGAAGAAAATAAAATGAAATGGAAATAAAGGAGGGGGTGCATGCATAGCAATCATTCAGTTCAGATTAATTGGGCTTTAAAATGCAAGGGTGTGAATAGAAATCAGTCCAAGGTCCAAACATACGCATGGAACACAATAACAAACATGGAATTCAGTCCACAAAGTTGACTCACGCACGACCATTGGATTAAGTCAGAGTCAAACCAAAGTCAAAGTAAACAAATCATACGAATCACATTGCTAGCACATCATAACAATCATATACGCACACGCATGCAATCATCAGAGGGAGTAAAAATGAATCACGTGACACACACCCTCCCCATTAATTCGCTGGCAACATTTCCACCCTTTGATCAAACGCATCAGACGATCACGACTTAAAAGAACCACAAACCCTAGCACTTGAAACCACCGGCCAGAGATGACTTCCGGTCATCTTCTCCGACACACCACCACCGTCTGCAACCTCAAATTTTCCAGAATTCCACAAATAATATACCAAAATGAAGAGTAAGCAATGTAGAGCATGAATCCAGTGATAAAACATACAAAATGTCCATGAAATGAGAGAATCGAACAAAGGAAGATTTGCCCTAACATTTCAACTATGCCTCTAAAGGCCTATCAACTAGCCAGACAAGTTCTTGAGCTTATAAGAAGCTTCAAGAACCTGGAAATAACTTCAAATCATGCCTATAATGGTGGAAATTCGTACCTGAAGATTTGAGACCTTGAGATGTTCTTCAGAAAACCAGAGATGCTGCTTCCTCTTTGAGCTTCTTTTGGCCAAATAAAGGCTTAGATGCAGTAGTTGATGATGATTCAATGGAGAGGAAATGAAATCCAAGCTTCAAAACAAGTTACAATGTTGTGGAATTGAGAGAGAATCAGAGAGATTCTGAAGTGAATGTGAGAAAGTGAACAAGGTGAAGTTCGAGAATCAATGGCAATGGTGAGATTGAGAGAGAAGAAGAGAGAGTTTCTGAAGTGAATGTGTGAAAAATGAAGTTAGAATGAAATTAGAGAGTGAAGTTTTTATTTATAGTGTGAGCTAACCATGGTTAAACTTAGTGAGTCAACTGAGTCACAGTTGAGTTAAATGAGTCATCCCTAACTAACTGAGTCAAGTTAGTTAGGGAGAGCAATGGTATGGTGATGGCAACTCATGGTAAGCTATGGTGGAGGTAAAGAGAAACAAATGGCAAGGCTGTGTAACACAAAACTTGTTCAGCAAGCTTGTTATTTCTACTTTCATGCATAATGAGGCACGTGTTATGGTGTGTATGCAATGTGTTTGGTTTAAAAAGGCAATGGATAGCTGGTATGAATAATGCACGTGCAAGCTTGTAACAACAACATCAACAACATTGGTTTTGTTTCTGATTTTCGTGGCAGCTGAGAACAATGGAGATATGGCAAATTGGTGATGTTTTTCTCTCTATTTAATGGATGATTTGGTGTGTTTTTGGGTTCATTTGAAAGAGGGGATGTAATGCTACAAGTTTGGTTTGAGATTTGAGTGGAAATGATGCTTGGAAGAGGTTGGAAAATGACTTATAACATCCATAATTGGAACTGATACAAGGGCGTGGTGATGAGGTGGGTTGGCAAGGCATCTTGGCATGGAATCTCAGCAAGATGATCCTAACTTGAGACCATTATATCTACCTCATAGCTTGATCAAATCCAATTTTTCCCAACATGAACCTTGAAGAGAACATTACAAGGAACATTTTTGATGTTGACAAGTTTTGCATTTGAGGCTTTTAACCATGAGAAAAATGGGTGAACATTTGGCCCACCAACTGTTTGTTGAAATGATATGCGCGTGACCTGAAAATCCTTGGTCATGACCTAGTTTTGAACCTACTTTGCTCAAACTTTGATCAATCATATCTCACTCAATTTTTATCCAATGGAGATGTTCTACACATGGATTTGAAGCTTAAAATAAGATATTTTGTTTTGGCCGAGTGGAATTTTCATTTGATGCTCCAATTTTGAATGACCTTGGTTCAAACTCTGATGCAAAATGGCTCAAAATTATTATTTTTGGAAACCCTACTTCTTCCAAAAATGGCAACTCTTCAAATTCTTGATTTTTCATGATTCCTTTGGAATTTCTTGATCAAATTTTGTACATTGGTCACATATAACATGAATTTCATGATTTTGGGCTCAAAAAGTCAAGAGTTGACTTTTTCCTCTGATTATTTGACTTAGCCCCAATTTCCCTGATTTTTTATCTTTCTTCCAATTGAACCACTTCTAAAACCAATTGAGAGGCAATTTTCCACACACATACACTTAAGAACATGTAGAATATCATGACATCAAGTTTTGTCCAAAAAATCAAAGATACCCTGATTTAATTGGAAACCCTAATTTTGGTACCCACCTCCTAAGAGAAAAATGTGCAGTCTTCAATTTCAAATTCCTAAGAGTGTGTTATGTATCCTCTTAAAGGATGATGATAAATGCCACTTGAGGATGATTTTGAACCAATGAACTATCTCTTTTGAGGGTTTTCCTTCAGTTTTTAGGACCTCTTGCATAGTGAAGGATGTTATGCTTCATTCTCCTATTGAACCTCCCTTTCTTGAGACTTTGGATGATCAATTGAGATAATATGAGACATGAAAGACCTCTTGGCTTGCCTTGAGGTAACTTGATTGACCTCTTGTGCTTTGAATGGTTCCTTGATTGTCCATCGTTCACCTGATCACATGCCTTGATGATAAGAGGGATGCTATGCTTCATTTTTCTATGTTAAATGCAATGCAATGCTAATAAGGTGGATATGATATGGTATATGATAATGCTATGCTATGATGACAAAAGAGAGAGCAAATTTTGGGGTATTACACCTATCAGAGGCAAAAATGATCTATGAGGCTTTGTAGCATGACCAAACAGAAGATGAAAGCAAAGCTATGGAGATCAACATAACCTCCCTGGTTAGGCCATTGCAATACATGGCTATTCAGCCTCCTAATTGCAATACATGGCTATTCGGCCTCCTAAATTATGTATTTTGCTTTTGCTTATGAAAGGTGGTGATGAGTTTATGGTACGACCAAAAGAGATCAAAGCTCCATCACTGAGACTCAAAGGTGCTACTGCAAACCCCTCGGACGTATGACTAAAGCAATCAAAACCCCGTGTATGATGCAAGTGACTATGTTGTAGGTGATGTCTTGGGACAGTGGAAATATAAGAAATTACATGTCATTTATTATGCGAGTAGAACCCTAGATGCATCTCAAATAAATTATGTCACTACTGAAAAGGAACTCATAGTTGTAGTGTTCACAATCGACAAATTCTGTTCTTACTTAGTAGGGTCCAAAATCATTATCTACACAGACCATGTTGCTATAAGATATTTATTGAGCAAGAAAGATGTGAAACCAAGATTACTTTGGTGGATCCTATTGTTACAGGAATTCCACTTAAAAATCCGAAACAAAAAGGGGACCGAAAACGTGGTAGCTGACCACCTGGTCAGAGGTTTCTATTTATTTGACCGGTTTGCCATAGATTCTTATTTACTCGGACTTTTGATTTGGTCAAAGATTTTAATTAACATAACCTGGTCAGAGGTTTCTATTTACTTGATTGATTTTCCAGTGGTTTTTATTTACTTGTACTTTTTATTTTACATTGGAACAAAACATGCTCACCATATTAAAGGTAAGGCCTTATGTCGCAGCTGCGAAAAACACCCGGCGGAAAAAAGAGATGAGTCGCCACCGATCGTTATTTGTCCCAACGTGGGAAAGGAAACGATCGAAGAAAACCTCAAAAGGGAAAGACATGGTCATCGCAACCATAGTCCGGGTTCGGGAGTCGGTTACGCGAGAGGAAGGTATTAGCACCCCCTCGCGTTCGTTGTACTCAACGGGATCCATGCTTGTTGTCTAATCAAAGTGTGAGTTATCTAAAGCCTACTGCTAAACGGAAACGAAAAGGGAAAAACAAAAAGAGACTCGATAGGACTTTGCCGTCCTAGGCCTACGTATTCCCTCGTGCAATGGGAAAGTCAGAGTCAACGTAGTTCGGAAGACTACGGGTGAAATGGGGGAAGGTTGCTCGCCAAGACATCATCGTCTTGTGCCTACGTATACTCAATCAGACAAGAAAGTGGAAGTCAGAGCATTCGTAGTTCGACCTACGGGTCGGTAAGTGTTTTTTTTATGAGCGATGTTAGGTTCGCGTCCGGCAGTTAGGGTCGATGCCTGTTTGCGACAGAACGGAAATAACGTGCTATTTTTTGAAAATGACTTGAATCCCATCCCGAAGGATAAAAAGATTTGAATTTTGTTTGTGTTTTTTAGACAAAAGTGAATTAATTTAGTTTGAAACTCGTATTGCACTAAAGTCATTGACATAGGATCGAATACGTTGCAAATCGACCCAAGACATGACGTATGCAAAACACCCTAGACAAGGTAAGGATGGACTCCCGCTTATCACTTCCCATGTACTTAAGGATCATGGCACACAATACTCATTAGATTTATTAAGTGTTTTGAACTTGTTTTGAGATGAGAAGAGAAATGACTCAAAGGGTTAGAGAGAAAAACCACTAGGGGAAACTAGATCCTAATGTTGTCAAACACAATGGTCCTAAGGTTGAGATAAAAGGGAATTCTACCTAATGATCCTCTGCACTCTGATCAGGGGAAGTGATCCTCTGCACTCTTGTCGGGGGTAGAGAAATTCCCAATGCTCTGCTGAGGATGTTGGGTCGTCCATGTGTTCACTTGGAAAATTCGCAAACAACCGCTGATCTCCTAATTTATGAAAAATTAGTTTGCTTGCAGGACCGATCAAACAAATCCTAGGACAATGTACTTTAACAATCTTGACAATTTGTGTTAAAAAAAATCTTTTGTTTATTGAATTCATCATTGTTTTCATCAACTTGTATTTTTCGACAAAAGAAATAAAAATTTTGCTTCTTGAAATAAATGGCGAAATGTAAATAACTTGCAAGAAAGAAAATTACAGAAATATAAAGGGAATTGTAAATGAAGAACTTAAAACTTTTATTAAAATGCAAGGAATGAAAACTGGTGTTTTTCAAACGTACATTTTCTCAGTAACTACTCTTTTCTCTCTCACGGTTACTTTGAGTATTTCTTGAGTGATTTGTACAAATTCTGAACACACCGGAAATCTAACACTAAGACTCCCTATTTATATACAATCAAAATAACTACCAATAACAGTTATTTCTCCTAATGGTGACAAATGGCAATCTGCATGCATTCGTCAACTAGATGCATTCCACGTGTCCTATTTCAAAATGAAACTCCCTCCTGTCATACCCCAAATTTTGACCACTAAGATGTCCCATCATTGTGTCACTCATCACCACAATATGGAGGAACCATCATACCTCATCAGTCTCCCCAAAGATGGGTGAGCATCCACTACAATCAAAATTAGGGTTTTAAGCCCTCTCAGAGCCTTAGACAAAGGATCAATCAAGGAATGACATGATCTTCAACTTGTATAACCTCTCAAGCATCCACAGAGGATCAAAAGGACTCCCACTTCAAGGATCAAGCACAAGGATGCTCCCTTCTAGGTGGATCAAGTCTCAAGATCGACAGTGTCACTAAATTTGGGTTTTGGTCGACCAGGGCCTCCAGATGGAAATTTTTCATCTGGGCACAAGCCAATGATCCAAAACATAACCTAATATACTCCATGGAACCTCATGGACCCAATCATCAAGTCAATTTTGCCCCAGGGGATGCATTCATCAAAAATCAGGAATTAGGGTTTCTTGACCTAATTCACCCCTAAGTTGACATTTGGGACAAATCATGAGCCAAGACCTCAAGAGAGGGTTTGAGGGTCTCTAATGAACTATATTGATCCATTTGGAACAATGGATTAATCCAAGAAGCTTGAGCAACAAGTCTCAATTTCATCTGCACCACAATTAGGGTTTTAAGGGAAAAGTCAACGGTAACTTTGACTTTTGACCAGGACATGCTCCCAAGCCCTATGACATGCATCAATATACCCTATGACACCCATGGAACATGTCCATCAAGTTTGATTTAGGTCAAGGACATGATTTCCTGAAGAATTGCACAGTTTGGAATTCATTTGATAAAAAGTCAACTGTGCACAAAAGTCAACTTTGACTTTTTGAGATTTTTCACCAAAATAGAATTTTAACCCTAAAATGATGTTAATGTATGATTTGAATCATCATTCATCAAGAAAAATTAAGAAAAGTTGGATAACTTGTAAAAAGGGTAACCATAAAACTTAGAAATTTTTCTAAGTCATGAAAAAGTGCCACTAATGCACCAACTTTGGAGGACCATAACTCCTAAACCACAAGGCCATTGTGCCCCATTCAAAGCTTGATTTGTAGATCTCATTACCCTCTACAAAAGCTTCATACTGACCTATGTCCAAATTCCTCATGGATTTTGAGTTATGGAGTGATCAAAATCAAGAGAAAACACTTTGTTCCAACACTTAGTGAAAATTTCACTAAGTCAGATTTTGCCTTACTTTTTGCCAAATGTAGGGGGATTTTTCACTTGGATTCAAAAGAGATCAAAACCAAACATGTTCAAACAGTTGTTGTATCATGTAAGGGCTTTCCAAAATGGTCAAGAACATTACCAAATTCAACTTACACCATGAGTTATGACATTGGAAAGTTGCCTTGCTGAAATCTGTCAAAGGCAAGGCAGAATTTGCAACTTTGCTCGATTTTCCAAAATCAGCCAAATTCAAATGCTCCTATCCACTTGGACACATCTGAGGATTGAATCTAAAGGGGACAATCACTGAGCCAAGCCTCCAAAGTCCATGGAACAAGAAATAGCATGTTGAACCTAGAATGGCCAAAATAGGGACAAGACTCCAAATTTGGATTGAAGCATTCAATGGAAGCATCAAGGTGGCATGGACTGAGCCATTCTCATCTGAAATCAGTCAAGACTTATCCAAGACCAAGGGAACCAAAGCTCTGTGCCCTAACCTCTAGTCAATGGCTAGAGGAGACTTGGATTTTCATTTTCCAACATTGGCCAAACCTACTTACCAGTTGCCATTCACTATTCCTTGCAAAACAAGCTTGCTCTACTATAAATAGAGCTCAATTGTGATCAGTTTGAGTACACCAAGCCATCTAACAGATGCTTTCCTCAAAATCTCTTTCTCTTGGCAAAAATGCCTTTCTTAGCAAGGTAGCTATCGGGTTTTGAGTTTGAGAGCTTTTCCAATCAAACCAATCACTCACACACCTCACATACATCATATAGAAGTGATCCAAACACTCACATAACATCTGGAACATTGATTTCACAAAATCACTAGCCAATTACTCAAGTTCTTGACAGTTTTGCAGTTGAGGTGCCATCTTCAACTCCAAACCATTTCAATCCATTCCAAGCACTCAGACACATCACTTGGTACCTAGGGAAGCTATCCACATCATTGGAACCTAGCTGTAACACCTCCAACACAAATCACGATCACCAGCTACAAGTGGTAAGCATGAGCTCTTCTAACTCTATGATCCATGTAATTTTTGCTGCACAATAATTTGGCCATATCTTCATAATCATGCATGGAATGTTTTCCCTCAATTAATTGCATTGTTTGAATCGTGTATCAAAAATCCTAGCCTTCATGCAGAAATTAGGGTTCTTGAGGATTTTTCATGATTTCTTGTTATATGTTTAATTTAAATGAAATTAATGGACATAGACATGATCGTGAGGTTGAGACGAGCATAATGATATATGGATTGCATGTTATAATCAAGTATTCAGGGAGATTGGATAGAAAATGCAAATCAGCCAAACCCAGAACACGCGCGTGTTCTTCAGCTGTTCTTGGCGCCTTTTTTGAAAATTCAAATATTTGAATTTTGTGATTTTTGTTTAATTGATTCAAAAATTAATTTCTCTCTGAGTTTTAATGATTTTGAGTTGATTCTTTTTTTAATAATTCACAAAAATGTTAAAATATTTTATTTTCCCAAAAAATCCCAAAAATATTATTTATTTCATATAATTGATATTTTTACAAAGAATTAATATTTTAATTGTTTTTGACATTTTAAATATTTTTCCACATTGATTTTGCAACTTTTAATGCTTTCTAATTATTTTGTAGGTCAATACTTAATTTTTGAAGCATTAATCCAAGATCACAATTTGTTTTTCACATGTTAAACAATTTTGATCATTTTAATTGAATTTTTATTCAATTAAATACATTTTTGAAAACAAATTAGGGTTTTTGGATTAATTCAACCCTCATAAATCATTTTCAAAACACTTTGGGCCTCTAATAGAGTGTAAGACCCAATCATTTTTTAGACCAAATCATTTTTGGGCCTCAGTGCATTGTATAAGTTCCGATACCGTCAAAAACAAACGGCGCGATCGTCGCCTTTTGAAAAATAACCTTTTGGGCCTCTCCTCGAGCTATAAGACCCATTCAAAACTTTTGGGCCTCTAATAGAGTGTAAGACCCAATCCCCTTTTAACCAAAACATTTTGGGCCTCACTTATTGTATAAGTCCCTCCGCGTTAAAAGAAAACCTCGGCGCGATTGCCATTTTTAAACGGAAAAATCATCTGGGCCTACCCTCGTGTTATATGCCCCACTCTTTTTCTTTAAAACTTTTTGGGCCTCTTGAGAGAGTGTAAGACCCATCCCTTTGTACAGAAAACAATTTTTGGGCCTCAGTCACTTGTATAAGTCCCTCTGTACAAATTCAAACAGTGCGCTCACTGATAAAACCCTGTGCCTCTCCTTGAGCTGTAACCCCCAAATCTTTCTTTTTCAAAGCACTTTCTCCTTTGATTTTGAATATACTGTTGTTTTCAATCTTTCTTTGCTGAATAACTAACCAAATAGCATGGAAGCTCTACAATTGAGTAAGTGGTTATTACTTTCATTTACCGCTTTCATATACATATAACTGTATTGTTGGGCTGTTTCACTGTAAGTCTTCTTTCGTAAACTCATATCAACTGTGTAATAATAGTATAGATATTTCGAGTTTCCCCGGCAACTACGTCTAGAACTAGGTGACGCCGTTTTGTTTATTCGTAGAAATAGACAACTAGATCCCCAATAGGATCACCAGATACAGTCTTCTCTTCGGCTGTCCTCATTAGGAATTGTCAAGAAACTCTATTCCCAGAGATGAATGTATTCTCCGTGAATGGCATCTTTGAGTTTCTTCCAAATTCTCGAACTTTCCTGACTTGATCTATTCCTTGTGAATAGCTTGCCTTGAATTTCTCGGGGTTTGGGGACCCACGAGCTTCTTAAAAGCATCGGCCTCCTCTTGGGCATCGTACAAGGACCCACAGGCTTCCTAAAAGCAACCCCGCCTCCTCTTGGGCTTAGTACAAGGACCCTATGGCTTCTTAGAAGTATTCACAGCCTTCTCTTAGGCTTCGTATAATGATCTCTTCCTCCGGGAATGATAGCCTTCTCTTGGGCTTAGTACAAGGACCGATCGACTTCTTAAAAGTTTCCAGCCTCCTCTTGGGCTTCGTACAAATTGTCCCAATGACCTCCTAGAGGTATAGGAACAGAACTTAGTCACCTTCATAGAACAGTCCTTTCATAGAGTCTACTACCATTTCTCAAAGCATGGTATAAAAGAGGACACTCTAGACTTAGACAGTCTAATCTCCTTGAGTCTCAAAGACATTCTCAAGTGACCCATTCGTTAAATAGGAAGGAAACCCGTAGACTCGGACAGTCTCAATACCCTTCGGATTTCCCGATTCCTTAAAGAACAGGAATAACCTGGATCCTTGGATCAAATCCTTGAGTACAACATTGCTCATATAAGAACTGATTTTCTCTTTTAAAATCAGTATACTGGACCTGTCACTCAAATGAAATAGTCACCATAGCCTCCTCTCGGGCTTTGTACAATGATCCTCCCAAGCGGAGTCAAACAACGTTTAGCCTCTCTCTCGGGCTTTGTACGAGACACATAAGAGACTCCCTCGTTGAGTCAAAACCCTTTAGCCTCCATCTTGGGCTTTATACGAGATACAAAAAGGTTCTTAGTGAGCCAAACAAATTTTAGCCTCCATCTCGGGCTTTATACGAGATACCAAAAGACTCTATCGTCAAGTTAAAAACTCTTTTAGCCTCTCTCTCGGGCTTTGTACGAGACACATAATAGCCTACTCTTAGGCTTTATATAAGAAAACCACTGGTTAATCCAATTAACCTTTTAGCATCAAAGTTGTGCCTCGTTCACAGTATACAAACATCAACAACTCCTTCCCTTTCATCTAATCGCTGTAAGCGGCAAGCCTCTGGATCATCTATATCCATGCCACTGTCCCTCTTTTAGCATGAGAAATTCCTAAGGAAAGATAGCATTGCTCTACACTGTGTTAAAGTCTTCTCCTTCAGGTTGAAATCCCCTATAAAGGAAATTATGGCATTGCCGGATTCACATATCCCGGTTAAAGTAATTCTCCTTTATAAACGATCGTAACAGATAAACCCCTCTTTAGAGATGACAAATTCTCTCTAAAGACAACACCTTTTTAGCTTCACATCTTGGGCTTCGAACAAGATACAAATAAACCCTTCAGCTTCACATCTTGGGCTTTGAACAAGATACAAACTACCTTTCGCTTCACGTCTTGGGCTTTGAACAAGACACCAAAACAACCATTTCCTCCCATAGAATAGGAGGAACTACGAACGCTCTGATTTCCCTGTTTCGGTAAACGGGAATACGTAGGCATAAGATTGAAAGAAAAATCTTAGCGAGCACACTAAACAAAAAACCCAAATCCCATACTCTCACATCAAAAAGCATCAGTCCTAACATCCTAATCCTTGTTCCCCGCCAAAAACCTTCTGTCTAGATAAAAAGAAAGAAACTGTATTGGCGAAAATACAAATAACCAGTACAAAGGCCTGCCCACATTCATAGCATCCGTAACCTAACAGACCGCTGTTTAAACTCAGTATGCAAAGCAGGGTTAATTGGAGACATCTATTTCTCTTCCTTCATCAGCTCACAATAGGATAAAAAATGAATCGACCTGTAGTTTAAGCTCAAACCGCAGAGAGCGACCAACGCTTAAGAACCGCGTCCAAAATCGCTCGCTACAGAAAAATGGCGCCCACCGTGGGGCCGGTTCTTTCTTTCTTACAATTTAAACCTTGGGTAAGTCATTTTCACGGCGGTGGCCGCCAACAGAAAAATGGCGCCCACCGTGGGGCCTTTCAAAGTTAGATCTAGGCACGGTCTTCCTTTTCATCTCTTGAGTGAATACCACAGATTGGGGCTTCCGCCGGGGAACCCAATTTCTGTCAGGAACTTAAGATTCATAGCTTTAAAGGTCTAGGATGATTAGGACAAATATATATACCGCTTTTCTTAATTTCTATACGTGTTTATTTTTCTGCTAATGGGAATGCGGGTGTTGCCGTATGTGGAAAGATTGAGTATACACTTAAGATAAGTGATGGTGACGGGGTCGACCATCAACCTCAGTGGAGGCTGACCAACGCAACCCATTCTCTCACCTAGACAATGGGCCGGTTGTTAAGTTTGAGAAGCTGAGGAGCCAAACCCTTTTGTAGTGCGGAAACTATCAGAAATAGTTGTTACGCGATACTACCCTCATTTGAGGCTGGTGATCTATTCTCGGTGAATGGCACTTACTCTAAGATCGCTCTACAACTCGCTGGCGATCCACTTGTTGTTTTACTTTCCTGGGAGGAGCTGATGATAATGAGTACAGGTACAAAAATCACCCTAGTATAAACCTTTGGGGATGGGTAGAGCCTTGACATCATGACAGCGACCCTTTGACCCCATGTTTTTTCTATGTTTTTGTGTGCTGCATTCATGCATTCATTTAAAAAACATTAAAACATTAAAAAAAAATCTTCTCTTCTAGTCTCTCTGTTTTTCAAATTAAACTAAGTCTGTGATTGCAAATATCAGAGAAAGGGATTGCACTAATGGATTTCGGTAGAAGGAGAACTCATACGTACACCTTCAAGGTTCCAAAACTAGAGGACTTGAGAAGGTTAGCAAGGATGATCACTAACCCAGAGGCTTTCAGAGCCAAGTACGGAGGTCTGCTACCACTGTTAAGAGTCCATGTGATTGAGGGAATCATGGATGTGCTCATTCAATTTTATGATCCAATTTATCAATGTTTCACATTCCCGGATTATCAGCTCGCGCCAAAGCTGGAGGAGTATTCTCATCTAATTGATCTACATATCACAGATCGAGCTCCATTTTCTGGACTGGAAGAAATTCCAAAGAATCAGACCATTGCAAGAGCAATTCATTTGGACGAGTCTGAGGTTAGGACTCACCTAACTACTAAGGGTGGCATCCAAGGTTTGCCAGCCCAGTTCTTGACAAAGAAAGCCCTGTACTTCGCCAGTATTGGGAACGTGACTGCTTTTGAAAGCTTCTTTGTCTTGCTCACCTACGGGTTATTTTTGTTTCCCAACATCAATAACTTCGTCGATATCAACTCCATTAAGGTTTTTCTCATTGGAAACCCTGTGCTGACTTTGCTCGCAGATGCGTATCATTCTGTACACTTGGGAAATTTGTACAGCGGAGGGGAGATCACATGCTGTGTACCTCTACTTTACAAATGGTTTATCTCTCACTTGCCCAAGTCTGCTGCTTTTTGGGATTGCAAGAGTGTCTTACGTTGGTCGCAGAAGATCATGTCTCTTACCAACTCTGATATAGATTGGTGCAATAGGATTTATGAGGGAATCAGAATCATTGACCGTTGTGGAAACTTCCCCAACGTACCCTTCATAGGAACTAAAGGAGGAATCAACTACCATCCGGTATTGGTTTGCCGTCAATTTGGATACCCGATGAGGCACATCCCACTGGGTGTCCATCTGGAAGGTCTTTTCTTCAAGGAAGGAAAAAACGACAGAGCACTAAAGATGGAAATAGTGCATGATTGGAAGCATGTTCATAAGAAAGGACGAGAGTCTCTAGGAAAAACGGATTGTGTCTCGGTGGAGCCTTATCTCCATTGGGTACAAACTAGAGCTCTCAAGCTAAAAATGCCTTATCCTCGTTACGGAATTCTTTCGCCGAAGGAATCTGTCATGTACTTCATGACGGAAACTGAAAAGCTTCAGGATACTCTCAACAAAGTTCAAAAGGAGAGAAGGTCTTGGAAGAACAAGTACCGCACCCTCGACGTAGAGTGCATCAAAATACAACAATTACTGAAAGAAAAAGATGCTCTGATTGAAATTTTGGAGCAGCATGCTGTAGAGAATCAAGATGACCAAAGGAATTTGCTCGATCCTTTCACTTGGCAAAGGAATGACAACACGACAACGGCCCAAGAGCCCCGGTCAAAGAAAAGGAAGATACCAGAATCAGCACCCGATTTCTCTTCAGAGAGGACTCGGGACCCATTAGCTTAGGTTTATGTTTCTGCACCTTGTAATCTACTGTATTTCCGTTTCTGTAAACCTTTGAATTCAATAAAAAGGGGTTTCCCCACCGTTTGATATTTGAAATCTAATTGTCGAAGTTTATTTTGATTAAACCTTAAACAATTAATATAATCATTGCATTCATCATTCTCACATCGCGTATTCTTCTTACCTACGAATCTCACCTTTGTGTCTCGATTCTAGAGTCAAACTGTCTCATTCGTATAATACTCGGGCCAATCGTCAGAAAAAGATGGATGATCTTGAGGAAGAAAACAGAGAGTTGAAAGAAGAGATCGACGCTCTGAGAGAGGATATGAGAAAGCTTCGTAACGACATGCAAGCCATGGCAGAAGCTCAGCTACAACGAACTGTGATCTCAGAGATCACCTCAACACCCATAGTGGAGAAGTATGATCCTAGGTATCAGATGCCGAAAGATCGTCCCTGGGGCATGCCTGTTAACTATATCCCGGAAGGATATGTTCCGCCAATCACTGAGGATCAGGGAATCACAACAGAAGCCGCTAGGCCTGAAGGTTACAAACTTCGGGAAAGCGAAGATGCCAGGGGCATACTGAAGACTCCTGAAGGTTACAAACTTCGGGAGACGCCAAGACTCACTACCGTAGTTACGGTACCACCCCCTGTGGTGCACACTGTCCCAGAAGGGCAGATTCCATAGACACCTTCTGGTAAGAAGGAAACTATGTTCGACAGAATGGAGGAATTCCAGGAGCAGTTCTTGGAAATGCAGAAGGAGCTGCAAGCCATTCGTGGTCAGGATCTATTTGGAAAGGACGCCGCAGACCTTTGTCTGGTCCCAAATGTGAAAGTCCCGCACAAATTCCAAGTGCCCGACTTTGAAAAGTACAAGGGTAACTCTTGCCCTCAGAGCCATCTGGTGATGTACGCTCGGCGAATGTCAGCTCAGACAGAGAATCAGGACCTACTGATTCACTACTTCCAGGATAGTTTAACCGGTGCCGCACTCAAATGGTACATGGGTTTAAACCGTGCCACGATCAACACATTCAGAGATCTTGGCACTACCTTCGTCCAACAATACAAATACAATTTGGACATGGCACCCGACATAGATTAACTCAGATCGATGTCGCAAAAGGACAAGGAAACCTTTAAGGAGTATGCTCAAAGGTGGCGTGAAATTGCCGCTCAAATTTGTCCACCTCTTGAGGAAAAAGAGATGACAAAGATCTTCTTAAAGACCTTAAGCTCATTTTACTATGACCGAATGGTTGCCAGTGCGCCCAGTGACTTCACCGAAATGGTCGGCATGGGCGTACGTCTTGAGGAAGCCGTCCGAGAAGGACGTTTGGTAAAAGACGCTGGATCGGCGAGCGGTACTAAAAAATACGGTAGTGCTCTCCCTAAGAAAAAAGAGAAAGATATTGGGAATATCTCTCTCAGAAAGCAAAGGCGACATTATCAACCGGTAGCAGCTGTAACTCCTGCTATCAACCCTACGTCTATTCCTACGTATCAACCTCAGGTTGCGCAAAGCCAACCTGACCAACAAAGGACACAACAGCCTCTTCAGCAGGCTCGTCCTCCATATAACAACCGTACAACATGGCCACCAGGATTTGTTCCTATACCCGTAACGTACGCAGAGCTGTTTCCATTACTACTGGCTAAGGGGCACATTCAAACTAAATATCCTCTTACGGTACCGGAAAATCCGCCTTTTTGGTTTAAGGTGGATCAAACTTGCCCTTATCATCAAGGAGGATCAGGGAATAACATAGAGACTTGTCTCAATTTCAAGTCCGACGTGCAAAAACTTGTTAGGAGCGGGGTCTTATCCTTCAAGGATACAAATTCTAATGTTCTTACGAACCCGCTGCCTCAATATGAGAAAGCTGCAGTCAATTTGATAGAAGGAGAGACTAACGATGTCTATCAAATTCATGATGTACTCTTGTTGAAAACCAATTTGGTCAAGATGCATTGTAGGCAGAGTGGATATGGCCATGTGCCATCTCATAACTATCATCAGTGTGATATCTGCTCTAAAGACAACCAAGGATGTTCTGTAGTGCGAGCAACTCTACAGGAACAAATGGATCTCGGATGGATCCAAGAGCACCGAGTTCGTGGAGTTAACATGGTCTATACGAACTCCAACGTCATTCAGAACCACGACATCTGTGCAATGAATGTCAACTTGGTGGCAATGCACTCAAGGCAAAGCCAGTATCATAATCTACCGCGGCATGATTACAGTTCCTGTCTGACTTGCTCGGTAAACAAACAGGGATGCTCTTTCATACAGGAGGCCCTCCAGCGTCAGATAGATCTTGGATGGATCCAAGACTACCATGATAGGAACCCTTATCAGATCAACATGGTTCAGATCTTCGATATTCGCGTGATGAATACCAACCTGGTAGAGTTACATGCTGAGCAGGTCCGACTCAGATTCTTAATATCACATGACTATCAAAGCTGTAAAGCGGGTTGCGAAAACGATCGAGGTTGTACCCTTGTCCAGGAGGCACTTCAGCACTTGTTAAATCACTGGTGGATGCCAATTTATATGGATGAAGATACTCAACAGATTATTATCAATAACAGAAACCCCACTCGGCGTCAGAGTCAGGATGTCTGATCTGTGGAAACTAACCTAGTGAGGTTACATTGTATTCAAAGTGGGCGTGGCCAGGTGCCACCACACAACTATGAACGTTGCGGCGTCTGTTCGGAAAGTAACCAAGGGTGTTACTTTGTGAGAGCAGCTCTTCAGGGTCAGGTAGATCGTGGAGAGATTCGCCCATATCCGGGTTCTGGACCCATCAACTGGACGCCGAACTACCTTGCCGAGTAGGTTGAGGATGTTGTCACGATCTCTAGTCATCACAGGACCAGGGATGTTTTTGCCATTATCCCTCTACTTGACGAATCTAAAGTTCCCAACCAGGAACGAATCGAGATCACTTATGATGGTCAGAAAAATTAGAAGGTTCCCATAGTCATCTATCTACCGGGACCACTACCGTATGAATGAGCTAAGGTTATCCCTTACAAATACGGTGCAACGATAATTGAAAATGGAAAGGAAATTCCATTACCCTCCGTCGTGAATATTGCAGACATCAGTCGTGTAACACGGAGCGGTCGAATCTTCAACCGAGGAGTTGGAGAACTTAACAAAGAAAAGGAACTTCAGACGGAAGCTCCCGATCCACCAGTCGGTCAATCCAGTAATCCCGACCTTTCGAAAAATAATGATGAGATGCTGAAGCTCATCCAAAGGAGTGAATACAACATTGTTGATCAACTATTACAGACTCCTTCAAAGATCTCAGTATTATCACTGTTACTCAATTCAGAAGTCCACAGGGAGGCTCTACAGAAAGTCTTGGAGCAAGCCTTTATGGAACAAGATGTAACAATCAGACAGTTCGATAGCATTGTCTCTAACATCACTTCCTGCAACAATTTGGGATTTAGTGATGAGGAATTACCTGAAGAGGGTCGCCGTCATAACATGGCGCTCAATATCACAGTTAACTGCCAGGACAATGCTTTAGCCAGCGTACTGGTAGACACAGGGTCAGCCCTGAATGTTATGCCGAAGTCCACTTTGATGCAATTATCATTCAAAGGCCCTCCGATGAGAATCAGTGAGGTCGTCGTCAAAGCATTTGACGGATCCAGAAAAACAGTTATCGGCGAAGTTGATCTTCCCATAACTATCGGTCCTCACACTTTCCAAGTCACTTTCTAGGTCATGGACATCCGGGCAACGTACAGTTGTTTATTAGGAAGACCTTGGATACATCAGGCTGGAGCGGTTACTTCAACCCTCCACCAAAAGCTAAAGTTCGTCAAGAACGATCAACTTTTCACAGTTTGTGGGGAACAAGCCTTGCTTGTAAGCAACTTATCATCATCTACTGGTATAGAACCCGAGGAGGTTATTGGAACGCAATTCCAAGCACCGTCGATGAGCGAGAATAATCAGTTCAGAGGAGGAACCTCGATTTCCTTATACAAAGATGCTATCAAAGCAGTCGAGAGTACCGATACAACGGGATGGGGACAGCCTGTCATTCCTACTGACAATAAAACAAAGAAGGGTCTTGGTTTTTCCGCAACCTGTACCCAGACAGCTGCCAACGATGAATGTCTTCATCCCCTTCAAAACTTCTTCCACAGTGGAGGTTTCCTTCACCCAGTGTCTCAGGCAGTACATGCTATCAATAAGGAAGATCCCTCTGACACAGAGGAAGAGTGGAAGTCCTATCTTAACGAGGACGGTTATATGTCTCAGGAAGAGGTACTTATGCCTTTTTGCTTTCCCACAGAAAGTCTGAGATTTATACCACGGTCAGACATCGAAATGATATACGGAGATTGTGATCCAGAAGGATGCCGTGCTCCTCCAAATTCATTAGAGAAGGACACTCTGATGAAAGACGACTTTGACCATGATTACTATGGCCCAATGGATGGTCTGCCAATGTGGCAGTCTTACCCAGGAAACTTGGGGCAAGAAAGTCAGCCGAGTAATGAAACTCAGCTGAGCATCATTGAACAGAATACATGTGTCCCCACCATGTCATGGGATCAACACTCAGGTCATTCAGAAACTACTCAACATGAAGATGAATTTGCAACGTTTACAGGACTAGAATTCATCAACTATGCTTTTCCTGAGGTCAACGTCATCGAGAGAGATGACTCCTCCAGTTCCAGAGAAGTTGGGGACACTCTGGGAAAACCGAGTGGGAAATACGACTTTATGGTCAGGTACACCGCTCCCGAAAGCTCTCGTATCAGGCTCGAAGATATCCAGCCTACTGGATGGGGAGGTGCAGCTGAGAGCACAAATGCTATGCAAAATACAACAGAGGAATTCTCCTACGACAATTCTGCCTGGGAGACAGATTCCAATGATCCCGCTCCACCAGAAATCAGCGTTATTTCTGAAGACAAATCAAGGAAGGTGCCAGACTTTGTGATTCACCGAGGAGTTCGCCGCCAATGGGTTGCTGTCGAGGTTCCGAAGATCGTTCACCAGTCAAAGTAATTGCCATCTTTAGCCTTTCACCCTGTCCAGGTGAAACAGATGTTTTGATAGGGCTCGCTTTCTGTAAAATTTCCCTCTTCGCTTTGCCCAAAGCGACAGAGTTTTTTTTATAAGGCTGTAGTTTCAAGGATCGACTTGTTCATTAATAAAATAACGTCGTTCTGTAATTTCTGCATTAATTGTTGTTTTCTCTTTTTGCTTTTTCAGAAAATGGTAATCCTAAAAAACAATTCAAATAAAAACAAGCAGTAAAAAAAATATACAGTGCACACACTTGCATTTTCCTCTATCTCTTCTAAACATGAATCATCACGTCATGCAGATTGCTTGTTTTAAACCCCATTGAAACATACGATCTGATGCCTTCTCCCAACTTTGAGTTCCCGGTATTCGAGGCTGAAGAAGAAAATGACGACAAAATTCCAGAAGAGATCTCTCGACTACTCAGACAAGAGGAAAGGTCCATTGAGCCTCACAAAGAGCTGTTGGAAACGGTAAACTTGGGGTCAGAAAAAGAGAGAAAAGAAATCAGGATTGGGGCACTGCTCAGTCCAACTGCCAGAGAGAGTTTGATAAAGCTTCTCAGAGGATTTCCCGATGTATTCGCTTGGTCCTATCAGGATATGCCAGGGTTGGATACCAGCATCGTGGAACATCACTTACCGTTGAGATCGGAATGTCCGCCAGTGAAGCAAAGGTTGAGACACACTCACCCGGACATGACCATCAAAATCAAAGAGGAGGTACAGAAACAGATTGACGCGGGTTTCCTCGCTACATCTGAATATCCTCAATGGTTAGCCAACATCGTACCCGTTCCCAAAAAGGACGGAAAGGTTAGAATGTGTGTTGATTACAGGGATCTGAACAAGGCAAGTCCAAAGGACGACTTTCCTTTACCACACATTGACATGCTGGTGGACAGTACAACAAAATTCAAAGTCTTCTCCTTCATGGATGGATTCTCGGGCTATAACCAGATCAAAATGGCGCCGAAAGACATGGAGAAAACTTCGTTCATTACCCCATGGGGTACCTTTTGTTACAAGGTAATGTCGTTCGGTTTGAAGAACGCCAGGGCAACCTATCAAAGGGCCATGACTACTCTGTTTCATGACATGATACACAAAGAAATCGAAGTGTATGTCGATGATATGATTGCAAAATCAAAAACAGAGAGTGAGCACGTTGAACATCTGTCAAAATTGTTCAAACGTCTAAGAAAATTCAAGCTTCGCTTGAATCCCAACAAGTGCACCTTCGGTGTCCGTTCAGGGAAACTACTAGGGTTCATCGTCAGCCAAAAAGGAATTGAGGTTGATCCTAACAAGGTCAAGGCCATTCAGGAAATGCCTTCTCGAAAAACTGAAAAACAAGTCAGAGGATTCCTGGGACGGTTGAACTACATCTCCAGATTCATATTCCTTATGACTTCCACGTGTGCGCCGATTTTTAAATTATTGAAAAAGAACCAGGATTGCATTTGGTCAGAAGATTGCCAAACCGCCTTCGACAGTATTAAGGAATACCTGTTGAATCCCCCGATTCTATCACCTCTAGTGGAAGGAAGACCACTGATCATTTACCTCACAGTTCTGGAGGACTCAATGGGATATGTACTTGGCCAACAAGACGAAACCAAAAGGAAAGAGTCTGCCGTTTATTATCTAAGCAAGAAATTCACCGACTGTGAAACTCGGTACACGATGCTTGAGAAAACTTGTTGCGCTTTAGCTTGGGCAGCCAAACGTCTTCGCCAATACATGATTCGTCAAACTACTTGGTTGGTCTCCGAAATGGATCCAATCAAGTACGTTTTCGAAAAGCCTGCTCTCACGGGAAGAATTGCCCGTTGGCAGATGTTGTTATCAGAATATGACATAGAATACTACGCTCAGAAAGCCGTTAAGGGAAGTATTTTAGCCGATCATTTGGCTCATCAACCGATTGACGATCAAGAATCAATCGGGTTTGACTTCCCAGACGAAGATGTCATGTATCTAAAAATGAAATATTGCGATGAACCGTTACCCAGTGAAGGGCCAGAACCAGGTTCCTAATGGGGACTTATCTTTGACGAAGCAGTTAATCATTACGGAAATGGAATTGGGGCAATCATTGTTACCCCTCAGGGTACCCACATTCCTTTCACTGCTAGACTTACGTTCAAATGTACGAACAACGAGGCCGAATACGAAGCTTGTATTATGGGTCTCGAAGAAGCGATTGATTTAAGGATCAAAAAGTTGGACGTATACGACGATTCAGCCTTGGTTATCAATTATATAAAAGGAGATTAGAACACATACCAATCAGAATTGATTCCTTACAAAGACTATGCAAGAAGGTTGTTACCCTTCTTCAACAGAGTTGAGTTTCATCACATCCCTCGTGAAGAGAATCACATGACTGATGCCTTAGCCACTCTATCTTCCATGATTAGCGTAGGTCAATGGAACGACTTACCTAAGATCGACGTAATGCGCCTTGAACGGCCCGCTTACGTCTTCACGATTGAAGCAGTCATAGACGACAAACCTTGGTATCACGATATCAAATGCTTCCTTCAGAAACAAGAGTACCCACCTGGGGCATCCAGGAAAGATAGAAAGACCCTCAGAAGATTGGCTGGAAACTTCTTCCTGAGCGGTGACACTCTCTATAAGAGAAATTTTGACATGGTCTTGCTCTGATGCGTCGACAGACCAGAAGTAGAAATGCTGATGAAAGAAATTCATGAAGGGTCCTTTGGCACTCATGCCAACAGACATACAATGGCGAGAAAAATCTTGAGAGCAGGGTACTATTGGTTGACCATGGAATCCGACTGCTACAAGTACATGAGGAGGTCTCATAAGTGTCAGATATACTCCGACAAAATTCATGTACCGCCATCACATCTCAAAGTTCTTTCTTCCCCATGGCCTTTTTCCATATGGGGAATCGACATGATTGGCTTGATCAAACCAAAGGCTTCAAATGGACATCGGTTCATCCTGGTAGCCATTGACTATTTCACCAAGTGGGTCGAAGCAGCGTCATTCGCCAATGTAACCCGACAAGTGGTGGTCCGATTTATCAAAAACAATATCATCTGCCGTTATGGTGTTCCAAGCTAGATCATTACTGATAATGGATCTAACTTGAACAATAAGATGATGAAAGAGTTATGTGCAGAGTTCAAGATCGAACACCATAACTCATCTCCCTACCGACCAAAGATGAACGGAGCGGTAGAAGCGGCTAACAAGAACATCAATAGGATTGTTCAAAAGATGGTTGTAACCTACAAAAACTGGCACGAGATGTTACCCTTTGCTCTTCACGGTTATCGCACATCTGTCCGCACTTCAACAGGGGAAACCCCTTTCTCTCTAGTGTATGGCATGGAAGCAGTGCTCCCCATAGAAGTAGAGATCCCGTCAATCCAAGTATTGATGGAAGCCAAGCTCACCGAAGCTGAATGGTGTCAAAGCCGACACGATGAACTGAATCTGATCGAAGAAAAGAGAATCACGGCACTATGCCATGGTCAGCTGTATCAACAGAGAATGAAGAAGGTGTTCGACAAAAAGGTTCGACCACGTATCTTCAGGAAAAGAGACCTCGTGCTCAAGAAGATACAATCATTTCTCACTGATTCGCGAGGTAAATGGACTCCGAATTATGATGGCCCCTATGTGGTCACGAAAGCTTTCTCAGGCGGTGCCTTGAGACTTGCAACCATGGACGGAGAGGAATTTGCCTACCCCACAAATGTTGATGTAGTCAAGAAATACTTTGCCTAAACTAAAAAAAAAATACGTCTCGGTGGATTGAAAACCCGAAAGGGCGGTCCAGGCAAAAGTTAGAGACAGAGAAAAAAATCATCCCGGTGGATTGGAAACATCACAGTACAATCCAAGCAAAAGTTAGGGATAGTGGCAAGTAACTATGTTCAACAGAGGCAAGTCCCTCAGCAGCAGCAGTTACACCATCCATCGGAGGAAAACTCCAGTCAAGGTCATCTTCGACAGAAGCTCAGGATGCCCCGAATTCAAAGTTGGTAGAAGGATAGTGGTCGTTATGTTTCAACGTAGCCCTTTTCCCTGTAAATTACCATTTTCAAACTTTGTATATACTCTTTGGAATCACGCGTTTGGCTGATCTCCATCTCATCAATAAAATTTGAGCCTTTGTGCTTTTGTTTGTAATTCTTATTTGTTTTAGCTTTACGGAACGACATTTTAACATGATTAGCGATTCTTGAAATAAAACAAAAATGAATTTACTTGTTAAAACTTTTTCTGCTTTTAAAATAAAGATGGCAATTTCTTTTGACTGTTGAACATCAGAAGAACATCGGTCGCTTCTCCAGAAGTAATCGAACCTCAAAGTGCAGAATCAAAGTACTCCTTCTAGGCCAGTACGCTTGAACAAAGGATCAACTGTATGAGATGCGGCTTTCCCATCTGATACCCTCGGCCGAGTTCTTATCTCCAAAGCCCGATCAACATAGCTCCCAATAGGGACTATCTCTCCTAAGCAAGGCGGAATTGCTATTCTGAACCAACGGTACTTCTTCGCCCCGCGATGGCCGAGTATCCAGTCGTGTTCACCTGTCAGTTTGTATGTCGCGTCAGTTTTGTCAGCATAAACATGCACACATCATGCATTATTGATTTGCATTCACATTTCATATTGCATGACTATCACTCTAGTCGGTCTTGTCCCCTAGTGATAGAAGTTCTCTCAATCGAGTCGTCAGTTCTTGCCTCGTCAGGAAACGCTGCGTCTGAACATTCTCTCTCCTCCAGTTTATTTCTGGATCAGAATTGGCCCTTGACCACTTTGATAACTTGAACCTCTGAAAGACCAGAGAACCTTCGACCGATGTCACTCTTCGCCATTGAAGATGATATCCTTGCTTTCCCGGATTAAGGAAAATCCCCAGAGAAAGCCTCCTAAGCAGAGATTTGGCACTACAGCTGCCATTCTCTGAAAAACCCACTGATGAAAAGGTCATCGGCACCTCAAATTAGATCCCATCATATGGCATTTCTCTGGGAAGATCCCGAGAAAAGTATGATGTAAGACCCCCGAGCGACAACAATCTCCCAAGAGACTCGCTTTCCCCAATAGAATCGACAAATGGCGTCTCCAACAGAGAAGTTTGTGCAACTCTACAACTCAGACGACTGGGTTCCCCAGCAAGTCTGACATCAAAACTTTTTCCACTCAAATGGCATCTCCCCAGGAAAATTCGGCGAGAAGTTTGAGGAAAACCGCTACGAGTAGCATCCCTTGTCAGTAAAGTTTATTGACAAAAGAAACTGAGACCAGTTCCTTGGTGGGAAACCAGGATCGAGGGGAAGTTTAAATCAGATACTAAGACTAGTTCCTTGGTAGTAAACCAGGATCGAGGGGAAGTTTAAATCAGAAACTAAGACCAGTTCCTTGGTAGGTAACCAGGATCGAGGGGAAGTTTAATTCAGCAACTTAGACCAGTTCCTTGGCTAAAGACCAGGATCGAGGGGAAGTTTACCGTTTCTAAGCATCATTGCTTAGCTAAAGAAGATGAATGTGCAAGCTACCATTCATAGCCACCATCAAAATTTTGGGTATTCCGATATTTAATCCTTTTGCACCTCGAATGCCCGAATACCTTCGTCATTCACACCTTCGGGTCCAAGAAGATTAAATAGGGGCATCTGTCATACCCCAAATTTTGACCACTAAGATGTCCCATCATTGTGTCACTCATCATCACAATATGGAGGAACCATCATACCTCATCAGTCTCCCCAAATATGGGTGAGCATCCACTACAATCAAAATTAGGGTTTTAAGCCCTCTCAGAGCCTTAGACAAAGGATCAATCAAGGAATGACATGATCTTCAACTTGTCTAACCTCTCAAGCATCCACAAAGGATCAAAAGTACTCCCACTTCAAGGATTAAGCACAAGGATGCTCCCTTCTAGGTGGATCAAGTCTCAAGATCGACAATGTCACCAAATTAGGGTTTTGGTCGACCAGGGCCTCCAGATGGAAATTTTTCATCTGGGCACAAGCCAATGATCCAAAACATAACCTAATATACTCCATGGAACCTCATGGACCCAATCATCAAGTCAATTTTTCCCCAGGGGATGCATTCATCAAAAATCAGGAATTAGGGTTTCTTGACCTAATTCACCCCTAAGTTGACATTTGGGACAAATCATGAGCCAAGACCTCAAGAGAGGGTTTGAGGGTCTCTAATGAACTATATTGATCCATTTAGAACAATGGATTAATCCAAGAAGCTTGAGCAACAAGTCTCAATTTCATCTGCACCACAGTTAGGGTTTTAAGGAAAAAGTCAACTGTAACTTTGACTTTTGACCAGGACATGCTCCCAAGCCCTATGACATGCATCAATATACAATATGACACCCATGGAACATGTCCATCAAGTTTGATTTAGGTCAAGGACATGATTTCCTGAAGAATTGCACAGTTTGGAATTCATCTGATAAAAAGTCAACTGTGCACAAAAGTTAACTTTGACTTTTTGAGATTTTTCACCAAAATGGATTTTTAACCCTAAAATGATGTTAATGTATTATTTGAATCATCATTCATCAAGAAAAATCAAGAAAAGTTGGATAACTTGTAAAAGGGGTAACCATAAAACTTAGAAATTTTTCTAAGTCATGAAAAAGTGCCACTAATGCA
The DNA here is from genome assembly GCA_022829125.1 of Lathyrus tuberosus. Classification (NCBI taxonomy): domain Eukaryota; kingdom Viridiplantae; phylum Streptophyta; class Magnoliopsida; order Fabales; family Fabaceae; genus Lathyrus; species Lathyrus tuberosus. The sequence continues at coordinate 6,819,263 of JALAZF010000253.1, forward strand.
CCAACTTTGGAGGACCATAACTCCTAAACCACAAGGCCATTGTGCCCCATTCAAAGCTTAATTTGTAGATCTCATTTTCCTCTACAAAAGCTTCATACTGACCTATGTCCAAATTCCTCATGGATTTTGAGTTATGGAGTGATCAAAATCAAGAGAAAACACTTTGTTCCAACACTTAGTGAAAATTTCACTAAGTCAGATTTTGCCTTACTTTTTGCCAAATGTAGGGGGATTTTTCACTTGGATTCAAAAGAGATCAAAACCAAACATGTTCAAACAGTTGTTGTATCATGTAAGGGCTTTCCAAAATGGTCAAGAAAATTACCAAATTCAACTTACACCATGAGTTATGACATTGGAAAGTTGCCTTGCTGAAATCTGTCAAAGGTAAGGCAGAATTTGTAACTTTGCTCGATTTTCCAAAATCAGCCAAATTCAAATGCTCCTATCCACTTGGACACATCTGAGGATTAAATCTAAAGGGGACAATCACTGAGCCAAGCCTCCAAAGTCCATGGAACAAGAAATAACATGTTGAACCTAGAATGGCCAAAATAGGGACAAGACTCCAAATTTGGATTGAAGCATTCAATGGAAGCATCAAGGTGGCATGGACTGAGCCATTCTCATCTGAAATCAGTCAAGACTTATCCAAGACCAAGGGAACCAAAGCTCTGTGCCCTAACCTCTAGTCAATGGCTAGAGGAGACTTGGATTTTCATTTTCCAACATTGGCCAAACCTATTTACCAGTTGCCATTCACTATTCCTTGCAAAACAAACTTGCTCTACTATAAATAGAGCTCAATTGTGATCAGTTTGAGTACACCAAAGCCATCTAACAGATGCTTTCCTCAAAATCTCTTTCTCTTGGCAAAAATGTCTTTCTTAGCAAGGTAGCTATCGGGTTTTGAGTTTGAGAGCTTTTCCAATCAAACCAATCACTCACACACCTCACATACATCATATAGAAGTAATCCAAACACTCATATAACATCCGGAACACTGATTTCACAAAATCACCAGCCAATTACTCAAGTTCTTGACAGTTTTGCAGTTGAGGTGCCATCTTCATCTCCAAACCATTTCAATCCATTCCAAGCACTCAGACACATCACTTGGTACCTAGGGAAGCTATCCACATCATTGGAACCTAGTTGTAACACCTCCAACACAAATCACGATCACCAGCTGCAAGTGGTAAGCATGAGCTCTTCTAACTCTATGATCCATGCAATTTTTGCTGCACAATAATTTGGCCATATCTTCATAATCATGCATGGAATGTTTTCCCTCAATTAATTGCATTGTTTGAATCGTGTATCAAAAATCCTAGCCTTCATGTAGAAATTAGGGTTCTTGAGGATTTTTCATGATTTCTTGTTATATGTTTAATTTAAATGAAATTAATGGACATAGACATGATCGTGAGGTTGAGACGAGCATAATGATATATGGATTGCATGTTATAATCAAGTATTCAGGGAGATTGGATAGAAAATGCAAATCAGCCAAACCCAGAACACGCGCGTGTTCTTCAGCTGTTCTTGGCGCCTTTTTTGAAAATTCAAATATTTGAATTTTGTGATTTTTGTTTAATTGATTCAAAAATTAATTTCTCTCTGAGTTTTAATGATTTTGAGTTGATTATTTTTTTAATAATTCACAAAAATGTTAAAATATTTTATTTTCCCAAAAAATCCCAAAAATATTATTTATTTCATATAATTGATATTTTTGCAAAGAATTAATATTTTAATTGTTTTTGACATTTTAAATATTTTTTCCACATTGATTTTGCAACTTTTAATGCTTTCTAATTATTTTGTAGGTCAATACTTAATTTTTGAAGCATTAATCCAAGATCACAATTTGTTTTTCACATGTTAAACAATTTTGATCATTTTAATTGAATTTTTATTCAATTAAATACATTTTTGAAAACAAATTAGGGTTTTTGGATTAATTCAACCCTCATAAATCATTTTCAAAACACTTTGGGCCTCTAATAGAGTGTAAGACCCAATCCTTTTTTTGACCAAATCATTTTTGGGCCTCAGTGCATTGTATAAGTCCCGATACCGTCAAAAACAAACGGCGCGATCGTCGCCTTTTGAAAAATAACCTTTTGGGCCTCTCCTCGAGCTATAAGACCCATTCAAAACTTTTGGGCCTCTAATAGAGTGTAAGACCCAATCCCCTTTTAACCAAAACATTTTGGGCCTCACTTATTGTATAAGTCCCTCCGCGTTAAAAGAAAACCTCGGCGCGATCGCCATTTTTAAACGGAAAAATCATCTGGGCCTACCCTCGTGTTATAAGCCCCACTCTTTTTCTTTAAAACTTTTTGGGCCTCTTGAGAGAGTGTAAGACCCATCCCTTTGTACAGAAAACAATTTTTGGGCCTCAGTCACTTGTATAAGAGCCTCTGTACAAATTCAAACAGTGCGCTCACTGATAAAACCCTGGGCCTCACCTTGAGCTGTAAGCCCCAAATATTTCTTTTTCAAAGCACTTTCTCCTTTAATTTTGAATATACTGTTGCTTTCAATCTTTCTTTGTTGAACAACTAACCAAACAGCATGGAAGCTCTACAACCGAGTAAGTGGTTATTGCTTTCATTTACCGCTTTCATATACATATAACTGTATTGTGGGGCTGTTTCACTGTAAATCTTCTTTCGTAAACTCATATCAACTGTGTAATAATAGTATAGATATTTCGAGTTTCCCTGACAACTACGTCTAGAACTAGGTGACGCCGTTTCGTTTATTCATAGAAATAGACAACTAGATCCCCAATAGGTTCACCAGATACAGTCTTCTCTTCGGCTGTCCTCATTAGGAATTGTCAAGAAACTCTATTCCCAGAGATGAATGTATTCTCCGTGAATGGCATCTTTGAGTTTCTTCCAAATTCTCGAACTTTCCTGACTTGATCTATTCCTTGTGAATAGCTTGCCTTGAATTTCTCGGGGTTTGGGGACCCACGGGCTTCTTAAAAGCATCGGCCTCCTCTTGGGCATCGTACAAGGACCCACAGGCTTCCTAAAAGCAACCCGCCTCCTCTTGGGCTTAGTACAAGGACCCTACGGCTTCTTAGAAGTATTCACAGCCTTCTCTTAGGCTTCGTATAATGATCTCTTCCTCCGGGAATGATAGCCTTCTCTTGGGCTTAGTACAAGGACCGATCGGCTTCTTAAAAGTTTCCAACCTCCTCTTGGGCTTCGTACAAATTGTCTCGACGACCTCCTAGAGGTATAGGAACATAACTTAGTCACCTTCATAGAATAGTCCTTTCATAGAGTCTACTACCGTTTCTCAAAGCATGGTATAAAAGAGGACACTCTAGACTTGGACAGTCTAATCTCCTTGAGTCTCAAAGACATTCTCAAGTGACCCCTTCGTTAAATATGAAGGAAACCCGTAGACTCGGACAGTCTCAATACCCTTCGGATTTCCCGATTCCTTAAAGAACATGAATAACCTGAATCCTTGGATCAAATCCTTGAGTACAACATTGCTCATATAAGAACTGATTTCCTCTTTTAAAATCAGTATACTGGACCTGTCACTCAACTGAAACAGTCACCATAGCCTCCTCTTGGGCTTTGTACAATGATCCTCCCCAGCGGAGTCAAACAACATTTAGCCTCTCTCTCGGGCTTTATACGAGACACATAAGAGACTCCCTCGTTGAGTCAAAACCCTTTAGCCTCCATCTCGGGCTTTATACGAGATACAAAAAGGTTCTTAGTGAGCCAAACAAATTTTAGCCTCCATCTTGGGCTTTATACGAGATACATAACGACTCTATCGTCAAGTCAAAAACTCTTTTAGCCTCTCTCTCAGGCTTTGTACGAGACACATAATAGCCTCCTCTTAGGCTTTATATAAGAAAACCACTGGTTATTCCAATTAACCTTTTAGCATCAAAGTTGTGCCTCGTTCACAGTATACAAACATCAACAACTCCTTCCCTTTCATCTAATCGCTGTAAGCGGCAAGCCTCTGGATCATCTATATCCATGCCACTGTCCCTATTTTAGTATGAGAAATTCCTAAGGAAAGATAGCATTGCTCTACACTGAGTGAAAGTCTTCTCCTTCAGGTTGAAATCCCCTATAAAGGGAATTATGGCATTGCCGGATTCACATATCCCGGTTAAAGTAATTCTCCTTTATAAACGGTCGTAACAGACAAACCCCTCTTTAGAGATGACAAATTCTCTCTAAAGACAACACCCTTTTAGCTTCACATCTTGGGCTTCGAACAAAATACAAATAAACCCTTCAGCTTCACATCTTGGGCTTTGAACAAGATACAAACCACCTTTCGCTTCACGTCTTGGGCTTTGAACAAGACACCAAAACAACCATTTCCTCCCATAGAATAGGAGGAACTACGAACGCTCTGATTTCCCTGTTTCGGCAAACGGGAATACGTAGGCATAAGATTGAAAGAAAAATCTTAGCGAGCACACTAAACAAAAAACCCAAATCCCATACTCTCACATCAAAAAGCATCAGTCCTAACATCCTAATCCTTGTTCCCCGCCAGAAACCTTCTGTCTAGATAAAAAGAAAGAAACTGTATTGGCGAAAATACAAATAACCAGTACAAAGGCCCCCCCACATTGATAGCATCCGTAACCTAACAGACCGCTGTTTAAACTCAGTATGCAAAGCAGTGTTAATTGGAGACATCTATTTCCCTTCCTTCATCAGCTCACAATAGGATAAAAAATGAATCGACCTGTAGTTTAAGCTCAAACCGCAGAGAGCGACCAGCGCTTAAGAACCGCGTCCAAAATTACTCGCTACACCTCCTAAATTGAATTTCAAACATCTGTTGAACGAGGCCTATCACCCCTCTGTCGAAGTATTTCTAATACTTAATTAGAAAAATCTGCCAATGCTTTCCTTTAAGTAACATTTGCCTTCGACTGGCTTTCTTCCATCAGAAACACATTCCAGTCGAAATACCCTGGCAGATTTCCAAATTTGTTCTGAACAATTATCTAGGCGTCGAAATTAGCAACCTACAAATTGCCCCCCAGAAAATGCATTTTCGACAAAGGGAGAAAAGCATTTTTTGCCAATGCAATTCGACGCCGTCAATAATTCGACCAGTGACTGTTCATATGATTAGACATTTGTGACGTCAAAGTCATCATTGCACTTTTCTCAAACGTCTCTTCAGCCCACGCTTTTAAGATCTTCCATCATCACTACCCTAGTCCCTAGCGGATCATGGGTCAAAAACTTAATTGTCACCGTCTGAAACAATCCACTTTATAACTTCCACGTGTCCCACAATCTTTTCATTATTTCTCCATTAAATGAAAAAGAAACTTCTGAATTCCAACCGCTTTAGTCCCTTTTCTTCCTATAAATAAGTTGGAAAATTTTATTTTTCACTTTTCACGTTTCCTTTCTTTAAGCAAGAACTCTCTTCAACTTCATCCTCTTCATTTCTCTGCATTTTCTTCTGCAATCAACCATGGCATCTTCCGCTGCTCCCCAAATCACAAGTAAAGATTCCAAAAAATCCAAAAACTTACCACCTGTCCACAAGATCCTTGGGCCAAAGGTGGTGGGGAACCAACAGTATATACCAGAGCCTCCAAATGAAGAGGAGAAACGACGTATTTACCAGTCTCAGGTACTAATTCCTATTTTAATTTCTGGTAAATCTCATGCAATGCTAGGTACCTTACCTGATTTAGCCCTAGATCCTGTAAAAGTGAGAGAATTCTTTCCAGCTTACCACCGTTACAAACCCATAGCTAACGGGGTTAGGCCTAGAACCGATAAGGAGAAAATCCTAGACGAAAAATCCAAGGTAGACGGCCAAGGGTCTCCTTCTGAGGAAGTCATAAATTTAGAGTACATGAACAACTTTAGAATCTTCAGGCCTTGTCCTTTGTCGAAAGACCCCTCTGATTATCTAGCTTGGCTGAAGAAAATAGAGAAGGTTAAAGCTGATGTTTAGAAAACTATGGCCATTTATGACCTTATCCAACTGTCGAAAGTAAGACCAGGATATTGCCCCTCCATGCTTCTAGCTTCGCTTTACTTTTGGGACATCCCCTATAACAATTTCCATCTTCCTTGTGGAATGATTACCCCCACTCTTTTCGACGTGGCTGCCATAACTGGCCTAAGTCCACTAGGAGTGGATTATGATCCTACCCTACTATCCAACGATTCCATAGGCTTCGACACAAACAAGGCCACCTTCACAGCCTATATTGCCAATTATCATGACAAAGAAACCAAAGAAGTCTCTGATCAAGAGCATGTAGCCTTCTTAGCCCTTTGGCTATCGAGATGCGTTTTTTGCTCTAGATCTCTTCTAGTGGCGAAGCGTTAAATTACCATAGCAAATCAGCTTCATGCTGGACATCAATTGTGCCTCAGTGAGATGATTTTGGTGAACCTATACGAATCTATTGGCGAAGGGGTTACCTTCCTGAAGAATATCAAGGACAAAGGGAGTCTATTGTTGTCAGGACCATTTTGGCTCTTACAACTGTGGCTCAATGCCACCTTTGAAGCTTCCTTACCCAACAAGCAAATTGTGGATGAAACTGCTCTGAAGGACAGAAGAGTCGAAGGCACCAGACTAGCGCAGTTAACACCCAATGATGAAGGTCTGAGCCTTCAACAAATTTTCACTAGCTATGTTATGATGTTTGCTAAACGTCATAACTTCACTCCCAATATGGATCCTTTTGCTAATAGAAAAGTTGGACCAGAGTGGCTCACCAGGAAACTTCCATTAGAGTCGAAAGCTCTAGAAGATGAATTCCTTAATGTCTGGGAATCTTTTCTCACTCCTAGACTTTTAGTTTCCAGACTCGCTCCCTCAAAGCTGAAGGTATCCCTTGTTAACTACCAACCCAATCTGGTCTCTCGACAGTTTGGGTTAATACAAATAAAACCAAAACCCCTATTCTCAAGGAAAGGTTCTTTAATTCACTACAACATGACCCACACCGAAGATAGTGTTCTAGGTTGTTGGCGAAGTATTCAAACCTGGTCGAAATTCAGACAGTGCCCTTTAAACCTAGCTTCCTCTGCACTCAAGAGTTTGACGAATGATGGAAGGCTTATTATGACTCTCAATTTTTTGACGTGCCTTCTTTCACCATCCAACTGACCAGAGCTTTTGCCCTTGTGCAGGATAAAACGAAGAAAGGTACTTCACGACACGTCAAAGAAATCCAAGCATTCCAGAATTACTTTGAAACTGCCTGCATACGTTTGACCAGAACAATGTTATGAGATAGCTTTTAACCTCTATCCACCAAAATTTCTTCCTCTACCATCTGCCGAATTTGGCGTGGCTTTTAGCCCTCCATTTCCAGATTGGTTCACTGGTGGGGATTCTATGAAACTTCTTCGCCAAGAATATCAAAAACGTGCTAAGCGAGTGGTTCCGACTAAGTACACCTTGGACAATTTCAAAGGCCACCTTCATATTGGCATAGAACACGTTCGCGTGGAAACTCCTATATATGAAGGTGTGGAATGGGAAGATGTTAGACACCACTTTTTTTTCCCATTTACCCACACATGTATATGTTAATTTATGTTTCAACCTTTTCTTTCTTTCTTTTCCAGCCATCAAAATTCCTACCAAGAAGTCAGCTACTGGCGAAGCGTCAACTGCAGGGGATGCAGAAAACCAAAAAGATACTACCAAGAAACCTCTGGCGAAAGTATTATTTTGCTTTTCTTTTGGTCAATATATATTTTTTATTTTCTGAAATACTAATAAAATCTCTTTTTGTTCCACAGGGAAATCGAAGACCTCCTTCGACGCCGAAGAAAAGAAAGAAAAAAGAACCTGACGTCAAAGTTGTTGACACCGATGATGGCGACGAATCACCAGACCAAGTGAAACCTTCAAGGAAGAAGAAGAAACCGACAAAATCTCAACAACAAAAACCTCCTGCTTACAGAATATTGGAAAAACCCCCCCTCAAAAATCCTGATGAGAAAGTTACCCCTGCTACAGCAGAAAGCGAAAGTTCTAGTCTTAAGACTGAGATTCCCAAGGTATGGTTTTTTTCTCTTTTCTTTTTATAGTTCGACGCTGAAAGGCAGTTTCCTTATGATACCTTTATTAATTCATTTATCTTCTAGTTCCTTGTCGATACTCACGGGCATCCTATTGTCCAAGTTCTTCCAAAGACTAGCAGCAATCCTACCTACAAGCCAACAAGCGTCTCCAAGCCTTCTCCTAAAGATTCGACAAAAGAATTAGCCACTGAAGTGAATCAGCCCACTGCTGTCTCTAAACGAATCCAAGACGTAGTGGAAGAAGAAACTGGTCCTGAGGCTGACATCTTAGTTGACATTGGTGGGGACACTGTGATGCCTACTGCAGCGCCCACAACAGATAATGATCCTGAAGACCATTCCCCCCTCAGTTTAAAAGATGCTGACGAAGAGAAGGATGAGTAGGCTGAAACTGATGGCGAAGAGGAGGAAGAGAAAGTAGGCGAAGAGCCAACAACTCCCAAGGCTGCTGCGGATGAAGAAGGAGAAAGCTATAAGAAAAACCTTGGTGAACCACCCAAAGCTGCTTCGACCGCTACAACTTCGACCCGACTCTCTCAAGAGGAACTTGAGAATCTGAAGGTGCAAAGACCATTTGAATATCTGAAGGTCATACTTAGTTCCCGTTATAACTTTGATGATACTACCGTCAGTAGTTCGACCACCTCAGGAACTATGTCTGACGCCAAATCCACGGACGAAACGCTGACCCATATTCGACAAAAAATCCTCAACATTAATTTATTTCAGCTTTTAGAGAATGATTCATCTGCTCACTTTGACCTGAAAAAGATCTTAAAGCAAATCAATGTTCTGGAGGCTCATCCTGAAGTGACTGATGTTGTTATGGATCTGACTACTCTAATAGATTTTGTGGTGGCAGACTTTAACCGGCTTCGAGATTACTCCAAGAAGCTCGAAAATAAGACGGAAACACAACTTGCTGAGTGGGATGCTACTTAAAGTTCGTCTAACAAAGTAACTAAATTGGAAAAGGCTTCTGAGCAAAATAAGAAAGAAGCAGCTGTCTGTGGCGAAAACATCCTCAAGTGGAAGAAACAAATTGATGTTCTTCAAAACAAAATTTCTCAGGCGGAAAAGCTCCAAGAAGAACTGCAACAAATCAATCAAGAGGAAATAACTAAAGAGCTTGAAGTCGGGGTGCACCATGTTGATAGGGCTCGAAAACTTGGTGAAGAAATCGAGGAACTTTCGAATGGCAAGGCCCTTTGTGAGCGTCGTCTTCAAATTCAGAAATCCAAATTTGAAAAACTGAAAGAATCTTTCCCAGTTTAAATATTTGTAATTTTTTATTTGGCCTTTTTAAGGCATATTTTGCAATGACATTTAAGCTATTTTATTTGGCAAAAAGAATTTCAATCCACCATGTTGCTTGTTTTCTATGCATGACTATTCGACTGCTATCTTTACTTCTTGTAATGTGGGGTTATATTTTTTCAAATATTTCCCGTTTATTTTTAATATTCGCTTATCTTTATCCAACTCTTCGACTTCATAAGCGCCATTGGAAAATACTTGTATGATTTGAAAAGGTCCTTCCCACTTAGGGGACCATTTTCCCATAAGTTTATCTTTTCGATCCATAGGAAGAATCACTTTCCACACAAAGTCACCAATCAAAAAGGCTCTACTTTTCACTCTTTTATTGTAGAATTTCTCCACCCTTTCCTTTTGCCTTTTCCATAAATCTAACGCGTTTAATCTTTCTTCGTCTAAATCAACTAATTCATCTATCATCATATTCCAATATGCATCCGATGGAATTTCATGATGTCTTTAAACTCTTGTTAACTGCAAGTATATTTCGACCGATAAGACCTCATCATGGCCATACGTTAGTCGAAAAGGTGTAGCATTTGTAGCTTCCTTAGGAGAGGTTCGACAAGCCCATAGAATTTGGTCCAAAGTTTTGTGCCAGTTCTTTGGTTTTCTTCCCACGTGCTTCTTTATTAAACCAATTATAACCTTGTTTGCTGCTTCGACCTGACCGTTGGCATGAGCGTAGTAAGGCGTTGATGTGAGAAGTTTGAAACCCATTTCCTTCGCGAATGCTTGCATATTTTTACCAGTGAAAACAGATCCTTGATCCGTTGTTATTGTCTCTGGGATGCTAAACCTATAAATGATGTGCTTTCGAATGAATTCGATTACTGCTTCTTGATCCACGTTTACTAAGGGTATGGCTTCGATCCATTTCGTAAAATAATCGATCCCAACCAAAATAAACATCTGGCTTTTTGAAGAGGCCGGTCGAATTTCTCCAATCAAATCCAAAGCCCAACCTCTAAAGGGCCAAGGCTTTATTATAGAATGTAATTCACTTGCAGGAACATGTGGTATCCCTGCGTGTACCTGGCACTCTTGGCATCCTTTCGCGAATTCGACGCAATCTTTTAACATAGTTGGCCAATACATTCCCTGTCGGAATAATAACCACTTCATCTTATGGTCTGCCTAATGCACACCACATGCCCCACTGTGTACATTCGACAAAGCTATGTATGCCTTAGATTCACCTAAGCACTTAAGTAATATCCCTTCCGGCGTTTTCTTAAATAGTTCAGTCCCCCAAAATCAGATAACTCAAAGCTCGATACCTGATTTTTCGTTTGACTGGTCCTGTTGGATTTTGCAGGTACTCTATAATAGGCTTTCTCCAATCTCCAGTCATTGAATCATCTATGTTAAAAATTTCAAAATTTTCTTCGTCAGCGTATCCAAACTTTATCGTCTCCAAATCTGACGGGGATAATCTGGCTGACACGACTCTTCCTCTAACTTCAATGGCTTTCTGCAACTTTTCCTTCAACACTTTGTATCCAGAAGCTATTTGCGCTAAATCATTTGCTTCCTGATTTTCTATTCGAGGGATATGTCGAATCGTAACCATATCGAATTTTTTTAAGAGTCGATTAGCTATTACAAAGTACATGATTAAATTCTCTTTAACACACTTGTACTCCTTTGTTATCTGCTTTATGACTAACTCAGAGTCGCCCATTATTTCGACCCGAGTTGCCCCCAATTCCAACGAGATTTCAAGTCCTGCTATCAAAGCCTCATATTCTGCCTCATTATTTGAGCAGAGGCCTTCGACTTTGTACTTGAATTTTGTTAGGAGAAATAACAAGAACTCCTATTCCAGTTCCATTTTTATGACTAGAACCGTCGAAGTACAACTTCCATGGTTCTATTTCAATATAGTCCAAATACTTTTCATTTATAGCGTGGTCGACTATGAAATCAGCCTCTACTTGTCCTTTGACAGCCTTTAAAGGTAAATATGTCAAAGAATACTCAGTCAATGCTAAAGCCCATTTTCCAATTAGACTGTGCAAGATTGGTTTAGATAACATGTATTTTATAACGTCGAAATGAGAAGAAGCGTAAGCATTAACTGGTTTTATATAGTGCTTGAATTTCATACATGAAAAGTATACACATAAACACAACTTTTCAATTACACTATACCTAGTTTCCGCATCGTTCAAGACCCTATTGAGGTAGTAAATGGCTCTTTCGACACCATTCTCATCCTCCTGAGCCAACATGCTCCCTAATGTCTTGTCTGGCGCGGATATGTACAACCTCATACTCCTACTTCTACAAGGTGACACTAAAATTGGAGGATGCGTCAGGTACTCCTTGATCTTGTTGAAGGCATCCTGCTGCTCTTGCCCCCATTTGAAGTCTTCCTTCTTCAGTCGAAGTAGAGGGGAAAAGGCTTGCGTCTTCCCACTAAGGTTAGAGATGAACCTTCTGAGAAAGTTGATCTTGCCAAGTAAAGACTGCAACTCCTTCTTTGTAGATGGCGCTTTCGCCTCCATTATTGCCTTGGCCTTGTTTTGATTGATTTTGACCCCTTTCTTGTGGACCACAAAGCCTAGGAAGTCTCCCGCCTGCACACAAAACGCACATTTGAGAGGATTCATCTTCAGACCAAACTTCCTCATCCTTTCAAAGGACTGTCGAAGATGGTCTATATGATTTTTTCCTGAAACAGACTTAATAACAATATCGTCAATATAAATTTGCATAAAATCCTCAATGAAATCGTGAAAAATCGAATTCATTGCTCGCTGATATGTTGCCCCAACATTCTTTAAACCAAAAGGCATTACCACCCATTCGTAAGTTCCTAAGGCTCCAGGGCATCAAAATGCCGTTTTTGGAACATCTTCCTCAGCAATAAAAATTTGGTTATAACCAGAGTACCCATCAAGCATACTGAGGTACTCATGGCCCGCGACAGAATCGACGAGCATTTCCGCCACTGGCATAGGATATTCGTCCTTTGGGGTAGTAGAATTTAAGTCTCGAAAATCAATACATACCCTTAATTTACCATTTTTCTTTATTACAAGAACTATGTTAGCAATCCATTCGACATACCTGGTTGGACGGATGAACTTGCACCTGAGGAGTCTTTCGACTTCTTCTTTAATCTTCGAGAGGATTTCTGAGGCGAATCTCCTTGGAGTTTGCTTAACAGGTTTCCTCCCAGGTTTTATTGCCAACCTTAATTCGACTAGACTCCTATCCAGCCCGGGCATTTCGTCGTAGTCCTATGCGAAACAATCCTTGAATTCCTTCAGCAATTGGACTATTTTGATCTTGAGTTGGGGGCTCACTTTCGCACTGATATAGGTTGGTCTTTTCTCTGCCCCTAATCCCAAGTCGATTTCTTCGAGTGGATCATGTGCCATCATCTTGATGTTTGCTGCTAAAGGATCCTTTTCGAAGCCCAATGTCAAGCCTCTGGTTTTGCAAATCTCCTAGATATTTGTCTGGAGGATCCCTATTAGAATCCTTTTCAAGACCTTGTTGATCTGCTTCGATTTGGTTGGCTTCGACATCCATATACCTTACTTCGGCATCTAAGGCCACTTTGAGTTTGTTCTCGGCTATATAACCCGTGATCTTTTCGAGAACTAGTGACTCACTCATTCTCACTGAATTCGATGCCCCAGCCAGTTGGTCGGATGTGTGAGGTTCCAAAAATGTAGTCTTCTTCGCCAACTACCTCTCTATCCCACTGAAACCCGTGGGTGGGATGAAGGTATAATGAGCAAAAAGCATTGTCCGTTGGCGTCATGTCGAAGGTGGCTGGCTACAAGGAGCTATGTGAGCTAGATTCTTGTCGAAACTTCGCCTATCCACTACTTCAGCCAGAAAATAACTCTGGTCAACCTCTATATTTTTGACAATCCCGTCTGCGCGCCAAATTGTTATTCGTTGATGCATTGACGAAGGGACGACACCAATGCCATGTATCCACTCCCTACCTAAGAGAAGGTTATAATTTGCTTTCGACGCAATCACCATAAACATTGTCGGCCTCGTAATGGTTCCGACAGTTAAATCTACCTGTATCACACCCATAGTGGTTCCTACTTTCCCTTCATAATTCGACAACACCATGTTATGAGGTTTGGTGTCGGAATCATCTTTTCCAATTTTCTTAAGCATATAATGCGGCATCAAGTTGGCAGCCGCTCCTCCATCGACCAAAATTTTATTCACCCCTATGTTACCCACTTTTCCTTTTTAAATAGGGGTTTCAAGTGGTTCCTCATTGAGTTATCTGGCCTTTCGAAAAATGCGTTCTGTTCTTCAACGCATCCATTGTTCATGATATAGTAGCAAACGGGCCTGTGTCTGGCCGTTTCGACCTCCAAAGCTTCCTCTTCCTCTTCGACTTCCATTATTTGATCATACTCCCTAGGGAGCACTGAAACGACGTTACATGTTACATCGAATGATGCCTCTGACTCTGAGTTAAAATCGTCTGTCATTTCATCATCTTTGGTTACTTCCTCATTTGACGCTGCTTGTACTGGAGCAATAGGTGGCTTCTCAAACTTCACTCCTTCCATCTGAGTCGAAGTTTGAACATTGCTGCTGGTTTCTGGCTTGTCTTTTCCTGCAGCCTTCTTCTCAGCCTTCTTTCGACGTTGGTATCTCCTCCACCGTGACTTCGTCATAGGATTCTTGCCCTTATAATTTTCAGAAGGGTAAGTCACCTTTTTGGACTTTTGGAATTCTTTTCTGTATGATATAGAAGATCCCCGTTGTACTTCGAAATCCTTCCATTTTCCTTGCCCTTGGGCTTGTCGGATTGGATTAACCCACCTGTCATCTGGAGCTTTGGTTGTAGGTTTGAATGTGTTAGGGTGTCTTCCCCCTAACCTTTCCCTGCTTCGGTCCCCTCTTCTGGGGTCGAATCTATCTCCAGAAGGCCTCCAATTTCCTCTTCTTCTTGCTCTCTCCACTCCCTCTAAGTTTTGTGCTGCCTTTTTGTCGAAGACGGCACTACAGCGAGGGCAAAGCATCACCTCAGATCTTTTCCTCTAGCATCTATGTATAAAATATGCCAGATTTTCTTCCTCCTTGGGGTACGCCACTTTCTGGTACTCCTCCCGTTGACGTTCTTCGTCAACTTGCATCGACGCATACTGAGCCACTTCGACCATGTTTATATTGGCAGGTGTCTCTGTGTCCATGCTCAACTTATTCAACTTCAAACTGAGGCCTTCAATGACCTCGTGTTCCTTCTTCATACGATTGAAATCCTCAGAGATTTTCTTCGTTAGCACCTTTGGGAGTGGACTCCTAGCAACTTGTGGGCTGACGAATCCAACAGCTTTGTCTTTTAGATCCTCCATGGTTCTTCGGAGAATACTAACAGCAGCTTGTTTGCAAGAACCTTTAGTAGTTACTTCGTTGATTTTGGTGAAACCATCAGTGGTTTCATTGTTAACTATGTCGAAACCTTCACTAGTTTCGTTGTTGATGCCCTCAGTGGCCTCAGCAATGTAGTTCTCAATGATCTTTGCATCAAGGTCTTCAGTAACCTTGACCATCACTGCCTGGTCCACGCAGTCAGTTGTAACTTCGACCACGTCACCTTCGTTGGCGGGATCTTCAGCAACCTCCACCATATTCACATTGTTGTCGAAGCCATCAGCAGCCTTCATCATATCCATGCTATCGCCGAAGCCTTCAGCAACCTCGACCATATTCACTATGGATGGCTTAGCATAGTGGGCCTCCACCACTTGCAAGGATTTTGAATCCACCTTCGCCTGGGATTTCGACTTGTCGCCGAATTTGAGCCTTCCATCTCTTATTGCATTCTGCACTAGATCTCTGAAAAGGAAACATTTAGACGTTTTATGACCCAAAAAATTATGATATTTACAAAAACCTCTCTTTTTCTGTTGTTCTAAAGGAGGCACCTTAGTACCAAGAGGCACTATCATTTGGCCATCCTTGACTAATAAATCAAATATTTCGTCACATTTTGTAACGTCGAACGTATAAGTTCTTTTGGGGAACTTGTCGTTCTTCTCCGATTCGATTGGATTTTTCCCATTCGACGGAGCCTAGATTTTGCAAGCATAAGGCGGACCCTGTTTTAACTCCGCCAAATCAACCTCTTGTTCGTCGAAATTTGATGATTCCTCTTCGTCATCATCCTCACAAACTCCGACATATGCTACCCTCTCTTTCTTATTTTTATTAACCCTAGCTTTTTCAGCTTTTAGTCATTCGACATGTCTAACCCTATCAGCCAATTGGGCCATGTCTCTTAAATATTGGGTATCTAATTTCTTTCTTATTGAATAGTCAAGGCCACTAGCGGCCATTTCGACTAACTCATGCTCAGGCACTTGTGTAAAACACCTTGCCTTGAGCAATCTAAACCTATTCAAATAATCATCAATTGGCTCTGAGAACTTTCTCTTGACGCTAGCCAATTCTTTCAGACTTATCTTCGTCTGCCCCATGTAAAATTGTTCATGGAATAACCTCTCCAACTGGGTCCAGGTATGTATCGAATTCGCGGGCAATGTGGTGAACCAAGTGAAAACATTCTTTGTTAGGGAACTAGGGAAATATTTTATTCTCAAATTCTCATTGTGCGTTATTTCGCCTGCTTCAATTAAGTATCGCGCCACATGTTCGACCGTCGATTCACTGGTATCCCCTGAAAATTTTGTGAACATGGGAACTTTCCATCTATGGGGTAATTCTTGCTGCAAAATATACTCCGATAAATGGGAGGTATAACTGGGTCTTTGTAATCCCACATTCATACCATTTTGCGCCATAATTCTTTCGACCATGGCAGCCAAATTATTCTCTGCCGGCATATCATTACAACGCATTTGTTGTATAATATTGTCAGCATTTTGGTTTCGGTTTACTAGCAACACTCTTGGTTCTTGTTGAACAGGGATTTCGATCCCAGGTGGTTCGACTGCCCTTCCTTGGTTCAGAACTTCCGCCTGAGGGACGTTTGGTTTCCTTTGGTTTATGGTAGGCTCTTCTTCGACGGCTACCCTTGGGTTCTGAACTACCTGTTCCCTTGGGGGAGGTTGGGGGACACCAAAGAAATCAGCAATGCGCATCATCTGTGCTGCCAATTGTTGATTTGTTTGTGTCGTGTTTTGGATCAAAGGGTTGAATATAACCCCCATCTGTTAGGCTAACATCTGGACCATATCATGGTTACTCTCATCCATTTGTTGTCTGATCACTTGTGCAGAGTTATTGGTAATGTTCGACATGTAAGTTTGATACCCTGTTCCTAAAGGCCGGCTAATTCTACCCATATGGTTCACACCAGAATCGGACCCTTGCAAAGGCGAAGTTATGTTCATTGTTGGATCCGTAAATGCTGATGGCATGTTTTGCAAACTTGCCATTACTGAAATTGGCATTCCATATGATTGTTCTCGATTTAGAGGCATTGAAAACCCAGATATAAAGGGTATGTTCATACTTCCTGAAGGGGGAGGAGTCATTTGAGGCATTTGAGGTCCCATAGTTGAAAAACTAGGCGCACTCTGGGGAATTGAATGCGCAGGCGTCGAACCCGCTGTTGATGGCATAGCCTCTGATACTGATATTGAGGCCGTATTGCCCCCAGTCGAAGGATTAGGGGGTGGTACTTCATTATTCATAGGATTCTGATTGTTAGGCGGATTTGGATTCGCCATTCTGCGTACTCGTCTCCTTCTGGGTCTTTATTCGTTATTTATGGCTATCTTACCACTTCTTAGTCTCATGCAACAAAAACGAAGAAAATTTCTTACGAGTAAAGTGTAAAATAAAGGTTTTCAAATGTTAATAGCACAAGGTCCCACCAGGTGTGCCAATTTGTTCGCTTGGAAAATTCGCAAACAACCGTTAATCTCCTAATTTATGAAAAATTAGTTTGCTTGCAGGACCGATCAAACAAATCCTAGGACAATGTGCTTTAACAATCTTGACAATTTGTGTTAAAAAACCTTTTGTTTATTGAATTCATCATTGTTTTCATCAACTTGTATTTTTCGACAAAAGTAATAAAAACTTTGCTTCTTGAAATAAATGGCGAAATGTAAACAACTTGCAAGAAAGAAAATTACAGAAATGTAAAGGGAATTGTAAATGAAGAACTTAAAACTTTTATTAAAATGCAAGGAATGAAAGTTGGTGTTTTTCAAACGTATATTTTCTCAGTAAGTACTTTTTTCTCTCTCACGGTTACTTTGAGTATTTCTTGAGTGATTTGTACAAATTCTGAACACACCGGAAATCTAACATTAAGACTCCTAATTATATACAATCGAAATAACTACCAATAACAGCTATTTCTCCTAATGGTGACAAATGGCAATCTGCATGCATTCGTCAACTAGATGCATTCCATGCGTCCTATTTCAAAATGAAACTCCCTCCTAAATTTTAATTTCAAACATCTGTCGAACAAGGCCTATCACCCCTCTGTCGAAGTATTAGAATACTTCGAAAAATCTGCCAATGCTTTCCTTTAAGTAACATTTGCCTTCGACTGGCTTTCTCCCATCAGAAACACATTCCTGTCGAAATACCCTGGCAGATTTCTAAATTTGTTCTGAACAATTATCTAGGCGTCGAAATTAGCAACCTACACCATGCTGGAGAGAAGGACTCTACTGGGGAGAAGAAGTCATGCCATTTTGAAAACACATAACAAACAATAGAATGTTCTATATGCGAAATGGTCATTCCAGCAAAATAAACGCGGAAGATACGAGGCCCACTCCATTAGGGATAACAAACTGAATTGTCTCCAGGGTCAAGAACTCTACTCGAGAATCCAACCAAACCCCCCATTCTGCAGGAAAGTAAGAATAACAAACATCTGCTGGGGAAACATCCCAAGAATCTGCTGAAGAGAAGTACCGATGACTATTGGCCTTTGACCTGCTGGGGAATACCAACCACCACCAATAAATTTGATTGGGAAATGATGGTTGACGATATCAGGTCTACTAGGGGACAACATTGGACTTAATCCTCCGCTGGAGACCTGCATTATACCCTTACTTCGTTGGGGAGACGGAAACCACTTTACCACAAACTTGGGAAGCACAGACCCAACACTCTTAACCTGTACGGGGAATACGAACACCTGCTGAAGGGTAACAAACTTCACCAACCTTTCTGGGGAGGAAAATCAAAATTTTCATCATGCTCCGCCATGAATGATAAACTACAGCCATCTTTACTGGGGACGAATAACGATTCTAACACCTCCCTGGGAAAAGATACCTTATGGTGTCTTTCTTAGGAAGAGAAACCCCATTATGGGAACTACTTTGGCACTTCACGTTTCTGATAATCAACCGCATGCTGATTATCATAAGCGAACAATTGCTCTTTTAGCTCTCCACTTGTCTCAGACCATATGGTCCACTGGGAGAAATAGTCTCAAGAGGATTTTACAGAAAACCTAGCATTTAAAATTCCCCAGGGTCTTCAAACTCTTGGATAGATTTATCGGATCTTGACGTAACTGCCCCAGACTGCATAATCTATGAAGGAGTTTGCCTTAAGAGGATTCATAATGACTTGAAATATTCTTCCCCAGTATTCTGAATCTTGAAGAGGTGCTTTTGATTAACCGTCTTTTGGAGAGGATAACTTCTCATGCTCTTGAGGTGGCCTGCCTCGATACGAGCCTTGAAGTGAATTTGCCCCTGACTGAATGAACTTCGAGAGATTTGCTGAATCTCAACGTGATTTCCCTAGATTGGCTGAATTTTAGAGAGATTTCTGGACATGACTGCCCCAGATTGGCTACATCTTATCATGACTTACTGGGGAAGCTCCTGCTCCGCAAAGTCTCTTGGCAACGTGCCCCTCGATATGACTGTCCTTTCGGAATTTTCAAGCATCTCAACATGGCAGGATCAAGCTTCTCGACTGACGTTTATTATGTAAGCTTCCTCGCTACTTAAGCACACGTATGCAAGCAAAAAATGTTTATCATGAGAACGATAATTCTAATGCAACACACATGTTAATCTTGAAGTTTTTATTTAAAAGATATCATGAAACCTTGTGAACGAGTAACTAGTTACGACATTTATTATTTTTTGAATGAAAGGCATCATGCACATGCAATACCAACATAAGTCTTTTAGCACAACTCATGGGAGTCATGAATGATATCTCGTTGAAGTACGCCAATAGAATAAACCCTACTTCAATTAGGACTTTTGAGGGTTGTAACGTGGCCTGGTTCATGGTTTCAGAAAAAAGGATTTATGGCTCAAAATTTGTTTGTATCCACTCATTCTCCTTGATGTTCTCCAGTCCTACGTTCAGTTAACTTGGCGCAAGCGCTCATCTCTCAGGAGGATTTTGTGAGGAGTGACCTTTAATGGACTCACGAGGTTTTCGGAGTGGCAGTCACCTCTTTTGTCTTTGGTGTCTATAGTCACATGACTTATTTTTATCGAGGATTTCTCTTTCGTAATCCTTTCTTCTTTTTCTATTTTCATTTTTTTGTTTTTGATTTCCCTGATTTTTCCTGGATCGATTCTTTTTGAATTCTTCGATTTTGAAGTCCAGCGGGATGCCCTAATTTTTACATAAGTCACTCGTTTTCAAGTTTTGACTTAGCAGGTTTTCTTTCTTTTCATTTTTTTCTTTTTTGATTCTCTTTCTTTTGAACAAATCGTGTGACACTGGCTGTTTGGAAGGGTTGTGACTACCTCACTCCTTGGTTGTCGGTGAGGGATGGCCATTTTGGTTTCACATATCTTGACCTCCTGATGCATGAGGAATAAGAGGTAATGGATCCTTGGAAGCACATTCCTTCGAAATTTGAACGCTTGGTCAAATTAACTGACACCTACCCTGCCCCGGGTTAAGATTGAGGTTTTTTCGTTTTCGGGAAGAAACTCCTACTTCTAGGCTCAAAGGGGTTAACGAGGGTCTATCTCCCTTATATCTCCTGTGTTTAGGGATTCGAAACAATGCCTGTACATCATCAGTAAGGTTTTAATCTGAAAACATACGATTAGAGATTTTAGCATTTACACTTCATCATCCTCCCTCCAAGAGTTTAAGCAAGAAAGTTGGTATTGCAATGCACAAGAATATGAGTGAACACGAATGGATTACTTCACGAAAAACATACTCATTGCATTAAGATCATCATTCAAAAATAACAAATTCTACATACAAACAATGCTTTAACAAACAATAAAAAAATACACGTGAAAATACAGTAAAGAAGCTGAAGATTTCCATTGTTGGGGAGGTCTGACTTCGTCTGAACTTATTTGCAGCATGAGTGCTCACTTGGGAGGCTTGAGCTGATGTGTAGACCATCTGTCGTGATCGTAACGACCTTTGAATCAATCAGATCTTGAATCTGGTGCTTCAGAGCTCTGCAATCTTCGATTGAATGGCCCGATGCCCCTGAATGGAACTCACTTCTTGCAGTTGCATCATAACCTGGTGACAGCTGGGCAGGAGCAACAAAAGTCCTTAACTGAATCAGTTGATGCTTGAGAAGCTCAGGCAATAACTATGAATACAACATGGGGATGACATCAAGCTGCCTTTCAGGCTTCTTTGGCCTTTGTAGTTTCTTATGAGGATGGTTCTGATTTCGGCACCCAACCTGTCCGGGCGCCTTCCTCTTCAGATCTGGTCGAGGAACAGATAAATTTTGTTGGCGTGAGGATTCTGAGACCCAAGACTGTGGAATATGCCCCTGTCCTGAGGCTGACCCTGGAGATATGAGAGGAGCATCCATCTCTTTTACAACATTCGGAGCAGGATCATTCCATGCCTTCATGCCGCTCGGCGTGAACTCGATTGCCTTTGAATCAATTAAGTTTTGGAACTTATGCTGAAAGGCCTTGCATTTTTCAATACTATGCCCTGGTGCTCCAGAATGGAAGTCACAACGGGCCCTCGCGTCATAGCCTGGTGGGGGAATGCCAGTAAACGGAGCCAGCGTCTGAAGTTCACCAGTTGAAGCTGGAGAAGATGCATCAACAGCTAAGCATAAGGCATAGGAAGTGGATCAAAGATCCTCTCAAGCTTCTTCGGCCTCTGTGTGTACTTCTTAATCTTGGGATTGTCTTGGAAACAGGAGATAGCTGCTGCCGGGGAAAATTTGGAACCCCAGATTATGCAGAAAATCAGCGAGGTAAATCACACTTTAAGAGAGATCCCACAAGCAAGGGAGGAATGACAATTTCTACTGCAGCCTCAAGCAAGGGATTGCCTTCCTTTCTTAACACGTTTCTCATGACTTCTATAATCAGACCCATCTGAGTCTTCAGTTGATGGACTTCCTCCCTCAGCATTTTCTGACCCTGAGATATAGCTTGCATGTCCACCATGAACTGCCCCATTTGACTGCAGACTTTCCTCAACTCTGCCTGAATTTGCTCCATGATCAAGTTCTGACTGGCTTCTTTGAAAAGTTAAGTCTGAAATTCTGAAGAAAACCAGATCAGGATAAGAATAACCAACCTCGAACACCTGCTATGCAAATGAATATGAAAATGCAATGCAAATGCCATGTTTGAATATTTCCAAGGGATCTGTCTGCTTTGATTCAAGTTTTTCACGGAAGAACCACAAGGAACAGGTGGGATGCTCAACAGTAAGTCTCAAAGTTAAGATCCTTGGAAATAAACGAACATGTATGCAAACATGTTATGATGATATGGATGCAGAGACATGGGATCAAGGTATCAAAATGCTTTGAATATCTGTTGTGTTGTCGACTGAATAGGAACCAGAAATCCAATTTGACTAGAAACCCGGAATACTAGAACATTCAAAACACTGAGATAACCAGAAAACCAGGTTGATAAGTTCACACTGATAAGAAAACCAGGTTGGATGAAGGTTATGGTTTCCTGCAAAACCCATCCCCTCTCACATGTGGGTTCTAGTCTTGGACAGAGGCAATCCTAGCAGGTCCTCAGTATTACGGACTCTCAGGTCGAGAAACGATGATACGTTCACCATTTCTGATTTAGCATCATCACCAATCGAGGAGGCCTCAACTGACTTCCAAATGAATGGTCTCCTGAGTCATAAGCCTTCTAAGTTAACACCCTGATATGCACAAGACGCGCAAATCAGAATATCTCCCAAGAAAACCTCGTCTGGATGTGGATTTCGTGTAAACCAAATGTACCAAAACGCTACGCATGCCACACTACTTTCCACTCTAATCCTATGTGTACACTCAAGCCTGGGTATTGGGCTTATCTCTCATAGAACCAACCCACCCAACTGCACAGCAGCAGCAGAGCAATATGATAACAGTAATCAAATGTAAATAAATGCAAGGAGAATACAATAATATACAAATAATGTACTTGAACTTTTGAAATCCGAGACAAAAAGGGGACCGAAAACGTGGTAGCTGACCACCTGGTCAGAGGTTTCTATTTATTTGACCGATTTGCCATAGATTCTTATTTACTTGAACTTTTGATTTGGTCAAAGATTTTAATTAACATAACCCGATCAGAGGTTTCTATTTACTTGACAGATTTTCCAGTGGTTTTTATTTACTTGTGCTTTTGATTTTACATAGGAACAAAACATGTTCACCATATTAAAGGTAAGGCCTTATGTCGCAGCTGCGAAAAACACCCGGCGGAAAAAACAGAAGAGTCGCCACCGAATGTTATTTATCCCGAAGGGGGAAAGGAAACGATCGAAGAAAACCTCAAAAGGGAAAGACTTGGTCATCGCAACCATAGTCCGGGTTCGGGAGCCGGTTACGCGAGAGGAAGGTATTAGCACCCCCTCGCGGCCGTTGTACTCAACGAGATTCACGCTTATTGTCTAATCAAAGGGTGAGTTATCTAAAGCCTACTGCTAAACGGAAACGAAAAGGGAAAAACAAAAGGAGACTCGATAGGACTTCGCCATCCTAGGCCTACGTATTCCCACGTGCAATGGGAAAGTCAGAGTCAACGTAGTTCGGAAGACTACGGGTGAAAGGGGGAAGGTTGCTCGCCAAAACATCGTCGTCTTGTCCCTACGTATCCTCAATCAGACAAGAAAGAGGAAGTCAGAGCATTTGTAGTTCGACCTACGGGTTGGTAAGTGTTTTTTTTATGAGCGACGTTAGCTTCGCGTCCGGCAGTTAGGGTCGATGCCTGTTTGCGACAGAACGGAAATAACGTGCTCTTTTCTGAAAATGATTTGAAAAACATCCCGAAGGATAAAAATATTTGAATTTTGTTTGTGTTTTTTAGACAGAAGTGAATTAAGTTAGTTTGAAACTCGTATTGCACTAAAGTCTATGACATAGGATCAAATGCATTGCAAATCGACCCAAGACGGGACGTATCCAAAACACCCTAGACAAGGTAAGGAGGGACTCCCGCTTATCACTTCCTATGTACTTAAGGCTCGTGGCGCACAATACTTGTTATATTTATTAAGTGATTTGAACTTGTTTTGAGATGAGATGAGAAAGGACTCAAAGGGTTAAAGAGAAAAACCACTAGGGGAAACTAGATCCTAATGTTGTCATACACAATGGTCCTAAGGTTGAGATAGAAGGGAATTCTACCTAATGTTAGCATGTAAAAGATAGACCTAAGGTTAAGGTTTAAAGGGACTATCCTAATTGTTATCATGCATGGATTGAAAAACCTAATGTCTCTCCTACCTCAAGCTTAATCGAAAATTAAGTTGAGCTAGGAATCCTAAGTGATCATGCGAACAAGCACAATTAAACACCATGCTATACAATCACAAAAAGAACGATGTCGTGATCTCAACCATAAGGAAGTTGAGTGACTCCTCGTCCTCGACTAAAAGAAAATGCAACAGAAGCGGACGATGTCGTGATCTTAACTATGAGGAAGTTGAGTGACTCTTCGCCAACACGAAAAGAACGGTGTCGTGATCTCAACTATGAGGCAATTGAGTGACTCTGCATTCTTCCAAAAGAAAACAGAAAACAATACAATAAACCAAAAACAGCGGCAACAACAGCGCTCCTGCAATGCACAGCCATAATATCCAGCAAACACACCAAACAACATTTAACAGCTCATGTATTCAGCACATAACGGGTGTAAAAGACAGCAGGCAGCATGAATTCATAATGGACAGCATGTTAAATCCAGAACAACAGGTGTGAAAAGTCAGGCAGCATTTGTTAATGAACACTCAAACAATACACTAAGCAGGCAATAATTGCAAATGAGCAAGCTTAGCAGAGCAAATCAAGCATAGAGATTGCAAGCATCAAGAATAAGCAACAATGGTCATGTTAACAATTCAAAAACAAGTGGGCTCGACAAAGTTGCACAACTTAATCATTCACCAAAACATCATGAGCGAAATTAGACACAAACAATGATCATGCATCGCAAGTCCAACAAGTTAAGCATTAATCAACAATCAACATGATTCAAAAGTGTGTGCAACATGTTCATCATATCAAGAAAGCAACACCACGATCATGGATATTCATCAACAAAAACCAGCAGTCGCGTGTCGGAAAAGCACAAGGATACTATCAAGGAGATGAAAAAGGTCAAAAACAATCCACATAAATGAATCACATAAATCCCTGAAGTTTAAGGATGAAAAGGAACCCAAAGAAGCTTGAAAATGCAAGAAAAAGGTAATTTGTCCCAGTGGTAATCGATTACCCTAATTGAGGTAATCGATTACTCTGTTGAAAATTGGCCAAAAACGTGAAAATAAGGATGGGTAACCGATTACCCTGATTTGGGTAATCTGTTACTCTGACAAAAATTGCCAAAAATGTGAAAATTAGGCAGGCAACCGATTACCCTGATAGTGGTAACCGATTACCACTGAGACAGTGGCAGAAAATCAATTTCCAAAATCACTTTTCAACAGCAAATGACTTATGTAATCATCCAAATGAACATGTAATCAATTTTGCACGAAATTCACATCAAATTTTAGTAATCAAACACCAATTGCATCAATCAAACAACAAGATCATAAATCAAATCAAGCAAATGAATCAAATCACATTAGAAACCATGGATCTACATTGCATAAGTTAAAATTAAGCTAGATCCAGTATGGATCTGAAATTAACTAACCTACAAAGCAGATAATTGCTTTGGTGAGTGTTGTAAACAAAAATTGACGAATCTAAGCAAGAAATCCAAGATCCTAACAAGAAACTTTAAGATCCTAGCAAGAAACTTCAAGATCCAAACAATGTGATGAACTTTCTTCAAAATCACCTCAAATAAGCACTTCCAAAATTCAGATTTAGATCCAAACGAAAATCTACCGTAGAATCAAGTAATGGAACAATGTGATGAAGGTTTAGCTCAAGAATTAACAAATTCCAATGAAGAATTTGTTAACTCTTGTGGAAGAGCTTTGGAGTGAGGATGAAGATGGAGATGGAGAATGAAAATGTGAGAGAGAATTTAAAGAGAAATCTGAAAATGAGGGTGAAAAATGAGAGTTAATGAGTGTGGTTTGGAGCAAATTGATTTAAATATGGATTAGGTTTGGACTCCAATTTTGGTTTGGAGTGTGGGTTAGTAAGAGGATTGGAAATTAGGGGTGGAGTTAGGAATGCGAATGTTTGAATCTTGGAGGGAAATGGTGAAAATTATGAAAATGAGGCAATTCTAGATCCTTCTAACTGATGCACAAGGAAATCACGTGATAGAAATTTGATTCAAATCTACAGTGTTGAAAAAATGAACAATCTGGGCAAATTTTGCCTAGAGTAATCGATTACCCATATTATGGTAATCGATTACCCTATTCAAAAATTCAAATTTTGGCGCGTTAATGAGGGAAACTTGGAGAATCGCCTACTTCCATCTGTTCTGAGCTTTGTTAGGCCTCTGAAACTTGTCCCTTGAAACTGCCACTGAATCATGCCTGAAATATGCTGTGACTTTTCTTTAGCCCTTGAAATATCTCGCTGAAAAAAATACCATCCGGTGTCGAATCTCTGAGCAAAAGAAAACGCTGAAACTTCTGATAACCAAATCATCCGGTGAGCAAAATAAATGCTTGGAATGACTTTGAAAGCTATCTGTTAAGCTTTGAATATTGCTGAAATAATCTCGGAACTGATGACACCCTGAGCTGCTGAAAAATACCTTGATCCCATGTCTAGGAGAACCATGCAAATGCAGAAATGACAATGCAAAATGAAAAGAAGCATAAGCCAGAAAGAGTAAGAACCAAGAGGGAAAATTTTGGGGTGCTACACCTTAGAGTCTCGTAACATATTTAACAGAACCTGCACAATATGTAGCTAATATTACTCAAATTATACATATTGTTCCTCTAGCTTTGGTATATCACATACACTGGTAGGGATGAATATGTAGGCTTTTCTGTATCCACAAGAAAAATATTTAATCTGGAACTAATAATTGTTCCAAGAACGTAATGCTCTACAGAGGGCATATACTCAAAGAATTGTGTTAAAACATACTTGGATTAAACCAATACCATTAAAAAACCGATGTTGTTGTATTAGTCATATAGAGGACCCTCTTTTCTGCATGACTCGCATCATTCATACTTACCAAGCAGCAACAAATAGGATAATCGAATGGTTTCATGGAATACAAGCAAAAAAGAAAAACAATAAAGCCTTTGGGCTATGACCAAATTCTATCGACTAAGAGCATGTCAAGAAGAGTAGTACCCTTAAAAAGTAACTTCTTGAAAGCTCAAATGTTTTGGACAAAATTTTGGTAACACTCAGTGCTGAAGAAGATGTTTTAACATGAAGATCAAAGCTGAAGATGTATGCCTAAGAACAAAGATGTCAAAGAAGATGTCTCAACTTGAAGACTCGACATTCTGGACTGTTATAACAGATTGTTTTAAATCTGTTTCAAATATGTTCAAAGATCCTAGGCGCGCTCAAGAGTGGATCAAGGAAAGATTTGAAGCACAACTGAAGACTATAAAAGGAGACTTAGTCCTAGGGTTTGACATGTACCTTGAATGTAACAATTGTAACCTAGTTCTCTTGTGTAAAAATAAGGGTTTAGGGTTTTGAGAGTCGTAGATTCTAGATTTGTAAGTCTCCCTTTGTATCATTGGATGCACTGTGGAAGACATAGGTACTGCACATATCCATAAGCCTTGAGGTATTGGATTGTGTATTATTCTTAGATGGAGCTTTTAAGCAAATCCAAGTTAGCGTGTTGGTCAAGAAAGATTGACAGAATTCTGTATTGACATGGATGATGTAGATATCACAGGTTGTGATTAAGGGAAATGAGTGGGGTATCTCGTAACAAAGAGGATGTTCTTTGATAAAGTCATCATAGGGTAGATATTAGGATATAAAGTTGTAAACGGTGGAGTTTAGCTTTGTAATAATTCTACAGATAATGGAGTCTTCATCCTGGATTGGTATCCCCCAGATGTAGGTGAATTGCACCGAACTGGGTTAACACTTACTGTGCTCTTTTATAATTCTGCAAATTTACTTTTCTATTAGGGTTCATGATAAACATGTTGGATCAGATGTTATAACATCTGTGTTGTTGCAGTTCTGATATTCAAAGTATCAGTCTGCTGTTATGCCTTTGTGTTTAAATGTTTATGTAGAACAATGTTTTGACATGTGTTAGGACATCTGCTGTCTGCTATGCCAGAATTTCACTTCTCATTCTCATGACTAATATAAAACTATTGCATTTCTAACAACTTTTACAAACACAAACCAAAATAGCAAGAATGATTACAAATGCCCATTTAGTAACATTAATGATGGGACTAATATTAGTCCTAAAGACTAAGTCCTCAAGCTTTTTAATAAGAGGAAAGAAAATTATATTAGTTAAAACAATTAAACCAGACATGAAGCACCAAACCATATTGGGTTCATTTGCAACACAATATGCTTTACCTCATAATCTAAATCTTATTCCATGAAAGATATGGATAAAGGACAAAATCATTATCACATCCCTCTATAACACAAATCCGTGTCGGGGTATGGTGTTTTCGAATAATCTTATTTCAATCGGGAAAGGAAACCTAATTGCTAGACATGATATCCAAACACAGTTGCATATTTAAAATTCATATTAATTGAATCATTAAGTAAACAAACTAAGCTTGCCTGAACTTTATGTGTTTTTCATATACTAACAATTATAGCTTTCAAGTGGCAATCAAGAGGCGACGATAGGACTCGGAGAAACATCATTGGATGAGACTCGAAGAATCATCATTTAGATGAACATAACCAGCCAACTTGTAACTAAATAAAAATCACCGAGTTCATATTCGGATATTGCATTGCATATAAATATTGACAGTGTGATAGAAACCATGCCAAATACACTCAGTAAATGAAATTGCAGGGCAGACTAGAGAAGGACAACGAGTCTGGACCGAAGCTTCATAGTTCGCGCTATCAAGCTCCATTCTGAATCTTAACGTGGTTCACTATGACTGGTACAAACATTAGATCAACCATCCTCATCAAGTTATTCATGATAGGGATGGAGCCTTCTGATTTCAACAGAAGAGGCAACCCAGGTGGGTAGTAAGTCATCATTGTGAGCAGAATAAAGGGTTTTGGCACGGATAGGGAAGAATATGCACCAATTGATTACTCTCTTTCGGATCATCGGTTGCGATTGTTGTCTTTAGGGCGACCTCATGGCCAAAACTTTCTTCGGTGACCTTCTGATCCACACTTCGCCGACGACATAAATTTGATGGCTTCCACTCCTTTTTCGTGATTTTTCCAGCCACTATAGTCGAAGCTTGTGTCAAAGATCATGAGGTGCGTAGCTCTGCCGGAGAGATTTGAAGCTTCTCTATTGATATTGATTGGTACCTCACCACTAGGCATGAATTCACTTTGTTTCGATATGGTACCATGTAAATTCCTATGACCTGAGATTACAAGGAATGATAGTGGTTAATCGTACCAACTTGAAAAAGGTTGCAAAACCCTTTTTGTATTAGTGAAGGTATCCGATGGCTCATCTAGGCATTAGTTGATTGTTTGGGAAAACCAAGGATTATGTAAAGGCAACAACATCGTAGTAGGTAGGGATTGGCTTCCATTAACGAGAATCAAAAGCTTAATAACTCAAACACCTTTCTTTCGTCAATGCAACAAACAAGAGCGTATAGGAAAATTAATCTTGAGGCTCGGGTCAGTTTTACCAGGTTCCACGGTGGGCGCCAAATGTTCTTGCTAAGAACATCATTTGGTTAATCCCCCTGAAGCTGGTCAGGTGGGATCACAATGTTAAGGGATTTTGATGTTTTAGGCATTTTTATGGGAGGCAATGAGAGGCAACAATTGTTGGGTTGTTAAGGCCTTTTCATCTCCCCTCATGTTTCTGTTATTCATCGTCCCCCCTTTTATTGTTTGGTCTCACGGAAATATTTATATTGCAACCCTTGCCCCTATGGATACTAAAGAGACATGGTTTTAATAGGTTTTAGTAACCATTAATAATTTGTAATAGATTAAATCACTAACCATTCTGTAAAGGATTCATCAATTGCTTGTTCTAGGGATTCGGCCATCAATTGGCTTCCCCCTAAAACCAAACAAGATGGAAGTACAACCCATTCAAGAATAAAGAATTATGAGATTCTCTGTCCGAACACTTCATCCCATTAGGCCTCGTGATCGGGGAGGTTATGTATATTCCATAATTTTACTTTACAAAGTTAATTCTCATGTGTAAGTGTTCAGTCTTGTCAAACCAGCTTCATAAGCAAAAGAAGTTGTATCCCATAGAAATTTGGTTTAATGCCCGATGTCAGGATGGTAGCAGTGTGTCTGAGGTAGGAATTTAAGCCGGTTTAGACCTGATGATGGGATGGTAGCTCATCTGTAACGGTCAAGGTTTAGCCCAAGGGTCACAGGTCAGTTACAGAATCATCATTTGATGTGTTACAATATCTAATTAAGAGTATTATAACCATGGATTGCTAATAACGTTACATCATTCCAACGATTACAATTATGATGGATTAATGGAGTCCCTCGGGATTCAATAGGGAGGAAAATGTTACACTATAAAAAAGTGGGAGCGAATGTTAAGAGGGGGGAAATTATCTAAGAAACACTTGACCAACCTCATACACATTTGTGACCTCTCCTAACTAGCATTAGGGAGGTCAACCAATCGATGTTTTTCACAAGAACACCTCCCAATCTGCATCTATATAAGAGATCAAAGATGCAGTGAATGACGGATAAAAGTGCAATTCATATTGACTAGTATCTTTAATATAGCATGAGATACACTAAATAGCGTGCATGTGAACATACATTGTATTATGCTTAATAAAAAAATTAAGTTATATCGCATAGGAGATGTCTAGACTTGTGAATGTGAGATATTATATAACGCATGCAAGATTGTGATAAAGAGATATAGATCCTCAAATAAAATGTTAGTTTTGATGCTAAGTTTCGATTTTGTATCAATCGGGATAAAATGTCTTACATAAGTAGATAGAGTCATATTCAATAACTTCTTCTACATACTTTTTTTAGGAAAGAATAGACCACCATAATTCCAAAAAAATAATTAAGTGGTATCAATTATTTCATATAAATTTAATATTAGATAAGTGATATGATAGATTTGCAAAAGTTATCCTTAGAAGTGGTGAAAATAATATCATCGACACAGAGAAGAAGATATGTCATATGAGTGTATTTTTGGTAGATAAATATAGAGTTGTGAGACTTGTTTTGGAACAAAAATCGATGAACCTTAATATATAAATAATTTGTACCAAACTATATGGGCTTGCTTGAGGATATACACCGATTTCTCTGCCCCGTTGATATTGTTACTTACACCAACATTAGGACTTTAGGTTATCCTGAGTTTGATAACTAAATAAAGGATTAATACCAAAAAGACGTGCTATAAATTAAAGACAGTGGACATGTCATGACTAAGCTCTCATTATTAAAATTCACTTTACATAATCACCACACGCAAAAATTCACTTTACATTTTGCTTTTTCGAACACAAACAAGCTTTCACAAAAGCGTGCACGGAATTATAAATCATCCAGCAACACGTGTGGTGCACAGTAACCTTATATTACTAGTAGTTACCGTAAATATAATTTCTCAAAAATAAAAAATTATCGTAAATATAATAATTTTCAATTTATTATAAAAATCAAATTTAGTTTCTTTAAATTAAATTCTCCTTGTTAGTTAAGTTGAAACTTTTATTTTTCTTTCTAGTTTTTAATGTTATTTCTCAACTGGTTTGTTTTAAAAATTGGACGTAGATGATGATAAAAAATATCATCGTTTTAGGTTCATGATGTCATGCATAGATGAAGCTAGAAATCAATTTGTGAGGCGTTAAGATAAAAATTCCCCTCAGTAAAATATTTATTTCCCACATGTACACTATACAAAATTATTATAGTCACTATTTTTTTATAAGAATCCCAATGCTGAGGAGTTAATAAAAATATAATTGTAAGAAGTAACACTTAGAGTTGTATCACAAAGACTTTTAATTCAATTATCTATATTTTAAAATTAATAAAATTATAAAGAAGGTATTTAATTTTAGTGAAATTCGATAAAAAAATATGTATGAGAAAAATCAATTGATCCGTAGAATCAACGACTTTGACCTACTGATCTTTAATATCTCTTATTTCTATTTTATTTATGTTTGACTATGAGTACATTAAGCAAGCGGTAATTTTACTTTATGCGAATTTGAATTCCTAATACTGAATAAAGTATCACGGTTGACAATGAATTATACTTAAACAATCAAACATAATAAAACTATAACCTATCAATTATATCATAAGAAATCAATTTCTATCAAACTAAATCCTATCAATTTTATCGTCATTCAAATTAAGTATTAGAATACAAACAAAATTAATAGAAAAAGAATATTAAATAATGATATTAAAAATATAACATAAAAATCTCAAGTTTTGACAAATTGATGAAACAACATATCTAAAGAAAAGTTTAGTCGACCATGTGAGAAAAACTTCAAGCTAAATTGTGTTCTAAATTATGTGATTTTGCCTCCCCTATTCTGATTCTTATAGTTAGAATAAGTATAACAAAAGTTTGAGCTATAAAAGCATCGGGTCTAAAAACATAAAATGATCCAACATAAAATATAAAATAAATTTTGCTTTCATAAGTCTAGTATGAAAAATTAAATATTTGAATTGTCAAAAATTTGAGTTAGTTTTTGGCATCAACATAAATTTTGCAGACTTTTCTTTTAGCTTTCCAACACTTACTCATATGCGTCAATTTGATACCCATAGCCTATGTTATGATCTACACAACGAGTAAGCATTAAAATGCAGTTTATTTCAAAAATAAATAAATAAAATAAACTAAAACTTATTTATGATTCAAATTTAAAAACATATTAAAACACACAAATTAAATCTGAGAGGCTTTTAAAATATCAAAGTACAAAGTTAAAAAAGAAGTCCAAAAAGGTACTGGTTAAATTCTCCCACAGTTAAACTTTTGTCCTCCGAGCAAAACTCCATCTTTAAAATTTAAAACAGAATAAAAACAAAAATAGAACATGCAATTTCAAAGACTTTTAAGAACAACATCATGGGAGGTGAGTGTAATTTCTCCTAAAAACTAGCACTAGTCCTTGGCAACGACACCATTTTGTTGCAAGCACAAAAGTAAGTTTTATAATTATTAGGTTTAAATGCAGTTTTGGTCCCTGTAATTTGGCGTGTTTTTTATTTTGATCCCTGTAATTTTTTTTGGTCTGAGTCTCTATATCTCATTTTTTTTGCTTTCGTTTTAGTCCCTAAAGCCAAAATCCACAGGGAAATCCGAAGAAAATTACGCAGGAAACCTATGTAATTTCCTGCGGATTTTGGCTTTAGGGACTAAAAATGAATGCAAAAAGTGAGATATAGGGACTTAGACAAAAAAATATTACAGAGACCAAAATCAAAAACTCGTTACCTTACAAGGACCAATAGACTATTTAAGCCTAATTAATATACTCGTGGAGATTGGTAGTTTAAAAGACCGTTTAACAATTTTTAAGATTCTAAGTAAAGAAGGTCTTATAGTTGTTTTGATGCGTGAAAGAAAATGTTAGAAAGTAAAATAGAGATTTTGGTGTTAACAGTAAGAAAAATATATAGGCATAGACTTTTTTCATTACGTATTTATCATGCATGATCATAGCTTAGTAATATGCTCCTACACTCAGATTATAATATTACCACCTATTGCTCTCATTTGTATGTCCTATCAGTATCAACACTATGAGATCAATGTATATACCTAATAGCTTAATGTTGAGAAAAACACAAGAAAGGGGATTTGAATTGGGTTTTACAAATTTTTCAATAGACTTTGTAACACACACACACAAACAAAGGTATGAACCACAGAAAGAAAGAACACGATTGATTTATCCTGGTTCACTGTTAACGAATCTAATCCGGTCCACCTGGCAAGGTGATTTTGCCTTATCACAAGGACTTAATCCACTAATCTTTGACAAAATTACAACAACCTCTAAGTCATCAACGACTTAGTCCTCTCGAGTCTACTGAGTAACACACTTAGTCACCCAAGAAAAACTTACAATCTACCTCTAAATTGTTCAAAAACAACTTAGCCCTCTCGAGTCTACTGACTAACACATTTAGTCACTCAAGGAAGATCACTTAAAAAGTGTTACAAGAATGTTTACAGTAGTGCTTCTTAATAAGCAGGTTGAAACAAATTTAAGAACAATATTTCTACACAAATATGAGCAGCAACTCTTTGTGTTTTTGAGATTCTTTGGCAGAGTATGTACTTTAGCGTTTTGACTTGTGAATCGTCGTCCTTTGCAATTCAGCATAGTCTTCTATTTATAACCTCAAGAGATATACGTTGAGGGATAAGAATGTCTTTGAGCTAGGCTAGTTGTCTTCAACGTTAGAATCCTTGGAGAGCGGAAGTAGTAAAAGCTTAGAAAGCTTTCTGGTCAATTCTGAGCAAAATCTCTGCTTTATACTTTTTTAGGAAAGAGTCGTTTGTACGGACTCTTGGTCTTCACGGTTTACTTTGGACTTTGAGCTTTTGATTCTTATCATGTATTTTAAACTTTAACGTTGATCAGAATCTTCAGAATCCTTTCTTTAGAAATAAACGCTTTCTTGAGGAGCACATATTCTCTTCTTTAGAAATAAACGCTTTCTTGAGGAGCACGTATTCTCTTCTTTAGAAACTCTAGTATGTATCAGAATCTTGGTGGGTTGCGCTATAAGTTGATTCTAATGAGAATTGTATATCTGCACACTTAAGATAGAATTAGGGTACCAGATTGTTACATATAAAATATATGAATTGTTATCATAAAAAATAGAGATTATATGCAGAACTAAGATCTTGTTCTAACAATCTCCCCCTTTTTTATGATGATAAAATCATGTATTTTGATGAAACAATGTGTAGCGTCGGTTTTTTGTGACGCGACCACAACCGCTTTTGGTGCTACTTTCTGATTTATGTATTTATCCTATTAAGCTTAAAAGGAAGGGGGGATATCTTAAACTAACCCCGCGTGCAAGTGTTTTCTTTAACAAATGCAAAGAGACCGGGGATCGGGGTTTGGTTATACAAAGAGAAGCTATTAACACCCAGATTATCTATAGTAATCTATAGGAACCTTCGTTTGTATATATTTTCTACTGTTTGAAATGCTTTCTTAAGTCTATCTGTTGTTGACCGGGGAAAGTTTCTCCTTTGGGAGGACTGAGGAAATGTTTTTGTTGTTTTTGGGTTTTCTATTGTTTTTGGGAAGGTGCTTGACTTAAGATTTTTGATTTGTGTGCTCGCTAAGATTTCGCAATCTTATGCCTACGTATTCCCGTAAGGAGATTTGGGAAATCAGAGCAATCGTAGTTCCTCCTATTCTATGTGAGGAAATTTGTTTGGTGTCTTGTTCAAAGCCCAAGATTGAAGCTAAAGAGTGTTTGTGTCTTGTTTAAAGCCCAAGATTGAAGCTAAAAGTTGACTGAGAGAGAATTTTTCATCTCTAAATGGAGAAATTTCACCTATTTGTCACAAATATTAAGTAATTGGTTATAAGGGAAGTTACTTTAACTGGGATGTATGGGATCCAGCAATGTCATATCTTCCTTTATAAGAGAAATATCATGAAGGAAGAAGCTTTAACTCAGTGTAGAGCAATGCCACTTTTTCCTTTATGAATCTTTCATGCTAAGAGAGGGACATTGGCTTGGATATGTAGAATCCAGAGGCTTGCCACTTACATCAATTAGATGAAAGAGAAATTTTAGCCATGATAAAGGAGGGACTCCAGCTTGGATTTTGAATCAACAAGTGTGCCACTTACATAATTATCTGGAAAAAGTTTTGATTGTTTGTTTTGATATGTGATATATAGAGGGGATATCCTCCTACAGAGATGACTCATGGTATCATTTGTGGGGATGATGGATTTTGTGCCTTGATCAAAGCCCAAGGTTGAAGCTAAAAAAGATTTGGTGTAACTTCACTGGAGATGTTTTATTTGAGTATCTTGTTTGAAGCCCAAGATGATGAAGCTGAGGAGTTTGAGTATTGTTTTAAAGAAGACTAACTCAACTAAGGAGTAATATATTTATCTTGTATAAAGCCCAAGATTGAGGCTGACTGGGAAAATCATTATATGAAGCCTAAGAGGAGGCTGACTCTTGCTGAGGATTATTGAAATCCAGGAGAAGGCCTAAACTGTGTTGGAGAATCCAAAAGGAAACTAACTCTTGCTGGAGATTTGAGCATAGTTGATTTATCAGATACCATGAGGCTTTGATTCTTTTGAGGATTTGTTGATGTCAATCTGACCCTGGTTGGGGATTTTTAAGGTGAAATTCAAGCCTTGTTGGGGGTCAGAAAGGATTTAAAGATGAGTTTGAATACCTTAGAGGTTTTAACTCTTCTGGGAATTGATGTATTGGTAAAGATGATTAGGATATATCCCATGCTTTTAGGCAGCTTGAGGGTCCTTGTGTTAAGCCCAAGAGGAGACTATGAGGGTGAGACTTTCCAAGTCTAACTTGTATAAAGCTCAAGAGGAGGTTGAGACTACCCAAGTCTCTTAAGTAGAGGTAGACTCTGGTTGGAGAAAGATCTTTGATTGATACCCAAAAGGAGGCTGAGACTACCCAAGTCTCTTAAGAAGAGGTAGACTCTGGTTGGAGAAAGATCTTTGTATGATGCCCAAGAGGAGGCTAAGGGTTCTAGAGATGAAGATCAATTCTTGACTTATTGGATGTTCTAGAGTTTTGACTTTCTTGAGGATTGAACTAGTAGAGATGACTGAATTCTATTCTATGCTTTTAGGAAGCCTTTGGGTCCTTGTACTAAGCCCAAGAGGATGCTAGGATGCTCCTAGGAAGCCTGCGGGTCCCTGTACTAAGCCCAAGAGGAGGTTGTGGCGAACTTTTAAGAAGCCTGTGGGTCCAAGCCTAAGAAAAGTTCAAGAAAGGTTTCACCGGGAAATAATCCTTTCATTGTTGAACAGTTCTAAGGTTTGAAGAAATTCAGAAGAGGTTTCACTGGAAATTAATCCTCTCTGGGGAAATGAATTTCTTTGTATAAGTATAAACTAGTTTATTGAACGAAGTTATAAGTATCCTACTGTTTAACCTAAGTGTGAACTGAGGATGACCTAACTGCTGAGGGAAATCTAAACAGGTATTCCCAAGTATATACAGATAAGTGGTTTAATAGGTATATAAACAAGTATGTATTGAAAAGGTGATGGGTATTACTCTCTAGATAGAGGCCCAAGTGTATTGTGATCGGTTGTATTAATTATAACTGTATGATTAGGGTTTTGAGAAATTGAAGAAAGTTTTGAGAAAACTTTGATTTTGAATTTGAATTAAAAGAAATTTTATTGTTATTTAAATGAATTGAAAAGAAAGTTTAGGGCTTATAACTCAAAGAGAGGCTCAAGTAGTCTAAGAGCAGTTTCACCGGGAATAATGCTTCTCTTAGTACCAGTGTGATTTGAATTTTCTTTTTATTATATAAAAAAGAAAGAAGGATGGGACTTACACTCTATTAAGAGGCCCATGTTAATGTATTTTGAATGGAAGAATAGTATTGGGTCTTATACTCAGGGAGAGGCCCAAGTGTTTTCCAACAGTTTTAAAACAGACAGATGAATTTGAAAACAGAGGTATGGGACTTACAACTCAAGGAGAGACCCATGGAGGTTGTTTATTGTTTAAAACAAAGTTTATATACAAAAGATTGGGGCTTATACTCAAGGAGAGGCCCAAGTGATTTATTTTGAAAACAGTGATCGCATTGTGATACCGAAAGACGTTGTGGGAC
Source organism: Lathyrus tuberosus (assembly GCA_022829125.1). Taxonomy (NCBI): domain Eukaryota; kingdom Viridiplantae; phylum Streptophyta; class Magnoliopsida; order Fabales; family Fabaceae; genus Lathyrus; species Lathyrus tuberosus. The sequence continues at coordinate 6,857,026 of JALAZF010000253.1, forward strand.
TTATACTCTAGCAGAGGCCCAAAATTTATTTATGTACATAGGAGGTTGGGTTTTACACTCTAATAGAGGCCCATGAGTGTTGAAATGAAGTTTTGAAAGATCAAATCAAAGGAAACCCTAATTCTTATTTTTTTTTTTGTATTTTTAAAAGGGAAAATTAATTAAAAATATCAAATAAATCCAATAAACAAGTTATGAATTATGTTTAAGGTTTGGAAAATAAGGTTTTATTCACACGATGATTTAAAATCAAATTGGTTTTGAAAAATCAAGAAAAATAAATTATTTTAAAAATGTTTAAACAAATTAAAATAAAATTCTTAAAAATATATAAAAATATATCAAATAAAAATATTTTTTGTGATTTTTTGGTGAATAAAATATTTTTAATATGTGAGTGATTTTTGTGCAAAAAATCATTTTAAAATAATTAAAATTGATTAACAAAAATAATTATTGAAAATAAATAGAAAAAATATAAAAAAAAATATGAAAATGTGAAAAATTGGACAAAATGACATGGGTGGCTGTTGAACCCACGTCCTCCAACACAAACACACCTGAAAACACACGTTACTACCACTGGGGTGGTGATGCATCCGTCTATCAAAACCACCCCATAAACATATATGGGTGACTTGTTTTTAGGCCAGGCCAAGGCGCCATGGCCTGACCCTTGCCCAAGGGAGGCCAGATTTTATGCCTTTGCAAGAAGGCCATAACTTTCTTATTTCTCTAAGAAAATGGATCAAATAAAGATGGATCCTACCTAGAATTTCATGCAGAATCCAATGGTGGTCTTGGAATTTTCTAAAAATGCCTACATTTTAAACCCGATATTGGTTTCAAAATAGGCTAATATTTGCAAGTTCTATGATAAAAACTTCATACAAGCAATAGTAGCATGGGAAATTAGTTCAAACACAACAAATATGATGTGTATGACATGTTCATGATCAATGTACATCAAAGCGATGCATATTTCCCAAAGTTCAAGTTGTTATGTACTTACCTCTTGAAGCTCCACTTGCTATCTTTCAAGAGACTTGTGACAGAAGTAATCCAATGCCTTGGATACTCTTAATAGACCCCTTAGAAGCTTTTAGGATTATCCAAATCAAAAGGAAACCTCTGGAACAGAAACTGGCTCCTTCTTGCAAAATTGGCAAAAATGACCAAAATAACAACTCCCTCAATTGGTGTTACAGTTGAGGAACACTTGTTGGAACAGATTAGGGATGATATTTGGAGAGTGTTTGAAGTGTTGTTTGGCTTTGAAAGTGATTGAATCAAGACATGGCTTGAAAAATGCTGAAAAGTCAAAATTTGAGGTTTTGATGGTTGACTTTCTAATTTTGGTGTTGTGAGATGAAGATGAAGGTTTGAACACCTCCAATGGATGATTTATAATGTGTTAGGATGGTGGTTTGAGTGGTTCAAGCTCTGGTTTTGAAATTTGAAGCAAGAGAGTGAGAATGAGAAAACAAGGCCTTGGTATTGTTTTTGTGTGTTTTTTCTGATGCAAAATGACCTCTATTTATAGGAGAGCAAGTTTGTTTTGCAAGAAATAGTGAGTGGATGAGGGAGCATGCTATTATCCAATGGATTTTGCCATGTAGCACTTTCTTAAATGCCAAGATCCAAGTCTCCTCTTATCTTGACTTCAACCAACTTGGCAGGTTTGAACACTCATGTTTCTTGACTCCTCTTGACTGGTTTGTAACTGATTCATGCCACCTCTATGCATCACATAAATGCTTGATTCCAAATTTGAAATTCAAGGTTCATGTAATGATGATTTTGCACATGCCAAGTTGAAATCTTGATTCATTGGTCCAAAGTTGAAATCATCAAGTGATTCATCAAGATTCTTTCTGATCTTGGAAGAGGACAAAGCTTGTAAGATGACAAAATTGTAAATGGAAATCGTGTGGCACAAGAAATGCACACAATCTGCCAAATGCTGTCATGAAAATCAGTTTGAGCAAGGCATGTTGTGAGGTTCATAACTCCTTGCTCAAGTTGAATCAATGGATGTTCTTGTACTCTTTGGAAAGCTTATATATCATACTTCAACTTTGATGTTTACATTTTGTCTTGATTCATTTTGGATCATAATGAAAAATGCCTCCAAAGTTGGACAAAACATGAGACAGATTCTGCCTCAAATTTTTCTAAGTGTCAAAGTTCAAATCTTATGAAACCCTAATTTTATGGTCTTATAACTCAAAATCTAGGCATTTTTTGACCATGGATCAGTAGGACACTTTTGTAGTATGTAATGAGAGCTTTCATTTGAGCTTTGGATGGAAGAAAAAGGTTGCTTGGATCACAAGTTACGGCCTTGCAAAGTTGGGTAAAAATCACTTTTTTCCATAACTTAGTGAAATTTCAAGTTTTTCAAGGCTGCCCTTTTTGCAAGTAACCTCACTTTTCTTAATTTTTCTTGATTGATCATGGTCCAAATCATAAGTTAACATTGTTTTTGACTTGAAGAGGCCATATTTGTCAAAAAAATCCTAAAAGTCAAACTTGATTTTGGTCACAGTTGACTTTTTATAGCAGATGAATTTTAAACTTTGTGATCCTTTATGAAACGAAGTCCTTGGGATAAATTAAACCTAATGGATGGATTCCATAGGAGTTTTAGAGTTTCTTGAATCTTGTCCCAAGTTTTGAGATCATGTCTTGGTCAAAAGTCAAAGACATGGTTGACTTTTTCTCAGAAACCCTAGTTTGTGGCCCAGATGAATTTGAATCCTTGCATTACTTATGAACCAAGTTCTTTGAATCAATTTAGTCTTATGAAGATATCAACATTATGTATTTGAGGTCCTTAAAGCATCCCTTGAGGTTTTGGCTCATGCCTTGCTTCAAAAGTCAACTTGGGGATTGAATTAGGTCAAAACCCTAATTCCTGATTTTTGATGAGTGTATCCCCTGAGACTATTTTGAATTTATGAATGGACTCATGAGGACCTTTTGAGCTTCTTGAATCATGTTTTGAAGTATTGGCTCATGCCTAGATGAAAATTTCTCTCTGGAGGCCTTGGTCGACCAAAACTCTAATTTGGTGACACTGATGATCTTGAGGCCTGATCAACTTGAGATGTTGTATTTTTTGTGTTAGATTCTTGATGTGGAAGACCTATTGATATTTCATGGATGTTTAAGAGGTTTGACAAGTTGAAGATCATGTCAATTCTTGATTGATCCTTTTCCTGGATGCTCGGAGAGGGATCAAAAACCCTAATCCTTGGTTGAGGTGAATGCTCAACAATCTTTGAGAGGATTGTAGAGGCATGAAGGTACATCCATATTGTGGTGATGATTTGCACAATGATGTGAAAATTTTGTGGTCAAAATTTAGGGTATGACACAATGTATATGCTTTAATATGCTAAAGATATCAGAGTTAAGTTTTAGAATACTCCTCCTGAGATAGACAAGCTCCCCTTGAACTTATATCTCATGTTTACTTCTTTTGAGTTGAATTATTTTTGCAATGTTTACCACCAGAAGCTTCTAACAGAACAATCCTGCAATTTCTTTCACATGCTTGTATATATGGTGTTAGAATGTGAGAATGAGATTTTAGAGAGCAGATATATATATCAAAATCATTCTGAAGTTTACTCCCCCTTTTGTCATAATCAAAAAGTTTTAAAAATAAGATAGAAGATACACGGAAAGAAAAAAAAATACAGAAATGAACGAAAATGACAAGAGTAAGCCCTAAGGTGCCTAGGTATGGGAAGTAGAAGGAGTCCTTGCAAGAAGTTGAGTGAGCATATCCTTGATGGAACGACTAACTTCATCTTGACTATCCAACCTGTCTTGGACCATTTTCTGATTTTTTTTTCTGCAATTTGACCAATGTTTGTGCCATAATTGGGAGAAGATTATCATCAGGAGGTGATGTGTTGTCAGAGGTATGTTTAGCAGCAGCTTGTAGGATAGCTTCTCTTTCTGCAGCGACTTTCTTTTTCAGCTTCATTCTTGGTAATCTCAGCAACAATTTTGTCAGCTTCCTTTCTTGCTTCTTCAGCAAGCCTTTCTCTTTCTTTCCTCTTTTCTAGTCTTATTTCTGCTTGACTTATAAACTTCTCTTTAACTTGATCCAAGAAACACTTGATTTCTTGAAGTTCTTATGTTAGCCAAGTGTTAAAGAGATTCCAATTTGTAGTCAGAAGGGTAGGCTCGTCACTAGAATTAGATTCTTCATAGATCCCTTGGGCTTTAGTGACAGCCTCTTCTAGAAAGCTAGAAAGAACATTAGCCAGTGTTTTGCTAGGAGGTTGATGATCAGAACTCTGAGAATCATGATGAGTTGCACCATCAAATGCAGATTCTGAGAGAGAGTCTAGAGAGACAGTTTGTGATGAGGGTGGTGGAGAAGACAGAGATTCTGATGGGATTACAGCAAAGTTTGGAGATATAGTTTATGAAGGAGAGATGGAAACATGTGAAGCTAAGGATGAGAGGGAATGTTCTAAAAGGGATACAGGAGCAGCAGTGGTGGAGATGGTTGTTACTGAGGAGGTTTTTATTTTGGATTTTTCAAGAGGAGCGGAAACACAAGGTGGTGTAGGTGGGATGGCGAAGGTAGTGATTGTGGTTGAGAATAATGGTGGTAGGGGAGGAATTTGTGAAACAAGAGTTCTGGTATCTGACCCAGAAGCAACCAATACTGAGGAGTTAGAAATTTTACTTGTTGGAGCGGAGGAAAAAATAGTTTCATAGTTCATGGAGGAATTTCCCGATTCCTTATGCCCTAACTTCTTCTTCTTTGCAGTCATGACCTTTAAAGAAACATGTTTCCTTTTGTAAAGGTTTGGTGGTTCAGCTAGGAGTTGGTCAAACGAGATTCCAGACACATCATGACCCTCTTTTTCAAGCTGGTCTAAGTAATCTTGTAAGACATGTGGTGGATCAACTTGGGTGAAAAGAGGATAGTTGTCAACAATTGTCCTTCGTCCTTTGATACTTTCAAAGTCTGTATCCATAGTGGGTTCAACAGTGATCTCTTTGATAATAGACATGCTTTTGACATTCTTGATATTGAAAGGTTTTCCAATATCTTCACCAAGATCACCAGCTAAGTTATGTTTAACCAGATGATCCACAAGACAACTTTCCATCAGAATATCTGAAATAAGTCTTCCCAAAGGAATATGCCTTTTTGGCTTATCCCTAGAGTGTCTGACAGAGTCTCGAAGGAACTTGAACAGAATGGATGGAAGATCCATTTTCACTCCTTACTTCAGAAAGTACAGTATGTACTTCTAATCAGTATTAGCGTAGTCGGAGGAACTTGTTGAATGTTTGGTGTGAATGCAACCCAAAATAAGCTTGAAATAGTTTTCTCAACCTTGATTCTTTACATCAGTAGTTAAATCCACACCATTTGCCTTTAGGTTTTCGAAATCAACTAAAAGTTCATAGCAAACATCCAATTCTTCAGGGGCTATTTTCAGATAGAGTTCCTCAGGTCGATTTAGAATGTGAATCTGCTGTTGTTGAGGAGCAACCACTATTTGAGGCATGATTTGAGATATCAGAGATGTGAAGTCTGTACCAGATTGTTGAGAAGGGCATGTCTGTTGTTCCATTTGTTTAAAGAAGTTATAGAGATCTAGTTGTTGAGCATCCATGAATGAAGAAGTTTCTCAGAGAGGACAATTGGATTTGAAATTTAGGTTTAGAGTGCATGAAGTGAAGTAAATAATGTGTGATGAAGAGAATAGTGAGTAATAAAGTAAAGAATTAACTATTGTTTCTTGAAAAAGACTGAAAAGGGAGAAAAGTAATACGGATTTCATCCTACTCTCAAGACATCCCAATGCTCAAGGTGTCACTTAATCATCCGAATATGATTTACACGTGTAAGAGTGAATCATAGCCGTCAGTTTGAATTTTCACCATTTGATGTTCTCAAGGATAAGAAAAGCAAAAGGTTTCTGACTTGAGATATTTTTGATTGAGATAGTTTCTAACTGGTAGAAAATTCAAGAGATCAAAAACACATTAAAATGCATAAGATCAGAATCACAATTTAACAGAAGGTGCTAAACAATAGAAGGTTCATTCTAGACAAAACTCCATTTTCAAATGTTTCAGAATGAATAAGAAACTATCTTCAGCTAGGGGTTTTGTAAAAATATCAGCCCATTGATGATCTGTATCAATGAATTGTAAGGAGATAGTCCCTTTCTGAACATAGTCTCTAATAAAATGATGTTTGATTTCTATGTGTTTAGCCCTAGAATGCAAAATAGGATTCTTACTTAAACAAATAGCTATAGTGTTGACACAATAGATAGGAATGTTACTCTCATATATCTGAAATTCTTCAAGCTAATTTTTCATCCAGAGCATCTGAGTGCAACAAAGTGACGCTGAGATATATTCTGCTTCCGCAGTAGATAAAGCAATTTTAGATTGTCTTTTGCTTCCCCATGAGACGAGATTACTACAAAGAAATTGACAGTTCCCAGAAGTACTCTTACGTTCTATTCTATCTCCAGCATAATCTGCATCACAGAAACCTGATAGCTTGTATTATGATATTTTCTCATACATCAAGCCAAGGTTAGAAGTTCCTTTCAGATACCTTAGGATTCTCTTAACAGCAGTTGAGTGACTTTCCCTTGGATCTGATTGAAAACGAGCACAAAGACATACACTGAATAAATTATCTGGTCGTGAGGCAGTCAGATAGAGAAGAGAGCCTATCATACCACGATAGAGCTTCTGACAAACCTTTTTACTTACTTCGTCTTTCTCCAGAATGCAAGTAGGATGCATGGGAGTTTTAGCTGGTTTGCTTTCTGTCATATCAAACTTCTTTAGAAGTTCCTTAGTATATTTTCCTTGATGTATAAACGTGACTTCTGGAGTTTGATTGATTTGAATTCCCATAAAGTACTTTAACTCTTGCATTAGGTTCATTTCGAATTCTTCCTGCATTAGCTTAGAGAAATATTGACATGCAAAAGTATTAGCAGAACCAAATATTATATCATCTACATAGATTTGGCATATTATGAGGTCGTTTCCAAAGTTCTTACAAAAGATAGTAGTATCCACTTTTCCTCTGGTAAAGTCATTTTCTAAAAGAAAAGAACTTAATCTTTCATACCAAGCTCTGGGAGCTTGTTTAAGACCATACAATGACTTCTTAAGTTTAAAAACATGTTTTGGAAACTTAGAGTTTTCAAAACCTGGAGGTTGGTGAACATATACTTCTTCAGAAATGTAACCATTTAGTAACGCACTTTTAAAATCCATTTGATATAACTTAATATTATTATTAACAGCAAAAGAGATGAGAATGCGTATAGATTCTAACCTGGCGACTGGAGCAAAGGTTTCATTATAGTCAATTCCTTCTTGTTGACTGTAACCTTGTGCGACCAGTCATGCTTTGTTTCTAACAACTACTATTTTCTCATTTAATTGGTTTCTAAATACCTATTTGGTTCTAATAATATGAGTTCCCTTGGGCTTAGGCACTAGATCCCAGACATCATTTTTGGAGAACTGATCTAGCTCTTCTTGCATTGCAAGAATCCATTCATTGTCCTGAAGTGCTTCTTCACAAGATGTTGGTTCTATCAGAGATACCAATCCTAAGAGTACTTCTTCAGAATGTTTGAATGTAGATCTTGTTCTGACAGGTTCAGCTTTGTCTCCTAGAATTATATCTTTAGAAACAGTTTATCTAAGCCTTTATCCTTTCTGTACGGAAGGACATTCAGTTGCTTCTAATGTATCAATGTGTTTTGGATCTATGCTTTCAGAGTCTTTTGTCCTATCTCCAGAACCAATGAAGGTAACTTCTAGATCTGCAAAATTCTCAACCAGCTTTGACATTTCTAAGTCAAGCTTATCGTTAAATCTAACATGGATTGATTCCTCAACAATATGTGTTTCTGTATTGTATACTCTGTAGCCCTTAGAGCGTTCTGATTATCCTAACATAATACATTTTTGTGCCTTAGAATCAAACTTGTTTAGATTCTCTTTAGTATTCAAAATAAAACATGAACATCCAAAAGGATGAAAGTAAGAAATGTTAGGTTTTCTTCCTTTACACAGTTCATAAGGAGTCTTCTCCAGAATGGGTCTAATGGAGATCCTATTCTGAATATAACATGTTGTGTTCACAGCTTCTGCCCAAAAGTGCTTAGCCACATCCGTTTCGTTGATCATAGTTCTGGCCATTTCTTGCAACGTTCTATTTTTCCTTTCTACAACTCCATTTTGTTATGGATTTATAGGACAGGAGAAATCATGAGATATACCATTAGAATCAAATAGTTCTTCAAACAGTTGATTCTCAAATTCGCCACCATGATCACTTCCAACTCTAACGATCTTAGAATTAAATTCATTTTGCACTTGATAACAGAAACTTGTAAACACATAATGCGACTCATTCTTGTGTCTAAGAAATTTCACCCATGTCCAGTGACTATAATCATCAATGATGACAAGTCCATACTTCTTGCCACTGACTGATGCCGTTTTGGCGGGGCCAAACAAGTCAATGTGTAGAAGCTCTTAAGGTCTGGAGGTGGAAACAACATTTTTAGATTTAAAAGATGTTTTCGAAAACTTGCCTTTCTGACATGCTTCATAGAGTGCATCTGAAGTAAACTTCATCTTAGGCATGCCTCTATAACTAACTCAAGTTTGTTTAGCTAAGAAATTCTCCTCATGCAAATATGACCCAAGTGTCTATGCCATACCCATTGTTCTTCGTTAACAGACATTAAGCACCTAACATCTTGGTCTTTAAGATAAAAAAGATTAATCTTATAAATGATGTTTTTCCTCTTTCCAGTGAAGAGAACAGCCTTTCTGACTAACAGCTTTGCATGTTTTTGATTGAAAATAATGTCATAACTGTTATCACTTAATTAACTTATGGATAACAGATTGTGCATTAATCCCTTAACATAGAGTACATTAGATATAGAAGGAAGAGATCCATTACCCACTGTTCCAGAACCTTTGATTCTTCCTTTTTGGTCTCCTCCGAACCCTACGTATCCAACATCTTTAAGTTTCAGGCTTTGGAACATTGCCTTCTTCCCGTCATGTGTCGCGAGCATCCATAGTTCGGGTACCATGACTGGTGTTTTAACTCTGCTGCATAAGATATCTGCAACATATACTATTTTATCCTTTGGTACCCATAAACTTTTGGGTCCTTTTAAATTAGTGTTCCTAGAGTTTTTGATAAACTTAGGTTTTCTTGCAGCATTAAATTTTCGTGTATGTGCTGGTGTATAATGGTAAGAAAAAGGAGATACATGTTTGTTTTCTTGAAAAGGTTTCTGATCATTATTGTCAGAATCATAACCTATTCCTCTTTTTCCATTGTGGCTAACACCATAAATCATAGAAGCCATTCTACTTCTGTCTATACTATTATTAAAGAATTTTTTAAAAGCCTTATCATACTTATATAAGAGGGTTTCAGAAAAAGGAGTAGCTTTAGAAATAGTTTCTTCTAGTTTTAAACATTTTTTGTTAAGAAAAACATTTTCTCTATCTAAGACAAGGTTTTCATCTTTTTGTTTTAAAACCTCTTTCTCAAGCTTGACATTTTATTCAACTTCATATTCAAGAGCCTTTTTCAGATTCTTGAATTTTTTTTGAAGTTTCTGATATCTTTTCAATGATTCAGAAAGACATAATTCTAAGTCAGCACGAGAAAGATAAAAAAATACCTCTTCTGAGTCAGACTCAGTTTCTGTTGCAACCTCTTCAGATGTTGTGGCCGCGAAGGCTATGTTGGCGTGCTCATCTTCAGAATCGAATTCCAAAACTTCATAATCATAATTATCCCATGTTGCCATAAGACCTTTCTTCTTATCTTTAAGCATGATCTACAGTAGTATACCCTTTGTCCAGAACTTTGAGTCCTGCTACCAAGGTTTGGAATCTTGAGAACATGGATTCAATAGTTTCATCTTCTTCCATCTTGAAGGCTTCATATTTCTAGACCAACGCAAGAGCTTTGGTTTCCTTGACTTGAGTATTGCCTTCATGTGTCATTTTCAAGGAATCAAAAATATCTTTTGTTGTATCTCTGTTAGTAATTTTTTCATACTCATTGTATGAGATAGCATTTAGAAGAATGGTTATTGATTTGTGATGATTTTTGAAGTCTTGATTTTGCTCATCACTCATTTTGTTTCTTGGAATGGGCATTCCAATAGCAGAAAACAGTGTTTCGTAACCATTTGTCACTATATCCCAAAGATCTGCATCAAAACCTAAAAAGAAATTATCTATTCTATTTTTGTAGCAGCCAAAATTTTCTCCATCAAATAAAGGAGGCTTGGCGTTGTAACTGTCTCTTTCATTTATGTTGGAAGTGGCCATAGAGTTTTTCTCACGCTGAATTTCTCTACACAGTTAATTGTTTGATATGAAAATCAATAAAAGAACCGGAGCTCTGATGCCAATTGAAGGTTGACAAAAACATAAGAAATGGGGTTTGAATTGGGTTTTATAAATTTTTCAATAGACTTTGTAACATACACACACACACACACTCGCGCGCGCAAACAAAGGTATGAACCACGGAAAGAAAGAACACGATTGGTTTATCCTGGTTCACTGTTAACGAAGCTAATCCAGTCCACCCACCAAGATGATTTTGCCTTATCACAAGGACTTAATCCACTAATCTTTGATAAGATTACAACAACCTCTAAGTCATCAACGACTTATCCCTCTCAAGTCTACTGACTAACACACTTAGTCACTCAAGGAAAACTTATAACCAACCTCTAAATTGTTCAGCAACAACTTAGCCCTCTCGAGTCTACTGACTAACACACTTAGTCACTCAAGAAAGATCACTTAATAAGTGTTACAAGAATGTTTACAATAGTGCTTCTTAATAAGCAGGTTGAAACAAATTTAAGAACAACATTTCTACACAAATATGAGCAGCAACTCTTTGTCTTTTTGAGATTCTTTGACAGAGTATGTACTTTAGCGTTTTGACTTATGAATCATTATCCTTTGCAATGCAGCATAGTCTTCTATTTATAACCTCAAGAGATATACGTTGAGGGATAAGAATGTCTTTGAGCTAGGCTAGCTGTCTTCAACGGTAGAATCCTTGGAGAGCAGAAGTAGTAAAAGCTTAGAAAGCTTTCTGGTCAATTCTGAGCAAAATCTCTACTTTAGACTTTTTTAGGAAAGAGCCGTTTGTACGGATTCTTGGTCTTCACGTTTTGCTTTGGACTTTGAGCTTTTGATCCTTATCATGTATTTTGAATTTAACGTTGATCAGAATCTTCAGAATCCTTTCTTTAGAAACAAACGCTTTCTTGAGGAGCACATATTCTCTTCTTTAGAAGCTCTAGTATGTATCAGAATCTTGTTGGGTTGCGCTAGAAGTTGATTCCAATGAAAATTGTATATCTGCACACTTAAGAAAGAATTAGGGTACCAGATTGTTACATATAAAATATATGCATTGTTATCATCAAAACTAGAGATTATATGCAGAACTAAGATCTTGTTCTAACAATAGCGATATCTTAGTCTATTAACCAACACAAAGTATTAAGTTACAATTATTATAAATTGCAAGACTCCACACTAATCCTACTAAAATGCATGAAGATATTGAACCTAAACATATGTCTAGACATTAGTATCCAATAGATGATAATCTTGGATTTAGTAATGACAACCACCTTTCAAATGTCAAGTCACACCATGAAAATAAGTTTTAGGTAGTAAATCTAAAATAGGCATTAAGATTAAAGATTCATCAATATTAAAGCAAGAGTAGACTTACATAAAAATCCATGACCTATTTAATACATGAATATAATTAATACATCTAACCTTTAACAAAGAGATTTTTAGCTACACTTACTCATCATAGTAGTGTCGGTAATCCTGTGAAGACGAGCTTGGAAGTTTATATGCCCTGTCTCTTGAGAAATGCTTATACCTTCATATCCCTCTCTTATTCTCCAATTATATATCAAGGTGAACCTACTCCACTTATGTACTACATTACCCCATAAAAACTCCCTTTGCAACAAATTGGAAACCCCTATTTATAGTTGCAGATTCAGAGCGTTCTCAAGAAGCACCGCCCATCCGCGCCTAACAAGCCTGCTTTCTTTTATAGGTTAAGCAATGATAGTTGTCTGACAGGTGATCCTAGCTGTCATGCGTTGCCGGGCGCACTGCCCCATCGCTTAGCAAGCAAACCTTAATTAACCATGAAGTATATTTATCTTTGAAGTGACATCTAGGTTCATGAGCTCGCTAGGCGCACCTATGATCATGGCCTAGCGAGCATTGCTTTGCAAGAAATTGCTCTACCTTGGTCTTTGTGTGGTGAATTGTCGTTTTCCAGATATTTTTACCTGTTTTCAGTTAATATATGTTAGGAAAGTATAAACAGGTGTTCTATTACTCAATATAGACAAATGGGGTATTTTTTATATTAATTGCTTGTAAAATAAGTTAATAAATATCTATATATTTTTATATAAATTTAACACTTATTAATAATATTAATCCTAGAAATAAAAAAAATGTGAGTTAGAAGTTCAAAAAATAATTCATTTACAAATATTAAAGAATCATCTACCAAATATATTAATTGATTAAAAAGAGGTCACTAAATCATAAATACAATACTATTATTACTCTAATAAAAATAGTTGTCCCTGTTGAGAAATATAATATGTGTCAACTACTTTTTTTTTTTTGGAAATCTTGGTATCCGGCCTTGCGACCGACTAATCCAATGTTGGAATAATATAGTAAGTGTGAGTAAGTGGGGAAATAGTCTCACATTGGATAGGAATGTGGTGACTTGAGCATTTATAAGTGGGAGAACCCACTCACCTAAAACCTTAAGGTTTTAGGTGGACAAATTGTGTGTTTCTCACTAAAAAGTGTCTAGTCCTACACTATATGTATCAATGCTCCCTAGTGTGAAACTCCTCTAACAGTGGTATCCAGAGCCCTGGTTTGTAAAGGGACCGACTTACTTGTATCGAAATGCCCAGGAAGTGGTGTTCCGTTGAAATCGAAATGCCAAAGGAAGAGGTGTATTCGAAATACCTAATAAGAGGTGCCTTGAAAAAAAGGTGTCAACGGCGGTACAAGTATATAAAAAAGGGAACATTGTGGACTCAAACTTGAGGGGGAGTATTCGAATAATATAAGCAAGTGTGAGTAAGTGAGGAAATAGTTCCACATTGGATAAGAATCTGGTGACTTGAGCATTTATAAGTGGGAGAACCCACTCACCTATCACCTTAAGGTTTTAGGTGGACAAGTGGTGTGTCTCTCACAAAGGTGCATAGTTCCACACTATGTATCAATGTTCCCTAGTGTGAACTCCCCCAACAAATGCTATCAGAGCCTCTGGTTCGAGAAAGGGACCGGGGTGAGGTGTATCGAAATGCCCAAGAAGTGGTGTTCCGTTGAAATCGAAACGCCCAAGGAAGAGGTGTATTCGAAATACCTAATAAGAGGTGCCTTGAAAAAGGTGTTAACGGCGGTACAAGTATAAAAAAGGGGGAAACATTGTGGACTCACACTTGAGGGGGAGTGCTGGAATAATATAGCAAGTGTGAGTAAGTGGGGAAATAGCCCCACATTGGATAGGAATGTGGTGACTTGAGCATTTATAAGTGGGAGAACCCACTCACCTATCACCTTAAGGTTTTAGGTGGACAAGTGGTGTGTCTCTCACAAAGGTGCCTAGTCCTACACTATGTATTAATGCTCCCTAGTAGTAAACTCCCCCCAACTTCCAAGAGGGACCAATCCCACCGTCCACTAGCGGGGGACCCCGTTTAAAGCCAGAGCAAAACTCTGTATGGACTAACCCACACAAGGATTGATTGCACTTAGTAGGATTCGAACTTGAGACCTTGAGAGGAACACACTCTCAAGACCCAAGCCTACACTTAAAGTGTGGAATACCAAGTGACTACAAGGATTAAAAATTTAAAATGCTCGAATACAAGAATAAAAATACTCTAACAAAAAAAAAGAGTTGAATATATATATATATATATGAAAGAAATATTTCAGATGATTTTATTCAAGTACCTGTAATTCATAAAAATAAATATATCTTTGATAACTTATGTCTAATGAAAAATAATGGAACTGACATTAAGTTGGTGACGATGATGTTTTTGTACATAATATAGCACTAAAGGTTATAAATAATAAATTTGATCATGAACCAAAGTTTATTAAACATTGTATACTAAGTGGGAATTGTCGAGATTGGAATGATGTAATTGCAACATAATTTACTCTCTTTACAAGTAAAATTAACGTTTTTTGAACATGTAGTTCAAACATATGAAAGTGGAATTCTAGTTTGATATAAATGAACTTTTATGAGAAAACTAAGCGAGAATGGAGAAAAATGTGAGATATAGGGGCCTGTTTGTTTTGACTTTTTTTTAAAATGAGTTGTATAGTGTAACATAATTTTGTAGAAAATTTTTTTACAAAGAAATTTTTTATAAAAACTTCAAATGAAAATTTAGTTTGAATAGTTATTCTTAAAGTGTTATTTTAGGTATTTCATCATTTTATCGAAATTTTTTTTGGATATCAAAATTTCAAAAAATCACTTAATTTTGAAGCTATTTCAAATAGCTTTTTATGAAAATCATTTTTGAAATACAACTTTTTGAAAAAATTGTAATTTTGACTATGTTTTGGTCTTCAATAATGTATATTAATGTTATAGAATGTCAAAATTAATCTTTTAATATATAAAAAACAAATTTAAAAAAACTTATAACATTTTAAAAAACATTTTTGTAGAATCCATTTTCAAAAATAAAAGAAAAACTTATCTTTTTAAAGTTGAAACAAACTGGCCCATAAAGCCCAGTTTATTACTTAAGAGTTTTCGCAAATACCCAAGTTTGATTCCAATGAAATATATTAACTTGTAGCGAATGCAAGTAATTTTTCGATATGTAATTAGTCTCATTCTTATAAAGTGCTAAATCTTTGAACTGTAATTTATGAAGATATATGAAATCAATCATAACAATATCAAATTATACAAATTTTTAGCACTACATGAGAAAAATTGACAAAAAATTGACAAAAAATTGACAATGTGTTTCTTTGAGCTCTTTCGTTCAAGACATACACGAGAATTGTGTTTTATCTTTTAGAAGAATATATGCAACAATCATTTATGAAGATAATATAACATGTATTGCTTAATTAAAATGTTAAAGGAGATCGAATAAAACATATTTCTCCGAAATTATTCTTTCACTCATCATTTTCAGAAGAATGGTGATATAAGAATTCAACAAATTCATTCGTGTGATAATTTTGCAGACATTTTCACAAAGTCATCTCTAAATAGAATTTTTTGCCAACAAATACAAAAGATTAATATTCGACATCTAAGATATGATTGTCTTTGATAGAATGATAGTTTGCCCTAATTCAACCTTACAAACTCGGCTTGTAAGGTGAGGGGTGTCACTCACTATAACCCTTCTACGGACTCTATTTCTAACCAATGTGGGACTTGGGTATTTCTCACGCCTAACACTATTTGGCATGGTGCGTGAATATAAACGATAGGTGGTCCGAATTATCGATATATGAGACTTAATTTTTTTAATACACCTTCTTGTGCCCAACACTATTGGTCTTGGTGCACTATGCCACGGAAGGGAAAAGACAACGTTTTTTTTTGCTTTTAACAGCGCTTAAAAGCGCTGCCTAAGGTGGCGCTGCTATAGGTAAAGACATCGCTTTGGTTTTATGCAAAAGCACTGCCTTATGTAGGCCTTTAGCAGCGCTTTTTCTGGAAAATCGCTTTCTAAAGTAGGCCTTTAGCAACGCTTTTTCTGGAAAAGCGCTGTCTAAAGTGGGCCTTTAACAGTGCTTTTTCTGGCCTTTTATGCTTTCTATTGGCATCTTTAGGCAGCGCTTTTTCAGGAAAAAAATGTTTTCTATTGTCCCCCTTTAGACAACACTTTTTAAAGCGCTGTCTAATGTATTTTTTATTTCTCTTTAAGGCTGCGCTTTTAATGGAAAGCGCTTTCTATTGTGAACTATAGGCAGTGCTTTTTCTGAAAAGCGCTGTCTTTTCTTCACGTAAATTGTGCTTTTTAAAAGCACTTTTTTAAAAATCAGAATTTAGGAAGCGTTTTTTATTTAAATGCGCTGCCTATTCTTTCATTTTTAGAAAGCATATTTTTGGAAATAATACCATAAACCTATATAATTCAAGCCTTTATTTCAAACACATAGGCAGTATATGACATTCAACAAGCCTTTATTTCAACACATAGGCCTTATATTTCAACCATTGAGCCTTTATTTCAACAAACAAGATTTTATTCAAACATAGGCATTATATACCATTATAATCCAAAACTAGTAGAAAACCCGTGCGTCCGCACGGGTAAATTCGTTCATATCTTAAGATCATTTGATAAGGCTTGGTTGTTGTTTTGATATATAATTGATATTATAAAATCACTAATAACGGCAAATAATAAAAAATATATACGTAAAAAATCACCAATATTATGAATTCAATATGTCTAATAACTATAAGAGAATAATTGTTATGCACTACCAGTGTAAAATATTTTACACGGTCAGTGCATCACAACCATTCACAATTGATATTTTATATATGATTAAAGAAAAAGTCAAACATCTTCAAAAATTTAACGGTTATGATTCACTGACAGTGTAAAACTTCTGTACACTGTCCCTGTATTTCAATTAAATTCTTACTATAAATATTTATAAATATCATTAATAATTATAAATATTTAGTTGATTAAAAAAAGTATTGTGATAATAGTGACCCGTGAAAATAGTGAGTTTCAGTGATAAAATTCACAGAAGATGGTAAAATTTACAAATATCACTCTCATTGTTTTCTTAGAATACAATAATAAATTGATAGTTTGAGTGATAAATTTAATAATTTATAGTACATTGAAAGTAATATTTATACAGTGAAATATAATTGGTTGTGTCCTGTGCGACAATAATATTAATTCAATCTTATTTTCAACATTACACGTACTTTAAGCAATGTTGCATATGACCAAATATTTAACAAATCCATCAATTGAATCATTTTAGATAATAATATAAATAAGCAATAATTGTATTGAATAAAAACTGTCAATTATTTTGTTCAAGAATTTCTCTTAACTAATTATTTTGTAAAGTTGGTTTATGAAAAGTGAACTTGATATTTTGTAGATGCTCCCATTAATGTTTTCAAGTGCACCTTTTTTTCCATTGGCCATTCTACTATCAAATATCACACATGAGTGGCAAACTTCACTACAAGGTGGTTATACAATGCTCACCATATTTTAGATCTAGGTTGCTACAACATTGTGTTGTAAGAACATTGAAGATAACATAGAGAAAAGAAAGGCATGTTAAAAGGTCTATTTTAAGAAAGAAAAGAGAGAGGCGGCCTATGGTAAGAGAGAGAAGTATTTGAGATAGAAATGAATAATAGAAAACTCATTTGTCTAGTCACATGAAGTAAGAGGCATAGTTTATACTCTGCATTTTTTTTGTAAAATGCGAGTCTCAAGACTTAATTGTGTAGTCATATCTATGAGAATTAATGAAGTAGTAGTAATACAACTGTAATGGAGTATAGTCAACAATTGTCTGACAATTAAGATGAAAAAAGCAGAAGAAAAATGACTATCAACAAATATCCTTCTTGAAACAAAATAAAGAATTATCAACAACCTTGCAAGGAATCAACGATTCATTAGTATAGTTGATAAATTTAGATTTATATATAAATTTGAAATGAGTTATTTAATTATAAAATAAATAATAATTATATAAATTCAATTGTATAAAATAACTATACAACAAAAACAATGAGACATATGAGATGGAGAAAGAAAATAAAGTAAAATTTTGACATTTAAAAATAAAGATTTTACCTCTCTCAAATAGATACAATTGTTTATTAAAATAAAATAGATATTGTGTTGATATTGACATGTAAGATGTAAAGACAATTATTTGCACAAAATTTAAAAATAAAATTTTAATTTTATTATAATTAAAAAATAAATTAATTATTAATTTTAGTAATAATAAATAAATACCACTTATTAAATATGTTTGACTGGTAAAGTTTCTCTCTATAAAATAGAGACACTAAAAGTTTAATTTTAAATATGAATTAAAAGAAATTAGAAATATATAATTGAATTAGTCGACAATGTAATTGATATAACATGATCAAATTGATATAACATGATCAAAATTACAATAATGAAGAATATAACAAACGATGTAAACTTCATAATAGTATGATGAATTTGAACATACAAGACAATGACAAATAGCATACGAGGTTAATTTAGTAACATGTTGTAACCGGAATACCACTACAACAACAAATAACATACAAGACAACGAAAGTAACATGCTATAACTGCAATAGTTTTACCGAATAGTTATCCTGTTGTATCCTTGTTCAGCCATGTGGATGCAAATTGTGTAAGCAACTAACAAAATATTGTAATGATAAAATAATAATTTTCTAAGGTATGGTGCCATTGCATGAAAACCATATAGCATATCCATAACCATACTAACACAAACATATGTAACCATAATCATATAGCCTACGAATTTGGAATGTATGATGCCACTGCATTAAAACCATATAGCATAGCCATAACCATAGTAACATGAACTAAGTTAAGCATAATCATATAGCATAGGAATTTGAAATGCATGGCGCCACTGCATAAACTAAAAAAATTAAAAATGGGATAGAGATTATTCAATACCAATTCCAACAAAATATTAAATGGCATAACTGAAAGGTTTGAAACATGAAATAAGAACCTTGCTATCATGAAAAAAAATCAGGAATGACCTATAAAACTAGAACATGATTTTTAAGAATGAATATAATGTTGCAACAACTTATATATATTGAAAGGTAGTGAATACAACAATCAGGAATTACCTATAAAACTGGAACATGACTTTTTCATTTCAATTCACTACTATCATAATGAAACACCCCTTATATCAGTTCAAAACTCAAACATAATTTGAAGCATGTAGTGTTAGAATAGTGAAATAAGTTCAAGGAGGGCATACTTTTGCCAACCGAAAATTACCTAGATTGTTAATTTTAGACTGTTAGTTTAACGGATGTCAAGAGGTATTTAGTTGTAGATAGTGAATTGAACAAAAATCAATAGATATCTTTTCATAGAAAAATCCATACCTGTAAGCATGTAGTTTCAGAGAGTTAGTTGACTTGAATGTGTTAAAAAAAGTTAGGATTGAACCATAAACTTTTTTACATGTGCTTATTGTTGATTAACAAGTTTGAAATTAGACAGTCTAAGTCATAATGTATTGATGTAGACATGTCCTTTATATTAGATATAAAATATGTATGGTTGACAGAGGTGGTAAAAGTCGTACCGTGGTATACCTAATTTTTCTTGAAACCAACAATTACGCAGCTACAATGTAGCAGGCTATGTAGCAGATCCTTTCATAGTATTGAATGTAAGACCTTTTACATGATAGAAGACATTTAAATATTTTTTTATATACATTGGCCTTATCAACAACAACATTGGGAAATCATAAAATAAGCCATACATTGAAAGGTGAAGAAACAGAGCAGTACTTTGTGAAAGTGTAGCAGAAGCAGCACAAAAACGCATATAACGTGTATATTAAGGAAAACAAAAGTTATAATCATATAGTTCTTGTATAAAGTGTTCAAAGGATAATTACAAAAGTGTAATACAATTTGTATATTCCAACTTGCATTGATAATGTGTGTTGAGCATGATGCAGAGACATTGGTATGTGCTTCTTCAAAACCATTGAATAAGTCGTATATGAAAAACCAACTAATGGGATAAGTATATTGAAAAACCAACTAACCAATGAGTAAGTAGTAATGGGATAGGTAAATTGTAAAGACAAACATGGTTTTATTTTGGTGATAGATAGGGACTCATGGAATATTGCATTAAAATTATTATAGTTTTCATGAAATATGTTTGTGACAATGAGCATTTCAGTTGCATTTGATATTGCATTCAAACTGTGACAGGTAGTACCATGTTTTGTTGCATATCATAACCACACCAGAGAAATTCATACATTATAGTAATAAATTCATTCCATTTTCTTTCATTAGAGAAATTCAAGTTTTCTCTCATACCAAAGTATCCATATCAGTCTGCACCAAGACATACTCCAAAAAGGAAGAGTTTCCTTGCAACAAAGAGTAAAGTAGTAGGATCGCTATCTCATCAGTTAAGCACCTGTAGAGGAATAAAAGATGCCAGGTTTTTAAACAACAAATGTGAAAAATCCAAAATAATCAATTGCCACTGTTGTGAGTGTCTGACAGTAAACGGTAACTTATGAATACATATAAAAAATATCCAAACTGGCAAGAAATCCATGACTTCTAAAGTTAAAATATGCTAGATTATTTAGGTCTGCTTCCTGCTCAACTACTAAACTTAGTAGTCTTCTACCTACTAAATTTTTTATCCATCTTAGTTTAGCCTATATTTCAAACAATATCATAACATACATTTATTAATAAAAACAATAAGATCAACGAAGCTTAATATTTTCAGTCTATGAGAAGATTAAGGGTACACAATGAGAAGCTTAATCATTTTGCATATAGTTCTGGCATGTAGTAGAAAATACGAAAACTGAAAAGCTTCCATGCTTGTTTTTCTTAGGCAGAATTCCAAACTTAAATTCTGACAGCAATATGAAATAAATGAAAACAGAACACTCGTCTTTTAAGGGGAATATAAATGTACTTGATCAAAAGAATTGCATAAACAAACCAATACCACAGTTCATTAAGAAAGAAGCAACACCATTAACATAATAAACATAAGAAGTAGCTGAGCATTTTGAAAACCCTGAACATTTTTTTTAAAAAACCTGAACATCACTTTTTTGAAAAACCTGAACAACGGAGCATTATAAAAGCTTAACATTGTGGTCGAAAACAACCTAAACATCATTTTGAAAAATCTGAACATTTTTTTCTATGGAAATAATGTTTTTCTAGTAACCACAAAACAAATATTCAACATTAAAAGTTGAAAACCAACATCAGCATCAACAACAACGAAAAAGAAGACGAAAATAACCGAAGCGAACAACACTTATACGCTTCTCACCACATGTAAACATGATCTGAACAACAAAAATGAAAAGGGAATGAGAAAAAAAAACATGAACATGAAGAATATAAGCACTGAAACATCATTATGAAAAACCTGGAAAAAAAATTCTATGGAAGCAATGTTTTTATATGGTAACCACATTAAAAGATTAAAACCAACACACATGGCAGACAATGTTTTTTCTATGGAAACAATGTTTTTAAATGGAAACAATAAAGAGCATAAGCACTGGAACATGAAGACGAGAGCATTAGTGGATGGTCTGAAGCAAACCTGAAACAAAAATGATGAAAATGGTTGTAGGAGGTCTGTTGATGAAAGAGACGAGAGAGTAGTAAGGGAAGAGAAGAAAATGAGGGAGAGAGAGGGGAAGGTACTGATGAGAGAAAACAGAGGCAATGTTTGAAATTTGAAAATGTAGTGGCAATAGTTATGCCACTTGGACAAAAGAGATGTTCTTATTGGTCAATGATTTTATATTTAGTAAATTACTATAAAGGGCTTTTGTAGGTGTAAATTAATTTTGATTAAAGGGTAAATGAGGGTGTTACTATGTATCTTCCATTAATAGTTAGGTAGTTGATATATACACCATTATAATTCAACACATAAACCATTTGATATAAATCAACACAACAACTTTCATACCTTATATGATTCTTTTCTCAATAAAGTATTCACACAATTCCTCCTTGATTTCTTCCAATTTATCTTTCGAGTAATGAGCACAATTGTATTCATCAAAGTACTACATAATTAAACATAATATGCATGATTTAGTTACAAGTAATAAATTATATGAAATATTCGATAAATATTAAAATAAATCCTAAGTTATAAATCCATATCATGATTGGAATCTCTATTTGATCCAAATGAAGGTTTTCTCTCATAAACCTCAAAACTTAATAACCGCAATCTATACTTGTATTGCTCTAACAAAATAAAAACAAATAAGAATATATAGTTGTCTTGTTTTATCAAGTATCATCACTATTATAAGCAAAATTGTGAAAATTAATATACCTCCACTTTGATCCATGTAATGTTGTTTGCTTTAGACCGTGATACTCGAGCTTCTCTTTGTGATCGGATTAATAGCAACCAACAAACCAGTGGCCACTGTAAAAAAAACAAAAGTTTAGATGGAAATTTTCTACGCAAAAGATACAAAGATTAGAATGAAAATCTAACCCGTTGCCAGTATTATACGGGCAGAAGACACGAAATAGAATCTGTTTGACAATTGATTCTCGCGCATCAATTTGTCATACAAGAACCTTAAATAAAAACATAATAAACATTAAACTATTTTCATTGAAATGTGTAAATAAATTGTTCAACTTATTAAATAATAGACACGAAATAGTACCTTTTGCACTAACGTCTCTTTCTTTTCTTGGTTGGAATATGTTCTACTCGTCTCTTAACAACACGGACGGTTGGATTGATCCAAATACCCTCATTATGATCATTTCTAATATATGATTCATTTGCTATAATATTCTCATCTTGATCATTTCTAGTAAACGATTCAATCTCAACATCAATATCACCTTGATCTCCAATGTTTTCATCAATTACTTTGTTAGATAAAAGCACTATAGACCATTTCGTACTTGTCGGATCAGTGACATAGAACACTTGTTTAGCTTGAGAGGCTAGAATAAAAGGCTCATCTTTGTACCCCACTCTATTAAGATCCACTTGCAAAAATCCTGACTTATCCATTCGTAAGCCATTATTATTTTCAACCCACTTGCAACCAAATATAGGAATCTGAAACTTCTCATAATCAAACACCCAAATGCGCTCGATAACCCCAAAATATGACAGATTTGCAAATTTGGGGTTTAAGTCCTTCACACCTGAAATGTGCATTGCTTCAGCTACCACGGTGACACCACTATTTTGCATAGTACTTTTATCATCTTGTTCTTTGGTATAAAATGTGTATCCATTAATTGCGTATGCGCTATAAGAAAACACAACCAAACTTGGACCATATGCTAAACATCACAACTTTTCTGTTATTGAAGCGGGATCTGAATAATACTTTGAATAAATATGATCCTTAAACCAAGGTATAAAACTTTGATTGTTCTCTCGTACTATGCAATTTTCATTTCTATTCGGATTTAAACCTCGAAGAACATCCTTGTGCATTTCAACATACGACTCAACCTCGTTCTCATTGTGCAGAACATACAAATGCACTTGATCACGTTCGAACCTTGATATTGTCACAACTTTATTTCCAATTAACTTTTTTCCTTCTTTTTTTCGACAATATGAGATTTGGGGAGTCCAATTGATTGAACATTGGACAGATATTCAGAACAAAACTCAATCGCTTCTTCAACAATGTATCACTCAGCAATACAACCCTCGGGTCGACTTCGGTTTTTCACATACCCTTTTAATATTTTCATATAATGTTCAGCAAGGTACATCTATCTCATATAAGCTGGTCCATATAATTGTGTCTCTTTCACGAGATGTACAACTAGATGTACCATTATGTCAAAAAACGAGGGAGGAAAATACATTTCAAGCTCACACAAAGTAATAACTATTTCTTTTTACAATGTTGGTAAGATCGCATGATCAACCACCTTACTGCAAATTGACTTGAAGAAAGAACACAATTTAGTTATTGCGCTTCTTACTTTTTCTGGCAGAATAGAAAGTATACCTATTGGTAGAAAATGTTCCATTATAACATGGCAATCATGCGTCTTTAAACTCTTTAACTTGAGGTCTTTCATAGACACAAGTCTTCAAATATCTGAAGAGTATCCTTCTGGAACTTTAACTTCACTTAGAAACTTACACAATATTTTTTTCTCCTTTCTAGATAGAGAATACGCAGCAGGCGGTAGATATGTTCGACTTCCTTTCTTCAAGGGTCCTAATTCAGTTATTATCCCCATCGCTATCAAGTCATTTCTTGCTTTAAGGTCATCCTTAGACTTTCCTTGTATATTGAGTAACGTACCAATAACACTGTCAAATACATTTTTTTCAATATGCATAACATCGAGAAAATGTCTTACATACAACGACTTCCAATATAGCAATTCAAAAAAAATTGACCTCTTCTTCCACCCACTCTTAACAAGCGTATGTGCAAAAGGCTTTCCAAACTGAATACTCACATCTTTCACCTTTTCAAAAATTTGATCACCTGTCAATATAGGTGGAACTCTACCTTGTTCCGGGGCTCCATTGAAGGCTTTTCTCCACCCACGGTAATGATGATTAGAATTTAAGAATCTACGATGACCGAGAAAGATATTCTTCTGACCAAACTCTAATCGCGTCCAATCTGTTTTATCTTCACAAAATAGGACACACACATTGACCTTTTATGTTATACCCTGATAGATTTCCGTATGCTGGAAAATCATTAATTGTGCCAAACAACATCGCCCTCAAGTTGAAACTTTCTTTCCTATATCCATCATAAACCTCCACACCGTTCTCCCACAAAGTCTTTAAATCTTCAATTAAGGGTGTCAAGTATACGTCTATGTCATTCCCTGGTTGTTTAGGCCCATAAATTAACATAGATAACATCATGTACTTACGCTTCATACATAGCCATAGAGGTAGGTTATAAATCATAATAATCACATGCCATGTGCTATGTGAGATACTTTGAAGACCGTGTGGGTTCATTCCATTAGTAGATAATGCCAAGCGAAGGTTTCTTGCTTCTTTTCCAAATTCAGGATAATCATTATCAAGTTTCATCCACTGTGGTGAATCTGCCGGATGTCGAAACTTTCCATCAATAATTCTTTCATTTGCATGCCATGTTAAGTGTCTTGCATCGGTTTCACTACGAAACATGCGTCTAAATCTCGGAATTATAGGAAAATACCATAAGACTTTTGCTGGAGACAACTTTTTCTTATGTCGAGATACACCGCATTTAGGACACTCATTTAACGATGCATACACATTTCGAAACAAAACGCAATCATTTGGACATGCATGTATCTTATCATAGCTCATGCCAATAGAGTTCGATTGAGAAGAACATTATCCTCTGGAAGCATATCTTTCATAAGGGATAATAACTCTGTGAAACTTTTATTCGACCATCCATTGCCCGCCTTTACGTTGTACAACTTTAATACCGCAGACAATCTTGTGAATTTAGTGCAACTATTATACAACGGTTTCTCTGCATCGCTTACCAACCTCTCAAACATTTTGGGACAATCCTTAATATCTTCTTCAAGTGCTTCTGCAATCTCTTCGACTCGATCACAATCGTATGTAGCTGTGCAATTGTCGTTTGAAGCATAGGTCGTATTATCCCCAGATTCAACATTCCCGTTACTTTTCTCACCATGCAAATTCCAACATGTATAACTTCGATCAATTCCATGCCTCATTAAATGCGATGCCAACTGAACCGCGTCAACCCGACTCCCATAACAACAATCCAAGCAAGGACATGTCATTCGACTGGGGTCTTTGGCATGCGCAATAGCAAACTTAACGAATTCTGATACCCAATTCTCATACTCTTTCAAAAATCGACTTGAAGACATCCATTTCTTATCCATGGTTTTACTAATTAAGCTAAACAAAAACAAAATAAAAACTATTTACCTGTAGAGAAGTCAACAGCTTCTGGACCAACACAGTGTAAGATTCTTGCAAACAATCAGACTTTCACTCTTCACAAGTAACCCCTATAGCAAATTCACTAAGTTAGAATTGATGGTGTATGCCAAATATAACAGGACAAATTTAGTATATAATAGGACAAACAAGATATATCGGAGAAACAAGTCAAAGTCTCAAGAATCAATTAATTTCAACAATCTCATTGTCATTTTCATCACTAACATACCAAATATAACAATTAATTTCATTATCATTTTCAATAAAAAATTAGATTAAAATAAAGTAATCAATAAAAAGTATCCATCAACAATGCCATTATCATCAATTAATTTCAACAAATCATCACTAACATTCAACATCAACTTACAAAATTAACACCAATTCCCAACATAAATCCACCACAAATATCAAACTACATTCAAACTAAAAACAAAACAAAAACAAAACAAGATGCTCAAGAACAAACCCTCAAGAACAAACAAAAGAAACAGTGACACTCATGGAAGAATGTCGGTCGGAGAAGATGGAGATACGAACAGAGGAACAGTGCCGGTCGGAGAAGACGGACAGAGGAACGGTGCCGGTCGGAGAAGACGAACAGAGGAACACGGACGGAGAAGACGAACAGAGAAACACGGACGGAGAAGTCGTGAGAGAGAGGGAGAGAGAGGGAGAAAGAAAACAAATGTTAGGGCGTTCTGAAATAATGAAAAGTTTTTTAATATTTATAAAATAATAACATAAGACAGCGCTTTTGGAAAGCGCTTTGTTATGTATTAGCTTTAGCAGCGCTTTTTCTCTAAAAGCGCTTTTGTTTAAATAGCCTATAGCAGTGCTTTCAGAAAGCGCTTTCTAATGTGTGACCTACGTAAGGCCTTTAGCAGCGCTTTCTAAAGTGTGCCTTTAGCAGCGCTTTCCTAAAAGCGCTTTCTAAGGTGTCACATTTGTATCGCTTTTAGTAGCGCTTTAAGGAAGCGCTTTCTAAAGTAGGGTTTAGGCAGCGCTTTTTTTCAGCGTGTTTTTTTAAACATATAGCACCGCTTTTGATTAAAAGCGTTGTCTATGTTGTGCTGCCAAACAACAATTTTGGCGTAGTGGTGCGCATATAAAATGTGGGTGACACGAATTGATAGGCTCTTGATAGCAAGATAAAATTATAGTTCGGCCTAACTCAACCTTGCAAAATTGGTTTATAAGGTAAAAAACCGACTTGTAAAGTGAAAGATGTTACTCTATATAAACCATTTGTGAATTTTATCTTTATTACCTAATGTAGAGGTTGGAAAAAAAAAATTTCAATAGTTCGGCTGAATGGAAGAAATAAATACATTTTAATTCAACAAACCAATAGTAAACTATTTTTTTCTTCACTAATTTTTTTTCCTATATGATTTTTTAATGGTTTTATTGAGGGATATAGTTGATGAAAATTTCCTATAAATCTCATTAGTTCTGGTGGTCTTCATTGTATATTGATCATTTATTATTTATTTACTTATACGTGTCCTAGATTCATATTTTAATGTAAAACTATATTTATGAAAAAAAAATAATACAAAGTTTTTATTTTTCTCTTTTGTACTCGCTCCACTTTAGTTCATAATAGTTTATTTATATATGGTATATAACTTTATAATGAGTATTTAAATTTTTTTTTAATATAACACTAATTTTCAAAAAAAATATCATAAAAACTAAGTTTTCAGGGTATTTACAAAAATAGCTGGATTTAAAAACCCATTAACTAGGTGGCGCCATATGGAATGGCGCCTCAGTTAGAGGCGAGGAGCCAAACCATATGGCGCCTCAGGCAAAGCATGATGCCCTAAAAAATTCCCTGAGGTTGAGCCAAATGAAATGGCGCCTCAGGGCAATTTTTGGTTTTTTTTTTTTTATTATTATTTTTTTTATTTTAGTTTTAAAATGAAATTAAAAAAAAGGTTATTTTTTAATTTTGTGCAGACGCATGCTTAGGAACAGTAGAAGCAGAGTGTAGAGTATAGGCATGCAGAGTATGATCTTATCAATAGTCTGGCCATGCAAACAGACAGGTGAAGTACTAAAAGACGGGTGAAGTACTAAAAGTTGGAGACAATTTTCGTACAAAAGAAGATTGTGTC
Organism: Lathyrus tuberosus; assembly: GCA_022829125.1. Lineage (NCBI taxonomy): Eukaryota > Viridiplantae > Streptophyta > Magnoliopsida > Fabales > Fabaceae > Lathyrus > Lathyrus tuberosus. Next base: position 6,885,062 of record JALAZF010000253.1, read on the forward strand.
CGAGCAATAAAACAATACCATATGAACTTATCTGCAGATTATAGAGTCGATCGAACAAATCCGACTCTATATAAGATCTACTGCCGCAACGAGGTCTGCCCCTTTAGACTAACGACATCTTTTCTAAAGCGAAGCGATTCCTGGAAGATAGGGTCAATGGGTCCGGAGCACACTTGCATACTAACCAACCCAAGTCAGGATCATCACAAACTCGGCTCTCAGATGATCTGCAACGAATTCAAACGGAGATGGATACAACAGAAATTAAAAAATAACCTTTTTTTTATTTCATTTTAAAACTAAAATAAAAAAAAAATTGCCCTGAGGCGCCATTTCATTTGGCTCAACCGCAAGGAATTTTTTAGGATTGCCTGAGGTGCCATATGGTTTGGCTCCTCGCCTCTAACTGAGGCTCTTATTAGTGGGTTTTCAAACCCAGCTACTTTCGTAAATACCCTGAAAACTTGGTTTTTTTGGTATTTTTTTTAAAATTGGTGTTATATTAAAAAAAATTCGAGTATTTATTATCTTATTTAATCATTCAATTTTTTTATAAAATAATAATAATAATAATTATTATTATTATTATTATTATTTATTAAGTATGTTAAAATCTGTATTGTTAGAGTTTACAAAATATTAATAATAAAAATTTGTAAATGAATTTTATATTATTTTTTATTTTTTTTATATTTAATTAATTAATTAGAAGAGTGTATAATTTGATATTTCATACATGTTAAAAATAGAATTAATTTTATTTATATGATTGAAATTTTATAAAATTATCAAAAAGATTAAAAGATTTAAAAAAAGCGAGGATAATAAATAGTGAGGGGTATAACAAAAATATAATTATCATTTTATTGATATTAAAAAGTAATTTAAAATTTAAGATAATTTGTTTTATAATAATAATTTATAATTCTAAAATGAGGTAGTATTTTTAATTCCAAGGTTTCATTAATATCATGCAACATAATATCCAATAATAAAAGGGGAATATAATAGTATCTGAATATATCTTTATAATTTCTAAAATAATAATAATAATAATAATTATTATTATTATTATTATTATTATTATTATTATTATTAGGGTTATTTATATGAAACCCTCCTGCCATATGAGCGTGTTTCGTTTTACCCCCCACCGTTGCCATAGACAGATTTAGGCAACGCTTTTTTTGAAAAAATCGTTGTTAAAAGGCATGGAGGGGGGGAAAGCAAAATTCGCTAACATTACAGGAGTGAAATTCACTATTAACCCTTATTATTATTATTATTATTATTATTATTATTATTATTATTATTTTAAATCCTCAAAACAATGTTTTTTCTCCACCTCGTGCAGAAAAAGATAATAAGGGCATGAATAACCCGGACAGAGTATAGTGTGAACCGGACAGAGTATAGTGTGAAGTAAGTCCCAATAGTTGAAGGACACACAAAAAGACACCTACAAACATGTCCACCCTTCATCTTTTTTTCCCATCAAAATCCGTAGTATTTCATTGGGAAACCTTAAAGCTACTTAAACTTTGTGACTTATTAGTTTTTGTTCTACTAAAGTGAAGCATCCACTAAATCATGTCATGTTGAGTACGTTTTGGATTTGTGCTCTTGTAATTTTAGTGCACAATGGCCTATGTGTATATGAATGAATTCTTTCATGTAGTGAGAGATTCACATTCACCTAAAATGTCATTCTCTCAATGCTAGAGGCCAAAATAGTTGGTCTATTCTCCACCTTTATTTGCATCCTATTCTTTTTCACCATAATTTAGGCCAATTATATATAAAATCATGGCCTTTTAGCCGTTTAATTTTGGTAGCACAAGTGTCATTTTTCTTAGTTCTTAGCTGTGCAAAACTTAGGGGAATTTGAATGCATAATTTTCTTTTTTTGAAAAGGAATTTCTTTTACCAAAAAGAGAAAAGGAAAAGGTGGTAAGAATTTGAAAAATAGACTCATGTTATTGTGTCATGCAAGACAACTCATAATTATGATCTAAATTATCATATCAAGTATTGGAAAGAGACATAAAACATCTAAAAAATTTATAGGCTTGAATGCACTTTTAGTCCTCCTATTTACAAATTTTTAACTTTTAAGACGCCCTATTAATTTTTTTAGCTTTTTAATCCCTTTAGTTGTAAATTTTTTGCATTTTTGTTAGTCCCCCATAGATTTTGAAGATGTGGCGTTTTTTTTGGCTGAGTTGGCACTGTATCTCATTTGTCATGTCATTTTTTGTGTCTCATTAATAATTTATAATTAAACATCTTTTAAAAAAAATGTTTTGTGTCTTTTTAAAAAACATGTTTTGTCTCATTTGCCATGTATTTTTTGTGTCTCATTAATAATTCTGAAACTGATTAAGATAATTTTTTCTCACCACCAACGACCTTCACAAGCCTTCACTTTTCAGCTTTTCTTCAACCCTTGAAAATCACACGCCCTTGTTCATCATCATACAAATCCTCCCTTCAAATGCACACTGCTATAACTTTCTCTTCATTCTTCATCACGAACCACAAATCAACAAAAACACTTCCACCCTCAATCTTCACCCTTCCACCATTAATGTTGGACCCAGAAATCAGAAAAGTGAATTGAGATGAAGAGAAGAGTGAGGACAGAATCACCTAACCATCATTAAACTCCAAATAACAACAACCGCCCGCAGATGAGAGGAAGATTAAAATGAAATGGCAGCAAAACAATAAGAAGCTTTTTTCAATCTCCTTACCTCACCTCAATCTCAAACCATAAAGCGATCATCTTCCTTCATCAACCGCCATCATGAGTCATCAGTGGAGCATCGAGTCCACAATACGTGAGTGAAAGACCACGTGAGAAGAATTGATTTTTTCTGGAGAACAAAATAGGGATGAACATACACTAATTAGGGTTCATACTTAAATACCAAAAAATGTTTTTTTAAAAAGACACAAAACATTTTTTTTTTAAAAGATGTTTAATTATAAATTATTAATGAGACACAAAAAATGACATGGCAAATGAGACACAGTGCCAACTCAGCCAAAAAAACGTCACATCTTCAAAATCTATGGGGACTAACAAAAGTGCTAAAAATTTATAATTAAAGGAACCAAAAAGCTGAAAAAATTAATAGGGAGTCTTAAAAGTTAAAAATTTATAAATAGGGAGATTAAAAGTGCATTTAAGCCAAATTTATATAGAGTGATATTCTTGATTTTGTAAAACTAAATTAACGCAAACTCTAATATAAAATAGTATTAATAGTGTGATTGATTGATTGACATTAAAGAATTTGATAGATCTAAATAACTTCTCGTTTTGAAAATGATTTCTTAGCATGCCCTACAAATTCTTTTACATTTTATCTAAGTGCATATTTTTTGTGCATTGATCGATATAAACTGTAGACTCTGTAGTAAAGTAGTAAATGCAGTAAATCTGATGTAGAAAAGTTAAACTATTAAAAATAGATGAATATTATAGTTGAAATTAATCCTTATAACCGATTATTTTTAGTAGAATAAAATTTGATTGTTATTGTTGATAATCGATAAAAATATTAAGGCCAGTCTTTCCAAACACTAGGTTTTTTACTTTATTTAGGTGATAGAATTGTATTTAAATACGTTTTATTTCATAATGGTTGATTAATTATTTTTAGTTTTTTTTTTCTTTTTAGTTTTTCATTCTTCTCTTCAAATTTTTCTTTAAAAATAGGTTTTTTCTTTATAGTAATCATATTTTCGAAGACTTTTAATCCTTTTCTTCTATCAATTTATAAAAAAAATTACAATTTACACAGTTGGATCTAAATTAATTAATGTATAGAATAGAAATTCTTGACGTTCTAGTCCAAACCACCGATTAAGATCAAAGCACTTCAAAAATGAAAATGTTTCAAACAGAGAAATAGACAAAATGTTAAGAAGATGCATTCAAAGACAAGTACATACGTGCAAATCATGGTCATGACCATAAAAGATGAATATTACAGGTATTTTGAAAGTGAAAATAAAGTATGATACGTAAGGTTTATCTCTACTATGAAATAAATAACAAAGGTAACTTGGAATCAAAGAAGAGGAAATGATACTGAAAACATGCACTGTGCTTTTGATTGATCATTTCAATAAACTTATTCCCTAATTTGGTATCTTCTTAGACGGTGGAAAATCTTCCACTTGGAGAAGCATTGTCCTTTAATTTCCATAACTAGTATTCAATTTTTTATATATAAATACATGATTTAAAAATTGGCATGGAGTTATGTGGTTTAGATTTTGATGTGTCATGAGTAAATTAAGAAAATGTTATGATATTAGTAATTTGAATTAATTGGTTTGAATAACATATCTTCCTTATAAGAGGTAAAAAGAATATTCTCTCAATTGGATATAATATATATTTTTTTTTATAGGTGGATGTAAATCACAATCTTTAGTTAAGTATGTGTTTAGTTATGTTTTGGCAATATAAATAACATGCGTCTATAACACATTTCAAGACACAAAATCGTGTTAAAAGAGACATGCATTTGTGTCATTGTGAAAAGTAGAAATAAATTGACCATACACTTCATTTTATTTCTGTATAAATTTTATTGTAATAAATTAGATAAAAAAATATTTAAAATAGACCATAAATTATAAGACATTTAAATTATTTAGAAATGTCATATTCATAGGTTAGTGACGATTTTCTCAAGAATTGTTCCATTTGAGACTCTAAATTTATAGGGCAATTTTTCTATAGAGACCGGGAGCCGGGGATGAAAGTGGATTTTCTGTCTTGCAAGAGTTTTTATCCGGTTTAATTATTATAATAAATATATTTTAAATAATATTTATTTTATATGTTAGATTTCTTTTGTCTTTATATTATTTAGTTTATCAAATAATTTTTCAAACATGCTTATGAAGAAGTGGTAATTTGTATTTAGAATTTGTATGAAAATAAAAGAAATTATTTATATATGTGAAATACCAATGATAAACTATTTTGATAAAAAATTAAAAAAAAAAACGAATACTTTCATATATTGATGAATATCTATGAAAACTCTAGAGACAGAGACAAATGAATCTGGAATTTAATTTTGATTGCGGGAACAAGAACAACAACCTCTCTAATCATTGCATTTAAATAACATTTCATTTAAAGGTTATTGAATTTATTACTGAACTAGATTGAGATCCGTGCGATGCGCGACTGTTAATTAATTTTTATTTATTTTGTATCGAATTTTAGTTATGTTAAGAATTTTAATTAAGTAAATATGAGGAACAAATTTATATTATAATAATTTATTAAAAATTTTAATTGAGACAATAATATTAATTAATTAAAATAAAAAAGTATGTTTGTAAGTTGAGAATGGCATACAAAATATTATTTTGTAAATTTAAATAATTTTAAAAGACATCCCTAACAATTCATTTTTTAGTTTGATTCTAATGTATTTTTTATATTTGTCTCTCTTTTAAATATTTATTTATAAGTTGTTAAAGATACATATTTAGTTTTAGTCTTCAATAAAAATTAAACTTTGTTTTTAATTATTATCGAATAAAGTTTAAATATATCAAATATAATTTAATTTTATCTCTTTTTTATTAATATTAATTTTGATCGTGAAGGCTGGATCAGATCTTGTAGAATCAGACCGCCAAGTGCGTCAGGGATGCTGGTCGTATGGAGAGGAGGAGGGGGTGTACCTGCAAGGCACTCCGACGCTCAAGTAAGTAAAGGTCAGAGAAAAAGGGGCAAGTACAAAGTGAATTCTTAGGGTGAATATTGGATACCTGACCCTCTCAAGCGAGAGGGTTTATATAGAGTCCCTAGCGCGTGGCCAACGGTCCTATTTTCGGGGAGAAATAACCGTTTTCCCCAAAGAATAGGTAACTGCCCAAACTAGCCGTTATGCCGGGCAGGGTGCCCGAAACTAGCCGTTATGTCGGGCATAAACGTGGTTCCGGGCACATGTCCTTTGCTGTTTGGACAGCGAGGAATCCGTGCGTAACGAGCATCAACGCCGGGGAGGAACGTTGCATTCCTTGCCCGGTTGGAGGGGCAGAAAGGTCATTTTTGCCCCTCTGTGGATTGGACTTAGGCAATTTGGGCCGCTCTGGAGCAGAGGCGGATTGGGCCAATTCTAGCCATTGGTCCAGTCCAGAACAGGAGCCCCCCAAGTCGTTGCTCCCGAGCATGGGAGTGATGACTTAAGGACTGCTCGTTGCTCCGGGGAGCTAGCATAGAGTCGTCGTTTATAGGCGAGGAAGGTTGTCTCAAAGTGCCCGTGACCTCAGGTGTTCGTGAGATTCGTGGTCGTGACCCTGTTGCCCGGTGTACGGGGAGACTAATGGTTAGACAGAATTTGAAACAATGGGGCGCCACGTGTACCTAGAGCTCCGTGTAGCAGTTAATAGGAAATGATGGCTAGCGGGTAGTCATGATGACCTACGCCACGCGCCCCTTTGTATAAAAAGGGGGGAACCGTTTCATTTGAAACTTTTCCTTTCTAATTTCTCTCCGTCTGTTTCAGTTCTTGCCCGTCACCGTCTTCAGGATTTCCGACCACCGTCACTAGCTTCGAGCAGCTTCTAACTTCTTCCAAAATCAAGTAAGTTTTCTGATCAGTAACTTGTTTTACTCCCTTTTGTTGTTAGTGGTAGATTGTATGCGGCTAGGGTTAGCTTTAGACGACAAAATAGGTGGATTTCTGGCGAGTGTTGGTGGTGGACGGTGGTTCTGCCATTTTGCTGCCTCCAGCACTTCGCCGGAGTAAATAATGCGTTCAGCGAGTAGGATGGTCCACGACGTGGTTGCGGTAGTTGTGCATGCGTGACCACCGTATATGTTCATCTTCAGATAGAGCGATGAATTTTTCGGTAGAACGTTTCCAGATTCTGGTGAAGCTTTGCGGTTTCCGGTGGAGCATCAAACGGAATCTGGGCATGAGTACATGGAAGCTCCTCGGAGAAGGATGATACGTTTCGAGAATCTCCTCGCGGGGAGGTTTTAGTTTTCTTTCGATGTTAGGGCTTAGGTCGGGGATGTTGTCCTCATCCTTTTGTGCGCCCTTTCACTTGACTTGGCAGTGGAAGGGTGGATTTGATTTCTTGTCGAATTCACTGTCTTTCTCTGCTTTTCAGGTGATCGTAATGGCGACAGGGCCAGACAGAAAAGTTATTCTAGACACGTCCGAGGAGGAAACTGGCTCCAAGGAAAATAATAGCTCGACGACTTCGAGCTCGGCGGCCTCAAGTTCGTCCAGCAATGCCGGGGAGGAAGAAGAGGTTCGGGATGATATGGAGGAGGATGACATCGAAGGGTTCTTCGCGGAGGAGTGGGAGGTGACTGAACCTTCCGAGCATATTTCTACGTTCGCAAAGTCTTTTGCGGACGTCTTTACGGAGGTAGGACCATAAGGGGAGTGGAAGGTGCACTTCCCTACTTTGAACGAGCGGGTCTGCACGGATTTCGGGGACCGCTTTACAATGTACGAGTATGCCTTCAAAGAGCTGGGACTGAGGCTGCCTTTCATTGATTTCCAGCGGTCAGTGTTCGAGCACCTGAAGCTGGCCCCTTCTCAACTTCACCCTAATTCGCTGGCCTTCATCTGGGCTTTTGAATTGGTTTGCGAGCATCTATCTCTGGGGAATACTCTCCCTCTATTCTTTGTTGTTTTCCATCTTCAAAGGCAGCTGACGGGGAAGAAGTACGGATGGGTTTCTTTGAAGCAGCCCAGAAATTTATTTAACCCGTTCTCAGAGTCAATCCGGACTTTCAAGGAGCGGTACTTCGTCGTTGAACCCGTGTCCGAGGTGGCCCAGGACGGCACATACGTCTGGGAAATCGAGGTTGATGATGATGGAAATGAGCTTCTTAATGAAGAGGGGAAATATATTAGGCAGAGGCTCTACAGGTTCCCCATCCGCTGGGCACCCGACCATTTCTCCAAGAAGCCCAGCGATTATGTCTTTCAGCCGAGCGATCTGCGCGGGCAGGACGCCGTGGCGTACGAGAGGCTGGTGAACTGGGTCAACTCCTTCAGTCTTGCAAGCTGCTGGACGAGCAAGGGTAGCCCTATCTTCGAGGAGGATGGGAGCCAGAGAGTTGAGTGCAGATTCGTCAGTGTTAAGGCATTGCTGGAGTGCAAGATTCCTGCGGACGCTGAGAAGCTGCTCGGTAGTCTTGGTTATTTAGATTTTGTTCGTGTTATCTCTTTTCCATGTAGCTAACGTGCTCTTTTTTTCTTTATTTGCGCAAGTGAGATGCCTCAGGCTCGCGATCGCGTGGTGAGGAATGCTATGGCGAGGAATAAAGCTGGAGTAGCTCCTCCTAAATCTCGGCCTGCTGGTGCCCGTGCTCCTCCCCTTGTTCAAACTGCCGCGGGGACCTCTTCTTCTCCCTCTCCTGCTCCACGGGGATCTCCACTGCCTTTGACCGGGCGGGCGAAGCGGCCAAGGACATTAGATGCTGTGGACCTTACCCGTGTGTCAGAGAAAGGGAAGTTTGAGTTACCTCCGTGCATCCTTGATAGGAGGTTCTTTGAAGGTAACTCTTTGGTTGTCCCTCGGGCGGAATCCCTTTGCTTGGAGGGCATGGATCGCCCGAGCAAGAGGGCGCTGGTGGCCCAAGATGCTTCTGCCTTGGTCAGGATGTTGGAGATGGCTGTTGTCTACGCCGAAGGGGATTCTACACTTGAGTCCGAACTTAATGCTGCCCGGGCTTCTGAGGCGTCCCTCAAGGAGGAAGTTAAGAGTGCCCGTGAGGCTCGGAAGAAGGCCGAAGAGGAGACGTCCAGGCTAAAAGAGGATGTCTCCAAGCTGGCAGCGGAGAAAAAGGCTGCCGAGGAGCTGAACAAAGAGTTGATGGCGGCCAGCGCCCCGGGTGCCGACGAGCCGGATGATATAAAAGAGTTGAAGACTAGGTATGAGCTGGTTGCTCGCATCCTGCTGGCCGAAGATGACGGTATCGCTGTGGCGGAGGAGTCTTTTCAAAGCGCCGTGGCTCAATTGCGGGTGGTGAACCCTGGGCTTGAGATCTCTGTCGAGGGTACTCACTATCTTGTACGTGTTGAGGATGGTCGCATTATCTTGCCCGCAGGCCTTGTTCTAGATACCCCCGAGGTTCAGCCTGAGGACCAGCCCGAGGAGGACCAGAGACCTGAGCCGGCGTCAACCGAGTCGAACCGAGGATTTAGCTGTAGTATTGTTTTGATGTTGTTGTATCTTGTCCGGCCTACGTGCCGTTGAATTATTTGTAATTTTATTTTTGGGGGCATGGCCCCGTTTTATGTAATGACGCACAATCGTGGCCCTTGTGGCCACCTGTTATGTTAATTATATTTTTGGCTTCTTCGCGTGCATGATTTGACTTGCGTTTATTTTTGCTAAGTGTTGTATGCATGCTTGCTGTGAATGTATATCTGCCTGTGTTTGGGAGCTTTTGACCTGTGCGAATATTTATGGGGGATTTCATGTTGTAGATGTGTTCGACAGTATGGGGAACTGGTCGAACGGCCGGGGAATATCCTGGCTGGGGAGCAGAGCTCAGGTCGCGTTTGAGGCCTGAGTTCGCGGCGTGAACGTCCCATCGCGAGCCGGGGTTCTACCAATCATGGTACTTTGACGACGGCGGTGCTCGATCGAGGATCGCTGTCGAGCAACTACCCAGCTCGTTACTGAGCGTGGTTGTGCTTTAATCGTATGCGACGCTTATACCTAGACGCGCATAGTGGTCGGCAGTTGACGTTCGTCGTTGCGACGAGTCGAACCGAGGATTTAGCTGTAGTATTGTTTTAGCTTTTCGGCGTTCCATGGTTGAGCGACTTCCTCCCCAGTGAGATGTTCTAGGTAGTAGGCCCCATTTTCCATTTTTGCCCGGATGCGATAGGGTCCCTCCCTATTGGCTGCTAGCTTGCCTTCGCGAGAGTCTTTGTGGTTTCTTCTTAGGACAAGGCTTCCCACGTCGAACTCTCGTCGTATCACTTTGGCGTTGTGCCTGATGGTGATCTTTTGTTTCAGTGAGGCCTCGCAGAGAGCTGCCCCAATTCTGATTTCCTCGACGAGGTCGAGCTCTTCCCTTAAAGATTCGTCGTTCATCTCCTCGTCTAGGGGTGACTCTGTCCGCTTAGAGGGCACGTGAACTTCGACGGGAATTACAGCCTCGGTTCCGTATGCTAAACAGAAAGGTGTTTCCCCGTTCGTTGAATGGGGAGTTGTACGGTAAGCCCAGAGCACGCTGTGTAGCTCCTCGACCCACACCTTCTTTGTTTCGTCTAACCTTCGCTTGAGGCCTCGAAGGATGACTCGGTTATCTGCCTCAGCCTGCCCATTTGTTTGGGGGTGTTCGACGGATGCAAAGTGTTGCTTCGTGCCCAGGTGGGCGACGAAGTCCTAAAACTTCCTGTCCGTGAACTGCGTCCCGTTGTCCGTTACTATCGGTTGGGGAATACCGAAACGTGTAAGGATGTTTCGTTGGTAGAAATGCAGGATGTTGAGGGCAGTTATTTTGGCTAGAGGTTCTGCTTCTATCCACTTTGTGAAATAATCCACGACCACTATGAGGTACTTGTTCTGACTTGATCCTACCACGAAGGGTCCTAGGATGTCTAGGCCCCACCAGGCGAATGGCCACGGGGAGGACATAGTCTTGAGCTCGTTAGGCGGGGATAGGTGCATGTCCCCGTGCCGTTGGCATTTATCCCACTTCTTTACGTGCTCTTTTGCGTCGTTTTGCATAGTCGGCCAGTAGTATCCTGCTCGGAGGTCCTTTCGAGCAAAGGACCTTCCGCCGAGATGTTGGGCGTTGATTCCTTCGTGGATTTCGCGCAGGATGTGCGTGACCATTTCTTCCTCGACACATTTGAGCAGTGGAATGGAGAATCCCCGTCTGTATAGTTTGTCTTCGACCAGGACATAAGAGCAGGCCCTTCGCCTGACTATGCTGGCCTCCTTTGGGTCGGACGGGAGTTCGTCCTTGGCGAGGTAGTTGTAGACTGGGGTCATCCAGCAGTTGTTGTCGCCGATCACCTGCACGTCGAGTGTCGGGGAGGCCTTCTCGATGATGGGTCGAGGAAGTACTTCTTGTATGACGGATTTGTTTCCGCCTTTCTTCTTTGTGCTGGCCAATTTGGACAGCACGTCCGCTCGTACGTTATGTTCGCGGGGAACGTGTTTTACTTCGACTGTTATGAACTTTGCCATTTCCCTCTTTACCAGGGCTAGGTATTCAGTTAGGTTTTCGTTTTTGGCTTGGTATTCACCTCGGACCTGGAGGGCCACTAGTTGTGAATCCGTGTAAATGACGACTTCTTCTGCTCCCAGACCTCGACAAGGCGTAGTCCAGCGAGGAAGGCTTCGTATTCAGCCTGGTTATTGGAAGTTGGGAAAGACAGTGTGAGTGATACCTCGACGATAGTCCCTTCGTTGCTCTCCAGTATAATGCCCGCGCCGCTACCTGCCGAGCTTGAGGCACCGTCGACGAAGATGGTCCACTTACGTGTCTCGCTCGCGGGGGAGTCCGCGAATGTCATCTCCGCGACGAAACCGGCCAGAGCATGGGCCTTAAGGGTTTTTCTGCCTTCGTACCGGATGTCAAATTCGGAAAGTTCTAGCGATCATTTAAGCATTCGTCTGGCCATATCTGGTCGTCCAAGCAGCTGCTTTATGGGCTGATCTGTTCGAACCACGATCGTGTGGGCTAGGAAGTAGTGCCTTAATCTCTTGGCAGCGTTGATGAGGGCCAATGCCACCTTCTCTATCTGCTGGTATCGTAACTCTGGTCCTTGTAGCGCCTTGCTCATGAAATATATGGGCTTCTGCCCGTCAGGTGTCTCGCGGATGAGAGCGGCGCTCACTGCTTCGGCTGCTACGGCCATGTATAGGTATAGCGTTTTGCCATTGTCCGGGCGAGAGAGAACCAGTGGCTCTGAGAGTGCTCGTTTCATATGGAGAAGGGCCTTGTCGCACTCCTTGGTCTATTCGAATGCGGCCTCTTTGCGGAGGAACTTGAAGAACGGTAGGGCGTGCTGGGCGGACTTGGCCACGAAACGAGATAGTGACGCGAGCATCCCGTTGAGGGACTGGATGGATTTTTTGGACTTGGGCGTAGGAAACTCGGAGAATGCCCGGCAATTGTCGGGATTGGCTTTGATTCCTCGTTCCGTTAAGTAGAAGCCGAGGAATTTTCCTGCTCGGACACCGAACGTGCACTTCTCTGGATTAAAACGCATTTTGTATTTCCTGGCCTGTCCGAAGACCTTTCGTAAGTGGGCGGTATGATCAGTTTCCTCGTGGGACTTTACGATCATGTCGTCCATGTATACTTCGAGCATGTCGTCTATTTCTCCCCGAAATACTTTATTCATCATTCGTTGGTATGTTGCTCCGGCGTTCTTCAGGCCGAAGGGCATTATGTTGTAGTAATAATTCCCTGATTCAGTCATGAAGGCCGTATATTTTTTGTCGGACATTGCCATTGGGATTTGATTATAGCCCGAGTAGGCGTCCATGAACGATAAAAGTTTAAAACCAGCGGAATTATCAACAAGTTTATCAATATTGGGGAGGGGGTAGGCATCCTTCGGGCATGCCTTATTGAGATCGGTATAATCAACGCACATACGCCATTTTCCATTATATTTTTTTACCAATACAACGTTGGACATCCAAGTAGTGTACTTGGCTTCCGAAATAAATTTGGCCTCGAGGAGGTCCTTTACAGCTTTTTCAGCAGCCTCCGTTTTCTCCGGAGACTGCTTTCTCCTACGTTGTGCTACGACCTTAATGGTCGGGTCAATGGTCAGCTGGTGACATGCAGTGGACAGGTCTAAACCGGGCATCTCTGCGGCGCTCCAAGCGAAGAGGTCGGCATTCTCCCGGAGGCATGCTTTGAGCTGCTTCCTCGCGATGTCGGGTAGGTCTGCTCCGATCTTCACTCCCTGTTGGGGATCTTCGCCGAACAAAACTATCTCGAAGTCGCCATCCGGGATTGGACGCATCGGATGGGAGCTGCTGCTGGATGCTGTAGAAGGGTCGGCTGACGCTGCTCGTTCCTCCTGATGGTCCTCGGGGAAGCGACTGTCGAGGTCGATAGAGTCGACCTGGGGCAGAGGCTTGGCTTCCTCGGAGCTGCTTGGCAGTGTTGGCTTGCTCGACACCTTTGGCTTGGGCGCAATGGTGTTGAGTCCCTTTGTGGCTGCTTCAAAACACCGTCGGGCAGCTTCTATGTCACCGTGGAGGGTGGCGACCTTTCCTTTCGAAGTGTAATACTTCATCTTCAGGTGGACGGTTGAGGGAACTGCTACTAATTCGGCCAGAGTTGGCCTTCCGAAAATGCACTGGTAAAGCGACAGGCAGTCGATTACCAGGAACTGCACCTTGATGGATCTGGCCGTCTCAGCTGCGCCGAATGTCACGATCAGCTCCACGTAGCCCCACGGCTTGGTGACGGATCCGTTGAATCCCTGCAAGTCGGATCCCACGTAGGGAGTAAGGTGAGATTTGTCCAGCTGAAGTGTTGAGAACAGCTGGGAGTACATGAAGTCGACCGAGCTGCCTTGGTCGACAAGTATTCTGCGAACGTCGAAGTTCGCCATCTGGGCTCTGACGAGCAGAGGTATGCTGGAGTTCGGGGACCCGCCGAGGAGTTCCTCCTTGTAAAAGGAGATTGGGACGGAGCCCTTCTGGGTCTGATCAAGCGTCGTCACTTTGTTGCAGCTGGTGTTGATCAGGTGGTCGAACTTCCGTTTCACGGAGCCCACAGTGACTTTGTTGAATCCCCTGCCGGAAATGACCATGGCGGAAGGAAAAGTCTCCCATGGGCTGTGGGCCGCGAAATAAGAAGGGGCGTTGAGCCCGTCCGAGACGTAGAAGTCCTCTGGCCGGGATATGGACATTGCTACCTGTACGTTGGTGTCATCCGAGGAGGGTACTTCTTCCTCGACCTTCTTGGACTCCTGGGCGTCTTGCCGAGGAGTGTCCTTCTTCTTTGTGAATTGTTTCAGGTGCCCGTCCCTGATCAGTATCTCTATGGCATCCTTCAGATGGATGCAGTTCTCCGTAGTATGGTCGTGACTTTTGTGGAAGCGGCAGTACTTCGACTTATCCACGTTTGGTCTGTTCGGCAGCTGTTTGGGGAAACGGACCCCGGCTTGTTTGAACTCCGAATTGGCACATTCGGTCAAAATCTTATCCCTGGAAATGGTCAGGGGAGTGTAATAATGGAAACGTCTAGATGGCCCTTTGCCGTCACGGGAGTCGCGGGGACGGTCCTCGTGTCTTCGTTCACCCCGACGGGATGTCGAGGCTTCTTCTCCTTTGGCGGCCCGGGCGTTCTCTTGGCGGCGAGACGCTTCCAATGCCCTGATCCTCTCGTTTTGCTGTAGGATCAGGGTGTTGGTTTTGTTGAGGGCCTCCAGGAGGGCTGCCACGACCGGGTCGGCGCTGGGCGGAACAGGAACGGGCTGGAGGTCGAGAGACGGTTGATCGTTGTGGCGATCAGCAGGAGTTGGGGAAGGAGAAGCGGGGGCTCCATCCTTCAGGAAACGGGCATCTCGGAGGAGAGATGATTGGCCGTCAACGTCAGATTTGTTGACGGGGAGGATGGTGGAGTGAAGAGCATCCTGGGTGCGATCTTGGGAGGCCATGATCGTGATGATGTTCGAAAGTTGTTTTGATCTTCGGTTAAAGAAAGAAGGGGAGAACAAAGATTCCCACAGACGGCGCCACTGATCGTGAAGGCTGGATCAGATCCAGTAGAATCAGGCCGCCAAGTGCGTCAGGGATGCTGGTCGTATGGAGAGGAGAAGGGGGTGTACTTGCAAGGCACTCCGACGTTCAAGTAAGTAAAGGTCAGAGAAAAAGGGGCAAGTACAAAGAGTGAATTCTTAGGGTGAATATTGGATACCTGACCCTCTCAAGCGAGAGGGTTTATATAGAGTCCCCAACGCGTGGCCAACGGTCCTATTTTCAGGGCGAAATAACCGTTTTCCCCAAAGAATAGGTAACTGCCCAAACTAGCCGTTATGCCGGGCAGGGTGCCCGAAACTAGCCGTTATGTCGGGCATAAACGTGGTTCCGGACACATGTCCTTTACTGTTCGGGCAGCGAGGAAGCCGTGCGTAACGGGCATCAACGCCGGGGAGGAACGTTGCATTCCGTGCCCGATTGGAGGGGCAGAAAGGTCATTTTTGCCCCTCTGTGGATTGGACTTAGGCAATTTGGGCCGCTCTGGAGCAGAGGCGGATTGGGCAAATTCTAGCCATTGGTCTAGTCCAGAACAAATTTTATCTCTTTTCTTATGTGCTTATCTATTTTTTATCTTATAATATAATATATTTTATCTCTTTTTTATTTTATTTAATTTATTTAATTTTTTATTTTAAATTTAAATGTTAAATAAAATAAAGTATTTAAATATTAGTATGTTCTATTGTAAAATATATGATGAAGAAGTATTATATAATTTATTTTTAAAAGTTAAAAGATTCTAAAATTATTTTAGAGACACTAAATAAAAAATTATCAAAATATCTTTTATTTTTTCATTTTTATAATTAAGGAACTATTGTGTAAGACAAATGAATAATATTCTATAAAGTTTAAGAAAATAATATAAATGATCAAATTGTTATATTTTGAAAAACGATTCGTTAAGTTTTAATAAAAGACTAACTATATTTGTCTCATAATGTATTTTATTAAAAAAAAAATAATAATAATAAATTTATTATGAGTAAATTAGTATGGTATTTTTTTAAAATAAAGAAAATTATTAATCAAATATTATACTATTGTATTTTTATATTTGTTATGATTCGAATTCATGACATTTTATAGCGAGAAATAATATGTTTTGACCTTTTGAAAATTGAAGATGAATTTTAAGAGATGCCACATAAGAAAATATATGATATGGCACAAAAGAAGTTAAAATGTCGCAAGATAGTTTGATGCACTGAATTTAATAGGTATAAATAGATTGAATATCACACTCTTTATATTTTTTTATTGCAAAACCATTATATTTATATACAATTAAGATAAGCTATTCATCAAAATAAACTTAATTAATCAATTTTTTTCACTATAAAATATAAGGGTTATAAGTATTGAGTTTTAATTCATGACTGTCATGTGTACCAGTTAGTTAGTATTTTGTTACAAATTGATTGTTAGTTAGTTACTTTGTGTATGGATGACTTGCTTAGTAAGCTATTGTGTAACACATATAAATAACACTTTGTAATGTGAAAATATAATCAATGAGAATCATCTCTATTCTCTTTCTTCTTCTCCTCCAAGATGTCAAAACATTAAAGTGTGTGTGTGTGTGTGTGTGTGCTATTACTTTCATCTTGCAATTACAATCTTGGTGTGCATTAAGTATGTTCATCACAATGCTTTTGTTCTAACAATTGGCATCTAGAGCCTGGTTCAATCTAAGAGAAACACGAGTGAAAAGTGAGGGGTTCAATCTAAAGGAAACACTGAGTGATAGTTTCTTGATAGGCAAGATGTGTTCTGGACTGGGCAGGCGCTGTGCCCCCAAAGGGGCAAGGCCCAATCCAATCCAGCCTTTGGACAGGCCCAATAGCCAGAAACTAGCCGTTGGGCAGAAACTAGCCGTTGGGCATGTCCCCTTGACGTGCAAAGTAGTTCACGCGACCAACTGCCTCCCCAGATATCACGGGAACAGTTAGTCCGAGTCAAAAGGCCACGCGCCCTGCTCTTCATTTGGCAATCCCTCATTGGCGGACCAGGCGATTTGCTCGCTAAGAATCCACCTATAAATACCCCCTCGCTTGAGAGGGGCAGGTATCAAATATCCAATACTTGAAATCTCTTACTTGTTTTCTCCCTTTTTGACCAAACACTTACTTTGCCATCAGAGTACCTTGCAGGTACTTCCACCCCTTTTCCTCCCCTACAAGCATCATCACCTGTCCTACGTGAAGGCCACGACGATCAAGTCTGATCCGCTCCGATCAAGATGAATAGAAATGGTTTTGGATCAAATATTCTAGTTCTTGATGGCAAGAACTGGGATCGTTGGAGTGCTTTGATGAATTCTTTACTTGGAGCACAAGAAGTGAGTGAAATTATGCAAAATGGCTATGAGGATCTGGTGGCGAATTCAGCTGATGCATAGAGAACTACATTCAAGGAAGCCAAGAAGAAAGACTGCAAAGCTTTGTTCTACATTCAGCAGAATGTTGACAATCAACACTTTGAGAAGATTTCTAAAGCGACAAGATCCAAATAAGCATGGGACATTTTAGAAAACTATTACACTGGTGGAGAAAAGGTGAAGCAAGTGAAGATATAATCCCATAGAAGAAAGTATGAGATGATGCAGATGGAAGAAGATCAGAAAGTAAGTGATTACTTCTCAAAATTAACAGCCACTATTAATTAGATGCAAACTTGTGGTGAGAGCATTAAATATCAAATGGTAGTAGAAAAGGTGCTGAGATCTATGAGTCCAAAGTTTGATTTCATAGTTATAGCTATCCAAGAAGCAAAGGATGTGAAAACTATGAAAATTGAAGAGTTGCAAAATACATTGGAAGCACATGAGCTCCTGGTGCTTGATAGAAGTTCTGAGAGATAAGTTCAACAAGAATTTCAAGTTCAAACTTCCAAGAAGGAGGGAAATCAGAAGAATTTCAAGAAGAAGGGAAAAAGCAAAGCAAATCGGTCCAACAATGAAAATAACAAGAGTGAAGACAAAGTTGAATCTTCAAAGAGAGGAGGCTTTGGCAGAAGTCATAACAAGAAGAGGGATTTTGACAAAAGTAAGGTGCAATGCTTCAACTGTGAGAAATATAGGCACTTTTCTGATGAATGATGGTTCAAGAAAGGTTAAAAGAGTGATGAAGAATCAAATTTGGCTCGTGGAGATGATTCTAGTAGAGTGTTGATGATGGCTACTACTAGTGAGGAAAAGATTAAGAATGAAGAGTGGTTTCTTGATTCTGGATGCTCAAATCACATGACATCACATAGAGAATGCTTGACAAGTTTTGATGCTAGCGAGAAAACAAGCATCAAACTGGCTGACAGTTGAGAACTTGCAGCTGAAGGTAGTGGAAATATAGTGATTAGAAACAATGATTGCAAAAGAATCATTATTGAAAATGTGATGTATGTTCGTGAGATAAAGTGCAATCTCATGAGCATTAGTCAACTGGTGGAGAAGGGATTCTTAGTGACTATGGATGATGAGTCTTTGAAGTTGTTTGATGCAAAGAAGAATTTGGTGCTTAAATCAAACATGTCAAAGAATAGAACATACAGATGCAACATCTCAAGTGAAAAGATGATGTGCTTGTCTGCAGCAGTGAGTGAAAATGTTGAAGATCTATGGCACAAGAGGTATGGTCACCTAAACTTTAGAAGTCTTAGTGATTTGAATTCTAAAGAACTGGTGTATGGCTTGCCAAAACTGAATTCCAGAAGAGCCATTTATGAAGTATGTGTAAAGAGCAAGTAAAGTAGGCTTTCCTTTGCTTCTGAAGCACCTAAAAGAGCTAGTGTGGCACTGTAGGTGGTTCACTCTGATATATGTGGTCCTTTTGAAGTATCTTCATTAGGGGGAAGCAGATACTTCATCACATTTGTTGATGAATGTACAAGAATGATATGGTCGTATACAATCAAGCTTAAGAGTGAGGCCTTAGATGTATTCAAAAAATTCAAAATCTTAATAGAAAAGGAGAGTGATAAATCTATTAAGATCTTGAGAACTGATGGTGGAGAAGAATACACCTCAAAACAATTTAAAGTATTCTATGTCAATCAAGGTATTGTGCATGAGGTAACAACTCCCTATACACCTCAGCATAATAGACTTCCTGAGAGAAGGAATATAACTCTACTGAATATATGGCAAGAAGCATCACCATGCAGAAAAACCTACCACGCAAGTTTTGAGGTGAAGCAGACACTACAACTGCTTACATTCTGAATAAATGTCCCACAAAGAAGCTGAATTTGAAGGTACCCGAGGAAGCTTGGTGTGGAAGAAAACCTAGTGTGAAGCATTTCAAGGTTTTTGGCTCTTTATGCTACAAACATGTACCAAAGGTTAAAAGAAGCAAGCTTGAAGATAAGAGTGAGATTATGATACTTATAGGCTATCATCCAACAAGTTCCTATAAGCTTTATAATCCTCTAACTCAAAAGGTACATGTCAGTAGAGATATGATTGTGAATGATGCTGAGAAGTGGAAATAGGAAGAGGAGCCAATATACAGTAAAGAGAATCAACAAAGCTGTATTTATCCTGATTCAAGTGATGAATCAGATAATGAAGAAGTGAACAATAATGATGCAGATGAACCAGAAGAAGAGGAAGCAGCTGTGAGACTTCAAAGAATCAGATAAGCTCTAAGAAGGTTGAATGACTGTGAAGTAATTCCTGATAATGTAGTAAATAATGAAGGTGATATCATTCACTTTGCATTTTTGGCAGATTCTGAACCTCTCAATTATAAAGAAGCACTGAAGATAGATGTATGGAGGAAAGCTATGATGGAAGAGCTCCATTCAATTGATAAGAATCAAACCTGGGAGCTAGTTAAATTGCCAGATAAGAAAAAGAAAATAGACGTGAAATGGGTGTTCAAACTAAAATTAAATCCTGATGGCAAAATTTCAAAGTATAAGGCAAGGTTGGTGGCTAGAGGTTTCTTACAAAAACATGGTGTTGATTACAATGAGGTGTTTGCTCCAGTTGCAAGGCTTAAAACTGTAAGGTTAGTTGTGGCTCTAGCTTGCAAGAGAAGGTGTGTCGCTCCCAGGATTTTCATCCAGGTTCAAACGCGAGAGTGGCGCGGAAAAACAGAGTCGCCAGCCGTGTAAATTTATCCCACCAGAGGGAAAGGGAACACCACATAAACCTGAGGAAGAGGGAAAGGAATGGTCATCGCAACCATAGCCTGGGTTCGGGAGTCGGTTACGCGAGGGGAAGGTGCTAACACCCCACGCGTCCATCGTACTCGTTGGGATCCACTCTTGTTATCTAATCTAAGGGTGAGTTATACTATCATCTAGGGCTGTACTAAAACGGGGGGAAAAACTAAGACAGACTCGGTAGGACGCCAACGTCCTAGGCCTACGTACCCCCCTTGTGCAACGGGGAATTCAGAGTCAACGTAGTTCGGACCAAGTTCTTTTTGTGTTTTTTATGAGCGACGTTAAGTTCGCGTCCGGCAGTTAGGGTCGATGCCTGTTTGCGACTCAGACGGAAGGTAACGTGCCCTTTTTGAAAATAGCCTTTAGTTTGAAGATCCCGAAGGACAAAAAAGGGTTTGAAGTTGGTTTGTATTTTTTAGGACAGAAGTGGCTTAAGTTAGTTCCTAAGTTGTATTGCACCAAGTCTAGGGCACAGGGGCGAATACTTAACGCATCGTCCCAAGACAGGACGCTCGCTAAGCACTCTAGAAAGATGAGAGGAAGCCCCTCATTTCTCATTCCCCACACTTAAGGCTCGTGCGCAATACACTTGATACTTATTAAGTATTTTAAAGAAATTTGAGATGAGAAGAGAGAAGACACAAGGGTAACTCTAAAGGGGGACTATGAGTCCCAAAGTTATCATGCAAGGGTGCCCTACGGTTAGTGAGGTTTGGCGACAACCTAAACCTAAAGAAAGGAAAAGATGAGAGAAGGAAAGAGTAAGGGTGAGTGTGGATGACTATCCACACCCTCAAAGAACTTACCTTAGTCCCTGCATAAAAGGTTAGTACGAAACGGACATAAATAATATCAAGGCAAGTGAAAATCAAACAAGGGCAAACAATAGTGATAATGATCCAAACATGAATTCAGAAATCAAAGGAACAACCCCAAAGCAAATGGCACAAGTGCCTTTCAAACAAGGACTTAGGCATGATCAGAAATACACATATAAGCAGATCTCAAGTGAAAGCAAATCAAATAATTAGAGAAATAGCTTTCTAAAATTCCCAAATTAAATAACAATATTACCCAATCAGAGACAAACCAAATACCAAAAATCCCTGCAAAAAATCAAGATGTTAGTCATTCAAATAATCAGGCCAAGCTCAGGTGAGAAGTAGGATTCAGTGTGCAAGAAAGAGGACCAGAATGCAATATGAAATAATAATTAAAAATGATATAAAAATATTTTAATGCACTTTAGAATGCTATCTAACAAATGCAAAAAGAACGGATAAAAAATATTTTACGGGTGCAGAGAAATAAAATAAGCAAAATTAGTATGCATTATATGGATAATTCAAAAAGAAAATTGACTAAATAATAAATTTAGATGATAAAAAATAAAATAAAAATAAAAATAAAATTTGTGAAAATTTTATAAAATGATAAAAATGATGTATGAATTTTATTGGGATTTTTTGATGCAATTATGTATTTTTAAAAATAAAAAATGAAATATGATAATTAAAATGAAAACTAAAAATGAAATAAATGGCATGGGGTGCGTTTAGTAAAGAAAATGCGTTTGAATTGAGACATGGGCTGAAGATGGGGGGTGCGAATAGCAGCCCAACCCATCAGCGAAAAAAAATAAAAAAAAAGCAGCTCACATGTACCTGCCACGCGCACGGCACATGCCTTTTTTATTTGCTGTCACGATGTTGACCGTGTGATGGATCAGACGGCCAGTGGTTGGTCAACATGGATAAAAAGTAAACCAAAGAAAAAAGCATAACTGGTGGAGCACGGTAGTTATGATGGGTGAATATACACGTAATTACTAAATAAAATTCAAAAAAAAAAAAAATAATAAAACATGTGGCGCGCTGCTGGCCCTTTGATCGTGAGAATGGATGGTGGAGATTCCATCTCCTACCTCCAGCCAACCCCCTTCGCCGGAACCCTCACAGCCGCCGGAGCTAGGGTTCCGGCCACCGTCCTCCGCCACCTGCAATCAAAAACCTGCTCAGAAATCCACGACCATTATACCGTTCGAACCAGAATTTCACGAGGATTATGAATGTGCACTCCAAATTCACAAATAACCAATATATAATGAAAAACGAAGAGATTAAGGTTAGGGCATAAAACTTTAAACACACATAGCAAACAATATACACGTCCAAACACCACAAAAATTACATCAGCATGATCAGTGACAATCACACAACAATATGCATACTTAAATAATGAGTTTCACGATCATCAAAATCAACACTAACCTGAGATGGTTCCACACGTGTACTTGCTTTTGGCTGCAAATGGTGGTTGGGTTGCACTCTAGAGATCACCAGGAGAAGGTTTGTGGAAGAACTTTGAAGGAACTCCTTGTAGATTGAGAGATCCAATGAATTCAAGAATTAGGGTTCACTTTCTTTTCTCCAAAATATCACGTGTAAAACTTCTAACCAGTGCATGGATAGGTTTAAATAGGCTAGGGTTTTCCTCTGATAATGAATTGGGCTTGGGTAATTACTTGTTTAATGATTTTTTGAATAATTTTGGAAAATCACATTATGTTAAGTACACCTCTCTCCATGCATGTACACTTAAGAAAACTATGATGGATCATCCTTATGTGGATTGCTAATTACACCTCAATTGAACTTGGGCCTTCAAAACAATTGACTCATGAGTTTTAAACAATTTGGCATATTTGAACAATGGAGAATAAGTGAAGAATGCACCATGAAACCACTTGATTCAAAGGTCTAAAATGTTCCTTAGGGATTGTTCTTTGACATTAGAAAGTGACATGAAACAATGGAATTGATTATAGGTCATTATGCCCAAAGTTGTGAAAATGGAGCCATGAAAAACCTTAAAACCCACTTTGCCTTCTTTTGATCATAACTGGAGTTTCACAAATGATATGGAGACCCACTAGTACTTTTTAGAAAGAGGAGAAAAAGATCTTCAACTTTCATGTTGTAGAAAAATTCATTTGAAGCTTCTTTGATGATGAAAAGTCTAGTTGAATGCAGTGCAGGAACTTGCCCAAAAAGGAAACTTTCAAACTATAGGTCATTTCCAAATTTAGTAACTTTTGCACCAACTCCTGACTTTTGATGAATGGCATGAAACTTGACCCTTGGAGACCATATGAGGATGTGAGACCTTGAAAACCTTGGAGAGAACCTCAAAATTCCACAGTTGACTTCTCCTCTCACTGTTGACTTTTACCCCATTCACCTTATTTTCAATCCATTGGCCAATTGAACTTCTCCTGAACCAAACTGATGGACAACCTCCCATCCCTAGGTACTTAGGGACCCAAGGAATACCATGGAATCAAGTCTTGCCTAAAAAAATCATAAATAAACTGACTTTATAGCAAACCCTAGTTTTGGTACCCTCAGTCTAGGAGGAAATAACACAGTCTCCAAATCCAAATTCTTCTGAATATGATGTGTATCCTCTCCAACAAAGATAAGATATGTCATTTGGTGGTGATAAAAACCCAAGGAGCTTGCCCATTAAAGCAATAAACCCAAGAATCTCAAAACCCTAATCTATGCACTGGTTAGGAGAGGATGATCCACCTGAGCTCTCTTGGACAATACCAGGACTCTTGCTTGACCCTCTGAAGCATTGCCTTAGGCACCTTGACCCCATGCTAAGAACCAATGATATGCACACATGATAATGCAAAATGCAATGCAACATAAGCCAGTTAGTAATAAAGTAAGGAGGGCAAATTTTGGGGTGCAACAGCTGCCCCTATTCAATCAACTTGGTCCTAAAGGTATGATAGCGACGACTTTCAGACAATCAGGATGCACGGAGATTGAATACCAAAGAACCCGGAATTTTGCAATCCTCTGCTGGAGAATTAGCCATAAATGCTGTACTGTCACAATACGGACGAGTGTTAGCTATGCTGGGTATAAAGTGAAACAAACTCTCCCAAGTTACGTCATCTCTGCTGATAAAGAGAACTGACAAAGGAATCTCGAAAAATGCCATCCCTGCTGATAAAGGGAAACTGACGAAAGAAAATCTTCAAAAGGTTGCTATCCCTGCTGATAAAGAGAAACTAGCAAAATAAATGCCATCCCTGCTGATAAAGGGAAACTGACGAAAGAAAATCTTCAAAAGATTGCTATCTCTGCTGATAAAGAGAAACTAGCAAAATAAATGCCATCCCTGCTGATAAAGGGACACTGACAAAAGAATATCTTCAAAGCTTGCTATCTCTGCTGATAAAGAGAAACTAGCAAAACAAATGCCATCCCTGCTGATAAAGGGAAACTGACGAAAGAAAATCTCCAAAAGATTGCTATCTCTGCTGATAAAGAGAAACTAGCAAAACAAATGCCATCCCTGCTGATAAAGGGAAACTAGCAAGATAAATGCCATCCCTGCTGATAAAGGGAAACTGACGAAAAGATTATCTTCAAAAGATTGCTATCTCTGCTGATAAAGAGAAACTAGCAAAATGCCATCCCTGCTGATAAAGGGAAACTGACGAAGAACTATCCAAAAGATCGCTATCTCTGCTGATAAAGAGAAACTAGCAAACTGATGCCATCCCTGCTGATAAAGGGAAACTAGCAAAATAAATTCCATCCCTGCTGATAAAGGGAAACTGACGAAGAACTATCCAAAAGATCGTTATCTCTGCTGATAAAGAGAAACTAGCAAACTGATGCCATCCCTGCTGATAAAGGGAAACTAGCAAAATAAATGCCATCCCTGCTGATAAAGGGAAACTGACGAAAAACTATCCAAAAGATCGCTATCTCTGCTGATAAAGAGAAACTAGCAAACTAAATGCCATCCCTGCTGATAAAGGGAAACTGACGAAAGAAAATCTCCGAAGAATTGCTATCTCTGCTGATAAAGAGAAACTAGCAAAATAAATGCCATCCCTGCTGATAAAGAGAAACTGACGAAAGAAAATCTTTAAAAGATTGCTATCTCTGCTGATAAAGAGAATTAGCAAAATAAATGCCATCCCTGCTGATAAAGGGAAACTGACGAAAGAAAATCTTCAAAAGATTGCCATCTCTGCTGATAAAGAGAATTAGCAAAATAAATGCCATCCCTGCTGATAAAGGGAAACTGACGAAAGAAAATCTCCAAAGGATTGCTATCTCTGTTGATAAAGAGAAACTAGCAAAATAAATGCCATCCCTGCTGATAAAGGGAAACTGACAAAAGAAAATCTTCAAAAGATTGCTATCTCTGATGATAAAGAGAAACTAGCAATACCAATGGCGACTTCACTGGGGATAACGTGAAACAAAACTTCTGGTAAGAACGGGATTTCACAAAAGAGAGAGGCCAGACAAACTTCTAACGGACCCATGATCCACAGATAAGATGGCTCCGCCGGGGAAAGGAGAAGTCTAAATAAAAGACTCTGTCGGGGAGCACAAGTATGAGGAACACATCCCTCCAAAATCTCCTGAGTTGTGCCATCCCTGCTGAGAAAGAGAACTAGCAAAGAAAGTATCAAACCTGGCTTATGCTTCGAATGCAAATGTTTGAATTTTTCCGTAATGTTCCACACGAAGTGGAAATGCTACGCGTTTGAGGATGTAATGCAAATGCTTATGATATGCGAAAGGGGTCTCTCCAGCAAAATAAATGCTGGAGAGAAAAGAACAATTCAGCCGGGGACGATAAAAAATAATTGTCCTCTGAATCCAGGAACTCTGCTGAGAAGGGTCATACTGATCGACTCTTCGGATCAACGACTTCTGCTGGGGATGAAATCCCGAAAGAACTACCGGGGACCACACCTGTCTTTCACTGAAGGTAACATCCAAAACCTGAGATTTCTCCTCGGCTGGGGGAGTTGAGAATGGACGCCAATAACGGAACCGGAAGTCTGTTACTGAAAATTGCTAATATCCAATTGGCTCAGAACCTGCTGGGGAAAACAGTCCACGATACTAGCCTGCTTGGGGATACCGCTGATCTTAGCCTGCTGATAGGGAGAATGACTTTACTCCCTTCTTGCTGGGGACTAGAATATGACATTGTCGGTGAGAGCACGCTTCCTGACTGGATGGGGAAGGTGAACACCCTGATTCTGTGGGGAAATAACGCCTTGATCCAGAGAAGATACTTTCCAAGTCTTCTGCTGGGGGAGGTCTGCTCTGCTGAGGAAAGTTTGTCCTGCTGGGGAAGGAGCAATCTCAATGCTGGGGAGAGCAACCTGCTGGGGATGTACAATCTGTTGCCCTGCAACCTGACTTGTCTTTATGGTCATAAGAGGCTCTTTGAACTTTTCATCTCAAGAGGATTTTACAGAAGATCGGGTGTTCGCACTGCCCTAGGGTCTTCAAACTCTTGGAGAGATTTACCATATCTCGACATAATTGCCCCAGTCTTCATAATCCATGAAGTACATTACCTCGAAGGGGATCGTAATGACTTGACAATACTCTGCTTTAGCATCTTGAACCTTGAGGAGGTGTTTTCAATTAACCATTTTCAGGAGTGGACAATCTCCCACGCTCTAGAAGTGGCCTGCCCCAATATGAGCTTTGAAGTGACTTTGCCCCTGATCTTAGAATGAATGCCCCAGAATAACTGAATTTTGGGGAGTTTTCTCGACGTGACCGCCCCAGATTGGCTACATCTTAACACGACTTACTGGGGAGAGTCCACTCTACACTGAGTCTCTTGGCAGCATGCCCTTTGATATGATTGTCTTTCAGAATTTTCAAGTATCCCAACTTGGCAGGATCAAGCTTCTTGACTGGCGTTCACTGTGTAGGCTGCATTGATGCTTATGCACATGTATGCAAACATAACAAGTTATTTATGAGAATGATAATCCTAATGCAACACTCATGTTAACCTTGAAGTTTTTATTGAAAATACGTCGCAAAACCCTGTGAACGAATCACTAGTTGGGATGCGACCTTGATTTTTGAATGGCAAAACAATGCGCACATGCAATATCAACAAATCTTATTAGCCCAACTCATAGGAGTCAGGAACGCCATCCGGTTGGGGTACGCTTTCGGACTGAACCCTGTTTCAATTAGGACTTTTAAGGGCTGTAACGTGGTCTGGTTCACGGTTTCAGAAAAAAGGATTTTTGGCTCAAAATTTATCGGTGCCCACCCACTCTTCGTGATGTTCTCCAGTCCTATGTTCAGTTAATCTGACCTAAACGCTCATCTCTCAAATGGTTTACGATCTATGCCACTAATGGTTTGGCGCCTAAGGGAGTTTTGGAATAACAGTCACCCCTTTTTATCCTTTGTGTCTGTAATCACACGAATTTGTTCTTATCGAGGATTTTCTTTTGTAAGGCTTTTCTCTTTTTTGGCCTCTTTTGATCCCTAATTTTTGCCTGGACTGACTCTTTTGAGTTTTTCGATTTTGAAGTCCAGCGGGATGCCCTGACTTTTGCCTAAGTCACTTGTTTACAAGTTTCGACTTAGCGAGCTTTCCTTTTTTATTCCCCTCTTTGAACAAGCGTGTGACACTGGTCGTCTTACTTGCTTGAAAGGGTTGTGACTGCCTCACTCCTTGATTGTTGAAGGATAACCATTGTGGTTTCGCATCTCTTGACCTCTTGATGGTGGGACAGAAGGTAAAGGATCCTCAGACGCATACTCTCCTTGAAATTTGAACGCTCGGTCAAACTAACTGACGCCTACCCTGCCCCTGGGTTAAGTATGAGGGTTTTTCGTACGAAGGAAACTCCTACTTCAAGGCTCAAAGGGGTTAACGAGAGTCTATCTCCCTTATATATCCAGTGTTTAGGGGTTTGAAACAATGCCTATATATCCTCAACAGGGTTCTATCCTAAAGCGTACCATTAGAAATCTGCGCTCTTATTTCGTCATCCTCCCTCAAGAGTTCTAAACAAAGAAAACTGGTATTACAGTGCATATAAACATTTAAGAGTGAACACGAATGGATTACTTTAAGAAAAACATATTCATTGTATTAATATCGTCATTAAAAATAAGCAAGTCTTATATGCATACAATGCTTTAACAAGAAATAAAAAACTACAAATGAAAATGCAGTAAAGAAGCTGAAGATTGCCAGTGCTGAGGAAGCTTAGTTCTGTCTGGACGTACTTGCAGACTGAGTGTTCATTTGAGAAAGGAGGCTTCCATTGATGTACATATCATCTTCATTGAATACAATGATCTCGGCGTCTACCAGGTCTTGCACCTTGTGCTGGAATGCCTTACACTCATCAATCGTATGCCAAAACGTTCCCGAGTGGAACTCGCACCTAGTAGTCATGTCATAATCCGGAGGAATAGGGTACGGCACCGGCGTGGTACTCCTTGTTTGAATCAGAGAGTTCTCGAGCAGACGAGCAAACAACTGACAATAAGGGATGGGAATAGGATCAAATATCCTGTTGGGCCTTCTTGGTCTCAGTTGCCCCTGTTGCTGATAATTCTGTTGTCGGTGATGATTTGGATGCCTCGTCTGGCCCTGCACTTTCCTTTCAGCATTCGGCTGGGGCACAAACGAGGGTTGTGGAAGAGATCCCTGGCGCGAGGTGGATCCTTTGGTAAAAGAGGGAGTCCTCAGTCCCTTTGCAACACTGGGAGTAACATCACTTTGTTTACCAGTGCCAACTGATGTAAACTTGATTGCCCCTGAATCAATGAGCTCTTGGACTTTGTACTTGAGCATCTTACAATCTTCAACATTATGACCAGGTGCCCCTGAATGGAATTCACACCTATCATGGACATTGGAACCCATACGAAACTTTGTGTGTGGAGGTCCCGCAGCAATCAATTCAATTAGCTGAAACTTGAGCAAGTGCTGAAGCAACTGAGCGTAGGGCATCGGAATCAGGTCAAACTTTTTTTCAAGCTTTTCTGGATTAAGACCCTCAAGAAACGGTTGTTGATGAAAAACCTCTGATGGTGGAGAGGATCCACAAGGCAATCCATGGTCTAAAGGAGACCCCAAAGAGATGGGAGGAATGAGAACCTCTGCTGTGGAAGCGGGCACTTGATTGTCTTCCTTCTTCAACACCCTATTCAAAATTTCCATGGCCAAACTCACCTGAGTCTTCATCTGATTGATCTCCTCCCTCAGCATCCTCTACTCCTGGAGCATGTCTTCCCCAAATTTCCCCATCTGGCTTCGCATTTCCCTCAACTCAGCTTGAACTTGCTCCATGATCAACTCTCGAATGGCCTGAGATGTTGGAACAAGATAAGAATACCGGAGATAAACACCTGTTATGCAAAATGATTATGAATATGCAAATGCAAATGAACATGTTTGAATATTTAGCAGGGCGATCCACCCCTTGATTCCAGTTTAATAACAGGATAGAACGGAACTTCTGCTCATATATTAAAAAAACCAGAGGAAAACCAAATGTCAACAATCACGAATCCAAGATAACAAATCCGAATACACAAATCATAGAGGTCCTAACCAACAAGCCTGGTGGTGATACCAATACAATAAAAGAGAAAAGGAGACTACGACATATCATCAAAATTCACAAGTGTCAATCCTCCCCATCCACTATGCTTTCTGCACCAGTCTTGAATCTCCTTGAACAGCTTTCTGGTATCGGGATGCTTCGACCTCTGAATTAGCCCTTGAATGAGAAGGTCTCTCCTGTGTATGATCCCATCCAAGTATCGGCAATGTAACTCCCAAGCGTCTTCTCTAGTAGTGTCATCCATGCTAGGACCCTCATGTCTAGGTTTCTTCACTTCAGCTTGGACTTTCAGTTCTTCCATGGAGGCTATGGCTTCATTGAGTCGACCCTCGACTACTTGTCTCTTGAATATCCCTGATAAGATCTCAGCGTCCTTTTTCTTGAGCGTCGACGCCAGTTGGTCAATCTTAGCTAGATAACCATCTTCCTTTCTCTTATTCTCGGCCATGGCAGTCTCTTGGTGATCATTGAACCTGTGAATCTTCAACAAAGCCCTGTCTAATTCCTCTTTCTTAGATTCGAGAACCTGACTGATACCATCCAAAGCTTCCTTCATCTTTTATCTGGATGTGACCATGTCCGCTAGCTCTTTTTCTGCTTTAGCAAGGAGCTCTGTCTTCAACTTGGCGGTATAAACAGCTTCACCCCGCTTATGCTTCCACTGATAAATCTCTCTTTTTAGCTCACTATTTTCTTCCTGCAGCCTTTCCTTTTCAGACCACAACTTATCAAACTTCTCTATCTCAACTGTGGTAGGAGGCTCGATCACCAGATGATACAAAGGTGGCTCCACTGGGAAGGGAAGAAGCTCCTCTTCTGCTCTCTTCTTAATCCATTCTTTATAGGAAGAAAAAGCCCGGTTATTACATTTTCCGAACAAAGTTTTACCTTTCTTGGTCACCTGTTTCCAAGCATTCACGATCTTCCTCATCATCTCTTGATCCTCAATACATTGAAGAATAAGGATTCTCCGATGTCTCTCTCATCAGGTGGACCTCTCAAAGGATAACCAAACTGTCTGATAACAAGGGAAGGATTATAGTTAATTCCACCTTTTCTCCCTATCAAGGGTACATTAGGGAATTCTCCGCACTTGTAAATAATCTCCATTCCTAGCAAATCATGATTGATCCAAACAATGTTGTCAGCAGTCAAGCCCATAACCCTCTTTGACCATTTCAGAGAATCTTTCGTATAAATGAAAGTGCCAGATTCGGGGAGACGACTTAGAAACCAAGTAGCTAAGAGTGGTGCACAACAACTCACAGTTTTTCCACGCCTATTCTCATTCTTGTAGTTAACTGAGTGATACACATCACCTAGCAAGGTAGGTATAGGATTCTTCGAAATAAAGATTCTGACGGCATATGCATATCCACCAGATCAGGAATATTCAGAAACAGGACAATCCCATAAATGCACATAGCTAGGATAGCTTGGAAAGCGGTCCAATTCTTCTCTTTGACATGTATGCAGGCTTAATCAAACAGGAACTTCAATAGGAAACCCTTAACTCCTTGTTTTTCTTCAATATTACTGTTCAGAACGGATTCACTAATATGAAGAGCAACAGCCATTTCTTTTACCCCGAGGTGTTCTTCAGAAAAGAAAACTATATCATGCCTGATGGGGATTCCCAAAATAAATGAGAACTCCTCCAACCTTGGGGCCAAGATGTAGTATGGGAAAGTGAAGCAGCGCAAAGACGGGTCGTAGAATTGAAGAAGTGTATAAATAGCATCCTTCTCATACTTGGAGATATTATAAACAAACTTCAAAAGTCTCCCATACACTCCACTAAACTCTGTACGAACTCCAGGACCAGCCATATTAATTAGCTTATGAATCAATGTCAAAGTCGGATCTGGGAATGAATAGGCAACAATCTTCTTTCTCTGAACGTCCATGCTGAAGTAACCTCAGAAAACCGGAATCAAGAGTAAGATGCAAGCCCTGAAAAATGTCAAACATGTTAGAATGCAAGAAAAATGATATGCTCATGCAAACATGGGGTCAAGGCAACACTGCTGGATGTGTTGTGCTGTTAACTGAACGAGAACCACAACCCAGAAAACCAGAACTCTGAACCACTGAGATAACCAAGAACCCAAATAATCAGACATTGATGAGAAATCCAGAAAAACCAGGTAGGTTGAAGGTTTCGGTTACCTGCAAACACCCATCCCCTCTCACGTGTGGGTACTAGGATGTTCAGTATCCCGGGCTCTCAGGTCGAGAAACGATGATACGTTCACCATTTATGGTTTGGCATCATCATCAATCGAGGAGGCCTAAACTAATTCTCCAAAGCGGAAGGTCCTCAGCTTTGGCACTGAGGTCAAGAAACAATAGTACATTCATCCCTCGGGGTACAGTATTATCGTCAATCGAGGAGTGCCTCCACTGATTCTCTTCAAAAGGTAGGGGCCATTTTATGCGAGTTCCAAAGCGGGCCCTCGGGTGCGAATGGGTTTGCCACAGGATGTGGTCTGCCACTGTCACCACTAAAGAGGGATGTTTCCACTAAGGTCCTCGATGATCGGTCACCAGAGTCGACAGCTCTCTAGATCAACACCCCAACATGCGCAAGACACACACGTTAGAATGTGTCCCAAGATAGCCTCGTCTGGTTGTGAATTTCGTGAACACACAAACATACCAAGCAGGCACGTAGGTCCCACTACTTTCCACTCTAGTCCTAGGGTATACTCAAGCCTGGGTATTGAGCTTATCTCTCAGACCCACCCAACCTGCAAAACAAAGACAGCCAGCACAACATAGCAGTATGACAGTAATAAAAGTGGAATGCAATGCAGGAAAGCTGTAAAAATAAAATACAACAAATAAAACAAACCAAACACAAAACACCCAAAGAGAACAAAGACAAGCAAGCGTTAGGACTGACTCGCTTAGGGATGGACCAGCATAGGTCAACCAGATTCCCCAGCAGATTCGTCAGCTGTCGCTCCCAGGATTTTCATCCAGGTTCAAACGCGAGAGTGGCGTGGAAAAACAGAGTCGCCAGCCGTGTAAATTTATCCCACGAGAGGGAAAGGGAACACCGCATAAACCTGAGGAAGAGGGAAAGGAATGGTCATCGCAACCATAGCCTGGGTTCGGGAGTCGGTTACGCGAGGGGAAGGTGCTAGCACCCCACGCGTCCATCGTACTCGATGGGATCCACGCTTGTTGTCTAATCTAAGGGTGAGTTACACTATCATCTAGGGCTGTACTAAAACGGGGGGAAAAACTAAGACAGACTCGGTAGGACGCCAACGTCCTAGGCCTACGTACCCCCTTGTGCAATGGGGAATTCAGAGTCAACGTAGTTCGGACCAAGTTCTTTTTGTGTTTTTTATGAGCGACGTTAAGTTCGCGTCCGACAGTTAGGGTCGATGTCTGTTTGCGACTCAGACAGAAGGTAACGTGCCCTTTTTGAAAATAGCCTTTAGTTTGAAGATCCCGAAGGACAAAAAAGGGTTTGAAGTTGGTTTGTATTTTTTAGGACAGAAGTGGCTTAAGTTAGTTCCTAAGTTGCATTGCACCAAAGTCTAGGGCACATGGGCGAATACTTAACGCATCGTCCCAAGACAGGACGCTCGCTAAGCACTCTAGAAAGATGAGAGGAAGCCCCTCATTTCTCATTCCCCACACTTAAGGCTCGTGCGTAATACACTTGATACTTATTAAGTATTTTAAAGAAATTTGAGATGAGAAGAGAGAAGACATAAGGGTAACTCTAAAGGGGGACTATGAGTCCTAAAGTTATCATGCAAGGGTGCCCTACAGTTAGTGAGGTTTGGCGACAACCTAAACCTAAAGAAAGAAAAAGATGAGAGAAGGAAAGAGTAAGGGTGAGTGTGTATGACTATCCACACCCTCAAAGAACTTACCTTAGTCCCTGCATAAAAGGTTAGTACGAAACGGACATAAATAATATCAAGGCAAGTGAAAATCAAACAAGGGCAAACAATAGTGATAATGATCCAAACATGAATTCAGAAATCAGAGGAACAACCCCAAAGCAAATGGCACAAGTGCCTTTCAAACAAGGACTTAGGCATGATCAGAAATACACATATAAGCAGATCTCAAGTGAAAGCAAATCAAATAATTAGAGAAATAGCTTTCTAAAATTCCCAAATTAAATAACAATATTGCCCAATCAGAGACAAACCAAATACCAAAAATCCCTGCAAAAAATCAAGATGTTAGTCATTCAAATAATCAGGCCAAGCTCATGTGAGAAGTAGGATTCAGTGTGCAAGAAAGAGGACCAGAATGCAATATGAAATAATAATTAAAAATGATATAAAAATATTTTAATGCACTTTAGAATGCTGTCTAACAAATGCAAAAAGAACGGATAAAAAATATTTTACGGATGCAGAGAAATAAAATAAGCAAAATTAGTACGCATTATATGGATAATTCAAAAAGAAAATTGACTAAATAATAAATTTATATGATAAAAAATAAAATAAAAATAAAAATAAAATTTGTTAAAATTTTATAAAATGATAAAAATGATGCATGAATTTTATTGGGATTTTTTGATGCAATTATGTATTTTTAAAAATAAAAAATGAAATATGATAATTAAAATGAAAAATAAAAATGAAATAAATGGCATGGGGTGCGTTTAGTAAAGAAAATGCGTTTGAATTGAGACATGGGCTGAAGATGGGGGGTACGAATAGCAGCCCAACCCATCAGCAAAAAAAAAATAAAAAAAAAGCAGCTCACATGTACCTACCACGCGCACGGCACATGCCTTTTTTATTTGCTGTCACGATGTTGACCGTGTGATGGATCAGACGGCCAGTGGTTGGTCAACATGGATAAAAAGTAAACCAAAGAAAAAAGCATAACTGGTGGAGCACGGTAGTTATGATGGGTGAATATACACGTAATTACTAAATAAAATTCAGAAGAAAAAAAATAAATAAAACATGTGGCGCGCTGCTGGCTCTTTGATCGTGAGAATGAATGGTGGAGATTCCATCTCCTACCTCCAGCCAACCCCCTTCGCCGGAACCCTCACAGCCGCCGGAGCTAGGGTTCCGGCCACCGTCCTCCGCCACCTGCAATCAAAAACCTGCCCAGAAATCTACGACCCTCCAAATTCACAAATAACCAATATATAATGAAAAACGAAGAGATTAAGGTTAGGGCATAAAACTTTAGACACACATAGCAAACAATATACACGTCCAAACACCACAAAAATTACATCAGCATGATCAGTGACAATCACACAACAATATGCATACTTAAAAAATGAGTTTCACGATCATCAAAATCAACACTAACCTGAGATGGTTCCACACGTGTACTTGCTTTTGGCTACAAATGGTGGTTGGGTTGCACTCTAGAGATCACCAGGAGAAGGTTTGTGGAAGAACTTTGAAGGAACTCCTTGTAGATTGAGAGATCCAATGAATTCAAGAATTAGGGTTCACTTTCTTTTCTCCAAAATATCACGTGTAAAACTTCTAACCAGTGCATGGATAGGCTTAAATAGGCTAGGGTTTTCCTCTGATAATGAATTGGGCTTGGGTAATTACTTGTTTAATGATTTTTTGAATAATTTTGGAAAATCACATTATGTTAAGTACACCTCTCTCCATGCATGTACACTTAAGAAAACTATGATGGATCATCCTTATGTGGATTGCTAATTACACCTCAATTGAACTTGGGCCTTCAAAACAATTGACTCATGAGTTTTAAACAATTTGGCATATTTGAACAAAGGAGAATAAGTGAAGAATGCACCATGAAACCACTTGATTCAAAGGTCTAAAATGTTCCTTAGGGATTGTTCTTTGACATTAGAAAGTGACATGAAACAATGGAATTGATTATAGGTCATTATGCCCAAAGTTGTGAAAATGGAGCCATGAAAAACCCTAAAAACCATTTTTCCTTCTTTTGATCATAACTGGAGTTTCACAAATGATATGGAGACCCAATAGTACTTGTTGGAAAGAGGAGAAAAAGATCTTCAACTTTCATTTTGGAGAAAAATTCATTTGAAGCTTCTTTGATGATGAAAAGTCTAGTTGAATGCAGTGCAGGAACTTGCCCAAAAAGGAAACTTTTAAATTATAGGTCATTTCCAAATTTAGTAACTTTTGCACCAACTCCTGACTTTTGATGAATGGCATGAAACTTGACCCTTGAAGACCATATGAGGATATGAGACCTTGAAAACCTTGGAGAGAACCTCAAAATTCCACAGTTGACTTCTCCTCTCACTGTTGACTTTTACCCCATTCACCTGATTTTCAATCCATTGGCCAATTGAACTTCTCCTGAACCAAACTGATGGACAACCTCCCATCCCTAGGTACTTAGGGACCCAAGGAATACCATGGAATCAAGTCTTGCCCAAAAAATCAGAAATAAACTGACTTTATAGCAAACCCTAGTTTTGGTACCCTCAGTCTAGGAGGAAATAGCACAGTCTCCAAATCCAAATTCTTCTGAATATGATGTGTATCCTCTCCAACAAAGATAAGATATGTCATTTGGTAGTGATAAAAACCCAAGGAGCTTGCTCATTGAAGCAATAAACCCAAGAATCTCAAAACCCTAATCTATGCACTGGTTAGGAGAGGATGATCCACCTGAGCTCTCTTGGACAATACCAGGACTCTTGCTTGACCCTCTGAAGCATTGCCTCAGGCACCTTAACCCCATGCTAAGAACCAATTATATGCACACATGATAATGCAAAATGCAATGCAACATAAGCCAGTTAGTAATAAAGTAAGGAGGGCAAATTTTGGGGTGCAACAAGGTGGTCACTTTATCATTTAGATGTGAAATCAGCCTTTCTAAATGGTCCACATAAAGAGGTAGTGTTTATGTCACAACCTTCTGGTTTTAAAGTGCAAGGCAATGAAAACATGGTGTATAGACTCCATAAGGCTTTGTATGGTTTGAAGCAGGCCCCTAGAGCCTGAAACAAGAGGATTGATCAGTTTCTAATTCAAATAGGTTTCAAAAGGTGTTCAGCAGAGTTTGGTGTGTATGTGCAAACTTCAAGTGGAGAAGAAACCATGATAATCTGCCTATATGTGGATGATTTGCTCATTACTAGAAGCAAGACATCAGAGATTGAAAAGGTGAAAAACAAGTTAAAATCTGAATTTGAAATGACTGATCTAGGGGAACTCTCATTCTTCTTAGGAATGGAGTTTCTGAAGGTGAAGAATGGAACAATTATGCACCAGCAGAAGTATATAGGTGAACTGCTTGAGAAATTTGAAATGAATAGTTGCAATTCAATTTCAAAGCCATTAGAGACAAACTCAAAATTGGATGAGTGCAGTGAGGAAGAAAGAGTTGATCCAACATTGTTCAGACAAAATGGTTGGTTCATTCAGATGCTTGTGCAACAGCAGGCGTGACATTTTCTACTCAGTCAGTGTGATTAGCAAGTTCATGCATGATCCAAGGAAGACTCACTTGACAACTGCTAAAAGGATACTTAGGTATAAAAAAGGCACAAAGGAGTTTGGTATGTTATTCTCGAATGGAAGCAAAGGTGAAAGAAGTGAACTCATTGGATACTCAGATAATGATTGATGTGGAGACATCGCAGATAGAAGGAGTACCTTTGACTATGTTTTCAAGGTTAATGAAGCAGCTATATCATGGTGTACAAAGAAGCAACAAGTGACTGCACTTTCATCTTGTGAGGCAGAATATATTGCAGGAACATTTGCAACTTGTCAAGCAACATGGTTGGATTCAGTGATGAAGGAACTGAGGTGTGAAGTGATGAAGCCTCTGATACTCGAAATTGATAACAAGTCAGCTATTAGCCTTGCTAAAAATCCAATTTCACATTACAGAAGTAAACACATCGATTAAAGTTTTCATTTCATTAGAGAGCAAGTGAACAATGGAATGATTGAAGTGCAATATTGTGCAACTGAAATGCAGCTGGCACATGGTTTTACAAAGGCTCTAAAGCTTAACAGATTTGAGTTTTTGAGAAAGAAACTTGGTATTATAAGTGTTCAACAGTTATGAATTAAGGGGGAGTGTTGAGTTTTAATTCTTAACTGTCATGTGTACCAGTTAGTTAGTATCATGTTACAAATTGGTTGTTAGTTAGTTACCTTGTGTATGGATGACTTGCTTAGCAAGCTATTGTGTAACACATATAAATAACACTTTGTAATGTGAAAACATAATCAATGAGAATCATCTCTATTCTCTTTCTTCTTCTCCTCCAAGATGTTTTCCAAGATGTCAAAACATTAAAGTGTGTGTGTGTGTGTGTGTGTGTGTGCTATTACTTTCATCTTGCAATTACAATCTTACTACGCATTAACTGTGTGTTCATCACAATGCTTTTGTTCTAACAAGACGTATATTAATGTAATCTTAGTTAAGCGCAAATAAAATGCAAGTCAAGAGTCTATAAATGGTAATGAAAAAAATAACCTAATGAGTTACAGGTGATTAAGTGCAAGGTTGAATATTAAGATATAATAAAATAGCATTCCTTTCATAAATGACATGCTTACGACTGTAAATATTACAAATTCAATAATAAAAAGTTAACTATCTGAGATGGTGAACTCTCTCTCAATATGATATCACTCGCTGGTTCATCTTAACCACTTTGTCTTACGCACAAAGCTTCGGTTCAAATATCTAATGGTAGTGTAATCAAAAACACTGACGAATCTTCAATAGTATTTTCATCTTGTTGTATTAAAAAACATCAATGAAAATTCTATGACTTCAAACTTCCTTTCACAAGGTATTTCATATATTTTCTCTACATCGAATTCTAAAAACTCTTTTGGAGCAAAATTGTCGATCAAATTGCAACAAAATGATCATCTTATATGGAATCAAGAAGTGGAAGGTGTGATTATCAAACATAATATGCTTAAATTTATGGTGAATCCTCAAATTCCATTAAAGTTCAAAACCGATCAAGATCATCAATAAGGTAACACTTTTGATGAGTATGAGTCTTTGATTATTCAAGACCAAACTTTGTTCGTTTGGTTAGAATACACAATTCCTGATCGGTCCTAACTAGAATTCTTTCACGCAAACACAAATATGAGGTTTGGGACAAGATTCACAAATACTTTAATGCTTAAATGAAAGAGAAGTTCATCAATTATGAGTTGAATTTGAAGTCAACTAAGAAAGGTAATTGCTCCATAACTAAGTTCGTGTTGAGAATTAAACCAATTTCAAATCTACTACTTGTAGTTGGAGATTTCATCTCAGAGCAAGATCAAATTGACTCGATACTTGTTGGTTTTTGAAAGAGTATAATCTCCTTGTAATGCAAATGTATGGAAGTATTGATTCACTAACTCTTTGTGATGTTGAAGCTTTTCTTTACATTTAAGAGGCTCAATTAGACAAATCAGGGAAGAATTACATGTATAAATTGTTTTTACAAACATTTATCACACCAATTAAGAACCAAGTTGCTCACATAGAGGTTTCTAAAGCTCTCCGGGTAGAGATTGTGAGAGCAAGAGTTGTCTCTACAAGTTAATCTATGTTTTGATGATAACAATACGTATTTGTGAAAGAACTATTTTATGTTCTAACGTGTGTTGTATGCAGATCATAATCATAGAAGATATCAGATCCAATAAGCACCAGCCAGATGTGCGTAATTGATAATATGCAAAGTTACTATGTATGGCACAAGTCACAAGAAGCAAGAATGCTTCTGTATCTGATCATGATCAGTCAGATCCAAGGATGTCGATATTGCTGTTGTAATGCTATTGTGGATGCTCTCTGAAAGTGGTCGAGATTTTGAAGATAACGAAGCTTCTGAAGAAGATAATCTTCTGGAGAACCGAAGTGCTGAAGACTCTCATGACTTGAAGCTCTGAAGGCGGAAGGCTCTGAAGACCAAGTGCAGAAAGATTCTGAAGATTTATGTGTTCTGAAGATTACGGTTCCAAAGGTCAAGTGCTGAAGAATCTGAAGACAGATTCCTAATGGACGAGTTCTGAAGTTTCAGAAGACTTGAAGTAGTAAAGGATAATGTTCTTAAAGACAAGTGCTGAAGTTCTGAAGACTGATTCCTAATGGACTTCTTCAAAAGACTGAAGACTTGATGTATCAGATATCCTATTAAGAAGGCTCTACTCATGCTTCAATAAATTACCATCAAAAGCCTCTAAAGTTTGGAAGTCAAATGTTACCGTTGTGAGTGATTGTACACAGCGCCCAAGAAGATATATCCCGTCACTTCTCCCGCAGCAAAAAGGAGATGTGTCAGTACAGCTAATTATTACACAACGTCTCTTTTCTAACAGCCAACAGTATTTCAACGGCTATATTTCTAATGGGCTATTTAAAGAAAGGAGTAAACGCTTCTGAAGGTATTGATTCAGTCCATGAATGGAGAATTAATCAAAGTCATTGTGTGAAGATAGCAACAACGATGAGTTCTTATTGTAACACTTAAATATCAAAAGTTGTCATCAATTTACACATGGCCATAGTTGTTGAAGCTCAAAGATCAAATCAACACAATAACAACAAATTGGTACAGAAGCTGTTGATGAAGGAGACAACATTGAAAATCAGTCAAGTCATCAACCACCTTCTCGTCAGTGCTACATTGAAGATCTGAAGCAAGGAGTTGTTGCTCAAAGCTTGCTCAACCAAGAAGACGAAGAAGAAGAAGATCTACAAGATGTCAATAACTGTCAAATTCAAATACATCTTTGTAGTTTCTTAGAATAGCAAGGAGTTGTTGCTCACATCTTGCTTGAACACTTGTGTGTTCTTTGTACTTAAACTTAGGAGTAATCTGCTTGTTAAGAAGCATTATTGTAATCTCCTGTTAAACTAATTTTTGGTGAATTAGGATTCCTTGAGTGGTCAGTGTGACCGGAGACTCAAGAAGACAATGGAGAGATGTCATTGTGGGAAATCCTGAAATAGGGTCAGTAGTGTTATATTCAATGCGATGAATCCCTGAACGTCTAGCTGTGAAAGCCTAGTAGTAGATCTTGCGAGATTGGAACCTGCAGGTCAATGTTCGTTATATTCATTAAGTTGAATCCCTGAACGGTTCATTGCATGTTAGTCATAGTGCGGCTGTGCAAGTTGTTAGTCACAGGTTGTTGCCCGTGCATCTGTAATCGAGATTGATTATAGTGGATTAAGACCGTGTGTTCAAGGCGAAATCACCTGAGGAGGGTGGACTGGATTAGCCTTTGTGGTGAACCAGGATATATCGTGTGTTCCTTAATCTTATGCTTAATGTCTTTGTTTATGTTTCTATATTAAGGATCAGAACCTTACATAAGCGAGTCAAAACCTTACAACTCTGATAAGCTTCCGCTCTGCAAGTTCTGAATAATGTACATAGCGTTCAGACTCTCATTGGTTCTCACGCTCTAAGCATTTCCAAGTCTGAATATAACTTCTCAAGTCAGAGTCTCTCAACGAACTTTGATGTATCGTAAAGTGTCTTATTGACAAGAAGCGAAAAGTTGTTAAAAGAGTAAATACATAATTCAAACCCTCCTTTTTTGTGTCTTTCTCGCACCTTTAATTGGTATCAGAGCTCCGGTTCTATTATTGATGGATATCAAACACTTAACAGTGTCAGAAAAAGATCCAAATGTGGTGCGTAGAAATACTCTGGGTGAGATTGAAATCCACTTACAATTTTTGTAACAGTTCAGAAGATGACTGTGTGCAAAATTGTAATCAATCCAAGTACTTGAGCAAATCACTGATTCTGGAAGTTTTGCAGTTATCAAACAACTAAATGTTCCTCACTTAAGTTTTAATGAAGATTGAAGAATCAGTTGATAAGATAGATTCATCATATAAGAAGTAGTATATGTTGAATGCTTATCTTGGAAGATACGTGTGGATGAACCAGGTATTTGCTCAAAGTTGAATCATCAGAAACCAAGAAGTCTTGTTTGTTGAAGATTAATTCTTTATGAGTTTTTGAGATGTTTTCAAGAAACGGATTAGGTTCACCCTTGACTTTCTCGTTTAAAGCTCATTCAGAACTTCTTCATGTAAAGAAGAAAGATTGTTGGTCTATGATTTTGAACTTCAGAGTGAAGTCTGTTGAAGTCAGAAAATCTGAAGAATTCAAACTCTTAGAAATGATTCAACATCTGAATCTTGAATGATCTAGAGGTTAAAAGATTCATGAAGAACTGAATATTGTTTTCTTGGTGAGTTATGCAGAAAATTGATAGAATATTCAGGAAGAAGAATTTCAAAGATTCATCAAGCGCTTGATCAAGTATGAATTCTTAAGTTTTGACTGAATCATCACAACTAAGTTCTGATAACTTGAGACTATCTCTCAGTTGAATCAAATGTTATTGATTAGATCTCTATCTGATAAGTTTCTCAGAACTTCCTTGGTCCAGAATCAAAAGAGTGAAGAAATCAGCTGACGTTCCCTTCAGAAGTAAATATGTTGTTTTAAGCTGGATCAGCATTGTGAGACCAAGGTGTATCATGCAAACTATGTTTCATGTTGTACACATATTGGATGATAGTCAGCTCAGAATTTGATCTGCATCTGCTTGAAGAAACAATGTCATAAGATGTTGTGGAAATCAATTCTAGATGGACATAATCTTAAATGGTCAATGATTATAAAATAATGGTCTTCTAAAGAGCTTGATGGAAGCTTGTAGTTCTGATTACGCAGATTTAAAGTCTCTGATTAGTTGTTCTCAGAAGTCAGATGAACAACTCTGAACAAGAAAAGAGTGGATCATCTGAAATATGATTCTTATGATCAGAATGCAAGAGAATCTTGAAGAATCCGAGAACCCATAGCAGTTCACTCAGAAGTAAGCAGAATCAGAAAGACAATGGTTAAAAGCTCAGAAAGGAATGCACTCATAAAAAGTATGACATAGAGATTCCAGATTCCTTAGAAAGAAAGATCGGAGTCAAAATAGAATGCATTCAGATAAGTCTGTAAAGATCTCAGGTACCATCCTTCCTTCATTTATGACTTATTTAAATTCATGATAACAATCGGAAACACTTTATTAAAATTTTTGGTTATGCTGTGTTAAGTTTCGTGAGAAGTGATTAGAAATATATTTAGAAAATCTTTTGTCTGTTTTCGTATGTGTCTGCATATGCTTTTTGAAATAGTTAAACTAAAACAGTCACATATGTAAGATTCTCCTCATCATGTCATTCACTCTGCTTGACCACATCATATAACCCATAAGTACACTACAACTAGTACTCCTATTCTAGACCTAACTCTCTCTCTTAGAGTCCCTCTACCTAACCTAGTTAGTCTAAGAAACCATGATGTTCAATTAAACTGAACGACACTCTTTTAATTTTTTTATCTGTCCAAATCTCTACGTAGGAAAATCCCAACCATCCAAATTTGCTTGATTTGCGCATATTGAGTGGTATCTGTTCAGCTATGAAATAGGGAAACGTGCTACCCTGACCAAAATAGCTCATCACCTAGGCAATAGTATCTAACTAGGCATGGTCATGAACTGACTAGATAAGATCAGCTTTAAAAAATTGGGAATAGTAAAAATCCTCTTGCTAATATCCTTGGCCTTAGTATAAAGTTTTCTTTTGAGATCGCGTCTCTTCTGTTTCACCATGAGTCAATATTTTCAATTGCATCAAACAATACTCAATCACATTTATTGCACATACTTAACTCCTTCCTAAAATTAATTAAATCTCATGCCTGATCTCTTGGCCTCTCGAAGATTAAAAGACTGTTAGACTTAGTGCCCATAAACTATCTAAAACCTTGGAAATGAAAACCTATCGTTTGAAGTCACAAGCATTCATTAACTTACACTATGTTCTGCCTAGTTAAGGCATCTTGCTCACTCTCTTATCCACATCTCAAGTCGATATCAGTTGTGATCCTCTCTCTCTCTCTCTCTCTCTCTATTCTGTGTATCATCTCAAAAATGTCTAACTCACAAACTTTGGCTGCTAAGGGTAAATACTCAGAATCAAAAGTCCTGAATGAATTCTCTATACACCGCAGTTCTCTCAAAGAACTCGGCTTTATAAGAATATCTTCTGAATTACAATGTCAGAATTGGGAAGGTTACCTTGACATGCTACCA
Source organism: Lathyrus tuberosus (assembly GCA_022829125.1). Lineage (NCBI taxonomy): Eukaryota > Viridiplantae > Streptophyta > Magnoliopsida > Fabales > Fabaceae > Lathyrus > Lathyrus tuberosus. Next base: position 6,928,571 of record JALAZF010000253.1, read on the forward strand.
GGTATCATTTACACAGATTGTGTTAAAGAGTTCTGGGCAAATGCTGATGTGTTTTCAAATATGCATAACCAACACATCATTCAATCAACCATCTCCGAAATCCATGTGTTGATTAACCCATCCATCATTGCTCAAGCAATCAAGTGTAACAAAAGCGGTGACACCCTTGAAGATTACAAGGAAAGAACCATCTTCAATGATCTCATTTTCCAAATTCAAAATGGAAATGGTGCCTCCAACTGTGTCTCCACACTCAAACCCTTAGCTAAAGTCTGGCACAGAATAATGGAAACAAACCTTCGACCTAGAGAAGTAGGAGAACAAGTGCTAACCCATTCAGATAGACTATTCATCTTCCTTCTGATCCACAGAAGGAAAATAAACCTTCCACTAACTATGTTCAATCACTTGAAAGAACAAATTCTTTTGTCTAGAGACAAACCCTCTCTTAGCATCCCGTATAGAAGAGTCATATCTCGAGTCCTAGAAATTCAAGATGTGATTACCAGGCTAAACCACTTAGGAGCAACCACTGAATATTCACCCATAGATCTTACAAATCTATCTGGAAGTTCCTAAGATGAAATAGAATTAGGTTTTAAGGTTTCTGCCCTGCTATGCTAATTCTTGCTCTATGTATTCTTGTTAAGATTATTAAATATCTTTTTGGAGTCTTAAAAATACAAAAATCTTTTACCATAAGATTCTACTCTAAGAACTGCATGAAAACTTTAATCATATCCAAAATGTTCATACTACTTAAAATGATTGCTCTTTATTACAATACAAAATGATATAAGACTGTCAATAGTGCATTAACATCCTTTAAGGATAATGCCATCACACAAATCCAAAGCTTAGTGGATGCTTCCAGTTCCTGTGTGGACCCCATGGAAATAAGAAATATCTGAAATGAGTTCCATGAATGGATCTCAGAGGAAATTGTGAAGAGCAAGAGGCTGGCAATTACTCAAGCAGAAGAAAAGCTGCATACCTCAAGAACTAATGATTCTGAAAGCTTACTCTCACCCTCCTCATCATCATTAGGCTCCTTTTAGTCTAAATCCTTAGGAATCTATCCTCATTAGGTCTGTGTTTTGATTGCCTTGAACCGTTTAGGATTAAACTTAACCTATGCCTTATATTTTAAAACCATTTTGTGCTTATGTGTTAAAGGTTCCATCTAAGTATCCATTAATGAAAATGCTATGACTAATCTCTAAAGATGTTGATCACTAGAACTGTTCCTTATCATATCAATCTTCATATGCTTAATGCTTAATAATAACATCCTTGAGTCTATTTATGTTCACTATCATATTGATCTACATATGCTTAAATGCTCAGATGCTCTAAACTTTTTTATGATGTCAAAAAGGGGGAGAAATATAATATGATTTTGATCGAAAAGAATAATCTTAAAACTGAAGAATACAAACTCAAACAAGTAATCAATCATATAAAATGCGTTACTACTAACGTTTGTTGTTTGATGTTTAACTGAGGAACTCTAAATAAGTTCACTAGGCATTCTAAGAACAGGTTAAGAAAGAAGATGAGTGAAGTTCTTATGAACTGTTGTTCATATGATCAAAGTTGTACACTTCGTGAACATGTGTTCAGAATCAGATCTACCCAGTACTATTCAAAAGTTGAGAACTATCTGAAAGTCAAAGTTTATCTTGATCTCTGTCTCACTTGGTTCAGAAGCTGTAAGCTGTCTAAAAATATGAGATTCAGAACGTAAGAATCAGAAGAAGGAAAACTCTGAAAGTAGTAAAGACAAAGTCTACATCTCAAGATGCTTATTCAGAAGAACTGTACAAATCAGAAGTCAAGAACTGTCTGAAGATCCAGATTGAAGATCTAAGAACAAGTAGTTCTGATGTCTACCAAGAACCAATTAAGAAGAAAATGATTTGGTATCAGACTAAATCAACATTTGGTAATCAGGTTTAGTATACATAAATATTGGTATCACACTCAGTCTGCAGTAATGTCAATCAGAGCTAAGCTGTGAAATGTTTTCTATACCTTCATTGGTATCAATCTTAGCACACTAAGGAAATACCCTTCAAGTGGTATGAAAAGAATTCCTTTAGTTGGAATCAGACACAACATACTCTGGTATAACTCAGTATCAGACTAAGATTAAAACATGTGTACCAGTTTTAAATTAAGCGTTGAGTGATCACAAAAATTTAACCTTCAATTGGTATCTGATCAAAAATCAAACTGTGATGAACCACTGAGTTGTGACAGTAACAAGGTTCTAAGATGAAGAACTGTGTTCAAAAGTCAAACTCTGAAAGAGTCATGATCCATATTGGTGATTAAAAATTCATATTCCTGAATTATGATTTTGAAGATCCTAATATCTGACTTATGGAAATTAGGGGGAGACTACCCAGAAGATTCAATTGCAAAATCTAAAATCTTCACAAAGTCTGAAACTCAGGGGGAGTTTCTCAAAAGACACTGTTTGTCTCTGATGAATAGCGATGCTATGTTATTAGATAAGAATTGTTCTGTTTGTGCTTAAATAAATCTACTGAAAAGTAGAAATGCTTCAGATGTCTCTGAAGATTATAACCTCTGATACGACTACAAAGGAACTTAGTTCTGAAGATCTGAAGATGGAAGTTATGATGAACTAGTCCAGATGCTAAAGACTCTCCGTTTTCTTATAAGACAAGATAGAGAAGTAGTCATTTTCTATTCTTTGTTCTGGCAACTCAAGTTGTTATTCTGTATATCTTTGGATCATATAAGATTCTAGATGATCACAAATAAAACTTTGAGGATAACACATTCAGGGGGAGCTGTTGTTCCAGACTCTGAATATGTTTGTTTGGTGATTACCTTGTATAAAATGTTCAATCAAAATACTTGGTTTTGTCATCATAAAAAAGGGGGAGATTGTGAGAGCAAGAGTTGTCTCTACAAGTCAATCTATGTTTTGATGATAAAAATACGTATTTGTGAAAGAACTATTTTATGTTCTAACGTGTGTTGTGTGAAGATCATAATCATATAAGATATCAGATCCAACAAGCACCAGCCAGATGTGCGTAATTGATAATATGCGAAGTTACTACGTGTGACATAAGTCGCAAGAAGCAAGAATGCTTCTGTATCTGATCATGACCAGTCAGATCCAAGGATGCCGATATTGCTGTTGCAATGCTCTTGTGGATGCTCTCTGAAAGTGGTCGAGATTCTGAAGATAGCGAAGCTTCTGAAGAAGATAATCTTCTGGAGAACCGAAGTGCTGAAGACTCTCATGACTTTAAGCTCTGAAGGCGGAAGGCTCTGAAGACCAAGTGCAGAAAGATTCTGAAGATTTATGTGTTCTGAAGATTACGGTTCCAAAGGTCAAGTGCTGAAGATTCTGAAGACAGATTCCTAATGGACGAGTTCTGAAGTTTCGGAAGTATTGAAGTAGTAAAGGATAATGTTCTTAAAGACAAGTGCTGAAGTTCTGAAGACTGATTCCTAATGGACTTCTTCAAAACACTGAAGACTTGACGTATCAAATATCTTGTTAAGAAGGATCTACTCATGCTTTAATAAATTACAATCAGAAGCCTCTAAAGTTTGGAAGTTAAATGTTACCGTTGTGAGTGATTGTACACAACACCCAAGAAGATATATCCCGTCACTTCTCCCACATCAAAAAGGAGACGTGTCAGTACAGCTAATTATTACACAACATCTCTTTTCTAACAGCCAACAGTATTTCAACGGCTATATTTCTACTGGGTTATTTAAAAAAAGGAGTAAACGCTTCTGAAGGTATCGATTCAGTCCATGAATGGAGAATTGATCAAAGTCATTGTGTGAAGATAGCAACAACGATGAGTTCTCATTGTAACACTTAAATATCAAAAGCTGTCATCAATTTACACATGGCCATAGTTGTTGAAGCTCAAAGATCAAATCAACACAACAACAACAACAAATTGGTACAGAAGCTGTTGATGAAGGAGACAACATTGAAAATCAGTCAAGTCATCAACCACCTTCTCGTCAGTGCTACATTGAAGATCTGAAGCAATGAGTTGTTGCTCAAAGCTTGCTCAACCAAGAAGACGAAGAAGAAGAAGATCTACAAGATGTCAACAACTGTCAAATTCAAATACATCTTTGTAGTTTCTTAGAATAGCAAGGAGTTGTTGCTCACATCTTGCTTGAACACTTGTGTGTTCTTTGTACTTAAACTTAGGAGTAATCTGCTTGTTAAGAAGCATTATTGTAATCTCCTGTTAAACTAATTCTTGGTGAATTAGGATTCCTTGAGTGGTCAGTGTGACCGGAGCCTCGAGAAGACAATGGCGAGATGTCATTGTGGGAAATCCTGAAATAGGGTCAGTAGCGTTATATTCATTGCGATGAATCCCTGAACGTCTAGCTATGAAAGCCTAGCAGTAGATCTTGTGAGATTGGAACCTGCAGGTCAATGTTCGTTATATTCATTAAGTTGAATCCCTGAACGGTTCATTGCATGTTAGTCACAGTGCGGTTGTGCAAGTTGTTAGTCACTGATTGTTTCCCATGCATCTGTAATCGAGATTGATTATAGTGGATTAAGACCTTGTGTTCAAGGCGAAATCACCTGAGGAGGATGGACTGGATTAGCCTTTGTGGTGAACCAGGATATATCGTGTATTCCTTACTCTTATGCTTAATGTCTTTGTTTATGTTTCTATATTGAGGATCAGAACCTTACATAAGCGAGTCAGAACCTTGCAACTCTGATAAGCTTCCGCTCTGCAAGTTCTGAATGATGTACATAGCGTTTAGACACTCATTGGTTCTCATGCTTTATGCATTGCCAATTCTGAATATAACTTCTTAAGTCAGAGTCTCTCAACGAACTCTGATGTATCGTAAAGTGTCTTATTGACAAGAAGCGAAAAGTTGTTAAATGAGTAAATACACAATTCAAACCCCCTTTTCTTGTGTCTTTCTTGCACCTTTAGAGATTTCTTTAGTTGTTGTCATAATAAAGGCATATGGTGTTATAATACTGAAAATCAACCTATTTGGAAACAATGTGGTAAAAGAATTTTATTGTTACTATTTTTGATTTAGCTCAAACTAGTTCTCACTTAGCTAAAATAAATAATTCATAGTCTAGCTCTTAATGGAATTCTATACTTGGTCATTCCAATTTTACTTATGTCAAAAATGTAATCAATATCTGTAATATACATATATCAAATAAAGATATTTTTTATATTTTTTGGTAAATCTCATAGAATCCATGCACCCTTATCATCAAGTATTTATCATGTTTTTTTTGTCATTCACACTGATTTATGGAGTTCATCTCCATATCCAGGTTTTAATTATTATATAGAATTTGTGGATGCATACTAGATACATTTTGGTTTATTTTCTAAAACAACGGTTTCAAGCCATGAATGATTTAAAGTTATTTCATATGTTTGTTAAAAATCAATTCAAAACTACATTCTTCAGCAGTGATTTCCAAGTAATCTAGTTTGAGGCTAGTCCAGCCAGATTTGTGAGGATAGATTCTGCCCCCTTTCTAATACACCATTGGTTGAGCTGTAAACACACAAAAATCTCCCATATCTGCTACACGTATACATATACTTTATCAACCTCAGGATAGGATGTTGGAAAAAGTCTAACTCACAACCAGACGCATGTAAAAGGATAAATGACTCAGCAAATTGCTCGTAAGTGACAATCGATAACAATCACCCAGAGACAACCTAACCTCTATATTTAGGAGCAAGTAAGCCAAGTCTCACATGTATTGGTCGTTCAGGAACACCCTTGGAAAAAAGGTATGCATAAGAGATATCCCAAGACATGCGCAAATATTGGTCATCTAGAGAAGAGAACAATGCCTACAGCCTACCAAGACATATACCCTTACAAAAGGAAACCTAAATATAGAAACTTTCATATCAACATTCCTCAATTATGCAGTCAATCGACGAGAGGATTAAAGAAGAGTTATATAACCTTCATTTGCGATTCCCCTAGCCAAATAAGTATCCTTCAAGGTTCTAGGAAATATGATTAATTCGCTAACCATGAGAAATATTGTGAGTGCAAATGCTGTTATGGTCCGTAGTAGGATTGTGCAAACTACACATCTGACAACAACCTTCACTTAGAGAAAACACTTAATGCGCAGTTGGTGGGCCCTTATTAGGAACTAGCCACTTCAAGAGTGTAGGCGATGGAACCTGGAGGCATCCGTCCTAAACAGGGACAACCTGGGAGCAGGGAAAGAAATCCTACCTTTGGTTGGGGACTATTCCTAGTGATATTGGAAAAAGGCCCCCACTCTTCCCGATCGGAGCTAGTAACAACAAAGCTTAACTGTCAATCTACATCACCCCTATTGAGACCATAGAGTTCGACGAACATGCCAGACGCCATCAAAAAATAGGTGACAAACAAATTCAAAGATCCAGAGGTGGTTGTTAAGTCCGAGTACAACAAGTGTAGAAGCCATTAATTAACTCAAAGCCTCAAATCCAATGGCTCATGTGACGAGGCAAAAGACCATGAAGAAATTAAGTAAAGCACATTATGCACAAGATTAGAAGTCAAATCACTAAACATAAATGTACTAATATAAATATTGTTATATTTGCAAAGGCATAACGCCTTACTAACATTACAGATAAAAAAAAGAAAAAAAGTCAAGCCCCTTCATTCTGAATAGTTGCACCACAATTATCCACCAAATCCCTGCCCCAAACAGTTTTGAACGAGTATAGCTCTGAGTGGGAAACAGAAGTGTCTAGGCAAAGTTCCTCAACATATTCAACAGCCCGATCGAAATCCCAATACACCTTTGTCAAAGTCTAATAAAGATACTTATTGGCCTTCTTCCTCAGTTCAACTATTCGGTTAACGTGGCCTTCTGATCTCTAGCCTAGGATTTCTTCACCTCTAAAAAGGTTTTGGAAGATTTATTAGCACGAGATTTTCTTATACAAAAGCCGCAACTGTTTTCTTCCAATGATTCTTCTCGGCCTCAAGGGAAGACTCAAGATCAACAATTTTGGCAACTATAGTAGAAGGGGAGCCATGAATCTTCGCCTCCTCTTGGAAAACCTCTGCACAAAAAACATTGTCCCGATGAGAGAAAAGAGTTCCATTTTATTTACCTCAGGAAGATTCTGAAGGTATATCACATCCTTCTCAGACTTAGTAGTAGTGGCTTCCCTAGAAGGGTGGGGAATTTGAGCAGGTAGTAGGATGGCAGGAAACTTAAGAAGAGAGGTGGCTGACCCTGAAGCACCACCCTCGCACAACCAAGCTCGCTTAGGTAAATATTCCTCGAAGAGGGACTATTATCTTTATCTTGATTTCTCTTTTTCTTGATGATATGGGACCGATGTCAACCATTGGCAATCACAACAACGTCATATATAGAAGTTTTATCAAACATGAGAGTGACTAGAGAAGCCTCACCCATAGTAGATGCAACATGAGTAGTGGGAAGGGGCATAATCCCCTGAGTCGAAGGACCAACTTTGACGCCTTGATCTGAAGCAAAAGAATAGACCTTTTGCATAAATTCTATTTTATCTACAAGTACAAACACACACGTTAAAAAAAATCAGGGATGACTACATCCTCACCCAATATCTCTTTCCTCACTTGGCGAACGACCATGCTTAAGATGGCATGAGTATAGGAAGACGACACTTTAGAAGGATCAAACCCTCCTCATATCCAAGCCCCCGGTAGAGAGACTCTAAATCATTCCTCATCATAGGCCATTAGAGTTGTTTTCATCAAAACTTTAGACAAGTTATCACTACATATCTGCAAGCACTTCGATCCACATTCTCCCCTTTTTTATGATGATAAAGCATCTCCAAAGGATGTGGTGATGACTTCTCGGCAAGTGTACCGATAATGTCAGAGTAATAAAAAAGATCGAATCCATAGGAACTGCTATTTAACAAGACAAAATTGTGTAATGCATAGAAAATAGTAAATAGGGGGTTTCAAGTTTGAAGTGCGAAAATAAAATAAGTGTTCAGACAATAATACTAAATTAGTCAGGTTGTGTATAGAAACCCCTATTTCTCTATTGTTGATATACGATGCATTACATGAATGACATTTTCACTATAATCCCATGGCAAATTAACAAAACCGCTATAACGAGTCCCTTGTGATGTAGCTCACTAATCACTACTCGAAGTTTTCTATCCCTAGTCCACCAGCGTAAGGAAGATTAGGCAATACAATAGAGCGTTAATTCACTAGCCACTACTTGGGGTCTCCTATTCATGTTCAACTGGCGTAAGCACAACAATTGCCCTAGGTCCAATGCATAGACTAATGGTGAGTATTTCCTATGTGCCCAAAATCAGATAAAAAGAGTGTCTCGCATAAAAAGCATTACGAACAAGAAGAAATTGAATAGAATTATAGTTCAAAATACTCATGCAATATCAAATCAAACATATATCCCAACAATATCAAAATAGGTTCATCAAACACAACCTAACCTAGAGAGATTTAGCTACTCGTAATTCAAATTACAATACCAAAATTAATCAAGAAGGTTTGCATAAGAGATCCCTTGATGGATTGGCCTCGTATGGTTCAAAATGCTCTCAAAATATCACTTCTGGTGCGATAAAACTCGTACTTGCTATGTAGTATTTCATAACCCTTGAAAAGTGTCAAAATCCCCTTTAAAAAGCCTTCAGAATGGATCAGAACGCATCAGAACAACAAGTTACACAATAACAATTGAACATTACCATCTAATTTTTTCTTTTCCACTTCATATTTTCTCAATTTTTTTTGAATTTTTGGCCAATTTTCTCTAGTACCCCCAACCTCAAACTTAAAACTTTGCTCACTTCCTAGAGCAACCCCAAACTTAATCTTTTTCGTATCACTTAAGAACTACACTTCTACCTAACTCCAAAGAGAGGATGGACAGATAAAATCTTTCAAGTCATACGGCTAAGAAAAACAGCTAAGTCACCGAAAGAAAGACTAAGCTCAAAGTGGTTAACAATGGATATACCTATTACTACAGGGTGGTTAAAAAGGCTCAAAATTATAAACAAACAACTGTCTTCGTCTGTTTCAATCAAACCACTAAAATTTAATCGGAAATAGATTAAACCTGATAAAATAATAATGCATGGATACACTGAATAAGAAAGAATAGTGCACAATGAAATTTTTTTGGCTCAAACCTTACTAGTTGAGGTATACGAAGGTTGAGTACAAGTCCTTTGATTCTTTTCTCATCCTTTTCATTCAAGTTTTATGTTGCTTTCCTGATGAGCAAGTTCCTTTTAGATCATTTGTTCAATGCTAAAGTGGTAAACTTGTAAATTTGAAAGAAAAAACAGGTACAAACTTGTTCATTAAAGACAATAATATTGAATAATACAATGGGGGAAGAGTCCTTGTAGTAGCTATTACTCTTCTCTAGGTATACATTTGAAAATACAAAAAAAAAATTCTTCTAAGAAATAAAAATAAGCTACATGTCTTTTCATATGTTATCATTGCGGAAAAGATCATGCATGTCATTCATTGTGTTGTTGAAGTCGTTATTCTGCCTAGTCCATTCTTCTCGCATATGGTCTCTCCTCCTTGCTCACTCTTTATCTTGGTTGGTGAAGTAATTCTTCATTTTCTCATTTGTTGCAAACCGGACTCGTAAGATCTGAGTTGGTATATGGTTTTCTTGCTGATTATAAAAGTCTCGGAACATAGGAGCGAATCTCGGAGGTTCAGCATACAAAGTGGGTGAAAATTCCGTAATCCACCTTGTAACCCCCACTGTGTGAGCTTTCATTCTTCTTTGAAACTCTGAAGGTTGTTGACCTTGCATGTGTTATGCTTGGTTATGCATTTGTGGTTGGTAGAATCCTTCATCATTTCCCGCATGATTGTCCTCTTGATCATTTGTAGCTGCTTCTGCTTAGTGCATATGTTGTAGCCTACTTATAGCCAAAGTGTTGAGAGGTGCCTTCAGATTGATCGTCTTATCATCGGGGTAAACGGGCACACCTGCTCTCCTGCGCAATTCATTTATAACACAAAAATGTCCACAAGTTCTTTGTGTAACGTTAGCCATGTATTTTTTTTCAGCAATTAAACACCCCAAATCAATATGTCCCCCCCCCCCCCCATCAAAAGAGATAAAAGTCCTAAACATCGCTTCATGATAAATTGTGATTGGTTAGACGCGAGTTCTAAAGATTGCACAAAAAATGAGGCCCAAGCCCTCGAAATTCTGTTGTTTTGAGTCACAACGCTAAGCCACGCTCAACCACCCATTTTGCTGTAGGTCTACAAAAAGCTTTTATCATTTCTTGGGTCATAACCTCGTTTATTACTTTGTGCTCATGTCTATAGTTCCTAACAGCACATACAGAAGGAGGTTGCAAATTAAAAAGAGAATTAATAGTATTAGGAGAATAGTTAATATACATACCTAAAACATAAGAAATGTAGGTGCCTACCTCACCAAATGTGGCGTTTGCATAAAATTCTAGGCCTATGGTTTGTTTGCTTCACGAATCAAATTGTTGAAACTTACCCAACACGTTTGTTGCAACACCTCCACCACCTCTCAAAATTTTTGCAAATCTTCACAAGTGAATGCTCTATCCCTCACAATGTGGTAAACCACCAATTTGAGGTATTTTTCAGCATGAGCCTCAGAAAGAAATTTGAGATTGGGGAAGGTATGAGCATTTGGAGTAGAGGCAGCTCTTGAGGATGAACCACTTGTCAATCTTCCTCTTTTTGAAGCCATTTGTTTCTACAGCAACATAAAAAAAACAACACTGCACAAAGAAAAAGAAAAGAATTACACAGAGAATATGCTCAGATGAATTTATGAAAAGCAGAATAAGAAGGAAAAGTATTATGGAGAAAGTGATTTGAAAAACCACTATTTATAGGCCAACTAGTCGTTGCTCATCGCGCACAATATACATTCATCGCGTGCGCGATGACAATGGTATTCCCCAATGTCGATCTCTAACATCTATATTGCATGCGTTATGCTTTCATCGCGCACGATGGAGTCCTATCAAGTGCGTGATAGTCTGCATGATTGTTTCGGGGGCTTCATCTTTTTCCTTCTTTTTTTTCTTCTTTTCTTCTCCTTTTCTCTTTCTTTCTTCTCTTCTTTTACATGTTTTCTCTTATAGCAACATAACACACAAATTGAACATATGTTAAAATTTAAAATTCAACGTAAAAATTAAATAAATTCTTACCGATGGGTTGCCTCCCATCAAGCGCTTCTTTTTCGTCACTAGCTTGACGATCTATGCCTAAGACACATCAGTCGCAAGGGATACCTCCACGCCTGTCAATTCACTGGTGTTCATTCCTTTGTCAACCTTACTACTTTTTTCCTCCAGATGGTAGCATGTATCCATGTCCCCCATATATGGTTTCTAGTCATACACATTGAAAACCACTATTTCTTTGTTAAACTTCAAGACAAGTTCACTGGTTTCTACAGCAATCAAAATCTTTCTTGGTTGCCAAGAATGAGCGTCTAAGGATAACCGACCCTTCTGAATCTTTTTTCATATCAAGTACCACAAAATGTGCAGGAAAAACTAAACCATCGTCATGCACTAACACGTCTTGTAAGATACCAAGCGGATGAGTAACAGATGAATCAGCTAAAGTAAGAGTCATATTACTCGATATGATCTCTCCTAAGTTAAATCTTTAACCTTATTCAGTGGCATAACATTTATGCTAGACCATAAATCACATAAAGCACGTGGGATCTTTATTTCACCAATATTACAAGAGATAGAAAACTTACCTGGATCCTTTAGCTTTGGTGGAAATGTTTTAGGCACTGTTGTCTCATCCTTCTTAGTCATGTTTGCATGTTCCTTGACCACTTTCTGCTTCATACCCTTTAGTAATTCCTTCATAAATTTTGCAAACTTAGGCATTAGTTCTAAAACTTCATGGAACAAAATACTTACTTAAAGTGCTGTCAACATCTCTTTAAACTTTGCAAACATTCCTGCCTCATCTTCATGAATTGGTCTCTTCTTAATTATTAGATACGGTGGTTTGACGTAGTCAGGTAATTTCGGATTGGTTTCATTAAGTATTTTCTTCTTAGTTCTTCTCCATGGGGAGTTTTTATATATTAATTGCTCAATGGTGACTCCTATGTCTTCTTGGTCACCTTGATACTTACTCTCCTCTTTTTCAATCCTCACTTATTCCTTTTCTATCAAAACCTCTTCCACTATTTAATCTTCACCCTTTTTGGTGACCACCTCAAAACCTGTTTCTACAGCATTGCAAGACTCATTCTTAGAATTATCTACTGTATTACTTGTAAATCCTCCACACGAGTTAGGTAAAGCAGCTATTTGTCTAGATAACTGACCAATCTGCATCTCCAAATTTTTTATAGACGCATCATGGTTCCTACTCATTGTCTCATGGTTCTTATTCATCTGATCAAAATTACTCTGAGTGGCCTTAATTAAATTTTGCAGGGTCTCTTCCAACTGTGAAGGTTTTTTTTGGATGGGAGCTTGTTGGTTTTGTTGCATACCTTGATTATCACTTGTATTTTGGTTATTGCTCCATCGGAAGTTCGGGTGATCCTTCCATCATGTATTGTAGGTGTTGGAATAAGGGTTATTCTTCTAGAAATTTGCAAATTTAGCTTCTTCACTTGATTATTCCAAAGAGAACCTTCTATTTTCATGTCATCCTCCGCAGAAATCACACCTAAGTGCTTGTACCTAGCTCACATTAGTTTTACTTAAGCTTCTTTTAGCTAGCTATTTATTCAATAATTCAATTTAAGCTAAAAGTGTGGTATGAGTATCAACAACTAACATACCTTTGGGCGTGCCCACGGTTTCAATTTTTACTGATCTTTCACTCTTTAAGCGATATTCATTCAAGCACATCTTTTCAATCAAGTCTTTGACTTGTAGTTCTGTCATAGTTCGGATCGTTCCTCCCGCGGAACCATCTAACAACATGTGTGTTTGACTCTTAAGACCTTTGATGAAATTTTGCATTTGCTCCATATTATTCATATAATGATTTGGGCACCAAAGTAATAAAAATTTAAGCCTTTCCCATGAGTCATATAGCAATCTTGCATGCTTTTACAAAATAGCTTCGATGGATCTCCAATCACATTCATATCAAATGAATTGTCTCTTAAACCTGAAAGCTCAGAATTCTTAATATCAAAGTTAGTAGAGTCTGCCGGTACAAAACCTCTAGAAACTTATCCTTCATCGGTTCTTTTGCAATAATCCCCCATACTTTGGGGTGGTGCAACTGCCATGGTGATTTCCTCTTCAATGTCCAAAGAAAGCAGTCGTTGATCTTTTACTAAGATCTTTTCAGCCAAAGTTGCTTCTCTAACTGCTCTCCAGATTGCTCGTGCGGTTCTTTCAATTTTTGGTTCAAACGGTGTCAATGTCGATCCTGAGTTCCGCATACACAAACAGGAAATACCTCAGTAGCACTATGATTAATAAGAATATAAAATAAAAATCAAAAAGTTAAAAACAAAACGTTACACAAGAGTTGCCTTGTTGAAATTATCAACAGTCCTCGACAATGGCGCCAAAAATATGATGACTTCTCGGCAAGTTTAGTGATAATGTTGCAGTAATAAAAAAGATCGAATCCACGAGGATTGCTATTTAACAAAACAAAATTGTGCAATGCGTAGAAAATAGTAAATGGGGGGTGGGGTTTGATTTTGAAATGCAAAAATAAAATAAGTGTTCAACAATAATACTAAAGTGATCAGGTTGTGTATAGAATCCCTTATTTCTCCGTTGTTGATGTTCGATGCATTACATGAATGAGATTGTCACTATAATCCCACGACGAATTAACAAAGCTGCTAAACCAATCCCTTGCGATATAGCTCACTAATCACTACTCTGAGTTTTCTATCCCTAGTCCACCAGCGTAAATAGGATTAGGCGATTCAAAAGAGCGTTAATTCACTAGTCACTACTCGAGGTCTCCTATTCCTATTCAACCAGGGTAAGCGTAACAATTACCCTAGGTCCAACACATAGACTAATGGTCAGTATCTCATATAAAAAACATTACGAACAAGAAGCAACTGAATATAATTATAGGTCAAAATACTCATGCAATATCAAATCAAACATATGTCCCAACAATATCAAAATAGGTTCATCAAACACAACTTAACCTATAGAGATTTAGCTATACATAATTCAAATTAAAATACCACTTTAAAGGCTTAATTGCAATTTTGGTCCCCCTATTTTTATTTTTTTTTAGTGTTGATCCCCTTATTTTAAAATCCAAAATTTGTGTTCCTCTATTTTCAGTTTTTTTGAGTTCTGGTCTCCCTATTTTCAAATCCGAAATTTTTGTCCCTCCATTTTAATTATTTTTGAGTTTTGGTCCCCTTATTTTTATTTTTTAAACTTTTGGTCCCATATTAAATTAGTTACAAATTGGAAAGGGGGACTAAAATTCAAAACAAAACTTAAAATAAGGGACCAAAACTAAACAAAAATGAAAATAGAGGGACCAAAATTCTGGATTTTAAAATAGGGGGACTAAAACTCAAAAAAAACTTAAAATGGAGGGACAAAAATTTCGGATTTTAAAATAGGGGGATCAAAACTAAAAAAAAAATGAAAACAGAGGGATCAAAATTACAATTAAGCCCACTTTAAAAAGTCCATATTATTCCTTAACTTTTCAAAATGTACTATGTTAGTCATTTTCATCTAATTAGAGATGAATTTAGTTTCAACTTTTAAGTTTTTTCGTTATTAATTAGACGAAAATAACTAATATATATATGAGAAAATGAGTTATGCACCGACAGTGTAAAATTTTTTTACACTGTCAACCAATAACGACCATGAATTCCGCCAAATCAAACTGTAATTTTTAAAAAAACTTATATGGCAAAACGATATGTTCTTATTGGATAATAGTGCAAAACTTTTTTACACTGTCAGAGTATCTCTTTTAATATATATATATATATATATATATATATATATATATATATATATATATATATATATATATATATATCAGTCAAAATAAATAGTAAACTACATTAAATTAGAGTAGTGGTGACTAAGTCTACCTGCAATATTTTGTTATTAAATTGTCGGTCAAGCCCATATATGGTCCACCCAAATTCATAGATTTAATGCTTATTTTATCACCAATAAACAAACAATACGGAAGCACATAACTGTTAGAGATTAGTAAATAAATATTGACTTTTTTTAAATTATTTTGAAGGTCAGCTAATCCTGATTTTGTATGAAGTATAGCACCATTAATCATAATAATATCATTTTGCATTAACTAGTTAATTGATTTAACCACTTGTATGGACGAAAATACCTTAACTGCTAATGCAATGTTATGTTTTGACCTTTTTTTTCTTTCTTTCTATCTTAATAAATTAAACATATATAATAATATAGTGAAGATGTCGCCATGATCACAAATGAAAGTGTTCGACGGTTTTATTGGCATAGAATTATTTGCAAGTTTGGAATTTCCGAGGCCATTGTCTTGGACATAATGACTCATTTTGTCAGTGTTACATTCACCGATTTTTGTCGAGAATGGGGTGTACCAAAATATTTCTTGTTCGATGTCCATCCTCAAGTCAATGGGCAAGCTGAATTGACAAATAAAGTTATTCTAAAATGGCTCAAGAAGATCAATGATGCCATATGGCTATGGGCAGAACACCTCCATAAAAAATTATGGTCAAATCACATCACCCCTCACTCTACCACCAAAGAAACTCCTTTCACCATGGTCTACAAAACAGATGTTATAATGTATCTAGAGATTGACACGCCCTCATGGCGACGCTCCAAATTCAACCAGGAGCTAAACCACACGAGTTTGGAATGTGTTGCGGATTTGGTCGACGAATTAAGAGAAGTCATCCGCATTCAAGAATTTTCTGCTAAGCATATGGCTGTTAAAAGGTACATCTCCAAAGTCATGTCCGGGAAAATGCGAGAGGGCGACCTAATATTAAAGCAAGTGGTTCTACATGCACAACAGAAAAAACTACAACCCAATTGGAAAGAACCATATTGCATATTCTAGAAGCTCCTCCATGAGGCATACAAGCTTCAAGAATTAGACAGACAACTGTTACCAAGAACTTGAAACGGTTTCCATCTTAAATATTATTATAACTAGATTGTTGTAATTCCTTAAAAGACAATCATCTACCTATGTACATTTTCTTGAATGTTTATGGGCAGCATGAATATTTTCAAATATTTTGCATGGTGGACTTCTTGTCGAATATCCTTGCCACCTCTTAAGGTAATATTTTGCATGATGGACTTCCTAGTGAAGATCATTGTCACCTCTTAAGGTAATACTTTATATGTTTGACTTGTTAGCGAAGATCCTTGCTACCTCTTAAGGCAATATTTTGTATATTGAACTTCATGGCAAAGATCACTGCTGCCTCTTAAGACAATATTTTGTATGTTAGACTTCCAAGCGAAGATCATTGCTGCCTCTTAAGGCAATATTTTATATGTTGGACTTCCTGGCGAAAATCCTTGCCGACTCTTAAAGCAATATTTTGTATGGTTGAGTTCTTGAAAAAGATCTTTGTCGCCTTTTAAGGGAATATCTTGTAAGCTGGTTCTCCTAGTGAAAATCCTTGTCGCATTTTTAGGAAACATATTGTTTGTTGGACTTCCTAGCGAAGACCCTTGTTGCATTTTAAGGTAATATTTTGAATGCTGGACTTCCTAACAAAGATCCTTGCCTCCTCTTAAGGAAATATTTTGTATGTTGTACTTCCTGACGAAGATCATTTCCGTCTTAAGGCAATATTTTATATGCTAGACTTCTTGGCGAAGATCCCTGCCGCCTCTTAAGGCAATATTTTGTATGTTGGACTTCCTGGCAAAGATCTTTTCCGCCTCTTAGGCAATATTTTGTATGCTGACTTTCTGGCGAAGATTTTTGCAGAATCTTAAAGGAATATTTTGTATGCTGGACTTCCTAGCTAAAATCCTTGTCACCTTTTAAGGCAATATATTGTATGCTGGACTTCTTGGCGAAGATTTTTTCCACCTCTAGAGGCAATGTGATATAAGTTGGACTTTCACGTGAAGATCATTGTCTCCCTTAGGGGAAATATGAATAAGATATCTACTATTTTCCTGTAAATTTAAACAAAAATAATTTGACAAAGAAAGGTAATAAGCACGTTTGAAAATGCTAAGTGTCAAGAGCCTCAAACATAGCTATGTCATATTAACCATCTCAACTAAAGATTGTTCGACCACTTCGTCAAATGATCTATGTCATAATGTATTTTAATGGCCACGTAGCATGATTTAGAAGGGTCTTGGGAATAGATCCACAAGATTAGGATCACTCTCTCTACAAAACATGTCTAAAATGTCAAAAAGGTTTTACACAAATCGACACTTCGATAAGGGTCGACTTCGACACGTCTATTAGGTGTTGGGGACTTGATGTATTTTTAATTTTATAAGTCAAACAAACTAAGGATGTTGAGAAAACACTATAGAGGTCGACCAAATTTTCTCAACAGAGGCAGTTAGAGGGTTCAAAGGTAGTTATCAACATGATGGGTGGTTTGCAGCAGTTTCAACATTGAAGACACGTGGAAGCAAGTTAGAGCGTTGAAGCCCACGTAATCGGATACATGTCAAATTCTATGTAAATAATCATTGTCAACGGTTACTATTGTATTAGTATATATATATTTGATCTCATTGTTGGGATCAAGGTCGCAACTTTCATTTTATTTTCTATATAACTAAAGTGTCCAAGTCACAGAAAGAAATAATTTGTGAGAGAAAATGTATACTTGTGTCCCTTCCTTAAGTCATATCAGTTAAAGCATTTACTTTTTTTATGATATTTATCATGCTTTTTGTATATTTTCTTCTTCCAAAGAAATTTTGCATTGTTTTAGTTGTAATTTATGTCCAGTCCTTTAATATTCAAACATTTAAGATTCAATCACGGATACTTTTCTTTGCACTATTCTACACGAATTGTCCTTGATATTTTTTCGATTTCAATCTCTTAAGTGAATTAAAACTCGTGATTATTTACTAAAAATATTAGTAAACATCTTCACTCCTCGTCCAAGAGACTAGGAGTTTCGTCGAGCAAGATTCAACATATATATCTCACCCAAGAGGCACAAGATATGTCTAGCCTAGGAGACTTAGTATAAAGTATTTGTCTAAGGGCTTGATATAAGCCCCCCCCCCCCCCCCCCCCCCCCCCCGAGAGGGAATCCACCTATCTTGAGGGACTTAGAGTCTCATCAGCCATGCTTAACAACACCTTTCCTGAGGGACTCTTGATCATGTTGAATGGTTGAGTATTACACAAACCCTTGATTGGTCAACTTCTCAAGCTTCTTGGTGCCAAAACCCTAGCTTGCAGTCAAAGTAAACCAAAGCACATACTCTTGTGTTTCAATGGGGTTAGTAAATACATAGAGACACACACATGAGAAGATTGATGTTATGCCAAAATTATGCAAATGAGGTGGAATTTTAGGGTTAAAAAATAGGGTATGACAGTACCCATGGACCATATCTGATGGGGAGTGTAACCCATGTATTGGAGGTCTAATGTCCATTGACCATATCTGATGGGGATTATGTTCTATGCACTGGAGGTCTAGATCCCATAGGAAATATATCATGGAGGATGAAATCCATGTAGTGGGTGTCTGGTATCTATTGATTATATCTGGTAGATAGTATTGTCTGAGCAATGGAGGACTAGTTTTTCCATCGACCATATCTGACGGATGAGTTAGTAGATCCTTGTGATCTATCTAGGCTAATTACCCTTATGTTACATTTTGCATTCCCGAATAGTGATTCATTGAGTTATGTGAACTCGTGTTGTGTATTCTCCATACAAAGCGTAAATTCTCTTAGATGCTTAAGTTCTTGTTCTATTATGTAAGTGTACACAAGTAGGATGAAGTTACATGGCTTTAGTTAAGAATCGATAAGAGTTCCCTTTAGAGTCGAGTGGACCCATAAGATAGGGGAACTCACTAAGATTATTATCTCACCCCCACTGTTATTGTTGTTTTTCAGGTAGTTCTGAGCAGGTGAAAGGCAAGGGAAAGCTTGTTTGATAATGTTTCGAAGACTTTTGTTATCGTGATCTTCCCCTATGGATTATGTGAATATGTGGATATTGCACATAAATCTTAGTTTTGATTAAGAACTCTTTTATATCATGTGCCATATTTGTATATTATTCATTTTGGATATGTATATATAACGATGTTGATAGGATCTTATCGTTGTATCAGTATCAGTTTACACTATATAATGTATTTGTAGATTATATTATATGTAGGTGTTACAACTCTTGATACTTATATTCTTATTTTCTCCATGACTACCCAAGAACCTCTTACAATTGTTGATCACATTTCTCCTCCTATCTTTCCTCTTTATTCGTCTTGTGAGTGTAAGTCTACTTAATTGTCTGATTTTGTCTATTCTATTTACTCTGCTTTTTTTTTTCTTCTTCTTTTTTAACCATTATTCATAGTTTTATGAGCATGATTCCTATAATAAGGCTATTATTGAACCTCTTTGACAGTATACTATGACCGAAGAACTTTCTTCTTTTCATAGGATAAATACTTAAAAATTAATGTCTTCCTCCTTGAAAACGTGATATTGGGTCTCGTTGGGTGTTTGGAATCAAAACTAAGTTTGTTGGGTTAACTGAGCGCTACAAATCATGTCTTGTTACTAATAGATTATCTCAACAATATGGTATGAATTATGAAGAAACATTTTCTTACGTGACCAAGATAACGATTATTAATACTCATATTGTTGTTTCATCGGTTAGTCATTGACATATTTGTCAAATATATGTTAAAAATGTGTTTCTAAATGGTTATATGCACAAGAAAGTTTATATATGCTACCTCCGCTAGGTGTTTCTCATAAACAAAGAAAAGTGTGTAAGTTTAAGAATGCTTTATATAATTTGAAACAAGCTCCACATGTTTGGTTTGAGAAGTTTACCATTGTTATTACATCTCTTTCTATTTTCTATAACGATCATGATTCTACTTTGGTTGCCGAGACCATCTCACAGGGTCGTATTTTAATTTAATTATATGTTGATGATTTGACTATTACAAGTGATGAAGTTGATGAGATTGGTGATTTGAAATTAATTATCCAATCAATTTGAGATGAATGATTTAAGTACTCTTCACTAATTCTTGAGGATTGAAGTTGCATACTCTCCTAGAGGCTACCTTCTCTTTCAATCAAAGTATATTTTCAATGTTCTTAAAAAAGTTTGTCTTTCTGATACTAGAACAACAAATAATCCTCTTGAATTAAATTTGAAATATATTTCCTCTGATGGTGTTTCTCTTCCAGATCCCAGTTTGTATCGTACTATGATTGACATCCAAACGTATCTTACGATTACCAGACCTAATATTGTATATGAACTTCATGTTAGTCAATTTGTCTCCGCCACTACAATATATTGGGTCGTTTTTCTTCGTATTATTTGTTATCTTCGGAGAATCCAGTTTCAAAACCTTTTGTTTCCCTTATTGTCTTAATTGGAGTTATGTGCATATCCTGACGCAAATTTTTGTTGGTGACTCCACATATCATAAGTTTATCACAGATTTTTGTATCTTTCTTATAGACTCGCTTATTTCTTTAGACAAACAAGAATCAGATATTGTATCCTGCTCTTCTACAAAAACCGAGTATCGTGTTATGATATCTACTACCACTACCATTATTGAATAATTTGGCTGCAATAGTTGTTTTTATAAAGGTAATCAGACTATAAGTTAATTAATTACACTACATAAATCTTCTAAGAATGAACCAATGGAGTAAATTTGAAGGGCCGACCATATATATATATATATATATATATATATATATATATATATATATATATATCCATTTTGGTCCCGTATTTTAACTTTGAGATTCACTTTGATCCCTTAACTTAAAAATGGTTCATATTGGTTCCTTAACTCTTCAAGATGTTTCATATTAATTCTTTTTGTTCTATTAGCGATCGAAAAATTCAAAAAAATCGTCGCTACTTAAATGTGAAATATGTTTCCTTTGATGGTGTTTCGTTACCAGATCCCAGTTTGCATCGTACTTTGATTGACATCCAAGCGTATCTTAAGATTACCCGACATGACATTGTATATGAATATCATGTTAGTCAGGTTGTCTCCCCCACTAGAATATATTAGGTCATTGTTCTTCGCATTCTTTGTTTTCTTTGGAGAACCCCGTTTCAAAACCTTTTATTTTCCTTATTGTTCTCATTGGAGTTGTGTGCATATTCTGACACTGATTGGATTGGTGACTCCACATATCGTAAGTCTACCACATACTTTTGTATCTTTTTTTTGAAGAATATCTTATTTCTTTGGACAAACAAGAAACAAAGGGTTTGTTTGTTTCAGCTTTAAAAAAAATAGATTTTTTCTTTGTATATTTAATAATAGATTTTACAAAACCCTTTTTCAAAATATTACAAGTTTTTTTTATATTCGTTTTTTTTTAAATCGAAAGACTAATTTTGACATTCTATAACATAAACATACATTATTGAAGATCAAAAGATAGTCGAAATCGCAATTCTTTCAAAACGTTGTATTTCAAAAATGATTTTTATGAAAATCTATTTGAAATAGCTTCAAAATTAAGTGATTTTTTTTTTTAAATTTTGATATCCAAAAATGTTTCAATAAAATGATGAAATATCTAAAATAACATTTTAAGAATAACTATTCAAACTAATTTTTCATTTGAAATTTTTATGAAAAGTTTCTTTGTAAATTTTTTTTACACAAAATTATGTTACACTATAAAAATTATTTTTAAAAAAAGTCAAAACAAACGAGCCCAAAATATTGTATCTTTCTCTTCTTCAAAAGCCAAGTATCCTACTATGATATCTACTACCACTATTGAAATAGTTTGGTTGCAATATAAATATAATCAAATTATATGTTAATTAATTACACTACATAAAACTTCTTAGAATGAACCAATGGAGTAAATTTGAAGGGCCTGCCATAAACCACTATAGTTAGATATATATCGAGTCAAAATTATTACTAGTAAACTACATTAACCTAGACTAGTGGTGACTACGTCTACCGGCAATGTTTTTTGTTATAAAATTGTCGGTCAAGTTATAATAAACAAACAATACGGAAGCATAACTGTTAGAGATTATAAAATAATTATTGACTTCTTTTAATTATTTTAGAGGTCAGCTAATCATGATTTTGTATAATGCATAGCATAATTATTCAAAATAATGTCATCTTGCATTAACTAGTCAATTAATTTTACCACTTGTATGGACGAAAACACCTGAATTGCTAATGCAAAATCTTGTTTTGACTTTTTTTCTTTCTTTCTTTCAATCTTAATCAATTAAACATATATAATCGGCCATTAAATAATTACTAACTCATAAACAGTTTCTTGTCTAGGTATATTCTAGTTCCGTGACTTTATGGTAAAATTGTTCATACTGTTTTTTTGCAAAGTAATGAGCTCAATATGTCATTCTAATGTCCATGAAATGATATCTCTTTTATGATTTTTGAGACAAACTCTGAATCATGTCAAAATTAATGTTTGTCCCATCATAGTTAATGGAAATCTATCACACCTTGAAAGTGGACAAATGACAAAACAATATAGTCCTGGTACACTACAATTGTCATTTTTCATCAACTTGCATTGTTGTAGTAGTACTTCAACTTCAAATTACCATGATATTCTCCACAAACTAAAAACATGAAGCCCTACAAACCATACCCTCTTGCTCAAAAACTCTAGTCAAAGTTTGAGTGCTTAGAATAATTGTAATTTGGGAAGCATCTAAAGTTGCTCTATGATATATTGAGTAGGGTATAAAAGTTAATCACTTGTAGTGGGTTTGGTTGTTTTGAGTAATTTATGCACCATTATATTTGGCGAGGAGACAAAAAATTCATTCAAATTCCACCTTTCATCTCTTATAATCTTGGACTCTTCAACATTGTGGTGGAAGGCAAACAATCAAGGGATCTAAATTACATGCACTAATCATGTTCATGTCTATATGAAACATGAATATCGAAAACATGATATTGACACGGACACATCAACATAGTAATCATTTGAAACATGAATAAATTAAACATAAAATACTGATACACTCTTTTTTCTAATGACTTTGACCATTTGATCTCAAATTAATAATAAAAATGATTTAGTAATAATTTTATGTATGTGTAATGTGAGTCGACGAGTCTCAAATAAATTATTGGAATCGATTGATGCAAGTAATTGCAAATATTATTTACCTCCACAAATTTGGATCCACAATTAATGAACTCGCATACACTCTAGTCTCTATGCAAGTTTGTCCATCTAGTTTATCATCATCCACCTATATCGGTTTGTTCGGTTTGATTTTATTGATGTTACTCTTTTATAGTTGTTGTTGCGTTTTTTTTTTTTTTGATGTTTCGGTACTTCTTGTGTAGCTTGTCTACTCGTATGTAAAATAAAAAAAAAACAATAGCTTACTTCAATTGTAATTTTTGTAAGAAGGTCTAGACTAAAATATGTTAGAATTTTTTGTTATTAATCATTTATTTATATGTCATTAGTTCCTAACTCTTAGTTCAAAAGAAATGGACCCAATTTAGTGTCAACTCATTCAGTGTTTTAAGCTTTGACGACCTAGGCTTTATCAAATAGATTCTACATATTCATTCTACTTTAAAGTTTATAGGAAAGGGAGTTGATGCTCTCACATCTCATAATTTATATTATTCAAAAAGACATTAAAAAGTATGATATTTATGTCATCTTCCACCTAAGAAACGTGTCATTTTCTCTTATATATCTTAGTTAGGCAGGTAAGCATTTGAAAAATAAAATATAGTTCATTCAAACAGTACATTTTACTCAAATTCCTTACAATTTGATAATGGAAGTAAGAATCCTAGATAAAATAATGGAAAATAATGAAATGACTTCACTTAGAGTACATGAAAAAGAAGTCCTTATTAAATTGGCATAAGTTAATTTGTACTAAAGATTCAAAGTATAGGTTGGATAGCACTATATAATTTTGTGGTAAGTTTTAATTTATAGAACTAGTTGGTCC
The DNA here is from genome assembly GCA_022829125.1 of Lathyrus tuberosus. Lineage (NCBI taxonomy): Eukaryota > Viridiplantae > Streptophyta > Magnoliopsida > Fabales > Fabaceae > Lathyrus > Lathyrus tuberosus. The sequence goes on from JALAZF010000253.1 coordinate 6,952,844, forward strand.
TTGGAGTCACCTTGATTGAACCTCAGTGTCTTGAATGGTGGCATGGTATCTCCTTTAAACAACATATAGCATATTTCAGAGGAACATGCTGTGAGATGAAAAAAGTTGGAGATAGAGAGATCTGTAAAATTGGTGTTCAGATTCCATTACTTTCTTCTTTAATAAGAATGAGAACAAGTAAAAAATAAATAATAACTTAGTGGATTGACTCAAATGGTTAATAGCTCTACATGTAGTGGAGACAAATGGGCCAATCTTGATGAGCTAAGAAGTTAAATCCTATGTCATGATTTTGAGATGACACTTGACATGATCCCATTACCATCAAGTTTGTGATGATATTATATTACTGGTGCACTAAGATTTTAAGTACAGGTATTGAACCCTGGATCCTTGATGAGTATCAAATTGGGCCAAGTTGGAGCGAATCCAATGAAGGCTACACAGAAATAGGACAGGATTTGAGGACTAAGAACCAATTTGGTTTTGTTCCATCTTTCGAATCACTTCCTATCTAATTGCTATAGGCAATAGTAAGTATAGGGTCTTAGTTATGTTATATGGTTCATTCATTATCATAAACTTTGTTTGGCTATGTATAGTAAACTCTGATAAATATATAATACACTGGCTTATTAACATAGACTCTATTTAGTTATGTAAACTTTAATAAATGTATAATAAATTATGTTTTATGTATGTAATGGGAAGGGTGATAAAATAGGCTTGATCCACCGAGTAATCTGTTTTACTTGCATTTTTTATGGAACGGATTAAGGGTTTAATTCTGCACTCTCTAATATGTATGTTCGACTCCGCTCTGTTTTTTTGCGAATGCGGATGTTAACATAAAATTTTACATTTTTAGACTTAAAAATTACAGTGTATGTGGTTCACTTCGTCCGTCCTCATTTTTTTGCGGGTCGGATTAAAGTTTTAGATCTACACCTTCAACTATGCACGCTCTTCCCTATCTTATTTTTTAAGGAATTTTGCAGAACGAGTCTAAACGGGACGTGCATATGTCTGTTTGCCACCCCTAAGGGAATCATCCCCATAGCAATTTTACATAGTTAAATGGACTTTTATACATATGGTGAAAATGATAGAATAATTCAAAGTACTTAGTAGAATTATTCAGAGTTTTATATATAAATAAATTTTATATTTTGAAACAAATAACAATGACAAACAAAATAAATGATCTCAAGCAACGCAATAATTTGTCAAGAGTAAAGACAAATACATAACAAGTCAGAAGAAGATCAAATACCAGAAAAAAATTGTTTATCCAGTTCAATCAAACAGATCTACTATATGGAAAAAAAGCAACTCTCTGATTCATTATACTTCCAAAAATTGTTTAAAGAGATTACAAAAGCATTACAAGAAAATAGTCTTCAAAGTTCTCCATGAAATTCTGGCATGCAGATCACAGATGTCCTAACACATGTCACGACATTGTTCTCTGTATAACTTTTAAAACAATGGCAGAATAAACAAGCGGATACTCTGAATATCAGCAACAGAAGCAAGACATATGTTTCAATATCTATTATAACATGTTAATCAATATTGAACTGTAAATTTGCAGAATGATAAATAACACAGAATATGATGACCCAGTTCGGTGCAAATCACCTACATCTGGGGGCTACAAAGCCAGGAAGAAGAATCTACTATCAGTAGTATAGTTTTATGTAAACAACCTCTGGTTTACCTATCACTACCCAATGAAAATTTTATCATTAGAAGTCACATCTAATTGATAAGAGAAACCCATCTCACTCCCTTAATCACACCATGTGATATATAACAGTTATAGTCACAATAATTGTATCATCCTACTTGAAAGACACATCTTTCAATGCAAAGTTCAGCCAAGCTACCTTGACTAACAACCCTACTCGGATTCTATTGAATTTGCTTCAAAGCTTCATCCAAGAACAATATACAATTCATTACCTAAAGGTTTTTGAATCTGTATAAACATATATGTCTACCACAGTGTATCAAACCGATACAAAGGGATACTTACAACACAAGAAAGTCCTACGACTCTCAAAACCCTAAACCCTATTTTCTACTTTACAAGTATTACATAAGGATTAGTTGATCTGCCCTAGGTCTAGGTCTTCCTTTTATAACCATAAAGAAGACTGGATTTGGGCTTCAAAAATGCAGCAATTCTGTTCCTCAGAATCTGCAAAATATTCTCCTCAAGAATAGTTTCTTCAATCCTAAGTTTCCTAAAATTTTTCCACACTTTAGAAATCGGCACATCTTCAAATTCCAAGAGAATATATGATTCCTTAATCTGAACGCCACCTAGCCTACACAAACAATCTTCTGCAATCTTAATTTAAATTAACAGATTCAAACCAGATTTAAAAACTGTAACAGACAAAGATGTCGAATAACCCTGTTAGGACATCTTGTTCTTCAAGTTCTGCTACATGTTAGGACATCTTGTCCAACATGTTTCTGTCAGGTTTGTTTTACCAAAATTAATGCCAATCAAAAACTAATTAATGCCAATCAAAAACTAAGGAACCTTCAATCTCCCCGTTTGGCAGATTTTGGCTAAAACAAGCCAAATAACCCTTGCATGCACACACACACACACACACACACAATAGTTATAGGCAAAAATCAGTCAGCAGCGGAAACAACACAAACCTAGCAGCCTCCCCCTCAACAGCATCCAGCAACCAATGATTACTTAAGTTCGCACTACTCCCACTTTTTATCCATAATATGACAAAGGTTGATTACTAACTAAGTAACCACACGGAAGCAAATATGTAAAGTACAAGCAAGCACAATTCTCTGACCAAGGCCCATAGTATTGCCCCAATAGTCACAAACATGCAAGATTTGAAGAATAATCACGACCCTCTGCACTCAACTCTAAACAAACTCCTTTCATTCAGAATTAGTAAACTTGATCATGATATCTTCAATATATCAACAGAAAACTTATGTTGATCTTGACTTCCAATCTGCAGAGAAAAATAAATTATTGAATGGTAGACTTCTAATTGACTGTCCTTTGGAGGGCTGGACTTATTGAGCTCTTTGTGGAGGTTTTCCTTAGTCTGAGTCTTGAAAAGATTTGCCTTTGACTAAAAGACTCTAGGGATGGTTGGCTCGGATTAACTGATTCTCAATGTGATTTGCCCTTGACTAGACTTCTTTCACCTGATCAAGGTCCTCAACTGATTGCATATCATTGGGATTTCTTTTATGCTTAGTGACGACTTGAAGTTAAAATAGTTCATTCAAAAATTGTAATTTTTAATACCATGTTTATGCAAAAATAAAATTTTATTGATATCAATTTGGTGAAATACAATGGATGGGTCAATTATCAGAAAATATTGTTGATTTAGTCGTTCACAGTGTGCAAGGTAGTGTGATCAATACAAATGATCAGCAAAGATCTTTTGGAGTCAGGCTAACGCAACCTTGTTGTAGTATGCTTTCAGAATAAACCCTGCTTCAATTAGGTCTTTTAAAAATTGTAATGTGGTTTGGTTCACAGTTTTCGAAACAAAAAGATATAAAGCTTAAAATTTAATTTTAACCCACAACTCCTTCTTGATGATCTCCAGTCCTACGTTCAGTTAATTGCCACATGCATTCAAATTCCAATAGGATTTGAAGGTGTAAGGGTGAAGATGGGGATTCAAGATGAGATTTTCTTGAAATGGTAGGCACCATATTATTTTATTTTTGTCAAGGATTTTGGTGACCCTTTGATTCTTCATATGGTGGTCACCTAATCTTGCTTTTCTTTGTTGAGGGTTTGATGACCTCTCTCTTTTTTCTATTTATCCATAATTTTTTCCTGGACCTCTTTGAAGTTTGGTCCACCTGGATGCCCTAATTTTTGCCTAAGTCACCTTTTCAGGTGTTCGACTTAGCGGGCTTTTCTTTCTCTCTTTTTTTGAAAGATTGTGACTGCCATGTTATTGGTTATTAAGCAACAACCACTATAACTTTTTGGCTTTTCACGACTTCCTCGACACTTCATGATGTGTGCGAAGGATAACATGTGGTTGAACCTCTTTTTTGGAAGGTGTGTAGATGGACTGATTCTCTTGAAGATTGAATGCATAGTCAAATAATCTAAACACAACTACCCTGCCCAAGTTAAGATTAAGGGTTTTGGATTCCAAAAGAAACACCAACTTTTAGGCTCAAAGTGGTTAAGTAGGGATTAATTCATTATCTATTCAGTTTTGGGGATTTGAAACAATGTCTTACATCATCACATAGTTCTAATCGAAAGCATACCACAACAATTTCGGGTATTTAGTTTTCATCATCCTTCCTCTAATCTTTGCTCAAACAAAAGTTTAATAAAGATAAGTGAATGGGAGAAGAGTTGATATTACTCTTCTTTGCTCAAACAAATGAATTGATTCAGAAAATGCATGATCACTTCATTAATATTACCATTAAAAAACAACAATGTTTAAAAAACAAGGAGCATTTAACAAACAAATAAATTACAAATGCAATGATAAGACAGCCAAATGATTTCCAGCGTTGAGGATGATTTGTTGTCTGAACCATTGGCTTTAGGATGTGCCCCTTAAGGTCTTCGGACTCATTCGGGCGAGAGGTTGACGTTCACCACCCAATTTCCTTCTGAAAAGGCAATGTACTTGTTGTCGATAAACTATTGTGCTTTAGCTTTGAAGGCTTTGAAGTCCTTAGTCGAGTGCCATATTGATCCAACATGATACCCACATTACACATTTAGGTCATACTCAGGCGGGAATGGTTGTGGAATCGGCTTGAGAGACTTGGGAACCACCAAAGAGCTTTGATTTAGAGGCAACAGAAGTGGATTGTACGTCAAAAACATCTCTCAACTCTCAAAATGACTCTAGAGTATCCAAAAGTACTATAAAGTATTCAAAAGTACTCAACTTTTCACAGGTGATAACTCTACTAACTCTAAGAACTGACAGTTTAACTCAATTTACTAAAAAAGGACCATAGGGTTACCAAAAGTTCACCAACGTTAAATATTGCTCAAAAATCACGAAAAAACTTCCCGAACTTGAAATCTGTCAAAAACGCCTAAAACTGTCCGGACTCGCTGCAGGACCCAAAATCTCTTTTGCTACCCGCCGGCCACCTTCTCCTGCCAGCCACCCCTGGTCGTCGACCCGCGGATCTCCGCTGTCACCGACCCGCGACGCGTCATTCTTTGGCGTGAAACGCACCTGCCGACACCACCCCCTACGGTGCAGCCGGCCGCCAAGGCACTTGTCGCGTGGCTTCGGTCCCAATTTCCTGCTGCCACCGTCCGTTCCGGCACGATGTGGCCTGTTGCCGTGGCAACCTCTGCCCGACTCTTTTCCTCATTTCTGGAAACCTCCGTCTAGCGTGGCCTGCCGCTGCGGCAACCTCCGTACGGCCCTCCCACGGGATTATGCCTCTACCACCAGCGCTCGTTGTGGCTTCGGTCGCCGTCGTTCGACGCGTCTCTAGCAATTCTAGCCCAGCCGCAACTCGCCGCTGCCGCTAGCGCGTGGCGTGGCTCTTGTCGCCGTCGTCTGGCGCAGTCCCTGCAATTCTGGACTCGCCGCAACTTGCCGCCGCGCGGCTGTTGACTCCCCTTCCAAAATTTGATTTTTCGACTTTTTTCCAAAATGCTCAATTTTTCAATTTCTGTGAACAATTCTAATTTTTTTATTTTCGTGAAAAAGTCTATTTTTTGAACGAAAAAAAGGTTTCTGACATTTAGGAAAATTTTGGGAAAACAAATCGTAAGGTTTTTTGGAAATTTTGGGAAAACAAGACCAAATAGGGTCGCTAAAAAATACACAGACATTAAAATTCTATTACAACACAATTGCTACAACCAAACCTACATTATATCGAACAAATATGTTCATGCATCAACAAAACCTTTTATGGTGACTATAGGAGATTTATCCCAAATCTTAATTGGTCACCTATAGTAAGACAACAAAACACTGAGTTATTTATCAATCAATGTCAATAAGGTTTTGGTCAAACCTTATTTGGCCAAACACAAATGGGAGGCTAAGGACCCCTCACCACCCTAGCTTCATATTAACACCCATCAGTAAAGAAATTCCCCCTACTTTAGAATTGCATAACCTTTGAACTTTTGGCTATGGCTTCTCCTTCCTAGCTCTCTCTCTCTCTCTCATCCAATCCCTTGGTTGCCTCTTCTCTCCAAAAGTTCTAATTTCACGTACCGTAAACCTTGTCTCCGACACACTTCATTATTTATTTTAGCCTAATTTTTTAATTTTTTAAAATATTACACTTTGGCCCTACTTTCCCAAATTCTCATAATTCCACCTCTCATTCTCAATATTTTCTAGTTTTCACCCAAACTCTTGAAATTCTTATTTTCTTATTATTTTAATTAAATAAAGATTTCAATTAAACAAATATTTAAGGAAATTCTCCAAATTTCTATTTTCTTAAATCATCACTAAATAATTAAAATTATCTAATTATTTCTAATAATTCAAATTAATCTTATTTTATTTTTTCGCTCTCAAATTCTATAACCCTGATAATTATTACATTACCAAAAAACACTAAGCACTAAATAACACAAATAATTCAAATATATCGAATAACACACAAATAATTAAATAAAACATTTAATTAAAGATCATGGTGTTACAAAGTGGATCAACATATTTTGCCTCCACGAAACCTGTGTGGAAGACAGAAATGTGGCACGTGAGGTTAAGCCATGTTAGTGAAAGGGGTCTTGTCGAACTGGGAAAATAGAATTTGTAAGGTGGTGACAAATTCGAAAACTTGGAATTCTCTGAACCTTGTGTGCTTGGTAAATCCTACAGAGTGAAGTTTAATAAAGGCAAATAAAGAACACATGGATCCCTTGATTACATTCATACTGATCTTTGGGGGCCTGCAAGGAATCCTTATCACTCAAGTGCAAGATATTTTCTATCCATGGTTGATGATTATTCTAGAAAGTTATGGGTATTCATCCAGAAGACTAAGAATGAAACTTTTGAAAATTTCAAAAGTTGGAAGACTTTAGTAAAAAATCAGACTGACAAGAAGGTCAAGAGGTTGAGAACCGATAATGGCCTTGAGATCCATAATGAAACTTTTGACAATTACTGTAGTATATATGGTACTGCAAGGCACAAGACTACTGGGAGTACTCCTCACTAAAATGGCATGGCTGAGAGATTCAATCGAAAAATCCTGAAAAAGGTTAGATGCATGTTGGTTAGTGCTAGATTGTGTCGCGGCGTAAAAAATACATGAGCGCATTGCACGCTCGATGATACAACAGAGTCTCCACCGAAATTTATTTATTCTAGAAGGAAAGGAAAAAGGTCGATAAAACCCAAGGAAAAGAGAAATAGGTAAGGGAGTCAGTTATGCGAGGGGAAGGTATTAGCATCCCTCACACTTGTCGTACTCGACGGAAACCATTTTGCTTGTTTTTTGCTTGGATGGGTGTTACTATCTAAAGGTTACATGCGAAAGAGGAAAAGAAAAGGTTTATAATTACCGTGTTCGCGGAGGATTTGGGCCCTCGTGCCTACGTATTCTCATAGTGCAATGAGGAGATCAAAGCTCTGTAGTTCAGAGAACTATGGAGAAATGAAAAAGGATGAAAACAAAGGAAGGTTGCTTGCCAAGATCTCGCAATCTTGTGCCTACGTATCTGCATGGTACAATGAGGAAATCATAGCTCTGTAGTTCATGGAACTAAGGATGAAAAGACAAGTTATGTCATGACCAAGATAGGTAAGGAAAGAGTTAATTGAATTGCAAGGAGCTTGCTTGATTTGAACAAGTGTTGCGAATTGAGGAAAGGCATATATAAGAATGGGAGTAACAAGATAAACATGCAAGGAAAAAAGGGTTTGCCAAAGCATGGGACTAATATGGCAAACATGACAGCGTCTGTCTAAGAATGGGCCTAACAAGACAGAGTTGAAAGGAAAAGAGTTTGCCAAAGCGTGAGACTAACATGGCAAATATGAGAGAGTTTGTCTAAGCATGAGACTAACAAGACAAACCCGAGAAGAAAAAAGGCTTGCCAAATCATGAGACTAACATGACAAACGTGGGAGAATCTATCTAAGCATGGGACTAACAAGACATACTTGAGAAGGAAAGGGGTTTTCTAAAGCATGAAACTAACATGGAAAATATGAGAGCGTATGTCTAAGCATGAGACTAACAAGACGCGCTTGAAGAGAAAAGAGTTTTCTAAAGTATGAGACTAACATGGCAAAAGTGAAAGGAAGAGGTTCAGAGATGGGTGCTTGACCATGAGGTGCTCAACCCAGATAGGTGTGGATGCCAAATAAGATTGTTTGGTCCAAAGGGAGGAGTGTTGTTGGTTTTGATTTTAGGTTTTGAAAAGAAGACTTTTGACTTGAATTGTACTAAAGTCTATGAGTGGAGGTGAATATCTCAAACGAGCGAGCCAAGTGTCCCGTGTTCAAAATATTCAAAATTAGGGCAGGAAATCTCCATTCTCATTCCTTCTCCACTACGTAAGGCTCGTGGCGTACAATCCTAATCGTACTTTAAAGTGTTTTTTAGTTTGTTTGCAAAATGATTTGAAAATGACTTGACAGTGGATTAAGTGTGTGAAAGGCCTGGGGATGACAGGAAGGGTAAGAATAGGAATGGAGTAGATGAGATGCTTGATGTTGGATCAAGCACTCGCGTTGCTTTTGATTTAATTTGACTTTGAAAAGCACTTGACGTTGGATCAAGTGTGTTTTATTCTTTTGAAAAGATTGTTTTTATCGTTTTGATTTTATCTTATTTATTAGCATGCAAAGGAAAGCGGTAAAGGAAAGTAAATCTTACGCTATTACATGTTCATGGGATTGAGGGACATTTTACCCATAATTGGGAGATGAATCATAAAACATGCAAGAATTAAGAAATTCGTACAAGCGTACAAGATACAAAGTAATAATAAAGCATCCAATAGGCCAAAATAATGACAATTGATGAATTAAAGGGTGCAAAACAAGATTAATATGCAAACATAATAAAAATGCCAAAAATCAAGTATCAAGCATATGGAATTATGAAAAACATAACAAGGTATGGAATTGAAAATGATCATGTCAACTTTAATTCCTAAGTAAACATGAGATGAAATTAAAAAGAAATAGTAATTAAACTCAATTAAAAAAAAATCCTAATTGATTGAAATTAAAAATTAAGTCCAAAAAAATTTAAATCCGATCAAAATCTTAATCTCATGGATTTTATTAAACCTTAAAAGTAAATAAAGTGGAATTAACATGAATATTTCTAATGAAATTAATTAATTGAAAAGGATTTCTAATTAAAACTAATAATAACATGTATCATTTTTTAATATTATTTTTCAAACATCTCTAAAGTTTAGAAAATTGGTTTTTTATGTATTTAAAATGTGCTAAAAAAAATTAAAGAGTTAAAGAAAAAATTTAAAAACAAAACAATAGAAACAAAATGTAGGGTATGTGCAGTAGTAAAACAAGGGCGCAGAAAGGAAAAGGAATGGTGCAGGGCCCAGCCCAATAGCCCAGTCTTCAAAAAAAACTTCAATCAACAAAAAATATAGAAGTCAACGCAGAAAACAATTCTGGCCACTGGATGAAATGTATGTAGGTCTGATGGTCATGATTGATATGCGTATACTGCAGTTGTCGCATGAGATCTTGTTCTTTTGTCTTGTAGCCATTTTTGTCTTATATACAGTGACACGTGTCACAATTTTGTACATTCTGCATTTGTGTTCTTTCATTGTTAATTAATTAATTGCACACAATCTTGAATTTTGATCTACTAAAAATTAATAAATCAAAAATTAAATATGAAAATTATATATCATCTGACTCGACATCCAAAATGCGATCGATTTTTACAAATGAGCCACGAATTTTGAAGAATCGGGCAAAAATGTGAAAACAAAGTATGCAAAGAATCAATCGATTGACATTCGTTATAATGATTCCACCATTTTAGAACTTCAATGTGAAGTTCTAAATGGTGATGAAGATGAACTTTGGTGATGGTGAGGGAGTGAAAAAAAGAGAGAGAAAGATGTAAGGATTCTTGATGAAGAACCTATAGACTACAAGAAAGATGCGAGGATTCGAAATAAGATTGAATGGGTGAAAGCCATGGATGATGAGATGAAATATCTTCATGATAACCACATTGGGGAGCTGATCGAGAAACCTGCTGGAGCCAGGTTAGCCAGTTGTAATTGGATTTTCAAGGTCAATGAAGGAATCGAATGAGTGATGTCGAAGAGATTTAAGGCAAGGTTGGTTGCAAAGGAGTGCACTCAGAAAGAAGGAGTCAACTTCAACGACATGTTCTCACCTTTTGTAAAGCATAGATCCATTAGAATGTTGTTAGCCATGGTGGTCTAGATGAAATAATCTTGATGAGGCAACCTGAAGGGTATGCAGAAAAAAGGCAAGGAGGATTACATGTACAAGTTGAATAGGTCTTTATATGGCCTGAAATAATCCCTTCGACAATGGAATAGGATATTCGACAAGTTCATGGCACACATAGGTTTCACTAGGAGCCAGTTCGACCACTGTATTTACTTCAGATTTTGACCTAAAAATTCACTTGTTATTTTGTTGCTTTATGTGGATGACATCATCATAGCAAGAAACAGTGTTGATGATGTAGTAAAGGTGAAGGCAGAACTCGATGAGGAGTTCGACATGAAGAATTTGGGAGGTGCCTCCAGGATTCTTGGAATTGACATCCGAAGAGATAGAAAATACTCGAGAATATGCTTATCTCAAGAGACATACCTGAAGAATATTCTCGAAAATTTTAGTATGTCGAATTCAAAGCTTATTGTAACATCGACAAATCCTCAATTCAAGCTGAGTAAGACTCAAAGTTCTAGTACTGAAGTTAAAAGAGCCTATATGAATTACATCCCATAGAACAATTAGTTGGAAAGCTTATCTTTAGAAGGTTGTTTCCTTATCAACCACTGAAGATGAACATATAGCCCTCACTACAGTTGTGAAAGACACATTGTAGCTTGAAGGATCTGTTAAGGAACTTAAACTTCAAGGTCAAGTTATCACTGTTAAATGTGATAGTCAAAGTGCCATACATCTGTCAAAGAATTAAGCCTATCAGGAGAGAACAAAACACATTGATGGTAGGCTGCATTTCGTTAGGGAGAAAATTAAAAGTGGAAAAGTCAAAGTGATGAAGGTTTCGACATATCGAAATTCTACAGATATGATCACCAAGTCATTTTCAAGTTGTAAGTTCTTCCATTGTATGCAGTTGATAAAGCTGCATGATGAAAGCTAGTTTCCTCCCTCAATGTTGTAGACTTTAATCCAAGGTGGAGATTTGTGGTATTTTGGATCAAAATCTTATCTTGACAAGGATAGCTTTTTATGTTTCGACAGGAGTCGAATATGTGCGTGCTGTAGTTGAAGTCTGTTCAAGTATGCAGTTGTATAAGTTAGCTTGTTACTCACACTAACTTAGTGCTTAAGTTAGCTTAGGGTTTAAGTTAGCTTGTAGACTATAAATAGGTTACTCTCTCAAATTGTTGAGAGTTGGGTTAAGGTAGGTTGATATTTTCTTATAAATAATTTTCCCTAATTGTGAAAGTAAATAGTAAATCGGTTTTAACCAATACTTGTTCTTTTTCTTCCCTCTTCTCTCTCTTTTGTAAACCTTAAAAAGGGTTTCTTGTGTTTGTTAGAGGAACTCAATCTTTCTCATAGTTTTATTCGTTTCTGGTACCACGTTTGTCACAACATTCTTTTTATGGCATAGTGATTAGTTGTGGCTGTCATTGTTCTTTGTCCTGTATAACAAATTCCTAGTGTGTTGGATTATTCAATTTTCACATCATCTAAAATAAGAATCTTAATTAGTTGCTGATAACAATGATAATGACCACGTGTCTAATAATGAGAACAACTGCTCTCATGATCATGAAGTTAATAGTGAGAGAAAAAATGAGCAATAATTCTCAAGTCAATGATAAATATTTTGTTCAAAACGAGTTCTCTTGTCAAAGGACGACCAAACTTTGAAGGTTGTAGAAACTATTCAAAGGAGCGCTTTAGTTTTGTATACTTTGATGAACTTGTTGCTAAAGAAAAAATGTTAACTTTATGTTAGGTCATGAGGGGATCTGGAGATCATCACATTGGGCTTTTTATTAGCAATTACACAATTGAGAGGGACACCACATATTAATCTAAAACCTTAAAGTGTGTTTGGTTGAGGTATTGAGAATTTTTAAGAAATTCAAAGTTCTAAGCAATTCAAATGATTCAATTGAAATTCATTTATTTCTAAATTCTTATGTTTGGAAGAAGTATTAAAATGATTCATTGTTAAATTTTTCTGGTTATTTTCATAAATTTTAAAAAATTTGGGTCAAATTTAAAATATGAAAGATAGAGACTATTTTGAAAATTTTGAAAATTTGAAGGACCAATTGGCAAAATTTAAAAATGATTAGGGAATTATTTGTAATTTTTTGAAAATTTTGGGGATGAATTTAAATTTTTCATAAAATATGAGAACCATCTTGCAAAATTTTGAAAATTAATAATAAACAATTTTACATTCAAATTATATAGATTGAATGAACAATTTCAAATTATTTACTTTTGGGTTAAATAAGTTTTTAGTCCCTACAAATATCCCAACTTTCATGTTTGGTCCCTCAGAAATTTTCCTTCAAACAATTATCCTTATAAAGTTTTCCGTCTTCAAATTTAGTCCCTCCCGTTAGTTTTCACTAACGGCACTAACGGTGGCTTACGTGGCATGCCATGTGTATATGATTGTTTTGCCACGTCAGAAATGTTGTAAAGTGGCATCCCTCTTCTTCCTCAATCTCTCTAATTCTGTACCTCACTTCCGATCTCACTTACGCTCCACTCTCTCACCTCTTTCGTCTTCTTCATCTTCTTCCACCACTCACAACCCTATCTCCCCTCATCAACACATCAAAGTCCTCGTCGATCGTGTCATGAAAGACGGCGCTCAAGATCTCTGGAATGACCACGACGGTCCCATAACCCAGGCCCAGCCCCAAATTCAAGCCCAAAACTCGTAGCAAATTGACTTACGCAAACTCGCACATCAATCTTCCAATCAGAATTTGACGAATTTGACTAATTATTCCCAAATTAGGAGTTATCGTTTTGTTCCTGAAGTTAGGGATTTGGTTGATTGGAAGCATGTTAGCACTGAAAAACCTAAAAAGCATAGAATTTGGAGAAAGAATGGGTCATCTACTGAGAATGAGAGTGAAGCTGAAGGTGAATCTCAGAATCATGGTTACTATTCAAATATGGGTAGTATTGCCTCTTTGGGTAAATATGATGGAAAAAGAGAAAGGAGAGTCATGCCTAAGACCTTTGACGAAAAAACTGATTTTTCTAAGCAGGTTGAGTTGATCAAGTATGAGCTTAATAAGAAGAAATTGAGTCAAAGTGAGGAAAATCAAGGTCAGGAATAGGAAAATGTTCTTACTCAGACAAGGTAGTATTATTCCTTTGCTGAAAGAATTATGTTGAAAGTAGATCCATGTAGCTAACCCCACTTAGTGAAATAAGGCTCGGTTGTTGTTGTTTGTGTGTTAACTGTGTTTGAGTAACCTAGTATTAGTATTGATTGATTGATTAACATTAGCTTATACCAAAAACATATATACACTAGTCTTGTCAATAGGAGTTCCATACCGGAGTGGAATTTGAACCAAACCCTGTTATGTGATTTTCTATTTAGCACAATTGGTGTTAAATAATGGTTATTGTGGTGCTATAGAGGTTTTCTGTACCAAAATTTAAATATGATAGAGACTGAGATGTGTGCGTGTTTTGCTTGTATATTTTTTGTGACATCTTAGTTTGCAATTAGTGATTTGGATGTTTTGCTTTTCCTAGATTTGAAGAGTGTGCTATATCACCATTGACTATCAAAGCACTTTCATCATCTGGTTACATTCATATATTCATCATCTGACCTTCCTGGTTACTGTAGGAAAAGTTGCAAGACATGTTAAAAGTGCATGGTTTACTGTATGGTTTAGTTGTAACGTATGGCTTTTAGTTTATAGAACATTAGTCTTTGCTTTAATGTTCATGAGTTGGACAGTTTACTAATTTATATAATCCTTTGTTGACTTCTGTTATCTATTTATTCATCTTTGAAGTACATTGAAATTCAAATGGTATGTTATAGCTTATTGTAACAATTATAAGTTTTTTAAACAATAGCTTATTGTACACGTTTAAATTAGTCTTTGCATCCCAATTCTTTTAGAACCTCTCTCATTTAACTACTTCATAAATATCTACAAGCTTATAGGGACTTTTTGTATGGGAAGAACCATTAACTTATTTTATTGAGAAGCTTCTATAAGCTAGAAGCAAATTCAAACTGGGTTAAAGGTTTGGAGCGAAATAGTAGTGTTTTTTTTTTCTTTTAATTATAAACTGTCCAAAATGAATTTGTACAAAACTTGAACTTTGTCTACAAGCAGCCTCGAAAGATGTGAAGATGAGAAGCTACCAGATTCATTCCAGGAACCACTTTTCATTATTGAGGAGGTATGTATCTATCATATACATTAACATATTACAATTTTGAATAGATCATGCTAATGTTGTTTTGTGCATGGTTTCTTTGCTATATAATCTCAAGAAACTGCATCTGTTTATCTGCATTGTCATGTAAAACATGAATTGTTGTGTCTTTTTAAACATCTATGTTTTGTCTATTTAAAATAGATAGCAATTGTTCTGCATTTCTTATTGTTATTGTTGGCTTTTTTATTACATTTGTAAGAAACTGTTGTGTATTTGTTTGATAAAATATTTGTTTAAATTTTCTGTGTAAGATTAAGAGTAAATTATATCTATGAACTTTGTGTTTTCATGAAGTTCTAGCTGTTATTTGAATCTGCATAACAATTCTTTTATCATATTGGTGTGTGTGTGTCATTTTCTTTACTGATTTTTGCAACTCATGTATGATAATGCAGTGGCTATGTAATGCTGATAGACCTTCTCACAACCCTCGATTAAGATTGAAGTATGTTCCTCTATTTATAATACCACGTTTAATTGTTTCAGTATCAATGTTTCTTGAATCTTTTCAAACTCTAAGCATATAACAATTGCAGTTTTTTTCCCACGTTTCTCCAACTTACCATCTATGTTAAAGATTGGGAACAGTTCCGTGGGTTGTTAACTCTGAAATCTATCCATCAAGATACAGAGGAATCTGCGGAGGAATAACTTCTACAACTATTTGGGTTTCCAACCTTGTTGTTTCTCAATCCTTCTTATCTTTGACAGAAGCAATTGGAGCAGCTGGGACTTTCATGCTCTTTGGAATTATTGCATTTATAGGCATTTTCTTTGTTAATAATTTGTTCACGATGAAAATAATTTGTTGTAGCTTGAATTCTAGCTATTATTTGAATGGGGCTGTTGTGGGTACCTAGCCTTGGATACACCCTAAAGTCATAGTTCATTCTAACATTATCATATTGTATGATATTTAGGATCCACAGTATATTATTCAATGAATCACTGCAATTTTTATTACTTTGATATCAAAACATTGAAATTTACTTTTGCTAGCAGGAAATATCTTAAAGATGAAATTTATTTAACTCAAGTGTTATTTGGAAAAAATCTACTAAATTTGGTCACTTGTTTCTGTAGGTCATCTTGGGATGAACTTGACTCATACATGTTACAAAAATGGTGTGTTTAAATTAGCTAGAGATTAGCTATGAATTAGCTACAAAAATGGTGTGTTTAAATTAGCTAGAGATTAGCTATGAATTAACTACAAAAATGGTGTGTTTAAATTAGCTAGAGATTAGCTATGAATTAGCTAGAAAGTAGTTGCAGATTATCTACCATTTCTAGGTTCATATATGAAATCTACCATATAAGAACATAAGATGTTCTATAAAAGACTAAACTGCCCCTTTTGGCTCCTAAGCTTGCCACGTGGATAGCCTAACTGAAGACTAATTCAATCTTCCTTTGCAATTCACGTTATGCTTTGGGTTTATTGGTTTTGGTTTACAAAAATCATTAATTGGGTGTGAAATATTAAATTTTACTTTGGTAGGATAAAAGACTCTTTGCATACCCTATTCCCTACATCTCTATGGCCTATTTTTACGTTTTCAAGGATTTTTGCAGAGACTTTGCTTCTCCTCTATGATTCCAATTGCCTGATTGCCTTCTCTTTTATATACCAAACCCTAAATCATGCAATTCCCTCTCGTTTTTTCTGCAAATAACTTGAAACCTACGACTTCTTCTTCTGATTTCTTTAAACCAAACCCATGTACATTGCAAGCATGGCGAGACCGATGCTAATGTGAGTTTCGTTTTTCCCATTATTTGTGGATATGAACATCTTATTCGTGTTATTAAAAGATCTGTTTTGATTTACAACTTTTAGTTTCATAAAATCGAAAATCATGTATTCCCACCATCAACTATTTTTTATGTGTTAATACTCTTTTCTTTCTTATACTTTTGTGTAGGATGGCAAGAACCTCTAAAATCACAAAGGATATCAATGACAGAAAAAAAGTTTGAAAATTTCCTTTGAACAACCTCTTTCATTTTATCTTCCTCTAACAATTTTGACCTTTTTTTTAAGGGTTCCTTTTCAAATCTCAAAGTTGAGCCAGGTAAAAATACAATCTCCCTCTATATCAATTTAATTTCATTATTATTATTTTCTTTTTTCATGAGCACTCTCTAATTTATTTTTCAATTTCTTTTTATGAGGTTATTTGTTTTTCATAGTTTTTCCATGATTTAATTTTTCATCATTATTTGTCCATGATTTCTTTTATTTTCTTTCCTTTATTAATTTTGTTTTTGTTATTTGGTTGTTTTCCCATACATAATTTATGTTGATGTGACTTTATTTAATTATTTTTATACTGTTCTTTATTTTTTAATATTTTCCTTCAAAGTTTTGGTGTATAGAATTATAATATTTATTTTTATCTTAAACTATAAATTTAATTTGTCATTATTAATTCACAGGAAACTTTCTTTTGCATAACCAGAGACATTTGAGATATTGAGGGGTCATACTCAATTGCTAAACTTCAATCATCCATATTTTCAAAGTTATAGACTATAGTACACTAGAGGTCATTTAATATATTGATTGAGATTACACATAGAGTTGTCACTTGTCAGCCTATTTACATAATGTTCTGATTTCACTTTATCAGAATATATGTTACTTTTAATATGGTGTGTATATATATATAATAATTTTGACGTGTTTTATAACCTGCATAACTATTGCTACCAAAAACCACTCATTTTCCCTTATTACTAAAGTAACCATATACCATATCATTTATATATAAATTAAGTTATTATATTCTTATGTAATTTTTATTCAACTCCTATTTATAATTTAGTAATATCTTTTTAATTCTTTTTATTAATTTTCTCTTTTTTGTTTTTTAATTATATATATATATATATATATATATATATATATATATATATATATATATATATATATATTATTAACATATTTTATTTCATTTTTATAACATCTTTTTTACTTCATTTATTTTTTCAGGTGATAGATCTACCGATTAGAAGATGAAAAAAGTTAAATAATATTCATAATTTACTAATATCTTTTTTTTTTTTTATATTAAATTTTCTCATTTCTACTTTGTAATTTGTTATAAGTATATATATACAGAGGAAAAATATTTAGAGAGAGAATCCTATGGAATATGAGGTTCTATTTTTTAGATAAATATATTTTATTATTTATTTTAATTTAATGTCATTTATTATCATTATTATAATTGTTATTGATATTATTTGTATGATTATAATAAAAATCTTCAAAATCGATTTACCTGTCATTGAATTAATAGTTCAAACAACAGACATTGGAAAATACATTAAATATTGAAAACATCATTATACAAATATTGAATAGTCAGACATTGGAAAATACATTGAATGGACAGGACATTAAATAGTGTAAATATCAGACATTGAATAGTGCAAACAACAAACATTGGATAATGCAAATATTTACTAAGTAATTCAAACATTTACCAATAAAGATAATTATATGTTTTTTCCTACATATTTATAAAAATATAAATAAAAAAGAAATTAAAGAGAAACAAAATTAAAATTAGTAATATTAAAATTTAAATTTATGTTACTATTATTTTGTTTTATTTATACCATAAAGTTGTTTTTATAATACTAATAAATTTTATTATTTTTTATGACATTAATTATCTTTTTTAAATATGATTCATTATTTATAATTTAATTACATTTATTTTTTTCTTTCCAACAAATAATTAAGAGCCTTATTTATAAATAATAATTACTGTTGTATTAAACTCTAAAATTGATAGGTATTTAAATATTTTATTTTTCAACAAAATAACAATTAAAATAAATAGAGAAAATATATATTTCAAAAACTTTGAAATTTCATATAAAACAACCATAATTTGATTTGATACAACCATAATTATATATAAATACAATAATTTGATTTGATACAACCAATTTCTATTAATTATTGATTTGATTTGATTTAATTTATCGATTTTGTTTTTATTAATTTAATTATCAGTTTTTAATTTGATTTAATTTTATGTAATAGTGAACAATGTTTGTATCTTGACATATTGTATTAGTGAGAAATATTATTTTATTTGATCATAAAAATATTGTTTATGTACTTGATATGACATTGGAGAAAAAGTAGTAGCAAAAATATACATTGGAAACCGAAATCTCAAGGAAATTAAAGATATCTCTAATGTAAAAGAAAATTTGAAATATGATGACACTATCCTGTGTTATCATCTCATAGGAGGTAAAAAAAGATGGCTATATACTATAGGCATCTATTAAAAATAGTATAGGGTGGCTATGCCATATCACAATTTTCCATAAATTAAAGAAATTATTTTATACTATTTTTATTTATAATAGCTTTAATAAATTTATCATTTCATTTAATATATAAGAAAATTTTAATTTTATGTTTTAAAAATAAAATAGAGAAATAGAGATATAGACAATTACCAAATATCTCATATTATTTTTTCTTCATAATCAAACAATAAAATTGTAAAACACAAATAATAATCAATTACTTAATTTTATATTTTAAAAATAAAATAGAGAAACAGAGATATAGGCAACTATCAAATATCTCACATTTTTTTTTTTTATAATCAAACATTGAAGTTGTAAAACACATTAATCATTTTTAAAATATTATAGTGAAATATCAGAGTTTTTCCATGATTTAATTTTTCATCATTATTTGTCCATGATTTCTTTTATTTTCTTTCCTTTATTAATTTTGTTTTTGTTATTTGGTTGTTTTCTCATACATAATTTATGTTGATGTGACTTTATTTAATTATTTGTATCAGTAAATAATAGTGAACAATGTTTGTATCTTGACATATTGTATTAGTGAGAAATATTATTTTATTTGAACATAAAAATACTGTTTATGTACTTGATATGACATTAGAGAAAAAGTAGTAGCAAAAATATACATTGGGAACCGAAATCTCAAGGAAATTAAAGATATCTCTAATGTAAAAGAAAATTTGAAATAGGATGACACTATCCTGTGTTGTCATCTCATATGAGGTAAAAAAAGATGACTATATACTATAGGCATCTATTAATAATAGTATAGGGTGGCTATGGCATATCACAATTTTCCATAAATTAAATAAATTATTTTATACTATTTTTATTTATAATAGCTTTAATAAATTTATCATTTCATTTAATATATAAGAAAATTTTAATTTTATGTTTTAAAAATAAAATAGAGAAATAGAGATATAGGCAACTACCAAATATCTCATATTATTTTTTCTTTATAATCAAACAATAAAATTGTAAAACACAAATAATAATCAATTACTTAATTTTATATTTTAAAAATAAAATAGGGAAATAGAGATATAGGCAACTATCAAATATCTCACATTATTTTTTTTATATAATCAAACATTGAAGTTGTAAAACACATTAATCATTTTTAAAATATTATAGTGAAATATCAGATAATAAATATAATATAATATATATACATATATATATATATATATATATATATATATATATATATATATATATATATATATATATATATATAATTCAAAAAAATATAATATTTAATATTAAATAATAGATATTATAGTGAAATATTCAATATATAACAATCAATAAAGAACTTTACTAAAAGGAAAGAAAAATTATAATCTAAGAAATTTATTATTAGATTTCAAACTGTTCGACTTATTATAAAAAAATGGTTCACCTCCTACATTAACTACTGTTTATGTTTGATTTTCTTTTCCAAATACATTTCAAACTTTCAATCAATCTTTCATCTTTTAAGCATTTTTTAAATCTAAGTAAAATAAAGTACCTTTTAGGTTATAATTAGATGCATCTTTTAAGCATTCTTTATAATTATATTAAATTTTATTGAATTTTATTAGATGTAATATTTATTTGAATTTGTCATTAATTAATTAATTGAAAAAAAAATCATTCTAATTATGTAGATCAAAGGATGATGAAGAAAGTTCTTCAATCAATATCATTTATGTAGTCTTATCAATACTCACACGGGTCTTGGAAATAAGAATGTGAAAAAGAAGATTTACACCTTCAATATTGTAATCAAAGTTGATTTTATGTCCTACTCAATAATATTAAACTTAAAATCATAACAATATCAATAAATTTTATTATACTTTATTATAAACAAAATCATGACTTGTCTCCTCATCTTCTAGATTTAAAAAATATAGTAGCCTTTATAGACGGAAATGATGATATTTCTAATGTTTATTGGATATCGTTATAAATTAAATTGTGCAGTCTTTATAAACGGAAATGATGATATTTTTCATGTTTATTTGATATCATTCTAAATTAAATAATATTAAAATTATATAATATTAATTTTTGTAAATACAATTATAATAGTATTATCAATTCTATTTTATTGAATCATTATTTCTAGAACAAAGACATAATTAATAATTAATTAATTCATTTCGAAGCTAATCAAATATAATATGTTAATTTTTTAAAAATATTCGTTAGGTAAAATAATTATTAATAAATGTATTTTCATGATTACCTATAGTAAATATATGCCATCTCTACAATAATTTTTCATTAATATCTTAATAATTATCGTTATCACAATTTAACAAATAATAATATGACGTTAAATGAAATAAATTATTCCTATAAACATAAATGAAATAATTACACTTTAATCTATAATTTATTTAAAATATTTGAAATAATCAAGTAAGTATAAAACAAACGTATTAATTGAAAATAATATTGTAGTCATCACTTAAAACTTATGAAAAGGTATTGAAAAATATTAAAAGAGTGTAATACTTATATTTTTTATCATTATATTATTTATTATTTTTATTATCATTTTTATTATATTATTATTATTATTATTAGTGGGAGAGTTATTATTATTATTATTATTATTATTATTATTATTATTATTATTATTATTATTGTTTGTGCTTAAACTTTCCATCACATGTCAATGTTTTTTCCTCTTTATTTGTTATTAATAGTGATAATTAATACTACCGAGCCTACAATTTATATTCTACAAATTGTATTGAAAAGTGGTATATTTAATACAATAGAAACTATGACAATTCAAAAAAACACGCTTCCATCATCATAGGTCTCCCTCACACATTTTTCTAAAATTAAATGCAGGGTTGCACCTTATTTCTTAATTGAATTGGATACACAAATTTATCTTCATATATTATTATTAAAATATGACACATCACTTTTTCATCATGCTTTAATTTTTTTTTTTTTTTTTTGAATAAGCAAATTATTATTAAGAGTAGGAGATGTACTCCTAATAATACAAAGTTAAAATATTACACACTACATTTCTATCAATACATATACTAATTGTAGTTTCTATACACTTTTCATTCATCCCACTCATTCACGTTTTTTTAAGATTTGTAACTGTAGTAATAGTATGAGAAAACATTATACTCTCATAGACGAGTTTAAAAAAATTATTAATTTCATGACAAACATGTCAATTTCATAGCTTGCACATTTCAATCAAAGCTTTCTAAATAGGAAGATAAGTGAAGGGGTGTTTAAAAAAATGTTTTAGACATAATTTAGTTATTTTTAAATAATAATTTAGTATCAAAAGAATATAGTTCTTTCATATATACGTAATACTTTTAAAATTATATAATATTATTTATTATCAAAAATTAATTTTAAAATATGTCCATTTCATAGCTTGTCCATTTTTTTTTTCACATCTTTATAATAAGGTTATCTCTACAACATACATACAATTAGTTTAATTTGATTAATGTACACATATTTTTTTTGGCATTTATTATTGAGAGACTGATTTACTTACTATTGTGTAATTTGAATCTTTTAGTAATGATGCAAAATCTAAATATGTATATCCACCTTCCTTTTGATGTGATGGTTGACTAATAACCATTAAAGCTTGAACGTTTTTCAAATATATAAGTATCTCCTTCATTTATAAGGGAGTATATTTTGTATCTTCTAATTAAAAGGAAAACGAAATTATTTAGTGTCATTTATACCATTTATTTTGATTTTAATTTGTGATTAATTGTTTCTCTCTTACGGTTTAAAAGCGTTTTTTCTATAACTTTATTATTATAAAAAAACTGAAAAATAATATTTTATAAAAAAAGAATTAAATATTTAAAGAAAGTAGAAAAATCATTACAATATAAAAGTTTAAGTAACTATTATTTTGTGTCGCAGTCAATAATATTCAATTTTAAATCATAATATTATTAATCAATTTTATTAGAAACAAAATCATAATCAATATTATTAAATTTTAAGATACTTGCTATTTACACTTATATTTATGATTTTAATTGTTCTTTATTCATAAGTTTGAAATTTGTATACATATACCATATTTAAATATTTTTCTATGTCAAAATAAAATAAAATTAATCAATAATAAATGTAATGGTTTTAAAATATTTTCATTTATAAATATGGTAATTATGAGGATATGTTTTTTTTACTGAAAATTCTAAATGATTCATATAGAATTATGAGATTTAAATATTCATAATTATATCAGTAAAAATTCAAAATGATTCATATATCATACATGAACTCTAAATTAAGTAATGAATCAGTTGATTTTAGTTGATTTATATCATTCCTACTAACACCAAAAAATTTAATTCCGTGGTAGTTTATTTTGACTGAGTTATAAAATTACTTATATGAATCAGTTGAAAAATGAGTGGTAATTTATTTTGTCATTTGAGTTATAAAATTACTTATATGGAATATTTGAAAAATGAAGTTTCTAAAATTTGCCATAAGCCATATTATTTTTGTAAATATTTTTTAAATTCAACACAAATTATTTTCTTAAATATCACTTCTTATATTTTTATTCAAAAGAAATATTTTTTCATTGTAACTTGTCATAGAGATAGACAATATATTTTCATTATTAAGAGGACAAAGTTATGTCATATGTCAGAAGAAAAAAATGTGTTACTTCAATTACATATCTATAAAGGCTAAAATTGATTGAGACATACAATTTGAACTATTAACTATGATAGACTAGACTTAATGATGCAACTAAATTTTTTCTAATACATCCTTAAAATGATTGATTACTTTATATCAATTTGATATTTTATTTATCATTACTCAAAATTATAATAAATGCAATTTACTCTTTAATTTAAATTTAAGTTTTCTATCTTATTACAAATTCTTAATAAATATATATATATATATATATATATATATATATATATATATATATATATATATATATATTAGTATCAATTAAATCAAATACGTAATAAACAAATCATAGGCTAATAATAAAAAATAAAAATTTAATCTTCTATTATTTTGATATTGTTACGTGTAAGAGAATGATTTTATTAGCTCAAGAATTATTAGTTGGGGGAAGTAGGGGAAAAAAAGTAAATGATAGAAACATAATCGAAGTATAAAAAAAGAGAGTGAGAGTCATTTACTTGATTATTAGTTTATTTGATAAA
Organism: Lathyrus tuberosus; assembly: GCA_022829125.1. Taxonomy (NCBI): domain Eukaryota; kingdom Viridiplantae; phylum Streptophyta; class Magnoliopsida; order Fabales; family Fabaceae; genus Lathyrus; species Lathyrus tuberosus. The sequence continues at coordinate 6,977,079 of JALAZF010000253.1, forward strand.
ATAAAATTTTTAAACATAAATATAGGTATTAATTGCCTATAGACATGTAATCATGTTTTCTGAAAAATAGCATCATAACAGTAATAATGACTTCTAAAATATAGCAACATAGTAGCATGACTTTTTAAACATACCTTTAAGACCATATGAACTTTAATTTTATTTTTGTTTTTTATTTAATTATCAATATTAATAATTTAGTTTCTCTTTCTCATTTTTTAATTAGATTTTATTTTATTTTAATTTTTTTTATATCCGGGAAATAATACATGGTTCATTCTAATTATATTTTATTTTATAATTCATATTAGTTAATTATTAACCTTATAAATAAATGACAAATAAAGAAATTGAAATTGAAGTTCTCTTTAATTTAATTTTATAATTTAATAAAAATTAAAACATTAAAATACTAAAACATTTTAATCAATTATATTAAATAATTGGTTTTTATTTAAGTTTAAATTTATTATTTAATAAAATTAAATGGTAGAATTAAATATATTTTTAAATATTTTATATATAACAAATTTCGTTCTTAATTTTTTAAAATAATATCAATACTCTAAATATTTTATCACTAATTTTAGTATATATTTTTGAACGAAATAAAATTTTTATATATTTTCAAACACTAATAAATTTGAAATAATTTGACTAATATTTATATATTTTCAAACATATTAATTTATTCATAATCATTATAAAACGTTTTCAATTAAATGCACAATTTTATTATATTACAATAAATAATTGTTAATATGATGCTAATCCAATTTGTTTTATATACGAAAACAATTATAAATTTTATATTTATATTTTTTTTAAAATAATATTTATACACGGGGAAAAATTGTTGTTCTACTTATATTTCATCTTCTACATGTATATTTTTAAAAAATAATAAAATTTTTGAGTTAAATAATTTTGTCGTTTTCATTTTATTTTTATTTTTATTACATTTTAAACACAAATATGTGTACTATACCAGTACTCGTGCGAACGCACGGGTATCCCACTAGATCATCAAATTTAAACTTAGTATATAACACATAGTATAATAAAAAATGCTATAATTGTTGATAAGTGTGTATTTAATTTATATTTTAAGAAAATCAAAATAATTTTAAAGTTGTATAATTGATTTTTTATGTGTTTCATTATTTTTTAAAATAGATTAATCTAAATTCAAAATAAAAAATTTACAAATAAAATTTATATACGGGAATAAGTTTAATATTTATTCAAATATTTGTATAAATAATTTCAAATAAAAAATAATATTAATATACGGGAAAAAAATATATGGTTGAGTAAAATATTATATATATTAGCGCACGAAAAATCTACTTATAAAATAAAATATCAATATTAAATACCTTTTTATATACAAAATTAATTATAAATTCTACATTTATATTTTTTTTAAATAATATTTATACACAAGAAAAAATTGTTGTTCTACTTATTTTTCATCTTCTATATGTATTTTTTTTAAAAATAATAAATTTTTTGGATTAAATAATATTTTAAATATAAATTATATTTATACATTTACTAATTTTTATTAATTTTATTTTTTTAAAAATTTTAAATGTAGACAAATGCGCGTCGCCGACGGGTACCCGTGCAAAGGCACGGGTATCCCGCTAGTTAATATATAAAAAATTAAAATTGAAACAATTGCCACGTGGCATACACGTCAGCAATTTTTGCCATGTTGGCATTGCCACATATAAGCCACGTCATCAAAAAATTTCTACATGACATGCCACATAAGCCACCGTTAGTGGAAACTAACGGGAGGGACTAAAGTTAGGGACAGAAAACTTTCAGAGGACCATTGTTTAAAGAAAAATTTTGGAGGGACCAAACCTTAAAGATGAGATATTTGTAGGGACCTTATACATATTTAACCCTTTACTTTTTGATGTCATTTGAAATTTTTTAAATTTAACTTGAATAAAATACTTCATAAATTTATATCATTTTTACAATTCTCGATATTTTTTATCCAAACAATAAATTTTGATCAAATTATTTTAAATTCTCTTAAAAAATTATTTTCTCTCGTTAAAATGCCATCGACAACCATGACATGTAAAGCCATTAGTCAAGAAGGGGGAAGTCCACTCCCGAAAGGTTAAGTGGTTAATATCACCTCCTAATCATGTGGAGCGATTTTTGCCACTAAGAGTTAAAACTCTAGGCCCAGAAGGTCTCAATAAATACCTCCTCCCTAACGGGAGAAATGACAAGTCATTACAGCCTAAGCATAACGCATAGCCAGATCACACTACACACACTCTAATATCCTTGCATGCTTACTACAAGCCCCTCAACCATCGGCAAAGTATCTCACCTCGTGTGAGCATTGACTCCTAAAACCACCATAAAATACCACTGCACAAGGCTCTCACCGTCGTAGACAAACCCTAACCACCCCTAAATTGTTATAAACCTACTATAGCCTCCATTTATTCTCTCAAGCACTGCATTTTATTAGGAATAATCACTTGAGAGTTGAAACAGCTCCTTAGTTTCTGACTTATGTTGCCGCAATTTTCATTTCATTGTCCACACAAATTAAGAAAAATTAGAAGATATTAATCATCAACTAAGTAGATACCAAAATGCATAAAAAGCTTACTTTTACATCACAATTTAACATTATAATGCATCTTCTGTGTTCAAAACAAACCATTCACCATTATGGCTAATACCGATCTTTACTGAACAAACCTAACATGAAACAAACTACTCATCATTAGTTCTGGAAGTTGTGTACTTTATTATAGTTATTAAGAATCAACCTTAACCGGTATTCCTCATCCCCGCAGCAATTCCATTTACAGTGATAAGCAAAGCATCTCTGAGTTTAAGGTTGTCGTCATCGCGCCTCAGTCTCTTGAGAATCTCCACCTGCAACAGGTTCATAGGATTGAGAAATGGAAGCCTATTCTCAACCAACCTCCTCAAGCTTCTATTATTCTGCTGAAGTTTCTCATGGCCACTAATCACAAGCACGAACTTCTCAGCTGTCAAGAGCTCGTTTCTTAGCTCGTGGCCGAGTTCTTGCCTTTCCTTTGACACAAGAGCTTCGTCGTAGTACTTGGCTATAGTAATGTCTGCTTTCCCTAAAACCATCTCGATAAGGTCAATTGTACTTTGAAAGAAAGGCCACTCTTTGTACATTGCTTTTAGTTCCTCGCTATGACCTTTCTCACAAGCACCTTTCAAACCTGCTCCGACTCCAAGCCAAGCTGGAAGAACAAATCTGGTTTGAGTCCATGCAAATACCCAGGGAATAGCACGTAGGTTTCCGATTCCTCTCGTGTTCTTCCTTCTTGCAGGACGGCTACCTATGTTGAGGAAGCCGAGTTCTGCTTCAGGCGTTGCTTCATGGAAGTAGGAAAGGAACTGTGGATTTTCATAGACTACGTTGCGGTAACACTGGCAACTGATCTCTGAGATTTCTTCCATGAGATTACGCCAATTTTTGTCCCGGGGTGGGAGAGGTGGACGAAGAGTTGCGAGTAGTACTGCGGTTGTGTATATTTCAAGTTGTCTAACAGCTATCTGTGGTAACCCAAACTTGGCCTCTACCATTTCTCCCTGCTCAGTAGACCGAAGTGTTCCCTGCAATGCACCATGGGAAAATTTTACAACCGCTGTTCACTCATACCCTTAGCATCAAGCCGAACATTTTTAGAAAGAAAAAAAAAACTAACAATGATAAAGCTAAATGCATAACCTACCATCACAGACCCGGGTGGTTGGGATTGAATAGCCAAATATGTAGGGCCACCACCCCGGCCAATACTGCCTCCGCGGCCATGGAACAGTGTAACTTTAATACCGTAATCATTGCAAGCAGCTACAACATCCTCCTGAGCTTTGTAAAGTTCCCATGCAGCAGTGAAGCGTCCGGCATCTTTACCAGAATCAGAATATCCAACCATAACCTGCATATACAAATTTACAACACTATCAAATGAATTTCACATGATAACATTAACATAAAATCAAATGCACCTCGAATTAAAAAGGTACCTCTTGATGACCGTTGTGATTCTTAATGATGTGTTCATGGTACCAGTCAATTGATAAAAGTTTCCGGATAACTGAACCAGCTTCTCTTAGGTCCTTCACGGTTTCAAATAGAGGGACAACTCGCAACCTGTTGTAAACATGTCATAAGATTCAAATATTCACAACACAAACATAATAGACAAGTAATTTTTTCATCTTAAGCACCATTTTGATCAGATTAATTGAAAGATAGATAAATTCGACTTAAGGTTTCCTACTTACGCTCCACCAGGACATGGTCTTCCCAACTCTCCAGTAGCAGCGAGCCGTGCATCCTTTTGTAAAAGCTCTACTGCAAGGACATCACTTGCCTGATATTCAAGCAAAAGTCCATAAAATTCCAATAATAACTGGAATCTATAATTGATTAATGATTTAGCACAAAGGGTAATCATAGCGTAATTTAAGAATGGTAGCAATTAGTCATACACTGGAGGCCATAGAGATCACATAAGCTCCAAGGGAATCACTCCCTAGTTCAGCAGCTATTTGGAATGTATCCAAGACTTCTTTAACATCAGCAGGAACCTAAAAAAATCAAGATACCAATCAGAAATAGCTCACAATGGTGGTAATATAACTAGTCAAGATTCGGCAAATTGAATAAAAAAGTGTAAACTCTTAACTGTCTCACCTCTATACTAACAGGAACTAGTGGCCTCTTCCCTTTCAGCTCTCTGGTTAAGAAATCTAATTTCTTTTCTTCATCCCACTCACTGTAAGTACCCATATCCAAATAAGTTGTAATTGCATCAAGCGTGTCAGCATGTCTCCCCGATTCCTGAAATACGGCTAGTTTCAGGACATAGCTGATTACTCAAGCAATGATTAACATGAAACATAAATCAGACCTGGCGCAAGTCAAGCTTCATTAGAACCATTCCAAAGGTAGCAACTCTACGAATGAGATCAGCAAGTCGACCATCAGCTAGCACCCCGGATCCATATGATTGCTGAAGACACGGAAGGTTAAATAGCAATTGTGGAGTATGGACAAACTCTTCAGAAAAAAGAAGGAATGAGAAAGAGTACCAGAGATTCATAACAGAGAAGCAGAGGTTCCAAAAGCTGGTCAGCTGTTTCATAATAATCCAAAGGATCGTAGTCACATGCAACATCCTCAAGAAGAAGTTCTAACCGTCTACGGCTTCTCTCAAGCTGAACAACAAATTTCATGCATTTATTTGAATGATGATTTTAATCTCAAATCGCTAGTTGCTATATCAAAACAGAAAATATGTGATTTTAAGTACTCATCACCGGAATCAATCTGAAGCAATACCTTATCCTTTACATTTCCCAGGACAACTCTATAAGGAGCAATTCCAGGAAGTTGAGGGAGTTGTGGCTCTAAAAGCTTCTGAAAACCGGACTTTCCTGTTTGGGATTCTGTCAACAATTTCCTCTGAGAAAGCAGCTGACTGGAGATGAAAGAAGGAGAAGATGGAATTGAAGCTGAAGAAGCATTGGAGTTTTCTGAACTTTTTTGTGATACTTGAATACTAGGATTGCCAGTTCGGATTGTAGCTAAGTTTGGAGAAATCCCAACATCCTGCCAATAAAAAAAATATACATTATCTAGCATAGTAGAAGAATTCAGAACTGCCAGCCACAATCACAGGATTGATCTACCTTGTGATCAGGTCCTGGCATGTCTAGTCTAGGATGCTGCGATTCACCATTTGCTACATCAAAGAATATAATGAATTAAATACATAACAAAATACAAGTTATATTTAAGATTTGAGGGATTCTTAGTATTTGCGATGAGAAAGGGGCATTCGTAAACTGATCATTTGTAGAAAATCATAATATTTATAAGATTCTAAAAAGGAAAATATTGAAATCGTATGTTACGCTAAACTAATTAGAGAGAAATAATCAAAACTTTTATGTGTACCAGCAAAAGAGGGTAAATGAGCTCTAGCTGGAAGTTGTGTTGGAAGTGAGTGACTTCTATTCATGGATTGATTCCAACTCTCACGGCGATTCTCATCTTTAGCTCCTGTCAAGGACAAGTTAGTGATCCGGCTTTAAAAAGAATATTTATGGTTGTTGCTTATATGATATCTAACAAATCAAAGTAACGAGATTGAACTGGACAAACATTGAAGCAATCAAATCTGTGTTACTTTTGACAGAGAGTTTGGTAGTCACATTATAGTAGACAAAACGGACGGCTAAGTCCATTGACATTAGGAAGTATTTCGACAAAAATAAAATTCAATAGACAAACCTTCTAGGATTTCATGTGCCAATCTTGACAAAGTATCGCTGCATCGATTCATAGATAGCTCAAATCTGAGGCTATCCACTTCCCGAATATAGAGGTCGATTGCCATCCATCTTGATAGAAGTGAAACATCTTTTGTGACCTGAGGCAGAAATTGTACAAAAACTTCAATTGGTTTGATGACATTACAGAAGAATACAGTTGTACTGCTGGAAAAGTTCTCAAACATTAAAATTAACCGCATTCATTATTATTCATAAATAGAAAAATCACCGATAGTTTACACTTGGATGGATGTTAAGAAAACTCACCTTTGCCGTCACGTTTGGGTTTCCATCTCTATCACCTCCCATCCAAGTTCCAAATTTAATGGGAGTGCAAGTCAGTGGAAGTGGCTTTCCTGTATGCTGCAACACAACGGAGGATAGATTGTATTGAAAATCGTTTTTTTTAAATGCAGCTGATTGACCGAGAAGTAAAGATGATAGACCTTCTTTAAAGCATTGCTGACTCGGCGCAAATAATGAGGAAGAGCTTTCCAGAGTGATTGCTCCACTATATTCAAACCTTTGAAGATAAAATAAAAAATGTTATTATATGCCAAATTGTTGTTTTTCTTTTCCCGTGAATCAGAAGACCCGACATATATAATAATACTTTATACTCGAGAAACTTACCAGCTCTAGCTTCATCAACCGGAGTGGGTTTCTGGCGCCTAAGCTCATCTGTCTGCCATATTGAAGTTATCTCTCTCACCTGCCAAATCGATATAGCAAGTGAGAATATAAGAAACATTTCCACTTAATAGTTAAACAGATAGTTTCTATCCTCTACCAATACAGTGTCTTTCTAGAGTGAAAATCCAGTAGAGCAGACGTACCAGATCTTCAATCAGCATTTCTCGATCTTCAGGGCTAAGATCAGGGCGGTCGTTATAATCCAAGAGATGCTACATGGTGAGAGGTAAAAGTAGTTAGACAAATGCTTATATGCTATTTGAATTTGAAAAACTTCAAACCATTGGAATCTTTACAATGGCCAAACAAAGTTAAAAAAAAAAAAAAAACTCACCGCGATTCTAATGTGTTTGTACTGAAGCGTACGACGATTAATTTGTGTAGGGTGAGCTGTGAGAACAATTTCAACCTCCTGAAGCATCAGAAATTAAAAAGTGAAATTCAAAATGTTAAAGAAACTGGAACTCTAGAACTGCATTACCGATTGAAACACCAGCAATATAGACATTGCAATCCAAATAAACAAGAATATAATCAAGTATCCAAAACTTAGCATTCCACAATTTTCAAATATGGAAGGGAAAAGCATTATAATGACAATGGTAGAAAACTTTCTTCCATGCTTCTCAATATATGCAAATAAACATGAAAAGAACAAAACAAGAACCTGCTTGCAGACTGTGTTATAAAGGTCATCAGGGGAAACTCCACCCTGCACAAGCTGGTTAAATACATCGTCACAAGATTTTGAAATTTGTGCCATATTCCCTCCTTTACGAACCCTGCAACGACACAATTTATGTATAAGAGGATACCATTACTTCTACATAGTACAAGAATGAATATCTGTGTAGCATCGACATTTCTAAAAAAGGCGCGTGTGTGTGTGTTTGGGTCTGTGTTGGACACTTACACCAACACTTGTGATTAGATTCAATTTATTTACATTTTTTTTAATTATTACTGGTGTCGACGTGTCAGCATCTGCATCAGTATTGTGTCCAGTGTTCAGGTCAATGTCAGTGCTCCATAGATGAATAATGTAATTTGGAAAGTACTACTTACTACTAATTAACAACTAATAATTTTGTATTGGCCATTTGAAAAAACAGCTAAATTTGCAACTTATAGCATAAGCGCTTAAGATAAGTGTTTATGCTCAAGTTCTTACTAGAAAACAAGATTAAATTATTTTCATATAAGTTATAAGATGTTTTTCATAAACTATCTTGAAGAGCTTACAAAAATAAGCTGAAAACAGCTTATGAACATGTGATAACCGGTTTTCACATGTTCTCCCAAATAGTCTCAAAAATCATTTTCGTTAGTGGATAAGCTCAAAGAAGTTGATTCTAAACAAAGCCTTAGTGTTTCCATGGATGATGATTACCTGTGGTGAGTTTCAGCTATACCCATCATAGTAAGATAATGGCTGAAAGCACGAGCAAGAGTGAAAGCTTCTTGTAACGTCATCTTCGACAACTCTGAAGCCAATTGCTTCTCAAGTATCTCACCCATGTTCACAATACCCGCTTGCCTCATATTACACGCACTCTGCCAAAAAACCCAAAACCCCATTAAACCCAACCGCATAAAACTGAAAGAAAACGCAAAACAAGAAAACCCATCTAAAATAAACAAAATGGGGTACGAAAAAAAGAAAAAAGTTGCGTTTTTCCACAAAAAGAAACCTGAGCAAGAACTCGAATCCTTTCGAGTTTATCAACGAAAGAGGTACCAACTTCACGGTGAAGAATGTCGTTGAGAAGATTACCAAGCAGCCTACAATCATCATCGAAGTTCTGAAAGGAGATTTCCTCCGCAATATCATCTGTAGTATCCGTCATTGTGTGAACAAGAACAACTCTGAGCAAGTACACCGAGTAGTGTGGTCTTTTAACAGTGAAACTGAAATGAATCAACACACGGAGAAACGATGATAATCATCACTCATGTAGCGAGTGAAAATGATTATGATCCTACAATGAAGCAACACGTGGATGCTATAGTTTGTATTTTTGTCATTCATTTTCAGAAAAAGCAGTGATTTGTGTCCTTTTCACACTGCAAGAAGTGTTGTGTGGTGTAAAAAAGAAAGATATTATGACCTCTCTCGTAACTATATGTCACAGTCTTCATGTGATTCCAAAAAATACTTTTGATTCTAAGGATATTCCATGAAGAGATATAATGATATATTGTGCCCAATTTACGAGGTTCATCTTTTTTCACAATATTTTTTATTCAAGTAAATTCATCATTTCATTCAAATTTAAAATAGGTTTTTTGGTTACACAATCAATGCAAGTAGGTACTTTATTAAAGAGTTTTGTTATTTAATGTTTAAAATAAGCAACATAGTGTAAAGGAGAACTAAGTCATTTAATTATTTGTTTTAGAGTGTAATGGCACTAGAGATTCTTGAAACAGACGATACCAATTAACAATGTAAATATGTGAGAAAGAGAGAGTTTTTTTAAACAACCACAAAACAATTTATTATTACGAAGGAGAGAGAAGAGGGAAGAAGAAAAATAAACATAATTTGTTATAACCATTTTTCTATTCACTTTTCAATCATGGCTAAAAGATTACAAGTGAATAATAACAACCAACGTTCTCTTTAACAAGTGAGAGAGTCAGTATATTTATAGACTACTAACATATGTAAGTTATGTATGATGATAACTCTCAGACATGACATACATAGCTATTACATAACATAACACATAACTAACTTTGACCACTGCATGCTTGAACGGATTTCGACTATAGCATGCACATTTGACCCAATTGAATCCCCCTTGTCAAGACTGGAGTTTGATTCAAATACTACAAATCTACACCTTGGAACAAACTCCAAAACATCAAGGGAGCAAGCTAGCTATCATCATGCAGCTTTATCAACTGCATACAATGGGAAAACTTGCTGCTTGACAATGACTTGGTGATCATATCAGTAGTATTGTGATCAGTTGAAACCTTCATCACTTTCACTTCTCCACTTTCGATTTTCTCCCTGACGAAATGCAGTTTAACATCAATGTGTTTTGTTCTTTCATGGTAGGCTTAATTTTTCAACAAATGTATGACACTTTGACTATCACATTTAATAGTGATAACTTGACCTTGAAGTTTATGTTCCTTAGAAAACCCTTCAAGCCACGATGTTTTTTTTACACCTTTAGTGAGAGCAATATATTCAGTTTCATTGGTTGATAAGGCTACACAGCCTTCTGAAGCATTGCTTTCCAACTGATTGTTGTACCAAACATAGTGAAAACATATCCAAAAAGAGATTTTTTGGTATCCATACATCCTGCATAGTCAGAATCAACAAATCCTTCGAATTTGACTTTTCCATCATCTCTGGATCTACCATAAACCAGGACTCTCTTCATGGATCCTTTTATGTATCTCATAATCCACTTCAAATCTTGCCAGTATGCCTTCCCAAAATTGGCCATATACTTTCTTAGAAGGCACACTCAATAAGTTATGTCTGGCCTCACATAGACCATAGCATACATCAAAGAACATATTATACTAGCATAAGGAATGTTATTCATATTGACTCTTTCGATTTCAGTACTAAGACTTTGAGTCGTACTTAGCTTGAATTGAGAATTTTTTCGTGTTATGACATGCTTTAGATTCGACACACCAAATTTGACGAGAATCTTCCTTAGGTATGTCTCTTAAGATAAGCATAATTTTGATTGCTTTTTATCGCTTCGGGTGTTAATCCCAAGAATCCTGGTGGCATCTCCTAAATCCTTCATTTCGAACTCCCTATTGAGTTCAACCTTCACCAACATGACATCCTCGACATTGTCGCTTGCTATGAGAATATCATCCACATAAAGCAACAAAATAACAAGTGAATTTCCAGGTTGAAATCTTGATTAAATACAGTGGTCGAACTGGCTCCTAGTGAAACCTATGTGTATCGTGAACTTATCAAATCTCCTATTCCACTATTAAGGAGATTGTTTCAGGCCATAATGACTTATTCAACTTGCACACATAATCCTCCTTGTCTCTTTCTACATGCCCTTGAGGTTTCTTCATCATAATTGTTTCATCTAGATCACCATACAGGAATATGGTTTTCACATCCATTTGTTCAAGTTCTAAGTCAAACTACTCCACTATAGGCAACAACATTATAATGGATTTATGCTTTACAAGGGGTGATAACACATCATTGAAGTCGACTCCTTTTTTTAGTGAACCCGCTAGCAACCAACCTTGCCTTAAATCTCTTCAACTCCACTCCTTCAATTCTTTCCTTAACCTTGAAAATCCACTTACAACTGACTAACTTGGCTCTTACAGGTTTCTCGATCAGCTCCCAAGTCTGGCTATCATAAAGAGATTACATCTCATCATCCATGCCTTTCAGTCATTCAATCTTGTTTCGACTCCTCACAGTTTCCTTGTAATCTCTAGGTTCTTCATCAAGTACCTCACTAGTAGAGATTAAAGAAAATGCTATGAGATATGCAAACAAACGATTCTAAGCATGGATTCAAATTTTGTGCATCACATGGAAGCTAAACACACAATTATTTCATGGAAAATGAATATGATTCAAAAATCTAGAAAATAACTCAAGATCACATGAAGAACAGTTGACCTAATTTTAAAATTAAACGACCATGCAAGAGAATTGGAGAGAATCACCATGAGGGAAACACTCAGTGCATTCAGGGCTACATGATGGTATCAAGTTTCTGCGCAAAAAGTGAGAAATTATACCTGACAGGAGTTCATATTTTCAGCGAGTAATTTGCAGATTTCGGTGAATAATTCCCATATTTCGGAAAGGCTCAACTTTAAGGTATTGCTTCCTTTTGCTCGCTCTCTCCTTCTATTTCTTCTATCTCTCTTCTCCTTCCAAGATTCTTCTGAATTGAGCTTTAAATTGGTGAAGTTGATTGCTCTATTTTGGTGTACACTTCATGATTTTTCGTTCTCCTCCTTTTTTTCACTGATTGAAAGGGCTTTTTATAGGAAATGAGAGTGAGGTCATAAGTGTGTGAAAGTTTGGTAAGTGTGTGAGAAAAAGTGGGAGACATTTTGGAGTTTGGAGGGAATCCGTGTGAAGCTCGAGGTGAAGGAATGCATGATGCAGTGAGCTGGAAAATTGCAAAGGAAGCATGACTCTTGCAGCTGGAATTTTGGAGGCAAGGAGGATGAGGAAAAAGCGTGATCTCGCCTTGTGTATTTTGAGTGAAATTCATGACCTATGTATGTATATTGCCTTGGATGACATGTAATGTGATTGATGACTTCTCAGCAAGTGTATAGATAGTTTCGTAGTAATAAAAGATCGAATTCACAGGGATTGTGTTCGAACAAGACAATAGTTGTGCAAAGTAAAGAAAACACTAAATAGGGGGTTTCAGATTACAAAGCGAAAAACAAAGTAAGAGATTTAAACAGAATGGCTAAGACGGTCAAGTTGTGTATCGAATCCCTTAATTCTCTCCTATTAATATATGATGCCTTGTGTGAATGATCTTATCCCTATAATCTCACGGTGAACTAACAAAGCCGCTATAACCGATTCCTCACAAAATAACTCACTAATCACTACTTGGTGCTTCCTATTCCTAATCCACCAGCGTAAACTATGTTGATGCTTGTATCCAAATTCCTATTATATATATATATATATATATATATATATATATATATATATATATATATATATTTCCACGTACTTTTATGATAAACAATCAATTTTGATCTTACTAGTATTTTTTATAAGCAAAAAGTATATTAAAGCAAGTACAGATGGATATTCAACCCTAATATAAAAGGAGAGAACAAAAAGAACTAATACAATTAACTAAGGGATTTTCCAACCAATCTTCCTTGGTGCAAAGAAGATGACCCTTATGTCTACCTTCATATCAATCCCAAGCTAATGTTTTAGCCCCCAAAACAATATCCCGAACCCCTTTCATCCCACCATTAAAAAGAGAATCATTTATAATGAGCCACACCGCCCTAACCACAATAAGCCAGATAATAATATGTAGATTCTTCTTCGATTTTCCGCATATAACAAAATCAAAGAAAAGCAAATGATATGAAATGTCAATCCAAAGATTCAACATTTTCAAACTAACCAACCCAATCATAAATATAGTACCAAACATCAATTACAATAGAGCATTGAAGAAAAAGATGTTCAAGCATCATTGAAACTAACATATCAAATTATTTTAATCAATTGAAATATAATGTTAAGAAGTCCAGTTAGAGTATTTTTAAAATAAAAAATATTTATTATAGTAAAAATATAAAATTTATATTTACTTAATTTTAAAGTAATTATTATAAGAATTAATAAAGGAATATATCTATATAAGAAAATATCGGGTAGGAGAATATAATTTGGGACGAGAAAAAATTTTGGTTCACCATCCTTCTTTCTAATAGATATTATTGCAAATTACGTATAGGTGAAAATAGGTGAGACCTACTAACAGATCTACGACCTAACCTACACAAGTCCAGGTCAGGTCATGGATTTTAAAATAGAAAAAATTTAAGCTTTTTTATAAGTCTATTTAATTAAAAAGGATAGGCTACATGCCATAAAAAAGTGTTTTAAACATATCAAACCGGTCTATTTAAATAAATATGAATAAATTTATTATTTTTATATCATAGTTTTCTAGGTTGAATTAAAATACAAAATAAATCTTAGTTATCTTAAAAAAAAAACTTACGAACAATATCATAAGTTGTTTTCATAAGTTCCCCCAAACAAATAATCTCATAAAATTCATGCTACTAGGTAAGATTGCATATGTCAAACCTGCTTCGATCAGGATGTTATTTATTCTTTTATTTCTTGCTCTTGGAGCTTGCTACAAGCCATAGAGGGTTTTCCTCAATATGTACACCTACGACTCTTGCTCATTGATTTTGAATCCTGGTGGTTGACTAACATAGACTTCTTCTTCCAGAGGTCCATTCAAAAATTCTGATTTTACATTCAACTGATGTATCTTCCACCCTCTGTATGTTGTTGTCGACACAACAATTTTGATTGTTTCCAGTCTTGCCACATGTGCATATACTTTGTCTAAATCAATACCAGGTTTTTGCATAAAACCTCTTTCCACTAGTCTTACCATATTCTTGGCAATTTCTCCATTAGGCCTTCGTTTTAGCTTGTAAACCCACTTCACATCAATTGGCTTCTTGATTGACTTTTCGATAAGCTCCTAGACATTGTTCTTCTCAATTGAGTTGAGTTCTTCTTTCATGACTGCTAACCAATTCGAATCGTTCATGGGTTGAGCCAAATTAATTGGTTATGCTTCAGCTATCATCATCACTTCTTCTATCAAGTCACCATCTTCATCGACTGCTTGATCTGGAAATCTCTCATATCCAACTAGCCTTGTCGACTAAGTTCTTGCTCTTGTCGATCTTCTAACATTTCACTCAAGTGGTTCTTCATTTCGATTTATTAGGACTTTAGATTATTGGTCTTCTTCAAACACAATTTTAATTGTATCTGACTCCTGTCGAACTGACCCATGACTCCAATCTCGCCCTTTTCTTTCACCCACTTGAACATTTCGAATGATCACTAGTTTATCATAATTTTGTGAATACAACTTGTATGCATCAGTTGAATGATAACCTATGGGCACCATAGTCTGACTTTGATCATCTAGTTTCTTCCTCAATTGTTCAGGTACATGCCTGAAGCACATTGATCTAAAGACTCTAAGATGACTAACATTCGGCTTCACACCTGTCCAAGCCTCATAAGGAGTCTTCTCGGCCATCTTCTTGTTTGGACATCTATTTAGTATGTATATTGTGGTCGAAGCTACTTCAGCCCAAAACCTCTTTGGCATATCTTTAGTTTTCAACATGCTCCTAGTCATGTTCAGTATACTTCGATTCTATCTCTCAGTTATGCCTTTATGCTAAGGTGTATAGGGTTCAATGATCTCATGCTCTATACCTTCCTCATTGCAAAATCTAGCAAATTCTCGAGAAGTGTATTCACCACCACCATCAGTTCTCATTTTCTTCAACTTGCATCCACTTTGCTTTTCGACATGAAATTTGAACTTCTTAAACTGTGTGAATACCTCACTTTTCCTTTCAGTAAGATAAATCCACACATATCTAGTGAATTCGTCTATGAAGGTTAGGAGGTAGTAGTTACCTCCATTCGACATCACTTCAAATGGTCAACGCACATCAGAGTGAACTAACTCTAGCTTTTCCTTCGACCTCATTGACATGTCATGCTTGAATGCTTTTCTAGCTTACTTTGCTTTGCAACATTCCTCACACACCTGACTTGGTTCTTTCACCTGAGGTAAGCCATACACCATCTTCTTCTGGTTGAGCATACCTAAACTTATGCAGTTTAGATGTCCATACCTATGATTCCACGGCCAGTTCTTGTCTTCTTCTACACTTAAACTAAGACACTCTGATCAACTGGGTTGATCTCTACTTTGAAGGTCCTGATGTCTGCCAAGGGTGCCATCAGAATCAGTCTGCCATCACTAAGATACACCTTCACATGATTCTTTTCTATCTTCATATTATACCCATTTGCAAGTAATTAACCAAAACTTATCAAGTCACTTGTCATCGATGGTACATACATCACATCAGTGATGTTGGCTTTTTGACCATCTTTCCTGACAACATAAATATCTCATTTTCCACCTGATGTGATGTGCCTTACATATGCAAACTTTATCACTTTCTCGACTGATTCATCTAGCTTGGTGAACCAGGTTTTATTTCCAATCATGTGGTTACTGCATCCTGAATCCAGGTACCACATGTTGGTTTGCTCAGTGTTCGACTGAGTGTTGGCCATAAGTAACACATCATCAGAATCACTATCTTTAGCATGTGCATATTGCACTTCATCAACTTTCTTCCTAGAATACTTATTTCCCATGCCTTTCTTGATCGAATTAAAGTGATTCTTTGATTTCTTGCTTGATTTCTCTTCATTAGCAAGTTTCTTACCCTTCTCTTTCCCTGTTTTCTTGATGAATCTTGCTTGTAGTGCATGTTCAACCACCTTCTCCCTTTCTAAGTTCCATTGTTTTAGCCTCATCTCATGAGCCATTAATGAAGCTTGAAGTTCTTCTAACTTTATCTCAACTAGGTTCTTGGACTCTTCCATTGACACTACAATGTAATTAAACTTTCCAGTCAGAGATCTAACCACTTTCTCAATCTTTTGCAAATCATTGATTGATTCACCACACGACTTCACATGGTTCGTTAGCAACACCGCATGTGAAAGATACTCCTAGATTTATTCATCTTTCTTCATCAGAGTCATCTCAAATTTCTTTCTCCATGTTTACAACTTCACCATTTTTAGTTCTTCATCTCCTTCGTACAAACTCTTTAACTTGTCCCACACTTCTTTTGTTGTTTCTTCTTTGATAATCTTCTTAAACACATTAAAATCTACACACTGGTGAATCAAGAACATACCTTTTCCATATTTATTTCTTCGTTCCTTGTGCGTAGCTTGCTTAACATCATATGTATTCGCTTCCAATATTGGTACTCAATCGTTCACGATTTCAGACACATCTTGAAATCTGAAGTTGAGCTTCATCTGCGCAACCCACCGTTTATAGTTCTCCTCTTTAAAAATTGGTAGATTCGTTGGAAATTATGTTTATGTTGTTGTTCTGTTTGCCATTATAGATTCTCTTTGAATTGCAACGGGGCTCCTTGATACTAATTTATTGGAACAAATATTTTTAAGAAAGATGAAAGACGGAGAAGAAGAAGAAGATAAAAGAGAGAGAAAAGCAAGAAAATTGTAAACTGGATTATGAAAATTAGGATTGAATGAAGTTCTATGTTTTCATCATACAAGGCTATTTATATAGGCGACTGTCACACCCTAATTTTTAACCCTAAGATCCCACCTCTTTGTGTATCATCTTGCATAACATTTCTATATCAATCATGCATGCACAGCTAACCAAGCCTTTATGCTTTGTTTTGTTTGCTTTTGTTCACTTATGAATTAGGGTTACTCCAAGGGGCCTTAAGGTTTAGTCAGTCGAATTTTGAGTGCATCATCAACCAAACAAGCTCTCACACTCCCAAGAGACCCACCTTCATCAAATGACAAGCACAAAATGGCCTCATACCAAGTTCTTCAAAGATCAAGTCCATCTAGCCATGAATCTAGGGTTTTCAACCAAAGTTAACAGCCATCTTTGACTTTTGGGTCAAGACATGATCTCAAGCCTTGGGACGTGATTCAGGACATCCAAACAAGCCTTTTGATCCATCAATGGTATTCAATTGGTTCAAGAGGGTAGTCTCATTGAAGATCAAGAGATGAAGATTCATCTGACAAAAAGTCAACTATTTCTCCAAGTTAGGGTTTGACTTTTGGAAATATTTGTCAACTAAGGCTTTCTCAAGTCATGAATGATGATAATATGTCTTTTGGGTCACAATCAATTGAGAAGAATCAAGAAATTGGAGTTTACTTGCAAAAAGGGCAACTAGGAGAAAGTTGATTTTTTCTAAGTTATGGATGTTAGACTATGGCTATGGATTTAGAAGGGGGGGTTGAATGGATCCTTTGAGTTTTACACGCAAATGGACTACAAAAATTCTGTTTTAAAAAATTGTTTAAACGGAAGCTACCACTGGATCAAAAGTCTACAACGAACCTTCTACCAAAAAGGATCGGATATGCACGTATATATTGTGAAAGAGTATGGAAGAGAAAAATTCAGTTGTGTTAATCTATTCAAACGCAATCAACAAATTATAACGTGTTTATGTATAAACCAAAACAATGAGGCAAATGATAAGCAATGAAACACAAACAATGTTTGAGTTTGCTTTGTGACAAATTATCAAACACTTGGTGTGTACAAACACACTAAGTGCAGAATTTCTATGGTTAGTAAGTTCAAGCTGCTCCTAGATACAATTCAAAGAATTGTATCACTTTAACAAAAACGATTTTTCAGCTCTAGATTACAACACCTCAGAAATTCAGACAAATTGAAAACTTGACAAATTCAAACAATGCAGAAAATATAAAGAGTTGAAGGGGAAAGAGAACAAACGCAATTTGATTAGGCAGTTCCCCAATCGTCCTCGCTATGGGTACCTCTGCCCCCAATTCCAAACATGGAATTGAGATATATATATATTATCGTTGCAATTGTACGTTTATACAAGAGAAAACTATGAACAATCAAATCTTCGAACGTCTTCGAATTGTTGATGTAGAGCCTTCTCTTCCCTTGATTCAAGATGAATCAAGTGCTTCGAATATGGTTGATCCAATTATCGTCCCGCGCTACTAAACCGAAGGAACACACTCTTCTTCGATTACCTTCACTCGATCAATTGCAATCTACCAAAGATTCGAACCCAAACCACTCTTCTACGATCCTCTGATTACAGCTACTAAACCGATCTCTTCGGTTACCTTCGCCCAGCTGAATCCTTGTAGAACGAATTGGCTTGTGCAAAAACCCCCAAAATCTCTTAGATTCTTGGAGGAGAAAACCCTAAGGTTTTATTCAAGAAACACCTACCACAAATCTCAACTCATAAATGAAGATAACACTTCCAGAAATCTGAACCTTATCACTTCAAAACAATGAACACAACAAACAAAAATTAGTTATGTGTAGTTGTTTGAATGCTCAAGGAAGAAGATGAAATTGATGAGAGAAAATGGCATAAAATCTTTCACGTTTCTTGTTCTAGTTAAAAAAGAGCTAAAAATGATATATATAATATCCTAGAAGAAATACATGAGAGAAACAGAATTTTAGAGTGAATAACACAGCAGAAAATTTGTGCAAAACAGCGACCGGTCGACCTAAACAGGTCTATGCGTCGACTCATAACGCCCAGTTTTTGATATACACAAATGCAGGATGTATGCGTCGACCTGAAGAGTCGACCTGAGCATACCCACAGCACACAGTTTTAACAGACACAAATTCAGCATGTATGAGTCGACCTGAACAAGGTCATGAGTCGACTCACACCATTCAAACATGTAAAAATCACACTTTTGACTTTCCTAAAGGTGTTTAACCATATCTAATGCACCTAGAACATTTCCAACATGATCAAACATCCTTAGAACACCTAATGTGCATTCATGTGAAATATATATGTGCAAAGCATGATAGTTTTGACATCATTAAAATCAAGTACATAGAGAGAGACTTCCCTCACATACTCCCCCTTTTTGATGATGGCAAAACGGTCAAACTGAGGTAGTATCCTCCTGGCAAAACGGTCAAACTGAGGTAGTATCCTCCCCCTGACTCTATGCATCCACTATTGTTTGATCATCTCAATACCTGTTAATACCTGTTATTTCCCATTTCTTCTCCCCCTTTGACAACATCAAAAAGAGAGAAAGAGAAAGTATCAAGAATAGCTGCATTTTTTAACGAATTGCAACGAATAATCATTAACATACATTCACATATAATGCAAGTTAACGAACATAATAATGATAAATACAAACAAACTATTTAAACCAAACCATAATGCTTAAGGAACACAAAGATGGTCACTACATAGAGAAGCCAAAATAGTAGCAATACAAAGTCACTAAGAGAAAGTGCATATAGCAAACGGAAACATAGCAGAGTCATAAACATGAAGAGACATGATGCAAGATGCAATGTAGATTCTTATGGCCTCCTCCCCCTAAATGAATGACCTCTTCCGCGAAACGGTTGAGGATGATGAGGTGGTGGAGGTTGCACATCCAACTGCTCGGTCATCTCCAACATGGTGCGATTTAGAATGTTGAAGCTGTTTGTAAGAGCACGGTGTTGATTAGCAGAAGTTTCGGCCATTGTGTTGAATCTTCCAGTCAAATTTGTGGCAAAAGAGTCAAAGTTGTTGGTGTGAGTTTGAATTTCTTCTTGTAAAGACTTGAACCACAACTGCATCAGGATATGGTCTTCTGAGCATAGAATTTAAGGCTGTCTTATACTTATAATCATTAACATGCTTGGTATCAGTTATGTGCTGGATAGGACTCTCATTGGTCACAGACAAACGGAATAAATCTCGCCAAGTGGTGTTTTGGATAGTAAGGGTCTTATTCCCTAGTTTGCAATTGAACATAAAATCATCAAACTTTCCAACTAGACCAGTATAGAACAGTCTTACCAGATCCTCATTGTATTTGACATCACATTCTAAAAACCCATTTAAATTTTGAAAGTCCAATAAATCCATGACTTCTTCCAAGTGCATGCGTTCTACCGTATGACGATAATACACAAATTGCTTGACCACAGACCTTTTCTTCATTGTTTTCTCAAATAAATCAGCATTCTCAGGAGAAAGTAGAGAAGAAAGAGTTACCGGTTGATCTAGAGGTGGTTGAGAAGGACCCGCTTGAACAGATGATTCCCTTGTGACTCTTTTACGGGTGATTCTCCGTGAAGCCATTGATGATTGGTGTTGAAGGAGGATGAATAGTGACGAATTTCCCAACTAGTTATAGACTCCAAGAATTTTGGGTGAGATTGATGAAGTTAGGGTTTTGATGGAGATGAAATTAGGGAAGAGGAGGAAATGAGAGAATGACTTGATATGTTATGTTAATGCCACATAGAAAATTAGAAAAAGCATAAAAAGAGATCAAATGGGTCAAAAACCGCACAAGACTCAAGGAATATTTCGCAATTTTTCAGCGAGCGGTCGACCGCTAGGTCTGTGTGCGTCGACGCACACTGTAACTTTTTCTATAATCTTGAAAAAAGAAGCTATGAGTCGACCTAATAGTCGACCTGAGCGTTCCCGACTAAACACGCAAACAAAGCAACCAAAGTGAGTCGACCTGAAGCATTTGTGAGTCGACTCAAACAGTGAAAATTTTGAAAAATCATATTTTTGTGTTATTTAAGCCATGATATTAAATAAAAAGAGAACTAACATGCACACCAAACATACAAATGAAGACAGTGAGCATACTATAGGCAAATAAACAACAATAATATCACTCAGTTATGGTACACTTAATTTCTAATGAACGAGAGCGATATTACCTTGATCGCTTTTGATGATGCAAGACCTTACATATGTGGTAATAGCTTTTGAAATTGTTAGTGACAAAAGTATAGATGTACATATAGATAAGATAAGGTAATGACACTTTATAATAAGATCAAACACGATCCGAAATGTCAAGAATGCCAAGTTCCCTACGGATATGAAAGAAAGGCTCAGTGGCTAAAGGTTTTGTGAAAATGTCAGCAAGTTGATTTTTTGAATCACCATGCTCAAAAATCACATCACCTTTCTCAACATGATCCCTAAGGAAGTGATGACGTATTTCAATATGTTTGGTACGTGAATGTAATACAGGGTTCTTAGTTAGATTTATTGCACTAGTGTTATCGCATAAAATTGGAATACGCTCAAGTTTTAAATTAAAATCAAGCAATTGTTGTTTAAGCCATAGGACTTGAGCACAACAACTACCTGCAGCAACGTATTCAGCCTCGGCAGTTGACAAAGCAACGGAAACCTGTTTCTTGCTATGCCAGCTTACCAAGGAATTTGCGAAAAGATGACACGTGCCACTAGTACTTTTCCTATCCAACTTGCACCCGGCAAAGTCGGAATCAGAATAACCAACTAAGGAACAAGCACTACCTTTGGAATACCACAGACCATACTTTGGGGTTCCAGAGAGATACCTAAGTATGCGTTTAACAGCTTTTAGGTGGGATTCCTTGGGATGTGCTTGATACCTTGCACACATGCATACACTAAACATTATATCGGGACGTGATGCGGTAAGATAAAGAAGAGACCCTATCATACCTCGATACCTCTTTACCTCAACATCCTTACCTTTTTCGTCACGATCAAGATTAACACTCGTAGGCATAGGAGTATCTATAGCTTTGCAGTTCAGCATATCAAAACGTTTTAGTAACTCAAGACAATATTTCGTTTGACTCACGAATGTGCCCTCTTCAAGTTGTTTGATTTGCAATCCGAGGAAATAGTTAAGCTCCCCCATCATGCTCATTTCAAACTCCCCCTGCATCAAACTAGAAAACTCCTTAACCAAGGTCATGTTAGTAGACCCAAATATAATATCGTCAACATAAATTTGTACCAAAATTAAGTGTTTTCCTTGACGTTTAATAAAGAGGGTCGTGTCAACCTTTCCTCTTGAATACCCTTGATCAAGTAGAAATTTTCTTAGACGTTCATACCAAGCCCTAGGGGCTTGTTTAAGTCCGTACAAAGCTCGCTTAAGTTTATAGACATGATCAGGATATTCGTGTGATTCAAAACCTGGAGGTTGGGCTACATAAACCTCTTCATTTATATATCCGTTAAGGAATGCACTTTTGACATCCATTTGGAATAGTTTAAAGTTCTTTGTACAAGCGTAGGCAAGTAGAAGGCGTATGGCCTCGAGTCGAGCAACCGACGCATAAGTTTCCTCATAGTCGATTCCTTTCTCTTGGTTATAGCCTTGCGCTACAAGCCTAGCTTTGTTACGCGTTATTACTCCATTTTCATCCAGTTTATTCCTAAACACCCATCGGGTTCCTATTACTCGATGATCTCGCGGAGGGGGGACAAGGTCCCAAACCTCATTTCTCCCGAATTGATTTAGTTCATCTTGCATTGATAGGTACCAATGCTCATCAAGTAATGCTTCCTTAGAGTTTTTAGGTTCAACTTGGGAAACAAAAGCCGAGTAATAACAAAAGTTACTAAGTTTAGAGCGAGTAGTTACTCCCTTAGAGATATCACCGAGAATGTTGTCAATTGGATGGTCTTTTGAAGACTTCCAAGCTGGAGGAAGTTCATCTTCATTAGTATGATGATCATCCTCACTTTTCACTGGTTGGTGATCCTTTTCCTCCTCAATACGCACTGCTTCAGGCTGATCAATTCCCTTATCAGTGTCCTTGAGTATGTCTTTAGTAGGTACACCTGCACCATGAAAAGAACTACCTTCTCCGACATTTCTCGGATAAGACTCGTCAAAAGAAACATGAACTGACTCTTCAACTACACGTAACCTTTTATTATAGATTCTATACGCTTTACTTGACTGAGAGTATCCAAGAAAAATACCCTCGTCAGCCTTGGCATCAAATTTGCCGAGAGTCTCTTTTCCATTATTTAACACAAAACATTTGCAACCAAATACATGAAGGTGAGAGATATTCGGCTTACGCCCTTTTAAAAGCTCATACGGTGTCTTGTTTAGAATAGGCCGGATGAGCACCCTATTCAAAACGTAACAAGCCGTACTTATGGCGTCTGCCCAAAAGTATTTTGGTAATCCACTATCATTGATCATAGTCCTTCCAAGTTCTTCCAATACTCTATTTTTACGTTCCACTACCCCATTTTGTTGAGGGGTACGTGGTGCGGAAAAATTATGATCAATTCCATTGGAATCACAAAATGCTTCAAACAAATGGTTTTCAAACTCACCCCCATGATCACTTCTGATTGAACCAATGTTTGTGTTTAGCTTATTTTGAGATAACTTAGCAAATCGTTCAAAGGCTGAAAAAGTATCACTCTTATTTGCCAGGAAAATTGTCCAGCAGAACCTAGAAAAATCATCGACTATAACAAACCCATAGTAGTTACCACCTAGGCTTTTAACCCTAGATGGTCCAAAGAGATCCATATGGAGGAGCTCAAGAGGTCTCATAGTTGAAACAATGTTTTTAGATTTAAAAGAGATCCTTGTTTGCTTCCCCATTTGGCATGCATCACAAAGATGATCCTTTGTAAATTTAATTTTGGGCAACCCGATGACTAGGTCTTTAGAGACAATTTTATTAAGCAAATCAAAATTGATATGAGCCAAGCGTCTATGCCACAACTATGAATCTTCATTCATAGTGACTAAACACTTGTCTCCATCCAATGATACCTCGTTTAAGTCTAGCATATAGACGTTATTCACCCTCAAGCCCTTAAACACATTCTTCTTGTCGCAATCTTCAACTACGCAACAATCCTTTGAAAAAGAGACTTTATAATTTTTGTCGCATAGTTGACTAATGCTTAAAAGGTTGTGTCTAAGGCCCTCCACAAGAAGTACATCAGAGATAGTAATAGATGAGGGATTACCTATACTACCTTTACCGAGAATCTGTCCCTTGTTGTTATCTCCGTAAGTGACAAACCCCTTTTTCTTCGCCACAAAGTCGATGAAAAGAGATATGTCTCCGGTCATATGTCTTGAGCAGCCACTATCTAGAACCCATCTTCTTTCGGTGGTCTCAAGACTTTGTACCTCTTTTCCTTTGTTGTGACGTGCCATGAGACAAAGGTTGACGGATTCACTTTCGTCACTTGATGAGTCATCTTTCTCCGACTCGCTATCGCTTTCCCAAGCGATGTATGCTCGTCGAGGCTTGTTGGACTTTTTGTTTGAGCGACTCTTATCTTTGTCCTTATCTTTGTCTTTCTTTAGGGATGGACAATCCGGCTTGTAGTGCCCGGATTTTCCACAATTGTAGCACGTCCCCTTTACTTTGCCATTTTTATGTCCTTCACTTCTAGATTGCTTCCGGAACTTGACAAGATTTCTGTCCGAGTGCTGAATATCATTCTTGCGAATGTATCTATTGTATCTCTTCACAAATAAGCTCATATCATCACCGGATTCTTCATCCTTGTCATCTTTGGCTTCATCATCACTTTGCTCTTGATGTGTGGACTTTGAACAAGAAGCCTTAAGAGCTATCGACTTCTTCTCCGTATCTTTTGCTTTCTCTTTCTTTATACTCTTCTCATATTTATCCAAGCTAATGAGCACTTGCTCATGCTCATCAAGTTTACCAAAGAGTGTTGTGAGGTCTAATGTAGCAAGATCATTGGCCTCCTTAATAGCGGTAACCTTCGGTTGTCATTCCCTGCTAAGACACCTCAGAATTTTATTAGTAGAAACCTCATTTGGAATTGGTTTACCAAGGACATGCAATTTGTTGATAATGTGAGTGAATCGTTTTTGCATATCCGCAATGGTTTCCCCTTGCTTCATGTAAAACAGATCGAACTCTTGCGTTAGTGTATTAATTCGAGCCAACTTAACATTATTCGTGCCTTCGTGGGCTACTTGTAAAGCATCCCACATGGCTTTGGCTGTTTCACAATGGGAGACTCGATAATACTCATCAACTCCCAAGGAGGAGATGATCATATTGCGAGCCTTCTAATCATAACTGTACTTTTTCTCGTCCTCCTCATTCCATTGAGCTTCGGGTTTAGGAACGACAACGCCTTCCGCGTTAGTCATAGTAATTGCCATGGGACCGTTTAAAATAACGTTCCAAACCTTCCGATCTAAGGAATTAATATGAACGCGCATACAATCCTTCCAGTAGCTGTAGTTTTCACCTGTAAAAACTGGAGCTCTATTATAAGCCCCCTTAGGTTCGTTCGCCATGATCCAAGAAGTTTTACCGAAGCACCAGAATAAACCGGAGCTCGTGATACCACTTGTTAGACTATGGCTATGGATCTAGAAGGGGGGTTGAATAGATCCTTTGAGTTTTACACGCAAATGGACTACAAAAATTCTGTTTTAAAAAATTGTTTAAACGGAAGCTACCACTGGATCAAAAGTCTACAATGAACCTTCTACCAAAAAGGATCGGATATGCACGTATATATTGTGAAAGAGTATGGAAGAGAAAAATTCAGTTGTGTTAATCTATTCAAACGCAATCAACAAATTATAACGTGTTTATGTATATACCAAAACAATGAGGCAAACGATAAGCAATGAAACACAAACAATGTTTGAGTTTGCTTTGTGACAAATTATCAAACACTTGGTGTGTACAAACACACTAAGTGCAGAATTTCTATGGTTAGTAAGTTCAAGCTGCTCCTAGATACAATTCAAAGAATTGTATCACTTTAACAAAAACGATTTTTCAGCTCTAGATTACAACACCTCAGAAATTCAGACAAATTGAAAACTTGACAAATTCAAACAATGCAGAAAATATAAAGAGTTGAAGGGGAAAGAGAACAAACGCAATTTGATTAGGCAGTTCCCCAATCGTCCTCGCTATGGGTACCTCTGCCCCCAATTCCAAACATGGAATTGAGATATATATATATTATCGTTGCAATTGTACGTTTATACAAGAGAAAACTATGAACAATCAAATCTTCGAACGTCTTCGAATTGTTGATGTAGAGCCTTCTCTTCCCTTGATTCAAGATGAATCAAGTGCTTCAAATATGGTTGATCCAATTATCATCCCGCGCTACTAAACCGAAGGAACACACTCTTCTTCGATTACCTTCACTCGATCAATTGCAATCTACCAAAGATTCGAACCCAAACCACTCTTCTACGATCCTCTGATTACAGCTACTAAACCGATCTCTTCGGTTACCTTCGCCCAGCTGAATCCTTGTAGAACGAATTGGCTTGTGCAAAAACCCCCAAAATCTCTTAGATTCTTGGAGGAGAAAACCCTAAGGTTTTATTCAAGAAACACCTACCACAAATCTCAACTCAGAAATGAAGATAACACTTCCAGAAATCTGAACCTTATCACTTCAAATCAATGAACACAACAAACAAAAATTAGTTATGTGTAGTTGTTTGAATGCTCAAGGAAGAAGATGAAATTGATGAGAGAAAATGGCATAAAATCTTTCACGTTTCTTGTTCTAGTTAAAAAAGAGCTAAAAATGATATATATAATATCCTAGAAGAAATACATGAGAGAAACAGAATTTTAGAGTGAATAACACAGCAGAAAATTTGTGCAAAACAGCGACCGGTCGACCTAAACAGGTCTATGCGTCGACTCATAACGCCCAGTTTTTGATATACACAAATGCAGGATGTATGCGTCGACCTGAAGAGTCGACCTGAGCATACCCGCAGCACACAGTTTTAACAGACACAAATTCAGCATGTATGAGTCGACCTGAACAAGGTCATGAGTCGACTCACACCATTCAAACATGTAAAAATCACACTTTTGACTTTCTTAAAGGTGTTTAACCATATCTAATGCACCTAGAACATTTCCAACATGATCAAACATCCTTAGAACACCTAATGTGCATTCATGTGAAATATATATGTGTAAAGCATGATAGTTTTGACATCATTAAAATCAAGTACATAGAGAGAGACTTCCCTCACAATGGATGATGAGTGATTTCATGCCAACTTGCCAAGGTTATAACTCACAATCCACACATCCATTTTCCTTGGTTCAAAGACCAATTTGGAAAGCTCATTCCCTACTATAACTTTGTCAATGTAGGTGTATTCTCAAAAAGTGCATGGATTTCAAGTTATGAGAGCTCAAAGTTGGGAAAAACAAGATTTTGAAGTTTTGTACTTAGAATTTTTCTAAGTATAGAATCTTAAATTGGAGGATGAGTTTTCAAGGCTTTCTTTCTCATGTTTCTAGGCACCATTTCACTTTCCTTGCCAAATGAAAGTTGTAGTATGTCATCCAAGCTTTCCATGGACACCAAGAACTCCTCCATTATATGAATACAACTCAAGTTATGATGTCTTGAAGTTAGCATGATCAGGCATATTCAACATTGTGAGGCCAACTTCAAGGACAATTTTCATGGACTTCCAAGCTTCAAATCATTTTTATTCCCATATGAAAGTTGTTCCTCATTTTCTTAGCTTTACATGCATACCTAGAACTTGGCAATTGGATCAAGCAATCTCAAGTTTGAAGGTGTGAGAAAACACAAGAAATGGGGGTTTGAATTGGGTTTTCAAAATGAAAGCATTTTGTTAAACTCAAACAAAGATCACAAATAAACTAGCAATAAAGAAAGACACACGATATATCCTGGTTCACTTGAAAACTATCAAGTTAATCCAGTCCACCCGCCAAGGTGATTTCGCCTTATACACAAGGACTTAATCCACTATAACCAAACTGGTTACAACTGCACTTGCAACTGCTGGTGACTGCCATACCCCAAATTTTGACCACTAAGATTTCCCATCATTGTGCAAATCATCATCACAATATGGATGAACCATCATACCTCATCAATCTCCTCACAGATGGGTGAGCATCCACTATAGTTAAGAATTAGGGTTTCAAGCCCTCTCGGAGCTCTTAGAGAAAGGATCAATCAAGAAATGACATGATCTTCAACTTGTCTAAACCTCTCAAACATCCACAAAGGATCAAGAGGACTACCACATCAAGGATCAAGCACAAGGTTGCAACATTCCAAGTGGATTAAGCCTCAAGATCGCCAGTGTCACCAAATTAGGGTTTTGGTCGACCAGGGCCTCCAGATGGAAATTTTCCTCTGGGCATGAGCCAATGCTTCAAAGCATAACCCAAAATACTCTAAGGGACCTCATAAACCCAATCATCAAGTCAATTTGGCCTCAGGGGATGCATTCATAAAAAATCAGGAATTAGGGTTTCTTGACCTAATTCACCCCTAAGTTGACTTTTGGGACAAAACATGAGCCAAGACCTCAAGACATAATTTGAGGGACCCTAATGCACTACATTGATCCATTTGCAACAATGGATTGATCCAAGAAGCTTGATTCACAAGTTTCAAGTTCATCAGAACCACAGTTAGGGTTTCGCGGAAAAAGTCAACTGTGCTTTTGACTTTTGACCAGGACATGCTCCCAAACCTTGGGACATGATTCAATACACCCTATAACACCTATGAAATCAATCCATCAAGTTTGATTTAGGTCAATGACTTGATTTCATAGAGGATCGCACAGTTTAGAATTCATCTGATAAAAAGTCAACTGTGCCCAAAAGTCAAAGTTTGACTTTTTGATTTTTTGATCAATTATGGTTCCCTAACCCTAAAATGATGTTAATGTGTGATTGGAATCATCATTCATCAAGAAAAATCAAGAAAAGTGGGATAACTTGTAAAAAGGGTAACCATAAAAAACTTAGAAATTTTCTAAGTTATGGAACAAAGTGGTTAGGGTACCAACTTCCAAGGATCATAACTTGAGATCCAAGCAACCATTTGGGCTGATCCAAAGATGGATTTGTAGCTCTCATGGCATACTTTAAAAGTGTCAACTACACCTCATTCCAATTCATCATGGATTTTGAGTTATGGTTGGATCAAAATGGCTGAAAACATGAAATGTCACTTTTTCCAACACTTAGTGAAATTTTCACTAAGTCAGAATCTGTTTCACTTTTTTCAAAATGTAAGGGAATTTTTCATTTAGATCCAAAAAGTGTCAAGACAAACTATGATCACACATATGTTGTATCATATGAGAGCTTTCCAAAATGGCCAAGAACTCCATCAAATCCCATTTGAGCTAAGAGTTATGACAAGGGCAATATGCCTTGCAGCAACTATCATGGCAATGCAGATTTGTGCATTTTGCTCGATTTGATCAAATTGTGCAAATAACAAACAAGTTTATCCATCTGAACACCTCAGGGGGGGACCAAGGAAGGACAAACACTGATCCATAAGCCTCCCAAGTCTTTGGAACCAAAAGTAGCATGCCAAACCTAGAAATGCCTAAAAAGGGGACAAGACTCTAATTTTGTTTTGGAGCATTCAATGGACGCACCAAGGTGGTATGAACTGAGCCTTTTCCAACTGAATGAGTCAAGGATGATCTCTGAACTAGGGAACCAAAGGCCTGTGCTCTAACCTCTAGTCAATGGCTAGAGGAGACTTGAGATTCCAAAATGATCTAATTGGCCAAAGGTCTGTTGCAGTTGCCATTTACTATTGCTTGCAAAACAAACTTGCTCTACTATAAATAGAGCTCATTTGTGCTCAGTTTAAGGATACCAAAGCCATCAAACTGATGCTTTCCTCAAAATCTCTTCTTTTACTCCAAAATTGCCTTCCAAAGCAAGTCACTATCGAGTTTTGAGTTTGAGAGCCATTCCAACCAAACCAATCACACACACACCTCATAAACATCATATAGAAATGATCCAAACACTTAAACCACATCTGGAACACTGATTTATCAGAATCACCAGCCAGTTGCTCAAGGTTTTAACCAAGTTGCAGCTGAGGTGCCATAATTTGTTCCAGTCCATTTCAGATCACTCCAAGCATTCAAACACACTCCATATGGTGTAGAGAAGTTGTTCAGATCATCACAACTCATCTGTAACACCTCCAACTCAAAAATCACTTTGCTCTTGCTGTCACGACCTTCAAGTAAGCCTAAACTTTGTCATCTCTTAATCTATGCATATTTCCTCGCACAATACTTTTTCCAAATGTTCATAATCATGCATAAAATGTTTCCCCTTAATTAATTGCTTTGTTTGAATCGTGTATCAAAATTCTCAGCCTTCATGCAAATTTTAGGGTTCTTGAGGTTTTGTCTTGATTTCTTATTTCATGCTTAAAATAAATGAAATTAAAGACCATATACATGATCGTGAGGTGAAAACGAGTAGATTGATATGTGGATTGTGTGATTTCATCAAGTATTTAGTGAGATTGGTGAGAAAATGAAAATCTGCAGAAACAGAGGGGTGGCGCGTGTTCTTGGTATGTTTTTGGCACCATTTTTTGAATATTTGAATATTTGAATTTTGTGATTTTATTTAATTGATTCAAAAATTAATTTCTCTCTGAGTTTTAATGATTTTTAGTTGATTCTTTTTTTAATAATTCAAAAAAATGTTAAAATATTTTATTTTGCCAAAAATTCCCAAAAATATTATTTATTTCATATACTTGATATTTTTGCAAAGAATTAATCTTTTATTTGTTTTTTAACATTTAAAATATTTTTTCCTCCTTGAGTTTCCAAATTTAATTGGTTTCCAATCATTTTGTGGATATAAACATGATTTTTCAAACATTAATCCAAGATCATAACTTGTTTTTCACACATGTTTGATAATTTTGATCATTTTAATTAAATTTTTATTTAATTAAAATACATTTTGAAATTAATTTAGGGGTTTGATCTTAATCACCATAAACAAATCATTTTCATACACTCATGGGCCTCTAATAGAGTGTAAGACCCAACCCTCTTTTTTTTTCAAAATGTTTTGGGCCTCAGTGTATTGTATAAGTCCCGATACCGTAAAAAAGTTCGACACGATCGTCGCCTTTTTTACAAAAATCACTGAGCTTCTCCTTGAGCTATAAGACCCATATTTATTCATTTTTAAACTCTTTGGGCCTCTAATAGAGTGTAAGACCCAATCCCCTTTTAATCAAAACAATTTTGCGCCTCAGATATTGTATAAGTCCCTATGCGTTAAAAGAAATATCTCGGCGCAATCGCCAGTTCAAAAAATCAAATCATATAGGCTTACTCTCGTGTTATAAGCCCCATTTCTTTTCTTTAAATCTCTTTGGGCCTCTAATAGAGTGTAAGACCCAACCATTTTTTGAAACCAAAATGATTTGGGCCTCAGATGTTGTATAAGACCCACTGTGTTTTCAAAAACCTCGGCGCGATCGCCGTTTTCAAACAAATAACCCTGGGCTTCTCCTTAAGCTGTAAGTCCCTTCTCTTGTACAAAAAAAAATCTTTGGGCCTCTAATAGAGTGTAAGACCCATCCCCTTGTACATAAAATCTTTTGGGCCTCACATATTGTATAAGTCACTCTGTACAGTTTTCAAAAATACGGTGCTATCATCGTTAAAACTTGGGCCTCTCCTCGAGATGTAAGCCCCAAAAATATTTTCAAAACACTTTCTCCTTTGATTTTGAATTCAAATATATGTTGTTATCAAAACTTTCTTTAATTTCTTTGTTGAACAACTAACAAAACAACATGGAAGCTCTACAACGGGTAAGTGTTAATCCGCTTTCACTTACTGCTTTCATATGGACATTACTGTATTGTGGGGATGCTTCACTGTAAGTCTTCTTTCACATCCTTTTATATACTTGTCACATATCCACTGTGTAATACTAGTATAGTTATTTAGAGTTTTCCCCGGCAACTACGCTAGAACTAGGTAAAGCCCTGCTGGTCACTCTTTAAATACAAATAAAACTAGATCCCTATAGGATTTCCAGATACAGTCTTCCCTTCTCTTGGGGTTAAACAATATGGAATAAAGAGAAAGGCAATATTCTCGGTGAACCTTTTCTCAGACTGTCACCCTTAGAAATTATCAATGAAACTCTAACTCCCCAGAGATTATCTTTTCTCCGTGAATTGCATCTCTTGAGTTTCTTCCAAATTCTCGAACTTTCCTGGAATGATCTCTTCTCTGTGAATTGCAATTCTTGAACTTCTCTTGGTTTGGGGACCCACAAGCTTCCTAAAAGCATCCCCGCCTCCTCTTGGGCGTTGTACAATGACCATTCGGCTTCTTAAAACTTGTTATGCCTTCTCTTGGGCTTAATACAAGGACCCTGACGACCTCTTAAAGGTATAAGACAGAACTTAGTCATCCTTTGCTAGAGCAGTCTTTCCTGCGTCAAACCTCTGGCCATTGTAGGGTTGATACTCATCCTTTAATGCCCGTGCCTCCTCTTGGGCATTGTACAAAAGATAAAACTCTAGACTTGGACAGTCTAAACTCTTGAGTCTCAAAGACATTCTCAAGTTCCTTTCAAACATAGGAAAAAACACCGATCACTCTGGATCAATCTCCAGCAGAAACCCGGTCTCTCTCATGGGAGTTCCCCACACTTGGACCCGCTTCAGGATCTCAATAATCCTTAGCAGTAACTCAGCCTCTTCTTGAGCTTTGTACAAATGATTCTCCCCAGCGGAGCTAACCTTTTCAGACTCTCCTGTTGAGTCAACCACTTTTAGCCTCCGTCTTGGGCTTTGTACAAGACATATAAAACACTTTCTTGTTGAGTATAAAAGACTCTCTTGTTGAGTCAATCTCCTTTTAGCCTCAATCTCGGGCTTCCTACGAGACAACAAATCACTCTCTTGTTGAGTCAATCAACCTTCAGACTCTCTTGTTGAGTCAATCACCTGTTCAAGACTCTCTTGTTGAGTCAACCTTTTTAGCGTCCGTCTTGGGCTTTATACAGGACATATAAAAGTACTCTCTTATTGAGTCAAACCATTTCAGCCTCCATTTTGGGCTTTATACAAGATACATTCTCCCCAACGGAGTCAAAATCCCTTTTAGCCTGAATCTTGGGCTTTGTACAAGGCAGAAAGAACATTTTCCCCGGAAAAGTCAAACTTCTAGCCTCCTCTTAGGCTTTATATAAAGAAACCCCCGGTTGAGTCAATCAACCTCTTAGCATCAAACTTGTGCCTTGATCAGGGCACACAAAAATCAACAATTCCCTCAGAGGAAGTCCAATCCCTCTTTAGAGATGACAAGTTCTCTCTCAGTCAAACCTTTTAGCTTCAATCTTGGGCTTTGAACAAGACACAAATACCTAGTTAGCTTCATATCTTGGGCTTTGAACAAGATACAAATCATATTTAGCTTCATGTCTTGCGCTTTAAACAAGACACCAAAATATCTCTTTCCTCCCATAGAATAGGAGGAATTACGATCGCTCTGATTTCCCTGTTTTGTTAAACGGGAATACGTAGGCATAAGATTGCAAAATCTTAGCGAGCATACTAATCAAAAACTCAAAGTCCAGTACCTCCATACATCAATCAAAAAGCATCAGACCTAACACCTTACCAAAATCCTCCTGTACAGTCACGACACTTTGTTCTTAAACGAAATAACCTAAAGACAAACCCCCCTTTTGACAGCATCTGTAAACCAATAGTTTTAACTGTTTAACCGCAGTATGCAAGCAGGGTTAATTGGAGACATCTATTTCCCTTCCTTAATCAGCTTCACAGGATAAAAAATGAATCGAACTGTAGTACCAAAGCGATAGTGATTCGAAACCACAAAAATGGCGCTACAGAAAAATGGCGACCACATTGGGAGTCTGTTCTTTCTTACAGTCTTAGGTAGAAAACTTTAAATTCACAAAGTGTTACAGAAATGACGACTCTGCTGGGGAGTCATTATCTGTATAAGATCATAGGATTATAGAGGTCTAGGATGTTAGGACAAATATATATACTGCGTTTCCTAATTGATATTTGTGTTTACTTTTCTGCTAATGGGAATGCGTGTGATGCTGCATGTGGAAAGATTGAGTATACACTTAAGATAAGTGATGGAATTATACAGGTAATCTTACGGGGAGTGAATCCTAGATAAGAGGTCCCGGTCGACCATCAAATCAGTGAAGATGCCCTTTGCGGATTCAATGCCTATACAACTTCAGTTGTTGAAAGCAGATTTTTCCATTGGGTTATCTGAGAAGCTGAGGATTTTAGTAGACTGAAACCATTTTGTAGTGCGGAAGCTATCGTAAATAGTTGTCACGCGATACTACCCTCATTTGAGACTACTCTAAGATACTACAGCTCGTTGACGATCCGTTTGCTGTCGTTATCCCAAGAGGGGTCAGTGATTTTGAGGACAGGTACAAAAAGTCACCAGTATAAACCTTTGGGGATGGGTAGAGCCTGGACTTCATGATACCGACCCTTTGACCCCATGTTTTTTCTATGTTTTTGTGTGCTGTATTCATACATTCATTTAAAAAACATTAAAATAAAGAAAAATTTTCTCTTCTAGTCTCTCCTTTTTTAAATTAAACTAAGACAATGATTGCAAATGTCAGATAAAGAGATTGCTAATGGATTTTGGTAGAAGGAAGACTCACAAGTACACCTTCAAAGGTTCTAAAACTAGAGGATTTAAGAGGTCTGGCGAGGATGATAACCAACCCTGAGGCTTTCAGAGCTAAGTATGGAGGACTGCTGTCTCTGTTAAGGGTCCACGTAATTGAGGGAATCCTGTCCACGCTCATTGAGTTTTACGATCTGGTCTATCACTGTTTCACATTCCCGGATTATCAACTAGCACCAACACTTGAGGAGTACTCTCACCTGACTGATTTACATATTACTGATCAAGGTCCCTTTTCTGGACTGGAAGAAATTCCAAAGGATCAAACCATTGCAAGAGCAATCTATTTGGACGAGTCAGAAGTCAGGACTCACATGATCATTATGGGTGGTATCCAGGGTTTGCCAGCCTAGTTCTTGATAAAGAAAGCTTTGTACTTTGCTAGTATAGGGAACGTGGCCGCTTTCGAAAGCATCTTTGTTTTGCTCACCTACGGGTTATTTTTGTTTCCCAACATTGATAACTTTGTAGATATCAATGCCATTAAAATTTTTCTGATCGGAAACCCTGTACCTACTCTACTCGCAGATGCTTATCATTCTGTAGACTTAAGGAACTTGTACATCGGAGGAATGATCACATGCTACGTACCCCTGCTGTACAAATGGTTCATTTCCCATTTGCCAAAGTCTGCTGCATTTTGGGATCAAAAAAGTATTTTACGTTGGTCGCAGAGAATCATGTCTCTTACCAACTCTGACATCGATTGGTACAATCGAATCTATGACGGGATCAGGATCATTGACCGTTGTGGAAAATTCCCAAATGTACCCCTTATAGGAACTAAGGGAGGAATAAATTATCATCCAGTTTTAGTTCGTCGTCAACTCGAATACCCGATGAGGCATGTCCCGTGTAATGCTCATCTGGAAGGTCTTTTCTTCAAGGAAGGAGAAAATGACAGAGCACTAAAAATAGAAATAGTGCATGCCTGAAAACACGTTCATAGGAAAGGAAGAGAGTCTCTAGGAAAACCAGACTGTGTCTCGGTGGAACCTTATCTCCATTAGGTACAAACTAGAGCTCTCAAACTAAGGATGCCTTACCCTCGTCAGGAGGTTCTTCCGTTAAGGGACCCTGTCTTTTATTTTATGTCTGATACGGAAAAACTTCAGGTTACTCTCAATAGAGTTCAAAAGGAGAAGAAGTCTTGGAAGAACAAGTACCATATTCTCAATGTGGAGTGTAAGAAAATACAGCAACTGTTAAAAGAAAAAGACACTCTGATCGAGATTTTAGAGCAACATGCTGTAGAAAATCAGGATGACCAAAGGAATTTGCTCGTTCCTTTCACTTGGCAAAGGAATGACAACCCAACAACGGCTCAAAAGCCCCGGTCAAAGAAAAGGAAAGTACCAGAACCAGCACCTGAGCTCTCCTCAGAAAGGACTCGGGACCCATAAGTTTAGATTTCCTTTTACAGCACTATGTAAATTATTGTATTTCCATTCCACAATCTTTGAATTCAATAAAAAGAGGTTTCCCCACTGTTTGATATTTGCAATCCAATTGTTGAAGTTTATTTTGATTAAACAAAAAAATTAATTAATATAACCATTGCATATCATTCATCATTCTCACGTAACGCATTCTTCTTACCTACGAATCTCACGTTTGTGTCTCGATTCTAGAGTCAAACTGTCTCATTCGTACAATACTCGGGCCAATCGACAGAAAAAGATGGATGATCTCGAGGAAGAGAACAGAGAGTTGAGGGAAGAGATCGACACTCTGAAAGAGGATCTGAGAAAGCTTTATAACGACATGCAAGCTCTAGCAGAAGCTCAGACGCAACAACAAAGGACTGTGATCTCAGAGATCACCTCAACGCCCATAGTGGGAAAGTATGACCCTCGCTATACCGTGCCTAAAGATCATCCATGGGGCATGCCTATTAACTATATCCCGGAAAGATATGTTCCGCCAATCCCTGAAGATCGGGGAACCGCAGTAGGAGCCGCTGGGCCTGAAGGTTACAAACTTCGGGAAAGCGAAGATGCCCGGGGCATGACAGTAACTCCTGAAGGTTACAAACTTCAGGAGAGGGAAGGACCTAGAGTCACTGCCATGATGACGATACCACCACCCGTGGTACACATTGACCCGGAAGGACAGATTCCACAGATACCTTCTGGTGGAAACGAAAGTATGTTCGATAGAATAAATGAGTTCCAGGAACAGTTCCTGGAGATACAGAAAGAGCTGCAAGCCCTTCGTGGTCAAGATCTATTTGGAAAGGTCGCCACAGACCTTTGTTTGGTCCCCAATGTGAAAGTTCCGCACAAATTCAAAGTGCCCGAATTTGAAAAGTACAAGGGCAACTCTTGCCCTCAAAGCCATTTGATGATGTAAGCTCGGCGAATGTCAACTCAGACAAAGAACCAAGAGCTATTAATTCACTATTTTCAGGATAGTTTAATCGGTGCCACACTCAAATGGTACATGGGTTTAAACAGTACTAAGATCGGCACTTATAGAGATCTTGGCGCTGCTTTCGTTCAACAATATAAGTATAACCTGGACATGGCACCGGACAGAGATCAACTCAGAGCCATGTCACAAAAGGACAAGGAAACCTTTAAGGAGTACGCTCAGAGATGGCGTGAAATTGCCGCCCAGATTCGTCCACCTCTTGAGGAAAAGGAGATGACAAAGATCTTCTTAAAGACCTTGAGCTCATTTTACTACGACAGAATGGTCGCCAGTGCGCCCAGTGACTTTACTGAAATGGTAGGCATGGGAGTTCGTCTCGAGGAAGCATTTCGAGAAGGACATTTAGTAAAAGACGCTGAATCATCAAGCAGTACCAAAAAATACGGTAGTGCTCTCCCTAAGAAAAAATAGCAAGATATTGGTAATATCTCTCTCGGAAAGAAAAGGCGACGATACCAACCAGTAGCAGCTGTAACTCCTGCTATCAACCTTGTGCCTGTTCCTACGTATCAACCTCAGGTTGCTCAAAGCCAACCGAATCAACAACAATATCAACAAAGGACACAACAGCCTCTTCAGCAGACTCGTCCTCTATATAACAACAACCGTACAACGCGACCACCAGGGTTCGACCCTATACCAATGTTGTACGCAGAATTATTTCCATTACTACTGGTCAAGGGGCACGTCTAAACCAAGTCTCCTCTTACAGTACTGGAAAATATGCCTTTTTGGTTCAAAGCGGATCACACTTGCCCTTACCATCAAGGAGGACCAGGGCATAACATAGAAAACTGTCTTAGTTTCAAATCTGATGTGCAAAAGCTTGTTAGGAGCGGGGTCTTATCTTTCAAAGATACGAATCCGAATGTTCTCACGAACCTGCTGCCTCAACATGAGAAAGCTGCGGTAAATTTGATAGAAGGAGAGTCTAACAACAGCTATCAAATTTCTGATGCACTCTTGTTGAGGACCAATTTGGTCAAGATGCATCGCAGACAGAGCGGGTATGGCCATATACCACCTCACAATTATCACCAGTGTGATATCTGCTCTAAAAACAATCAAGGATGTTCTGTGGTGCAATAAGCTCTACAGAAACAATTGGATCTCGGATGGATCCAAGAACACCGAGTTCGTGGAGTTAACATGACTCATGCAAGTTCCAACATCATTCAGAACCACGACATCCATGCAATGAATGTCAACTTAGTGGCAATGCACTCAAGGCAAAGCCAGTATCATAATCTGTCGCACGATTACAATTCCTGTCTGACTTGCTCAGTAAACAAACAGGGATGCTCTTTTATACAAGAGGCCCTCCAGCGTCAGATGGATCTTGGGTGGATCCAGGACTACCATGATAGAAATCCTTATCAGGTTAACATGATTCAAATCTTCAATATTCGTTTGATGAATACCTGCTTGGTGGAGTTACGCGCCAAGCAAGTCCAACTCGGTTTTCTCCCTTCACATGATTATCTGAGCTGTAAAGTATGTTGTGAGAGTAACCAAGGGTGCACTCTCGCTCAAAGAACTTTACAACACTTGTTAAACCATTGGTGGCTTCCAATCAATCTAGACGAAGACACGCAACAAATCAGTGTGACAAACGGGAACCCTACTAGACATCAAAGTCAGGATGTCCGATCTATGGAAATTGACCTAGTAAGGTTACACTGCATTCAAACGGATGTGGCCAGGCACCACCACATAACTAAGAGCGCTGTAGAGTCTGCTCAGAAAATAATCAAGGATGTTACCTCGTGCGAGCAACCCTTCAAAGTTAGTTGGCTCCCAAAGAGATTTGACCGTGTCCAAGTTCTGGATCAATCGACTGGACGCCAGATTATTTCGCTGATCAGATTAAGGACGTTGTCATGATCTCTCGCGAAGGGACCAAAGATGCTTGTACCATCATCCCTCTACTTGACGAATCGAAGGTTCTTAACCAGGAATTGATTAAAGTTACTTACGACAGCTAGAGAAATCAGAAGGCTCCTATAGTTATCTATCTACCGGGACCAGTGCCGTACAAATCCGATAAGGCGATCCTTTACAAATACGGTGCAACAACAATTGAGAATGGAAAGGAAATTCCATTACCCTCCGTCGTGAATATTCCAGACATCATTCGAGTAATACGGAGCAGTCGAATCTTCAACAGAGGAGTTGGAGAACCTAACAGAGAAAAGGAACCTCAAACAGAAGTTCCTAATCCACCCGTCGGTCAATCCAGTGATCCCAACCATTCAAAGAACAATGATGAGATGCTGAAGCTCATCCAAAGGAGTGAATACAACATTGTTGATCAGCTGTTATAAACTCCTTCAAAGATCTCTGTGTTATCTCTTTTACTCCGTTTCGAAGCCCACAGAGAGGCTCTATAGAAAGTCTTAGAGCAGGCCTTTGTGGAACAGGATGTGTCGATAAGGCAATTCGACAGTATCATCTCTAAAATCACTTCCTGCAACAACTTGGGGTTTAGTGATGAGGAATTGCCAGAAGAAGGCAAAAGTCACAACATGGCGCTCAATAGCACAGTTAACTGCCAGGACGATGCTTTAGCCAGCGTACTGGTAGATACCGGATCGACTCTTAACGTTATAGTGAAGTCCACTCTAATGCGACTATCATTCAAAGGATCTCCGATGAGAAGCAGTGAGGTCGTCGTCAAAGCATTTGACGGATCCAGAAAAACAGTTATCGGCGAAGTCGACCTTCCCATAACTATCGCTCCTCACACTTTCCAAGTCACTTTCCAGGTCATGGACCAGGTTGAGGCAGTCACTTCGACACTTCACCAGAAGCTGAAGTTCGTCAAGAATGACCAACTCGTCACGGTCTGTGGAAAACAAGCCTTGATCGTGAGTAACCTATCATTGTCCACTTGTTTAGAACCCGAGGAGGTTATTGGACCTCAGTTCCAGGCACTTTCGGTAAGCAGTGAGAACCAATCAGAAGGAGGAACATTGATTTCCTCGTACAAAGATGGTCTCGAAGCGATCAGAAGTAACAATACCAAGGGATGGGGACAACTTGTCATTCCTACCGATAACAAAACAAAAAAGGGTCTTGGTTTTTCCTCGACCTGTAACCAGACTGCTGCTAACGATAAAAGTCTTCATCCCATTCAGAAATTCTTCCATAGTGGAGGTTTCCTTCACCCGGTGTCTCAAGAAGTACATACCATCAACGAAGGAGATTCCTCCGACACAGATGAGGAATAGAAGTCCTATCTTAACGAGGACGGCTATATGTCTCAGGAAGAAGTGCCTATGCCATTTTGCTATCCCGCACAGAGTCCGAGATTTATACCAAAGTCAGATTTCAAAATGATATACGGAGATTGTGATCCAGAAGGATGTCGTGCTCCACCAAACTCATTAGAGGAAGACACTCTGATGAAAGACATCTTTGACCACGACTATTATGGCCCGATGGATGGTCTGCCTATCTGGCAGCCATACCCAAGAGACTTGGGGCAAGAAAATCAGCCGAACAATGAAAATCAGCTGAGCATCATTGGAAAAAATACCTGCGTCCCCACCATGTCATGGGATCAACACTCAGTTCATTTAGAAAATATCTAGTGCGACGATGAATTTGCAAAGTTTGCAGGACTATAATTTATCAACTATGTTTTTCCCGAGGTCAACGTCATCGAGAGAGATGACTCCTCCAGTTCCAAAGAAGTGTGGGACACCTTAGGACAACCAAGTGGAAAGTATGACTTCTTGGTCAAGTACACTGCTCCCGAAAGCTCCCGTATCAGGCTCAAAGACATCCAACCAACTGGATGGGGGGATTTGCCCGAGAGCACAAATACTATGCAAAATACAACTGAGGAATCCTCCTATGACAACTCTGTCTGGGAGACAGATTCCAATGATCCTGCTCCACCAGAAATCAGTGTTATTTCTGAGGACAAATCAAGAAGGAAAGTACCCGACTTTGTGATTCACTGAGGAGTTCGCCGCCAATGGGTTGCTGTCAACGTTCCGAAAGTCGTTCATAAGTCAAATTAATGGCCATCTTTGTTTTAACCTTTCACCCTGCCCAGGTGAAACAGATGTTTTGATAGGGCTCAATTTCTGTAAATATCCCTCTTCGCTTCGCCAGAGTTTTGTTTTATAGGGCTGTAGTTTCAAGAATCGACAAGATCATAAATAAAATAACATCATTCTGTAATTTCTGCATTAATTGTTGTTTTCTCTTTTCGCTTTTTCAGAAAATGGTAATCCTAAAAAACAATTCAAATAATAAAAACAAGCAGTAAAAAAAATACACTGCACCCACTCTTGCATTTCTCTCTATCTCTTCTAAAATCAATCATCACGTCATGCAGATTGCTTGTTTTAAACCCCATTGAAACGTACGATCCGATGCCTTCTCCCAACTTTGAATTCCCGGTATTTGAGGCTGAAGAAGAAGATGACAAAGAAATTCCAGAGGAGATCTCCGGATTACTCAGACAAGAGGAAAGGTCCATCGAACCTTACAAAGAGCCGTTGGAAGCAGTCAACTTGGGTTCAGAGAAGGAGAGAAAAGAAGTCAAGATTGGGGCACTGCTCAGTCCAACTGTCAAAGAAAGTTTGACGAAGCTTCTCAAAGAATTTCCCGATGTATTCGCTTGGTCCTATTAGGATATGCCAGGGTTGGATACCAGCATCGTGGAACATCATCTACTGTTAAGATCAGAATGTCTGCCATTAAAACAAAGGTTGAGACGGACTCACCCAGACATGGCCATTAAAATCAAAGAGGAAGTCCAGAAACAGATTGACGCGGGTTTCCTCGCCACATTAGAATATCCTCAATGGTTAGCCAACATAGTGCCAGTTCCAAAAAAGGACAGAAAAGTCAGAATATGTTCAGACTACAGGGATCTGAACAAGGCTAGTCCAAAGGACGACTTTCCTTTACCACACATTGACATGCTGGTTGACAGTACAACAAAGTTTAAAGTCTTCTCCTTCATAGATGGATTATCGGGCTATAATCAAATCAAAATGGCGCCGAAAGACATGGAGAAAACTTCATTCATCACCCCATGGGGCACCTTTTATTACAAGGTAATGTCGTTCGGTTTAAAGAACACCAGGGCAACCTACCAAAGGGTCATGACTACTCTGTTTCATGACATGATACATAAAGAAATCGAAGTATATGTCGATGACATGATTGCCAAATCTAGAACAGAGGAGGAGCATGTGTCCCACTTGTCAAAACTATTTGAGCGGTTGAGGAAGTATAAACTCCGCTTGAATCCCAACAAGTGCACCTTCGGTGTCCGTTCACGGAAACTCTTAGGGTTCATCCTGACAAGGTCAAGGCCATTCAAGAAATGCCTTCTCCTAGGACTGAAAAATAAGTCAGGGGATTCTTGGGACGTTTGAACTACATCTCCAGATTTATATTCCTTATGACCGCGACATGTACGCCGATCTTTAAGTTACT
Source organism: Lathyrus tuberosus (assembly GCA_022829125.1). NCBI lineage: Eukaryota > Viridiplantae > Streptophyta > Magnoliopsida > Fabales > Fabaceae > Lathyrus > Lathyrus tuberosus. The sequence continues at coordinate 7,019,788 of JALAZF010000253.1, forward strand.
CAACAATAATCAGGACTGCATTTGGACAGAAGACTGTCAAACTGCCTTCGAAAATATCAAGGAATACCTGTTGAACCCACCGATTCTATCACCTCCAGTGGAAGGAAGACCACTGATCATCTTCCTAACAGTCTTGGAAGACTTAATGGGTTGTGTACTTGGCCAACAAGACAAAACCAAAAGGAAAGAGTCTGCCATTTACTATTTGAGCAAGAAATTCACCGACTACGAGACTCGGTACACTATGCTTGAGAAAACTTGTTGTGCTCTGGCTTAGGCAGCCAAACGTCTTCTCCAGTACATGATTCGCCACACTACTTGGTTAATCTCAGAAATGGATCCAATCAAGTATGTCTTTGAAAAACCTGCTCTCACGGGAAGGATTGCCCGTTGGTAGATGTTGCTATCAGAATACGACATCGAGTACCATACTCAGAAAGTCGTCAAAGGAAGCATTTTAGCTGATCATTTGGCTCATCAACCGATTGACGATCAAGAATCAGTCCGATTTGACTTCCCAGACGAAGATGTTATGTATCTAAAAATGAAAGATTGCGATGAACCGCTACCCAGTGAAGGGCTAGAACCAGGTTCCCAATGGGGGCTAATCTTTGACGGAGCTGTTAATCATTATGGAAACGGAATTGGGGCAATCATTATAACACCTCAGGGTACCCACATTCCTTTCACCGCCAGACTGACATTCAAGTGTACAAACAACGAGGCCGAATATGAAGCTTATATCATGGGTCTCGAAGAAGCGATCGACTTAAGGATAAAAAATTTGGAAGTATATGGCGATTCAGCCCTGGTTATTAATCAGATCAAAGGAGATTGGAACACATACCAATCAGGACTGATTCCTTACAAAGATTACTCGAGAAAGTTGTTACCATTCTTCAACAGAGTCGAGTTTCACCACATCCCTCGTGAGGAGAATCACATGGCTGATGCATTGGCCACTCTCCCTTCCATGATTAATGTAGGTAAATGGAATGACATACCTAAGATCGACATAATGCGCCTAGAATGACCCACTTATATCTTTACAATCGAAGCAGTCATCGATGATAAACCTTGGTATCACGACATCAAATGCTTCCTTCAGAAACAAGAGTGCCCACCTGGGGCATCAAGAAAAGACAGGAAGACCCTCAGAAGGTTGGCAGGCAGCTTCTTTCTAAGCGGCGATACACTCTATAAGAGAAACTTTGACACGGTCTTGCTCCGATGTGTAGACGGACCAGAAACAAACATGTTGATAAAAGAAATTCATGAAGGATCCTTTGGCACTCATGCCAACGGACACACAATAGTGATAAAAATTCTGAGAGCAGGGTACTATTAGTTGACAATGGAATCCGATTGCTACAAGTACATGAGGAAGTGTCAAGAGTGTCAGATATACTCAGACAAGATCCATGTACCGCCAACACATCTCAAAATTCTTTCTTCCCCATGGCCTTTTTCCATATGGGGAATCGACATGATTGGCATGATTGAAACCAAAGCTTCAAACGAACATCGGTTCTTCCTGGTAGCCATTGACTACTTCACCAAGTGGGTTGAAGCTGCGTCATTCGCCAATGTAACCCGATAGGTGGTGGTCCGATTTATCAAAAACAATATTATCTGCCGTTATGGTGTTCCGAGCCAGATCATTACCGATAATGGATCCAACTTGAACAACAATATGATGAAAGAGTTGTGCGATGAGTTCAAGATCGAACACCATAACTCATCTCCCTACCGACCTAAGATGAATGGAGCGGTAGAAGCGGCTAACAAGAACATCAAGAGGATTGTTCAAAAGATGGTTGTAACCTACAAAGACTGGCATGAGATGTTACCCTTTGCTCTTCACGGTTATCGCACATCTGTCCACACTTCAACAAGGGCAACCCCTTTCTCTCTAGTATATGGCATGGAAGCAGTGCTCCCCATAGAAGTAGAGATCCCATCAATCCGGGTATTGATGGAAGCTAAGCTAACAGAGGCTGAATGATGTCAAAGTCGACACGATGAACTGAATCTGATCGAAGAGAAATGAATAACGGCACTATGCCATGGTCAGTTGTATCAGCAAAGAATGAAGAAGGCGTTTGACAAAAAGGTCTGGCCTCGCGTCTTCAGAAAAGGAGACCTTGTGCTAAAAAAGATACAATCATTTCTCACAGATTCCCGGGGCAAGTGGACTCCGAATTATGATGGCCCCTATGTGGTCAAGAAAGCTTTCTCAGGCGGTGCCTTGAGACTTGCAACCATGGACGGAGAGGAATTTGCCTACCCCACGAATGTTGACGTAGTCAAGAAATACTTTGCCTAAATAAAAAAAATCGTCTCGGTGGATTGAAAACCCAAATGGTCGGTCCAGGAAAAAATTAGAGACATAAGAAAAAATCATCCCGGTGGATTGAAAATCTCAAAGTACAATCCAGGAAAAAATTAGGGATTCATGGCAAGTAACTACGTCTAACAAAGGGGCAAATCCCCCGGCAGCAGTAATGCCATCAGCAGGAAAACTTCAGTCAAGGTCATCTTCGACAGAAGCTCAGGATGTCCAAAATTCAAAGTTGGTAGAAGGATAACGGTCGTTATGTTTTAATGTAGCCCTTTTCCCTTAAATTACCATTTTCTAAACTTTATAAATACTCCATGGAATCACGCATTTGGCTGATTTCCATCCTATAAATAAAATTTGAGCCCTGGTGCTTTTGTTTATAATTTTCATTTATTTTAGCTTTATAGAACGACATTTTAACATAATCAACGATTCTTGAAATAAAACAAAAAATGAATTTACTTGTCAAACTTATTCTGCTTTTAAAATAAAGATGGCATTTTCTTTTGACTGTTAAACATCGAAAGAACACTGACCACTTCTCCAGAAACAATTGAGCTTCTAAACCAGTACGTCTGAACGAAGGATCAACTGTGTCAGAGACCACGTTTCATCTGACACCCCCAGCAGAGTTCTTATCTCCTAAGCCCGACCAACGGTTGTTCCCCGCAGGGACCACCTCTCTCCTAAGCAAGGCAAAATTGCTAACTTGAACCAGGGATACTTTTCATCCCTGCAGTGGCCGAGTATCCAGTCGTGTTCATCTATTAGTCTGTATGTCGTGTTAGTTTCGTCAGCATATACATACATACATCATGCATTATTGATTCATACATGTTCATATTGCATCACTACCACGCTAGTCGGTCTTACCCCCTAGTAATAAAAGTCCTCTTGTTAATTGAGTTGTCAGTTCTTTCCTCGTTAGGAAATGTTGCGTCTGAACAATCTCTCTTCCAGTTTATTTCTGGATTGGAGTTGGTTCTTTGACCACTTTGATAACTTGAACCTCTAAAAGCAAGAAAACTTTTGACAGACGTCACTCTTCGCCATTGAAGATGATATCTTCGCTTTCCCGGAATAAGGAAAATCCCCAGAGAAAGCCTCTTAATCAAAGATTTGGTAATACAGCAGTTCTTCTTCAAAAAGTTTGCTGACGAAAAGGTCATCAGCACCTCCCAATCTAGTTTACATCACACGGCATTTCCTTCGAGAAGATCTCGAGGAAAAGTATGATGTAATATCCCCAAGCAGACAGCAGTCTCTCAGGAGACTCGTTTTCCCTAGTAGAGTCAACAAATGGCATCTCCAACAGAGAAGTTTGTACACCTCTACAGCTCAGACCAATGGGTTTCCCCAGCAAGTCTGGCATCTCCCCAGGAAAATTCGACGAGAAGTTTGAGAAAAGCCGCTACGAATAACGTCCCTTATCAAGATAGTTTATTGACAAAAGAAACTAAGACCAGTTCCTTGGTAGGAAACTAGGATCGAGGGGAAGTTTACATCATAAACTGAGACCAGTTCCTTGGTAGGAAACCGGGATCGAGGGGAAGTTTATATCAGAAACTGAGACCAGTTCCTTGGTAGGAGACTAGGATCAAGGGGAAGTTTATTTTCAAAAGAAAACTGAGACCAGTTCCTCGGCTGAAGACCAGGATCGAGGAGAAGTTTACCTTTTCTAAGCATCATTGCTTAGCAAAAGAAGATGGATGAGCAAGCTGCCATTCATAACCACCATCAAAATTTCAGGTATTCCAATATTTAATCCTCTTGCACCCCGAATGCCCGAATACCTTCGCCATTCACACCTTCGGGTCCAAGAAGATTAAATAGGGGCATCTGTCATACCTCAAATTTTGACCACTAAGATTTCCCATCATTGTGCAAATCATCATCACAATATGGATGAACCATCATACCTCATCAATCTCCTCACAGATGGGTGAGCATCCACTATAGTTAAGAATTAGGGTTTCATAGAGGATCGCACAGTTTGGAATTCATCTGATAAAAAGTCAACTGTGCCCAAAAGTCAAAGTTTGACTTTTTTATTTTTTGACCAATTATGGTTCCCTAACCCTAAAATGATGTTAATGTGTGATTGAAATCATCATTCATCAAGAAAAATCAAGAAAAGTGGGATAACTTGTAAAAGGGGTAACCATAAAAAACTTAGAAATTTTCTAAGTTATGGAACAAAGTGGCTAGGGTACCAACTTCCAAGGATCATAACTTGAGATCCAAGCAACCATTTGGGCTGATCCAAAGATGGATTTGTAGCTCTCATGGCATACTTTAAAAGTGTCAACTACACCTCATTCCAATTCATCATGGATTTTGAGTTATGGTTGGATCAAAATGGCTGAAAACATGAAATGACACTTTTTCCAACAGTTAGTGAAATTTTCACTAAGTCAGAATCTATTTCACTTTTTTCAAAATGTAAGGGCATTTTTCACTTAGATCCAAAAAATGTCAACACAAACTATGATCATACATATGTTGTATCATATGAGGGCTTTCCAAAATGGCCAAGAACTCCATCAAATCCCATTTGAGCTAAGAGTTATGACAAGGGCAATATGCCTTACTGCAACTGTCATGGCAAGGCAGATTTGTGCATTTTACTCGATTTGATCAAATTGTGTAAATGACAAACAAGTTTATCCATCTGAACACCTCAGGGGGAGACCAAGGAGGGACAAACACTGATCCATAAACCTCCCAAGTCTTTGGAACCAAAAGTAGCATGCCAAACCTAGAAATGCCTAAAAAGGGGACAAGACTCCAATTTTGTTATGGAGCATTCAATGGATGCACCAAGGTGGCATGAACTGAGCCTTTTCCAACTGAATGAGTCAAGGATGATCTCTGAACTAGGGAACCAAAGGCCTGTGCTCTAACCTCTAGTCAATGGCTAGAGGAGACTTGAGATTCCAAATGATCCAATTGGCCAAAGGTCTGCTGCAGTTGCCATTCACTATTGCTTGCAAAACAAACTTGCTCTACTATAAATAGAGCTCATTTGTGCTCAGTTTAAGGACACCAAAGCCATCAAACTGATGCTTTCCTCAAAATCTCTTCTTTCACTCCAAAATTGCCTTCCAAAGTAAGTCACTATCTGGTTTTGAGTTTGAGAGCCATTCCAACCAAACCAATCACACACACACCTCATAAACATCATATAGAAGTGATCCAAACACTTAAACCACATCTGGAACACTGATTTCTCAGAATCACCAGCCAGTTGCTCAAGGTTTTAACTAAGTTGCAGCTGAGATGCCATGAAGTGATCCAGCCATTTCCAATCAAGTACAAGCATTCAAACACATTCCATATGGTGTAGGGAAGCTGTTCAAATCATCACAACTCATCTGTAACACCTCCAACTCAAAAATCACTTTGCTCTTGCTGTCACGACCTTCAAGTAAGCCTAAACTTGGTCATCTCTTAATCTATGCATATTTCCTCGCACAATACTTTTGCCAAATGTTCATAATCATGCATAGAATGTTTCCCCTTAATTAATTGTTTTGTTTGAATCGTGTATCAAAATTCTCAGCCTTCATGCAAATTTTAGGGTTCTTGAGGTTTTGTCTTGATTTCTTATTCCATGCTTAAAATAAATGAAATTAAAGACCATAGACATGATCGTAAGGTGAAAACGAGTAGATTGATATGTGGATTGTGTGATTTAATCAAGTATTCAGTGAGATTGGTGAGAAAATGCAAATATGCAGAAATAGAGGGGTGGCGCGTGTTCTTGGTGTGTTCTTGGCGCCATTTTTGAAATATTTGAATATTTGAATTTTGTGATTTTATTTAATTGATTCAAAAATTAATTTCTCTCTGAGTTTTAATGATTTTGAGTTGATTATTTTTTTAATAATTCACAAAAATGTTAAAATATTTAATTTTGCCAAAAATTCCCCAAAATATTATTTATTTCATATACTTGATATTTTTGCAAAGAATTAATCTTTTATTTGTTTTTTAACATTTAAAATATTTTTTCCTCCTTGATTTTCCAAATTTAATTGGTTTCCAATCATTTTGTGAATATAAACATGATTTTTCAAACATTAATCCAAGATCACAACTTGTTTTTCACACATGTTTGATAATTTTGATCATTTTAATTAAATTTTTATTTAATTAAAATACATTTTGAAATTAAATTAGGGTTTTGATCTTAATCACCCTAAACAAATAATTTTCAAACACTCATGGGCCTCTAATAGAGTGTAAGACCCAACCCTTTTTTTTTCCAAAATGTTTTGGGTCTCAGTGTATTGTATAAGTCCCGATACCGTCAAAAAGTTCGACACGATCATTGCCTTTTTTACAAAAATCATCGGGCTTCTCCTTGAGCTATAATACCCATATTTATTCACTTTCAAACTCTTTGGGCCTCTAATAGAGTGTAAGACCCAATCCCCTTTTAACCAAAACAAATTTGGGCCTCAGATATTGTATAAGTCCCTCTGCGTTAAAAGAAAAATCTCGGCGTAATCGCCAGTTCAAAAAATCAAATCATCTGGGCCTACTCTCGTGTTATAAGCCCCATTTCTTTTATTTAAATCTCTTTGGGCCTTTAATAGAGTGTAAGACCCAACCCTTTTTTGAAACCAAAATGATTTGGGCCTCATATGTTGTATAAGACCCACTGTGTTTTCAAAAACCTTTGCGCGATCGCCGTTTTAAAACAAATAACCCTGGGCTTCTCCTTGAGCTGTAAGTCCCTTATCTTGTACAAAAATAAATCTTTGGGCCTCTAATAGAGTAAGACCCATCCCCTTATACATAAAAACTTTTGGGCCTCACATATTGTATAAGTCCCTCTGTACCGTTTTCAAAACAACGGTGCGATCATCGTTAAAACTTGGGCCTCTCCTCGAGATGTAAGCCCCAACAATCTTTTCAAAACACTTTCTCCTTTGATTTTGAATTCAAATATATGCTGTTATAAAAAAATTCTTTAATTTCTTTGTTGAACAACTAACAAAACAGCATTGAAGCTCTATAATGGGTAAGTGTTTATCCGCTTTCATTTACCGCTTTCATATGTACATAACTGTATTGTGGGGCTGCTTCACTGTAAGTCTTCTTTCACATCCTTTTATATACATGTCACATATCCACTGTGTAATACTAATATAGTTATTTAGAATTTTCCCCGGCAACTACGTCTAGAACTAGGTAAAGCCCTGTTGGTCACTATTTAAATACAAACAAAACTAGATCCCCATAGGATTTCCAGATACAGTCTTCCCTTCTCTTGGGGTTAAACAATATGGAACAAAGAGAAAGGCAGTATTCTCGGTGAACCTTTTCTCAAACTGTCACTCTTAGAAATTGTCAAAGAAACTCTAACTCCCCAGAGATGATCTTTTCTCCGTGAATGGCATCTCTTGAGTTTCTTCCAAATTCTTGAACTTTCCTGGAATGATCTCTTCTCTGTGAATTGGATTTCTTGAACTTCTCTTGGTTTGGGGACCCACAGGCTTCCTAAAAGCATCCCCGCCTCCTCTTGGGCGTTGTACAAGGACCCTTCGGCTTCTTAGAAGTTCTCATGCCTTCTCTTGGGCTTAATACAAGGACCCTGACGACCTCTTAAAGGTATAAGACAAAACTTAGTCATCCTTTGCTAGAGCAGTCTTTCCCGCGTCAAACCTCCGACCATTGTAGGGTTGATACTCATCCCTTAATCCCCGTGTCTCCTCTTGGGCATTGTACAAAAGATAAAACTCTAGACTTGGACAGTCTAAACTCTTGAGTCTCAAAGACATTCTCAAGTTCCTTTCAAACATAGGAAAAAACACCGATCACTCTGGATCAATCTCCAGCAGAAACCCGGTTTCTCTCATGAGAGTTCCCCACACTTGGACCCGCTTCAAGATCTCAATAATCCTCAGCAGTAAGTCAGCCTCCTCTTGGGCTTTATACAAATGATTCTCCCCAGCGGAGCTAACCTTTTCAGACTCTCTTGTTGAGTCAACCACTTTTAGCCTCCGTCTTGGGCTTTGTACAAGACATATAAAACACTCTCTTATTGAGTATAAAAGACTCTCTTGTTGAGTCAATTTCCTTTTAGCCTCAATCTCAAAAGACTCTCTTATTGAGTCAATCAACCTTCAGACTCTCTTGTTTAGTCAATCACCTTTTCAAGACTCTCTTGTTTAGTCAACCTTTTTTAGCTTCTGTCTTGGGCTTTATACAAGACAGATAAAAGTACTCTCTTGTTGAGTCAAACCATTTCAGCCTCCATTTTGGGCTTTATACAAGATACATTCTCCCGAACGGAGTCAAAATCCCTTTTAGCCTCAATCTTGGGCTTTGTACAAGGCAGAAAGAACATTTTCCATGGAAAAGTCAAACTTCTAGCCTCCTCTTAGGCTTTGTATAAAGAAACCCCCGGTTGAGTTAATAAACCTCTTAGCATCAAACTTGTGCCTTGATCAGGGCACACAAAAATCGACAATTCCCTCAGAGGAAGTCCAATCCCTCTTTAGAGATAACATGTTCTCTCTCAGTCAAACCTTTTAGCTTCAATCTTGGGCTTTGAACAAGACACAAATACCCAGTTAGCTTCATATCTTGGGCTTTGAACAAGATACAAATCATCTTTAGCTTCATGTCTTGGGCTTTGAACAAGACACCAAAATATCTCTTTCCTCCCATAGAATAGGAGGAACTACGATCGCTCTAATTTCCCTATTTCGTTAAATGGAAATACGTAGGCATAAGATTGTAAAATCTTAGCGAGCATACTAATCAAAAACTCAAAGTCCAGTACCTCCATACATCAATAAAAAAGCATCAGACCTAACATCTTACCAAAATCCTCTTGTACAGTCATGACACTCCGTTCTTAAACGAAATAACCTAAAGACAGACCCCCCTTTTGACAGCATCTGTAAATCAACAGTTTTGACTGTTTAACCGCAGTATGCAGGCAGGGTTAATTGGAGACATCTATTTTCCTTCCTTAATCAGCTTCACAGGATAAAAAATGAATCGAACTGTAGTACCAAAGCGATAGTGATTCGAAACCACAAAAACCGCGCTACAATGACTAACATACACAGACTAATCATCTCTTCTTAAGGATTCTGACCTAATTGGTCCCTTGAGGAATACAAATAACTGTTTGATGAAATTTGATGTTTACAATGAAATGCTCCTACACAAGCTGATATAAGCACAATTTCTAGCTCAAACTAACTTAGAGAAAACCTATACAGTATGAACAATGTTTCTTCTTTGTATTGTAGTGCTTTACTGTTCACTCATATGTTTTTCTATTTTGTATCAGTGTCTTCTCTTTTGTATATCGGTATCACTCATGAATTTTAGCGTCTTCATTTTTCTTCAAGTGATCAGGTCTTTATATAGCCAGAAAAAGATTCGTTGGAGGGCAGATAAGGAATATCATTAAGATTGCTGGCAGCTTGAAATAATGTCGTTATGTAGGGATGAAAGTCGTACACTGAAGTTGTCCTTTGTACCACCAAATCAGGGTGGTGGACAAGAACATGTTTGAGATGTACTATGTACTATTTTCCCTCGCAGACGTTTCATATTCTTCTATTCATCAGAGGCTTCTGAATAAAGAGTTGATTGAAGCATGAGAAGAATAGATGATCACTGGGCCTTCAGAATCTTGAGTCATCAGAGTCTTCAGAACTTGTTCAGCAGAACCTTGTCTTTAGAGTCTTTAGCACACAGTCTTCGGAACATTTAGTCTTTAGAAACTTAAGTCTTCAGAGTCTTCAGAACTTTGTTCAACAGAACCTTGTCTTCAGAGTCTTCAGCACTTAGTCTTTAGAAATTCAAGTCTTCAGAGTCTTCAGAATGTTGTTAAGCAGAACCTTGTCTTCAGAGTCTTTAGCACTTGGTCTTTAGAAGAGAATAACTTCAGAAGTTGGTAAGCCTTTAGAAGTAAATCATCAGAGTCATATTCAGAGGCAGAATCCAAGAGAGCATTGGAGCAGCAATATAGAGTCTTCTTAGAGTCTTTCTAAATTTGAGCAGATCAGAAGCAAACTTGCTTCTTTGCGCAGAAGCGACTTTTGATCAGATAAGAGTGACGTTCCACATGATCTCTATCAGAGTCAGAGCTATCTTTATCAGAGTCAGATCCTGTTTGTCAATTCTTTAGAATACAAACGTTAGAGTACCAAAATTGTTCTCACACAAATACTACTTTGTTATTATCAAAACTTAGAGATATCTTGCAGAACCAAATCTTATTCTAACAATCTCCCCCTTTTTTATAATGATAAAACAATGTATTTTGATAAAACAATTTTCTACGAAGATAATTAATAGGAAATGACAAGGATAGGTTTAGAATTAACTTCCCTTCATCAAGCTCCCCCTGAATCAAAGACTTAAAAAAATCTTATCAGATTTGGGATTCCAGAGCCTGATTATAAGGATCTAGTCAGATCCAGAATATCAGAGCTTGATTATAGTGGTAATGGAGTCTTAAATCAGAGCTTAATTAATATCAGAGTCATATTACCAATATAAATATTGTTCCTGAAAAGCATTCTAAGAGAAAAAAATTGCAGTTAACGTGTTAGAATGTTAGAGCTATGATTCAGAGACAAGATATTTATCAAAATAATTTTCCATTCATATACTCCCCCTTTTTGTCATAATCAAAAAGAGTAATCAATGGTTAACCCAAGCATTTTAATTCAAGAGCAGTTAGATATGTTAAATTTAGTACTTCTCCCCTTTGATGGCAATCATAAAGAAATTCAATAAGATAATATAGATGCAATAAGGATACTTTTTATAGATTAAACAAAACGCTAGAGGCGCGGTACAATAGTAGGACACAAAACAAGATAACTATAAAACAATAGACAAAAGCGACAACGATTAATATAAGACATGAAAAGAGAGACCAAAGAACTGAGAGACCAACAGAAACATCCGTCAAACAACTATCAGAAATCCTCCACCTCATCAACCCTTTCACACATTTCTTCATCCGTAGCATCCTCTGGTCCAAGTATTCTGGCTAGACTGATGATTTCAGCCTTGAAGAATAACTCAGACATAATTCTTCCATAGGGTATGAAGGACTTGTATAGATTTTTGGATATTTCAACACAATTCTTCAGATGATTGAAGATGGTTTGAGGAAGGTTCACCTGGACGTTGTACATCATGAAGTAGATAAATAGTTTATCATCAGGAGTTGTCATACCCCTAATTTTGACCACTAAGATTTCCCATCATTGTGCAAATCATCATCACAATATGGATGAACCATCATGCCTCATCAAATGCCTCAAGGGTTGTTGAGCATTCACTACAATCAAAATTAGGGTTTTAAGCCCTCTCAGAGCCTTAGACAAAGGATCAATCAAGGAATGACTTGATCTTCAACTTGTCTAGCCTCTAGAATATCCACAATGGATCAAAAGGACTCCCACTTAAAGGATTAAGCACAAGGCTGCTCCCTTCTAGGTGGATCAAGTCTCAAGATCGACAGTGTCACCAAATTAGGGTTTTGGTCGACCAGGGCCTCCAAATGGAAATTTTTCATCTGGGCACAAGCCAATGATCCAAAACATAACCTAATATACTCCATGGAACCTCATGGATCCAAGCATCAAGTCAATTTGACCTCAGGGGATGCATAAATCAAAAATCAGGAATTAGGGTTTCTTGACCTAATTCACCCCTAAGTTGACTTTTAGGGTAAATCATGAGCCAAGACCTCAAGAGAGGGTTTGAGGGTCTCTAATGAACTATATTGATCCATTTGTAACAATGGATTAATCCAAGAAGCTTGAGCAACAAGTCTCAATTTCATCTGCACCACAATTAGGGTTTCGCGTGAAAAGTCAATTGTAGCTTTGACTTTTGACCAGGACATGCTCCCAAACCCTAAGAAATGATTAAATATACCCTATGACACCCATGGAACATGTCCATCAAGTTTTATTTAGGTCAAGGACATGATTTCCTGAAGAATTGCACAATTTGGAATTCATCTGATAAAAAGTCAACTGTGCACAAAAGTTAACTTTGACTTTTTGAGATTTTTCACCAAAATGGATTTTTAACCCTAAAATGATGTTAATGTATGATTTGAATCATCATTCATCAAGAAAAATCAAAGAAAGTGGGATAACTTGTAAAAGGGGTAACCATAAAAACTTAGAAAAATTTCTAAGTTATGGAAAAAGTGACACTAATGTGCCAACTTTGGAGGATCATAACTCCTAAACCACAAGGCCATTGGTCCCCATTCAAAGATTGATTTGTAGATCTCATTGCCCTCTACAAAAGCTTCATACTGACCTATGTCCATATTCCTCATGGATTTTGAGTTATGGAGTGATCAAAATCAAGAAAAGTCACTTTGTTCCAACACTTGGTGAAAATTTCACTAAGTCAGATTTTACCCTACTTTTTGCCAAATATAGGGGAATTTTTCACTTGGATTCAAAAGAGATCAAAACCAAACATGTTCAAACAGTTGTTGTATCATGTAAGGGCTTTCCAAAATGGCCAAGAACATTACCAAATTTAATTTGAGTCATGAGATATGACATTGGCAAGTTGCCTTGTTGAAATCTGTCAAGGCAAGGTAGATTTTGCATTTTTTGTCGATTTGCCAAAATCAGCCAAATCCAAATGCTCCTATCCACTTGGACACCTCTGAGGATTGGATCTAAAGGGGACAATCACTGAGCCAAGCCTTCAAAGTCTTTGGAACAAGAAATAGCATGTTGAACCTAGAATGGCCAAAATAGGGACAAGACTCCAATTTTGGATTAGAGCATTCAATGGAAGCAACATGTGGCATGGACTAAGCCATTCTCAATTGAATTCATTCAAGACTTATCCAAGACCAAGGGAACCACAACCCTGTGCCCTAACCTCTAGTCAATGGCTAGAGGAGACTTACATTTCCATTGGGCAACATTGAACAAACACCTGATGCAGTTGCCATTCACTGTGGATCCCAAAACAAACTTGCTCTACTATAAATAGAGCTCAATTGTGATCAGTTTGAGTACACCAAAGCCATCAAACAGATGCTTTCCTCAAAATCTCTTCTTTCACTCCAATTTTGCCTTCTAAGGCAAGTCACTATCGGGTTTTGAGTTTGAGAGCTTTTCCAATCAAACCAATCACTCACACACCTCACATACATCATATAGAAGTGATCCAAACACTCACATAACATCTGGAACACAGATTTCACAAAATCACCAACCAATTGCTCAAGTTCTTGACAGTTTTGCAGTTGAGGTACCATCTTCAGCTCCAAACCATTTCAATCCATTCCAAGCATTCATACACACTCCATGGCACCTAAGGTAGCTATCCAGATCATTGGAACCTAGCTGTAACACCTCCAACACAAATCACGATCACCAGCTGCAAGTGGTAAGCATGAGCTCTTCTAACTTTATGATCCATGCAATTTTTGCTGCACAATAATTTAGCCATATGTTCATAATCATGCATGGAATGTTTTCCCTCAATTAATTGCATTGTTTGAATCATGTATCAAAAATCCTAGCCTTCATGCAGAAATTAGGGTTCTTGAGGATTTTTCATGATTTCTTGTTATATGTTTAATTTAAATGAAATTAAATACCATAGACATGATCGTGAGGTTGAAACGAGTTGATTGGTATGTGGATTGCATGATATGATCAAGTATTCAGTGAGATTGGAGAGAAAATGCAAATCTGGGCAAACCCAGAACACGCGCGTGTTCTTGGGTGTTCTTGGCGCCATTTTTTGAATATTTGAATATTTAAATTTTGTGATTTTATTTAATTGATTCAAAAATTAATTTCTCTCTGAGTTTTAATGATTTTGAGTTGATTCTTTTTTTAATAATTCAGAAAAATGTTAAAATATTTTATTTTTCCAAAAAATCCCAAAAATATTATTTATTTTGTATAATTGATATTTTTGCAAAGAATTAATGTTTTAATTGTTTTTGACATTTAAAATATTTGTTCCACCTTGATTTTGCAACTTTTAATGCTTTCTAATTATTTTGTAGGTCAATACTTAATTTTTAAAGCATTAATCCAAGATCACAATTTATTTTCCATATGTTAAACAATTCTGATCATTTTAATTGAATTTTTATTCAATTAAAACACATTTTGAAAACAAATTAGGGTTTTTGGATTAATTCAACCCTCCTAAATCATTTTCAAAACACTTTTGGGCCTCTAATAGAGTGTAAGACCCAACCCTTTGTAAATACAACCCATTTTGGGCCTCACTTATTGTATAAGTCCCGTTGTATTTCAAAAAGTTTGACGTGATCATTATCCGTTGAAAAACAAACCTTGGGTCTGCCCTCGAGTAGTAAGACCTATTTCTTTTCTTTAAAACTCTTTGGGCCTCTAATAGAGTGTAAGACCCAATCCCCTTTTAACCAAAACATTTTGGGCCTCAGATATTGTATAGGCCCCTTCGTGTTAAAAGAAAATCTCGGCGCGATCGCCATTTTAAACGAAAAATCATCTGGGCCTACCCTCGTGTTATAAGCCCCACTCTTTTTCTTTAAAACTTTTTGGGCCTCTTGAGAGAGTGTAAGACCCATCCCTTTGTACAAAAAACAATTTTTTGGCCTCAGTCACTTGTATAAGTCCCTCTGTACAAATTCAACAGTGCGCTTACTGATAAAACTCTCGGCCTCTCCTTGAGCTGTAAGCCCCAAATCTTTCTTTTTCAAAGCAATTTCTCCTTTGATTTTGAATATACTGTTGTTTTCAATCTGTCTTTGTTGAACAACTAACCAAACAACATGGAAGCTCTACAAACGAGTAAGTGTTTATATGCTTTCATTTACCGCTTTCATATACATATAACTGTATTGTGGGGTTGTTTCGCTGTAAGTCTTCTTTCATAAACTCATATCAACTATGTAATAATAGTATAGATATTTAGAGTTTCCCCGGCAACTACGTCTAGAACTAGGTGACGCCGTTTCGTTTATTCGTAGAAATAGAGAACTAGATCCCCAATAGGATCACCAGATACAGTCTTCTCTTCGGCTGTCCTCATTAGGAATTGTCAAGAAACTCTACTCCCAGAGATGAATGTATTCTCCGTGAATGGCATCTTTGAGTTTCTTCCAAATTCTCGAACTTTCCTGACTTGATCTATTCCTTGTGAATAGCTTGCCTTGAATTTCTCGAGGTTTGGGGACCCACGGGCTTCTTAAAAGCATCGGCCTCCTCTTGGGCATCGTACAAGGACCCACAGGCTTCCTAAAAGCAACCCCGCCTCCTCTTGGGCTTCGTACAAGGACCCATCGGCTTCTTAGAAGTATTCACAGCCTCCTCTTAGGCTTCGTATAATGATCTCTTCCTCCGAGAATGATAGTCTCCTCTTGGGCTTCGTACAAGGACCCGTCGGCTTCTTAAAAGCTTCCAGCCTCCTCTTGGGCTTCGAACAAATTGTCCCGACGACCTCCTAGAGGTATAGGAACAGAACTTAGTCATCTGCATAGAACAGTCCTTTCAAAGAGTCTACTACTGTTTCTCAAAGCATAGTACAAAAGATGAAACTCTAGACACGGACAGTCTAATCTCCTTGAGTCTTCCAGACATTCTCAAGTGACCCCTTCGTTAAATAGGAAGGAAACCCGTAGACTCGGACAGTCTCAATACCCTTCAGATTTCCCACTTCCTTAAAGAACAGGAATAACCCGGATCCTCGAATCAAATCCTTGAGTACAATGTTGCTCATATAAGAACTGATTTTCTCTTTCAAAATCAGTATACTAGACCTGTCACTCAACTGAAACAGTCACCATAGCCTCCTCTTGGGCTTTGTACAATGATCCTCCCCAGCGGAGTCAAACAATGTTTAGCCTCTCTCTCGGGCTTTGTACGAGACACATAAGAGACTCCCTCGTTGAGTCAAATCACCCTTTCGCCTCCATCTCGGGCTTTATACGAGATACAAAAAGGTCCTTATTGAGCCAAACAAATTTTAGCCTCCCTTTCGGGCTTCGTACGAGATACAAAAAAACTCTCTTGTTGAGTCAAATAGCCTCCATCTCGGGCTTTATACGAGATACCAAAAGATTCCCTCGTTGAGTTAAAACCTTTTAGCCTCTCTCTCGGGCTTCGTACGAGACACATATTAGCCTCCTCTTAGGCTTTGTATAAGAAAACCACTGGTTGATCCAATCAACCTTTTAGCATCAAAGCTGCGCCTCGTTCATAGTACACAAACTTCAACAACTCCTTCCCCTTCATCTAATTGCTGTAAGCGGCAAGCCTCTGGATCATCTACATCCATGCCACTGTCCCTCTTTTAGCATGATAAATTCCTAAGGAAAGATGGCATTGCTCTAAACTGAGTTAAAGTCTTCTCCTTCAGGTTAAAATCCCCTATAAAGGAAATTATGGCATTGCCGGATTCACAAATCCCGGTTAAAGTAATCGTCCTTTATAGTCAGTCACCCAACAGTTGTGACAAACAGACCCCTTTAGAGGTGACAAATTCTCTCTAAGGTCAACACTTTTAGCTTCACATGTTGGGCTTTGAACAAGATACAAACCACCTTTAGCTTCACGTCTTGGGCTTTGAACAAGACACCAAAACAACCATTTCCTCCCATAGAATAGGAGGAACTACGAACGCTCTGATTTCCCTGTTTCGGTAAACAGGAATACGTAGGCATATGATTGAAAGAAAAAATCTTAGCGAGCACACTAAACAAAAACCCAAAATTCCATACTTTCATATACATCCGTCCTAACATCTCAACCGATAGCCTAAAACACCTCTTTTCGAAAAAATAACCAAGGAGAGACCCCGAATCTTTGTAGCATCTGTAAACCAACAGTTTTGATTGTTTAATCTCAGTATGCAAGCAGGGTTAGTTGGAGACATCTATTTCGCTTCCTTCATCAGCTTTAATAGGATAAAAAATGAATCGAACTGTAGTACTAGAGCGATCATGCTTCGCAACCACATCCAAAAATCACTCGCTACATGAGTCAAGGTATTTTTGGCCTCTCCTCTGGGTCCAAAGTTGATAAGCAGAAGTTGAAACCACATTTTACCGATGGGGAGGAGTCCTTCGGGATTATAGGGTTCATATCTGTTACGAGACATATCATGTGAAATTCTGGTACAGATGTGTGATGTTTTGTGCAATGTCACAACATCGCAATCTGCTGAACAAGGCAATAATAGAAACAGTAAATGAACACAATCAATTGTTCACCCAGTTCGGTTCAACCAACCTACATCTAGGGGCATACCAAGCCAGGAAGGAAGTCCACTATTAGTAGTATCAAATTACAGACTCAACACACTAGTTGACAATCTACCTAATTCAATCACTACCCAATGACCCTTCTACCTAAGTCCTCCCTAGGTAAGAGACTCCATCTCACTTCCAATCATCTCGATGATGTCTAGCAGTCAACTACACCGTCACTGCATCAACAGCTTGACTCCTTAAACTTTTCTGTTACATATACCTTGGAAGACACACTTCCATGACAATACCTAGACATGACCCTCATGACTAAGAACAATACTTAGAGTTGCTTAACAGCTTCCTCCAAGAACAATACATCTCTTACCTACAGGCTTCGAGATAAACACGATGACCATCCCACAAACCGGGTGGTTCATCAACCAACACAGCCCTTATAATCTACATGATGGCTGGCTTCCTAAAACTAGGTTACAATGCTTCTATTTATAACCTATTTCCCAACTGGATTTGGGCCTTCAAATCATATCAAATCTTCTGTTCCAAATCTCCAACAGATTCTGCTATTAATTGGATCTTCAATCAAATCTTCAATTTAAATCTTCAATAATTAACTCTAAATATTCTCCATATCTTTATGCATTAAATTTAGCTCCACATAATATTTCCAGGATATTATGTATCTTTTAAATCTTCTCTTTAAATCAGCTACAAGATCTTCTCCACACAAATAGGAACAATTCTCCATGTCTATTTGCACAAAAATAGTAACAAACTATTCTCCACAAGATATGCAGAATTAATTGTATCAGAATAAATCTTCTCCAATAAATTTGCATCCAATCTAACTAACAGATTTCCTCAAATCAAACTAATGCGTGCAGCCCTATAAACATCACAACCTGATGTTTTAAGTTTCTGGTATAGTGATGTCAAGACATCGCATGTGACATCACTCTTCAGCACTTTAACTCTTCAACACCTTAACATTCTGCAATACAAAAACCACAACAGATGGTTTTCTGATGTTCTGTCAACTGATGTTATGACATCAGGTTTGACATCAGCACAAAACTGCAACCCTTAAACACTTAACATAACCAGAATGTTAACTAAACATAACAAGTCTATTAAAAACTCATGTTGAAACATCAACCATGACATCAACATTGTTTTACCAAAATTCTAGCCAACTCCAAGAATTAACAATCTCCCCCTTTGGCTAATTTTGGCTAAAACAATTTCAGCCTACATCAGACCAACTTGGACCAACTTGCAGCAGAAACGAACACTTTCACATCAGCATAGGGCAAACTCCCCCTCAAACCAAGAACCAACTCACAGCTGTTCAAACACTCTCCCCCTCAACTGCTGCACCATATCAGAAAAGGCTTCACAACCACACCTTGGCAACCACTAGGCTAACTCTCCCTCTTTTTAGCCATAATTGGACAAACTCTGAACATAGCAGCAAGCACAAAAAAATTCCAAAGGCAAACTCTGAATCATCCAACCAATATACTCAGAACAAAACCCAGACTCAGCAGCTACTACTTTCAATTATCAGCAGAGAAAATATCAACTCCCCCTATCTAGTGCTTCTTGACCAGTATACCATAACATTTGGAAACTCCAGACATAGTCTTCATTCATCTAGACAGGAATGCTTCACACAATCATCCACAAGTTCTGAAGCACACTCACAATGCCTTCCACTGAACTCTAAGTAAACTCCTCTTTCTTAAAAACACACCAAGACAAGTGTGACATCTCCCAGATACACACAAAGCTGTCCTTCAGACTCCTCCTTAGAAGCATGTGTACATATGATTCAAACAATTAGCTTCACATGGCTAGAACACCAACATGTCATCCAACAACCTAATGTCATAACATGTTATCTGACATTATATCCAATCTTCACAATCTTGATCAGCACGCAATCTTCACAAAAATCTGCATCCTTGCAGTAAAAGACCATAGACAACAGCCTTAACTCCCCCTACCATGAACAACCCATGCTCCTTATGAAGATGAACACTTGACACCAGATAGAAGCACAATGAAATTGCCACCTTCTCAACATTAAGAACTGCCACTTCTTGTGTTTGTTGAGCAAAATCTCATCATGATTATTTCCGATACATGATCTGTCAAGTCCAAAAAAAAACACTTGATTTGGAATTTCACATATTCCATAACAAATGTCTTCAGATCACTTGCAACACAAGATAAGGACTACCACCACCTTTTACTTGTATTAGAAGAAACCTCCTTATCTTCAGCCATTCTGATCAGATCACACCACTGACAACAACCTTCTGTCCTTATACCCACCTAAAGAAGTCTTCAACCTACTTAACCTCAAGATCAGAACATGTCCATAATGACTAAACTGCCACTTCAGACACTAATGCTGCTTCTTCCAATTCCACAAGCCCAGTCCATCAGATAACTACCAAGCTCCCAACAAGGTCTTTGTTCACAAATAACCCGCAGATGATGCTTACTAATTCACACACTTCTTATACAGTCAGCTGATAAGGTTCCCTCAGGGTGTCATCTTCAAACATCAAGCTACTCCATCATGGCCACAAACAACAATATCCAGACTTCTCACACAAGGCATGACAATTTGTATGACCTCTTCTTCTGCACACGTCTGACAACTTCTGATTCTTCCTTATGACACATTCACAAGTTACTTTGGACTTCTTCAGTCTTCTCTACATTCTCCATCCAAGGCAGACCTTCTACTTCATCATCCTCCCGTATGACTATGTAGACACTCCTTAGGCAAAATGTAGGCACCAAGCTCCTGAACCAGAGCATAATCATCCTTCACCAAGGATATCCAACCAGATAATGTCCCAACACAAGTTAGAATATTTGCCACACACCAAGACATCATCACCTTGATTCTTGATATGCTCCACCAACTGGACTTACTATTGCACAGTAATCCAAAGCATCAGGGAATAACCTCTCATCCACCTTCAAGAAGAATAATCTTCTTGAGTCTTCAACTCATCACCCTTCTGCCCAAGAGTAACTTGTTCCAAGACAATCCTCAATAATAACCAGCTGCCACACTCTGATTATCTTGATTCTTCGAATTCACTTCTGAGATCAACCAATGCCACAGTTTGATCACCTCAAGCACGAATCCTCAAATGAAAACAGCCAAATGCCACATTTTGACCTTTTTCACGTTTGTCAAAACTCTCACAAAGATATCCTGATCCACCAAGGAAACTTGATCTTTAAGTCACATGTTCCACTTGCTCAAAAGCAAACACACTTAGACTCCCTAAGCCATGGTCATGTAACATCTTCTCCTTCCTGCAGCTCCCGCAAACTGCCATGAGAACGATCTTTTTGAAGCATCCTATTGTTCATTCCTGTAGATCACCTTATCATTAGCTGATGTGCCACCTTACCAGCTGAGACTTCTGATGCTAAGCTAGATGTCAGAACATTATGACATCCAACTGTTGAATTCAGCTCTTCCTTCTGCCACTCAGAAGAACCTCCTCCCTTTGCAGAAACAGATTTCCATGCTCTCATAGACTTGATTCAACAATCAAGTTTGAGTAGACAACCTCCATCCTGCTTTGAAACTCCAAAGACTTCAAACCTACCACATCTGAATCTTTAGAAAATAAGTAGTCCAAGACTACCCCATAGCAATACTTAAACAAAGTCACTTCCCTTAGTAGAGCCGACAGTAGAAAGCCAGAGATAACTGCCACTTATCCTCGACCTTCACAACTAGAGCAAACACCATGCTCCCATCTTTATCTTCAACAACACCAACACACCACGAAGAGAAATAAAGAGCCACACAGAGAAAAGTATATTCTCAACAATTCAACAGTCCTGCACTTTTACATCAGACATATACATAGTCTCCCGTCAATGTATTTTGTCATTAGTTGAATGCACATCCTTATCAAAAGCAGATAAATACTCAACATTTGATCTGGTCTGAAACTTGAGGCCCTAGCTGATCCCTCTTCTGCTAATCCACATCACTGATCACTATCTTTCTTTGGCTGAAATGATGTGTCAACATCAGTTCTGACATCAGTCTTCATCACATTAAACACTTCTACAATGGATTTGGAGACTCCGACCATATTAATCCACACATATCTCATGTAGGGGACACATGAGAACATATCAACATCTGATCAACTTCCAAGATTAGACCAACAAAACTGCAGTAACTTGCATACCACACTCTTCCAAAATCTTCTTCTTATAAGCACAAGGTTCAGACCTTTGTCAACTTAAGAGTGATAACTACCATCCTTCTGCATCTAAAGCCATACCATAGACACTCTGCTACTTCCAATCCTTTAAGCCTCAAATCTGGAAGAGTTCACTCCATACGACTAATGCAGACACCAATTGACCCCAGGCTGATTTACACTACTATTGAACACAAACTCTAGGATGCACTTTCCCTATAATATTGTCCTCAGACTGTTTAGCTCAAGCTTACTACCTTTTATATGAACAACATCTCACAAATTGTTCAACTTCACAGCTTCAGAGATCCTTCAAAACAGCTACAGTCTAACAGGTCTTTGACTCAGCATTTACCTTTAAACTGCTGATGTGTAGCGCGATGTCGAGACATTAGGATTGACATATCAAGCTTAGCTTCTTTCTTGATGAAACTGATAACATAACCAGAAAGACCCTCCTGAATAGGTCACCACAACTCAGCTTAAGAGATACCTTATCAAGATCTTCACTCCCGCATGAAAGATTTGACAGTGATACTCTTTTGCCTTGGGCTCCACCCTCTTCTTTCTTCATCAAGCCTTAAAAACAATCCATTCACCTTCTGATCACTTCTTTCCCCAAAACAAAGGTATGAGATAATCCTCAAGAATCTTCGATCTCTCAAACCAACCAGTTGAAGTTGCCTTGCACCAACTACCACGTCAGAGACCAACCTGCTGAGGAGACCAACCCTTAATGTCTTTCCAAGAGAATACCTTCCTAGAATCTCACCACCAGAGATACGAGAACCAACCAGGGTTACAAAAACACATGCAGCGGAACATACAACAACTCCTCAACAACCTTCAGGTGCTGTTCAAAAATCCTTGCTTGTCACCAAGGGTCAACACACTCATAATGGCAGCTCTGATAAATAGTCCATCCTTTACTTCAAGGGATCATACACCCAACCGTATGAACTGGCCAAGTCCACAACTCAGCAACTATCTTCCTTGCTCACGAACTAGAAAGTATCTTCCCTAGATCTCATCCAGAAACAGACAGGATGCCTGCTCTGATACCAATTGAAATTCTGGTACAGATGTGTGATGTTTTGTGCAATGTCACAACATCGCAATCTGCTGAACAAGGCAATAATAGAAACAGTAAATGAACACAATCAATTGTTCACCCAGTTCGGTTTAACCAACCTACATCTGGGGGCATACCAAGCCAGGAAGGAAGTCCACTATTAGTAGTATCAAATTACAGACTGAACACACCAGTTGACAATCTACCTAATTCAATCACTACCCAATGACCCTTCTACCTAAGTCCTCCCTAGGTAAGAGACTCCATCTCACTTCCAATCATCTCGATGATGTCTAGCAGTCAACTATACCGTCACTGCATCAACAGCTTGACTCCTTAAACTTTTCTATTACATATACCTTGGAAGACACACTTCCATGACAATACCTAGACATGACCCTCATGACTAAGAACAATACTTAGAGTTGCTTAACAACTTCCTCCAAGAACAATACATCTCTTACCTACAGGCTTCGAGATAAACACGATGACCATCCCACAAACCGGGTGGTTCATCAACCAACACAGCCCTTATAATCTACATGATGGCTGGCTTCCTAAAACTAGGTTACAATGCTTCTATTTATAACCTATTTCCCAACTGGATTTGGGCCTTCAAATCATATCAAATCTTCTGTTCCAAATCTCCAACAGATTCTGCTATTAATTGGATCTTCAATCAAATCTTCAATTTAAATCTTCAATAATTAACTCTAAATATTCTCCATATCTTTATGCATTAAATTCAGCTCCACATAATATTTCCAGGATATTATGTATCTTTTAAATCTTCTCTTTAAATCAGCTGCAAGATCTTCTCCACACAAATAGGAACAATTCTCCATGTCTATTTGCACAAAAATAGTAACAAACTATTCTCCACAAGATATGCAGAATTAATTGTATCAGAATAAATCTTCTCCAATAAATTCGCATCCAATCTAACTAACAGATCTCCTCAAATCAAACTAATGCGTGCAGCCCTAAAAACATCACAACCTGATGTTTTAAGTTTCTGGTATAGTGATGTCAAGACATCGCATGTAACATCACTCTTCAGCACTTTAACTCTTCAACACCTTAACATTCTGCAATACAAAAACCACAACAGATGGTTTTCTGATGTTCTGTCAACTGATGTTATGACATCGGGTTTGACATCAGCACAAAACTGCAACCCTTAAACACTTAACATAACCAGAATGTTAACTAAACATAACAAGGCTGTTAAAAACTCATGTTGAAACATCAACCATGACATCAACATTGTTTTACCAAAATTCTATCTAACTCCAAGAATTAACATCATGAATTCCAATGAGATCCTCAATAAAGGAATAAGACAGATGGAAATCTCAACAGTGACTTCAGACTGAACACAATTGATGGCTTGGGAGATGATAGCATGTGGTATGATGACCGGAACGCCAAAAATAGAAGACCAGACAAAATTGTTGTCTTCTAAAATCTGTGCGTATTTCCAGAATTCTTTCACCAGGACAGGATACATGGGTCCATGCAGGATTGCATAGTATCCTGACCACCCTTGAATTTGCATGTTGGTAGATATGTATACGTTTGAATCTCTTAGTATTGGGAGGTTTGGCCTTTTCTCATTGATGACTTCCATAACTTCGTCATTGCCAACAAAAGTTTTGATAGACATAGTGAACAAAAAAAGGTAGGAATGACAAGCAAGTTGAATAACTGAAGAAAAGTTATGAAGAGGAGTGTGGTACTTAAAGAGACAAAAATTGTGTTAACAATAAATGGCAATAAAGATTAGGTGAATTGAAACGAAAAATTCATCATTTCCAATACAAGAGATACAAACAAGAACAAAGAATGATAAAAGAGTGTATCAGTCTCCAAAAGATCACATATCAGTTACACGTTATTCAAATCTTGACATTAGTCAATAAATATGAATAAATGTATACTTGAAAATGGGAGGGCAGAATCTGACAAAGAATAAAGGTTGGGAAGAGAAGTGTTTAGTTTCAAGAAATCTTTGTCTCATACACATCTTAATGACTGCATAGTAATAGGGGAAGACGTAGAGATTTAATCTATTCTCAAGTAAATTATCAAATCCAATGCGTTAAAACATGATTACAAGAATATTAAGGAGTAATTACTTGACACCTAGTCTCACGAAATCACAACGCTCGAGGTGTCTCTTCAACAATAGGAATGATTTGATTTTGGACAGGTGTCACAAATCATCATAGCCGTTTGTTTTCAAGAGAGCACATTTGATATTCCCAAGGTCAAGAATACCAAGAGGTATCTAACTGGATGAGTTTCTGATCAGGACATCTTCTAACATGTAGAAGTATCGTTAATTAGAAAGACATAAAATAAATAATAAAACACTATGCTTAACATCAGAATCTTATATCAGAAGTTCTGGTGACTTGACACATCAAAATATCATCTTCTCATTCTGGACAAGGTTTTATAAATAGATTTTCCAGAATGAATACGAATTTATCCTCAGCAAGGGGTTTTGTGAAAATATCAGCCCACTGGTGATTTGTATCTACAAATTTTAACTGAAAAGTACCCTTCTGATCATAGTCACTTAAAAAGTGATGTTTTATTTCAATATGTTTTGCCCTAGAATGTAGAATAAGATTCTTAGATAAACAGATGGCAGAAGTATTATCACAGAAGATAGGAATGTTACTCTCATGTATCTGATAATCTTCTAGTTGATTCTTCATCCAGAGTATCTGAGTACTGCACAGTGATGCTGAGATATATTCTGCTTCTGCAGTTGAGAGTGAAATTGTTAATTGTCTTTTGCTTGCCCAAGAGACGAGGTTATTCCCCAGAAACTGACAGTTTCCAGATATACTCTTCCTTTCCAATCTGTCTCGAGCATAATCTGCATCTTAATAACCAGAAAGCTTGTACTCTGATGTTTTCTTATACATCAAGCCAATGTTAGTTGTTCCTTTAAGGTACCTTAGGATTCTCTTAACAGCAGTTAAGTGAGTTTCCCTTGGATCTGATTGGAAATGAGCACAAAGACATACGCAGAATAGAATATCTAGACGAGAAGCAGTCAAATACAGAAGAGAGCCTATCATACCACGATAGAGCTTCTGAAAAACCCTTTTTACTTACTTCTTCTTTCTCCAGAATGAATAGGATGCATAGGAGTCTTTGCAGGTTTACTTTCTGACATATTGAACTTCTTCAGAAGTTCTCTTGCATACTTGCTCTGATGAATGTACGTTCCCTCTGGACCTTGATCAACCTGAATACCCAGAAAGAATCTGAGTTCTCCCATCAGACTCATTTCAAATTCAACCTGCATTAACTTAGAAAATTCCTTGCACAAGGAAGTATTAGCAGAACCAAATATAATATCATCAACGTAGATTTGAACGACCATAATGTCACTTTTAAAGGTTTTACAAAAGAGTGTTGTATCAACTTTTCCTCTGGTAAAGTCATTTTCCAAAAGAAAGTTACTTAGCCTTTCATACCAAGCTCTGGGAGCCTGTTTCAGACCATATAGCGATTTCTTAAGTTTGAAAACAAAATTTGGATTTTTCAGAACTTTCAAAACCAGGAGGTTGGTTCACAAACACTTCTTCATTAATATACCTATTTAAAAATGCACTCTTTACATCCATCTAATATAAAGTAATGTTATGATTCACAACAAAGGAAATTAAAAGATGTATTGATTTTAACCTGGCAACTGGTGCAAAGGTTTCTGTATAATCTATTCCTTCCTGCTGACTATAACCTTGTGCTACCATTCGTGCTTTGTTTCTTACGACCTCACCTTTCTCATCTAACTTGTTTCTGAATACCCACTTTGTTCCAATGACGTGGACACCTTTGGGATTCTGAACAAGATCCCATACATCATTTCTAGTGAATTGATTCAGCTCTTCTGGCATGGCCAGAATCCACTCATTTTCCTTAAGAGCTTCATCAACTGATGTTGGCTCTATCAGAGACACCAAACCCAGAAGTGTTCCTTCAGAAGGTTTAAACGATGAACGAGTTCTGACTGGATCAACTTTGTCTCCCAGAATCAATTTTTCAGAATGAGAAGTCTTTAGTCTATTCTTCTTCTGATGAGATGGACTATTTGCAGTTTTTGGCAAGGTTGTATCTGAATCTGGAGAATCTGTATCTTTGTCTCCTTATTTTGAATCTTCTTCCTTAGATTCTGATAAGGTAATCTTCAGATCTGTAAACTTTTTAACTAGCTTTGACTTTTTAGGGTCAAGCTTATCATCGAATCTAACATGAATTGATTCATCAACAATTCGTGTTTCTATGTTATAGATTATGTAGCCTTTAGAGCATTTAGAGTATCCTAACAGTAAACACTTTTGAGCTTTGAAGTCAAACTTGCCAAGATTCTTTTTAGTGTTCAACATAAAACAAATACAGCCAAAAGGATGAAAATATGAAATGTTGGGTTTTATATTCTTCCACAATTCATAAGAAGTCTTACCCATAATAGGTCTTATAGAAATCCTATTCTGAATATAACATGCTGTATTTACTGCCTCTGCCCAGAAGTGCTTAGCCATATCAGTTTCTTGGATCATGGTACGAGCCATTTCTTGCAAAGTCCTATTCTTACTTTCCACTACTCCATTTTGTTGTGGAGTTCTGGGATAGGAGAAATCATGGGAAATGCCATGGGAATAAATAAGATTCTCAAAGTATCTGTTCTCAAATTATCCTCCATGATCACTTTTGACTCTGACTATTTTGCAATCCTTCCTTGTTTGCACTTGAGATCAAAAGGTAGGGAACACAAAATATGACTCATCAACGATAACTAATCCAGACTTCTTTCCACTAATTGACGCAGTTTTCACTGGTCCAAACAAATCAATGACTAAAGTCATCAACGATAACTAATCCATACTTCTTTCCACTATTTGACGCAGTTTTCACTGGTCCAAACAAATCAATGTGTAGAATTTCTAATGGTCTGGAGGTGAATATAACATTCTTTGCTTTGAAGGAAGTTTTAGAAAACTTTCTTTTCTAACATGCTTCACAAAGAGCTTCTGAATAATACTTCAGATTTGGTGAGCCTCTGACAAGTTCAAGCTTATTTAGCTGAGAAATCCTCCTCGTGCTAATATGGCCTAAACGTCTATGCCATACCCATTGCTCCTCATTAATAGACATTAAGCATTTGACATTCTGTTCACAGAGATCAGAAAGTCTAATTTTATAAATGTTGTTTTTCCTCTTTCCGATAAAAAGGATTGAGCCATCTTTCTGACTGACAACCTTACAGGACTTTTGATTAAAGATGATATCATAACCATTGTCACTAAGTTAACTAATTGAAAACAAGTTATGCATCAAACCATCGACTAGAAGAACATCAGTAATAGAAGGAAGGTTACCATTACCAACAGTTCCAGAGCCAATGATTTTTTCTTTCTGGTTTCCTCCGAAACTGACGAAGCCTCTAGGCTTAAGTTCCGGACTTTGGAACATATGCCTTCTTCCCGTTATGTGTCGCGGGCAAACATTGTCCAAGTACCATGATTGGTGTTTCAACTGAGCTGCTAAGGATATCTGTAACATAGATTATCTTATCCTTAGGTACCCACTTTTTGGGTTCTCTTTTGTTAGTTTTCCCAGAGTGTTTGACAACTTTGGGCTTATATGCACCAGGATAATCAAGTGGAATTTGTCCATGATATTTGACTTTAAAAATAGATTTCTATGTCAGTGGGGGTTTCTGTGCAAGCTCAGAGCAAACAAGCTCAGTGCCAGAAGGCACAAAATGGCCATAGAGAGGTTTTCATTTAACTGGTTGACTTTCGTCAATTTCAAATGTTTCTGTACATCCCAAACCTTTCTTATCATTTCTGCTAACTCCATAGATCATGGAAGTTATTATGCTTCTATCCATGCTTTTAACTATAAAATATTGGAATGCTCTATCATACTTGTTGATACAGCTTGTGTCAGAGGCATTGGAGATTAATTCTGCTTCTAATTTAGAAATTTTACTTTTCAAACCACAGTTACTATTTTTTAAAGAAAAAATGTTTTCATTTAGAGAAGAATTATTCTGCTCAAGCTTATCTTTTTCTTCAGAAGCAATTACATGGGATTTTTTAAGATCCTTGTATTTACTTTGAAGAGTTTGATACTTTTCCAGCATTTCTGAAAGACATGGCCCTAATTCACAACGAGAGAGTTTAGATAGTACGTCTGAGTCAGAGTCTAAGTCTGATTCTGGGTCTGATGGCATTTTGTCTTCTAGTTCTCCAGAGACTACAACATCAATTGTTGTTGCCTCTAACGTAACGTTTGCTTATTCTTCATCAGAGTCTTCTTCTTCTTCAGAATCAAAGTCATCCCATATTGCCATGAGTCCCTTCTTCGCTTTAGAGAAGTTCTTTTTAGGTTTCTTGTCTTTCTTAAGCTTTGGACACTCGTTCTTGTAATGACCTGGCTCATTACATTCATAGCAGATGACTTCTTTTCCAGAACTTTGCTTCTTCTGTCCAGATGATGACTCGGCACGACCTTTGTTTCATCTTGATCCTCTGAAGTTTCTATGTTTCCAGAGTTTGTTAATCCTTTTGGAAATAACTGACAACTCATCTTCTGATTCTTCATCAGAATCTTATGATTCTTCTTCAGCTTGATAAGCCTTTGCCTTTTCAGGTTTAGACTTAAGAGCAATAGATTTACTCTTCTTCTGAGGTTCATCTTCTTCCAGCTCTATCTCATGATTTCTTAAAGAACTAACAAGTTCTTCAAGACTTATGTTGTTCAGATCCTTGGATAACTTTAGAGTTGTTACCATAGGTTTCCATTTCTTGGGAAGGCTTCTGATGAACTTTTTAACATGATCAGGGGTTGAGTACCTTTGTCCAGAACTTTGAGTCCTGCGACTAGCATTTGAAACCTTGAAAACATAGTCTTAACTGTTTCATCATCCTCCATTCTGAATGCCTCATATTTCTGGATAAAGCAAGCACCTTTGTCTCCTTAACTTGAGTATTTCCTTCATGAGCCATTCTCAGAGAATAAAAAATGGATTTGGCAGTTTCTCTATTTGTTATCTTCTCATACTCAGTATAAGAGATATCATTTAACAATATGGTTCTTACCTTGTGATGATTCTTGTAATCTTTCTTTTGTTGGTTGGTCATAGTACTTCTAGGCACTTTTACTCTTGTAGCATCAACTGGGTGAGTGCAACCATTGACTACAAGATCCCAAAGATCTACATCATAACCAAGAAATAAACTTTCAATTCTATCTTTCCAGAAGTCAAACTTTTCACCATCAAAGACTGGTGGTCTGACATTGTAATGATCTTTCTTTCTATAATAGGATTAACATTAGCTGCAGTCATGATATCTCACACAAATACTGGATCAGTACTGAACACAGTGAAGTGTTGATAAATCTTTTTATCACAATCAGAACCGGAGCTCTGATGCCAATTGAAGGTGTGAGAAAACACAAGAAGGGGAGGTTTGAATTGGGTTTTCAAAATGAAAGCTTTTTGTGAAACTCAAACAAATATCACAAATAAACTAGCAATAGAGAAAGACACACGATATATCCTGGTTCACTTGAAAACTATCAAGTTAATCCAGTCCACCCGCCAAGGTGATTTTGCTATAACCAAACTGATTACAACTGCACTAACAACTGCTGGTGACTAACATACACAGACTAACCGTCTCTTCTTAAGGATTCTGACCTAACTGGTCCCTTAAGGAATACAAACGACTATTTAATCAAATTTGATATTTACAATGAAATGCTTCTACACAAGCTGATATAAACATAATTTCTAGCTCAAACTAACTTAGAGAAAATCTACACAGTATGAACAATGTTTCTTCTTTGTATTGTAGTGCTTTACTGTTCACTCATGTGTTTTTCTATTTCGTATCAGTGTCTTCTCTTTTGTATATCAGTATCACTCATGAATTTTAGTGTCTTCATTTTTTTTCAAGTGATCAAGTATTTATATAGCCATAAAAAGATCAGTTGGAGGGCAGATCAAGAATATCATTAAGATTGCTAGCAGCTTGAAATAATGTTGAAGGCTCTGCTGATTTGAGCAAATTTTTGGGAAAAACAGAATGTCAAAAGATATGTTTAAACATGAAGAAGTATGATGAAAGAAGACTGGTTAGAGATGATGTCCTAATAGATGTCTCGACATCTTTATCTGATATTGAAGGATGGTTCTAAATCTGTTGCAAGAATTAAAAGCAGACAGAACATGGATCAAGGAATAAGCAAACAAAAGATTGAAGCCCAAGGAAGAAAAATACTCTATAAATAGAAGACTTAGACCTAGGTTTTGATATGCCTTTTGTAACCTAGTTCTCTTGTGTAAGAAACAAGGGTTTAGGGTTTTAAGAGTCGTTGGCTCTCTAGGTTGTAAGTCTCCATTTGTATCAGTTGATGCATTGTGGCAGATATAGGCATCACAAAGATCCATAAGCCTTGAGGTATTAGATTATGTATTGTTCTTGGATGAAGCTTTTAAGCAAATCCGAGTTAGCTTATTTGTCAAAAAAGCTTGATAGATTTCTGTATTGACAGGGATGATGTAGAAATCATAGTTGGTGATTAAGAGAAGTGAGTGGGGTATCTCATATCAGAGTTGTAAACGTTGGAGTTTAACTATGGTAAAGATGTTCATTGGGTAGATGTTAGGATAAAGTTGTAAACGAGGGAGTTTAACTTTGTAACAGTTCTACAGATAGTGAAGTCTTCTTCCTGGATTGGTATCCCCCATATGTAGGTGAATTGCACTGAACTGGGTTAACAATTGTTGTGTTCTTTATCATTCTGCAGATTTATGTTTTCTGTTAGGGTTCATGATAAATATGTTGGATCAGATGTTATGACATCTGTGATCCTGCAGTTCTGATATTCAAGGTATCAGTCTGCTGTTGCGCCTCTATGTTTAAATGATTATGTAGCACAATGTCTTGACATGTGTTAGGACACCCGCTGTCTGCATATGCTAGAATTTCAATTGGTATCAGAGCAGGCATCCTGTCTGGTTCTGGATGAGATCATTGGGAGATACTTTCTGGCATTTAAACAAGGAGGAGTTTTAAAGATCAGATCAATCAACTCAGACATACTCAAGGGTATTAATGGATGAGATGGATGTTCTGGATCGAAGGTAACAACCCGTTGGTTGTTCATCTTGCTGAGGAGGTTCACCAACAACTACAGGAGAAGTGGCTAGTTCTCTTGTTGAGGTGTCTTATAAGATGTTCTGACATCTTATTAGGGCAAGCAGGATCTGTTCCTTGGTGGTTCCGCTGCATGTGTTTCTGATGTAATAGCTCTAGAATTATGGGATTATGGTGTTGTTACTGAAGACAGTTGGTGGAAGATCTCAATCGTCGGCCTCTATATGTGAAGATATCTGCATTCTTGTATTCCAAAGTCGGGAGAGATGGAATGAAGGGAGTTGTTGGTAGATATCTGGTATGGTGACTTGGTACTTGGAAGCTTGGTTTATTGGTGCAGTTGAAGTCAGTTGAAGAGGAGAGGAGTTGAGTTTAAGTTTATCAAGTTCTTGCTCTAGGAGTTTGATAAATTATTGATCGGCTAGGTTGTCAAAGATACTTGAGAATTCTCTCAAGTCCACTCATAAAGACGTCTCATTCGTGCATCTGGAGTCTTCTAGTTATTCTTCTGACTAGAAGGTGTTTCTTTGAAACACAATCTGAAGAAAGTGGAGGTGATTTATTTTCACCATCCAAAACAGCAAGGAAGGATTCATCTCTCTTAACCCTAAGGGTGGATCTAATCTGATTGGAGCTTTCAGAATTATTGAGGTAAATAGGATTCGTTCAGAGAGAATCTTAGTTACTTGAGTCAAGGGTGGCAGCCTTGGTATCTCAACACTGTTTGTCAAAGAAGATACTTGCAAAAGATTGAATACTTGATAAGTGTTCATGAAGTGATCTGGTGGAGCTTAGCTACAACAGTGAAGAAGGGTTATTGGACAAGGATTTAAGATCAATTGCTATTTGTGGAATTCACAAGTATTTAATTGATTATCCTTGAAAGTCATGATTGTTGATGTTCAACAAGATGTTGGAACATCTCATCATCAGAGTTTGTGCAGAATCATGGGAGGGGTACTGCATACGCTTTAACATCTGTTTTGATCTTAGGTGGTGACCTAAGAAATTGCTTCAATCGGGTGTGATAGAAGCATGTGTTCTCTGGAGAGTTTCCTGGCAAGAAACTGGTATGGACTTTGATGCTGTTGAAGATGAAGATGAAGACATCATAATCTTGATGGTTAATGCTTGGATCAGTTTATTTCTGATCTAGGTACTTGGGAGTATGAGAACTTGCTCAGTTTGAAGGTCAAAGTTAAGTGGCAGTTATCTCTGACTTTCTACAGACGGCTCTACTAAGGAAAATGACATTCTTTGGTATGGCTATGGTGTAGTCTAGGACTACTTTTTCATCTGAAGATTTAGACGTGGCAGGTGTGAAGTCTTTGGAGTTTCAAAGCAGGATGGAGGTTGTCTACTCAAACTTGGTTGTTGAATCAAGTCTATGAGAGCATGGAACTCTTGTTCTGCAAAGGGAGGAGGTTCTTCTAAGTGGCAGAAGGAGGAGCTGAATTCAGCAGCTGGATGTCATATCAGAATGTTCTGACATCTAGCTTAACATCAGAATCTCAGCTGGTGATGTGGCACATCAACTTAAGATAAGGTGATCTACAGGAGAATGGAAGTTATGGATGCTTCAAAAAGGTCTATCTCATGCAGTTTGTGTAACACCCCATTTTAATTATTTAATCGTCGTGTGTTAATTTGTATTGTTTAGCCTTGTTAAGGGTGAATGAAGGGTAGTGCCTTATTTAATTAGTGGAGATTAAAAACCTTAGCTAATAATAAATGATATAGCAGTGAAAATAATAATAGTAATATGGTTAGTAGTGTTATTATTATTATTCTTATTATTATCATTATTAGGACTATTATTATAATTATTATTATTTTATTATTAATTAAATAAAAATCTGATATAATTAATTAGATTATGGGATAATAGAAAATAATAAGGGCAGTTTGGTAATTAGAGATGATTAGTGAAAAATTGGTGGGGTGTTTAGCCATAATCAGAATTTTTAGAGAGAGAAAGAGAAAGGCTAAGGAGAGGAAGAACAAGGGTGTGCTAGGGCTAACACCTTCATCAGATTTCACAGGAATTAATCAAAGATTCAAGGTAAGGGGGGGGGGGGGGAATGGGTTTGATATTGGTGATTCTGTCATGATAGGGTAGTGGGGAGTCCTTAACCCCGTAGGAAATTGTATGATTATTTCTGTGGTGTGGATTTATTGTTGTAAGATTGGTTTGATGATGAAATTATTTGTGAATCGATTTGTCCTATCTTGAATTTTGTTGTTGTTACTGTTGTAAGGATGCATTATGTTGCAGATCTGGTTTTGGTGCAGGTTGTAAGAGAGGAATTAGACATAGAACTCATAGATCTGATTTAGTAATGTTAGGAAAAGATGTAAGAGGAATAATGGGACATAAAATTGATGTAGAACTTGTTTTAGGAGCATTTGGAATGGTAGAATAGGGATCAATGTGGTAGAATTCGTACTGAGATGAGAAAAATGGGTATTTTCATAGCTTCTGCCCATACGCGTACCAAGGAGGGCGATACGCGTATGGCTGGGCGTGCTGAGGGGCCGTACGCGTAACACACGTGTTGATACGCGTATAGCAAGGCAGAATGTGAGGTAATACGTGTATGAAGAGAGGGACTACGCGTAATAGGAGGGCCGTACGCGTAATGGGTTTGAACTTGGGAATTTCAGTGTGAAAACGTCTCTGTCCGTACGCGTAAGGCACCAGGCAATACGCGTAAGGATTTGGGCACTTGAGACAATACGCGTAAGGGGGAGGGGTATTATGCGTATGCTTGGGCAGGAGAGTGTTGCAATACGCGTATGACTCAGGTCAGTACGCGTATGACCAATGTGCGTGGGAAATTTTGGTATTATGCGAATTCTTTCCCGATTTCGCGTCCAATGTAGTTTCTTATGGTTTGGGAGGTTGGGATTATATGCCAGAATTTGAGTAGTGTGAGATTGGTGATGAAAATAATTAATTTAATAATTTTAGGGAATTAATTAATTAATAGTTGATTGATGTTGGTGTTGAATGTTGATGTGTGATTCAGGTGTGATCAGGGGATCGTGAACATGTATATATATGCCATTGTACATGTGTTTCATATGCATAATTGTGTCATGCATTTCATGGTGTTGGTGGGATGAATCATTGCTCAGGAGGAGTGTATGTGATTCATCCGTACTCCGATATGGAGAACGGTGGGGATAGATCATTGCCAAGTAGGGGTGTATGTGATCTATCCGGGTTCGATTGAATGAACCATGATGTTGGTACCACATGCATTGTGTCTAATGTTGAGTCGCATTGCATCATTTTTTATATGTGTAGTTTGTATAGTGATGATTTGATGACCAGTGGGTCGTATTTGCATGATTGTGTGTGAATACTTACCCTTATCATGTATTGTTCACCGTTAAGTATTGAATGTAATTCTCACCCCTTTGTTGTTTTTGTGTCTGTGCTTCTTCGGAAGTACAGATAATCCAGGTACGTAGGTTGCTGGAGTACGTGTTGCTTATTCGAGTCGTAGGAGTCGCTCTGATACGTAACACGAGAATTATGGGGATTTCAATAGTTTGTTATTTGTTATTCGTTTTTGTTACGTATCTTTCTCTTTGATGAATTTATGGTGAACCACGAGTTATGTGGAATTTTTCCGAAGTTGTTGGCATGTGGCCGTGATATGATTAAATAAAGTATTTTTCCGCTGTTTTATTTCATTAAATAAAAGGAGTTTGATGTTGGTTTTATGAATGTGGCATCCTACTTTATTTTTGGTGTAAAAACTCTGATTATTTCATAGAATTTGTGTATTCTTCATAAATGGGAAAGTGGGGTGTTACAGTTTGCGGGAGTTGTGGATGAGAAGATGTTACATGTCTAAGAGGCTTGGTGGATCCAAGATGTGTTGCTATGGAGAAGGTAGTTCATGTGACTTGAAGATCTGATTTCATTGGTGGATCAGTGTATCTTGTGGGAGTTCTAAAGAAGAGTGAGATCAATCAAAAGGTGGTATTTGATTGGTTTCATAGTGTGCATTCAAGCAGGATGCTTGAAACTGATTGCTCTTGTGCAGAAGGGCAGTTAGTTGAAAATGTAAGGAGGTTTTGGTTCCCTTGGAGCTTGTGGTGGAAGTTTTAGGTTGAGGATGGAAGTATACCTTCTTTTGGTGGATGAGAGTTTATTTCTCTCCGGGTTTCTGAAGTTCTCTTTGTTCAAGCTGGTGGCGCAGTGTTGTGTGAAGATCTTCAGTTTGGATTACTATGCTGGTGGTAAGTCCAGTGGTGGAGCATATCAAGAACCATGGTGTGTGGTGTCTATGATGTGTGAAGGATATCCTAACTGATGTTAGAACATTTTTTTGGGTTGGTTATCCTTGGAGGAGGATTTCAAGTTCTGTGAGGAACTGGTTACTTGCATCGTGTCTGAGAAGTATCTACCCTGTCATATGGGAGAATGATGGAGTAGAAGAGCTGTCTTGGAAGTCTGATGTAAGGATTTTGGTAAGACTGGAGTGGATCACAGGTTGATTGCATGAAGGTCTGGATTCTGATGCGTTCAGAAGTGGATATTCACCAGGAAAATTAGAAGTATTCCAGGTTATCATACGAGAGAATGATGAAGGAATGATTGTCTTGGATTATAGGGTGTCTATCTCAGTTGCTGGCCTTGCTAAGGTTAGTGGAAAATCTTGTAAAGGGGATACTGCCCCTTGCTGCAAGTCATGCTATTAGTAGATCAGGTTGGCAAGCTGAGAAGTTCTGGAGCATTTATACGATATCTGACATCGTTATAACAAACTAAGAGGGCCTGTGTGTCTCTTTGAGGAATGTGAAGCATTCTGATTAAATTGGGTTGTATCTCAGGGAATAAGGAGGTCTATACATGAGAATTCAGAAGGAATTCGTGTGGTGTATGGATAGTTTATGGACGAGAGGGATCATTGGAGTTTTGATCTTAATCCAAGAGTTTGTTATGGTAGGATAGTGATCCTAATATGTCCACACGGGTAGCATGATGGTGTTCATGTGTGAGTGATTATTGGTTCTTGTCAGAAGAAGCAATATGAGGGTTGATGATTGTGTTCAACAGGTCGTTTGGACTGAGGGTGCGCTCTTGAAAACATGAAGATGCGTCTTATGTTTTCCATTCATCAGCATAATGTTCATTGGATGAGCACTGGTTTTCTTAGATAGGGGGAGTTGCTCCTTGATCTAATACGTATTACTGCAAGGGTGCAGTTCAGGTTCCAGTTTGTATTGTACGTCAAGCAAGCTGTGATTATGTTTCCATCCTGGGAGGATGAGATTTCAAGAAGGATGTCTTGACATTTGTATTGTTGCAAGTTGGGGGAGACTTGGCAGTGTAAGTTACATGATTCTTAATGGATGCTTAAGAATCATTGGTTGAGTCTGGGGGAATTTATTTTTCTCTGCATACTGTGATCTTAAGACTGTGAAGTTATTGATCAATACAGAAGTATCTTGGGAGCTAAATGGGAGATGTTTGAAGAAATGTCATAACATCTTGGCCAGTTCTATTCTTCTTCTGGATTATTCTTGGGACTCATCAAAAGGATGGTGACTATGATTCAGATGGACTGAATAAGACTGACAAGATGTCAGGATATTATTCAAGACCTGAGGGTGGGTCCTAACTGGCAGTTTTGAACGGTGGGGAGTGCTTCCTAAGAGAAGGCATGGGTAACATGTGTTTTGTTACAAGCATTCCTTTTTGGAGGGTACTCTTAAAAGTTTGAACAGTCTTATCCTAGTTGGGCGGTGCACAGTTATTAATGTTGAATTTACCTACCTAAATTTATTTCTCCTTTGAATTGTTCAGCGGTAACTTCTTTGGACCGTGGATATCTAGAGAAAACGTTTAGGTATTTAAAGAGTGCATCTGTTTGAGGAATTCCAGATTGTGGGTTGATTTATCATGTCTTTCATTCGTGTTTGGATAAGTAACATATGGATATGGAACTGCATTGGCTTATTTTGTCAATTTTTGGCTAAAAAGGGGGAGAATGGCTGTGTGAGTGGGTCTTTGAACATACATCTCTGGTGCTGGTGTTGCAAGGATGTTGGAGAGGATGTTCTAACATTTTATCAGAATCTTTCCCTTTGTGCCTTGTGATCTGAGTTAGGAAGTAGGTTATGTCTTGTGACCTGAGTTACATGTTCTATGGACTCAGTGTTATGCATGATACAACTGAACTTTCTTACGGGTTCTCTTATGCCTCTTAAGAGGAAGATTTATCCCTCCGCGGCAAGTACAAGTTTGAGGGGGAGTGTGCTATGCACTCTTCCTCATGTACAACAACATTCAGCTGGGAATTTCAGGGATAAGAAGCAGTCTTAGAAGTGTTTCGATCATATCTACCAAACGCCGGACTTTCTTTTTCTACCTAAGGAATTTTAACCAAAAATTTGTCAAAAGGGGGAGATTAAAGGCTCTGCTGATTTGAGAAATTTTTTGGGAAAAATAGAATGTCAAAAGATATGTTTAAACATGAAGAAGTCTGATGAAAGAAGACTGGTTAGAGATGATGTCCTAACAGATGTCTCGACATCTTTATCTGATATTGCAGGATGGTTCTAACTCTGTTGTAAGAATTAAGGAAATAGTCAGAACATGGATCAAGGAATAAGCAAACAAAAGATTGAAACCCAAGGAAGCAGAAGACTCTATAAATAGAAGAATTAGACCTAGGTTTTGATATGCCTTTTGTAACCTAGTTCTCTTGCATATGAAATAAGGGTTTAGGGTTTTGAGAGTCGTTGGCTCTCTAGGTTGTAAGTCTCCCTTTGTATCAGTTGATGCATTGTGGCAGATATAGGCATCACACAGATTCATAAGCCTTGAGGTATTGGATTGTGTATTGTTCTTGGATGAAGCTTTTAAGCAAATCTGAGTTAGCTTGTTTGTCAAGATAGCTTGACAGATTTCTATATTGACAGGGATGATGTAGAAATCACAGTTGGTGATTAAGGGAAGTGAGTGAGGTATCTCATATCAGAGTTGTAAACGTTAGAGTTTAACCGTGGTAAAGATGTTCATTGGGTATATGTTAGGATAAAGTTATAAACGGGGGAGTTTAGCTTTGTAACAGTTCTACAAATAGTGAAGTTTTCTTCCTGGATTGGTATCCCCCAGATGTAGGTGAATTGCGCCGAACTGGGTTAACAATTATTGTGTTCTTTATCATTTTGCAGATTTATGTTTTCTGTTAGGGTTCATGATAAATATGTTGGATCAGATGTCGTGACATCTGTGATCCTGTAGTTCTGATATTCAAGGTATCAGTCTGTTGTTGCGCCTCTGTGTTTAAATGATTATGTAGCACAATGTCTTGACATGTGTTAGGACATCTGCTGTCTGCATATGCCAGAATTTCAAATGTCGTTATGCAGGGATGAAAATCGTACACTGAAGTTGTCCTTTGTACCACCAAATCAGGGTAGTGGAATGGTAGTGGAAAAGAACGTGTTTGAGATGTACTATGTACTATTTTCCCTCGTATACATTTCATACTCTTATGTTCATCAGAGGCTTTTGAATAAAGAGTTGATTGAAGCATGAGAAGAATAGATGATCACTGGGTCTTTAGAATCTTGAGTCATCAGAGTCTTCAGAACTTCTTCACCAGAACCTTGTCTTCAGAGTCTTTAGCACACAGTCTTCAGAAACTTTAGTCTTTAGAAACTTAAGTCTTGAGAGTCTTCAGAACGTTGTTCAGCAGAACCTTGTCTTCAGAGTCTTCAGCACTTAGTCTTCAGAAACTCAAGTCTTCAGAGTCTTCAGAACGTTGTTCAGCAGAACCTTGTCTTCAGAGTCTTCCGCACTTGGTCTTCAGAAGATAATAAATTCAAAAGCTGGTAAGCCTTCAGAAGCAAATCATCAGAGTCATATTCAGAGGCAGAATCCAAGAGTGCATTGCAGCAGCAACATAGAGTCTTCTTAGAGTCTTTCTGAATTTGAGCAGATCAGAAGAAAAATTGCTTCTTTGTGCAAAAGCGACTTTTGATCAGATAAGAGTGATGTTCCACATGATCTCTATCAGAGTCAGAGCTATCTTTATCAGAGTTAGATCCTATTTGTCAATTCTTCAGAATATAAACGTTAGAGTACCAAAATTGTTCTCACACAAATACTACTTTGTTATTATCAAAACTTAGAGATATCTTGCAGAACCAAATCTTGTTCTAACAAAGTTATGGCCCTACAAAGTTGATGTTTCAAAGTTTCCAAACATCCATAACTTAGAAAAATTTCTAAGTTACTTTGGACATCATGTTGGACACAACTTCAACTTAATCTTTCTCATGGTTCCAAGTCTCTTTTCACTTTGATGTGAACATGGAACTTGTTCTCGTATATTCCTACTTTCCATAGATCTCAAGATCACACCAAATAGACCTTTATTTCTCAAGTTATAATGGTTTAAAGTTGGTTAGGTGTAGTTGTTTTCAAGTATGACATATCATGGATTTTGGCCAAGGGATGAATCAAGGTTTTGCAGCACATCTTTACCTCATTTTCATGCGCATGATCCACTCATTTTCACCACCAATTCTTGCCTTTTCTAGCCACACATCATATGTACCATATTTTAATGCTTTTGCCAAAAAAGAACAAGATGAAAAAAGGAATAAACTTTCTTAACAAGAATCATTGTGTAATCACTTTTCCGATTTTCATTTTTTTTCTTTCCACTAGCAAGGACATCAATATCACTACTACCTCATACCAAAACAAACTCGTACCACCATATTTTTATTCACTCCCCATTTCAAAAAATTTCAAATATTAACCACAACTTCTTACACAGTAATTCATTCTCTTACCACACTGAAAACCATCATATATAAGTGATAAACCCCTAGAGAATAGAGCAGCCACTTCATTTGGACGAGTTCCGAATGCTAAAGCTCTCACTTTTCTCTAAAAATTCTCTTCTTCGAATCTCAACTCTTAAGAGTTATTCCTCCTTTTTCTTATCTCTAGTCATCATCTCTGAAGGTTGGCGATTCATTTTGGTAAAGTATCTGAAGCTTGTGCAAGCAATTGAAGGAGCAACAGACTCTCTCCGTTGAGTAATCTTCTCTAACCTTTTTCTCTTATTCCTTCTGTGAATTAACCTTGTTTTTAGCATAGTTGAGTTTCTGAAATGATGTAGTCCATGTTTGCTTAAGCATTGTTTCATTTTGAGCTAGTTTCAGATTACGCATTAAAACTTCGTGCCTTGTTTTCATGGTGATAATCTTTTCTAAAGTGAATTTTGATGTTAGATTTAGGTTCAGCATGAAATTCTCTTGAAATATGTGTTTTATTGCATGTTTTGGTGTGTTTTGTTTCTGCAACTCCGGTGAGTATACCAGAGAAGACGACTGCAGTGAAGCTCCGGCGTCTAGGGTTTCTGATGAGTTGGCTTTAGTGTGACTCGTTAACCCCGTCCAG
This sequence comes from Lathyrus tuberosus, assembly GCA_022829125.1. Lineage (NCBI taxonomy): Eukaryota > Viridiplantae > Streptophyta > Magnoliopsida > Fabales > Fabaceae > Lathyrus > Lathyrus tuberosus. Next base: position 7,061,334 of record JALAZF010000253.1, read on the forward strand.
TTGGCAGTGACTCACATTTCAGCTCATAAAAAATTGCTCGCGTGTCATTTGTTTCATTTTGGTTTCTGATTTATTTGTGTAATGGACATTGGGCCTTGAGTTTTGTTACTAACACCACCATCTCCTGAGCCCAAATCACACTTTAAACACGTCTGTAGTTCATTTCAACATTACTGATACACCTCCCCTTTGTTTCATGCTTCTATTTATTTTATTTTCTTGCTATTTTCCATTTAACTTTTGTTTTATTTGTTAAATGATTCACAAAAATATTTAAAAATGTGTTTCTGGATTATTGATGCCTTGGGTTTATTTTGATATTTTTATTTTTATTGTTGAATTTATTTTCCGATTTTTAGTTGAATTATTTGTGAAAGGTGTTTCCATTTTTTCCCCTAGATTAGGGTTTTGGACTTTGATGCCTTAGACATTGATTCTTGAGCTAATTTTTTGGAGTGTTTTGACACATGTTATGAGGATGGTTTGAGTGTGCTTTCTGACCCTTGGTGGTGTTATTTGGTATGCTTTTCATTTGGTTATTTGTGACCTTTGATTTATGCTCGACTCTTGTGACACCATATCTTGTTGATTGTTTTTGTGCATGTTCTTTTGCCATTCTTGTAGCAACTTTTTACACACACACACACACACATACACACACACACACACGCACACATACACACACACACACACACACTTGAGTGTATAAACATGAGTATGAGCTTTGAATTATAATTTATTTGATCATTTTTCTATTTTTGAATGCTATGTCAAGTTGATGATGTTTTGACCATGATATTGTGCTTACTTTGACCTAGTTTTTGAACATTGTTCTTTCGTGATTCCATTTGATGCTTGATGATCCTAATTGAGTTGAAAAGATGTGTTTAAGCTTATGATCTCTTTTGATTCATTATTTATGGCTTGACTTTTGAACCCATTTGTTTGTACATAAATGTGTGATCCCTTTTGAGGTTGATTCTTGGTTGAGTTTTCTTGCACATCATCATGATGCTTATGAGTTAAAATACTTGGTTTTTCTAATGCTCATCTTGGTTTTATGCTTTGACTTCAATGTTTGAATCATGTTGAACTTTGTTTTGTGTAAATTTGTTGTTTGCAAGTATGAGGCTAATGTTTTGATGCTTGTATGATGTCTTGGTGCTCACTTCTCAATCTTTGAAAGATGTTGAATGTATGATGATGTAGCTATTGACCTCCTTTGGTTTCCATCTTGTTTGATCCCTTTTTGCTTTAACACCTTGGTTTTTGATGTCTGATTAAGGTTTATACCTTTATGTGCTTATGTACTGCTTGTTTTCCATTGTATTTGATATGAGGTATGTTTGATTCATGACATGATGATTTACTTCATAAGTTGATTAATTTCTATATAATTTGCTTCACATGTTGATATCCATTCATGATTTTAGCTTTGATACTTGATGCTTTCATATGTTCTCCTCTGATGATATGATTGCCTGTGTTTGAGTCCAAGGGAAGGACTTGTGGTTGACTATACGGTCAAGTGCATTGCATTTTGCATTTCATTTGCATCTTCTACCCATTGTATGATCCCTAATTTCCTTAGGTTGTACATACTTAGTTTGAATCCTTAAGCTAGTTTCCCTTAGGATCACTTCAACTTTAGATAACCTACAATCAGGTTCCCTTTTTTCTCCCATGAGAGAATTAGAGATGAGTCATCCTTAGTTGACATGTAATTCTCCTACCCCATGACATAGTTGAAAAAGATGTTGATTTCTTTTCCACTTGAGAGAGGTATGTGGCATACTCGTCGATTCTATATCTGAGTTAGAGCCCTTCTTTTAATGTGAAGCAAAGATCCATCTTCCATATGTTTGTGGTGGTTTAAGTTGAGTATTCTCCTTAAGATGACAAATTGTCTCTTCTCCTAAATCAACCAAGAAAATTTATTTACCCTTATTGAGGGGAACTACGAATGCTCTAATTCCATTCCCGTCAGGATACGTAGACACGAGATGCGATATCTTGGCGAGGATACTTAGGAATAGCACCTTAGGTATTCCTTTCCCTTTTTACCCTTAGCAAACAGATAACAAATAAAAAAATAACACAATAAAACAAGAGGTTCATGTAGAGTACTACAGATACTTAGGATGTTAGCACCTTCCCTAGGTATAACCAACCCCCGAACCTTAGATTCTCTTTTGCTTTGCATTACATTGCATATTAATGAGTTATTCGTTCTTTTTCCCTTCCCTTGGATAAATTAAAGATCAGTGGTGAATTAAGATTCTGTGAATCAAGTTAATTAATAACTTGATATCCGATTCTCACCGCGACAGAAATGGCGACTTCACTGGGGACATCTCCCCTTAAGAGGTTTACACCTAACTTGTTTTATATGTGTTCTTTGTTGTATATCTGTATACTTGTATATTTGTATATATCTGTCTGCTTGGGTTTTTCTATGTGCAGGGTGGTTACCTTGAGTGGTGAGATAAGTCCTAACTCGGACTTCAGTGTACTTATGATAGGATGGTGGGTATAGTCAAGGAGACTTCAAGGGAGTAATCCCAAAGGATTTGACTTGAGATACCCTGCTTAGTTGAGGCCCTCTTGAGGGTAGTATATGTTGAACGAGTAATTGTGAATGCATTGCTACTTTCGACCTAGGAGCCCGTGGCACTGAGGACCTTTAGTTACCTTCTTACCCAACTTGGCCTATTTAGGACGTAGTGCGATGACTATGAGGGAGTAGTCTCAAAATAGTTGATACGCGATACTACACTCAGACGAGGTTCTCTTGAGAATATTATTAACTACAGAGTAATTGGAAAATTGATAATATCCGAAAGATGGACTGATGACTTTGGGAACTTTTGTAGAACCCATTGTACAGGTACAAATAAACCCTTAGTCCACACCATTTGGGATGGGTAGACCATGGCTCCATGCTCGTGATCTTCAAACCTAAACCCCATGTTTCTATATATGTGAATATGTGTATATGTGTGTTTGTGCATACATGCATCCATGCATCCTTTTTCATACCATCATCAAGGAACTCAATGTTATTTTTCAAACCTTATAGGATGGATTTTGGGAGAAGAAGAACACAGAAGTACACCTTTAAAAGTCCTAAGTTGGAAGGCTTAAGGAAGCTAGGAGAGCTGATTAAGGACCCTTTGGCATTTAATGACAAGTATGGGAGAATCTTCCCTTTGATGAAGCTCAAGATGGTGGATGGAGTGCTTTCTACTCTCGTGCAGTTTTATGACCCGTTGTACCATTGTTTCACTTTCCCTGATTACCAATTGATGCCTACTCTAGAGGAATATTCTGCCTTGGTTGGACTTCTTATCTCCTAAAGACCTCATTTCTCTGGCTTGGAAGACATCCCTAGTGGAAAAGATATTGTAAAAGTCACTCACCTTAAGTTATCTGACATCAAGGCTAATATGGCTACTAAAGGAGGAATCCCAGGGTTGCTTGCTAGGTTTCTAATGGAGAAAGCTCGATATTATGCTGGTATGAAGAACATGGATGCTTATGAACCTATTCTAGTTTTGCTCATATATGGACTCTTTCTCTTCCCGAATATTGACTATTTCGTTGATATGGATGCGATCAAGATCTTCATACTCGGGAATCCAGTCCAGACTCTGCTCGCTGACGCTTATCATTCCGTGCATCTAAGGAATTCTCATGAAGGAGGGATGATAACCTACTGTGCTACCTGGCTATACAAGTGGTTTATTTTGCACTTGCCTCGCTCAACTACATTTTGGGATCTTAAAGATGGTCTTCTTTGATTGCAGAAAATTATGTCGCTCACGCATTCCAATATTGAGTGGTATAATCCTGTCTTTGGAGGGGTAGCTATGATTGACAACTATGGTGACTTCCCCAATGTACCTCTTCTTGGTACGAATGGATGTATAAGCTATAACCCGACCTTAGCTCATCGTCAGCTCGGTTATCCTATGAAGGACAAGCCAAGCAACATCCACTTTGAGGGATTGTTCCTTAAAGAAGGTGAGAACCCTGTACTCAAGGAGAAGATCGTGAACGCCTTGCGTCACGTGCATAAGAAGGGGATGACTGTTCTGGGAAGGCCCGATTGCATTACTTCAGAGTCCTATGCCTAATGGGTGCAAGAAAGGGTTGTCAAGCTAAAAATGACATATCCTCGTCATGAGCCTATCTCTTTAGCTCCGAGAGACCTTGTTTTGATCTTTATGAGAAATGAAGAAGAGTTGAAGATTAATTTGGCTAAAGTAGAGCAAGAAAGAGATGCTTGGAAGAACAAGTATCAAGTCCTCAACTATGAGATGGGAGAGCTTCAGAAGCTACACAAACAAAAGGAAGTGGAAGAATTTGCCAAAAAGAGGAAGGCGCGAGAGGATTTATTTTCCTCTAGCGTCCCATCAGTGCCTATTGTCAGTTCTGACGCTCCTCCTACTTCAGGTGCATGGAAGCTATATGTGGACAAGCTGATCCTCGAGAAGGCAAAGATGCAAGAGGAAATCAAGAAGCTCACGAAGAGGTTGCAAGAGGAAGAAGGATCGTCTCGACAAATGGTCTAGGATTTATTTTCCTTTATTCTGTATTGATCCACTTTGTTTGACTTTTGAGGGTGTAATTCACTTTGTAATCTTTAAAAGTTCATTATCAATGAAATGAGTTTCCCTTTTGTTATTTAAAATGTGTGTTCTCTATCTTATATTGTTTGCAAATATAACTTTCTTGAGTTCCTTAATCTGTTTGCATTGCGCATCTGCATACATCATTTGCATTGCATCCTTTGCACTCCAGGATCTTACTCTTGCTTTTTCCTTTAGTTGACAAGCTGAGTCACTGGTACAATACTCGAGCAGGTCATCAGAGAAGAATGGATCAACAAGAACAAGAGCACAGAGCACTCCGTGAAGAGGTTACGACTTTGAAAGAAAGCTTGGAGAGACTTAGTGATATGATGGAAGCGCTGGCGACTACCCATAATCAGTTGTCACACAACTCACAATAGCATATCCCAAGAACTGTGATCTCAAAAGTCGTCTCTGCGCCAGTCCCAGTGGTGCCGACAAGTGAAGCACAATACAATATGCCTCTTGGTTTTCCATGGGGAATGCCTCCTTATTTTATTCCAGCTGGCTACCGTCCACCTGTAACACCCCACTTTCCCCATTGTGAAAATAAATAAAATATTAAAGATAAATCAGAGTTTGCACCAAAAAGTGGAATGCCACATCATCAAAACAAGCAGAAACTCTTTATTGTATTAAATTGAATAAAGAATCAGCGAAAATAATCATTTAGTTTCAATTCAAGGCCATCTGCCCAAATATACCAACATTATCCTTATAACAAGGTTCTCCATAAAATAATTCGACAAAATGGAATACGTAACAAAAAATGTAATAAAATCAAAGCAACTACAAAAAAAAATCCCAACATCCCGTGTTACGTATCAGAGCACTCCTATAGACTCGAACATGCAACACGAACATCCAAGCAACCTAAGTACCTGGGTTATCTATACTTTCGAAGAAGCACAGACACAACAACAACAAAGGGGTGAGAAATCACGTTCAATATATAGCGGTGAGTAAATACATGATAAGAAGGTAGCATTCACATATATAATTCAACAACACACCAACACGACCTACTGTCCAATATCATCAACAACGTCAAATAATAATGTAATGCGACACGACACCATGCATACGGTACCCACTCATTGGTTTATTCAATCGAACCCCGGATAGATCACATACACCTCTACTTGGCAATGATCTATCCCCCACCATTCTCCACATAGGAGTACGGATAAATCGCATACACTCCTCCTGAGCAACGATCCATCCCACCAATCACCATGAAAATGCATGACATATGATGCACAATAACACATGTATAATATCCGAAACACATGTACACGATCCTCCTGATCACACCTTAACATAACATCAACACCATCAATACATAATTGTTTCATGCACACCAAACATCTAAATTATTAACTAATCCCTCAAAATTATTAAAATTATTATTTCCATCACCAATGTTTTATTTCTCATCACCTGGCACCTATTCCCAACCTCTCAAACCAACAGAAACCGAATCGGACGCGAAAACGGGAAAGAAATCGCGAAACGGTAAAATTCTGCAACTTCGCTGGCCATACGCGTATTGCCCCATGACTTACGCGTATTGCCAGCTCGCTCGCCCAACCCATATGCGTATTGACTCCCTTCATACGCGTATTCCCTCACAATGCCCAGGTCCTTACGCGTATTGCCTTATGTCGTACGCGTACGGACAGAGACGTCTTCTCAATGAATTTCCCAAATTCCAACACCATACGCGTATTGCTGCGTATCAGGCCATTCCATACGCGTATCGCCTTACCTGGTACGCGTATCGCCAGATCTATTACGCGATTCACCAGAAGCCTCACTATCCTGCATTCTGCTACGATTTCCACACTTCTTCACTTCCAACCAGTCCTATAATCGTTTCTACATTGATTTTAGGTCCAATTTTCATCTTCACACTTGTATCTAGAATTACTACAGGTATTATAAGTCTATAATCTCAATTCGTTCTCCTAACTCGAGTCAAAATCAACAGGTCTACAACATATGTTCATACAACAACAACTACAACAATTCATGAAAATACATATCAATTCATGCACGATTTTCAGAATCACAACAGACATATACAACAATCATCAATCCAACAGTTTAACATACAAATGCCTACGGGGTTAAGGACTCCCCACTACCCTATCATGAATATATCACCAATATTAAACCCGTTTCTCCCCCTTACCTCGAATCTTGAAGAATTCCTGCGAAAATCCTGATCAAATGCAAGCTCTAGCACACCCTTGATCTTCCTTTCTCCTAAGCCTTTCTCTTTCTCTCCAAAATTCTGATTAACTCTAAAACCCTTAGTTTTCACTAATCTCCACTTAATTACCAAACTGCCCCTCATCAGCCCAATAATGAATTATCTTATTTTATTTTAATTCAACAAAATTGTCACACTAATATTAATATTACTAACAATAATAATAATAATAATAATAATAATAACAATAATAATACTAAAATAATAGTATTGTTATTATTAATTAAATTATTATTATTATTAACTATACCACTATTAATATTAATCTAAAGGCTTTATCTCACCAACTCACCTTCCCAGCTAAGGGCAACCCTTAAACGCACTCAAAATACTCCCTCAAACAAGGCCACACAAATAAAATAACACAAGACGTCTAAATAATTAAAATGGGGTGTTACACCACCGGTTTCTGAAGTTCCGACCGTAACTGCTGTGATGACTATGCCACCACCCGTGATGAATATTGTTCCTTATAATCTGGAAGAGCCTGTGTTCCATACTGCACCAAGTGAGAGTGTTGGGTTCGTTGAAAAAATGGATGAGTTCCACGATAAGTTCTTGGAGATGCAGAAGGAGATTAAAGCCCTTCGTGGGAAAGAGTTATTTGGGAAGAGCGCTTCTGATCTTTGCTTAGTCCCGAATGTCAAGGTCCCTCCCAAATTTAAGGTTCCTGATTTCGAGAAGTACAGAGGCAATTCTTGCCCTCAGAGCCATCTTGTCATGTATGCCCATAAAATGTCGACTCAAACAGACAATGATCAGCTGCTTATCCACTACTTCCAGGATAGTCTGACAGGTGCATCTCTTAAATGGTATATGGGGCTGGATAGTATGAAGATCCATACCTTCAATGATCTGTGTGATTCTTTTATTAGACAATACAAGTGCAATGTTGATATGGCACCTGACAGAGATCACTTGAGGGCCATGACTCAGAAGGATAAGGAGAATTTTAAGGAGTATGGCCAATGCTGGCGCGAGGTGGCTGCTCAAATCACGCCACCCCTTGAGGAAAAAGAGATGACTAAGATCTTTTTTAAGACTTTAAGTCCGCTTTTCTATGAAAGAATGGTGGCTAGCGCGCCTAGTGATTTTACCGAAATGGTAAACATGGGGATGCATCTAGAAGAGGGAGTTCACGAAGGTAGATTGACTAAGGAAGCTGGTACTTCTAGCAATGCGAAGAAACATGGATGTAGTTTTGCAAAGAAGAAAGAGCAGGAAGTGAGTGTCGTACACCATCGTCGACCCAGAAGAAGAAATCAACAACACCAACATATTGCAGCCACCACACTAGTTATTAATACTACTGCCTATTAACCACAATTTGTGCAGCAATATCAACCACCACCACAAGTTCCACAACAATAACAACGTTATCATAATCAACAGCCTTCACAACAGGCCCGACAATCATATAACAACCAGAATCAGGGTGGAGAAGACCAGACTTTGATTATATCCCGATGTTCTATGCAGAGTTGTTCCCAACTTTGTTGCAGAAGGGACACATTCAGACCAAGTCTCCGCCAGAAGTACCTAAGGATCTTCCCTATTGGTACAAAGATGATCAATTTTGTCCATATCACCAAGGCGCGCCAGGCCATAATATTAAAAATTGTATTGGGTTGAAGACAGATGTTTAGAGATTGGTTAAATGTTGAATTCTATCTTTCAAGGACTCCAACCTAAATGTACAGGCCAATCCTCTCCCATCGCGTGGATCAGCTAGTGTGAACATGGTGCATGGGTGTCCAGGTGAATTCAGAAATTTCAATATTCTGGATTTAAATAAATATTTGGTTGCGGTGTATGAAGGTTTGGTTATCCGTGGCCGTTTACAACCACACGACTATACAACTTGTGATGTTTACACCATGACGCCCAGATGGGGTTGTCAATTTGTAAGAAGGAGTCTTCAGCGTTTGCTTGATCAAGGAGTAATGAAATGTTATAGGGACAGAGATGCTCCAGAATATCAACATCATGTTAACATGGTGCATGGGTGCCCTGGCAAGTATGTTGTTTTTGATGTCAGATATATCCGAGAGTCCTTGGTAAGGATGCATGAAGGTTTATCCAGAATGGCTTTCTTTGATCATGAGGATCATAATTGTGCTAACTGTCATGTTTGTTCTGTCAATCCTTGAGGATGTAGGCTCGTAAGGAGCGATATTCAAAGCTTGTTGGATCGAAGGGGTATTATAATTACCTATGATAGGGATCCTGTTGATGAGGATGAAGATGAGGAGGTCTTTGTGATAATACCTTAGTTCAGGGAATTGGAACGTATTGAGATCGTGTATGATAGAAGGAAATCTTCTCCAACTCCTTTAGTCATTAATATTCATGGTTCAACTCCTTATGCTACTGATAAAGCAGTCCCCTACAAGTACAATGCCACTATGCTGGAAAATGGGAGGGAGGTACCTTTACCTTTTATGCTGTCAGTTGTCAACATTGCTGATATCAGTAGGGTGACTAGGAGCAGTCATGTTTTCTCTGCAACACCTCCGAAGGATAAAGAGATTTCTGTTGAACAACCATTTATGAATGATTCAACCTTGGGGCAGTCCAGTGAGGCCGATTCTTCCTCTAAATCTGATGAATTTTTAAAAATGATTAAAAGAAGCAAGTATAAGATTGTGGTTCAACTTATGCAGACACCTTCCAAAATCTCTGTGCTACAACTATTGATGAGTTATGAAGCTCATAGAGAGGCACTGCAGAATGTTCTTGAGCAGGCCTAAGTCGACCATGATGTGACTGTCGACCAATTTGATGGGATCATAGGTAACACCACTTCGTGTAATAATCTCGAATTCTGTGAAGAAGAACTCCCAGAGGAGGGGAAGAAGCACAACATAGTATTTCACATTTCAATGAACTGCATGAACAATGCATTATCCAGTGTGCTGGTTGACACTGGATCGTCATTAAATGTGATGCCAAAGACAACTCTTGCGAGATTATCATACCAAGGAGCGCCTATGAGGCCTAGCGGTGTTATTGTCAAGGCTTTTGATGGGTCGAGGAAGACCGTCATTGGTGAGGTTGACTTACCTATGACCATCGGGACTCATATCTTTCAAATCACTTTCCAGGTCATGGGCATTCGTACCGCCTACAATTGCTTGTTAGGTAGGTCATGGATACATGAGGCTAGAGCAGTCACATTTACGTTGCATCAGAAACTGAAGTTTATCAGCGAAGGAAAGTTGGTCACTGTCTGTGGAGAGGGAGCTCTGGTGGTGAGCCATCTTTCTTCTTTCTCGTATATTGATGCTGATGAGGAAGTAGGAACCCAGTTCCAAGCTCTTTCAATTGCTGGTGGTAGTACCAAGAAGAGCGGGGTTTCTATTTCATCTTTCAAGGATGCACAACGTGTCATGGAAAGTGTTCCCAAGAAGGGTGGGGACAAGTTTTATCCTTGCCCGAAAACAAAAAGAAATAAGGTCTCGGTTTCTCATCGGTCAACTCCAACAAGCCTGCTAAAGGAAGCATGACCATTCCCCCCATTGAGGAGGTTTTTAGTAGTGGAGGGGTCATCCATCCATTAAGAGTTAACGCTATACTCGAATATGACTCTGAAGGTTACATATCATACGGCTCTGAAAATGATTCCTTTCCTACTCAAGATTGGGAGCCTTATTGGGAAGATCCTGAATATGGTTCTGAGACTGAAGATGCATATGTTCCCTTTTATTCTCCTCGACCAAGACTTAAGGAACCCGAACATGAAGCCAGTGTTATACTTGAAGACGACTCTGATGAAGATCAGCCTAATTTTGTGACGCATGGAGCGGAGGCCCAGAACTGGAGTGCTGTTAACATTCCTGTTGTTGTCCATTTATCAAACTGAGTATCTTTTGCTGTGATTTTAGCTTTTCGCTCTGCCCAAGGCAAAAGAGTTATTGTGTGGGCTTACTTTTTATAATTCCCTTTGCTCAGCCCAAGGCAAAGGTGATTTTTGTTAGGGTTGTTGTTTAAAGAACTGATATTATCAATAAAATTGTCATTTTGTGATTCCATCTTATTTGTTTTTACTTTTCTGCTTTTCTGGAAAAAATGGTAATCATAAAAAACCCATTTTATCACTTTGCATGTTTTGTGCACACACTTGCACTTTCATAAAATCTAAAATAAATCCTGAAAGCTCTTGAGGTTTGTGTTGAAAAGTATTTCGGGGGGGGGGGGGGGGGGGGGGGGTTCAAATGATTCTTGGTTTTGTAACATAAGTTTGTAGCAAAGAAGTAAATTTGAGCAAAGTTGTTATAAGTTTGAGAAAAGCATGTCAACAATATATTTCGCTAATCCTTTTCATACGTATCCGATTAATCAAGCACATGAACTTAGTTTCGATCAATACAATCGCGTATCCTCGCAAATCAGTTTATGTCTAAAGCAAATTCATGAGTATTATTGTTTAAATCGTTAGATGATGTCTCACGCTAACAATCAAAATAATAAACGTTAAGACCAATACAAAGCGAATATTAAACCCCAAATCTATATCTAGAGTTTGGTTTTCAAGAGATGAAGATATTACGTCAAGATTTGGAAAATCTATGTCTAGAGTGATTCAAACCATAAATGTGACATTAAAAGCAAACAACTTCATCATATATTGATCATCAACCTTGTTCATATACAAAAGATCAAAAGAAATACATACAATCAAGATTAACTACCTCTAATCTTGACACAAATGGTGTTTAACTACACATTTTCATGGTAGCTGGCTTCACAAGTTTCAGGAGGTGATGAAAAAGCATCCGCGTCAAATAATCGAGATCGGATGCAAATCCAATTTCTCTATGAGAATTATCACCCTTGGATGAAGAAAAGCCAGAAACTTAGGTTATGGTGTGAGAAAAATAAGTTATGATCCCAAGAAATAACAAAAAGTGTATTTATACATCACTTGAAATCTGCCAAGTTCGCACTGCGAACTTTTCATTTGTCTAGCGAACTACCAAATAGGCACCTGAGGTGCCTCTGATCTGTTAAAACGCCTCTGAGTTTCTGCATAAGTTCGCAATGTGAATAATTATTTGCAAAGCGAACTATTCGCCTACAAGTTTGCAAAGCGAACTTAGGTCCCTTTAGCTACTTCCTCATCCTCGGTGTCCTTTGCCAGGCCTTTGCTGGAGCGATGAATCAGCGAACATTCGCCGGAAAGTTCGCAAAGCGAACTTATGTCCCTTTTCTTACTGCCCAAAGTCTGGGAGTGTTCGCTGGAGCTTCGCCAGATGTTCTGTAACGCCCCGGTTTTGTCTTATTTATTTAATTGAGTCGATTTAATTATTTTTGTTTTATATTATTTTATTCTTGACTTTTATTTGACAATATAATATTTTTCATCGCTGTTTATGTTTTATCGCGTTTTGAGAGCGTTTGCGAGATATTTGAGCTGAGGGGTAAAATAGTCTTTTAGGGGTTTAGATATTTTATATAAATAGAGATTAGAGAGAAATAGAGAGAAAGGAAAGAAAGAGAAGGGAAGGAAAGGAAGAGGAGAGAAAAGAGGAGAAGAGGAAAATCGACATAACTCCGTTTCGAGCGCGATTAATCGGGTAAGGGTGAGAAGTTTCAATTATATCTTGCTTGTGTATGTATATGTGTTGTTTGTTGTAATTGTTTTGGTTGTTTCGCGACTTTTCTTATCGATTGAAATTAGGAGCGATTGATAGAAATTGATATTTTCACTGATGAAATTCGATATAAACTGAGTAGAATACTTGTTGTTAGGTTTGGATCATGTTTTGGTTGATATAGTATGAATTGGAAGTGTTTGGGGTGGGAGAATGCTGAATTTGGACCCAATATGACCTATAACAGCGCTGCTGCGAATCCCAGAATTCGCAGGTTCACACTGCGAACGGCAGCGAAGAGGAAAGCGAAGGCTCGCCAGAGCTTCGCACTGCGAATGAGGAGGCGAATGTTCGCCAGCAGTTTGCACAGCGAATTTGGTATCCTTTTTCGTCTGCCATGGTTCGCTGGGGCTTCGCACAGCGAATGAGGGAGCGAAGGACTCGCTAGGAGCTTCGCATTGCGAACATGACAGCTTTTCCCAATTTGTTTTCTTTATAACTTTTGATTCGTAAGTTGGTTTGAGGCGCGGTTTGATGCGTTGGAAAGCTTTTGGCATGTTCTTTCTTATTAAAATGGTTTTAAGATTGTTGGCCGATTAAATTATGTCGGGAATTGGAATAGTGTCTTTTTGTCGGCTTTTACCGTCGTAATTGTGTGTGATTGACGTGTTATCATGTGATATGCTTTTAATATGTATCGTATAGCGTGTGTGCTATTATATAATGTGAATATATATGATAAGTGTTGGTGATGATGGGTTGTGGTCTTATGGAGAAATAAATGTGTTGTTTTGGGTTTGATTTCAATGTATGATAATGATGTTGTTGTGTGGTAAAATACATTGTTTGATTGAATATCAATGTATGTGGTTATGAGGCTTTGTGGTAATTGTTGTGGTTGATGGTGAGTAATTCTTGATGTGAATTGATATGAATGTATATGATAAAATACTAATTGTTGTGGTTTGTGGTTTATGATGAAATGCATTGTGTATGTGAAATTCAATGTGTGTTATTTGGTGGCCTTATGGCAAGTAAATGCATTGTGTGAATTGATTTACAATGCATGAATAATGATGATGAGATAATTCATATGGTTGAATTGTGAAGATGCATATGATTGTCATGAGTCCTTGTATGCCAAGCATCATGATATGCATTCTTGTGATGTCGTGTGCCCTAGTGGGTGTGAGCGACGAAACGATTCCAGAGGGAATCCGCTATAACATCGCGTGCCTTATACAAAGAGGACCTAAAGCGATGATTATAGATTATCGTGTGCCTTATACAAAGAGGACCTAAAGCGATCGGATCGTGTGCCTTATATAAAGAGGACCTAAAGCGATCCATAAACGTCGTGTGCCTTAAAAAAATAAGAGGACCTAAAGCGACGGGAAACATCGTTTGCCCGACGGGGTGTTACATGAGTAATCCTAAGTAACAAGCGATGATTCCAACAGTTCCTGAGTGAACTAGTGATGAGATGATGGATGAATGGTACCGCATATGCATTGCATAGAGTCGTTGTGTCGGTCTCTGTGAATTTGCATAAATCATGAATGGATTGATTATGTGTGAGAATCATGAATGGATTGATTATGTGTGGAAAATCATGAATGGATTGATTATGTGTGGAAATTGTGAATTGATTGAGTATGTGTTGAGATTTATGATTGGATTGGTGAATTGATGTGCATATGTGATAAATGCATTGGTTATGGATGATATGTGTTATGTATAGACATGTGTTATGTGATGTGGTGCTGTATTTACATATGTTATGACTTTGGTGTGCCTTATGTGTGAATATGTGCTTATGTTGGTGTAATTGATATATGCTATGTGTACTAGTATGTGATGCTTATGGTGAGAATAACTATGCATGTGAATTTTTATCTGTTTGCATATTATTATGCAATCTTGATTTAGTTGCTATTTCTCACCCTTTTGCTGTGGTTTGTTGCTCTATGAGGCAATTGCAGATTTGTAGTCTTGGAGGCTTTTGTGAAGATTAGCCCCCCGTTCTTTTGTCGGTCTTGGTGTCTGCTCTGATACGTAGCACGGGAGTCGGGGAACGATTATGTTATATATGTATACCTTTGTTAGATTTATTTTGTATTACCTTTGTATGTATATTTTGATGTTATAAAACAATTTATTTTGTAAAACAAGTCAGTTATGGATCTTTCCGCTTTATTCAATAATTGAACTTCATTTTGTTGGAAAAAGTTTCCCTTTTACGTTTATTCCATTTCGTGTTATGTATCAAATAATTGAGCAGAGTTTGCGTTTTCTTTCTTTAAATGTGGCATCCTTGATTCTGTCGGAAAAATAAATTTTTAGTTACTCTAATTTATTTATGTATTATTTATTCGCGATGAGAATTGGGGTGTTACATGTTTGCCCAGCGAACATTCGCTGGCAAGTTCGCAAAGCGAACTTATTGAAGTTTTTTCATTTCTTTGGCAACTTGGATCCTTTCTTTGTGTCTTACTTCTTTGATAACTTAATGCCTTTTTCTGCACAATAACACACACATTACAAGCACCAAAGGTATTTTCACAATGTTTGAAGAATGACAACAATTCAAGAATAAAATCCAACAATTCAACATAAAAGAGTTGAAAAATGCCAAGTATTAATAAGAAGTATAAGGCATGTTTGACATCTAAAAGTTTGACTAAATTTAGGTTAAAATTTAATGAAGAATTCCGCAGACAAAGATGTCGAATACAATGTCCTAACATTCTGACTCGACAAATATAGCAGGTTCCAAATCTGGTGCAAGAATCAAGGAATGATTAGCAGTTGATCAAGGGATCAATAAATAGAAGATTCAAAGCCCAACGCACTAGAAGGCTATAAAATAAGACCAAGACCTAGGCAGAAAAGAGAGAGAGAACGACAAAGACTTAGGAATCCTATTTTGTAAAGTAGGGTTTAGGTTTTGAGAGTCGTAGGTTTCTCTTGTAAGTCTCCCTCTATATCGATTTGATACATTGTGGTAGACATAGGTACTTGTACAGATTCAGAAACCCGTAGGTAATGAATCGTGTATTGTTCTTGGATGAAGCTTTGAAGCAAATCCAAGTTAACTTGTTAGTCAAGGATGCTTGACTGAACTTTGTATTGAAAGGGGTGTCTTTCAATAAGATGATACAGTAATGGTGTAGTAACTGTTAGATAATCACAGGTTATGATTTAGGGAGTGAGATAGGTTCCTCTTATTTAGGATGGTGTTCTTAGATAAAGTCTTCATTGGGTAGTGATAGGTAAACTTGGGTGTTTACTATAAACCTGAGGTTGTTTACATAAAACTATACTACTGATAGTGGATTCTTCTTCCTAGATTGGTATCCCCCAGATGTAGGTGATTTGCACCGAACTAGGTCATCATATTCTGTATTGTTTATCATTCTATAATTTACAGTTCAGTCTTGATTAACATGATGGTACAGATGTCAAAACATCTGTGTTTCTACAGTTACTGATATCCTGGATATCAATTCACTATTATGTTCCTTGTTTGATATTTATGCAGAACAATGTCTTGACATGTGTTAGGACATCTGCTGTCTGCTATGCCAGAATTTTAATTGGTATCAGAGCCTGGTTTCCTGTCTGTTTCTGGAAGAGATCTTTGGGAGATACTTTCTGGCATTTTAAAAAAGGAGGACTTTTGAAGATCAGATCATCAACTCAGACATACTCAAGGGTATTAATTTATGGGATAGATGTTCTAGATCGAAGGCAACAACCCGGTGGTTGTTCATAGTTCTAAGGAGGTTCTACAACAACTGCAGGAGAAGTGGCTAGTTCTCTTGTTGGGGTGTCTTATAAGATATTCATACATCTTATTAGGGCAAGTTAAATTTGTTCCTTGGTGGTTCCGCTGCATATAATTCTGATGGAAGAGTTATGGAATTTATGGGATTCTGGAGTTGTTACTGAAGACAGGTGGTGGAAGATCTTAATCGTCGGCCTCTATATTTGAAGATATCTCAATTCTTTTATTCCAAAGTCGAGAGCGATGAAATGGAGAGAGTTGTTGGTAGATGTCTGTTATGGTGACTTGGAACTTGGAAGCTTGGTTCCATTATGCAATTTGAAGTCAGTTGAAGAGAATAGGAGTTGAGATTAGGCTTATCAAGTTCTTGCTCTAGGAATTTGATAAATTATTTATCGGCTAAGTTGTCAAAGATACTTGAGAATTCTCTCAAGTCCACTCATAAAGGCATATCAATCGTGCATTTGGAGTCTTCTAATTATTCTTCTGACTTGAGGGTGTTTCTGTGAAACACAAACCTAAAGAAAGTGGAGGTGATTTATTTTCACCGTCCAAAAATGCAAGGAAGGATTCATCTTTCTTAATCCTAAGGATGAATCCAATCTAAATGGAGATTTTAGAACAGTTGAGGTAAATAGGGTTCGTTAAGAGAAAATCTTAGTTACTTGAGTTAAAGGTGGCAGCCTTGGTATCTGAACACTTTGTTTGTCAAGGAAGATACTTGTAAAGATTGAATACTTGATAAGTGTTCATGGAATGATCTATTGGAGTATGGTTTCAACAGTGAAGCAGGGTTATTAAACAAGGATTTAAGATCAATTGCTATTTATGATATTCACAAGTATTTATAGATTATCCTTGTATGTGAAATTCAAGATTACTGATGTTCAATAAGATGTTGAAACATCTCTTCATCTGGTTTTGTGTAGAATCATGGGAGGGGTACTGCATACGCTTTTGGATCTATTTCTCTTGGGTGTTGACCTAAGAATCTGCTTGAGTGTGGTGTGGCAGAAGCATCTGATCTCTGGAGAATTTCCTGGCAAGAAACTGGTCTAGACAATGGTGATGTTGAAGATGAAGAAGAAGACATCATAATCTTGATGAATATTTCTTAGATCAGTTTATTTTTGGTCTAGGAGTAGTGGAGTGCAGCAGGTGTGTTCCGATTGTTACTAGAAGCATCTGATGTTTATCTGGAAAGTGTCCTGGCAAGAGACTTGTCCAGAATACGGTGCTGGTGATGCCATAACTTGGGTTAGTTTATTTCTGATCTAGGTACATAGTGTAGCGAGCTATTTTGGACGTGGTTGCGAAGCACTATCGCTTTGGTACTACAGTTCGATTCATTTTTTATCCTATTGAAGCTGATGAAGGAAGGGAAATAGATGTCTCCAATTAACCCTGCTTGTTAACTGAGTTTGAACAGATGACTGTTGGTTTACAGATGCTACAAAAATTGTGGGTCTCTCTTAGGTTATTTTGTTAAAATAGTGCCCGGGCGATTGGTGGGAGTTTAGGACTGATGCTTTTCGATTGATATGTGAAGGTACGGGATTTGGGTTTTGGATTAGTGTGCTCGCTAAGATTTTTCTTTCAATCTTATGCCTACGTATTCCCGTTTACCGAAACAAGGAAATCAGAGCGATCGTAGTTCCTCCTATTCTATGGGAGGAAATGGTGTTTTGGTGTCTTGTTCAAAGCCCAAGACGTGAAGCTAAAGGTGGTTTGTATCTTGTTCAAAGCCCAAGATGTGAAGCTGAAGGGTCTATTTGTATCTTGTTCGAAGCCCAAGATGTGAAGCTAAAAGGTGTTGTCTTTAGAGAGAATTTGTCATCTCTAAAGAGGGTCTGTTTGTCACAACTGTTTATAAAGGAGAATTACTTTAACCGGGATATGTGAATCCGACAATGCCATAATTTCCTTTATAGGGGGTTCCAACCTGAAGGAGAAGACTTTAACTCAGTGTAGAGCAATGTTATCTTTCCTTAGGAAATTTTCATGGTAAAAGAGGGACAGTGGCATGGATGTAAATAATCCAGAGGCTTGCCGCTTACAGCGATTAGATGAAGGGGAAGGAGTTGTTGATGTTTCTATACTGTGAACGAGGCACAACTTTGATGCTAAAAGGTTGATTGGCTTAACCTGGGTTTTCTTATACAAAGCCTAAGAGGAGGCTATTGGCCCAACAAGATGGAGTTTTTGTGTGTCTCGTACGAAGCCCGAGAGAGAGGCTAAAAGGGTTGACTCAATAGGAGAATCTTTTATACTCAACAAGAGAGTGTTTTTGTATCTCGTACGAAGCCCGAGATGGAGGCTAAAGATGGTGACTCACCAAGAGAATCTTTATACTCAACAAGAGAGTGATTTTGTATCTCGTACGAAGCCCGAGATGGAGGCTAAAAGGTGATTGACTCAATAAGAGAGTCTTTTATACTCAACAAGAGAGTGTTTTAGTATCTCGTACGAAGCCCGAGATGGAGGCTGAAGATGGGATTGGCTCAACAAGAGAGCCTTTTATACTCAACAAGAGAGTGTTTTGGTATCTCGTACGAAGCCCGAGATGGAGGCTAAAAGGTTTGACTCAACAAGAGAGTCTTTGTATCTCGTACGAAACCCGAGATGGAGGCTAAAAGGGTACTGTTTCAGTTGAGTGACAGGTCCAGTATGTTGGTTAAGAGAAAATCAGTTCTTATATGAGTAATGTTGCACTTATAGATTTGATCTGAGGATCAGGATTATTTCCTGTTCTCTAAGGAAACGGGGAATCCAAAGGGTATTTGAGACTGTCCAAGTCTGCGGGCGTTTCCTTACTTGAGAATGTCTCTGAGACTCAAGGAAATTAGACTGTCCAAGTCTAGAGTTTTATCTTTTGTACTATGCTTAAAGAAACAGTTGTAGTACGTTCACGGTAGAAAGATCTAGACTCTTTGAAAGACTGTTCTATTAAGATGACTAATTTATGTTCCTATACCTCTAGGAGGTCGTCGGGACAATTTGTACGAAGCCCAAGAGGAGGCTGGAAACTTTTAAAAAGCCGAGGGACAATTTGTATGAAGCCCAAGAGGAGGCTATCATTCCCGGAGGAAGAAATTATTTATACGAAGCCTAAGAGGAGGCTGTGAATACTTCTAAGAAGCCGACGGGTCCTTGTACAACGCCCAAGAGGAGGCGAGGATGCTTTTAAGAAGCCTTTGGGCCCCCAAACCCCGAGAAATTCAAGACAGGCTATTCACAGAGAATAGATTAAGCCAGGAAAGTTTGAGAATTTGGAAGAAACTCAAGAGATGCCATTCACGGAGAAAAGATCATCTCTGGGGAATATAGTTTCTTTGACGATTTCTAAAGGTGATAGTCTGTGAAAGGGTTCACCGAGAATGTTGCCTTTCACGTCTCCATATTGTTTAACCCCAAGAGGAGGGAAGACTGTGTCTGATAATCCTATGGGGATCTAGTTTTGCC
Source organism: Lathyrus tuberosus (assembly GCA_022829125.1). NCBI lineage: Eukaryota > Viridiplantae > Streptophyta > Magnoliopsida > Fabales > Fabaceae > Lathyrus > Lathyrus tuberosus. The sequence goes on from JALAZF010000253.1 coordinate 7,081,086, forward strand.
TACTATTAAGAGTGATCAACGAGCTTAAAGCTAGACGTAGTTGCAGGGGAAACTCTAAATATCTATACTATTATTACACAATTGATATGAGTTTATGAAAGAAGACTTACAGTGAAATAGCCCCACAATACAGTTATATGAATATGAAAGCGGTAAATGAAAGCATATAAACACTTACTCGGTTGTAGAGCTTCCATGCTGTTTAGTTAGTTGTTCAACAAAGAAAGATTGGAAACAACAGTATATTTGAAAATCAAAGGAGAAAGTGCTTTGAAAGAAAAGATTGTTGGGGCTTACAGCTCAAGGATAGTCCCAAAGTTTTATCAGTGATTGCACTGTGAGTTTGAATTTGTACAGGGAGTTATACAAGTGACTGAGGCCCAAGAAAGGTTTTCTGTACAAAGGGATGAGTCTTACACTCTCTCAAGAGGCCCAAAGAGTTTAAAAAGAATGGGGCTTATAACACGAGGGTAGGCCCAGATGTTTTTTGTTTTGAAATGGCGATCGCGCCGAGATTTTCTTTTAACACAGAGGGACTTATACAATATCTGAGGCCCAAATTTGTTTTGGTTAAAAGGGGATTGGGTCTTACACTCTAATAGAGGCCCAAAGGGTTATTTGTGTACAAAACGACGATCACGCCGAGGTTTTTGAAAATACCCGGAGGGACTTATACAATAAGTGAGGCCCTAAATGTTTATGTACAAAAAGGGTTGGGTCTTACACTCTATTAGAGGGCCAAAGAGTTTTGAATGGACGATAATTACGCTGAACTTTTGAAATACAACGGGGACTTATACAATAAGTGAGGCCCAAGAAAGGTTTGTATTTATAAAGGATTGGGTCTTACACTCTATTAGAGGCCCGAAGAGTTTTTGAAAATGATTTGTGAGGGTGAAAATCAAAGAAACCCCAATTTCATTTTTTAAAAGGGATTTTTCAAAGAAAAATCAAGTAAAAAATGATAAAAAATATCAAATAAATTCATTAATCTTGTTATAAATAGTGATTAAGGTTTATGAAAAAGTATTTTATCCACATGAATATTTAAAATCATTTTGGTTTTAAAAAATCAAGAAAAAGAAATCATTTTAAAAGCATTTAAAACAATTTAAAACAATATTTTTGAATATATTAAAAATATATCAAATAATAATATTTTTTTGTGATTTTTTGTGGATTAAAATATTATGGAGTATGAATAAGAAGTGTGTAAAACAAAATTGGAAAATGATGATTTTTGCTATGTAAAAGAGTTGGTTGAGTTTTGAAGATAAACTAAGAAAAAGAGGAAAGATGTCACAACATCACATTCGACATCTTTCATGAGTTTTGAAGATAAGAGAAAAAGGGAAGATGTCACAACATCACATTCGACATCTTAAAAAACCAGAACTACACCTTGGTTTTCAACATCTTTTTTATCAAACTTCAAACATTCATAACTCTCTCAATTTTTAACGAAATTAAAATCCGTAAGAACCTATCTTGACAAATTTTTCGCAAGGAATCCAATGGTATCACTCATACATACTGAAACTTAATGTACAGCACACACAAGGCAAAAAACCAGAACTGTATGTTGATTTTAAACATCTTTGCTTATCAAACTTTCAACACTCATAACTCTCTCAATTTTTAATGGAATTAAAATCCGTAAGAACCTATCTTGACCAATTTTTCGCAAAGAATCCAATGGTATCACTCATACATACTGAAACTTAATGTACAGCACACACAAGGCAAAAAACCAGATCTGCACCTTATGTTTAAAACAACATAAACTCTACATATGAACATGTTAAAGTGCAAACAGTAGGAGGATCATAACATACACATTAAGGACTACATTTTTGCTTCAAGAATTGTTTAATATGATGCATGTATGTGGACAACAAAGGAAAGCATGATTCAAAGAATTCAAGTTGTGAATTTTACCTCTTTTTTGGATATTTTGTGCAACCTACCAAGTGCTTTGTTCCAGAAATGATTTGATGCTTTGGACACCCTCAAATGACCTCTTAGAAGCTTTTAGGATGGTTGGAATCAGCTGGAACCTGCAAAAACAAAAACTGTCCATTTCTTGCAAAAGGGGTTAAAATGGCCAAAGTGACAACTCTCTCAAATGGTGTTCCAGATGTTGAGAACCATTTGGGATAGTTAAAAGATGATATTTGGAGTGTGATTGAGGTTTTATCTGGTTTGGAAAGTGACTGAATCAAGACATGGCTTGAAAAATGCAAAAAAGTCCATTTTTGAGGTTTTGAGAGGTGACTTTGTGATCTTGGTGTTACAGGTCACTTGTGATAGTTTGGATCACCTACATATGATGTTTATGAGGTGTTAGGGTCATGAGATGTGATGGAAATGCTCTCTAACTCAAAAACTCAGAATTACCTTACTAAAGAAGGCATTTTGGAGTGAAAGAAGTGATTTTGAGGAAAGCATCTGTTTGATGGCTTTGGTGTACTCAAACTGAGCACAAATGAGCTCTATTTATAGTAGAGCAAGTTTGTTTTGGCAGCAATAGTGAATGGTGGCTGCAGCAGAGGTTTGTTCAATGTTGGCCAATGAAAATCCAAGTCTCCTCTAGCCATTGACTAGAGGTTAGGGCACAGGCTGCTGGTTCCCTAGTTGTTGGAGGAACCTTAACTGAATTCAGTTAGAGGAAGTTCAGTTCATGCCACCTCTAAGCATCCATTAAATGCTCTAAACCAAAATTGGAGTCTTGTCCCTCTTTTAGGGTTTTGTAGGTTTGGCATGCTACTTGTGGAATCTTGGACTTGGGAGGCTTATGGATCAGATCACCCCCCTTGGTTTTGATCCTCAGATGTGTCCAAAATGATGACAAGGCTTGGAAATTCGTGTGGCACAAGAAATGTGCAAATCTATCCTGAAACATGTCTTAAAAATCAGCTGCAGCAAGCCTTGTTGTAAAATCCATAACTTCTTGCTCAAGAATGATAAATGGCTGTTCCAGGACTCTATGGAAAGCTGAGATGACATACTTCAACTTTGATGTTTGACCCTAGACTTGGTTCAATTTGGATCATGGAGAAAAATATCCTTGAAGTTGGGACATTCTTGTTGGAAAAATATTAATGATGTCCTATGAAATGTTGAAACATCTGACAACTTTGAACATTAATAATTCCAAACTTTAATCACTTGTATCTTTTTATCGACTATGATATTTTGAGTTGAAGTGAATTGCATCTTTGATGCTTGTATTGCATGGTGACAAAGCTTGAAAATTGTATGGCACAAGAAAAAGTGCACAAAATCTGTCCTAAAAAACAGCTGCAGCAAGCCTTCTTGTAAAGTCCATAACTTCCTGCTCGAGTGTGATAAATGGACGTTCTACAACTTTCTGGAAAGCTGAGATAACTTACTTCCACTTTTATGTTCAAGGTTTTTGAAGAAAAGACATGTAAAGTTGTCAAAAATGACCTTGAACTTGTGTGGTTAAATCTGTCCTAAAAGCTGTCATGAAAATTCTGTTTTATCAATGCCTTTTGCAGAGACCATAACTTTCTACTAGAAAATGATAAATAAGCTTTCTAGGACTTTCTGGAAAGGTGAGATTACGTACTTCAACTTTGATGTTCAAGGTTTGGCTTGAATCAACATGGATCATGAAGAAAAACATCCTTGAAGTTGGGACATTCTTGCTGGAAAAATATTAATGATGTCCTATGAAATGTCGGAACATTTGACATTAAGAATTCCCAACTTTGGTCACTTATATCTTTCAATCCTTATGATATTTTGAGTTGATTCCTTCTTCAATGTTTAAGTATCAAATACCCTATTTAAAAGTAGCTCTTACGCAAAATCAATGGATGCTTGGATCAATAGTTACAACCTTGAAAAGTTGTGCACTTGAACATAATTTTAACTTAGAATAAATTTCTAAGTTTCTTTCAGTTTAATCAATTTTGCAATTTTGCATGATTTCTTGATTTAAATTTGATCAAATTAAATCATCCATCATATTTTATTGAGTAATGGCTTGTGAAGCTCAAAGTTGACCAAAAGTCAAACTTTGACTTTCTGCGTTAGTTGACTTTGTATTAGATGAACTTGAGGCTTGATCCACTTGGAATGTTGCACTCTTGTGCTTAATTCTTGATGTGGGAGTCCTCTTGATCCATTGTGGATGTTTGAGAGGTTATACAAGTTGAAGATCATGTCATTTCTTGATTGCTCCTTTGTCTAAATGCTCTGAGAGGGCTTGGAATTCTAATTCTTTGAGTGTAGAGAATGCTCACCCATCTTTGGGGAGACTAATGAGTATGAAAGTTCATCCATATTGTGATGATGATTTGTACAATGATGGGAATCTTAGTGGTCAAAATTTGGGGTATGACAGATGCCCCTATTTAATCTTCTTGGACCCGAAGGTGTGAATGGCGAAGGTATTCGGACATTCAGGGTGCAAGAGGATTAAATATCGGAATACCCGAAATTTTGATGGCGGTTAAGAATGGTAGTTCACGCATCCTTCTTCTTTTGCTAAGTAATGATGCTTAGAAAAGGTAAAAACTTCCCCTCGATCCTGGTTTCCTACCAAGGAACTGGTCTTAGTTTTTGATGTAAACTTCCCCTAGATCCTGGTTTCCTACCAAGAAACTGGTCTTAGTTTCTGGTTTAAACTTCCCCTCGATCCTGGTTTCATACCAAGGAACTGGTCTTAGTTTTTGAAATAAACTTCCCCTCGATCCTGGTTTCCTACCAAGGAACTGGTCTTAGTTTCTGAAATAAACTTCCCCTCGATCCTGGTTTCCTACCAAGGAACTGGTCTTAGTTTATGAAATAAACTTCCCCTCGATCCTGGTTTCCTACCAAGGAACTGGTCTAAGTTTCTTTTGTCAATAAACTTTTTCGACAAGGGACACTATTCGTAGCAGTTTTCCTCAAACTTCTCGCCGAATTTTCCTGGGGATATGCCATTTGATGGAAAAAGTTTTGATGTCAGACTCGATGGGGAACCCATTCGTCTGAGTTGTAGAGGTGCACAAACTTCTCTATTTGAGATGCCATTTGTTTCTACTGGGGAAAGCAGGTCTCTTGAGAGACGGCTTTCACGCATGGGGATATTACATCATACTTTTCTCAGGATCTTCCCCCAGAAATGCCATATGATGGGATCCAATGTTGAGGTGCCGATGACCTATTCATCAATGGCTTTTTCAGAGAAAAACTTCCGTACAGCCGAATCTCTGATTAATAGGCTTTCTCTGGGGATTTTCCTTAATCCGAGAAAGCGAAAATATCATCTTCAATGGCGAAGAGTGACATCGGTTGAAGGTTCTCTGGTCTTTCAGAGGTTCAAGTTATCAAAGTGGTCAAGGACCCAACTTCAATCCAAAACTAAACTGGAGGAGAGATTATTTAAATGCAACATTTCCTAATCGAGGAAAGAACTAACAACTCGACTGAGAAGACAGTTATCACTAGGGATAATACCGACTATAGTGATAGTGATGCAATATGAAATGTGAATGCAGATCAATAATGCATGATGTATGTATGTATATGCTGACAAAACTGACGCAACATACAAACTAAAAGATGAACATGATTGGATACTCGGCCATCGCGGGGCGATGAAGTACCGTTGGTTCAAGATAGCAATTCTGCCTTGCTCAGGAGAGATAGTCCCTGTTGGGAACTATGTTGGTCGGGCTTAGGAGATGAGAACTCGGCCGAGGAGGTCAGATGGAGTATTCTTATCTGACACAGTTGATCCTTCGTTCAGGCGCACTGGTTTAGAAGGAGTACTTTGATTCTGCACTTTAAGGCTCGAACACCTTTGGAGAAGCGACCGATGTTCTTCTGATGTTCAACAGTAAAAAGAAATTCCCGACATTATTTTAAAAGCAGAAAAAGTTTTACAAGTAAATTCATTATTTTTTGTTTTATTTCAAGAATCGTTGATCATGTTAAAACATCATTCTGTAAAGCTAAAACAAACATGAATTGCCAATAAAAGCACAAGGGCTCAAATTTTATTGATAGGATGGAAATCAGCCAAGCGCGTGATTCCATAGAGCATTTACAAAGTTAGAAAATGGTAATTTACAGGGAAAAGGGCTACGTTGAAACATAACGACCACTATCCTTCTACCAAGTTTGAATTCGGGACATCCTGAGCTTCTGTCGAAGATGACCTTGACTGGAGTTTTCCTGACGGATGATGTAACTGCTGCTGAGGGACTTGCCCCTTTGTTGAACGTAGTTACTTGCCATTATCCCTAACTTTTGCTTGGATTGTACTGTGATGTTTCCAATCCACCAGGATGATTTTTGATCATGTCTCTAATTTTTGCCTGGACCGCTCTTTCGGGTTTTCAATCCATCGAGACGTTTTTTTTAGGCAAGTATTTGTTGACTACATCAACATTTGTGGGGTAGGTAAATTCCTCTACATCCATGGTTGCAAGTCTCAAGGCGCCGCCTGAGAAAGCTTTCGTGACCACATAGGGGCCATCATAATTCGGAGTCCACTTGCCTCGCGAATCAGTGAGAAATGATTGTATCTTCTTGAGCAGTTTGAAGATTGGCGAGCAGGTCGCGGTCATGAGGAATGTGAATCTGGAGATGTAGTTCAAACGTCCCAGGAATCCTATGACTTGTTTTTCAGTCTTCGGAGAAGGCATTTCTTGAATGGCCTTGACCATGTCAGGATCAACCACAATTCCTTTATGGCTGACGATGAACCCTAAGAGTTTCCCTGAACGGACACCAAAGGTGCACTTGTTGGGATTCAAGCGGAGTGTTTACTTTCTCAACCGCTCGAATAGTTTTGACAGGTGGGTCACATGTTCCTTCTCCGTTTTAGATTTTGCAATCATATCATCGGCATATACCTCGATTTCCTTGTGTATCATGTCATGAAAGAGAGTAGTCATGGCCCTTTGATAGGTTGCCCCGACATTTTTCAAACCGAACGGCATTACCTTGTAACAAAAGGTACCCCATGAGGTAATGAACAAAGTTTTCTCCATGTCTTTCGGTGCCATTTTGATCTGATTATAGCCTGAGAATCCATCCATGAATGAGAAAACTTTGAACTTTGTTGTACTGTCAACCAGCATGTCAATGTGCGATAAAGGAAAGTCGTCTTTTGGACTAGCCTTGTTTAAATCTCTGTAGTCGACACACATTCTGACCTTTCCGTCCTTTTTGGGAACGGGTACGATATTGGCTAACCATTGAGGATATTCTGACGTAGCGAGGAAACCCGAGTCAATCTGTTTCTGTACCTCCTCTTTGATTTTGATAGCCATGTCCGGGTGAGTCCGTCTCAACCTCTGCTTTACTGGCGGACATTCCGATTTCAATGGTAAATGATGTTCCACGATGATGGTATCCAACCCTGGCATGTCCTGATAGGACCAAGCGAATACATCGGGGAATTCTTTGAGAAGCTTCGTCAAACTTTCTTTGACAGTTGGACTGAGTAGTGCCCCAATCTTGACTTCTTTTCTCTCTTCTTCTGAACCCACGTTGATCGTTTCCAACGGCTATTTGTGAGGTTCAATGGACCTTTCCTCCTGTCTGAGTAATCGGGAGATCTCTTCTGGAATTTCGTCGTCATTTTCTTCTTCAGCCCCAAATACCGGGAACTCAAAGTTGGGATAAGGCATCAGATTATATGTTTCAACGGGGTTTAAAACAAGCAATCTGCATGACGGTATGATTTGTGTTTAGAAGAGATAGAGAAAATGCAAGAGTGTGTGCAGTGTTTTTCTTTGGAAAACTGCTTGTTTGTTATTATTGTTTTTTAGGATTACCATTTTCTGAAAAAACGAAAAGAGAAAATAGCAATTACTGCGGAAATTACAGAACGGCGTTATTTTATTAATGAACAAGTCGATTCTTGAAACTACAGCCCTATAAAACAAAACTCTGTCGCTTTGGGCAAAGCAAAGAGGGAAATTTACAGAAAGCGAGCCCTATCAAACATCTGTTTCACCTGGGCAGGGTGAAAGGTTAAAGACGGCAATTACTTTGACTGATGAACGATCTTCAGAACATCGACAACAACCCACTGGCGGTGAACTCCTCGATGAATCACAAAGTCTGGCACCTTCCTCGATTTGTCTTCAAAAATAACGCTGATTTCTGGTGGAGCAGGATCATTGGAATCTGTCTCCCAGTCAGATTTGTCGTAGGAGGATTCCTCCGTTGCATTTTGCAGAGTATTTGTACTCTCAGGAAGATTTCCCCATCCAGTTGGCTGGTTGTCTTCGAGCCTGATGCGAGAGCTTTCGGGAGCAGTGTACTTGACCATATAGTCGTATTTTCCACTTGGTTGTCCCAAGGTGTCCCATACTTCTTTGGAACTGGAGGGGTCATCCCTCTCGATGACGTTGACCTTGGGAAAAGCATAGTTGATGAACTCTAGTCCTGCAAATGTTGCAAATTCATCGTCGTGTTGGGCATTATCAGGATAACCTAGGTGTTGATCCCATGACATGGTGGGGACGCAGGTATTCTGTTTAATGATGCTCAGCTGATTTTCATTGTTCGGATGATTTTCTTGCCCCAAGTCTCCTGGGCACAACTGCCACATTGGAAGGCCATCCATCGGGCCATAATAGTCGTGGTCAAAGTTGTATTTCATCAGAGTGTCCTCCTCTAATGAGTTTGGTGGAGCACGACATCCTTCCAGATCACAATCTCCGTATATCATTTCGACGTCTGACCTTGGCATAAATCTCGGACTCTGTGCGGGATAGCAAAATGGCGTAGGCATTTCTTCCTGAGACATATAACCGTCCTTGTTAAGATAGGACTCCTATTCTTCCTCCATATCAGATGAATCATCTTTATTGATGGTATGTACCTCTTGAGTCACTGGTTGAAGGAAACCTCCACTGCGGAAGACATTTTTAATGGGATGAAGACTTTCATTGCTGGCAACTGTCTGAGTACAGGTTGCAGAAAAACCAAGACCCTTCTTTGCTTTATTGTCATAGGAATGACAAGCTGTCCCCATCCTGTTGTATTGGTACTTTCGACCGCTTTGATAGCATCTTTGTATGAGGAAATCGAGGTTCCTCCTTCGGATTGACCGCCTCTGTGTAGCAAAAGTGCTTGGAACTGAGTTTCGATTATCCCTTCTGGTTCCACATAAGTGGCTGATGATAAATTGCTTACGAGCAAAGCCTGTCCCCACAGACCGTGACGAGTTGACCGTTCTGAACGAACTTTAGCTTTTGGTGGAGGGTCGAGGTGACCGCCCCAGCCTGATGTATGCAAGGTCTTCCTAATAAACAACTGTACGTTGCCCGGATGTCCATGACCTGGAAAATGACTTGGAAAGTGTGAGGACCAATAGTTATGGGAAGATCAAATTCGCCGATAACCGTTTTTCTGGATCCATCAAATGCTTTGACGACGACCTCACTGGTTCTTATCGGGGGTCCTTTGAAGGATAATTACGTCAAGGTGGACTTTGGCATAACATTCAGGGCTAACCCTGTGTCTACCAGTACGCTGGCTAAAGCATCGTCCTGGCAGTTGACTGTAATATTGAGCGCCGTGTTATGACGGCGACCCTTTTCAGGTAATTCCTCATCACTAAATCCTAAGTTGTTGCAGGAAGTGATGTTAGAGACAATGCTATCGAACTGTTTGATTGTTACATCCTGTTTCATAAAGGCTTGCTCCAAGACTTTCTGTAGAGCCTCCCTATGTGCTTCAGAACTGAGTAAAAGTGACAGCACAGAGATCTTTGAAGGAGTTTGTAATAGTTGATCAACAATGTTGTATTCACTCCTTTGGATGAGCTTCAGCATCTCATCATCATTTTTCGAAAGGTCGGGATTACTGGATTGACCAACTGGTGGATTGGGAACTTCTGTCTAAGGCTCCTTTTCTTTGATAGGTTCTCCAACCCCTCGGTTGAAGATTCTACCACTCCGTGTTACTCGACTGATGTCTGCAATATTCACTACGGAGGGTAATGGAATTTCCTTTCCATTCTCGACTGTTGTTGCACCGTATTTGTAAGGGATAGCCTTGGTTGATTCATACGGTAGTGGTCCTGGCAGATAGATGACTATGGAAGCCTTCTGATTTTTCTGACCATCATAAGTAATTTCGATCCGTTCCTGGTTGGGAACTCTCGATTCGTCAAGTAGAGGGATGATGGTACAAACATCCTTGTTTCTCTGATGATCCGAGATTACGACAACGTCCTCAATTTGATTGGCAAGGTAGTTTGGCGTCCAGCTGATTGGTCCGGAACCCGGATATGGACGAATTTCTCCATGATCCACCTGACCCTGAAGAGCTACTCGCACAAGGTAGTATCCTTGGTTACTTTCTGAACAGACTCCACAACATTCATAGTTGTGTGGTGGCACCTGGTCATGCCCACTTTGAATGCAATGTAACCTCACTAGGTTAGCTTCCACAGATCGGACATCCTGACTTTGACGCCGAGTAGGGTTCCTAGTAATACTAATTTGCTGAGTATCTTCATCCATGTAGATTGGCATCCACCAGTGATTTAATAAGTGTTGAAGCGCCTCCTGGACAAGGGCACAACCTTGATTGTTTTCGCAACCCGCCTTACAACTTTGATAGTTATGTGAAATCAGGAACCTGAGTCAGACCTGCTCAGCATGTAAATCTACCAGGTTGGTATTTATCAAGCGAATATCGAAGATCTAAACCATGTTGATCTGATAGTGGTTCCTTTCATTGTAGTCCTGGATCCATCCAAGATCCATCTGACTCTGGAGGGCCTCTTGTACAAAAGAGCATCCCTGTTTGTTCACCGAGCAAGTCAGACAGGAACTATAATCGTGCCTTGGCAGATTATGATACTGGCTTTGCCTGGAATGCATCGCCACCAAGTTGACATTAATTGCACATATTTCGTGGTTCTGAACGATGTTAGAATTCGTGTAAACCATGTTAACTCCACGAACTCGGTGCTCTTGGATCCATCCAAGATCCATCTGTTCCTGTAGAGCTGATTGCACCACAGAACATCCTCGATTGCTTTTAGAGCAGATATCACACTGGTGATAGTTATGAGGTGGCACATGGCCATATCTATTCTGTCTACATTGCATCTTGACCAGATTGGTCCTTAACAAGAGTACATCATGAATTTGATAGACTTTGTTAGTCTCTCCCTCTATCAAATTGACTGTAGCTTTCTCGTGTTGAGGCAGCGGGTTTATGAGAACATTAGGATTTGTATCCTTGAAAGATAAGACCCCGCTCCTAACAAGCTTTTGCACGTCGTATTTGAAGTTGAGACAGTTCTCTATGTTATGCCCTGGTCCTCCTTGATGGTAAGGGCAAGTCTGATCCACCTTAAACCAAAAAGGCGGATTTTTCGATACTGTAAGAGGGGACTTAGTCTGGACATGCCCCTTAGCCAATAGTAACGGAAATAGTTCTGCCTACAAAACGGGTATAGGATCAAACCCTGGTGGCCGCGTTGTATGGTTGTTATTGTATGGAGGACGAGCCTGCTGAAGAGGCTGTTGTGTCCTTTGCTGATTAGGTTGGTTCTGCGCAACCTGAGGTTGATACGTAAAAACAGGCGCAGGGTTTATAGCATGAGTTACAGCTGCTACTGGTTGGTACCGTCGCCTTTGCTTTCCGAGAGAGATATTCCCAATATCCTGCTCTTTTTTCTTAGGGAGAGCACTACCGTATCATTTTGTACTACTTGATGATCCAGCGTCTTTTATTAGACGTCCTTCCCGGACGGCTTCATCAAGACGAACCCCCATGCCCACCATCTCGGTGAAGTCACTGGGCGCACTGGCAACCATTCTGTCGTAGTAAAATGATCTCAAGGTCTTTAAGAAGATCTTTGTCATCTCTTTTTCCTCAAGAGGTGGAGAGATCTGAGCGGAAATTTCACGCCATCTCTGAGCGTACTCCTTAAAGGTTTCCTTGTCCTTTTGTGACATTGATCTGAGTTGATCTCTGTCGGGTGCCATGTCCAAATTGTACTTGTATTGTTGGACGAAGGTAGTGCCAAGATCTCTGAAAGTGCTGATCGTGGCGCGGTTTAAACCCATGTACCATTTTAATGTGGCACCGGTTAAACTATCCTGAAAGTAGTGAATCAATAGGTCCTGATTCTCTGTCTGAACTGACATTCGTCGACCGTACATCACCAGGTGACTCTGAGGGCAAGAGTTACCCTTGTACTTTTCAAAGTCGGGCACCTGGAATTTGTGCGGAACTTTCACATTGGGGACCAAGCAGAGGTCTGCGGCGTCCTTTCCAAATAAATCCTGACCGCGAAGGGCCTGCAGTTCTTTCTGCATTCCCAGGAACTGTTCCTGGAACTAATTCATTCTTTCGAACATGTTGTCGTTTCCACCAGAAGGTATCTACGGAATATGTCCTTTCGGGACATTATGCACCACAGGGGCTGGTACCGTGACTACGACAGCAAATCTTGGCGTTTCCCGAAGTTTGTAACCTTCAGGAGTCCTCAGTATGCCTCTGGAATCCTCGCTTTCCCAAAGTTTGTAACCTTCAGGCCCAGCGGCTTCTGTTGTGATTCCTTGAACTTCAGTGATCGGCGGAACATATCCTTCTGGGATATAGTTAAAAGGCATGCCCCAGGGACGATCTTTCGGCATTCGATACCTAGGATCATACTTCTCCACTATGGGCATTGAGGTGATCTCTGAGATCACGGTTCTTTGTAGCTGAGCTTCTGCCATGACTTGCATGTCGTTACGAAGCTTTCTCATATCCTCTCTTAGAGCGTCGATCTGTTCTTTCAACTCTCTGTTCTCTTCCTCGAGATCATCCATCCTTTTCTGACGATTGGCCAGAGTATTGTACGAATGAGACAGTTTGACTCTAGAACCGAGACACAAACGTGAGATTCCTAGGTAAGAAGAATATGTGACGTGAGAATGATGAATGCAATGATTATATTAATTGTTTATTGGTTTAATCAAAATAAACTTCGACAATTAGATTGCAAATATCAAATAGTGGGGAAACCCCGTTTTATTGAAATTCAAAGGATTGCGGAAATGGAAATACAGTAGATTACAAGGTGCGGAAACAGAAACCTAAGCTAATGGGTCCCGAGTCCTCTCTGAGGAGAAACCGGGTGCTGATTCTGGTACTTTCCTTTTCTTTGACCGGGGCTCTTGGGCTGTTGTCGGGTTGTCATTCCTTTGCCAGGTGAAAGGAGCGAGCAAATTCCTTTGGTCATCCTGATTATCCACAGCATGTTGCTCTAAAATCTCGATCAGAGCATCCTTTTCTTTTAGTAACTGCTGTATTTTGGTACACTCCACGTTGAGAATGCGGTACTTGTTCTTCCAAGACCTCCTTTCCCGTTGAACTTTGTTGAGAGTGACCTGAAGTTTTTTAGTTTCCTTCATGAAGTACATGACAGATTCCCTTGGCGGAAGAACTCCGTGACGAGGATACGACATCTTTACCTTGAGAGCTCTAGTTTGTACCCAGTGGAGATAAGTCTCCACCGAGACACAGTCCGATTTTCCTAGAGACTCCCGTCCTTTCTTGTGAACATGTTTCCAAGCGTGCACTATTTCCATCTTTAGTGCTCTGTCATTTTCTCCTTCTTTGAAGAAAAGACCTTCCAGATGAGCATTACGCGGGACATGCCTCATCGGGTATCCAAATTGACGACGAACCAATACTGGATGGTAGTTGATTCCTCCTTTAGTGCCTATGAGGGGTACGTTGGGGAAGTTTCCACAATGGTCAATGATCCTGATCCGCTCATAAATCCTATTGCACCAATCTATGTCAGAGTTGGTGAGAGACATGATTTTCTGCGACCAACGTAAGGCACTCTTATGATCCCAAAATGCAGCAGACTTGGGCAAATGGGAGATAAACCATTTATATAGTAGGGGTACACAGCACGTGATCATTCCTCTGCTGTACAAATTCCCTAAGTGTACAGAATGATACGCATCTGCGAGCAGAGTTGGCACAGGGTTTCCAATGAGAAAAACCTTAATGGCGTTGATATCGACGAAGTTATTAATGTTGGGAAACAAAAATAACCCGTAGGTGAGCAAAACAAAGATGCTCTCAAAAGCGGCCACGTTCCCAATACTGGAAAAGTACAGAGCCTTCTTTACCAAGAATTGGGCTGGCAAACCTTGGATGCCACCCTTAGTGGTCAGGTGAGTCTTGACTTCCGACTTATCCAAATAAATTGCTCTTGCAATGGTCTGATACTTTGGAATTTCTTCCAGTCCAGAAAATAGAGCTCGATCAGTAAGGTGTAAATCGGTCAAGTGAGAATACTCCTCCAACATTGGTGCAAGCTGGTAATCTGGAAATGTGAAATAGTGATAAACTGGATCGTAAAACTGAATGAGTGCTTCCATGATTCCTTCACACACATGGACTCTTAACAGAGGTAGCAGGCCTCCGTATTTGGCTCTGAAAGCTTTAGGGTTAGTGATCATCCTCGCTAAACTTCTCAAATCCTCAAGTTTTGGAACCTTGAAGGTGTACTGGTGAGTTCTCCTTTTACCGAAATCCATGAGCGCAATCTTTTTCTCTGACATTTGCAATCATTGTCTCAGTTTAATTTGAAAAAGAGAAACTAGAAGAGAAAATTTTTCTTTGTTTTAATGTTTTTTAGATAAATGCATGAATGCAGCACACAAAAACATAGAAAAAACATGGGGTCAAAGGGTCGTTGTCATGAAGTCAAGGCTCTGCCCCCCCCCCCCCCCCCCCCAAAGATTTTCTACGGGTGATTTTTTGTACCTGTCACTCAAAATCATTGATTCCTAAGAACACCAGCGGGCCGGGAACCGTGCTAGGTGATGTCCATCAAAGAAACCTCAGAAGAGGGTAGTTTATCGCGTAACAGCTATTCCCGATAGCTTCCGCACTACAAAAAAAAGGTGATTTTCCTATGTGTATACTCAATCTTTCCACATGCGGCATCACACACATTCCCATTAGCAGAAAAATAAACATATATATCAATTAGGAAAAGCAGTATATATATTCGTCCTAAAGTCCTAGACTTTAAAGAGCTATGAATCCTATGTTCCTAACAAAAATGGCTCCCCGGCGGAGTCGCCATTCTGTGGTTCCTTCCCAACTTTAAAGGGTTTTGACCTAAGATCCTAGTGAAGTCAACAAAAAGTCCTATCCCAGCGAAATCCCAAAGAAAGTCAAATCGGCCCCACGGTGGGCGCCACTTTTCTGTGGCACTTTTTTAAGGTTTCCACCTAAGAGATGGGAAGAGAACAAGATCTCGTTGTCCCCAGTGAAGTCGCCATTTTTCTGTAGCGAACGATTTTGGACGTGGTTGCGAAGCACTATCGCTTTGGTACTACAGTTCGATTCATTTTTTATCCTATTGAAGCTGATGAAAGAAGGGAAATAGATGTCTCCAATTAACCCTGCTTGCAAACTGAGTTTGAACATATGACTGTTGGTTTATAGATGCTACAAAGATTGTGGGTCTCTCTTAGGTTATTTTGTTAAAATAGTGCCCGGGCGATTGGTGGGAGTTTAGGACTGATGCTTTTCGATTGATATGTGAAGGTACATGATTTGGGTTTTGGATTAGTATGCTTGCTAAGATTTTTCTTTCAATCTTATGCCTACGTATTCCCGTTTACCGAAATAGGGAAATCAGAGCGATCGTAGTTCCTCCTATTCTATGGGAGGAAATGGTGTTTTGGTGTCTTGTTCAAAGCCCAAGACGTGAAGCTAAAGGTGGTTTGTATCTTGTTCAAAGCCCAAGATGTGAAGTTGAAGGGTCTATTTGTATCTTGTTCGAAGCCTAAGATGTGAAGCTAAAAGGTGTTGTCTTTAGAGAGAATTTGTCATCTCTAAAGAGGGTCTGTTAGTTACAACTGTTTATAAAGGAGAATTACTTTAACCGGGATATGTGAATCCGGCAATGCCATAATTTCCTTTATAGGGGAGTTCCAACCTGAAGGAGAAGACTTTAACTCAGTGTAGAGCAATGCTATCTTTCCTTAGGAATTTTTCATTCTAAAAGAGGGACAGTGGCATGGATGTAAATAATCCAGAGGCTTGCCGCTTACAGCGATTAGATGAAGGGGAAGGAGTTGTTGATGTTTGTATACTGTGAACGAGGCACAACTTTGATGCTAAAAGGTTGATTGGCTCAACTTGGGTTTTCTTGTACAAAGCCTAAGAGGAGGATATTGGCCCAACAAGAGGGAGTTTTTGTATGTCTAGTACGAAGCCCGAGAGAGAGGCTAAAAGGGTTGACTCAATAGGAGAATCTTTTATACTCAACAAGAGAGTGTTTTTGTATCTCGTACAAAGCCCGAGATAGAGGCTAAAGATGGTGACTCACCAAGAGAATCTTTTATACTCAACAAGAGAGTGATTTTGTATCTCGTACGAAGCCCGAGATGGAGACTAAAAGGTGATTGACTCAACAAGAGAGTCTTTTATACTCAACAAGAGAGTGTTTTAGTATCTCATACGAAGCCCGAGATGGAGGCTGAAGATGGGATTGGCTCAACAAGAGAGCCTTTTATACTCAACAAGAGAGTGCTTTGGTATCTCGTACGAAGCCCGAGATGGAGGCTAAAAGGTTTGACTCAACAAGAGAGTCCTTGTATCTCATACGTAGCCCGAGATGGAGGTTAAAAGGGTACTGTTTCAGTTGAGTGACAGGTCCAGTATGTTGGTTAAGAGAAAATAAGTTCTTATATGAGTAATGTTGCACTCATGGATTTGATCTGAGGATCGGGTTTATTTCATGTTCTCTAAGGAAACGGGGAATCCAAAGGGTATTTGAGACTGTCCAAGTCTGCGGGCGTTTCCTTACTTGAGAATGTCTCTGAGACTCAAGGAAATTAGACTGTCCAAGTCTAGAGTTTTATCTTTTGTACTATGCTTAAAGAAACAGTTGTAGTACGTTCACGGTAGAAAGATCTAGATTCTTTGAAAGATTGTTCTATTAAGATGACTAATTTCTGTTCCTATACCTCTAGGAGGTTGTCGGGACAATTTGTACGAAGCCCAAGAGGAGGCTGGAAACTTTTAAAAAGCCGAGGGACAATTTATACGAAGCCCAAGAGGAGGATATCATTCCCGGAGGAAGAAATCATTTATACGAAGCCTAAGAGGAGGCTGTGAATACTTCTAAGAAGCCGACGGGTCCTTGTACAACGCCCAAGAGGAGGCGAGGATGCTTTTAAGAAGCCTTTGGGCCCCCAAACCCCGAGAAATTCAAGACAGACTATTCACAGAGAATAGATCAAGCCAGGAAAGTTCGAGAATTTGGAAGAAACTCAAGAGATGCCATTCACGGAGAAAAGATCATCTTTGGGGAATAGAGTTTCTTTGACGATTTCTAAAGGTGACAGTCTGTGAAAGGGTTCACTGAGAATGCTGCCTTTCACGTCTCCATATTGTTTAACCCCAAGAGGAGGGAAGACTGTGTCTGGTAATCCTATGGGGATCTAGTTTTGTTTACTTTTAAGAGTGATCAACGGGCTTAATGTTACACGTAGTTACCGGGGAAACTCTAAATATCTATACTATTATTACACAGTTGATATGAGTTTATGAAAGAAGACTTACAGTGAAACAACCCCACAATACAGTTATATGTATATGAACACTTACTCGGCTGTAGAGCTTCCATGTTGTTTGGTTAGTTGTTCAACAAAGAAAGATTGGAAACAACAGTATATTTCAAAATCAAAGGAGAAAGTGCTTTGAAAGAAAAGATTGTTGGGGCTTACAGCTCAAGGAGAGGCCCAAAGTTTTATCAGTGATTGCACTGTGAGTTTGAATTTGTACAGGGACTTATACAAGTGACTGAGGCCCAAGAAAGGTTTTCTGTACAAATGGATGGGTCTTACACTCTCTCAAGAGGCCCAAAGAGTTTAAAAAGAATGGGGCTTATAACACGAGGGTAGGTCCAGATGTTTTTTGTTTTGAAATGGCGATCGCGCCGAGATTTTCTTTTAACACAGAGGGACTTATACAATATCTGAGGCCCAAATTTGTTTTGGTTAAAAGGGGATTGGGTCTTACACTCTAATAGAGGCCCAAAGGGTTATTTGTGTACAAAACGACGATCACGCCGAGGTTTTTGAAAATACCCGGAGGGACTTATATAATAAGTGAGGCCCTAAATGTTTATGTACAAAAAGGGTTGGGTCTTACACTCTATTAGAGGCCCAAAGAGTTTTGAATGGGCGATAATCGCGCCGAACTTTTGAAATACAACGGGACTTATACAATAAGTGAGGCCCAAGAAAGGTTTGTATTTACAAAGGATTGGGTCTTACACTCTATTAGAGGCCCAAAGAGTTTTTGAAAATGATTTGTGAGGGTGAAAATCAAAGAAACCTCAATTTCATTTTTTAAAGGGCATTTTTTAAAGAAAAATCATGTAAAAAATGATAAAAATATCAAATAAAATCATTAATCATGTTATAAACAGTGATTAAGGTTTATGAAAAAGTATTTTATCCACATGAATATTTAAAATCATTTTGGTTTTAAAAAATCAAGAAAAAGAAATCATTTTAAAAGCACTTTAAACAATTTAAAACAATATTTTTGAATATATTAAAAATATATCAAATAATAATATTTTTTTGTGATTTTTTGTGGATTAAAATATTATGGAGTATGAATAAGAAGTGTGTAAAACAAAATTGGAAAATGATGATTTTTGCTATGTAAAAGAATTGGTTGAGTTTGGAAGATAAACTAAGAAAAAGATGAAAGATGTCACAACATCACATTCGACATCTTTCATGAGTTTTGAAGATAAGAGAAAAAGGGAAGATGTCACAACATCACATTCGACATCTTAAAAAACCAAAACTACACCTTGGTTTTCAACATCTTTTTTTATCAAACTTCAAACATTCATAACTCTCTTAATTTTTAACGAAATTAAAATCCGTAAGAACCTATCTTGACCAATTTTTTGCAAGGAATCCAATGGTATCACTCATGCATATTGAAACTTAATGTACAGCACACACAAGGCAAAAAACCAGAACTGTATGTTGATTTTAAACATCTTTGCTTATCAAACTTTCAACACTCATAACTCTCTCAATTTTTAACGGAATTAAAATCCGTAAGAACCTATCTTGACCAATTTTTCGCAAGGAATCTAATGGTATCACTCATACATACTGAAACTTAATGTACAGCACACACAAGGCAAAAAACCAGATATGCACCTTAAGTTTAAAACAACATAAACTCCACATATGAACATGTTAAAGTGCAAACAGTAGGAGGATCATAACATATGCATTAAGGACTATATTTTTGCTTCAAGAATTGTTCAATATGATGCATGTATGTGGACATCAAAGGAAAGCATGATTCAAAGAATTCAAGTTGTGAATTTTACCTCTTTTTGGAGATTTTGTGCAACCTACCAAGTGCTTTGTTCCAGAAATGATTTGATGCTTTGGACACCCTCAAATGACCTCTTAGAAGCTTTTAGGATGGTTGGAATCAGCTGGAACCTGCAAAAACAAAAACTGGCCCTTTCTTGCAAAAGGGGTTAAAATGGCCAAAGTGACAACTCTCTCAAATGGTGTTCCAGATGTTGGGAACCATTTGAGATAGTTCAAGGATGATATTTGGAGTGTGTTTGAGGTTTTATCTGGTTTGGAAAGTGACTGAATCAAGACATGGCTTGAAAAATGCAAAAAAGTCCAATTTTGAGGTTTTGAGAGGTGACTTTGTGATCTTGGTGTTACAGGTCACTTGTGATAGTTTGGATCACCTACATATGATGTTTATGAGGTGTTAGGATCATGAGATGTGATGGAAATGCTCTCTAACTCAAAAAATCAGAATTACCTTACTAAAGAAGGCATTTTGGAGTGAAAGAAGTGATTTTGAGGAAATCATCTGTTTGATGGCTTTGGTGTACTCAAACTGAGCACAAATGAGCTCTATTTATAGTAGAGCAAGTTTGTTTTGGCAGCAATAGTGAATGGTGGCTGCAGCAGAGGTTTGTTCAATGTTGGCCAATGAAAATCCAAGTCTCCTCTAGCCATTGACTAGAGGTTAGGGCACAGGCTGCTGGTTCCCTAGTTGTTGGAGGAATCTTAACTGAATTCAGTTAGAGGAAGCTCAGTTCATGCCACCTCTAAGCATACATTAAATGCTCCAAACCAAAATTGGAGTCTTGTCCCTCTTTTAGGGTTTTTTTAGGTTTGGCATGCTACTTGTGAAATCTTGGACTTGGGAGGCTTATGGATCAGATCATCCCCCTTGGATTTGATCCTCAGATGTGTCCAAAATGATGACAAGGCTTGGAAATTCGTTGGCATAAGAAATGTGCAAATCTGTCCTGAAACATGTCTTAAAAATCAGCTGCAACAAGCCTTGTTGTAAAATCCATAACTTCTTGCTCAAGAATGATAAATGGCTGTTCCAGGACTCTATGGAAAGCTGAGATGACATACTTCAACTTTGATGTTTGACCCTAGACTTGGTTCAATTTGGATCATGGAGAAAAACATCCTTGAAGTTGGGACATTCTTGCTGGAAAAATAATAATGATGCCCTATGAAATGTTGGAACATCTGACAACTTTGAACATTAATAATTCCAAACTTTAATCACTTGTTTCTTTTAATCCACTATGATATTTTGAGTTGAAGTGAATTGCATCTTTAATGCTTGTCTTGCATGGTGACAAAGCTTGAAAATTGTGTGGCACAAGAAAAAGTGCACAAAATCTGTCCTAAAAAACAGCTGCAGCAAGCCTTCTTGTAAAATCCATAACTTCCTGTTCGAGTGTGATAAATGGACGTTCTACAACTTTCTGGAAAGCTGAGATAACGTACTTCAACTTTGATGTTCAAGGTTTGTGAAGATAAGACTTGTAAAGTTGTCAAAAATGACCTTGAACTTGTGTGGTCAAATCTGTCCTAAAAGCTGTCATGAAAATTCTGTTTTATCAATGCCTTTTGCAGAGACCATAACTTTCTGCTCGAGAATGATAAATAAGCTTTCTAGGACTTTCTGGAAAGGTGAGATTACGTACTTCAACTTTGATGTTCAAGGTTTGTCTTGAATCAAATTGGATCATGAAGAAAAACATCCTTGAAGTTGGGACATTCTTGCTGGAAAAATATTAATGATGTCCTATGAAATGTCGGAACATTTGATATTAAGAATTCCCAACTTTGGTCACTTATATCTTTCAATCCTTATGATATTTTGAGTTTATTCCTTCTTCAATGTTGAAGTATCAAATACCCTCTTTAAAAGTAGCTCTTACGCAAAATCAATGGATGCTTGGATCAATAGTTACAACCTTGAAAAGTTGTGCACTTGAACATGATTTTAACTTAGAAAAAATTTCTAAGTTTCTTTCAATTTGATCAAATTTGAAATTTTGCATGATTTCTTGATTTAAATTTGATCAAATTAAATCATCCATCATATTTTCTTGAGTAATGGCTTGTGAAGCTCAAAGTTGACCAAAAGTTAAACTTTGACTTTCTGCGTTAGTTAACTTTGTATTAGATGAACTTGAGGCTTGATCCACTTGGAATGTTGCACTCTTGTGCTTAATTCTTGATGTGGGAGTCCTCTTGATCCATTGTGAATGTTTGAGAGGTTAAACAAGTTGAAGATCATGTCATTTCTTGATTGATCCTTTGTCTAAATGCTCTGAGAAGGCTTGGAACCCTAATTCTTTGAGTGTAGAGAATGCTCACCCATCTTTGGGGAGACTAATGAGTATGAAAGTTAATCCATATTATGATGATGATTTGCACAATGATGGGAATCTTAGTGGCCAAAATTTGGGGTATGACAGATGCCCCTATTTAATCTTCTTGGACCCGAAGGTGTGAATGACAAAGGTATTCGGGCATTCAGGGTGCAAGAGGATTAAATATTGGAATACCCGAAATTTTGATGGTGGTTAAGAATGGTAGTTCATGCATCCTTCTTCTTTTGCTAAGCAATGATGCTTAGAAAAGGTAAAAACTTCCCCTCGATCCTGGTTTCCTACCAAGGAACTGGTCTTAGTTTCTGATCTAAACTTCCCCTAGATCCTGGTTTCCTACCAAGAAACTGGTCTTAGTTTCTGGTTTAAACTTCCCCTCGATCCTGGTTTCATACCAAGGAACTGGTCTTAGTTTTTGAAATAAACTTCCCCTCGATCCTGGTTTCCTACCAAGGAACTGGTCTTAGTTTCTGAAATAAACTTCCCCTCGATCTTGGTTTCCTACCAAGGAACTGGTCTCAGTTTCTGAAATAAACTTCCCCTCGATCCTTGTTTCCTACCAAGGAACTGGTCTAAGTTTCCTTTGTCAATAAACTTTATCGACAAGGGACGCTATTCGTAGCGGTTTCCTCAAACTTTTCGCCGAATTTTCCCGGGGAGATGCCATTTGATGGAAAAAGTTTTGATGTCAGACTCGATGGGGAACCCATTCATCTGAGTTGTAGAGGTGCACAAACTTCTCTATTGGAGACGCCATTTGTTTCTACTGGGGAAAACAGGTCTCTTGAGAGACGGCTTTCACGCTTGGGGATATTACATCATACTTTTCTCGGGATCTTCCCGGAGAAATGCCATATGATGGAATCCAATTTTGAGGTGCCGATGACCTTTTCATCGGTGGCTTTTTCAGAGAAAAACTGCCGTACCGCTGAATCTCTGATTAATATGCTTTCTCTAGGGATTTTCCTTAATCCTGGAAAGCAAAAGTATCATCTTCAATGGCGAAGAGTGACATCAGTTGAAGGTTCTCTATTCTTTCAGAGGTTCAAGTTATCAAAGTGGTCAAGGACCCAACTTCAATCCAGAAATAAACTGGAGGAGAGATTATTTAAATGCGACATTTCCTAATCGAGGAAAGAACTGACAACTCGACTGAGAAGACAGTTATCGCTAGGGACAATACCGACTAGAGTGATAATGATGCAATATGAAATGTGAATGCAGATCAATAATGCATGATGTATGTATGTATATGCTGACAAAACTGACGCAACATACAAACTAAAAGATAAACATGACTGGATACTCGGCTATCGCGGGGCGAAGAAGTACCGTTGGTTCAAAATAGAAATTCTGCCTTGCTTAGGAGAGATAGTCCCTGTTGGGAACTATGTTGGTCGAGCTTAGGAGATGAGAACTCGGCCGAGGAGGTCAGATGGAGTATTCGTATCTGACACAGTTGATCCTTCGTTCAGGCGCACTGGTTTAGAAGGAGTACTTTGATTCTGCACTTTGAGGCTCGAACACCTTTGGAGAAGCGACCGATGTTCTTCTGATGTTCAACAGTCAAAAGAAATTGCCGACTTTATTTTAAAAGCAGAAAAAGTTTTACAAGTTAATTCTTTTTTTTTTTGTTTTATTTCAAGAATCATTGATCATGTTAAAACATCATTCTGTAAAGCTAAAACAAACATGAATTGCCAATAAAAGCACAAGGGCTCAAATTTTATTGATAGGATGGAAATCAGCCAAACGCGTGATTCCATAGAGCATTTACAAAGTTAGAAAATGGTAATTTACAAGGAAAAGGGCTACGTTGAAACATAACGACCACTATCCTTCTACCAAGTTTGAATTTGGGACATCCTGAGCTTCTGTCGAAGATGACCTTGACTGGAGTTTTCCTGACGGATGATGTAACTGCTGCTGAGGGACTTGCCCCTTTGTTGAACGTAGTTACTTACCATTATCCCTAACTTTTGCCTGGATTGTACTGTGATGTTTCCAATCCACCAGGATGATTTTTGATCATGTCTCTAATTTTTGCCTGGACCGCCCTTTCGGGTTTTCAATCCACCGAGACGTTTTTTTTAGGCGAAGTATTTCTTGACTACATCAACATTTGTGGGGTAGGCAAATTCCTCTCCGTCCATGGTTGCAAGTCTTAAGGCGCCGCCTGAGAAAGCTTTCGTGACCACATAGGGGCCATCATAAATCGGAGTCCACTTTCCTCACGAATCAGTGAGAAATGATTGTATCTTCTTGAGCAGTTTAAAGATTGGCGAGCAGGTCGTGGTCATGAGGAATGTGAATCTGGAGATGTAGTTCAAACGTCCCAGGAATCCTCTGACCTATTTTTTAGTCTTCGGAGAAGGCATTTCTTGAATGGCCTTGACCTTGTCAGGATCAACCTCAATTCCTTTCTGGCTGACGATGAACCCTAAGAGTTTCCCTGAACGGACACCAAAGGTGCACTTGTTGGGATTCAAGCGGAGTTTGTACTTTCTCAACCGCTCGAATAGTTTTGAAGACTTAAGGAGGTTCAGGTTCAGTTCTATCTTAGAGGTTGTGGTAGAAGTTCTAAGCTGATTATGGAAGATTACCTTCTTTTGGTGGATGAGAGTTTATTTCTCTCTTTGGTTATCTGAAGTTCTTATTGATCAAGCTGGTGGCGCAGTGTTGTTTGAAGATCTTCAGTTGGATTACTATGCAGATAGTAAGTCCAGTGGTGGAGCATATCAAAAGCCATGTTGGTTGGTGTCAATGATATGTGAAGTATGTCCTAACTGATGTTAGAACATCTTCTGGGTTGGTTATCCTTGGAATAGGATTCTAAGTTCTAAGTGTGGAACTTGACACTCACATCTTGTCTAAGAGGTATTTATCTTATCATACGGGAGAATGATGGGTAAAGGACTGTCTTGGAAGTCTGATGTGAATGTGGCATGCTAGAAGTGAATCAGTTTGGTGCTTGTGGAGAAAATGGGTTGAAGATTTCTGGAGCATGTGTTTGATGTCCTTTAAGTGTGAAGAACATCTGGGCGAGCTAGCAAACTAAGGGGCTCTGTGTGTCTCTTTGAGGAATGTGAAGTATTCCATATTCAATTGGGTTGTATATCAGGGAACAAGGAGATTTATACATGAGAATTCAAGAGGAATTTGTGTGGTGTATAGATGGCTTCTGGACGAGAGGGGTCAATGGTGTTTTGGTCTCAATCCAAGAGTTTGTTGGTTGTGGTACAAGGATGCGTTCCTGGTACTCTAATTGTATGATCTTGAAGTTGTCATGGGATATCATGTGGTGATTTTGGGTGTTTCTTGCTGAAGAAGCATCATTTGAGAAAGATATGGGTAAAACTTCTGTCTGTTAAATGTACTATTGTGGTACATGGATTGCTTGAGGGTCAAGCATTAGGTGAATGCGTTCAGCATGTGTGTTGAATAGAGGGTGCACTCTTGAAGACATGAAGATGCGTCTTATGTTTTCCATTCATTCAAGGTGTTCTTATAGCAAAGGCGCACTAGTTATCTACGACAGGGGGAGTTAGTCTTCTGTTCTAGATATATGGCTGCAGTGGTGCAGATTGTTTATCAAAATTGTTTGTGATTTCAAGCAGTTTGTGATAGATTGCCTCAGATGAGGTTGATATGTTAGACGAGGTGTCGTGACATTGCTCTACTGGTATAAGTTCTGGGTGAACTTATCAGGTTGTTTTGATTCTGTCATTGGTGTCAATGGATTAAATTAGAAGGGGAATACAAGTATCTTGAAAGTTGTTGCTGCTAACTGAGAGATGTTTGAAGAAATGTCTGAACATCTTGGTCAGTTACTCTTGGTCTTCGGGTCGAAAGAGATTAAATAGATGCTACAAGAGGGACTAAACAAAGTCTTACAAGATGTCAAAACATTGGTTAGGATGTATGGCTATACTCTTAATTGCTTTGGACGTTGGAAAAATTGTGTCTTAGGGAACGCGTGTTAAACATGTGTTTCGGAAAATGAGCATTCCTTGAATGGTTCTTGTTAAAAGGAAGAAACAGTCAAATACGGTTTGGCCGGTGCACTTTTGTCTATGAAGAAACACAATTTCATTTAATGGTCACATTGAATAGACATGTGTTACTTCCAATGGGTCGTTACATCCTAGGAGGAACGCTCTCGTATATAAAGGGTGTTCTAGTCCTCATCTTGTCGCATGTTGTCTTTTCTGTTATATTGGGTTCTCATGGGGTTTGGTCGTTTGTGGGTTTCCTCGGTTTGTGTATGGGTCTGTCTTGGACATGTTTGTCAATTTTTGGCTAAAAAGGGGGAGAAATGTACAAGGGTTGAGTCAGTCCTTGCAATTGGTTTGCAGGGATATTGGACAGAATGTTATGACATTCTGACTGAGTCTCAGGTTTTCCATATGTTCTGAGTCCTTTTTTCGTGTCCTGTGATCTGAGTTATGAACACAGTCGTGCCCTGTGTTCTGAGTTACCCAGGATGGTGTTTGGTTGCTTCAGTAGCAAAATTCTTCCCCCTAGGTGAGGAAGTATAGATTCATGGAGAAAGGGAGAATGAATGTCATCCTTTCCCTCATGTACACCAACATGATTGGAGTCACATCAGTATTCCAATCAGAACCGCCACTCAAGGTGAAGAGACGTAAGGAGCACCCTGGGTTTATTGTCCAAATGAAGTTTTAGCCAAAATTTGTCAAAAGGGGGAGATTGAAAGCTCCTGAGGTTTGACTAAATTTTGGTTAAAACTTAATGAAGAATGTTGTAGACAAAGATGTCGAATACAATGTCCTAATATTCTGACTCGACAAATATAGCAGGTTCTAAATCTGGTGCAAGAATCAAGGAATGATTAGCAGTGGATCAAGGGATCAATAAACATAAGGTTCAAAGCCCAACGCAGCAGAAGGATATAAAAGAAGACCAAGACCTAGGCAGAAAAGAGAGAGAGAACGACATAGACTTAGGAATCCTATTTTGTAAAGTAGGTTTAGGTTTTGAGAGTCGTAGGTTTCTCTTGTAAGTCTCCCTTTGTATCGATTTGATACATTGTGGTAGACATAGGTACTTGTACAAATTCAGAAACCCGTAGGTAATGAATCGTGTATTGTTCTTGGATGAAGCTTTGAAGCAAATCCAAGTTAAATTGTTAGTCAAGGATGCTTGGCTGAACTTTGTATTGAAATGGGTGTCTTTCAATAGGATGATACAGTTATGGTGTAGTAGCTGTTAGATAATCACAGGTTGTGATTTAGGGAGTGGGATGGGTTTCTCTTATCTAGGATGGTGTTCTTAGATAAAGTCTTCATTGGGTAGTGATAGGTAAACGTGGGTGTTTACTATAAACCTGAGGTTGTTTACATAAAACTATACTACTGATAGTGGATTCTTCTTCCTGGATTGGTATCCCCCAGATGTAGGTGAGTTGCACCGAACTGGGTCATCATATTCTGTGTTGTTTATCATTCTATAATTTATAGTTCAGTCTTGATTAACATGTTAGAACAGATGTCAAAACATCTGTGTTTCTGTAGTTACTGATATCCTGAATATCAGTTTACTGTTCTGTTCCTTGTTTGATATTTATGCAAAACAATGTCTTGACATGTGTTAGGACATCTGTTGTCTACTATTCTAGAATTTCAAAGCCAAATCACATGTGCAGATTAGTGCACGAACAAACCATCAAAATAATGACCCAATGCCTTCTCCAAACTTTGAGTTTCCTGTGTTCAAAGCCTAAGAGGAAGAAAAAGAGATTCCTGAGGAGATTTCTCGATTGCTTGAGAATGAAGATAAAGCCATTCAGCCTCACAAGGAACCTGTAGAGGTCATTAATCTGGGTACAGCCGAAGATCGTAAGTAAGTGAAAATTGGAGCTTTACTTGTGCCTGGTGTGAAATAGAGACTGATTGGACCGCTTAAGGAGTATATTGATGTGTTTGATTGGTCATACCAAGATATGCCCAGCTTGACACTACCATAGTGGAGCTTCACTTGCCTTTGAAGCCAGAATGTCCGCCGATCAAGCAGAAACTCAGGAGGACTCGTCCTGACATGGCTCTGAAGATTAAAGAAGAGGTACAGAAGCAAATTGATGCAGGTTTCCTCATTACATCTGAATATCCACAGTGGTTAACAAATATTGTGCCCGTTTCGAAGAAGGATGGCAAAGTTCGCATGTGTGTTGATTACCGAGACTTGAACAAAGCCAGTCCGAAAGATGACTTTCCTCTGTCACACATTGACATGTTGGTAGATAGAACTGCGAAATACAAGGTATTCTCCTTTATGGATGGTTTTTTAGGTTACAAGCAAATCAGAATGGCTCCCGAAGATATGGAGAAGACATCATTCATTACACCTTGAGGCAGCTTCTGCTACAGAGTTATGCCGTTTGGTCTGAAATATGCTGGGGCAACATATCAAAGGGCCATGACTACCCTTTTTCACGATATGATGCACAAAGAGATCGAAGTGTATGTGAATGACATGATAGCTAAGTCCAAGATGGAGGAAGACCATGTTGAGTATTTGTTGAAGTTATTTCAACGATTAAGGATATATCAACTCCGTTTGAATCCTAACAAATGTACCTTTGGTGTTTGTTCAGGGAAGCTCTTAGGTTTCATTGTCATCCAAAAGGGTATTGAGGTGGATCTTGATAAAGTTAAAGCCATACAAGAGATGCCGGCTCCAACTACAGAAAAATAGGTCAGATGTTTCTTAGGACGTCTGAATTACATTTCTCGGTTCATCTCGAATATGACGTCCACGTGTAGACCAATTTTCAAGCTTCTCAGAAAAGATCAGGGTTGTGTTTGGACTGATGATTGTCAGAAAGCATTCGACAATATCAAAGAGTACCTTCTTGAGCCTCCTATTTTGATCCCTCCGATTGAAGGAAGACATTTGATCATGTATTTGACCATCTTGGAAGATTCCATGGGGTGCGTACTCGGTCAACAAGACGAGATAGGAAAGAAAGAGCACGTTATCTACTATTTGAGTAAGAAATTCACTGACTGTGAGTCTCGATACACAATGCTAGAAAAAACCTGTTGCGTTTTGGCTTAGGTTGCGCGACATTTGCGTCAGTACACGTTAAACCATACTACTTGGCTGATTTCTAAGATGGACCCCATCAAGTACATTTTTGAGAAACCAGCTCTGACAAGAAGAATTACCAGATGACAGATGTTATTGTCAGAATATGATATTGAATACCACACTCAGAAGGCGATCAAGGGAAGTGTTTTGGCTGATCACCTAGCTCATCAACCTATTGAATACCATCAGTCTGTTGAGGATGATTTCCCTGATGAGGATGTGATGTATTTAAAGATGAAGGAGTGTGAGGAACCCTTGCCAGATGAAGGGCCTGAGCCAGATTCCTAATGGGGTTTTATTTTTGATGGTGCCGTCAACACATATAGGAAAGGAATTGGGGCAATCATTGTGACTCCTCATGGATTCCATATCCCATTTACTTCGAAATTGACTTTCAAATGCACAAACAATGAAGCCGAGTATGAGGCATGCATTATGGGTCTTTAAGAGGAAATTGATTTGAGGATCAAGAACTTGGAAGTGTATGGTGATTCTGCTTTGGAGATCTACCAAATCAAAGGAGAGTGGGAAACCCGTCAAGATAAATTGCTTCCATACAGAGATTATGCAAGGATATTGTTCCATTTCTTCAACAAAGTTGAGTTCCATCATATTCCTCGTGACGAGAATAGGATGGCAGATGCTTTGGCAACTTTGGCTTCTATGATTATGGTGAACCGTTGGAATGATTGTCCCAACATTCATGTAATGCGTCTCGACCGGCCTGCTTATGTGTTTTCAATAGAATAGGCCGATGATGGTAAACCTTGGTATCATGACATTAAAGTGTTTTTTCGAAAACAAGAATACCCGGTTGGGGCATCCAATAAGGATAAGAAGACACCGATGAGATTGGCTAGTAATTTTCTCCTGAGCAATGATGTACTTTACAAAAGGAACTTTGACATGGTCCTGCTAAGATGTGTTGATAAGAGAGAAGCATACATGTTAATGATTGAGATTCATGAAGGTGCCTTTGGTACTCATGCCAATGGACATGCTATGGCGAAGAAACTCTTAAGAGTAGGCTACTATTGGATAACAATGGAATCTAATTGTTATAAGGTTTCTAACAAGTGCCACAAGTGCCAAATCTATGCCGACAAAATTCATGTACCGCCAACTCTTCTTAATTTTATCTCATCTCCATGGCCGTTCTCCACATGGGGCATTAACATGATTGGCATGATAGAGCCGAAAGCTTCTAATGGACATAGCTTTATTTTGGTGGCAATTGATTATTTCATCAAATGGGTTGAAGCAGCTTCGTATGCGAATGTCACCAGATAAGTAGTGGTCAGATTTATCAAGAACCAGCTCATCTGCCATTATGGTGTGCCAAGCAAAATCATCACCGATGATGGGTCAAATTTGAATAACAGAATGATGAAGGAGTTGTGTGAGGATTTCAAAATTGAACATCATAACTCTTCTCCTTACCGACCCAAGATGAATAGGGCTGTCGAGGTAACAAATAAGAACATAAAGACGATCATCCAGAAAATGGTGGTCACCTACAGGGACTGGCATAAGATGCTCCTATTTGCCTTGCATGGGTATCATACTTCAGTACACACATCAATAGGGGCAACTCCCTTTTCACTTGTTTATGGTATGGAGGTTGTACTCCCAGTAGAAGTTGAGATCCCTTCCATGCGAGTTCTGATGGAAGCAAACCTCTTAGAGGCTGAATGGTGTCAAAGCAGATATGACCAGATGAACTTAATTGAAGAAAAGAGGATGACGGCTTTATGCCATGGTCAGTTGTACCAACAGAGGATGAAGAAAGCCTTTGACAAAAAGGTTCGACCTCGAGAATTCAGAGAAGGTGTCCTTGTGATTAACAAAATCCAATCTTTCCTCACTGATTCCAGGGGCAAGTGGACTCCTAACTATGACGGTCTGTATGTTGTTAAAAAGGTCTTCTCAGAAGGTGCTTTGATGTTAGCAACTATGGATGGGGAGGAGATCACTCGTCCTGTGAATATTGATGCAGTCAAAAAGTACTATGCCTAAAAAATGAAAAGAACAACTCGCTAAGTTGAAAACCCAAAAGGGCGGCTTAGACAAAAATGAGCGTCTCGGTGGGCTGAAAACCCAAAAGGGCGGTCTAGGTAAAAGTTAGAGACATAAAAATAGAAAGAAATCATTCCGCTAGATTAAAAACCTAAAAAGGCAATCTAGGCAAAAGTTAGGGATCAGGATAGTTCACAGCATCATATTGGATTATCGAGAGCCATCTCTTTCGCCAGACTCATCAGTCAGATCATTGGAAACTCAGAGCGTAGGAAATTCAAAGTTGTATATGAGGATAGTGGTCATTGTTTTGATGTAACCTTTTCCATTATTTATCGTTTTCCAACTTTGTAACGATCCATAAAGTCATGCCATTTGCTGACTGTCTTTCAATTAATAAAATTTGAGCCTTTTCCATCTGTTTGCAATCTCTATGTTTATTCTTATTCTGTAAAATGTCTTTTATCTTTGATAGCAGTTTTTGAAACAATTATAAATCATTTTCAAAAATGTGTGTGTGTGTGTTTTACTTTGGTTTATGGACACGAAAAGGACAATAATAGTTTTTCCAAGAAGGGCAGACTTCGAAATGCAGAACTACGTTGTCTTCATGACTCTTTTCCTCCACATTCCCAAAGAGTTTATGTCTCAAGTGGTGTGAGGATTCCCCATTAAGTCTCTACTTCAGGTATTCATAACTATTCCCCGGTGGGTCTCTGCTTCAAGCAGTTATGGCAGGTTTGATGCAAGAATTCCCCGATTGGTGACCTAAGAATTCCTCAGTGAATTTCCTTGGCTTCAACCTTCTCCAATGAAGTGAATGTTACTTCATTCCTTAGTGAATCTCTTACACCTCAACCTTCCTCGGCGGAGTGGATGTTTATTTCATCCCCATTTAAGTCTCAATTCTCCATCTACGACTTTGATCCGAGCTTTCCCAATGATGTGGATATTTTATTTATCCCCAGTGAAGCCTCAACTCTAGCATCTCCAAAAATCTCATTCAGACTACTTCTGCACGTAGTGGATATTTATTTTATCCCCTATGAAGTCTCTTCAGTCACGAGTTTGATCCTTCCCCAGTGGATCTTTCTCATCCCCAACAGGAAGCAAGATTCATCTTGACAATCCCCTAAGTGAAGCCATGATGTTTATCCCCAAGTGGAGTGCTCTCTTTTCCCCAGAGAAGTTTAAAGCCTTGGTGCAGGATTTTGGTTCCATATGTGGCTTTCCCTTCACCCCCAGTGATGTTTCTATCTTGTGAAGATTGGCTGAGTATCTGTGTCGAGATGTTTATTTCATCTCCAGTTTACTTAACTTTGTTTATTTTGTCAGCATAAGCATAACATGACATACATTCATACATATAGAGATTCATGGCATGTGCGCATTTTGAATTTTTGTGATGTTTGCTATTCATTCACTTTGGTCGCATTTATGTCCAAGTGACTGGGTTTGTCTTCTCTTTCCAAGTAGAGTCGTCAGCCTTAAGCAGAAAGTGCACATCCTTTCTAATTCCCCCCTGAGTTTCGCCCTCGTGGAAGATGGTTGCTTTAGTTTTCTTTTCCATTTTCTGGATAAAGATAAACCCTAGTTGAGTTCATTTCTCAATGGATAGAGTCTTGCTTGATCGTTTCTCTTCAGTTATTTCCTGAATTGAGCTTTGGTAATTGCCAATCATGATTTTGAGTCTCTCCAGGTTGTTGAACCTAGATTGAGCGTGCATTTATTTTTCACTTTGTCTCCCTGGAAGAATCTATTTGAAGATCACCATCGAAGGCAGAATCGACTCTCCAGCAGTGTGATAACATTTTCTTGGAACTTATACCCAGACGATAAGTGGCAGCCTCTTTATTTGAGAAGCTTGTTTTGTTATCAGGTTTTCTATTTGGATGGCAAATGGCAGTCTCTTTTCAAGACAATTTGTCTATCTCCAGCAAATTATCAAAATTATCAACTTGTACTCCATCAAATGGCATCTCTCGGAAAATCTGTCAGAGAAGTTTGTTGAAGACCTTACAAGTATTTCTCTTTATTTGAGAATTCTTGATACAAGGATTTTATTTGCTCCCATGCAATTTCAAACTACAGCAATATTGCACCTCAGTGATGTTCTCCCTAGTGAGTTCACTATTCAATTTGATTCCATCAAATGGCATCTCTCTGAGAAGTTTGGTGAAGATTCAAATGATCTTTCTCTTTATTTGAGAAGATATGCTTACAAATCAACTGGCCTGCATCTCTTTTGAAGATCCCTGGTGAAACTTCCTAATCTCCAATAAGTTATGGATTCCTGTTGAAGTCATAGATCTCCAGTGAAGTTCCAATTCCCTGTGGAGATACTCTCCCATAAGTATTCACCATTCCAGGAAGAAACTGAGGCTAGTCCGTGGCTTATGACCCGAGACGAGAGGAGGTTTATTTTACCCTTTTCAAGTGGAATACTTGATTAAAGAAGAAATTGAGACCAGTCCGTGGCTTATAATCCGAGAAGAGGGGAGGTTTATTTTACCCTTTTCAAGTGGAATACTTGATTAAAGAAGAAACTGAGACCAGTCTGTGGCTTATGACTCGAGACGAGGGGAGGTTTATTTTTACCCTTTTCAAGTGGAATACTTGATTAAAAAAGAAACTGAGACCAGTCCGTGGCTTGTGACCCGAGATGAGAGGAGGGTTATTTTTACCCTTTTCAAGTGGAATACTTGATTAAAGAAGAAACTGAGACCAGTCTGTGGCTTATGACCCGAGACGAGGGGAGTTTTATTTTACCCTTTTCAGGTGGAATACTTGATTAAAGAAGAAACTAAGACCAGTCCGAGGCTTATGACCCGAGACGAGGGGAGGTTTATTTTACCCTTTTCAAGTGGAATACTTAATTAAAGAAGAAACTGAGACTAATCTGTGGCTTACGACCCGAGATGAGGGGAGGTTTATTTTAAACTTTTCAAGTGGAATACTTGATTAAAGAATAAACTGAGACCAGTCCGTGGCTTATGACCCGAGACGAGGGGAGGTTTATTATTTCTAAAAATGTATTATCCTATCATTATAATTGAATTATTTTCTTGTGCAGTTTACTTCTTATAGCTGCCCTGCATAGTCTCGTCCCCAGTAGTAGTCAGTTGGTTCTTCCCCGTGAAGTTGTCAACCTTTCCCCAGTGGAGTTGTAACATTTTCCCAGCGCACCTTTTCTCCTGTGGCATATTTTCCACCACAGATCCTTGTCTTGAATTTATATCATATCATGTCATATCATATGCATTTGGTGGTATCTTAGTGTCATAACCTAAATTTTGACCCCCAAGACTTCACATCATCGTGTAAATCATCACCACAATATGGATGTATTTTCATACCTCACCAATCTTTTCAAAGATTGTTGAGTATTCACCTTAAACAAGGATTACGGTTTTTGAGCCCTTTCAGAGCATTCAGGCAAAGGATCAATCAAGAATTGACATAATATTCAACTTATCAAGCCTCTCAATCATTCATAAAGGATAAGAGATCCTCCACATCAAGAATCAAGCACAAGATTGCAACATTTCAAGTTGATCAAGCCTTAAGACCATCAGTGTCACCAAATTAGGGTTTTGGTAGACCAAGGCCTCCAAAGAGAATTTTTTATCTGGGCATGAGCCAATACTTCAATATATGATTCAAGAAGCTCAAAAGAACCTCATGAGTCCATTCATAAGTTCAAAATAGCCTCAGGGGATGCATCTATCAAAAATCAGGAATTAGGGCTTTGACCTAATTTAGTGCCTAAGTTGACTTTTGGAGTAAGGCATGATCAGAGACCTCAAGATATGCTTTAAGGACCTCAAAATACATCATATTGATCCATTCACAAGATTGGACTGATTCAAAGAACTTGATTCATAAGCAGTACAAGGATTCAAATTCACCTGGACCACAAACTAGGGTTTCTGAGAAAAAGTCAACCATGCCTTTGACTTTTGAACAAAGCATGATCTCAAACCTTGGGACATGATTCAAGACACTCAAAAACACCTTTGGAATCCATCCATTAGGTTCAATTTAGCCCAAGGACTTGATTTCATAAAGGATCACAAAGTTCAAGTTTCATCTAAAAAAAGTCAACTGTGATCAAAACCAAGTTTGACTTTTGGAATTTTTTGGCAAACATGGCCTCTTTAAGGCAAAAACAATGTTAAGTTGTGATTTGGAACATGATCAATCAAGAAAAATCAAGAAAAGTGAGGTTACTTGCAAAAAGGGCAACCTTTATAAACTTAAATTACTAAGTTATGGAGGGAACAAGGTTTTTACCCAACTTTGCAAGGTCATAACTTCCAAACCAAGCAACCATTTTTTCCATCCAAAGCTCAAATGATAGACCTTCTTACATACAACAAGATTGTAAAGCAGAAGTACCCCTAAAAATGCATAGATTTTTAGATATGAATCATTAAAGTTAGGGTTTCATGAGATTTTGAACTTTGACACTTAAAGTTTTTTAGACAGAATTTGCCTCATGTTTTGTCCAACTTTGGAGGCAGTTTCCATTTTGATCCAAGATGAATCAAGACCAAATGTGAGAATCATGATGAGAAGCTATGGAACTTAAGTTTTATTAAGTTGCATTAATGTGATGCATTGAATTGGTATGAAGCAAGCACAAATCAGCCAAGACTCAGTCCAAAGCCATGAGTGTTCAAACCTGCAAAAATTGAATTGAGTCAAGATATATCTATGCTAGAGGAGACTTATAGTACCTTAGACTTCAAGTCATGCTACATGACAAAATCCATTAGACAATAGCATGCTCCCTCATCCATTCACTATTCCTCCCAAAACAAACTTGCTCAGCTATAAATATGGATCATTTCTGATCATTTCAAACACACAAAAACAACCTTAATACTTGTTTTCTGAAAATCTATCCTTGTTTCAAATTCAAAGTTCCAAGAGAAGTGAGGATTCAAATTTCTCAATTCAAGGCATTTCTGTCTAAACCAATGATCCAAACACCTTCCATAAACATTATAGAAGTGATCCAAATCATCTAATCACTTATGTAACACCAAATTCATCAAGATCATAGTTCATCCTAAGCCAGTTGCAGTTGGATTCGAGCCCATCAATTCAGAAGGTTTCAAATTATTCTAAGCATCTCAACACAATCCTTGAGGTCCAAGGAAGCTGTTAGGATCATCATTTCACATATGTAACACCTACAACTGAGGATTCAAATTCCTCTTGCACAGGTAAGCTTAAACTTCCCAAACTCCATGAATCATGCATCATAAATGTTGTTTCAAGTTACCAACATGTTTCTGGATGTTCATAGAATGTTAACCCTCAATCAATTACTATTTATCTTGCGTGTATGGGATTTCATATAGTTTTTTCATCTTCTAGGGTTCATCTGATTATAACATGATATCTTACGATACACTTAAAATAAATAAAATTAAAAAGAACTATTCAATTCCTTGTTAAAAAACACACAACTTTGGTGTTTACATCATGTCAAATGGTTGCGTATTAAGAGAGATAGCATAGGTTTTGCAAATTCAGAAGTTGGCTAGAGGAAAAAGATGAAGTCTGGTGCGAAATTTGAATTTGCCACACATTTTTCATATATTATGTGTTGGTTTGGTTTAATTATCACCAGCACACGTTGGCTCAGTTGACAAGGGCATGTTTTGCTTGTGTGTGAGTGAGAGGTCGTGGGTTCAATCCCCACCCATGACAATTTTTTTTATAACTTGTACATTTTTCACATATTTTCATATTTTTCTTAATTATTTCAAATAATTAATTTCTATATTCAATTTTATTTATTTTCAAATGAGTTTTTAAACAAATATCACTCACATATTTAAATATTTTATTCACCAAAAAAATCACAAAAATAATTTTTATTTGATATATTTTTAATATATTAAAAATATTATTTTAAATTATTTTAAATGTTTTAAAATGATTTCTTTTGTTTGATTTTTTTAGAACCAAAATGATTTTAAATATTCATGTGAATAAAATACGTTTTTCATAAACCTTAATCATTGTTTATAACATGTTTAGTGATTTCATTTGATAAATTATACATTTTATTGATTTTTCTTTGAAAAATATTTTTAAAAAATGAAATTAGGGTTTTGTTTTGATTGAATCTTTCAAAACTTCATTTCAACACTCATGGGCCTCTATTAGAGTGTAAGACCCAACCCTCTTTGTAAATAAATCCACTTCATGGGCCTCTAATAGAGTGTAAGTCCCATCTTTTGTACATAAATAAACCTTTTTCTAGGGCCTCTACTATAGTATAAGTCCCTCCTTTTAGTGTTCAAAATCACTGTTGTTTTAAAAATATCTAGGCCTCTGCTATGAGTGTAAGTCCCAAACTTTTTTTCTTTCAAAACCATCGTCTACTTTAAACGATCATCTGGGCCTCTGATAGAGTGTAAGACCCAACAACCTTTTATAAATAGAAAATCTTTTAGGCTTATTCATCCTGGGCTTTGTACAGGATACAAACAATCACTTGGGCCTCTATCTAGAGTGTAAGACCTAACAACTTTGTTTCTCTCCTACTTAAGATCAAGTCATCTTCAAAATTCAAAATTTTCTTCAATTTCTCAAAACACTAATCCAATCTTGAAGAAAACATCTGATCAATCACAATACACTTGGGCTTCTATCCAGCGAATAAAACCCACCACCTTTCTCAATGCAATTCATACTTGTTTATATACTTGTTCATATGTCTGTATATATGCTTGTACATATCTTGTTAAGTTTCTCTTAGCATTTAAATCATCCTTAGTTTAGACTAGTTCAAACAATATGATCCTTTCAATCAGTATAACTTAGTTCAAACAACTAGTTCCCCTCTGTACAAAGGAATTCTCCTTCTCAATACAGTCAACCTCCTTTTGGGTTTTGTTCAACCATGGAACAGTTCAATAAAGAGAGGATTATTTCCCAGTGAAACCTCTTCTTTAACCCCTTTAACCCTGGAACAG
This sequence comes from Lathyrus tuberosus, assembly GCA_022829125.1. Taxonomy (NCBI): domain Eukaryota; kingdom Viridiplantae; phylum Streptophyta; class Magnoliopsida; order Fabales; family Fabaceae; genus Lathyrus; species Lathyrus tuberosus. The sequence continues at coordinate 7,118,943 of JALAZF010000253.1, forward strand.
TTCAACAATGAAAGGATTATTTCCCGGTGAAACCTTTCTTGAACTCTTCCTAGACTTGGAAAGTCTCAATCCTTAGCCTCCTCCTGGGCTTTATACAAGGACTTACGGGCTTCCTAGAAGCATCCCTAGCCTCCTATTGGTCTTCATACAAGGACCCTCAGGCTTCTTGAAAGCATAGGATAGATCCTAGTCATATTTATCAATACACCAGTCCCCAGTAGAGTCAAAACCTCTAAGGCATTCAAGCTTATCCTTTAAAGCCTCTTCTGATCCTCAACAAGGTTTGAATTTCATCTTTAAAATCCCCAGCTAGGATCAGATTACAATCAACAAATCCCCAAAAGAATCAAAGCCCTTGTGGCATTTAATAACTTAACTCTTTTCTAATTCCCAGCAAGAGTTAGTTTCCCTTTAGATTCCTCAAAACATTTTAGACCTTCTCTTGGAAATAAAATCCCTCAGCAAGAGTCAGTCTCCACTTAAATTCCCCTAACCTCCTCTTAGGCTTCATATAATGATTTTTCCCAATTAGCCTCAATCTTGGGCTTTGTGTAAGAAAGATATATTACTCCCCTAGTTGAGTTAGTTTTCAACTTTTTTAGCTTCAACCTTGGACTTTGATCAAGGTACAAAATCCATCATCCCCACAAATGAGACTATGAGTCCTCTCTGTAGGAGGATATTTCCTCTATACATCATATTTCAAAACAAACAACCAAAAACCGTTTTCCAGATAATTGATGTAAGTGGTACACTTGTTGACTCAAAATACAAGCTGGAGTCTCTCCTTTATCATGGCTAAAATTTCTCTTTCATCTAAGTGATGTAAGTGGCAAACCTCTGGATTCTACACATCCAAGTCAATGTCCCTCTCTTAGCATGCAAAGACTTATAAAGAAAGATGTGGCATTGTTGGATTCCACACATCCCAGTTAAAGCAACTTCTCTTATAATCAATTCCTCAATGTTTGTGATGAATAGGTGAGATATCTCACCTTAGAGATGACAAATTCTCTCTTAGTAAAACACTTTTAGCTTCAATCTTGGGCTTTAAACAAGACACAAATACACTTTTAGCTTCAATCTTGGGCTTTAAACAAGACACAAATCCTCTTTTAGCTTCAATCTTGGGTTTTGAACAAGACACCAAACAATTTTCCTCCCATAGAATAGGAGGAACTAAGAACGCTCTGATTTCCCCAAATCTCTTATGGGAATACGTAGGCATAAGATTGCGAGATCTTAGCAAGCACACTAATAAAAAATCTTAGGTCAAGTACCTTCCCAAAAATAATAGAAAACCCTAAAACAACAAAACATTTCCTCAACCTTCACAAAGGATAAACTTTCCCTATTCAACAGCAAATGGATTTAAGCAACCAAGCAATTCAAACATTAAAAACATATGCAAATAAAGGTTCCTATAGATAGCTATAGATACTCTGGGTGTTAACAGCTTCACTTTGTATAACCAACCTCTGATCCCTTATCTCTTCGCATTTGTTAAGGAAAACATTTGCACGCATAGTTAGTTTGAGATATCTTCCCCTTCCTTTTAAGCTTCATAGGATAAATATAGAAATCAGAAAGTAGCACTAAATGCGGTAGTGGTCGCGTCACAAAAACCGAGCAACACTTAGGGCCAAAAATTGTACATGTTTGTATTTAAGTCTTTCCTATCACGTCGAGACGAAGATTTCAATCCTCATATCTCCAGATAGAAGAAACTTAAATAGGGGCATCTGTCACACCCTAATTTTTAGCCCTAAGATCTCACCTCTTTTTGTATCTTCTTGCATATCATTTCTATATCAATCATGCATGCATAGCTAACTAAGCCTTTATGCTTTATTTTGTTTGCTTTTGTTCACTGATGAATTAGGGTTACTCCAAGGGGCCTTAAGGTTTGATCAGTTGAATTTTAAGTTCATCATCAACCAAACAAGCTCTCACACTCCCAAGAGACTCACCTCCATCAAATGACAAGCACAAAATGGCCTCATACCAAGTTCTTCAAAGATCAAGTCCATCTGGTCATGAATATAGGGTTTTCAACCAAAGTTAACAACCATCTTTGACTTTTGGGTCAAGACATGATCTCAAGCCTTGGGACATGATTCAGGACATACAAAGAAGACTTTGGAGTCCATCAATGGTATTCAATTGTTTCAAGAGGGTAGTCTCATTGAAGATCAGGAGATGAAGATTCATCTAATGAAAAGTCAACTATTCCTCCAAGTTAGGGTTTGAATTTTGGAAATCTTGGTCAACTAAGGCTTCCTCAAGTCATGAATGATGATAATATGTGTTGTGGGTCATAATCAATCAATAAGAATCAAGAAATTGGAGTTTACTTGCCAAAAAGGCAACTAGGAGAAAGTTGATTTTTTTCTAAGTTATGGATGATGAGTGATTTAATGCCAACTTGCCAAGGTTATAACTCACAATCCACACATCCATTTTCCTTGGTTCAAAGACCAATTTGGAAAGCTCATTCCCTACTATAACTTTGTCAATGTGGGTGTATTATCAAAAAGTGCACGAATTTCAAGTTATGAGAGCTCAAAGTTGGGAAAAACAAGATTTTGAAGTTTTGTACTTAGAATTTTTCTAAGTATAGAATCTTAACTTGGAGGATGAGTTTTCAAGGCTTTCTTTCTCATGGTTCTAGGCACCATTTCACTTTCTTTGCCAAATGAAAGTTGTAGTATATCATCCAAGCTTTCCATGGACACTAAGAACTCCTCCATTGGATCAATACAACTCAAGTTATGATGTCTTGAAGTTAGCATGATCAAGCATATTCAACATTTTGAGGCCAATTTCAAGGCCAATTTTCATGGACTTCTAAGCTTCAAATCACTTTTCTTCCCACATGAAAGTTGTTCCTCATGTTCTTAGCTTTCCATGCATACTTAGAACTTGGCAATTGGATCAAGCAATCTCAAGTTATGGCCCTACAAAGTTGATGTTTCAAAGTTGCCAAAAATCCATAACTTAGAAAATTTTCTAAGTTACTTTGGACATCATGTTGGACACAACTTCAACTTAATCTTTCTCTTGGTTCCAAGTCTATTTTCACTTTGATGTGAACATAGAACTTGTTCTCTTATATTCCTACTTTCCATAGAGCTCAAGAGCTCACAAAATGGACCTTTATTTCTCAAGTTATAATGGTTTAAAGTTGGTTAGGTGAAGTTGTTTTCAAGTATGACATATCATGGATTTTGGCCAAGGGATTAATCAAGGTTTTGCAGCACATCTTTACCTCATTTTCATGCGCATGATCGACTCATTTTCACCACAAATTCTTGCCTTTTCTAGCCACACATCATATGTACCATATTTTGATGCTTTTGCTAAAAAAGAACAAGATTACATAAGGAATAAACTTGCTCAACAAGAATCAATGTGTAATCACTTTTCTGATTTTCATTTTTTTCCACTAGCAAGGACATCAATATCACCACTACCTCATACCAAAACAAACTCATACCACCATATTTTCATTCACTCCCCATTTCAAATTTCTTCAAATATTAACCACAACTTCTACCACAGTAATTCATTCCCTTACCACACTGAAAACCATCATATATAAGTGATAAAACCCTAGAGAATTGAGCAGCCACTTCATTTGGACGAGTTCAGAACCCTAAAGCTCTCACTTTTCTCCAAAAATTATCTTCTTCGAATCTCACCTCTTAAGAGTTATTCCTCCTTTTCTTGGCTCTAGTCATCATCTCTGAAGGTTGGTGATTCAATTTGGTAAAGTATCTGAAGCTTGTGCAAGCATTTGAAGGAGCAACAGACTCTCTCCGTTGAGTAATCTTCTCTAACCTTTTTCTCTTATTCCTTACGTGCATTAACCTTGTTTTTAGCATAGTTGAGTTTCTGAAATGATGTAGTCCATGTTTGCTTAAGCGTTGTTTCATTTTGAGCAAGTTTCAGATTACGCATTAAAACTTCGTGCCTGGTTTTCACGGTGATAATCTTTTCTAAACTGAATTTTGATGTTAGATTTAGGTTCAGCATGAAATTCTCTTGAGATATGTGTGTTTTATTGCATGTTTTTGGTGTGTTTTGTTTCTGCAACTCCGGTGAGTATACCGGAGAAGACGAATAGAGTGAAGCTCCAGCGTCTGGGGTTTCTCTTGAGTTGGCTTTAGTCTGACTCGTTGAGCCCGTCCAGTTGGCAGTGACTCACCTTCCAGCTCATACAAAACTGCTCGCGTGTCATTTATTTCATTTTGGTTTCTGATTTGTTTGTGTAATGGACATTGCGTTTTGCTACTAACATCACCATCTCCTGAGCCTAAATCACACTTTAAACACGTCTGCAGTTCATTTCAACATTACTTATACACCTCCACTTTGTTTCATGCTTCTATTTATTTTATTTTCTTGCTATTTTCCATTTAATTTTTGTTTTAATTGTTAAATGCTTCACAAAAATAATTAAAAATATGTTTCTGGATTATTGATGCCTTGGGTTAATTTTGATATTTTTATTTTTATTTTTGAATTTATTTTCCTATTTTTAGTTGAATTATTTGTGAAAGGTGTTTTCATTTTTTACCTTAGATTATGGTTTAGGACTTTTATGCCTTAGACATTGATTCTTGAGCTAATTTTTGGGAGTGTTTTAACACATGTTATGAGGATGATTTGAGTGTGCTTTCTGACCCTTGGTGATGTTATTTGATATGCTTTTTATTTGGTTATTTGTGACCCTCGATTTATGCTCGACTCTTGTGACACCCTATCTTGTTGATTGTTTTTGTGCATGTTCTTGTGCCATTCTTATAGCAACTTTTTACACACACGCACACACACACACACACACACACACACACACACACACACACACACACACACACACACACACTTGAGTGTATAAACATGAGTTTGAGCTTTGAATTGGAATTTATTTGATCATTTTTTTATTTTTGAATGCTATGTTAAGTTGATGATGTTTTAACCATGATATTGTGCTTACTTTGACCTAGTTTTTGAACATTGTTCTTTCATGATTCCATTTGATGTTTGATGATACTAATTGAGTTGAAAATATGTGTTTGAGCTTATGATCTCTTTTGATTCATTATGTATGGCTTGACTTTTGATCCAATTTGTTTGTACATAAATGTGTGATCCCTTTTGAGGTTGACATTAGAATGAAGTATGCTTATATCTTTGCACATGTCTTGAGTTTGATTCTTGGTTGAGTTTTCTTGCACATCATGATGATGCTTATGAGTTTAAATACTTGGTTTTTCTACTGCCCATCTTGGTTTTATGCTTTGACTTCAATGTTTGAATCATGTTGAACTTTGTTTTGTGTAAATTTGTTGTTTGCAAGTTTGAGGCTAATGTTTTGATGCTTGTATGATGTCTTGGTGCACATTTCTCAATCTTTGAAAGGTGTTGAATGTATGATGATATAGCTACTGACCTCCTTTGGTTTCCATCTTGTTTGATCCCTTTTTGCTTTAACACCTTGGCTTTTGATGTCTGATTAGGGTTTATACCCTTATGTGTTTATGCATTGCTTGTTTTCCATTGTATTTGATATGAGGTATGTTTGATTCATGAAATGATGATTTACTTCATAATTTGATTAATTTCTATATCATTTGCTTCACATGTTGATATCCATTCATGATTCTAGCTTTGATACTTGATGCTTTCATATGTTTTCCTCTGATGATATGATTGCCTGTGTTTGAGTCTAAGGGAAGGACTTGTTGTTGACTATACAGTCATGTTAATTGCATTTTGCATTTCATTTACATATTCTACCCATTGTATGATCCCTATTTCCCTTCGGTTGTACATACTTAGTTTGAATCCTTAGGCTAGTTTCCCTTAGGATCACTTCAACTTTAGATAACATACAATCAGGTCCCTTTCTTCTCCCTTGAGAGAATTAGACATGAGTCATCCCTAGTTGAGATGTAATTCTCCTACCCCATGACATAGTTGAGAAAGATGTTGATTTCTTTTCCACTTGAGAGAGGTATGTGGCATACTCGTCGATTCTATATCCGAGTTGGAGCCCTTCTCTTAATGTGAAACAAAGATCCATCTTCCATATGTTTGTGGTGGTTTAAGTTAAGTATTCTCCTTAATATGACAAATTGTCTCTTCTCCTAAATCAACCAACAAACTTTGTTTACCCTTATTGAGGGAAACTACGAATGCTCTGATTCCATTCCCGTCAGGATACGTAGGCACGAGATACGATGTCTTGGCGAGCATGCTTAGGAATAGCACCTTAGGTATTCCTTTCCCTTTTTACCCTTAGCAAACAGATAAAAAATAACAAATAACACAATAAAACAAGAGATTCCTACAGAGTACTATAGATACTTAGGATGCTAGCACCTTCACTAGGTATAACCAACCCCGAACCTTAGATTCTCTTTTGCTTTGCATTGCATTGCATATTTATGGGTTATTCGTTCTTTTTCCCTTCCCTTGGATAAATTAAAGATTGGTGGTGAATTAAGATTATGTGATTCAAGTTAATTAATTGCTTGATATCCGATTCTCACCGCGATAACAACTAAAGCCCAAACCCAAAATATATAAACCAACCCAAGTCCAAAACATAAAGATGTAAAATACAAAATTACAAATTACATTTCGACACAACTATATGTTATATTCGACTCCTTTGGATACAACTGACTCCTGAATTTCGAATAGTGGCTTCGCCCCAGTCGAATGCTAGCTTTCGACATAATATTGAATTACAACTTCTAACAGGTTGGACATCTACATAAAATTAATGTGTAAGGATCATTGAATTACAACTTCTAATAGGTTGGACATCCACATAGGGAGACTTTTTAAATGGCAAAAACACATTTTCCCTCAGTTTTGTCATTTAACTGACGACTAAACACGAATGATTTTATTATGTCTAATGTGGATTGCTTATATCGTTTAGCCCTAACTGAACATATAACTTTTGAAATTGGTTTAAAAAATGATTATATGAATAATTATATTTGTAGAATAACTTACACTAATTAATAATTTTCGAGCATCCTGTAACTCATCATTCATCTCCCGTTCTTTAATGGTTAAAATCTCTTCAATGTTTCAAGTTATTCATTGAACACTTCCTTTTCTACTAATTCATTCTTGAATGCATAAAATTTGATGCTTTACGAAATGAACAAGTATGGAAGAAAGTTGAACGAAGCTAGAAGCATTGGGGAGATTTTAACTATAAAAGAACGTGAGATGAATGATGAGTTACAAAATGCTCGAAAAAAAATTGATTAGTGTAAGATGTTTTTCAAATAAAACATAATTTTTCATACTATTATTTTCAAAATAAATTTAATAGGTTAAATGTTCAAATAGGGGTTAGTGAAATTAACACTCGACATTAGATATAATAAACTCAACTATATTTTCTGTCACTGTAATGTCCTCTTGGCATGTTCGACAAAACAAAATGAGATATGCACAAAGAATCACAAAAAGATAATCCCAGTCTCAATCTTAAACTCAAACTCAATATCAACAACTAAACAACAACATATAGCTTTTAAAACATTGGAAAGTATAATAACTAAACAACAACAACAATAAACCTATATCATCAAACTCAATAAACCTATAACATCAAACTCAATAAACTTATAAAGTATTTATCTCAACAAAAACAACAACATATAACATCAATCTCAATTTAAAAGACAAAAACAAGATAAAATTTCTAAGATTTCAAGTCTTAACAATAACAACAAGATTAAAACCTCTAGGATTTTGGGTTTCAGCAAAAACAAAAAACAACAACAACAACAAAAACAAAAACAACAACAACAACAATAAGAACAAGAACAACATCAACATCAAAAAACAACAACAGCAACAACAACAAAAACAAAAATAACAATAACAATAAGAACAAGAACAACGTCAACATAAAAAAACAACAACAACAACAACAATAACAACAACAATAACAACAACAACAACAACAACATTAATGTAACATGAGTAATGATTTTTGACATACCAGGTCTATGCAGAACAAGTGAAAGAAACGATTTCGGTCTTTCATTCGGGCAAGTATCGAACAAGAGCCCTAAATACATATCATCTTTGTATTTCCTTACTTTTTCAAGACTTAGAGGATGATATGAGTTTAAGGCTCTCGTTGTTTAGGGCTCTTCGTTAGGGTTCTGTGTATATTGTTTTAGTGTGTTTTTAGGCAACTGAAACTGAACGCTACAAGTTAAGTTATATATATCATAGTAAAAAATTTCACCTCGGTTAGAAAACAAAATCGAGGTGAAAAGTTGATTATTTTTGGATTAAAAACATAAACTGCAATTGTGGGGATTCAAAACATGTACCTTGAATTAGTTTAGCCTTCAATATTCGTCTAAAATTGACGGAATGTGATTGTTCTTTTTAAAAAGAAAAAAATACATTGCGCTTATATGTAATGTACCTCGGTGTTTTGTCACGTGAGGTGAAATCGTTGTCATTAGGGCTGGAAATGAGTCGAGTCGAGTCGAACTCGTTTCAATTCGGCTCGACTCATTAAGAATTGGTTCAGCTCAAATCTCAGTTCGAGTTTGACTCAAACTTTTTTTTAAGCTCAAACTCGACTCGTTATAAGTTCACGAACAACTCGATTCAGCTTGTTAGGTTCATCTCGTTAGGTTCAACTCGCTTGGTTCACGAACTTAAAAGTTATTTTTAAATTATATATTTTTTATATATTTGACATTTTAAATTAATATTTCTTTAAAAAGAAATATTGAAATAAACTAAAAAGTATCAGATTGAAATTTAATTATATCTTAAAAATCTACTAATTAAAAAACTACACAAGTTTAAAAATGAACCAATAACTCCCCCTCAAGCACTAAAGGTTGAATATGAAGTCACGGTATATATTGGAATAGCAAGAACATTTGCTGCCATATGGGATACCACTCTATATTTTCCACCGTTAGATTAAAAGAAAATATAGGGTTAAGATTTGGAGTAAATCTTTAAACCTGCTCTTAAAGACAATATAATCCTTCTCTTATATAATCGAGTTGACTCATGAACCTAACGAGTCGAACTATGTATAGTTCAAGTTCAGCTCATTTAGTTAACGAACTTAGTTTTTCGCTCATATTCAGCTCATTTGTTTCAAGAACCTAGTTCAATGATTTAATTGTCGAACCGAATTCTAAACTATTTTCGAGTTAGTTCGGTTCATTGTCAGCCCTAGTTGTCATAAAATATATTATTTGTCGTAGTAAAATATTATAAATTAATTTAATAAAAAAGAATTTTTATTCTTTTATTTATAACTAGTAACAAACCCGTGCATACGCACGTGGTACATTTTTGGATGAGATATGGTTTTGAACCCACATTTGTTTGCAAATTGTTATAAAAATAGGAATTTAAAAAAAGAAAAAACTTAAAAATAATAGTAAATTTAAGTTGAAATAGTAATAAATATATAAGATGAAAGGTAAACAACAATATCAAGAATAATATGATTAAAAATAAAAACTATTGAAACTTGTATTAAATAAAATATCATTTTATTTTTTTATAAATAAAAAAAATATTTTATGAGAGAATATAATTTTTAAATATCTATTCAATCTTTTTTAATAAGTTCCCTTAATCTTTTTCACATATTTGGAAAAAAATGATCAATAAATTTCTATTATTCAATATTTGAATTAGTAATAAAGTTGTTCTCGTTTATAACAATAATATTTTTTCCGTGTATAAAAATATTTTAATCAACAATATATTGTTTCCCATATATAAAGATAATTTTTGTTTTGATATTATTTATAAAAATATTTGAATCAATAGTAAAGTTATTCCCGTATATAAAAATATTTGAATCAGCAATGTATTTTTCTCGTATATAAATATTATTTTTGTTTTGAAAATGTTTATAAAAGTATTTGAATCAATAGTAAAGGTTTTTCCGTTTATAACAATAATTAGATCAGTAGTTTCATTTTTCCCGTTTTAAATAATGATTGTGCAACAACAGTTTACCATAATTTATAGTTGGATCAGACAAGGTTAAATTGTAGAACAATCTATAAAATGATTTTCGTAACTAAGTATTAATCTAGTTTTGAGCAAGATGTCTTGCTGATGTAGACATCAACTTAAAAAAAGTATGGGATATAAAAACAAAATATATATGATAATGGTTATGAAGAATATTTGATATCACTTAAAGACACATTTGATTATATTGAAGGGTTTCTAATCATATATAGAATTGGTATCCTTAATAGTTGGAGATTCTATTTTGACCCTAAAGATTCACTTCAAGCGAATCAATTCAGTTCAGATGGAAAGACTTTTTATTGTCTTGAGATGGCAAAATACTTCAAACCTGATAACATGCTAAGAAGCATACATGCTAGCAAGGTACTGATTACTTTGGTTATCATATTTCATACAGCTCAGTGTCACACACAACTAAGAAATTTTATTGATTTATGTTACATTGCTCAATAACAAACTTGAGGAGATAACCAATACCCAACTTTAAACCAAATGGAAGGTCAGACTGGTGAGATGTGAACCCAAGTGTGCATGCATGAATTGCGTATCACAAGAAACATAAATGCAATAATTTAATGTTTGTAACATAACTCTTTTACCAATATTACATTGGCAGAAACAAAGGAAAGTTAAACGTAAAACCAAAGGCAAGTTAAACAAAAACAAAGGCAAGTTAAACCAAAGTCCACCTCCTTATTTCTTCACAAGTGTCCAAGATAAATAGATATCATGATAATGAAGTAATATAGTAAAACTAAAAACGTGATGTTAGAAAAATTGTAATTTAGTTTGGATAAAAACTTAATCTCACTCTTTTTTGATGAAAAGTGAAAGATGTTCAGTGACTCACTATAAGGAAATGAAGAACATAATAGAAAAGAAATAAAAAAGACTTAATAAGCAACATTTTGAGGGGTTGCAATGTGCCTAGGCAATGGAAGATATAACAGAAAACCATAAAACTGTTCAGCTCTAACCTTCAATTTCATATTACAAAGTTAGTCAATTCGTAGCACAGTGCTACCAAATACATATTTCATAAAACTGCTACCAAATGCATTCTTGACAAAATATATATGTTATAACAATGACTACCAATTCGTAGCACAAAATATTAGTAGCACCAAAACTTACTACAAATTACTACCAATTAGCAGCACCATATCCATCTTCATCAACTACAAAGGCATGGATTCTAGTTATGGGATCCTCTAGGGTCATTTTCATCTTGGTAGCAGGCATGCAAAACTTTTCAGCTTGGTATGGTGTTGCTGCTACCACTCGAACAACACACTTAAACTAAGTTGTCACCTTCAATAAATGAAATAAATTACTAAGTAAAAATGCAGCAATGTTTTGAGAAGGCACATAATATTGGTTGATGCAGAGTTGAATGTTAAAAGTGAAGAAAATGCAATCTAGTACCTTTGATTGAGTGAGTACACCCATTAAAGTAAGATGCCACACATGACCGTGATTAACCTCTGTAAGGGTCAAACATAGTTGGGTATCCCGTAAGGAAAACAAAATTTTGAGCCATTATATAAGAGCCTAGTAAAAGTGTAATGAACGAATTAATACTTGTAATACGTAAAGACTCGGGTAAGTTGTCAATGGACTGAGGCATGGTACCAATAGGTATGTTTCCTGATTTCAACAATATGTGGTCATCATACAACCTGGCTCAACACAAACATAATGAAAATATACTGGTTAACTGATCCAACCTATCTAAGCCATATATTATGAATCCATTAATTTGGTAACCACCTTTGATGTTATGTAATGAGACGGTCTTCATTTGGTGTATGTTGAAGCTTTGAATGTGAGGTAAACACACCATACCACAACCCTGCATGCACTTTATGACATATGTTGATAAACTTGGCCCATTTGGCAACTTTAAGAACATTGAGATGATTTTTCTCAATAGGTAGTTCAAAAGCAATCCTCAAGATGGAGCCAACAGTAGGCAGAGTACACAGACTCCAATTGTAATGGAAGTGGGTGATTAATTTCATCTTCCATCATGCATTTCATCATTAAGCATATCAAATTTCGATGCTAACATAAATTTATATGCTCGTCACAAACACTACACCAAGCAGGGACAAAACACATTAAGTGAAAAAAAGAAACATTTCAATATCAAGATAAATGGTTATAGATGATGCCCTTGGGATCGTATCTATACAACTCTTAGCAAAATCTTGTACAATATCCATGGCCATATCAACACAAACTCATCTTATGAACTTTTACCAAATTTTCTATTTCTTTTCAAATCTAATTCCTGAGGTAAGAGTACACCTTTAATCTCAATTAAATCCCTATGTCAAGTAACTTGCATTTTAAAAGTATACAAATTTATCCAAACACCGTACTTTCAATACAATTTATCCTAACCATGTACTACATTCAGAGGGGAATTGAACTGACAATGTAAAAGTATTTTTACATGAACTCACATTGAAGTTATGGCATTTGGCAGGGTATTTGTACCGTCGCAAAAATAGACAAACCAATTATCTTTCAAAGCCTTCTAGCAGTGAAGTATCTTAAGATACAACAAAAGGCATGAAGGATCAGAACCTTGGAAAGGTAATAACTAAAAGTAAAAAATTACAGTCTACATATTTTACTTAAATATTTATCCAAGGGTATTAAAACTCATATTACAAATATCAAAGCCAATTCAAACTAAATTACTTTGCCGGCCAAATTAAAGTGACCTTCTTTAAAACTCAAAACAAAAATGGTTTATTCAAAACTTAGGATATAAAGGTGAAACCATCCAAACTAACGACAGGACAAAACACACCTGCTCTGCCAGCTAACTGGTGATTATTATAAGCGAAAAGATGATTTGTTATACTGATGTAACTCAAACCCTCATTTAGTGAATTTCAAATCAAGGTCAAGGCGGGGTTCTGATTTGCTATACTGATGTAACTCAAACCTTTATTTAGTAGCATGTAAGCGGGTGAACCGCATCTCAAGGACAAACATGGGTAGGGACCTACAGGCAACAACAACATTATCCCATTCATATGAAACACCATAAACACATCACAATAATATCTTCTTACAACAATTTTAGATTTTTAACCAGGCCAGACACTAAAATAGACTAAGATACATGCAATACCTGATCTTTCAGTAGATAGGAAAAATGGAATGGCTAAATCTTTAGAGAATGTTAATTGGCTATTTTTGAATTCTGACAATTTCCACTTGTGTGGAAAAAGTTTAAATATCACAATCAACTTCTTCTCTACAAGGAACTCTAGAGGTAATTCATACCAAAATATCAGACAAAGTATCATATAAATGAAATCTAGGAATGAAAATATGTGTACTTTTGCTGAGAAACATTGAATTGTCAAAAACATCACACTTCATTTGAAAGTTACATACTTTCAGTACAAACAGACATATGAAGTTGACTTACTACTGGCTTACAGTTATGCATGCAATCATCAACTTAAAATACACAAAAGTCAGTCTCCAATTTAATGGGCAGGATAAACACATCTCAAAGCAGACAAAAAGGATCTTTTAAGGACACTTGTTGATGGTCTCGTCTCTATGTTTGGGTCCACTACCTCTTCTGCATGCCAATCGACCAAGTTTACCTACAATAATCACCCAAATTATAGTTAGGAGAGGCTGAAAAATCCGAACCATACGAAATAGAGTTCTACATAAATAACTACAGTTGCAAATTTGTCCATGGGTATTTCTAATGAATCTTATTCTCTGCATTCAAAATTCAAGATATGTATTAGTCAAGAAAATGAAAGTTTGTTAACTAACTCGCATCAAAATGAAATATACATAACAAAATATGCATCAAAGCCACAAATAATTTGTTTACAAGTTAATAATCACACACCTCGACTGGTGAATGACTATTATATGTTGGACCACTTCCAGTAATTACTTCAATGAGCAATACACCAAAGTTATATGTCATACCCCATATTTTGACCACTTAGATTTCCCATCATTATGCAAATCATCATCACAATATGGAGGAACCATCATGCTTCATTAGTCTCCCCAAAGATGGGTGAGCGTTCACTACAATCAAACTAGGGTTTCAAACCCTCTCAGAGCCTTTAGACAAATGATCAATCAAGGAATGACATGATCTTCAACTTGTCTAAACCTTTTAAACATTCACAAAGGATCAAGAGGACTCCCACATCAAGAATTAAGCACAAGAGTGCAACATTTCAAGTGGATCAAGCCTCAAGTTCATCTAATACAAAGTCAACTGACGCAGAAAGTCAAAGTTTGACTTTTGGTCAACTTTGAGCTTCACAAGCCATTACTCAAGAAAATATGATGGATGATTTAATTTGATCAAATTTAAATCAAGAAATCACGCAAAATTGCAAAATTGATCAAATTGAAAGAAACTTAGAAATTTTTCTAAGTTAAAATCATGTTAAAGGGCACAACTTTTCAAGGTTGTAACTATTGACCCAAGCATCCATTGGTTTTGCGTAAGGGCTACTTTTAAAGAGGGTATTTGATACTTCAACATTGTAGAAGGAATCAACTCAAAATATCATAAGGATTGAAAGATATAAGGGATCAAAGTTTGGAATTCTTAATGTCTGATGTTCTGACATTGCATATGACATCGCTAATATTTTTTCAGCAAGAATGTCCCAACTTCAAGGATGTTTTTCTCCATGATCCAAGTTGATTCAAGCCAAACCTTGAACATCAAAGTTGAAGTACGTTATCTCAGCTTTCCAAAAAGTTGTAGAACGTCCTTGTAGCATACTCGAGCAAGGAGATATGATTTTTTCAAAAAACATTGATAAAGCAGAATTTTCATGACAACTTTTAGGACAGATTTGACTACACAAGTTCAAGACCATTTTTTATGACTTTGCAAGCTGAACTGAGACCAAAATCAAACATCAAAGTCAAAGTATAAATAGAGCTCATTTGTGCTCAGTTTGAGTACACCAAAGCCATCAAACAGATGCTTTCCTCAAAATCTCTTCTTTCACCTCAAATTTTCCTTCCAAAGCAAGTAATTCTAAGTTTTTGAGTTAGAGAGCAATTCCACTCAAACTAATCACACACACACACCTCATATATATCATATGCAAGCTGTGCAAACTATCACAAGTGACCTGTAATCATAAAATCACAAATTCACTTCCCAAAACCTCAAAATGGCACTTTTTTGCATTTTTCAAGCCATGTCTTGATTCAGTCACTTACCAAACCAGATAAAACCTCAAACACACTCCAAATATCATCCTTGAACTATCCCAAATGGTTCCCAACATCTGGAACACCATTTGAGGGAGTTGCTATTTTGGTCACTTTTAACCCCTTTTGCAAGAAAGGGACAGTTTGTGTTTTTGCAGGTACCAGCTAATTCCAACCATCCTAAAAGCTTCTAAGAGGTCATTTGAGGGTGTCCAAAGCATCAAATCATTTCTGGAACAAAGCACTTGGTAGGTTGCATAAAATCTTTAAAAAAAAGAGGTAAAATTCACAACTTGAATTCTTTGAATCATGCTTTCCTTTGATGTCCACATACATGCATCATATTGAACAATTCTTGAAGCAAAAATGCAGTCATTAATGTGTATGTTATGATCCTCCTACTGTTTGCACTTTAACATGTTTATATGTGGAGTTTATGTTGTTTTAAACTTAAGGTGCAGATCTTTTTTTTGCCTTGTGTGTGTTGTACATTGAGTTTCAGTATGTATGAGTAATACCATTGGATTCCTTGCGAAAAATTGGTCAATATAGGTTCTTACGGATTTCAATTTCGTTAAAAATTGAGAGAGTTATGAATGTTTGAAAATTTGATAAGCAGAGATGTTTTAAACTTAAGGTGCAGATCTGGTTTTTTGCCTTGTGTGTGTTGTACATTAAGTTTTAGTATGTATGAGTAATACCATTGGATTCCTTGCAAAAAATTGGTCAAGATAGGCTCTTCCGGATCTTAATTCCGTTAAAAATTGAGAGAGTTATGAATGTTTGAAGTTTGATAAAAAGATGTTGAAAATCAAGGTGCAATTCTGGTTTTTGTCTGATGTCGAATGTGATGTTGTGACATCGTCCCTTTTCTCTTATATTCAAAACTCATGAGTGATGTCTCATGAGTGATGTTGTGACATCACATTCCTCTTTTTCTTAGTTTATCTTCAAAACTCAACCAATTCTTTTACATAGCAAAAATCATCATTTTCAAAATCTGTTTTACACACTTCTTATTCATACTCCATAATATTTTAATCCACCAAAAAATCACAAAAAATATTATTATTTGATATATTTTTAATATATTCAAAAATATTGTTTTAAATGCTTTTAAATGCTTTTAAAATGATTTCTTTTTCTTGATTTTTAAAACCAAAATGATTTTAAATATTCATGTGGATAAAATACTTTTTCATAAACCTTAATCACTGTTTATAACATGATTAATGATTTTATTTGATATTTTTTATCATTTTTTTACTTGATTTTTCTTTGAAAAATGCCCTTTAAAAAATGAAATTAGGGTTTTTGATTAATTCAACCCTCATCAAACTTTTTCAAACACTCATGGGCCTCTAATAGAGTGTAAGACCCAATCCTTTTTTTGACCAAATCATTTTTGGGCCTCAGTGTATTGTATAAGTCCCGATACCGTCAAAAACAAACGGCGCGATCTTCGCCTTTTAAAAAACCTTGGGCCTCTCCTCGAGCTATAAGACCCATTCAAAACTTTTGGGCCTCTAATAGAGTGTAAGACCCAACCCTTTGTAAATACAACTTATTTTGGGCCTCACTTATTGTATAAGTCCCGTTGTATTTCAAAAAGTTTGACGCGATCATCATCCGTTGAAAAACAAACTTTGGGCCTACCCTCGTGTTATAAGTCTCACTCTTTTTCTTTAAACCTTTTGGGCCTCTTGAGAGAGTGTAAGACCCATCTCTTTGTACAGAAAACAATTTTTGGGCCTTAGTCACTTGTATAAGTCCCTCTGTACAAAACAACAGTGCGCTCACTGATAAAACCCTGGGCCTCTCCTTGAGCTGTAAGCTCCAAATCTTTCTTTTTCAAAGCACTTTCTCCTTTGATTTTGAAATATACTGTTGTTTTCAATCTTTCTTTGTTGAACAACTAACCAAACAGCATGGAAGCCCTACAACCGAGTAAGTGTTTATACGCTTTCATTTACCGCTTTCATATACATATAACTGTATTGTGGGGTTGTTTCGCTGTAAGTTTTCTTTCATAAACTCATATCAACTGTGTAATAATAGTATAGATATTTAGAGTTCCCCCGACAACTACATCTAGCATTAAGCCCGTTGATCACTCTTAAATAGTCAAAACTAGATCCCCATAGGATTACCCCCTTCATCTAATCGCTGTAAGCGGCAAGCCTCTGGATCATCTACATCCATGCCACTGTCCCTCTTTTAGCATGAGAAATTCCAAAGGAAAGATGGCATTGCTCTACACTGAGTTAAAGTCTTCTCCTCCAGGTCAAAATCCCCTATAAAGGAAATTATGGCATTACCGGATTCACACATCCCGGTTAAAGTAATTCTCCTTTATAAACAGTTGTGACATACAACCCCCTCTTTAGAGATGACAAATTCTCTCTAAAGTCAACACCTTTAGCTTCATATCTTGGGCTTTGAAGAAGATACAAACTACCTTTAGCTTCACGTCTTGGGCTTTGAACAAGACACCAAAACAACCAATTTCCTCCCATAGAATAGGAGGAACTACGATCGCTCAGATTTCCCTGTTTCGGTAAACGGGAATACGTAGGCATAAGATTGAAAGAAAAAATCTTAGCGAGCACACTAAACAAAAACCCAAAATCCCATATTTTCATACATTCGTCCTAACATCCTAACCGATAGCCTAAAGCACCCCTTGTCAACAAAATAACCTAGGAGAAACCCCGAACCTTTGTAGCATCTGTAAACCAACAGTTTTGACTGTTTAACGTCAGTATACAAGCAGGGTTAGTTGGAGACATCTATTTCCCTTCCTTCATCAGCTTTAATAAGATAAAAAATGAATCGAACTGTAGTACCAGAGCGATCGTGCTTCGCAACCACATTCAAAAATCACTCGCTACAGAAAAATGGCAACTCTGCTGGGGAGGATCATGTAGGTCTCTTTAGGGATCTTGTTCTCTTTTTGTCCCCTAGGTAGAAACCTTGACGTCATTAGGATCTTAGGTCAAAATGCCGTTAATTTGGAATGAAACCACAGGATGGTGACTCCGCCGGGAAACCATTTTTTGTCAGGAACTTAAGATTCTTAGCTTTAAAAGTCTAGGATGATTAAGACAAATATATATACTGCTTTTCCTAATTGCTATACGTGTTTATTTTTTTGCTAATGGGAATGCGTGTGATGCCGCATGTCGAAAGATTGAGTATACACTTAAGATAAGTGATGGCGACGAGGTCGACCATCAACCTCAGTGGAGGCTGACCAATGCAACCCATTCTCTCACCTAGACAATGGGCCGATTGTGATATCTGAGAAGCTGAGGAGCCAAACCCTTTTGTAGTGTGGAAGCTATCGAAAATAGTTGTCACGCGATACTACCCTCATTTGAGGCTGGTGATCTATTCTCGGTGAATGGCACTTACTCTAAGATTGCTCTACAACTCGCTGGCGATCCGCTTGTTGTTTTGCTTTCCTGGGAGGAGCTAATGATAATGAGTACAGGTACAAAAATCACCCTAGTATTAACCTTTGGGGATGGGTAGAGCCTTGACTTCATGACAACGACCCTTTGACCCCATGTTTTTTCTATGTTTTTGTGTGCTGCATTCATGCATTCATTTAAAAAACATTAAAACATTCAAAAAAATTTCTCTTCTAGTCTCTTTGTTTTTCAAAATAAACTAAGACTGTGATTGCAAATATCAAAGAAAAGGATTGCGCTAACGGATTTCGGTAGAAGGAGAACTCATAAGTACACCTTCAGGATTCCAAAACTAGAGGATTTGAGAGGTTTGGCGAGGATGATCACAAACCAAGAGTCTTTCAGAGCCAAGTACGGAGGTTTGTTGTCTCTGCTAAGAGTCCATGTGATTGAGGGAATCATGGACGTGCTCGTTCAATTCTACGATCCGATTTATCACTGTTTCACATTCCCGAATTACCAGCTAGCACAAACGCTGGAGGAATACTCTCATCTGATTGATCTACACATCACTGGTCAAGCTCCATTTTCTGGACTGGAAGAAATTCCAAAGAATCAAACCATTGCAAGAGCAATTCATTTGGATGAGTCTGAGGTCAGGACTCACATGACCACTAAGGGTGGCATCCAAGGTTTGCCAGCCCAGTTCTTGACAAAGAAAGCTCTGTACTTCGCTAGTATAGGGAACGTGACCGCTTTTGAAAGCATCTTTGTCTTGCTCACCTACGGGTTATTTTTGTTTCCCAACATCAATAACTTCGTCGATATCAACTCCATTAAGGTTTTTCTCATTGGAAATCCTGTACCAACTTTGCTCGCAGATGCGTATCATTCTGTACACTTAGGGAATTTGTACAGCGGAGGGGAGATCACGTGCTGTGTACCTCTGCTATACAAATGGTTTATCTCCCATTTGCCCAAGTCTGCTACTTTCTGGGATCATAAGAGTGCCTTGCGTTGGTCGCAGAAGATCATGTCTCTCACCAACTCTGACATTGACTGGTGTAATAGGATTTATGACAGAATCAGGATCATTGACCGTTGTGGAAACTTCCCCAACGTACCCCTTATAGGAACTAAGGGAGGAATCAATTACCATCCAGTTCTCATTCGTCGTCAATTTGGATACCCGATGAGACACGTCCCACGGGGTGTTCATTTGGAAGGTCTTTTCTTCAAGGAAGGAGAAAGTGACAGAGCACTAAAGACGGAAATAGGGCACGCTTGGAAACATGTTCATAAGAAAGGACGGGAATCTCTAGGAAAACTAGACTGTGTCTCGGTGGAGCCTTATCTCCACTGGGTACAAACTAGAGCTCTCAAGCTAAAGATGCCTTATCCTCGTCACGGAGTTCTTCCACCGAGGGAGTCTGTCATGTACTTCATGACTGGAACTGAAAAGCTTCAGGTTACTCTCAACAAAGTTCAACGGGAGAGGAGTTCTTGGAAGAACAAGTACCGCACCCTCAACGTAGAGTGCATCAAAATACAGCAACTACTGAAAGATAAGGATGCTCTGATCGAGATTTTAGAGCAACATGCTGTGGATAATCAGGATGACCAAAGGAATTTGCTCGCTCCTTTCACTTGGCAAAGGAATGACAACCCGACAACGGCTCAGGAGCCCCGGTCAAAGAAAAGGAAGATACCAGAATCAGCACCCGAGTTCTCTCGGGACCCATTAGCTTAGGTTTCTGTTTCTACACCTTGTAATCTACTGTATTTCCATTTCTGTAATCCTTTGAATTCAATAAAAGGGGGTTTCCCCACTGTTTGATATTTGCAATCTAATTGTCGAAGTTTATTTTGATTAAACCAACAAATAATTAATATAATCATGGAATTCATCATTCTCACATCGCGTATTCTTCTTACCTACGAATCTCACGTTTGTGTCTCGGTTCTAGAGTCAAACTCTCTCATTCGTACAATACTCGGGCCAATCGTCAGAAAAAGATGGATGATCTTGAGGAAGAAAACAGAGAGTTGAAAGAAGAGATCGACGCTCTGAGAGAGGGTATGAGAAAGCTTCGTAATGACATGCAAGCCATGGCAGAAGCTCAGCTACAAAGGGCTGTGATCTTAGAGATCACCTCAGCACCCATAATGGAGAAGTTTGATCCTAGGTATCAAATGCCGAAAGATCGTCCTTAGGACATGCATGTTAACTATATCCCGGAAGGATATGTTCCGCCGATCACTGAAGATCAGGGAATCATAACAGAAGTCGCTGGGCCTGAAGGTTACAAACTTCGGGAAAGCGAAGATGCCAGAGG